>CM069527.1:36535000-41335000 GCA_035773235.1 Eospalax fontanierii
CTTCCTCACATGCCAAGACCAAAGAGGATATTGTTTGAGGACACATGTGTATAGAGCTTATCATTCTCACAGTTGTTAGCATCACATCTAATATGTCCACTAGTAGACTAGTTTATGAAAGAAGGATTATCACTACAGACTTCCGCAAATACTATAAACAGTAATGCCAGGTGTAAGTGTACTTCTAAGAATGAGACTGAATACTGTGGAAGATGATCAGTGAGGAAAATTGTCCTTTCATGTGAGTGCTCAAAAATGGAGCCATTACACATATCCGGGACCTCCACAAAACTGCTTTGGACTTAGAGGCAAAATAAAAGACAATACTACAATCTCCAACACATCCTCACCAGCATGTTCAGGCAGGGTTCTCAGAAGTTTGACTTACCATTAATCATTGCTCCTAACTGCTGTCAGTTTACATGTCCAGACCCGCCAGGCCAAGCCATCATCCCATGAGCATGTTGTCTTCCCTCATAATGCATTTTCTGTCTTGCCAATAACACAGTCTGTGGCTTTAGTGTTCTTTTGCAGAAACACTGATCAAATTACCCTACGGCCTTTTATCTGTGTGCAGAGTTATGGGCAGATTTCCAGAATCAAACACTCACATTCTCAAATAGAGTCAAGACTTTTTCAAGACTGCTTAGATGTGGCCATTGGGAAAGTAACAGTCTTCACATCTTACCCTCTGCTGGGAGACACAGAGCTAGAATGTATGTGATTCATAACCTTGGAAGAATTCCAGGAAAGACCTTGATTGCTGTAGCACCCAGAGCTCTCCACTGGAAGTGGAAACAAGCCAGCACCCTCTTAAACTAATGCCTGTACAAGAGCAGGCTCCTTTCCTAACCTCATAAAACCTGTTATTTCCACCTCATTCAATCCATTTGCCTAAGAAACTGCTATTCTGTTATTTAAGTGCTCAGGAGAAAAACAAACAAAAATCTACATCCCATTTCCCCTGGTACATGTCACTATTTTATAATACTTAGGATGCTCTTTACTAACATCTAGAAAAGCTATCCTTGGCATTATGAATAAGAGAAAGTGCCACAGACAATTATGTCATAATCCTCCTGATTTTAGAGTTGGAGAGACTGAGACTCAGCACGTAACTAGATGACAGTGTATGACACAGCATTCATTCTAGTGGCTTTCCCATCATCCCTCTTATCCTAAAATTGGGCCATTTTCATTTTCCATATGACTTCAGGATTCCTGTACCTTGTAATTCCTGCTGATTACATCCTTTGCCTGCATCTTTACAGAAAAAAAAAACTGCATCTTTAAAAATACTCATAGGACTAATGGGAGCTGACAATTGAGTACTGTCAATTTGACTTTCATTTGACCTTGACATATCAGTGTTACTTTATGTGAAGAAATCAAGATGATAGCACAGCAGATGCTGCCAAATGAAATGAAAAATTTTCTGCAATGAACTTTTTATGAAATATTGGGCTAAGCAGAGGAGCAGTTCCTCTGAAAAAAATAGTCGCTCCCTGCCCTAAATCACAGTGTTGATGCTGCCGGCTCTGGCTTCCCAAACCCCTAGTGACACCTTGAATGTGCTTAGCTGGGAAACATCCAAGTTTAAGAGATAACCTTTTCTTTGCAGATCAAGAGATGTTCTTCATTCCCATAGGTTTCTAATCAAAGCATAGGTTTTGTTTTTATGGGTTAAAAAATTACACATTATTCGAGATTTCACATTTACTCATGTGAAGGGAAAAGAAGTCTCTACAGTGCAAAGGAAGTGGCGTGCTTTCTCACTAGCATTTGGAAGCACCTTGAATTCTTATTTTTCCATTGCAGTCCTTCTCACCCATCCTCCTGTAGGGAGAAAGACTCACATCAAACAGCACACCTGTACAAGAAAATATTCAGTTGACCCTGCTAATCATGTCCTTGGTAAAGTGCTAAGTGAGGCCAGCCTAGCTGATAAGAAAGGAAAGCAAATTCTAAGTAGTGATGCTGTAGGCAGGACAGGTAGACTGTGCTGTATAAGGAATGTAGTGGTAAAGCTCACCTGCCATGCTCTCAGCTCTCAATCTCTCACCAGGCTGAGGTACTGTGTCAGATGGTATTTACTGAGTATCCAAGAAGGGCTGAGATCACATTCAGTGTTCTGCTGGGGGGCTCCAAGGACAAGCAGCCTTCTAGAGTGAGAAGTTTAAGAGGTATGCTGCAATCTTTCTATGGATTCAGAAAGCTAAACGCTTCTCCATAGGTGGCATCAGCAGTGTCTGGGAGAGATGAGGGATATGTTCCCTCTACAATTCAAGAGCACTCCCTGGCCATACCATGGTAAATGTTTGTTTCAGTGGTGCAATGGTCCACTGTTCTATCCCTGGCATGATGCTCAGTGCTGGCCAGGATTCATTTCTCCCTATTCAGCTCAAGTTGTAGCCACATAATAAAATGCACAGTGACAAGATTTCCTGAGGCTTTCAAGTGCATTCAGCCCGGCAGGCTATCAGTTGCTACATTTATATGCCCAAGAGTTAAATGAAGACACCTATTGCTTCCAGATTCTACTTCGAGACCAAGCAGATACTGTCTAGTATTACTTATTCAAGAGACAATTCAGGATCATTTGATTCATTTATGCAACAAGATTTTTATAGAGTAACAACTATGTCTAGGTAGTAAGCTCAGCTCAGGTTGATACACAGAGACAAGATAGCCCGGGGGAGCTTGGAAGAGAAAGCACATACAATATGTTGGAGCCAGTGCAAGATTAGAGATGAGTATGGATTGTTAAAGGTGGAGCATTTAACCAGTCTGAAATTTCTTGGAAGGCTTCCTAAAGTAACTGAAGCCTGGTGAGAGAGAGTGGGAGAAAAACAAGGATATTCCAAGCAAAAGGAAAACTATATGCAAAGATAAAAGAAAATGAAGGCAGAACAGTGTGTGTGTGTGTAGATTACTATTGCTATAACATAAAATGTATGTGCGTGGCAATAGTAGTAACTGGCTAGTTAGGGAGCCTGGTAGGCAAGGCAGTCTTTATGCCCTGTGCTAAGGAGCTTTATGCTACAAACTCAAAAGTGTCATTAAAGGCTCTGAACAAGGAAGAGACAGCCAGTTTCCTGTGCTGCAGCACTCAGCTACAATCTGGACATTGCCAAAGAGAACCTCTTCCTGAACTAGTGGCTCTCCCTTGCTAGATCACAATGAAAGCACCCCTCATTCCAGCTTTCCTCTGGTGATGGTGGAGCCCATTTTCTTTCTTACCATTATTATAAAAGCAATGAGAAAGCAAAGAGTTACCTAGAAATATTCCTGTACATTTGAGTTCCCATCTTACTTCTCAGCTTTAAAGAGAGCCCCAAATCCAGGGATCCACACACTGTCACATTCCCATACCCTGCTATGCAATCTCAGCATTGCGTTTAGAGCAACTTGAGGGTGTGGTGGCTGGAACCAGCAGCCTGTGTTTTCCCATCTCTGGCACAATATTGTGTGGTTTATAATTGCTGCTTACTTAGCTGCTTCCTTCACTAGAACATAAACTTCGTACAGACCTGTGAAGGTTACCCCAATATCCTTAGTCCTAGAAGAGAATCTAAGGGTCTGCAGTTATTCAATTTCTTTTGGCTGAATATATGAACAGTCACTGGCTCCAAATGCATGAGCAAATGACAGTTCAGGATACAATGTGTCACAGGTATTCTGAGAGATAGAGAAGATAGCACTGGCCTGTTCTACACCTGAAACTACTGAGGCTGTAAGGCAATTCTTTTTTCTAGGACAGTTGTGATTTAGGCAGATGGCCCTGGATAATGAGTGTTTAAAAATAATATACTCTTAGGCAGGGCGTGGTAGCTCATGCCTTTAGTCCCAGCACTTGGGAGGCAGAGGCAGGCTAATCTCTGTGAGATTAAGGCCAGCTTGGTACATGGAGAGTTCCAGGAAAGCTGGAACTATGGGAAGAAAGACCCCATCTCAACAAAACAAAACAAAACAAAACACCACTTATTCAAGAAAACAGAAAACACTGCACCACTTCTTAAAGCGCTGTCAAGGAAGTGTGCTTCAAGAAGTCAGCACACACTTGTGAGGAAAACATCAAGGGTGACTTCATATGACAAAGATTGGGTTAATGCTTAATTAAATGCTAGAGACCGTTTGCTCTCATTCTTCTCGTTGCCCTACTGATGTCACTCCATTACAACACTTGCTGGTGTACTCAGGTCACTGGAAATTTTTTATTGCAAACAACTTCCATCAAGGTGGAGAAGTCACAAGTCAGGTCAGCAAGCATGAGATCAAGCATTTGGGCTAGGGCACAGGGGACTGTCTCAGTTGTAGACAGTCAAGCCTGTGTTGTTCAAATGGCACAGTCAACTTTTGGCATGAGTAAGACAAAGACTGGTTTCACATCAAATCCAGCGTAAGGCAGCTGACCTTTGGCATAGCAGAATGAGAAGCTCTGTTGCCTGACTCCCTGGGAAACTGGAAAATCACCTTTGAAAGACAGCCATTTAAAGCCTACAGAAATGGTCCTTCAAACAAACAACAAATGTAGAAATATCTATTGAAGAAAAACTGATGAAAACTCAGTAAGAAGACATGACTGTGGAATATGAACCAAGACTAATCCCATTAGTAAGGCTGAGACAACCGCAGCTGCTGCAGCCACAAGCACAGAGTTCCCTCTCTCTTAGTTCCAAGCAAGTGGCTTTCTTTCTAGGAGGAGCAGTACGTCAGTCTGGATCATCCTGCCCCAAGATGATCCGACTAAACCCCAGGTGGATGCAGTGGAGAGACAAGTGCTTCCTTCTGTGATGCTCCCATGTATTCATTTGTGGAATGAATACAGCCAACTAGGAATGCGGAATGCTGGGACTGAGTCCTCCCCAGGATAATGAGGTGCTGGTTCCACTCCAGAAAAGACAAGGCTGTTGTCCCCACCTACTGTGAAGTTCTAAACTTCCAGAGAAAGGTCATCAAAGAGAAACTTGCTAATAGTTCGTGCCTTCAGCTCTACATCCTTGTGAGATCAGATACTTTGAGGTCAGTAGTAAGGGGAAGCAAGCTTTAAAATTACCTTGATCTCTTCCTGAAGCTTCTGACTTCATTTGTAACAGACCATGGACAACTTGAAGCCTCATGGCTTAAAAACTGTGAGTGTTACAGTGAAAGGCAATTGGGAAGAGATTAGTAGATCAATGCAGTCAGTGGTCCTGAACAATGAACAATTCAGACCCAGAAGAAGTTTGGAATGGGCAGAAAGACACATGTATATGCACTTGCTAGATCTGCTTGCCAATGGGATGAATGGAATGCTGTTCACATTTTAACCCCAGCCATTTGTTCTGAATAATCCTAAAAGACAGTACGGCAAAGAAAAACCTAGTGGCACACATCCAACTGAAGCTCCCAAACTTTAGCATGAATTAGGATCACTGGGAAGAATTTTTCAAGCACCTATTATTAGGCCAACCCCTAGGGTTTCTGTTCAGTAAATTAGCTGTGAGACCCGAGTCTTTGCATTACTAGTGAGTTTCCAAGTAATATTGACTATGCTAGTCCAAGGACGAGACTTTGTGAGACAGTGACTACCATAATATTAGAAGTTCACTGTGGGCAAATTAAATTTACGCCAGTAGAGAAGTTAGCTCGTAGCCTACAGGATGAGTACCTGCTTCCAGATGAATGGATGCAGAGGGCATGTTAGACTGAGCAGCAGGTATGGGGACTAGCCAGCTCTTTTGCTGCCTAAATCAGTGCCCAGATTTTCCTTCAGGAAACATCTCTCTCCGTCCTTTAATCCATATACTTTGAAAGAACTTAATAATCTCTGTGTCCATGGAATGGCTATGATTCAAACTCTGCTAATCAGTAACTCACAGTTGTCTGGAATGATGATTAGTTCAGAGATGGGTAATCCAACCTAAAAAGATATGTTGGAACTTTGTTTTTTGAGAAATCTGAAACAGAGGATAAGGAGGAGAAAGAAATATTCTTTCTCTCTTACGTTTGAACTTGAGAAAACTTCAGTCTGGAGCCACGACCATCATATGGGAGTCTAAAACCAGTGCCAATTTTTATGGTAAGTAAGTTGGAGATTTAGGAGATCCTTATGTCAAGCAAGTTGGAGATTAGGAGATCTGATGTCATCATGGAAATCCTGATGTCATCATTTAGATATCAAATACACTTGAAACTTGTGCTGGGTAGCTTTAGTTGTCAACTTGACACACCTAGGTTGAGGGAATTTCTTCCATTGCACTGGCCTATGACCATGTCTGTGAGGTGTGTTCTTGACTGTTGAGTGATGTGGGATGACCCAGCCCCACTGTGGGTGGTACCACCCCTGGGCAGGTTGCTCTGTATTGTATAAGAAAGCAGGCTGAGCATGGGCCAGAGGAGGAAACTAGAAAGCAGCATCCCTCCATGACCTGTGCTTCAGCTCCTGCCTCCAGGTTCCTTCTCTGAGTTTCTATCTTGGGCTCCCTCGGTGATGAACTGTGTGTCCCTGGAGATGTGAGTGAAATCAACCTTTCCTCCCTAAGTTGGTCAGAGTGTTTTGTCACATCAATTGAAAGCAAACTAGAAAAGAAATTGGAACCAGAAGTGGAGTATGGGTGACAGACCTGACCTTGATGTTTTGGGGAGGACAGTGGAAGTATTTAGAACTTTGGGCCCCTATTGAGTGCTTAAGAGTTTGTTGGTATGGAGCTTGGAACAGTTATGCTGAAAGAGTTGCAGACAATGGAGGCCTACGTTATGAAGCTTCAAAGGGAAGTAGGGACTATCAGGGTTATTTGTAAGATATTTTGAATTGAGAATCTGTGAGTTCTGGTTGGTTGGACCTGAAGAATCAGCTGTGATTAAGGAGACCAGCAACTGAAGTGAAACCCTTGCTTTACTGTGACAATTGATGCTGGTTAGCTGGGGTTGAAAAATCAGCTGTAAGTAACAAGATACCAGCATCACTATAGCAAAATCTTCTGGGGAGTATTTTATCAGGATTAGCACACAGAAGCTATGATCCATAGGGAGCCTGAACCTCCATCTCAAGCTGGAGGCAGGACTTCATAATGTTTAAGAGTCTCCTGCATGATTCTGGTGTTGAATGCATAAAGAGGTCATAGAGAGAATCTGAGGCTCTGTACCCTGAAAGGCCAGAAGAGCCCACTGATGAAGGTGCAGCCTCAGTTTCAGTGGATGGCCTCAGTTTTTTGGAGATGCCAGGACCATGGGATGACCACCAAGGGCAGCAGTAGGTATGGAATGGAGCCAGGCTGAGCCTGCGAGATGAGCTGTGTGTGCTGTGGACAACAGAGCCAGAGACATGGAGCTGCCAAAACCCTTTTGAGCCCAGAAAATTTTGAGTGAATCCCAGATGTCCAACCTTGAGCTACTTTGCTGGACTTAGGTTTTGCTTAGGTGTCCCTGATTCTTCCCTTTGAAATAAGACAGTGTTTGTTTTGGATCTTAGAGGGGCAGTTAAGTCTCTTTTGAAAGAGACTGTGAACTTTTAAGTGTTTGAATTTTTTAAAGACTGTGGGGCTTTAAGGTTGTACTGTCTTATGTTATGATATTAATATTATCAACATACCTTGGAGACAAGAAATGGAAAGCTTATGGTTTAATAGTGATGTGTTTGTGGGTCAAGTTGACAAGGGGTGAATTGTGTTGGATAGCTTTAGTCGTCAACTTGATACACCTGGGTGGAGGGAGCCCCAACTGGGGAATTTCCCCCATTAGACTGGCTGGTGGCCATGTCTGTGGGTATTTTCTTGATTGTTGACTGATATAGGAGGGGCCAGGCCACCCCTGGTGCAGGTTGTTCTGTATAAGAAAGCAGGCTGAGCATGGGCCAGGGAAGCAAGCCAGTAAGCAACATTCTTCCATGGCTTGTGCTTCAGCTCCTGCCTCTAGATTCCTGCCTTGAGTTCCAACCTTGAGTTCCCTCAGTGATGAACTGTGACCCAGGAGGTGGAAGATAAGATAAAGCTTTTCCTCCCCAAGTTAGTTTTGGTCAGAATGTTTTGTCACAGCAATTAGAAGCAAACTAGAAAACATGTCTTATGAACCAGCTAAATTTCATCTTCATTTCAATCACTTATGCATTTTAAAAAGTTATATGGGATATAATAAAAGAAAATGAATGCTTATGCAACATGAGTACATGCCTGGAGTCGCAAAGTAAGACATTCTATCTGCTGATGGGACAAAGAATCTTGAAAGGCACTGGACCAGGTTGTCAGAACCTTGAGTGAGGCCTCCACAGCATAAAGTCCGAAGTCCAAGTGTGAGAATGCAATAAACTTTGGTTTGCACAGCAGTGTGGGAAACAGATTGGTGATTGGAACCCCAAGCTCCCTGGGCATCCTAGGAGGGGCCTGGGACCCAAAATAGATTGAGAGTAAAGTGCCTCACACATTAACCTATAGGTCTGCTTTTTTTTCCTTTTGCCTTTCCCTATGACTAACTCTCTGGCCCGTACACTAGCACCCTCACCTTGTTGACTCTGTTCCTGATACAGTACTACTCACTTGTCTTAAATATATCAGCATGCTGTTAGCTTCCACCCTCTATAAGCATTTCCCATGGCTATTACTTCGCAGCACTTCTACTTTGTATAGCTAATCCCCTCTTCCTTTAGGATGCTGCTCAAACGGCACCTTATTATAGAGGTCTTCCTGGATTGTAAATAACAATCAATAACAAGTCACTGCCACCATCCTGATTCATTTCAAGCCCCTTTCCTGCCTTTTATTTTTCTTCATGCTTGCTACTATCTGACACACTGCATATGTACTTGTCTATTGCTCGTTTAATTGTTTTTCCTCCATAGAATGTTAAGTTTTCCAAGGGCCTAGGCTTGGGTGCTTTTCAGTGCTGTATCTTTGCTTTCTTGCATAGTTGAGGACATTGTATGTACTCAAAAAAATATTGTTGCATAAATAAATTCATGAACCAGGGTTTGGCAACTACCATTGGACCACCAAATCACAAGTCTGTGTTTGTCAATCCTTTGTGATCACTGCTCAATAAGAATGAAGCCAGTATCTTGCTCTTAGGCATGTGCCACTCTGCCACTGCCTGTTCAACCTGCTTCTGCTCAGTGGGCATTGCTTTCAGCTTGACATTAAACTCCTGCTAAAATAATTAAATTCAAGATTAATATGTTTAAGATATAACCCACATTAGATATCACTGCATTTTTATTTATATTCAGTGAGAGTGTCTGGTCTATGTATTTATAATAGAGTTATCCTTGGGGCTTTCTGAGAGACATTATTAGAATAATATGGATGCTGACTGATGAAATTTGCAGTCTCGTTTCCAGTGTCAAAAATATTGGAGATTCAAAAGGGCTTCAAAAGTGAAAAAAATAGAATTATGGTACCATTAAAGCTCATGAAAGATGGAGTTGGAGGAACGGCTTAGTGGTTTAGAGCACCAACTGCTCTTGCAGAGGACCAAGGCTCAGTTCTTAGCACCTACATGGTGGATAACAACCATCCTAACTCCAGTTCCAGGGGAACCAGTGCCCTCTTATGACCTCCATGGGCACTGCATGGCATGATTGCACTTACAAACATATAGGCAATACATTCATATACATAAAAAATAAAGATAATAAATAAAATATATATATTTTTAAAGGTGGTGAAGGCTGCGTCTAGTTTTTTAAAAAGGTAGGGGGCTGGAGCGCTATCCCCACTCCCAGACAGAGCTGACTCATTCCACCAACTCATGAAGGTTGATAGATATTTTAGGGCTACTAGGAGCCAGTTATGAAGCATAAACTATTAAAAATTATTTTTTAAAAACTTAAATAAAATATATTGTAAACAAAGAGATAAAACATAAATCTATTACTTCCTTATATTTTTATTGTTGTCTTTGCTGTTTATTATGTCTGTTATTGGAATGACAATGCAATCATTGTGGATTAGTGGCCATTCATCCTAGGATCCATGGCATCACATTAGTGGTCTGAAATCAACCATGGTGTGAGGACTGACACCATAGATTGCAGCAAGTTCTACAAAATAGGCTTGGGTTGCAGGATTTTTGAAGTTGAAACTTCTAAGGACAATGGAGGAAATGTTAGCAGTGCCCACAGAAGTTAATGGAGTCATTTCTCTAGTCAGTACTGCCAAGAAAACATTAAATGTTCCTCCAGTGTATTAATTAGTCTTCTCCTTGCACTGCTGTGATAAAATACCTGAGGAAAGCAACTTAAGAAGGTAAGGATTTATTTTAGCTCACAGCTTGAGGGCACAATCCAGCATGGCAGGGAAGTCATGGTGACAAGAGTGTCAGGCAGCTGGTCACATTGCATGGGCCGTCAGGAAGCAGAGAGAGGTGAACACTGGTGCTCGGCTTTCTTTCTCCTTTCTACCCAGTCCAGTATCCATGCAATGATGCCCCCACATACAGGATGGATCTTCCCTCATTTAAACCTTTCTGGAAATATCCTCACAGACAAACCCAGAGGAGTGTTTCCATGGTGATTCTAAATCTAAACACATTGGGAACGAAGATAAAACATTACACTCAGTGTTTGAAAGCTGTTATTTACATCAGTAAATGAACCACAAATATCACTGAGAAATTAATGAAGTTCCAAACTATAGCTTTATTCTTTCACTGGTTGAAAATATCAACCAACAGTCATGTATACCATGCTATACACACTTCATATTGGTTAAAATTGTTAATACACTTACATGTATAATGTTCATGTTTTCTTTTCAGAAAACTGACTTTTAAATATATCAACTCTCTCTCCTCATTTGTATGACACTGCATAAGGTGAGTCACTTTATAACCTGGCTTTACACAAAATTTCAGTGTGAGACATTTTTAAAAAATAATGTTTATCTCTGAATCATCATAGAACTTTATAGAATGAAGAGCTTGGAGTGGAATATTTTCTCCCCTCCTGAATGTGTCTAAATTGACATAAGTGATCTGTTAATAAATTTGCATGTGCTAACAGCACCTTCCAGTTAGCTATGTAGAGTAGCAGTACAGAGTCCTTTTTGTGGTTTACAACAGCAACTTCAAAAATAAGCATAATAAGCATATGATTATCTTATAACTCACATTTTTACATTCTTGCAGTTGAGCTGTATTGTACTCTACACAGTAGCATAATAAGGACAGTGTGGGTCAACATATAAATCAAGAAGTGACTTGAACTCAGCCTTTATGTAACTCCAACAATGGTCATCATAAAAGACAAAACGTAACTTGCTGGCTATTAAAGAAAAGAAGATGGCAACGTAACTTTGACAAAGTCTCAAACATGTTTTACCAAAGGTTCTATGTCATTAAATGTTTTACTTAGCATGGATATTTTCTCAAAGCAATTTTATTTTTATATGATAAGAAAACATTTTATTAATTTGATTACATTTTATTAATTTCTGAATAAAGAACATGAAGCATTTTCATCCTATCACCTAATATTTTAAAACAAAGCTAACATTTTCTTGTCTGATGGATGCTTCTTGTTAACACCATAGATGTGCACTCAGGCTGCTTTCTTGGTAGACCTATATTATGTAAACAATTTAAAGACAGGTGTTCTACATACTTTGGGAAATATTCTAAGAAACAAGACTTGCTCGGAATTCACCTTCCTGACCACCTATTCTACTTTAAGGTCTTGGTAGCTTACTGACCATATTTTCTGTTGCTTCAGACTAACTGATGGATTAATTTAGTCCAATAGGGTGACTGGTTGGAGTGTGTACAGGTGGCCTGCTGAATTCCTTTAAAAGAAGTTTTCTAGTTGGATTTTCTCAAAATGAGGCTGTTTCCTAGAAAGCACTGTGAGTCTGCAGTTTATTTTCCCCACCATTTTGACAAAGCTTATGTGTACTAGACGTCTGGGCACCAGAAATAGAGTATCTTTCCAGGATTTTTGTATCTGCCCAATGTGTTTTGGGGATGGAGTTGGCTCTGGAATATCTCTTCATCTGTGTATCCATGATGTCAACCAGCTGAAAGTAGAAAATTAAGTCAATCAGTTGATTGTTTTATTTAAACAACCCAAATAGTTTGGACAGATTTTCTTCTTCTTTGTCTTGGCTGACTAT
Source organism: Eospalax fontanierii (assembly GCA_035773235.1). Classification (NCBI taxonomy): domain Eukaryota; kingdom Metazoa; phylum Chordata; class Mammalia; order Rodentia; family Spalacidae; genus Eospalax; species Eospalax fontanierii. The sequence goes on from CM069527.1 coordinate 36,547,078, forward strand.
TTAGAAACTATCTCAATAAATACTTCACTAAATATGAAGTTGAGGATCATAAAAGTGATGAGCTTTAATAAGAGTACAGAAGTCTAGCTAAAATTGATCTATACATTACAAACTATGTCTAAAAACTACATAAAAATTATTTCTATAGACATTGTAAAAGGGAGAGGCAGCCGTTACAGGGTCAGCTTTGTTTCTAGTGTTCTTTGAAGTCTACAAAGCGCCTGCTTCTGTTCTCTTTTCATGGTAGGTATTGATCACCAAAATGGTGATCTAGTATGACTTTATCTGCTCACTATAGGCACCAAAATCTTCTTTTAACTTACAGACATTCAACGGTATGGCTATCCATTACTACCGTAGGAATGATTTTTTTTTTTTTAAGTTTTGTGAACATCATACACGAGAAAATTCTTCACGTCATTTCTGTCCTTCCCATTGAGAAAAGAAAAACTTCATAGAGGAACAAGAAAGCCCTAACTATAGATGACAGTTGTGGTGATGGCTGCAATAGCTAATTTCACGACCAATGAACCATGAGGTGCCTGCGTATTTGGTCAAATATAACTCAGGGTGTTTATGAATAGGTATTTTTGACAAGATTAACATTTAAATAAGTAGACCTCATAAAGAAGATTGTCCCCCAAAATGTGGATGTGCCTAATTCAATCAGTTCGAGGTCTGACAAAATGAAAGTCTGCAACTACTCAAAGTTAAGAGAGAATTTGCCTACCTTATGCCCCTGGAATCTGCTCATCTTGGTTTTACAACAACTTCCAGCCTTAAACACTCCAGATTTTAAATATTTCCAGCCTCTATTAGCACACAAGCTAGTTCCTCTGTAATAAATAAATGTGAAAATCCTTGTTACAAGTACTTTTTTTGCCCCATATCAATTATTTTTTTTCTGGAAAATAATCACTAACCAATGGCTATTCTGTACTGAGCACCTAAGCACTTTGCTATGAGTCACTACTTCTAGCCCAAGCACCTTTAATGAGTTAGATTTCACCGTCAATGCCTATTTTATGCATGAAGAACCTGATTTAAAGCTGTTAAATTACAACATTGGGGTATTACTAATGAGGGCCTATAAGCAAATACATTCCTCCTTATGTAATTTTTAATGTATTTATTATCTTATTATTTATTGTGGTAGAAATAATTTAGTGTTCATCAAATATCCATATGTTTCTCTTCATTTCCCCACATTCTTTGTAGTTGAGCATGTAAATACTGTAGTCCGATGAAATGTGAATAGATATGACATGTGACCTCCTAAACCAAGGCAATTAGGAGATAGTATACCTCCATTTTTCTTCTCCTGGAGAAAACCTGTTCCAGTTGGCACAGTTACAAGATGAAAGTTGCCAGGGTTGCTGAGTCACCTTTTGGATGAGAGCCACACAGCAAAGTCATCCAAGCCACATGAACTTTAAGTATAATTTTTTTTAAAAAGTTGTGCTGCTAAAGGTCAAATCCAGGTCCTTGAGCATGGCAGGCACAAATTCTACTACTGAGCTATGTTCCAAGCCCTAAAACAAACTGCCATTGGGATAAGCCCCTGATATTTTGGAGTCATTACCATAGCATATAGTATACCTACTATATATCCACTTTATACTGATGGGAAATAATGGTGATGCGCAATTGAAACGTGATGAGAAATTTATGGATTTATGTTCTGGTTTGTTTCTCTGCTGCTGTAATAAGAACCTTGAGGAAAAGCTACTTTGGGAGGAAAGGGTGTATTTCATCTTACACTTTACAGTACAGCATAGAAGACGATGAAAGCAGGAACTCAAGGCAGGAACCTGGAAGCAGAAATGGAAGCAGAGACCATGAAAGAATGCAGTTTACTGGATTGCTTCCTCCCACCTGCTCATCTATCTTTCTTATACAGCCCAGGACCACCTGCCCAGGGATGGTACCACCCACAATGGGATGGGTCTTCCTACATCAACAGCTGCCAAGAAAATGTCCCACAGACACCCCACAGACCAATCTTATGGAAGAAGTTCCTAAGTTAAGATTTCTTTTTTCCAAGTATCTCTAGACTGTGTCAAATTGACAAAACGTAACCAGCACAATATAACAGTATATTCAGGCTTTGGAACTAGCCCAGCTGGTTCACATCTCAGCTTCATTATGATTAGAACTTGGGCAAGTAACTGATTTTGGATGAGTTATTTAACCATTCTGTGCTTCATATGTATAAAATGGGAATTAGCAATAGACTGAGTGGTTATGATGATCAAATGAGTAAATATACATAAGCTGAATGCTGACATATATTATCTACATAAAGTATGCATATAAAAATAATCTACATTTTACAAAGGATATATGTTTTCTACCATTCATACAAGTTTCCTAAATAAACAGCAATCATTTAAAATGATTCTATACAGCTAACACAAATTAGACTCAGGATGTACAGAGGTAAATGCAATATGGTTCTATTTTCATAGAGTTCACAAAACAATTCCTATTGGGGGAACTTGCCATATTAACTTGTTAATTTGATCAGTGTTACAATTCAATATCCACAGAAAAGGCCATTTTATGAAATTTTCAATGTCCAAAAATATTTCATTCCTGATGCTTTATGGAATGCAGTTAAGTACTTTTGTTAATCATAGAAGGATTTTGGTCTCCCAGTTTACTCACTTGTCTGAGTTTCTTCTCTCTCCAACTATTCTCTATGTTGCTTTCTTGAATATATCCCAGGTGAAATAATTCTACTATTAAAAATTAACTATTGTCAATAGACTATTATGCAGATTCACACATGCCTGCCCTAAACTACCTACAGCCCAAATGTCTCTTGTAGAAAGAAATGTAATGCAAAGGGAACTGCAGTAGAACACCAAAACAAGGAAGGGTCTAAGTCCTGCCACTTATGACCTGTGTAACACTGGGCAAGAAATTTCTCTAGCTCTATTTCCTCACTAGGATTATGGAAATGCTATCAGTAGTTTAAATTTAACATGATTAAAGAGTCAGATGACATTGTCACTATAAAAGTAATTTATGATTTTATGCATTATATGTAAGATTATTCAAAACTTCCCAAACTTTAGCATAGGAAAAAAATATTCTCCTAGTCCTGTTGTTAAGCACATTTTCTCCCAGGTGCCTTCCCCAAAGATCATAAGTCAATAAATCTAGCATAGAAATAGGTAATTGGATCTTTTACCATGTGCCACAGTGATTTTGATGCAAATTATCCATAAGCTATACTTTGGGAAATGCTGATGCAAAGTATAATAAAATCCAGAAGGACAGGTCTTATGAATGCAAAGATTTCTTGACCCAACAAAATGTATGTATGTGTGTATATATACATATATGTGTGTGTGTGTGTGTGTGTGTATATATATATATATATATATATTCTTCTATCTTTATAAATCTAAAGGCAGAAATTGTCAGATTACTAACTGAGAAATTAGAAACAGACATTTATGGAGAATCTCAGAAATGTTTATCAAAAGACTCAGAAAATTTCACAGGCTTTTATCTCACTTTGGTCCTTGGGGGGAAAAATACATAGCTCTACCCTGAATGTAATGATAAGAAAACTGTGGGCTGGGTTTTGCAAAAGCAAATTTCAAATCTCTGGAGCCATTTGGAATGGAATTTGAGAACTTTTAAGTCTCAGTATAAATCTATATATTTTCCATTTTTCATGACTGCCTTCTAGACAGAGCCAGAATTGGCCAGAATCCAGAGACTCTGTAGAGGCTTTTAGGATATAAATGTGGCTGTTAGAAGTCCTGATGAGTTTCAACTTACAAATCGATATTTTCCCATTATCAGTTTTGCTGCTAGATATTCATATATCTGAATCATTAAAAACATCATCTGTATTGTATTTATCTTCCATCTCAAGGTACTAAAGTATAGTGCAAAGATGGCACAGCTATCCGCAAGACAGTTCTCTTGGTCAAAGACTAAGAGGATACCGATGGTGATAATACTCAGTCATCTTCTTTAGTAGAAATTCCAAATAGAGCTCTAGTCTATCACAAAAGTGAGGAATGCAAAGAAGAAACTGAATATCAATGTGCTTAACATATTCAGGAAAAGCCCTTTGGCAAAGATAAAATTAAGTAATCTAAAGGTTTTACCTTTTTTCATCAGTTTGTTGCTTATTTGTGTTGTGTGTTGTGTATGTATGCACAGTGTGGGTACATGTGCACGTACATGCCTATGCACACATGTGTGTATGTATGTGTTGTGTGTTGTATATGTATACACAGTGTGGATACATGTGCAATGTTGTGTGTTGTGTATGTGTATACAGTGCGGGTACATGTGCACATACATGCCTATACACACACGTGTGCATGTGTGTTTTAAACTACTGATTGAGACAGGATCATATAATTCTCTGGCAAAAAGAAGTCTTAGTAAAAAAGAGATAACTTAGTTTTCAAAGCTATTTTGTCATAATACTTCAACTAGGAGCTATAACAATTCCAAGATCATGTAAGTCCAATAAGTCTTTATTTTTACTTGAGGGTATTTTTATTCGCTTCTTGGTGCATGCATGAAGCTGAGCAACTCCAATGCGTTAACAGAACAACTTTCAGGAAATGAGGCAACGTCATGGAAAGAAAGAACACAGAAAAATGCTCCAACAGCAGAAAAACCTCACACACCGTACTATATCTCACTAGCCATGTATTTCTTTAAAGCTAGAACAGATGTGTGGCAGACACCGAACGTTTTTCCTTGTGCTAATCTGAGCTGACAGCTGTGATTAGGGCTGACTCCATAATACTTCTATCATCATTTCTAAAAGCAGCTTTTCAAATGTGGAAATGTGAATTAGAAAATAGGAGAGGGAAACTTCAGGGCTATAACTGTGGCTGTTATCAGTGCTGAAGTTTGTCACCTTTTAAATTCACAATCAATATTCTTCCATTATTGAGTGAGCCCCCAGACATTTTTGTATGGAAGAATTGAAAAATATCACTCCAATAGTGGCTTATTAACCAGATTTTAAAAGGAACTCATATGAAATTTTGAAATCTTTGTACTGCAGAAAAATTTGGATTAGCATTTTTAAGGTACAGTATAATATAACAAAAAATAAATAGAACAAGTTTATAGTCAGAAAATGCAGTTTTATTTACCTCTCTTATCACTTTGTGACCTTGAATGAACTATTTAATTTCTTTGAACCTCTATTTCTTCCTCTAAAAAGGGACAGCAATGTCATCTACCAACTTCAAACATGCTGTGAGGATTCAACATTATGCATATGTGTATATATGTACATGTGTGTACACAATGTGTTTGCATGTATTTATGCATACAGATGGCTGAGAACCATGCCAAGTACAATCACACACATTCTTTTAAGTCTTAGGTATAGTTATTGCTGTTATCATTAATGTCATTGCAAAGCCACTGCTACAGTTTGCATATAACACATTCCCCATAGACATACATGTTGAATCACTGGGTTTCCCAGGCAGAGTGTAGTGCCTTGGAGGCTGTAGAAACATTAGGGCTGGGGCTAGAGCCTGGCTTACATTCAGTCTCTATGCTTCCAGGCATACTTAGTCTACCTCCCTCTCTCTCTGCCACAGACACAGTTGTTCCAACCACCATGTTTTCCCCACCTTGATGGACTGCATCTCCTTAAACAATGAGTCAAAATAAATCCTTCCTCCCTTAATATGTTTATGTCAGGAATTCTATCACAGTGATAAGAAAAGGAATTCATTCAGTCACCATACAACTTAGCCTCCAGGTCAGACTGGGGGACTGGCTAATTCAAAATTGTTGTCTCTCTAAGGTATCAGTCATAAGTAAGAAAAGTCCTACTGAATATATTTCATTGTTTTTCACCGAGGAATTTTTTGAAGAAGTTCAATTAATTGAACCAATTGCCTCTGTGGCTTTGAATGCATGCACAGAAATGTGGCCATGAGCCATTTCAAAGCCATTATATCAAGTGCAGTTCTCAGTTACAAACCAAAGAACATCAGATTCCCACCTTTTCACATCCAGTTTGTGGAAACTATGAGGATGTTGTCAGATTAGCTATTTTAGTGGCACACTTCCACTTGTGCCTATACAGGATTTGAGAGTAAGATCGTTGTATGTGTGTGTGTTCATGTATAAACACACATTTTGGGAGTTCCTAAAGGGGGAAGGAGATTGTTCTTTACTAAAACATACATATGCTTTTATCATTAGTAGTCTAATTTTATTTTTCGGTAACAAAAATAACTTGCATGTAAAGTAAGAATAGCAGAAGTACTCATCCTGCTTTGCTCAAAAACCACAAATCCCTCTTCCAAACACACCTTACTCAAGAGTTCTAAAGTTTTTTGTTTAACAATTCTTTTTTAAGCATGTGACAGAATTCAAATGGAGGATCACACTGGACTTTAGAATTTGTTTGCGATCAGTCATAATGATACACACCTTTAAGCCCAGCACTTGGGAGGCAGAAGCAGGTAGATCTCAGTGAGGTCAGCCTGGTCTACATAGCCAGTTCCAGGCTAGCTGGGGCTACAGAGAGAACCTATCTCAAAAAAAAAAAATCAGCTAATCATCCCTTATCTTGATAAAATACATATTCAGATATTAGTACTTCTGACTATGTCAGCTCTAGCCTGGGTAAAGCTACAGTTTTTCATTACCACTTTTGGAGTCCACAGGGTAAGAACCAGGTGTGAACTGTAGACAGACAATCAGATTTGCAAAATTTTCTGTTACTTTTACATTTCTCAGAATCTCAGGTAAATTTCTTGAGTAGGTATTTTGAAGCAAGCAGACTTTCTTTTCATATTGAGCCTGGTGTTGCAACTAGAACCCTAACACTGGCTGTTTATTTGTCTTGTCATTTTAGATATCTTAGAAAGGTGTTCACTTTGGTTGATTAGCAAAAAAGGCAACTGAAATGCATAGGATAATAGGATAATAAGGGAAATGAGCATTTTTCCTGCCAGATAAACATGCTTCACAGGAGGCTTAACTGTCACATACAGTTGCAGCTGTTGGAGGGATTTTTCATAATAGCGTGAATGTCAGAATTCAGCTGCCAACACTAAGTTGTCAGCTTTCAAAATGCTCTATGGAGTGCTGGTCCCTTAGGGCATGAATTCCAAGGAGCAAGCAAGCTCCCCTACAATTTGACAGCTTATCTTAGTTCTGGGAGAGTCTCACATCTGTGCAAAACCAGGAAATGATGTAGCACTGAGATGTGGACTGTGACAGGATCAAACTCTCACAGAAAAGAGCACACAGTCTGTTTGGGTATTCCATATGCAAATGGACTGTAAGGCCCCTCTGGAAAATGAAGTAAACTCCTTTTACACCAAGGATGGAAACCAGACATCCAGCACTTACTGCTCAAGCCAAGATACTCAGAGCAGAAAACACTGTCATGAGAACGTACCTCCTTCAGTGGATGACCCTGCTAAGTAGAAGCAATTTCTCTGATTAGGACTACAATTTATCATTAGACATGACAACATAACCCATATCATTTCGTATTCCTAAAGCACATTCAGGTTGCTTGGGAAACCATGTGGGAATTGCAAGCCAAACACCCACCCTATTTTCTGCTAAATAGTTGACATTTTTTTCTGTTTTTTAACTGTTTACACAGAATACTGCTCAGACATAACACATTTTTCTCAAAACAGATTTTCTGTAAAAAAAAAAAAAAACCCACATCTTTATTTTCTTTTCATTTCCCAGGGTCAAATTAAGAACTGTCATTGGCTTTGAAAGAAGGAAAGTGCTTTTGTTAAATAAAAAAGTCCTTCATATTTAAAAAAATTTTTTTCAGCTGATTCTGTCCCACCAAGTCTTTAATACATGATATGGCTACTCTGTGAATACATGGTGTACATAGCGTGATAGTTTTTGGAGTATGAGGTTTGTGGCCCAGCTCTTAAACTTCTGATGTTCTCTTCTTGGTCTGACTCACTTTATCTCTAACATGAGTATCTTATTTACACCAGCTTTGAGGACTGTTATAAAATTTAACTAGCACATAGAAATGCAATGTTTAGGAAATGTTTCCTAAATATTAACTTCTATTACTTAAAACTATCTGTGTGTGTGTATGAGTGTATGTATGTAAGTGCACCCCTGTCATGCAATGACCATGGAGGTTAGAAAAGGGTATTGGGTTCCACTGGAACTGGAGTTATGGACAGTTGTTAGCTGCCATGTGCTGGGAATCCAACCCAGGATCTCTGCAATAGCAGCCCCCCTCCCTTTTTTGTTGTTTTTTTTGAGATACGGTTCTCACTCTGTAGCCTAGGCTAGCCTCAAATTCATAGCAATTCTCCTGTCTCAGCTTCCTGAGTAGTTACAGATGTAACTAGCATGCACAGTTTAACTATTTTTAACAGGCTTAAACAATGATTACATTATCCAAATATCAATTTTAATAAATTGATGAGAGTCAGAAAATTAGTTATGGCATTTCTGGGGTGCGTGTCACTGATCTAACAATAGCATGAAAATATCAGTGTTCATAACTAAAACCCATCATGTGTCTAGGAAAGGAGAAGGTTGCCAGCTTACTAAGGGAATACAAATGTTTCAAAAGCAGCCATGGCAATGCTGAATTTCAGCTCTTACCTGTGCTACTGTGTATCCACTCAGGACTTGTCCTCACCACCCTATCCGAAGACACTCCTGTCATTTACCACATCATCTCATCTTCTTGGGATCTCAAATTCTCATTTATTAATTTTTTTTGAGATAGGGTCTCCCTGTAGTCACAGCTGTCCTCAAACTTGCTATGTAGACCAGGCCGGTCTTGATCTGACAGAAATCCACCTGTCTCTGCCTCTGAGTACTGGGATTAAAGGTGTGCCCCGCTACACCAGCTCTCTTATTAAATTTTATTTGTTCACTGACTAAGCAGCATATTTTTATCCATTCCTGTGTTGGCTTCATCCCATGTACAAAGGTCACGGCCAACCCCCCCAGTGTTAATCCATTCCTTACCATCTTGTAAAAGGAGGCGATACATGCAGGATCTCCTTGCAGCATCCTCCTGCTGCCTGTGTGTGTGCGCGTGTGTGTGTGTGTGTGTGTGTGTGTGTGTGTGTGTGTAGCAGCAGTGTGATTACAGATGTGGCATCAAGAGAAGGCCTGGGCTTTGATCACAGGAGTGAAAACAGCAACATTTTTCAGCCATCACTCTCAAACTTCCCATTTAGGAGCCACCATTGGAAAAATGGAAGGATGGTTATAGAAAATGTTATTTCACCTCTTGTCCATTGTTCCCAGTGTTTACATATGACTAACATATGTACAAGGACTCTAAGCTACATTATTCTCATATTCAATTCAGATATTTATCTTTGGTAAATTAATTAAAGCTAAAGACAAGAGTAAATATTAGTCTGTTAAATATAGGCACGCACTCCAAATACACTAGCTCCAATGTAAGGTACTTGGTGACTTCTACCTACAACATGCTGGCCTCTTCTTCTGTAATACTAGAAGATAGACTGGCATCTTTGGCTTTAGATTTAGACAGACATATCTTACGACAATTACAATAAACAAAATGAGATCTACTTTGTGGGTCTATACAGAAGATTTTCACATTGAGTACAGTCGTATCTGAGGCACTATTATTTGTAGAAATTATTGATCTGCTAATTGCTTCATTTTCCAAGCCTAGAAATCATTTCTCCAGCCATCATTTCCCACATTTCCAATGACAATATTCAGCTGGAAGGTGAAAGACTCCCAAGTGACTTCAGATGAATGGCAATTGAGTTATACAAGGCCTCTCTAACACGGCATCCCAGAGCAGCAGGCCTCAACATGACAGCTTGAGTCTTCTAGAGGAAGTTTTACAAGAGAGGTGAAGCAGTGACTACTAATGTTTTAAAGCTAGAAATTTAAGGCAAGATACCCTTGATTCACATAATTAGGCCAGATAAGGAAAAGACATTGGCATTTCACCCTCCAGCCCTCAGTGAAAGAACATCCAGAAAACTGTGACTATCCTTCTTTCATACCATGGTTTTAAAGAAACAAAACTAACTGATGTGCTAGTGAGTCAGTGAAATGTGCTACTTGGTCATATGTAGTTATGGAATTTTATTAATAATCAAAATATGCCTTGGATAAAATATGCATATTTTCCAAAGTGAAATTAAATGAGAAACAAGATGAATAGTTCTTTCTATGTAAATATAAATGTTTTCAAGTTTTTATGATTATGTGTTTAAATAATATCCTCCCCAAATTTATATGATGAAGTCCTAACCTCCAACACTTCATTATGTGTCATATTTGGATATAAATCCTTCAAGAGAAAATTAAATTAAAATAATATCATTAGCACTGGCTCCAATCCAACATGGGTGGCATTTGTATAAAAGGAAGATAGAACACGAACTGGCACACAGAAAACTATTGGTCACTGACGGATGCTGGGGGAAGTCCAAAGATTCACTTGTCAGTCTCCTAAGATCTGCTCCTCCTGCTTATTCATCAGTATCTTGAGGGATACAGTCATACAATCAGCCACGCAAGCAGAAAAGCTGAAATACTCCTTGACTTCATTTTCTTAACTCCATACATAGAACCAGTTCTGAGTAGGAATTCTCTTTCTTTTCAATGTTTTTTTTAGTATATATGCAAATTCTTATGTGGCTATGGCTCTCAGACTTTGCCATCTATGTTATGTTAACTACTCCTTTCTAGATGTTTTTTACCTTTGGTTTTCACTGCCTCCTAATTCATCCCCTACTCACTTACCAAAGTGCTCATTGCAAAAGAGAATTTAGATGAAAACCCTTTCTTGTTTAGAATCCCTTTATGGTGCTACAAGGAACCACATCCGGATCTTTGAGAAGTCCAAATTCTCCTACATGTGAGGCATATCAATACTTAGTCACTCTCTCCTTGAGTAATTCTTATTCATTACTTCAAAACACATTTTGGGTGTCCCTTTACCAAAAGGCTTCCTGATCCCCTTCCTAATGACTTCCCAACTCCCCAAACTTCTGTCTTTTGTAAGCACTGTGCCTAACTGCTCTGTTTTGCTTTGTCCTCTGGTGTGGCCTTGCATGTGTTGGTCACTTACCCAGGACACTGAACTACCAAAGATCAGCTATTGGATTTTATCCTTTAAACATAGTTTCCAATTATCAGATATTTTCTAAATGAATGACTACAATTTGTCAATGTTTCTAAATTTTTCCATCAGAACTTGTAACTAAGTTTTAAGAACGACATTGTATCTCAGTGTAGCCTGGAACCACAGTCAGCAAGCATTTCCCAGTGTGAACTAAGTCCACACAAAAAGGAACAGATCTACTAGACTGGAAAGTAGTCCTTGAAGGTCCTGCTTGTTTGCTGACGTGGAGAAAACCAGTGCAGAAGCGGATTGAATGGTGGTAATTTAAAGAGCCATTACCTGTGCACAGCACTGGAAACATTTCCGGCAGGTGAGGAGAAACATAAGGCTGCCCTTTAAAGAAGACACCAAGCTGGCAGGCAGTAAATGACCAGAAACATGAAGGCCATGAGCTCTTGGGATCATGACTCCAGTATTCAGTGTGCTAATCAAGTCTGAATACATATTCATGCAGTGTGTATGTGGGTGGTGGAGTGTTTTCTGTCTTTTCTTTTTAGTAAATTTAATAGTGTTTATGGACAATTATATAAAGCAATTCAAACATATAAACTAATTGTACTTATTGTGCTATTTTTTACCTCCCTAAAATCAGTTCATTCTTAATATTATGGACATAGTTTTCAATTCACAATTTCAGTTACATTAAAAAGTAAAACATTATTTATAACAATTTCTGTCTCAAAAATCTTTTTACTGACAAGACTTAACATGCCAGCTCTACTGGGTTTCCTTTTTTATAGGTGTCTGCAATTATAGGATTTTCTTCCAAGCTAAGCCATCAGAAAGAAGAAGAGAGAATGGAGTATCCTGCCCCTAAGCAGCACTCACATGAGTTGCTTTTGAAGCATATGAACTCCACCTCTCCAAGGGTGTACACACCAAGAAGAAAGACTGCAGCCACACATTTTCCACATTTTCTGTTGAACAGACTCCTTCATGTCATGGATCTTCTCTGCTTCGTCTGGGAACTCTGTGGTTCCCTCTGCCCCGACACAACAGGAAGGCTTTCTCCAAGTGGATGCTAAAACTAAAATGTAGATGTCTTGTATTCTCAGGAACTGTGGTCTCTGTTCTCTTCTCTGTGCATAATAGTTTATCAGTTGCTCAAAGAACCAGCTCTATTGTATCAGATATCATGAAGAAATGGTTTCTTTTAATCAGTGACCTTGTGAAAATCCACCTCAATTCATTTCCATTTTGTAACAAATCTCAAATTTCTAGGGGCTGGAGAGATGGCTCAGCAGTTAAAATCACTGATTGCTCAATTCCCAGTACTCACATGGTGTCTAACCACCATCTGTAACTCCAGTTCCAGAGGAATCCAATGCCCTCTTCTGACCTCTGTGAGCACTGCCTGATATGAGTGCTCCTATATACATGCAGGCAACACACTTATACACATAAAAAATTTCAAATTTCTCATGCTGAAAATTATAAGAATAGGAAGTGAGATTTCCTCTATCATTAGAAATTTGTTATCTCTGACTGTCGGGCATTACAGACACACTCAAAACCATGAAGATAAGGAATCTGTTTTCCTTAACCTCTCCTCCCCTTTCGTATCATCAAATTTCATGAACTTTTCACAAAATTACCAATATATGTCTGTCCCTACTCTACCAACATAATCAATTCCCTTAAGTCCTTTCAGTAAATTTTGGTAACTTCAATAATCTACAAAACTATTTGCACCCAGACATCAGTAAAAACTTATACCATCTACACTATCAAATTTGACAGTGACTAAAGACTAAATTCATATTCTTTTCCAAGCAGCTAAGAGCTTTTATATGTACATACACATACACACACATATATATGTGTATATATATATATATATATATACATAATCTTTTCTTGTTTCATAGATTACTTAAATTACTATTTGCCTTTGTATTTCATTGAACCCAATTTTCATAAGATTACTTTTGGACATGGAACAGCAATAACTCAACATTTATGGTTTCTTCTTTGGTTGAATACATAAAAACTCTCCAGAATTCACTAATATGGTAGCCCATTTAGATGACCCATAAAATAGTTCCAAGGAGTATTAGGATCTTATCCATGTTATACTATATTTTCCTATATAACAAATTACTCAAAGTTTAGTGTCTTGAATCAGTGATTCAACATTTCTCATGATTACAGATTGGTTGTACAGTCCCCCCTAGTTTTACTTGGTCTCTTTTGTGTAATTACATTGATCTTGAGGGGTGACATGACTGGGCAATCAATAATACTTTAAACACATGTCTGGAGTCAGTGATGATTGTGGGCTAGAGTGCCTCAGTTATCCTCACCTCATGGTCTCCCATCCTATAACAGGCTAGACCGCTTTGCCTCCATGGTGGTCTCAGTACAGAATGTGAAAACGACCTGCACGACCTGGTGAGGACCAAGGTCAGAATTTTCAAAATGTCATTTCTGTTGACTCTTTATCTAAAGACAAAAGTTATCTGCCAGTCCATGTTTAAGAGGGTGGAGAAATGAACTCCACCTCTTAGTGGGTGTATGTACCAAGAGGAAAGCCTGCAGCCACACATTTTCCAATTCCCTCAACATGTGGATTCATTTGTAAAAAAAATTCCAAATGTTATTCTGCAAGTACGTAAAAACAAACTAAAAATCTTCTGGAAAATCCTTCTTTAAAATCATTTAACCAAGCATATCAGCTACCTCTATAGGAAATTGTCTCTTATTTTTCTGTTGTTGATGGAACTATGACCATGAAATTTGCATGGCTCCAACCTATTACACACAGACAAGGCTCTCTCAAGGGTGTGAGAGGTCCTGAGCAAATTTTGTAGAAGGTCTGATTATACAAACAATGTGAATCATCTCCAATCAGCATTTCAGCAACATTTGAGATCTAATCTCATACCACCCAAGAGAGAACTAATGTTCTAGCCCTCTTACCTGAGGTTCCTGATTCCCAAGGCACCAGATAATCCATGCCACATTCTGTCAGCCCTCCACCTCTGCTATGAACAGATCAGCATTGCACTGTCATCTAATATCTCTAGAGGTGCCTTCCACAAAATCCTAGATGTAAGACATTAGTGGTTGCCAGGGTTAGTTCTCAATTTACAGGGGATGGAACACTGGTACCACCACCAGCTATTCCACCCCACCCCACCTCCCGCCTCCTATCCATTGGTTGGTCAATTCTGAGACACAGTCTTTATATTTGTCACATGTCCCCGTTTACTGCCGTGATGTCAATCATGTACTCCAACAGTCATTTTTTTGTTCTCTTGCTTTTTCTCCAAAAACCCTTGACTCTTGCTTCCTAGGATCACCAACCACTCAAATAAAGCACCCGCCCGAACACCCTGTGTCAGACCCTGCTTTCAGGATAACGTCAGCTGCTGCACTGTGGAAATCCTTTTCCTGCTGAAACACGAATGACCTACTACAAGTTTGGGGGGAGAAACTTAACTACAGACTTTGAAATACTGAGAAATGAGAGACTGAGTCAGCAGAAAATGCCTTAGTCCCACTCCACTTCACAGTCTGCTCTGAAAAGGAGTTGTTTGAAATTAAGCCATAAATTGAGCTTAGCACCAGGTGGCGACTGGTTTTGTCATACGCATTGACACAGCTCTCCTTTCCCTGCCTCGTTTCACTTTTCCTTCCCTCCTACCAGGAAGAATTGAGTTGTTTAGTAAAACAGTAACACAAAAGTCCCTAAATTCACATTCCTCTTCCAGGAGGGGCCAAGCCGTATCACCACACAGAATTCAACCCAGTTCAGGAGCTAGTATGAAAGTGCGGCCATAATGGCTGAGAACTCAGGCACATTCTAGGTTTGTGAGATATCAGCAGTCCGTTGTAACAAATCGGAAACGAAAATGAAAATAACTCTTCTTAGATCTGTGAGAGAAGTGAGGTCACAGGGCAAACTACTGTCCCTGTGCCCATCCACCGCCCCCGCCCCCCGAAAGGCTGACAGGCAGATGCAGAGAACCATAGCTTACCAGGGCAGAAAGCCCCAAGAGGAAACCTCTGTGGGAACCAGTGCTAGGATGGAAAAACCTGAACTATAATTGACATATTACTGGAGGCTCAGCACAGGCACTTCTGAGACGTAAAACCTCCAGGGAAACAAGTCACAGGAGCCTCACTTGCTTATGAGTTTTCACACCAGGTGTTCTGCCAGCTTCTCACAGCGAATATCAGAGAAGATTCACCCCTTGCTTCTGGCTGGAGGAATGGAAACAGAACCATCTTGAAATATACAGGGCAACGGGCTGCTCTTAACAAGCCCTGCCCCTGGAAGACAGTTTTTTTTAAACCAAGGCCTAACCTGCAGGGCTTTTGTTAGACACCTACACAGGGAAAGGAGATACCCAACTCTAGCCCTCTAGCTGTCCTGTCCCACCTGGGGTGCTAAGGGATTACTGAGACACCCTGGTGAATTTCAAAGCCAAGAGTTCACCAAGACTGAGTCTAATCCTAAACTAGGGTATGCTGCCCCCACAAGTCTGGTTACTTGCCACAGTTGCCTTTATCAGGGCATCATGCTTACCTTTCAGTAGACAATTACAAGGCACACTAAAAGGAAAACACAATAAAACCACCCAAACAATAAAAACACAGTTTGAAGAAACTAAATAAGCATCAGAACTAGAATCAGATATGTCAGGAATATTGTAATTATCAGACCAGGAATTTATCATAATGTTTAAATTATCCATCTGTTCTAACATGTTGTATCTTTTTCCATTAATGCCATTAGAATATTCATCATTCAGAAAGATGACTGGACGATCCCAAAATACATAGGAAACTCACTCCTCACCCCTTTGTAATGAGCACATTAATAAAGAATACATGGAAGCAAAAAGAAATCTAAAATTAAAAATTTTAAAACATTTTGAACTGAAAAGAATGAAAATTCAATTTATTAAAATTTGTGAAATGAAGGAAAAGTAATAATAGATCTAAAATCAATGCTTGAAATCTCTACTTTATGAAAGTAGGAAAAGAACAAATTAAACCCAAAGTAAGCAAGTCAAATACATGATGAAAATGAAGAATAAACTGATGAAATCAAAGGAGAAAATGACCAAATACAAATTATCTGTAAAATTAATAAAATCAATAATATAACCCTTGCCATACTAATGAATCTAGACCCAAACCACATACTCTATAAAAGTTAACTCAAATGAATTGTTCACATAAGTACAAACCATGAAACTTTAAAATTCCTACAACATAAGAAAAGCATCTAGGTTACCTTGGCTTTAGCAAAGATGTGTGTGTGTGTGTGTGTGTGTATGTGTGTGTGTGTGTGTGTGTTACTGAGGACCAACCCCTAGGCCTTGTGAATGCTTAAAAATACACTACTACTTAACTCAGTGGTATCCCAGAAGTGGCTTTATAGGTTCAACAACAAAGTCATGATCTATGAATAAAGAATTGTGATGTTGGACTTCATCAAAATGAAAAACAAAGTCTAAAGACAAAGTCTAAAGAATAGGAAGGCAAACCACAAACAGGGATGGAGGAGATGTTTGGAAAAGACACAAAAATATTTATATATATTTTTGTCCAAAATACATAAAGAAAATTTAAACCCAACAATAGGAAAAAACTGACCTAATATAAGAACACACCAGAGACTTGAATTGACAGCCAAGAAGGCAGAGTGTGACAAAAAAGCATATGAAACAATCCTCAGCATAGTGCAATCACTCGGGATTGCAAATTAAAACACAGATAAGGAACCAATACACGCTTATTAAAATGGTCAAACTTCAGAACACTGACACACCCAGTGCTGGTAAGATTGTGAAGTAAGAGGAAACTTCATTCATTGCTACTGTAAAATTATACACCCAGTTTGTTGAGTTCCTCTAAAATTAAACCTATTCTTCTCACACAATCCAGAAATTTCACTCCTTGGTATTTACCTAAAGGAGTTGAAAATATAAGTCCATGCAAGACCTTGCACACAGATGTTCACAGTAGCTTTATTCATAATTACCCAAACTTAAAACCAATCAAAATGCACGTCAATAGGTGAATAGATGATGAAATTGTGGAACAAAAGACAATAAATATTAGTCAGCTCTAAAATCAAATGTGCTTTCAAGCCAGAAAAATAAATGAAACTTCCTCACTGAAGGACACATACTGGTGGGTACAATCATAGAACATTCTAGAAGAATTCAGGCACACAAACCAGTCCTGGCTTCATCACTTAACTTGCTGTTTGACTTTAGTAGAGAGACTGAAGTCCTCTTGTCCTGAGGCTTCCCATCTGTGAAACAGGGCTAATGACAGCCTGTCTGTGGTATTATTCTGGGAATTAGAAAGTGATGCATATAAAGAGCATTTACTATCTCATATGTGATAAGCATCCTACACTCTCAAAGACATACAGGAAGTAAAGCATAGAGGATGGTCCCCAGTTCACATAAAACTAGAAAAGCTTGTTCCTTTCTTTTTTATATTGAGTAATGTGGTTTGATCAGAAGTTTGTCCTTAAAGGGGAATTCCACTGAAATCTAAGGTTAAAACAGAAACTGTAGACACTGTTACAAGTATGAAGACCATGTCAGATACTTGTAACCGAGTCCTCTGCAAAGCTCAAATCCTGGTATTAGTCAGCTGCATAGCTTTGATGAACATCAAAAACAGGAAGCCACTAAAGGCTTCATCAGTGTTCTGTTTGGTGCAGGTTTAGCCCTTACTTAGAAAACCTTATTTTATATCGATCTTACCTCAAAAGTGATATAACTACCCTTGGGGAAGTGCAAATATACAGGGCTGTGTAAGCTAAGGTGAACTCCAGGATTTACGTCTGCAGGATATGAAATGTTGAAGGGCAAGGAAGTTCAAGAACATATTCTCATTATAGAAGAGTGGAGAAATAACTCCCTAGCAGCCATACTGAAAATCTGACCACAAAAGAGACAAAGCAGTACAGTTCTTTACGTAATGAAAAATATAGAAATGGTTGACCCAAAACCCACAGAAACCTCTGACATACTTCACTAGACACAGCAGAACTCAGTACAAGAAAGATCATTAGAACCTGAACTTCCTCCATCCCAAACCACCAACATTATTGCACTTTAAATAGTTATAAAATGTTTTTGATATGAATCTAGGATGATTTTATGTTTTTTTTTTACTTAGTTCATGGATAATTTCAAGCATGGCATGTCAGAAACATTAAAGGTGGAGTTTTGCTGATATGAGCAAATGTTTTCAAATGAACCTACCCTGCTGGGAATGTAAGTAAAGTCTTTATAAAGAGTCACTTAGGAGAGTTTTAATCAATGCAGCTTAATGCAGAATAAATTCAGAATTTGAACCAATCCAAAATCCTGATATAATAAGTTAATGCAATTTTTTAGAAATTATTTAAATAACACTCAGGGTACTCTTTCTGGCATTTTATTTATGCTAAGCCACTTTTCAAAAGCAGAGCAGAAAATAGCCACACACTTACCCTCCCATCATAGTTCAAAGAGATGTCATTTTTAAATCAATTTTTAAAATTGCCTAAATGGCAAACTTCCAGTTTTTTATTTTTACAGAAAATCTATTTATACAGAATATCTGGGGTCCCCAAGCATTCTTTAAAATAAAATATTAAACATTATTTCATTATTAAACCCTACAGTTAGGGTTAAGGCATGGACAAACATAGAAGACACTATGGTTGTAGATGAGATGTAAATGTTAACCTTGACAATGTAAAAAGGAAAATGCAGCTTCCCTAAGGAGGATATAAGACAGGACATGGTCAACATCTGCTGCTACATAAATGTAGTTATTTCATATAGAAACAAATTGGGACACTCTGTTAAAAGAATATGGCTTAATGTTACTTTTTTAAATTTCATAAAGGTTTATGAGAATATATAATTATCAAATTGAAACGAGAGCATATGAATTATCAATCTCATTTTTTAAACTCTTATATACTCTTTGGATTACAAAGGTACTAAGTAAGAAGAGAAGAGTGTTATCAAAAGTTATCAAAGTAATCTCAAAAAAATTAGATAGTAACAGCTGAAAGATATTGTCTTTGGGAAGTATAATTGAGACTAGAGAAGAGTAAATGAAAAATTTTTTCTTCGTAAATTCAGCAATATCATTTATTTCTCATATACAGGTAATACTTTGGAATATAAAATCTATAAATAAAATATTGCTGTGTGTGCATATTGGCATTAGCTATTAATAAACATTTGGAAAGCACTGAAATGTAACCATAAGTAATTTCAAAAGAAAACATTTATAAAAGGTTTTATCGCAAATCACCACAACACAATATAAGCACTGTCTTTATTCTGAAAGCTCAGTACTTCTAGGTCGCTAACATTTTCCCAGTGGATTAGGACTATGATAGGAAGCATTGGTCATATTTAAGAAAGGAAAACTCATTTGTCAGTATATTACGAAGAAAAATAAAGGAAACTACACTTCAAGGCATTACCAGAAAGTTAAAACATATAATCTACTGGTTTCCTCTTCAACTAAATGAGTTCTTTAAAAAGTACTTCATCTGGTGTATTGAGACTTCAAGATTTCAAAAACTGGAGATCTCAGGAGCCAGCTAGTCTGGCCCTTTTTAAGAGAAGACAACAGAGTCTCATGGCATTTACAGAAAGGCAGGGTAGTAGAATCAGAACAGAGCCTGCATCCCCAGTGACAGTGCTGTGAAGCATGTTTTCTGTCTTGGTCAACTCACTCTACCACCATAAAATGCCATGGAACTATGACTTACAGCACAGAAATTTACTGTCTCACATTGCTGGAGGCTCATGTGTGTACGAGAGAGGAGAAAAACAATCTCCTTCTCCTCTTGTATAAAGACCACCACTATCTGATTGAGTCCCTTCCCTGAAGATCTGGTTTAGCCTTATTATGTCCTCAAAGTTGAATCTTCAAATACAGTCATAGTAGGGGTGAGGCCTTCAACATATGAATTAGGGGTGGAAACAAATCACTCCATACCATCTTCTTTCTCAAAATGGATAACAACTTTCACATCTCTCATCTGTGCCAGTATAATAGAACTCTTACCTTTGACTTCATTTCAGTATGAGGAAAACAATACTTAAGAGAAGAAGAAAATATTTCAGAGATCGGTATATTGTTTCCTATTTCTTGGTGGTGACTTAAGGGAATAGATTTGCATGTCATATATCTCACACTGTCTCCACTTCAAAATATAAATTCAAAGACTAACATGAGATGCTAAGTTATCCTTTGGAGATGTTCATACACATGCACTAACAATTGCTCTAATTAGTCTGCTTCTATAAGTCTTCTTTCAGCCAGATTTGCAAGAGTGAAACACTTCGCACTGACACCCATTAAAGCTAGTGGACTGCTTGTAAGAAAGCATTTTTGTTCCTGGCTGAACACTTCCTCTGTAGTCATCTGACAAAACAGTATCCTAAGTCTTCCTTTCAAACTGATAGAAGCAAAAAATGTATTCAATGACTGGGGGAGGTAAGGGCTGTATTTTCAGTTCAGGGTTAAGAAAAAGAACTTGTTCACTATAGACAAAAAGCATATGGGGCTACCAAAATTCAAATATACAGAGCTGAGGATACAAAGCCCAATTTTAAAAGAAAATGCTGCTTAATTGCAACATGTCTACTAATGGGAAGAGAGGTACAAAATCCATGAGGCTGCACAGTATAATCATTTAGAAGAGAAAATATAAAAACACATGTAAGAAACAAGAAAGAGTGTATGCTAAAGAAAAAATTGAAGGGACTGAGAGATGGCTCTGTGGGTAACGTACTTGCTATGCAAGTATAGGGACTGGAGTCCAGATCCCAAGAATCCTTATAAACGCCTTAAAGGTGTGACTGTTCTCTGTAATCCCAGCCCTTGGAGGGCAGAGACAGGGAATATCCAAGTCAAGCTGGGAGCTACACTACCAGGAAATGGCAAGCTCTAGGTTCAGCGAGAGACCCTGCCTCCATAAAGGGGAGAGCAATAGAAGAAGGCACCCCATGTCAACTTTGGGTCCTCTCACAAACATACACATATATGCACACACCTGAACACACACATGTGCCCACATATATGTGAACATACATATATGTCATGCACACCACACACACATATATACTCTAAAATAAAAAGGGAGAAAAGAAAAAGCATCAGATGTTCTAAAGACAAAGGACCAAAGACTGGGAGATTTATATAACTTCATCTTCACAGGTTATGTGAGAAAAGACAGTGAAATAATCCCATAAAAGTTCTCCCTCTCAGCCCTCCTCTGCCTTGAACTCTTGGTTAAGTCAGTCAGTACCTCCTTGGTCCCTACAGTGTCCGGTGAAGATTCCTTCCTTTATTGAAATCTCACACATTTTCTTTCAGTGTCTTTCAAACTGTGATTCTTACATGTTCTACATCTCATTCGCCAGTGAACCATGGACCATGAAACCATGAACAAAAATGAATCTTTCCTTCCCAAAGTTATCTCTGGGAGGAAACAATGCATAAGAAGCTTTTTTGACCAAGGTTGAAAACAGCACTAATGTGTGGATATAAGAATAAATATTTAGAAGACTCTTTGAGAAAATGATCATTTAGCAGAACATCAAGAGGTTTTCCTCTTAGGGCTATGGCTTCTCTATCCACGGGTTTTGACCATGTTTACAGTACGAGGCATGACTTTCCCTTCTGTAGAATGGACCTGAGATCTAATTAACAGAGAAGTTTGTTACCCTTATAAACAGTTCTGTCATTATTGCACCAATAAGCCTATTTCACCTGACAAGTGGGTATTATAGTACATAGGGTTTAGTACTAGGTAAGACCATTGA
The DNA here is from genome assembly GCA_035773235.1 of Eospalax fontanierii. Classification (NCBI taxonomy): domain Eukaryota; kingdom Metazoa; phylum Chordata; class Mammalia; order Rodentia; family Spalacidae; genus Eospalax; species Eospalax fontanierii. The sequence goes on from CM069527.1 coordinate 36,569,038, forward strand.
TGGCTATTCTGCTTTGCTATAATTCAACTTCTAAATCCACATCTTCACCATGTCTGCATTCACCATGGCTTCTGATCACTTAGAGATGGCAGGTCCATTCATTGGCTATGATCTATATTGTTTGAAGTGGAAAACTGTTGATAGGGTTGACACTTCTCCTCCTCCTTCTTCCCCTCCCCCCTCGTATCTTTTACATGATTGTCTTCTTACACTCAAAGGAGAGTTCAACCTCTATCTTGTTCAAATGTTCCTCAGGGTCCTTATCACATTCATCTGCTGTTACACTCCATCTAGTTTTTTAGGGTCTCCTCTACATCACCATCTGGATATTTGCCAGTGTCTTTCTATTTTCAGCACAGATTCTTCTCCTGAGTTTTGAAACCATATTTCCAATTGCCCATGGCACCTCAGGCACAGAATTAAAAATATCATGGTATCTATTCCGGCTCAGCTCCAACCTTTCCCCAAGATTCCTTCCATTGCTATGGCTGCAACCACCATCCTAGTCATGAGAAATCACAAACACCTTTTTTTTTTGGCAGGTTGGTTGTTGATCAGAAATATTTACTGTCTTCTCCCCATTCTCTGCATACAGCAACCACAGTCAACCAATTTTTAGGTGGAATAATATACTTGAGTATAAGCAACAATACTATGTATTGCTTATTCATATTACTTGATGTTTAGGGAAATTCCCGGATTTTCTACTCATTTGCCTGTCATTATAATAAAGAGTTTAAAGGATGAAAAATAGATGGCTTGTTGTCTCAGTTAACTTCTCTAATGTTGTGATAAAACACTCTGACCAAAACCAACTGGGAAGGAAAGGGTTTATTTGGGTTACAGCTCATAGTCCATTATCAAAGGAAGCCAAGGCAGGAACTCAAGGCAGGAACCTGGAGGCATGGCTGAAGCACAGGCCATGGAAGAACACTACTTACTGGCTTATTCCCCTGGCCTGCTCAGCCTGCTTTCTTACACAACCCAGGACCACCTGCCCAGGGTTGGCACCACCCACAGCAGGCTGAGCCTTCCCACATCACTCAGCAATTAAGATAATGCCTCACAGATAAGCCCACAGGCCAATCTGATAGAGATAATTCCCCAATTGAGGTTCCCTACTCCAAGGTGTGTCAAAGTGATAACTGAAGCTATCTAGCATACTCACCAAACAAAGTAGATTGAAGTAAAGTATTCGTATTCGTTTATTAATACAGATACAGTGTGGAAACTTTGTATGACAGACTCAATGCAGGTCATCAAAATTTTAAAGTATTGGGTATGGTTTTTAAACTCTGAATTATAACTTTCTAATATAATAATGCCTATTCTTGTGTACCTATACCATGTGAAGTAAATTAGGAGCAACATCTCCCCTTTGAATTTTGTTCTGAAAATCCTCAATGTAATAAAATCCATTGTCTTCAGAGTAGTATGGCTGTAGACTGAAAATTGTCAGTCTTACAAAAAGAGAAAAGAGTTACACATTAATATCATATAGCCACCATCTAGATTCTGCAACTTACACTTGAGCTATATTTTGCTTTATTGCACATTAATATATTTAGCTTTCTGTCAATCTATTTCAACATAGGTTATAGACATCATAAAACTTCAACTAGCAATAGTTGAGCATGCTTATTATTAATTATAGTTATTTGGGAGAAGTGAATTTACAAATATTGAAATGCACAATTCTTGAGTGCATCATTCAAAGGATACTTATCCTTGCTCCTTCTTCCCCATTGGGCCCGTATCAAACGCACTTCCTCTTCTCCTGCCCCTCAGCTCTAGTTTACACTTTCATCCCATCTGAATTATTAGAAAGTCATAGTCTTTCATTTCCAGTCTCTCCCATAGCATGGTCAAAGAGATTTTTCTGAACCACAAACCTCATGTCATCTCCTATTTAAATTCCTTCCTAGGGCTCTCATCTAACATTTCTTGTCACTTCTGCACATTACCCAAACTCTGCCCAACTTCTCACACAATTACTACTCCAGAGATACAAGATTGTTCCCAGAATTTGATGCACCCAACCCCAGGTGCCTTGAGCCTCTTGGACATGGTTCCTCTGTCTGCCACATGCTGTTCTCCTTTCTTCATCAAGATACTTCCTATTCACTCTTCAGAGGTCACCTCCCTCTGCCTAGTCTCAAATGCATAAATGCTCGTTAAATATTCATGGCAGTAGACAGCACAGGCACAGGTGTTTACTAGATACATGGGAACCTTAATGATCAAGGTGAATAACAGAATGGTACTGCTTTAAGAACACCTTTAATATAAATGTAAAATAAAAGAGAACACTTTAGCCCATCTAGGCATTGCCTGTGGCCCCAAGCAAACACAGGTAAGAATAAGATCACAGTCATAGTTTCCATTTTCTTTTCTTTCCTTCTTTTGTTTTCTTGTTGTTTTGATGTCTTTTGTTTTCGAGACCTGGTCTATCACGTAACTCCAACTGGCCTGGAACTCACTGTCAAGACCAAGCTGGCCTTGATCTCCCTGCTTCTGCCTTCCAAGTGCTCAGATTACAGAGATGCATCACCATGTCCGGCTTCATTTTCATTTTTCAGTTATCGTAAAACACACATAAAGTGAAATTAACAATCATTTTCAAGTTCAGAGCTCAGAAGTGTTAACTATATTGACATTGCTATAGACAAGTCACTTTTAATTTTCAAAATACAGAATTATTTACATCTTTCATAAAGATAGATAAGTAACTACATGAAACATCTAACTCAAGAAGGCCATATTCTTGCCTAAATTACATTGTAATAGCTATACAGGTGCTGCCCTGAGGATGCACCACTAATTACCTGACAAAAACATCTTCTAGAGCTGAAGGCAAAACTACCAAATCACAATAACTGGAGGCATTATTCTTCCAGTGGAAAAGTGCAGCAGACAATACTCTTGGTGTTAAAAAAAAAATCCCTAGGTTTTACAGGTGAAAGTTATAGCCAGTCTGCTATAGCTCTGATCCTGATTATCTAATTGACTTCTTACACTGGGTAACTTCAGAACACTTAATTTAGAGCAGCCATAGAGATCTAAACTATAATTAAACAGAGCATCACATATCTTATCCAAGGTGATTAATCTTCATGTAATCCTAAATTTTTTAGGACTAGACTATTTGGCATTTCTCCATAAGATGAATAACAAAAGGAAACAGGGAATTTGAATATAGTGACAGTGTCTGAGTTCATATGGTTGACAGAGCCATTGTATAAATTCTAACACAATCATTTTGTGGCACAGAACAGGTTAATATCAACCTAGAAGTAAGGATAAAGGGTATTACCCTACAAAACAAAGCTTTGTGCCACATTAATAAAACATTTGAAGCTGGCTGTGGTGGTGTATGCCCTTAATCCCAGTGCTTGGGAGGCAGAGGCAGGCAGATCTCTGTAAGTTCAAGGCTACCCTGGTCTACATAGTGAGTTCCAGGACAAATGGGGCTACCAAGAGACCCTGTCTCAAAAACAAGAAGACCAAAAATTTTTTTAAGTTATAGTGAATCAATTCACAGATATTTATTGAGACTCAAATATGGACCAGCAGTGTGTTAGTACTTTACTGTTAAAATCAGCATACTTGGATTCATATTTCAGAAATAAAACTTTCAAACTATAGAGAATTTGATCAGAAGCAATATAAACCAGTAAGTAAAAGTGTTCACCTTTGATTCTTCAAAATCAGGTAAGTGTGTGAACTTGGAGAAAAATCTACAACTGATTCCAGAGATATGAGATGGTATTCAGAACTGGGTAATTTACATGATTAACCAATGATTTCTTCGTTAAGATATATGCCGATTTTAAAAACCTTTCAACCTATTTTAAACAAGTACTAGTGTTCACTAAAGACATGTGGCTAACTCATTAGCCCTGAGGATTAAAACGTACAACTGAGCCACAACAGGAATAGAAACAAGGAATTATGAGCTAGGAGCTATGACTTCCAACTACACATCATCACCCTGTAAATGGAAAGGCTTCCACCTCTCCTTTCCTGACTTGTTTCTTTCTTCTTTTCCTTCTCTGAAGATATGCTGTCCTGTTTTAGGATGCACCTGGTCCAAATATGATGACTCCAACCCCAGCTCACTGTTGTTGTATTCCCTCACACTGACCTGGGATGGACTGATGACTCTGAGACCTTAGTCTGAATTCTTTAGTAGCAAGACTGACTAGGAGAGCTTACATCAAGTATCCACTCTCAGAAACATGTTACCAGATTTCCAGAAGACCTTTATGCTGTTTTGAGTCTCCTAACGTTAATCTCCAATGCAGCGGTATAGAGGAGTGATTAAATGGTGAAGGCATTGCCCTACTGAGTAGATTAATGTCTTCATCATGACAGTGAGCTTGATGTCACAAGAGTATAGTCACTATAAAAGCAAGCTCAGCGACAGTTCTCTTTTGCTTTCTGTTGCTCTTTTGCCTTTTATAATGGGATGGTGGAATGAAAATATCATTACCAGATGTGTGCCGGTTAACCTGAACCTCCAGAACAGTAAGAAATAAATCTCTGCTCTTCACAGATGAACTGGCCACAGGTATTTTGCTATAGCAGCACAAAGCAGACTAAGAGATTCTACTTGAGGAGTCCCAATTAAATATCATATTTTGTTATTTTACCATAGGACTGCAAAACTCCATCAGCTTTTAGATCAGCAATTTGATTCATCCAGTAGCCAAGTGAGTCACAGAAATAGAAAATGAGAACATTCTGTGTCAAATTCTTTTTCTTTAATTTGACCAGCAAAGACTGTAGAGATTCAAAGTATAGAGGGTCATGGCTTGATGTGTGCATGCACTGTGCAGTGACTGCCACCATCAAATTAATGAACACATTTAATGCTGCTGTCCCACTAAGCTTCAGATCTTTTTCGTCTTATAACTAAAATTTGTACTTTTAACCAGCACCTCCCCCATTTCTCTCACTCTTCCCCAGCTCTGTTTGCCACTTGTCTACTCTCTGTTTTTATGTGTTTAATCTTTGTCAGATTTCACATATAGATCAGGTATCTGTATTTCTGTATCTGATTTATTCTACCTAACCAGATCTAATACCTTCCAGATCTATTCATTTTGTCAACCAAGGCAGGATTTCCTTCTTTTTATAAAACTGCTGAATAATATTTAATTATATATGTGTAAATATTTAAAATATGCAGATGTACTGACTCATGTATGTGTTGACCCAGGCTTCTCCTGGCTATTGTAAATAATGCAGTAGTGAACACAGGGTGTGAATATCTCTTGTTTACTTTAGATAAACACCCAAAAGTGGGATTGCTGGATCATATACTGACTCAATTTTTTATTTTTTTGAGGAACTTCCATATTACATCCTAGCAAATCAGCTTGATATCTCATTGTGGCTTCGATTTGTATTTATTTCACGATTAGTGATGCTTAGACCTTTTCTCATATATATATGTGTATATATATACACACACACACACTACTTTAGGTCTTGTTTGGGAGGAAAACTGTCTATTCAGAACATCCTTCGCTCATTTTTAAAAATCGGGTTATCTGTGTTTTTATCCTAAAGTAAGTGAGGTCAAATTTTGAAGTTGCTAGATTAATATTGTTTATCTTAACTTCATGTAACAAAAAGCTCGCATCCTTTCATTTAAAGTGAAGCGTTTCAAGCACTTCTTAGGACATGTAATTTCTACTATGATTTTTATGTTTTTGTTGTTTGCCACAGAAGTAAACTCATCTTTACTTGTGGGAGAAATAATTCTGAGGGATTGCCCTCATCAGCAGCATGGGAACCTCTCTCTGCAGGCTAAGCAGTTATTGGCATGCAGGACTGTGATTGCCTACAGATGGAGCATAAGCTGCCATCTCTCACCACAGATGCCTTGTCTTAGAGAATAGCTGTGTGTGGTGGCAAATGCTGGAATGCACCAAAGTACCAATTATGAACTATTTAAAGACAATGCTATCTCCAACATGAGACACATTTCACAATGATGACAAAGTTGGTTCTGTCGCAGGAGTCAAGCAACCCCACACTCCCTATAGCAAGCCTTTATAATCTGTAATAATCACAAGTTTCTTTGGGAATTTCTTGTCTAAGGATGATCTTAAACTATTAATTAAGGCACTGTATCTGTGTGCTGGAGCTGTTCACTTCTTGTTTGTAATACATAGTTGTCATGGGGTCTGAATGAGGAGAATGGAATGCAGATGCCCTAGCTGCCTGCCTCTGAAGAACCCAGGCTTTGGAGTACCACCTTGCTTAATTATTTTCCCCTAAAAATTCATGTATTAAAGTCATCAATCTGCCACCATTTCATTACTATTATAAAATACCCATGGGATTTATTTAGGAAGGGAAAAAGGCTGTTTAGCTCGAAATGTAGAAGGTTGAAAGCCCAAAGGCACAGCATAGGCTCTGCTGAGGCCTCTCCCTGCCCGCTTCCCCTCCTGATGCACTGCACTGGGAAAGCGTGGAAGCTCTCTCAGCCCTTTACGAAGGTGGTTTCTCAAGGAACACCCACTAAGACCCTGCTGCTTAAGACTCTGCCATCTCCCAGTACAGCCACCTTAAAACTAAATCTCTAAGACATAGACTTTGGTACTACACAAACCACATCCAAAGCACACAAAGGACCCTAGAATGGGACTATGCTGGAGGAACATTGGGGTAGAACCTAACCCAACTGAACTGGTGCAGCCTTCTCAGAAGAGGATATTTACACACAAGAAAGGACTTCAAGTCATGCAAACAGAAAAAGAAATACGAAGATGCAGTAAGGTTCTCATCTTTACGGTGACTCAGCTATAATCCCAGCACATGGGAGGCTGAGAGAGAATCACAAGTTCTCTGTCTCCCCCCAAGCTACAGAGTAAGTTCTAGACAAGCCTGGAGAAGGTGAGGCTACAGAGTGAGATCCTCTGGTAAACAAACATTTGCAATTCAAGGAGAGAGGTCTCAGAACTCAAAACAAATGGAACTTGCCAACACTTTGACTTTGGGTTTCTAGCCTTCAGAACTGTAAGAAAATTAATTTCTGATATGTAAGTCACTCAGTCTGTGGTATTTTATCATAGAAGCCCGAGGAAACAGATTTGAGCCTCAATAAATGTTTTAAAAATAGAATATTCCCAAATTACTTTCTCAGGGTAAGCCATCCACAAGTTTCACTTTGCATGACCCCACTTTAGTCTGTTTCTCATCCTTAATGTGGAAAGAATTCATACAGGAGATCTTTTGAAACATCAGACATTCCTGCAACACAGGTCCCTTATTGCCTCATACCACTGACTGGGACAAGCAGTGGCTTCCTCCTTCATATGAGAGGCACAGGCCCCAACTCCACAGCATCGCTCATATTCTGTTGTCACAGCCCTAATTGCTTGCTTGCAATATCACTCTGACCTCTGTATGCCTATGAAACCGAGAGCCTCAGAGATGGTCTGCACTGAACCAGGCAGCTGACGTCACAGTGCAGAGACATCGATCAAGCTGCCCAGGGAGACTTGGCAACAGCAGGCCCATTAAAAATTTCCTCTAAAGCCAGCTGACATTGACTTTTCAGGATACACTTTCTGAGGATAAAACAGAGTCACAGCATTGAGGAAGCAATAATTCTTCTCCAGCCATTGTGATTACTGCAGTAGAGTCACCTTATATGGCAGTAAATATGGAGTGCATCCTCCCCTTTTCAGCTACTTATTTAAAAATCACGTGAGCTTCAGAGGATGGTTGTCATCTTCCTAAAAGGTGATATTGTGATTCTGTATGGATCAGGGCTTTCTAGCCAAGAAGGTGAAAAAGATTAATTTTGCCCCAAATAAGGCTGGTAGAATTAGTTGTCCTGTGCTGATTTGTGAGGCCACATAGCACCACATCAGTCCTCTGTGAATTTAAAGAAGTTGCAAATGACCCAGAAAACAAGTCTCAGTCCTGGGAGTCGAGATCATGCACATGAATGAGGGGCATCTTCACAAAGGAAAAGCCGAATGTTAAGGAGTCAGAACTGCACAGAGCTTGAGCATCAGTGTTTCTTACTCTGTGCCTTTCCCGCACCCTTCTTTTCCCTATTGTTTTCTCACGTGGTCATTCCAAGCTCTTTCTCATTCCGTCATTTCCTTGTAAATCAAGCCGAAAAGATGTTTCAGTGGAAGGCAGAATCTACACAGCTATCAGAGCTGAGGGGGCCGCTTTTGGAGGGGGCTCAGGACTTACTGCTGAATTTCACTAGAACAGCACTGTCTTGCAGGAAGACTCTAAGCGGCCAGCATCTCATCACTGAGCATGCTTCTGTGTAAACCAGTAATTCCAAAGATTTACATGTTAATATGGCCCAATTTAGTGGCCTGCTTAGACAAAAACTGACCCCATACTTCCCATCATACACACACACACACACACACACACACACCAATCAGCCCCCCTCACCCTGCCACACACACTCACTCATTCACTACCAGCTACTACTCACATATTCACCCAGCAACTATTCATACTCACAATACTGTCTTGGTTCAGGTGGCAACAAGAAAAAGCCATAGACTGTGTGGCTTAAACAACTAAAATTTATTCCTCACATTTCCAGAGGTTGTGAAGTCCAAGGTGAGGTTGCAGCGGAGCCCAATACTGGTGGTGTAATCCCCCTGGTGTGGGGTGGGTTAGAGTACAATCTCAGCATAGTGCCCCACCCTCATGACTACATGTGAACTTACCTCCTGAAGGTCCCATTGCCTACGGCCATCCATTAGGGGGGATGAGAGTTGCAGCATATGAATTTTTTAGGCACATTAATATGTAGTACATAGCACATACCAACAAGAAATATACCCCCATGCAACACACCTCCTACACACTTCACTTCACAATAAGCCCATTATAAAAATCCAACAAAACCAGAGTTCATACATAAATTGAAAGGAATATAAAAGTATCAGTAAACTTATCTCTATACTCTGTCCTTCATTTAGAATACTCAGTTCTTATAGACAACTAATCCAAATTCAGAAAATGATTGCCATGTTTGAGAATGGATTCTTTCCATCTTTCCTCCATTTGTGTGACCAAGCATAGGCCAGTTTAGATAAGTTGCATAAACTTTGTTAGTACATAACCAAGAAACATTTTGTAGTTGTGATTTTTGTGGGTACCAGACCACATTCTCTCATCTTGTCTTGTTCTTGCCCCAAAGCAGTGAATACTTTTTTACTTATGAAACAATTCTATGCACTTTAGTTAGACAGTTTGGGAACAGTAAGAAATAGTGGGTATTAAGTGCAGTGCTTAGTTGTTTCCAAAACAAAACATGGATCCCATCTAACTTACAAAGAGCATCTAAAAGCAGCCAACTCTTTATTATAATAGGCCCAACATACTCGAAGATCATCTTAAGCCCTTCTTTTCCCTACTCTTCTACTCTTTCTCTGCTTTATTGAACATTACCTTCATCAATGTCTAGAAAGAAATTTATCCCTGGTGATTTGGAAGTCAGTCCCTTTTTTTTTTTTAATCTCTGTAGCTCTGTCAAAGATTTGGAAGAATGAGTTGAAATACACTGAAATCTCAGGATCTACTGGAGTTGAATTAACTCTCCGTCTCTTGTCTCCCTTGTCTCTGTCTCTTGCTTCCCAAATTGTGCAATTAATTTAAAGCTGATTGTATAAAACTTTGTACAAAGGTATCTTCAGTTCACCTTCCTCGGCTCAATACAAAGAATACTCCAGGAACTGGGGAGATTCGCAGTGGGTAAGTGCTGGTCACACAAGAATGAGGACCCGAGTTTCAGCCCCAGAACTCATCTTTTTAAGTGCAGCATACTGTGTACATTTGTAATTCCAGCCCCAGTGGAGTAGAGACAGGCAGATCCAGGGCTCTTTAGCCAGCAAGCAAGCCTAGTCTAATCAGCAAGTTCCAAGTAAGTAGTGTGAGACCATGTCTTTAAATAAGATGGACTGTGCCTGAGTAACAACACCCAGTGGTGTCCTTTGACTTCTACATGCAAATGTACACACACACACACATACAGAAACACACACACATATATACACAATGACCCAGCAAAAGAACTTGGTTAAATGAAAATGAACAATAAAAGCCTCTGAAAGGACTTGTTAAGTCAAGCTATGACTGGTCTCAAATAATAGGTCATCTATACCAAAATTCTAGAAAATTAATCACTGATAGGATTTGATATAAAACTAAATGACATTTGAATTGTATGCATGACTCTATAATTTTGTAATTACATGTGGGGCTTATTGTCTTTGGCAACTGATAAAATCTGTTTGATGTAAAGAAAAATCACTTAAATGTTATCCATCTATAATAAACTCATTTCCTGCCTTCACAGTATCATGATTTTGAGTTGTATATCTGTGTACATCTCTCCACCTATTTAAGGAGACATTTAACATTCTATTGCTTGAGAGTGATTTGTGGTTAATGATTAATCTAATCAACATAATTAACCATTAACTAAAGATTAATACAATCTGAATTACTGAATACATTGTATAAGTTATAAGTAAGCAGAAAGAGCTTAATGTTAAGTATAATTTTGACTTATGTACTTAAGACATTTTTTGTTAGGTAAAGAAACAATTGGTCTGTATTGAATAGAGTACACTGACATCTATTAACTTCTATAGTACTTAATCCATTGTTCAAATATAAAGAATTTAAGCTAATCATTATAGAATTTCCTAAGGCTGTGTTCTTTGTTTCAATCACGACTTGTTTTCTCTGTATTGCAATACTTAGGAAAATTTCTCAGTCTTAACCAAGTATATTGACTCTAATTACCCTACAATTTTTTTAGAAACCATAATTTTATTATTTACTTAATATTATGGGGTGACTATTTCATGGTAGTGTTATAATTGCACTCCATTTGGTATGGAGAAAACAGCTGATTTTTCTCTGTCTACAGAAAAGCAAATTGAAAACATTAGAATTCAAATGGCTGGGAGTCTTGGGATTTATCTGAATCAGGAGAAGTTACAGTTTTAAACTAACTGTTTCATTTTATATACTGGATCAGCACCTGAAATCAGTTTCTGTCTTTTTTGTTTATTTGTTTTTTTTGGTCTTTTTGAGACAGGGTTTCCCTGTAGCCCCAGCTGGCCTGGACCTCACTATGTAGACCAGGCTAGCCTTGAACTCACAGAGATCCACCTGCTTCTGCCTCTTGAGTGCTGGGAATAAAGGCATGCATGCATCATCACACCTGGCTGAAGTCAGTTTCTTAACCATCACAATTATGATTTAATGTACATTAACAACCAATGGTTAACTTCATTAAAAATTAACCCCAGCTGGCTGTGGTGGGGCAAATCTCAGCACTAAAGAGGCAGAGGCAGGTGGATATCTGTGAAATAGAGGCCAACCTAGTCTACATTGTGAGTTCTAGACCAGCCTGGGTTACAGAGACTCCCTGTCTCGAAACAAAAGCAAAAACAATTAACTCTCATGACTAATCAGACAATTTTATGCAAATATGAAAGCTGACCTTCACATTCAACATAGAGAGTTTACTGGAAACCTCTCATATATGTATATTTATAAATGTAAGTGCAGATATATAGCAATAATAACCAAAGAAGAGGACAAGAAATTGAGGGGGAGTGGGAGGCCACAGGAGGAGTTGGTGAGAGAATGGAAGGGATGGAAATAATGCAAAGACAATACTCATGTATGAAATTTTTGAAACTAAATAAAAGACTATCAACAGCTAATATCAGCTGAACATTTTTTAAGTTCTAGATGCTTTACATGGATTATTTCAGTAAGGCCTGCAACAGGCCCCTGCTGTGATATTGAGCCATGCTGAGGTTGAGTAGCAATTTAAGACCACAGAGTTAGTTAAGAGGCACAGACTGGGCCTGAACTGAATCATCCTCACTCTGTATGTTACACAGGCTGCACACTGCATTATAAATCACATCTTTACATAGACATGCATGAAGCCGTTTGGAGAAAACAAAGTCCTGTGGTGTGCAGTGGTACATGCCTTTAATCCCTAGGCACTAGGGAGGCACAGGCAGATGTGAGTCTCTGTGAGTTCCAGGCAGCCGGGTCTACGTGGTGAGTTCCAGGACATCACATCGAGGGCTGCAGCGAGACCCTGTCAACCAAAACAGAAACAAAGTCCTATGATGCCACTAAACAATTTTCTTTGCCTTCACTCTTCAACAGACAAAAAGCACACGGGAGATCCAAGTGTGATGATGGCACATGACAGGATTCTCTGCATGTGGAAGGCCAAGGTCATATGAACACTTGAACCCAGAAGCTGAAGAGCAGTCTGAGCAAAATAGTGAGATTCTGTCTCAAGAAATGCACAGGAAATATGTATTTATCTTTTGAATTTCCCAACTCTTATCACAACTCAATTATATATACGGGGGGGGGAGAGGCATCTCTATAGAGAGTGCATAAAATTGGGTGGGGGTACTGAGGAGGTGCAGATGGGGGGTCTAAATAAGATCAAAACATATTGTAAGAAATTTGAAAAAGTTCAATAAAAATGAAAAAAGAAAGTTGAATGTAGTAGAAGGTACTTGTAATCCCAGTGCCAAGAAGGCAGAGAGAGGGGAATCCCTTGTGCTCATTAGCCAGTCACTAGTCTACTTGGCAAGTTCCAGGCCAATAAGAAAGCTGTATTTTTAAAAAAAATGGATAATGGGCTAAAAAGAATTCTCAGCAGTTAAGAGCTACAGTGTTCCTGGGAGAGGATCCAAGTTTGGTTCCAAGCACCCAAGTTGGATGGTTTACAACCACCTGTAGCTCCTACTTCAGGGGATTCAACACCTTTTTCTGACTTCCACAGGGATCATAACACACACACACACACACACACACACACACACACACACACAAATTAGAGATAAAATCTTATTTTAAAAGTGAGGTAACTCAAACCTAAAAAGACAAACATGTTCTCTTTCATAAGTGGACGCTAGCTTTGGAAACTAGATATATACGTTTCAATTGGAAAATTGACAAAGATCAGGAAAATAGTAAGGGGCCATGGGAATGAGGCTTCACAGGAAAGCAGATAGAATGCAGTGATTTAAAGGGCAGGGTAAAAATGCAGCAGGAAGTATAAACGGATGGGGGAATGAGAAAGCAGGGCAAAGGGGTGGGTGGGGAGAGATAACTAACACTCCAGGCCTTTTGAAAAAGTCAGATGGAGACCTACCACTGTAGAAACTTCTTAAAATATATACATATACAATTTAAAAAGAGTTTAAATGTAGGAACCATGTAATAGGGGTTCAATAGCCTTAGCAGACACCACAGGCTAGTAACTGTGGGTGCAGGGCATAGATCTTCAAAGAAATTTGGTATTGTCATGGTTCTTGGTTACCCACTAGAACTTGACACTAAGATGATAGCAGAAGACACTACATATGTAAATTGTAGAAGAAATAAGGAGAACTCAAGCTGGCACTGATCTCAAAGTTTCATCTCTATTGGCTTGTTTTCACAGTGCTGGAGGATGTTGTTCAAGGTACTGGAAAAGAACAGTAATTAGCTTTACCCAGTTCTACCCTGTGAGCTACAACAACAAGTGGCCTGGCAAGATATGCCGACTGGTGCAATAGTGTGGCATGAACTTTAAGGCAGTAACCCAACACTTTCTGATTGGAATCAAGGCAAGCTTCACAAGATACAGTCTATATCTGGCACTGTTATCAGGACCAAGAACCTGTGGCTAGATAGACCACAGGCCATAGGAGAGAACTTACTACTATTATACAGCTAAATGAACACAGTATTAAACTACCTCTTAGTGACTATTATACCCATAGTTTAATGCTTCTCTCTCGACTCTCATAAATGAAGCTTCTTCCTGCAACAGATGATAAGTAGCACAGAGACCCACAACTGATCAACACACAGAGAATAAGAACTGCACAGTGCTCAGCCCTAAATGGGTCAGCGATGTTACACCCTTTCCTCCCAGGGCTCAGGGATGGGTGGAGAAGGTGAAGAAAGATTCTAAGAGCCAGTGATGATAAATAACTTCAAGAAACAGTATTTTCCAGGTATGTGCAAGACCTGTGCAAGTCAAGCCAGACAAAAGCCCAGCATGGCAGGGGTAGTGGGCAAAAATACCCAACTGTAATTGAGGAGGAACAGTTCACAGTTCATAACTGCTGGGAAGAGGAGAGTCAGTTTTCTTTAAGGGTGTAACACCAGGTAGGTTGACCAGGCTCCAGGGGATGGACTCATATGTAGGAGGAGCATTTGGAGAGCACAGATTAGAGTTGATGGGTTATTACATTTTCTTTTCTTGACGGGGGGTGGTGTAGGGAGATAGGGTGGATCTAAGAGGACTCCGAGAGATGAATATGATGAAAATTCATTGTATAAATTCTCAAAGAATTAATTAAAATATTTATTTTAAAAGAAACAAAAATGAATGCATTTATATTTGAAATGAAACAAATGAGAAAGGAAGGGCACTCCACAGAGTGAGAAAAATTATTAACAAAGCGTAGCTAATAAGGCATCTATATGTGGAATACATGAAGGATTCACAAAACTCAAAGTTAAAAATATATAACCTAGGGCTGGAGAAATGAAATGACTCCATGTTAAGAGTGCTGGCTGCTCTTGCCCAGGTTTGAGTGCCAGCACCCATGCGGAGGCTAACCACCATCCATAACTCCCATTCCAGGGGAATCCAATGCCCTCTTCTGACCTCCATGGGCACTGCACAACGTGGGTGCACTTACACACATGCACGCAATATACTCATACACATAAAATTAAAATAATAAATAAAAAAATAAAAAATATATAACCCAATTTCTTTTTGAATATTGATTTTTCTTTATTCTTGAGAATTTCACATATGTATATGATTCAATATGGTCATATCAGCCTCATTTTCCCCAATTTCCTCCCTAACACCCCCCTCAACACAGTCTGTTCCCAACCCCTGCTGGTCTGCTTGTTCCTCCTCCTCCTCCTCCTCCTCCTCCTCCTCCTCCTCCTCCTCCTCCTCCTCCTCCTCAGTCTCTTCTTCTTCCTTCTCCTCCACTCCTTTGTCTTCTTCCTCCTTCTCTTCTTTTGAAAAGAACAGAACAAGAAAAAGAGAAGAGAGAAAGAAAGATTGATGATAGATGATTAGATAGATAGATGATTAGATGACAGATGAGATGTGACAGATAGAAGATAGATAGATAGATAGATAGATAGATAGATAGATAGATAGATAGATGATAGATTGATTCTCTCTTTCCCCAGCACTTATCAACTGCCAGTTGTTCCACAGTAAGGGATAGGACCTGAACAGCACCTCCCATCTATGCTGGAATATGGCCTTGGTTCCTCTTGTGTAGATGTTGTGTGTATAGCTGTGTGAGTTCACGAGTGATAGAGTCATGTCAAGTCCAGTACTTTCACAGTACTCCTCACAATCATCTGGATTTTATATTCTTTCTGCCTCCTCTTCTGTGATACTCCCTGAGCCTTGGTGGTGGTAGGTTGGGGTGGAGAAAGATGTCTTATCAAGGACTGAGCACTTAGTCTCTTATTCTCAGTAAGACAAAAAGGAGCTTGCTTAACCAAGGTTGAGAATAGCCTAGGTCTATCAGTATAAACATAAATATTGTGAAGGCACTTTGACAACATGACTGTTATAGAATAACAATAAGAGCAGGTTCTACTTAGGGCCTATAACTTTTAACCAAGATTATAGGACCAGGCATGAAATTACCTCATGTACATCAGGTCTCAAATCCAATCCGAATGGGATTGGTTACCCCATAACAGTCTCATTCTTGCACCTGTAAGCACACCCCCCCATAGTAGTTTAGAATTACCAAATGAAAGATCCAGTACTGGGTAGGACCATTGGTGTCTTTTCTGCCCAACAGCCTGGATAGCACCTTTGGACACTATGAAAGCTAGCCAGAAGGGAAGTTTCTTGGTCATATAAACTTTCGATTTGGGACCTAAACAGACATTTCTCTGAAAAAAACAATAGACAAAGGACCAATAAGCTCATGGAAAGACTTTCAACACTGTTCATTAGTTATTAGGGAAATGTAAATGAGAAACCCAATGAGATAGCACTTCTCGGATGACTAAATGAAAAGGATAGATAAAATAAGCAGTGCTGCATAGGATATAGAGAAAATGAAAGACTCTTACATTGTTCTTGGAATGTAAAATTATGCAGTCATTTTGGAAAGCAACTTGGAAGTTTATCAAAAAAACTGAAAAGGTATCATGACCCAGCAACTCCACATTCAAGTATACAAGTGGTCCCTAATTTATGTTGTTTCAAGTCATTGGTTCTTGACTTGACAATGTGAAAAAACAATACATATTCAGTGGAAAGTGTACTTATGGGTCTGAAATTGAATCCTCTGGGCTACTGATGTACAGTACAATACTCTCATGGGTAATACCTGAGGAACACAGGGAAAGCAACTACTACTCTACATTGACTCTGTTGCTAAACTGTGGTGTTCAGTAGGTTAAGCATTCTAAATGTATTTTCAACTTACTCTAGATTTATTGAGGTGTAACGTAGCCTACACTGAGAAGCATCTGCACACTCAAAAATCATATGTTTACACAATTACTGGTACAAGAATGTTCATAAAAGCATGATTCAGAATACAAAATCAATATACAAAATGGTTTTTCTACATACTAACAACAAACTCATTAAAAAAAGAAGTCAGGGAAAGAATCTCATTCACAACCATCTCAAAAAATATTTAAAAGCCCTAGGCATACACTTTAACAAATTTTTTTTCAAACTCTACAATGTGAATTATAAAACAATGAAAAAATTCTGGCATGATGGTACACGCCTTTAATTCCAGCACTCAGGAGGCAGAGACAGGCAAATCTCTGTGTGTTCAAGGCCAACCTGCTCTACATAGTGAGTACCAGGTCAGACACATACATACACACACACACACACACACACGCGCGCGCGCGCGCGCGCGCGCGCACACACACACAAACCACTTAAAAAACAGAAAACACATGAAGATGAGAAGACCTCACATGTTCACAAAATATTGTTGAAATGTCCACATTATCAAAAGCAAGCCACATATGGAAATTAAAGTAATAATAATAAGCCAGGAAGGATGGTACACATTTATTCTAGCAGTCAGGAGGATCACCTCAAGTTTGAGTCCAGCTCTGGGCTAAACATATGTTCAATGCCTGGGCTACATAGCAAGAGACCATATCTTAAAAATCACAATAATCTGGGTTGGGTACAGTTATACATGCCTTTAATCCCAGTGCTTGGGAGGCAGAAGCCGTGAATCTGTGAGATCCAGGCCAGCCTGGTCAACACAGAAAGTACTAGGCCAGCTGGGTTATGGGGAAAGCCTGTCTCAAAAAACCAAAACAAAACAACAATTATCAAAATAACCTTTTTTAGTCTCATATAATCTTTGATACTCTTAATTCTTTCTCCCTATATCTCCCAGTCACTCATTACCAAAATAATTTTTTAGTAAGGTTACCAAAGCCTTTCAATATGAAAGCCAAATAATGGTCTCAGTCTTTATTTTACATTATTTAGCAGCAGTTCTGACATGGGTGACTTGTCCCTCCTGGATTGGATAATTTCTGGTCTTCTTGCTCCTCCCCTACTTTCTGTGTCCTCTTTTCTTCTTCAAAGTCATTAAATGGGGCTGAGGATGTGGCTCAGTGGTAGAATGTTTGCTTAGCACATGCAAGGCTCTGAGATTGATCCTAGCCATTAAAAGGAAGACTTTCCCCCCTTAATGTTACTTTGCTTGTCCCTCTATCCTTCTTCTTTTTTTTTTTTTTGCCTTTGAGACCTTCACTTATTGTGGTGATTTGAATGAAAATGTGCCCCACAGGCTTCAAGTATTTGGACATTTTGTTCTCAGTTGGTGGCATTGTTTTAAGAGGCTTTGGGAGGTGTGGCCATATCACTGGGGGCAGGCTTTGAGAATTCTTAAGATTTCCAGTGGCTGCTTCCTGTGCCTGCTGGAAGATGTGACCACGTAGCTTTCTGTTCCAGTCACCTCCTGCTGCCATGCCTCCCACCATGATGGACATCATCATTCTGGAACCATAACCTCCAATAAACTTTTCCTCCTATAAGTTGCCTTGGTCATAGTATCTTATCACAGCAACAGAAAAGTAATTAATACACTTATCAACCATAAGTCAATGACTCCCAAATCTACTTCTTCAGAGAATTCATTTTTTTATTCTACAAGTATTTATTGAATGCCCAAAATATTTTAAGCAATAAGAGGAAAAACTCTTGATTCTTCTGGGTTTAAAATATTTATATCCAACGCCCTCTGTTTTCAATACTTGAAGGTCTCAAAGACAACACATATGTCCTAATTTAAGCATGTAACTTCCCCTTCAGTCTCACACCTCTTTCCTTATCTTTCTGTCACTGACAAGCAGTAGCTTAGCCTTAAACATCATAGTGATTTTCAGTTCTCCTTGCCCCTTCTACCTCATAGATGAACCATCAATAAGTACATTTAATTCTTACTCTCTATGTATGCCTTGAATCCACCCACTTGACCCTCTTCATTATCATTATTATTATCATTATTATTATCATCATTATTATTATTATTATTATTATGCTGGTCTTTTTTGAAACAGGGTCTCCCCATAGTGCCCATTGTCCTGGAACTCACTATGTAGACCAGGATGGCCTTGAACTCACAGAGATCTGCCTGCCTCTGCCTCCTGAGTGCTGGGATTAAAGGCATGTGCCACCACACCCAGCTCATCTGTTTCTCTAATCCAGAGTACCATCATCCCTTACCTATACTGGCATCATATCGCACAGTGGGTTTCTCTGTTCTGTTTCTCCTTCCAATTTATTTTTCATGGTGCAGAAGAATGGAAATTTTAAGACACCAACCTTGTACAATTCTGCTCAAGACCTCTCTTCATATCAGCAGGCTCAGCCTCCATTTACAACTGAAATTATGCCATTCAGGGTTCTACAATGCTGTTACTCTGTAAAGAAAGCATTCCCAGTCCTCCCGGGGCCGCCTCTTAAAATCTCCTACCTACAGAGTGTGAAGGGATGACTCAGTCCTTAAGGGCACTGGCTGTTCTTATGGAAGACCAGGTTTTGATTTCCAGCATCCACACGGTGGCTAACAACTGTTTGTAAGTCTAGTTTTAAGGGATCTGACGCCCTCTCTTGGCTTCCATGGGCATTACATGCACACGGTCCCTTTACATTCATGCAGGCAAAACACACATAAAATATAAATAAATATTTTTTTAAAAATCTCCTACCTGCAATCAAATTTCAGTCCTGTGTCAGTGCCTTGATGAGTTAAACACAAATTCTGCTTGGTTCTCGGCCGTACACACCCTCGCTGTCACACTCCTTCTAAGCATTTACCACAGCTATGATTTCTTACACTTGTTTGTGTTATTTTTACTAATTTATGCCTTCACCACTAAATCAGAAATGTAACTATGGTAGAAGCCATCTTCACTTTTACTCATCCACAAATGAGCTGCTCTACTCGGTTTCTATCACAGATCAAGACTGAATGGATAAAAGTAAGGTTGGAAAAGAAGACAGAGTAGTCAAAATTACATTTCCCTTAGGTAAACAGTTACATGTTATTGTATTTTCTTCTAATAGTATCAATGCAATTGATTTGATATTTTTATAATTTGATTATATACTATACATGATATTTGATCTATAATCTATATATTAACTCCTGGGAATTTTCTAAAGTTCTTGACTATTCCATAAAAAAATCCATTTTTAATTGCTACATATTGTTCCAACTTGAGTCTAATCTACTGTATTTAAGCACTCTCTTTTTTTTATTACACTTAAGACTGTTTCATTATTTCTTTTAATATTTTGCTTATTATTTTTATTTTATGTGTATTAGTATATTGTCTGTATGTGTGTAAGTATACCCATGTCATGCAATACCCATGGAGGTCAGAAGAAGGTATCTGATTCCCCTGGGACTGGGAATGTGGAATTACAGACAGTTGCTAGCTACCATGTGGGTGCTGGGAATCTGCAAGAGCAGCCAGTATGCCTAACCATTGAGCCAAGTCTCCAGCCCTGTTTCATTATTTTTACTGTTACAAATGGTGTTACTAATGCAGTGGTCTTTTTTGTACATTTATATTTACCAATACTATAATGAGATAAATTCTTAAGGTGAGATAAGTTCTAGAGTTAAGAATTACAAAAATGTTTTAAGGTCTCAAGAATTTCTTGCCTGGGTACCAAGAGAGTAATAGCAATTAATGACACTATAACTTTGCGTGTGTCTATGCTAAAGTAAAATGCTCAGATTTAGATTGCAAAGCAAATATAAAATCATCAGCTCTTGGCATACAGTTACTGAAATCTTCAAACTACACCCTATGCACAGGTTACTTCAGGACAATGCTGATGAAACATTTTGAAGGTTGGATTTATTTTTTAGTACTTTACCCTAATGTTCCTGAAGGATTCCTTTTACAAAAAATAAAAATAAAAAAGAAAGAAAGCTGCTCTTCCCAAATTTGGAGGATTTTTGAATTTTGCTTTTATTTTCTTTTTTTGTGAATCTGGTAACACTGTGTGCAGTACAAAAGAAATCATCACATGTTCCAAGAATAGTTACTGGATTTTTTATAAAGTTGATGCAAATCATCCTAAAGATAATGCTGTGTATGCTTAAAATTGGTTCCAAGTATTTCTTTGGGTTAATTGAGGTTCTGTGTCTTGGGATAAGGTATGAGATCAGTTAAAGCATTAAGGACCAAAGCTTCATAAAGATGAAATTATCCGGCATGTTGTAAATTCCTTTCTGCTTTCACCAATTACAGCATTTCCCTCTGAGAGGCTTCCACACAAGGGTCTCAATTAGTTCAGTGTCTTGTAGACAAGTGATTTTCCCAAGAATATTGAATTCAAAAGAACTGCAGCAATAGTTTCAATAAATATGTTTGCAATATTTTAATGCTGCATAGACATCCATATCATCTTTTCACTCTGCAAAGGCTAAATTCACAACCTACCATGTAAGCATGCGTTATACTCAGAAAAGAAAT
Organism: Eospalax fontanierii; assembly: GCA_035773235.1. Lineage (NCBI taxonomy): Eukaryota > Metazoa > Chordata > Mammalia > Rodentia > Spalacidae > Eospalax > Eospalax fontanierii. The sequence goes on from CM069527.1 coordinate 36,590,119, forward strand.
CTAAGCATAGTGTGACCTACTTTTGAGATATTGGATTATTTTTTTCTCAAAAAGTCAAGATTGCCAGGCATGGTAGCACACTCCTACATAGTGAGTCCCAGGCTAACTGGGGCTGCTACAGGAAGACCCTGCTTAAAAAACAACAACAAAAAACAAACAGAAAAAAAGACTATCATTAATAAAGCAAGAAAAGCACATTAATACAAGGGATGTAAAATCATACTTCCGCAGAGTAAAAATGAGTTACATTTTTCATGAGGTTCTACAACCAATAATTTTTAGATATATTTTGTTATTATATACTCTTAGATAAACTTTCTCAGTCCTCAGAATATATTTAAATTCATGGTTATATCTTCAGTTGCTTATTCTAGCATCTAATTCTTTTTGTAAAGGGAAGTAGAGCCTTCGTTAAGGTAGGCTCAATTTTGATGCTACAACTATTCATACTTTTGTTATTATCGCAGTTTCCATTTGACAATGCTCAGAAACATTCATTTTTGTATAACTGCAGAAACAAAGTCAAGGACACAAATAACATCCTGTCATGTCAGCTGACCTCATGGCATCTTACCTAGAATTTGGCTTTGATGAATACATTAGTAAATATCCATGATGATTATTTATGGCCTCTGTGTTCTCTTATTAATAATCTTAAAAATCTCTTAACTTAAAATGTGAAAGACTGTGATGTTAAGTTTCGGGATGTGATAAGGATCTAAAGTGATCAAGTAAAAAATTCCATTCCTTGACTCTTCCTTGAGACAGATATGAGTACACTGAGGTTTCAGGGACACCTAAACAGTATTGCAGAAAGTGACCTGGACAAAAAGAATAGGAGGATTAATGAAGCTCTGAGCTGAAAACAAGAGATATGGAAAATCAGATGGAAAAAATGCTTCAAATACAAATATCCTTTAATCAAGATTTCTTCTCTGATTCTGAGGACTCATACTATTTGGCACGGTAATTGATTCCCAAAAGTTTTGTTGTTGCTTGTTTGTTTGAGAAAGGGTTTTACTAGGTAGCCCTTGGTGGCCCAGCATCATTGATCCTTCAATCAACTCACTGATTCTTTTTTGTAGACCAGGCTGGCCTTGAGCTCACAGTTCTGCTCTAGCTTCCCAGTGCTAGGATTGAAGGCAAGTGCCAACACACTCAGCTGACTCTAAAGTTTAAAATGATGTAAGGTTGGGAACCGTAAGGAAATTCAGGAACCCAAACAAAATTGGCTAGAAATTCATTAATTTGTTGCTGAATATGGCCTTGGGTTTGCAGACCAGTCACTAAAGGGCCCTGACGCAGGGACAAGGAAGGCAGGACACACAGCTGAGTTCTGCTGCCAAACTATGCCTGGCTAATCCAGAGCTGCCTGCACATGCAGGAGCAGCACCCTATCAAGTTTCCTAAGTGGCTACAAGCCTGAAGGTTGTAAATTGGGACCTGGAAGGCTATTTTATTTACCTTCTAGGGACAAAGGCCTGTCCATAATCTGTTTCTTTTCTTTTTTGGGGGGAAGAGGGTACACTCTAAGCAAGCTATATCTCTTAAAACTTCTTATGAACCAGGACTGGAAATAGTATAAGAATCACAAATATTCTGTCTAGACCTCACCTGCACTTTCATGACATAAAAATTATTTTAGGGCAAAAATTTCATTTAGGTTTTAAACATAAATAGCACTTTAATGAGTCTTTGAAGGTAGATGTGCTTTCAGTCTATTATTTGAGACTAGCAGACTCTAAGTAGGAATTCTACTAGTTATACAAAAGACATTAGATGAAGACTTGTCACAGTAGTGCTGTAGAGAAATGTTGGCTCCCACTACACCACCCACTTTTAAGGAGGCATTTTCTCAAGCTTGTTGCCTTAAAAGCCTTAGAAAAGTACAGGAAAGAGAACAGGATGGCAATGTCACCCCAAGCGACAGCTGCAGCATGCAGTGAAACCTTCCACTCGCCTACGTGGATTTCGTTCTATATGACAAATTCTGATTCCCCCCAGTGTTGACCTCAAACCATTAATCAAGCCATCATAATTACAGGTTTGCATTCTGGTGTATTTATGGCCTCCTTCCTATACTGACCATAAAGCAGGAGCATCAGGAGGCCTAAGGGTAGCATTGCTCTGAGTAGGGCAGAGGGGAAGTGAGGAATGGGAGTTCTTCATTCTAAGGCTTCACTGTTGTAGAAACACGAGAGTGATTAGTGGAGCCTTGTCTCCCCCCAAGAGCTAAAGCAATGAGGGACGGTCTACAGATGGGAGTGCGGGGCAAACACAGGTCAGGGGCACATCATGTGTGTAGTTCCTTCTGCCTAGAGTATCTTTCCTTGCCTCTCCCCCTTATGGAATTATACTCATCCTGTACTCATCAGTTAAATAACTACTCCTCCAGGAAGACTGTCCTAACCCCATCTTCCTGTCTCTTTCCTCTTTCTCCCTCTCTTCTAGCAGAACATGCTCAAAATTTATCTTGGCTTCCTCTGTAACATCAGCCCACATTAATCCGTATTTAAGTGTCCTGCTGGCTCTATTTGTGTTTGTCTCCCACATAGATCATAGATAACTTTAGAGAGGAGAACAAATCCCCTTCTCTGTACAGCACAGCACTAGGCACAGTGACTCACACTTAGCACAGAGAGGATTTCACATGTACTCTTCCATCTGTCTGTGTCTTCATTTTGTCCACCTGAATCTAGTTTACTTCTACTTGTTCAGAAGGGAGCGGTAATTCTTCCTGAGCAACCCCCATCATGGCCTGTACAGCCTTTGGCCTATTGTTCCACATACTTCCCTCCTAAAATGAGGAATGTATTATTTGATTAGAATCTTCGTAAAAAGGATTAAGCATGCCCTTCATCTTATTCCTAATAATTGTCCTCTTAATATTTCCCTAACAGTCATATTTCAGGTTATAAGAAAATATACCACTGGAAATGTTCCCTGAAATTTGGTTGAATGTATCCTTCTGTATATCTTTTATGTGTATGTGTTCTTTGAATAAAATATTCCAACATCACCTCATTTTATTTGTAAATATTCTGGTGTATCTCTCTAGTGGATAAGCACTAAACTTTTTAAAATTTAATTAATTTGTAGGGTTATTTGTTCTAATGACTATCTCTAAACACATTTCCTCAGATTCCATGTGTCAGAGACTTCAATGGTCTAAATGTATCCCTGAAAACTAGTGTGCTACTAATTCAATCTCTAATGCAATAATTTTGGAAGGTGGAGCCTTGGAGCCTAATGGAAGGTACTCAGTTGTTAAGGCCACAGTAGAAAGGGCTTGCCACATGGATTTCCTATCACTTCTACTCTTCTGCCACAGCATGTCTCTTCTCTAGAGTGTGGGGCAGTGGGATACCATTCTGGAACTACATCTATCAATGCCTTGATTCTTGATTTCCTGATTTCTAGAACAGTGAGAGAACACGTGTCTTTATAAATTAATACTCTGAAATATTCTTTTACAGCAACACAAACTGGACTATGGGAGAGACCTTGTCTACTTTATCCTGATTGCATACCTGGTACATAGCAGGTGTTCATAAATAAAATGAAAAGGAATAAATTTCAAAAGGGAATACAGAAAACCATTTTCAAATTGGAGACCTGCCAGCATTCATGCATGCCCCTTCTTTTGATAACAACACACTAAATTGTTTTCAATTTTCAGTCCCTATAATTCAAAAAAAGTATCCTTTACTGCCAGCTCTAGGAGTACAACAAATGGCAGTGGTCTGACAAATCATAGTAGCATAGCACCCTTACCAATGTAACTGAATTAGTGATGATCCAGTCAAAGAGGATGTGATACAAAGAAACTTTCTGAACAGATGAAAGGAGGCAAGTGCTATATCCTATTGAACATCAACCTGGAGAACAAGAAGCTGATAAATCTACAAGGGCAGTGTGCATTTCAAAATGAATCTGACACCGAGAAACATATAAGAGATGGAGAAAGAAGTCAGACCTTGGAGAAGAGACCTGCACTAGTTTCTTTCCTCAAGCCTGTGACCGAACACCCAACTAAGAAATCTGATTGGAAAAGGTTTCATTTTGGCTCATAGTTTGAGGGTACAGTCCATTCTGATAGAGCAGGCAGGAGTGGCTGGAGGAGGCTGTGGCACCAAAGAATAAAGCTGCTTGTTCACATCTTGGTGGACCAGGAAGCAAAGGATAGACAGGAAGCAAGCGTAGGTTGTGTGTAGCATCAGTTGTCAGCTAGACACACCTGTGTGGAAGGCATTTCAGCTGAGGAATCATCTCCGTTGCAGTGGCCTGTGACGGTGTCTATGGTGGATTTTCTTGATTGTTAAGTGATGGGGGTCAGGCAGCTCACTGTGGGCAGTGCCACCCCTGGGCAGGTGGTCCTGTGTTATTTAAGAAAGCAGGCTGAGCATGGGCCAGGAGGGCAAGCCAGTAAGCAGCATACTTTTATGGCCTGTGTTTCAGGTTCCTGCCCTGAGGTCCTGCCTTGGCTTCCCTCAGTGATAAACTGTGACCTGGAAGACGTAAGATGAATAAATCCTTTCCTTCCCAAGTTGGCTTTGGTCAGTATTTTTATCACAGCAGTAGAATATAACTATCAGTCCTCAAGGCCCACCCTTAATAACCCACTTCCTTTAGTGAGGATACTTCCTAAAGGTTTCACATCCTCCAAAACAATGCCTCACTGGGACCAAGTGTTCAGTCACAGGACCGAGAGAAGTGAAGTCACAACAGCACCTGAACACTTGAGGCAAACTTGGCTTCACAGCCTGATATGGCACTTAAATTTAAGTAGGTGAAGATATTTATGAAATTGCCATTGAAATTTTACTTTGTTTTAAGAGAGTATCTGCATCATTTTAGTTATATTACTCAATAAATGCCATCTTGACTTAAACATTTTCTGATTCTACATTCTAAGATTTTCAATTGAAAGATTCCTGTATGCTCTCATGCTGGCTCAGCATATTGCCATAAGCAGGAAAAGTGCTTCAAGTTCAAGGGCAGCCTGGTTTGTGTAGTGTTCCAGGCCAGACAAAGCTACATAGAGTATTTCTTGATAAACAAAAGAAAAGAAAAGAAAGAAAAAAAAAGAAAAAGAAGCAAACAAACAAATAAAAAAGAGTGGCTAAATCCCAAAGCCATGGGAATGATACACGAAGCAGTCTTTCTCGGTTCTTGCTCTCCAGCTCAGCCACGTGAGTGCTCAGGGCAGCTTGAGCCTCCAGGCACCAAACACCACATGCATAAAGCAAGGGAAGCTTGGTGGTCACTGAATTCCTTCTCACTGAGAAATTCTCTGAGTTTAGTAGCTAGAACTGGGAAGCGTTCTGACGGAGTTGACATGCTTTCTGGAGGTAGCATACACATACTGCCATAGCATCTTTTTTGGTTTAATTAATTTTTGAAGCACTTTCCATCTTCCCAGAGAAAAAAATAATTTCCAAACTGAGAAAGGCTCTGCTCAGCACTTCCTTGTTCAGCAGGAGATACTCTGTAGGAAAACAAAGCTGTCTTCATTCACTGTGGTCCAGGATTGTACTGTCAGCATTATAAAGGCACGTGCAGATATTAGGCACGATCAACAGGGAGCCAAAGATAAGCATTTCTATATTTTCCCCAGCAGACTCTTTGCCTTCTGCAAGAATAAGAATAAGCTCACCCTAGATGCTATGGAAATCACTTGTTTCTTCTTAAACACATATGTGTCTTTATTTCAAGCTTCTCATTTTTGGAACAGTATAATAAAAAATGTGCATTTGGTTGAAAGACAAATCTCAGAATAATACTTAAAGAAAACAGAAAATTCAACTATACTTAGAAATCTCTTGGCTTTGCAGTTTGATAGGGTGTTAAATTCTGTTAGGTGAAGACAGATTTATGGAACTGCAATGGAAATTTTACTTTTTACTAAAACTAATCTGAATAAACTGATGGGAAATTAGGTCTTTTGGCTGTAAACCTCCCATTTTCAACCTACCTTCCCACTATCAAAGCAGGAAAAACACCAAGACACCAAAGAACCCATTTCCCCATTATAGTCTTTGATTGAATATTGGTTATATTCAATCAAAAATAAAGTCTGGTCCTTTGAAACACACTTTCTCTCATTTAGTGGCTCAGCTTATGCAAGCTTCTAGTTGTGGACTACATAGTCCATCCCCTCCTTTTTGGGATAGTTTGAAAACATGGGTGTATGTCAAACGTTAGGACAGGCATGCTCCTATGTAAGGCAGCCTCAAAGGTTGCTCCAAATGGTCCTTGCCTATTGGTACTCACACCCCTTTGTTCAATTTTCTCACATAGTGAATTATAGCTTGAGACTTTATCAGTGCTCTACCCTGTAGCAAAACATTTCAGCAAACTTGGTGACTTAAAACACCACACTGGTGTGAATTAAGAGTTCTAGATGGCATAAATCCAAACAAGCAACACTGGGCTAAGATCAGGGGTGTGTTTTCCAAATCTGTTTCCCTGCCTTTCTTAGCTTCTAGGGACTGCCTGCATTCCAGCCAGCAGGCACACCACTCTGACAGCAGCTTCTACACTCCTCTGCCTTTACTTCATTCTGCAATTCTATCTTTTACTCATAAGGATGCTTATAATCATAGGCACCAGACCAGCCTGAATAATCCAGAGTAATCTTCCCATCTCAAAGTCATAATTTAATCAGATCTGAAAATTCTCTTTTGTTACATAGTGAATTCACAGATTTCATGTTTTAGTAAATTGTTTTGAAACAGACTCACTCTATAGTCTAAGCTGGACTCAAACTAGTGGCAATACTCATACTTTAGCCTCGTAGGTCTGGGAATGCAGGCATGAGCCACCACCACTCGAGTGGCTTAGAGTTCGTGTTTTAGGACATAGACATTTTGAGGAGTCATCTTATTTGTGACAGTTGCCATTAGGATGTGACGGTGGTAATGATGTATATATTTTTTTCCTTTTCATAAAAGGATTTGAAGCTCTTATCTTGATTTCTGGGGAACTTAGATGCCTCCTGTAAAGACACTTGAGCTGTCCTGTCCATGTTGAGAAGAATGCAGACTTCCCACCAGTTGTCACTAACTGATTAGCCTGAGCCCCATGGAGCAGATCTTGCAACCCTGGTCAAGACTTTCATGACTATAGTTCCAGTCACCACCTGACAGCAAGTTCCAGGAAAGTCATCCTGAATTCCTGGCCCAATCAAGGATTCTTTAAGTCACTAAGTTGGGGGATGATTTATCATGCAGCATTATAACTTCTATAATTTTTGCTCTACCTCTTAAGCCATAGGAACAAAATCAGTTGTATATAGTCTCCCTCCCCAAAGTTGTCACTGTTTCTGTAAACTTGGAGATGTGCCTTATAAATCCTTTTTTAGAAGTTTCCTGAGACTTATGAGTTGTTTACCTCTGGATTATTGTAAAGTTTGTTTAATTTCTGAGTCTTAACAAGCCCCTCTACAGAATGGAATGTTTCAATTAGAGGAAATTGCTAGACAACACTCCCTTGTTCTCACAAGGCAACCATTTGCAGCCCCAGAAGGGCCCTCACCAAGAATCATGTGCTAGCACTTGACCTTAGACTTACCTGTCTCAGTGACTATGAGAAATAATGCCTGCAATTTAGAGTTTTTTGTTGTTGATTTCCCTTTGTTTTGTTTTGTTCTGTTCTGATAATTGCCTTTGAACATAGCCCAGGCGGGCCTAGAACCTGTGGACCTCCTGCCTCAGCCTTCCAAGTATTAAGATTACAGGTATGTGCCAAGATGTCCATCTCATTGTTCTGTTATGAGAGATCGAGCTCACTGTGACAAAGATCCATTGCCTTACCTCATCTAAGACAACTTTTTAAAAGATATTAATCTCAAATGTACTTTCATTGTGAGGTAGCAGGATTTCACATTCAAATATGAATATTTGGGGACTGCCATTTAGCCCATATTACACCTTTAAGGATTTTCCTAGTTAGAAAAAAAAGTGAGTTAAAAATGACAAAATTCTGTTATAATTGCTATGGTCTGGGAGTGAGATTCAGGATATCATCATGTTATTATTTGTTCATCGTGGTTCTGAACAATTCTTTAACATAAAATAAAACTATGGCTATCTTAAAGATACCTATCAGTTGAAGCAAAGGAAGAGAATCTGCAGATCCAGAATGTGAGGAAATGTTCAAAAAACAAAAAAAACAACAACGGGAGAGTGTCAAAGAAACACATAATCCAACTTGCAAGAGCTTTCAGTGGACAAAAGTAAATCAGTATTAAATTATAACCCAAAGAATAAAACAAACATATGAATCCATATTGCATAAATAAATTATTGCATAAACTAATAAACTGGGAAAAAGTTTTATAGGTCTTCCTCATAGAAGAATTCCAGGTGGTGTATTTAAGTACCCCTTAAGTACCCTGCTTTTCAGAAAGTGATTTAATTCCTACCCCATCCCTTTTAGTGTTGGCTAAAGAAGGGTAGAGCAAAGGAAAAGTGCAACATAGAAACTGGGAAGACCACTTTAACCAAGTGGTGAAGATTGACAGCACGATATTCAATGATGGGGTCTACAGACACCACAAGCTCAAGACACTCAGCCTCCCAGTCTACAGATGAAGAAACAAGGTCGGATTAGGGACATTTTTCCTAGATACCTGGCCAACATTCCTCAAAGCTGCTGAAGGTCTGGGAGAGAGAACAAAACAAATGAAAACATTAAAGAAGCCTGGGAAATTGAGATGAGAGATTCTCTGCATGGAACCCTGGAACAAAAAGCGGACTTTGATGGAAAAACTGGTGAAACGCAAATCAAGTCTCCAGTTTAATCTTAAAAAGATTTAGCTTCAGTCACCTTGAAGGACATTGTGGAGAATCAAAAGCCTTCTACAAAAAAAATGAACATATGGTTTTTAAAAAGAAAAAAAAATCATGTGATATTGTATAGTCAAATCAAGAGAGCTTTTGTAAATTCACAACAAACATATAAACTAACAGTCCTTCATTTCAGAGGTAATATACATAGTTTAAAATATTAAAAACTTTACTTTTGGCAGTCTCTTTCAGAAGAGATATTTTTAACAGAACACCAGCACACTGTACTTGGCTTAGACAATCTTTTCTGCGTCTCACAATGCTGCCTTCTTTTTCTGGTCCTGCCCTTTCCTAATTCCTTAAGTCTATCTTTCTCAGAGGGCATAATTAGAGGGCATGTGGCTCCACCTTTTATGGAAATAGCTCTATTTCTTATTTGCATGTGTTTGGACCCACTGCCAGATGTCCCAAAGAGCAGGGGAGTGGCTATATCTCCTGTTATCAAGGAGATTTTGTTCAAAGCCAAAGATTAGAACAGTGCTAAAAGTAGAAAATAGCTCTTATTTTTCCTCTGAAAAATACAAGAGCAGTTTAGAGTGAATAGAAATTAGTGGATCAGTGAACTGGAAGAAAACCTTACTGCCTCTGAAATAGCCTTACTCCCACTCAGCTTTGCATAACAATATTCAGTTTGCTATTATGCTGCAAGGCTCCTAGTTTGGTGTCTCATTCCAGATAACTGAAGTTCCCCTGGCTGTAATTAGATTTGTGGGAATGAAATGCACAGCAAAGCCAGACATTGTTAAACTTTAGAGAAGACTTTTAAAATCTAAGCAATTATTTCTGCCATTAACAGGTGTAAAATGTCTCCCAACAAAAAAGTGTAAACTAGCAAACATGCTTTTTGAAGTATGCAATACAAGTTGCACACAAATAAAGCATAGAAGGAGTCTATCTGCTTCAGTTCTACAAAGCAGATGTCTGCTGTCCTAAGCAAATAGTTCAAGTTGTTTCCAAAATATGGAGGCAAAATGCAATAGAGGTACCATTTATACACTCATTAGACAGAAAAGAGATGCATCTGCTTTGGAAATCGCCGCTCACTAGAAAACCAAGTTTCCTTGGCAACAGCTTCATCATACAACTCTTAGGCCACTTCTGTCATGAAAAAAAAAAAAAAAAAAAAACGAGAGAGATATATAAAAAGATTTTTAACAATTAAAAAAACCTTTGTCATGGGAACATTCCCCCTAAAAAAGGTATCCAACTTTTTGACACTGCAAAATGACACTGTGATATACAAATGTGTTGGGCCATGTTCATAGTATTCTGGGACATATGCACCAGCAGCCCAAGGCCTGCATAAAACTGAGATGGGTCTAGAGAAATGGACACCTGCCTCATACACTCTACCACCACGATAGCAAAACTGGATATATCTAAAACTAACTCCCCTTTGCTAAGACTAAATCAATATCTAAGAAAAGGAAAGAAATTGTAGATCATCAGGTAACAGAGGGCTAGAGGGAGATATGAGGAAGAGAAGAAAGGGAGCAAGGGGGAGGAAGGAGAGAGAGAATCATAAAAAAATCAGGAAAACGGAAGTAGGGTGATCGCTCCTCACCCTGGCTGCGTCTGTTTGGGGAAAGGCTGTTGATTTTCTTCGTAGCTTTCCTTATCTCCTTCCTTAACTGAAAAATTATTATAAATGAATGAATTTCAAATTGGATGATAACAGAATCGGTGAATAGGGATAATTTACTGAATCTTCCCCATGCCTCTCAGCTGCCAGAGGTGACATTAGTATTGAAATGTCTTTTAAAATAAAATGGAGCATATGAATTTGCTGGTATTTCTGGATTGCTGTGATACACAGGTGAGCTTTAACTAAAATTTGCCTGGATAAACAGCCTTTTTTCTCAGTGAATTATTACCATGCAATGCTACCTATGAATGTATTTAATAGCTATCTGGTGCCTTAAGGTCATAAATAGCCGCTTGTTTGAAATGTCTCTAAAAAAAAAAAAAAGATAATTTTATTTTATGTGTGTGAGTGTATTGTCTGCATGTATTTAAGTACACCTGTGTCATGCAATACCCAAGGAGGTCAGAAGAGGAGGGTGTCAGATCCCCTAGAATTGGAGTTATTGATGGTGTTAGCTGGCATGTGGGTACTGGGAACCAAACCCGGGTCCTCTGCAAGAGCAGTCAGTGCTCTTAACCACTGAGCCATCTCTCCAGCCTGGATCTATCTCTTAATTGTACCTGGTAACGATAATTACAAACGGCTTAGCTTTTTATAAAAAAATCATTTTCAATCCTGTACCCCAGAAAATAAGGATGAGATAACTAAGAAAGACAATCTGCAACCCACCATCTTCATTGTACTCTGAGAAAAGGAAAAAAGCAATGATTTATAGATTTAAATCCAAATGTACCACCATGCAAAACCCAAGTTGATGCCAGTCAAGGAAGAATGGTCTGGCACTTTCTTAGCTACTGCTTTGTGTCATTTGGTTTGGGTCCTCACATCCACCCTCTGACGCATGACTGAACATCTTTTTCAAAGGATGGTTTTGAGTCTCATAAGTGAAGTAATTTGACCAGTATCACATGGAGTAACAGTGAAATTGTACATGTGAGGTGTGTGTGTGTTGTGTATGTGTGTGTGTGTTTAAAATACTGCTTATTAAGAGATTAACAATTAATTCACAAAATTTGAAATAGCACATGTACCTATGCCAGGCAGTTGGAAGCACAGGTTTCCAGGCTGCTTTGGCTCTCGGGAACTCTATTCTCTACCTCTTAACTAGTCTCTGTTTAGCATTTGAATCCTACGATTTCAAGTACTAGGAAATAATCATCTTTAGGAAGAAAAGGTGTGTAGTTGGGGGCAGGGGTTGCTGGCTATGTTTTCAGAGGAAAACCTCACAAAGATGAGATGTAGGACATTCACTAAGTGGTCCCTGTTGCCATTCTCCTGGATCTTGAGTCTCAGGAGCACAAAGTAGGAGATGGGGCAGATGCAGTCTAAGCACTGCTCACAGAGTTAAAGTACAAAGACTCCGCAGGTGAGGGGAAAAAGAAAGCAGACAGTGGGAATTACTCTCCAAGGCATGAGAATTACACCGATTCCCAGAAAAGCAGACAGAAGCAGTAAGAACATTTTAAATCAGACACTTGGTGCTAGGTGCACTAGAGATCTCATTGAGTTCCTAAAGCTTTTCAGGTAGGTGCTAATATTCCCAGTCATTATGTGCTGTGCGTTTTTAATGTTCCAAGCACTGTACAAGGTGACTCAGCCTACACTTATCTTCTCAGCGTTGTGAAAGATGTTCTTTTATGACCAATGTAGAGATGAGAAAACCAAAACTTCAAGAGACAGTCAGCTTTTGTCCCAAATCCACAGCTAGTTGATGCTCGGCAGGCGTCCACAGGCAGCCTCTGCCTGCACAGCATTTGTTCACTCCTTCTAAGAAGTCAGGGACAGACCTGCAATCATATGGCCCAGAGGCAGAGTTCAGATTCCTCACACACTGACATCCCAGAGCCTCGTTCACCTTCCAGCTTTCTCTCTCCTCTAGCACTACGCCAAACTCAAGTCTCCAGGGTACAATTTACTTGAGAACTGCCTCCTAAATCTTGAATTCACAAACCTCTGTCCTGTGTTTTTTTCCTTTCAAGAACATAGTATACACACAATCCCTGGTTCCCCTCAGCAAGTGAGAGTAACACTGGGCCAAGTAAATACAATAACCATTATTTTTCCTCCTCCAATAACATAAACATTTAAGAGAGTGTGAATGACACAGCACTTGATTTTTATAAACCAATTAACTATAGAGCATCTGAAAAAGAGTCCTAGTGCGTTGGATGTGTTTTCGCTTTTGCTTTGAGTTTTCTTTTTTAAAATATAGTTTAAATGAATTCTTTGAGACTTTCATAAAAGTATACAGTGTCTTGATCATATCCACAACCCTCTCTCTGTAATTCCTTCCAGACCCTCCCCACTACATTCAACTGCGTACCTTTTATTAAGTCCCTGACTCCAATTAGTGCTGCCAACACGAGCATGGGTGTAGGGCCATTCATCGGAGTAATGCCAACCTGAGTGGGGCCAGCCATATCTGTGAAAAACACTGACTCTTTCCACCAGCAGCCAACAGCTCCTCAGCCAGGTGTGTGGCTCATCCCCCATCCATGCTGGTATGTTGACTGGCTTCTTGTGCGGATCTTGCGTGCGCTGGCAAATAGCTGATGTGAGTTCATGCCTAGAAAAGTGTTTCACAGCAGTCCCTTTCCAACTGTGCTGAGCATTTTCCATGTGTTATCTCAGTTCATCCTCCCAACAACCTAACTCTTCAGATGTGGACGCTGACATACACTTTGGGCTAGGGAAAAGGGCGAATGTGGCAGTTGGTGGTTGGCACAACCAGCAGGCAAGGCCAGGCAGTTGCTCCCAAGAGCTTGTAAGAGCCTCTTGAAATAGGCAAGTGACAGACAGTATGGCCTGATTTGACAAACTACGTAATGATTTGTAGAAATTGAAATTGTCTATTTTTTTTTCATTTTCTTTAGCTATTTTTACTTCTCTAAAATAAACCAGAGCCATAGACACTTCTTTAACTTCTATTGGGATTTTTTTTACAATTAATTTATTTACACTAAAATAATTCAGGCGGGGGAGTGATGCAGACACATTCCATGGTATGCATGTGGGAATTAAAGAACAACCTGTGGGAGCTGGTTCTCTCCTTCTACCGTGTGGATTCTGAAGACTGGATTCGGTGTTCAGATTTGGCAGCAGAAGTCTTTACGCTGAGTCAGCTCACAAGCCTGTATATTAGTTTTTACAACTCTGTAATATTTTCCTATTGAATAGAATCAGTTGTCCAATAATATACCCAGCAGATATTAAAAAATCAGACTCCATGGATCTGAGGGTGCTTGGAAGTGAATATTTAACAGTGTCAGCTAATTAGGTATACTGAAAAATAAAAGATAGTTAGTTGCTCGTATGAGGCACAGGTGCTGTATTTACCAATTGTCTGTTGAGTGAGGAAATGAATCCTGATCTCCAAATCCACTTATTTATTCACTCAGCAAATATTTATTATGTGCCAGGCACTGTTCTTGGTAATGGTAACACAACAGCAATGCAAGCACGAATTCCAATCTTTACAAAGTTTACATTCTGATAGAAACAGAGAACAGACATAAGTAAGATACTGAATATGTTAGCCATAGAACTAAGAGGGAAAATAAAAAGCAAACAGAGAGCACTGGGAAAGTTGGAAGTAGTTTGTAATATTAGGTCGGGTATCAAGGGGATATCCTGGATAGAAATCAATGCTTTCAAAGTACTGATCTTGAAAAACTTCAATATCACTAATAAACTTTCAAGATTTTAATTTTCCTATACAGATGGAAATTCAGCTAAATGTGTATTAATATGGTTGGTATCATTTATGCTAGGTATAAGATGGGATTTCTGTAGACTTTTTTCAGAATAAATTCTAGAAAAATCATAAAGCATGACAGAAAAAGACAGGATATATCTGGCAAGTTGCTGAAGACAGGTTAGATAGATCACTGTTGCTTTTATCTGTATCACTGTTGGACAGGGATTAGATTTCAAACCTCCGTGCATCCATCTCCCGATGGAATCTAAGAAAATAACTACAATCCCATCTGGAGCCTCCTGAAACTCATCCACTCTTACAGATTCCTGTTGTCCTTGCATGACCCCCACACAGCCAGAGAAGCATTTGAGGCGGAGACTGTGTGACACGGTCTATCACAACTGTCCTTAGTGTCAGCAAAGCAAATCATGATGCAAAGCACTCAGTCACCAAGCAGATGGGTTTATCTTGTTTTCTCCTTTCCTCCGTATCTCCATCCCTTCCTCCCTCCCGCTCTCAATTCCCCTCTCTCCTTTGAATGTGAACACTCACTAATGAAAAGTCATCTAGTACTAAAATGAAATAACTTCACAATGTCAAAGTCTTGAAAGTAGATTGTAAGGCACTGAGGTTAGAATTCAAATTATCACTCAAGGTACAACCATCTGTAGCTAATCCTGTGTGAATGATGAAAGAAAGCCCTAGATACTCTCTTAAGATTTGCCAGACTTGACAGCGTTGGGAATTGTGAAATTGCACATGGGACTCAGCAAGAAAGATTTAAAGATTCTTTTCAGCAATTTTTAATTATGATTTTATTTATCCACATATTTTTAACAAGCTTTTCACCCATAAGCTTATCTTTGTTCTTGGCTTCGTATATAGAGTATGCATTTTAAAAAGAAATATTAGACATGACTTTGACTATAAAATTAAATAAGCACTGCTTATTATATTTTTCCAAGAGCCAATATTCACCTTTTGGGTACATATTTCAATTACTTATCTTAAACACAATAAATTCATTTTTTACACACACTATGTAGCTGCATTTTGATAGAAACATGTGCTTTAGGCATTTAAAATATAGCCTGAATGTATTTAGTTGACCTCTAAGCATTCCTAATCCATTTGGGATTTACTATTTAGGAAATCTATGTCTACTGTATTTTATAGTACCTTAGTTACTCTTGAGGACATCTATAACGTTCTTAACTGTGATCAGCACAAATGCATTAGCAGTGAGAGCACTCAGGCATTCAGCCCCCACTCCTCAGCTCTGTTCAAGATGCTTCACTGCAGTCTAATAACTAAATGTCACAGATGCATGCCACACACATCAAGGACTTTCCAGACAATGATGTGCCTGCTTCAGAATGAGCAATATTTCAACATCATCAGAATTAACCATCCTTTAAATTCAATTTAATAAGACTGCAGCATACTCAGTGTTTCACCTTCATGTACAATTTATTTTCATTTCACATGAAAAGCTAAAAGCTCAGAGTGTACACTCATGATTGTACTCCTGTAAAGAAAGCCTTCTCATTTGCACTTTTAAATACTGGGCAGCAACTCTATAATTTGGAGTCTTCTCGGAGTTCACATTGAAAAAGAGATTAAGGACCAAATTTCAAGGTTTAGTATTATGAAGAATCCCTGAATTCTCCTTTGACTTTTAAGTAACAAGATGAGAAGTCAAACATGGACTCTCAAAGCCTGTAGAACTCCACACAGATTGGCAAATGAGGGGAAGACAGGACTATCCTGGTCATTTCAAAGTTAGACTTTAACTGCCCTCAATTTGTATGTATGTATATATGTACACTTTTTCTTTTCTTTTTCATCATTTTCTTGTATTTTACAAGAGGAATACTATGGGACACATACAACTGGAAAAATAAAGACACAAACTATGTCAAATAGTATATCATACAATACTAAAACATTAGTGTCTATTAACAATACTGTTATTCAGCCCCTCATCATCATTTTTGTCTCTAGCTAAAGGGGCTCAATCTCAGGTCATTTTAATGCACAATACTTCATCCTAGACTTCCTAGGAAGGTCCTAGTTATATGGAGATGATGATACAAACACAAAAACCCCATGGTTAGAAAATAAGAGTCCTACAGATGGGGGAAGGGAGGGGAATAGGACCTAATTTATTGGGTCTGCTCCTTGTCACCAACTAAGTATGCTGCTGTCTGTTGATTCTATAACTGGATTTGTGATTCTTACTGGAAAAGGAGGTACCAACCCCAGGAGCCTTGTTTTCTCAACAGCAGTGATATGCTAGCAATTATCCCAAGGCAGAGGCAGGGCTCCATCAAGTCAGGTGCCAGCAGTGTTAACTCTGTTACAGTAGCCATCCTAGTCCAACACATTGAACATGCAGATACATCATAAGATCTCTGCTCACTGTTCCTAGTTTAATGGGTCTTTGTTTTTAGAGAACAATGGGATTTATAGGAGTGGAGGACTTGCATCATGCAGCTATAAATAGCTGCTGTTAAATGCTGCCCTGTTTTGTTGTTGAATTTTAGAAAGAAGCTGATTCTTGGAAAAGGACGTTCATCTGTTGGACAGTTTATGATGTCCATGATGTCATCTTATCTAAGTGGTTAAGGACCTATTTAGTTTTCCAATCAGACAAATCACCAGCTCTCAACAGGAATTTTAATCAGAAGGATTGCTGGCTGTGCTAAGATTGTCCCTAGTGAATAGGACATTACTGACCTTTCCTGCACAGCAAATTTAAATTTGAATCATTTGGCTGGTTAGGATTTCTGCCATTTCCCTGTGGAACAAGATTAGAGATGAACTTTAAGGTTTAGTCATACATTAAAAACACAAACACATAAGCTGTGAAAAGCCAACAGCAGAGTGAGGTCTTTCCCTGGATGCAAAGGTCATTGCTGCTCACTCATTCATTCCAGCTGACCATGGGATCCTATGCTGGCTGTCCCCATTTAGGGAACTCAAACTGGAAAATAGCTGTCCTTAGGAGTTTGCAGTACAGTTAAGATAATCTACTATATTTAACTTTGCTTTCATTTGTATGTCAAAAGAGTTTCCTTTGTGACAAAATATCTCCCCAAAGATGTATTTTTTAATGTGTAAAGTTAGGTGGTATTTATCAGAATAATTCTGTTTTCATTTATATCACTAAAGGAAAAGGAAAACAAAAACATGTAAATATTTCTTAGAAAAGAGCTTCTATATCAAGTATCCATTAAGTAGAGTGAAGAATCACAAAGAAAACAGATCTACTCAACAGAGTAGGAGTCATGTGAGACAGATCCCTACCCAACAGCAAAGGAATCACACACACACACACACACACACACACACACACACACACACACAGAACCCTACCCAATCAAACAGAAAATCATACAGAAAACAGAGGTCTATCAAACAGAACAAGAGTCATACAGAAAACAGATCCCTGCCCAATGGTCAAAAAGCAACTTAAGAAAGAACGCCAATGCTAATAATCATGATCTCCAGAATGAGGCTCCAAATTGTTTTTATATTTCCAAAACTATATTCATAAAACAGAAATCTGATGGATGCTTAGGACTGAAAAACATAATTTGGAAGAACTGAACACAGACTTACACCAAATGCAAATAAAATTAATAGCTCAAGGTTTTAACAATACCTTATTATATACTACTGCTTGGAAACAAAGGTCTGCCTACATTTCTGCCCAAACACTTGACCTTTAATTTTCAATTTAATTTAGTTTTAGCTACACAATAATATCTGATTCCATAGAGGATATATATTTAATTATCATTATATATCAGAGAATATTAAAAATATTTTTATTACATTTATTTATGCATGGGTGTGTGCACATGGGTGCCACAGCATGTAGAGATCACAGGACAACTTGTAGATGTCAGTTCTCTCCTTCCACCATGTGGTTCTAGGTATCAAACTCAGATTGTCAGGTTTGGTGGCAAGCACCTATACCTGATGAGTCATCTCACTGGCCCTTTTAAAGAAATTTAAAAGTCTAGCTGTTCTTGGCCTAGAAGCAATTTAGAATAGTTTTTCTAAATGTAATTTCTTTAATTTTACAATCGATATAAAGAGGCTTTAGGGTTTGAGGCAGAGTTTTTGTTGTTATTTTTGTTATTAAGGTTTATTTTTTCTTAAAAGAAATTTAAATTGGTGGGCTACATGCTATTTTTACATTGATATGCAAGTTTGAGTGAACATCATATTTACAAATTGCTTTCATCATTAAAGTGAAACAAATATAAAAGAGGAAATTTATTTCACGTTTTCAAAAATATTTTAATATTATTTTATTTTATGTGTATGTATGTAAGTGCGCCTGTATTATGCAATGCCCATGAAGGTCAGAAGAGGGCCTTGGATTCCCCTGGAACTGCAGTTACAGATGGTCATTAGCCATCATGTGAGTCCTGGGAATCAAACCTGGATCCTCTGCAAGAACTGACAGTGTTCTTAACAGAGTTATCTCTCCATCCCAAGGAAAATTATTTCAAAACTCAACTGGAAGTACATGCACAATTGCTTGGCACTCATTTTGGAAACGTGAAGATTTTGCATGGGCCAAATTACTTTTATTGCACAAAATCAAATAGAAAAACATATGTTGGGGCTTGTGGAGATGGCTCAGGCATTAAAGTATTTGCCTTGTAAGCATGAGGACCTGAGTTAGAACCCATATGAACAGTTTTAATTCCAGCACAGAGGAGGTGGAGAGAGATGGATCCCTGGGCCTTGCTGGCTAGCCAGCGTTGTCTACTTGGGAGGAATCCAGGTCAGGGAGAGAGTCTGCCTGCAGGTCTACTGGCAGGTGATAGCTGCCGGGGAGGGTATCATTTTCTTCAGTGGTGTAGCTACTAATAAGTTGCTCAGAGATCAGTAAATAACCTCATGCCTATTCTTGTGCAAGCAACTCTAATTAAACTCAGTGTATCACACAGAAAGAAGAAATGAAAGTGGAAGGGGGCTGTGTTAGGAAGAAGGGCTTCAGTGGGAGAGGCAGGGGTGAGAGATGGGAATGGGGGATAAGAACAAATAAAATTCACTGTGTAGTGGTGTGAAACAGTCAAAGAATTCTGTTTCACGTGGACAGAGGAATAACACCTGAGATCGTCCCCTGGAGGCCACATGCACACATACACATGACCTGAACATGCATGACTATATGCAAACACACACACAAAACATATCTTGAGAAAGTTGTTTCTTAGTGCAGGCAAAATAATGTTCCAAATTGTTTTAAAAAGGGTTTTATGGTCTTTGACATACCAGGATATTTTTTAAATGATAAAATAATGAAAAAGTAAAAACGAACAATTTAGATATCATTACTCTATGTCAAAGGTGAGATGTCTGCAAGATGAAGAAATCTTGTGGAAACTGGAAAAAGTGAGTAACTATTGCACCAGACCCTGGGCTAAACAATGACATCTAAACTTTGCTCAGATCCTCAATGATAATTTAATAAACTGAGTTTCAATGATGGCAGCTCACAGTTCCACAGCTCAAAGTGTAGTCCCAGGATTCAAGGCCATAATTCAAACCTAGATCTACCAGATGTCAAGGGCCACATCCTTCTGATTGCCTTGAAGCTTTATTTCCGAGTGCCCCACCCTCTGCCAGTCATAGCTTTCACATCATGCGCAACTTCAGCAGTGCCGAAGGGCAGAACCGCACACAGAGCCGATACAGCAGTTTCCCTAAATTCACAGTGCTCTCTACTGGGAGGATTTCTCCCATAACTCTAGACGCATAATTCTGGGAAGGACTTCCTGGTCTCTCTGAAAGACTGCAGGAGTACCTAAGCTACTCAGTGCCTGAAAAGAGACTTCAAGTCACCCTGACAGAACTGTCCTAATCAACAAAAACCAACTATATGCATTCAAGTTTTTGAAATGATCGGGAGACAGAGACAGAGACAAAGCCTAAGGTTCTCCACACCCTATCACCTTGCTCTAATTTTCTGCATATTTCAGCAGGTGCAGTTTTGTAACATCACAGAAATAAGATATTTTAACAATCCCAGGACGGTATGAAAGTACTTGATAACGTAAAATGTGCCTCTACATAAAACCCACAGCAGAGAACATTGAGATAAACTCGGAAGTTTGCAAATGAAAAGTTATTTTTAAATCTAAAACAGGTGATAATTAACAAAGAGAGGTGTCACTGAACGAACTCAGACTTTTTTCTCAGCTTCCATACTGTTGGCATTGCTCCTTTCATGTCTGGCACTGTCAGTGGCTGTAGGATTTGAAAACGTCTAGAACGGCTACCCCAAAATCCCTGTACCTGGTTTGAGTTAAGTGTAGTGGGGTCCCTTTCACCTATATATTTCTTCAAATACTAAATAAAAATTGGGGGTCTTTTTGAAACAAGATCTCTTATATCTAGGGGGTTTCAAACTCCCTAGGTAGCAAAAAATGGAAGGATCTTCAACATTTGATCCTCCATTCTGTACCTCCTAAATGCTGAGACTACAGTCAAACATCACCATACTCAATTTAAAGGGTGCTGGACATTGGATTTGGGGTTTTATCCATGATAGGCAAGCACTCTACCAAATGAGCCACATCCACAGTCCAAGACTATCTCCTTCTGGAACAATAATTTCAAAATTTATTTCTTGAATTGTACAGAAAGATAGCACATAACTGTTATCAAATTGTCAAACTGATAATAAAGTTGACATGATGATACAATTGCATACCATTTTTATTCATGTAAAATGAAGAGCATGTAACATTTAACTTGGGGGAAATCCATAGGCATTTGATTGCTAACTCTCATCTTTAAAAGCCATCTGCTACCTAATTTGTTTAGTACAGTTACAGTTAACTTTAGTTGTTAACTTGACACACCTGGGAGGAAGGAGTCTCAGTTGAGGAATCATCTCCACCAAACTGGCCTGTGGGTAGGTCTGTGGAGCGTTTTCTTGACTGCTGATTAAAGTATGAGGACCCAGCCCACTGCAGGCGTGATATCCCTGGGCAGGTGGGTCTAGGATACATAAGAAAATAGCTGAGCAAGTGCAGAGAAGCAAGCCAGTAAGCAGCGTTCCTCTGTGGTCTTTGCCTCTCTTCCTGCCTCTGGGTTCCTTCTTGAGTTCCTTCCTTGGCCACCCTCAATGATGAACTGTAACCTGTAGGCCAAAATAAAGCCTTTCCTCTCCAGTTTTGGTCAATGTTTTATCACAGTGATAGAGATCAAACTGGCACAAATTCCAAAAGTGTTCTGTACACAGAGCAGGTTTTCATTGTATTGCTGAATAAACCTAAGCAGTTTGGGAGTTTGGGGGCGGGGTTGTTTTTCTTATTTTGTTTTGTTTTGAATGGGAAGCAAGTCTTCCAATGAACAAATTGGATCTCTAAGAACAGTTATCATTTCAAAGCAGGTGTCCTGAAACATGCCCCCTAATCTAAACTGAGCACTTTAAATCTAGATTATAGTCAAAGAAAAAAAAAATGCATTCTATAGAAGAGACTGATTTCAAAACAAAATACTGATAAAATGAGGAACACACGCACCCACTGCCAGCAGGCCTTGAGAAGGGGCTGCAAGACCTCCTGCTGTCCTCATATGAAGTCTATGGATGGGTAGGGTCTATTATTACACAGCACAGTGAGGCTTGTTAAAGTTTTGAAAGACCAGTAGCATAAAAGATTGTGATAAATGCTGATTGCATAAATAAATTCACATGAATGGAATGTTGCACTGAAAAGCTTTTAGCTTTTAGGTACAAAATGTTTTGTGAAAATTTCTGTAATTCAAAAAGGTTCAATCACACACTCGGAGTTCTCCTCCATTCCAATTTTCTTGATGACTGCTGCTGTTTTTTATTGAAACTGGCAGTTACAAAGGTGTATTGAATGCAGATTAAAAGCAGACAGCCAATGTGCCTCTTCCATTTGTCACGAAGGAAACGCTGACTTTTAATTTTTTGCCAATTGTCTATCTTTTAGATGCCCTATAGAGGTTGAAAAGGAAGAATTAATATCTTTTTGAAGTTTTGTCAAAGAATGAGGAATTCTAAAGTTATGCATAAACAAAAAATCTCTTTACTTCAGAAGCTGCGAGAATGGTAATTGTTAAGGGTTTAGGGGAGAAAAGATCGTTTTAAATATTTTATTTATTTTTATTTTAAGTGTATGAGTGTATTGTCTGCATGTGTATAAGTCCACAGATGCCAGCACAGGGTGTTGGATTCCCCTGGACCTGAAGTTACCAACAGTAGTGCCATGTGGGTGCTGGGAACTGAACTGGGGTCCTCTGCAAGAGCAGCCAGTGCTCTAAACTGCTGAGCCATCTCTCCAGGTCAGAAAAGATATTTGTAAAGTAGTTAATATATTTCTATATAACAAAGTAAATTCCCAATGACCTTTGTCAAAGACGGTCTAACATGTAAGGTTAGATGACAAAGACATTGTTAGCAGATCCAGAAAACAGTAGTAAACATCAAAGGAAACCTACCCTCTAAATTCTAAAGGTATCCAAGGAAATGCAAAAAAACAACCATAAAAACCATGTGACAAGAAGATAACAGGAAAAGTATTTTGAAAAATATAGGAATATAGGCTATGAACATGAATGTTATACCACAGACTGAAAAATGGAAATATTTTCTTCTATGTAGGAAATTATGAAGATGGAGCCCTAGCCACAAAGCAACTTGTGTGCTTTAAAGCAAATTAAGTACAGTAAATACTGTTGGAAGTTACTTGTACCAATTGAGGAGAGCAGACTAGTCCCAAAGAAGAGACAAAGTAGGGAACCACATCTAATTCATGACCTAGGCACTGTGTTTGTGCTGGTTACTTTTTGTCAACCTGACAGAAACCCACATAGACCCCAAAAGAGTAAACCTCAACTGAAAACCTGCTTCCATCCCAAGGGGCAGCAGGCAAGTAAGTCTATGGGGCACTTCACGTTCTTGAGTGCAAATTGATGTAGGAGGACCCAGCTCACTGTGGGCCTGGGCTGTATAAGAAAGCCGGCAGCAAGCCAGTACTCCAAGTTCCTCTGTTGGTCTCTTCTTCAAGCTCCCCCTGCCTTGGCTTCTATGAGTGACAGGGCTGGAACCTATAAGGCAAATAAGTCTTTTCCTCCAGTTTGGTTTTATCACAGCTACAAAAAGCAAACGGTGCTTGAGCAAGTAGCCTGGGCCCAGGGCGTGTTGGGGTCAACCCTGTCTCTCCAACCCTGTGGCAGGGTCAGGGAAAGGAGCAGGCATGACAAGGAAGAAGCTACTTCTAGGTGCATTTTAGTGTGAAAACGTTTGAGAACAGCGTATCAGAACAGCCTTTGGTTTTGCTGTCCCTGTCTAGTGCAGTAAGTATAACACATACAGGAATTACAGAGACTATTTGGGTCAGTACAAGAGTTCCTGATTCTGTACAAGTGTCACAGACCAAAACACAGGAGTAGTGCTGTCTCCAGAAAATGGTGCTCAAATGATTAGAGATGGTTGCCTAAAAGGACTACAAAAACCAAAAGAAGAAACTTCTGCTGGGTAAAGAGTCGCCACACTTTTAAAAGGCATGACTAAAACCCAGTGTCAAAAACACAACTGATAGAGGCACAAATAATGGATTCTACACCAGGAATTTCAGCAAAAGTTTCACCACAATCCAGACATCCCCAGCTAGAAAACACAGAGCTCAGGACAAAAGTTCACAGACCCAAACTGCAAAATCTAGAGAGACAAGGGATTCTGTTCCACCGCTTTCCTCTTTCAAGTTCTAAAATCCAGAGCAAGCAACAAATGTAAGAAATTAAAGATATAAAATTACTAGTAATGACATGGAAAGTAAGAAAACTGTCCATACTGGCTTGTAGAGATGGCTTAGAGTTTAAGAGCATGTACTGCTCTTCCAAAGAACCTGAGTTTGAGACCAGCACCCAGACCACGCAGCTCACAGGAGCCCGTAATGAGTGCATAACCCTCCCCCAGCACATATTTTAAAAATAATAAAAATAAAAATTGCTCATAAGTATCTAAAAATGGCCTGTTATAAATGTTGCTAAGTTTAAAGCATATGTTCACACATATACAATTCCAAGTAAGTACACTGGACTCAGTAGGAAGAAGTTTCATGTTATTAGTGTATTCTTATAGATGTTAGGATTACAGTCATGTCACAAAGGGTCATTTATAGCACTGACTTTAAAAAAATTTTTTTAATTAAATGGTACATCCATTACGGTTTATATTTATTTAAAATTTTTACATTTACTACGCCAACAACAAAAAGACAATGTATAACACAAATAAAAATCCTTAATAAAATGAAATGTTTTCTAATCAGGCCTAATATTTTCTTTGCATCCCCCACACATTGGGGTCCCAACAGCCCACTTCAGAAAACATAATTTTAGTTATTAACTGGGTATAAGTGACAATGCATACTGACAGAGCATGTATATATATGTTTCCATTTTATGTAAATTACTTATGTTTTTAGTACAGTGTTCTTGCTTTACCTCAAAGCAACTGTAGGAAAACTAAGAAACAAGTCCTATCAGGATTTCTAGATATTTTTCATCCTACCAATGGCTGCAACTTCCTGGGCAACTGCTATGTGGCAAGCATTTTATAATTATATATATATATATATATATATATATATATATATATATATAATTCTTGCATGAACTGTGTTAGAGCATGAACTGTGTTAGAAATTATTTCTCCCGTTTTGTAAAAAATTGAAACTAATGGTCATGTTGATTAGCCATATCTTACACAAAAAGTGGTAAAGTCAGGGTGGGTGTGGCTTTATCTTCAAAACCATAAAATCAAAATCGTTTTGGTCACAGAACATCATATGCAAATGTCTAGCACCATAGATCTTTCAGTATTTTGTTTAAGCAAATGCTTAAAGCGATGAAAAATATTCTGTTGGCTTTAAAAATTTGCCTTAGATTAAAAAAAAAATACTCCCCCAGACATTTTAGTTGCCCAGGTTGCCCAACCTGCTACAGAAGACACAAAACCTTGCCAATCTCAGGGCTCCAGGCATTCTGACAGAGATGCTTGGCCCCAACTCTCAGTGAGGTAAGGCCTCCTGTGGCAGAGCACAGGCATCATCAGAGCTGGTCTTTCTTCTCTCCTCCTCCCCTAGCAAATAATCTCTTTAAATCCCAGAAAGAGGTCACAGGAGAGAACTCTGGGACTGATCACAGGGGTCCGGCAACTAGACCCAGGATGAGTTCTATCCCCACATAATAAATCCAAAACCAAACAAAATCAGGATGAGTACCTCATAGCTTGTACAGCAGGGCCATCCATGGTGTATAATAAACTAGATTCCTCCTGTTCTCACAGGCTAGTATTGCAAAGCACCTCTGACTTTCTCTTGGAGCCTAGAGAAAACAGGACTCAAACCAGCTGCCTGGTGCCTGCAAGCTTATTCACCCTCCAGAAGCAGCTGCCCACAGCAGACCACCAAGACCCACAAAATGTGCAAGGCCACTTACCTGGTTGCTTTAAAGAGAAGACTGTTAAGAAATGCTGACTGCAGTTTAAATAGCAGGATTTGAATTTCACTACTTGGGTTTTCACTAGAATGTGGGCCAAACTACGATGGTAGTGACAGCATGATTTCCCTCCCTAGACAGTTTTAGAGACATGCATAACACACTCCTATTTAGGCTGGAGAGGACAGTAGAGGAAAAGTAGAATGGAGAAGCCCTTTCTAGCTTTATAATATCACATGATCATCTCTTCAGAGAGGTCTTCACCTCTCCCACACCTGGAAAACTCTTCTGTATTACTGAAACTCAAGTGTAGTTTAGTCTTAGTGTTTTTATTTTAAAAAAAAGATGTTTAATACATTTTTATATAAAATCCACTGTAGCTCTTGGTTCCTATGCAACCCCTTGATGCCAGGGCTGTTGTACGTACATGAAGCGTCCTTCTCTAATCTTGCCATCAGTGAGGCAGCCCTTCCAAACCACATTCCACAGATTAAGCACCAAGATCACTTGTAGGACTGATACAAAGTCATCTGGTTCAGTGAGGGAAGAAAAGCTGTGGGTTATTATTTAGCATAATCAAAAAATCTCTCAAAAAAAGGGGAAAGTTTCACATAAAAAAATACAATATTATTTCACTTGAAGAACTTGCTTCATGTAAACACTGCATGGAGCTTGTTCTAAGACATCTAAGAAATTAACTGGGGGAGGTAAGCTAGAAAACATAATAACTAATGTAATATACTATCCCCTTCTAAAATAAAAAGTCAATCTGCTTTATGTCATGAGTATCCTTCTTACCTATAGTGAACCTTTCATGTGCTACCACTAAACAGCATTCAATCACAGAGATCCTACTTCCTTACAAATTCTTCCTTATGACTACCTAATATACACAAGGCACTAATATGTGAGTGAAACACTTTAGGAAAAAATAACATTGATTAGAAATGAAAATATATAAACATACCAACTAAGCCAGTGTTCTAAGTTCATCAGACATTAGGAAGCCTTTTAAAGCAAAGTTTTTTCATATAATTTCATTTCTTATATACACTATGGTAAGAATGAATTCTTTTCAATGTGGTTCTGACCTTAAATAATTCAATAAGCAACCTCATTGTGTTATCTGCATTCTACTTTGCCCTGGATAAAGTACAAGGTAATAAAACAATGAGCAAAAAAATCAGCTTTTAAATGTATTCCCTCAGAGCTCTTGCCTCTCCAACCCTAGTGTGACAACTTGAGTTTTAAACTACCCTTCCACCTGAACCTTTCTAGAAAATAGGTCAGTACATCTCATCAGACACCAAAGTTAGAGACAAGGATGTCAGAACATTGCTAGCATGCCCTGACATATAAATGTGAATTACTATGAATTTACCTTCATAGTAATATATCTCCATACACACACATACACACACACACACACACATACACACAGAGTCATCTATAGATAGACAGATAAAATAAATAGATCCATTCCACTTGGACTTTATTATGAAGGCATTTTTGAGAAAAAAAAAATTCTTTACATTTCAACTTTTACACAGATCAGTAATATAAGCTATTACATCCAACAAGCTCACTAGGCCACTCAGAGAAAACTGAGTAAGGCCTCTTTCTCAGATTTCAGGCCCAGAGGGTTGAGCTCCTCTCTCTTCAAGTTCTGTAACTTACTCTATAAAACAGTAAGTTTGTATGCATCTTATCCAATCTTGATAGGTTAGGTCCTTGAGGGTGGAAACTGAACTGTCTTAAGCTCTTGGGTTGCCAGAATACTGGCATAAGCTCAGCTCACCACCTGGAGATGGCAGTGGCAATATTCTCCTTTACTTTGGGCTTAAATTTGCAGTTCAAAACTCTTACTCAAAACTATTGATACTATTTTTCATCCACAGTCATTTATTACGGGGGGGGGCATGAATGTGTGGAAAAGCACTTTTATCTCCCGTCTCATGCTAATCAATTTTGTCCTGGATGCCCAATGGCTGGGGTAAAAAAGATAATAAAGCCACAGCTGGATTCTAGGAAAGACCACTCAGATGGATTAGTTATGCCTGCTACATGCATTCAGGAGGAGTTTGGTGCTGAACACGCTCAGTATTTGCCACTCCAGTGCCAATCCCTTAGTCAAAAACCTGAATTTCATTAAACTCAGAAACCTCATGCCGTACAAGTTATTTTCCCAACTTGATGTACTGGGCCAGAAACAAAGGATTCAAAGACTTCCAAATATATATTTCCACATGTAATGCTTTTACATGAAAGTTTGGTGAAGCATATTCCTCCTGCTGAATCAGACCAGAGGTCAGCATGATGGACCTGCATTTCCTTCGCTTTCCACCTGCACACAGTACGACTCCTTTCTCAAGAGCATTCAGAAAGAGTTTTTAAAGTGCTGCTAGCTTTTCCACAAAAGCAAGGGCTTCAAAGCTCTTCTTTCCAGAAGTGACCCCAGCGAGGAGCATTTAAGGACTCCACTGACTGCACAGCTACTCTCTGCCATCCCAGTGGACGCTGAGCTCTCTTTCCTCGTCCTGTGCCCTCCTGTAGATCTATACATCAAACAGTCCCTGAAGATCAGGGGCTGACAACATTCTAATTTCGTTTTAGATTTCTCTCTGAAACCACTTAAAGAAAGCCTTGCACAAAGTCACTTTGTAACGGTAAGAACTACACACACACACACACACACACACAGAGTAGGACAGTGTTCTGGGAGCTTAGCACATGAAAAATAGTAAATTAAGTCCATTCTTCTTTGATTGTTCCTAGTCTTGTCAGTCAGAAAAGGCTTTATATTTTTTCTGATGTAAACTATCAAAGAAGTCCATTTCATAATTCTTATCTAGAGATATATTACAAAGGGAAGTGCATCATTAAGTGTCAACAACCTGCACTTCTAGCTCTGTAATCACGTTTATTATATTGCCAAGGCAATCTTCCTTGTCAATTTCTATTTCTCTAATCAAATTACATTGTTTAAAAAGGCAGCTTTAGTTAATACTTGCTGTCTTCTGCATTACAGTAGCACACATCCTTGCTCTCTCTCTATCCATCTCTTCCAGAGCATTTATGCCATTTATAAACTCTGACAGCCTCTCCTCCCACTTGCTCTGATTGTGAACAAACCACTTAGGGCAGGACCATTTAAAAGTTTCTTTGCAAAAATGTAACTATTTTAATGGAATAAAAACTTTCTGAGACTAAAGTATATCAGGGTGAGAAAAGTAAGTAAAAATAGGTGGCTTCTCTCAAGATTTTAAGACATACCCCTTCCTTGGTAAAAGCCTAATTTACCTTTGAAAGTTAACTCAGACTCTCTACAAGCCTCCTAAAATCAAAATACTGAGATTATGAAGTAAGTATGAGGTAAGGACAAGATGCTGAGTCCCACAGGCATTATAAAAGCACGAGGAGAAAAGAAGATTGGATGGCCTCGGAAAAGGATGACATTAGTTCAGAACCTCTCTTCTCTGACTGCCAACAACAGGAGCCCTGCAGCCATCCACCGGGGCACACTGCAGCCCGACAGAAGCCAACAGTACCACTGAGCTATGAATGCTACTTTGTGCACCAAACCATGTTCTAACATGTTGCATTTTCAGAAAAACTTTACGTTAAATGGTGTTATATTAGTGCAACAGGCATTACAAGATTCAGCATCTCACTTGAGCTGGCTGAGGTAGGCCCTGCTGATTACGGTGTATTACAATGAACTTGAAAACACACTCCAAAAATAGAAAGTTCATTAGAGAGGATAGTTTTTGTAGGAAAATCAGGTAAGAGACCCAGTGTCTCCTCCCTCTCCTCCCTCTGATAAAATACTACCACAGGAGCACAGTTCATGAAGTGCCAAGAAGTAAGACTGAACGAGAGGAGGGATTCTGCAGAAACACTGTGAAAACTGCTGACCCAGGATTCTGCAGTTTTATTTTGAGGAAACACATTTGTACATTATCCACAGCTACTTGTCAGAGTAAAGAAGGTTTGCCACATCGAACATTTACACTTGCATTTTCACCACAGAACTTCATCTGTCTTTAAGTAGAAAAACAAAACCAATTTTTTTTTAACTATGTATCTTTATTTAGCTCACGAAACTGAGGCACCTGGGCAAGGACAGATCTCTCAGAAAAATGTTTTGTTTACTGATAAGTAGGCTGCATACGTGCCACATTTATGACTATTTCCTTTACTCAGAAGTGCCAATGGACATCAAAAGTGCATGTTTTTGTTTCATACAACTGGGGTTTTTATAAAGTAAGTGCTTGGGTGGAATTTTCTTTTTTAGTTGCACTTATTTATTTGTATGTGTACACACATGCTATGATGTATGTATGGAGGTAGGAGGACAACTTGTGGGAGTTGGCTCTCTCCTACTGTAGGGGCTCCAGGGATCAAACTCAGGCTACCAGGCTTGGTAACAAGTGCCTCTACCTGCTGAGCCATTTCACCAGCCACTTGGGTAGAATTCTTAACTAGCCTACTAATGGTGTGTTTAATTAAGCAAAACATAACAATGTGTGTTTACATCACCCTTTTATTTCATAGTTAGAAATAATACAGTTCCACAGGGTAAATAATCAATAAATAACTGTGTTTAATCATTAAATGTAAAAATCCCAACTCTTTGGCATTTGATAGGATTCTATTTCTTGTCAAACTAATGACTCTATAGATATAGTTAATCTTAGTGATCATTCATCAATACAATATGTTACAAAGGTGCAATTTACTTTAAAATAGACAACTGGTAAAACTTTTCAGCCCACCAAGAAGTCTGATCAGTTCAGTATGACATGAGGCAGCCTCCAAATGGTTCTTTCCCACATCCTGCCACATGGTCTGCTTTTTTGAATGTGTAATAGATAGTGATTAAGAGTTCCTGGGGTTTTCTAATATTTATTCTACTTTAAATAAAGTTTGCCATTCATTCTGGACAAAGGAAAATCACAACTGCTCCAGGAATGACCCACTCATTAATTAATGTGTTCTTATTTTATAAGCAAGATTGTTAACCCCTAAGAAACTCACAGTACTCAAAAGAAAACATAAAATATGTAGTTCTGTGTTGTCAGAAATGCCAAATCAGTAATAAATTGCACCTTTAAGAGTCAAAAAAGAAATAGAAATGTTTACAAAAGGTAAGTTACATACACCTTTTCCCCTAAAATATAATCAAGAATAGTTGAGCTGTATTTGTTACTAAAGGCAGGGAATTATTTCTTTAGCAACAAACTAAACCAGTGCAATTGACATAAATTGTTAAGTAATCCAGGATTAGCCCATTAAAACTGTAGAAGCACTTTAGGCTCCTACACTAATCCTGGGAACTGGAGTTTCACTGAGCACTGAGCTGCAGAGAACTAAAACTAGGATGACCCAATGCCATGCTGAGCAGTATAACTTCATACTTAGTTTAAGCATTCGAGAGTTAAAATCATGAGATCCTCTATTAAAGCTCCATTCACTTACAGGAATTTCAGATGCAAACACTACTAAGCTGACAATCACAGTTAAGAGAATCCTTTCCATTTTAAAGTTCCAAGTGGATTTTAAATCAAAAAATAAGCATTAAGGAAACCTTTTCAACTTATGAAAACCTCAGATTGGAAACTTTCTGGAAAAGCTTCCCGCCCACTACCCATTGTAAAATAAATACTTTGTATCCCAAATTTAATTTTATTAAGACACACTTTAATAATGCTATAAAGGAATATTTTACAGCCATAGAGATCAATAACTTTCCATGCGGAAATAAAAAATGCATTGCTCAATATTATTATTGAGGCAAGTGAAGAAAAGATTATTCTCTTAATCTGAAATGTTGTTTTCAGTGCAAAACCAGTTATAAAATATTTAAACTCAATATTTAAAAATAAAAAGTGGTCCAATTAAGCAATGTTCAAGTTCTAAATTTCATAAAACAAATCATTACATACATTTTATAGTAAAATACAGAGATCCAAGAAGTACTTGAGTACTTAAGATATAAATTTCTAATGATCATACCAAGTCAGCGACAATCAAGCAGATAACATTCCCGATTTGAGTGTCAGAATCATAAAGATGAAATTACTGCACCAAAGCCTTTTCCTAGCTAAAAAGCTATGCAAACTAACGGTCAACATTCTGTATTCTTTGCAGTTTCGTGCTCTAGAATGATATGCCCCCCGCCCCAAGTACCTGTTATTTCATTCCTGTATCCAAAACTTGATCCAAACAATTTTTATGTTCCCAGAACACTTAGCTGATATAACCATCTATAATGTGAAGGGTCAAGTACAGAGTCCGACAGCAGGTTTTCTCTAGCCAAGTACAGGCTGACCTAAAGTGGTTTCACTCATTCAAGTCATTCATGTATTATTCCTAGCAAACACTCGGTCCCCTCGGAGGGTTAGATGTTGAAGCTGGTACTGTAGCACTTCTGTGTCAGCTGGCTCCTTGATGCTCATTTTATCTAGATTGAGGTAGTCCAGAGATTTGGAGTGAGCCCTCTTACCTTTAAGAAGACAAAGAGGCAAGGGCCCATGGAGGGCCTTGTAAGGTTCATAAGGTAAAGATTTTGTACACTTGTCTCCTGAGCTAGGCATCCGCCTTCGCCTCCTGCCATTGACAGCTGGAATTTCGTATGGCTGATAGTACCTACTTCTGGTTTTATACAAGCGAGAGGAACGCGCAAGTCCTGCATCCAGCTGTTTGGAGCGTAAGGGAGGCATGGCTTCTCCCTTGCTCTCTTCCCCTCCTGTGCACTTCTGGGCTAACTTCAGGAGTTCTTCACCAGTTGTGAAGCCAACCAGATAGTTAGAGTCCATGTGGAGGATCTGATAGCCTGACACAGTCCGACGCATGGGTGAGCAGGGTGTGCTAGAGCAGCGGGGCTTCTCTGCCTCTGCTTTTCCTGGTGAGCTCCCCTCTGCCACGGGCAAGGGCAGGGTGGTCAGGGTATTTCTGGACTCACCATTTATATCTACTTCCATTTTAGGCACCAGTCTGCACACTCCTAAAAGTAAACAGACTCAGATTAGAAAAGTAGAATGCATAGCTCTGTGCCCAGCTAGACTGTAACCACTGGAAGACAATGTACAAGAGATCAAATTCTATCTATAAAATACCTCAGAGCACACATGAAATGACCACTCCCATTCCGCCTTCAAGAACTCACAAGCAAGTAAATGAAAGTCACAAGTGCTATGGAAAGTCCAGATGGAGAAGAAAATAGACAGCAATACTTCTCCAAGTGCAGAACGCTGTTCACCCACATAAAGTTTACTCCTGGACACTCAAAGCAAATTCAATAAAAATCTCGGCATTAAGCAAAGACAAGCAAGCACACATTTCATAACCATTTAAATTTGACTTGAAAATTAAATTTTCCCTTATTTAACTTAGA
Organism: Eospalax fontanierii; assembly: GCA_035773235.1. NCBI lineage: Eukaryota > Metazoa > Chordata > Mammalia > Rodentia > Spalacidae > Eospalax > Eospalax fontanierii. The sequence continues at coordinate 36,623,211 of CM069527.1, forward strand.
ATAAGTAAGTGCTCAGCTCCTCAATCCTGTATTTCTCTCCAATTGTGTTTAAGGGTAATATAATACAATTAATTGACCAATTTCTGCAAGGAATCAGTTTACTCAGCAACCATTCTGAGGCTATGGAGGAGTATTTGGAGAGGTTTAGCAAACCTTGTAAATGTTCTTCCTCTGAAATATCCAATGAATTAAAAAAAATAGTTTTGAGGGTGAAAAGTTAATCCTTGCTACTGAAAGAAAAAAGAAGCTCCCCTAGCAGGGAACCCAGTGAGCTACAATGACTAGCCTGGCAAGATATAGCCAGGGATGCAACAGTGGCACAAAGGTTACGGGAGTAATCTACTCTCCGATAGGCTTTAAGGCCGACTCCTCAAGATGGAGCCCGTACCTGGCAGTGTTATCAGGGCCAAGAACCCATGCCTAGATAGGTCGCAGGCTGTTTGGGAGAACTTACTACTAATATTCTACTATATTCTACTAAATGGACATAGTTTTAAAATTACTAATGACCTTTATGCTGATACATTAGTGCATCTCTCAACCCTCATCAAAAAAATTTCTCCTTGCAGTAGATGGAGACTAACACAGAGATCCACAACTTGTCAACATGTAGAGAATAAGAGACTTCCTAAAAGAGACACCTATATTATACCCTCCTAAGGCTCAGGGATCTTTGTGAAAGAAGGGGTAGAAAGACTGCAAGAACCAGAAGTGGTAGATGAACACAAGGAAACAATGTTTTCCAGACAGCAGGGCAGTTGGACATATGAATTCACAGCAATGTGACAGAATGCACAAGACCTCTTCAAGCTCAAGCCAGACAAAATCCCAGCACGGAGAAGAGGAAGTGAATGTGAAGTCCCACTTCTGGCAGAGGCGCTGCTGACATTTGACAGCTGCTGGGAAAGGAAGAGTCAGTCTTCTTTAGTAGTGTGACCGCTGGTAAGTCAACCACACTCCAGGGCAGATTCCAGATACCCAGGAGTATTAGGGAATCACAAATTGGACTTGATGGGAAAAAGAAAAAACAAAATGAAACAAAACACAAAGTTGGGTGTTTAGGGAGGTGGGGTACATCTAGGAAGAGCTGGTAGAGAGAAAGTATGATCAACATGCACTGGATGGTGTTCTCAAGGAATTAGTGAAAATATTTTTTAAAAATATGAATCCTGAGCCCAATACAGCACATAACTTTTAATATCAAACATATGTGAAATACTAAATATCATTGTATGTCTACTTAATCATAAAACATACTAAGTTGACAGTTGTTTTATTTTACAATGCCTAAGACAGTATTCTTTTGAAGAGTTTCATAAATAGCAGAGTGAATAATGGTACTACTCACTACAATTATCACTTTACATAGTTTGGAAAACTCCATTGACAAAAGTGTCAAGAATAATGGCTAGGTTCCAAAAAACTGCAGATAATACAAATTTTGGAAAACAAAATGATAGGGGAAACAGAGATAATGTAATTTTTGAGAAACTTTAATTTTGCTTGAATTTCAATTGGAAGGTTATACTTTTAAGAAAGCATCTCAGAACACTAATCAACATGTCAAATAACTGAGCTTAATATGAAAAACTTACTGAAAAAGACTGTTACCACACAATTCTTGAGATCTTTTGTAAAAAAAAAAAAAAAAAAAGCAAGAATTTCCTAATTAAAGCATTTCCTAAAGGTTTAGTATTCACTTACATTGCAGACAATTAGAAAACTAAAACCAAAATGAAATAAAACAGAAAACTCCAGAACCTTGTTCCTTCACTTGCAAATTCTACTTTCCCTTATTAGAAGACTGTGAAGATACCAGCAGCCATCTGTCCTCACTGTAGCCCCACGTGCTGCACAGTGAAAACAAACAATCACAAAGAGTGCTGAAATAGAACAAGTACCCACAGGACCAATGCAGAGATCATTTTTGCTCTCAACCTGAAGACTATCTTCAACTTTTATTTAATCAAAATGTTCTCTCAGTCCTTTGTGATATAAGGTAAGGGGTTTTATTTTATTTTGTGATTGTAAAAATAAGTTAATATTCCATGGTATAACTTGTTTCTCTACTAAAAGGATCAGAACAGTGACTACCAGCAGCTTTAGATGCAGACATCTCAACGAGAGTTTAGAGGACCACACCCAGTTTTTTTGGTAAACAAATATTTGACCTAAGCCAAGTGACAAATTAATCCTTGGTTTCTCACTAACTCTAATTCTGTAGCCTCTTAAGATTACAAGAGGGCAGATCCAAGGGCTCCAACTGCACACCTGAAGGGCAGCAATGGGCAGGAACTGAATTTGATACTTCATCCTGAAGCAAGGGAACAATGGTTGGCTAGGATCAAGCAACCAGACATGGAGGAAAAGGAGGCATATACACAAAGTGCCCTGGCCAGGAATGTGGCCATCTGCCTGGCCTGAGTGAGCACTGGTCTAAGCTTCTTCTCAGTCTGACACTCCATATAACAGATTTTCCATCAAAACCCTCATTTTCACTTGGTTTATGAAAAAAGTCCTAAAAAATCATGATTTCAGATCCTATGTATTTTGAATTTAGGTAATAATCTATATCAACACTGTTGTAACACATCTCTTTCCTAGAGTGGGGAAGAATTGTTAAGGAGGTTAACAAAATACAAAGATGCAAGAGAAGTGTAGGCATAGGCCTCTGTGGTCAGCAGGAGCTCCAAGAGTTTGTTTCAACACTAAACTAATTCTGCTTTACAAAGGCAAACACTGGGAATTTTCAAAATCCCTTAGGACTGAATATACAGACAGTAGGGCACAATGGTTTAGAGGAATGGGCAGACAGAATATCATTTCTGGAAAACCAGAAAAGTGAAGAAATATACAAAGGTCAAACTTTTCACATGCCATGAAACATACTGTTAAGACGAAAACTCATCATCAGTTAACAGTAGTCAATAATACAATAAGAGATCTTACCCACCTGGACATAACTATCCAAACAGATCTACATGGGAAAAAAAAAAAATCGACCTAACTTAAATAGAAGAAACAATGTCACTGGTGTGAAAAACCTACCACATTTTTCTTGGGCAGACAACAGACTCACTATAGAAAGAGCTTCTTAAAATAGAAATTAAAGGAATAATCATTTCTAATATCCTAAACCTAAACATCTAATTTAGCAATTAAGACCAATGTTTGGATATGAACAGACACTGCACTGGATATGAACAGCCCATTTAAAATTCTGCACATGCAGCAGCTCCTGATAAACTGCTCATGAGCAACTCTAAGAGCTGGAAAATGTGTGTACACTTCCACTATTAAGCATTCATACTTTTGTTCCAAGCAGCAAATAGCATATTCTCAAAACAGCCCTTTTAGGTGGTTTTACTGATCTCCATGGCTTATTGATTGCCTATGAAGAATATCTTCAGGCCTTGATACCTATGCAGAAACCAGGTCTCTAACTAACTGGTCACTGTTTTTATTAGTGTATGCTAATGGTACAAGAGAACAGGTTTCACTGACACTTACATACAAGTATGTAAAGTACTTTTAATCATGTTTGTCCATCCCACTGTCAGCACGTATCTTCGTCCCCTTCCCAGTGGTTCCTTCCAACTCCTTAATGTCTCCCTTCTCCTTCCATGTTTTTCCCCATATATGAAAATGAATATGATACTTGTCTCTGTGAGTCTAGCTTATTTTTCCCTAACACAATGATCTCTCTAGTTCTTTTGACTATACCTTGTTCTTCTAAGGAACACCTACTTATGCAGTGAGTGCTTAGAAAGCTGGGTTTCAGAAAAGAAACCCTGAGCAGCAAACATTCATTTTCATTTGGACAGAAGGCCAACAAAGCAGCAGCACAACTCCTGTTCTTCAACGTGACTGAAACAAACATATTCTGTGTAACTGAGTTCCTGAGAATTTCTTGACTGGGTTTAAACACTGAGGGAAGTCTGAGGAAATTATGGAATCAGTTTTCTCAGATCATTTGTTAAATACAAATATTCCATCTGGAGAAAATGCTAGAGCTGGACAGATGGCTCATAGGTTAAAAGCACTGGCCATTCTTGCAGAAGACCCAGTTTCAAATCCCAGCATGGTGGCTAACAACCATTTGTAACTCAGTTCCAGGGGATCTGACACCATCTTTTGTCCTCCAGGGGCAATGCATGACAGGGGTACACTTGCATACATGCACGCAATACATGCATACACATAAAAGAAAAAAAAACAAAATAAAATTTAAAAATGAAAATGCTTATGTGTTTTTTCTAATTCCAGAATTTTATATATTTTATATTAAATATATATAATTTTATATATGTGTCTCCAAGGAAGCTCAGCCCCCAAAGTGTAAGCTAAGACAATACAGGGCCAACACCACCACTCCTGGAAGCACATGGTGAGACGTCAACTTTTCCATGGGAAATGTTTCACTTTGTGAGTGTTGGGATCTGGGCTTCATACATACTGAGTGCATGTTCTTCCACTGACCTACACCCCAGCTCCCAAATTTATTAAAAGCATTCATGAGAAAATTCAGCTATAGTGACTAAACTAGAGATGGCCTGTATATCAAAGCACCTTCCTCGGATTTATCATGAAAATATTGATATGGGCTTGTTACTTTCAGCAGGACTATTCATAATTCTGAACTTTGTTTCATTTTCTAAAATGACTCTGTTTCCAAAAGACTTACTGTCAAGATAGGGGATTTCAAGCATCTTCACAAATACCAGGATGCATCTCTTCAAGGAGCATTGCCTCTACTGAACCAATGAACAGTAGAGATACCTCTAAGGGCCTCGAGTCCATGATTGTTTTATAACCACCGTCCCCACCCAGATATTCCTTCCCACCCTTTTCATTCTTCATAGGCCTGCTCCAATGCTTCCTTACTTTTATTATTTTTTCAACCTGTAGAAATCATCTATGCATAGCATACTGAAAGACATTCAATTCAAACAATTCACACTGACATGATATAAAAGTTAAAACCCCCATCACCCCCTACCAAACACACCTGGAAGAAATCACTATTAATATCTGGGGCGGGGGGGAGAGGGAGGGAGGGAGAGGGAGAGAAAGAGAGAGAGATTTTGCAAGGAAAAACTAAAAATGCTGAGTGAAAGAACATATGCTTCATAAATTTTTATAGCAATCACCACAAAGCTTTATGTAAAATGTTCCCATTTTTTTTCATTCTGGTTATACTTTATATAACCAAAAGTTAATGTAAATACTTTTATAATGTATAATCTATACGCTGACAGGAGAGTGCCTATTTCTGCTTTTACTACTTATAATAGAAACTGCTGAAGAAAGGAAAACTATGAGCCCAAAGGATAATGTGTTTTGATTTTTCCAAAGGGAAAAAGACAAATGAAACAGACTTGGTTTCCATTCTTTGACCTCATCTCTGATATTTCCACTGCAGACAGATCTTATAAAGAACTTTATAAACTAAGTATCAAATTTCTTTCAACAAATGGTAAACATGTTTACATACAGTAGAAAAATATGCAGTGTACATTTTTAAAGTGTTGGGTATAGCTTGTCTTACCCCAGTATCAGTTCTGGCTGAGCCTAAGGCAAAGTAAAACCACAACACTTGCAGAGGGGAAGCCCAAGCTGTCAGAAGACTATAACCTGCAAGCCTTATGCAGTTCTGACACTCTAAGAAGCAACATTTCCTATACATTTGGCACAAAGAATAATATTTGGGTGATAATAGTAGAGTTTCCATAGGTCCTTAGGCCACCTTTGAAAATAGATGATAGTTTTCACAGCTGCTATTCAAGGAGTTGTGTGTGACACATAGGAATGTATTCGTGAGTGGGGTGTGCATGTATCTGACACAGGCCAGAGGTTAGTGTCATTCCTAGGAGCCACCTATCTTGTTTTTGTTTTTTTTTTGTTTTTTATTTTGGGATAGGGTCCCCCTTCGGCCTGGAACTCACCTAATAGGCTAGACTGATGGCCAGAGAATCCCAGGGATCAATTTTTTTCGTCCTCCCCAGTGCTGGGATTATAAACGTATGATTGAACTCCAATCCTCATGTTTCTGTATCTTCCCACCTCACAAATATATTTCCCCCCTTAAAAAGGTATTGTTCTGTTGTTTGTTTTTAAAGTGAGGTTATCAAAAAAAAATTTAGCCCAGTAATCAAAACACTGCCTCGTATGTTTTACTGTGTTTAGACCACTTAGCAATACCATTTAAAAGAAAAGCATATGTAACCATCTAAACACACAAAACAAAAATGCCACCATAGCAACAAAACCCTTTTCAAGGGGGACTTGAAATAAGCAGTCCAGAAGAGACCTGTTCTTTGATAAATAGGGTCTCTTAAGCATGTCTGAGTCCAGTAATTTATTTCTTTTCTTGGTAGTCTCCTGACATGTACTTCCACTGTTTGATAGCACTCTGAAGAACAGAGGCCTGTCAAGAACCACATGGCCAGTTACTGAGCTGAACCACAACCCTGGACTCCTGGCTTAAAGGTGATTAGACCTTCAATTTCACCGTGCTGTTATTGTAGCATGTGGCTCCTTAACTTGCTTATAGAGTAAAATCATCCAAGGAGCTACAAAATATACTGCTATCTGTGTCCTATCCCAAATTTGTAATTTAACAGAACTGGGCACAGCTTGGGCTCCGAATTAAAAATGAACAGCAACAACAGCAACTCTTCCCCTGGTACTTCTAATATGCATATAAAGTTTTAGAACTTGTCAGACACATCACAGCTAACAGAAGAATTTCACTCTTCTAATTTCTGCCTTTATAAAAGTCACTTCAGAAGCTGGAGAGATGGTTCAGGTGTTAAAACACTGGCTGCTCCTGCAGAAGAACCAGGTTCACTTCCCAGCACCCACAGGGCGACTAACAACTGACCATAACTACAGTTCCAGGAGATCTGATGCCCTCGTCTGACCTCTGTGGGCATTACATGCATGAGTGCACTTATATTCATGCAGGAGAAGCCCTTATACCATAAAATAAAAATAAATCTAAAAAATGTTAAGTCACTTTGGTGGGCATAATTTTGCCTGGTTACAATCACTAATAAATAACCTATCCATAAGGTCTTCTAATTAACTCTTTCTAATCTATTGTAAGATGAAAATATCTACTAACCAAACTTACTAAAATTAAATATGAAATGAAAATAAATCTGTGCTGAATGAGATTTGAGCTCCATCTGTGAGCTACTTAAGAGTCTTTGCAGTTATAGTCACCTTGGATAACAGTTTGGCAGTTGCTTATAAAGGTTTGCTAAATAACCCAAGTACCTCACTCCTAAGTACTTACCTTAAAAAAAAAAAAAAAAAAAGAAAGAAAATTAATGTTCACCCGAAAAAACCAAACAATTAGTATTTATAATAGTATCATTTGTAATGTCCAAAACCTGGAAACAATCCAAACATCCACTCCAAAAACACACAGGTAATGCACATGATGGAACACCAGTCAGCAATGAAGAGGTGCAAACTGGGAATTCCTAACTGAAAGAAGGCTGCAGAAAAGCTATATACCACTTGATTTTATCAATATGACATTCTGGAAATGGAGAAATAATCAGGTCAGAAATAAATCACTGACTGACGAAAGTTAGGACCAGGAGAAGGTACATACTACAAAAGCGCAGGAGGGAATTTGGGAGTTAATAAAAATGTTGTATCTATTGATTATAGCAATTATTACACAACCAGATTCATCTGTCAAAACACTTCAAACTACACTTGAGTGCATTTTATCATGTACAAGTTATCATTCAATAAACCTAACATTAAAAGTAAAAAAGGTTTCTGTAACATATTTTCAAGTTTTACATCGTTCTCCACAACTTTTAAGTTTCTTTGCTCTTTAAGTTTTTTAAGTTTTTTCTGCTCTGAGGGTCAGAAGGAAGCTAAGTCATCATCTGTATATATCTACTCATCTTCAATAACAGGTAACTCACAGCTTTCCAAGTTGAATCATTTCACCTTGTAGAGTCCTGCTAGAATGCTACTTTATTTTAAAATATAATATGCACATAGAAATATGACATATATACTTATATGCATATAGAAAGACAGTCACGTAAATACGCATATATTCCTGTAGCCTCCAACCCATTGCTTCAAGTTTATTTCAGTTTGGGGTTAGTGACCCAGTTGCATTCTTTCCAAATATATTGCAAATTTTTAATCTTTTCCTTTTCCTAAAATCTAGACTTTTTAGTATTATCTTCAGTTTTTCAAAGTGCATTTTTGAGGCTGGAGAGATGGCTCAGCAGTTAAGAGCACTTACTGCTGTTCTAGAGTGGATTCAAGTTCAGTTCTCAGGACCCATATAATACAGCTCATGACCACCTGGACATCTAGCTCCAGGAGCTCTGACACCCTCTTCTGGCCTTCACAGGTACTGTACTCAAGTGCACAAACCCACACAGACACAAATATAGTGTTTAAGTGCATTTAAATACATGACATACTACATCTACTTAACAATACTAGACGTTGCTTCTTCCCATCATTTTTTTAAATTATCATGCTTCTGACTGATCATTCAGAAATCACTTATTATGAAACTGCCTTTTCCAAGGATGTTGACCTCTCCAAGTAAGTCAAAGCAAGGAACAACAAAGATGTGAAGAGCAGAGACTCACAGTAATATAGCTCTGAAATGCTAAAGCTACAGAGGCTATTATCAATTTTCTCCTTGAAAGACTTGAAGTCACATACATGCAACTATGTCAGCACAAACATAAGGCACAGGGGGGCAACAAAAGAAGATGAGAATATTATATATTTTTAACAATTTGAATTCATAGCACAATAAAAAGAAGATCACACTTAATGGTCAATGGCTACACAACTATGTGAAAATTACTCTCCTTTCGGCCACTGAATTATGTGTGGTAACATATAACTAGAATGTTTTGAAAATTAGTTCAGTAATTTTGAGATTTACTATTTTACTGAACTTTCCTTCAAATATGAATATTTACTTCTATAATATATTCTGAAATACTATCCCCAACAATTCTTTTATCTTTCTAGAATTTCAAAAAGGAAAATATACCAAAGCATCAAACATTTCAAATAATTTTAGCACACTGCAATCATAAATTCAATTCTAAGAATTAAAATTTTATAATTGTGGTAGACATAATGATAGGAATCCACTGACATATATCATTTTCACCTATTTATCTATGTAGCCTTTAAAGCACAGTGTGGTATTACGATCATATAACGGCTAATAAGCAGAAAATGTAAAATGTGACTTACCAGACTAAATCCCAGAAGATGTCACTGTACAATTTCCAAAGAGTCCCAAGGGAGAACAGGCATAATAATTTTTCTGTTGTACTCCAGATACTAAACATGAAACACAAAAATAAGCCTGTAATTCAACGAGTAACACTTTATAAAGCAATTATATGGCTTCTAACTACAAAACTGGATGAAACCAGCAGGAGGTGCTGATACAGGCTACAGGTTATATAGGAGTCAAGAATTAATTCATTCAATTAAAAGGAGTGTTGAGTTTGTTGGACTAAATGAACCCGCAAATATCTTATCATGCTTCCCCCTGTATCACACTGTTCATGCTGTTTGCACTCTACCTAGAAACTCAGAATACCTAAGTAGACTAAATGAAGACACAAGAAAATGTCAAGACTCACATGCGGGTTTTACCATCCAGTCCTACTGATGTAATTCAAAAGATTCTACAGGAAAAAAAGGAATGGTGAGACCGGCCTAAAAAGAATGGGTCTTTCCTCTGACCTTGCCAAGTACTCTATCTCCTGAACTTGCATAAACAGCAATCTCTAAAATGAGGCCAATAATCATACCACTGTTCCTCCTTAATAGAGTGGTTTTGTGGATCAAGTCAGCTAGGTAGGGGAATGTGTTTTCCAAGCTGCAAAGCCCTTTACAAATGTGTAATCTTACTATTATGCAATTAAATTTGGTGTCTACTCATTAGAACTATAAAATAGCAACAATAAAAATCCTTTGTAAAGATAGCTTTGAGGCAAATAGCTACAGGCTCTTAGAAGACACTGTGTGGGGGGGAATGCATTTCTCCATGTGTGTACACGTGGAGGTCAGAAGTCAACAGCAGGTGTCCTCCTGTTCCTTCACTCTCCACCTTGTTTATTTATTTGGTATTGGGGATTGAACACAAGCCCTCGCATATCTTAGTCAAGAACTCTACCACCACTCCATATCTCCAGGTTTTCTACCTTATTTTTATAGAGAGTCACTGACTAAACCTGCAGCTTACCGACTGAGCGAGGCTAGCCGGCCAGGGAGCTCCAGGGATCCCTCTTTCTGCCCAGAAGCACTGGAGTTAGAGACACATTGCCAAACCCAGCTTTTACCTAGACGCTTGGGATCAAACTCAGGTCTTCGTGCTTGCACAACAAATATTTTCAACTGAGCCATCTCCCCAGCCAGGTAAACATTTTTTAAAAGAGAAAAATCAGCTTACTCAAGGTTTTTGCATCCCTTCCATGCCGCCACCCTCTTAGCTGGGGATTAATGTGTAAGAGAATCTATCTTTATCTCTTGCATCCCTGGTTAATTGGGTTAATTTGTTTAGATCAAGAAAATTTCCCAAAGCCCTTTTCAGCTTGTAAAAGTCTCATTGGTTGTGAAGTACTGTGATGTTGTACCCAACTCAAGGGAAGGTGCTCCTAACAGTGGACACGATTCATTTTTATGCACATAGGTGTGCAGAGCCTGAAAAAGCAGCAGAATGACTATACAACCTGTTCTCAGACTGAAGACAAACAGCAACCAGCAATGGAAAAGGCCAAGAATCTGTCACTTTATTATTTTTCTAAGGCACTCAGAAGAACTTTAGCCAAAATAAATAGGTAATTTACTGAATTAAAAGTATTTTGCTTGAGAAACTAGAAGTAGCTAATACAACAAAACTATCATTCCAAGAAACCATGTTCTTTATTAGCCACTGGAATGTCTTTGGATATGGATAGCAGACTATTTCATTTCTTTTGCCACCAACTAATACTAAATTCAGCAAGCTGTAAGTCTGCAGAGTAAAGACTTAGACCTGCCTCACCAATGAAGCTTCTAGTATTAACATAAAGTAAACAAAAATCTGTTTCCTTATGATAACAATATTTGATTCATATAATTACTCCCAAAGAATTTCCAGAATATTGTTATGAAGTTCATATTGATATATTAAGTAACTAGATATTTAATGGGGCTTGGGAGTAAAAAGAAACCATTTTTTAAGCATCTACTAGATGCCAAAAGACATTAATTTATGTAATATATTCTTTACTTCATGAGGAAATTATTAACCCCCCTCGCACTTTGAAGTAGTGCTGCTGGAGAGTTGGAGCAGGAACTTGCACTCGGCCTAGTCTGGCTCCCCAGTCCTCTTGCTCGTCTTCATACTTACATCTAAGCACAGCCTCACTCATTATCATGCTCCTAAAAATGCACATTAAGGAATTTCTGTAAGTGAAATTCTATGTTAAGTATTTGGGGAAGCATTTCATATAAAAGCTTTATTAGCTCATTTCTGCAATGGTGGAGGTGGGGCAGTTTCTATTACTAGTTCCCAGGTTATTTTCAACTTGAAAAAGGATTTTAAGGTACAGTGGAACCTTAAACAAAATTCTTCTAAATAATGAACTTTTTCCTAAGGACTTTCAAGCTAGCTACTTATTTATTTATTTATATCTTTTTTGAGGCAGGGTCTTCCTGCGACCCCCAGCTGGTGGCCTGGAACTCACTATGTAGACCAGTCTGGCCTTGATCTTATACAGATCTCTGCCTGCCTCTGCTCTCCAGTGCTGGGATAAAAGGCATTCACAACTATCCCCAGCCCAAGCTATTTTTAAATCATAAATTATCAGGCATGGGGTCAGCCTGATGTCTCAGCAGCTAAGGGACCTTGCCATGAAAGCTGATAACCTAAGTTCAATCATCAGAACCCACAAAACAGGAGAAAACCAAATGGCCACAAATTGTCCTGACTTCTACATGCAGGCCATGGCAAGCTCACACTGTCATACAAAATCAAGTAAATGCTAAAAAAAGTTTTAGTAAGGCAGAAAAAAAAACATCTCAATCAAAACTTGCTGGCTCTTAGCTATTCTCCAGTTGGATTTGACTCAGACTCTTAGAAATTTAGATGAAAAGTAAGAAACATTAGGAAAAAATGAATGTCTTGATTCTAAATAAAGATAACTCTGAAAGTCTGAAATCTCATTTCGACTTCATATAATTTATGCCAAGCATTTGGTGGCATATTCTTTCCAAGCATTCAGATGCACTGGAAGAAATATTTATTTTTTTAAACTGTTTTTTTTAAATATCAGTAGAAAGAAACCAATCTAAAACCTCTGTCTGTATTTCTAAGCAGGGGAGTCTTAAAGCAATTATCTATCTGTACATTGGTGAAGTCTAGAAACTAGTCTATAATTTCATAATAAACGAAGTGTAGTGACAGGTTATCCATTACACCACTGCTAAAGTCAAACACAGAACACCTAGTCCACAGGAGTGACACAAGGTGAGGCGAGTGCAGGAGCTCACCCCAGACCTCACTGTCACTCACTTTCTGAAGCTGTTGCTTGTGTGTAACAGAGTACTACCTGCACACAGGCACCAAGAAGTGGGATGGTCATGGAAAGAGAGGGGACAAAGAAAAAATAAATACAGCAGAGCAAGCAAAAACAGAAGGAGATGAGCTGGTCTTCCTAAAAAGGGACTGTGGACAGGCTGACTAGACCTCAGGATGAACCCTCACTGAGGAACATTTGGGGACACTAACGAGACAGACTGGCCCTATACAGATGAAAAAAGTGTAAAATATATGTTTTTAAAGGACGCCTATGGAGGGAATCTACTACAGTTACAATACAGGTTTTACTAGCAGCTTCCCAGGTAGCAATTAAAGAGTATAATAAGAATATCTCCCAAAATATACCTTTCAAATAAAATCATCCACTTTCAGAAGACTTCAAATTATCTCTAACTCTTTAACACTCACAAATGATAGATTTATCCTGGCATTTGAAGGCTTGGAAAGGGACCAGTGGATCTTGAATGAAAAAAGCATTTCAATTTCTTCAGAAGGATAAAAGCAATAGAGAAACCTTAGAAGTAAAAACAGCCATGGCTGGAAATAAAATGTCTCCAACACCAAGAAGTTGAAACAAACAGAAAGCTCCATGACATTATTCTGTAAACAGCGTGATCAGGGAAACTTACACAGGAACCAAGGGCTACCAAGCCTCTGGACAGGGAAGCTATGGGTGACTAAGCAGAAGATACCCAGCAACTGACTGTAAGCAAGGCTTCTACAAATAGAAGTTTGCAAACACTGACTGGCCAGTTGTGTCACATTTCTCTGGCAAGGATAGAGCTATCACCATAGTTAAAAGAAAGTTCTTCAAAAGTAATGTCTCGAGTCATAGTTAATACCCTGGCATAATTATCTGCACTAACCTCTTTGAACCCTCAAATATCCTAGGATGACAAGCATATCATTACCCTACTCCAAAGTAACATTTAACAGTGGAAAGGGATGGATTTTATAACAGGAAAAAAAATCTTTCTACTTGGCTTTTGCACAGATATCTGAGGAATGCTTTTTGAGGTATTCACCCACCCATTCATTCAGTGACTTCTTCTATCATTTAACAGTGTTTCTCGAGTACTGTACAGCACTGGGGCAAATATAAAAAGTCTAACACCAGGCCAGAGGAAAAGACAAAGAAGCAGGAAAACACACAAACCTAATACATGTAACAGTAAATCTAATGACACCAGGATTGCAAAAAGGTACTGTTTACCCCCAAAGACAGAAAGTTCCATATGGAACTGTTCAGGTCTACACAAATTCCTTGCCCCTAAATCCATAAATCTCAGACACTGACCCACATCCACTAACTAACAAAATAACAAGAAAAAAAAAAAAACAGCAAATGCTGTTGCTAATAAAACATAAGGTTATATATCTGGGGCACTCTGAATTTTGATAAATAAATCCCACTTATCAATGAAAGCGATTTTAAAGAAAAGGTAGATTTTTAGGCAAAGAAATAGTATGTTATGAGTTTTGATTCTCACTCTCACATGAGTTGGGAGAGGGAAGGAAGGAAGTTATTTAAGAGCCCTTTTGGAGGAGGGAAAGAAGGGAAAGCTGTAAACTCCCTTTTAATTAGTAAAAATATTTTGTAATCAACTGTTTTTCTGATTTTAAAGACTACTCTAAAAACAAATAAAAGAGGGACCAAAACAGTTGTCAAGTGGTGAACTCTGAACAGAAACCAAATGGTTTAGCTGCCAGAGTACGAGTACGACACGAGTGGGAAACAAAATGCTTAGCCTGGTGATGAGCTCTCATCAGAAAACCTACTTTCGAATCATCTTACTTTTATGCAATGTAAAATTAAATCACTAAGGGTTTTGAAGGGTAGTTAAGTACAGAGTTTCTTTTTCAAAACCCTCCTTGACCTTACCAACAAACCATTAACCTCCCCAACATTAGGTAAGACAACCCAAAACTGGTTCAGTAAGACATAAATGTGTTCCGCTTTCTAGTATCAATTCCGGTAACAGCAAATCCCTTAAAGAACACAGCACTCATTTTGTTCCCATTTCTGCTAGTAAAAATCAAACTCAGGTTACCAACATCAGATTGAGGTTTCACTGTAAATATGTCTGACAGTAACTGAAACTGCAGATCTATATGTAGTCTTTACAAGAAATCTGCCTCTTCTGGAAGTGTGAGCACAAAGCAGCAGGTGTAATGGTGGAAGGAGGGTCTCCCGGGGAAGCTGAAAACCAGGTACTTATTCTAACAGACTGGGGAGAGGAATGAACTCTCTGGAGGAAAAGGTTGACCCCACCAGATGATACAAATCAGCGCGTTTTAAATGATGTATATAAAATGCTATTCTCACCATACCAAAATACTTTTAAGACTTAAACCACTCCCCCGCTCGCAAAATGCATGTAGTAGTTCTTACCAAATTAAGTAGTCTCCACTCACTAACACATTTCACCCAGTTCATCTGAAGTTTCTAATACACAGTCCAATAATCGAAACACAAATCAGTGGAACATTCATTCATTAAACAAAGTAGCCAAAGCATTCAGTGTGACCTTGAATTAATGAAGCGCTCAAAGCTTCTGTGATAACCCATACTGCGTTTTGAAATAACTCGGAAAATAAACTTCGAGGAGTCATTTCCACTTTCTAGCGTCTATCTTGTTCCACAGATAAATAAAGCAACTCATCACCCTAATTACAGGGTAGTTTTTTTGAGAAAAACAATGTAAATTGAGGTTGAGTAACGTCAGGGACCTCGTGCAAGAACTGTTCTTTCAGCTAGGAGTAGCAAACACTGCAGCCTCCGTTCTTTCTTCTCTTGGAATGAGTAAAAAGTTCCAGCTCCAGTTTCACCTGCGTCTCACAGTGAGTCAGTCAGACAGACACACACACAAAGCTTGGCTCTGCAGAAATCATCAGCCCACCTGGTGCAAAGTGCCGTGGGCACAGAAACGGGCAGTCCCCTACGGTCGGACAACACATGCAAGGGGAAAGGACGGGACGTCTTTTCCTTGGTATTCTGGGCTCCTTTCTGGCATGTGCAGATTCCACCACTAGAGAGAGTTTGGCAGCTTCACAATGGTCCGCTACTCAAGATGTGACCGCCCTTTCCTGCGCTTCCACCCGCCCCGAAGTCCACCCGCGACAGGTGGGGCGAGGGCGGCAATGCCCGAGACATCTGCCGCTGCCGCTTCCGGGCAGCACCGGGCCGCCATCCCCGCTCCACAACGCGTCTCCCGGCCTCCAGGCCGACCGCCCCGCCGCCCCGGCCTGGGCCTGGGCCGCAGGTTGCCGGGCGAGATAAGGACGCGGCGGCTGGCAGGCGCGCCCGCCCGGCGGTGCACCCCGCACAGCGTGGAGCGTGGGGCGCGCGGCCAGAGGCGCGGCGACCGCTTCTCAACGGGGCTCGCGCGGCCTGGAGGCGGACTGGCGACCACCGAGCCCGCCACGCACCCACGCTTCCGCACCTCCGCCCGCGAGAGGCGTCGGGGTTCCGCACCTCCGCGGCGAGCGCACGCACGCCCCCCGCCGCGCGCACCCCGGCGCACGCCCCCACACTCACACGCGCCGCACACTCCCGGCGTCGCCGGCCCCACCCCGTGCCAGGAAGCTGCGGGCTCCCCGCACCCAGCGCGGGCCCCACCCAGGTCTCCAGACCCAGGCCATCCGCAGCCCGGCTCAGACAGCGGCCTCGAGGGGCCGGTGCCTCGGACGGTGCACCGCAAGCCACCGCGGAGGCCGGGCGCTCAGCGCGCCGCACACCGCGCACCCAGCCCCGCACAGAGGCGAGGAGGAAGGGGCGGCGCCGTGCCTGGGGCTGGCACGGTGGACCGGGGCCGGGGCACCCCGCACACGCGCACCCCACCCATCGGCACCACCTCTGCGGCACAAAAGCTGGCACAGGAGCGGCCGTTCCTGCACGACATACCGGTAGCGCGGGGTTCCGCCGGCTCCTCTGCGCCCGGCCGCACACCCGGAGCCAAGGGCGGGACGGGCGCGGGGCTGCGGCGCCGAGATGCGGGTAGAGGCCGCCAGCCGCCCAGCCGGATACCCGCTCCTCTCCCACCGCGCGGCGCCAGCTACCGCCCGGCGTAGTCCCGCCTCCTCCGCCTCCGCCCGCCTTCCCGCCTCCTCCCTGTGGCTGCGGAGGCGAGGCCAGGACGCGCAGAGCCCGCCTCCTGTGCCCGCTCACAAGCCAGGAAGGGCAGGCAGCGGGAAAAGACGCTGCGCGGCCGCGGGAGTCTGAGGGGCTGGAGGGCACGGCTTTGCACGGTGGAGGAGTGGCACCCAGGAGAAACCCTGCACTCCTGGCACACAGCTCTAGCTCGCAGCCCCGGGAACGCGATAGGTCCCCTTTAAGGAGAGTGCTAAACTGAGGAGATGGTTGACATTTGTGAGTTTCTGCTTAAAGGCTCAGCACTGAGCAGAAGTTGAGGCGACCTAAAGCTCATGAAGTTACAGATTAAACTTGTCTTTAACAAGCAAAAACTACTAAATGTCGGTGTGTGTAGACCCAATTAAAATTCCAATTTATTTCCCCTCTGTTTTTCCTTTCTTCCTTCCCTTTTCTTTTTTGGAAGGGTCTCACTATAACCTAAACTGGCCTCAAATTCAAGGTAGTCCTCCTTACTTAACTTACATAGTTAGGGATTGCAAGAGTGAACCTCTTTTTTCAGGATGCCTAAGCGGTGAAACTCAGCATGCGAGTATTTACTGACCTTTATTAAACTGTGTGCCAACCTTTTTGACATTCATTTCCAAATTTATCCTTCCCAACAATTGTGATCCAAATTTTAAAGATACAGAACTCAAGTAATTTTCCTGTAGTCGTAGATCCAATAAGTGGTTGGGACGTTTGTTAATTTATAAATGTAAATTTAGGTTCCAGTTTTACACCTAGAGTTTGTGTTCTAAAAAACAACAACAACAAAAAACTGGGTGTGGTAACGCATGCTTTTGATCCTAGCATTCAGCAGGCAGATGCAGGTGAATGTCTGTAAAGTGGCGGCCAGCCTAGCCTATATAGTCAGTTCTAGGCCAACTAGGCCTGCAAGGAGAGTCTGTCTCAAAACAACAACAACAAATACTAATAATAATGCTTTATCTGAACATAAGGAATCATAAATTAGATCCAGGCTAATACAAATTTAAGCAAGTTTTGATTCATACTTGTTCCAGAGACTATATGTCCCCAATAACATAAAGGTTGATAAATATAAATACTATAATTCAGGAGATGGTTTCAGGCTTCTCGTTAGCTAAAAGACGTTTGTAGTGTGGGCGTTTATGTAGCCAACACTTAAGTGTGAGGAAATGGAAGAGGAAGTTGTCTAGAGTTTTCTCGAAACAATTTTGGATTACATTATTTACTTTTTCCCAACATATGTGTGTATGTCAAATATAAACCTAGTATCCCAAGTAGGTACTGAAGGCCTAATCCTGTAGACTTTAATATTTCTTTTTTTAGGGGAGGTTTCCTCATGGATACCTTAAGAGAAAGCACTGGAAATTATTTCAGATTTTAATCCATTTTTCACGGTAGTGTATTGTTTTGGTGATCATTCTTTGAAAACTATCTCAGAAATGTTGTGCATTTTATTTAAAAAAAAATAATTTCATCTTTTCCTGTCTGAAATCATAATCTTTTTAGAAGAATGTGTAAGGCAATGGGAAGCATTCAGGACCTAAGGGCTCTCCCTCAGACTGCCTTGTTTTTGCCTTTCGTTCTGAAACCTTAGCAATGTTCTTTGGCCAGAAGCAAAGAAGTGACTTGCCATTTGGTTTAGTAGGTTTAAGGCTAGTCCCACTGAGAAGGCATTTTTCCCCAAGTTGCCTCTTTGCTGGGGTGTACTCCATGTTCCCATTCCAATCCCAACAGTCTCTTCACTCATCAAAAGTGCATCAGTTCCTGAGTGTCACAAAAAATATCTAATAAGCCAGTTTGCTAGGCCAGCATGACTAACAGTGGTTTCATGTGGTGCCTCATCAGAACTGTCTAGGTACTATCTCAGACTGGGTGGAGGCTGGGAAGGATGGCATGGTTTAAAAGGATTAGGCTCAGATATTGAATTGAAAGCGAAATCTGAAAGGTATTCTGAACTTGTGACTCAAATGCTCTGTCTCAAATGCCATTTGTATAGTTTTACCTTGACCCCACGATGTCTTTCTCCCCAAAATTCACTTCACATGTCATTTGTCTGGGAAAAGTTATACATAGATGGATTGTCACCAAACATCCGTTTGAAAGAATAAGTGAACCTGATGATAATGTAGTTCCATAAAACTGAAACTACGAACTGGGCGCGGTGGTTTATGCCTTTAATCCCAGTATTTAGGGGGCAGAGGCAGACTGATCTCTGAGATAAAGTTCAACCTGGTCTATATAATGAGTTCCAGACCAGTTGGAGCTACAGGGAAACGCTGTCTCAAAAAGACTAAAACCAACAACAAAATATGCAAGAAATATCACCTCACTTTTTCTGTGAACCATCTTGTTTCTGGATGGGTGTCATCAGAAAAATACAGGCCATGTCATTATCTACCAACAGAGTAATTGAATGTAATGACTTAGTACAACTAGGGACAATCTCAGAAGCTAAGCAGGGGTATCATGAAACGAACTGAGGCACTAGTAACCATTGCACCTTCTGGATAACAGGAGGAGATAGGGCTGCTAGAGTCCTGGGGTCAGGCTGTATCAGTCTGGTAGAAACAGCTGCCACATAAGAGCAACTGCCAAATAATCACCCAAGGCAAGGAAAAAAGGGGAGTGTACCACAGAATCTCCTCCTTCCCTCTAAATCTACATGCAGCCACCCTAAGATCTAGGGCACAGACTGCCAAGATCAGGCCCCACACCCCACAGAGCACAGAATTGAATGGGAGAGAACACAGAAAGAGTTAGCTGAGGTACGGAAGATGGTCTTAGTTCAATTTCAAGGCCTTAGTCCTAATTAAGATTTCAAAGCAACCTTCGCCTTTAGTATGGCCAAAGTTCAGAGACCCATGAGGAATGTGTGATGCTGACAGGAAGTGAGGGACGGGCCTTTAGGCTACCTTATCCACCTACCAAAAGTTTGCTTTGTCTTCCCCACAACTAACTGCCACATGTATGTGTTACATGTTGCAGTGCAGGTGTCCATAGATAAGGTGACCCTGCCTTGCACATTGGAGTTCTCCTTTCTTTTCTTTCCTACTCTCCAGTGCTTGAAGCCAAAGAAATATTCCAGTCTGGAACCATGCGGCTAAACCCCCCACCTCCTCAGTCATTCATATTTAGGAATTTGTGGTGTCCTGAGACGCAGACCTCACACATCTCGGGACTTACTGTCTCTCTTCCCATCCTTTCCAGATATAGGAAAGGCCTTCTTCCTTCTCTATTTCCAGGTGTATTGCCAGCAAACTGTTCACTTTCTGGGGCACAAGT
Source organism: Eospalax fontanierii (assembly GCA_035773235.1). Taxonomy (NCBI): domain Eukaryota; kingdom Metazoa; phylum Chordata; class Mammalia; order Rodentia; family Spalacidae; genus Eospalax; species Eospalax fontanierii. Next base: position 36,643,220 of record CM069527.1, read on the forward strand.
TTTGGGGCAACTAAAGATAGCAAGGAGAAATATCCTGTAGGCAGTGCCTATGTGCCCTGCCACATAAGGATAAGTCCGAAATAGAAAACAAATATCATAAGCTAATGTCTCAAAATATTATCGAAGGAGATGGAGGGAGCTTACTTGGAATATGTTTGAATTGGTCCCCGTGGCTCACCCGTATGAAGGTGTCAGGTAGGTGTTGGACTGGGGAGTGCAACGCTGCCCTTTCTGCTCCCATTAGACCAGATGTGGTTCACACCTCCATCGTCTCTCTTTGCCACTGCAGTGTGAGCACAGTCATTTCCTGCACAGATTATTTTTTTTCAATGTATATTTCTTATTGGATTTTGGTGTATTTCATACAATACACCTTACTCATATTTAGAGACACTCCCCTACTGGCCCCTGTGGCCTGCCCACTGAATTTCATGCTTTCTTGTACGTATATCAAGTAACGTTTTTGTATCCAGATGTCCCTTTGAGTGAGTTCATCCACTGGAGCCTTATTGGTGTATCTAGTATCACTCCCCTAAAGAAGACCAATTCTCTTTCTCTCAGCAGTGATAATTCCAGTGCCAATAGTTCCTGGCTAAGGTTGAAGTCTCCCATCCATTTCCCCAGTTCTCTGCTGGGTTTTTTTCTGATTGAGTTTGTATGGGTCTTGTGCATGTTGTCACCATTGCTGTAAGTTCACAGATCATTCTTATCGCTGTCTCTTCTCCCAACTCATTCCTTAGCTTCAATGACGCCATGTCTGGGAAGAGTGGCATGATCCGTCACTGTTTGTCTTTTCACTGCCACTCTCCATGTGGTGCTGGAATCGATTGCCTACTTCACTACTCAGTTTCCTGAGACTTATAGTCTAATAGGTGCTCAATTGATGTTGGCTTATTAACCCAGAGGAGGAGACATGATCCCTCAGTAAGGCCTGCTGGATTCAGCTTTTACCTGGCTCAGAGTTTTTTGTTAGTTTTTCGGAAGCCAGTTCTTAAGTCACTGTCAGCGTGCACTCAGCATGGAGAGTGCATTTATACCATGCAGACTGGCGTGCCCTGTGAGCAGGACTTCCCACCACTCTAGTCTCCCTGCTTGCCAAGCACCAGTTTGCAAGCCAACCTCAGGTAAGAATCCAAACACTCCTCTTGTGTACATTGGGTAAAGGTAGGTCAAATAATTAAAGCCTGTAATTTCCAAAATATAGAATTCCATGTGATTTGCATAGAGAAATCTAACTTCTAATTATATTACAAAAAGAATATAGAGGCAATATAAAGGAGGAAAGAAACCAAAATAAATGAATGTCGTGTAAACATAACAAGAGAAATCTCCTCTCAGTTTCTGCTCAACAGTGACTCACTATGGGACTTCAGGCTGAACAGTAAAAGCTAAAGAAACCTCCGAGCTGTATTTATATGTGTGAATCCTCAGCTTTCCAAAGCTGGCATATAACAAGCACTCAAAAACTACCACCTGAATTTTGGTAAATTTTTACTTCTATTGGCCTCAGTTCCTTCGTCTATGAGATCACTGCCCCACTCCAAACAATCGATAATAAGAAAAAGTCTAACACAACAGAGCCAGTTATTTCTGTAGGTCTAGATGACATAGTTTAGTGAACAATCCCAATGCCCTCTGTTCATAATTGATAACACTGAACCTGGCAAACCTCCCCGCATCACAAATTTAGCATGTATGAATACTGGCTCCTACTCAGGTATCCCGTCCTCAGGAATTCAGAGAGAACTACTAAGTACAGTTTGCCCAATTTATTCTCCAATGGAATTCTCACCTTGGAAAGGCTAGACAGAGGTTGACAGAGGTTGTGGGAAAAGATCAGTGACATGATTCCCAGTGGTACTAATTTTCTTAAGAAGGAACCTCAGAGAGCATTAGGAATCTTCCAACTCACTTCTAGTTATGACTGACTGAAGACATACTATGTGCAGATTGGTGCTACCTACTGGGAGCACAAAGAGAACACAGAAAGCTCCCGCCCCCCCATGAGTTTAAGGTCAACTAAATAGGCAGATACATTATTATACAGTTATAATTTCGTTTCTAAAGGTCTATGATTCTTCTGTTCTATAAAGATATGTTTATATGAGCAAATCAGGCCTAGAATTCCAAAAGACTGATATGCAAACTTGCAAAATTTAGTCCTGTGATCAATTCTGGGAATTTCTTTCTATGGGTCTGCAAATCCTCTGACACCAGCAAGTCATAATATTTCCAACATGAAAGTGGGTGGAATCAACCAAGTATCATAATCAGTGGTTCATAATCAAGACATGTCAAGATATGTTGACTTTCTATATTGCAAAAGATAGTAGTTGAGTTTAATAATCTATAGCTTCTTACTGTAATAACTTCAATAAAATAAAACATTTGTTGCAATGTCATATGAAAGAAATTGCCTAAAAGTTCATTAATAGAAGACTAAGGAAATAATGACACATCTGTTTAATGAAACATTGGGCAAGTGTAAAGAAGCACAGAGCTCAATATGAATGGGTACGAGATGACATCTGAACTATGATAGCGAGAATAAAGTATAGAATGATCTTTTGTATCATATCATTGCCTTAAAAATATCATCAAAATAGTCGTTATTTTATTGTGTTTAAAATTAAATAAGGAGACTTTTCTGGGAAGATGAAGTAGATGTACTTCTTCCCAGTTCTCAACAAAATATAACCCTAAATTCTGGACATTATTCATTAAACAAATATAAGAAAATGGAAAGGTAAGGTTTAGCTAGAGATAGTGAACACCCCATCAAATTTGCAGTTGTAAATTCTGTAGATTTTTCTTTATGTATCATATACTGATGTCAGAGAAGAAGTAGCCTATAAATATAAGTAGAAAAGGAAAAACAAAACAAACTACAATGAAGCCCCATGGAGACAAGGAGAGACCTACACTAACAACACAGAGACAGTCAGACAATAACCTGTCTACTCCAGCCAGAGTCTGACTGATTGATTAACTTAAAAAAAAAATCTTCCCTTAACCCACACAAGAGAGGCCATACAAGGAGGCTAGAACTTCACCCTTGCCAGCTATGAGTGGTCCAACACCGGCAACCTGGGAGGTTGCCTCGTGAGAAGTCTGTCTATTCATCCCATCTGGCAGTACCAAGGCATTCCTCCCAGTCACTGTGGGTTTGGTGTCAGGGCCCAGTGATGCTAGTGGAAAGGTGTTGCTTTGTCAGTGTCAACAGTTGCATGACCACCATAGTGCATGCAGTGAAGGCTGAATCTTCCACCTAGAAGGAAGTCCATGAGAGAAATACAAATATGGCTGTGTTTTCCTATATGAAATGGGAAAGTGTGCCTTCTTGCCTACCCATGCCATGTCAGTGGGTGCTCAACTAAGGCTGAGTCCTCTATCTAGAAGGAAAGCCTGGGTAAGGAGTCCAGGGGGAAATCCCACTGAGGCTGTGTTCCTGTATGTGGTATGGAGTGGCATGCCTGCTTGATGAATGAGGTCTGGTGTGTGAATATAGAGACACCCTAAAACACGTTTAAGATTTAGGACAAATTTTGCAGTCAGCAAGAGTAATATGTACGGAATGAGAATATCAACAGGCTGCCACAGAGGTTGCATGACCACTGCTCTGTAAAGTAAAAACCGTGGCTAAGGCTGAGATAGCTGCTCACTGGATAAGGTAGAAATACTGTCTTGCTTTTCTTACAGTTAACAAGATATAGAGAGGAGGGAGTGCAAGTTATATCTGTCCAAAAGAGCCTGTCCTCGGATCCAAAAATTTGCATCTGGAGTTGGATAATAAAATAAAATAAAAGCAAGATAAAAGTGATCGTTTTAAAAAACTCAGCGTAAGTGTTAAATGTTCAGTTCACTGAGCCAGATGAGACTTTGTTGAAAGAGAGGTTGATTTGTCAGGTATTTTTGTCATAGGATGGAACTCCAGTGGCTTTGGTGAGTCCTGTGGTAAGAGATGATCTTTATAAAATAGAGAGGCTTTGGCATTAGTGACTTAGACCAGCATGGAAAACAGGTCCTTAAGATGCTTAAACAAGGAAAAACATTTAAAAATTTTTTAAGTATTTTATTTATTATTATTTTTATTTTATATGTATGAGTATATTGCCTACATGTATGTAAGGGCACCTGTGTCATGCAAAGCCCTCGGAGATCATAAGAGGGCATTAGATTCCCCAGGAACTGGAGTTTCAGATGGTTGTTAGCCACCACATGGGTTTTGGGAATCGAACCTCAGTCCTCTTCAAGAGCAACCAGAGTGTTTAACTGGTGAGCCATCTCTCCAGCCTTGATTTTTTTTTGTTTTATATTTTATTTATTATTTTATGTGTATGAACATATTGCCTGTGTGTATATAAGTGCACCTGTGTCGTGAAATGCCTGTGGAAGTCAGAAGAAGGGGTCAGAGTCCCCTGGAACTGGAATTACTGATGGTTGTTAGCCACCATGTGGATGCTGGGAATCAAACCTGAGTTCTCTGCAAATGCAGCCAGTGCTCTTAACCGCTGAGTCATATCTCCAGTCCACCCACCCCCGGTTGTAAATTTTTTTTTTAAACCAAACAAAGGGATCTCTTCACACCACTTTGAGGCAAGTGTGAGTAAATTTACCTCAAGCCAAAATTCCTAAAGAAAAAATTGATAATTGACAAAAGACCAAACAAATTCAGTTCTGGTGAGCCTTATAAGGCCTTAAGGCCTGATCAATAGCCCACCACAGGGATAAACAAAGCAAAACACCGAGAGGTGCAGGTGATCCCCACTGTACTCCATACTATGGACAAAGGAGGTCACCAATCCTGGGAACCTCCCAAGCCACTTCCCTAAAGGAGGGGCCAGGACCACCTGTAGGTGAGGACCACGCAGGGTGATTGAAAGACCCAGGTACAACTATGGATTTTGGGTCTTTTAATAATGTTAAATATTTAGGCCTGTATGGTTGCTAGAAACAGGTGTGTCTCAGTTTCTGGTGACCTCCAGGAATATCAAGACAATAAACAAATATACAAAGCAATGCAGTTCAAAGGCATTAAGATTGGCAGGGGTGGGCACCTGTCTCCCCTGAGTAATGAACCATATTCATTTCTCTCCTGGCTGCAGAACTTTTTCTCCCAGCCAAGGAGGCAAGTGCAGGTATTACTAAAGAAGTGGGTATATATTCCTGCATTGACCCTAGGCTATAGTAAGCACCTAACACTAGCCACAGTAAGTTCATCAGGGGTGAGAGAAATGCATAGAGGCTCTATGAAAGAGCCCCAGCATATGGCAGCCAAATAAATGATATAAGTGAGTAGAGTACTTTCATGCTATATTAGCCCTGGATAATGGTTTACTTTAGTATCTTCTTAGTTATGAACTTCCTTGGTCATTTGACATTTACTTGGAATGAATGACAACAGACTGATTCACCAAGATTATCTCTGTCATGCCACGTTTCCTTATGGGATTGTGGTTCAGGACTTGGTATGTTGTCCTTTCCATCTTCTGTAAAAAGGTTTAGTTATACATCAATAACATAATCTAACCCTTAAGGGTTTCTGCAGAATTAGAGACCCATTTGAGAGATATGCAGTGTACTCAAAGGAGAAAAAATAAAATACCTTCTTATATGAAATTCACAAAAATTCAATAAAAATATACATTGAGAAAAAATGCAATAAAATATCTTTAAATATGGGTATCTTGTGAGAAAACAGATACTTCCAAAAGCCACATAATTGTTAAGAATCCCAGTATTAGGGGTGTGATATCTCCCTAGGAATTGTTGGATGGAGCCCTAGGAGCACCTAGAGCAATAATAAAAGCCATTGCCATTACTGTTGGTTACATTTCAGAACTCCGTGCTGAAGACAACACATGCTTTAATTGTAGGGCTTGGAGAAATTAGGCTAGAACTGAGCCCTTCCTGAAGACTAGCTTTTGTTATGCTAGAAGGTGCTATTAAGGTTGCTCAGAAGAATTATGGCCCAAAGTTCTACTCAGTTATAGATTCTGCATGGTTCATGATGGAAGTGCAGCTAAGGTTCAGATAAGATGTGTCAGCTAATGCAATAGTGGCACAGCTGGTTATGGATAAAATGAACTTTCTGATTGGACTTAAAGCCCACACCGCTTATACAGTACTTATACAGTACTGGGAATTCAGACAGAACGTGAGGCCAGGGAAATCAAAGGCCCCAATAGGAAACAACTGCTATTGCCTTGGTAAACAAATACGATACACAGGATAAGGAGCTGTGCGGCATTTGTGTTTATGATCATAGGTTATGACTGCTGTTGGTGTTCATTTGGATATTTTCTCTGTTTCACCTTTTCTACTTCTGTTTTCTCCTCACTTGTGTTTTATAACAAATGAAATACCTAGATTCACCACCAGCTGTACTCTGGAAAGAAAGGGATGAATAAAAAGACACAAAGGTTCTATATCCCACTACAGTTAGAGTACTATAGTTACACTGTATGTTACTTCCCCCAAGGCTCAGGGACCATTGCAAAAGATGAGGAGGAAAGAATGTAAGAGCTGGGGGAAACATGGAATGCTCTGTATCAGTTTTCTCTGAGATAAAAACCTTCCATCTTAGAGAGAAGCTCAATAGGATTCAGGGTGTTCCACCAGGAGGTCAAACATCCATCCTGCAGAAAAGCTCCTTAAGCTCAGGAAGTGAACACCTCAAAGGCTTTAGGAAATCCCTGAAAATGACTAAATTCACTAGGTCCCTTCTTCCTTTTAGCATATATAAGCCCTAAAAACTGCTGAGAGACACTCTCAGACCAGCAGAGCTGCCTAGAAGAGGCTCAGACTAATTGAAATGCCTAAAAGAAACTCTCCAATCTGTTGCTCTACCTGTAAGTTATACAGTGAGCTCCACGTCTTTCAGCCTTCATGAGCTGTCACCATACTGGGGTGGGCTTTTGGTGATGCAGTTGTCTCTGAGTTATTTCTGCTCCTGTAAGTGACTGACTAAAACTTATTGGGTCACCAAGTTGGACTTTGGTGTAAATATAGGCAGATTCTATACCCACCGTGGAAGATGAGGAAGGGGAGGAGGAGGAGGAAGACAAGGAGGAGGAAAAAGATAATAATAATGATGATGACAAAGAAGAGGGGAAAGGAAAAAAACAGTCTCAGCAAAGAAATTGAAAAGAATAATAGAAAAAGAAATGAAAAGGACATTTTAGAGCTGAAAAATACAGTGCTAAATGAAATAATGTCAGTGGGTGGTCCTAGGAGTATAATGGAGTAGATGACAGAGGAAACAATTAGAGACTTGGAATGAAAAACAGTAGAGATGGCTCAATCTACATAACTGAGAGACACTAGACTGAAAAAAGTCGAATCTTAGAGACCTGTGGAAGTAGGACAAGAGATCTGACAGCCATGTTGTCAGAATCCTAGCAGAGGGAGAAGGAGTTTAAGTGCTGGAAATGTTCTTAGTAATGGATGAAGACTTCTCAGATTAGCCAGAGCACAGAAGTCTACAGTGAAGAAGCTGAGAAAAATCCTGAGGAAACATGTAAAGAAATACTGGACACATAACTCAAAGTCCTGAAAACAAGGTACAAGGAAGTCTTGCAAACAACAGGAAAGAATGCTTGTTCATTTGTAACAGAAAATCGCTCAATAACAGAAGTCCTGTGAGAAGTCAGAGCAGCCAGAAGAGAGAACACTACATTCTTCAGATGCCGAAAGAATAGAACTTGTACCCCAGAATCCTACATCCAGCTAGAATGTATTTCAGAACTAAAGGAAAAATTAAGACAATCACAGGTATTATAAACTATAAGAATCTGTCACCCTCAGACCTACCTTACATAAAGAATTGAAGGAAGTCTTAGGCAGAGGTGAGACAGCAGAAGGAGTGCTGACGTACCAGGAACGAAGGATGCAGAAGGCAGAAACGTAATGTGAGGACAGTAGGGGTTTCACTTTCCCCTTCACACAGGTCGAGCAAATATTTAACAGAGTCTGGTGTAATTCTAATGTATATAGACTATATGCACTTATGACAGTTATAACTGGGTAGGCAAAAAGCAGTAGTAAAGTTTTTACAATTCACTTGAGCTCATAAAATGATGATATTACAGTTGGGAATTGTCTATCAATAATGTAATACCTAAATCAATCACTTAAATATCTATAAATGTATGTAACTCAAAATCACTATAGCTAAATCAAAGTGTAACTCTAAAACATACACAAGTTATACCCAAGAAAGAAGAAAAAAGAAACATCAAAGAGAACGTATTAAAAAATAAAACAACATGTTCAGGCCAAAGAAATCGATAATATTAGGTTGATTAGCTCAATGGTACAGTGCATTCATAGCATGCATAAGACCCTGGGTTCAAGCCCCAGGACTACATAAGTAAACACATATAATGCAGAAAATAAAATTTAATTTGCATTTAAAAGAACTTGAGAGAATAGTTTTAAAAAGTCATTCAACTATATGTTGTCTACAAGAACTTGTCTACAAGTTATTACTTCAAACGATAGAAACACAGGTAGCTTAAAAAATAAAGCATAGAAGAAAGATATATCATCATGCAAACAGTGTTGAAAACAAACATTAATGTCAAATTAATGGACTTCAGAGTAAAGAAAATTGCCAGTGGTAGAGGGGACGTTAGGCGATAAAATCGTCAATATATCCAGAAAGCTAATGTATGTGCATCAAACATGAGAGATAGGAAACATGTAAGACAAAACAGGTAGTGCTGAAGAAGAAATAGTAAATATCCAGTGATTGAAAACTTCAAAACCTTTCTATTAACAATTCAAGGAACAATTGAACAACAACTCAGTAGGAATCAAAAATGCCACCAACGGCCAACTCTTCCTGCCATCTGTGGAACATCACTTCAGAACAGAAAACTGCACTTGTTTTGATGAGCCTGGAACACATATCAAAGTTTCTCATATTCTGGTTCAGAGAACTTCAACAAATTAAAAAATAGTGGAGGGGCTAGACAGATTGCTCATTGATTAAGAGCACTGACTGCTCTTGCAGAGGACCCAGGTTCGATTCCCAGTACCCACATCATGGCTAACAATCATCTGTAAGTCCAGCTGCAGCGGAATCCAATGCCCTCTTCTGACCTATGCAGGCATTACATGCCATGCGTGGACTTACATACATGCAAGCAATGCACTCACACACAGAAAATAAAAATAATAAAATGTTAAGAAATAAAAAATAGAACGGAAATCACAATGCATTTTCTCCAACTATGATGAGAAATTGGTAACAGAAAAATAGTGGGAAATATTCAAACACTTGGATGCAAAAACAGGTGGAAGTAACCCAGGGGTCAAAGAGGAAGTCCCATGGTAATTTAAAATTTTGTTTCTACATTGAAAATGAAAATTCAGTGTACTAAAATGTGTGGGACGCAAGGAAAGCAATGATAAAAGGGGAACCACCGCATTTAATTATATGCATTAGAAAGGAAAATCTGCTAGGTATGGTAGCATTTGTGTGTAATATCAAATATCAGCACTTAGGAGCTTGAGGAAGGAGAATTGCAAGTTCAAAACCAGCCTTGATTACAAAGCAATACTCTGTCTCAGCCTCCTCCTCAAAAGCAAGCAAACTGAAAACAGAAGAAAATCTCAGATCAATATTTTGGATTTCAAGAATAAAAAAGGAACTAGAGAGCTGGCTCAATGATTAAGAGCACTGGCTGTTCTAAGAGGACCTGGGTTTGATTCCCAGCACCCATACGATGGTTAACTCCAGTTCCAGGGAATTCAACTCCCTCTTCTAACCTCTGCAGGCATTGCCAGCACATGGTGCACTTGTATACATGCATGTGAAACACAAATACACATAAAATAAAAATACCATTTTTTTTAAGAATTAAAAAATGAGGAAAAAAAAGGAGGAAATGGAAGAGGAGGAGGACGAGGCGGAGGAGGAGGAGGAGGAGAAAGAGGAGGAGGAGGAGCAGGAAAGAAGTCATGACAACCCAATGCAAGTAGAAAAATAATAAAATTATGGACAAAATTTTAAAGTTGAAAATAGAAAAATAATAGAGAGGATGAATGAAGCAGAAAGCTGATCCTTTGTCAAGCCAAGAGCAGGGGGACATTGGGACCAGGGGGAGGAAGTGGATATGGCTGTAAAAGAGAAGCATGAGGCACCCTGGTGCTCAAGGTGCTCCAGAATCCTGGCTGCAGTGAAGTCAAGCTGCCAGGCGCGGTACTGCAGAATGGTTTTGATGGCACTAGAGCACATAGTACTCTGCCATGAATCACTGTGGGGGGAAGACTGTGGAAGGAGTGTGTCTCTGGAGAATTTCCTGTAAGTGCAGGAATATTGAAATCTCAAAATAAAACTTTAAAACTGAAGGAAGATAAAAGCAACATATGTGTATATTTATGGCGTATCCCCAGAATCATATTTACTGGAAAATATAAAATCTGTTTAGTCAGGGAAAAGGTGATGGCTGGGACCCAGGGATAGAAAGTAAACTTCGCTATAAGTTTTTTTTGTAGGTTTTGAATGTTGTTACCTAATGTGTCCCATTAAAAAATTACAAATTTTAGTATCACTTTAAAATTTCTTAGTCAAAAAGTGAGACTTTCTAATTATTAACAATCATAATTTATTTATTCATTGTTAGGAGATTGAGGCAGGAGGATTCAAGGTCAGCCTGGGCTAAGCAGCAATATTCTTTTTTTCTTTTTTAATCATTAACCTGCTGCAGTACTAAAACTTCTTGTTCTTCCCAAACACTTCTCCAAACTCCGTCATGTTTAATGCTTACTTCTGAGTACTTAGACTTTACCTGAAATAAAAAACAGTAGGTTTTTTAAGGGCCAGACCAAAAACACTTTGTTCCTATTGCTATGAACTAATTGCACATGTGGGTCAGTTGGAACAGTCTTGACCTGTTAATTTACCATTGAATTACTTTATGAGATACAGTGTGATTAAATCTCTAGAACATGGACTTTGACAGCATACAGTCTCGGATTTATGGTCATGTGACCTTGTTCAAGTGGCTAAGCTACCTAATACTGTTTCCTTATCCATTAAACATAACCATATCCACTTCCCTAGATTGTTTTCTCTACTAATGCAACCTATTTGCAGTACATGCAACAGTAGCAACTCAAGAGAGAGAAGATTGCTGAGAGAGAAAAAAGAAACCTTTAGTCACAAAAACCAAGGCTCAACAAGCAAACAAAGAAGGAGCTATTTGACAGACATCCCAGAAAACAAGACCTGCTGAAGTTGGCTAGAGAGACCCAACATGACTGTGCCAGCATGCCAAGTGCATTCTGTCCGTCTTTCTGGATTATAATGCATGTTGTGTGAATTCAGACTCTTCTGCTGTGAGACTCATGGTCATTCCCATGAGTGTGAGTGTGTATGTATGTGCATGCATGATTTAGCCATTCTTTTTCTCCCAGGAAGGATGAGAAGGCATAACCTTACCTTAAACTGTCTCAGACAACTCAGACTCTGCAAACATGCGCGCTCTCTCTCTCTCTCTCTTTCTCTCTCTCTCTCTCTCTCTCTCTCTCTATATATATATATATATATATATATATGCACATACACACATATATATATAGTTGGAAAGTATTTCATTTTATTGATTGAACTTTTAGAGGATAGAAATGGAAACTAGGGCAAGAGAAGTCCCTGTGGGCGTGAACAATAGAGTTTTAATAAAATAGAGATGTGTGAACATTAGAGACAAAAAAAGGTTAAGACAAGAAGACATAGAAACAGAGGAGACCCTTAAATGACAGCCTGTCAAGGGATTAACTTGCCTTTTCTTTTTTCTTTTTTCCTTCTATTGGACCAGGGAAACAGACATACTGAAGGTACAGTCTTGTAGTTCATTTTCCCCTAAATTATAATTAATTTTCTTGAATTACTCTTCAGTGAAAACTGTTTCATTCACACAGCAGCCTGACTACTGGGAAATTAAGCTGCATAACAATAAAAGAAAGTAGGGAGTTTTTACATCACTGTTGGGTGACTTCTACCCCAGCATCTTTAGTGTGGAGATGGTAATTTCAGAAGGTAGAGCCTATGGTAGAACTGAGATTGGTGGAGTGCCCTGTGAAGAGTCTGTTACCACAGTCAGACTTCAAGAGTAGCGGTGAAATGTGCCTTCTCCTTTGCTAATCTAGTAGAAGGACAGAGTCTGGACCAGGGGAAGGCTGCCACAGAGATTATGCTTAGCAATACTCATGATAGGAGTAAACTTCCAAACTCAAGGAACTGGGCAGCCTACCAGGGGTCACACCCTTAAAGAAAACTACTATTCTCTCCAGCATTTATCAGTTACCACTAGCTCCTCAACTGGGATTGGGGCTTTCTGCCCATCTTCCTCCTTGCTAGGATTTTGTCTAGCTTGCGTTTCAGTAGGTCTTGTGCATGCTGTCACCATGGCTGTTGGTTCATTTGTGCAACTGTCTTGTTCTATTGGGAAAACAATGTTTTGTTGTGATTATTCACCACCTCTGGCTCTTACAGTCTTTCTGCCCCCTCCTCCACAACCATCCCTGAGCCTGAGGGATGGGGAATTGTTATGATATAGGTGTCCCATTTAGGGATGAGCATTGCACAGACTCATTCTCTGCATGTTGATCAGTTGTGGGTCTCAGTGTTAATCCTCATCGACTGCCAAAAGAAGCTTCTCTGATGAGGGTTGCTAAATGCAGTAATCTATGGGTTTAACAATAAGTTATTTTGAGTAATCTCTCTTTTTTTTTTAGCCTTTTTGAGACAAGGGAGACTGAGTCTCCCTGCTGTAGCCCCACCTGGCCTAGAACTTCCCTGAGATTAAAGACGTGGACCATCACACCCACCACAAAATAAATTTTTAAGATAAACCTTTCCACTTGCTATCTTGAAGTCCCCATGATAATAAATAATTCTATCATTCCCTTCATAGTGTATTTTATCTTTATCAATGTATAATTTGCATTTGTTGAGTTCTTAGCACAAACTATAATTCAATCAAAAAGAAACTTAGGCATAGGACTTTCCTATTTAAACAACAGAACACATGTGATACACGGATATAGACTATAGGGTGATGATGATTACTTAGACTTCTTTAATCTAAAATATACTTACATTAAGCAAACATTCTATCGTATGATTCAGAAGAATAAATGGACAGAAAATTCATGGGAACATAATTAACATCTTATGGTTCACTACTTCAATCTCAACACATTTAGTTGGTGAAAGGTCATCTTATGACAAGAATTAACTTTTTCAGCTCTTCATGAAAAAGGCTTTGAAGTGCTGTTAACAGATATCAAGTTAAAAAGCATAAACTAATATTTTTAAAGTATAAACTGATCTTTGTTCATCTTATGCTTCAATTTGATTATACAACTAAAAAAAAATCATTCATGTCCTAATGAAGTTCACTCTCCAAAGTTATATAAGATGAATTTTAAGTTAAAGAAAATCCATCTAAATATTTCTGGGAGGCTATTTCTTTTGGGTAGACAGACTACTATAATATGAATCTGCTTCCTTAGTGTTAAGTAAAACTGCACTTTCCATAGTAGGTTTGAGATTTTAGAAGACAAGGTATTTCCAAGTGCAAGTTGTAGTTCCTTAATCTATCATTTCTTGTCCTTTGAATAAGTAGTGCTCACTTTAAAAGGCTGCCTGTCTTCAGAGAGAACGTTTTGGCTTGACCCTTTCTCATAACACCTTTCAGCTACAGCCTTTTAAGGAAATGGTCCTTCTACCACCACAAGTTAGCAAGTTTCATTAAGTTGTTATGCCAAGGACCGTTACCAAACAGTGGGATGACCATGCCTACTTTATAAGGCATTAAGATTTTTACACTATTACTTTATTACATTAGAAATTTGGTCCCATTGTAATGACTCATCAGCTAGAAGTCATAAATCTGTTCATTGGTTCACACAGTGTTCAGTAACATAGCCTTCTCAGAGAGGCTACATTTTTAAAAACCTTTTCATATGCAAATGAAAACCTTTGTTCCTTAGTGCTAAATCATCATAGGATTATAGGGTAAGATAGAAAAACCATGTTCTTGAAATCCCACAGACTAAGTCTGAGAGAGAGAGAGAGAGAGAGAGAGAGAGAGAGAGAGATCCCTACTTTCCTGACTACTGATATCCTTCTTTAACCCTACAGCGTTTTTCTTGTAGTCTTGCCTTTTCAGTTGCTATAGATCCTAGACTGGCCACTTGCTTCCCTTCTCACATATGTTGACAAAGAAGCAATAGCTTTGGGGCTTTTGTGGTCCTGGTTCTTTGCTCCCCCAAATCTCCAAACCCCCAACATACTTAGCACAAGGCTGAGAAGCACTGAACAATTGCTCACAGGTTTCCAGGTCTTTTGAAAGACATAGGTCAGGGACCACAACTTCTCATTTTATCATGAAGTGCTAGTACACAGTAAGTGCTTCTTAACTGTGGAGGGACAGAGGAAGAGAGGAAGGGAGGGAGGAGGGAGGGAGGGAAAAAGGGAGGAAGATTCTGTAAGTTATTTGTGAAAAAAATAAAATCTGTGCACTTTTAAAAAAAAATTTTTAACTTATTATACTGCTGGACATGGAGCACATACCTTTAATCCCAGCAGAGGCAGGCAGATCTCTATGAAATTAATTCCAGCTTGCTCCACATAGTAAGTTCCAGGCCAGCTAGGGCTACAGAGAGACATCGTCTCAACAAAACAAAACAAAATTATCATAAAGGGTTTCATGATAACACTCTCATGCGTACTTCTCTTCTATTGGCCTTCTTCCCCAGTCCCCTCCCCACCAGACCCCCTTCTGCCTTCATGTTGCATATATTCTGTTACACTCTTCAACTCTGCTCTGTAAGACTTCCTTCAACCCCTCTCATGGACCCCTTTTGAGGTTCTTGACCTGTGTTCACACCCATTACACACATATATTCACATATATAAAGGTAAAATCTAAAATCTATACATGATAAAATACATGCCCTAGTTGTCTTTCTGATTTTTTTTCTACCTGCATTAATTTCCCTGCAAGTGCCATGATTCTACTTTTCTTTATGTGTGCATATGCACCCAATTTTCTTTATCCATTTACTTTGATGACCATCTGGGATCTTCCATTTTCTTGCTGTTGTGAATACTGAAGCAGAAGACATGGTATATCTATAACAAGTATCTCTGTGGTAGGACTTAGAGTTCTTTGGGTACCTACTCAGCCAGCTGATCATATAGTAGTGCTAATTTTTAGTGTATTTGGGAACTTGCATACTGATTTCCACAATGATTACACTAGTTTACTCTCCTAAGAGCAGTGTTCCTCTTTCCCCACATCCTCACCACTATGTGTTGTCATTTGTTTTCTTAATATTAGCCATTCTCACTAGGGTGAGGTAGAATCTCAGAGTAGTTTTATTTGCATTGCCTGATAGCTAAGAATGTTGAGCCCTTTAAAAAAGTAGGTATTAGCCCTTTGTGTTTCTTCTTCTGAGAATTGCCTAGAATGTTCCTTAGCCCATTTATTGATTGGGAGGTTTGGTTTTCTAAGTGTTTAATTTTTAAAGGTCTTTAAATATTGTATGTATTAACTTCTTCTCTAAAGTATAGTTGGCAAAGATTTTTTCCCATTCTATAGGCTGCCCCTTCACCCTACTGATACTTTCTTTACTATGAAGAAACTTTTGAGTTTCGTGTAGTCCCATTTGTCAGTTGGGTTATTTCCTGTGTTATTGGAGTCCTTTTCACAAAATTCTTGCCTATGCCTATTTTTTTTAAGTTTTAGCATTTCAGGTTTTATCTTAATGTGCTTGATCTATTTTTTGGAACATTTTTTAATGTGTTTGAACTGATTTTTTATACAGGGTGAGTAATATGCATCTGTTTTCATTCTTTTGCATATAGATATGTAGTTTTCCCAGAACCATTGTTGAAAAGGCTGCTTTTGATTTTAAACTAGTGTATATTTTACTTCTTTGTCAAAAATTGGGCAGCTCTACCAGCATGAGTTTATTCTGGGTCCTCTATTCTGTTCTTTTGGTTTATATGTCTGCTTTCATCCAGTACCATGATGTTTTTGTCACCATGGCTCTGTAGTATAATTATGTTCTGAAACTGTGATACCTCCTACTGTGCTCTTTCTGCTTAGGATTTCTTAGATTATTTGGAGTCCTTTATTTTTCTATGTGAATTTTAAGATTTTTTTTCTAGTTCTGTGAAAACCATCATTGGGATTTTGTTAGGGATTCCAGTGAATCTGAAGCTATACATGGTGGTTTGAGTGAGAAATGTCCTTTTTAGGCTTATGAACATGTCTTCTGCTGTTAGTGGTGCTGTTTGGGGAGAAATTATGGAGCCTTTAGAGGCTGAGGTCTTGCTGGTGGAATCAGGTCACTGGGGGCTCTAAAAGCTTGTGGTCTTGCCCTACTTCAGTTTGCTTTCTCTGCCTTCTGTGTGTAATGGGAGATGTGATCTCTCAACTTCCTGTTCCAGCTTCCTGCCGCCATGTCTCTTCACTATTATGGATTATCTCTCCTTCTGAAACGATAAGTCAAAACAGACTCTCTTCTAAGTCATTTTTTACTTTATCACAACAATGTAAAAGTACAACATGTTTCATAAATATAGCCATTTCCACAAAACTAATTCTGCCAGTCCATGAGCGTGCGGAGTTGTTCCATTGCTTAATGTCTTCAGTTTGTTTCTACAGTGATAGATATTTTCATTGTAGTGCTCTTTCACTTCCTTGTTTAGATTTATTTCTAGTTATTTTATTTTATAGAGAAGCTATTGTAAATGTGCTAGTTTTCATAACTTCTTTCTTGGCAAGTTTGTTATTGGCATATAGAAAAGCTACTGGTTTTGTAATAATATGTTGATTTTGTATCCTGCATCTTTCCTTAAAGTGTTCTTCAGACCTAAGAGTTTACTGATGTAGTCTGTAGGGTCTTTTAAGTATAAAACCATGTCAGTAATCAGATCCACGACCTTATTGATATGTGTGTGTGTGTGTGTGTGTGTGTGTGTGTGTGTGTGTGATATGTCTGTATGTCTGTGTGAAAGAAACACAGAGAGAGGGATAGAGAGATAATAAGCATAAAGATGATGATGATATTGATAGTGTCAATGATTAAAACAGATTTTTTACTAGACAAAGAAGGAAGGAAAACTTGTGCTCCATGAACTGCCTGCCACCAAAGCCAGACTGTGTCATAATAGCACATCCCTTGTAAACATATTTCCCATCACCATCTGTACATTCTTTTTCTTATTTATTCTCTTTCTTAGAAATTTAAGAATTATTAGTCGATGATGTTCCCCATAGTTTTCAAGGTGTGTGTGTGTGTGTGTGTGTGTGTGTGTGTGTGTGTGCGTGTACTAAATAATAGTGACAGATTGGTGGACTATTTAAGTATAAGCTCAAGGCTCACCAGTGATGATAAGAATCACATATTTGCTAAACATATTTCACGATCGTTCACATCAAAACACTAGAAGTTTTTTCATCTGGAAACTTTGTATGTAGACAGTGGTGCTTTTGGAGGATATAGCACAGAAGCAAATGTATTTTTTAATTTGGGAGGTTATTTTTATCTAAAGGCTTTTGCATGAATTTGAGAAGCAAGGTTGCTCATTAATTCATTTAAAAAATTTTATTGAATACTGTATTTCAGTATCTTGTTAAAAATTTTTTCTTTGAAATATGTCCTCTAAATACCAATTAGCTGAATGTGGTGGCACAGGTCTTTAATCCCAGCATGAGAGAGGCAGCTCTCTGTGAGATCGAGGCCAGCCTGGTCTATTTAGGGAGTTCCAGGCCAGCTGGGACTACAGGGAGACCCTGCTTCAAAAAACAGAAAAATAAAAATAAATAAACAAATAAATAGAATAAAATAGAAAGAATGAATAATAATGAAGTGACCTTGACAAGCGATTCTTTAGAAGTGACCAAATCTACTCTCATGAATATATTTTCTGTGATCTGTCTATTTTGTATTTAGGTCATGGAGGGGAGACAGAGTGAATGAGAGACAGGAGATTGACTGCCATTCTTTCAGTTTTGTCATTGGATTCCACGAACGAGGACAATATTTTCTCCCTGCATCTATCAAAAGGAAACTAAAATTCTACATGTAATAAAGATTACATTTTTACTCTATGCCAAACAGTTCTTTAAAACAGAATTTAAACAAATCAGATTAACATTCAGTCAACATTTGTTGAATACCTGCTAGGTTTGAAAATCATTCATCCCCCTGAAACTCGTGTTGAACTTTAATTGCCCTGGTATTGGAAGGGACTGTTAAGAAGTGATTACATTGTTAAGAGTCCTTAACCAATTTCTCTCAGGAGTAGTGAGCTCTTGAGAGATAGAACTGTTTATAAAAGCAAGATTGCCTGTCCTGCTTTGTCTGTATGCACCCACTCACCTTTCCACTTTCTCTACCGTGGATTGAAACAGCATGAGACCCTTACTGGTGCCATGATATTAGATTCTGTAGCCTCTAGAACCATGGGCAAAAGTCAACCTATTTGCTTTGTAAAGTACTGGGTCTCAGATATTCTGTTATAACAATAGAGAATAGACAAAGCTAGAACTTGAGCACAATGCTAAAAGTATTTGTCCTTTTGACATGTTATATAAACAAGTAAAAACAATACCTGACATACAAATGCACATTTAAGTATAATCTATGATGAAAATTTGCAAATACTTTAAAACACAATTAAAATATTAATAACTGACATAGGGGCACAAGCTTGTAATTCCTGAACTAGAGAGACTGAGGCAAGCAGACCAAGAGTTCTAGCTCAGCCTGGGTGACACAGTGAGATCCTGTCCGAAAATACTAAAAACAAACAAGGGAAAAACCACAACCCTCCAACCCAACAACTTATACTTATGTAAAAGCTAAAAGAGCCAATCAGAAGTCACAGTTACCCCTTGGCTCTGTGTTGTCCTTTCTCTCCCACCTCCCCAGGTTCAACCACACCATCAGCAGCCCCAGCCTCTGTCTCATTCCAGGCAATCTGTGATGTGCTTTCATTAGATCTGTTTTTATTTTTTTATCATAAAATGTTAAAAGAGTGGAGCATACAATACACATTCTTTCTTGCCTGGCCTCTCACTTGCAATTATATGGCAGCTTACTTGTGGAGCTAGTATATTCTATTTTAATGATGAAGATTATCCCATGGTATGGATATGTCACAGTTTGCTTACCCATTAACTTGTTTATCAACATTACAAGTTATTTTGCTAGTTACATTCATGACTAAGAATTTGGGTGTGTGTGCTTTTATGTATCCTTGGTGATACCTTGGCATGGAATGACAAGTCAAAAGATAGGGTTTAGAGGCTGGAGAGAGAGATGGCTCAGTTGTTCAGAATGCATGCTGCTCTTGCAGAGGGCCTGCTCAGTTCCCAGCACCCACCTCTAGCAGCTCACACCACCTGCAACTCCAGGAGATCCACTGCCCTCTTCTGACCTCTGCAGGCACTTGCATTCATGGGCACAGACATCCACATATACACATAATTTTTTAAAAGAGAGTTAATTCAATTAAAAAAAAAATTAAGACAGGGTCTCCCTATAGTCACAGCTGACCTGGGACTTGCTATGTAGACCAGGCCAGCTTTGACTCACAGAGATCCACCTACCTCTGCCTCCCAAGTGCTGGCATTAAAGATATGCACCATCACACCCAACTTAACTTTTTATGGTGTATTTATCCTTATATGTATTAGTGTTTTGCCTACATATAGATATAAGTGTGTCATGTAGGCAATGCCCGCAGAGAGCAGAATTGTATTCCCTGGAACTGGACTTGCAGACAGCTGTTAACTGCCATATGGGTGCTATGAACAGAACCCGGGTCCTCTTCAAGAGCAGCCAGTGATCTTACATGCTAGGCCAACTCTTCGGCCCCAGGTTATTCAAATTTTAAGGAAGCTGTCAAACTCTTATCTAAAGAGGTTATATCCCTTTACATCCCACTGGTAGTGTAGAGAAGGTTCTAGTCTTCCTAACTTTTTGGAGCACTTAGCATCATCAGTAGTTTCTGTTTTAGTTTCATTCTATCCAGGCCAGTTCTATCTCTTCATGATTGAATTTACTCTCTGATGAATGATGTTATTACATAGTGTTCATGAGCTTATTTGCCAAGCCTACATCTCTTTGGTGAGCTATATCATGAGACATCTTGTGTCTTTTGAATTTGGCTTGTTTTTTCTCATTTTTACTTTTGAGAATTTTGTGTAAAATATATTCTGTATACAAGGACCACATTAAATGTGTGATGTATAATCTCTATGGTAGTGCCTTTTCTTTTTCTTAGCAGTGCTTTTTAAGAGTGAAAGTTCCCATTTTGAGGAAGTCTAATTTAAATTTCTCAGTTTTTTTTTCCTAAAAAGTTGTGTTTTGTGATTTTGACTAGGATCTCATCAAAGCCACAATGCATTATGGTTGAAATTAGCATCTTAATGATAGGGTCTTCTAAACAAAAGCATGATACATATCTCGTTTTCTATAGCTTCTTTAGTTTCTTAGTAACATTTCATAGTTTTCAAGGCATAGATACTGTATACTTTTGTTGAGATTTATCTCTAAGTGACTCATGCTTTTTATTTTATCATAAATTGTGCAGTCTAATTATAATGTTCCAACTATTTGTTGATAGCTTTATAAATGCAACTGGTTTTTAAAAGAGTATTTACTTGGAATTATGCAACCTGCCAAACTTACTTTGAATTCTAAAAGTTTTTTCTTATTTATGGCTTTCTACAAAAAACAATTATCAATTTGCCCATTAATAAAGAGTTTAACTTATTTTTCTAGTATAGGTGTTTTCATTTCTTTTTCTTAAGTTATTGTTCTGGCTAAAACCTCTAGCATAGGACAGTATCAAATAAAAATGATTAATGTGAAGTAGGGAATGAGGGCTTCACACCAGAACCCAGCAATCAAGGAGACATGGGCATATCAAGACATACCTTCTTGAGGCCAACCTGGTTCACATAGAGCATTCCAGGCCAACCCTGGCTACATAGCAAGACTAAGACTCAAAAGCAAAACAAAGCAACAACAAAAAGACAAAACCAATTAGTGCTGGAGACTTGGCTTGGTGGTTAAGAGCATTTATAGCTCTTATAGAGACTCTGAGCTTAGTTCCCAGAACCCACATGGCTGTTAACAATGTCTAATTCTAGTTTCATGGAATATGATGCCCTCTTCTGAACACCATAGGTACTGAATATATGTGGTACAGACAGGCAAAATTGTCATATGCAAAAATTAAATTACATAGTTTTAAAAACTAAAAAAAATAAAGCTAAAAAGAAACAAAGTGGACATCTTCAATTTGTTTTTTATAGTAAGACAATAGTTTCACAAATTAATGTTAATTTAGGGTTTTGGTGTTCTTCATTAGACTGGGAAATTTCTGTTACAAAATTTTCAGGAGTTTTATTGTTAAAAAGACATGGAATTCTGTGAAAGTTTTTCCTGAACAAATTGAAATTATATGATTTTTATTCCTCAGTTTGATTACAGAAACTTACAATGTCTGATTTTCAAATGTAAAAGCATTCTTATATTTGAATAAACTGCATTTGCTCATGATATATTGATTTTATATTTGTTGACTTTGACTTACCAAACTCTTTAGCAAATGTTTTTATTTTATATTACCAAAGGATGTTGATATTTGCTTTGCTTTTGTTGTATGAAAGTGCATCTTTTCTAAGGTTTATTTTTATTCATTTGTATGAGTGTTTTGCCAGCATGTACGTCTGTGCACCACATGCATGCCTGGTACCCAGAGCCCACTGAGGCCAGAAGATGGCATTGATTCCCTGGAACTGGAGTTACAGATGGTTGTGAGCTGTCATGTGGGCACTGGGAATCAGGTACTAGGAACCAAATCCAATTCCTCTGCAAGAGCAGCTGGTGCTCTGAGCCACTGAACCATCATTTCAGCTTCTCAAAGTAGTTTCTTTAGAGTCTAACAGGAGTTACAAAATCATCATTTTTTCTCTTTCTAGAAGAATTTCTTAGAATTTTTACTACTTTTTCCTTTAAAAAATTTTATGACATTTATCAGTAAAACTATATGGGCCTCAGGTTTTCATTATAGGAGTATTTAAGGGAAAAACAATTTCTTTAGTGGATATACTGATAAAGTTATTCATTTCTTCATGAAGAAGTTTTGGGAGTCTGTGTCTTGAATTTGTCCACTTTTATGTTGTTACATTTACTTAAAGTCATAATAATTAGGCCTATTATTCTTTGAATATCTGTAGTATATGTACATCTGTCTTCTCCCTGATACTGGTAATTTGTGTTTACACATGTCTAGTGATCGGTAGAAATCAGGTTTATCAACTTCATCCATCATTTCCAATAACGAGATTTTGTTTTCATTGATTTTTCTCTGTTCTAGGTTTCATTAATTTTAGCGCAGATCTATTATTTCCCCCTTTTTGTCTGTTTTTGGTTTAACTTGCTGTTATTTTTCTCCTTACTTGAAGTGGAAGTTGAGGTTTTGTCTTGAGACTGTCACTAATCACTGATTTGACTGTATTGCACGGATTTTGGTATGGTTTTGTTTTCACATGCATTCAGGTAAAAATACTTTTAAATTTCCCTTTTTATTTCTTCTTTAACTGTATTTTTTTAATTTTATATATATATATATATATATGTGTGTGTGTGTGTGTGTGTATATTGCCTGCATGTATGTGAGTGCACCCATGTTGGGTAATGCAGGTGGAGGTCAGAAGAGGGCATCAGATCCTCCGGAACTGGAGTTAAAGGTGGTTGTTAGCTACCATGTGGGTCCTGGGAACTGAACTGGGTCCTACGTAAGAGCAGCCAGTGCTCTTAACCACTAAGCCACCTCTCCAGTCCCAAACTGTGGGTTTTTAAAGCATTTTATTTTATTTTGCAAATGTTTGAGAATTTTTGTAGAGATTTTCTGCTATTGATTTTGGCATTCTATGATTTGGAAACATGTTGTAGGATTTGAATCATTTACAACTCATAAGATCTGTAATAATATAGTAGTAGTATAATTATGATATAATATAATATGATATAATATTCTTATCTTAGTAAATGTTATTGAACAAATTAAAAGTAATGTGGATTCTGCTGTTGTTTTGCGGGGAGTGTTTTATGAATATCGGTTGGAGTTGTATAGGATCACGTCTGTAAGTTCCAGCCTTCCAATACGTTACGTATTATTTTCTTTGTTTCAGTCAGGTTCCCTGTTTGATGTTTCCACAAAGTTAGACTGAGATGATGTTTTATCTTTCTAGGCATATCAATATTGGAGATATAATATCGATTATGGTAATTTTAGTCATTAGGTCATCACCCATTTTCCTCATTCTAAAACTACAGTATTTATTAATCTCTCAGTTGAAAAGCAATTTGTGCAGACAGACTTTGAGATCATGAAAATTTCCTTTTCCTCATCAATACTTCCTCCTGGATAGAGCATCCATTGAAGATTCTTATCAAATGGCTCAGGGGAGGGGTTGGATAGACAAATGGACATGGACAGAATGCTAACAGGATAAATGTCAACTCCACAAACCCATGTAAAGGTCATCATAGTGTCTATTCCTTATGCCATTTTTACTTTGCAATATTTTATAAGTTTGAAATTATTTCTGGGAGAATATGGCTAAAAGATATATTTAAAATGTCAAGTCAGCTGGATATAGCAGTACATGCCCTTAATCGCAGTTCTTGGGAGTCAGAGGCAGGTGGATATCTGTGAGATTGAGGCCAACCTGATCTACATAGAGAGTTCCAGGCAAACTGGGGCTACAGGGAGACCATGTCTCAAAAACAAGAGCAACAACAACAAACTATGAAGTAATCATTAAAGAGATATTGCATATTTAAAATGAAAGACGAGTTTAAGCCCAAATGATGTTACCAAAGATCAAGAAGTAGAAGGGGTCAAGTATGAAGAAATCACAGCATTAAAAAGGTTATTTCTATTTCAACTTGAATAATTAGAAATCCATTTTTTCACATGTCACTACAGCCAGAAAGTGTAAACTCATGCAAATCACTGTGGAAAATACAAGCAAAGGAACACTTTTTTTCTCTTTGTGTGTGTATGTGTGTGCGTGTGTGTGTGTGTGTGCACCCGCACATGTGGGATAGATAGTGTGAATGCGTGTATATGCGGCAGCCATAGGTCAACCTTAGGTGTTTTCCTCAGGTACTATGCACTTTCTTTTTATACTTTTTTGAGAATTCTATACATGAATATAATGTTTTAATCAAATCCATCCCCCACACCATCACTCCAACCCCTCCCCTCTCCCACCACAGTTTTCCTTCCTCATTTCATGTACTCTTTTTTAAACCCACTGAATCCTCTTAGTGCTCGCACTGTGTGCACAGTTGTAGGACCGTCCGCTGGAACATGGTTAAACTATCTATGGCTGTATCTGAAGTAAACTGACTCCCCCCACCACCCACCAACAGCCATCAATTGCATAGCTTCACAGCTGGGGGCTGATTTTGTGAGCTCTCCTCTATCCATGCTGGAATTTTGGATGGCTTGATGTGCAGTGCAGGTCCAATAGGTGTAGTCACAACCACTGTGGTTTCATGTATGCAACAGTCCTGTCATGTCCAGAAAACATTGTTTCCCTTCAGTTTCCCATTACCTCTGGCACTTATAATCTTTCTATTTCCCCTTCAGCAATGATCTCTGAGCTTTTGGGGAGAAAGTATGTTTTAGATGTTCTATTTAGGGCTGAGCACTGCAGTTTCTTAGACTCAACACTTTGAATAATTTAGAGTCTCTGTGTTAATAGTAATCTACAAAAAAGAAGCTACTCTGGTGAAGGTTGAAAGATGCACTGATCTATGGGTATAAAGATAAGTATTTTGATGCAATTTAATGCTATATACATTTATCAAATAATAGTTCTAAGTTCTTCCCTAGAAACTATGACCTACCCAATGATAAGTTCTTGACCCAGTTAACAGTTCCAGGCATGAGTTTTGTCTTGTGGGCCTTAAATCCAATCAGAAAGCAGTTGGTTACTCCCAAAACATTTGTGCCACTATTGTACCAATGGGTAGATCTTGCCAGGCCTGAGGTTATTTTTCTCCGAGAGTTCATAGGTGGGTAAGACTGTTGATGACTTTCTCCCACAGTGTGCAAAGCACCTTCCAGCACCATGGAAACTAGTCAGTAAGGATGAAGCTTCTAAGTCAGCACCAGCTTGATTTCTCCACATGCTTTAGCAGTAGGACCATACGTCAAGTTCTAGAGGTTAACCAGGAGCAATGTCAATAACTTGTATTGTTTTAAGGGTCTATAGACCCTACTGACCAACATCTTGAAGGTTAGCAACCCACCCCTGGACTTTTTGTTAGAAAGCTTAAGACATCTGAGAGAGGCATTTTCTCCAGTGTAAGCTGAGTTTATTAAACTCTTTATATATGTGTATGTTTTAAGTAGATTCTATAGTAATAGGTTTCCATATATCTTTTTCAAAGATCTTTAGTTTTAGTTACATTTTCTTGTTCTCTTCTACTGCCCCTGCCTTAGAATCCACATCCCTCACGACCCCTTTCTAGGCAAGTTTTTGTTAGTGTTTTGTTGCTGTTGTTTGTTTTGCAGACTAGGGACATTTTTCTTTTCTTTTTTTTTTTTTTTTTTTTTTTTTTGAGTCAGGGTTTCTTACTGGACTAGAATCCACCAAGTAAGCTAAGTTGGTTGGCTAGTGGGCTCAGCGATCTGCCTGTCTTCAGTTGCCCAGCACTGGGATTCCAAGTACACACTACCATGTCCAGCTTTTGTATGTGGTTTCTGGAGATCAAACTCAGGTCATCAAACCTAAGTGGCAGGCACTTCACTGGGCCACCTCTCCAGTGGAGGAGCACTACTTCTTATACTGAAGGTAGAGAGCAAAGCACAGAGCACCAAAACAATAAAAACCTAAAGCAAAATAACCCACAACCACTGATATCATTGTTCAAAGATGTTTCAGAGATATGAGAGATTTACAAAATTTGTTTTCTATTTAAAATTATCTGTAGTGCAAATGAATTATTTTTAAATCAAAATATGTCTTATATTTTTAAAAGCAAAATGTAACATTTTAATCTCTCCTTATTTCTAGAACTAAATCTGATTAAATGGCGCCTAAAATGACATCAAGACCTGCTGTCTAACATGTCTCATTGAAAAACGTAAGTCTGTCTCTTGGGCAACATTGCTGAGGTAACATGTTTTATCACTTAAGTTGTTTAACCTGGATATCAATTTTAGTTTCATCTTGGGCTTAGGAAAGGTCATATCAAGAAGTTACAGGAACAAATGTCACTGTCAGTCAGTTTGATTAAGGTGAGGATTTTCTTCCATTTCAAAGGACCTATGGGGTGGGGAGCAGGGTGGGGTTCTTCCCATCTGCAACTGAAGTTTGAACCACTCAATATGATGATATGGGATCATCCTGAGCAGCATGTTGCCTTCTTTTTTATTGATTTGCAAAGGCAGCAGAGAGCAAAGGTTGAGAGCAATTGCTGGAGCCAGATAACCTAAACTTGAATTCTGGACCATGACTAGGTTAGTGAATCCCTTTATAACTTAGTTTCCTTGTCTATAAAAAGGACTTGATAATAGTTCTACCTTATTGCATTATTTTAAGGATTGGATGAATTTATATATGTTGTCTAAATACTACCTGACACAGTAAGCACTAAACAAGACAGAGATAAAAATTCATTATTATCAAAGTATAGACTAACTCACTTCTACCATCCTCTAGTCCTTTGTCCCTTATCACAGTCAGTGTAGAACACTATTTCTATATCTGTTTTTATACAGAACTGAGAAACATTGTTTCTCTATTGCTTCCTCTCTTTGGCCTCCCAATCTTTCAGGTACAGTGTTTTCTTTTGTTTTGTTTTGAGACCTATCTTGATCCTTAATCATCTTGTCAGAGGCTCCTCTCACTATGCATTCCACTCACATATACCCCTGCTCCCTACCTTAGAGGATCCAGGCTGGGGATAATCCGTGTACTACCTAGTTGGCATGATGCTTTACTGTAAGAATCTGTTGTCTTACCTTTCCCAGTAGAGTGTTACTCAGAACACTGGTTGAGGTAAGTGAACAAGTGCACTGAAAGAGATGCCATTCAGGCTTCCCAGAATGCCAAGAAATATCCTAGACTTAGCAAAATCAACCTTTGAGACTTTGATGGCTATAATATGTTCATGTACACATCTTAGAGAGGTGGAGGAATAGCATATAGCGTTTTCCTAAGCTTCTTTGAGTAGTGGAAACTTTTGCTTTCTAATCTCTATATTACTGTTCACACTTGGAAAGTTGACAGAGCATCACTTTGAGCAGTATTGCCTTTACTGAAGTGTATGATGCTCTGTGGTTAAAAATATCCTACAGTATTATGGAAAAAAATGTTTCTAGAGGCACCAGATCACTCAGCTTTTACTTTGGTAGCCAGGACTGGTCCACACCACAATCCCAGAAGTAATCCAGTCTATCATTCTGCCCTAAGCATTTGAGAATTACTGGTCCTTCAAATACTCACTGAAGGTCTACTATGGCCAGGATTTGCTGGATGAGCACTTCTGGCTTTGTTTCCATATCTAAAATGATAATCTCAGTAGATTCCCCTGCTGTCCTGACTGTGGGCTGAGGACTGGAAAACATGACTCAGTTGCTTGGGTTCAGGATTTTCCCCTCCCTTTGGGCCTTTCAGGGTCTTTCCAGCTTCCAGGTATGTATGGTATAAAGGGCTAAAGATCAGAGTGAGTTCTGTTGGTGTTTTGACATCTTTGACATGTTCATTTAGTCCACAGTACAAGAACTGTGTGATTCAGAGCCCAGCAAGTTGCAAGCACAGAAAAGAACAAGGAAGAAACAGAAAACATTTATGGACTATGACAAGTTCTTTATATATGTTAAACTTACTTTTATTTTGCTTAAAGGGCTAATCATTTTCCATCCCTGTATGAAATCTGAAACAAAACCCTTTACAGTTTTAATAATCTTAATAATATCACTGTGAAGGCTAGCCAGCAGGGAGGCAGCTTCTGACTCAGTTCCATTGTGGTTTCTCTGTATTCTTCAAACAAGGTGTTTGCTGTCTTCAGCAACAGGATCTTGCCATCCAGTTGGGGGGGTGGAGGGCAACCAATGACAGTGTCTTAACTGTATAGCTTAATGGGCCTCTAGGGCCTTCCTGGCCAATAACTGCCTAGGATGGTATCAAACTCCTGGCTCTGGGATTTTCATTTAATACCCCCATGGCTTCCTTGGATCAGCCATGGTACAGCTGGGTGTTATGATTGTACTATTTCCAGATTTGTAGAAAATCTCTAGACTGATTGCCAAAGTAGATGTACTAGTTTACACCACCCCCAACAGTATATAAAGGCTTCTCTTTCCCTGCAATCATGCCAATGTTTATTGTCTTTTGTTTTCCTGATCATGGCCATTCTGACTGGGGAATGATAGAATCTTAAAGTACTTTTAATCAGTATTCCCTGAGGGCCAAGGATGTTGAACACTTTTTGAAAGTGTTTACTAGCTATTTATATTTCTTCTTCTTTTGAAAACTCTCTGTTCACCATAGCCCGTTTTTTATTGGGTTGTTTCCTTTCTTGATGTTTAGTTTGGGGGGTTATTCACATATTCTGGATAATAATCCTCTGTCAGATATATAGCCAGCCAAAATTTCCTCCCATTTTGGGGGGCTGTCTCTTCTTTTGATTGATAGTTTCCATTGCTGTACACAGCCTTCACGTTTCACAAGACCCAGTTTGTCAATTATTTCTCTTATTTCCTGACTATGGGAATCCTCTTCAGAAAAATCCTTGTCTGTCAGACCTAATGTTGAAGCATACCCTCTGCTTTCTCATATAGCAATTTTCAGAGTATCAGCTCTTATGCTGAGGTATTTGATTCATTTGGAGTTGAGCTTTATGTAAGAGACAAGATTAATTTCATTGTTCTGCATATTGACGAACAGTTTCTGTGGCACCATTTGTTAAAATGGCATCTTTTTGTCAATATGTATTTTTAACATCTTTATGCAAAAAAAATAGGTAGCTGTAGCTGCATGGACTTATTTCTGGTGCTTCTAGGGGAGAAAAGTCAGCAGTGGTCTTCACCAACTTCAGACCTTACAGGCCACACTGCAGACATGGCAGACAAGAGTTACTTATGGGTACAATAGTATCACAAGCAACTGTGGGGGCAAGCAATTGATATCTAATTTAATCAGAGGATTGTTCCATAGGAGGGAGTTTGTGCCCAGTACCGTGGTTGTCAAAGGCCAATGGCTAGACAGATCATAGGCCCTAGAGGTAAGCTTTATTACCTTTATTTTGTGAAATGGGCATATCAAGCTGGCCCTTAAATGTTTGTGTTTATACCCATAGCCTGATGTTATCTTCTGCCTTGATCAATGAAGCTTCTGTTTGCAAAGAACACTGGTTAATGCGAGACTCTTGACTGGTGTGAATGGTGGGAACAAGTGACTCATCAATGTTCAACATTAAACGGGAAAACCATACCACCCCCTCAAAGGCTCAGGGAACATCAAGAATGGGCTTAACGAACGGAAGAGCTGAATGACAGGGAATGATGCTATGAAATACTGTCTCATAGGCAACACATGATCCTGGTATTCATGAACTCACCACAGCTGTGGTGGCATGCATAGGGCCAGCAAAAGACTAATTTAGTAAATATTCAGTCATGGGAATGGAACCTAATGGCAGTCTAGGGCTACTGAAGGAGAGCAGGGCATTGTCTTCAGTGATGAGTTACTCCTGCTCCAGTGGATGGCTTCCCATGCAGGCCCACGAGAGTGACCCTGGTTAAACCCTGTGAATCCCAAAGCAAAACCAAAACCAGAGACACGCAAGTGGAGTTGGGTGGGGACTTGGTGGGAGGAAGTGGGGCATTGGTTATGCTGAAGAGAGGATGGATGAATTTTAACAGGAAAAGAAAATACATGAAACAAAGACTAAATTAATTTTTAAAATAACATTAATCACTAATCTTTCCTTGATATAAGGTATTCTCATTTTAATAACTGAAATAATCAGTTCAGTATCCTAGGGTTCTAAATTCTCTTCAGAATCAGTGCTCTTTTCCGACAGCTGTGTGGGTCTCCTTTGGGTTGCAAAGATTCACGCAGAACTTTGGTGGTGGGGGAGGGGTGCTGTTCCTCAGGCTGCCCAGAGGGAAAGTTCTAGTGAGTGTGGGAAGAAAAGTAGGTGTGGAATAGGAAAGTTCTATTTGCCTGGCACAGACATAACCTGCTGATGATCAACAGTAGAGTTTGTGTGTGTGTACGTGTGTGTGTGTGCCATAGAGGCTCATGTCTGGAGGTCAAAGGGCATCAGTCTTCTTTGACTGACTCAAGGACTTCCAGGGAGTCTCTTATTTCATGCCCCTATCTTACCATATAAGCACCAGGATTACAGGTGTGCACGTGTCTGGCTTTACTTGGCTTCTAGGAATTAAAACTCAGGCCCCCACACATGTGAAGCGTAGCCACAAAGTGGGGTTCTTCAAGACTGCTACTGAGAGGCTGGAGAGATGGCTCAGTGGTTAAAGCACTGACTGCTGTTGCAGAGAACCTGGGTTGGATTCCTAGCACCCATATGGCAGCTAACAAATGTCCATAACTCTAGTTCCAGGGGATCCAGGGCCTTCTGATTTCCATGAGCATTGCACAACACAGGTGCACTTCTATACCTGCAGACAATACACTCATATACATAAAATAATAATAATAAATAAAATAATAATAATAAGACCACTGCTGAGGCCTTCATACTGACACTGCCAGTGCCTCACTCAAAGTTTTCTGCTGTGTGTCCTGTGCACGTCTGGGAGCCCACTGTCCCTGTAGAATCTTATGCAAAACAGGGATTCCCAGAATCTTCAGAGCTCACATCTATACCACAGGAAACACTCGTGCATTGTGGCATGTCAGCAGTAGGCACTGACTTCTTCTTAGTGTTGTTTTCTTCTCACACCTCTAACATCCTCACACAGGGGCTTTATGTGCTTTGACTGCAGAAGATATAAGTTGGCATTGCCCCTGAAAGTTCATTTCTCATTTAGGTGACAGGAAGGTATCTGCCTTTTGCTGTGGTAGGGATACACGGTCTTCTAGAAACTTCCTTTGTATGAATTCTCTTTTAAAAGAATCCTTTCTTTCAACTTATCCAAACACTCATATATACCTGAGTTATTAATTGAGCTAAAATTTTCAGTTAACACCTGTTTTTCAAGTACTGCATCTGTGGTCTTTTGAAGAACTTGCTATATAAATAGAAATTGCTTTGTCCTGGGCCTTTGGGAATTCAGTGAAAGTTGGAGTAATAAATGAGACTTCACCAGATTGGTGGTACACAACTTACATCTGATTGTAAGTAATACAGCTTCTCTATCATCCACTAGATTCCAGTGACAACAATGTAAGGCAAGGATTTCTGTCTTTTCGTTTATTGATTGATTTTTTTGTGATTTTCATAAGAATATAATTTGATGGTATTTAGATTCCCTCCACTCGTCATACCTTCCCTTAGTGTCACCCACCTAATTTAAGGTCCTCTATTAATTATATAACAAGGCCTATAGACTCTAATTTGTTTCTCCAAATGTCCTTCAGTGTGGGTCCATCCATTAAAACACACAACTGGCCAATGTGCAGAGCATAGGAGGCTACAGAGTGCTTATCCCTGAATAGGAACCTATATCAAACCTCTGCCTCCCAAGGCTCAAGGATCATTGTGGAAGAGGAGGCAGAAAGATAGTAAAAGCCTGACGGGGTGGATGACCACAAGGAAACAGAGTTTTCTAGACAGCTGGTCAGTTTCTCATATGAACTGACAGCATACACAAGTCCTATGAGAGCTCAAGCCAGACGAAGTCCCAGTATAGATGTGAGTGAGTGGGTAAGAAACCCTACTCCCTCTGTAAGGGACTGTTAGCAAACCATGGCTACTGGGAGGGAAGAGTCAGGCTCCTTCAAGGATGTGATTTCTGTCTTTTAAAAATTTTTTAATCTTCATTAATTATACAAAGTAATAGTTTTGTTGTACCATTTCCACACACATGTGTACTACTCTTTGTTCCTATTCATTCCTGTTACTCGATTGTTTCTTGCCCCTTCCACACCTCTAATAATCTCCTCTCTCTTTCATGTCCTTTTACCTCTTAAATTCCACATACAATGGAAACATGCAACACTTGTCTTTAATGTGCGGTGCTTGAGCCTCTAGAACAAATATTTGCCATACAATAGGAACTGAATAAAATTTGTTAACTGGAAGCTAAGGATATAGCTCTATGGTAAGAATGCTTGTGTAAGGTCCTGGGTCCATTCACCAGTAAAGAAAGAGGATAGGGTGAGAACAAGAATGAGAGAGCATGAGAGAGAATTCTTATGTGCCTGTAGTATTTTTCAGATAAGAAAGTTGAGTCTTACAAAAGCAAGTAACTAGTGCATGGTTATTTGGCCAGCAAACCATGAAAGTTTGGGTTTGAATGATTAGTTACAGAAAGCTGCTAATGTAATCAGATATGTTTATGCTTTTACTTTACATGTGATTCCTAAGCCTGGTTTGAAATGATTTGCATAGAGATTTTAAGTTCATTTTATTTTCATAGA
This sequence comes from Eospalax fontanierii, assembly GCA_035773235.1. Lineage (NCBI taxonomy): Eukaryota > Metazoa > Chordata > Mammalia > Rodentia > Spalacidae > Eospalax > Eospalax fontanierii. Next base: position 36,675,898 of record CM069527.1, read on the forward strand.
AATCTTCTGGAATTCAGTGAGCCACAGGCACTCATGTTAGCTCTTCACACTGAATGCTTCGTCTGTCTTTGGATAGCCAAACTGCCATCTGGTGTTTGATATATGAATTGCAAGTTCAGCATTCCTGTATTTCAGACTTGTAAGGCTATAATCATAGTTTCCAAAGTTTATTAACTGATTTACTCCTCATGCCAGCCCTACAAGGAGAGTTATTATTTTAATACCTTGATTACATATAGCTTATAAAATCACAAGACCAGGTCTTGATTCCAGGTTATTTTGAACCATTAGACTCTGCTTTTTCTCTAACGTAGGAGGATTCAAGACTTTCAGGATCAGGAATACATTTCTGAGCAATGTCATGTAAGAGGGTAGAGTCAATTCACGCATGAATCAAGTCTAAGCAGACAGAAAAGTTGTTCATGTTTGTTTTCCTTTGTCCTAAAATTGTGGTTCTAGTATGTAGTGTCAGATAAAGTTAACTTTAAAAGCAGAATTAAACATTTTACTTCTGTATTAAATTAATTTTCTAGGGCTGCCATAATAATATGCCAGAATGGTTAATTTAAATAACATAAATCAATTTTTTTTGCAGTTCTGTGTATTGGAAATCCAAGCTACAGATGTTGACAGAAGTGGTTTCTTCTGAGGTTTTTCTCTATCCTGATTTGAAGTTGGCCTCCATCTTGCTATATTCTCATGTGGTTGCACCTCAGTATGGCGTGGTTTACAATTTAATCTCTTCTGATGAGGGAACAAGTCATGGAGTGATGACTCTTCTAGATGGCCTTGTTTTCCCTTAGTTACCTCTTTCAAGTTCCTCTCTGTAGATACAGCCACATTCTGAGATATTGGGAGCTCGTTATTTCGACATATGTTTAGGAAGGATGCAGTTTAGCTCAGAACAGTTATATTTCCTTCTAAAGGGAATATAATTAGCAAATTTACTTTCAGTAATTTCATATATCTTATGATCTCTGTTTTCTTAACTCTTTCCTATGATTCAAATGTCTTGTACCCCTCAAAACTCTTATGTTGGAAACTTAAGCCCTGAAAGCAAGAGAGTTGGACCTTCTGGGAGGTACTTAGGTCATAGAAGCTCTTACTTCATAAATGGATTTAATACTATTACTAACAAAATGGGGGATCTTGCTATTTGGCCATAGGCAGGCCCTCTGGTAAAACTGACATGCAGGACATCATGTTGGAAGCAGAGGTGCCTGACCCTAACTTGATGACACTTTGATGGTAGACTATGCAGTCTCCAGAACTATGAGATAAATCTGTTTGCTATAAATATTCAGCCTCAGGTTCAGTTATAAAAGCACCTGCTTTCTGTGGTTTTAATGGCTATTATTATCACCATTAGACATATAGCTATGATTAAAAAAGAGACTGAAACCCTAAATCCTTTTATTATTTACTCATACAAATCGTCTTCTGCATTTCTTAGCATTTCGACTGTTAGTACAACTGGGAATAATTACACTGTGGTATTTCACCCATTATCATGAAACATATTCCTTACTATTTATCCTCTCTAGTGCCACTGTTCCTCGTACGGTTTAATACCTTCCTACCCCAGCGGCTTATAAAGAACAACTCTCATAGAATGAGAAACCTGATCGCTGCAGATCATTCATCTAATGTCTACATGTTCTTGAAGACTGAGTAGGTCAAACCCTGCTAGTGCGACCAGCTTTTAAGAGACAATCCCCATCCTTGTGATAGCATTGGTTTTCCTTTTTAAATCCTCACTTAAGGTTTTTTTTGTTTTGTTTTCTGGCCTGGAACTCTCTATGTAGACCAGGCTGGTGTTAATCTCCCAGAAATCCATCTATCTCTGCCTCCCAAATTCTGGGATTAAAAAGTGTGAGCCATCATGCTCAGGTCATTCAGAAAGGCCTGGGTACCCCTAACACTATATGGGCAGACAATATTTCATACCAGAACAAAGATCAAAGTCAGAAAGTGCTCTTAAAATAACATAAAGAGCTTATTTGTTGTTTTGTTGTCAAAAGGGTTTACCCTACAACAAACAAATAATAAATACCATGAAAGAACTATTTTCTAAACTTTTATCTGAGACACAATCTACTATTAAAAACATGTTTGGTGAAAATTCTCTTTCCAAGTTAGTTTAAGGAACAATTAACAACTGTCTATAAGAAAATCTGTCACCTGAATTGCTTTCACAGCAGAGGGTTTTCACTAAAGGCCAACAATGTACCATTGATGCAAATAACTCTTAAGGCTAAAAGACTGAAATTTTATAATTGGCCTTTAAGGTTTTTCCCTTAGCCTAGTGGTATCTTTTACCTGTTCTGTGACTGAAGAAACCACAGGATTTTACTTTGATGGTATGCTTTACAATTTTTAAAGAACTCTCCCATATGTTTGCATTGTTACTTAACACACACAGAGATACACACACAGACACATATCACACAGACAGACACAGACATACACACCACACAACTTTAAAAACAAAACAAAAATCCTGGCAATGAAGGGAAAAGGGGGATTATTCCCAATTTTAGCAATGTATAGTATCTGAGGTTAGAGAAGGGTGATTGATTTGCCAGAGTCATGAACAGTAGAGAACATGGATCAGACAGATGAGCCTCTAGATTCTCATTCAGTTCTATCCCCATAACCACACTACAGTCAGAGTTGAGATATAGAAGGAATATATATTTTAAACGCTCTGTATTTCTTCAGTGAAGACTCCTAGGAGCCGAGCAAGCTATTACAGATGCCATGCATTAGTTAAAATACATCAAATTTAACAGAAATTAGATGAAAACACATTTTGAATATTTACATTCTGAATTATAAAAGTGAAATGTTATACTCAGCAAGGTTAGGAAGTTACACATAAAGTAATAAACTGAGACCAGGAAGTCTTCGAGAGATGATACTGTGAGCCAAAAATGTATAGAGGCTGGTGCACCCAAATTCCTTTTGTAGCTTTGCCACCGACTTACTGTGTCTCCTCTGGCAAATGGCCTGGGTACCAATTTCCTTATATTCCAAGGAAGAATGGTGCTTACTTTCCACGCTAACCTCCTAAGGTTTTCTTTGAACTTGGCCAAGTACGTTATGATAAGCTGTAAAGAGAATGTCTCCACAGAAATGAAAGGCTGGTAGTTGAATTATTCAACTACAATGTCAGCAGTCTTAACATGTGAATAATCTAATTGAGCATTTTACTTCATGTAAAAATGTGTGAAGCTCTGAAAATGTAATTAAAGAATTGTGTGCTTCATTTTGATATTCTACCACCATCTACTCGATTTCACTTGTATTTCTCTCTCTCTCTCTCTCTCTCTCTCTCTCTCTCTCTTTCTCTCTCTTTCTCTTTCTCTCTCATGTGTGTGTTTTTTTGCTTTACATGAGTGGAGACCAGAGGTTAACCTTGGATGTTCTTTCACCAGACCCATCCACTTTATTTTTAAGACAGTGTCTTACTGGATATCACCACGTAGGCTAAGCTGACTGGCCGGCAATTCCCAGGACTCTCTCTGTTTCCCATTCTCTCGTTCTGAGATTATAGTTCTGAGATTACAAGCATGTGCTACCAAATGAGCCTTCTTACATGACTTCTGGGAATCAAACATAAGCCCTCATACTTTTAAGGCAGCACTTTTCTGATAGTCATCTGTCACTTTTGTTTTTAACGAAGCCCCTGTACTTTTGTTATCAATGAAGCTGTCCTGGAAGGTAAGATATATGCTGGAGGAGATACATAATTGTCTTTAGTTTAAGAAGAATGAGACAGGAAGCAGACACTGGGGAGGTTTTTATCTTACAGATTTTGTCATGTGTTTGTCTCTTCAAACTGAAAACAAAAACGAAAAAAAACTAGAATTTATTATACATGGTTTTGGCAATCAGCTATGCAGTAATACCAGCACCGTAAGTCAAGCAGGTTCGCCTCCTATTTGTGTAGTTTAATGCCCTTATCTAATAGCTGGCAAGATTCCAGAATGCCATAACCTCACATGTGGATTACAAAAGTCTGTGAGAGAACTCATTTTTTATCATAAAATCAAATGCTGAGCTTTACCTGAATGCAAAAGCCACATTCAGCCTACCCTCATCTGTCACATTTTCTTAAATAAAGCATTTTCATGAAGTACAAACTTGGAGTTATTCCTTAGCTCAGAAAATACTAGATATTATTCTTATAATCCATCTTGAATCTTTGAAAGACTAAAAGATTATTCTTTTCTATAATGGAAAAAATAGTTACTCATTGCCAAGAAATTGAAGTAGTCATTCCATGTTATTTTATATTTAGAGATCTTGGCCTGAGCGAAGATTGGAATCTTGCTGTCAGCATGGCTAAGAATCACTGCATCCTGGTTTGAGTTGCTATATGAAATGCCCTGTGAGCTAAAGGGGGAGGTTGTCATGAACTCATCTCTCTTAGATTCATCATCTCTGTTAATTTAATTTTTTTGTGCACTCATACGGGTTTTCTGGTTTGTCGTTTCTACCTAATTGACTTGATAAGGAAAAAGTTATATTCTTATAACTGTATTTGTATGTAATATTCTGGTAAGCTTTAGGCCATTTAAGGTTTCCTTTGTTTTACTTATTGGGTGGATATCTTGAAAGGTAACCCTGGAGTGCTCAGAGATGTTTTATTGCTCTATGGTGTTCTTGCTACCCTGAGATGTTTTATTGCTCTGTAAAGTCTTGAAGCTCTGTGATGCTTCAAGTGCTCACTATGTCTATTGATAAAGATGTAAAATAAAAGAATGGAAAGTTCACTAAATGATTTGATGAATTAGTCCAAGAAAAGTATAAATCAAACATTTGAGAAATCTAAATTTCTGCTGCTGACATTGTAAACTGAATTGATCAAACCAGGCCTAGTCTAGTTGTAGATCAAAAGGCAGAAGATATTCTGACCCACACCTGGGATATCTAGTTTAAAAACTATATTAGCCAAATGAACTCAAGATGGAATTTCCTGAGATGCTCTGGACCATCATGAAAAGGAATATAGAGTTCAGGTGCTAATCATAAAATGATGACATAAAATTGACTACAAAATCCTCATCTGTACTTCAGATCAGGACCCCAGAGAATCTAGAAAGCCTTTGTTGTTTCTATGATCCTCATGCATGAATAAGGAATAAATGTGAACTCTTTCTTGTGTGAATGCTTGGTTTCTTTGCTGTTCAAAGAATTTTTCCATAACTGGATTTTGTATTTATTTTTCCCCTTTGGAGTATAAATCTGTCATACTTAACTTTACAAACTGCACCAGATCTGCACAAGATCAAGCCAGTCAACATTCTAGTACAAAGAGGTTCATGAAAAGTCAATTTTCTTTCAGGGTGTGGTTCTTTGTAGGTCAATCACACTCCAGTGCATGTCCCCATACCCAGAAGGATATGGACAACCCAAGTTGGAACTGATGGGTTGTTAAATTTTTAAATATTTAACAAAAAAGACAAGAGATTGGGGATGTAGGAGTGAAAGTGGATCTGGGAGGAGCTAAGGGGGAATATAATCAACATACATTGTAAGAAATCCTCAACGAATTAATAAAATGCTTAAAACAAACAAAAATTTTAAAATTTTAAATTATTTTTATTTTATGTATATGACTGCATGTGTGTAAGTCACCCATGCCCTGCAATGCCCAAAAGAAGGCATCAGATTCCCCTGGATCTGGAGTTACAGATAGTTGTTTGGCCACCATGTGGGTGCTGGGAATTGAACCTGGGTCCTCTGCAAGATCAACCAGTGCTCTTAACCACGGAGCCATCGCTCCAACTCTACAAAACTCTTTTAATTGAATTTTTTAAATTGAAGTTTTGTGCATTTTCTATTTCAATCAATCTTACTTTTATACCCCCTTCCTTCTAGAATTCATACACTCTGTCATTTGTGTTAAGGCCTATTGTGTAAAGTTAGTGTCCCCAGACATCCCTTAGTGCAAGTTCATCCACTGAGGTGTAGTCAGCCTATTCAGAGACCCTTGCTTTAAGAAGATTAGCTCTTCCTCACCCAACAGTAATCAGCTTTCACTATTTCTTCAGCAAAGATTGGGGTCTGCTGCCTATTTCCACAGTTGCATGCTGGAGTTTTGAGTTTGCTTGGGTCTTCAGTGTGCTGACACCATTGCTGTAGGTCCATTTGAGCAGGGTTCCAGGAGCTTGTAGGATTCTATTTTCATATGGTCATGAACCTCCTCACTGGCTCTTACAATCTTTCTGCCCCATCTTGTTCAAAATGGTCCCTGAGCTCTGGGTGAGTGACGCTTAACATAGGAGTCCTGTCCAGAGACCCACATTCTGCAGACTCTTAATCTCCACTCTTTGGCCATTTGTGACTTTTTGTGCTCTTAGCCCTCTGTTGCATGAGGGAGCTTTATTAATGAGAGTTGAGAGACTCATTAGTGTCCTCTTTACTCCTTGTTTGATGTTACATGAGCCTTAGGTGCAGAGGTTGCAACTGTAAATGTGCCACTTAGGCTTGGGCAATTCACAGACAATGTGTGTGACCAGTTGTGGTACTCTGTAGGAGTCTCCTTCTGTTACAAAAGAAGCTTCTTTAATAAGTGGTGACTGGGATACTTTACTGTAAATAAAAATAGACATACTTTATACTTAGTAAGAAGTTACATTTGTATATGGATGTGACAGCCTTGGGGGTTTCTCTAAGATCTATGACCTTTTCAGCCATGTGTATTTGGCTATGATTACAGTACCACACATGAGTTTCCTCCCATTGAGTGGGCTTTAAGTCCAATTAGGTCACCACTGATTGCCCCCAAGGTAAAGGTGCCACTACTGCACCAGTGTTGAACACTGTGTCTGTCATTGATGTGGTTATTTGGTCATGAAGCTGGTATTGAGCCATTGACTGATTTTCTCCCTTGGCTGCTTGCATAGTGTTCTCCAGTGTTATGAGTGTTAGCCTTCAGGAGAAGTGGTTTTCAGGTCATTTCCAGCTCTACTGCTTCAAATTCAGTCTCCAAAGTATGTCCTGTCTTCAGCAATAGGGTCTTACCTTCAAGTTCTGGGAGACAATCAAGGGCTTAGCCAATAGCCTGTGTAATTTTGGGGAGTCTCTTGGACCATCCTGGTGAACAACTCAAAGGAAGATTTCTCCTGTCTTGTACCGTTTCGTGTTTCAGCTATGCCCATGGACTCATGGAGAGATACTATATGTTGAATTTGTTATTAGGTTGTTAGATTAATTTGGTTTCCTCTCTTCTGGTGTTTTTTTTTTTAACTATCTAGGCATTATTTATCTCTCTAAAACAAACAAAAATTTTAAAGGGAAAATTTTATGATTTTTTTTTCATTTCAAATTCTTTGTACAACTCTTCCATATAGTCATGTAGCATTGAATTGGTTTCTGTGTACCTGTTGCTGTTTCTAGTTCTGTCACCCAATTTCTAAAAACAAGAAACATACAAATGGAGCCTCTTGGCTATCTATCATGTTGAAATAATATTGAACCCTGTTCTTCATATCCATTTCAGAATCTGAAGAACTTGAAATATGTTCACTGAATGATACAATTCTAAACAGAAATGGATATTGTATAAGAAATTATCATACTGCTTGACTCAGCTGCAAATAGTATTTCCATAGCCGTATTGTAAAGCACTGATTAATACTGGAACAGTAGAGTTTAGAAAATTAAATTCTTATAAGAAGAAGTCAATATATACTATCAAAGGCTGATTAATGAAAACATTAGAGTACAAGACTGTTAAGTAGAAATTTGGAGGCAAATATCTAGAGAAGAGCACGAGGATTCCGAAGGGGTTGTTTTTTGTAAATATGTCTTGGAGTAGGTGTGTGCAGGTCAAGGGAAAAAAGGAGATGGAACAACCTGTTTGGACAGGGTAATTGGAAAAGTCACACCATTTTGCCCTGGATTATGATTGCTTTGAGCACGTGATTCCACATCAGACAGTCTTTTTACCAAATGGAAACAACACTTTTTGCATTTCTATCATCATTATCATTATCATTTCTAGCATAATAACTGCCTCATAATGGATGCTCACTTGGTGCACATTAGGTGAGAAAAGGTCTGTTGCAGGGTTACATGGATGGAGCGTAGCAATATCCTCCCAGTAAAGACCTCCCGGATGTACTAAAGGGAGGTGAACGACTCAGTAGCTTCAGGAAGTACTTGAAACTAGGCTCATCCCTCCCTAAGTGTTAAGCCCTAAGGATTGCTGAGGCTTAGAGATGCTCTTAAACAAGTCAAGCTGCCTGAAAAAAGCAGAGACCAGCTGAGCTGCCTGGAAGATAATCTCCAACCAGTTGGGATGCCTGCAGGTGGTACAGTGTGCTCCAGGTTTTTCAACTCTCATGAGCTGTCACCAGTACTAGGCTTTGGTGATGTAGTTACCTTAGTTATTTCTGCCCCTGTAAGTAATCCCAGTAAAACTCATTGGTTCACTAACTTGGACTTTGGCGATATTCTTTGGTCTGTCCTTGGTTCCCTATCTGGGGTGAGTAGACATTTATTTATTTGCGTCTCCCCAGAAACAGTATATTACAATGCATGAGAAAACTTCCACTTCTGGGGTAAGAGGCTACCTTTTGTTCACCATGGAAGAAGTAAATGAGTCTCAATATTTTTCTTCTTTTTGGTAGGAATTTGCAATGCTGACATTTCAGTTCCTAGATCTAGCAAGCAGGTAAGATATTTTGCCTAAATTCCTCCCAAATTCCCACAATATACTTGGCAACCAAGTTTCCTACTTACCTGTCCCAACCTAAATGAGATCCTCTGATCCCTCTGGTCACTTTAGTTTTGGAGATATTACATTTGACATGTATATATAATCAACTGTGTTTTCATGCTTATATGTAAATATAACCAAATTGATTCATAACCAACTGATAAGGTAAAGACTGGTTCTATTCTGTTCTAATAAACTAGAGGTATTTTTAACTGTGGTTACAGTATTGGTGACAAGAAATGAATTGAGAATTGCAGCATCATATACTATAAGAAATAGTCAGAACTCAGATATTCCTTTCTTTAAGATCACTTTTGGAGTTGTTAGTTTAATAACCAGTCAGAAAAGGCTAATACATCCTGCCCTGTACACTCAAGGTTTCCCTTGGAAAACCCTGGCCTGGAAGCTTAACTTGTTTAAGAGCATCTCTCAGCCTCAGCAATCCTTAGGGCTTAACACTTAGGGAGGGATGAGCCTAGTGAATCTGGTCAATTTCAAGTACTTTCTGAAGCTATTGAGTCATTAACCTCCCTTTAGTACATCCAGGAGGTCTTTACTGGGAGGATATTGCTAAACTCCAAACCCTGGCCATCTCCTTTTAGCTCATAGGACTATATTACCTCAAAATATATTTTTTCTTGCACCAGAAATGTTTCTATAGCTATGTTTTATTCAGGCTACAGTGCAATAAGCTTGGGCTCATAGTATCAACTAATATCCAGAACTAAACTAAGAACTATCTTCTTAATAAATTCTGTTCCATCATGCTGATAATTCTCAAACTTATCATTACAAATAGTATGGTATCAGCACTAAGGAGCAAGAGTGAGTGATAAAGGGAATCCGAACCGTTAGCTTTCTAGCTATGCTCTCTAAGGTAGTGTTCAAAAAAATCACATGCTGACTACAATGAAAGGGGGAGGTGATAGTAGAATGCATGGAAAATGTTCTAGAATTCTGAGGAAGAAAGAAAGGTAAAGCAAGCATATGAGCTTTGAAATGACAGGACCTCAGGCAAACCTGTGAAACATAGATAAGAAAACCAGGGTCCACCAGAATAAGGAGCATTCTAGGATTTCCCAGAGAAACAGTGGTAGAGCTGAGATCAAAACAGAGGTTTCCTTTCTCCCATTTCCTGACTCTAAATCCAAGGCAGAAGCCACTGTGCCTTTTCTGGAGACTTCGAGAAAAGAAAATCACCACAATATGAGTGCTTTTCACACACATATATTTCTCTGCCAGGCTTCGCTCTCTTGCGAAGCCTGTGGAACAGGCCAGGCACACAGAGGATTTCAGGCACCTGATTCCAAGATGGACATTTGCATTTTTTCAGGACTTCTGAAGTGATCCCATATTTTCCTTGAGATTCAAATCGTTCAATTTTCAATTTTTAGAATTGTGCTTACCAGGTAAAGTTAATTGTCCTCTTTCTATAATGGCATTACTGTGTGGTTCACTTCCTTTCCGCTTTCCATTTATCCCGTTGAGAGGCAAGTATGATGCTGAGACTTACAGAATGATTCTGGATGTTCAGAAAAGAAAACTGTGATGGTGACAACATTTAAGGCCCCCAAGTCTCTTTTTACTTCATGAACAGTTATCATGAGTGTTACAAGAAAAATCAGAATCTCTGTGTAGAGTGAGACACCATCTTTAACTATGAATCAGAATCCCTGTGTAGTGAGACACCATCTTTAACTATGAATCGGAATCCCTGTGTAGAGTGAGACACCATCTTTAACTATGAATCGGAATCCCTGTGTAGAGTGAGACACCATCTTTAACTATGAATCGGAATCTCTGTGTAGAGTGAGACACCATCTTTAACTATGTCAATTCCAAGTTCTTTTCTGTTATCAGCAAGGATGCTTTTTTTTGGTAATACGGTTGTGGGGTCTGTGTTGTCACTCTGCCTCTTCTGTTCCTTTTTCTCTTTTCTCCCTTGTCTTTTCATCAGTCTGTCCATCCACCCACTTTTATTTAGTTTTCTCTTGAGCACCAACTAGCTTAAAATGGGCTTTTAAAAGCAGCAAAATACTTTCAGAAGACATAGTCTTTAAAGACACTTCCTACATATCAAGTGCTCCTGAAGCACTATACACAGAATGACAAAGCAAGAGTCTGCTGTCCACATTAAGTTACATCTTTATGAGTGCTTTAAAATGGCCATTAAATTGTGCTTCCATTATCCCACAAGGTTACACAATGATTACGATATAAAATGGATGCGTGGGAACACACAGTCTCACTTTACGTGTGGGAGTACATGTCTCATTTTGTTAAATAGTAATGTGGTGGTTTTTGTTGCTGTTTTTTTTTTTAAAAACACTGCTATGAGGATTGGATTATCTTAAGGAGTTTTCTTAAGGGGGAAGCAGCTAGAATAACCTTTACCTTTGGGGTGGTGTCTATTAGATTGTTACTAGGCAGACTGTTCCCTTGGCAACACATGAATTCATAATAGAGTTTCAGGAGCCATCCTTGGTTGTAAAAATACTGAAATGCCACTGGAATCAGAGGCTTATCTGACATTTGGATGATACACAACAAGAGAATACAAATACTGTCTCAGATCTGTTCTTTACTGTGACTTTATGTGATTCTGACAACAGCATACTTTAGGTAGGACTACCAACAAATTCATTTAAAAATATAATCGTTATTAGCACACACACAAAAACTCAGTCAGAAAATCAGTTTTTAATAAAAAATATCCCCCCAAATGAAAACAGAAACACAAACTATCCTCAAGATTAAAAGAAACTTTGTCTTTTAATGACAAGATAAGGCTGCTAAATGCAGAGGTTATACTGAAAGATGCCTGGAGAGAAAGCTTACATCTTTAGTCATAAAGCGATTAGACCAAGAGCTTTTAAAATAGATGGCATAATCTGAGGGGTAATATCAGTTCCTGTCTAAAACAATGGACATGGGATGAATGCCAACAATAGACAGTTTCCTGAATACCACTTGATGCCACGGAGTAGCAGAAATAAGGCCAAAGAAGAAATATGTCAGGAAGCATTCCACAGAGACACACTTTGAGAAATGTGTTCTTTGGCAATTTCATCAGTGTATGAATATCATAGGAGAACTCCACAGACCCAGATGGAAGGTCAATGGCTTGATGCCTATCTTGATGCAGTCAGGGGTGTAACAGGCCAGGAGTGGTGGTGCATACCTGTAACCCCAGCACTCAGAGGATTCGAACAGGAGGATCATGAATTCCAAGGCCAGACTGGTCTACACAGCGAGACCTTGTCTATAATAAATTAGTAAACACCTAGAGTTGCAATAAACATGAGAAACATGAGATTACTTGCTCTGTAGTACAGCATACTTCTCTGAGTAAACTTTTTTAATGTGTATGAGCGTTTTGCCTGCATGTATTTAAGTACACTCTTGTGTACTGTTCATGGAGGCCAGAGCAGGTTGTTGGATCTCCTGGAACTGGAGTTATAGATGGTTGTTAGCCATTATCTGGTTGCTGGGAACCAAACCAAGGTCTTCTACAAGAGCAGCCAGTATTCTTAATTGCTGAGCCATCTCTCCAGTCCCTAGTAAACTTAAAAAAAAAAAAAAAAAAAAAAGAACTAGACTCTAAAATAGTAAATACATAAACTAGTAAGGGTCATTTATTGTCATTATGAATAATATATGCTATATATAATTGTCTTTTATTTTTCTATTACTGGAAGCTCAGTAGATTTGTTTATAGCACCATGAAACACACTGAGCAAGCAATGTACTGCATCACTAGATGGTAAGAAGTTTTCAGGTTCATTACTCTCTCATGGACCACCATCATACATATGTGGCAGGCTTTTGACCCAAACACTTTATGTGGTGCATGTCTATAGCGACATGCCAAATAAAAAAGTAGTATGTAAATGAGGTAGGGGGAAGGCAGACTTTAAAGATGAACATCCCTGTAGTTGTAATTCTTTGTGGTCTGAGAAGACAGTAAGAGGTGACAGAGCCCTTAGACTCACAATTCTGTCATAAGGCGCTCCACTGTAACCCAGAGAGGATTGTGTTGGACTCGCAGATAAGCTAGAAATTTCCCTCTCTTAAAAACAAGCAGTAATAAAGTTACTGTGTATGCAAACACACTTCAAGAAAAGGAGGAAAGAAATGGGAGAAATGAAAATGGAAACTGGATCTTACACAAAAATTAATATAAATGTGCAATATAATAGAGCTTTACATGGTACTGTTTTGGTGCCCAGGTAAGTAAAAAGGGAGAACTGTTTCTGCTTGGTCTCTTTCAACAGAGTAAATTTCTGCCAAAGAGGCAGAAATTCCAGTGTGTCTGACTGCGCTAGAAATGCAGGGAGTCGGAGGTCTGGACTGCCAGGCTACTCTAGCAGCAGCCCCACCCCCCAGGAAATAAGAGCACGGGGACGTACACTGTTCAGATAAGGAAAAGGTAGGGAGATGTTGTGTTAGTAAACACCACCTGTAAACCTGGTAAGTTCACAGGAAAGACAGAGCTTCCTGAAAAGTATGATCATGAAAGGAGTGAAATTATTCATACTAGCACAAAGCTGGTGTAGTAGACATGTGCATCAGAGCCAGTAGAACCTAGAGAGGAATCTGGATGGTCCTAATCAAAACTGAGGCTTTCTCCCCGGCTAATGAATTTTAACTGGGTGTTACTTGAAGAACTTTGAACTTCTTCGTAGTTGTTGCCTGTTGCACTTGTGCTCTATGTTGACACTGGGCACAGCAAGACATGCTTCTGTCACATTACCATTTCCTTCTGCCTCTATTTCCTGCTCAGTGAAAGCATGACTTAAAATGCTCCACATACTTAAAAAAATTAAAATTAGTACATTTTTGCACATTTCATACATTTATACAGTGTACTTTGTACATATCCATTTATTACTAACTCCCCCCAACTCTCCCCAGGGCCCTCCACTGTCTCCCTCCTAACTTCCTGTTCTCTTTTTACAATTGTTATTAATAACCTAGAGTTCATTTTGCTACCTATATGTTCATGGGTATGGGCCCACCCACTGCACCACATCTCCCAGGAGCCACCAACTGCCAATAGCTCCTCAGCTAAAGGTGGGACCTTGGGGGCCCCTCCCCCACCCACAATGGAATTTTGACTGGTTTAAATTGTGCAGGTAACACAGTTGCAGAGTTGATATGTACAATGATGACGCTATGTCTGGAAGCCAAAATTTCACAGCTCTCCTGCCCATCCACTAGCTCTTATGCTGAGCATTTTTTCTGAGAACTTCATACATGACTACTCTTGTTTCCACTCTCCCCCTCCAACTCTTCCTGTGTCCCTCCTGCCCCACTCCCTCTCAATTTCATGTGACTGTTTCTTTATTGTTACGTGTATTTATAATCTACTGAATCCATTTAATGGTATTTGTGTATACAGGTATTTAGGGATGATCACTTGGAACTGGACATATCAGAAAGTTCATAGAAAACTGATTCTCTCCCACACCCTAGCAACCACTGATTTGCTTGTAGCTCTTCATCTAGAAGTGGGACCTTGAGCAAGCTTCTTTTTAACACAAGACTGCTATAATACATTTGCTAGTAGTTCAGAATGGGCTATGGACCTCATTAAAAGCAGGGAAGCAGAATCTGCCAACGCTAGACTTTAAGAGCTAAGTTAAGTCTGAGATGTAGGGTCCTTAAAGGTGAAGGAAATGTATAAAAACTTATGAAAAATAATGTCTCAGGGTAACTTGGCGCTTGTTCGCTTCCCTGCTGGTTGGTGGACTGAGCTGCAAAAAGAAATCTTTTAGCATTTAAAAACTCTTGGAAGTGACATCTCCTGAGGATAGTCCAGTACAAAACAGAGATTTCAGCCAAACTTTCCTAAGTTGTGATATTATAAGCTATTGCTCTTATAAAATGGACTTGCTATATGTTTTGAAAAATGATTCTAAGATCATTAGCTTTGGTTTTGGTGACCAAAATGAAGTCACAATTCCTGTAAAATACAGGGAAAAGTGAGTTTTAGCATAGTTTCTAATTTGGAAAGCAGTAAATTGCTATGTGAGTGGTCAATAATGTTTTATTTAGTATTAAAATGTTTCCTTGGTCTTTCTACTTTGAAATAAAAAAGGACAAAAATAAAGCACTTCACCATTTAAATCACTCTTATTTAGAAAGAATTTTAATTCAGTTCCACTTAAAAAATAAAAGTTGTTTCTGTATCCCCACAATGAACACATAAGCCACATTTTCACATACAGAAAACTTACATTCAATTGTTTATAAGCTATATCGCCATATAATACATTTACATTCATATGAAGCACATGAACTTGTTAAATTATATATACTGTGACTTTTATATATCTGATCCCTTTTAAAACAACCAAGGAGTAATATGCTTATTCTCTAAGTCAGTTCAAATAAAATGATTTAGGTTAGAAGTCTATTTGAAAGAATTATGAATAACCATATTCATACAATAAGGGTCAGTAATTTTAAGCATAAGCCAGAAGCTAAAGCTTTACTAATTTAAGTAATTTCCAATGCATGAGATTTTTTTTAACAGGCTGCACTGTTTAGTTTGCAAGTCACTTCAAATGGTTCACACATTTTTTTTGTGTGTGTGTGTGGGCACCAAGGGGAAAAAGCACCAAGGATTTATTTTTTCTTTCATATTAGATGAAATTATAACAATGATCTCAATTTTTCTTCCAAATCTAATCATATGTAAACAGCGTTTAGGACAAATGCTCAATGGTCAAGTTTTCTTGGTGAGACCAACAAGTACGCTGGACATAAAGATAGAAACTAGCTAGATAGACGTTCTACGTAACACCCACCAACTTAGTTTAACATTGACAGCTCCCATTTTTTATCTGAATCCATTCGTTCTAAAGAAATTCTCTGAAAAGTATGTGTAAAATTTATAAACTTATCAGCTACATCTCTTAAATAAAAACAAACTCTAAAGGCGCTTTCTTTGCTAATATAGAAAGCAAATTTTTTTCTTGATAAACAGAGTACCTCGTATGGTAAAGAAATATATAAAGAAAATATTTTCTACAAATTAAATTGTAAATTTATGTGTATAAAGGTATAGTTCTCCCAACTGTGTTTGTAATATTTTAAATAATTTGCAATAAAAATTCAAAGCACAAATTAAGAAAATAATTCATGTTTTACATACCCCAGGTAATAAACACTGCAGCATGTGCTGCATAACAATAAAGCAGCTGCTGATGTAAATGGTCAGTGAGCGCTCTTTGGAAACACACTTTACAAAGCCATCACCTGTGTTGTTGCCTGTCAGACTTTACTAAGTGCAGTCTTGTGGAGACGGAAGCATGGAGAGCTGGCACCTGCCAGGACTCTGACTCTGGTCCAGGTCGGCTGGCTTCATGTCCTTTGTCCTTACACAGGCACATGGTAATCATCACACTAACAATGACAGGCAGTTGTCATGAATCTTGTTACAGACATTATGCTGACAGACGTTATTTTGAACATTTCCAGGTCATGACAAAGCTCCTCACCTGACTATAAACAAAGAATCATCTAGATTTAAAAGTGTTTTAAAATGAATACAGAGACACATAATGTAAAACAAATTACTTCCTGTGACAAGCTTCAGTCAAGGTTTATTACACATCTTTTGCTACTGAACAAGTTACTTGTCTAAAGATAAGCAACTCCAGTCTTTGACACGGTTTCATTTCTTTTTCCCAGTGCTTTTTTTGTGTTCATGTCCTTCAGTCTTGCTGGCTATACTCTTTTTCCGAGATGAGGTATTAGGAACAACTGCAGCAGAAGGTCCACTGACAGCTATACAAAATAAAGAAAAAAGAAAAACATGTATGCAAGTCATCTAAACTAATATAACACTGCTGGGCGATGGAACAATTTTTGTTATAATTGCAATGTAAGCAAAACATAAACATTCAATGTAATATTTTAGACTTCTAGTTTTTAGAAGTCAGTACAAATATATAAACTCAATAACAAACAGCTATGTTTACAAAATAAAATGTTAATTCAATATTCATTCTTCATGGGAAAAACTAATTTCCATCATTTTCAAGTACAAACCATTGTGCTAATCTCAAGTTTATAACATGTAGCCAGGACTCTTCCCTTAGCTCAAAATACAGATATCCAACTGCCCGTTAGAACTGTGTGTATCGACAGAGGAAACACAAACTTAATATGCCTAAAATGGCATTTGCCATTTCCTCTAAAGGCCTCACTTCTTCCTACATCTTCTATCTCATCACTGCACTACAGATCTCGAAGCATTCTCGACTTAGGACTTCTTCTGTATCTGAGCCAACGTCAAAGCTCTGCCTAATCAGCAAACTATTCTGAGTGTAGTTGGATTTCTATTTTAAGTGGGTATGCTCTTGTCAGATTAGTATTTCTTCATATAACAAGCATACAATCTGCCTCAAATAGGAAGAACATTGATATAAATGGATATAGTTTTGCCATTCATTAAATCAAGGTTGTTAATGATATACTGTTAAAACTTAAAACTTAACTCCTAGTAAGAGGTGGGCACAGGAAGAAGACAGAGTTGGTTTTTCTATCAGTTATATTAAGAGCAATATCAATTGCAGGATTATTTGGTTTTCCCTTGATAAATTTTAGTTTTGCATACTTTGGAGCTCTGTTCATAATGAATATATATATTTAACTGTAAAGCACTGTTTATCTGGTGTAAATGTAGTTCTTCGCTTTTCTAAGGCTTATTGTCTACAATCAATCTAAACCTGTAAAATATATTTTTGTAGGCTGCATAATTTGGCACTAAAACATTACTCTGACAATATCACCCACTACTTAGTTATGGTATATATATTCCATTGGCCTTCAATATGATCGTTGATGTTTAGGGTAAATATTTTATTTTGTGTTTATTCCTCTTATTATGCCTTATTTCTTACCTGCTTTATTTTGAATTGAATATTTTGTAGAATTTTGTTTAAATACATCTGCTTAAGATACTGACTCTGACTTACTATTATCAAATGTAATAGAACAGAGTACCAGTTAATTTATTATTTTGATGAGGACATAAACATATCACCAATGAAGGGGTTAGGACTTGAAGGACAAAAGGATTTCATGGAAAACAAATGCCAAGGAAAAGAAGTGCCAAGGAGATGTATTTGGGTAGATGTAGAGTTCAGCTACAGCAAAACAGCAATAGCAGTAACTATTACTCATTGTGTGCTTCTGACAGCTTCATAAAAGAGAAATTATTATCCTGGTTTTATGAGTGTGAGATTAAGGATTAGTGTTGTCAACTACCTCACTGGTGATTATATAGCTACTAAGTAGCAGAACTGAGATTTTAAAATATATGCCTCTGACTCCAACACACAAACTCTTAATAAAAAGAATAGCTGAAGATAAAACTTAAAAGAAGGACCAAGAAACTAAGATATAGGTGACATGAGTTTGTAGCGAAAACACTGGAGCTATGTGATGGTCTCCAAGGACAAAAGACTGAAAGTAAGAAGAAATGAGCAGGGTTAGACTCCCCTTATCTGGAATAGAAAAGGAGAAAGAAAGAGCAAATAAGAAAAGCTGGATTAGAGGAAAGGAAAGAATATGAAGATAAGAGGAATTACTTGCAAGTCATGGAAGAAGGATCACTGACACAAATTTTCAAGAAGGTATAAAGAAAATGCTGACAAGACAGCTGAATTTGGTAATCACATCACCAGACTGAGAATGGAAGGAGATAAAGGAAAATTTGGACAAGAAAAAAATGTTCATATAAAATGATGCCTTAGGCTTAACAGAAGAGCAAAAGGAGGTCTATAAATTAGCTTGAGACAAAGAATGCAAAATGCATTTTATTGACAAATATGGGGGCAGAGGCAAAATGGGGAAGGGAAATCACACAGGCAAAAACTTTAGGGGGAAGTTAGGAGACTGAAACCTTAGATTGTACATTTGAAAGCACTAGAAAACATAATCCTAGCTAAAAACAGATTTTACAGTTATTAAACTACTCTCACTGCTGTGATTCTTGTATAGAATCTACAAATTCAGAGAGACATTTCTAACCTGGTTTGCTGCTTGCTTTAGTACTCTTTAAGGTAGCTGGTGGTGTTGGGAGGATCTTTGCAGGTGTATATGTATTTAAGGAAATTTTTCTTCTCATTGCTGGACTGGAACGTAAGGGAATAGAGGCTGAAAAGGAATAAAAAATTATAATTTAATAACTTCCTACCAATTCTATCTTAACACTATGTTAGCATTTTAAAATTTAATACTGGGAATTGAACCCTCACATGTGCTAGGAAATTGCTGTGTCACCGAGTGATACCCCTAGCCCTCTTTTACTACTTATTTTGAGACAGGGTCTCACTAAAGACGCCTGGGTTGACTCTGAACTCTGTCTGTAGTCCAGGCTGGCCTTGAACTTGTGATCCTCCTGTCTTTATGTTTCTTGAGAAGCAGGGAATGGCCTGTGCCACAAGGCCAAGTTACAAAAATTCTTATGACATAATTCAGTCACTAAAATATGAAAAATAATTAGGATGAAGAGTAGTAGAAAAACAGACAAGGCAAGGTTTGCAGAGGTAATTCAGACAAGTCATCTTTCTAATAAGGCAGCCTTCTCATAGCCTTGCTCAAATAAATGCTTACACTGTAAGTACAGCATTTTAATAGTATACAGCAAAGGAACACCAAAAGAACCAAGCAACATGTGTTACTCCATTTTTTCCTGCTCTGAGAGGCACCTAGAGAGCAGAGAGCAATGGCATACTTGCATTACCTGTAACCACCAGTTACAGGCAGAGTTCTCATGACAGGTAGTCAAGGGATGATTTATTTATAAACACCTTCCTCTACTGACATATCATAGCTAACAAGCTAACTACAGTCTAAGTACGCAAATAAATCAGATTCTCTCTATTCTCAGCTAAGCTCTAGTTTATGAAAGAGCAAGAACTGTTCTCCTTCCCACAGCCCAGCTTTCTATTCAAGAGGGAGACAGTGAATGGTGCAGAAAGAGTAAGGAAAGAGTTCCATTCTTAACTATGGAATCCTCTGGAAAAAGACAGAATGATCGGCCAGCAACGAGCACCGTGTGAGCTTCTGAGTTCGTTGTTAGGATATTGCTGGAAGTCATCCTTTAGCTACCATAAAACTTTTAAATTTTGTCCTTGATGAAGAAAAAATCTAACACTGGAAGATTTTCCATGTTTTCTCTGTTGCTATAAACACCACAAAAATCAACTCTTCTGTGCATTTGAGGCCATTCCATTAATAATTTGGGGAATTAAATACACAGTATTTAGTAAGTAAAAAATTCTGCAGTAAGCCTGTAAGATATGACATTCTGATACTTTACAATTGGTACTCTGTTTTCTTTAGTTGTCCAAAAAGACCTGGGCTTCAGTTGCTTGTTCTCAACAATGCCAACTACGTTTTTTTTCTTTAAACAGCTAACTTTCCTCAAATAAAACTTTAAATATAAAATGAATCAAAGCCTATGCTCTAGATGACGACGCCAAAGAAGATATAATCTCTGCCCTTTGGCTTTCTCTTCTTACATGTGGATTTGCAAAGGTCCTTGGGAATGCTGTTTAAAGACCAATGAAATAGATCATGTCTATCTAATCCTATCAATAGTACTGAGTAATATTTTTTCTTCTAGTTCTCTTAATAGTTAATAACATGAAATTTAAAGAAACTGTAAGGACTGAAGTATAATTTGAACCCGTGATATAAAAGACTTAATTAGAATAAACAGAAAAGAATCTAATACCTTTGCTTCATTAATGTATCAATAATGCACTGCAATGAATTGAATTCACTAACCATAGAAATGAAGCTGTCAGGAGTACTACAAAATAAACCTTAAAATATTATCTTTGTCCAAGTTTTATACTAAAATTTCCTTCAAAATACGCATCATTTTTCTATGGTCAAGTCATTCACTGCAAATCTTTGAGAATTAAATAGTACTGGCATCTACCTTGAGTCTTTCCCCTTATGACACTCATTCTTTACTTTCTGATTGAAGAGCTTAAAACCCCAGTCCAGGGAAGAAATGAAACAATCAGGATAAAGTATAAGGGTAAAGGAGTAAATTATAATAAAATTTATTTACATTATCTATGCTGAGGGGGCAGCACTGTCTTATTTTATTAAGTTATACATAACACAAAATAAGATGGATTCTCTTAAGTTTCCTGACTGGCTTATTTGTAACTGTTATTTCATCCAAAATATTGTCAATGCTTAGTATTATACAAAGTCATATGTAAAGTCTGAAATTAAAACCTATTTCCCAAATTCATTGCCAAAGTGAAGTAGTCTAGACACATCTTCATCACCATTACTGATTGAAAGCTGGAAGGCAAAAGGCATCAGCTTGCAGAAACAGATAGAGTAAAATGTGAACAGTGCTCTTGGATTCTATAAGTGTGATGGTCCAGGATGAGGAAGACACATCAAGATATGAAAGTGGCACTCATTCTAAGACATATAATAAATACCATTTTATTCTTAGGCATATTTATAGCACCATCTGCAAAGAAAGTTTGTGATTTGAGTAGAATAGCTCAAAGAACAATCTCTTAAAACTAATGCTTCCCAAACTGAAAATTCCAGCATGCTGAAGGATGCTACAGAGCTGAAAATGGCATGTGCCAGCTGGACTACTCTAACTAAGAAGTACCCTGAGCATGTCCCAAATTGGCAATCCTCAGAACAGTGCCACATGATGTTCAATGTATTACCCCCCAAAATGTTTTACTCTAACAACAAAAAGTTTCCAGAAATCTGGGTTATACAGGAGTCTATAGAACTTTAACCTTTTATATGCTAATGGAACTACAAGTCAAAGGGAGACAGGATAGAGTAGGTTCCAAAACTTACTTAGCTTTGAACACTTTGTCAATACACACAAACAAGAATATTTTTAAGAAATATAGTTTGAAGCCAGGCATGGTGATACATGCCTTTCATCCTAGCACTAGGGAGGCAGAGGCAGGTGGCTCTCTGTGAGATCAAGTCCTGCCTGTTCTAAGTGGCAAGTTCCAGGCCAGCTGTGGCTACAGGAAGAAGACCTTGTCTCTAAATGAGATCAACTCCCCTTCCCTCCAAAAAATACAATTTGAGGGGCTGGAGAGATGACTCAGCAGTTAGGAGCACGTGGGGTTCAGTTCCCAGCACCCATAGGTCAGCTAACAACCATCCATAACTCTAATTTCTGGGAATTTGATACCCTCTTCTGGTCTCCATAGGCACTGTACACATAAGTGCACTTATATGCATGTAAAACACTCATACAATAAAATAAAAATACATAAATTTTTAAAAATTGAAGAAAGAAAAATATAATTTGAAAGCCTGTTGTCCTAATTTGGTCTCTTTGATTAAGAGATCTTTCTAAATCCTGCTGTATGGCATATGCTTGGGAAGTTGAGGTGGGGGGCGTTCAAAAATCAACCTGGGCAACATGAGAAATCCTGTTACAAAAAACCAAATCAATAACAATGACAACAAAACACCTCTAACTATTTACCAAAAGTGGTGAGGGGATGGGCAATTGTGAGTTCATGTGGCCTATTTTGTAAGTTATACAATATGAATGTGAGACTTCTGGCAAATACAGTATTTTTTAAACATTTTATTTATTATTTTTATTTTTTGTGTATGAGTGTATTGCCTGCATGTGTGTAAGTGCACCCAAGTCATATGATGCCCACAGAAGTCAGAAGAGAGCATCAGATCCCCTGGAACTGGAATTACAGATGGTTTTTAGCCATCATACGGGTGCTGGGAATTGAAGCCAGGTCCTCTGCAAGAGTTGTCATTGCTTTTAACCACTGAGTCATCTCTCCAGTCCTGAGTTTTTAAAAAGATTATAATTATATGATACTGTTTACTTTTACTGCCAGAAAAAAAATTGGGGGATAGAATCAAGAAAAGTGGTACATTACATATTACACCAAAGAATTACTAATAATATTAATTTCCACCTGTCTACATTAAACATCTATTCGTTATTACTACTGAGTCTGGATTTTTTCTAATTTGTGCTAAATTCAAATAATATGTACTCTCCAATAATTAAACAATAATGAAATGAAATTTTCATACAAATTTCAGGGATCTTGCGTAGAACTTCAGTTGATGGAGAAGCAATGGAAGCGAGAAAGTCATCCACCTGCTTTAAAGACAGGGCATTGTGAAGAGTTTCTAGAGGACAAATAGATGGCACCATGGAATACAACTCAAAGCCTATAACAGAAAAAAATGAAAAAGTAAAGTTGGTTATTTTAAAAATCAGTCATTCAAATGAGGTGACAGTTGCTCTGAACTGGAGAATTTAGATTTTTACATGCAAACACATAAGATCTTTCAAGTCATGACGCCAGATGCTATGCAACATGGGATAGAAACAAGATACAATGACAGCCATTGTAAATGTAGTCATGTAATATAGCATGCACACAACTTCCTTCTATGTTGGTAAAACCTAAGAATAACAATTATGGGAGAAAACATGGACTGGAGGAGATACAATTCTTCAGTTTCTAATCTTTTACTGTCAGATCTATTCAATAGCTGAATAAACTGATGCCATGATGTGTCAGGATATTCCAGTATCCCAGTAAATCAGATACTTCTACTAATGACTAAATAATAACCCAGGTAAATTTTCATATAAATGTTAGGAGTCAAATTATGTAGTTAAATGCAAAGCATGAATTTAAATCCTTTTCTAGGCATGCCAAGGCCAATAATCTTCCCTAGTGTGATCCTGAAGCAACATTCATTCACTTATGGCATAATTAAAATACTGAAGCATATTTTACCTACCTTTACCAAACACCAGTCATTCTATTATTGGAAATCTTTTGGCTGAGTACAGTTAGACCAAGGAAAAAGCAATATAAAGTACAAATATATCATATCTAACAATGGTAATAAAATACAAAATTTGCATGAACAATCATGCAGCAATGTATTAATATGATCAGTGAAACAAATGCACTTCATCTACAATTTATTTAAAACAAAAGTACTGGTTATTTCTCTTTAAAAAGCAAAGTATCTATTTAAACTTTATTCAACTGAATGGCTTTAAAAACTGCTTTTATATGCTGCTAAAATAATGCATTTCCATATTCACTTTACCAAAATTCAAACTAAGTCTCCACTGAAGAAATACATTCGATGCTTAAATTTACATAAAAATCTAGTATCATTAGTTAAAAAATAAAAATAAGCTAAACTCAGACTAAAAAAAAAAAGAACTCATTCAATATGCAAGTGTTCAATATAAGATTGAGTGATATTTATTTAAAACTTTGAGAGGAATCATGAATTGCTGGAATTCTCAGGTGGTAGGGGAACTTTGATTAAAAGGGAATTGAATCTTATGAAAATAACCAAAGGATTAATAAAACTAATGCTTGATTTCAGGTGCAAACCAAGGCATGACAGAACATTCATGTAATGAAAGAAAACAAGAAAAACCATAAAATATCATAGCAGCTAACACGCCTCACTTAGTTCAGCACTAAAAAAAAAAAGCTTTAAGAACTCTCTCTTTCTTCAGTACGAGAGATTCATGCAAATTAGCGCAAATCCTTTCTTTGCATTGTACTAAACAATGTCTTTTTCTCCTTTATTCTGGGGGTTTATGATATTGTTTTGTCATTTCTTTCATTTTCCTACTATGTTTTCTAACAGATAAATGACATATGACCCAGTTGTTCTGGGTACAGTTTTGCCATCTCTCTTTAATCAACTCTTCAGTGTACAATGAAAGGGTTAGCGCAATTTAAAAAGCCACCCTGCTGACATGTTTAGAAGCTCTAAAACATACCACTGGAGCCTAGAAATTCCATAGAGCAAACGGACCAGCACCTATAGAGGTGTAGGTATTCTGCACAGAGGCCCAGAAAACAAGGTGAAGCACTGTCAGAAGCTACTTGTTTCACCATGTTCCTTGAACTAAAGATGAAGGGACGAGTAAGTCGACGATGTTTGCAAAAGATGGAAATAACATGGAAGTTATGGGAAACAAAAAGTGAGAGTCAAGTGACAGTTCACAGGACAGATAACACTACAAAAAAGAAAAAAGGAAATCTTGAAAACACAAAAGAAAGATTTCTACAAGGAATACATTTATATTATATGCATTAAGTTGTATAAATGTAGGAAACTCACATTTAAAAGAAAAAGCCTAAGCCAAAGGAATATAAAATTACTGTATTTTCTATTAAAGTTAACATGACTTTATTATTACTATTTTACCTTGTGTTTAATATAGAACAATCCCAGACAGAACCTGCAATGCTGGCTTTTAAAACTTAAGCATTTACTAAAAAGCTGTAAATCTCTTCTTAGAACTTCTGTGACTTCTGTTTTCCTTTCCACTCACGTTAATCTTCTAAGAGGTTCTTATGCACATAGTATTTTCAGAAGTTAAAGCTGTATAAATAAGGACCATTTTCTCCTAAAAGTAACCTTTATACAGCTACAGTGAGGGATGACTGCATGTTAAACTATTCGGTTAAGCTTTTTGGATAAACTGTCACTTGAGGATGAGCTCTTAATTCACCTTCAAGAAGTATTAATGGACTGTGGTCTAGATGTGTTGTTAAAAGATCTCAAAAGCAGAATACAAATGTATGTTGAATTCTTATGAATTTTTCATAAAAGTAAGTTTTTGAAAGACTTATTTAGTTAAAAATCAAAAAGATTCCAGTAATAAAAATATCTTCACTACAATTAAAAGAAAAAAACTTGTGTGTATATTGAAAATTTGGTGGGGGGTGAAGGGTAGGGTCTCTGAAGTATTTTAAAATGATCAGTTTGCACTAAGTGTGATGGTTCAAACCTTTAATTCCAGCACTCCAGAGGCAGAGACAGGAGGATCTCTTTGAGAGTGAGGCCAGCCTGGTCTATATAGCAAATTCCAGGTTAGCTGCGGCTACTGGGAGGCTCTGTCTCAAAAAATAAGTAAAATAAAATAAAATAATCAGTTCTAACCACCAGGCATGGTGGCTTATGCTTATACATCATAGCACTTGGGAGGGCTGGGGCAGGACTTAGGTAAATTTGAAGTCAACCTGGTAGCCTTGAGCTGCAATATGAGACTCTGACTCAGACAGACACCCCAACACATACACACAAAATCAGTAAATATTTCCTCTTGCACCATAAGATCAAGCTTTAAGGAACTATAATATTTTAACAATTTTATAATAACAGTCATACACTTTCCTCGTCAGCCTCAGTATTACTGAGTCTTGAGTATAACTGAGTTACTGGATTTTAACTTTAGTCTTCTTTCCACCAGGAATTCTCCAAATTTTAAGAAAAACCAAAGGCACTAAAGGAATTTGCTGCATGGTAACAGCAAACCCTATTGCCACCCAAGGACAGAGTTGAGGCCTGACAGGTTCCAAAGTCACCCACACACATCTTATCTGGTTTTGTTTTAGAGATAACCAGAGATAAATGATGTTTGCTACACAGTGAAGTCTGCAACAGCTGGTTCCCAAGAGCTTTGCAAGAAGTTTCTCATCTGGTTCTTTGGCATGGGTTGCTTTGTATTTTTATTGAATATCTCAATGATTAGAAAAAGAAAAATTAAAATCGTTAGGAATTAAGAACAAATTAAAGAATACTAATTGTGTTTTTTTTTAATTGTCTAAACTGATCACCCAAGATATTAGAATCTTGAGGTATTGATTTAGAATTAAGCCTCATCATTACTGTGGTCATTTAAAAATCTGTTGAGTAATGTTGAATTATTGTGAGAATCACAGCTGAAAAAAGGGAGCAAGACAGTATCAGGAGTTTGGCTAAATGAGTTGGAATTATGTGCCAACTGGATTAAGATAGTTAAGTAAATGATACTGTATACCCCACATTTTGAAATAAAAGAAAATTTTAAGAGATGAGCAGGGGAGTATCTTTTAAAATAAAAGCAAAACGTACCATTGGTTGGGTGTCGAGCAAATGAGATAGAAAACCTTTTAACAGCAGAACCGCGTGTGGCGTCTGAGAAAGAGAAAAACAGGTACCTGAAGTTTGTAACAGCTGCCAAAAGAACACTCAAAAATAGAGGGGAAACAAACATGGGAGAAGGCCAGAATTAGGTGTCATGCAGAAGGGACAATGAGAGAAAGCCAATGACTGGTTACAAACAGTGAACTGGCTTGATGACAGGAGCAGTGCTGAATGAAACACAAAAGAAAAAGCAAGATGAGCTGGCAATTCCAGTAAATCCATGTCTCGCTGACTCATGTGAACTTGTGGATACAAGAGCAAAAGTTTTAAAGAATGCTGAACCTGAAATCGCTAAAAACTCTCCACTTATCAAAAGGGACAAGCTTTCAGGAGTCACAAAAGCATTCTGAATATGAAAATATTAAATGAGCTTTTCTTAATTATAGTGTGGTGATCTCCTTCAGGGATGCTAAAATATTCTCATTCTACATTATTTTTACAAAACAAATGCCAATATACTTCTCTCAAGAATAAACATTGCCAATATACTTCTCTCAAGAATAAACATTCTATTCACACTATCTATAGTTTGCCATATCAGTCAATAAAATGAGGGTTAACAATAGACAAAAGTTAAAAAAGATGAAGGAAAATTTTCTTCCTAATATGAATTCTCAGTTATCTAAAAAAGAATACACATAATGAAGTTCTAAATTCTCCATTTTAACAAACAACTTATTGTACAAGTACTGTAGGTCTAATTGCAATTCATTGTTTGATGAAACACAGATCCCAGATGTGGATAACGGAGCACTGAGAGTCATTCAGGAAGAGGGTGGCAGGATTCCATCTAAATCAGTTTGCGGCCTTAGACCTGCTTTTGAGAAATGCTGCCCATGAGTGTGTGCATGGAAGTAGGCATGACTCTGTGTGCATGTGTGCACATACCATCTATGCAGCCGGAAGAGGTCAGCTTTTTACGTTGAGTACGAGCATAGTCCTGTAGGTTAGGTGCACTTGATGAACCCCCGAGCACTGAGGTGCTAAACAGGCCCGCACAGTGAGACCCTGATGGGAGTTAGAGAAGATACATACAACGGGTGTTCTTCCATTCACATTGGGAATTCATGCAGCATGCAGTCAGCAGAGCTCTTACCAACACACAGGCAGCTTTTGGCAGTGCCGTGAACAGATGTACAATATGACTGTAATGTTCTACTGATACCGATTTTAATACCATGCTTCTAGTACTCAGCACTATTCATCACAGATACAAGTGGGGTGATTTAACGCTGGATATGATGCCATCTTTGAGGAATAATAGGCCAACACAATAATTAGTTGTCTACATGCTAAAAATACTAAAAATATCACCATGGAAATTAATTTACGACCAGAATGGGGTCTGATGATCAATCTAAAGAGGAGGGATACATAGATATGTGTGTGTATGTGTGTGTGTGTGTGTGTGTGTGTGTGTGTGTGTGTGTGTGTGTATACATATATATATATACCTCTTTTAGCAAATATTAAGTTATATTCAATAAACATTTTTGAATGTATACCTGAAAAATAAGGAATCTTTTCTGATGCCATCAAATTAAGAATTATCAAAACTTTCTTATGAAAAAGTATAGCAAAGGCTATTTATTTGTAAAAATTGGCAAAGTCACTCCTTTTCAGGAAATCAAGCCTAATCTACTTTAAATTTCTAACACTTAACAAGTGACTTAAGATTTTAAGATGTTAACAAAGGCCTTCAATAAAACCCATCATAGACAAGTAAAACACAGCCAAGTGTAATCCAATGTTTAATTTATAACAAAAGACTTCAGATTTAAAGTTTTTATCACTGCAGAATGAGTAAATGATTTCTAATAAATATACTACAATAGTTCAATGAAAGGAAGTGATATGCATTTTCATATACCTTTTTATAAAGATACTTGGAGATTACTAAAAAAGTAACTAACAAAAAAAAGCTTCAGGTATATAGTTATTAACAGTTCAGATGCTTACTTCAGAGACTGCAGTGCAAATAAAGACATCTAGTTATGCTTTATTAAGTCTATTTGGATCATTATTTACAGAAAGTACTACGCCCTTGCTTCACTTTATCAACAATCAGCTTAAATCCAGTCGGTCTGAGCAGGCATCTCCAGTGTTGCTGAGTATTTACTAGAGAAGTGATTCTGTTTATTGTTCAATAAAGAGTTGGACTGCCGCTATGCATGAGTTTTGCTTTAGCTTTCCTTTAAGAGTTGCTTGTGAGGAAAATTACACCCTAATAGGGTCTGAAACACTTCTATTTAAAAATCCTTCTATTTTTTTTTACTCATTTATTATCTCGCTTTCTTTTTAAATTGACCTTAAAGCTATCATCTTTTGCTTTTAGTGTATGGTAAACATCAGCCAAGTTTTCACTTTGAAATGTGTGATTAGTTTATTTTAAATTAGTGAATATTAACTGTACAAGATAAGGAGTTTCATTTCAACATGCCATAAAAAGAACTTATACTCGATCCAGCCATATCACCTCTGGGTACATACCCAAAAGAAAATCAGATTTCTACAGAGATACTTGTCTACCAGTGTTTGCTTTAGCACTGTTTTAAATAACCATTATTACAGAATTAGCTTAGGATAAAAAAATTTGTTAATCAGACAAGTAAAAGGTTATTTTTGCATGCAATCCATCTTTTCATCCTTACCTCACTACAAATCTTTGAAATAAAATTCTTCATAAATTTAACTTATATGGTTAAAAACCAGCATTAGCAAGCCAGGCATAGTGACTCATGCCTGTAATCCCAACACTTAGCTGAAGGGGGAGGGCTGTCACAAGTTCAAGGGCAACCAACGGTACAGAGTGAGACCCTATTTCAACAATAATACCAAAAATATTTTTTTGAAAAAAGGAAAGAAAATGAAAGAAAGGAAGGAAGGAAGGAAGAATAAAAATGACTAGTGGTCACCTCATCAGGAATTCAAAGGGTTACACACACACAAATTAAATGCTACTTCTCATGGTATGACATTTATTTTATATTTTGAGTCATACAACAGAATTTCTGACTTAACACACATTAAATATAAACTAAAGCATAGCATTGGGTCATACTTTTATCAAGTAGAGTTCTGTATGTGTGCCTAACAGTGAATTTCAGAAGGGTATGGAATACAATTTCCTTTATACCACATACCTACAGTAGGGTTCTGCTTCTGTTCCACAAGAGTTCTTGGTGTTCGAAGATAGTTGGCATTTTCAGATACAACCTGCACAAGGAAAGCAAAGTGAGTGAAATAAAACATTCAAATGAATTAAAAATCCATACTTCATAAGCAGCCTGCTCCAGACAGACAAAGGTTAATAAGCTGTATGATAAATATTAGTAGATATACTGAAAACATGAACGATCATGCAAGTTCCCTTCTGAAGGGAGTCCATTTCATATGAAGTCCTTGCAATGAAGTGGTGTGAAGGAGGCATTCAGAATGAAACACCATGTATGAAACAAGACAGATGAAGAAATAATTCACAGATTGATATAATTTCACTCTCTCTTAAAAGAAGCCCATTGCCCACTCTTAAAACAGCGCCTGTATTTGAAGGGGAAAAACAACCACAAACAAAAGAAACGACAGACAGACTTCTGAAGTCACCACAGTTTCTGATCCATGCATGGGCTTTATCAGAGTAACCTTCAAATAGTCACAGCCTTAATGGATACCATAATCCCTTTTCCTATAATTAAATGCTTTATATTTCCAAGAGGAAACTGCTGAAACTATCAGAAAAGTCATGTGTTGACACTAGACCTTCCCCTGGAAAACCAGAGTATTTTCAGTTTCCTGATGGCATCATAGAAAGTCCTTCTGGAGTCACTTTACTTTGAACCATATTGCTGATGTACACATACATACATGCCCCCTCATCTTAGGAAAACATACTGCATACACCCTTAAGTTACATACTTCCAGATACAGGAATAACGAGAAAGGGAGAATTCAATCATTATTAGATATATGCTGCTAATGAAGACCAGGGCACATAAAGTTTAGTATTTTTTAAAATATTCACATTCTCAGAAAATTCTAAATGAAATGAAACTTTTCAATAATGGGGGGATTATTAAATATTCATAATATCAAATTGTATAATTTTGTTTCTAACAGTTTTATAGGACAACTAAGGTCAAAGAAAACTTCTTTCTAAATCATTTTATTAGCATGACTAATAATCCAGGATAATTATGATTTAAAAAAAAATCCTGGATACTTAAAACATTCCCAGTAAAAATGCGGAATACATGCAGTGCAAGTGGCTTCTTTCCCTCAAATATTGTCCAATATCAGAAGTATTAAGTGAACTCAAAGATACAAAACAGAAGGATTTACTGTGATGTAAAATACAAGGGATTAGATGTCCTCAAAGACAGTTGTTTGTTGCTCTGAATGCAGGGAGGAAAAATGTTTAATGAAGTAAAGTTTAAAAACCTGTTGCCATGAGCCAAAAATACTGGATGTGAAAGCCAATGATTTGGGGGAGACAGGGGAAGAGGTGATTTGTTCCCCTGATCTGCGTCTTCGACGCCCAGTACCCACACCACTGGTATAATGCAGCCAGGTACCAGTACCCTCTGGGCTAGACACACTCAGGGGGCTCTCTTCCTAGAAGTGAGAAAAGGGGCAAAAAAAAAAAAAAGAAAAAGAAAAAAGAAAAAAGAAAAAAAAAAGCAGAGCATGCAAAGTTAGATACAACAGAGCCAAATGACCAGAAAGGAAAAAAAAAATACAGTTTATTTGCACTTGTCTATCAATCTTTTTTTTTCTTAAAAACATTAAGCAGCAATTTGGGAGTCAATAATTTTAATACTAAAGAATTGATATGAATGATGCAATATACCATCAATTTTATATAATTATAGAAATATCTTATTACCTTTAAATATACAAAATATACTGCCTACTTATCACTTCTCTCTTAAACTTAGTATGATCATAATATTTCTTTTTTAAAGCAACTATTTAAAAAGTATTCTAGTTTAATTTAGATGTTAAAAAGATTTTGTGGTACTCTGGGTTGACTTTTTAACTGAATGCACAAAGGGTTAAAGGGATTTCAATGTATGTGGAAAAGAACATAAGTCTGCCACACGTTAAACAAAGACAGGGGATGATAAGATGGACATAAAGTGTACTTCTTTATATTTTCAAGCTGTGTACTGTTTACCCCATCCCAAAGATAATTTATAAAGCTCAGTAGGCAAAGCATGCAGCAAACATTCTCATCTTTTATGTTTGTACATTGAGGTTTCAGACAGTGAGGACAGAGTAAAATCTACTTGCACAAAATGAAGAGAATAGTCTTTTTCTTTGAGTGTCTTTTGGAAGTACATACTTCTTACATCCATGGAGATGGTGCACGCTGGAAAAGGTCTTCAAGTTTTTACTTCAATAATTTACCTTATGGAAGTAAAAGTTTAGCATGGCATAGAAATAATCTATTGAAATCAACTAAGTATTCATGAGAAAAAGGCTTTAAAAATGCTCTATTTTAAGAGTTAACCAGGCACTGATTCTGTTGAAGGTTTTATAAATATAGATAAGCTGCAAAAGGAAGACTCAATATGGTTTGCTGTAACAGTACATTTGCTGTAACACATACAGCACAGATCTTTCAGGGGACTGGTGGGGAGAGCATGAAGGGAAGATTTAATTGTGAAGCTGTAAACAATTTAACTAACTGAAAATGCTTGGTCATCAATACATCGAAATCACTGTCTTCATAAAAATGATGGCTTAGGTTATATTAGTATAAGTAATTCCTGTTTTTTTTCTAAAATTAAGGATATGTGAATAAAACTCCAGATTTCTTATTTTTCAGTTAAATTCTAATGTAATAAATTATCCCAAATAAGTAACCACCTTTATCTAAAATTACTTTTATAATGAAGTCAAAATATTTTCAAGGGAACCCTAATGTATGATTTCAATTATAAGGTGATAATAGTATACTTTATCAATAGTTTTTTTCCTACATGTAATTGTCAATTATTTGAAAATTGAGAATTGCTTATAGTAGTGTCATAAATGAGGCTGTGGAAATGAGGACAATTCTTTTTTGTTCCTTATCTTATGAACTATCAAATGGTAGACAATGTTATATTTAGTTATACAGACTTGTTACATGTAAACATCAACAAAAACGTTTTTAACTTAAAAGTTACTGGTTCTTTCTATTTTGAGCTTAATTTTTTACTTTATGTTTTTATCAAGATATTTAAAAAAGACTTACAAGAACTGACTGTAAGCACTGCTAGGGAAAATCTCCCTACAGAACACAGATAACTCAAAATAAAGTTTAAAATAAAAATATACACAGACATTAAAAATTAAAGTTTCATTCTAACTGTTCAACTTTACTTTTATATATTATTTAAATCTTATTCTCTCAGTGGGCATAAGAAATTGATTAACTTAAGTTACAGATCCTCATATAACATTAAAAATTTTCAATTATGTCAAACTTTCAAATTTCTACAGATTTCTGTAATCTGGCTAATAAAACTTACAGTGTTGCTGGAATCAGGGACTACTGAAGCCTCTCAGGCAACTCCTGTCTATTTTTATCAAAAAAGATGCGTGTTACATTAAACTAGGCTTTAAGAAAAAGTTCTTAACTGAAGAAAAAGCTAATACAATAAGACAAAACAATTTGGATTAGTTCATTAAGTTCTGAGAGAGCCCACAATTTCAGATTCATAATCAATTATTGTTATGAAAGATACACATAAAATTTCAAAGCCTGCTCTGTATGTTTTTTTATTTTTGTTTTGCACACAGAGTCTCATGTAGTCCAGACTGGCTCATACTCATTGAGTAGCCAAAGATGACTTTGAATCTTTAAATTCTAAATCCTTCTCCTCTACTTCCTAAGTGCTAGGACTATGGTTGTGTGCTGCCTGGTCTGGCTTATTCTCTATGTTTTTAACAGAATCTATACTTTTTGAAATTTATCTGAAAAATAGACAATGTTAACAATTAAAAATTTGCCTGGATTCCAAGATGGCTGTATAATCAAAGCTGTATTTTCTTTTCAGTTTTATTAATACAAAGCTTGCTTATTCTACACAAAACATGTTCTGACCATGTATGCTTACTTCACTTGTAGTCACCTTCCTAGACCTTGGAAGTGGAGATTTCCTGTGTATATGAATTGGCTCCGATACCATTGGTTTAAACAATATTACAGCTCGATCAACTTCATCTCTTTTAGAAGTATGAGGTTCATCATTATCAATTTTAAGAGATCTTCTGCCTTCATTCTGTGAGAAAAGAATATAACATTCTTAGAATTCAGAATTTAAAAGGTTTCTCCTGAGCCAGGTGGTTGGAACATAGCTGCAGAATCAAGAGTTTGAGGTTACAGAGAAAGATGCTCTCTCAACTGCCTTCCCCCTTAGACAAACAAAATCCAAAACATCAGAAATGCTTCTGATAAACAAAGCTAAAAACCAACTGACATATTATAAAAACACTTGTTTCTTCCAGTGAATTAATATTAATTTAATTCTTATAACACTTAGTATACTAGGTAATGTGGAAGAGGTGACAAAATCTCTTTAAGAAACATAAATACCCTGTGGAAAAGTTAAGCATACAGTGCCAATTATAAACCATATAAAAAAGTAGACTGTTAAATTTAATCAAATATGCAAACAGATGATGAACAATACTAACAAATGACAATGAAAATCAGATTAGTTTTGTTATATCAGAATGTCATCAACCTGAGCAAAAACAAAAGTATTTGAATTTATAAATTTTAGAATAAATTCTTCTCCATATATTTTCAATATTATAAATATATGTTACATACATTAAAGACCCTTAAATACTGTATTACATACCATGTGCCAAGAACTCAGATGAATGAGATACGGTCTCAAACTGTTAGACTCATAGCATAGAAGATAGTCAAGTTAAAGTGTTTTAAACCAATTATCATTGGGTATCAGAATGGACAGCTGGGTAACAGTTACAGAGTGAAAAGCACGTTTTAAAGCAGTGGGAATAAACAAACTAAACTAAATGCAATTCATTACAATAACAAAACTTAGAAACATGTTGTACAAAACTGGCCAGGCAAAGTACATAAAACTCCATCAAATCAAGGCTATACAGAATATCTAAAACTTGGGGGAAAAAATGACATTGAATAATAAAACCCCGAAAGATAGAAGTGTCTACCATCATCAAATCTATGCACTCACTAGATGCCATCATCTCACAGGTGGTAAGATCACAGGCATAGAAAATAAAAATGAGTATCCAAGAGATGACTCAGCAGGCACACATCTGCCCGCAGGGCTAATAAGGAATTGAGTTTGAACCCCAGAACCCACAAGTGGAAGGAAACTGATTCCGATTCCTGCAAATTGTCCTCTGACCACAACACATTCACTGCAGTATGCTCCACCCCTCTTCCCAAGACAAAATTTTAAAATTAGATTAAAAAAAAAAAGAAACTCCAAATGACTCTATGGCTAAATTGTTGAACTACATGATAACACTTAACAAGTTGACTTTTTCTAAAACCTTTATACAACAATTGGTTAAAATTCAGTATGAGAGCAGTAAACAAAGTGAAACTTAAATACACCTATTTATAGCAGTATAAAAACATAAAGAACATAGGAAATAAGCTGACAATATACAAAACATTAATATATCATAATTTTGACCAAAGATATAAAATAAAGCTAAACAATCAGAAATATTTTAGCACTAAAAGATGTAATTTTAAAATTCTAAAATACTCTTTTTGGAAGATTATAAGGTTATAAAGTTTATATGAACAATACAAGAAACCTGAAGTATTGAAGAGAATCTTGAAGAACAACAAAGTCAGAGGATTCTGTACCAGAAATTATTATTAAGTTGCAATAAGACTGTGATATTGACAAATAGGCTAAAGCAGTAACAGTGCAAGTTCAGAAATTAACCCACCAAAACAGTAACATATGTTGGGAATATCATAAGTGGTTCTGTAGACATTTGGGAAAAAAGGACATTTCAATTCATTGAAGAATGGGATAGCGGGAGACAATGTCAGATGAAAGAGAAGACACAGGAAAGAACAAACAATACAATCTGACTTGGAAAACAAGCTGTGACATATACACATTCTAAATGGACATGAATACATTAGAATACAATATTCTAAAACATTCGAACATTAAAAATATAAATATGGGAGTTCAACAATAATTACTGGAGTTTAAAATATATTTTGAAAAATATATGTAAGGAAAATACATAACAAAAATAAAAAAAGATGGGACAGGGAACAAAAAGTGTTTTAAGCTACTTACAGTATTTATTATATAGCAAAAGTTCTTTTGACCTAACCAAGTCAGAGACTCATATTACTAACCCAATAATAACCATTAAAAGAACATGTATAATTATCAGCTATTTCAAGTAGGAGGGATTTAACTTCAAAGAAGAAAATGAATGGAAATGGAATATAAAACATGTGGAACAAATGCAGAAGGGTGGTTTCAGAGGCTATGGTAAATCCCAAATAAATCAAATTATATTTTTATGGACTGTAAGACAAAGACTGTGAGACTAGATAATAAATATCAATATATCTTATTTAAAAGAGACACATTACAAATATATGAATCCAGAAAGGTTAAAAGAAAATGTGTAGAAAAAGATATGGAAAAGAGAAAGCATATAAGCCTCCTTGATTATTTCACAAGAGCAGTGAATACTAACCCAACAGCAGCCACTATATCATGTGACCAACTAATGGCCCTCATATGCACACAGGGTAATCATGCCTGGGCGATATGACAACATGGTCACTAAAACTATTCTGCATTCTGTGGTTCAGATGTGGAACCTAAGATAGACTTACACACTAAGCACAGCAACAAAGAAAAAAGGGGACTTTTCATCATTAAAAAAGGAAAAATTCATAAGGAAGATCAAAATATGACTAGAAATATACCCACAAACTAAAAGATCAGCAAAGGGGGAACAGAACTCCAGTATATACCAAACAGACTGACAACCACTGATTCTTCCTGGCCACATAAGGGTAAATTAGCTTTACCTAGAACTAAAGAACCATTTTAATTAATCATAATCATTTGCATCTAGGATTGAGTTTCAGTAGTTACCCAAGCCAATTTCCTCATTAGAAAGAAGCCACAGTAAACCCTATTAAATGACTGAAACAGCAATTGTAGGCTCAAATTTTCTGTCTAATTGTTTGATACCACTTCTTGCTGTGCAGCCAAGGCTGGTCTTACACTCATGATCTCCAGGCTTTAGTGCCCCAAAAGCATGGATTACAGGCATGCATCACTATGCCTAAACTTCTCTGCAATTGTAATATTCAGGGTCTAATACAACTCCAGTATAATTTAGAATATGAGGATATAAAGATAAAAATTGATCTACCAATTGGATCTACTGTGATTCAGTTAACTACAAATTGTATTATTACTACAAATTGTAATGAAAGTTATTACGGTCAAATAATTAGAAGCAAAACTACGAATGTCAGTTAAGAATGAGAAATTATAAAAGAAAAAATGAAAATGCTCATGTTAAAATCATAACTAAAGCCTACTTTGAGTTCTTAATATTAGAACAAAATGAGTAGAGTTTAATAGCAGATTGAAAAACACTACAGACAGAATTAGTGAACTGAAAGAGAAATACTATGAAGTACTGTATCCTGAACAGAGGGAAAAAATAATGAAACTACACAGAAAAGTGTAAGAAACACATGACCAAATAGTTTAAGGTCCATGGTAAGCTTAATGTAAATATGTTAGGTAGATAAAAGAATTTTTTTTCCATATTTGCTTAATTTTCCTGGAAAACTAGTTTGCAGCAAAAAGATGAAGCACATTAAAGAAGGGACAAGCCTAACATCAAGACATGAGGAATTTTTCATTATAAGAGCATTCAAAAGCCCAGAGAAAAATACCTCAAGTAATATAGAGTAAGCATAATTGTTTAAAGAGAATGGTTGCAAATGTTCCAAAAAACAAAAGTAAGGCACAGATATAAAAAATACTATCACAGAAGCAACATATCAAAGTAAAGAGGTAAAAATGAAAGGAAATCAGATTAATGTAGAATCTGGTTAAGAAGACAAAGGGATTTAGAGCAAAGAAACAGGAAGAGATGGAAACACAGGGATTGTGCTGAATCTGTATCAGGCTTTTGGCAGGATCGGCTGCTTTCACAATATTAACCCTACTAGTCCATGAGCATAGGAGGGCTTTCCATCTTTTGATTAAAATCTTTTTAAATTTCCTTGTTTGATGTCTTAAAGTTTTATTAAACTAGCCTTGCACTTCCTTGGTTAAGATAGTTTATGTTTTTGAGGCTATTGTGAATGGGAATTTTCAACAAATGGTGCTGGCCAAACTAGACAATGACATGTAGAAGACTGAAACTAGATCCCTATCTAATCATACATAAACCCAACTCCAAATGGATCGAGGACCTCATCATAAGACCTGATATCCTGAATCTGATAGAGGAGAAAGCAGAGAATACACTGAAACTCAAAAGCACCGGAAAGGACTTTCTAAACACAGCTCCTACGGTGCAAGCAGTAAGTCCAACAATTTACAAAAGTGAACTTGTAAAACTAAAAAGCTTCTGTATGGCAGAGGGCACATTTGAATGAAGAGGCAATCTGCAGAATGGAAAAAAAAACAAAACCAAAACCAAAAAACAAAACCACCTTTACCACCTATATATCTGACAGAAGGTGTCTAGAATATACAATGAACTAAAAAAATCTAAACCTCAAGGGGAAAAAAACCAAGAAAACCCCAAAACAAAACCCACCAAACAATCTAATAAAAAACTGGGGCAAGAAATTAAACATAGCATTCTCAAAGATGAAACAAATGTCTGAAAACTTTTTTTTTAAATGTTCAACATCTTTAGTCAGCAAAGACATGCAAATTACTGCTTTGAGATTTCCTCTTACCCCAGTAAGACTGGCTAAGATAAACAACAACAAACAAACAATGACAAATGCTTGAGGATGTACAGAACAGGGAACACTTATCCACTGCTGGTATGAGTACAGACTGGTGCAGCCATTATGGAAATCAGTGTAGAGATTCCTCAAAAAGCCATGATCCAGCCGTACCACTCTTGGGCATATATACAAAGGGCTTTGTATACTACTACGGAGATATGTGATCAGCCATCTTCACTACTGTTCTAGTTATAATAGCTAGGAAATGGGAAAAAAAAAAACCTAGATGTCCATCAACAGATGAATGGATAATGAATGTATAATACATATACAAAACAAAATGTTATTCAGCTGTTAATAAAGTGAAATTATGAAATTCAGAGGTGAATGGATGGAAGTGAAAACAATCCTCCTGAGTGAGGTAACCCAAATCCAGAAAGATAAATGTCACATGTTCTCTCTCCTAACTGGATGCTAGCTTTTAATCTTTAGATATGTGTTTCAACTGAAAAAAAATCCATAGAAGTCAGAAAACTAGTAAAGGGTTATGAATTGGGAGGGCAGAAGGAATATGAGGAGGGGTAACTAACATAAGGGCTTCTTTCTGAAAAAGTCAGATGGAAACCTACTACTACAGAAGCTTCTTAAATATGTTATATTTATTATATATTACAATCTAAAAAGAGTTTCAATTGAGTTATTCTACAAAGTGGGGACAATGCACTTACCAGATACTACAGATCAGCAAATAAAGAGCACAGTGACAGGAATTGACTCCTTTTGGAGTTGTTGACAAGGGGGATCCCACAGACCCTATAGTGATATTAGCCATTGCCACTGATCTTGGTTACAGTCCAGAACCCGAGTATTGTTGAAGATTACATATTTGAGTCATAGAACAAACAAGAAGAAACCAAGCTAGTACTGATCTCAGAGCTTCATGTCTATTCGTCTCATAACGCTGGAAGGTGATATGCTTGCTAGCAGAAGAGAAAAATAATTGTCACCCTTATCATGTCACCCCATGAGTTTCAATACAAACTGGCCTGACAAGATAAGCCCACTGGTGCAATCGTGGCATAAATGTTAAGAGTAACCAACCACTTTTTGACTGGATTTAAAGCCCTCTTCACAAGAGGGAGACCATACCTGGTACTGTTATCAGGGTGAAGAACCTATGGCTATCCAGGTCAGAAGCAATGGGGTGGAACCCACTCTTATTATTCTGCTAGAGAGACATAGTGTTATAAATGGACTCCTAATGACTTATTATCATACTCACTGCCTCTCCAGAGAAGCTTCCTTATGGAGCAGATGGTGATTAAAAAAGAGACTCACAACTAGTCGATGTGCAGAGAATTGACTGTGGAGTCCTTAGCCACAGTCAATATCGCATGCTATCCTCTCAAGGCTCAGAAATAACTGAGGAAGAGGAGACAGAAATTTCTAAGTGCCAGAGGTGGTAGATCACTACGAGGAGAACAGTGTTTTCCAGACAGTAAGGCAGTTCCACATACGTAGTCACAGTAATTATGATAGTACATACAAGACCTATGTAAGTTCTTGCAAGATAAAATCCCAACACAGAGAGAGTGAGGTGGTCAAGAAGCCCCAACTCTAGCTGAAGTACTGTTGGCAAATGATGGATGCTGGGAGGAGAGACAGTTGTCTTTAAGGATAGGATGCTGGGTACATGGACCAGGCTACAGGAAACGGACCTATACCCAAGAGCATTTGGTAAGACAAATTGGACTGATAGACCTTAAAAAAATAGAGCACATGAAGTTGGGAGGGGGCAATTGTAGAAGGGGTCAAATCTGACCAAAATACATTGCATAAAATTCTCAAAGTATCAATTTTAAAAGATGAAAAAAATACAAGTGACATTTATGTATATTTAACCTAAATACATCAATAACTGCACTAAATGATTGATCATGACAAATTAGTGAATAAGATTAGTGAAAATACAGATTAAAAAACCAAAATTTAAAAGTCAGAGAACATCAATACTAAAATAGAAATGATAAAAGTAAAATTAATATAAGACATACTAAGAAAACATTAAACCAAAACAGAGCTGGTAGAGCTATGGTACCAAAGGTAGCTATATACGCTCAATTTGGAAATTTAGATAAAAAGCAAAGTTTATTACCAAAATGAGATTAAAAAGACATGTGAAATCTAAATAATACATTAATTAAAGAAATTTATTACATAATTAAGACACCTTCCATAAAGTAATTAGCCCTAAATATAGCACAGGTGAGAATGAAAATAACTTATATCAAGTGCTAAGTACCGTGTTTAACATGAAGTAGTCCTCAAGAAAAAAAATCAGAAAACAAAATTCCACTTATTCACTTAAACCTTGCCTTAAAATCCAAACAATCTAAATGTGATAAAATTCTGAAATAGTCTAAGAGAAATGAAAATGTTATTTTCTCACATTCAAAGTTGAAGGCATTTTTCCTACTAGTGGAGGTAAGAATTATTTATAGCAGTAACAGAAAACTCTTGTGGAAATCTCATGAAAACTGAGAGTCCCATCTTCATTACCTCTCTGGAAGCTGGTCTATACCCATAGCCAGATGGCAAATTTTTATCTTCTTCACAACCTTTGGCTCCTGGACTAAAGTGTAATTCAACATGAAAGCGTTCTTCTGAGGAAACATCCTGAAAAATATGAAAGAACATATCTATAGCAAGGAATTTCAACTATTTCCTTCCCTCTGGGTACACATCAAGGGCTCCATTACCTTATTAGGATCCTCATAAAGCATGATCACAATCTGGGTCATGTAGTTGAGTTCATTGACAACATTTAAATAATCCATAGCTCGTTTCCACTGTTCATCCTTTGACTCCTGAAAAAAAGGTCTATGGTAAGTATTTTCTCATACCTTTTAACTTAAAAGTCACTTATTGCCATTATG
Organism: Eospalax fontanierii; assembly: GCA_035773235.1. Classification (NCBI taxonomy): domain Eukaryota; kingdom Metazoa; phylum Chordata; class Mammalia; order Rodentia; family Spalacidae; genus Eospalax; species Eospalax fontanierii. Next base: position 36,717,560 of record CM069527.1, read on the forward strand.
ATAGTGTGTTCAACATGAGTAATATCAGAGATATCAGGTGAATACTCATATGTACTATCTTTCTAAATAATTTCACTATACTTAAAATTCCAAATATTTTCTTAAGCTCGATTAAATAAACTACATTAGAAGTCTCTTACTCTACAGTATACAGCACATAGTATTGTATATCCTTATTATAGACAAAAAATATTTATAATGTTCACTATCTATGAACTATAGTTTAAACTCTTAAGTGTAACTGTTTTTAAGAAAACTTACACAAAATAGAAATAATCTCTTGAAATGTGACAAATGTTCCTGAATTCTGAGGGTAAGAAATAGTTCTTAATCTTGTAAGTCCCAAAGTATCTGATAGAGTATCATGCTTCATAACACAGAGTATCATTTCTCCTCAGTGTTAATGTAGTTCAAATATGCAGCATATGCCTATCACAATACCCCTGTTAACCCTGCAGTGCAAGAGGAGGCATATATAAGTTCTATTGATCTTTTGACCTCCTGAATCATCAAGCCATTTTAATTTAGAGAATCACTGGTCTTTAAACATGTAATCCCAGAGCATCTGAACTGAACAGAATCATAAGAAAACAAGAACAAGCATTCAAAACAGAACATTTTATCTGAAAAGATAAAAATGAGTCAAAGCACAACATCTATGGTAAGGTCAATGAGGTCTACATAAGCCTTCTCAACATCACAGATAATTTTCCTTCATTGTCCACATATTATAAACATTACAAATACATAAAAGCACCCAGCAATTTGCTTGTACATAGTAAAGGGATGTAATGCTCTGAACTTTAGAATGTCTCCTCTTCTAAATAAAACAACTGAGTCCATATCCTATTTGCTATTTCCCTTTTTTTCCAGACATGATATGTTCCCAAACTAATCATATACTATAGAATAAAAAGCACACCTCCATGTGTGCATGTATGTGTATATAATTTTGGGAGGTTAACTTTGTGGCTATATTATTTTCAAAACTGGTAAAGGAAAACACAAATGAGTGTTGCTTTTCTTGGTCAACTAGATGTGGATCACTAGAAATGATGATATTAAAGACTAAACTTTTTTTAGGTGAAGAAATAATTATGACTTTGTGGTATTATATTAAGTATACCTTGTAATTTCAGGATCACAGTTACAGATTTTTCCAGGTCTACTCTAATGAATAGATAAAACTAAAGGCCCCAGATGATGTTTACAGTTTTATTTCCACAACAAACCTTTTAAAAAGTTCATTATATAGAGATTTTAAGTAGTCCATTCTGAGTAATCAAAACTTTCCACTGAGAAAGTTTTAAATATATTACAGACTCTTACAATGATAGGAAGGGTTTGAATAAGGAATTTCCCAACAAGCTCTAGTCCTACTGCCAGTGTCTTTGTTCAAATTATATCATGTTTCTTAGGACCACTGTAATGTCTTTACCATTTTTCTCATTTTCACTTGCCTATCTGTTGTCCACAAAGCAACAGTTCTCTCAGTGCCCTGCTTGAAGCCTTTCTCATCTCCTTAGGGTACAAACGGCTGGCTCTCCACCTTGCGTGCTGCACTGTATCACTAGTCACTGTTATGCTACTGCACAAGCTTTCTATCCTTTCCTGTATTCCCAGTGTTCTTTCCAACTCCAATTATATGTAAGAGGGTGAAAAAGAAGACCATGTTAAGGATGTAGCTGCGTGTGTTCAAAGACTGACATTATTGCTACTGGAGGTACAACTTCTTTCCTTGCTAGCTAAGGGTCATTTTATCTTCATTCACTCTGTCTTTTGTTAAAGCTCTGCTATTCCAAATACGCAAAGACAACGCTTTGCTATTTCCTTTTTGTTGTTTTGTTGGTGGCAGTTTTTGTTGTTGTTGTTGTGTGTATGTGTGTGTGTGTGTGTGTGTGTATAACCAGAGGTTGAATTGTATGTGTGTCCATGTGTGTATCTGTGTGTGTCCAAGTAGAGACTGAACTTTGGGCCTCTTGCATGCTAGTAAAACCCCTGTACAACTGAGCGATATCCCCAACCCTCACTAGAGGGATCTAACCAGCCCATTTCTGGCCAAGGCTTCTGCTTCCTAATGACAGCAAAGCTGTCAACAGTTCTCTGAAATATAAGCCAATAGCTTGACACTCCCCATACCATGGTCACAAGCCTCTTCAACTGCCATACCTCCTCCTCCTCCCTTAAGCTGGTCAGACTGTGTTCTGACAACTATAGTCCCAGCTGGTATAAACTCATGGCTAACACTGAGATTACAGGTGTCAGTGACCATGCCTAGCTCATCATACAGTTTTCTCTGAAGGAAGGACACCTGTCTTTATTTATACTTCAAACTTAGCAAGTACATAGTAAAGACTGGCAAACCTTTGACAAATGATGATAAATTACAAAAAATAGTGATGAATTACTAAAATTTATCTGTAAAAAAGTATCAGTTAGTGATCTGAATATAAATTCTTGAAAACATACTTGTCAGTGAGACTGAAATACCTATTCTACTTACATCACATAAGGCACCATAGCGAAGGATAGATAGTAAGGAATGTACATGACTTTCACTGGTAAAGTACAATCTGGTACGGACATGACGCTCAGGAGACAGAACACCTCTGGAATACCTAAAGTAACAACAGTAAAATCAAAACTATTCAAATACCAAACAGTTTTATAAAATGGAATTTAATCTTACTAGAAGAGCCCATGATAAATAAATCTGTCATTTTTCGAACTACAACTGAGTTATTTAAATAGATATTCTTCTAATTAAAACAAACTAGGCCCTTTGAGAATAATTAAAACACAAAACAAAAACCAGCATTACTTAAGTTCACTGGAAAGTGATTAATTTAGTTCCTCCAATAGGATTGACACAGGTGTTCAAAGATATTAATGCTAGCTAATGGAGTTCACACTGATGAACCAAGGTAAATGACTAAAAAATATCTTCTCATCCCTTTCATCTCAGTTTTTATTCTCAAATTGGCACCAAGTAAAATCTTGATTGACCATAGCATGTAACTGCATATGCCAACAGTTACGATAGACAGTAAGATGGAGGTCAGCTGGCACAACATGGAGAAACAGTCTCAAAAACACAAGAGCTGGGAATGGAGGTCAGTGATAGAGCCCTACCCATGGGGTGTGCAAGCCCCAGCCACTCCCTCACCAAAAGAGAACTTACTGGTCAAAAGTTAACAAGGTAACCTTATTTTTGTAATATATCAAATGATACACTCTTGATTTCTGTATAAAACAGTATGAAGTATCTACATTTAAAATATAAAAACAGATGTCTAGAAATTTAATTAGTGCAGTCTCTTACACAGGATGGAGTTTATTTACAGTGTCATCATCTTGTGTCCTCTGAAGGTCTGAACGAATTTTTCTAACTAAAGGAGTACAATAGCCTTTGGCAATCTCCAGTTTTTCAGCTTTAGTTATGCCATATTCCTGAGCAAAAAAGAAGTAGTATTAGGAAAAGCATAACAAAAAGCCTTAAGAAACACGCTCAAGTGTAGACTTTAGTGAAATGTCAATACTGCATTACACCTTTGTTTGATCAGATGACTCCTAGTTTCCTTTTTTGGGGGGGACAAACTATTATTTCAAACTATTACATAGAAATAGAAAGATTCTGTGGTGGAATTGAAAGGCAACTATGTAGTGAAGAAGGATAAATGGATGAATGTAGGCTTTATGGATAGTACCCAAAAAACAATGACCATGAAAATAAATAAAATTAAGAGATTTTTGTCCATCCTAATGTCAAAGTTGAAAAAACTTAACACAGTTTTTAAAAACCTTTGGCCAATATTCTTGAAGTTTTAATTAGTGGTGAGCAACAATGTCATGAAATAATAAAATTTGGTATCTACAATCAATGTTGAGTTCATTGGAATTATGAAGAATTAATGTGAAAGGTCAAGAAAAGTAAATTATAAAGTATAATGAATATTATGCTTCACAGTCATGTATTAGAAAATGACATATTAAAAAGGAAAATTTTGTTAGCTACAATAATGATTAGTGTGGCAAGATAAGTCCACTGATATAATAATGGCACACAGGTTTTGGGAGTAAGCAAATACTTTCTAACTGGATTTAAAGCCTGTTCCACAAGATGGAACCCAAGCTTGGTACCATTAACTGGATCCAAATCCCATGGGCACCTAGCTCATAGGCTGTAGGGGAGAATCTAGTATTATTTTTCTGCTAACTGGACACAGTAATAAACTTTTATATTTATATCCATAGATTAGTCCATCTCTCAACCCTCATCAGAGAAGCTTCTTCTTGCAGGAGAAAATGATTAATAGACATCCACAACAATTCAAAATGCAGAGAATAAAGAGACTGTGGAGTGCTCAGTTCTAATGGGGATAGCTGTTTTTCAATTCCCACCCACACACCCCACCTTAAAGGCTCAAGGATTCCCATAGAAGAAGGGTGGGAAAGCTTGTAAGCTTGAAAGCCAGAGTGTGTAGATGTCTGTATCAAAACAGTATTTGCCAGACACGACAGCACACATGCATTTATGACCTCACAGCAGCTGGGACTGCATGCATAAGCTTTGAACAAGGTCAGGCCAGCCAAAATCCCAGCATGAGAGGAGGCTCATGAAATTTCACCCCCATCTGAGGACTTACTGGCAACTGATGGCTGCTGGCAGAGGAAAGAAGAATGTAATACCCATGCAAACTCAAGCAGACAATGACCCAGTGTACAGCTGGGGAAACAGACAACAGGCCCCAATCCTAGCCAAAGAACTATTGGGCAGTGAGCTAATTACTGCTGGGTGAGGGAGAGCTGATCTTCTTTAAGGGAGTGACTCTAGGTAGGCTGATTAGACTCCAGTGGATGAACTTACACTGAGGGATGTCTAGGTACTAACGACTCAATCAGGCCTTAACATAAATGACAGAATGTGTGAAATCCAGTGGGAGGGTTATGGAAGGGTGCCAATGGGGAAGACAGTATAAAGAAGATTAAGAAGTTGTGCATGAAATCTACAAAAATTCAGTAAAAGATATACAAAAAAAAGTCATACAGGATAAAGGGTACTAGAGGAGATGGAATGAGGAATGGATTTGGTCCAAACAAACCATACATATATGTGAATATTAATTTTTTTCATGGTCTTAAATCTTTTAAAATTTTTATTTTAATGAATTTTTAAAACTGAGATTTTGCAAATTTCATATAATACATCTTGAACATATTTTGATCCCTTCTACAGTGTGCACTTCTCTTATAGCTTGCCCACAGTATTTCATGCATTCTATCATACATGTTAAGGTTTATCAAGCCACATTTGTGTTCCCAAATGTCCTCTGGTGTGAGTCTATTCACTAGGGCCTAGTCAACTAATTTAGAGTCACTCCCTTAAAGAAGATCAACTCTTCCTTAAGCAGTGATCAGTTGCCCACAGTTTCTCCGTCAAGGTTGGGGCTTCTTAACCATTACCCCACTTCTACAGTGGGTTTCTGTCTGGTTTGAGCTTGCATGGGTCTTGCGCATGCCATCACCACTGCTGTAATTTCATATGAGCAAGTTCCTAGTCATCTAGAAAACTGTTTTCTTGTGGACATCTGCCATTCCTGGCTCTTACAATCTTTGTGCCCCCTCCTATACAAAAGTTCGTGAGCCTTGGCAGTCAGAGTTTTGACAAAGGTGTCCTACCCAGGCACACTCTGCAGTCTCTTATTCTCTGGTCAGTTGTGGCCTTCTGTGTTAATTACCAGCTGTTGCATGAATAAGCTTTGACGGGGAGAGTTGAGAGATGCACTAATATTCTTTCTGCATCCTGTTCCACTATATTCCCTGAGACTTAGTTGTAGAGGGTGAATTGTAGATGTGTCACTTTGGGATGGCTGACTTGTACAGATGGGAAGAGAGAAAACAAAGGCAGAAACTGAAGCTTATTTTTCAAAATTCAGTCAATAAGTCTTGTCAATATAGATGACTGCATACTGGTTACACAAAGGGTTATACATGAAAATTGAACATAAAAGGAAATTGTAAAATTGAATTTAGCAAGGAACAAAGAAATACAAATTTCCATAAACCAATGATAGAAATAAAAAGTAGGCTTCCAAATCCAACAGGTCAGTCAGGTAAGTTATATTCCTATCACTCAGCCATTAGGGATAATAGAAATAATAGTGGAGATGACGATGAGGGATAGGAACAATAGAAGCAATGATGGCAATGACGACGATTAACAAATACATAGATAGCTTTACTGACAGGGACAGAAGTTCATAATGCTAAATGAACAAAAACAGCAGGTTGTAAAACAGATGTTTTCCTTGATTTCATTTTGTAAATGAATTTTGTATATGTACTTTCAAGAAAAATTACATAAATATGAATTTAAGGAAGGAGGTCTTTGAGATTGGTTATTTTCAATAACTTTTTTCTGTTACTATATTTTTTAGTTTTTCACAAAACAATACATGTCTGTGTATGTGTTTCTAAGTATTCTATTTAGCATTTACTTTTCCTTCAAAACAGTGACATTTTTGCTCACTTGCTCCATTACAGCCAAATAATTCTTAGATAACCAAGTTCTCATATATAGTTGCAATATTTCTGCCATAAGAAGAACTGATGAAGACACAGATCAGAGTATTTAAAGGCTCACTGTGGGGATTTCCATGAAAGCACCACTGGACTTTAACATGCTATTACAGAAAATGTGCTGTAATTCATAATCTACACCTAACAACAAGACAACAACAAAATCCATTTCAAACCTGAATATGTCTATGTAATCTCAGCTAAGAAAATTTTAATTCCAGATTTGGTCTTTAAATGTTCTTATATAATATCACATTATTATGAGTATTTAAGCATGATTATTAAAACACTGCTCCAATTTTCTGAGGATTTTAGTTAAAAAGTTGCTGAGTATACTATAGTATTAATACTTAGCATAATTAAAATGATCGTAACTGTTAAAATAACTTACATATTTGTCATGAGTAAGCTTTTTAGATAGGACTAGAATTATAATTCATAAGTATCAGAATCAGTTCAATTTAGAAGTACTCGTTTTTTAGAAGCATACTAATGCTTTCCAATATACAAAATAGAAAGACATTTTCTCTTCAGGTAATGATACTGCTAATCTGTATTAATTTTTATCTAAACAAGTTAAAACTTTATATATGTGATTAAGTCATCAAGTCTCAAAGTTTAAAGTATACTATATTTACCTGAGAACTACACATATATAAATTTCTTTTTTTCATTAAACTATTTTCATATCTGATCCACTCTAGCCTCTTTTTTCTTATATCCAAATCATTCTGTAGTAACTGAATTGGAAAAAAAGATCCTAAATGGCATCTGGAATTTTTATTCTACCCTGTGTCTCAATGGACTTTACTATTTATTCCTTTATTAATCTGTCTCTGATTACTTTTAGTTATTTGAAGTCTGGTTATAACTTCATTCTTAATTTCCTATAATGAAAAGATATAGCTCCCCCCAAAGAATAACTAAATATATCTTGAGCTCCAAACACTATTTCCAAAATACTTACACATAAAGTAAAAAGACTTTTTGGTTTATCTGGCTTTTCACAATGTTAGAGATTAAACCCAAGGCATTGTCCCAAGTACTCTAGAACTGCACTATACGCCCAGCTTGTAAACATATTTACACAGGACCACAATGATGTTTTTTCCACTCTCTACACATTTCCATAGAATACCGCTGACAGGTACACAAGCAGTGTGGAATAAACACCTGCTAACATTTATTCTAGCTTTGTTAGTATATTATCATTCTTCAATTGATAAAGAAATCACCACATTCTTAGTTCAGTAAAACTAGTCTATATGATACTACAGTGGAGGATACACATCACTATAAATCTGTGTACAATGATAAAATAGGGGCTGGAAACATGTCAATAACTCCAGTTCTAGGGATACAATGTCCTCTTCTGACCTCCACAGGCATTGGTCAGCTGTGTACTCAGAAACATGTAGGCAATATACTTATACTCATAAAAATTTAAAATTTAAATATTTAAAATGTCAGAATATACAGCAGCAAGAGTAAACCCTAATGTAAACTATGAACTATGGCTGACAATGATAGGCCAATGTGGCCATGACAAACGTGCTGCTCTAGTGGGGGATGTTCACATTAGAAGGAAGGAGTATTCCACTGTGGACAGGCAGAAGCTATGTAGAACTGTTGGTACCTACTACTTAATTTTGCTGTCAAACTAAGAGTTCTAACAAATAAAGTCTACTTTAAAAAAAAGTCACAAAAGTCAACGTTAGAAAATTGAAATGTTACTAATACTACCAATAAAAGCATATTATAAAATCAAAATTATTTAATATAAATTTAAGAGATTTTGAGGGTCATATAAACATCTTTGTCCAGTAGAAGACATTTTAAAGTACTTTTTAAATACAGTAGTGTAAGGAAATTAATTCTTAAGAATTACTTACCTGAGGGATAACAATATCTGCTAATGCCTTTGAAAGCCTATATAATTCCATTGTATTTTCTAATTTCAAGGAACCATTATGCTGAACGTCATATTTTATACAGTCATATATGTCAGGAATCTTACTAATATCATATCTTCCATTCTTTGTTTTAAAGTCTTTCTCCAATTTGGACCATCTACGTAGCATAAGCTCCAATGTCTCACTATGGTAAAGCTGAATATCTAAAACAACATAGAATTTTTGGCATATTCAAAAACCTGATTAAGAATATATATTAAAATGTTGACAACTAGAATTTAATTGTTTTGTATGTAGCATCTGCTAGCTGTGAACCTGCTGTTTCCCTGGCTTAGGTTCCCTAGTGCTGGGTTTACAAGCATATGCCACCAAGCCTGCCTCCCTAGTCAGAAAATTTTAATGAGAAAAAGCTATAAAAAGCTAGGAAATATTACTATATGCATATACCAATAGTAACAAACTAGTTTTTAGACTTGGATTAGTACATAGCACAAATTCTTTGATTAAGAATCTGATTCTTAAGAGTTTTTCATAGATTACAGATTTTGATAACAATAAAACAATAATATTTATAGCCAAACTTTGAATACATTTTCAACTCTGAATTTTAATACTGTTACTTATTCATATAACTAAACAGAATAAACAGGCTATCTTTCACAGAAAACTTAGGTATTAAAAAGAGTTCAAATGATTCATTCTTATCACTAGAAATCTAAGTTGTCAATATTTTCCAAGCTAACCTTGGATGCTGAGTTTACTCCTTCTTCTTATGCTGCCTATTCTCTGCTTAACAATCTGGCAATGCTAAATTAACTAGATACTCAAATGAGAGGGTCTTATTGTCTTTCCCTTACTATCAAGGATAATGCGACTGTAATCTAGCTATATTATTCCTTCTCTGAATGCATATATTATCTCATGATACACCCACATCTCGAGAGAGAGGCTTGATATCTTAAGATTAACAGACTGTATTTTTAAATGTTTACAAAACATGATAGTAAGCTCTGTTCTACATTCTAAAGAAATACGTATTTACCTGATGATTTGGGATCTTCCATCCGATGTCTGATTTGAGAAGTCAAACTTTGAATCAATGAATAAACTTTGTCACAGGTCTTCACGGGATTTTTAATTAAATGCATGGATTTGATAACAGAAATACTTCCAGATGGAGTAAGCTAAAAATAAGTAAAATATGTATTTTATATCTGGTTATGTCCCACTGTGCTAGATAGCTTAAGTTGTCAACTTGACACACCTGGGTTGAAGAAGCCTCACTGTACTGGGCTGTGGTCATGTCTGTGGGTCATTTCTTAATTGTTGAGTGATGTGGGAGGGCCTAGCCCACTGTGTGCAATACCACTCCTGGGAAGGTGGTTCTCTATTGTATAAGAAAGCAGGATGAATATGGGCCATAGGAACAAGTCAGTAAACAGTGTTCCTCTATGACCTGTGCTTCAGCTTCTGCCTCCAGGTTCCTGCCAAGTTCCTACCATGGGCTCCCTAAGTAATGAACTGTGATCTAGGAGATGTAACCTAAATAAACCCTTTCCTCCCCAAGTTAATTTTTATCAGAGTGTTTTGTCACAGCAACTGAAAGCTAGAACACCCACTATCTACCACAACTAATACAGACTCTCCATTTTACATATTAAAAAAATACCTAGCACACAGTAATAAGATCAAAAGTCTCAGAATTCCATGTTATAACAATATTAAACCTCAACTATAATTAGATTGCGAACAGAAAAACCTCAGAAGTATGAGAGATTTGGCACATATTATTTCAAATATGGACTTACCCACTTGATATATATCAACATATAATTACACTAAGTCTTCACTATCATCACTGTTTTCCAGAAGAGTTATATAACTGAGGTTAAGCAATTTTCTTAAGACCAAGTAACTAGCATGTGAAGGATGGGATTCAAACACAGGAGGTCTGGCTATAGAACTCTTAACCACTGCTTTACTATGCTTTGGTAATGAGGTGGGGGTGTTTTGTTTTTTCAACACAAGCTACTAATGGTAATGATTCCAAATTCATTTCTGTCATTTGGTTTGGCAAGTTATTTAGCCAAATGAAGTACAAATACAAAACAATATGAAGTGGTATTTCACTTGGGTTAGAGTGAACTTAGTAGTTTGGACGAAAGTAACTGTTGAAAGTAAGGAAAACTCCAGGGCAAAACTGTATTTTTCTTCTTTAAAGCACCTGGGAGACAAGAAGGTTATAAAGAATTATAACAGCAAGACACAAAGGCCCGTCATCAAGAAAGCAAGCCTGACATTAAAAGATTTTTTTGTATTGAAAACATCTGTTGATTCTAAAGAGATGCTGAAAAGAACTTAATAATTTGTGGAATTAAGAGTACGAGGTTCAAAATGAAGTCAAGGCTTCACAGAGGTAGAACTACAGTATGCCACTTGCTTTTTTTAGGGTGCATCCAAGGTGCATCAAGAAGCAAACCTAGTTGAGTTGACTAGGCTGAACTCAACTGGTTAGCCAAGAAAGATGTCTTTGTAAGGTGACTTAATGCAATCATTGGAAGATAGGCCCATAGAGATGAGGGGAACAAATAAAACTACTAGAAGAAAGTCATCTCAGACTTAATTTATCTGCAGAAACAAAGATCCATCTATAACAAATGATATTCAGGCTACCTAAGAAAATTAAATATTATGAATGTTGGCCAGCAGAATATGTAACAAAAAGAGCAAAAAAAAAAAAACCAAAAAACAAAACCAACCCTCAAATAGTGGGATTATCAAACCAAAACTAAAAACTAGGAGTTTTTATATTCAAGAAGATAAGAAACCTGAAAATCATCAAAGATCTGAAAATTATTTTTAAAAAGACAATGGGTTTTTAAAAGGCAAACAGAAATTCCAGAACTGAATAATAATAGTGGTTGAATTTAAAGCATAACTACTGCCAAGAACAGATCTAGTAAGCTGAAAGTACAGAAAAAAAATCTTAATATTTAAGTTCCAACAAACATACTTTTATTTCCAAAACTCAAATATATCAAACCACAGATCTGCCAATCCTAATAAAACACTAGCAAGGTAACAGTAAGCTACAGAGGCTGGCAATTTAGCTCAATTTAGAAGTAAAGTGCGTGCCTAGTACATACAAGACACTATGGTTTAGTACTTAGAAATATGAGGAAAAAAAAAAAAGCTTTGCTAGTCTTAGTTAATCTGATAAATCACCTCTTCTATTTGGCCACCAAAAGTTAGTCATCTAATTTTTAAACATCTGATTCTTTAAAACACTATTACAAAGACAAAAATAAATATTAACATCAGTCAGAAGTTTAAGAGAAAATGTATGTATGTTCACATTCATGTATGTGTGAGCACAAGTGCACAGGCACACATATGCTTGTGGAGGCCAGAAGGTAACCTTGATGTTGATGTTGTTTCTTAGGCATGGTCCACCTCTATCTAAAAGTACAGGACTTCTCACCAGCCTTGAATTTGCCAAACAGGCCTGTGTGCTGCACATCAAGTCCCGGAGATCTGCTTCCCACTGCTGAGGTAACTCATGCCCTTATACTTGCCTGGCAAGCACTTTAATGACTGCTCTATTTCCCCAGCCCAGCACTTAGTTTTTAAAAATGAAATTATAATTAAAGTTAAAACAATAAGATTAATCCCTGAATTAAGACAAGTACTGGATGACAGAGATAATGAAAGAAAATCTCAATGCAATGAAAAAACATTAAGTCTCATCCTTTAATGCTTTACTCAGTGAAATTGTTTAAGAGTAAAGTAAAATATATATAAATTCATCAAGAATGATGTCTACAAAATATTAAAAAGTAATTATACTTCTATATAACAACAATCAAAGCACAACCATTTAATTTAAAATTTTATATTTTATTTTATGTATATGAGTTTCGCCTGAGTGTATGCATTTGTACTACCTGTGTACCTGGTGCCTGCAGAGGTTAGAAGAGGGTGCCAGATACCCTGAAATTAGAGTTACAGACTGTTGTGAGCCATCATATGGGTGGCTGGGAACAAAACCAAGGTCCTCTGAAACATCAATAATGTTCTTAACTGCTGAGCCATCTCTCCATCCTCCAGTACAAAAATTTGTTTAATTATAAAATATGTTTAGCTCAACTCATATGTAACAGGGATATGAAAGATCTTTATGCAGTAAGTCTCATAACACTGTTGAAAATGTTATTTAAAAATATTAAAGAATATATAAATAAATGAGCTACATGATATTCCCATATTGAAAGAGTAGATGTCAATTCATATAAACTACAGATTTCATGATTGGCCAGCTGACTTTAAAAACATATTTGGAAACTCAAGAAAGGCTAAGAAACAGAGTCCATGTAGAAGTTGGCAGAACTTATTCATTAAATATAATGGCCAACAAATGGAATGCAGAGGCCTCTACAGAGTACACACAGTTGAAAAGGGTGATGTCCCAGAAAAGTTGAGAAAACAGCCTTTTTCACTGGTACTACATATATACATTAATTGAAGAAAAATACATTTTAATCTCACAGCATACACACACAAAAAACAATTTTCAGATAAATAGTAAAGTTAAAAGAAGATCATACAGAAGAATATACTGACCTTCATTTAGAAAAAGCACTAATCATAAAGAAAAAAACTGAACCCATCATTAATAAGAAATAGGAACTTCTGCATATCCAAAGACATCATTAAGGTTCAGTAAAGTTATTAGCAATATGGACATATATATCAAAGAACTCATATTCAGAATACAAAAAGAACTCAGTAAGGAAAACGCAGACATTAAGGAGAAAAAAAAAAGAGATTTGAAGAGAATTCATAAAAATATACCTAGGTGGTCAACTAATATTAAATCATAAAGAAGTCTCCCTTGGCACAGCTACCAGAATGACCACAGTCACACAGCCTTAACCTCACAGGTGAGAACAGTGAACAAGGACAACTTCCTCACATGTCTTTCATGAGAAGCCATTAGCTCAATGACTTTGGAAAACAGTCTGACTTTACCCACTAATACTAAATATAAGCATATCTCGGTTTGTAACAATTTCACTCTTAGAATACACCTAAGAGAAACATGGCCTCATAAGACCCAGAAAGCATGCAAAAATGTTCCCGCCAGCATTAATCAGAAGAGCCCAACATTGTAACCATAGTTGAAAGCACTTATGAAGTACAGAGTGTTCATGAACTGAAATATGGGACAGCAAACTACACTCTGAAGACCAACTGGGGCCTGTGGTATAAGCCCATGGGCTAAGAATGGTTTCACATTATTAAAGGGCAACAAAAAGAAGATGGGGATGGGGGAGAGGCAGCAGCAGAGACTGTGCTTGGCACTGTGATTATTAATTTCAGTTGTCAACTTAATGAATCACCTGCGAAATGGGCTTCTGGCCGTATCTGTGAGAGATTATCTTAACTAGGTTAACTGAGGTGAGAAGACCCACCCTAAAAATGGATGGCACCATTCCCTGGGATTACTATAAACTGGACTTTATAAAAAGTAGATAAGGAGCTGAACATAAGGGTTCACTACTCTCTGGTTTCTAACTGTGGGTCCAACCCAACAAGCTCTTGCTACCGTAATCCCTGCCATGGTTGACTGCAACATTGAATTGTGAGTCAAAATAAACCCTGGCTTCCTTAAGGTGCTTTTGTTGGGATATTTTTTCTTCACAGCATTAGGAAAAGTAATGAAGACACATTCACAAAACTTAAAATATTTATCATCTGACCTTTCCATAAAGAGTATACCAGTGCTTGAAATAGAATATTACTGAGTAAAGATTATCAATAAACTACAGAAATATCAACAGCACAGATGACCTACCTTTTCATAATCCTCGGTTGTAAAATCTCTGTCTTTCTGAAGTATTTCATGAAGCCTTGCTTTCACACGTTGCTGACAGCTGCTCAGAGAGTCACTATCACTATCCAAAAGACCATTCATATTTGCACTTTTTACCATCTGAACAAGAATAGGTGTAAGTTCTCCTTCCAGTGCCAACAGACCCTAAATATTAAAGACAATGATTAAAACATATATAAAATATAGCCTATAACAACTTTATTAAATGTTCGAGTTCATGAGGAATAAGGAATTTTATTAATAATGTATTTCATTACTGTCAGTAATGGCTTTAATTGGAAACCTACAATTTAGAATTTAAAAAATATTGCCAGGGTAAAAAGCTTCAAGCAAATATTTGATGAAAATCTAATAACTTGAAAAGCTGTTTGTTTCTACCTTCGCGAAAGCAGCTGCAGTCATCTGGACTCGGCCTTCATCAGAGGCATATATCTTGAGGTCATGTCGGTAGGTGCTATGTAGTCGAAGTAAACCACAACCAGGAAATCCTGCATAATCTCCTGAAAATAAATCCTCAAATCACTTAAGCTATATTTTTATTTCATTGCTGTCCTATAAATGTTTAATAATCTCCTAAAGTAAATGAGGACCTAAAATATATGAGTTTAATCAAACTGTAATACTTACCTTGACCTCCAGGATACATACATCTAAAAGCTCTTCCAAGTTCTTCAGCCTGTACCCTGCCTGCAGGGGTTAATTCTCCTCCCCATTTTAGAACCAAAAGTAAGGATGGCTCTTCTCTTCGGCTATCTAAGAGAAACATCAGTGATAAAACACATGTTAAGTTAGTTTCTGTCAACAGACATGTCTCAGTGTTAATTCTTTTCCTGTGTTCTCTTCTTTAGTGGAATTGGGCCCATACATAAATTATTTTATTCTCTAAATGTGTTTCTCTTTGTAGACTCTTGGCTTCCATCAGGAATGCCTTTTGTTCTCTGTGAAGATCATCTTACTGAATTTTACAATCTCTTTTACAGTGAGGCTGAGGGCTCCCGTTTTCTACACAGACCATTGTTTCTCCGTTCCCTACCCTTCTAGTAGTTTATCCAGCATATAAGTTTTTTGGTACACTTGCTGGATTATGAGTTCCTTTACTCCAGGGTTCTGATTGTATCTATCTTAATAGAAGGGCCTTCTGTTAAGACAATACATAAAATGAAATGCATTAGCACAAGTGAAGAAGATGTGTAGAAGTTACATGTTTTCTTATTGGAAATCAATGATTTCAATGATTTTTAGGAATATGTATGATAGCTACCTAACATTCTAATTCAAATTTCATGTAATCCAATAATTTTTATGCAGACAGTAAAACCTAGTCACGAGTAGCTTTTGAATTAATTAATTTTTGGTGTTTTGAGACAGGGTCCCAGCTGGCCTGAAACTAACTATGTAGACCAGACTGGAGATAAAGTCTTGTGCAGCAACATCCAGCTGTAAAAACAGCCTTTTAAATTGCGAATTGCAGGCTCTCAAAACTCCATTTCAAATTCTTTTCTCAGACATAAGGCAGGCACCATAAGTAAAATAGTTCTAAACTTAAGTTTTGGCCTGTCCTTTATCATAGCTTTAAGGTCTTTCTGTAGTGGGTGTTAGAAACAAAGGTCATTTACAAAAGTAATCCTGGCCAGGAGTGGTAGCACACGCCTTTAATACCAGCACTGTGGAGGCAGAGGCAGGCAGATATCTGTGAGATGGAGGTCAGCTGAGTCTACATAATGAGTTCCAAGCTGGCTGGTCTATAGGGAGAAACTGTCTCAAAAAACAAAAATGAAGTATTGCTGGCCATGGTGGTATATGCCTGCATTCCCAACACTCAGAAGTCAGAGGCAAGAATGTTGCCACAAGTTCAAGGCCAGTCTGGACAACATAGTAATTTCCTGGCTAGCTAGAGTAATTGAGTGAGACCTTGTTCAATTAAACAAACACCTCTCCCATCCCCCTACAAACAAATGTTATAAGCACTAAAGGAATTAATAATAATTTATTATAACAGAAAAATCACTTTCCCCTGAGAATAGTTAGCAGCTGTACGTGTTTTACTGTGCAGACTGATCCTTTATGGAAGGACAGTTAACAGATGGTTTTTAAAATCTGTTTACAGAACATTTTTGATCTCCAAACATCGATACAGGAAATTAATCCACATTGTTCTTAATTACAGAGTGACAAATGCAAATGTTAAAATAACACATAAAACTTAACATAGTCAAAGATATTTTTGTATTTAAGATAATTAAAACTTCAAAATTTGCTAGTATAATAAGGAAACTAAGTATCCTGACAGCTCAATCTTTCTCTGAACATCTGCTTACTTCCTAAGGAAAGAGTCTCAAAAGTAGAATTAAGGTCAAGCATAGGAACATCTGTAGATTTTTTGATATGCTTGCTGAATTACTTTTAATAGATGATTTCTGCTTCTACCAGCAGACTGATATACTGTCACTACATATGCTCATCTTATTGTTTACTATCAGTTTTTAAAGTTTCAAAATGAAGCTCAACAGGAATCATTTAGGGGTTAAAAAGACCTAATGCCCAAATCTGAAATCCAAAAGGTTCTAACAGTTTAGAGACCTAACCTAATGCTACAAATGAAAATTCTTTACCATGAAACTTTGCCACACATAGCAATTTAAATATGGTACTGGTGTCTTCAGGCTACATTAATGGTATAAGTGACTCATATGAGTGCCATCTCTAAGGTGTATCATTATGAACACACAAATGTTCTAAAATACCAAAACAACATAAAAATTAAAACAAATATGGTCAAGTTTTACAGAAGAGGGATACTCAGCCTGAATTATTAATATCATTATGCATGAAATGACTGCTCCAATCCTGTGCATTTTTTTTCAAGATTTAAATGAATGTCTGAATTTTATGCTGATTGTTCTTAGATCACTAGTGATACACTTATTTAAGTGTTTATTTGAGTTCAATGGATAGAACAAAATATCAATTTGCTTTAGAAACAGATTGATTATATGTATTTTCAAATATTTTTATTTATTTATTCATTTTTATTTTATGTGCATGAGTGTTTTGCCTACATGTATTTAAGTGCACCCAGGTCATGCAATACCTGCAGAGGTCAGAAGAAGGCGTCAGATCCCCTGAAACTAGAGTTATGAACGGTTATTAGCTGCCATGTGAATGCTAGGAACTGAATCCAGGTCCTCTGCAAGAGTAGTTAGGGCTCTTAACAGCTGAGGCATCTCTCCAGCTCCCTTAAAATATTATTTTCATACATTTTGAGTTTTTCTGTATACTGTTATCTTCTATTAAAAATGGAAAACAGGACCTACTAATACTTATTTATATAAATAATAAACTTTCTGAAATAATTCCAGAATAAAAAGAGAAGTACTAAACAATTTTGAAAACAACAAAATCTGTATCTTACTAAAAATTAAAAAGTACAATCTACTTTTAAAGGACAGAGATAGTCACAAAATTTTCATTTTATTTATTTATTTTTACACAGCACACTAATTTCAGAGCTATTAAGCAGAAAGTGGTCCAAATTAGCAATGTTACTATATACATGTAAGATGCAAAAGGGATTAAGAATAACATACCTTCTTCTTCACTGGATGTTTTAGGACAACCATGAGGGAGATAGGTCAATTGGACCTTACGATTTATTCCAGAAAAATGACCATACCTAGAAAACAAGATGACAATTAGAATGTAAGATATTTCTGAAGTACTGATTGACTTCCTAAAGAAAAACTAAACTATGTGGAGAAAACAAATTCCCATATATTAATACTCCCTTTTGTTTGTAACTGCCTTGGTGAATTTTTCAAAATATCCTAACAAAATTTAGTACCATACATGGTCATTCTAATCCACTGAAAATATTAAAAAAAATAAAATCCTATTTTGACAAAAGTTAGACATTCTAAAAATATAAGAAAGTATGCAGATATATACAAATATAAGCTTTTCTAAGGGTTGGAGGTTGGGGAGGAGAGCTGTGCAATGCTGTCTTCTGGGAAGGACCTGGTTATCATACTCTTGTATTCACAGCAGCTGTGGACATCAGAACAAGATTGAGCCAGGCAAAGTTCCAGCACAGATGGGAAGGTGTTCCCCAGGTCTCACCACTTACTGAAAAGCCATTGGCAGATGATGTGTGCTGGAGAGAGGAATCATTTGTGAAGATGTCGCCACTGGTAGGATTCCCATGTGCCAGTGGATGGCCCCCACACAAAAGTAGGACTAATTGGACTTAGTACATTCTCAAAAAAAAATGAAATGAGTTTGGGAGAGGGATGTGATATGAGGATACGAGAAGAGCTGGATGGGGTAAATGGCAAGTGGATATGATCATATTTCATGGCATATATAAATATATATATATGAATTTCTCAACAATAAAAAATTATTTTAAAAATAAAATCAAAGTACCATTAAATAAAGGATACAAGAGTATAGTCACCTATGCAAAGTTTATAAAAGAAATACTGATGAATATCAATGTTTAAACAGTTCAAAACTATTTTTTACTTAAATAGTACTGAATCTGGGATTCAATTAGTAGTGTGGTCTTTATTCTAAAAAGTCTTTGAAGAAGGTACAAATGTAGTATTTGCTTTCAATCTCAATGAAATTAACAGTAACATCAAACAGTAATTCAATATAACAATTTATTTTGTCCCATTAGATTTTCACATCTCTTCAGTTGCAATTATAAAGAACAGGAAGATCAAACAGAAAGAAGTTAAAATGGAAATCACATATACACAACAGGAGAACTACAATGAGTCATCACAAGTAAGACTGGCAAAGAGATACTCACATTTCCAACACAGTCTTAAGTTGTTCAAGTTTGGGTTTGTTTTCTTCAATTTCAGAATCATTGTTTTGCCCCAGTTCCATAAGAAGCTGCCGTGCAATATCTAGGACTTCCTATAAAAAAAGTAAGTTGACAAATGATTTGAATTTTTGTGATTTTGCAATGAAAAATTTTAAACTCAGCAAAAAAGCAAGCAAGCAAACAAAAAATCTCCAAAACAGAACAACAAACACTTGCCTGTAACTGCTTTGGCTTCTTGAGTTTTAACTTCCCTGATTTATACCCATCACATTTTTCAAAAAGATCAAAAAACCTTATAAAAAAGATAAAACAGTTTGTCATTTGCAATAATTAATATTGTGACTATAAAGCTATGCATGGTGCAACATACCAACAGTCAGAGCAGTCAGCAGGCTGAGCCAGGAGGATCATGAGTTCAAGGTCAGCCTGGGCTGCACCCTCACCATGTGTCACTGTACTTCTTGAACTCAGTCTAAGGTTTCCTTGACTCCCACCACACCTCCACAGAGTATTTTGCTGTATTTCCTAGCTTGGTCAACTCTTGGGCTCAAGTGATCCTCCTGTGTCAGTCTCCGAAACACAAGTAGGTGGGACTTTCCAAGTTTCTCAGGATAGAAACAGAGCATAGAATTAAATACAAACTATTTTCTGCTGTCAACACAATTGTGTATATACATATTTAAGGGCTCAGGTTTTCAAATCTTATAATCTCCAAATAAAACCCTCAACAAAAATAAAATTCTTCTAGAATGCCAACAGGTTAATGATTCTTGGAATATAATGCCAGAAAATAATAAACCAAAATTATATAGATTGTATTTATGACAATAAATGAAAACAGCATCAGACTGTTACTTATGGATATAGCCACAGTAATTTTCAGGTGCTAACACACACAATTACTCTAAGTGAATTTGTATGTGTTAGGTAATTCAAATGTTTTAGTGATCAAAAAATTGAGCAGGTAAAATTTTCCTGTCTGATGTATTAAGCAATAGAGCTTAATACTGACAGGAGTTTTAAATTACAGCATGAGTGCTAAGCTACTCCTCTTAACACATACTTTTGATGCCTCACTTCCATTTTCATTTTTTGTTTAGGTGTTCGATCTCCATGACGTATGACAGCTATGACACATCGAAGCTCCATCCTAAAATGACAAAAATTATATCTGTTCTCAATTCTCTACTAACAAGGGTTTGTATTGTTTTAATATGAGATCAAATCCTACAAAGAATTTGGAAAGCCAGAGGAGGGGTTATATTAAGATATATGGTATTTCTTCTTCTTTAGAGATGATGATGATGATGACCTGTAAATAAAGTAAATGGTCTCTATACTGAACTGCATCTGACCTGTATCATCTGACCTTTATCTGCTAAGACTCTCTTAAGCCAAAATAAAACCTTTATCTAATGGTTGCCATATTTATGTATTTAATGTATCTTGTCACAAAAGAATTCAAATTACAGAAGAATCTAGAGGTATGCTAGAGAAGGTATCACTTCATGTTTCAAAGTGTAAGCCACTGAACATATCCCTGAAAGATAGTAATAAAGTAATCTAAAATATTTGACCTTAAATGAATTTCAAAGTTCTGGTTCAAAAATAAAATTAATTTTCCTCCCAATGGGGACTTCTTAAAATATTTAACGTGTTATATATAAATCTCTAAATTGTGACTATGAAGCATTCAGTCAACTACTTGACTTTTCATGGCAATTTTCCTTAGCAGAAAGTTATCAGAGACTTTAGTAATGTTGGTCTTATTGTTTTAACTAAAGATATAATTAGAACGAAGGCTGCATGACCCCTATAAATCTTCAAGGGCTTTGTCTACTGGCATTTCATGCATTGCTATGGCTTTGTTATTAGTTCTCTAACTATTCAAGCATGCCTCAGGATTTTAATGTAACGAAATGAAAAATTTAGTTTAGAATTTATGTCTTAGAAAACATATCTATTCTACTCTCTAATCTTTAAATGAATATGAAAATATACATACAAAACTAATAATCCTTCAGAAATTTAGTTTATTGTAATAGGACATATCTATGTGGAAAATCCAAGGAATTTCTGAATGAAAAATAATTCAAACTTACATAGTTCCAGATGTAGTTGGTACAATTGGAATATCTTCAGCTTCTAAGGGTATTGACCAGGGAATATGAAACTGTGGAGCGAGCTCCCGCATTACAATATTTCTTCAAGACAAAAAGAATTAAACATTAAAGTAGTTCATTTAAATTTGAATTAAACATTAAAAATTAGTTTATCTAAAGATATAGCTAGGTATTCAATTATATAGAGTCACAGAGACCACAAGAATTAAAGTCAAAGCTGGGCATGATAGTGTACGCCTTTAATCTCAGCACTGGGAAGGCAGTGGCAGGCAGATCTCTGTGAGTTCTAGGCCAGTCTGGTCTACACAGCAAGTTCCAGGCCAGCTGGGGCTACAGGAAGACCCTGTCTCAAAAAGAAAAAAAAAAAACAGTCAAACTACCTAATTATGTAATAATTTTATTACATAAAAAATTCCCCAAAGCCAGTCCTTATCAAGAAAAATTAGAGAAGCATTTCTAAATTGAAGTATCAGAATGCTAATGAAATGCCACATATCTGGGATTAATTTCAGTGGTTTTCAAATTTATTTATATAGATTACTACAATTACATTTCTAGTTAGAAATAGTTTTTATCATTCATTAACTGTTTACCAAATAACTATTTTTGCTATTTGTTTTTGGTTTTTTTTGGTGTAGTGCTGGGGATAGAACCTGGAGTCTTGTGCATACTGTTTTTCCACTTACCAGTATCTCCAGTTCCTATAAAATTATTCTAAATAAGCTCATTTTTAACAAACCATTACTATATTTTACTAATAGAAGAAATAATGAAAACACATTAAAATAACTGTTTGGGGGAGAGTAGAGATATCTAGTTGGTAGAGTGCTTATTTTGTAGGCATGAGGACCTGAATTCAATCCTCACCATGAACATTGAAAAGAAAGGGCTAGGTGTGGTAGCATGCATTTGTAATCCCACTGCTTGGGAGGAAGAGACAGGTAGATTTCTAGGCCCAACTGACCAGCCAGTCAAGCCCCACTAGGTGAATTCCAGGCCAGTGAGAGACCCTGTCTCAAAAAAAAAAAAAAAAAAAAAAAAAGTGGGCGGTGCCAGAGAGTGACACCTCAGGTTGCTCCCTGATCTACACAAACATATGTATACATGTGCACAAGCACCCTGACACAGGTACACTACAATATACACATGTACCCATATCTATATACATGCACATGCTCACACACACACACACACACACACACACACACACACATGCGCCAACATTTGTTTGTTTGTTTTTGTTGTTCCGTCTAAAGTTAAGCAAGCATTCATGGAAACTTTAGTAAGACACCTTTGGTTCCAATTTTTCTTTATTGAAAAGTTCACAAATCTTTCAATCATACCATAAAATCTGACTCCAATTATTTAGCTCTTAAGAGTTATCGATCCATGATTTTGACATATGTACCTAGAAAAATGTCTTAAAAACCGTGTTTGCTTTATTACTCTTCTGAATCAAAATATAAAAATAACAGGACAAATAATATAACACTGGCATTTCTATATACATTATTTTCTTTTCTACTTATTTGATAATTTTAAGAGAACATCATCAAGAAATACACAAAAAGAAGGAGTGCTCATGCAAAAGAATTCTAACTTTCAAAAATGTCTACATTACACAGGTAATATTTCCTGAATGCTAATTCTTACCAGTAAGGAAGTCAATGAAGCATTTCAAGTATAATTACACAAGGAAAATGAAGGAACACTGTGACTGAAAATCCCAGAATACAGCATTTCTAATCTAAAAAGTTAAACCATTAGACTTCTTATCTATACAGATTATACATCAAACTGTCTTTCACAGCCTAAAGTCTAAATCAGATTCTGGCATAGCTTTGGAGGAATCATCTTATGAACATTTAATATTACTCTAGGCTTAATGAAAATACAAAGGTAAATAGATGAAAAATAAGTCAGTAAAACTTACCCAAGTATTTTTGCACAATCATCATAGTACTTCATGGAATTTTTCACAAAACTGAAGCCATTGACATCACAGACATAGGACTGTCCATTGGCCCGCAACAAATCAAAGCCACAAACTGTTTGCTATTTAAAATAAGTTATGAACTTTTTAGGTTCCATTTAAATTATTATTGTTCCAGTCTTAGAAGAATATTATATATTTGTAAATTCCTAAGTTTATTCTAGTATGTATATTTCATAAAAAAAGAAATTATTTAATTGTAACCTTGAGCACTCTGAACATACATTATGTTTTACATGCACTTATTTAATTTCCTTATCATAAAGATGTAGAATAATAACACATGAGGGGTTAGAGGCCAAAAAAAGAAAAAATGACACACACACACACAAAAGAAAATCTTGTACAAAAAGTTCTTCAGCTGATGAGCTGATATTTACGTTTTCAAAAAACAAAAATTTTTAAAGTTAAGATAAATTTACACTAGCAGAAATTAGATCATTTTCATTATTCTCTCAACAAAAGGAAAAATAGTTTAAAGACATATCCCTGAGAAAATGTCCAATTATATCTGCAAATCTTTTAAACTCTTACAACCACATATTTGAAAATACCTGGAATAAATGCGTTTTATTTGGATGAAGAAAATCATTGAAAGTATAAAACTTTCTCTTCAGGCTGAACAAGCATTCTTACTTCCCACATTTCTTAATCACTACACATTAGTAAAAAGTGATTTTTTAAGTTTGGTTTTAGAATTCTGGTACAATGAAACAATTTATAAGAATGTATTATAACTTATTTGGAGGCTAACATTCTTCATATGTCTTCAAATTATTAACAAGTATTTCTTTATTAATAAACAGCAATATAATAAACAGCAATTATAAAGTTATGAATCTGAGCTAGAACTTTAAAAAGAAAATCTATCCTCTACTAAATGAAGGTTCTACTACTTCCACTCAAATTTTTACTACAGAACTAAGAGTAGTAATTAGAAAATAAATATCATAGATTAAAGGAAAAGTCAAATACTTAAAGCAATGCCCTAAAGAAATGTATAGTGTTTCAGGAACAAATTTTATCATGTATTAGGCCAAAATTGATAAGTAATAATAGAACACTGAGGACCATTCTTATTCAAAATAATTTTTAAATTAATTTTAGGAATGCCATAAAATATAACCAATATTTTAAAAGAATAAGTTAGAAGACATCACTAAATACGAATTCGTAGTATTATTCTATAATTTTAATTTTTGAATAAATTAATGAGGTTTCCTTTTATATAATACACAAAGAATATATTAGCATTATTAGGAAAACTATGTTAGCCTGACAAGAACCCATTCAAAAAAATGCATGAGTTTATAAATACTAATTACTTTCCTAGCTTACTTCTCCGATTATGAGTACAAATAATGTAAGAGACAAATTAGAACATAAGTGTCTGCAGGCTTGTGTAAGCTCTTACCTTAAAGGCGAGGCAGACTTTCCAAGCAATCAACTTCTCTCGCGCATTGAGAATAACAGGGTATCTTACTTCCTTCCCTTCGCTGTCTCGCTCCACCTTGCCATCCAGAGCTGGAGATTTTCGAGCTTCAGCATGAGCATAGTCGGGACCCACAGTATAAACCTTTCATGAAATTTAAATATGCACAAATATATATGGTTACACACAGAACCAGAAAATAATAAATTCAAAGAAAAAATATACAAAATATTTCAGAATCCAGAGTACTGCAAGGCATATTTGCTATTTTACATGCTATGCCTTTCAATATATTAGAAAAGATTATAATTATACAGCAAAGCAAGGCTTTATTCTTTATAGAAAATTATTAAAGTGAGCATTATGCGAAAATTGTTTATGCTTAACAAAGGCAATAAACAACCATAAAATATGGAAGGAGAATATGGCCAGAAAATTTTTTAAAAGGTGAGAGAATAAACTTAAATTCAGACAAGAGGAAGAACAGCATTCTACACAGAACTGACAAACACAAGTCAGAGGAATGCAGTAGCATGATGTACTTAGGGCCGCAAAGGAATCTGACTACAGTATATCCTGTAAGAAATGGGATTTCTCAGAGAACACGAGGGGAAATAGCTTGGATGGCAGTCTTTTGAATCTGGATGTTATCCTGAGGTCACTGAGAATCTATGAGAGAATTTTAGAGGATAGGTTCAAAATCAAAATTATAAGTTTAGAAATAACAGTCTAGTTAGATGAAAGACTAGAGTTTTAAAATGCTATTAAATCTCACTTTTCACCAACTGAATTCGTGGTATTTTCATATCATGTCACAACTGTCCCAGATTTCAAACATCATTTACAGTAGCCACTGCTTGAAAACTATGGTAGCTGTTCTAATGATCAATCCTGATATTTTGCTATTTGTTAACTCTTTAAAGAATTACATATATTATTATATTTAAAAGCTTGCTTTAAAATATTTTTATAACCATTTCATTAAAAACTGTCATCTTTGTGATACTGTATGTTTTATTTTAAGAATTTAGGAAATAGGGCTAGGGAGATAGCTGCTCTCTGCAGAGGACCTGGGTTCGATTCCCAGTACCCACATGGCAGCTAACAACTGTCCAACTCTGCAGTGTGCAGTCTGTTAATTTATGATGTTCATGAGGTCAGGTTTATTATAAAACATATTTTCAACCTACAGTAATTTCTTCTAATTTTTCCTTTGTTTAGACAGGGTCTCAGTACATAGTCCAGTCTGGCATGGAACTGATTATGTAGCCAAGGCTTGCCTCAAACTCAAGATTCTCCTGCCTCATATCTGAGTGCCAGGATTATAGCTATGCCCTAGTTAATATCCAGTTAATATTTTTTAATATTTTATTTATTTATCCATTTATTTTTTATATGTGTATGAATATATTGCCTGAATGTATGTTAGTGCACCTGTGTCATGTAATGCCTATAGAGGTCAGAAGTAAACATCAGATTCCCTGGAACTGGAGTTAGGGATGATTTTTAGCTGCCATGTGGGTGCTGGGAATCGAACCTGGGTCCTCTGTAAGAGCATTCAGTGCTCTTAACCACTGAGCCATCTCTCCAACCCCCAACATAATATTTTTAAGTTAAGAAAGAGTTTATCAGGATATAACTGAACATAAATCAAGAAGCATCTGTATTTTAAGCCATCACGTCTTCATCAATCCCACCCTAAATGCAAAATTAAAATATATTTTAATCAATCCTACCTTAACATCAGTACCATCTGTAGGCATAAACTCTTCATATATATACGAGCCTGTTTTCCGCACATTGCTTTCTGGGGAATATACACTACTTCTACTACCAATCTGGAGATACAAAATTTCCATCAATATAAAAACCAAATTAGTTCCCTCATTTTAATAATACATATATAAAATATAACCCTTATTTACCATCTATTCAAACCTTAGGCATTCTTAAATTGTTTAATTCACAAATATTTAGCAATGCTCATATGTATTTGGCAGTATATTATTCTCTGCTGTATCTATAACTTCAATCTATGTTAAAGAGCATAAAAATGTAACGACAGTAAGGATTATGTTTCTAGGTGGATGGAGAGATGACTCAACAGTTAACAGCACTTTTTGTTCTTTGAAAGGACCCAAGTTCAATTCCCAGCACCCACATTGGGTAGCTCCCAACCACCACAATTCCAGTTCAAGGGAATCTGGTACCATCTTCTAGACACCCCCCCCCCCACACACACAAGGCATACCCCCCCACATATCCAGAAATCAAAATAAATTTAGAAAAAAATGTTTCTACATTCATGTTGTTACATATCATTCATATCATTCAGACTGTTTATTTTTACGAGTACAGAACTTTCACTATGTAAATAAACCAAGTTTCACCTTACAAATATATGTCTATACTGTGTGCCAAGCCTTGAGTATTACAACACTGCCTTAAACATTCTTCTAAGTGTCACCATGGCATATGAGAGTGGTTATGTTTCTAAGTCACTGGGAGATTCATGTACAATATCTGTATTTATACAGCTATTGCTAAAGTCATTTAGAAACCTCTTTAACAATTTACAGTCTGACAAGCAATTTCTAGGTAGTTTAACTTTTCTCACTCGTGTCTTCAATACCTATCACTACAATGGATATTAAGATAGCATCTCACTATTCTTAATATGCAAGTTCATACATATTTATAGTTTTTCTTTCATTTCAGTATATTACTAAATTATGTTAATAAAGAATTGCAATCCTACTAACACAGTTGGGATTGGGCATGCTTTTCAATTACCAATTTAAAAAAATCTTTGTCAGTCCAAAAGTAATACGAAAATATAGTGTTATTAATTCATTATACTTCAGATCTGATTTGCCTTTCTATTAATATGGGGGCAGTCAAGAAAACTCTCGTGTATGTAGAAATTACTAGCAATACCACAGAGTACTTACCTTTAACTGAATTTCTAGCCCGACAGACATGATAATGGGAGATCAAAGGAACATCAGGCAACTTTCTTTGTATTCTGTCAGCAGGAATTTTGTTCACAATATTAAATAACTACAGTGATGCCTCGTTTTCTAATAGAATATAATTTCAGTCATCCTTAAATTTTACTAGGAGCTGATGACTTCTAAGCAAAGGTTTAATAGAGTGTTTATGACAATGAAAATTATCCACACAAAGGTTACAAAGGTTTACCTTTCTAAAGAGCCTTTGACTTCCACCTCCAGCAGATGTTGGATAATAAATGTAAACATTGTGATCTTCTGCACTGACTGGCTTTTCTACAAATGGCTTTTGGAAAACTTCCCCATTTACTTCTACATGATCTTCCCCTTCAATCAGATTGCATTCTGTAAGTTAAGCAAAATAGCAAGAA
Source organism: Eospalax fontanierii (assembly GCA_035773235.1). Classification (NCBI taxonomy): domain Eukaryota; kingdom Metazoa; phylum Chordata; class Mammalia; order Rodentia; family Spalacidae; genus Eospalax; species Eospalax fontanierii. The sequence goes on from CM069527.1 coordinate 36,745,706, forward strand.
AAAAATCACATGGTTGTATTACCTAGGTAACACTTTTTACAATTTTTTTCCAGCTTCCCATGAAATTATGCTAAGCCTTACCAGAAAAACTTTACTAGGGCTGAGACTGCAAGAGTTCAATTAGCAGGTAAGCACAAGGCCTGGGTTCTATTCCCAGTACCACCTCCTCCCGACACCCTCCACCACCACCACCACCACCAACAAAACCAAACTATCAGAAAAGGTGATTTACCCAATTTTAGTGATGTTTAAAAGAAAAGGAAACATTACTTATAGGACCAGTAACACAGATTGCACAGTATAACCATCTACCTTGGGAAGCTTTTGAAAAACTACAGATGCACTCTCAGGAAGTGAGACTAATATAAGTATTTACATAGATAATAGATATTTTAATAAAGTGCTTCATGATACTGATGAACAGAGCTAAAATACTGGAGTTTTGGTTTTCTTTTCTTTCTGTCCTTCTTCCCTTCCTTCCTCCCTCTCTTTCTCTCTTTCCTTCCTTTCTTTTCTCTTTCTCTCTCTCTCTCTTTTTCTTGAGACAAGGTCTTTCTACTTAGCTTAACATGGCAATTCTACTGCCTCAGAATCCCAAGTGCTGAGATTACAGACACATGTTAGCACTTGCTCTTTTTTTAATTCCCCAAAGAATAACACCATCACATACAAATCTCCATCATCAGGACTTTTTTATTGAAAACAAAATCTATCTAGTAATCAGTGCTTTTGAAGCAGAAGTCATGTTTCAGCACAGTGACTTCCTGCTTGATGTAAACATTTTATTACCTGCTTGACCACTGAGTGCTCAACTTTTGACAAGTACTTTTAGTAATTAGAAAAACTATGTTATTATGCAATTATCTTCTGTAATAATGGTTTATCCTATGGGAGAAAACTGTCACACTGTTAGATAATAACAAAATTCTCAAAATATCACTGTGTGTCTACTACAGTAGCTAACATCCTAAAAACAAAAGGATAGAAGCATATGCTTAGAAGAGAATCTGTAGGAAAGCAAACATTATAAATTAGAATTCAATCAATATTTATACAGCACATAATACTTTATTATTCATATTACTATTTACAATTTAAGTGTCTTACTTAAGATAAAAAAATTCTGATTCCCAAAGTGGCACCCTATAATGTCATAAACTGAATTCTACTTTTCATTTCTTTTAAATTAGATTTGCTTTTCAATGTGTATACCATACTATTATTGAAGATTTATTACTAGATGGCAGATCATATAGAAAGATAAACTTATATACTTGTGTTTAAATAAAGATATTTACAGAAACAACATGTGCCAACCTTTATAATATAAATATATTAAGAACTATAACTGCTCCTTAGGATATAACTGCTCCTTTCCTACTACCATAGCACAGAATTCAAAGTTAAATATGGACTGATGCCATCATGACTATCATCATAGCACTGGGGAGACTGAGGCAAAAGGTAAGGCAAGACTGTTTCAAGTTCCAGTTAAGTCTCAACTACAGAATGAGAGGGTAAGACTCTGTCTTGGAGATGGGGGGAAAAGGAAGAGAAGGGGGGGGAGGGGAGGAGAGAAGGAGGGGAAGGAGAAGGAGAGTAAAAGAGGGAAAGAATGAGAATGAGGGAGAGAGGGAGAAAGGATTTGAAGAGAGTTTGAGAAGTAACTGCAAGAATGACACCATCTTCTAGAAAATGTAGATCATAGATCTCATGAACCATGCAATTATTTATGGTAAAAAGTAACTCATGTGCACAGGGTAAACAATCCAATCAGGAAGAAAGTTCTTTATTTAATTTTTTAAAAATATTTTATTATTTTTATTTTATGTGTATGGGTGTATTGTCTGCATATGTGAAAGTGCAATGCCTGTGGAGGTCAGAGAGGGCATTGGATCCCTGGATCTGGAGTCAGGATGGTTGTTAACCACCATATGGGTGCTGGAATTTGAACCTGGGACTTCTGCAAGAACAGTCAGTGCTCTTAGCTGCTGAGTCATGTCTCTAGTCCCTCTTTATTTAATTTTTATTTTATGCATATGAGTGTTTTTCCTGAATGTATGTTAAGTACACCACTTATGTACAGTGCCTATAGAGGCCAGAAGAGGGTGTCAGATCCCCTGGAGCTACAGACAGTTGTTAGCCACCATGTGGGTACAGGAAACCAAACCAGCTTCTGGAACAATAGGAAGTATTCTTAATTGCTGAGGCAATTCTCCAGTCCCAGCAAGGTTTCTGTTCTGATATTAGAAGCTTATATCTGGTTCTTAATAAAATTAGATTTTAGGTACAGTACATTATCAAAATTTACCATAATATTGTTATCATAATATTAAGACATTTATCCCGCCCTTTAAACCAAGTTACGTATAGTATACAAATAATATGGACAGAAAGAATAACAAGTATTAAAAATATTGAGTATTATTTCAAACTTCTAGCTATCATATATTTAAATACAGCATCATAACATAACAAAGTTTTTAAGTCATAAATGAGTCATTTATTTTTTGCTAATATAAACTTACTAACCACTCGATTTTATTTATAAATATTAGGAATATAATAAATGCAGATCCAACAAAAAGAGGAATGTAACAAATTATTAGGTAGCTCTTTCAGTTTCTTATTTTGCCTTGTATTCTGAGACAGGGTCTCACTATGAAGTCCAGACTTCGCTAGAACACACTAGAATTTCCTGTTGACCTGCCTCAGTCTCCTGAGTACTTGAGTACAGGCATACACCACTATGCCAGACTCCCATTATCACATGCTAATCAAGCACAGTGCATATTTAAGTCATTAAGAATGAATTATTAAATCCTTTCTAGTTAGTTAAGTCACGGAAGTGGCAAAAAGCATTTCAAGAACCAACAGGAAGCTTGTTTTATTCTCTCTTACCTTTAGGATTATTTGGATCACGGTTCAAAATTGCATACCGAGGAAGTAAGACACCTTCAGCTTGAAGAATACTATATACTTCTCTTCTAAAGAATAAGAAAAACATCCTTATTGTTTGACCATTTCATATACATTGTATTGTCAAGCAAGCAAATCATTAGTCTTTACTACTATAAAGGTATGCATATCAACCCTTTTATATTTTCTTGAATAAATATTTCAAATATCAAAATGTTTCTAAGAAAATATTCAGCAAAATTACATAAAATACTTTTTGCAGCATATCAACATACTAAGATTTAAACTAAGACTGTAAATGTATAAAAAGAAATGGTTAAATAAAATTGATACACACAAGGCAGAAGATAGCCTAACTACTTAAAACCTTGCCTTAAAACAACATTTAACAACATGGGGAAATGTTCACAGTATGCTAGGAGAAAGTTAATTTTAGCTTTGTAAAATGTGAGTATGTACTTTCATATAACTAATGTAAGTAATCTCATGTTGTAATAGTAACATAGAAAGTAGAATGTTATAGAAAATAGATTATACATAGCTATGAGAATGAAATACCAATTAGTGAAGCAGACAAATATTTACATATTCATCATTTCTTTTTAGAAATCTGTGCTATTGATTTGCTCAATAAATGCTAAGATATCTCCCTTAAGGTATTTTTAATAGATATATTTTACCATGAAACATATCAGTTATAATGAATGAATCCTAAGTTCATCATCAGTCATATGACAGAAAACAATAATTTTCTATGGGTTTATTAGACTTTGGAAATTAGACAAAATGTTGTCTAAGTCCTTATCCCATTACTCAAGAAACTGCCTGGGTAAGTGAACTGATATCCTCAATCCTCAAGGTCCCTCATCTCCACAATTTGTTAACAAATACCCATTTCTGAGTATGACTTTAAGGATGTAATGAATTATGTATGTGAAAACATCTGATGCTGTGTCAGCACACAGCAGTTACTAAGTAAATGCTTATTTTCTTTCCCTTAATTTTGCCAGCTTCACCACTCACCTATCTTGTATGAGATACTGCATATTCAAGTCATTGATTACAAATGGATTCCTGAGTTTTGCATAGGCAACTGCTTTGTCCAGTGGAAACCCTAAGAACACATATTATTATCATATTCTATACAATCTCAAGATAAGCTGACATCTATAAACTTATCAACTTCAATTGATGCTATCTCTTCTAAAATAATTCCATTATGTACATAACAGCTTTCTCTAAAAGATATGGAATAAAAATAATGCAAATTTGGTATTTTAACTTATACTATTAAGATAACTTTTTCCTAGTTAATAACATTGATAAGCAAGTCAGTGACTACATAAGCAAGGAAGAGCAATGGCATGTTAGTTTGACTATTCAATGTCACCAGACAGAAGATAACATTACTTCATCTATAGAAAAATCTATAAATAAATAACATGTTTCACATTTACCCAATTCACTAAATTCTCCAGTTTAAACTATGACTGTATACTACTAGCGGAAGCAGTACCACACAGCAGTGAAGAGCACAAATAAATGCTGAGCGCCTACTTATCGAGCTGTACTGAGCCAACTTATCTGTGATCTCTTAGTTCTAATCCTGGCTACAAATGAGCATTAGAATTGGTCTTACCATGCAGGGTTTTTGAGGAATTAATTTTTCAATGTATATAAAACAGCATTCAAAAAATGCTACTTGCCATTATTCTTGAAGTGACCATTACTCAGTAAACATCTATCTTATCTCTGGAGGGTAAAAAATCAATAAGCACAACTTAAAAAGTTACTACTAACTGTATCTGTGAGGGCATTGCAATTTTGAAGCATTATAAGAAATGTGAGAAAAGTAAGTTTTACAACATAGTAAAATTCAAACACAACAAAAGCCATGTCCAGTTAAACAAAATTTATTCCTAATTACTCTTAATTTTTAAATTCAGATAGTCTATACTAAAAATTAGTTAGAATCAATTATAAATTTTATAGTTTTATAGACTCGGAATTCATTGAAAATAAATGTGTCTCAATGTCTTGAGTTCAAGCTTCTTATCCAAATTAAGCAGATAGAAAGTACCTACTATAGATTCCCTGTTTTGGTTTTGGGAGTTTGTTTGTTTAAAGGGGAACTTCTCGCACACAAATAGATAATATATTTTTAGAAGCTAATGGCTTTCACAGAGCAATGTGACAAGAGGGGAAGAATACCCTCAAAGACAAGAAAATTCCAATTTTTTTCAGAAAGACTAAGGACAGATCTAGGTTCACAGGAAAACTGAAAATCAGTATCAGAATATAAAAACATTCCACCAGGCCCTATTTTCTTCCTGCTGGATGAAGCAAACACCTCAGAATTACATATTTTAGTTACAGGTTTTAATTAAATATGAAAGCACACTTTAAAAATTATATAATTTTTACTAGGAAAGTCAATTAATTCATAAATTTTATAAAATTTCAGAAAGACTCAGCATTAATTTTAATTAGATTTTATTATAAAATATTTCTTAAACTTAATTGATATTTCCACTTAATTAAAGACAGTAAGATCTTAATACTAAGTTCTTAGTAAATAAAGTATGCACACCTATAAAAGGAATGACAGATCATTTTCTCTACGGTAAAAACACAGGACTTAAAATATTCAAGAATTTAGCAATAATTGTAAAAAAACTTATAGATTCAAAACACTGATCACAACCATATTTTCATAGAGAAAATGGGGAGTCATCCAAATGTTTGGTTATTAGTTAAACATGTTATTATAACACATTTATACAACTACATATCATGCCACATTATAAACAAACAGGTTATTGAAAAATGCAGTGGGGGCAACTTGATATAATACTAAGAAAAAGTTAAATGCACATTTCCTATGACACTAAGTTTCTGAAAACACAGAGATTAAAAAAAAAGATTGGAAAGAAATATATTAAAATGTTAACATGCCTTATCTGTCAGTTACCTTCATCTTAGTTTAGTTTTATTAACATGCACTGGTTTTATATTCAGAGAGGATAAAAGAGTTCCCCTTTTAAAAAATACCTTTAGAATGGAAAGAAATAAGACAATCACATAAAGGCCAATTTTCCACTGGTTCATTCAAAATAACTTCCTCTTCAAATACTACTACTGTGATATATTTAAATAAGGAGATCCGTTCCAGAATTTCCTTCATTGGTTTGGATTTGGATTTCTTTGCCATGGAACATATTCCAACCACAATCTGCCTTTCTGGTGGCTAAAACAGAAACAAAACAGAGAAACAGGAGGACTTAATAGAAACTCTATAATTCAGCTATCTTAATTTCTTTTCATAAATAGATAAGGCATATGCAACAATAAAATTGACATGTTAACCATTAAAATCATTAATTCTATCTAATTCAGAAACCATAACCGTCTTGGAGACCACTATCTTTATTTCTTCCTCTCAACGCCCACACTAACGCTCAGTTGTTCATTTTATTCCTGATCAAGTCTTGGAATAGCTCATTTAGTGTTTCTAAAGGTGAGTGCCCAGGTCAACACACACACACAGCTCTACTAGCTATTTTCTTCACTTCTGTGACAAAAATATCTGACAAATATTATAGAAGGAATGATTTTGGCTCGAGGTTTCGGAGGTTCAGTCCACAGCTGCTCGGTTCCATACATTTAGGCAGAACGTCATTGTTACCAAAGTGTGTGGTAGAAAAGTGTCTCTAGACACGAAGCAGGAAGAAGAGTGGCCTGGGAATTTTCTCTAACCTTGAAAGACACAACCAGTGACCTCCCAAGTAACCTCTCAGCTCCAGGTAGGCCCATTGCCAGTGTTTTCACAAAACACCATAACTAGCTGGGAACCAAGTGTTTAAAACACAAGCCTATGTGGGATAATTCATAGTCAAATCTTAACACCAACCTAATACAATGTTTTAGTTTTTTAAAAGTATGTGTGTATATACATATATGTATATATATATATATATATATAATATTTTATTATAGACTTGTTTAATGAGTATCTGTTTACGGGATAAGACGAAAGGAAAACATTCTCATAAAAAAGTAAATAAACTCACCATTAGGGCAAAATCATGTAACTTTCTTTATTAGGTAAAGCCTTAGAAGCATGAAAATAACTTTTAAAGCAAATCTTAGTTACTTTTAAGGCTTAATGTCGCCCCCCCCCAAACTGAAGTTCATAGTTTTGAAATCTCAATAGAATAAATCATTTTCTGAACCTATAGTTCTATTGAAGCAAACCAAGAGCCTCAAAAACAGCAGCTACATAAAACAAGTGCAGGGTCCATTTATTTGGCATCAACATCTGAGAAATATACTAAATGCTGAAGATCAGAACAGAAAAAGCCACAGTCCTCAAAGTATTTTGAGTCTAACAGAGAACATAGCAGGCAGTGCTCTTGTACAACGTAATATATGAAATGGAAAAATACCTCAAGGGGACAGACAGACAGACCACTATCATAGGAAGAAATATGTCATGGGAAAAGAGCAAGGAGTGTGGAGAGAGTGAAAGACATGACATGTGAATGGTTGAATGGGCTATTAAAGACTGAATTAGAATTCATTGATTAAGTCAAACAAAGGGCCACTTCAGACAAATAAGGAAGTCTCTATAACAACAAAGACCCATAATACAGGATACAAATACAGAAATAAGGGCTAGGAAGATGGTTCAGTAGTTAACAGCACTTGCTGTTCATATGGAACACCCAGGCTTGGTTCCCAGCACCCATATGGTGGTTCACAGTGTCTGTTAACTCAAGTTCCAGGGATTTGACAACCTCTTTTGGCTTCTGCAGGCACCAAGCATACACATGGGCTAGATACATATGGGCAAAGCACTCAAACACATAAAATACATATAAAGAAATCTAAAAAAATGAAACTAAGTACTTTGATAACTGAAACAAGTAGGAAAGATTCAGATATCTAGGTAGAAATACAGTTAGGAAATAAGACAGGACTTCATGTAGCAGGGGTGTTCACTGACTGGAAAAACACTAGAGAAAAAGGATGAAGCACTTTCCACTCTAAGGGAGTCAGAGAAGCCTTGCTTTCATACTTTACCTACTGGACTTCTAGATGAGACATCAAAATTTAAGAGTGTTGTGGAAAGTAAGACAGAATCTTGGAAATCATTTTTTTTCTCACAGTTATGAGGTAAGAAAGGTACTTTGCATTGTTCTATAAATGTCAGATCAATTTGCATTTCTGAGACCTGTAACTTCACTGAGAACAGTACTTCTACTCTAGAAAAGAATTTAGGGAATTATCTAATAGCTATTATGGCTTGCTTTTTAGTACTTTTAAACAAGTGTAACAGGTTTTCCTTCTAAATAAAGATTCTGTTTCTAATTTGAAATATGAGAAAAATGAACACATTTTATATTTGTATTTTAAAACAACCCTTAAAATAACCTCTGCCTGTAAACAGGATCAACAATGAATTTAAAAATATTAAATTGATATAACTAGCAAAAGTGAATGCAATAGACATATGTCATTCCTAGGATGCAGTACGGATATAGCATTCTATTATATCAGAAAGTAAATAGGGCACACTTTTTTTCACATACATAGACAAACATACACACACATACACACAAAGGTAGGTGACTAAGATCAACTCTTCAGTTCGTTGACTTCTGAATAGTTAATAGGGATATCTTTGTTCAACCAGCACTTGAATTGACCACATTCTAAATTGGGAGTATCTAGTTAAGTAAATGGTTCCTTCTTTAGTATTCTTAAGATTGTTTCTTCGTATTTCTTTAGCTTGGTACATACCATATATTTTACATAAAAGAATTTCTTTTGATTATAGCCCAGTTTTCTGTTTCTTACCTCCTTTTTCTGCTCAACCTTGAAAGTTATCACTGAAGAAAACTGAAAGCATCATTAAGCCACTTAGGAATCTGACCTCTAACTATATTATACTTCTAAATTCACTGTCTATTCTATAATATCACTAATACTTTTCCACTTTAAATTTTTTAAACAGCTTTGTACGGTGGTATTATTTTGCATTAACAGTGATTAGTAAAAAAAAATCCTATACTATATTGTTCTACCATAAAAGAAAGAAATTAGGAAGAAAGAAAGGAGAAAGAACTTACAGACTCATCTTCCTCATCTTCCTCTTCATCTGCATGGTGGAAGAAATGACGATAATTTCCAGGGTTGATTTCTGTATCTTCAGGACCAACAAAGAATCTGGGGGCGTCAGTCATTTTTATTTCATTTGATACAAACTTTAAATAATCTGTATTGAGACTGCTTCTAAATAAGTAGTGCCAGAAGAAAGCATTCTCCCTACACTAGCTGACACATAGGTCTGCTGCAGATTGTTTCTTATACAATCACATGAAATGTGCTGACATTGACTTGGCAAATGCTCCTTTGTTCTCAGATATCATTGCTTCATTGTTGATCTCGAAGTTGCTGCTGCAGTTTAAAACACAAAGACAGCAAGGCTACTGCTTCTCTGAGCTGAAACAGCAATCTTTTTACCTAAAATACAATGAAAACAATTAATTTTGAGAAAACAATTTACTTCATAAAACATCTAAAAAATAATCTAAATGATACTAGTAAAATTAGAATCAATAACTTGAAGGCTATCAAAATGAAAATATATTTTCCTCCATAAAATTAAGAAATTAAGATTATATAGTCTTCAGTAAAATACATCAGAGCAATTTCATAAGATGATACAAAATAAAAAGACTATACTAAATTCCTCAAGACTACAAGTATCTGAAAATAAGAATATTATTCAAATTATGAAACAAAATTGTATTAAAAGTTAAAGCTGCAAGTACACAGTTGTATCTGATATGGAAAAGAATGGCTGAAATGTGAGTTTGAAAACAACTGAAAATTGAGCATTGACCTAAAATAGCATTGAATCAATTTTTAAAAGTTCAGTATGAAAACAAGGCTTTGAGGGGAACATAACTGTCTTGGTTTGCCTTAACTGCTGTGACAAAGTAGCCTAACCAATGCCAACTTGGAGAGGAAAGGTTTACTAGGCTTACATCTCCTGCATCACACAGTTCATTAGGGAGTCCAAGGTAGGAACTCAGGGCAGGAAACTGGAGGCAGGAGTTAGAGCACAGGCCATGGAGGAGGAACACTGCTTACTGGCTTGCTTCCCTGGTCCAGGCTTGGCCTGCTTTCTTATACAATAGATAACAACCTGCCAGGGATGGCACTGCCCACAGTGGGTTAGGTCCTCCCACAGCACACAACGATCAAGAAAATACCCCACAGACATGGCCACAGGCCAGTCCAATGGAGACAATTCCCCAATTGAGGCTCCCTCAACCCAGGTGTGTCAAGTTGACACCAACACTATCCAGCACAGTAACTATTCTGCAATCTGGTCTCACACTTAAATTGAAAAAAATTTAAAAGACTGAAAATAAGATTTCATTCAACAAAGTTCATAAACTGATGGCTAAAAATTGTTTAGCAAATCTAGTAATATCTACAGCCTCCAAAATGAAATGTGCACTAACATTTGTAAGAATTTTTATGTGATTCAATGGCACTCCACTCTTCCCCATAATCACGTACCCATGAAAAATGGTTAAAGAATTATCATATGCTAATGATTTATTCTCAAACTATCCCTTACCAAAGTTGTTTACATGTATTTGAACCTTGGTAATATTAAAATTAATTACCTGCCAAGATGAAACTACGTTATTAAGTGCTTCGTTTGATGACTGGTAATAGAAAACACTGCTTGATCAAATAATCTTGAAAAAGAGCACAGCACTCAGGAGGGAGAGGCAGGAAGATTTCTATGAGAAACTTTTGATGCAATAGCAACAAAAACTAGAATCCTGGCCAATAAAAAAAAAAAAAAAACTGAAAAATGAAAATTCCTAACAGAAAAAATTTTCAAGAAAACAGTATCACAGAAAACTGTAATATTAACAGGGGGTAGAGAGAATACTAAAAGATCTTCAACTTTCACCAGCAAAGCTTCCTCATACAACAGAGTATGATGCACACTGAAAGCCACAACTGGTCAAGTTTTAGAGAATAAGAGACTGCAGAGTGTGTGTCCCTGGATAGGACTCCTATATTAAACCTCAGCCACCCATGGTTCAGTAACCATTGTGGAGGGAGTTGGGGGGCAGAAGACTGTAAGAGCCATGCTGCATGAACATAAACAGAAGCTTTCACTGGGAACTTACTTATATGATCTTGCAACAATGGTGACAACATGCACAAGATCCATGCTGTGAGTCAGACAAAAACTCAGCATAAAACAGGGAAATAAACAGTCAGCAGGCCCCAACCCTAGCAGAGGAACTATTGACAACTGATTACTGCTGGGTGCAGAAGAGTAGTTCTTTAAGGGAGTGACTCTAAACAGACTGACTATAGACTCTGGTGGATGAATTTGCATCAAGGGACGTTTGAGTACAAGTGCTTGATCAGATAGGACTTAACCTATATGAGAGAATGCCTGAAATCTGATGGGGGGAAGAGGTCTAAATTTGATTAGGATCTATTATATGAAATGCATAAAAACAAAATATTTTTTTTAAAAAAAAAACAAGTTAAATGAAAGGAAATGATTTTATAACTCATTTATAACTTCATTAAATCCAAACAGCATTATTTTATCATTCAGAAATATACCCAGTGAAAGAGTAAATACTAGAAACAATTAAAGAATATCTACTTATAAAAAAGTTTAAGAAACAAAACAAAAAAGAAGTGTTCAGTTACTTGGGGGTACTCGATTTTCAATATAGTTTAAGATGAGTATCATCCAGCATTTTTGAAGTCCATATGGATGAGTTTTCTGAAGCGTTGGCATATGTGAATATAAATGTTCATCTCCTTGAATTTTGTAATAGAGGAACAGGTTATAAGTACCTGGATACAGTCTTTTTATCTCCAGTCAGACTGGAGTCTTTGATGTGCTACCTATTCCCCCTTTTTTTTCTTTTTTCACTTAATGAAATTATCTGGTTTTCTTTTCAAAAATTAAATAAGTAACAAACCTAACTTAGGTATTCTAACAAAACTAATAAAAATCTTGTTTTAGAGGAGTGCTGAATTATTATTACCATTATTATTATTATTTTATGCTGGTTTTTTGAGACAGGGTCTCCCAGTAGCCTCAGGTGGCCTGGAACTCACCAAGTAGATCAGGCTGGCTTCTGTCTCAGAGATCTGCCAGTCACTTCTTCACTGAGTTCTGGGATTAAGGGTGTGTACCACCACACCCAGGCTGAATTTTTAAAAAATATTTTATTATTTTTATTTTGGTGTATGAGTGTATTGTCTGTATGTGTGTAAATGCACCCATGTTATGTAATGCCCATGGAGGTCAGAAGAAGCAGGATTCCCCTGGAAATGGAGTTACAGAGGGTTGTTAGGTACCATGTAGGTGCTGGGAATCGAAACTGGGTCCTCTGCAAGAGCAGCACTCTCCAGCCCCCCGCTTCACCTGAATTTTTTTAAAAATTGGTAATTTAAGTATTCTTTGTCAAATGTATAGAATGCATAAAATGAAATTTTTAAAACTCAGTTAAGATGCCGGGCATGGTGATATACACCTTTAATCCCAGCACTGGGATGGCAGAGGCATGCAGATCTCTATGAAATTGAAGCCAGCCTGGTCTACATAGAGAGTTCCAGACCAGCTGGGGTTATAGGGAGACCATCTCCAAAACAACCACAAAAATAAAATAAAAATTCAATTAAGATTGTAATGATCCAAGGGCAGAAACATAATTGTTGTTCCTTGTTGGAGAAGACATAGTTTGCATTTCTTTCTTTTCAATGTCTAACCCCTCCGGTAGTTTAAGCTACTTCACACAGGGCGTGTGGGAGCAGAAATCAACTGTGGGTGGAGTTGGAGGGAGCATGTGTCACACTGTTGTTGTTTTTTCTCCAAAACAATCAATGACTGATCTGTTCCTCCCTTTACATCACTTCATAAATTCAGTTAAGTCTTTAGTGCGGTATGAATACAGGAGTTCATGTCCTTCATGTGATTACGAGCTCAGAACAGAAACCATGTTTTATACACTCATTGGACAAAGGCAGCAGATAAATCAACTACAAAATATATGTTAGGATGACTTCTCTAGTAAGATGACATTTGAGCAGTGCCACGGTGAGATCATTCCAGGTAAGAAGCATGAAATATTGAAGCAGAAGTATACTTGGCATATTTCCTGTGTTCAAAGAACAGTTAAGGAGGCTGGAGCAGAGCAGGCAAACAAAGGAAGAATGGAGAAAATGAGGGTGAGGCAACTAAAGTGCATTCAGAGAACTAGGGTGGGGGGACCTTAATTTTTTCTGGGTTACATTTCAGAGAACAGGAGAAGAAGCAAAGACCGGCTATACAGACAATTCTTTTGAAGGAGTTTGTTATAAAGTTGGGCAGAACAGTTGGCTCTCAAACGAATGAAAGGATAGGAAATGTTTTCACTTGTGTTATTCTATTTCAAACTAAGAAATTATAAAAGGGCTGAGCAAGGTCATGGTGAAAAGCATAGATTAAGGAGTCAAAATACCTAGGTTGGAATCTTCAATAATAGTGCTTGATTTCTCAGGGTCACAGTTCCCTTATTTTTAAACTGTACCTGTCTTAGACTTTGAAAAGATTAAATATAAGTTCGTACATTAAGGTACCCCAATTTTTAGGACATATTCCATACCAATCAGAATCTCTGCGTAAGGGGCAGGTATTCTTAAAGTTTCCCAAGTGGTTCCAAGGGGTAACCAAGTTTACTCAAGTCCAACCCACAAGAAATGGAGGAGAGGAGGGGAAACAACAGAAGCATGCAGGAAGCAGGACATCTGTTGACTGTTTTGCTGATAATACACTGTCAGTACAGGAAGTCAGATTATCTCCTAGAATAAAAACAATATAAAGTTGATGAAGCAGACTCTCCTTCCTACCGGTGCTTCTTCTATCTCAAGTAACATAAATGTTATGACATACAAATAAACAATGTTCAAGATTTCTTTCCTTTATCATTTTACCGTGGTCATCGACAGTCTTATTATTTAACAGCTCTGGTTGTATATAACTCTATAAAACATAAACCTCAAGGGAATGGAAAGTTATTGTTTTTTAATGTGGGACCTCCTAACACATGGCCTGACTCTGAATGAGCTATAGGCATATCAAGAAATTGTCTCAGCCATGCTAAAGGTTGTAAGCCCCTAGGAGATGCTCCAGTAGCACTCTCTTCTGTTTCTCCATGACACAGTATAAATATTGTCACTTCTGATATGTCTCAGTGTGAGAAAAGTTGGGAAGCAACCACTTCTTTGTGAGACACAATATCACAACCATCTTGAGATTATGGACATTTTCTTCATTTTATAAGCATACATAAACATCCATCATTTCAAAAGTATTGAACACTTGAAGCTCAAGTGTTTTAATAACTTGAAGTTTGTTAAATCAATTCATGATCACATAAAAGCTGCAAAAGCCCCAAATACAAGCTAAAAGGTCAAAACTCCATAGATCTTACTATGTTATTATAAATTTTTAATAAAATCTCAGAAACAAAAAATAAGAAATAAGCCTCCTTTTCTCTCAAGAAGCATATAGTCTGATACAAAATGCAATTTCATGAGAATTACAGGGGATTTAGAGCACTCTAAAATTATTTGACCTGAAATCCTAATAATTCCACTAACTACAGTTTATAGTTTTCCACATTACTCAGCATTGTGATCAAAGTTTAGTCATAAATTCCAAAGCAATAGAAACTATCTTGTCTTAAAGATCCATACATTATTCAAATACCAGAATTAAATCTTTATTTTTAAGATTCCTTTTGTAGCAATAACTCCTACACAAACTGGTTACAACATAATTTTCTGATCCACTTGTAAAAACATGTTATTGGACCTATCACAAATTTTCTGGAGCAGGAATCCTTTTCTGGTAAATATTTTATTATTTTTATTTTATATGTATGAGTATATTGCCTACAAGTGTGTGCCCCTGTTTTGCAAAGCCCTCACAGGACAGAAGAGTGTGTCAGATCTCCTGGAACTCGAGTTACAGACAACTGCTAACTGCCATGTGAGTGCTGGGAATCGAACCCAGGTCTTCTGCAAAAAAACAGCCAGTGCTCTTAACTGCTGAGCCATCTCTCCAGCCCCCTTAAGCAGGAATCCTTCACTACAGAATCTGTAATTTCAAATAGATGAGCAGCCAGGTTTGAGACCTCTGCAGAGGATAGACATTACTTAATACCATTATAAATTTCAAATGAGTTCTAGCTTACTAGTTTCTACACACTGAAAGTAGCAATTCTAAAAGCTAAACAAAATACATCAAAATCACCTGCAGGGCTCATTAAGCTATTAAGCCAAAAAGTCTGGGTCTCGGTCAATGTTTTGCCTTTCTGAAAATTTCAAGGTGGTGTCTGAGTTGCTTGATCTGCAGTCAAGACTGAGAATTGTTCCTCTTTAACAGACTGAATTAGAACTTTTTTCCCGATGAAACTTGCTCATTTGTGTCCTTAACTAGTTACTGAATGGCACTAGCCATTATCTGTAAGATAAGGTTATAAATCACAGAGTTTTGAAGGTTAAATGACAATACAGAGGGCACTGCAACTGGCATACATTAAGCACTCAGTAAATATTAGATGGGTCTATATTTTGCTATCAGTTATTATAGCTAAGAGGTTTTTTACCTTATTTTAACTGGTAAAGAACAGGAGCAGACAACTCAGTTGAGAATATGCCTATCAGCCCCTCATGATAATGATGCCACAGCAGCTCCTACTCATGCTGCTGGTGGAGACGATGCTGCTTCTCTGTTCCAGTCTTACCACACTGCTTCAGACTACCATAAACAAGACTGCCTGGGAGAAATAGCCTTCTCCCTCAAAAGTACTGATCCTGGATAGACCTGCCTTTTCTGTAAAAATAACACCTTGGATAACCCATCAATCCTAGAGCTCCCTTACCAAGACTTAAAAATCTTTCCAAACCATTATTTCCATAGGTTGCATAAGAGTTAATCTTGTAATAGTAAATTTCCAGTCAGAAAATCAAAGGAAACCAGAGCTCCAGTTCCTGCTGTTCAACCTGAACACAAATACACAACCAGTTTTCCTGAAATCTCCAAAGCACTTTCCAGTAGAAACACTGTGGTAAATGGTACCTAATCCGGGGTAGTAAAGCTAACCTACTCAACAGAGTATTAAATATTGGCTTCTGCGAGCTGCTAAGGCAACCTAGCATCATTTTTATGATTCCTTACACAAAATAAGCACACCTTAAATTCAGTACAACCTTTACATTGACTTTTCTCTCTCCAAATGCTATAAAACTTTCTGCTGAGTCAGCCCTTGTGCCTGGCATTCACTGCCATTCTTAGAGGAAATTCCTATTCCTCTTGAAATAAACAATCTTTGAAGAATGTTTTCCAGACAATTTTCAAGCATCTACCAATGCCAAACACATACCAAAACCTGACCTTTATGCTCCTTGACATTTTTAGATCAGCTTTTCCCCATTTTTATTATCAAAAGATTTCAAATTCTCAGAAAGATTGAAAAATAATTCATATACCAGGATTACTTAATAATGGCCAATATTTTGCGATAATTATTTCTATTCACATATACTTGTATTGTTTGTACTTGAAAGTTGTAGGCATCTATATGCCATCTTGAAATACATTAGTACATATCTCCCAAAGCAAGGACAAGTTCCCACAATATCACAGTCCCATTCCTACCTAAGAATACTAACAATAAAACATCTGCATGCAGTTGCACCAAAGCTGCTGAAGAACAAAGACCCACTTTATACATTCCCAGAACTTTACTTGGTGGGCAGTATTTATGTGGTAGTTGATCAATAAATGCATTAATTGTTCGATTTAACACCATAATAATTCCTCAACAAATCACATGGCCTTAAAACTTAAATAGCAAGCTTTGTACAACTCTGAGTCTTCTGTTCATCAGTTTTATCACTTACTTTTTAAAGTCTATACTGCAGTAGGTATAGTATTTGAGGTTCTGAACTACTTAATTCTATAATGCATACTGTTTCACAGACTGTCACTTGTCAGACTTTAAAAAGACACACCACGTGTTTTTTAAATGGATGAGTACTTTTCGCCACTGAAAATGTTCGTAAAGACATTGAAATAACAAAAGAATGGTAGTACAACAGAATACAGCGTTTTGGATTCAGACCAATCTCGTCTCTAGTAAAGATCCACTGGCAGCAAAATCTACGAGGGCAAGTTAATGTGATCTCACTAAGTCTCCATTTCTCCTTCTGAAAGATGAAGTTATTAATAGACCTCGTGGGACTTGAGAAGAGTGAATGAAAACATATGCAAAGCACCTGGTACAGTAACTAATTAATAGCAGTTATCCGTCTAAAACAGGGACCCCGTATTTGAGAAAAAACAAACAACCAACCAAACCAAACCCTTGTAATAGCACAACAAAATCCTGTCCCGGGGTAGACTAGGACGCTAGTGCTGAATGAGGTCAGCCATACTTCTACAGCTCAGCCTTCCACAAAGCCGAAGCAAGACAGCTATTACTACAAAACTCCCCAGAGTGGCAACTCTCAGGAAGTTGTCCGAAACCTGGTGAACAAGATCTAAAGGTCATCATCAGGCTGGAAGATGCAACCCAATCAAGAGCGGCAGTGACCTGCACCCTCGCTCCTAGCAAAGCTGCAGCGCGCAACGCTTTTGTTCTTTGAAAGTGGGCGTGGAAGCAAGCACCAGCAGAGCCATAAAGACTCAAAGAATGACTGTTTTCCAAAGCCACCTTCACTCACAGCAGTCCCCAAACGACGCTGTCCATTTCAGCGAAAGGAGATGCAGCTAGCAGTAGAAGCTGGGCAGCTCCCTTCTAGCTGAACCGCAATTTCTAGCGTTCAGTTAACCCAAGAAATAAAAAGAGGAAGCGACGAGGGAAAAGGAAAAGAAATCAAGCCTGGGAAGGACCCTCGGGCTGTCCTGTCACTCGACCCATGCTGTCAGTCGCTACAGGACGTGCCCCTCGGAGGAGCACGTGCCTAGGCTCCGCCGAGGGGAGTGGGAGACAAAGCGCACGCCGAGCAGCGGCGCCTAGCCTGGCCATCGCGTTCGCGGTGTCCCCGCTTCTCCGCGGGTCCTCACCTGCCACGGCTGTGGTGGTCACGCGATCCGTGGGAGAAGGTGAGCCCATCCAGGTTTCCGTTCTTCCCCTGTAATTCCTGGGACAGGGGTGAGGTGTCAGAGACCGCTCCCGTAGGCGTGGACCCGAGCGCTCCCGAGTGGAAGCCGCGCTGGGGCAGGCAGAGCTACACCTCGGGAGTCCGCGACACGCCTCTTCCCTGCCCGCCTCGGGTCTCACATTCAAAATCCACCGGCCGGAACAATTTCCGCCACACCAATGATCCGCCCTACTCCTTCCTGACAGAGGTTCCACAGCCCCCACTGGGACTCCGACTCCGCTAGTTCCGTTTCCGGCAGCACCAGATAAGTCGCGCGAGGAGAGTTAAAAGCCTGTCGTTTGCATTTGGGACCACTTCGGTGAGTGGTCCTTCTGGGGTGCTTTGGGGTACTTATTGTTTTTTAAAGTAAGGGGTATCGCGACAGAAACTTCAAAACCGTCCCTCGAAATGCTGCGCAGGCGCCGTGGGAGGCCGCGGGGATGCGGGTGGGAGCTAGCGTTGGAAGCCGCGCGAGCTGTGCGGAGCCGGGCGAGGGCTGTTGGGCCCTGGGAAGTGGCTGGTCGGAGGAATTGAGTGTTCAACGGTCGTTTCCTCTTCTGCTAAGATTAGCTGGACCTTGCCCTCTGGAGTTCAGCTTGCAAGCTGTCCGAGTGCCTAGCCAGCGCTCCCTCGCTTGCCTCCGCTAGCTCCCACCTGCGTTCAAGTCCAGTGGGCGCTGGGCCAGCCCGTCTCTCCGCGAGCAGAGTTGCTTTCTCTGTGAACATTCATTCCAAATTTAAGAACAGAAACGGGCTAAAAGAGAGTTTCGCCACGAAGCTTTTAACGGAAAAAATACCTTTTTATCTGTGAATTTAGCCTTTCATAGACATTTCGGGACCGCAATAATTTTCAAAATGAAAATGAATTTGTACTTTGTGGCTTTATTTAAATGCACGTGAAATTTAAGGGGATTTCTTGTTAAGCCAATCTGTACGTTTGAGTGAGGCAGAATATAAAGAAGGTTCTGGAGTATTGATTTCCCAGGCTTTGCCCACCTTCTGCCCAGTCTCTATATAACTTTTACTGACCTATTTTTCTGAGATTAAAATTGAATAGTTCAAAGGTCAGAAGTCTACCCTCAAGTTAGAGTATTTATTGGAACATTACAAATTTAACGTTTTTAAGTTGGAATACATGCATATTGTAACCTTGTGCTCATTGTAACCAATGACGTATGTTGGTAGTTTATTGGTTTTTGCACATGGTGAAACACAAGTCTTTATTGTTTTAGTTTTTTGGAATACACAAGGTTTTAAAGAAGAAAATCAGTAAGAATTGATAAAAATATTTTATTTGATGTTGTGCAAGGGACACAGTGTAAAATGCTTAACCAAATATTATCCTGACATTCTTGCAAAACCAGAAAGCCTTTTCTAATTCTTACATTCTTAAAAATATAAGTATATTCAAAGAAGTCCTAAATTTATGCATCTTTGTGATTTTTCTTTTTTCTTAGACATTCACTGTTTTTTCTTGGCATCTCTCTGCCTACCTTCCGAATCAGCAGTTTCTGAATTGTAATATAAACATTATAAAACATATACACATCCTGGAGCCAGGCATAATGGCTTGTGTTTCTATCCCCATACTTGGGGGGCTGAGGCAGGAGAATCACCATGGGTTTGAAGCCAGCCGAAACTACACAGTGAGTCCCAGGACATCCTTGGCTACAGAGTGAGAATAGTAAATATACCTTCCTGCTGAGTGTCGGGATTTTACCATTAGCAATAAACCATTACAATTATATTTTTAAATCTCTTTAGATGTTTTTTTAGAAAACAGGAGTTTCTGTTAACTCGAAAGGAATGTTAGTATTAAATATAGCAATGATTATATATCATTTCACCATTTGCAAAAGGTGTTTCAAATCCATTATCTCCTTGTTCTTTTTATATGTGAAAAAGAGAAAAATATTATGTCCTCTTTCCCTACATGAATACTAAGGCCTGTCATGTACTCTTACTCCCAAAGTCTGTGTCTTCTTAGACATACCTACATATGCCATATATGTATGCTCACCATCAAGCACAGCATCTTTGGCAGTACTTGTCCTGTGTTTGTGGACTGGTACCCTACTGTGGTTTCGCTTCATATTTTCCCATGGCCTAATGATGTTGAACATTTTTTTATATGTGTTTGCCATATCTCTTTAGTAGACTATCTGCTCAAATCTATCACCCATTTCTTAAGCTGGGTTGTTTTTTCTTGTTAAGACTTAAGAGTATTTTTAGAGATGCTGGATACAAATTCTTTGTCATAGATGTGTACTACAAGTATTTTTCTCTCACTTGTTTTTTTTTTTTACTCATTTTTATTTTATCTTTATGAGTGTATTGCCTGCATATGTTTGTGCACCCATGTAATGCAGTACCCTTGGAGGTCGGAAGAGGGAGTTGGATCCCCTGGAACTGGAGTTACAGATGGTTGTTGGCTGCCATGTGGGTGCTGAGAGGGTAGTATCAGTTTTCTTTAGGGGTATGACACATTGTCCATTGACCAGTTCCAAAGCATGAACCCACACCCAAGAGCATTTAGGGAACACAAATTAGACTCAATGGACCTTTAAAAAGAGAAAAATAATAATAATACATGAAGTTGGGGTCGGAGGGGCAGCAGGGTAAGAATGGAGATAAAGGAGAGAGTGTGAATATGATCAGAATATACGAAATTCTCAATATAAATACTTTTTCAGGTATTTTGTAGCAGTAATGAGAAAAATAACCAATACAGGCACTTCATGAAATTAAAATGCTTCTCTACAGCAAAGGAAACAGTTAATTGAGTGAAGAGATAGCCTGCAGAATGGGAGAAAATTATTGCCAGTTATACATCTGAGGGAGGAGTATCATTTAAAATCTGCAAAGAAAACAAAGAATCCAATTTTAAAATGAGCTATGAACTGAACAGAGTTCTGAAAAGCAGAAACCAATTTTTTTTTAGTTCAACATCTTTAGAGATGAGGTAAATGAAAATTAAAACTACTTTGAAATTACATCTTACCCAGACAGGATGACTGTCATCCATAAATCAAATGACATCAAATAATGGCAAGGATGTAAGGAAAGCGGAACTGTTGTTCACTTTTGCTGGGTGTGGAAACTGATGCGCCCCCTCAGAAAGCAAAGGGGCAGCGGAAATAGAGCTTCATATGAACCAGATGTGCAACTTGGCCTCTGTCCTGCCACAGAGGTACTTGTAAATCCATGTTTATTCCTTCTCTATTCACAGTAGCAAGGAAATTGAATCAGCATAGATGTCCATCGGTGAATGAACAGATAGTGAAAATGTGGAACATATACAATGGAACTTAAGTCAGCCATAGAGAAAAATGAAAATACAAAATTTGCAGAGAAATGAATTGAACTGGAAAGTATTATATAAGTAACAAATTTTAAGTGATCCAGTTCTCAGAAAGACAAGTACAGCATGTTCTTTCCCTTATGTGCATCCTAGCTTCTAGTTTTCAAAGATGAATATTTATTTGAGAGTATGTGTAGAGGCCTAGAAACTAAGTAAAGGGCCCATGAGAGGGAGAAAGTTCTATGGGAGGGTGACAGAGGGCAATGAACACATGTGATAGGAAAGTGGAAGAGGGACTGGAGAGGGTGGGAAAGGTTCGGGGACATTGGGGAGAGGAGTAGGACGCCGGTGTTACCCAAAATGTATGTACGAAAAGCTGTAAGGACATCCACTACTTTGTAACCTAATTAAAAAATTGAATCAGCTGTCCCCAGGTAGGCAGGTTCTTTCCAGATGCTGGGCAGAAGCTGGCTCAGGATTAGCCAGAGCAGAGCACCACGCCCACAGGAGCCATTCCTCTATTCCTCATAGCAAGTGACCTGGCTAAGGTCCATCCTGCATTGTGCCCTACGGTGACACGCAGCTTTAATCCCAGCACTCAGGAGGCAAAGGCAAGTGAATCTGTGAGATTGAGAACAGCTTGGTCTATATAGAGATTTTCAGGACAGCTGGAACTACAGGGAGACCCTGTCTCAAAACAAACAAATGAATGAATTTCTTTTTCTTTTTTAAATTGTAGTAAGTTACTGATAGCATGTAATTACTGTCTTAACCTTTTTAAAGTATGCAGTTCATAGTCATTAAATATATTAGTATATCTATAATCATCATGACTACCCATCTCCAGAACTCTTTTAGTCTTGTATAAATAAAACTCTGTACACATTAAACAATAATTTCTCTATCCTCCTCCCTCAGTTCTTGGGAGTCAACATTCTAATTTCTTTCTGTGAATTTGACAGTATTTGTCTGCATGTATCACTAAACTGCATCCTTTGTCCTGATTTATTCATTTTAGAGATGTTTTAGAAACTGATAAACTTCATTTGTTTGATTTGAAGTAAAGCCATCTATTATAAAATGAAAAAAAAAAAACACCTTATATATTTAGTGGAAAGTGAGTTAATGCAAGGTGCTAAATTCTAACACTTAGGAGGCTGATGCAGGAGGAATTCAAGTTCCAGGGCAATCTGAACTTCAGGAAGTCTCTGTAGGGAGGGAAGGAAAGGGGGCGGGGTGTTAAGATTTGAGCTTAGAACAAATTGAAGCACTTGATAGATAAACCCGTTTTTTAAGTTATGGTGGAACTGTTTAGCATTGCAGAACCTTTGTGTTATGGTGGCTCACCTTAGATTAAGGAATGCTAAGTGTGTACTTACTGGTGTTTTCTGAATATTATAAAAAGATCCGAAGGCTGACTGTTGAATGTTCAAAGAGCTGTATCACAGGTAAAGAGATCTGATAGACTATTTAAACTGAGTATTATATATATATATATTCTGTACTACTTTGTTCCCATGTTCTCTCATTTTCTCTGCAATAGTAGATTATTTTAGTTTCATCCTTAGATCCTGTATGATCAGTAAATAGACATATTATTTTAAAATATTTTTTGTTTTGTTTTTTAGAGACTCTCTTCCTGTAGCCCCAGCTGACCCAGAACTTCCTATGTAGACCACACTGGTTTCGATTACACAGAGATCCACCTGCCTCTGCCTCCAGAGTGCTGAAATTATCTGGCTATTGTTAGAATTTTGAAATTGTAGGCAGAACTTCCAGAGTTCCTGCAGGAAGCAGTAAATACTCTCTTTGGAGATTTTAAAGAAAACTTATGATGCTCCTATTTTCAGAGGTACAGATAGGAACAAAGAAACATAGACATTAGCAGCAGAAGAAGAAACTTCCATTACTGCAGTTTCAAGGAGAACTGGGGTTGACCTCCAGTGAGGAAGCCAAAAAAAGGCAGACTGGCCACCAACAGAGCTCTTTGTAGAGTGATGCAGCCTTACCTAAAGTCAAAGCTAGAAAAATATCCTGACTTTCTTCTCTGTTCAGTTCTGCCTTGTCACCGCCTGATCTTGGACAGTTCCATACAGTCTATCAGGCAGGGTCTGTCTCCACAAGCACGGTGTCCAGGAAAGAAACGCTGATCGGGAGAGGGTTGACTAGAAAGCACAGACATGACCACCGCAGTGCCTCTGTCCTCACAATGTGAAACACGTGCCTAGAAGAGCAGATGAAATCTGAGATCTGCTTGCTAAACATCTCTTTCATTTATCATTTAAACATTTACAAAATCCATCTAACATTATTTGGGTAGGATTTTATTTACTTTGCAGGGGCCTTAAATATATTTAAAAGTAATATAAAATTATGCTTCTCTCCTTATTTATTTAAATGCTACATAACAAAATCAACCTCTGTAAGTAACATTTCTGCTGAAGCTAACAAGAGACTCCAAGCAAACCTTGAGGTATATTTGTTCATCTCCTGTTTTTTTCAGTATGCCGAAAATTTTCAGCATTACTTATCACATGAAAGAGGACTAGGTAATTTGTCATGAATTATCTCAAAAGTACCATTCAGATATTTCAGGCCACAGACAGCACTCTGTTCTTTTTTGTACCAAAGTTATCTCCCTCAAGATAATATTCTAGGAATGCTCAATTCATGCATAATCAGAAATGGAACAGAAGCCTGAGCTGAAATAGCAACTGAATTACCTTGTCATTTACGTAATGTCTTTAAATACTCTTCCCTAGGTCCACAATGGTCCGCAGTGGGAAGAATGGTGACCTTCATCTTAAGCAGATTGCGTATTATAAAAGGACAGGTGAATATCACCCAACTACACTGTCCAGTGAGAGAAGCGGCATACGAAGAGCAGCCAAAAAATTTGTCTTCAAAGGTGAAGTTAATGTCTAAATCCTAAATTATAGATTCTTTTCCACGTATGTAGAAAATCCCAGGAAATTCTTTAGTATTTGATTGTTGCCAAGCAATTATCAGGTAAATTGAAGATAATATTCAAAATCAAATAGAAACCATAGTGATACTAACCAGTATGGTTAGGCCAGTAATCGTGAGAAAGACCTACTAAATTATAGATCAAAAGAGATACCATGAAAAACATAGCCAAATTACTCTCTCTTTCCTTTTGCCCTCTAGTGACTTTGACCTGTATGATGCACCTTTGCGCACTGATACCACTGTGTCTTGAGAAAATTGATGCTTCCTATGACAGTGTCAACAGAACTAGCTAGTTTGTTAAACAAAGAACTGAAGACTCTATATTCCTTGCGTGTTTAATCCACACCTTCCCTCATTGTCATTAATTATTCTCAGGATTACATTTGTTTTCTTGTTTGACATCCATTGGTAGATTAAAATTTGAGAAGTAGGATATTGTCTTGAAAACTAATGGCACCCCCCACCCCTTCAGTGGGAGAACAAATTGAGGGTGACAAGCAAAAAGCAGAGGCCAAACATAACTAATCGAACCTTAGTGCATTAACGGCAACTTTGCCTAGAGTTACGGCCTTAGGCTTTTTCCAAAGCAGGTCAGAATATAAAGTTATAAATTCTACCATAAATAAATGCCTGTTCATGTTTCTCTGAATACACCCTTATCAGTAGCTCCTATGCTTAACATCAGGCCAACCTCTTAGACTCAAGTGGAGGTGAAGTCATTCATTCATTCATTCTTTCATTTATTCAATCATTCATGTTAAAAATGTTTATTGTGTTCCCACTGTGTGTCAGTCACATTCTAGTTCCCAGAGATATATTAATGAATAAGATTGGATTCTTGCCCTCAGGTTTCTCACCTTTTAAATTAAGATATGTGCTTATTAAGCATTTTGATGATATCTTACTGATGTGTTTTGGAGTTTGAATAGCTACCTCATCTGAACTAAAGAATTGTGGTTCTCCCTGTTCCCTGGTTACTTCCTGACTGTAGATTATTCTTGGGTACTGCTAAAGAAAACAGCTTAAGTATTAAGTTCCTCTCACTGTACCATTCCATACCCACCTTTACTCAACTCCTGAAAAAGGAAAGGAAAAGTATAATTGCTTATAAGAAGTGCAGTTATGATGAAATACTTTGAAAATTTTCTTTATCAGAAGATACTTATCTAGACATAATTCATTTGACAATGTATGCCATTTTTAGGAGGCATCTACAAGTATTTTCCCAATTTGAGAAATCCCAAAGCAAATTTTATGTCCCTGTAGTTATCACATGCTTTGATGAGGAAACTTACTCAGTTTGTATTGATAGCTACAAAACTATTGCAGCCGGTGCTTCTTCAAAATATCTAAGAATAGCTGAGGATCTTTCATAATGCATGATAGTGTCATTACAAGTCAATATCCTGATTTAAAGATCTTGTAAAATAAAATTAAAAATCTTTATGGCTTGAAGTTAAATTTTTCATTATCTTACATTATCTTAGCACTCTGTATAGAGCAATGACAATTTATTCTTTTTGGTGTCATTCATTTCAGAAAAAAAGCTGTTTTATGTTGGGAAAGACAGGAAGCAAAATCGTTTGGTGGTTGTTTCAGAAGAGGAAAAAAAGAAAGCACTAAGAGAATGTCACGAGAATGGCAGTGGTGCTCACCACGGCATATCCAGAACCCTCACTCTAGTGGAAGCCAACTACTACTGGACCTCTGTGACCAATGATGTCAAACAGTGGGTATGGCTTGTGTGTTTAGAACACTTTGAATGTCTCTCTAATAAATGTACAAAGGTCATTATTGCTTAAAATGTTCTATACATATCACCTGTGAGGTAAGTACTTTATGTATTGTTTTTTTGTACAAAGAAACCATTTAAATGAAAAGGAGATCTATTTCCCTTTTTAAGTCTTTTAAGTGTAATTTGAGTTAAAAAAAATACATTATATATTTGAAAATACTGTATTTTGATAGAAGGTTATTAAGAATGAGATCGAGTTCCTTTTTGCAGGCAGAATTCAATAAAGACTGAAATTCCTTTGTTAACTAATTATGTCCTTAATGCTAGTTATATAGGATTTTCTATGTGGATGAAAATAAGTATGCTCAGGCCGAGGATGGCCTCAGTTTTTGTGCCTGCTCCATATTGAGATAGAAAATGTCAAATCAAATGGCAGCAACCTAAAATCAAATCCATACAAAAGCAGATTATAGCCTTCTATGCACTCCTTTACAGCATTTGGTGAAATAATTGTCAAATTCTTATTATGCGAAAAAGAATATGATTTTTTGTGAAATGATGTTATTTTTAACTGGTGAATAAATTTAAGTTGGAAAAATGAAAACTTTGATCAAGAGTAATTATGATTAGCTTTCGAGCACATCTTTTCCCAGCTCACTAGCTAACTCCCATCTCCAGGACTGCCTTTTTCTTAATAAACTTTTTATTTCTATTCCTTTAAAAAAAACCACTAACTTTGATTATAATAGTGTCTTTTTCATTTTTTCTTTAGGATTTGGTTTAAAAATACTTTCCCAAGTTAATCCAGAAATATGCACCACTTAGAAGTTAGTCAACTGAACTCTTCTTAATTCACTTAAATGAAATAATACCTGGTCTTTCCTCAGGACCTAAGGACATTTCTAGCATCTCTAGATATTGTTTGATTAAAATTACATTTCAACAAATATTAATGGAGTAGATGAATGAACTTGAGAATAAAAATTTTGGAGGGAAATACCTTTCATGTATATAAATTATTGCATATTCACATGCTGGTTTAAAATAATAGAAAATGGAATATTACATGGTACTCCATTAGTTTGTAGATTTTTCTTTTTTCTTTATTTTCTTCCTAGCTGCTCTTTAAGGAGGGCAGCCTTGAACTTGCTGTGTACCCCAGGCTCTCCTCTGACTCATGGCAACCCTCCTACTTCAGCCTCCTGAATGATGACAAGGTTGTTAAAACATGTCACCACACCTGGCTTTTAGAATTTTATGTGTCAATGAAATGAAATAATAGAAAACATTTTAAGACCTGTGAGTTAGTAAATATTTGAATGTGAACCAGAATTATGTCCCATGAGAATAAGACCCCAATTAAGATATTCAGTCAAAGTAGAAAGTAGGCGCTCCAGTGGTACAATTGGTTAGTTATATTAGCTATATAGACATAGTGACTAATATTTGCTTGTTCTGAAAAAAGACTTGTTTAATTGATTGTTCTTGGGCCATAATTTTCTCCTTTAAAACACCAAGTACCTGTTGACCATTTTTAAATCCCAATTTATAAGACTGATTTATATTATATTGAATATGTTAACATTTATATATATTTTCCTTATTGTGTGCCTCTTTGTAGGTATATGCTTGTCAGCATTGCCAAGTAGCAAAAAATACAGTTATTCTAGCACCTAAACAACACCTTCTCAAGGTGGAAAGTCCGTGGAGTATAGTTACTGTTGATCTGATGGGACCTTTTCATACAAGCAGCAGAAGTCATGTGTATACTATAATCATGACAGACTTGTTCACAAAATGGGTTATGATTTTGCCTTTATGTGATGTTTCAGCGTCAGAAATTTCTAAAGCTATTATCAATATATTTTTCTTATATGGACCTCCTCAGAAAATAATAATGGACCAAAGAGATGAATTCATTGAACAGGTAAGACAAGCTGCTTAGTCTTGGCAGCAGATATTACTCTCTCAGTTTCTGGCACACAGTGCTGTGTACATTATAGGATGCTTAATAAATACAAACAAATTGCTGTAGATAGGGAGATATATAATATTTACTATAATATTTGTCTAACTGGAAGTTAGAATAGTAAGATTTTACTGTGTATTTTACCTATAAGTAATTGTAAAGATGCCTTTGGGTGTCTTCACACCAAAGTGAGAAGGTTGAACCAAAAAATATTTGTTTACTTCTAGCTTAAGAACTACCAAAAAAGGAAGAAAAAAAAAATATTAACAAGGAGAGTGAATAACAAAATATTTTATATCATGTTAAAAATATAAAGAATGTATTATATAATAATGTTATTATATATTATATAATAATATGTGCATTATATATCTTAGCTTAGATAGGTAAAATAGGAATACTAAAATCTGTAAAATTTATGTTTTTAAAACTTTAAGTGTTATGAGATCAGTTTATATGTGTTATAATTATGATGTTTCAGAACATCTAGTAGTTAATATTTATAATCATATGTTGCACTTGTGATGAATACATTGCTCATGTTTAGCAATGGCTGGTTCTCCCCTAGCCTACTGTGGGTGGACAAAGTAATTAGTTCTGGCCAAAGAAATGAAATAGATGCTGTGTATTACTTTTAGCCTAAGGCAAATCTGTTCAGTTCTTCAAACTTTCTGTCTTACATTTCTTTGTAAGAAATAACTGCACACTCTATATTAAATTCTAAGATACTAGAACTTCTCTCTTGTAGGATAGTAATTAAAGCACCTAGTAAAGAACAATTCATTTGTCTTGGAGAGGTACCCATAATTATGTAAACTTTATTCGAATACTAAGTAAATCTTGGTTATATTAAGCTACCCAGCAAGGCATGAGAGTGTTTTGTAAATGTAGTATAACCTTACCTAGTTTGCCTGACACGCCAGTGGTCTCTGAAATGAAGTGTATAGGACAGTCCAGTTTGGGGTAAGACCAGTAGAACTGTTTATATTTTTTAAAATCTAATAAAATCAATTAGGCTTTTCTAATGCTGGTTGATAATAGCTTCCTGAGCCATTTGGTAGTTATGCATGATATGTGAAGTCCACTGAAAGCAAAGTGGGAAAACATAACCTGTAGGAGAGGCTTCTTATTCCTTCATTTCAGCATCAGTAAATTTATGAGTATAAAATCTAAATTCATTCAACTACTCATTGTGGAATGGGCACGTGATTTAAGTGTCTTACAGTGAATCAAGGTAATGCTAAAATTCAAGCTACCATCATCCACAAGAAAATGATGAGCTCACACATCTAGGATTAGCTCTTCATTGTGCACAGTAATGAGATTAAAAGCAAATGTTAATCAGATCTGATGAGAAATGGCCATCTAAATTAAAGTTTATCACAAAGACTGAAGTACTGATTCACTTCTACCTTTATGAATAAGGAGCCTATAGTACATGTTAGGCTTCAAGAAAATTAATCTAGGGGCCTGGAGATACTCCTTGGAGATTAAGAGCTCATACTGATCTTGCAGAGAACCCAAGCTTAGCTCCTAGCACTGCTTTGGGCACCTACACTCATCTGCATACACACACACACTATAATTTAAAATAATTTTTTTAAAAAAAAGAAAGAAATTATTGGGACTGGAGAGATAGTTCACCAGTTAAGAGCACTAGTTCCTGTAACAGAGGACTCAGGTTCAATTCCTAGCACCCACATGGCAGCTAACAATTGTCTATAACTCCAGTTCTGGAGGATCTGACGTCCTCTTCTGAGCTCCACAGGCACTGTACAACATGGGTACACTTACACGCATGCAGGCAATACACTCATACACGTAAAACAAAAAAATAAAGAAATAAGTAAAATTATCTAATGATTATAGGTAAACCATTAGGATTAACCAAAAATTTTTCTAGTCATGTTTAAAGTCATGTGATAATCCACTTTTATTAAAAGTAACAATAGATGTTTACAAGTCACAGTTCCGAGGTTTCTTAATAACAAGATGCAAAAAGGCACTTATGATTGGGAATACTTTTGACTTAAATTACTTAAATATTACACAAAAAGCATAATGGTGACAAAATAAATATATTCTTTTGTCAACAAATGCTAACAAATCTAAAATGTTAAAATTAAAATAATGCATAGTGAGGGGTGGTTGTTACATAGCCTAAAAAGATGCTTCTATTAAATCAGCCTACAATATCAGCACCAAGAACTTTCTGTAAACCTCTGAAGAAAAGAATATTTCTTCAATGAGCAAATTTATTTAATTTCTGAAAAATGTCTTATGCAAAATGAAAAGCGTGATTGAGAGGAAGGGAAAAGGTTGTCAGGATAAGTATGTTTAGATCCTACTTCACAATGGATTTATGGATCATTTCTAAACAACCTCCTGAAACAAAAAAGTTGAAGATTTTTCATGGGTTATTTAAAACCATTGATCAAGGCCTCAGATTGAAGTTGACCTCAGTGATAGCTATTTTGTACAATTTTTTTCTGATTATTTTTGTATTAAAAAGAGGCACCACAAATTAGTATATAATATCTGTGAGGAGTCCTGTTCAGGTGCAAGTAACCAAATTCTTCTCCGTTTCCTCCTACAAAAACTGACATTGTTTTGTACTCAGGTTAAAGGAATCTGGGCTGGACAGCTATAGTATGGTGATTGTGAATATGGGCTGGAACACTTGCTCCCAGCTTCCTGTTGTACCATCTTCAGAATGTGACTCTCAGTCTTGTGCTCACAGTGTGGCTGCCAGAGCCCATGTCATAGTGTCTACATTACAGAAAGTGGGGACAGTGGGCAAGGAAAGCTAATGCCTGCTGAGTTTGTGTAGAGCTTTGAGGGCTGTCATAGCTGTCATATGACCACTTCTGCTGTCCAGGAATCTTGGGAAATGAAGGGTTTTTCTAGCTTTTATTTGATAAATTTAACATTTTTAACTATTTTTGAGAGTATTTGTATAAAATATTATTTTCAAAGAAAAATTTAGCTGCTGTTTAGCCCAATTGAAAATAATAAGGAAAAAACATGAGAGTTAAGGCAGAAAAAGTAGTTATTTTACTTTTGACAGACTTACTATTATGTGTCCAAAACTCATTTTAACTTTTTTGAAACCCATTATTTTATTATTATAACAACACTAATAGTTACAGTTAAATGCTATGAAGTACTTCCTCCTTGCCAAGAACTGTTTAAATGTCTTATAAGCATTCGTTCTTCTAGACAGCTATGAGTAAAAATTTTCCTCGTTTTACAGATAAGGAAGTTGCATGTAGAAGTTCAGTGACTTGGCCAGAGTCACATATCTGTTAACTGCATGTGTGACCTAGTGGTTTCTTGAAAAATCAGTTACTGATTAAAATGTTACTTGAACATAGGGATGATATTGAAGTTTTTTTCCATTTCCTTGTTGTGCATGTATATTAGATAAGGCACTTAACCTCCCAAAGCTCAAGTTTCTTTCTTTAAAACAAGGTTATTAGTACCTCATAAAATTATCTTGAAGTTTAATGACAATACTATATATATAAAGCATCTAATGTGTTAATTAGCACTTAGTATGGACTCTGTGGGCATTATTTTACACAAAACTTTTTTTTTTTTTGCATTTTAATGCCTGTGATCAGTGAAAAAGACCAGACTCAGGTTTTTTGAAGTCTTTTCTAAAATCAGTGGAAAAATACAAACTTTTAAAAGTCAGTTTTGTTTTACATATTTTTCAGATTAATGTAGAACTGTATAGATTGTTTGGTACAAAACAGATTGTAATTTCTCATGCTTCTGGAAGTGTTAATCCATCTGAAAGTACACCTAACACAGTGAAAACATTTCTCTCCAAACACTGTGCTGACCACCCAAACAACTGGGATGAGCATCTGTCGGCTCTTTCATTTGCGTTTAATATAACTCACTTGGTATGTGCCTTTTTATTAATCCTATTTCTGCATTATGGTGATGTAAATATTTTGTTACAAATTGGCTATTTCTTTTTCTTAAAAATAGGAGCCTACTAAAAGTACACCATATTTCCAAATGTTTAATCGGAATCCTTGTATGTTGGAGACTTCAAATAGTCCTCATGAAATAAATGGTGAAAATTCAAGTATGTTTGCCAGAATTGTAGATGCAGTTAAAGAAGCCAATAGAATAATGGAGAACAAGACATCTTCAGGCCAGGTGATTCTAGTAGAAAAATTCTGTGAAACTCTATACAGTGATAACTTTTTTTTACATTTCAAAATAGAGACATTCATATACACAGGCTATATCTACTCTTTAGCAAAAAAATGTTTTATCTACCAAGTTCTGCTTTTCTAATTACTATTTTCATGTGTATGTGTGTAGGGTATGTACATGTTCCTGTGGTTGTGTGCATGTACATGTATGTGCACCTGTGTGGGCATGTATGTGGAGACTAGTCTTGAACCCCCAGTACCTTCCTCAGTAACTCTCCACTCTTTGTTTTTGGGATTTTTTGTCTGATTTTTTGCTGTATTTTGGGTTTTGTGTTTTATTTGATTTTGGTTTTGGCTTTTGTGATAGGATCTAACTGTGTAGCCCTGACTGGCCTGGAACTCTATGTAAATCAGGCTGGGCTTGATCTTACAGAGAAATCTGTCTTCCTCTGCCATTAAATGCATGTGCCACCACCCCAACTTCACCTTCTTCTTTTGAGATTAGATCTCCTACTGAACCTAGAGCATACACTTTGTCTCTCTCCTCAGCCCTTCAACAGTGAGGTGACAGAGCTGTGTCCCTGTGTCCAGCTTTTTATGTGAGAATCTGAATCCTTATGGTTGAGTGGCAGCCACTTTACGAACTGAACCTTCCCCAACTCCTAAATAGTATGCTTCTACTCTATGAAATTCTGAACAATAATAGGAAAACCAGGAATTTTGGAGTTAAATAGAAGTGGTTTCCAGTCAGTATTCTTGGTACTTTCCAGTAGTTTGACTTTGAAAAATCAGTTAATCTATTTTATTTTACCTTCTTTGTAAAGTAGGGATATTGATATGGACATTAAAATACTATTATAAGAATTAATTCAGAGTTATTCCTACCTTTTAGTAGCACTTCAGTAAATCCTATTGTTATAGTATTACCGTTATGTGCATTTAAATTCAGGGTATAACTGGCATATTTTTGTACTTACAGATGGAGAGCAACAATTTGGATGAACTAAATAAAAGC
This sequence comes from Eospalax fontanierii, assembly GCA_035773235.1. Taxonomy (NCBI): domain Eukaryota; kingdom Metazoa; phylum Chordata; class Mammalia; order Rodentia; family Spalacidae; genus Eospalax; species Eospalax fontanierii. Next base: position 36,779,041 of record CM069527.1, read on the forward strand.
AAGATTGTTAAAAAGAAACCAAAGCAGTTAAATCCATTTCATTTAAAAGTCGGTCATGAAGTTTTAAGACAAAGGAAAAACTGGTGGAAGGATGGTCGTTTTCAGTCTGAATGGGTTGGTCCTTGTGTCATAGACTATATTACAGAAAGTGGATGTGCTGTCCTCAGAGACAATACTGGGACTAGACTTAAAAGACCTATCAAAATGTCCCATCTGAAGCCTTATATAAGAGAGCCCAGTGAACAAGGTAAATATCTCTTACTTCTCTGTCTTTGTATTTTTTTTTTTTTAAATAAGGGGAGAGGTTAAAATTTCAAGAAACCATTCTTTCCTGTTTTGAATAGACTTTCTTTTCCCTTCTAATTTTTATTTATTTTTGGGTGGTAAAGAACATTAAATAACAAAAGCAAACATATTGTCCATAATCTAATTGTGTGATGAATAAGGGAACTTTAAAAATGCATTTCTTTTTAATGTTGCTTCATAATTAGGTGATCGGTTGGAATAGGTCAGGATGAGGAGTGGGATATACTCAAAATGCTATAGGGTGCTATAGAAGAGATGATAGTGCCCTATACAAAGTTTATAATGCCAAAAGTTATATGCCAAAAGACATCCTGATCTCTAACCTTTTTTTTGATAGATCAGTTAAATGACATTGTTGTCATGGTTTTCAGATTAGGCCCCCTACTTAATCAAGATTATTTTCTTTTGACCTCTATATCTACTCCCTAGAGCTCCTCTGAGCTGATAGTTAAGAGGATGGTAACTTGTACTTTATTTGGTAATTATACTTTTTCTGTAAAGAAAGATAAGGCATTGTGATATTTTCATATATAGTTATCATGTACTTTGCTCATTTTGTACAATGTATGTATACTAATGGTAATAATACATAAATACAGTGAAAAGTATTTGAATATAAGTAGGCATAAACTTGTCTTGGACTGTGCTCAACCTCTGAAAATGCATGTGTTTTCTTTCTTTTGTAAGAAGAAAAGTGCCTGTGGGTCATCTCATATCTGTGCTACCCTCTATAAGGTCTTCCTTCTATCAGCTAAGTAGAGAAACGGAAAAGGGACCTGGATGGACAGATACCCGGTAGTGAAGAGCACTGCCTACTCTTACAGAAGACCCAGGTTCTGCTAAAATTAAGACACTGGCAGAGTCATGTTCCTTTCTGGAATATCTCAAAGAAAATCAGTTTCATTGTCTTTCCTAGCTACTATATGACGCCTTTGTTCCTTGGCCTGTGATCCTTTTCTTCTGTCTTCAAAGCCGGCAATGGTTCAATCACTTTTGCCCCCCTTCTTCGTTTAAGGACCCTTCTCCTTAGACCCACCCAACTAATTTAAGATAATCTCCCTATTTTAAGGACAAATCTTTGGCAGCTTTGATTCCATGACTATACTAATTCTTTTTTGCCATGTAAAGTTACATATTCACAGGCTGTGCAACTAGTGTGTGAATTATTAGTAACATAGTTCATGCAGAGAAAGCTTTCCTTTGACCCTTAGTTATATAATCTCCAAACAAGAGTCAATCTAGTTCTCTACTGATAGCTGCTATTAGTATTATAACAGTAATAATGTAGTATCAAATTATGGTTATTATTTTATCATGAAAAGGGATACTAGAATAGCAGCATAGTGTAAAAGCTTGAACATTTTCAGACAATAGGGTTATTTAGTCACCTCACTGAAGAAAATTGACTAGCAAGAAACCTTGCATTTTTTTCTAATTGAAAACATTAACCCAAATCATTCAAATTTTGTGATTATTTTAAAAATGTATATTCTTCCTTAAAAATTTAAAAATCTATTTCTTAGTCTTAGTTTTTAACTCTTAAAAGTATATAAGAAACTAACTTGTGACTAACATCTTCCTGAAATATCCTGAAAATCGTTCAGTTTCAAGAAACACAAAAACTTATTCAGTCTCATCAGTGTTAAAATGATAACTTTATATTTTTTTCAGCATAATCATAACTGAAGTAATAGAGTGAGAAAAGAAAAATACTTTTAAAAGTCTATTATGTATACTATAATTGAGTAGAAAGGGACTTTAGTATGGTGTTTGTCTCTGACTTAAGGGTAAAATGTTAACGTGTTCTTTTCTGTATCTTTTCCTCAGACTTGCTGTAGATCTAGATCAGTCTACAAAAAAATCTACATGACATGTAGTTTTAATTTTTTTTCTAAAACATTTTAAATAGAAATAGATGAAAATGATGTCATATTTTACATAGAATATATAAAATATAAAAACATATATGAGAGGTACCCAAGAGTCTCTTGCTTAGTAATCTTCATTGATATTAAGGAACGTTTATGGGACTGGAGAGATGGCTCAGGGGTTAAGAGCACAGGCTGTTCTTGCAGAGCACTGGGGTTCAATTCCTAGGACCCAAGTGACAGCTGACAACCATCTGTAACTCCAGTTCCAGGGATCCAACACCCTCTTCTGACCTCTTTCGGCATTGCCTCTTAATGATAGGCAGTGTTTGTAGTTTTATTTTTTTCTAAGTCTAAAATAATTAAGGCAGTCTGAAGCTCAAAGTCCCTGAGTACATTTCCAAGAAATCAACTTCTAAGAGTCTTACATCTAGATATATGTTAACCCACAGATAGATAAATAGATACATAGTACATAGATATATAGATAGATAAATCGATCTACTGAGCATACTTTTCTAAAATAAACTAATCCATAGCCCTGTGGGGGTTAGCTGTTGGTTTAGAGATGTGATAAACCAACTTACTCGCCTGTATGGGAAAAAAATTAGACAAAAAGTCTCCTGCATCAAACATCCCTGAAAGATTCTTTGAAAATTCCTTAGAAACTGTGATATCTGTCATCACTGATAACCAGTATATAAGCCTTGATACTATGGCATTCTTCATGAGTGTTTAAATTCAAAACAATACTTAGTATTATACCTAAGTTTTTAGTTTCTTTCATCAACTACTATCTGGCCCTTTTGTTTTAGGTAAGATTTTTAAGATGTCTTGTTGAATTTCTAGGAATACTCTCTGTTTCAAATTTATTATTATTTTCTATATTCTTGGTGCTATTAGTCAAAAAAATTCTTTTAAGTTGCACACTTTGTATTTTATCTTTCAGATTTGTTCCTTTTATAGCATGCAAAATCATTTTCTTGCAATTCTCTATACTTTTATTCCACTATAAATAGTGTATCTTCTTGTTTTCAGCTTGATACTACTTTTGCATTAAAAAGAATTTGTAAGGTTAAATCCAGGTATGATGATGCATGCCTTTAATCCCAGCAACGGGAGGCAGAGACAGGAGGATTTCTGTGAAAGTAAGGCCAGCCTGTTTGCATTGTAAGTTCCAGACCAGCTGTGGCTGGAGGGAGACCTGGTTTCAAAAATTCCAAAAAAAAAGGAATTTGTAAAGTTAAACTTGAAAAACCTATCAGAACTAAATGCCAAGAATACTTTGCCTAATGAACTAAATGTGTATAAACTAAATGAAGTGGCTGAGTAAGCCCAAGTTCATTTGTACGATCTCTTCATAGCACAGATTTCTGGGATCTTCTAAAGTTTGTAAATTTTAAGTTTTTAAATGCATGACCTTCTGCATTTAAAATCAGACAATTAAAATCAGACAGTTAGATGCATGTCTACAGCATGATCATTTTCTTAGATGCACTAGCAAATTGGATCTTAGAGACTCAGTTGATTTCTAATCTAAATGGGCATTTAGTCTTCTTTTTGTTATTTCTTGAACTTAGGATTGGAAGATTCTGTAAGTTATTAAAATCTTCAAGATAATCTGTCAGTGTAGAGGAAAATCCAGAAAAACAATGCAGGGGTGAAGAATTTAATCAGCTGTGATAGAAGAATTCCTTTTCATAATGAATTAAAATATCAGATAGGGAAGAATTATTTTCCATTGTATTATTCTTTGTAATGAAAGATATTACTACTTTGCTTTCAGTTTAGCAATTTATTTATATCACTTTTACCTTAGTGTAATGATAAATTTGCTAAGAATATAACAAAATATGCTGTCAAGGACAGATTTTATGTCAGTGCTTCAGTGTGGGTTAGATTTCGAAAGTTCCTAGGAACTATAAGTAAATGAACTATAAGTAAGTGAAACTTTTAAAACCACTTCATTGAAGCCTGTCTTCTCATTTTGGCCACTTTATCTTCATCTAGTTTTCAACTCCATATTATAACAAATTGGTGTTATCATATGACAATGAATCCTAAAAAATTAGAAGTCATCTAAAATTGGACATTTAAAGATATAACAGTTCTGTTTACTAAAGTGTCCTTGCTTATTTATTAATTCACCAAGAAATGTTTTGTGACACATATTAAGGATGTCATCAGTATCAAAACCATAATTTGTAACTTTGTATTTGATCTCTACCATTCCTACCTCTCATCCTAATACACATAAATATCTACCAAGAGCAGTCAACGAAACTGGAAATTTGTTTAACAGCTTAGATGTTCCTATATTCTTTATGAAATATCAAATATATTTGTGTATACACCATGTAATTTTATTCATTCTCTGATGTGTGTGTTTACTTAGTAGATAACTTTCCAGAAGTTAATATTGATAGTTAATTTTTATTGCTTTGGGTTTTGTTCCTCACTTAATGTTTAACTGTCCCATGATGTTTAATTTTAATTCTAATAAGAAACATTATGTATCTTTTTTCAGACAGTCTTTATCTCTTACAAGGTTCAGTAGTGGCAGATCATGACTACATTGGATTTCCTGAAATTCCAGTTGGAGCATACCAAGCAAATATTCTGGTAGAAGATGCAGCTATCGGTGTAGTAGATAGTGAACTATTGGCATCAAGCAAGGATCGTGACCTATTAGAATATAGAAATTCCAAAATCTCTCCATTGGTAGAAGATCATGGTACTCTTGAAAAGCAGACTTTCAGTCTATTGGACTCTTCAAATCAGATTCTTGAGTATTTAACTTAGTAAACACAAAATTAATTTAAAGTGCTTCTTTGGAGTATATAAATCTCTTTATTTTAAATATTTTATCTATTAAGAGAGGTTGTATAGAAGAAATATCTTCATATATTCTTAATGATTAAATTCTGAAGGTTTATTTATAATTATCTAATGTGCCACATGTGAATACTAGTGTACAAATACACATATGCATTTAGTATATAGAATTTGGGATTTTTATAGAGAATAGGCAAATTGCTGTGCTTCTTTCGAGGTAAATTTGAGTGGAAGACCCTTGAATCCTTGTTTGCTACTAGTACTGCATTTTCAGTTCTAATTTCTCCCTCTTCTAAATAAATTTCAGCAGCTTATAATTGGATTAATAAATATTGAGTGAACTATAACAAGAAATGAAACTTTTTTCTGTGACATTGGAGCTTTTTAAAATGTTTTTTATTTTTTCTTTCATATGTATATCTATATGTGTGAGTGTGGGTTTGCGCATGTGAGTGCATGACTTTGAGCTTCAGATTGTCTTAGTTATTCTGGGCTTAGAAAGAAAAAAAAAACTTACCAACATTTCTTATTATTAAGAGGGAAAAGTGTTATTGCCTACACGTATGTAAGTGCACCTGTCATGCAGTGCCTACAGAGGTCAGAAGAGGGCGTCGTATCCCCTGGAACTGGAGTTATGGACACAGTCAGAAAAGCATTGTAAAATCAACCCTGTCCTTCTCTCCTCAGCAGAGCAGTTAATGAAGGAATCATATGATGTGCCTTTGTGGTAAATGGAAGTAATCATACCCTTATCTCACCTCAGATGAAGTGACTTCAGTGATCATCTGACTTAAAATTAGCCTCTTTGACTTTTTCCATTTAAAGAAGGCAATTAGCATTCGGATCCATTTATGAACAGTTAAAAATAAATTTTGCCTTTCCTGAGTTATTTCTCATCAGCTTTTTGTTGTGTGTATGAGTCATATCAGGCTAGGTTAGTCTGTGTTGGAAAATCATCCCCAAATCTTAATGGCTTAAAATAATAAAGCTTTATTTTTCAGCTACCCCAATGTCTCTCTTGGTCATCAAGGACCAATTCTAGTTTCATCCTCCAAAATGTAGACTTTAAGGGGCCCAGTCCTTGAAATGATGCTATTCTTTATAGTCAAGGGACAGTAACCTACTGAACTGAACACTAAGTCAAGAAAGATTTACTGTGACATTGTGCACATCATTGCATGGTTAACATCATGTACTGCTTATGAGTACAGAATTTCTTTTTGTGGCGATGACTGCTCTAAAATTGATGGTGGTTTCATTACTGTGTGAAAATATAAAAACACACTGAATTGTAGAGTCTATAGGAGTGTTTTAGGCTTGCTCTCATGGCCCAGTATTCATATTTTTCACAGATACACTGGCACCAGGCTGACCACATAGAACCAGGCCCCCATGAATATAGGTTCAGAACAACCCTTCTGTGGATCCTATTAGATAGATCACCCAGAGACTAGATGGTTAGACTGGAAAAAAAAAATTTTCCCTGAAGAAATAGTCTATAAAGAATGGAAGGGGTGTCTACTTTTTCAGATGTGCAGACGCCAACTGTGAGAATCATGAGTAATCAGAACATCACACTACCTAAGTAACAAGCACCATTGCTAATCCTCAGGAAATAGATATATAAAAACTGCCCAGAAAATAACTCAAAATGATTATCTGAAAGAACTTCAAACATTCTACAAGTGAACCTGGACAACTAAAAAAAAAAAAGAGAGAGAAAAACAGTACATGGTGGGAAAATGAGCAGTTTGACAAAAAGAAACTATGATGGCTGGTTTACTGGACACAATCTAGAATTACCCAGGAAAAGCACCTCCATGAGGGATTGTCTAGATAGGCTGGCCAGGAGGCTTGTGTGAGGAAGACTCCTGATTTTGTTGTTTGAAATGGGAAGACTTGCCCACTCTGGGTGGTGTCATTCCCTGAACAGAAGATTCTGCTCTGTATATGCATGTCTCAATTCATTCTTTGCTCTTGACTCGATGTGATATGACAAGCTACTTCAAGTTTCTACCACCTTGACTTCATGAAGTGATGGACTGTAATGTGGAACTGTGGCCTAAAATTTTTAAATGAACCCTCCTAAGTTTTTTTTTTGTAAAGATATTTCATCACAGCAACAGAAAGCACAACTAAGACAGAAGCACTTTTTAAAAACCAAATTCTGAAACTGAAAAATAACTACACTGAAAAAAAGTTAATAAAAAAGCTTCAAAAACACTCCAGAAGAAGAAGCAACAAGCTCAGTGGCAGCACTGAAATTATCCAGTCAGGAACAAAGAAACAGAGCAGAAAGTCTGTGGGACTTCTGCAGTTCCTGTATGCATGTTTTGCCTTAATTATTGGTGTCCTCAGGTCCTACAGATTGTCTTCTTGGTGAGGATATCTTTACATTCACTGTATTTGCGTTTCTGACTTCTGGATATTGACGTCCCTATCCAGAAAGAGAAGGAGGTCTTTAAGAAATAAAATCAGAAAACTTACCATATCTAGTAAAAAAATCCACTATCCAGATTCATGGACCCCAAATAGATTAAAGGTACCTTTACTAAGACATCATCAAAGTCCTCAAAAACCAAAGACAATTTAAAAGCAGCAAGAGAAAAATCAATTTATCAAAATGTCTTAAAAGCTAAGATAAACAGCATGATACTGGCATGATAACAGACATGAAGACCAATGACACAAAGGCCAGAATTTACACATTTGCGGTTAAGTGATCTTTTCAAAGTTTTACTTAGTAGTAGTATTCGTGTGTACTTATGTGTGTGTGCACATGTGCGTGATACGGGGGAGAGGGCAGTGGCACACATGACACAGCATATGGAGATCAGAAGACAACTTTTTGGAGTTGTTTTTCTCCTTCCACCTTTACATTAATTCTAGGGATTGAGCTCAAGTCATCAGGCTTGTATAGCAAACATGTTACCCTCTGAGCCATCTTCCCCAGCCCAGTTATGTGATCTTTGAGAGTTTCCAAGAATACAAAATGCCAAAAGTACAGTCTTAAGTACATTATCTTAGGAAAACTATCTGTATCCAGTATAGCAACATCATATGAAAAATCAAGTCAGTGGAATAAAGGCTTAAATATGATCTGTAAAAGTATTTAAAAAATGGAAAATCATGTTGGCATTGATTTGAGGAGTGATTTTTTGATTTGTAAAATTAAAGTAACTAAAGTAAAATTTGGCATATGGTACTGTAATGAACTAAAATGCTTCCACCCAGCAAAATAGAATAGCAGAGTAAAATGACAGCACATGGGATGGGAGAAATTACAGCAGATAAGGTATTAATATCTGAAATGCATAAGGAACCTCAATAGCAAAGGTACAAAACTTTTTAAAAATTGAAAAATGAGCAAAAGTCCTCAATAGACATTTTTTCAAAAAAGACAAATTGACAATAGAAACATGAAGAAAAATGTTAATTATCACTAATTAGAGAAATAAAAATCAAGACACTTAATGGCTATTCATTTTAAAAAGATGAATTAGCAATGCTAATGTGTGAATGAAAGAGAGGTCTTACACGCTGAATGAGAGTAAGTTGGTGCAAACAAAGCAGAATGGAAACTAAATATTGGCCTGTCAAGAGCCTGCAGGCTCACTTCTGATTACATATCCAAAGGAACTGGAACCTTCATGTCTGAAAGATATCTACACTCCTGTGTTCTCTACAGCATTATTCATCATACTCAATATGGATCAATATAACCTAACAGTCAAGGAACAGGTAAGACCATCTTACCCATACTAAATGGAATACTTTTCAGCCTTACAAATGAAGGAAGTTCTCATCTTTGAAAAGCATAGGCATGATTTGCTGTGTGAAACAAGCAAAGCACATGAAGACCAGTATGACATAGTCTGACCTGCTGAGTACATACTGAAGACTTGAAAGCTGCATCTTAAACTGATATTTGCATGCCAAAGTTTATAGCAGCATCCTTCATAATAACCAATAGATGGAAACAAACTAAATGCCGACACAGAAGGGATAAGCAAAATGCAGTATATGCATACAGTGGGAAGTTATTTAGTTACATAAGTAATGAAGTTCAGTTATATGTTACAACAGAGATGAACTCCGGATACATTGTACTGAGTGCAAAGATCTACAAATATGTTGCAGAATTTCAGCTGCCTATAGCACTGTTAGAATTTATAGAAAAGATGAGATAAAACCCACAAAATTTGCTAAGTATATTTAGCCATGAAATCAGGTTAGCAGGACTGAGCAGTTTGTCTTTCCTTGGGAGATAATTCCTCCTCCCAGGAGTTCCTCCCCCAGTGCTGGGCTTCAGCCTAGTCTCATTTCTAGCATGATACTTCCCACACAACTTTCAATTGTTTAGGGCTCTAGTTACACTATTATACTTCCCAATGGTACACCGTATTTCTTGCCCTTTTGTCAGCCTTCAGGGATTTGGGGGTGCTATGCCATCTATATCTGGACTGGAGTGAAGATTCCTGAAATCTTCCCGCACCTAAAAGAAATATCATGAGCAAAATAGAAGAGCAAAGTCAGTAATGTCCAGTGTCAGGTAACCACTGTAAGAACTCCTTCATGACCTCTCAATTTTGTCTTATTTTGGAGGAGTGTAGGGCACAATGCAGGGTGGGCCTTAGCCATTCTGCTATGAGGAATAGAGGAATGGCTCCCGTGGGTGTGGCGCTCCGCTCTGGCTAGTCATGAGACCAGCTTCTGCCCAGCATCTGGAAAGAATCTGCCTACCTGGGGACAGACTACGATTGGCTGCATTCTGGACCCCACCCCATAAGGCCATGTGCTAACCAGACCTATAAAACCCTTTGCCCTTCCTTGATTAAACGGTGCTTGCCGCAGTTTGCCACTGCCTGCTTCCCACTCAGACCCCCGAGTCTGTGTGTGTTTGTTTCCGCTCCTACTCACCCCGCCATGGCAGAGACCCTTCGGTCCCCTCGGGCTGGCCCCAAGCACAGGGACTCCCAACAGAGGAGTTGGCACACATGACTCCTTTTCGTTGGTTTCTAAGACAGGGTCTTCCTGTGTGGTCTAGGCTGGCCTCAAGCTCATGGTCCTCTGACTTCCTGGATCATCATGTCCCTTTGATTTTAGTGACTTTCCCTCTTAACTCTGTAGAATTTTCTGTGGAAACATTGATGATTAACATTTTGTGGCTTGATCTTAATTGTTCCTCATTTCTTGGATGAGTTTTGTCCAAGTTGTTCTAATCTGATCCACTTGGAAAAGAACATAACAGTCAGAAGAAAAAGTCTTTTGATGAAATTTAAATAGCTAAGACGTTTAGAAAGAACTCATAGACTGAATTTACCTGGCTTCCATTTTTAAACTTAATTTTGTCTGTCTTCTTGGTGATCTTCTATTTTATCCCAGAATACTGTTCAAGTTATTTTTTTAGAAGTAGTACTACTACAAAATTTCTATCAGCAACAGATTTAAAAGGATATTACAAAAGTAAACAAAGGAAGTGTAGCAATTTAGAAACAGTCTAGTTATTTTCCTTGCATGCAGCACGCAACTGGACTCTCTAAGTCATTATTTAATCCTTCTAATTATTAGCATGTCCCTTTTGGAATGCAGAAGTGCTTGAATGTGACAGCTATTCTACCTTGCCAACTTGACTGAATTCACAATCACCTAGATTGACTCATACCTCTGGTTTTTGAGGGTATATCTGTAGAGAATTAACTGAAGGGGAAAACCCATCATCTGGTGAGTTGGGGTTCTGGTCAAGTAAAAGGGATAAAAATGGACAAAATTAGAGAAGTGGGGCATTTCCATTCTCTGCTCCCGGCCTGGGCTGCCATGATTGAACTATTCTGCTTTCTCATGCTCTCTATGACACAATGGAATGACTCTTCTGGCATAATAAGCAAAATAACTCCCTCCTCTCCCTTGTTGTTGTCAGGTATTTGTCACAAAAATGATTTTTTAAACATAATGCTTTCAGTATATCCACATTTGTGATAAACCAGATAATCATAACATCTATAAGCCTGAAAAGGCTATCATTACTAACAATTTTAGTTTGGACAACACCACCTTAGTAGTCTCCCAAGCTTTGTAATTTAGAAAACTTGTACTCCAAAGGCACATAAACCTAGAAAGGAGCTTCTCCAGAGCACCGTGAAAACTTAGACCAACTGTGTTTCGGTGCCCAGTTTCTGTCCTTCAGAGAAACGGTGGTCCTTTATTGCACTTAATAAAGAACAATCTGCTCCTGAGATCAGTCCCATCTTTCATTTTCATGTCTCCCTTGTCAGTCCTAATCAGACATATCCTAACATTGATATGTTGAATGGCTCCATCCACAGGGGCAAGAGCATTAGGTGGTATCTCATACCTTGATAGGAAGAAGAGAGAAATAGGTTGGAAGCAGAGCCAGGCTCTAGCTTTCAAAAGGCAATGAACAGTGACCCAGTTCTGCCAGCCAGGTTCTACAACCTTTTTAAAGCAGTGTCATCTGATGGGAACCAGATATTTAAAGACATGAGACATTTCCTTAAAAAAAATCTTTTTTTGGCCATTTCATACATGTCTATCTTAATTATATCCATGTCCACTTCCAACTTTCCCTTCCAACATCCCCTGGATGCCCAACGATACATCCTTCTCCCACATTCATAGCCTCTCCTTTTTTTTTCCCCATAACCCACCGAGTCCACTTAGGGTGCCTGCTATAGCATTGGCTGGTTCAGTTGGGTTGATCTTGTGCAGATAAAACCATAACTGCAGTAAGTTCATGACTGCAATAGCCATGTCATGTCCAGAAGAAAACATTTCACAGCACTCCTCCCTATCCTCTGGCTTTTACATTCTGTCTGCCCCCTCTTGAGCAAGTTCCCTTGAGCATTGGAGATGAGGTGGGGGGGGTGTGATATAGCTGTCTCATTTAGGGATGAATACTCGACAATCACTTATTCTTAGACTTTGTCCAGTTATGAGTTTCTGCTTTATCTGCTACCTGCTGAAGAAGAAACCTCTTTGGCCAAGGTTGAGAGTACCACTAATCTGTGGGTATAAATGTAAATATTTAGAAAGCAGTTGAGAACATGTCCATTTAGTAAAACAATAGTAGTGGGCTCCAAAGTAGGGCCTGTGACCTCCCAAGTCATGGGCTTTTGACCAGGTTTAGAATAGGAGGCATGAATTCTGTCCTGTGGAGCAGACCTCGGATCCAATTAGAAAGCTGTTGGTTATACCCTTCTTAAGCAATTCTAGGCTGTGTCAAGTTGACAAAAAAAGATAACCAGGGTACGACCTCCCTTGTAAACTCCAAAGACAAACACATCACTGTTAAAATATAATAACCATTCATTACTCTGTCTCCAATATCTTATGTTAGTATCATAATATAAAACACAGTATATCTTCAAAAGTTCCAATATTTAAAAATTTCAGTATTGGGCCTCCACACAGGTCTCACACAGTGGCTCAGAGCACTCCACACAATAGCTGGTAGCTGGGGCATTATCTAACCAACTGTCACCAACTGTCACAACCCATTTCTAACCAACCGTTTCCAACTGTCATAACCAACTGTCACCAACCGTTTGGAATGCAGCTGTCAGAGCCTCACCCGAGTCTGACAGCCTATCAGAATGGACTTTGCCTGGCTGCAGTTTACATGACAAAGATCGATTGGTCCTTCACTCCCTTTTAGCCCCGCCCCTACCCTATATAAGTTATTTTGTAACCTTCAATAAACGAGATCCTGCTTGGACAGACTCCTGACTTGGTGTGGTTTTTTTTTTCTCCAGAGTGGAGAGGGGCCGGGTCGCGACACTCACCATCCCGCTCAGCCCCTGGAGGAGGCCGGCTGGACCAGCTTCGCCACCGCCCTACCTGCCGGCGATCCCGGCATTTCAGTACTTTAAAAGTTCAATGTCTCTTTAAAAGTTCAAAGTCTCTTAACCATGGGTTCCTGAGGAATCAAAACCAAGTTATATTATTTCTTATTCCACAATGAAAAAAATCTGGCCTTAAAAACAATCACACAAGCAAAATTAAAATCTAGCAGTATAAATCCAGATCTTGTAGATTAATGTTCAACATCTATTATTTCATTGTGTAGTCTTCTGGCTCCAAAAGGCTAGGCTAGTCCCAATTCTTCAGCCTAACCATCTGCAATATGCACAGCTTGTTGTGCAGACTTAGGTAAGCTCCATGCCATATATGCTGCTCTCCTTAGCACATGTCCCACGATCAAGGCACCTTCAATATCCTGAGGTTTCATTGCAACTGATTCTATACCTTCACTAATAACTTGTGTGAGCCTTCCCCTTGGGGACTCTGATCTTGACATGCGGTGCCAGGCCTTAACCTCTCTCCCTGAAGCTTTTATGCTTTCAAAATCGATACCATCTGGGAAATTCTTATATACTATTTACCAAGTTCTGCTGTGAGCTCAAAATCCAACCTTGAACTTGTTCTGTCTGCTGAGGAAATACTTTTATTTTGTCCCAGTGAATCACATAATTTTCTCAATAGTGCTGAGATCTTATTAATTACAGATGATTTTCACCCCCAGAACTTTATTGTCTTGAAGCATAAAGGGTTCACTTTGGTGGTGCAAATCTCTTATTAATCACAGCTGATCCTTCAGTCCCAGATAATCAGCATACACAGATTTGTAATCCAAAATATCACAGGAACGATCACTATCCCAAGTCTCAGAATCTTTGCTTCCCTCTGAAACCTTGTAAGCCATGTCTCCATTGTGTTTTTTTCAGCATTCTTTTTTTTTTTTGCTTAATATTTTAATTGTTTCCTAAAAAAGATGGTGCATGGGTTTATATTAGAAAACATGACATTAAAGATTTGATTTTCTAGAATTGCAAAGCAAAAAGAACAGAAACCATAATATAATTTTTTAGATCTTCTTTTTCAACAGTTATATCTTGTCTTTGCAAAGATCCAACTTGCCCCCTCTCCCTCTAGCCGGGCAGGATAATTCGCCTCCACCCCCCATTTTTCTTCTTTCAGTCACACTGTGTGGCTGGTAAAAGTATATTTCTTTGACTAATGAACAGAAGTGTACTTTAAGCAGTGGCACCCAGGGCAGTCACAGAACTGGCATTGTTTCCATTGTCTCAGCAAGGAGGAGCCAAAAACGGATCTTCAGCACAAATTGAAGTCAAATATGGAAAGGAAATAAGGGCTGCTAGGCTCTGAGTAGGCTGCAAGATGTGGGAAGGAAAAGGAGATTTGCAACTATGCCATCCTTAGAAAGGAGAAAACCAAACCTTCTAGTACTATACCTCTGAAAGGTATTCGCCTGAGCTCCAAAGGGATCTGTAGATACAAGAGTACCTAAACAGATCAAGAGAACTCTCTGGCAACAAAGAATGATGGACAGGAAGAGATAGCAAGGTAATAATGTATAGGACAATGCTGAAAACCCCAGCCTTTCCCATGGCTGCCAGCCCTACAGAGGACAACACAGTAAGAACCAAGACAGACACTCCCAACTGGTAGACCAGGGCCATCACCAAGTCTTTTCCTTGGTCCCACATCAAGTGTTGAAACCCATTCCAGGTACAATACATAAGTGCAAACTTAGTTGTGTGGATCAATGCTGGACCCAAACACAGGGACTTCACAGATTCCAAATAAGACTCTTAAGTTCCCAGGAAGAAAGAGTGTGATCAAGCCAAAAAGGGAGATTCCCTTCAGCCATGGCCATACAAGTACCAGAGTGGCAAACAGACATTGCCATCAGAAGAGATCAACTTCTGCCACAAAGCTGCCACAAAAGTGGGCCGGTAGGCAATGGAGGCCAACATGCCTAGGCAAGAGCACAGCCATCTTGGGCTCTGGCTGAACGTCTGTCAACATTCTTATCTTCCAAGCCCTCACAGAATAACCCACTAAGCTCTGAGTACTTGATGGCTTGCCCAATAAGCCTATGTGATCTTGAAAGTCCTTCACTTGAGATTCCCTTCTCAGGTGAGTCTAGGCTTTGTCAAATTGTTAGCTGAAGCTAACTAGGAGACACCAGAGCCTCTGTGCCACTATTGCACTGGTGAATACATCTTGCCTGGAAGGTTGGCATTGCATTATTCAGGGTTCACCACTGGGTAACACCACTGATGACTTGTCTCCCCCAGCTGTCTGCATGGTAACTTCAGGCAGTCTGAAATCTACCCAGAAGGGAGGATGTTTTCAGGTCAATTCCATCCTGATTTCTCTGCGTCCCGTAATCAAAGTTTGCAGTGTCTTCAGCATTAGTGTCAAACCAAATAGGTATAATGAGCAACCAGTAACAATGATGTTATTGTTATTTTGGAGGTCTATAGGTCTCCCTGACCGATAGTTCATAAAGAAGTATCTGTGGAAGACATTTTTTCAATCCTCTAAATACGACTTTATGCCATTTCCTGCTCTAAGTTAACTACTATAGTTTTTGGTTCTGTAGACTCACTTATTTTTTTTATATTAATGGAATAAAACAGCATGTAATCTTCTGTGATTGACTTATACAACTGAGGATAACAATTTCAGTTCTCATGGATATTAAAATATGTACCAGTTTTTCACTGCTTCTTGTTGCTAATACTATTTCACTTTATACATGAATGTGTATGTCACGTTTACTTATCCATTCACCATTTGTTGGACTGATGCCAACATTGCAAATTGTTAATTGTTATTGCAAATAATGCTAACATTAGCACTTATATACAAGTGATTAATATTTTTATTGCTCTGGAGTATACACAGGCATATATACTAGGAGTAGTCACAGGCCGTGTGGTAATTTTAATGTGTAACATTTTGAGGAATGGACAAATTATTTTCCAAATAGATGCACCATCTTACATCTTCTCCATCGACGCAGGACAGTTCTATTTTTTCATTCTCTCAATAGTTCCTTTTTGTCTCTTTTAAAAAATTGTATCAATCCAGGTAAAAGGGAAAATGAGTCAGCTAATATATGAATTCTTTTTCTAATTTCTGTAAATACCTCACAAATGCAAGTTGAGGAAGGACAGGATCTCAGTTTGAGTGTACATGCAGGAAAGTCCTGGCAACAGAAGTACACTGCATCTCCAGTCAGTAGACAAGGAGGGAAGAACGAAGGCACTCGGGTCACTTTCTCTCTACTATTCATCTGAGATCTAGCCCATGGTGCCAAACACATTCAGAGTATGTTTTCCCTCCTCAGTTCAGCATTTCTGGAAGTATCTTCATAGACACATCCAAAATGGTCTCTTTCCATTGTGATTCCAAATAGAATCTAGTTGATAATCAAAATTTGCCGTCATATCTACAGTTTGTATCGTAAGTGACCCCAAATGGCCTATATTAAAGGCTCATTCCCCAGAACTGCATTGTTGGGAACTTGGGAAATCACTGATGAATGGGGCTTAGGTCTGGAAGTCTATCTTGGTGACAGAATAGCTTCCCAGCTTGTAAAAGGCCCTGGGTTGGATCTCTAGCACTACAGGAAAAAACGAAAAGAGGTGTGGCTTAGAGATAGGTCTTTATGTCATGGAAAGAGAATTCTTGATGGGATTAGTGGGGCTGCAGTCCTTTCATCCCAGTCTTTTTTGTCCCTGGCCTTGGGGTGAGTGGTTCTACTTTGGCTTGAGCTTCTGGCATAATGTGCTTCCTGGCCATAGGTCCATAAATTGTGGAACAAATCTCTCAAAATGTGAGGCAAAATAAACCTTTTCCCTTTGTAAATTATCTTACATAGTCTATAATGGCAATGAAATTCTTTGCCAGGTCAAAGAATTTTTAAATTTCTGTTTTTGTATTTTCTAACACCAGAGTTTGTTCGGGATTTAAAAATAGTATGCTGGAATTTTTAATTAATTTTATCTACTTGATGAGACAATTATCTTATTTTCCTTTAATTCTTTAAACATTCTTCTTTTAGTTTTTTGAATGTATTCATAATAAGTGGTGCTCTGAAGTCTTTGTCTATCTAACAGTATCTCACTATGATTTGCATTTTCCTACTGACTAGTCATGTTGAGCATTTTTAATATATTTATTTGTCATTTTGAATATGTGCTTTGGAGAAATATCTCTTAATGTAATTATCTTTTTTTAATTGTTTTATTTATTTATGTTGTTATTAAGTTATAGGTGTTCATTGTATATTTTGAACACTTTTTGTCTTTTTTGTTGTGAACCTAATTTTTAACAGCTGTGTCAGCTTTACAGCCCTATTTTGGACAATTTTTATTTATTTATTTTATTCTTAAAAGTTTCATACAGGTCTACAATGAGATGAGATCATATCCACCCCTCATTTCCCCTCTCCCACAACCCACATATCACATCAACATGCCTCCCTCTCAAATTCATGTCTTTTTTCTTTTTTGATAACCCACTAAGTCTAATCAGTGCTATCAGTGTGTGCATGGGGATGGAATCATCTACTGGAGCATGGAAAACCTACCAGTGGCCACATTCTTAAGAGAGAATGATTCTTCCTCCCCCCAAATTATCACCTGTTAATAATAATGCCTCAGTAATGGGTGGGGTCTGGAGAGCATCTCCTCCATCAGTCCTAGAATTTTCACTAGCTTGATTTGTGCCAGTCTTGTGGAGGTAACCACAGCTCCTGTGAGTTCAAGTTTATTAATCATGTTATGTCTTAAAGAGAATATTTCACAGCAATCCTCTGCATCTTAAATTATTTAGGTCTCCTCTTCAATTGCGTTCTCTGAGCCTTGGCACAAGGGGTGGAGGCGGTGTTTGGTAAAGATGTTCCATTTAGACCTGAGCACTCAATATAATATTCTCAGCACCTTGACAGTTATGCATCTCTGTGTCGATTGCTACTCAAAACAAAAAGAAACTTCTATGATGAAGTTTGAGAGAAGCCCAGGTCTATGGATGTAAACACGAATATTTAGAAAGCAATTTTAAGAATTGTGTGTGTATTAACATTTTGCATGCATGTAAGTACACCCATGTATACAATGCCTGGGAGGCCACAAGAGGGCATAGAATTCCCTGGAACTGACGTTAGAGATGGTTATTAGCCACCATTTGTGTGCTAGGAACCAAACCAGGTCCTCTGCAAGAATAGCCAGTGTTCTTAACTGCTGAACTAGCTCTCCAGACCCAAGAAGGCAATTTGACAATACAGTCATTTTAGCAAAGCAACAATAGCTGGTCTATCCTAGGACACATGAGCTTCCCAGCCATGGGTTTTTGATATGGATTACAGTACCAGATATGAAATTCCCTCCTATGGAGCAGGGTTTAATTCAATCAGGAAGTGATTAGTTACTTTATAATAGTCATGTCACTTGATTGCATGAGTGGGCTTGTCTTGCCAAGCAGGTCAGTATTGTAGCAAGCAGGGTCTGACGCTGGAAAAGTCCATTCACGACTTTTCTCCCCTCAGCAGCTTGCTCAGCACTATCCAACATGAAAGCTATCCAGGAGGAAGGGAATTTCCTGCTTGATTTGAGATTGATTTCTCAATGTCCTGTAGCCAAAGTGTATGGTGTTTTCATCAATAAGGTCAGCAATAAGATACTATTGTTTTCAGTTAAGGTGTGGAATCAAGGGCAATTGCAATAGCCTGTGTTGTTCTGGAGACCTCTGGCACGTCTCTGACCAATAATAACTCATAAGGACATATTCCATGCCTTGCACATATTATTTCACTAGTAACTCATGTTTTCTGGAAGTGGTATTGTCCATCCATACAAGGTCGTTTTAAATTTAACATTATATCTTGAAATTAGCTTACTTGCTAGTGGGTTTCCATAAGGCTTTTACATGCATACCTAGTTTTGGTTAATCCACCCTCTGCCCTCACCTCTTGGCCGTCCTCTACCTATCCTTGCTTAGTCCTTTAAAAGCTGGCATGTCCCCCTCGTCTTTCATATCACGTGTATTTTCTCCCTCAGACTGTGTTTTTCAATTTCGTGGTGCACTGGCAGGTTTCTATATGGATTTCACATACCCTTCCTTTGTTAGCTTTTCCGCCTGACCTCCCATATGCTCCCATGTGCCTCCCTGCTTAGGCCTTTCCACCCGCAGTTTTCTCCCTCTATTTTCTGCGATCTGCTCTTCCCCTCTTCAGTGTATTCCCACCCACAAGGTCTCTTTCTAGTTTCCTGGATTTCACTTGTCTACCAAATTAAAGACACAGAACAAAATATTTAAAATTAGGACCTGTGGTATGAGAGAGAATATGTAGGATTTGTTTTTCTAGGTCTGAATTACAGCTGAATAATATTTCATTGAGTCTATGTACCACATTTTTCTTATCTGTTCATCTGTTGGACATCTAGGTTGAGTTCTTGATTTCATTTTTAGCTATTGCAAATAGAGCAGCAATGAGAATGGATATACAAGTGTCTCTGCAGTACAATATGAAGTGCTTTGGGTGTAGCTGGGATACATAGCACTTCTATTTCTAGGTCTGTTTTTTTTTGAGAACCTGACAGATTGGTTTCCAAAGTGGCTACACTAGTGTACACTCCCACCAACAGTGTAAGAATACCCTTTTTGCCACATCCACACCAGTATTTGCTGAAGTTTGTATTCCTGATAGCCATTCTAACTGGGGTGGGATCAACTCTTAAAGAAGTTTTAATTGGCATTTTCCTGATGTCTAAGAATACTGAATACTTTTTAAAGTGTTTACTAGCTATTTGTGTTTATTCTCTTAAAAACAATGTTTATCTCCATAGCCCCCTTTTTAATTGAGTAGTTTACTTTCATCAGTTTTAAATGTTATTTTTATAGTCTACATCTAATCCCAGGTCAGAAAAATAGCTGGCAAATATTTGCTCCCATTCTGTGGGCAGCCTCTTCACTCTGTGGACCATTTGCTCTCTGGAAATTTTCTGACCTTAGCATGTCAACTGGCGTTGTCAACATGCTTGTTAAGTAAACCACAGTGTTAAGCTGTCATCCGTGCAGCTTCCCTGTCCTGTCTAGAATCCTGATTGCGCAAAATGTTGAATTTCATTATAACATTTTCATGCATGCGTATAAAGTATTTTGATCATGTTTGCTTCTATCTACCATCACTTACTCCTTGGTCCCTCCTCCTATTGGTCCCCTTTCTGTTCCACTGGGTATTTTAAGGAAAGTTATCCAAAGTGTATTGTATCATCAGCAATCATGGCTTACATTTGAGTGTGAGGGCAACTAGGGGCAATGGGAAAAGCCTATAATGTTTTGGGAGTCCTTAACTACCCTGACCAACAAGAAGGGAGATTTTCCATGCTGGGTACTGGGGTTTTTGTTAGATAGTGTATGGTTCTTGAGTGGGCATTTTCACCCTGTATGGCTCAACTCTATTTGTAATATATGTATTTGCATATATGCATATATATCACATATATATATTGTTAAGTAAGCTTATAAATAGTGTTTCCAAACATCTGTGGTGTTCCGCTTCCTCCAGCCTCTATCTGTCTCGTGCTCCCTCCACCCCTCCCCTCTCCACTGATAAAGCCGTCCCCCGTTTTTCCCTTTTCTTCCTTGACAGCACCTGTGTCCTAATATCTCCCTTTCCAGAGCTCCTCTTTTAAAGGGTAAGAACCAAGTTGTGCTTTTTAATTTTGCATAATCTATTACAAAGAACTGAGGGCAGAGTAAGCAGTCATTGAATGTTTGTTGGCTAAAGTAATGTAAACCAAAGTAATACAACATGGATTGACACAAATTTATCCAGAAATTTAGTTAGGCTGAAGAAAAAAGAAGAAAAAAAATCATCTTTTAACTTATGTGATAGATGCAAGACTTCTGAAATACTCCTCCTATTTTAATGCCCAAATCTAGCACAATTCAATCCTTTTCGGTATGTTAATACAGACTGTGAAGAGGACATGGATATTTTCAGCATCTATGTAACATCTCACTTTCCAGATATTTATAAGCATCCAGATGTTTAACATGATACAGGCATAACTATTGGAAGACTACCAATATTAAATATTCTTAAAGACATTACTCATTTATGAGTGCACAGAATCCACACAAGGATTTTTCCACAGTTCCACCACCAGATGTCAGCCATTCACTGCACTGGTGATAACTATCCCGAAGACCGTGAGGACTCCATGCATGTGGATGTAGGGGTATCTCCCACTAGTCTTTCCTTGTTCTCTTATGTCTTACTGTGCCCACCAGTCTACTAATCAGTCACTGACCAATCAAACAATGTCATTTTTTTGTAGTCCAAATACTCATTGTAACCTATCTAAATAGTGACAAGCATATACAAGGTATTTTGAGGAACATAATATTTAAGTATTTAAATACTCATATATACAAATATAAAACTTAAATTATAATATTAATACACTTTGGGTGGAATTTGGGCTTTCAGTAACATTTTTGTTATTTGGGTACTATATTTTTGTTTGGGAGCCTATCAATGGCATAATGAGAAATGAGGCAATATTTGATATTTAGATGGGCTCTCAGGTGATTTAGAAAGCTAAATAACTAATGGAGAACTAAGAAAACAGAGTTCTCTATTAACTTAAAATTTTCATTTTAATTTTTGTCCATTTCATGTCCATTGTGTGTTAGCACACTTCTATGTACTTTCACACCATGTTTATCAGGTGTCTGGTTCTACTTCTGTTACTGAGCTTTACACAATGAATTTACACTTTGTTTCTCTTCTAGATGATGGGATACTTGAGGTCAACAAGTTTGACGGGACTCTTGATGAATGAATTTTATTACAGAGCATGGCCTGCAGTCACCATATAGTGTAGTTTTGGCCATTGACTCAGCAATCATTTTATTCTTCCTTTCCACCCAGATTTTGTTTAGTACATCTGTGGGGCTGGAGGTCTTAGGAGAAGCTAATATTAATTACTGAATCTTCTTAAATAGACCTGAACAGTCTAAAAATAGTTCCATTTTCTTTATATGAAGTGGGTCAGAAATGATTATATGATATGAATGGGGAAGTTTTAGGAAAGGCTTCAAGATAAAGTCTTCACTTTTGAACAAAAGAGCCATAAGGACTGGTGAATAAATCTTGGTAAATCTATTATAACTCCTGAAGCTACAATAAAACAAATAAAACAAATGTTACCACCCTGTTTCTGAATCCGTTTGGTAACAAAGGGGTGACAGAGAGAGAGAGAGAGAGAGAGAGAGAGAGAGAGAGAGAGAGAGCAAGAGAAAAAGGAGAGAGCACTGCGCATGGGTGTGTGCATGCATGCACGCACGTGTGTGGTGTACAATATAAAGATGGGAGCATTGGACGTGAAGTCCCTCCCTTTTCAATGTTCCTCAATATCTCACAGAGATATCCTTTAGTGAAAATAGGAAGAACCTTCTTGAGAATAAAGCCAGCATGGAGGGAACAGTAACTTGAAGATAGAGACAGGCAGAGTGACAG
The DNA here is from genome assembly GCA_035773235.1 of Eospalax fontanierii. Lineage (NCBI taxonomy): Eukaryota > Metazoa > Chordata > Mammalia > Rodentia > Spalacidae > Eospalax > Eospalax fontanierii. Next base: position 36,801,412 of record CM069527.1, read on the forward strand.
AGAGATAAAGGTAGTGAGAACTCCCCATCAGATGCATGATACTATACTATGTGTCACTTGACCTTGCTTTTGAATTTTTGAGCTGATGGTCAACACAGTTCTCTTCTTTTTTTAAAAATAACCATAACCACAGTGGGAGAAGATAGCTTTGCTAGAAGTCATCCTGGGCAGCATGATGACTAGAAAGCTTGCTAGAAAACCAGATGAGCACTAAGTGAGTATCCATTTTGGAACAAACTTGAACCACTGCCTCTTTTTGAAATGAGAATGATGAGGGAGGAGGGAGGTAGGCAGGGATGGAGTACAGAGGACGAGACAAGGCTGGAGAAGCAAGCAAGCCTCTGGTGAGAATTCTAATCAGTGTTTGCTTCTCTTTTCTGAACTGAAAGAGTTAAGGACTTTAATAGAATTCTTACAGAGTTCTCTGAGTCCTGTGACTGGAGCTGGGAAACAGAGAAATTTGGATTTCATCAAAATTAGAAACTTCCCTTCAAAAGACAAGGTTTAGAAAGTGAAAATATGGATGTATTGTGTAAATCTCAAGTAGAGCTGGATCAAAATTTCCTAGCACCAAAGGGCATTTTGACATTGGGTGTTTTGATGTGCAGTATATGTTAGTCAATAATAATAATTTTTGAACTTAGGTGTGATGGTTCGAGGGTTGTATAGATCATAGTCTCTCTCCCTCCATCTTTACTTTCTTCTCTTCTGTTGTCTTTATGAAAATAAAAATTAAAGTCTTTATCATTCATTAGTTTCTATTTGATATGTATTAGTGTTTTGTCTGCTTGTGTGTATGTGTACCGCATGCATACCTATGCCCACGGATGCCAGAAGAGGATGTAGATGACCTAAAACTGGAGTTACAGTTGGTTGTGAACAGCCATGTGGGTGCTGGCAACTGACCTAGGTCTTCTGCAAAAGCAGCTAGTGCTCTTAACCACTCTCCAGCCCCCTCAAATGTTTTTCTGTTTTGTTTTCTAATTTTTGATGGGTAATCTTTTATTTTGCTTTTGGATTTTCTGAGACAGGGTTTCCCTATAGTCCCATATGGCCTGGGACTCTATGTAGAACAGGCTGGCTTAAGTTTTACAGAGATCTGCCTGCTTTGACCTCCATAGTGCTGGGATCAAAGGTGTGTGCCACCAAGCTTGGCAGATGGGAAATCTTGATTTTAATTATTGGATTGGAAATCAGTCTTAATTCGATTTGGGAAGGTCTGTGAGAGCATTCCCAGGAAGCATTACCTGAGGAAGACCCTCTCTCAGAGTGGGCAGCGCCTTTAAGGCAGCGTGGATATAGAGATGGTGTAGTGAAAAGCAGTTTTGCTTTTTCCGGCCTTCCTTTGCTCCTTGATTGTGAATGCATCTGTCCTGCGGCTGCCACAGCTGCTGCCATCCTCCATTGACATCAGCACTCAGCTTCTTCCACCTTCTGGCAAGGACTAAAGACCAGTGGCTCTCCAGGAATTCCCCAGGCCTTCTACACCAGATTGGCACTGCTGAGGCATCTAGTTTCATGGACTGAACAGTTTCTGGGATCTGAGACTCTCCAGTATGCAGTCAGCCAATGATAGACTACCCGGTTCCTAGCATGCAAGTCAGTCTAACCAGTACCTTTTCATAACTCATATTCATTCTAGTTGTGTTGTTCCTCTGGAGGTTCCTTACCCATATAGACCTTATTGAGATATGGTTGCAATACAAAATTAACACATAGCACAAATTATTTTCAAATAGTTCAGCAAAATTAAGCAAATGCAGTGTAAATGTGCACATATGAGAAAGAGTAGAAATGTGGCAAAATGCTAATCATTGTTGAATCTAAGTGAAAAGAGTATGAGTGTGTGTTATTGTAATATTTTTAATAATTCCTGTAGCCTTGAAAATTTTCATAGTAAAATATGGCGAAATAAAACATGTTAATTTGTTTTCATGTTTGTCTGAGAATGAACAGGACCTAGAACACCAATTATTATTATTGTTATTATTATTATTATTATTACTAAAGCAATGTTTTATTGACTGGAGGCAACCTCTTTCCATCAACAGTGTTTATGTAGAAATCTTAGTTTAAAGATGTTTAGACCTCAAATCTCCTCCTGGCCCTTTGTATGGTTTTGTTCATTGTAGTAGCAAATCAAATTTGATATTTACTTTTATATTCAGTATTGTTTGTGGGAATTGTAGGTTATATCACTGATGTAATCACTCAGTTTCCTTTTTCAATGCCTTAACTTCACAACTATTTAGGAAATCAAGAAATACTGTGACTAAGTGGTTAGAGGGTTTTCTTTCTCTGATTCTACTCTTATTCAGGTAGCATAAGCATCTCAAGCTTTCTGAGGAAACCTCTGTTTTGTAAATCTTCAGTGTGGCTGCTGTGGGAAACTGTACTCTTGGGTTTGTGGAAGCCTGAAAAATCCAGCATTGTACTTTCATGTGTGACTGGTTCTGAGGGCAGTGCAGGAACCAAATTAGTCTACTTAGTCTCAGCATTAGAACTCTAGAAAGAGACTGTCTCACAGTTAGTGCCAGTGTCATTTAAGCCTAAGCTGATAGCTGCCACCTTTGTTTCAGATACATGAGGCGTCTATGTGAAAGCAGAGGCCAGCCCAGCTGCGGCATGGAGGGAAGTAGAATCCTGTATCATCTGGGTCTGAATCTAGCCATGCCTGGGATTTTCAGTTGTGAGACTCAATCAAGGATGCTCTTGGACCAATTTATTCTTTATTATCACATTCAATAACGTTTAGATCATTCATTCTTAACAAGAATTATGCATAAATCTATTTCATTGAGTTGTAACTCATTACTAAAGAGATCCAAAAAAATAGGACTGGAGAGATGGCTGAAGAGATGAAGAACACTTATGTTCTTGCAGAGGACCTGGGTTTGGTTCTAGTACCCATATGGCTGCTGACAGTTCTCTGTAACTCCAGTTTAAGGTGATCACATGTCCCCTTCTGGACTCTGGGGGCACTAGGCACACATGTGGTGTGCTTTCATGTATTCTAGCAAAACATTCATACACATAAAATAAAAATAAAAAAAAAAGAAATCAATTTTTTCAAATGAAACTCTGAAAAAGACCTTAAGTGTGGTAGCTCAGAACTACACTCTCCGTGCTTAGGTGACTGACTCCAACATGGGCCACAGAGTGAATGCCAGGGCAGCTTAGGGTATAGAATACAACAGTCTAAAAAACTGTATACAAAGTAAGATCTAGGATTTGGAATATCTACTCTTTCTGATCTGAATCTGGTATATTTCCAATTTCAGTATTATTTAATACCAAGCCTAAACATTTAGACAACACACAACGCCCTTATGTAGAAGTGGAGCGAATTGTAAAGCCGTCCACACGTGTGTCGTTACACCACATTTACATTTGCCAATCTTATTGGATTATAGAAATGAATGAACTAGCACATATGTAGAGTATAGAATCAAGTTAGAATTTTTTAAATGAGAATTTCCCGGTGAGAAGGTAAAACTATTAGGGAAGGAGTATAAGGCTATATTCAGGATCAGTTCACCAGATAATATTTTGTAAAAGGTGTAAGAGAATTTAATAGTATATTAACAGGAAAATAAGCATTATCAAATGACCTTTTTATTTTATTTAAGAGTGTTTTATGCTAAAATTCATTTTATTTTATTTTCAGAAATGGAAAGAGTTCTCCAAGTCAAACTTTCAAAAAGAAAATGTTGTCTATTCAGTATATCTTGACATAAACTATTCAATATATCTTGGTAAAACTGGGTATTTTATTATCAGATCTTCATTCAAAAAGCCCTTATATATGATGATACAGTGTATACTGAAATTCAGATTTCAGAAAATATGTCCTTGTTTTTTGTCTATACTTTGAGTGAGTATATGATTGATTGTGGTTTAGTATTTAAAAAATTGTTAAATCTTATGAAGGTTAAAATTTAGCAACATAATCTGTAGATTGGATATTTTCCCTTAGTTAAATTCCTTTGCTAAGAAATGCCAGTGGTTTATTATTTTTTTCTTGAAATACGATTAAAAGTATTAAAAAGCTTAGTGTTCAGCTAAAGACATTACTTGTGTTTGTGTAATAATTTAAAAAATTATTTTGTGTGTGTCTGAGTATTTTGCCTCTATGTAGGTAAGTACATATGTTGAGCAGGGTCCACAGAGACCAGATGAGGGAGTGGGATCCCCTGGAAGTGGTAGTTAGCCGCCATGTGGGTGCTTGGAACTGAACAGGATGAAAAGGTAGCAAGGGCTGTTAATCCATGAGTCATCTAGGTCTCCAGCCCCTTATAATTTTTTTTAAAAAGAAGGTTCTCAGGATAGCACTAGTGATCTTCCATGCACATAAGTTATTCCCCTGGTGATCAGTGTTGGATTGTGAGCAGCCCTGTGGGTACTGGAACTGTACTCAGGTCCTCTGCAAGAACGATAAGTACTCTTACCTGCTGAGCCATCTCTTCAGCCCTGTTTTTTAGATCTCTTTAGTAATGAGTTACAACTCAATGAAAGAGATTTAAGAATAATTTTTGTTAAGAATGAATGCTCTAAATATGAATGAATGTGATAATAAAGAGTAATTGGTTCAAGAGACTCCTTGATTGAGTCTCACAACTGAAAAGGCCAGGCATGGCTAGATCCAAACCCAGATGATACAGGATTCTACTTCCCTTCATCCTTCAGCTGGGCTGCCCTCTGCTTTCATGCAGATGCCTCTCATTCTGAATCAGTATTAAAGACTGAAGGGAGAACCTGCAGGTAAATTCTGGCCCTGAAGATAACTTGTATATGGAATTTTTCTTTTGTGATTCAAGTGAATGGTACTAGAGCGGATGACTTTTCAGTGTAATTATTACTCTATTGAAAAAACATATTTGGATTATGGCTTTGTCCGATAACATTTTATGCACAGCTACTCTCTGGAGGATGTGTTTCTTAGATATGGTCCATTGAACAGGTGAATCCAAATGAGAAAAGGTCATCTGAAAGCTGCTTATCTCATCCAAATGACCAAAGGTGTTTCTTAGTAATGCAAATCTCTGGGTTTTATCTCAAGTAGTGATGCTGCCTAGGGTTCGTTTTTGGGTCTTTGTTCCCCGATGAAGAATCACAACATAAAAAGTTTGCAGACATACAAGCAACATTCCACACAGTAAAGAGACAAATTCCCCACATAGGGAGAGGTCCAGAGAAGGAGCATAGTCTACCCCACAGGAGAGTCTGGGCTTTTGTACTCTGTAAGGTACAGGTAGGACAGAATTGGGTTCCCCTTTTCCCCTTTGAATTAGACAGGGCAGGATGCATGCTGTTGGTTGATTGATTCATAAGAAAGCAGGAACCTGACTGGGTATATCGAGGGAAGGAAATTTGAAATTCCCACCAGAGGGAGCCCAAAGATGGGGGAAAACACCTGCCAAAAGGGCCAACTTTGGACAAGAACGGGAAGTAGGCCACCTTAGATATAAGTGAGACTAACTGGAACACAGCTGAATGTATGTGGGGCCTCCTCCTCTAACTGCCTGCCTAATTCTGAACTATCTCCTATTCTTCTTTATAGTGAATCACAAACTATGGGAATGGGACCCAAACTGCTTTCTTAAGATTCTTATTTGATTCTTAGCCACACCGAAGGTTGAGTATTACTGTACGTGAACATGTTGTACATGAACTTTGACTTACAGTTCAGGTGACTCGCCAATAAGTGCAAATACAAAGCCTATGACTTTCACTGTTATTGTCTTAAATACCTGACTTATCAGACCTAAGTTACAGTTTAAGGATATATGGGAATTTTGAAAAGAATTTTGATTCAATCAAGGAAGGGAGCTTAGAACAAAAAAGACTTTTTAAAAATGAATATGATAATTTAATTTGTCAGTGAATGACAAATCTGTTATTTTAGTTTCACCAAATAATATTCTCTGGACAACTTAATGAAAAAAAAAGCACAGCTGTTTTTTAATAAGTCAATCATACCATTTTAATATCCAATTTAACACACTGAATAATTAAGGAATCCAGATTGTGTGACCAGAATGTGTTATATACATGTATGAAATTGTCAGACTAAATAAAAAAAATCACTTCAAAATCTCTTTCCTTTCAAAACATCTATAAACTATAATTTATAGGATCATGTAGCCATTCATTTGTAATAAGCAAAATGGGCTAGCCATTCTCAAAGGCACTGGCTTTCAACTCTGGCTTTACATGGCAATCATCTGCAGGAACCTTAAGCATGTGATCCACAGCTGTATTCCATTAGAGGCCAACCACCATAAATAAGGATGTCTGTCCTGTGCCCAACATGCTCTCAAATTCCTCTGTGCACTCAGGGCTCCAATGCATTCCTCTAGGGTGTGTCCCAGACAGTGCAATCTTTAATTGACTTAGTAAATGGAATTCAGCTAGGAACACTAATCAGTGGGAAAACTGCCTGAAGTCAATGTAGGTCATTTGTCTCTTGTTTTTACCTTTAATTAAGCAAGGTAAGTAGAATATTTGTGGTGTATTAGGACAGGATTAAAATGTCTGAAAATGTGCTTTCTGAAATTTCTCTTTTTCTAATGACATGTGTTGAGGAAAATACCAGAATAGATCTGTGTCTGTTGTTGAAGGATTTAAATCATACTATACGCTACTATGTTTCAGAAGACACTTGGGAGCTAATTTTTCCAATATTAGGAATACTAAATATTTAATGCACTCATGAATTATGCAAGTAATCAAGTTTTATTTAATGAGCTACTAGTAATTCTGGAGTCAAGTTTGTTCTCCATGATCAGGTATAATGGAAGTTACTCTTGTATCAAGTGTTACATTTTAATATTTGTTTTCCTTTTTCTTTTTAAGTCTGCAATATGTGAATTAAAATTTTGTGATTTTTTTTTTATATAATGTAATTTGATGGTATTCAGATCCCCTCCCATCTGCACTTCCGTTATTATCCCCTGTCTAATGTACTCTACTGTGTGTACAAAAAGGCCTGTAGAGTCTAATTTGTGTCCCCAAATGTCCTTCAGTGTGGGTCCATCCACAAGAGCCTGGTTAACTTTCCAAAGACATTGTCTCTCCACCTCCTAATAACCATCAGCTGCTAAAATTTCCTTAAGCTGGGTTGGGGTTTCTTACCCACTTCCCTATGCCTATGCTGTGATTTTATTTCATTTGGTTTTCCTTTTTCTTGTCTTCTTGTATTTTATCACTTTCATCTCTTTACATCAATTGTAAAACTTCTCAGGGACAAGACAAAGTGTACATATCATTTAAAAGCTACAGCAAACCAAGTTGATGATTAAACATTGCACAACAAAAGATAGATTTGGTGTCTGTCAACTGATCTCTTCAATTTAATAAAGCTTGAACTGCATCAAAGCTGATCTGTATTACATAGACCCTGGGCACTGGACTAATTCTGATGTTGAAATAAAAGTTTATTAAAGTGGAACATGTACACACCCATCTGAAGAGTGTTTTAGTAACAGTATTGATCACTAATTAGGTGATGAAAGCACAAAGAAATAGTTAGAGGGAGAAAATGTATTAATCATTTGAGAAATAAAACCATAGGAATCAAAAGAGTGATGTTTTTACTTGGGGATGAGGAATTACCTGTAACAAGAGGGTGAGGACAACACGGAGTGTGACAAAGGCCTTCAGTCAGATCCTCTTTGATAACAATTGTGAAGGAAAAACCAGGTGAAATACAAATTTTTAAAGTAACATTATTTTGGCCAAGTATTTTGTTTTCACAACTAACCAGTTAAATTTTATATTTCCCAACTACTAAGATACGAGAGATGCAAGAAGGCATTTGATGAAAGAGTTCTAGAGTCAAATCATTTCAAAATGGAAAGGTAACATGTTCTTATTAACTTACATTGATGAAATATAAAAGAAGTGGTCAAAAAGTAATCTGTAGTCACTGTAAGAACTGCACTGTGTTGTAAGGACACATAGTAATGAGTAAAAGTATGCTTTAAAAGGAAAGAAGAGACCTACACTGATGGATTCATTTTTATATGTAATTTGAGACATGGGTTCTTATCTGTGAGCACATTTTACTAAAATATTCACTATTCGATATACTATAGGCAAAAGACCTTGTGAATTTTCCAAGACCCTAGGTTTATAGATATAAGAATACTCTTAAGGTGGTTTTTAAATGTATATTGGTCATATAACAAAGTATCTTCTAAATTTATACCAAGCAGCACATTTTTTTTGGTTGAAAAGAATGAGTTGGTTTTGCAATAGCTATTTGTGTAATTATTACAAAAGATGTATATAAAAATCACAAAATATACTCTGGCAGCTAATGCTCTGAAAACACTTTATTACACAAATTACATTCAGATTCCGAAAATAGTGTTCTAACAGTGTAACCATCTAAAAATAAGACATCCCAGAAACACACCAACTGAAGAGAAAACTAAAAAAGAATTTAAATAGAGACTTTTTTTCTTTCTCTCATTGCAATATAATGTTAGTGATTTTAAAAAAATAGGAGATTTAGCAGCTTTGTCGTTGTGTAGCGCAAAGTTTCTCTTTACTGCCACAGGCTGAGAATGCTGAACAGGAAAGGCACCAAAGAAAGACACTGGCAAGGGGAGTGCTAGTGGGAAAAGACTGTGTTCAAGCAGAGAATGGGGCTATTTACATCCACAAAGAAGCCTCAAAATGGAAATGAGCAAACCTTCCATCCTTAGGTGAGCAGTACTACGATGGAAGAAGAGGACAGTTTCTCTATTCTATGTTCATATAAAGACAATGGCACTGTTGTGAACTTTTAGGAAACTCCTCCACTAGAAACACAAACCAATGTAACCAAAATGAAGTAAATAAGAGATGTACAGTCCCTCATAGACTAGTACAATTTACAATTAAATGCACAGAACTTTAAACGTGCTAAAGGGAAAGGAGTCTGGGCATTCTGGGTAAATCTCCCTCAACCTACATCAAAGCCTTGTTCAGGAGGAAGGTGCCGGTGTGGGCAGAGGTGCTGAGTACTCCTCTTCTGATTCACTTCCGTCATCTTCATCTTTCTCTTGGTCACTTCCCTCTGTGCTGAGGCGGTCAAATCCTTTTCGGCTGTAGCCTTTACGGCTTGCAAAGAAATTTCCAAGATTTAATCCTCCACTTCCTTTTCCTGAATAAAACAAATAACATACAATTAAAGTTTACAAAATGAGTCCCTGTTTCCTTGTGAATTTTTAAACATTAAACACAGGCATAAGTTGGGAAGGGGTGATTTTTTTTTTTAAGAGTGATATCCAAAGAGATTGTTTTACAGAACTAAGTAGCTATTACTCTATTAAGACTTACTAAAGCAAATAATGAAAGATAAAGCAGCCCAGGATATGTGTTTCTGCAGGAATATCGCAGAGTCACTTGTCACCTTCTGTTTCTCCATAGCTCTGCAGAATTGGCAACCACTGAACAGTGCTTTACTTCAATGATTTTAAGAAAAGGTCATCACAATGACAAGCACTGACATGCCAGTAAAAGTGACAGAAGATTTACCAAAGACATATGAAACGAGATGGAAGGCAGGGAAAGGGAATTAGACAAAACAGGATGGCAAAATGGAAAAAAGAAACAAAGCTTGGAAATGTGCTGCCAGAGCCATACGTTCAGCTTAGCTATGGCCTGAACTCTGCATTCACACAGGGGGTCACTCTGCTGTCTACTACTAGGTCTTTAATTTTCAGAGTCAAAGTATGAAATGCTGCCTTGTTCTTTAAAAGGCATGAGCTTGTTGACTTTGAACCAAACATGAAAGGTTCTAAAAGGTCATAGGCATACCTCTAAATCTTCCCAATACTCTTCCCGAACTTGCCTCAAGTTTGTGTTCAGAATCTGCTTTAAAAAATAAAAAAATGGCACATTTCAAAAGGAGCCCTGATGACCCTTCTCAGTTCAAGTGCTCAACTTTCAACATGAACTCAAGAATCATAAATGAATAAGAAGCCTTGGCCTTTGTCTATACACAGTTTTAAGGAAAGAAGGCAATATAATATTGAGAAGCATAAAGAGGTCTGCAATGTGTGGATCTATGTAAGGGGTGGACTCCTGCCCATGTCTCTATAAGAGACTAATTCCTTGAGCCTTAGGTTTTACTTCTGAGAAAAGTGGGATCAGTTGCCATATTACCTATCTGTGATGGGGCGCCATGTGTTGAAAAAAAAGTGCCTGGCCCATAAGACAATACTTCACATTTTGTTTTTGTATTTGTATCAGGATAGGATTAAATTCACAAAAATTTAGGAATATTTGTGTTAAGTTTTACTCTTTCTGTTAAGAACAGTATACAATCCTGCTTTGGATAAATGTACCTTATTTCCCCCTTTAGGGAAAGCTTAAGTGTAGGCAGAGTGTGGAACCCTGAATGTCTTCCAAGCACACAAAGTGAGCTCAGTCCTTCTCTTGGGGCTCTCATCTCCAGGGGGAACCAATTCTCCTTTTATGGGGAGGCAGTGCTCCCAAAGGATTCCAGTTTTCTCCTTGCTGTGTATCTTCCTGCTTATTTTCTCTTGCTCTCACCAGTGTCTCAAAGGCTATGCTCAGAGGAGCCACCTTAGGGTTCATGGCAGCATCATGAAGAGAGTTAATAGGCAGACGGCAGAGAACAGGTAAAAAACAAGGAGAAAGAATTAGGACAAGAAAGCCAAATACCAGACTAGGGTGTGGGCATTCCCCATCCAGGTTTGTAAGCCTTGGCCTTGCTTGGTGTCCGAGTGGAGCATTGATCCAGCACACAACCAGAGTGTGCTGAATCAGTGAAGGTCTTTTAGGAGGTTTCAAAAAACTTAGATATAAGATCCAATAAGAAAGAAATGTTGAAAATAGGAGAGAAGTTAAACCACTGCTTGAATTAAACATAATAGAACTGTATAGAATTACAGTTTTATTTGTTTCTTAAATAAAATTTGGATGAATAATGGCAATTTCAGGTGGTTTGACCTGGGTTGCTAACTTCCCACACAATTAACCTATGCTATAAGTGCCACACCACATGTCCCTAACAGCAAACAGGAGACCAAGCCTTCTTATCTCTTTAATCACTCCCTCTTCCACTTTGGGCCAGATACCAAGAGTCCCATCAAGTGTCTCAGGCCCTGTGTACACCAACATTATATGTATTACCACACTTACCATTCTCCATCATACTTTTATACGTAATCTCTCTTTTGTGTTGCCTATTTTGTGAGTTTCATCTACTTACCCATTTTCTTCCAAAATTATCTTATGAAACTTCCAATGCCAAGAAGTACTATTTGTGTTAGCGACATACCAGTAAACATACAGGCAAGATTCCTGTTCTTCTGAAGCTTATATCTAACTACAGGAAGATAATGGCTAGTTTTCTTTGCACCTGCTTATGATAGTTTCAGATTCATAATCGTCCTTTTGGGGAATTACATGATGTGGATAAAAAGCAAAAGGAAATCTAAGCAAAAAATCCTTTTCACAACTTATTAAATTGAATTATTCATCTTTTGTTTCTATTTCTTTTTCTGTGTCAGAGCTTTGCCACAGGCACCAAATTCCTGGCATGGCTGCCTTGCCCTCAAAAGGGCCAGATGATATTTCCTTATCGAATTCTGCCTCCCATGCTGCTCCACAGATTCCTTTGCAGACACAACCACAGGCGTTTGCCTTAGGACCTGGGAATCCAGTAAAAGACCACTTCACAGAAGGAGGAAGTAAGGATGGCATTACTTATTTCTTGTAATATCCCCAAAGGATCTTATACTATGAGAATTGTTTTTAAAAATACTGACTCCTGGGACTGGAGAGATGGCTTGGCAGTTAAGAGCACTGGCTATACTTGCAGAGGACTTGAGTTTGATTCCAAGCATCTACATGCTATCTAACAACCGCCTGTAACTCCAGTTCTAGGAAATCTGATGTTCTCTCCTGATCTCCGCAGGCATTGCACAACACAAGTGCACCTACCTACATGCAGGCAATACACTCATATACATTAAAAAGAAAAAGAAAGGAAATAAAAGAACACTGAGTCCAGCACTGTGCCCTGCCTTGTTCAGTAAGGGAAGGCTGATGGTCAAACATATGACTATTCAAAAGCTACCAAGTAGTTCGTTGTGATAGGTGTGTTTTTGAAAAAGCTGACATTTGAGGAGACACCTCTTAATATTGCTGTATGGTATACCAATGTTTACCCTTTCTAATCAATGGTATTGAATGCATGCTAGGCACTAGGTACTTTGATAAACATTATAGATTGTTCCATTTCAGTTTTACACAACTTCATAGTTTATCCTCATTTTAGCCATGAAGTTAGTTGCTCATTTAGAGTGATTAAGTAACTTGCCCAATGTCATGCAGCTAGGTGGTAGAGCTAGTTTGATAGGGAAAGTATACAGCCTCAAAAGAATAAGCCCAAGTACTGTGAGGCATGGGCCTGTTTCTAAAAGCAGGTGTCTTCTCATCCCCAATCTGCAAGCTAATTTATACTAACTCTACAACCTATGTAGTTTTCTTTGGAGTTACTATTTGAGCTAAAGCCAATTGTTAAAAGGCATTGATAAAGATGTTGGATTATAACTGAACTGCCTAAATTTCAGAGGCTCCATATGTATTTTTCTATTTCAATAAGAATTATAGACAATTTTTTAGACACAGACAACAATACCCCCAAAAATGTTGAGAGCATATAAACCAAACCAATCAAACCAAACCAAACCAAACCAAATTAAACCAAACCAAACCAAACCAAACCAAAGACACTGAAAAACAAAACAAAACACGATGAAATTCCTAATGATTATTAGGCCAAACATGCTTTCAGAAGCAGGTTCTAAGTTCAAGGGGCTCATTTTACTTGCCTCCAAAGGCCCTTGATTTTTTCCACCGAATAAATATGGCAATGGCCAGCAGGACAACCACCGGAATAACCAGAAGGGTTGTAATGAGAACCACGGGCACTCCTGAGCCTGGCTCTTTGATCAGTTTCTGTTTCTCTTGCATCTTCTGCAATTCTGAGGAGGTGGGCTTGTTCTCCATTTTGGATTCAACAACTGCCTCCGCTTCTTCAGGGAAAGAAGAGTTCATAGTATTCAACCAATTCAAAGACTCCAAAACCCTCTCACCCACCCCTACCCAGTCACATCAACAACTGTCCACCAAGAGTATGTTGAGACCAGTGTACAAAGGATCATGTTTCAATATAGGTATCTACAAAGTTGAAGGCAGATATGGTGATCACTATATGGTTTTCACCTTCCAAGTGGTATTCCTTCATCTACTTTTAATTGCCTCTTCAAGCTGTTAGCTCCACAAAATATACATAGTTTTGCATTTTCCCAAGGTTAAAATCACAGACTGCCTGGTATAGAGAAAAGGAACCAGTGCCCATACTGGAGTCAAACATACTTGAGTTCAGGTATACTAGCTGTATAATTATGGGCAAGTTACTTAAATTATCTTGGCCTTTGCAATCTTATTTGTAAGGCTGTAATAATACCTCCTTCATAAAACTGTTGGATTTAAATATGTGTTATAAAGAAGTTCCTTAGTAAGTGGTTCATTGTACCTTTAGTTTATGAATCACTTTCATTTTCGGTGAAGTTTTAATACTCTACATATATAGTTATAGGCATGAATTCTAGGCTTACAAAGTGCACATAAATGCAATGCATACCATTTTATTGGTGATGAGAGGATGATGTTTGCAGGAGCTGGGTAGGTATCAGGCCTGAAGTACTGCTGAGAAATGAATCGAATAAAACTACAGAAGCTACTACAAGGTTTGTAATACCTACTGACTTGAAAATGAGGTCAGATCTTAAGACATTCCCAAGGAACATGTGGGTATTTATATGTAGAAACCTTAATGAGTAATAGGTAAGAATTTAACCACGCAAAAGTTACAGTCCTGTTTGCTAAGAGACGCAGAAAGGTTCTGGATTCCAATTTCTCAGTGTATTGTTCTGCCTTATAATACCATGTAGAATGCAAGATACAGAGAACCATATGAAGATGTTGGCAAACTGGCAAGGATAGATGGCTTGTATTAAGTATAAGTCAGGAAAATTGGCTAATGTTTAGTATATGAAGACTTAGTTCAATAGCTTGCTGGACAAAATGTTTCTGAAGTTACTGAAGACATTACACACAGACTTATGATATATACATGTTGTGGATTAAAGATTTTTGCTTTGATGGCCTAGGTCCCCTTCAAGATCTCACTGAAATCTACTGAGCACTTGCACTATGTCAGGCATTGCTCTTCTTTAATCCACACAGAAAACGTGAATAGGCATTATTGTTATTCTTTTGCTGGTGGCTTCTATTTCCTTCCTTGAACTATGAGTAAAGGGACCCACACTTTCTGTCTTGTCCATTTGTATAGGTCTTGAAATTTAAAGGGCTAGGAAGGGAAAGGACTGGTTCAGATTTACCTTTTCAAGTCTCATTTTTCAAGAGGAATGCACATGGGATTCCTATTCTTCCTGATCACTTCTCTGTTATGTGCCTTGTTGCCATAGAAAAAAATATATAAAATTATTCTACATTTAAATTTGTTCCATGTTTAAGTAGAAAAAAAACCCTAACAAATTGGATCCTGGGATTAATAAACATAAGCCAAACATATATGCTGATATCCAAGAATTTGCTGCCTTTAGAAGAAAGATCTGCTTCTAATTTACTACAGTATATTACTACTAAAATTATTATCCAGTCCTCCTGTTACTTCCTGGGTTTATGTGACCCTAGTACAATGGTTATGTGGGTCCGTATCTGGTTTCTCTGATGAGGTGGAGCCACGATCGAGTTCAATGTAATAGAGAGAATGATGGACGACATTAGTGACAGACTAAAAGAATCCACTTAGCATTCACAGAAATGAGACGAGGCAGTAAACTTGGAAAGATATACACCACCTCAGAAACTCTTGATTTCCACACCACTTCTTGTATGTCAGGTGTCATCTACTAAGTACTGGACTACTCTAATTTTTAGAATGAACTGAAATGCACGTAAGACTTAAAAATGCTAATTAAAAAATCTACTTTTAAAATTCCTTCACCTTAGAATGAAAAGCAATATTGCCATTCATCTGAGGAGACTTCAATTGTAGAAAAAAGAAAACCTGAAGTAACAGTTATCAAATTATGAATTCCACTCATATGATAAATAATCCAAATTTTGTGATTTTCACCTTTTATCCAAATTTCTTTATTAAACATTACAGAGATTTGGAGTATCCCTGGGGGGATAAAATTAGTCAATGCCTGAGTGTCTATAGGTAAAGGCGAATGTAACATGACATTGTCCCATCATAGAAGATGCCAGATGCAATTTTCTTACAACAAAAATATCTCACAATCTTTCAAAATCATAAGCTGTTATAGCATTTCTACAGGTGTGTGGAAATACACATAGTTTTAAGAGCTGGTATGTAAGTATTTTTCTTCTTCTTTAAAAAAATGTATCTAGAAAGTGTGGCTAGCTGCACCCCTTTGTAAGAGCACCTGTACAAGTATTTGCATCTTTTATTTATTAGGGGTGTTTTTGCACATATATGTGTATCTAAGTGTGTTTGCATATATGTTGGTGTACTTGTGCATGTGTGTGTAGAGGCCTAAAGTAGGTATGAGGTGTCTTCCTTGATTATTTTTCACCTTATTTACTGAGGCAGTCTCTGGCTGAATGAGGAGCTTGCTGATTCCTGAGAGTCTAGCTAGCTGTGGGGATCCTCTGTCTCAGTCTCCCGAGTGCTGGGTTGATAGCAGGCCGCCATGCCTGACTTGCTTTGTAATGTACTCTAGGCCTCCAAACTCCAGGTCCTCACACTTGCAAGACAAACCCTTTACCCAGTGGACTATCTTCCCAGCCCTTCACAATGTCTCTTTGACAAAAGTAATCAGAACTGACAGCAAAGGAGGAGCATTAATACAGCAACACAAAATTGTTATCTGGTTTATCACAGACAAAAGTGGAGATTGGAGGTTTTAGACATGTTAGCAAGCAAGAGTTGGAAAACATGAAGACTATATATACTATTAGTAAGATTCATTTGCATCCATATTGTCTCTTTGCTCCCCCAATCCACTACCTATAACAGTTTCTCTCAATAAGGCTTAAGAGGCTTATTGCACTTGGGAACTTTTTTCTATCTACTTTGAGACTGATTGGCACTTCCATCCTTTGTAGGGGAGAGTATGAGGGTATGCTTTTGTGAGACATTTGTTTCATTCCTAGTAACTCTATCTGAAAATTTAAGTCCTTTTCCTAATTCATCTCTAACTATTTATTTCTCAACCACTTTAAAATGCGAGTTCTGATACCTTTCTGTAATCGGTCAGTTATATGAGCACTCACAGTGGAGATAAGTGTCATTAAAGGAAACTCAAATTTAGAGTTGTAAAATTAGCAAACTCCCTACACTCTCAAATACGGATGTAGTTTCTCCCTCTGTTATAAAGGATAGCTTCATGATTTTGATAAAGGATAAGATCTAGGGATTCAGCATGATCTATATTCCTTATGATAATAGGAATACAATTTTATTAAAAATGGGATTTATTTGTGTTCAAAGAAGAACAGAGTATCTACATTTGAGTTGGACTATTTCTATTAAAACTGGATTGAGTTGGGGTATTTCTAATTATTAAAACTGGATTGTCATGGCAGGCAGACATGTTAGTAAGATTTACTATTTCAACAGCTGGGTTCTGCCACAGGACCGGGAGGTTTTCTGTCCAAATGGCCAAAGTGACATGCACAGAGGACAGAAGAAAGGTCTCCAGGAGAACACGCTTCCTCCTCTGAGCAGTCAAGGTGATGTCAGAGATCAGGACGGTTGAGCTATTCTTAATATGCTAAATATCATCAAGAATGTGTGAGTGGGATCTGTTTAAGCAGAAATGGTTTGAAATAATTTTGAAATTCTAGTGTTTTCATCATGAAATGACCACCATTCCTAACTTGCATCTCTTGGAGAATTCATAGTGATTTAGCAGATCAATCTCTCCTCAGCAGTGCAGCACTAGTGATTAATATCACATTTAAACTCCACTCTAACACTGGTTATCTCTGTAGCAATTCTGATCCTTATTTCCTCTATATAAGATGGGATACTAATAAGTATCACATGGTTAATATAAGAATTAAATTTGATAACTTTTTATTGTGCATTTTTAGTGTTTCATAAATGATAGCTAATCTTAACAACAATATCTTTTATATCATTTTTATTCTGGGATAAATATAACATCAATTATTTTTCTCTCTACATCTAGATTAATGACATAAAGCCTACATCAATATTTGAGTAACATGAATGTCAGTAGTATCACCTAGGTAAAATCTCTACAGATGCCAAAGAATTGCTATCTATGTATATCAGAATTTTATCTCATCCCTTTCAACATCGAGCCACCATCTTTTCTAATCTGCAAATCAGTAAACTCCTTTTTGCTTCTTGCTTCTTTACATCTCTTTTTAATCTGCTTTCAAAAGAAGGAATCAGGAAACCTAAGTTTATGTAGGATTCTCAAGGCGAGTCATTTTTAAAACAACTTATAGTGGAGTACCTCATAGGAAACATGGCGCATATATTTCTGATATGTCAAGACCCTGCTCACAGGAGAAATTCAAGCTGTTTTAGGAGAGGGGAAATAATTTCAAGCAGAATCAGTAGTTGCTTACTGATAGCGAAGCCCATTTCCCTACTCCAGACACATGCACTTGTCCATATGTAGGAATTTATACACCTGTGTGTTCTTCTCTCATGCTCATATTTGGGCTAGAATTTACTTGGGGCCAGGTGCAATTTCATTTCCCTTAGACCTACTACAATACCTTTCCAAAAAAGCCCACAGTAAATCTTGCAGGCCTTATGACAGGAGCTGAGAAACAGCTAATGGTTTTATATCCTGATAGAATTTATTTACCATGGTTATTTTTCACTTCTTTACAGCCCATTCAGGCCTTTTCCAGTACACCAGAAAACACTTTTTTTTTTCTTCTTGGTTAAGGTTAACATACTTTCCAATATGACTGGCTGAGTATTTTCCTCTCTACATCGTGCTGGCTCACTGGTTACAGCCTTCTTACATCCTCAGTCACATATCATCACTGGGAATCAATGATTTGAAGTCCTTAAGATTACTCCATTTATCACAAAAGGCAGCAGCAACGTGTGGGTTCAAAGGCTCAGCACATAGCAGAAGTCATGGATAATTTACCACATTATGTATTTTTAGTCTGATAATTTTTAAGTTGCAATCAAGTGCCCCAAAGAATTCAGTACAAATAGCTTTTAGTTTCCAAGTCAAAAGAGGACTCTAACCAACCTTTGATTTCTTGGACCTCAATGCCAGCCTTTTTAACTGATCGATGTTCCATTTCTGTAACACAGCATAGCAAGGAGAGAGACACGTCAGAATCCTCCAAAGAACATTTGAAAACTTAAGTTTGGTAACAGTTTTATTCGATAGAAAATATTTCCTAAGTTTTATTATGGATCAAGTTCCTGTCTCAGAAAAAATCTCCTAGGGTAAACTAAGATAATATTAATTTCTAATAACTTAATATTTAGAATAGGCTTTTCCTCTTGGAAGAAATATTGCATTATTTCTGAACTATCAAGTAGTTTTGTTTTTATATGGGCTGATGATTGGTTCTGCCATGTTGGATTATAGTTGTCTATGAATTTGACTAAACACCAGAAAGTAAACAAAGACACTCTTGTTACTAGTCTCCTGTTGCTGTCTAACTGGGCCAGAAGTTCCTTTTTCCAGAGTTGTTACACAGAAGGATTTTTATCTTGAAATTGTATGCTATAGTGTGCTGCTTCTTAATCACTGGTTGTTTCAAAGCTACTTAGGAAGCTCTTTCAAAACACGTTATTATTCCTACTAACCTACAGATCTTGAGAAAGGACTGGCCACCTGTACTTTGAAAGTCCTCTTCATGTAACAAATATACATTTTTTGTTGAATATTAAGCACTAGGGTGGTATAACTGGTCTAGGCCAGAATCTTAGTAAGATAAAGAACCATATTCCTATTTGAAAAAGGAAGATATTGGTCATATTTCTGAAGTTTTTTTCTCTTTAAAGGTGTTTACTTTGTTGTTGGTACAGTCTGCACATGCCTTCAGGATCCTCCTTGAAAATTCAAGTGGTAAAATCAACTTTTTTATGGGAAATCTGAAGTAACTTTTGCGTGAATAACAGTGCAGAGGCTCTTTGACAGTCTTCACTGTCAACCTGACTGGATTAAGATGTGCCTAGGAGATCAGTAATGCATGCCTTTTGGTGTATCTGGGAGGATGTTTCCAGAGACTCTTAAATCCTCAGGACTGGCATCATGATGGATTAACTCCTTGATGGCGTGGATATGACAGCAATGCTGGGCAGCGATGACAAGTAGGCGGCAAGGCCTTAGAAGTCTTTGGGAACATGTCCCTGGAGATTGTGCTCCTTCCCGGCCCATTCCTGTGTCCTCTTTTTCTGCTTTCTAGCTACAAGCTCCCTAGTATCACAGGCTCTTTCGGCCATGATGTTCTTTCTCCCCAAGGAGCCAGGGCTGAGCCATTTGAAATCATGGGGCAAAATAAGTTGTCTTCTTATGGGTATTTACCTGTGTAACATAAAATAATACTGAAATCTACATGCAGTCTAACTGAGTTCTTTATTTCAAAATGGTAAAAAGCTACGAAAAGAGTTTCCTTTTTGGCTAAGAATCAAAACAATAACAACAAAAAGGGCGCCAATATGTCTAGGGTCCCAGCACTCAGGACCAGCCTGAAGAGGACCAAAGGAGCTCTGCCACAGGGGAGAGGGTGAGTAGGCGGGGAACCAAAACACCCCCGGGAGCTGAGCGGAAATCCAGCAGTGGTGGTCTCTGCAAACTCGTTTATTCATGAAAGAGCAGAGAGTCTTATAGGTCTTATTAGCCAATAGCCTTATGGGGTGGGGTCCTGACTACAGCCAATTGCAGTTTGTTCCCAGGTGGATTAGGTTCTCTCCAGGTGTTGGGCAGAAACTGGCTTTACAACCAACTGGTGTGGAGCACCACACCCACGAGAGCCATTCTTCCATTCCTCCTGGCAGGTGGCCTAGCTAGGCCCACCCTGCATTATGCATAACAAAAAAGGATAATGCTGAATGCAGCAGTGATTGAATTCAGATAGTAGACATATATTATAGTTGATTAGTTTATATAGACTCCTTTTAAACACTTTGTTCTCTTTCCTTGCTATGGCTTGTATTTCTCTTGTTTTTCTTCATCAAGTTTTCATGTCCCTTATTAGTTCTTTACCTAGTATTTCTATCTGTTGCAGGTCTTGATACTCCAAATATTTCTCAATCTTACATATCATCACTTTCTCCTGTAGGTTAGATGGACCACACATCTTTGGATTTTGAGATTTGTGGCCAAGTAAATACTTAGTGCATATTAACTTAGAAAATTTATGTTTACAGCCTGAAACCAGAGGCTAGGTTGGCATAATTTTAATGGTATTCAAGTTGAAATTAGAAAACCCTAACATCACCACACTAACAGGCTAGATGTTGACAGAAGGATTCTGTTTCCCGGTGAAATTCCAAGTTAAATGAAAACAGGCAATTCAGTATTTGGGGAAAGCTGAGGCCTAAATGGAAAGTACAAAGTCATTCTATTTGGGACAACATCCATCGTCTGACAAGGGTGCTGCTCCCTAGATGCTCATGAGCTAAGGGAGATAGAGTCATGTGGGGAGTGATGCCTCACAGCACCAAGTCAACCCTCTGCTTTGCCAAAACCATCTCTTCCTTCTGGAACCAAGTTGGAATTATCACTGGCTTTTAATGTAACAGACATTATTTCAGGCATCAAGTATTTCCTGTGAAGTATCTCTGGAAACATGGGAATAATTGCCAGGAAACAAGAATAAGTCTCTCTCCACATTTTAAAAATTATTTTAATTCCTGAGAGGGATATAAAATAGGCGAAAAGACTCAGTGAGGGACTCTGTAATATAGGTTATAGAAACCAAAGATGCTAGACAAATGATCTACCACTGAATCCCAATCCCAAACCCAAGTAGATCTTTTTTAACAACTTCCTAATATCTTAAACATTTAAAAAAATTTTATTTTATATGTATGAGTATTTTGCCTGCACATAAGTATCCCACATATGTGCAGTGCTATGGAGGTCAGAAGAGGGTGTTGGATCCCCTGGATCTGGAGTTCTGCATGCTTGTTAGTCACCATGATATGGATCTTGGGAACTAAACCCAGGTCGTCTGCCAGGGCAGCCACTGCTCTTACTCAATCTCTGAAACATTTCCAGTGTTTCCTAATGTCTTGAGTTCCTATTCCCATGATTAAAAAGAGAAGGAAAGAATGCTTTTGCTTCACATGTTTTTAAACAATGAAACAGATGAGAAATATAGACAATACTGTAAAAATAACAGACCCCAACATACTTTCCATCGAGGTAAACTTCCACACGGTGTTTGTGTGAGCATCTCCAATGTACACAGTCCCATCTTCAGAGGCCACAATATCATGGGGCATGTCAAAATGCTGCCAAAATATAAAGACATTAATTATGGAAGTGAGACTTTACTTAAATCTTTAATACAAGAGCAGAAAACAAGGCAAGGCATGAAATGCAAACGAAAGTGACCTTACCACCCATCAAAGCAGTCCTAGCAGAAGTGAGCCACATTCAGCCTCTCACTGTGTCTAACTGCCAGGCATAAGTCTAAGCACTGAGAAATGCTAAGTGGCCCTTATCACTGGCTTGTAATTCCTTTAAAAAGTGAAAATTCATAAGCAGTGATATCTCCACTACTTGGAAGGAACCAGGAAAAGAAAACACTGTCTAACAATTCATTCATCCATCCATCCCCCCTCACACCCATCCATCTATAAATCAATGTATATATTTTGGCACACTAACTATAGTCAATTTAAAATTGTCATCGTATGCAAAGTCTATTACAAGTTGTAACATCACACAGGCTAATTTTTATCTAAAAATACTGATGGTCTAGGGAAAGATGAGGACATTTATTTTAAAGAAAACATCATATCATAATTAGATACTTTTACCAACTTAGCTAGGAAAGTTGTATGAATAAAAAATTTCAAGTACAAATTGAATGCCAATATTCACATTTTAGTTTTATTTTTAGGAAAATTGAAATCTACACAATGTACATAAATACCTTGCGTACTGGCTTGAAGATACCTATAATTTCCCCACTGGAAAAGTTCATCACAAATCCTTGCACAGGTTCTTGGTCCCCAAAGTAAGGCTTCCCATTCACTGCAAAGAGCAAACCTGTGATAATAGAAATAGTCTTTAAAAAAGTATAGATTAAGATTGGCTTTGAAATATAAACAATAAGCATCAGCAAAAATATATTTAAGGACAACTTGGTCCCTACAAGTGCCAATCAAAATTTAAAAAATTAAAATATTTAGCAAATACTGCACCCTGAGTTACCAGTCCTGGGGCAAACAGATTAGAAGACTAAGCTCGAAGGGATAAGAACATCAAATCTGGCAGGGAACGGTGGTAACACCTTTAATCCCATCACTAGGCAGGCTGAGGCAGGCTAACCTAGTCTGTATTGTGAGCTCTGGGCCAGCTGGGGCAACAGGGAAGGCCAAAAAGAAAAAAAAAAAAAAGAGAGAAAATCAAATTTACTTAGGAAGCCAGTAGAAATCAGGATGCAGAATGACTGATATACACAGATATTAGCTTATAGATTTAGATATCACAGTGATACTTCAGTAGGAATGGGAAAAATTCAGGTTATTAAAGCCAATCATTTTAGAGTATTGGATTAATTTTTGAAAAATATGTGTATCTGCCATTGCTACAAGATAAATAGTAATACACAAAGAAAGTAAATGAAGTTGTAGTAATGATAGCAGAGACAATCTGATTTTAGACAACTAGAGCTTGAAAATATGAGATGCATATTTCAACTACTAAAAATATGCTGCCATTAAGAAAAAATTAACTATTTCCATATGAATGTCCTTTATGGTAACCAGTTTCTGTTTAGTAACATTTCTCTGAAATAACAGAAATAGTGATGTTTTAAACAAGTGATTCAGAAGTTTGAACATCATATTTTCAAAGAACATGGTAAAGAACACAGTGGACTGAGTACCAGCTCAGTGGGAGAGTGCTGTAAAATCACAAAAGGGCACATAATGCCGAACTTATTAAAACATTTTCATCTTTCTTTAAAGAATTCTAGAGTTTTCTGGAACATCATTCCATAAAATAAGCATCACTCTAAGCATCAGTTATGACTACAGATTACTGCAATGAACTTCATCATGGTAATTTTGCTTAGATTCTTTGCAAGCAGAATTCTTGCCTTTTTCTAGATTTTTA
Organism: Eospalax fontanierii; assembly: GCA_035773235.1. Classification (NCBI taxonomy): domain Eukaryota; kingdom Metazoa; phylum Chordata; class Mammalia; order Rodentia; family Spalacidae; genus Eospalax; species Eospalax fontanierii. The sequence continues at coordinate 36,824,799 of CM069527.1, forward strand.
AAAATATTATACCCATTTACTCACCTCCTTTATTAACTGTATAAGTCTGACAAATTAATTCCTTGATGTGAAATAAAATCAACTACAGAATTTCTCTTTTGTTGATAGCAATGAGGGCCTTTTTTTTACTTATTCCTCATGGAAGATAAGTTGCTCTCTATCTGGCCACCTGAGTCCTTTGTTTCATGTCTTAGCAGTGTAATGTGTAGCTGCTCAAGTGAGGATCATAGTTAATAACATGCCACGACATGATATATATATATATATATATATATATATGTCACAATGTGTATTTGAAGATTTGTATAAAGTTTTACTTAAAATATAAAGTTGTACTTATCCAAAGAAATCTTATGGTAATTTATATTGTAAGGCAGATTTTGCATATTTATTTTATAAGTTTGAATTATTTTTCAAAGTTCACTTGAAAAGTTTAAAGGAATTTACATGAAAATGTGAAAGAAATAAAGATTTTATTGGTTGTTTCTCCTGGAATTTAGATATAAACCACCATCACTTTACATGTTTATCCTTTTAAAAAAGTTGGCTGGTACTTTTTAAACAAATGTGAAACAGAAGTATTTTGAATGCTATTTCTGTCAGGCATATACCATCTGTTGATGGTGTGTGAAGGAAATATTAATCATGTAATAACTAGAGCAGATGATCATAATTAAAGAAGAATCAATGTTTGGGAACATTTTAAAACCCAACACAAACAGCTGTTAAATCCTTTGGATTCTTCATCATTTCTGCAAAAAGAATAGTGTTGTTTGAGTTAAAATGATTTAAATAGTAGCAACAATTTTAAGATACTTGAATATGTATCTTATTATGTAAAGATATGTAAAGTTCCAACTCATTAGTAAGAAAAAGTTTATTTATAAAAGCATATTAAGATAAGGCAAATGTTAAAGGCAGATTATAAAAACACCACAATAAAGATGAAATACCTGGTATATATGAAATTGCAAATACATTTCTTCCAAATGATGCATGCTTGATCTCTTTCACAAATTCTTTGGTGTCAGTTCTGAAGCACTGTATCCGACCATTTTCCCTGTCTGCCACACACAATTGGTTCAAATGAGGGACAAGGGCCAAGCTGTGAGGAACACTGAACTGCCCTGGCTTAGGACTGCTCCCAGATGATTCTACAAAACAAAGAAAACCGTCAGGTACACTACTTATGAAATCTTCCAAAGTCTGACCCTACAGTTTTGTAACTTGGAAATTCATAATAGAAAACCATTATAGATTATCTATTTGGACTACATTTTAAATAGAAACATTATTTTCTCTTGTAAGGTGTGTGTGTGTGTGTGTGTGTGTGTGTCTGTGTGTGTGTGTGTGTGTGTGAGAGAGAGAGAGAGAGAGAGAGAGAGAGAAAGAGAGAGAGAGAGAATAAGTCAACTGGCAGCACATTCTGACTTTGTTTTCTTCACTGTGGAGTTCAATCACCTCATAAAGAATGTGTGGATTGTCCAGTTCCTTGTCAAACTGACTCAGAATTGCAATGTAAGAAATCAACAGTGATATTGGGTACCTTCTCCCCACTGGGTGATGAACTTTCCACTTGGTGAAAACTGCACAATCCGACTGTTGCAGTAACCGTCTGACACATAGATGGCTCCAGTTCTGGGATCCACAGCCACATCAGTTGGCTGGCAGAAATGACTTTGGTCACTGCCTGGTTGCATGCTCCTTCCCAGGATTAAGAGAGGGCCTTCTTTGCTGTGTGGGTCCAGTTTGAACACCTTTTTCAAAATAAGCAAAAGTTTTATCTACTTTTCATGATACTTTTAACACATACTCATATGATAAAGATTAATAATTTGAGAAAGCAATTAGAATATAAGCACCCAGATGGAGTCTTATTTAAAAGAAGAGGTACTTTTTTGTTTTGAGACAAGGTCTTCCTGTAGCCCCAGCTGGCCTAGAACTCTCTATGAAGACCAGGCTGGCCTCAGATCTACCTGCCTCTGCCTCTCTAGTGCTGGAATTAAAGGTGTGTGCCACAGTACCCAGTTTTAATACTTTTAAAACTGGACAGGCCCCAAGAAACATCTGAATTCTTCATTTGATAATTAGACATACAGAGATTAAGTGATTTTCTCAATGTCATCCAGTCAATAAATAGTGAACAGAAATAGGTATTTGAATCTTCTGTCACATTCATCTCTACTTCCTTTCTGTCTTCTCTTAGCTAATACCTTCAGATAGTCCATGAGCCATAACCAGTCATGGAGATGATGTCTAAAAATTATTGTGAGGACAGATTAATGACTCATAACCATTTCTTCTGAGATCCAAGTTTCTTTTCCCCATTTTCCTTGCTTTTCATCACTAACATATTTAATAAACCTATCTTATCTTATGGGGGAATATGTGAGATTTTTAAGAAAATTCTGATGGAAATATATTGTCTTTTTTAAAAGATAAAAGTTTAAATTTAATACATAGTAGAAACTTTGCTTCAATATATATAAAATTTAGTTGACTCAGAAGAAAACATAAAACAGAAAAAAAAAAGAGTAGCAATAAGATCTAAGGACAAAGGAAATAATGTAGAAAGCTGAGCAGGAAGTCAGAGGTTTCTGTAGATGTTATAATGAGGCTCCACATCTGGCCCTCAGCTTTCTGGGGACACAAAGGAGAAGAGAGAACTAATAATGAACATGCTGACTTTACCAAGCTGAGTGTTAAGGATGAATATGGACTGAACAATGATGTCTCCCAGATTCATATATTGAAATTCTATTCTAAGTCCTGATGCGAGTGGGAGTAGGAAATAAACAAGTCATCAGGTGGACCTCGTGGGACAGGTTAGTCCTTGTACGAGGAGACACAGGAACTTTCTCTCTCTCTCTCTCTCTCTCTTTCTCTCTCTCTCTCTCTCTTTTCTCCATGAGAGGATACAATGAGAAGATGGCCATCTGTAACCCAGGAAAGGACCCACACCAGAACCCTACCATGATGGTACCCCAATCTCAGATATCAGGCTTTATCTGTGAGAAACGAATTTCTTCATTGCATCTAAGCCTCTGAGTCTGTGGTACTCTACAGAGGCAGGTTGAACTTACTGTGACATGATGGTTCCTGAGCCATAGGAAAAGACTCAGTAAAATCCAGATCACTTTGATAGCTTAGCTATCTTAGCTTCTATTTGAATACTACCAAATGGGGAGATTACCTGATGGAGAGCCACGTCTGTGACCCAATAATTTCCATCTTTATCTATGCTCAAGCCGTGTGGTAAATAAAACCTATAAAATAACAATAACTGTCTTAATTATATTTCTTCAAGCACAGATTAGAGAAACTTAGCTGCAGTTAATCCATAAGAGCAATATACATTTATAAATAGTAACTGCATACCTGTATCATTATAGAATGGACCAAAGTGAATTAATGAAAATAACCTGTTATAGCAGAGACAAACCCTCTTGTCACAAAACTTAAGCAGTATTTAATCAATCATATTAAAATCCATAAATGAAGCTTATGTAAAATTATAAATATTATAAAGTATGCCTTATTAAGCAACACAGATAAAATAAAATTAAAATTCTTAGATCATAAATGTCAATGTTTCAGAAATATGTAGAAAATAAATTGCCCAGAAAAATATCAATATCAATATATGTCCAAAGATTTGTGTGTGCGAATGTATGTATGTATGTATGTATGTGTTTATGGGCATGTGCACATTCGTTTGTGTGCCTGTGCATGTGTGTATGTTTGCACATTTGTATAGACTAGAGGTTGTCATCAGTGCCTCCCTTGATGGCTCTCCGTCTTAATTTTTGAGACAGGGTCTCTCACTGAATCTGGAACTAGACAACTGGCTAGACTGGCTGGCCAGCAAGTCTATTCTATTGCTGTGGTAAAATACTCTCACCAAAACCAACTTGGGGAGCAAAGGTTTAATTTCATCTTACACGCCTAAGGCAAGCCAGGGGAGGCATCTGAATGGAGACCACGGAGGAATACTACTTGCTGGAATGTTCCTCTGACTGTGCTTAGCTTTTTAATTTTTTTTTTTTTTTTTTTTTTTTTTTTTTTTTTTTTTTTTTTTGTCTTTTGAGTCAGGATCTCCTTGTAGCCCTAGCTAGTCTTGAACTTACTGTTAGACCAGGCTGTCCTTGAACTCACAGAGATCCCATCACCTCTGCCTCTCGAGTGCTGGGATCAAAGTAGTTTGCTTTCTTACACAACAGGACCACCTGCCCAGGGATGCACTATCCACAGTACTTGGCCCTCCTACAATACTCAACAGTCAAGAAAATGCCTCACATTCACGCCCACAGGCCAGTCTGACTGAGGGAATTCCCCAGCTGAGAGTCCTTCCTCCCAGGTGTGTCCGGTTGACACCTGAAGCCATCCCTGACAAAGTCCCAGAAATACTGTCTCTGACACCCTCCATCCCCGGCCTCAGCACTGGGGTAATAGATAAGTGCTGTTTACACGTGTTCTTAGGATTCAAACTCAGGTCCTTATGCTTATATGCCAAGGACTTTGTGTGAACATAAAATATTACATACATGACTCAAAAGTTTTGAGAGTAGCAATAGAAGTACTGAAATGCAAAGAATACAGTTTTAGCAGGCTATGAGCCTCCAGGCACAGTGTAGACGTGAGCTAGGAAATCATTACAGAAGGTCGATGTAGTTAGCATTTCAGACTGAGGCAGACAGAGGCCCCACATGTTTAAGCTGGGCAGTGTTAATTAACACATGGGAAATACTCTCAGGTAGTTCTGAGTGCAACACCTGAGAATTCAAGCCTTCTGTGTCAGCTTCTAGCCTTTGTAGGATGTTGGCACCATAGACTTCTGTTTCCACAAGCCAAGCCTATAGCACTTTGATCTTGACTAATTGACTGAACTAGATGCCTATTTTGGCCACAGAGTGAGAGTTATTATTTGCATTCAGCACTAACACTCCACTGCTGATCAATTTGATTTAGCAGCAGTTATTCTACCTTCCCTATTAATTCCATTCTGGGATGAGGATGCTCCTGATTAATGGCTACAGCTTCAGAGAGAGAAGTTCAAACACACAGTGGTAGATATGGCATTATAATTGGGTCCCTGACTTATCTGAGAACACTATTAAAAAAGAAAACCCCAGCTTCATTACTGCCATCTCTACTAGCAGCTGTAGTCAAAGAAGAGGTTCTGTGCCTTTCAAAGAAGCTGGCCTTCCCTAGGTGTAAGCAGATGGAGTGGGGCACAGGCTAGAAGCTGCCAGGTCACAATGGTTTATTGGACTCTGAAAGCAGGTGTCCCTTTCTTCTAGTGACTATGAATAGCAGCCAATTGTTTTTGCCTGCCAAATGCCATCTAGGAATAAGACCAAATAACAGCTTTCAAATCCAAATTGCATACACAAGCTAAGGAAAGCTGAAAATGGTATTTGTTTAGTTTCAACTTTTTATGGGAAAAATAGCCTTTTATTCTTATGAGTGGCTACTTGATAAGTTTAGGTTATAATTTTTTTGCTAAAAATTCTTTTGGAACCATCAGTCCGGCTGATTAGCAACATACTTCATAGGCTTTCTCGAGCCTGACTACATACTAGAGACACCTGGAAAAGTTAAACAGCATTAACCAGACCCCAAACCAAATCAGGATATAATTTAAAAAATTATAAATTGACAGATAAATGTTGCTTATATGGATGCTATACAGAATGAGAGAATTATATATATATACATACATGTATATATACACACACACACACACATATATATATATACAATCTGTGGTGTTCAAATCAAGCTAGGCAACAATCTACCATATCAAAGATTTTTGTGGTAAGAAATATTTAAAATTTACTCTTAGCAATTCTGAAAGAAGACATGCAAATGGCCAATTTGCTAGATGAATAGATTTGTGTTTCACAGATAATTCTAATATTCAGTTAATGTACAGAATTTATTATTTATTTAGAACCATTTATCTAGAAAGTAAAAGGAAGAATTATTCAATTAGTCTTCTGCTTTCTTAAGCTTTACAATGCACTCACAGCCGATGATATGCTTGATAACCCCCAGCACAGGTAGTAAGAGCCTTAATAACAAATATAATTTCACTCACAGATTCTTCCCACTGGACTGGAGTATGGCAGCATTGTTTGGATCTATGACCAGAATGGTGTCATCTTCAATTGGCCCAAGTCCTCTTTGCTGATAAACAAACTTGCTGTCAAAAGAGCTAAACAACATATATTAGAATGGAAAATTAACAACCAGAAAGTCCAGGGCATCAGGGAAATGCTGCTCACTCACTTGAAAATCTCAATATACACTCTGAAATGCTGTGGGATGCACTTGACTTCACTGTCTCCTGAACGACAACGAAAACAATTTAGGGTGGTCAGGAGAGCTGTGGCATTGGCTTTGATGGGGAATGCAGTCTCAGACTTCCTGGAGCAAATCTGCACTTTCACAAGACCCACTACAGGAGCACACTGCACATCGGGACTCAAGAAACACTGATCCGGAACTGGTAAAGTCACTAAATTTCTTAAAAAGCTTTCACATTTCATAAATTGATGTATTTTCTTTAAAATTATACAGGAAGGATAACTTATTTTAATTTTCTCTGAAATGATAACTATGGAAGGTGACAGAAAGGAGAGTTTTTGTATTTGCCAAAGGTACAACATGTATGCACAAAAAATGTATACTAAAGACAAGAGACTGTAACTGTCTTTCATTAGGACAAAATGGATAATTATGGAATAATTGGTTTCACATGAATATGACAATTTCCATGTTAAATTTAGTTATCTTCTGTGTTATTATAAAACACTGTGAACGTATATGCACATTTATTTAAAATTTATATTTCTATTAAAATTGTTAATATCTTTTCTTAAAATGACAATACAGATAGTGTATTTATTTGAATTCCTGTTTCAAAAACTACATTATTACCTCCTTATCCCTAGGAGATTTGTTTCTGGACACCAGTAATCTCTGAAACCACAGAAAGTACCAAATCCTGAGTATACTATACCTTTTCCTATATAGACATATGGTAAAATATCATTTATAATGGGCAGAGTAAGAGACTAAAAACAGTTCCTAATAATAAAGTACGTGTAATGGAGTTATATAATAAGGTTTCCAGTATCAGCAATCCTGAGCTTTGGGGTCACCTTTCTGTAAACTAAGGGTTACTTGAACAGCTGCACTGTGAAACTTGGACAGTGACTCTCATGATAGAGATGGTTAGCAAGGGACTAGTGGGTAGATGATGGATCCAGTAGGTGACAGACAACCAGATGATTCATTTCTTGGGCAGGATGGAGAGAGATTTTTATCAGGCTACTGAGAACAGCACAGTTATAGACGTGAAATGGTTTAATTGTCTTTCTAGAATTTTCCTTTTAATGAGATTGGACTGTGGTTGACTGCAAGTAACTGAAATTACAAAAGGGAAGGCTTCAATGGGGACAGAAAGTGAAACCTCACGTAGGGACCACTGTATATATTAATGGGGCGAATGACAAAGATGAGTTGCTATTTAAGCTTAAGTAACAATAATGCAAATGAACAAAAAAACCAAGAAACCACCTTACATTTTCAAAAACAAAGCACCAGATCAGCACACAGAGATGTGGGATTATATACTCTATGTGAATTTTCTTTCTAGTTCTACTGGATAATCAAAAGAAGAATTTGAATAACTTTCAATATCTGTTGAGATAGATTTACAACTTGGGAAGGTGACAGACTGCTCAAATCCATTATGTATCCATTTATTAGTTGGCTTGTATTTTCTGTGTAACTGATGGAGAGTCCCAGTAGGAGTACAAAAATTTAAATCATATTCTCTTGCCATTAAAAATATTCATCACACAACTATCTGAGCTTCTTGACTGGTAAGTCTTTGGGGTATATTTTTCCTGAAGATAACAGTAAGTCCCTGAAGCAGTCTTTATTAATGATGCATTCAATTGAACACAAAATATTGATTCAGCTTTGTCAACCTAAAACTTAAGTAAAACTGTTTACATATGCTCTTATGTGCACTTAAAACCACACAGAAGTATCTAGAAAAAGCACATGCATCTATGAAACAGAAGTAGCATTAGTAAGAAAATACACATCAGATATTCATGGGAATATGATTAAACTGAAATACAAAAGCTTATTAGAACAAAAGCAGTGTATGAATGAATACACAACGTCATTAAATCATGGAGGGCAAAGACAGGCACTCCTTGTTGCTACAACAAACATCAGAGAATTTATCCTATATCTGAAAATGCATTCAAAATGAATTGTTTACTTGAAACATCCCAATTGTTCTCTAGAAAACAAAGATGGATTCAGTCATCAATAATCTTGTTTTTCTAAACTATGACATTAGATAACTAAGGTTCAAAGAAGAAAAGATAGCTAAGGTTCAACCTAACAGCATGCTCTTAAGTATGATAGGACAGAGTCCCCACATTCATCAGCTCTTAAGGTGTAAGTTTTACAGTTCTACTTGTTCAGAAACAGTTTAGTGATATGTAAAGGTACAATGGTTATCTGTATAATAAGAAATTATGTTTCCCATAACAATTATGAGTTATAACTTCTGTCTCTTTTATATAATGAAATGTCTTTAAAAAATACTTTTTGGCTTTTTTTATCTTTTTGAGACAGGGTATCCCTGTAGCCCCAGTTGGCCTGGAACTTACTATTTAGACCAGGCTGGCTTCGAGCTCACAGAGATCCACCTGACTCTGCTGGGATTAAAGGCATGAGCCACCACGCCTGGCCTATTTTTCAGCATTTTAAGAATTGGTGTATAATTGGGGCTGGAGTGATGGCTCAGCAGTTAAGAGTACTGGCTATTTTTACAGAAGATCTGGGTTCAAATCCCAGCACTCACATGGTGGCTAACAACGGTCTATAACTTCAGTACCAGGGGATCTGACACCTTCTGTCTGTGGGCATTGCACAATATGGATGCACTTACATGCATGCAGGCAATACACTTACACACATAAAATAAATAATAAAAAAAGAATTGGTGTATATTCATTATACAAAATGATGGGCTTCATTATGACATTTTTTATAGATGTATATCATGGATTTTGTTTATAGTCACCTCCATTAAGATAATCTCCTTTCCTCCAAAAATATTTCTCTTTTCATATCAGATATATATTTTAAATCTGTAATTTGCATTTGAGAGATAGCATACAATATTTGTCTTTCTGAGTTTCACTTGTTTTGCTTAATATCCATTTTCCTGCAAATGACATCATTTTGTTTTTCATGGGTGAACAAAATTTCATTTCCCATGTACGCCACTCTTTGGTTTGGCTAAGACAAGGTCTCATAATGTAGTTACTTGCTGTGTAAATGAGGCCAACGTGGAACTCACAGAGTCCTGCCTGCCTCTGTTAGGATTAAATGCCCTGGTACCATGCCCGGTCTCACATACACAGAGTCCTGCCTGCCTCTGTTGGGATTAAAGTCCCTGGTACCATGCCCGGTCTCATGTATGCCACATCTTCTTATTCATTCCTTGATGAGGATTGTTAACATAAACCGAGTATCTGTTGATGGATAGGCTGTTTTCAGGGACTGGCTACGTTTTTCCCTCATTTCTTAGGACTATAGCTTCACACACAGTCATAGGAAATGGCACAGAGCTTCTGTGCATACTTTCCCCCAACAGTAGCATTTTGTACAACGCCACAGAATATCACAACTAGAACACTAACACCACTGCTCACAATGAGAGTTCCCTTTCACTTTTTCATTTCTTTAAAGTGTCACAGATTTTTACAGTTTCTCTGCTTGGGTTTAGAGCACACTTTTCTGCTCCTCCCCACCTAGAAATTAGTAATATGAAAATTTCCCAAGTCTTCACAATCTTGACCAAGTGTTGTCTATTACATGTATCAAGTGTTTTAACTCATCATTAATAGCTAATAACTGTGCAGTCCAATTGCCCATTGCATGTCCTCACAAAGCTCCAGTATATCAGATCTGAGCATACCCAATTCTGCACCCATTTCTCTGCAGACTGATGAGCTGCATGGAGGCACAGTACAGTTCCTTGCTGCTGGTTTCTTTAACACTGAGTTGCAGTAAGTCTGTAAGGCAACTGTCTCCTTTCTCTGTCTCATTACTCACTTAAATATTCACCATCAATACTAAATCTCAGAATTTTGGAGAAAAATATCAGAATTTTTTTGGGGGGAACCCTCCTTCAATTTATTAATAGGAAGAAAGGGCTTTCCATTTCTTGTAGCTTCAGCTCATTTTTCCACTCAAATGCTTAGAAGTATAAATATTATTTCCCTGAAGTCACAAACCTGAAAAGTTAAACTCGGCTTCTACGAATAAAAGCCGTGATAAGAAGCAGAGATAATCCAGACTCATATTCCTATCCCAGTCAGGTCAAATGAAAACATTGTAGCTGATGTGCAGGTAGGTGAAGAACATCCTTCATTAAAGGCACTGTTCTGTACTGTTCACAAATGTAGAAGAAAAAAACCTAGCGAGTAGTTGATGTTTTGTTGTCACAAGCACAGTTTTTGTGAGGGCACACCCGACAGTGTTTCAGGTTTCTAATAAGGGTAAAAAGTAATAAAGTTAATTTAGGGATCATTCACTTTTATTTTATTAGTTACCTTTTTGTAATGTAGTAGTGAATTACAAAACAACAAAATAAGAGACTAAAAGAAAATAGTAAGAAAAGTAAACAGAACAAACTAAGTACATCAGATTCTTATAATCATAACTTGGATTCATTGAAAATATAGCCTTTTCAACTTTTCAAGATGTATTTCCCAGCAGTATCTTATTAAAATACAGCAAGTAAGAAATTAGGGTTTGTTTGTTTCACTTGCTACTTCAAATTATACTTATGTCATTTGTGTATAAAAACGGGCATCTTGAGCTGGGTGTGGTGATACACACTTTTAATCCCAGTACTCTAGAGGCATAGGCAGGCCTCTGTGAGATGTCTGTGAGATGGAGGTCAGCCTGGTTTACTTAGCAAGTTTCAGGTCAGCTGGGGTTACAAAGAGACCCCGTTCCCCTCCCAAAATGCTAAGAATAGCTGCTTTCTCAAATAAGTATAATTACTTTACATATAATTAATACACTTCTGATGTATCCAGTAAGAATCTCTCAGTGACTAGGTAAGCTCTTGAATTTACCAATTAGGGAATCTCTTCATGTTGCTACAACTCCTCAAAACAAAGAAACAGAAAACACAAAGGAAATAAAACACCATAAATCAAACACCTAAATCTGAGACAATCTACTTATATTAACATCATTTGATTATACTAATTTACTTTAGTACCATGAATAACATACAAAGAAACAAAAGAGTTCTTAGGAAGAATGCAGCATCAAAGAATTAACCATAATTGAATAGGCCTGACCACTCCATTTAACATCTTGGTGACGCCCTTGAACAGATGTCTGTATGTTTATGTTTGAACTGGCAGCACCAAGAGACATTCAGTCACTCCACTGACTGGTTGTCTTATCCTAATCCTTTCACTTGGGAAGTCTGGGGTTCTGTGGAACTAACAGCTGGTCCCTGGTATTATATAGGGTACATAATAAGAAAAAGACTTTGTTTCTGAAAAGAGAAAATTTTATGCACACACACACACACACACACACACACACACACACACACACACAGATACTCTGCCAAACAAAATAGTTCATAAACTCTCTTGTAATTCAAAGAAAGGTAACCCTTGAACAGTTCACAAATGGATGTCAGATTACAGAGCTAGATATACTGTTGCTATAGCAAACTGCTTATTTAGTGTTCTAAAGCACACTCTATGCTGCAGAGAAGTCTTTATTTCAACCACATTTAACTTTTTACAGGATATAATAATACCCTGCACATTTCACACAGTGCCTGGAGCACTGATGAATTTGTTTGCTTCTCTGAAAAAGCACTCGGCTGAAAAGCCGCAACAGTGGCCTATGGGCTGGAATCCATCAGTTCTTTATTTTAGCAGTTTGAATTCCCCATTAATGATTTTGCACATTAGCAGCTAATCAAACAGTTTAGATAAGGCTGAGAAGAAAAGCTTTTCCATACCCCCACACACAAAAATATAGCTAGACTAAGGAGAAAATAAACTTATGGGCCATCAATCAGAATTAAGGGACTACAAAATAAGTAATAACAACTTGAAGAAAGAAGTGATATGTTTTTGTAATCATGTAAATTAAGAAACTAGGGAACGAACCATAGGTTTTCAAGTGAGAAAATAAGTGAAAATGAGCCTTCACTGTTAGGAAGGCAGAGACCTGTCACACAAAGCCCACCCGACATGGAAAATTTTTATGTTAAATACACTCTGAACACATAACATATTTTGAAAAGCTCCTGTGATGAGGGAAAGAGGAGGCAAAGCATCCCATGTGGCTGTGGAGTGCTCTAATGGGCCTGCTTCTGGAGCCCCAGCAAGCAACGAAGACAGCAAGGAACGAGAGATCACGGCTCCTGAGCTCTAGATCCTGCCCAGTCACTACGGCCACTGGGACAAATCATTAGTGGAGGATTCAAACTGCTAAAATAAAGAACTGATGAATTCCAGCCCATAGAGATGCTGCTTTTCAACAATATGTTACAATTATTAGTTCCCTTGGATAATTGGGCAATTCCAGTGTTTTCATGGATATCTTAAAGCTAGGAAACAGTTAAGAAGAGAAATCCGTATCTCCCGTCTCTATGAAATGTGTTTTTTTCTTACTAGGGATGAATTTCACTAGACTAGAGAATGTCCTTGATCAAATTCAATCCATATATACTGAAGAGATGGAAGAATAGTAAAATAATCCGAAAGAATGGCATAAGTGTGGAAGGAAATGCAGTATGAGAGGACACGTGGAATACGGAAGTGGTCCTTCTGTAGACCTGTTTTATGCAGATTTAGGAATGATTCAGTCATTTCGAGTCACACTGGTCAGGCCTAATTAAATCTTAAGGTCTGAAGGAAAGGGAAGATGTAGAAGCAGAACCTCGAGTAGAAAACTATCGAGGCTAATCTTTGTTGTTTGGAAGAAAACAGATTTCTAAACCAATAGATCTCAGCAAGATTCTACTGATGAAGGGCACTGATAGAGAAGATCTGTGAGCTATTTAAGAAAAACCCAAATTCTCCATGTACAAATCTTTCATAATGAACCATTCATTTATTCACATGTGATTTTAAATAACATTTATAAAGATTTTAAAGACATGTTTGCCAGACACCTAAAACAAGGATAAGGAGGGACAGCTCATTCTCTGGCTAATTAGGATTAAGATATCTGTAACTTTAAATAATGTTAAATCTAATGAGGTGAGGGGATGGAGAAATGGCTCAGTGGTTGAGCACTGGCTGTTCTTGCTGAGGATCTAGGTTCAGTTCCCAGCACCCACATGGCAGCTATCAACTGTCTGTAACTCCAGTTCTAGGGGATCTGACACCCTCTTCTGGCCTCTGTGGGCATTGCATACAGTTACATATATGAGGCCGAGACACTAGATCCTGCTCTTACTATTTTATTATTCATGAAGAGAATTAGTAGATTACTTTGTACTGTTTGTTTTTGTTTGTGTTTATAAAAAATTCTATTTGGATTTATTAAAGGATCAGATTCTATTCTTTGAATGGTCATGCATGGCCATCCTTCTATAAAATAAAAAAAATAAAAATAACTCTAATGAAGTGAAACATAACTTGGAATAAAGTCTTGAATTTAGTATTTTGAAAAATTGCAAATGTTAAACTTCTGGGAAAAATTTCAGCATAATTTCATGAATACATTTAAAAAGCTGAGTAGAATATGAATGCAACAGAGAACAATATAGTATAGAACACTATAGAAGAAAGACAAAGTTACAGGGTTAGAAGGCGGACTCAGTGATAGAATGCTTGCCTACCATCAGTAAGAGTCTGGGTTCAGTTTCCAGAAACACACACACACACACACACACACGCACGTGCGCGTGCATACACACACAACTGCAAAATGAACATAATCCTTTTATATTAATAGATAACTAGAAACCACATCAAAGATAATAATTATGTCACTAGTTGGAACTAATACATGAGGTGATGTGGTCACTTTTAAGGGAAACACATTAAAGCTCCAAAAAACCAAACTGTTTTCAGATTAAAATCATTGTGTCAGCACGAAGATAAACTGAGGACCTGGCAAATATTTAGGTTACAAATTACAACCACAGACATGGAAAAAATAGAAGAAAATCCATTCTAAATTATGGTGACGAGAGCAGACTGAGTTTTTAGTTTAGCACATAAAGAACTTTATGACATCATGAGGGGCCTTACAATTGCATAACAAGTCCGTACGCAGGGAATTTCTTAGCTTTTGAAAAGTCCAAGCACAGAACAACTATTGAAGATACTGCAGAAAAGATGTCCAGGAGGCTAAAGATGGACCTACTGGTGGTTGGTTGCTTTTGAGTGTGATCAAGGTATAGTTCCCCATTTTTGACTTATTGAGACCTGGGCTTTTCATAGGTTGACCTAATACTCTGGGCACATACTCCGTTCATTTGCAAGGATGGAGAAAATAAGACAGACCAAGAATGCTACAAAACTGACTTAGGGATGGTCTGTCGAGCTACCAGGATGCACACTGTCTTTTCTGTGAGGTTAGTATGATAATCAAATTCTAAAAGGAATTCGGTTGATAGTATTTGGGCTATCATATTCTTAAAGTTTTTGTTCATACAAACTGATAAATTTTATCTTTCTCTAGTTTTTGATTCCTTTTTATTGGTAACAGAAAGTATCTGAAACAACACAGCTTCCAAAATCTTTTCCAACTTCATGCTGAAGAAATGAAAAATGATACTTAAAAATTAGAGAAAGCCTTATGGCTTAGCTCCGGGGGGTATGTAATGAGTCCATGGTACAATACAACCGAAGCTGGAATCTGTGAAGGGCAGGCCCAGAAGCAAGCCTTTGATTGTGGTCATATCTTTCAGAAACACACTCAGAAGCAGCTGTTACTGGGATAGGAGTTACCTAGCTCCTGCTGGAAGGCATTTAAAAATTAGAGAACTCTAGCTGTCTTGCTGCCCTAAGGAAAGACTATTTACAGTTTCATTACTCCCTGCTGCAAATAGGCACTTCCTATTTCTGCTGTAAGAAGCATCTTAAAGTAGCCATATTGAAGTAAGGGACATACAGAAGGGGAATGGAAATCAAACTGAGAAAGTAATTGATGCTCATTTTTTGGTTAAGTCGTTTACTTTTATTAATCTCATTTTGGTTGCCACACTAATTTAGAATGGCTAAGTAGAAGAGTAAGTGTTGACTGAAGTTATCAGTTGTGGTGAAAAGTCACAATCCAAAGAGAACTGATACAGTAGTATCAAAGGAACTTTAGATGTTTAAACGTTAGAAATCATTAGTTCTAAACTGATATACTAAGGACCATGTCCTGAGAACTATGAGATGTACAGTACTTTGATCTGATTAAGAGCAAACCCTTACCTTCTAGAATTTAGAATTTCATGAACCCGAGAGATTGGATAGGAAGATTTTGTGGAGAATTAACACACGGTTTGCCACACAGCTTTTGGGCTTTTTAGCTAAGGCCACATGAAGAACTGACACTACTCTATTCAAATAGAGTAACAACAATACAGTTTCAACCTAACCTTTAATTCCATTGTCTCTCCACAGCATAGCATAAAGTTCATAGAAAGGTGCTAGCTTTTTCTTTGTATAACTCCTGGTTTTATTTTGTTTTGTTTTTTGGTCTTTTTTTGACGCAGGGTCTCCCTGTAGTGCCAGCTGGTCTGGAACTCTCTCTGTAGATCAGGCTGGTCTTGATCTCACAGAAGTCCACCTTCTCTGCCTCCCTAGTACTAGGATCAAAGGTTTGAGCCACCCTGCTCTTGAGCCACCATTGAGAAGAACAAGAACACTATGTTCTCTGTCCAATTTATATAATATGACTTACACATATAGAAGGATGGCCATGCATGACCATTCAAAGAATAGAATCTGATCTTTTCCTTTAATAAATCCAAATAGAATTTTCTGTAAACAAACAAAAACAAACAGTACAAAGTAATCTACTAATTCTCTTCATGAATAATAAATCAGTATGAGTCTGGAAGCAGAGATCTGAGGGCTTCAAAATAATTTCCTTAAAATTACAAACTCTCAAGGCAGCTATGGTCAACAGATAATGCCAGAGAGGGAAAGAGGAAGACAATGAACACACAGACACACACACACACACACACACACACACACACACACACACTCACATAAAAAAACATAAAAATGGAAAGGTGAAACAGTGAGTAAAACCAGCTGTTTCTATTTTAGTGCTGCATTCTCAAAAGCATCCACTTTCTGGCACCATTTGTCAGGGCAAATGCCCCAGGGCTTGCTCTGAATCTTCTACCTGATTCCGAGTATCTAGATGAAGGTAGGGGATAGGACAGAGTAGAGCTGAGGCAGGACTACCATCTAAGCTACAGAAATTGCTCTTCTAAAGGTTCTGGTTTCACAGACCCGTGTCATGTCCTTCCCCACACTGGCCTCTAATGATCCCTTTTTTCTATTAAACTACTCCAGCCTCTGCTGTTTACTTGGAATAAACATTATATTAAAATGGAAACTTGGACTTTGTCCAATTTCAGCTTTGGCCAGCTGAAACAATATCAATGGGAGAAAATGATGCTGTAATTTTCTTGTCTGGCAAAATGTGGCAAGAAATCCATGCAGAAAATGCAGCAATATTCATTAAAATGAAGAATATGCTACAATGGGTGGTAACAGTTTGCTTTTGAAAGTATTTCTTAAAATACTGTGAGATGTTCAATAACAACTAAGTCGATGTAACAGAGATGCATGATGGGAATGATGCATTCCATTCTTTGCTTTGGACTTTGAAATAATCTCTGAGATTCCACTTTCAAGCGTGACAATTAGAAAGGACAATTAAACAGCAACAAAGGCACCATCTACTTTGAAATTCTGAATTTCATCTATAACTGCACAAAACTGCATATATGCATGCTTTTTAAAATTTGTTTTTATTTTTATTTTTGAGACAGGGTCTCTCTGTAGTCCCAGCTGGCCTGGAACTTGCAATGCCCATTAGGCTGGGCTCTCCAGAGATCCATTCACCTGCCTGTCTTCCCAGTGCTCAGAATAAAGATATGTGACTCCACACCTGCCTATATATATTCTGATAGAGGGAATTACCATAATTTTACTAAGATTTCAGAAAATGGAGGAAAAAATAACTGAACCACACACACCGATCCTCAGTTTTCCAAAAGAGACTCGATAGTTGCACATATGAAATGAGAAAATTCTTCAGACTTTAATGTTTAATAAAACATTAAAAATTTATAAGTTATAACTGTTATCTGGACATCAGAGGGTAGTTGCACATACAAACCCAGAGCACTAATGACAGCATGCCCAAGACCTGTGAAAGCCTAAGCCCTACAGTGGCTCAGCATGGATGGAGGAGGTGGGCAGGAATCCCCAGCCCAGATTAGGAGCTGGCAAATGGTAGGGGATGGGAGTGGGAGGGCCAGTTTTTCTTACAGGTATCATGCCTCGTAGGTTGATCAGACTCCGAGGCATAGACCCACATCCAAGGTCACTTGGGAAACACAGATTAGATTCAAGGGGCCTTAAAAAAAAGGCACTAATAGAGGATATGAAGTGGTGTTTGGGGGAGAGGTGGTTTGAATGCTAGCAAAATACATTGTATGAAATTCTCAAATCAGTCAAAATATTAAAAAATTACCTTCATGTGCAAACTTATAATAAAAAAACATCAAAAAGATATCCATCAGTAACAATAACAAAAATATATGCTAAACTTTGGAGCACACTTAAAAAAACAACCATGTGAGTGTGCTTATAAACTGATGAAAGGCAGTGTTACCATGGGGTGAAGCTGGCCCACTCTGTTGTTAGATGCAAAGGACTTGGAGCCTGGTTTTGCCACTTACTGATGTGATACTGGGCAAAATACTTGTTTTTTTTCACATGTAAAATGTGAATAACAATGATAATAGTGCCTGGACAGTTAGAACTCTGACAGGCCCAAAGTGAAGAATAAATGTTAGACACATTTACCAGAATCTCTCCAAGAAGATAGTGGAAAAAAGAAGACAAAAGGTTGGTAAAGGAAATATAGAGGAAAAAAAAAGCGATATTAAACAGTTCTGGTGTTGATTTTAAGTCTTTGATGCTCATGAAAAGAATAAGTTTAAGTAATAAATTCATCTATGCTAAAGTGTGATGGCCATGGCACTAATGATTTCCACACTCCTGGCAGCCAAACTCTTCCACAAACCAGTGTCCCTAAGGTTCACTGTTGTCAGTGCCATGGATGACCTGAGGGACAGGAGCACCTAATGGCAATAACGGTCATTTCGCACATAGGCAGGAAAATAACAACATGCTTTATAATACAAAATTAGCTGATTGCTCATGTGGATCACTTTTGTTGAAGTCTTGAAATGTTTTACCAATGAGCTATTTAAAAAAGTTTCAAAGAGAGCAAAATAATGAGACAGGATCTCAGCTTCTCTCTTCCTGCCATAAACTGTTGGTGAGACTACCAGAACCGAAGTTGCTTGGTTAAAATGCATAAGGTTTTCCCTCTGCTAATTACCGTAGTTGCATATTAAAATAATAAATATATCTTCTACATAAAAGTCATTCTCAGAAATATACAGGATGATGGAGAAATGTAAGATACATTTTACATAATTCCTGAAAGCAGAGAGATGAAAGGAAGGAAGCAATCAAAGGCAAGCTTCACGAGAATCCAAGAGTCTGCGCTGTACATCATTAGTTAGTTAGAAATCTTGGAAATAATTATCACTGGCTACTAATATTGCATAAAGAGAGCCATCTAATTTATATTTCCAGATAGACATATCCACACTATTTCAGATTCTTGCAAAACATCAAAATAAAGAGCTCACCCATGGTTATTCTTAATTTAATGAAAAGTAAGCTATCCTATTTTATTTTCATTCACACTTTGAAAAAAAATTACTTACTTTCCATCCCAAACATGGTCACCTCTGTGGAAAATTACTAGGTTATTCTTAGGGTCCAGTGCCACCCCAGAAACCTGGCCTGGTAATAAGTATACTCCAGGCCAGTCCAGTGCCTCCTCCACATGGAAATCTAAAAGATAAATCCATATATACATTCAGTATAAAAACAAATCACAGATAATAATGACTCACAATGGGTATAGGAACTCATGCAAAAATTGAAACCAATCAAGCCATGCTCTACATAAAACATACCACATGCACATGCCAAGCAGCCTCTTGAGCCATGGATAAAATAACTGTCTTACACTCTTTTCCTGCTGAGAAGATGCCTGTAAATCTAGGACATCCCTAAGCTACAAGAGAGTTAATGTTAAACTGCAACGTCCTTGATAAAGTTCTTACTTTAAGTTACTGTCTCTGAAAACTGTTGCAACATCAAGGGTATCAGTTATATAGAGGATTTAAATGTAAATAAGCAGTAGGAGTGACCAATAACCCAGTCACACACTCTGGTTGTTTAACAGACAAAGTCCCTATGATAATCATTTATCGATTATCTATTGTACATGGAACTATGTAAGATACCTCTCTTAGTTTCTTTCACCTCTCTTAGCTTCCGTGTTCCTATAAAAACTGGAATACTCTTTTCATATATATATATATATATATTTATATGTATATATATTTCATTGTTTTCTAACATGAAAGAAAGGTAACATGAAAGAAACTTTAAGACAGATTTCCAAATTATTTGTACTTCTGATCAGAACGCAATTCCCTTCAGAGAATACCTGAGTTTATTTGTGTTACTCAGTCTTATAAACATGTTCATGAATAAACAGGTATGATATACAATGTTATTCATACTGATCACATGTAATTATAAACTTGAAAGCTACTATATCAGTTATTGATATTTTTACATCACAAATGCTTCAACAGAGATACTGAGAATGATCAAAGCAGCAATGCAAGTGTCATTTCTTTTTCCCACTCTCTGAAGGATGTGGCAACATGTAATGGAACCATCAGAGACAGTCATCGAAGACTGGCAGAAGAAGCAACACATGGGGCTTGTATGACAGGAAGCTGACATTTCCGGGGATGTCAATGTAGGAATAAGCATTGAAAACAATTTTCTCAATTATACAAAAAGAAAGGTAACTTTATATTCAAAACCTTTTTACCTTTATACACACAGTTCTTTACGTAAGTTAAAACAACCTATGGCAGTTCTACCAACAATCTCTATCTTCAACAGGCAAGTGTGCTTTCTATAAGGAACTATAATATATTATGTGCACAGAAAGAAATAAAACACAGTTTTTGGCCTTGGGGAATGCAAAGAAATAATAAGGATACAAAATATAAGATAGATCTACAAATAAGGAAAAGCAGGAACTAAATACTTATGAGACAAAAGAGGATAAGAACATAGTGATGGTCCCGTAGTCTGTCCTGAGTCTTTACATGGCATAGGTTGGAGTGAATGTCTCCTCAGAAAGCCTAGAGCAGCGAAACAGTTGTGTTGGCACTTCAAAATAAGCATGGGGGAATGGAAGCTGATGGGAGTTTAGAAGTGGGCAGAGAATATTTTGGTCAGAAAGAAGAAAGGTGAGGATGTTTATAACTATAAAATGTGTTTCAAGGTATTTAGAATACTAGAGGGGAATCCTGTGTGTGAGGTGTCTGTGTCAGGCTTGGGGCAGGACAAGCTGATCATGAGAGCTGTATTGAACTCAGACAGGAAAATACATTGTACATCAAAGAAAAGAAGGGGCCTGGATTTTATAATGGGAATACTGTTTTTCCTTGTGGTGTCTTGACCTGTCCTATAATTATTTTTAGGGCATGATGAAAGTACTTCATCAATATCAGTAAAGCAAAGAGTTGGGGAAATTTTAATGTGAAATGTATTTGGGTATATGCTGATGTCATCTTCTCTCATGTATACTGTGATAAGCGCTCTCGGGGTAGAGAAGAGGAGGGCAGAGTTACAGGAAGCATGCTTGAATTTACAAATAACGCTGGCTATCGTAACGGGTGTGAGCGAAACTGTTAAATAAACAGCATCCATCATCTATCACACTTGTTTGTCAAAACAGGAAAAGGTTGCAAATTGCTGCTACAGGCAATGGTGTGTCACTGAAGGTTTTTAAGCATGGGGTGACATGATTAGAACTGTGCTTTTGAAAGTTAGCTTTAGAAACAGAGTCTGGGCATTATAATTCGAGAAGCCCACACAGATAAATAGACGGATAAACCATTCCCCAAAGAAAATGTTTATAGATTGAAGTTTCTTGAATGTCAGGCTGTGCCTCATTCTCCTGTTGGCCGTAGCTGTTCTTTTAGTTGTCACGATTCTATGCTTGATCACCAACTCCTGGGACTTCTGGATGGACCCCTCATAAGTCTCAAAGCATGCACCAAAGTAGACATTCAACTGCTTTCATCAGATTCTCAGAGCCCAGACTACTTCAACTCGACTTCACTGTTTTGTCATGTGTTATGCAGAGTCTGGTCATTGTTTGGCGTAATAAATACACTAAAAGCCGAACTCCACGCTCCAGTTTCCACACTGACAGCATGTGCACAGCCTTATAACCTCATGATTCATGTGCACTACAACTTTTACCTCGAAAATCAGTGTCAATCATAATATGAGATTACTTTTCTCATTTAAAATAATGGACATAATATCATGGCTCTTGTAGTTTTTGATTAAGTAGTCCATCCAGATGTACTGGGATCTAAGTGGTATTGAAGGTGCATGATACTAATCCTGATAGAAATATCCAATGTGCAAAAGCAAACATTGTTTTGGCATTAAATATAAATTTAATAAAACATTGGAAACACTGCATAAAGAACTTTCCTCTGACTGTGACCAGCCCGACCTATCAAAAGGCCTTACTTGGCTAGGTGCAAAGTCAGCATCAGGCATTAGATCTATAGACTGTTTTGAGGATGAACATGCCGACTATAAAAATTATTTATCACATATTGTTAAAGATTATTACTACAGTGCTGGGTGTGGTGGAACATACCTTTACTCCCAGCACTCAGAAAGCGAGACAGGTAGATGTGTATAAGATAGAGGCCAGCTTGGTCTACACGGTGAATTCTAGGCCAGCTGGAGCTACAGGGAGACCCTTTCTCAAGAAAAATAAACAAGCAAACAATATATAATAAAAAATTTAAAAAGGAAAAGGCAGTATAAACATGTAACTATCTAGAAACCATGTATTAAAATATCTACTTTTGGTAAAACTTCAACACAGAAAAGGTGATTTCTAAGCCAATGAACCTAATACCATGAACAACCTAGTTATTAGTACCAAAAGTTTGGAGAACTCATTTTAATTTATTTTAAAGTGCTTCGTAATTCACTAAGACTACCTGGATAAGACCTTGAAACTTTAGGTATGTGTATGTGAGTTTATGTATTAACCAGAAATTCTAGGACAGTAAAAGAAACCGAGTTCATGTTCTATTTGTGAATACTGGATCAAGTAATTGATGCCTTGCTTTCATTGTAACTATCTTTTTCCTTATAAGGCAGCTAAGAGTTTCTTTAGGACTAAATCATCAAAAATTAAGAAAGTCATTTAGAAATAATTCATGAATGGATTAATACTGATTGCTCTTCCCAACCCAATACACAGACATCAGAACTCTTCAACTAGATAGAACCATTAAATGTTATTTCCTCATTTGCAAGGAAGGGAATTCAGCTTTGAGTGAGACTTTAGACCCCAGTATCAAGGATAATTTTTCTTTAAGCATGAAGTTAGGAATATTTCAAGACCTTGTTAAAGAAATTGTATGATAAAATAAATTTGGGTTCAATTTTTCACTTAACATTTTCAATCATGGAGGGAAAAAAAGTTATACTTTAGATTCCTTTTAGTCTTTTCTTAAGAAACGATTCAATGTGCGACTAGTTAAATGTTGTAGAATTATGGTTTTAAGCAGAAATTAAGCAAAAGTTCCTCACCCATGGCCTTGGGCAGCCATCCACGACTCTTAAATGTGTTTTGCTCTAAACTCAGATGGCAAATAATTGGGTTAAGATTGTTTATTTTTATTGTTTTTTATTTTATTTCTTGATTTGAAAACATATGAGAGGAAACAATGTGTTTTAAAGAACAAATATATAGTAGCTATACTTCCTAGTAGCTTTGATACAAAATTCATTGTGATTTCGGAGATGACCCTTTCTACCCCACAAAAGTGAAAAATACCCTCCTGAGACTTTAAATGACATTCTTTCCAAATGACATATAAGACTTTCACAACAAATAAATTGTAGTATTCTATGAGGAATAGTTGCATTCGTTATACACAAAGGTAAATGTGTAGCCTCATAGTCTGTCATGGATTAAAAAAAATTATTGTTAGAAAAACTGAACATTACTATTAAAATTATACCAATAAATCACTAAAAGAATTTTACACCTTGCCAAGAAAGAGATTAATGTTAGTGATTGATGGTACTTTCACACGATATTATTAATAAGCATTGAAAAGGGCATTCATTTATCTGTGTTACAGAAGGACCAACAGAGCTAGAAAAACTCAAACTAGATAAAACTTAAACCTAGAACTATGACTTCATTTCAGGACAACAAGTCTCTTCACATTGAATCCTAACAAAAAAGCTGGACTGAATCACTACACCATTTCAACAAAAACAAAATGTAGCGGTTGCTTCTCTCTACTTGCCAATTTCCACTAGTAGAGGAGATATGTTTTATATTTTCCAGGGGCTATTATTTATCAGAAGTGCCAGGAATAACTATAATTAACCAAAGCAGCAGGAAGAATATTTATATCAAAGTCAGAAAGAAAATAAGAATTAGAATGTTTCGTTTCATGGGAGTGAAGGAAGTGAGGTGAACTATACCAGAGCCTCAAAAGTCTGGCAGAAAGAGTTTAATAGTAACTGTTTTTTTTTTATTACAATCATATATATTTTAAGAGTAAAGCTTTAGTGTACCCAAAACATTATATTATTATACTATTTGAAAAATTACTTCAAAATGAAGTAAAGTTGATTTTAGCAATTAATATAATGAATCATACAAATAAAGGCCTTCTGAGTTCTCACCTTGAATCAGAAGGGTCACACAAATGCAGAAGTACTTTACAATATACAGAGATTTTAAACGGCCAAATCAGCCTTCTATACACAGTGCACAATAAATACTGTTATATACTATGCCTGCTAAAGCTGACTAGAACTGGCTGTGATTTTTTTTTCATTGATTGTCTAATAAGCCTAGTTTCCAGAAGCTAACCTAAGATTTTATTTCTACTCTGTAAATGCTACCTCAATCTAGATATTAAACTACTAATGACAGAAACTTTACAATGTTAAGTGTAAATAGGATAAAATTTGTCTCTCAATTTTTATGTTGAACATTTCATATTATATACATCATACATCACAGAAAAGCACCAAAGTAGATCAATGTAAGCGATCAGATTGAATAGCCCAGATTCCAATTATCACAAGACACTATCAAACACTTTCTCAGCTTACTAATGTGTGATATTTTGTCACTTTTCCTACATAGAAAGAAAAAATTCTAGGAAGAGTGTGATGGCTAATCTTGGTTGTCAACTTGATTGGATCTGGAATCAACTAAAATACAAGCTACTGGATGCTCCAGTGAGGTATTTTCTTGATCAGATTATTTGATGCAGAGAGACCGACCCTAAACGCAGGCAGCATCTTTTGGTAGCTGCCCAAATAAAAGACATGAAAGAAGGAAACTTGCATTTTGCCTGCTTGCCTTCACTATTGCTGGTGAATTTATCTATCCTGTTGCTGTGACATCCCTTTAGCAAAATTAGAAACAACTTCTTTAGGCTTCCAAGTAGACTTCCACAATCTCCAGGCCTTCAGTGCCAGATTGCGACTAGTGGGACATCTACCCATGAGGATTGAGAATCTACTGGATTTTCAGCCTCTCTAGTGTAGGATAGTCATTGTTGGACAACCTGGACCATATGAATGATAGCAAGTAAACTGATCAAATGAAAAAAGAAATATTCTATCAGTTCTGTTCTTTTAGAGAACCCTAACTAAAAGAGTGAGGTAACCCAGACTCAGAAAGACAAATACTGTGTGTTCTTTCTTATATGTAAATCCTAGCTCTGAATTTTTAGGGTTTGTAGGCATAACTTGGGAATAACTATAGAAACCAGGAACGTAGAAAGTGACCACTGGGGGAGGATTCTAATGAAGTGGATATTACAACACAGGTGCTATGAGGTGGGAAAGGGGAAAGTGGAGGGGAATGGGGAAGTAAAGCAGAAAGAGCAGTGGAGGAGTATAACTATCACTAAGAATGTTTGAAAAAGCCATAGGGAAATGTACTAGTTTACAAGCCTCCTTAACATACACACAGACATAAGACAGACAGACACAACCTATATTGCTGTTCAGCTTACAGAGGCCAGAGCGGTCAGTGCCCCGATTCCCTATTGGCAATTAGGGTGACCTCTACAGAGGGTGGTGTGATAAGAGCAGGAGGTAGAATTTGGCTAGGCAGTCTAGGGTAAAAAGACCCCAAAAACCAAAAACTGCCTTTGTGTCCTTTAGCAGCCTACTCTATATCAAAGGCCAAATATGTCCAAAGTATTTGGGAGCTCTTATCTAATTCCTAAAAGATATTAGGGTTACCTCTTCAAAGGGAGAATATTAGAGAACAAATAGCTAACTGAGAGACTATAAATTCTCTCATTTATCTGTTGAAAGACCTTTCATAAACTCAAGAATGAGCTTAAAACCCATTATCCACCCTGGTTTGCCAATCCCCTCATGGCCTGGCTCCTCCCTTTACTGGGGCCCTTATATACCTCTTCATTATATAAAAAACAAAGGGGGAGATTTGGGGTGTGGGTCTATTGTAAAAGGCATTGAGCCAGCCAAGCAACCCCAGATTCCCTGAAGGGATGGTAGGAGTCTGGCCTGCTCTGCATGATGTAGTAGCTTAGGTCCCAGGAAGCCACTGCAGGCCTCAGCAGTTGCTTGATCTTTTTCCCCTACAAAGATCACCCTAGACCAGAGCCAGGTTTTTGGTTTTCGTTTCCTTGTTCCTAATTTCCACATCAGCCCTACAACCTTCCTGCCTTTACCTGAAGACCCCACCTTTAACTTTCCCACCTTCTGTAATGGCCAGAAAGGCCTCCCTGTATAAACTCCTGCCTTGATTTTAATAACTGAACTGCCCACCGATGCAGTCTCCCGGGAATCTCTCCCACCACACTCTGAGTTACCTGAGGACCTGTTAGGTATTCCTCCATTTTCTGGGACAGCTGGAGCACAACAGCTGTACTGGAGATGGAGACCCACCCACAGGGCATGATAAAGCACATATCTCTAGGTACCTCACTCAGAGAGACCAGTCTAGTTGTTCTTTCATGGGATACGGAAGTCAATTTTTTTCTTACTCTTAGGTGATTCTTAAGCAAGAGTCCCGGGACCAACTCTGGAGAAACATGGTTTTATTAGACAAATGTGGAATGAGTTAGACCTTGTTAAAATATGAAGACTTAACTCTAGGCTGCACTTAACACCTCCTACAGACCATTAGGCCAGTCCCACTGGACAAGACTTGAAACTTCCACATGAGCAAAAAGCATTGCATGCTAAGTTTTTTCAATAATAACTAAAAATCAGCTGGGTGTTGAATAATTCATGGCTTCCTGCAAAGCTGAATTTGAAAACATCAAGCTGGCAGCTTGTGCCATTTGAGCCCACGCCTGGACAGCTGCCATTGCACGCATATCTGTTACTTTTTTGGAGATTCTCTCCACATGCTGTATTATTTTGCTTTCCACATTAGCAAGTAACATGAAACACAATCAATATCACAGAGGCCACAATATAATTAAAGACATAGATGAGGTATGTAGAGCTTGTTCGTTCAGAAACCTGAAGGGAATAAGGTATTGCCCTCTAATTATGTTTAGAAATACATTCTGATAGTTATTGACTTACTGGAGTTTCCTTCAGAAATATATGCTCAATTTTCAATTAAGATAGCAGTTGATAATGGAATGAAAGAAACTAAAGTCATAAAATGGTTACACCTTGCAAGTCAGTTGGATGAGAAGGTTGAGAATACAAGATTCCTTTGAGAGGAAATTAATTGCCTCAGAAGATCATGTGCACGCATTGCATCCACTGGGATGTACACGGATGTTTTGACTTTTCAATTTATTTCCATTGAGCAAAGTAGAAAATGTTGATTTGTTTCTCTGAATTTCATATGTCAGTTTTTCCAAAATCATTCAAGTATTTTTGGTCCTTATAGGTTGGGATTACTCATAGAATAAACATTGAATTTATGTAGTACTGGACCAAAACAAAAAGAAGAGAAAAATCTCTTCAAAACAGGTGTGGTATTTGATTATAGACTAAATCTGGCCATGTTTTCTCCAGTAAGTCTTTTTTCTATTTTGTTTAGTTAGCAAGAAAGGATCTTGTTATATATCCCTGGCTGGTCTAGACCTTATGAAGACCAGCCTGACTTTGAATTTACAGAGATCCATATTCCTCTGCCTTCTGATTGCTGGGATTAAAGGTGTGCACCAATAAGCCCTTTTCATTGGTAAGTTTTATTCTCTATTAGTTTTTATTCCCTTCAGATTCTGCTAATGTGGACTGCAATGTTTCATACTTTATTTCTTAAAAGACACCCTAAACCCACCTCCTGTGTGTTCAGGTTCCCAGGTGCCTTCCCCACGTTGCTGTAATGAGAAAGCTCTGCTCTCAGCTGGCCTCAAAGTAGATTCTAGTCTGTGGAATTTGTGAATTCTGTCTCTGACAAGAATAGCATTGGCCCTCTCATGCTCTGCACCCTCTCTGACATCAGACCGACCAAGGTCCTTTTTTTGAACTACGTTTGCAATCTCAGCTACTAGGTCTGGATCTGGTGCTGCCTTTTCTGTAGGATTGTATTTGTGCACGTGAACAACATCTTCCCTTTCTCCTAGCAGCTTGGAAAGTAGTGAATAGAAATCACCTGTGGAAAAAAGAGAACAGAGAAACAGACAAGAGTGTTCATAAGCTTGCAACATTTACAAAATTTGATGCCTTAAAAATATCATTTCTTGATTCTGCACAATAAGTGAGAGACAAAGTCGTTCTTCGACTTTTTTCAAGTATCAGAGGGAAGAAGGTGTGAGAGGGAGAGAGGGAGGGAGAGAAGGAAAGAGAAGTATAACAGATTTTTAATTTCATTTATGTTTCTTGTGTTATTTCACATGTTGTGCCTACTTATATATTAGTAGAAACAAAACAAAGTGATTTACATGTGAGTGCGTGGCACATTTCAATCACTAGATTTTACAGCATAATTAAACTGATATGGAAATTAAAAATCCATCAGAATTCTAAAGAAGTATCAATGGCTGCAATAGAGAAAGCTATCTTCAGAAGCAAACATTGTGAATTTGTTTTCAAAAAACATTAAAGCATAAGCCACAAGAAATTAAATCTATATTTCAAAAAGATCCTGTAAAACAAAACCCCAGATACACATCCATTTGGCAACTGAGAAGCCAGTCTTATGATTTTGCTAGTAGTGGTACCGTGAGTTCCAATTGCTCCTTTTGAGAAAGGAATGGACAAGTTCCAGAAAAATTATTTTGTGATTAAAGAACCCTTTAAAATCAGTTGGAAACAAGGATGAAAAAGATATGAAAGTCATTAGATGATTCATCATTAAATGTATTTTATCATTATATCAATGATAGGATCAATGTACATGGATAGGACTGTACATGGACATGTATTGGATTTTACATGGATAATCCAATATGTGAGAATGTATCACTTGTAAATTGTGATCAGATAAACATATATCTAAAGAAAGTTCATGAAGCATCACAATCCTCATCATTCACACAGTCAAACTCATTATATCAACTGTGCGAATGGGAACATAAATGCAGCCTCCTGGCAACCCCTAAGTTCTATCTTTTCTCACCGTGTTCTAAAGGCTAGTAATTAAGAAATCATGATTACAGAGTCCTACTGCCAACATTTTAATTACATTTATAGCTCCATTACAGAATATTTGTAAAACTATTTTCATGGATATTAGGAAACAAAAAAAATCACAAATAGTTTACCTATGAAGTAAGCCACTGAGGATATATTTTTAAGAAATTGGAACAAGGGAATATGAAATCTTCCCAAAATGATGCTAACAGATCTTTTCATGGTTACAAGTAGTCTTGGCTTAACAATTCAAAATAGGTTCACAATTCCTGCCCTTGAAATTAGCTTATCCTAAGTGAAATCTTAAATCAGAAAACAATTACCACGTAATGGGACAATTTCTTTAAAATGAACGAAACAAATCCTAACTCAAACTGGTTAGGCCACAGCCATATTTTGCCATACAGAAGAAATTAATCCATTATAACTAAATGCTTCTGTGTCTCTCAATAAGCATGAACAGTTTACTATGCTTGTATAATGAGGAATTCCATATACAAAATAAAATACAGTGTTATTTAAAGAAGAGACAAAACAAATAATTTAAAACTTGAATAAGTATCATTAGACTGATGTGGATATAGGCCACAGACTGAGAACTTAGCACAGTCAGTCCGCTTTGTCAGTAAGTCTAAAAGCTGTGATTAAATACCTAAAGCAAACCGCTGCTGTTCCTTTGAAATCATCATTGAAAATAATCTTTGTGTAAAGAGAGTGAAATCTGAAGACAGTGCGATAGGTGTGGCTGCATATTGGTTGTACTGACTTGTGATCTCATAGCTCCAGAGACCACTAGATGCCTATCTCTCACATGCTTGAACCTCAATTAATCTCCCCCCCCCCCTCTGGTTATTCCTGAATTGATGGAATCCTGAGTTGTTATTCATTTTGCTTAGGCACATTAAGATCTCTACTTAGAAAACTTGTCTGATGAATACTTTAGATGGGGTAAGACATAAACAGAAGAACTTGGCTGGAAATGAGTTTCTCCTGCAATCATTCTATTCTGCAGATGGCTTCCTTTGCTGCTCCAAAGCTTTTTAACTTCACGTGCTCCTAATTGTCAATTCTTGCTATTATTTCCCAAGCTGTTGGAGTCCTTTTTCTCTCCTTGCCTATATCTATATCTGAAGTGTTTTACTTCAGCATTTTCAGAGTTCTAGTTTCACATTAATGCCTTCAATCCATTTTCAGTTTACTTTTGTACAGATTGAGAAGTTTAATTCTTCTACATGTGGATATTCAGTTTCCCCTTTACCATTTATTGAAGAGGTTCCAATGTACCTTTTTGATCCATTTGTCAAAAACGAAATGGCTGTTTAAGAAGGGGTGAAGGAATGGAAGAAAAACGGGAAGGGATGAAGAGGCGGGTGAGCCAAAAGTAATGAATGAAAAGCCACATGGAAAACCAGTACTTTCTAAACTATTAAGAAACACTTTTTTTTTTTTTTGCTGGTCCTTTAAACCTAGCACTCAGGCAACAGAGGCAGGTAGATTTCTGTGAGACTGAAGCCAACATGGTCTACATAGTGAGTTAGATGGTTACATATAGCTGGGGCTGCAGGGAGATCCTATCTCGAAAAAAAAAGCACAATTTAAAAAGGAGTTTGAACAGAGGTACCAGGCATGAGTGGATAATGCTGCTTCCAGAAGCCATTAAACAAAATCCCAGTGTTACTAAATAAAAATCCAAGTGCCTGGCATAGGATTCCTCTTGGTAAGTTGGCATTGCTCTTGGTTGCCCACCAGCATTAGATAGTAAGATCTTATTGCTGAAAATACCATTCACGGTAGTTAGAGAACACAGGGAAATCAGGATGGATCTAAGCTGAAAACGTCCTCCCTGGTGGCAGACGTTCACAGTGCTACACAATGCTGTGCATGCATAGATTAGTGGCGCTCTCAGCCCTATTCAGGGATGTTTTATTACCAGAGGGCCGTGGTTAATGCCGAGACTCCTAACCCAACAAAGTGTTGAGAATAAGTGGCTGCTGACTGTTCACCCTAAATAAGCCATTTATCACTGTGAATAGGCTCAAGACCATCACAGTAAAGGTAGTAAAAGAATGTAAGAGCCAGCAGATGGGAGAAGTGCTGTGAAAAGCGTCTTCTGGACATATCATAGCAATTGCACTCATGAACTCAGCAGTTGTGGTTATCTGGACAAGACCCACATAAGACCAAAACCTTTAACATTCCATTATGAATGGGAGAGGCTCTCAGGAGGCTCTACCCCTTGGTGAGGGGCTATTGGAAGTTACTGGCTGATGGAAGGGGGGGATTCAGTTTTTTCTTCACTGGTGTAGCCACTGGTAAACTGGCCATATCCCAGTTAATAATGCCACACAGACTCATGCAAACAACTGCAATTAGACTCAGTGTGGCCTTAAGAAATAAAAGGACATGGAATTAGGGGGAAGGCTCATTGGGAAGAGGAGGGGTCTAGAGGCAGTGACACGGACATACAAGAGGGCAATAGGGATGAATATAATAATACATGTATGAAATGGTCAAAGAATAAATTAAAAATATTTGTTTCAAGCTAGGTTGCTGTCGTAGTGCTGGGTTATATCTCTGGGTTCTCTATTCTGTTGGTCTACCTGCCTTTTGTTCTCTACTTATGAAGAGGCACTATGCCTACTCCAGTGTACTGTGCGGATGGCCCTGCCAGTCCTTCCAGCACCTCTAACCTTTTCTACCTGCTGCTGTTCTTTGTTATGTGCCTCACAGGCTATAAACACACTCACTGAAGGCTTTAGGGGTTCTGGAGGACGGACTGGGTCATAAGCCTCTTCTGTCATACTCTTGCATCTTTCCAGTTCTGCTACAAGTTCCAACACTGTCCAAAGGGACTTCCCATGATAATGAGACTATTTTAGGCCTGCAATCTTCAACACTGGAGCTCCCATTCACTTGGGGCTACTGAGTATATGTAATATGGCTAATATCACTGGGGCTCTTTTACATTTTACTTACTTCTAACTAAATAACCAAATCTGGCCAGTATGTGCCCTGGCATGGTAAAGGGCTCCTTCTTGCATATCCTTTCTTTCACCTTCTTTCTCTCTCAATCTAATGGCAGATGCCTTCTCTACTGTATGTCTGCTGTATGAGTTGATCAAGAGCTCCTACTTGTCAAAGCCAGCAAATTCTTCACCGTGGCTTGCAGGTTGTATGAAGGTGTCACTGTTGAGAATCTCCTCCAGAGACTCTTTCCATGGTGCTTTGTACAGCTTTCCACCAGTCATCATGGGAATGCTGGTACCACCTAGGTTCTATTTCCCCTCTTACTCAGTTACCCAGGTCATTTATTTCTGAAGCTCTTACCTCCAGGCAAATTGTTCCCACACCTGGGGTTCTTCTAGCACCAAATAAAAACTCACATATGAAACTGAATTCTCAGATTTCCACTTTGATATCTTTCTCATGAATATTTGGAGCTTAGCATGTCTAGAATTGAATTCCTTTACTTCTTTCTACTTTTATACTTTTTTCATAGTTCTCTTGGTCCAAAACACCACATTCAGTCATCTCTCACCACTAACCAGAAAGCCCAAATTATATTGACCGTTTACATCTTCTGGGTGTTACCACAGGAACCACAGGTACTGGTTTCTTAAAATCCCCTGACTGTCATGCTGACAGGCTGTTCTGTTTCCTCCCAACAGAAAGCCGATCATGACAGTGTTAAGCTGTTTTGCCTTCTAGTGAGAGGCTTGTGAAGCATGGTGTCCCACTTCCTTCAACCCTTCTGAGTTACACTCTACAGGTACCTTCTCCTCACCTCTGTCAATCTATGTATTTCTGGCTTTTCTTTAGTTCTATTCTGAGACTCACTACTAAGGTAACAACCACATAAGTTATTTTCAAAACTGGGATGCTCTTGGCAAGGCAAAGCATGGTATTAAAATTTATACTAAGAAAATTCTATAAAATCTTTGGGAACTCAGTTAACATACCTATGCCTGACAGAGATAAGAAAAACAGAATAACTTACAAACTATGTGTAACAGTAATAATAGTCATCATTTTTAGTTTAGCATGACTGTGTAACTTCGTTGAGTGTTTCATACAATTAAATACACTTAGTCTCTGTGAAACAGCTATTATTGTTTTCATCAAGTGAAGAAACAGCACAGCACCCCCTTGCCCAGACGGTAGAAAGCTGAGTAGGGCCTGGAAGCAGAAAGCCTGACTGTTGGTTACTTTTTCCTGTGGTTCGGATACAGTTTCACTGTGTCTCCTAAGTGTTCACAACCCAAAATTTATTTACTATTAATTATTAATCAGGTGGAAATTTAATAAGATTACTGTGCACTGCCTCAGAATTCTACCAGCAATAAGGCTGTTACCAGATATAAGCCATTGGGTTCCCAGAGCATGAGATAAATGTGTTCTTTATAGAGTTGTATTTCTTCAGGTATTTTGTTACAGTGACAAACCTGTGACAAATTCACCCTAAACTGTTCACTGTGATGGATCAGGATCCTTTTTCTTACCTGTTGTACTGGTCATTACATTCTTTCTTGTGAATTCACTTTTGCTTGTCAGTCTTATGACATTGCTTTCCTTTTAAGATTTCTTCTGAGTTCAGATGAAAGGTTTATTTTTAAATGGAGTAACTTTCTTTTTCCTAACCTGTCCATATTATAACACAAGAAACTTGTAAACTATAATCAATGTATATCTACCATGGTCATTTGTATAAAACTAGATTAAAGAATAATGTTAGTGTCTTTGATATGAAAAACTAGAAGAGTATTTTGTTCTTAACAGTTTTGCTTACCACTGTCAAGACACCTTTCATGCATCACCGAATGTTCTAAAATGGTTTTTATACATGTAAATTATCTTTGGAAAAGTATAAATTGTAAGATATAAATGTAGTTTTCATTGGAAGAAATAACTTTTCATTTCTTATCCACTAATACATTCCTAGTATTCAATACTGTCCCTATCATGGGAGGATTCTCAATCAATGATTCTAGCCTGAAAAGTAACTTGTGAAAAATGTTGCCCTTTGCTTCTATATCAGTGGAGATAAACATTTTCCTCGAATATTTTATATTACAGTGAGGATTTATTTATTCTCCCAACAACCACTTACACTTTGATGCTGTGAAATACAGAAGTAAGGCTCTTAAGTAATTTGACTGAGTCAGTTTGATATTTGGAAAATACAATTGGAGCAGCAACTAATGTGCTGAAAAAAAAAAAGATTGTACACAATGCCTGCAAATGTAAATACTACCAATTAAGCTATGTTTGTAGGTTGTGTGCCTGCATTAATGACCTTAGAGCTAGCTTCACAAGAATTTTCCTATTTAGTGGGGACCATTCACTATTTCCTGATCCTTACAAAGAATTTCTATTTTACTTTCAGAAACATGATAGGAAAAAAACTAAAATAATTGGAAACACACAGTGAAAAAATGTGCCCCATCAAGCCAGATATGGTGGTTCACATCTGCAGTCCCAGAGCTCAGCAGGTAGAGGCTGGAAGATTGTAGGTCCAGGTCAGCATGGGCTATATAAAGTTCCAGGGCTACAGAATGATACCTTGTCTCAAAAAAGCATGAAAGGGAAAATACAGACACTGAAAACAAAATTGCTTTGAGTTTCTTTTAAGTAAATAAAATGCTTTAAGATTACTGGCTTAAAATCAATTGCCTTTAACTTTCAGAAAATATAAAAATCTTAATTATGGCAGGTGGTTCACTTTTTAAAATAATTAACAGGCTGGAGAGATGACTCAGTGGTTAAAAGCAGTGGCTGCTCTAACAAGAGTACCTGGGTTCAGTTCCTAGTACCCACATGGTGGCTAACAGTATACAATGCCCTCTTGTGGCATCCACAGGCATTGCATGCACAGGTACATTTACATGCATGCAAAAATTCATATGCATGAAATGAAATCAATCAATCAAAAAATTAATGCTAAAAATTATCAAGAAACTCTTAGTAACTTTCTAGGCTGAAAATGATCATTCCTACAGAAATCACTCATTTTTTTTTCAAAGCCAACTCTTCTTATTATGGCCCAATAATTTCTATGGCACCTGAAGAAATATTCTGCAAATCGGCTGTTTAACCATTGACAAGATATATCAAGTAATAAGGATAATGAGATTATAGCCATGTAAAGCAAGTGATTAATAAAAGGGAATGAGGAGTGGGCAAATAAAAGCAACTTTTAAAATGTTTTAACATTTGTTTTATGATTCAGTCAGTCATAACTGGCTTTTCTCTTCTAACTTGATTTTGTTTATTGAATATGTACCTCCTACTAACCCACAATATTCATTCTCTAGTCTTAAAGAAATAAACATACAACCATGATACCCAGCTCAAGGATCACAAACAGGTCCAATCTGATTATCAGAGAATATAAAATAAGAGGATAATATAAAATATGGAGGCTTTGACAATCACCATGCACACAGATCTATACTGGTACATACAGCCATGTGATAAATGATCATTCGCATCTGCCTATGTTATTATTAGGAAACCAATTCTAAAACAGCATTCGGTCAGCTTCCCAGAGCCTTGGGGGTATTTAGAATTGTGCTTGATAGATGAGTTCAATAAATAAAGACTTGAGAGCAGCTCATAAATCATAAAAAACTGATATATTTTAGCAAACAGGACTACATATAAGAATTGCATCTTTTTTAAGATTGCAGGCCAAGCAGCACTGGGAGTCCTTGGAACTGGTTCAGAGGATGATCCTAAAATCATTTGTACTTTGTTAGGGGATCAAAGAAATGTCTCATTCTGTACAAAACAAAGAAACACCAATTTCAGCTGCTCCATCCAGCCTTGCTTCACACCTCTTACCAGTGTTCGCTAAGTGTTACTTCAGGAGGCTCTTCTAGCACACTATGATGGGTTTAACTTGTAACCCTATTTCTTGATGCTGTCTATTTGAAAAAACATGCCAATGGTAATTCATTTTTGTTAGCATAAAGCCACTGTGAAATTATTCTGTTTCACAGAAGGTGTGTGCTGACCTTTAGCTGTCTGGGGTCATGGAGTGTTTTCCCTCTACAAATCGCATTTTTGTCATATTCTCCCTGCCTTGGGAATACAGTCACTCAGGCTGACCTTTGAGAAGGGAGATTGATTGTATGGGGCACAAAGACTACAATGAGAGGAGTTCAGAGCAAACTGAATAAAGCATGTTAAGGCTCTTTTTGCAGCAAGAGGAATGCTGTCAAGAATAAAATGCACAATTATGAGGATGTTCTGGCATCGCAGGTTTGAGCTTCCAGTTCTACCTTGAGTTTCTAAAGACACTGAACCACAACATTACAGTCAACATAAATTTCAGCAACACCTAGATGATGAATTATGAAGAAGAGCGTCAATGAAATTCAGAACTTTTAAATGTAGTTGAATAGATTCTTGCTTGCGGCAGGCAAATCTCTTATTTTCATATTCCTTTCTAAATAATGTTGACAGAAACCTCAGGCTCTACCTCTGCTACAGTAAACATATATAAGAAATCATGGTGTAGATGAAATGAGGAGAAGTTACAAAACATGCTTTAGTTTTTCAAAAGTGCTGACAAATCTGAGAGAGATCTGTGAGTGTGTCCGTGTTTGCTCTGAAAGCCAACATCACCTCCTCAGATCATTTCCCAGGACTCAGTACCCTGCCCCCAACCCAGAATCAATGTCTAACTGGTGCTACATATCATTCACTGTCATTTATTATTATATATATAGGTACTCATTTACTATTTAATTTATTGTACATCTATTGTACTTTCTATTACAGTCATAGGTAATAATTCACTTTATTCTATTGTTATAGTAGTAGGTAATTTTTCACTTACAATTATTTTAAGGGTGGTGACATTTCTGTTTTGATTACTCATTTGTGTTTTCTGCCTGTAAACAGATGTAATTATTTTGTTCACATAAAATCTCACATATATAGAAATAAAGTATTTAAAAATTCATGAAAGCTGAGAGTGGTATGCAAGCCTTTAATCCCAGCACTCAGGAGATGGAGGCAGATGCATCTCTGTGAGATTGAGGCCAACCTAGTTCACATAGTGAGTTCCAGACCAGCTGGGGCTACAAAGACCCTGTCTCAAAAAATTGATGAGAGTATATACTATTATTCAGTCATTAAAAATCAGTTTTGTAGGCTGGGGATGCAGTGGGGATACAGATTGGTCATAGAGCATTTGCCTAGTATGTATAAGGGTTTGGGTTTGATCTCTGGAATAGAAAAAAAAACCCACTTTTGTCAATAATATTTCTATTCTAGGAAATACGCAAAATATAACAGTTTTAAAAAGAGGCAATAAAACTGAATATACATGATGAGCTAATGTAAATATTATCAATATAAGTACATCTGATGTGCATGTGGCTGGGTATGGTGGCACACACCTTTAATCCCAGCACTCCCAAGAGGCAGAGGCAGGTGGACTTCTATGAGATAGAGGTTAGCCTGTAATGTATAGGTTCCAAGCCAGCTGGGGCTACAGGGAGACCCTATCTCAAAAAAATGAAGTACATATTGCACATATACATATTTAAAAATATATGTATAATGTGTTTTATATATAGATATATCTGGGGACTATTAGTTTTATTTAGTTTTACTTTATATAGTTATCTTTTATTATAAATGTCATTTTAAAACTTAGCCAAAGTAATCATTGTTTAAAAAAATTCCCCGCAGAATTACATAAATCCTCATTAAAATGTTTCTATTTGTTGCATGATCCAAGACAACTTGGAGAGTAAAACCAACATAATGATGCCTTTTTGGTGCCTTAGAAATTACATCATCTGAGACAGAGTTTGAGATATGCCTATCAAAGATACTGTGGAAGAGCAGAGTGTTGAGGGAGCAGAGAAGTCACACCACATGGCTTCACAGGACTCAGATGTCAGTGGTTTACAGTAAAGATTAATATTCTGACAAAGTTTCCAAGACGTAGCAATTTTAGTGGCAAGAATTTCAAAGAAAAGGAATGTATTGAATAAACCCACATTAAAAAGAATATTGAATTTAATTGGGCTTTTTCTCCATGCTAGATATGTCTTTCTTTGTGTTTGTACTTATGAGTATGTGTATTTGTGTGGACATAGGAGTTTGGGCGTGTGTGTGTGTGTGTGTGTGTGTGTGTGTGTGTGTGTACAAACCCATACATGAGAATGTGGAGGCCAGATTGACACTGGGTGTCTTCCTCAGCTGCTTTCAACCCATTTTTTTTTGAGACATGTTATTTCACTGAACTTGGAGCTCACTGATTGGAGAGACTGGATGGCTAGCAAGCCTCAGGCATCCTCCTGTCTCTACTCTCACAGTGCTAGGGCTACAAAAGCATGTTGCCACAGTCAACCTTTATGTGGGTGCTGGGGACCTGAACTCAGTTTCTCATACTTACATTGCAAGAACTTTATGCACTGAGCTACCTCCCCAACCCTTGTTGCTATATTTCTTTAATTCGATTTATGGAATTCCTCCCTGTGGTTTTACTATCTTAGTAAAGGTTATCCTTTAAAATTTCTTAAAGACTTAATTATTTTTAGTTTATATATATGAGTGTTTTGTCTGCATGAATGTGCATATACCACATGCAAACCTGTTGCACATGGGGGCCAGAAGAAGATGTCAAATCCCCTGGAACTGGAGTTGTGGATGGTTGTGAGATGCCATATGGGTGCATGGATCCAAATTCTGGTCCTCTGCAATAGCAGCAAATGATCCTAGCCATTGCACCATCATCAGGCTGGAAACAGCCTGATAAATCCTTTTAAAACCAGCATTTATTAAATATCACATCTTTTCTCTTTCTGCCATCTTTTCAATGAATGTATGTGTGCACACATATACTTTCTACATACAGGTATACAGATAGTATATATTTATATAATCCAGGTATAACTACATTATTTGCAGAATAATCTGTATTTGCTGATAGGCACAGAGATTGCCTCTGAATACAGGTTCCTGATTTTTAAGTCTTGTTTTCTTGTTTCACAATTGTTCTGTTTCTTATCAAAGTTTGAGACTGTTGATTCATCACCAACACAGATAATACCTGTTAGCTTGTGACTAGCACTACAGAAATAATTCAGGACTACTGTTTATTGGAAAAAAAATTAAAATAAGTAATACAATCTGGAAGAATAAATGAGCACAGTTGGACCAGAACAACAAACTAAGGTGAAGGGTTAAGTTTGGTGGCTTACATAAAAAAATTAAGACACACTGCATAATTTCTTTCAGTAATCAGAGGCCTTTTAATACCTATTTGGACAGCACAACATGCCAAGGAGCATAAGAAAGAGTTTGTGCAGACAAATGTCTCTTAGAATAGGATACTCTTTCCGAAATGATTAGATTTGTCCTGAGTATTGTAAAGAGAAAGATTTGTCTCATTACGGTACCAGGAAAAACTATTTGTGGAAATGTACATATTTCTGTATCTTTATTTCAGTTTTCAGCTGTTGTTCTCCAGTGACCAGTAGATTAACACAGACTACAATGACCAGTGACATGATTTTGGTGAGGTTCTACGTCACAGGATGTGGAGCTGACTGATGGCTACACTCATTTCAACATGTGCATACCATAGCTTGTCTCTACAACAATATATTTTTTTCCTTTCTACGTTACATTACTTTCTTTACAGAATTTTTTATTCATCAGCAAAAGAAAACAAAATGTCAGAAAATGGCTTTATATATGCTCCTATAATTCTTCTCTAAAATTTGCAAGAGTTGGGTACATTTAAACCTCTATGCTCTGAAACAGAAATAATAAATGTATGACAAAATACCAAGTGTTTGAAGGGACTTAAAAGGAGATATATAGGTAGATATATAGAATGCCTCCTAGATCATAGTGACTGGAAATATGATTTTTATGCCAATAAAACATGTAGGTTTCTAACCGTCGACTCAACTAATTTCTCAAGGGAATGACAGTCTACCCTCAGTTTATATATGTATAGGCGATGATCTCATACCAAACTGTCTCACATATGTTACTATTGGCAAATTAATTTTTAGATGGTTCAAATATTTCAAAGACATAAATTAAAACTGTGTCCAATGTCAAAAATAATTCTTTGAAAATCTGGGAAAACATCATCACAATTATAGTCAATTCTGTTACTACTACTATATGTAGGTGGCTACCCCTGACTTCCAAACAAATATATCAACAGGATTGATAAATTAACCATTTTAAAGTACACCCCTTAGCCTTTTGGCATAAAAATCATCTCACTGACTTTGATTTAACACATAATAAGAAATTTCTTAAGCTAAGCTCCATTTTTAAAAGTTGCATTATTTAAATAAGATATTACAGAATATTCTGCACACAAATTAATACCTTTAGTTTATGATTTACCTTGTGCTCCTGTTAATAATTCATTTTTATCTTTCAAAACTTTAGATTCTTTAACTTTTGCAAATATAATTAGCACAAGAGTTTTACCTTTGAACTAGACCTAATAAAATTTAATATATTTTGAAGAATTCCAATTGCAGTCCGTATTATCTGATAGTAAACTTAACATGTATTTTTTTTTCTTTCTTTTATTTTTTATTTGTGTGTGTGGTAAATGCATGTATGTATGTTTGCATTTGTGTGGATGCATGTGTATGTGGGGGGGGTCAGAGGTTGATGTTAAGTTCTTTACTGAGACAGGGTCTCTTGCTGAACTTAAAGCTCACCCTTTCTGCTAATCAGCTAGCCAGTTTACGTGGGGATCTTCTGCTTCTTTGTCTCATGCTGTCTCATGCCCTGGGATTACACGGGGTGCCACTATGCCTGCCTGCTTTTTATGTGGGTGGTAGGGATCAGAATCCTGTTCTTTATACTTGTGTAGCAAGTGTTGTTTCTACTGAGCCATCTTCCCAGACCAAACTTACATATACTGTTAATAGAAAATTTCTGTTTTAAGTTTACATTAATATTGAGCTAGTGTTTAAAAAATATCATGTTTAGGCCAAAATGAACTTATTATGCCCACAATATATTCCAACACCTAACACAAAACACTATTTTCCAAACAACTGGCAAGAGATCAAGATTCAGGAGAGTAATTTTTCAGTACCAGCACATGCATTCATAGAAGAGAGGAAAAATGGTACTTGCTAAACTCATCAGATGGCAACCTAACACAAGACTGAATACATGACAAGAGTCCATCCTGTCCTGATAAAGGCAGAGAAGAGTGACTTACAGAGACAAGAGTCAGTTAATTCTCAACTTCTTTTTTCTTGAACCTCAAATGTAGTTAATAAACGTTAAGAATTTAAATGGAACAAGGTCATTAGATTTCAGAAGCAGCACACTGACCATTTTCATGATTATGTTTGCAGTTCTATGTACTATATATAAAAGTTACAACAGTCAATGAATTGAAACAAAGACAGGAAAACATAACAGGGCTAAATTACACTAATGAATTTTACTTTCAAGGCCAAGTGTAATAATTGACCATTTCCTCATGAATAATGCATCATATGAGAACAGCAATAATACAGCCTGAGGCTGATATAGAGAGACCTAAAATACCTGACTAACTATAATTTGGCTGCCTATTTTGATAATGGACACTTTTATAGGCTACTTATAGAAATAAGCATACATACCCTGATCTAATACCTCTTCCTCCTCCCGTTTTGGTTGGGGTATTAACACAGTCTTCTCTTTGTTTTCTGTTTCTGTAAAAAATCAAAGAGCCTGAGCATAAGTTTTCAGCAGATATTACACACTTTACTAGTTTACAAGAATTGCGTATCAGCATAAAACATTCAGGATTTTGTGTTCATTACATTATTAAGATTTTTTCAAGAGCTAGAGAGATGTCTTGGTGGTTGAGAGCATTGGTTGCTTTTAAGGAGGACCTGGTTTCAGTTTCTGGCAACCACATGGCAGTTAAAGCTTGGACTCGGCACCATCTTCTCTCCTCCATGGGCATTGTACGCATGTAGTGCAAGTGCTTGCATGCAGGCAAAACATTCATTCACATAACATAAAAACAAACAAACAAATAAGACTTCTTTATGGTAGAAAAGCTCTAATTCACAACCTTCTCACATCCCCAGCATAACTATTAATTACTTGTCTTCTTACATAATGAGGTCACTAGTTTTTGGAAATACATAAATCATTGATAATTTAAAAACTTTTCAACAAACTACTCATATTTATTTTTTAAAAATTGACCACAACAATATTTTAAAGCACTTTAAGAAAACAGTAGGTCATATTCTATGAATTTATTAGCACCTTAATAAATGACCTGATTGCTCAGCTATCTTCCCTCCTAAAATCCTCTTTAGAAGGAAATAAGCAGTTGCTATGGCATTTATGGTTAAATTTACAAAACCCCATGAGGAATCAGCTTGCTTCATTCATTATATGCATGCAAAATAATACAGGGTATGGGTTTTGCAAATTTAAACTAAAGGAATAACAGTCAAGTATGACTATTTTGCAAATGGACAATAAGTTAAGGAATGATATTTAGAGCGAGACCCCAAGAGCTGAGACTGGTAATATCAAGAAGACTTGTTCTTTGCATGAAAAGCCACATCAAGCAAATAATTCAAGATATGGTTGGAGATGATAACCAGTTTCAGTGTTTAGGATATGGTGCAATTTATAAATTCATGAATCACAGAAATCATTTGTGCCTATGGAAGGAATGAGGTAAAAATAACACAAGAATTATATGACAAAAGGTCTACATCAATAGGCGTGGTCTCAAAACATCATTTTTCAGCCCTGGCTGACATATGTCAGTTTTGCTTTTATGAATGTAGAATGTATGTGTATCTCTGTATGTTTGTGGGTGCACCTGGATGTATGTGCATATTATGAGAGGGGCCAGAAGTTGACACTGGGTGTCTTCTTCAATTTCTCTCCACCTTATTTTTTGAGACAGGATCACACGCAGAACCTAGAGTTTGTTGATTCAGCTAGA
The DNA here is from genome assembly GCA_035773235.1 of Eospalax fontanierii. Taxonomy (NCBI): domain Eukaryota; kingdom Metazoa; phylum Chordata; class Mammalia; order Rodentia; family Spalacidae; genus Eospalax; species Eospalax fontanierii. The sequence continues at coordinate 36,867,870 of CM069527.1, forward strand.
GTGGCTGGCCAACAACCCCAGGAATTCTGGTTTTACCTCTGCAGGGTTGAGATACACATGCATACAAGTAGATGGGTGCTAGTGATCGAAGCACACATGAGAAGCACTACTCCTACTGTGTGTGTGTGTGTGTGTATGCACATATGTGCATATAGTGTATCTCTATTCATGTGGGTGAGCCTGTACGTGAGTATGTGTGCTTGTGGAAGCTAGAAGTGAACATGGATGCTTTTCTGAATCACTCTCCTTATTTTTTCACAGTAGGTCTTACTGATCTGGCTAGGCTGGCTAGCCAGGCAAGCTCTGGAAGCCTACTACCTTTGCCTCCCTAGTGTGGGATTACAGACATATGCCACTGTGCCTTGTTCTTTACATGGGGGCTGGAAATCTGAACTCAGGTCCTCATATGTTAAATACTTCACCAAATGTGTCCTCTCTCCTATGTTCCCAGCCCATGTGCCTTCTTTTACTGTTTTGATGGAGATTTTTCAGGGAAAGAAATCATGTGAAAGGGAAAAAGGGGGAGCAAGAACATGTGTGCATATGTGACTGTCTGAGTAGAGGGACAAAGATGACTCTACATCAATCAGTCAAATGAGACACTAAGGAAAATACAGAACACAAAGCCTTATGGTACTTTACATTAAGCACGCAACTCACCTTTGTGATGCCCGTGCATCATAACCATGTCAGACTTCACAGGAACTGGAATATTGGCCTCGGGTGGTATAGTTCGGAACATATCTGGAGCCACATTCTGTGTACAGGTCATGAAGGATACTGCATGCTTGGCTTCCATGTAATACATGATGTATAAGTTGCACATTTCATCACTAGATGTGCCACTGAAGAGAAAAAAATCAATACAACAACTCAATCATTCATTAAAACACAAAACACATTTTTTTTTGGTCTTTTTGATAGAGTCTCCCTATAGACTCAGCAGGCCTGGAACTCACCATGTAGACAGGCTGGCCTTGATCTCACAGAGATTTGCCTGCATCTACCTCCCAAATGCTGGGATTCAAGGTGTGTGCCACCAGGCCCCGCTCATAAAACACATTCTTTTTAAAAATAATATTTATTATTTTTTTCTATATGTATTAGTGCTTTGTCTGCACGTACATAAGTGCACCTGTGTCATGCAATGCCTGCAGAGGTCAGAAGAAGACTTTGGATCCTCTGGAACTGGAGTTATGGACGGTTTTTACCTGCTATGTGGGTGCTGGAACCAAACCCAGGTCCTCTGCAAGTGCAGCCAGTGCTCTTAACTGCTGAGCCATCTCTCCAGCCCCCAAACACATTCTTAATGCAAGAAAATGCAACCAGTAACTCCTCTAACAATAGACTCAAAGGTAAAAAGACCGCATTTACTGTACAGTTTCATTAAAATCCGTCATGGTCTCCAACATCAAAGACACACTGTCAAAGGTGTACTTACACCTACCAATGGAAAATTGGCTTGAGGTTACTACATGGATATCACTAAGTATCATAGATGAAAATGGCATTTAAATAGCTCAAAGATACTATTTTTTCTCTCTTAAGATCCTTTATTCTTTATATCTTTTCAATGTTACTAAAACCCATAAATCAGGCAAGTATTTTTCTCATAAATTATCTTGTTTACTTAATGAAGGTGTAATGGTTAGAGTGTCAACTTGTCATAATCTAGAATCATCTGGTATTCTGATTTCATTCCTGTTGCTATGATAAAACACTCTGACCAAAGGTAACTTAAGGGAAAAAAGGGTTTATTTCAGCTTACAGATGACAGTCATCACGGAAGGAAGCCAGGGCAGGAGGGCAGGAAGTCAAGTAGGAACCTAAAGCCAAAACATGGAGGAACACTTCTTGCTGGTTCATTTGTAGGCTCCTTCTTAGCAAGCTTTCTTCTATAAGCCATGGCCACCTGTCCACCACAGGCGATCATTTCCTACATCAACTAATTATCAAGACAATCCCCCACAAACAAGCCCACAGGCCAATCTGATTTGCGAAATCTCTCAACAGAGACTCCCTTCTCAGATGACTCTAGGCTGTGTGGGCATGACTGTGGAGATGGTCTTGATTGCGTTGTGGCGTGGAAAGAACCAGTCTAACGTGTGTGGCATCATTCCCAGGGTTTGGGTTCCAGACTGTATAAAAGAGAAGGTGAGCTGAGGTGAGCATGCACGCATTCCTTCTTTATGGGATCTTGACGGTGGACGTGACCAGCTGCTTCAAGTTCCTGTCACCTTGTCTTCCCTGCAAAGGTGGGCTGTAAGCTCAAATTGTGAGCTAACTTAAACTCCTTTTCCCCACGTTGCTTCTTTATTTAGGGTTTGTTTTTTATCACAGCAACAGAGATAAAACGAGGACAGATGGTAAAGTTTATAATACATACATAGGAATAGCACATATTATTTACAAGTACACTTACAATCGAGAGCTTAGAAACTCATTTTGGATTTCCTGCCTCCTTTTTATGGTCAGATGAATCCAGTCACCTGGACATCATAAATGTAACGCTGATATCTGGTGTTGCAACTAGTGTGGTAGCAAGCAGGAAAAGAATACGCAGCAGAAATGCAAAGTGGCATCAGCCTAACGTCTTGCAAGGCGCTCCTATCTGACTGAGGTGAGCTGTGAAGCTGACAGATTTTTTTTTTAACTGAGAAACATATTCCTAAGAAAATAACTATGCATAATAGAAATAATATCTTGTAGTTTACAAAGCATGTTTCTCTTCTTTTTCAGTCCAAATGGGTTGCTATTATTTTAGTTTCGTTATAGTTATTAAGAAGGAATTGCTTCCATAGGCTTTCAGGAGACTTGTAAAGGTAACCTGCTTCTGGAAAACGAAGAAGCATTTGGTTCTTAGTTGTAATAATTTTTAGCAAACCTATGCTAATCAAAAATAAGGTGGACTGTTTGCTCTAGAGAACTGCATCACTGTTGATTTTTCCAGCAGTATCATGCAGTGCTCACTTCTCCATGGCAACAGAAATGACATCAGCAAGGAAAGGAAAAAAAAATCTTCCAACTAGGGATGCGTTTCCTCTCAGCTTAGAAGATGTACAACTCTTGTGAGACCTCGGGAATTGGCTCCTGCCATGAGAAGGTCTGTTTACCCTTCAGCAATCATTTGGCTCTTCACTCAGATATGTATCAGTATAAATGTCTCCCATGAAATAAATGCAAATGGTGAAGTGCAGTCCCAACCAAACATCTGTTCACTATGTACTTCATGGTGTCAAAACAGCATCTAAAAATCACCTAAAATTGTCTTTGAACAGTTTTAGAGTTGGTCAGAAAGTTATGTGCTCTAAAACGGATGGCTGGTGCCAAAAATAATAAACCAGAGCCTCCTCCATATTATTCTTTTCCTCCTTGTTCAAAAAGAGGAAGTTATGTAGGAAAGGGATCCAGCTGTGCAGGAAAAGGACTGCAGTGTGCAGCTCTAGCTTAGATTCCTCTGAGTCACCTGTCACGAGCCCAAACAAAACAAGCATTTAGGCATTCTAAATGAGGGGAAGGGGACATTAACAAACAATTCAATAAACCTTCAATGCATCCATGGACAAATGCCTTCACATTTTATCTGTTTGGATCATCAATGCCCAGGCTTCCACTAGGGAAGGTATGCCCATGTATGCCACCGTAAGCAATTCAAGCACTATCCTCATCTTTTTCCTTACTACTGGAACACTTAAACAAAGCAATGTCACTATGACTGCTGGTCTAAAAATTGACTCCTCGCATAAACAGAATAATTTATTATATGAATTATGTCGTTTTTATATCCTATAATTTTTTCACTCTTCCTAATTTTCTTCTAGAGTTGTATCTCCAAAACTGTTTGGGGATTTAATGCTCTTTCTGAAATGGTTCTAAATAAGTTGAGAAAAACTTCCCTGTGGTCAAATATGGAAATACTGTTTTACAGGAATTATACAAGATTGTGTACTGCTGGAACAAAATCCATAAAGTGCTCATGATTCCGTATTGGATAGGGGTGGATACAATAGTCACTATTCCCTACTTGAATTTGACCAGGCTCTTTGTGCCGCTTTATGATCCCGAACATAATTTAAGAAAAAGCTGTACTATGATACTTATGGGTTACTTCCATATATAGAAATATAATCTATATTGTTCAGGAATCAAAAGAGTTACTTATATAGAGGATTTGTAGACATATAAAATACAATGCCTTTATAAAACAATCATACACAATATTATGCATAGTATAGCTATTCAGAATTGATGGCAGTTGTAACACCTGTACAAGATCAAGCCAGTTAAAAGCTCCATCATGGAGGGGATAGAGGTGACACCCCGAGCTGAGGGGCTATTGGCAAATGATGTTTCCTGGTGAATAGGGAGAGTAATTTTCTTTGGGGAGGGTGGCCACTAGTGGTTTGCCTATGTTCCTGTGTTTGACCCCATACCATGCATATATGGGTGGCATTCCTGGACTCAGTGGGTTATGAGAAAATAAAAATGAGGGCATGACGTGAGACAGAGATGGGAGATGGGTCGAGAGTGGACCGGGGAGGGCTGGAGGGAATTAGTAGTAGGTGCAGATGATCATGATGCATTGCATACATGTATGGAATTTCCTTTTTTTTCTTTTTGAGACACGGTCTCCCTGCAGCCCCAGCTGATCTCGAACTTGCTATGTAGACCAGGCTGGCCTTAATCTCACAGAGGTTGGCCCGCCTCCTCCTCTCAAGTGTTGAGATCAAAAGCGTGTGTCCCCATGCCCTGCCTACGTATGTGACACTTTCTAAGAATAAAATCTGAAAACTTAAAAAATAAAAAAAAAAACAGAGGGTTCAAATTTGAAAAAAATTATTGTAGCAATTTGAGAAATAACTAATATCACCAAGTTTCAAAATAACTAAAAAGAATATCTTGCTAATATACATAACCTTAAATAAAATTTTGGTGTTTCAAAGCTTGTTTTATGTATACTTGGAGGATTAAAATCTATTTTATTTTATGTTCTTTATGTGTATGACTTTATTGCCTGCATGTGTGTTAGTGTACCCATATCATGCAATGCTCATGGAGGTGATAAGGGCCTCGGATCCCTTGGAATTGGAGTTAAGGACAGTTGTTAGATGTGTGAGCTGGGATTTGAACCTTGGTCCTCTTGAAGAGTGGTTAAGGGTGCTCTTAACCACTGAGCCATCTCTCCAGACCCTACTTGGAGGATTTAAAAAAAACAAGTTATTTATGAGTATATGTCTGTGCATGTATGTGCATGTGCCTGTGGGTGCCCTTGGTGGTCACAGGGGGTTCAATACCCTGGAGCTGGAGTTACAGGGGATTGCGAGTGGCCTGATATGGCTACTGAAAACCAAACCCTGCTTCTGTGGAAGAACAGTAAGTGGTATTAACCACTGAGCCATCTTTCCAGCTCCAGGACTCAGTTTTTAATGGGCAATTGAAAAAACTACTAATTTATATTATCCTTTTGAAATAATTAAATCTGGAGCTGTGTGCTCACTGGAATCAGTAACCCATTCAATGATCAGGAAAATAATCCACTGCTACCACCTTCAAATCAGCGGGAGATAGATTTCCCTTTAAAAAGACAAAAAGAAAGAGAAACTATAGTGAGCAGCTGGGATGTGAAATGACAGTGTGGCACAAACTGAAATAATTTTATACTAATAAAGAGACAAGGAAATCAATGACTATTTTAGAAGTTGTACAGAGCAAAGGACAATTATGTGTTTGAAAAATGAACACAGCTAAGTATTTCTAAATAATATTATACTTTGTTCTATATAACTAGCTATTGTAGTTTATTATTTTAATGAATTTGTGAAAATAAAACCAATATCTAGCAACTTCTAGCCTGGATTATCTTGCCATGTATTGTTAGCTTGAGAGAAATTATACACATATATGTAGAAGTATCCACATACATCTATTTTCACAGTATACTAATGCAATTAATACACAAATTAATTTATTTGTATCAGAGACAATTATTTTTTGGAGACAAGGTCTCATTTTGTAGATTCTGTGGCCTAGAACTCCCTGTGTTGACTAGGCTGCCCTCACACTTAAGGAGATCTGCCTATCTCTGCTTCCCAGGTGTTAGGATTGAAGGTGCGTACATCATGCCTGGCTCAAATAGGTTCATCTTTAAACATGAGATTTTTGTCAACTCACCAATGCCATTCATTTGAAATACTGATTCCAGGAAGCAAAACTAAGTTGAGCAAATAATTTAGAAATCTTGGCTATCACAAGGAAAATTTCATTGAAAGAAATGAATACAAAGAGACATGCTTATTAATTCCTTTCTATCTATAACTGAACTTGTAGTCAGGTAGTTGAACTCTTCCTATATGACAGGTAGCCTATCATATAGGAAAAATGCTTAGGATTCAAATCATCCTTAGTAGCAGCATCAGAATTTGTCAATTTCTTCCACAGTCATTCATTATTTTTTAACTCTAAATAAAAACCAAACCAAACAAACAAAAAGTTCCCTTTAAACCAGACAGATTGCTTTCTGTATTACTGAGGGAAGATTCTGACACACAGAACCTTATTTTCCATAGAAGTTAACATATGGAAATCAACTGCTAATCTGAATAGTTTTTAACACAGAAAGGCTTTGGGGATGAAGGCTGTTCTCACTTGTTTGTCCTTGCTCTTTAAAAACAGACTTCAGTATAGTGTGGTTCTCTAAATGATGACTGTGAGCATCACAGCTATTACAACACAGCATTGCACTTCTTCACAATAAAGTGCTCATGTGGGGCTGGAGAGGTGGCTCAGCAGTTAAGAGCATGGACTGCTCTTGCAGAGGACCCAGTTTCAATTCCCAGTACCCACATGGTAGCTAATAACTGTAACTTCAGTTCCAGGGGATCTGACACGTTCTGACCTTCTTGGATATTGCACAACATGGGTGCACTTACACACATACAGGCAATACACTCATACAGATAAAATAAAATAAAAAGAATCTATTAAAAATAATAAAAATAAAGCACTTGTGCGATAAATTCCACTTTACACTAGCATACTTAATAATGATGCTTTAAATCTGACATGCTGTAGTAAGCCTGAAAAGAAATAAAACCTCAAGAATGAATGTTGAATGATGAATCTGCCTACAACTTATAATGTTCTAATATGGTGGCCCTGATATATAATACTGCTGAGTAATGACATTTCTGAAAAATATTTATCTACATTTATAAATCTACCATCTATCTAGTCTCATGGAGGTTTTTATAAAAGTATTTTATATTAGAAAGATACATATTAGAGATTCAGGGTAGTGCCAACTATTCTGAAATGAGTCAGTTAGAAAACTCCAAATATTGTTGTATATCACACTTAGGTTACAGGTAGTGATACTCTAAGAGCTTAATGGTTGCCTCACCCCTAAGCTTGTCTCTGATAGTCAACAGATGCTGGAATAAAACATAACCAAATTGTATAATACTAATTTTGGAAAGAAATATGAAACTTAAAGAAGTCATTTTATAAAACTTGAGTGCTTCATGGTGCTCTTAAACTTGCACATCAACTGTGACCAAAGAGTATCATATGCAACATGAAAATATCACAACTGAAATTTATAATTTGTATATTATTGTCATTGTTGACTTCCACTGTCAACTTGACCCTCGGGAAGAGGGCAATTTCAACTGGGCAATGTCCTTTATTGGACTGGTCTTTGGGCATGTCTGTGAGACATATTTTTGATTATTGAGTGATAGGAGAGGGTCCAGCCCACTGTGGGTAGTACTACTTGTGAACAGATGGTCCTGGGTTATATACGAAAGCAGACTGGGCACTGGAGAAATGGCTCAGTGGTTAAGAGTACTGGCTGCTCTTGCAGAGGACACGGGTTCGGTTCCCAGCACCCACATGGCAGTTAATTACCATCTGTAACACCAGTTCCACAGGATCTGATGTCCTTTCAGGCATCCACAATCAAAACACTCATATACATAAAATAAAAATGAATTAAATAATAAATTAAATTAATTTTTAAAAAGAGCTTGAGCATTCCTCCCAGGTCTATTCTTTAGTTTCTGCCTCCAGGTTCCTGCCCTGAGTTCTTATCAGAAGAATTTCTCGTCTTTCCTCTTCAAGTTGGTTTTGGTCAGAGTGGTTTCTCATAGCAATAGAAAGAAAACTAGAAACAACTGTATACTAATGAGATGAAAAAAAACTACAATGGTAACTAAAGTGCTATATTTAGCTTGTATAAAAAGTTTTTAGACATTGTCATTGCTCTTTTGTTCATATTCTCAATAACAAGTGAAAATATGACCAAAATAGTTATCCAAACAGGTAACTGATACCTGTAAATCCTCAAGAATTAGCATGAAATTTTAATCTATAAACTTTTAGGGTGACAAGGTGACTTAATTAACTTAATTGGCTGACTTAAATAAATTCTGTTTATTTAAACTTGATTAAACATTTGAAATGAATTTACAGAAGTGTCACATTGAGTATGAAATATGTAAGGCAGTCAGGCAATGATACTGATTCTTCACAGATGAAATGGTACAATGTTACTAGTATATAATCCACTACAATATCTTTTTAAAAAGATATATATGTATATATTTGAATATATCAATTTTATCATGAGTAACTTGATTTAGTCCAACTGTTTAAAATATACTTGTGCTATTACTTCTGACTGACAAATTTTAATTATACACATTTATTAGGAACAATATCATGTTTTGCAATAAGCATATGAAAAAGAATAATTAAAGTAATTTAACATATCCATCAACTTGAATATCATTTCCTATGGTAAGGTATTTGAAATTTACTTTTTTATCTATTTTAAAATACATATTATTATTGTGTATGGTCAATAACCTTCTTGTATAACAGAAATGAAAAGCTATTCTTGTCTATTTGAAACTTTATAGCCTTTGATCAACAACTTCCAGTCCCCTCCTCTTTACTTCCCCCAGCTCCAGGCCCTGGTGACCACTACTCTCTCGCTTCAACTCTCCAGATTCCACATATAAAAGGGACATCAATGAGCTGGCGAGATGACTCAGAACATACATACATACAGACAATAAATAAATGTAACACATTACCTTAAGTGAGGTCACACAGTATTTGTCTTTCTGTGCCTCACTTATTTTACCTAGTACAGATTAATCCACCTTGTCACAAATGACAGTTTTTCTCTTTTTCTTTTAAGGCTGAACAGTGTTACATTGTGTAATATGCCATATTTTCTCTCTTCCCATTCATTCATAGATGGACATGTAGGTTGTTACATCTTCCTGGTTTTGTTTTGACTTGAGACAAGATCTTCCTATGCAGCCAAAGCTGACTTTTAACTCACTATGTAGACCAGAATGGTCTCAAGATCCTTCAGCCTCTGGGCTGCTAACTAACATGTATGTACTACCAAGCCTGGATCTAATTTTCAAGACAGCCTTTGGAAGTGAATGTACTATGGAAAAAGTTATTATTTCTAAAAAGTATTTATTATTTATTTTTATTTTATGTGTATGAGTATGTAAGGGCACCTGTATATGCAATGATTGTAGAGGCCAGAAGAGAATGTTGAATTGCCTGAAACTGAAGTTATACATGGTTCTTAGTCACCATATAGTGTTGGGAATGCAACTGAAGTCCTCTGAAAGAGCACCCAGTGCTCTTAACCCCAGAGCCATCTCTATAGCCCCCAAAGTCTGTATTTTTAAAAGTGCTTTTAACAGGCATGAATGCTCCACTCAAGCAAACTTTTCTCTAGTCCTAAAATTTCCACCTTACTAGAGTTTAACTTCTGTGGAAGTGCCACTCAACTGGAAAATCTTCCTAGCTGACCAATGCCAACACAGTTTTCCTATAAAAATCAGTTTCCAGGTAGCTTCAAGATAAAAAAGCTTCAAAACTCTAAGTTAATAATGGCCATCTGACTGCCATAGATTATCCTGGAGCAGGTATAATATACCTAACTGCTCCAAGCTCTGTGTCAGACCTATGTCCAAATGGGCTTGACATTCTGTGCATGTGTATGGGGTAAGTGGAAGGGGATAATGATGGAGGGGGTTTTACAGAGTATCTTGTAATTTAACAGACAGTATATTATAATTTTCTACTGTTTCCATTTTCAACTGTGATCCTGTAGTACCCTATGGAGATTGTGTCTGTAATTTTACAAAATACAGAAATGCTGTAGGTGGTATCTTTCTAAAACTAAATGTCATATTAAATACTATGGAAAGATAGTATTATCAGAAGGATTTTATTCATGATTAAATTTTTTCAAACCCACCTTATTAGTTTGTCATTCTACTGGAAAAAAAAATTGCTCCGTAGTATGAATTAAATATTCAGAATAGGAACTCACCCGATAACTTAACTTCCTATAATCACTTTCTATTTCTATATTACAAAATGATATTTCCTTTAGCCCACATGAGAATTACAAAGTGATCGGCTGGTATTACCATTTTGGGGTATTATGTTTAAGCAAAATGCACATTTAAAAAAATAGGCTCAAATTATTCTAGACTCGTGAAATGGAAAGAGGCCTCTGGAGACATTCTGACTTCTCATTCTAGTACTATAACAAGCCATTAACTTCTGCAGCTGAAATTACCTCACAGAGGAAGCTCCAAGGGTAGGATATGGTCGGGGTTACAAGCCTTCTGACAAACAATAAAGGTCTTCTAGACCAAAAATTTCTACATTTTCTACCCTTGAACTTGTACATCAAGGCTTGGATAGAGATTACTTTTAACTACTTTGTTTACTTATTGCAAAAGGTTAACAAAATACCCTCTGTCATTTAACTATCATTCTTGTGGGACCACAGGGTGTAAAGCACAGCAGCAGATCAATACATCCTGGATCACTTAACTTCTAGTACTTACACTGCCACGGGGTGAACCGCCTGGTTCCCCCTTTGAAGCATAACTGGGTCTATGCTGTCAAGCCTTGTTGTTTCCCCACTTTTTAACCATCATTATTTCTGCCTACTCAATAATTACATTGTTTTCTTCTAGTCTTTCCCCTCAAATTATAAAAAAATTATATACAAGGAAAGCTGTTAGGAAACTTCTTTAATATAAATTGGTGCTTTCTCATTTTTTCTATAAAAACTCCCTCTTACAGTGACATGAACGATCTCTCTCTTTATGGCATGTCCCTCTGTAACTGGCATTAGTGTTGTTCTTGTCTCATACCCAGTGTCCTTCCTAGCTGGCAGTTAGTGTTGTTAGGACAATTTTGTTTAGTATATCTAATGCATGTTTTCAGAACTTTACTCTCTGTAACTCCTCTCAGGTTTCCAAGTGGCCTCAGTAAATATCTTAAAACCTAGTTTAATATAGAAAGTCCCTCTGTTCTTTGCTAACAGAAACCATAGGAGGCTTTGCCTACCATCTTTAATATTTTCATAGTATTTTATATTATTTTAAAGATTTTATTTTCCAAATGGTGATTAAATAATAACTAAGTTTTAATTCTTATTATTGTTTTAATCCTTATTATTATTGCCATTTTCCTTTTTTTCAACATACACATATTTTTTTAACTGAACAGACCCCCTCCCTTATCTGCACCCCTCACAGACTTCTGTCCCCTGGATTTCATGCATTCTGTCATATATATTAAGGCCTATCTAGTCAAGTTTGTGTTCCCAGATGTCCACTGGTGTTGTAGACCAGAATGGCCTCGACTTTACAGAGATCTGTCTGCCTCTGCCTCCCTAGTGCTGGGATCAAGGGCGAGTACCACCACATCTGACCTTTCATAGTACCTCTTTTGGAAGAGTTCAGTGTGTTTTAGAAATTTTTATTTAGCGTAATATAATATATTAATAATTATTTATTTCAAGGAGCCTTAGCATTTTGGGAAATAGTTATGTCCTGAAACCCCCTTTTGGAAAAGAGCTGCACAGGATTCTCAGTTGGTATATAGACAACAGAAAATTAAGTACATCAATTTTAGCAGACAAAGAATCTTGCTTCTAAGTACTAGTTTGCTCGAATTTAAATATAGAGCAAAAGGAACCTTGCAAAAACAAACATCATAAACTTGTTATTTCCTTTATTAAGGGGTCTTGAGAGAGGGTTGGAGAGATGGCTCAGTGGTTAAGAGCACTGACTGCTCTTACAGAGGACCTGGGTTTGATTTCCAGCACCCACATGGTAGTTAACAACTGTCCTTAACTCTGGTTCCAGGGGATTTTGACACCCTCTTCTGACTCCTATGGGTTTTGTATGATACAGGTGCGCTTACATACATGCAGGCAATATCCTCATACATATAAAATAAATAAATAGAATATTTAAAAAAAAGAAGTAATAGAGAATCCCACGGTAACTACGGAAGGGAAAAATATGACAGCAAAGGTCTTGATGAAGCAGGAATAGCAGAAGCATGCAAAAATGAGTCCTTTTCTAGAGCATTCCCAAATCAGTCAGTCTGGAAGTGTCAAAATGCTAGTTTGTTGTAATTGTTCAAGACAGACCCAAATTGTGTATAATTCAGTCAAAAAAGATAACTATCACCTCTTGCCTAATAAAGTCTCTTTTAATAGGGTGTGTGCAGAATCTTACCCAATGTGGGTGGCCTCTGTTCTCCCCTCACCAGTGAACACACATCTTGCTGCCAGAATGTCACCAAAAGTAACATCTACTGGGTGTTCCACAGGGTAGAAAGCCTGACAAGAAAACAAATACAACAATTCACCTAAATTACCAGTGCCATCCAGAACTACACGTCTGATTCATGTGAGGCTTGGAGCATTGTGGGTAGAGAGGATAGAGACAGACAGATACCCCTCAATCCCCACACAAATAATTGCTGGATAAAAAGAGCTCCCCCCTTAATTCATCAATTCCACATTATGGCACAAGTACCAGACTTTGGAATACACAGAGACTGTTTATAAAGGCATTCAACCAAAACCAAACCAAACCAAACCAAACCAAACCAAACCAAACCAAACCAAAAGAACAACAAAAAAACCCACAACAGAGTATTAAAAAAAAGCTTTCCAAAACACTGGCTACAAGAGAGAGGAGAAAATACTGACATCGTATTGAGAGAACTGATATGGAAAGCACTAGACTGGAAGTTCTAAAAAAGAGGTTATACAGCTCAGATATACAGGGACAGCAGACCTGAGACACAGACTCTAGGGAAATTAAAAAAGTGCTACGTAACAATTTTTTTGAAAGAACTTCCTCTTATAATTTAATTAGGCTGTGCGCACCTGTGGCAGCTGGGGGCTCTGGCGTCCGATCAGTGTCCACTGTCCATTTCTTACTCTGTATCCACTCACTACCTTACCTAATGAAGACAAGTTAGAGTCGTGCAATATAACAAGATATTAGGAAAGTAAAAGCCAAATTTACTTCCTTTCCACAAATAAAATCTGAATATTTTCAGGATGCAAAGCACTGTATCTTAATGCAACTCTATAAACATTCAAGGTAATTTATAATTATTTTCATTGAAATATATTTAAAGTCAAATATAATTTACATTTTACATCTATGGCACTAAAAAGCACAGAGGTAAATATTTCTAACCATGCGCAGTTTAAGTTTCTTACCTAAATGGTGAGTGTGAACTCTATAGGCAAACACATGCATTGGATACATTTTATAATGGCAGGAAATGTCAGAATTCACCACTGTGAGAAATGAAACAGAGAGAAGTCATTGTTCAAGTGGAAAATGTCTCAAGACACTAGGCACTAGGGCTTTCCCTGTGCCTCATTTCATACCAGTAGACATTAAGCATTGATTCTGTGCCAGACATTTTCCTAAAATGAATTAAGAACTTTTTACTTCATGTTTTTATTTCAGTCATCAACAAAATAAGGGTGAAAGTACACTGTATGTGAAAACAGAGGCGTAATTTATTTTTATTTTGAAATTCATCCATTTGGAAAAACTCAAATATATATGTGTATATATATATATATATATATATATATATATATATTTGAGTTTATTTTTCTTTTATTAGTGTTTTGCATACATGGGAGCCTGGTGCATGCAGAGACCAGAAGAGGGTGCCAGGCACCCTGGGAATGGAGTTACACAGATGGTTGTAATCTCTCAGGCAGATCCTGGGAACTACACTCTGCTCCTCTGCAGGGAGCAGCCAGTGCTCTTAACCACTGAGCTATCCTTCCAGCCCCTATTTTAAACTTCAGAGCAAAAAGAATTTTTAAAAAATGAATAGAAATACCTAAAATTATTAAGTTGGTAGCTGCGATTTAGAAGGAGCCCATTTCATGTTTCTTACAGTCTAGCATGTAGCAGTAAGCCAATAAGCTTTATTTCATCACACAGAAAAATGTAATGAAACTGCACTGAACATGAATTTTAAAAGATTAATACTTAAATATATTTAATGTAAGACTTTCATTGGATCAACAATAACATATGTATTTTCATAGTTTTAGGTCAACTTAGGAGAGACAGGCGCTATTCCCATTTGCAAGTATATAAATCAGTATAAGTACAAAGACAGAGTTGGTGCTGGATTTGATAGCCTCTTGATGTTTTTCAACTTTCTATTCAATAGTTTTACCCTTGTATATTATATAGTTTATTTTTATATCTAAAGAATCAATTTTGCAAAATAAAATTAGCTCTATACATTTATAAAACAGTAATATAAATCTGTTCTTATAGATCAATTGATGACATAATGGCTACTACTCACCTTTCTCCCCTGCTGGAATAACAGTGTCAACAGACATCATAAGGTACATGCCAGCAATTAAAGGTTGTCTGAAAAAACAAAAAGCAGAATTTCTCTAAATTCTGTGATAAAGCCAAAATATTTTCTTGGAAAGACATGATCTATCTGTGCACACACTGGTTTATAAAATGTGATTCTCGTGTCCATTAAAATGAAGCAGAATAGAAGAAGAGACAGAACATTTCACAAAGCCTTTTCTTCAGTTTTGCTTCTGTTTTTACGAAGGTATATAGTAATGAAGGTTCCTGGGATGGCTAATTTTATACGGCAACCTGTTTAGACTGTGGAGTCTGATTGTTGGGTCACACACCAGTGTGGGTGTTGTTGGGAAAGGATTTGTTAGTGTTGCTCTTTTAGATGTGATTAACCTTACAGATCCGAATTTTCACATTATTCTCCATAATCTGTCTTATTCAGTCTTTGAAAGGCCCAAGAAATCAAACTGAGATCCCTTGAAAATAATGAAATTCTCTCTACAAACTGCCTTTGGACCCAAGAATGCAACATTAATTCTTCCCCGAATGTCTAGTTGGCCCTATAGATTTAGGACTTGTCAGTCATACAGGAGCATAAGCTAATCCCTTCAGTCTCAACCATCCTGTCTTACTCCCTCTCCTCTCTATCTACCCTTCTTCCTCCTCTCTTGTTTTCCTTCCTTTATTCCCTCTCTCTTCCTATCCCTGCCCTCCATAATCCAGGCTTCTCTGGAGAACCCTAAAAGAGGTGTTATGATCCTACGCTGTGATGTTCATGTCCTTGTCTATCTCACTTGAGTGTGGGCACTGAAAATGTAGGTACTTGTCTCTAACAAACAGAATATGCCAAGTATGATGGCAGGCCACTTCTAAGGTTAGGTTATAAAGAGATGCTAGCTCAAATCTCATCTTTCATAGAAGCCCTTGCTTGCCTTTATTATTATTTGTTTATTTGGTGTGATGGAAGCCAGGTACCATATTGTCAGCTGGAGTGTTTATAGTTCCTATGGGAAAAAATGAGGAGAACCACAGCCATCAGCCAGCAAAGAGATGAATCCTGCCAATAACCATGTGAGAGACTGGAGGTAGCTCTTCAATGGTTGAGCCCCGCAATGACTGAACCACCAAGGAGCCTCTTGCTGTAGCTTTTTAAACACCTGCCCAGGTCACTGACCCACAAGATACTGACATAATAAACAATCACTGTTTGGAGCCAGTAAATTAAGGTTTATTCACCTTCCATAACAGATAACTAAAACAAGGAAGTTCCCACTTTCAAGTTCTCAAAGATCTTATCTAGACAAACCGGGGGCACTTACGGCACACGTGTGAGATGTAAGGACACACCAGAGCAGTCCTTGTGATTATCTGAAAGCATAAATGTGTGTTAAATAAGAACATGTGAAACAGATCTCAGAGTAAGAAATTTTAAATGGTCTTAACATATTACTTAAAACATCAAATTATGTTACGTTTGTTCTCTGAAGTACTTGGCAAACTACTTTTAATTTATTAATTCCTCTCATTGTCAAGGCATCACAAGAGCAATGAAAGCTTCCTATCCCGATCAGTTATGGCTTCCTTGCAGAAGGCCATACAATGGGCAAGAAGTCATAGAAGCAGGTGGCTACTGTGCTCTGAGTTATATTTTCCAGAAACACTGGAAAAGTTGGTAAAGTGGCTAGGTTGTTCCACAACCTATACAACCAGGTTTTATTTCTTTTCTAAAACAGAAGCATCCTATATTGTGGGCTCTGAGGGTATTCTACTACCACTTCTAGAGTCTGCCATGTCTCACACTGATACCTTGGAATCCCCTTGTCTGCATTTCAAAAAATACTCCTTCCTACTTTAAAAGGCACCCGAGCCTCATTCATTTTCTACCCTAACTTCGGTTAAGAGCCTTTGAGTAACTCACAGCAGCTGTGGTTGCTTGTGCAAGACCTACACAAAATCAGCCAGCCAACATTCCAGCATAGTGGCAGAGGGGCTTTTCAAGTCCCACCCCTAGCTGAGGACCTTTTGGTAGTTGATGGCTGTTGGGGGAAGAAGGGCCAGGTTTCTTTAGGGGTGTGGCCTCTGGTAGATTATCCATGCTTTTGTGAATGACCCAACCCTTCTTATATGGGAAGTACTAACTGGACTCAGTGGGTTATTAAACAAGAAAAGATGACATGAAGTTGGGAGACAGTCATGGTGAAGGGAGAGGGTCTGGTTGGAGTCGGAGGAGAAGGATGTAGGGATGGATATAATAAAACACATTATTCACATATACAAAATTCCCAAAGAATAAATATTATATCAAAACATAAAATCCAAAATATTCTTTTTCTCTGTGCCCCCCCCACCCCAAATGCAAACAAGGTACAAATTCAAAATACGTACATAACTTCTTGTCTCTATTGAACTTACTGATCTTCCACCAAACTCACTTAATTCCTTATACTTCTGTGCAGGTTAAATTATTTCTACTTTATTTTATTAAACTAGTTTATGTCTCAAGTGCAAGATTTTGTTTTTATGTAATTACTGAATATGTGTGCATGCAAGACAGATTTATAGCAGAAACGAAGTAAAGTAAATGAATAAATACTAGCAAGTGGAATAGGCCTTTAAAGGAATTTTTGTTAGAGTTCAGATATCATTTTCATGAGAAAAGTAAATGTAGCTGCATACAGAAATATATACTAACAGGTAACTTGATCTTCTTTGCCTTACATTATCTAAGGCTGAGAGAACAAGTGCATAAATCACCCTTAAAACTTTGGGCATAAAATACCCCAAACTTTTCTCCATATCATATTATTTGACCTAAAAATAATATAAAAACACAATTTTAAAACTTTTCATATTTATGATGGTTAGTGTTAAGGGTAAATTGGACAGAATCTAGAATCACTTGGGAGTTGGGCCTCTGCTGGCTGTGGAGAATCTCCTTGACTGCACTAAGTGAGGTGGGCAGAGTTGCCTGCTATAGATGGTACCATGCGTGCCCTGGCTGAGATCCTGGACCATACAAGTGAGGGAAGGAAGTAGTGTTCGTTTCTCCCTTTTCACTGGTAGTTGTACGTCTGATTTGGCTGTGGTTTCACGCTTCTGCTGCCATGACTTCCCTGCCATGACGGACTGCATCTTGACCTGAGCTAAAATTCCCCTAAATTGCATTTGTCAGAATATATTATCACAACAACAGTGAAAGAAACTAAGTATTTAATCTCTTTCTCTCTTTTTAAAATATTTTTCATTTTACAAAGAGATTTCCATCCAGTTCTTTAAATCAACTTCTGGAAGGTTCTACTTTCTTATTAACTTCAGGGAAGTTTCCTTTTTTTCTCCCTAATTTTAAGTGATTTTTAAAGAATGAGAGTTTAAACTGAAGCTAAAAAAACGAGAAAGCAAATAATACTGAGCCATGACCACAGCTTTCTTAAGCTTTGTCTGTGCTTTCAAACAGAGAAAGGATAACTGAGTATAATTCCTTCGCTTATTTTGTAAGACCAATGACTCTCTTTTTTTTTGGATTTTTAAAAATCAAGAACATTTTAATTGAAATTTTGCAAATTTCGTACAATATTTTTTTCAGTATAATCTTTACATGTTTCACACAATACATTTTAGTCATATTTAGACCCTCTCTCCTATCTCTACCTCTTCCTCAGAACCCAAGCACTTACTTTGGTAGACAGGCTTGAAGGTGCTACGTGGAACTAGATAAATATGCCTCAGTTGTACTACTTTCAAAACTCTGATCAATGCAGAATGGTTCAAGTACACCATTCATTTACATCAGATGAACTCCAAACTCCAGGGACTCACCTAACTAGCTTGGATGAATGCAGGGAACACTCTTCATGAGTATAAAAATCCTACTGATTATACGAGGTTATTTTAAGAAATGACAATCTTCTATTCATTCAATTAATACTTACTAAACATAGAGTCCAGTTTAGGCCCTGTGCTGTGACTAGGATGCAGTGAAGAAGGACACATCCTAGTTTCCTGCTCTTTAACAGAAATAGTGGAGTAAAAGAGGTATAGCAAAAGAAAACAAATAGACAAGCAACAAAATGTACTCAGTAAACAGTGTGATAGTGGTCAGCAGTTTTACCTGCTGAGGTTAGCCGAAGACCATGTATGAGCAAGAACCTGAGTGAAATGGAGTCACCAAAGATCTTGGGATGAACATTTCCAATAGAAATAAAAGCAAAGGGTTCAAGAGGAACTGGGTATGCTATGGGACGGAATCAGAGTACACATGGGTTGTCGGGTAGCTATAGGCTGGATGCTCAGAGCTCAGTGTGTGCATAATGGATTTAGAGCCCAGGATTCATTCTGTCTGCAAAGAGGCCATGCAGTGTCAGGGTCACAGAAAGTGCCACACAGCACAGTGCCTGATATCTGTGCCTCATCCACTACTTACTGAAGTCAAGCGTTAAGAGTTTTAGTGGTGGTTTTGCGTACTGAGGACCGAACCCAAGGTTTTGCATGTACTAGGCAGGCACTCCATCACTGAGCAATTCTCCTCACCCATTAGTTTTTCATATTAATTACACAATGCCAGGGGATAGTTTTTCTCCTATGTAATATAAATCTAAGCAACAAGCTAATGTGCACTTCCAAATTGTCTTCTGTACTTTCATTACATGTTTTGCTTGAAAGAATTAAGTGAATAGTAGTTTGTTTTCCATTAGACAAACTAACTGAACAGTCTTTATCAGGACTTTTAAAATGTTAATGAAGGAGATTGATTAAGTAAATTAAAACATCCAAGGGGCTACTGCAGAAACATCACTAAAGCTGAAACTGCCACCAAATAAAGCAGAAGAGTGACTCATGCATCTCACCATGCAGAATTTTCAAGTGCAATAAAACAATGCACCTTCTCACTAGAAAGCGTATATTAGAACTAAATCAAGTGGTTTTTCTAAAACACAAAAACTGGAGGCAAAATTTTACATTTACAACTCTCTTTTCAGTTTTCTCCCAATCAGAGCTATTTCTGTGAAGTCTGAGTCGATTCGCTTTTCTCTTCACAAGCTCAAAGAGGAGCTGCTGCTTCACCACTCACTGAGCACAAAGCCACTGTTTAATTTTTTCCCACTTTTTAAAGAGATAAAAAATGAATTATTATTGTGTGGGTGCATGCCTGCCACCATGCCTGTGTAGAGGTCAGAGATCTTAGTGTCAGTTCACTCCTTCCACATTTAAGAGGGCTCTAGGAATCACACTAGTCTCCAGGCTTACATTTACTCCCTGACCCATCTTGCCTACATTTTTTCCTTTTAAATACAAAGATTTATAATCTACTATACATGTCATGTCCTATAAAAATGTCAAAGACTTTATGATAATGTAAGGTAATGAAAGAGTCCCAAATCAAATAGTACCTGCAGGAAATTAGCACATTCTGGAGAAAAATGCACTACTCTGCATTTCTGCACTGTAATGACTCAGAGGGACGCCTTGATTTTATTGACTCTGAGTTTTGTCTTCTAGAATGTAAATCTCATATAGTAACAGGCTTGCAATAGATCCAACATAAAATCCTTGCCTATTTTACAAAAAGCTTCAGAAATCTAAACATACAAAAGGAAATTAACAAAGAGATACATTTTAAAACTATACAATATAGTTTCTAAATAAAGACCAAAATCCTTTGTTCCACTAAATCTGTCTGGTCACTTTTATACACTGATTCAAAGCATTTAAAAATACCGCATGCGTGTGTGTGCACTTATCACAGTTTTTAAAGTGTGGATAATCCTTTTAGGTTAATCATTATTATTAACCCTGAGTTGGTAGGATTACAAATTTATAAAATTAGAAATTGACTTATTCTATATGAATATATATATGTATATATTCTATTTGTGAAAGTAGAAGAGGTTCTCTAAGGGAAGAGAAAGGAACTGAAGGGAAGGGGAGGAGGGAAGATGGTAATGGGAAGAAAACCCAAACAGTGCACCTTTCTTCTCATTTCAGAATTCAGATTTGATAGTATATAGACACACCACACACACACAAACACACACACACACACACACACACACACACACACACACACACAGCATGAGACAGAAGGGAAACTTTCTAGAGCAAGGGAACCAGTGAGAAGAAGGGACTGAATGTGGGAGAAGTATAAAGATATATATGTATGAAAATGTCAGCATGAAATGTATTATATGTTAACTAAAACTATAAATTGATGAAGCAGAATAATGCTAATATTGATGAAAAGGTTTTACATAATGAATGAATATCTGTTTTAATATCATTCTAGTAGAAGAAATGTCTAAAAGCTGCTTCAAAGCAAATACTTCTAAAGCATATTTACAGACATTTCAGGAATTACTGATGGATGTCTATTGCTATTCACCATTTTCAAAATCGGATTTTATTACTGTAAGTGATTCTGACTTCTATTAATATGTCTTGTACAGCCTGAACTGAAGCCTCCACAGGTTTGCATGTTCACACAGTGAGAGTCCTAGTGAAGCTATTTGAATTTCTTCAAACAATGTGGCCTGGTAAAGGGCATGCTCCAGGTCCATAGTAGTTTCTGTGGCGGGTGGCAGCTTTCATTTCAGCCTCAGGGTTTGGTGGAAAGGATATGACCCTTCAACTCCAACATGATCCTTGCCACCATGATTCATTATTATTTTCATAACCTCAATACTGATCTAGTGAACTCATAAACTTGAGCTAAGTTTGCATATTTCACCGATGACATACAGCATACTCTGACTTTGATTGCTCTTCTGCTGTAAGGACTTGATCCACTAGGCCACAAGATAATTAACATACATAAAAATCAATTCATTTCATTCACTAGGCTATTTATAAAAACTGTCTCGGATGTGCACCATCATAAAAACGGAAACAACTTACAAAGTTTATTTAATAAAATAATCTAATACTTTACTACATAAGACTGAAGAGAAATTGTGAAAATTAAGATGTATTAAAAAAGGAGTCATAGTATGAAAATCACGTACTGGCTGATAAAACTGGTTGGACTACCTCATTCTAGGTCTGGTGTGAAAGAATGCTGATGGCAGAAGGAATAGGTAGAAAAGTTAGCTCTAGGAAGAAAACGTAGATTCCTACACTTGAAAAAGATGGGAGTAGTAGTAAGTACAAAGCTAAGATGGCTTGAAATTGTAAACGCTGGAAGGCAGGAAAGGAAGCAAACCACTTGTGAATGAACAGAATGTCCCCTGTGGGTTCCAAGTACTTGGTCACTTAATCCCCAGTTCTGGTGCTGTTTGGGGAGGTCATGGAACCTTTAGAAAGTGAGGCCTTGCTGGAGGAAGCATGTCATTGGGAGTAGGATTTGAGAGTATGTAGCTTTCCCACTTCCAGTCTGGCTCTCTGCTTCCTGTGTCTGCTTGAAGATGTGAATGAATGCTCAGCGTTTTGCTCTGGCCACCTTACCGTCATGCTTCCCCACCATCCTGGACTCCAATCCCCCTGGAACCATAAGATAAATAAACTCTTCTTCCTATAAGTTGCCTTGGTCATGGGTGTTTTATTATAGTGATAGAAAAATGACTAATATACCACTCCTTTTATACACATTTCAGCCAAAATATTACATGCCAGTTTTGACCGTTAGGAAGTTTGGGATTGACCTGCTTCAATCATACAGCTATGTGGTCATAGTTTAGAGCCTTAAAAATGATCAGTTTTCAGTTAGACGCTCACTGAGTTCTAACAGGAGTGTGATCCAGAAGATTAATATCTGATAGACTGGTACTAGGGATCAATATTTTTAGTACTTAGAAAGTCTAGTGTATAAATAAGATAAGAACTTAAGGAAAATTTGGTAAATGTTGTATTCTTTTTTATTGGTAAATTCCATAAAATTGAGTATATGAATGTTTTCCTTTGAAGAAATGTATTTTCACAGTTAGAATCTTAAACATTTTAAACAGAAGACATGGACGCACACTCAGTTTCTCTTATAACATGAATAAAAATGAGGAAATAACATGCGTATATAAAAAGAGTTAAGAAATGGCTTTGAAAAAGGTATTATGTCAAAGATATTGAATCTCATCAAATATTCTTAGAAAGGTCTTAAGTAGGCAGAAACAAAGTCATCAGAGAGGTAACTATACTTTAGTTAGATAAAAGCGACAGCTCAGTTAAAATGAAATTCCTGGGATAGAGGCCATGAGACCATGAAGGCTAAAATATGCCATTTCAAGTTCTTCCTTGACTTTTAGAAATGAAGCATCCTTTGACAAGACCCAATGCCGCCTGATTATTTTTTGAGTTCTGGACTAGGATTAGTAAAATAGGACCCTACATTTGTAAAAGACAGTGAGATCACTTTTGCTGGCTCTAAATTTGTTGTTTCAACCTGTATTCATGAAAATATCTTGAGTGATATTTTTTTGAGGTAGATCCATGTATTCTTAATTTAGTCTTTTTATTCGAAAGTGAATTACTCCTTTCATTGGCTTCTTAGCTCACCCTCTCCAAGGTACATCAGTGACTGAACATCTGACCTTCACCTAATTGTGCTCCATAATTACAGAGAATTGAACAGAAGACATCCATGGCAAAAAGTATCTCACGGATCTTTTTCTTCTGCATGGTGGGAACAAGTGTAGCCTAAATGAAGTAAAGGAAACTTCATTTATTAGACAGATACCAGATGCCACTGGGAAGGATATTTCATCATGTCATTATATCCCATTATAATATCATATCGATATATGAAAAGCTTTGTGATAATGACTGCAGTGGATAAGACTAAAGATAATTTTAAAAAGGAAACATAGTAACAGAATGTAATAATGCTATAGAAGCCTCTCAAAGCATAGGGCAATACTACAGCTGTAAGACACTTTTTTTGAGATAAGTTCTCTCTGTAGTTCCAGGTGGACTAGAACTTGCTCTGTAGACCAGGCTGGTCTTGATCTCAGAGATCAATCTGCCTCTGTCTCCCCAGTGCTGGGACTAAAGGTATACAGCACCATGCCTAGTGAGACAAGACACTGCTTCTAATCCAGTCAGGTAATGAAAGAAACTGGTACTTCCAGACAATGTGTGAGACTCGAAAATAGCATTCTATAAGAATCTAATCGTGAGCAAGATGAAAACTGGATTACCACTTCACCAGGGCCTCAGTTTGCCTTTATGAGAAACTGTTCTCCTTTATATAGCCAGAGATCTATAACCACAGCAAGGCATTTTATCAAATATATAGACTCATTCAATTCATAACTGAAAGAGATGCTGGAGATGATCGAGTTCAACTCTTGTATTTCATAGATAGGGAAAAACAGGCTTCAGAGATTGAGGGTTGCTCAAGTAATTCAGGTAACTAGTGACACACTTGGACATCAAATCTAATTCCGCAATGTTAATATTTAAGAAACATATTACCAAGAAATAGCTCTAGTCCTTAGACACTTTCAAAACATTTTCTTTATGAAATATCCTAAAGCTAAGATAAAAGACTCCAGCAAGAGAAGATGAGTAGCCAGTGGTACTTAAAGACATCCACTTAAGTAGGAAGTTGAATTCTCTTAATGGGAAGTGGATGCATGGGATATGAGGTTATCCATCCCAAACTATTTAGCTTGCTTTTCTAATAATAGCTTGCAATTCCTGCTTGGATTAATAGCTAAGTAGTAAAGTAACATGGGGAATAATGCATGGTAATAACCCATTCCATCTCAGGTTCTTAGAAGTCAGTTGGTCCCTTCTAGTTTTCTCTCTAGAGACAGCCCTCCTTACTCCATGAGCTCATCTTGTCCTGGTTGTTTCCTGCCTCAGTGAAAGAACAGATCAACCATGGATCCTAAGGGAACCAGTGTATTGTTATAAACTATATCCCACTAATTGGAAAAGTCCTTCAGAAAGACAGTCATGGAGTACATTTCAATTCCCTACATATTCTCTTAGGATGGTGAAAGGAAGGGAGGGAATACATCTACTTCTTCCTGTACTAGGCCACAGTCTGGATAATGGACTCTTTCCTTGCTGAGAGCTACAGAAAAGGCATAGCTAGGACCATTAACAAGTGTTTAAAAAAAACAAAGAAGTGACATCTTTAACAGAAAAAGTTGTTTTAGAAATGTTGAAAGTAAAGGGTTCTGAACTCTTTCATGCTTTTCCATCCTCCCTCCCCAGAATGTTCTGAATATAAAGAATTATTTTCTGCACCTTTTCCCTGTCAGGAATACGCAAATAAAAATGTATCAAAGATATCACAGTAATTGCAAAGAATTTTGTAATGTTATACATACACATATATTTAATGTCTAGTATGTGTTCTTGGCTCTTTGTTCTAAATTACTAGCATGGAACTAATGGGACAGATGATGTTTTGCTGAGACAAAAATCATGGCTCCCAAGGTGATCAAGAGCAGGAGATTATTTGGGAATTAATTTCTAAAGTCAGGGAAAATCTCATATAATTAAAATTCCTTTGAAAACCCCTTTGGAGTATGAAAAGTGAGGTCTCTTAATAGATCCAACACAGCCAATTTCAACAGCATTGTAACAGATTGCTGTCAACTGGGCCTCTCCTCCCAACCCCCACTAGATATTTCTGTACAGCTGAGCTATACAAAAGATTATTTCTGTGCAACTGAAATCCTTTTGCAGAAACCTGGACATGGTCATGAAAGGCAAACAAGAAAAAGAAAAAAAAACTCAACTGAGAGGCAGTAGGTATATCTTTTTGCTCACTCAGGGGACAGACATGCTGAACAGAACTTTAGTTTTAAATAAAGAATACTAAGACACAGGATTATGAATGCTCTGAACATTGCTCAAGAAAATGTGATCATCTAAATTAATGAGAAAATACTCAACATTTCTGTTTTGTTTGCTTGTTTGAAACATAATGAGTCACTGAATTCTCTTGGAGAATTTATAGGTCCCTTAAAGCATATTTTCAAACTATTAGACCATTTCACTTATTCATATATCAAGAAAAAATAGTTCCCATTGTGCTGGAGAGATGGTTCAGTGGTTAAGAGCACTGACTGCCCTTGCAGAGGACCTGGGCTCAGTTCCCAGCACCTACATGGTGGCTAACAACTGTCCGAAACTCCAGTTACAGGGGATCTGATGCCCTTTCTTGACCTCTGTGGTCACTGCATAACATGGATGCATTTACATACATTCAGGCAACACACTCATACACATACACACAGACACACACACTATACATATATATATACATATATATATAGTTAATTCTCATTCATAAAGCACTTATACCTTATGCTGTCACCACTTATTTGTATCTGCTTAGTAGAATGTAACTAAAATAACAGCACTGTTAGCATGTGGCCCAAGCTACACCAAGGGTTTCCTGGAGGCCATTGAAAGCTGACTCAGCAGACAAGCTTCAGTGCTAAATAAATGAGGTATTAAAAATATCTTCCGAGAGGAATTCCTTTAGGTGTTGCTGAAGTGATTTAGTCTCTTTCCAGTTTGGATTCTGCTACAGAACTGGAAATCACTGGTTTCCATTTGCTTTGCGGCAAGAAAGAGAAAATGAATTTATACATTCTTCAAGAAGGTGACTTTCACAAATGATGGTCTCTGAGTTCCCAAAAGAGATCGAATGGAAGGCCAGCAGGCTAGCTCAAACCCTGACTGTATTGCAGGGTAGGTAGAGGATACTGTGGTGTGACTGAGGTCACAGTTCCTCCCTTTTTCAACTTTTAGGATTGCAAACAATGAAATGAATCCACAACAAAAAGTCCGATATACACTATTCTCTCAGAATAATGAACCTGTTTGAGTCATACATCCACACAACTATGATGAAAAGATGAGTTTCCAAATGTTAGAAAATAATTTTTTTTAAGTCACTAAATTTTAAATGTCTTGCTTTTTGCAGACAAGTACATAAATCAGAAGGTCAGGATCTAAGGTTTGAAGTGTACACATAACCAGCACTTAAATCAAAACCCCAAAACTCTCCATTTTGTCCCCTTCCTGAGGCATCAAGTTCAAAAATTTAGATTATACACACCATATTTAAACATTTATTTGAAGAAGTTGTCCTTTGGCTAAAACCAGACACATTCACAACCAGCCTGTTCTCTCAGTTCAGTGGTCCTTGCTGGATGGTTTTAAATATGACAGTTGGTTATGAAGAAATATTTATTTTTAGATTTCATTCCCCTTCCAGCATTCCCCAAGCCCCATTAAACACTCTTCACTTCATTATCTTTATTTTATTGTAAAGTCACATATTTATTCTAGATGGTGTTATTAGGAATTTCATTTGTAACTTTTCCAATTATTGTCTTTTCCCCCCACTTTGGCCAAGAAGTAGCAGGCAAAGGCTAAGACCGAGATAATGTACTACATAAAATAAGTCAGAGAATCAAAACTGAAAGTAATTTCTCATATAAAGTGCTTTATATTCTTGAATAATCAGAGTGTATTTTTACATTTTTAGTAGTATCTAAAAGGGTTATCTTTCATGCCTTTTGTTTTTCTTAACTATTATGCACAACAATGTGGTCTATGTTTAATTCTATATTTATGAACGATACACCTTTGCTTTAAAAAAAGTTTTATATTCTACAAACAGCTGTAATTTAATTATAATATTTTAAAAGCTCAGACCAAAATAAGTGGCTATATTATTTTTAGGTTAAAAAAATGACTGAACTTGAATAAAGTAAGGTACAAAATGTATTAATAAGTATTAATAACAATACAAATGAAACACACAGAGCTCTTCTCTCCCACAAACATCCCCAGGGCTTACTAAGTTCTAGATTCACTGTGAACTTTAGCCCAGAAGATGACAAGCACTCAGATTCTAGAGGAAAGGAAAACAAAGCTGGGCATGATTGGCTTATTTACTAAAAGGTTGGAAATGGGCAGTGGCTGCATTTCTAACCCAATTTTCTTCATCAACTTAAAATACTATCCTGTATTGTTATGATTCTCTGCTGAAAAAATAGTACTTAGCACCTAATTTTACATATAATTTTGTATGGTAATAGTCCTTGGCATTAGGGAATATACTTTGAACATTGTAGCTCATGTATTTGATTGCATATTAATTTTGAGTCTTTTAATATTTATGTTGTAATGGGGTATGAGGATTAACATGACACATGTAAAGTACTTCTTAATAAAAATAGTATATAAATGCTAAAGTATTTTACCACATTAATAGAAAAATATTAAGAACCTCTCAGTGAGCAGATTACCTAAATATTTTTCCATAGACATCAAATTGGTCTTTTATTGTAAGATAAAGTGTTAGGTTTAGAAGGGTCTATGGTGACTGAATAGATTTTACTTTCGGTTTTTAATAATGTATACATATATATATATGTAATTTGAAAAATAAGCATAAGAAATATCTGCAAAGAAACATGGCAGGGTGACGAAGAAGACATAACCCCAGACTCTAAGCGCTCCCACAGGTGGAGAAACATGCAGCAAGACAAAAGGGCTGGAGAAAGGCTCCATTCAACTAGACAAAAAGGAAAAGAGTAATTCTGCTGTAAGAAATGAGGGCTATAAAGGTCTCTTCTGGGTCTAAGGTCCATTTGATTTTATTTTGACAATAGAATGATCCTCAAATATTACTGAATTTTATTATTGATTTGTCATCAAATGTTTTATGGTCATTTGTTTCTTGAGGATACACTCTTGTTTTCATAAGAGAAACTGTCTACTAACTAGTCAGAGAAGGGAGTTGTAGTAAAAAAGGAATGAGCAATCCTGGTGCTTGTCCCAAATGACCGCCTTCTCTGAGAACACCCAGAATACAGGTAAAGGAGCATGTAAGGGCTACGAGGACAGCACCAGGGACACTGTGAAGTATCAGACCCAGAATGTGGGTAAAGAAACACATAATGTCCATGATACAGCAGTAAGGTCTATGTGAAGGGTCAGATCTCATTGGAAGACGTGAGGTCAGTGAAAAAAAATAACATGACTATTGTCAGAGCCTTGAATGAGCTTTCTTGAAACTGAACTATCCTCTATTTTTTAGGTGAGTCAATGGGCAAGTAAGGTTATTTCTCTTCCTAATTGCATTTAGTTAAAAATGAAGTGTTAGTTCCTGATGATTTAGATGGAATTAATTATGACTATTATTTTCAAGCTATGACTACCTTGAAAAGAGGAGTTTGGAACCAGTGAGATGGCTCAGCAAGTAAGAGTATTTGCCACCAAACCTGACAACTTGGGTTCAATTCCTGGAACCCACATGGTTGAAGTAGAGATCTAATTTCTCCAAGATGTCTTCTGATGTCCACATACAAGCTGTGGTATGTGCACTCACACTAAATAAATGTAAAAAAATAATTAAATAAAAATTATGTGTTTATAAAAGCATGAATTGGGATAAATGAGGGTAAAACACTTGCTTTCTGAAAACAAACCAAAACAACATAGAAGATAATATCTGAAAAAGTAAATGGCTTTTAGGAAAGGTTCTCCCATAACCAAGAAAAAGACATTACTTACTAAATACTATAGTGTTCTATTGCAAACTGCTTAAAAATTATCTATTAAAGGACAGAGACTATTCAGAATGCATTATTTTAAAAAATAAATGGTATTGCAGTGTTCTACATAATTTTCTATAACTAAATTGGTGAAAAATGATTTCTGCTGTTTTGTGGCAGGGTTTAGGTATTAAAATAAACAGGTGTCCAACAGAATGAATGGGATGAATATGAGCCATTTTAGTCTCCTGTGATGAAGATGATCAGCAAAGCTGAAATGAGGGAGCTGGTGAATCACGGAGCTCACATTTTTATGGAGACAGGCAAGGAAAAAAAAAACCCACTGTGGGATAATACGCTTCTTCTCAATCATTATGAGGTATTGAATAGTCCTAAATCATTCACATGACTCACATCAAGCTGCTTGTTCAATGAAGGCTGAAGGGAAACAGGAAGACTATTTGATTATGATTCTTCTGAAAGCAGTGGGATTATCAAGCAACCTGACATAGAAATGACCCTACAGCACAAGAGGCTTGATTACCTCACACAACAGAAAGATAAAGCACAAATGCAGTGAGGTAAACCATTCTGATCTTCATTCACAGTCAATCTACTGTGCATGAGTTCATTATTCTAGGTAATTACGGCTCCAGTGACTGTTATAAACACCGACTCAGTTATGTACTTGTTTTATACAGTTAGGGTAAGAACTCTGACATGTATGCAAACTAGAAATCCAATATAAATTAATTTGTTTTCATTTTTAATATCATGGGCCAGCTGTTATATCACCCTGGGCAAAACACATAACCTTTCTGAGCATTGATTTTCATTTCTGTGAGGTGGAGGGGCTAGGTTAGGTAATCTCTCGGAGTTACGTCCTTCTTATTCTATTTTCCTGTTCTCAGTCTCTGATTTTAAAAACAAGTGCTTTAAAAATAAATTAGCATGAGCCAGGCCTGGTGTCCCAAACCTTTATTCCTAGGTCTCAGGAGGCAGAGGCAGGTAAATCTCTGTGAGATTGAAGTCAGCCTGGTCAGCCAGGTCATCTGGGGCTATAGGGAGATCCTGTCTCAAAAAGACCAAAAAGAAAAAAGAAAAAATAGTACACAGCACAAGAAACTACTGGTTTTACTACTTTCTCTTCAGAAGAAAAGTGAATTTCCACTTTGGCAATACATGTCTTAGCACACATGTCAACGTCTTTGAGTCATCTAAGAGGCTGTGGAAATTTGTGCGGGGGTGGGGGGAATGCAACCTCCGTGACAATCGTTTCTTTCTCAGTGTTGCTTTCCCTGTTTCTTCCCTGTTGCTGTCTGTCTGGTCTGCCACGCATGCATTTCCCTGAAAAATCTAAGAGTGTGAAAAACGGAGGCTATCGTTTAGTTTGGTTCACTCTTCACAAGGCTTGACTTGATTAACTGTGATGAGCGCATCGGGTCAAGGGGTCCAAGGGCCTAGAAGGGGAGGGGGATCCGCAAGAAGGTCACATATGCACTGAGTGACTTTCCTTGTAGTTTCTGAAATCCAATGACTAAACTTTATGTAAAAGTTGAAAATTAAACTGTCTTTGAAATTTCTAAGTGAAAGTGAGTGAGGGAATAATCATGCAGTAATTAAATGCATGCTTCTCTTTCAGTCTTTCCCTTTTCTTAAGAGAGTTGAGATCCAATTAAGCATATTTTTTGGTAAATGCAAATTATCCCACTCATACCCAAGCCCTAAGAGATTGTGCTGACATACTAGTCATATAGACGGGGAAAAAGTGACTTCAGTCCTTAGTAGTAACATCTGAGCTCCTGTTATCAAAATTTAGTTTGCATAAAATAGCTTGTTTAAATTTCAGTTTCCTGGGTCAAATGATGTGCTGATAATGTACAACTTCTTTGGAAAAATATGTGCACATGTATGGATATATGGTTACTGAAAATGGATAGAAGTTTATGGATACAGGTTTTACTGAAAAATATGTAGCACACAATTTATAAAAACTGACTACACTGAACTGTTAATTCCACACAAGCAGCAGAGCCTCACAGAATTATTTCCTTGATTCTTGCTTTGTTTTTTCATAACTTATCTATGGCTATCACTGGCCAGTGTACAGTTCCAAGGAGCATATTAACGGATTATTTTCTTTATTGAAACAATAGACATATCTAAACAATAAACACTATTTTGTTTACTGAAACAATAAACAATGTTGGAACTGTAGTTGTTCTTTGATCACAGGAAAAGTTATGCTGTGCTGGACATGGGGTTTCTAGGACAGTGTTTCTCAGTTATCTTGGATACTTGCAATATTCAGCATTGCTATTATTGCCACCATTTTATTTGTTCCATCCCAAACTAAAACCAAACAACCAAATAAACCAGTAATATATTGAAGACTGAGTTGAAGAATTCTTCAGTTTCCATGGCTTAAATTTCCACAGACTGGCTGACTTCACTCACGCTGACATCACCGAACAAAAATTAGGAAGCAATGAGCAGCTTTGCAAAGTTTGTAGTGTCTCCACCGCACGGTGACAACATATGTGAGTGCTCTCCAGAGTTTTGCTCTCCATAGCAAAACAATGGAGATGACAAATGAGTAGGACTGACTTTAACAATCAGAATATTACCCCACTGGCTCTTGTAACCCATATAAGCAAAATCCAGCAAGTCAGAGCCTGTGCTTGACTCTGTAGATAGGATCCAATAGGTCTGGTCTGAAGCAGAAATTTTTAATTTTCACCGAAGGAGAATCTTAGGTAAGTTGTCCTCAGATCAGATTCTCAGAAAACTTGATCTAGATCATGCACTTTTAGAGGTAAATCTATTAAGATCTTCCTTTTAATGAGGCATTATAGAGGCTCCGTGTTTAAGAAAAACAGTGTAAAAATGTAACACTAAAATACTGACTGCATAGAAGGAAATGAGGCTTATTCACTGTGGACTATAAATTATAAAAACTGATTTGGGGTGCAGTTTGGTGGAATCTTTAAGGTTTAAGCGTTCTATGACTCAAAAAGGTATTTCTAGGTATCTACCTTAAAACATTTCTTAATACTAAAGTTCACAGCAACATACTTAATAGCAACAAAATTAGAGCTCTGACAATTCTAACACAGAGGTATATAGACATCGCACTATAGCTGCACAACAGAACATTTCCTCCTTTTAAAATGAAATTCCTAAGGAGATTCCTTTCCTTTCTCCCTGCTTCCCTCCCAGCCTCTTTGTGCCACACCAGGCATGTGGAGGACAGAGAACAATTTGCAGGAGTAACCTCTCTCCCTTTCTTCATGTAAGTACCAGGGATCGAACTCAGGTCACCAGGTGCTCTTACCCATTGAACCATCACGCCAGCTTGTGAAGGATATTCTTAAACAGGAAAGGTAACCCAAAATGCTCTAAAATGTCTGAGTTTAAATGCTAGGGTCCACAGTTGCCCTCACTTTGTAGAGGAATGAGTAAAATCAGGCTTAGTGTGCCCTGCTGGAAAGCATACAGGAGGAAGCCCCTCACAGAGACTGGACAGCAGAGGAAGCTGTGGGGAGCAAGCTTTGATCCAGTTTCCCTCTAACTTTGCACTCAGTTAAGTGCAAAAGGGAGTCCGAGGCACTGAAACACACGTTCAAGTGAAAAGGCTGCTTTACACCAGAATGAAACCATTTTAAGTACAGCCGCCCTGCTACTGATCTCTGCTCTATCTCGTTCAAAAATGCATTAGCAAGGGATTTTTCCTGGCCTCACAGTTTCAAAGCTTTTCCCAGTAGCTGCATGGCAGTAGTCTTGTAAAGCTGGAGATGGGGCTGGAGCCAATGGAATTAGAATTCCTGGGGAGTCCTCCTTCCCTTTCATGCAGCTGCTGCTACCATTCCTGCATGTTTGCTCTGTTCCTTCAGTGTGGCAAGGCAGGGCTGTCTTGCATGTATATGCACCAGCGGACCTGCATACCCTGTGTCTGGGAACACCTGATTGTCTGGAATTTAGAACTTAGAATGCAGAAGCCAAACCTAGATGGATCACTGGAGGGGTGGATCCAGGCTGGAGGGAAAGGAGAAATTTAGTCTAAAGGCACCGGGTCCAGATACTTGTGTTCCCATGATTCTATACAAACGGCTCCCTGAAAGGGCTCAAACTCAGTTAACTGCAAACTCACAAAGAAACTAAAATACATCCTAGGTATCTAGAGTCCATCTAAAGGGTAAAATTGCAATTTGAGAGAAGGGCTTACTCTAGAAGATTAGACTTGAGTTTTAGCATCTTGTAAAGTACATGTAATCAAGGACTGGAGGAGCAATGGCTCAGCAGTTACGAACACATACTGCTCTTGCTGAGAACCTGAATTCAGTTCCCAGCACCTACATCTAGCGGCTTCCAACTGCCTATAACTCTAAATCCAGGGGATCTGATGCCCTGTTCTGGGCTCCTCGGGCACCTCACACATATGCTCGTAGGCCCCACACAAACACATGTGCACACATAAGCAAAATTAAGAAAAATAAAGTAGGTATGATCATTCATGAGTTTCGGTCCCCTCACTCACTTGCTTACATGGTTATGGCTGTTTTATTTGTTTTACCTGTACAGGACAGGAAGTTACATGAGGACCGACATTTCTTCTAATTAACCTCCCATGTAGTACATTGCTTGAAATCACATACGCTTGATAGTAGTTTGACAGCTAATGAAGCTACAGCCAATACAGAAAAGCACATAGAGGCAGGCAGCAACATGGAAAAAGTCGATGTACCACCACAGAATAAGATAAGAGGGAGTGTTCAGTATGCTATCCCAAGATCATGAAGAAGAGTGGAGACGGGAGTAGGAGGATTTTGAGCTGACATTTATTGCCACTCTGCTCTCTGTTGGGCTTACCTAGTAGGTATATGACACATCCCATCTAATTTGACATCATAAAACACATAACATACTCTGTGATGACTTCTATTCAAAATGTTTTTTTAACTTTAAAAATATTCTTATAATTTAACGACTATGTGTATATGTGTGCATTAGTGGGTATGTGTATGTGTGTGCAGGTACCTGTGGAAGCCAGAGGAGGTTGTCAGATCCTTTGGAGCTGGAGTTACAAGAGTTTGAAAGTGACCTAAAATAGGTGCTAGGGACCAAGCTGGGTTCCTCTGCAAGAATAGCACATGCTCTTTACTGCTGAACCGTATCTCCAGCCACCAATCCTCCCAAATTTTAAAGTTATTGTACTCTAAGGGCTAAAATTTTAGCATTCCAGAAAATGTTGCTATTGGAAAATGATCATTCCCAACTGGTTCTACCTGAAATTTTATGATCTGATTTTATTAATATAACTCCAGAAACTCAGAGACTACACTTCTTATATTTATATCAAAGAGAGCTGACAAAAAGATTGCTAGGTTTGATTCACCTAACTTGGAATGTACATTTAAAAACTCACTCGTAGGGAATTGACTCTTTTGGCTATACTTCCAGGAACATGCTAAAATATATAAAATGCAGGTACAATTTGAAACCTGTAATGAAGGGATGGAAACATGATGTGTGTACATGTGTGCATATGTCTGTGGGATGTCACTGATTATATGCCTGTCAGTCTTTATGGTTTATTTTGGCTCATGTAGCAAGAGCTTAATGATGTAAGTGGGTTTTGGTATCCTGGAAATTTTTCTAACCAAGAGAACAGAGGGCTGTATGCTGGGAAGAGATTATGACCTCCAGTCTATGATTATCAGTTCAAACTTCTTTTGGCGAGTATATGGGATTTCCAATTTGAGAAGCAAGTTAATCTTGAAGACTAGAAATTAATGCCAGAAACTTCTGAAATGTGAAGGCAGCTTTTGTAAGATTCCCCTGAGCCAAAAACCTGCAGAAAATAACATTCTACAAAAATTTCAGGAGAATTTTCTATTTAGAACAAGCCTGTGTTGAAACAAAAATGACTTCAAGTGTGGTTTGTGGAGTGTAACAGGTGCTTGTCTTGTTGCTGTGAGGAAAATAGCAGACAAGCAGGCAACTCAAAGGAGAAAGGGTTTATTTTGGCTCACAGTTTGAAGGAACAGTCCATCATGGTGGGGAAGTCCTGCCACCAGGAGCTTGAGGCAGCTGACTGTACTGTGTCCTCAGTCGGGAAGGAGAGAGTGATGAGTGCCAGTGCTTTGCTGGCCTTCTCTTTTGCTGTTCAGGCCAGAATGCCAGCACACATTATGGAAGGGTATTTTCACAGTTAAGATAGATCTTCCCACCTTAGTTAACTTTTGAGATAATCCCTCCCAGCTATGCCCAGAGACTTGTCTCCTAAGTGAGTCTAGATCCTGTCAAGTTGACAATGTTAACCTTCATG
This sequence comes from Eospalax fontanierii, assembly GCA_035773235.1. NCBI lineage: Eukaryota > Metazoa > Chordata > Mammalia > Rodentia > Spalacidae > Eospalax > Eospalax fontanierii. The sequence continues at coordinate 36,903,371 of CM069527.1, forward strand.
TGAGGGGAAAAAAACAGATGGAATCCTCTGTTCCCAGTATCCTCATTTCCTTAAAGGCAGGGTCAGTTTCCTTGTGTAGTTGAACTGTAAATAATAAAAACTGCTGTGTAGAACAGGAAACATCACATAACTCTGACACTTCTGACAATATTGATGGATGTGAACAAATGTCCTGTGTCTAAACATAAGGAGAAACTCTAATATCTTTGAAAAATAGCAAACATCCTTTCTTATTATAGACAACTATGACAAAACAATGTATTTGTATTATACAGTGTTGTACTTAAGGGAAATTTCTTGTTTATATGGAACATAATTATTACCGAAAATATGTATTGGATACTTATCAGATAACTGTATGAATCATTATGATCCCATTTTATATATGATATGCACTTGGTAAAGGCAATAAAACCAGCATGTGACATTGTCAGACTGGCTGGATTTAAGAGTAGAAGTATGCTACTACTTGTCTAGGGCTTTTGTTTCCAGTTAGATTGTATGCAGTTTCCTATGATATTTTAATTTGCTAATAATTAAGAAACCTTTAATAAGTTATTCTGGCTTTCCCAGGCTGCCATCTGGCTTCCTTTGACCACCTGCTTTACAGAGGAGTAGCTTTTCTGTGAGTTCAGGGACAGGAGTGATCAGCATTATGAAATGAAAATATGATTAGAATACTTCGTGGAGCAAGAGCTTTTAGATTTATATCCTACCAGAGATTTTTATGGCCTGGTCTCTCTCTGTTAGAACTTTTCTAATTTCCTGCAATTTCTCCTTTATCTGCTAATGTCAAATTACCAAGAGTTCACAGTGCAGTGCTTAAGGCCTGTTTCACTCTCTTGCCTCGACATACACTTTTGATTTTTACCTTTGTCTGGAGGGCATCTTTCCTTTTGCCTTTCAGACCTGGGAGCTCTAGATCAGCTTTCCATTCACTCCTGCCTTCCCCCAGACTCCACAAATAGCTTTCTCTTCTATGACTGCCCATGCATACACTCCTTTGTATTTGCCCCTCTTGCTAGAGTAAACTCTGGCTGGAAGGAAGGTTAGCACATGTAATACCAGTCCAGGCCTGGCTGTGATCGACACAGCATTTAATAAAGCAGACTGCTTTTTAAATGACACTTTTTCAGCATCAAATTCTGCTCAATTTCCAAAACAAATAAAACAAACAAACATTTAATTTAATCTCACAGCCAATCTTTTCTATTACTAGAGATCACAATCCAAGCCAGACTTGCTCCCTGATTCTCCATTATACTCCCACAAATTTAAAAGGGTACTTTGCCTTCATTGTGGGAGATTTTTTTAAAGCCCTAGGCCTCTCAATTCTGCAAAATTTTCTAAGTGAAAAAAATGTTCACTCACTTAAGCCAAATATTTCCATACTTTTCAGCAGTTAACAGTAATTTCCTAAGAGTGTCACAGTCTTTTGGATTTAATTTATATACAGAAAATATCATCCCCAGTTTTCAAATCATAAAGCTCAAATCTTCACTGACACTGGTACTAAAATAGTGATACTATATATGTGTGTGCATGTGTGTGTAGAATTACATACACACACATATAACATAGAAATACATTATATGTATTTAATGGATTTTAATAATGGGAAGATATTGTTATTCTCTACTTCCGCATGTATATAGAGACAGGTATGAGATTATAACATAGAACCTGTTTAAAACATATATAACTCCTATATTAAATCAGGCATATATACATTCATATTCACTTGTTTCTTCCAGAGGGTAGAAGTAGAAATGTGTTCACTAATTGGCAGATATTTAAGGAGGAGCATGCTCCTTCTAGTTTAGGAATTTAAAAGTGCATTATAAAGACACGAAAACATTTTAAAAGACAATAATCACACAACCCTTTCTTGTTCATCACTTCTTCCCTTTTTCTTTCTTCTTTGCAATCCTTGTAAATATAAAAGTATATATACATATTATACAGTCTTTTTAAATTTTATGATTATTTTTGTTTTAATTATTCAATCTTTTTGTTGTTTGTATTATGAAACCCTAGCTGGTCTAGAACCCATTGTGTAGACTGGGCTGGCTCAATCTCACAAAGCTCTGCCTGCCTCTGGGATTAAGGCATGCTGGGATTAAAAATATGCACCACCATGCCTGGTCAGTTTTCATATTAACAGCTTTAATGATAAATGATTTTGAATAGGAAACTAATTTTTAAAGTAAAGTTTCTTCATTTAGGATGAAAATCTAAAGAAAACTTTTAATATTCATACAGTATGAAAAAACTGACTTCCAAAACTTTATATTAGTTTATAAAGTCTCTTAAAGTACAACAGGTTCATAGAGGCTCTGGTAGTCCTGAGTCTTATAATTCAATTTCTATTTACCCCTATTCAACAAATGTAAAAAAGCCTATTTCATTATTTTAATGACATTGATATTTCCAATGTGTTTATTAATAACTACACAATATAATACTTAAGAGACAAGATAGTATCTAATGGTACCGAATGAATTACATGGGAGAAAGTGTTATTTACATTTTATATCATAGTAAGCATTTGCTAGATAATAATGCTAGAAATTTGTTTACCTTTCATATAGCTTCTTTTGGAAAAACTGTTCTCAAAAATGAAAAATGAAAAGCTACCACATAAAACTTCCCTTACAGTTAAGAGTAACTGTATGTTTATATATTTAAATATCAGTACTTTGTTACCTTAATATTAGACACAAATTATAAAAAATTAACTCCTCAGTAAGAAATTAGATTATAAAAATAGGATGTTTTTCAAATATTATTGCCTACCACCCATTTTCTCTAAGGAACGTACCCAGCCTCTATTAAGAGTGCTAGAAAAACTAAAAATTATGTTGACTGTGGAGCCCAGAGTCTCACAGGGGGACAGGACCTGGTTTTTGATCAGGCTGTGGGACTCAGGGAAGCCCTGCTTACTATTTTCAAAACATTAATTTTGTCAGTGTTCCAGTCAGCAGTTAGAGGCTGCCTGCTTCACTAATGCCAGCAGAATTCTAGAGATGAACTCTGGCCTTGTTCCCCAAACTCAAACACTATTTTATCCCTTTGTTCTCAACAAAACTTTGTTTCAGCAATAGAGACTTAACTGTTTAATATTAGGTTCTGAAGCAGAAATGGTAGACTACTGGGATATAATGGGATTCTTTTTAATATGAAAAAATTTTCATTTTAAGTTAGGTTCATAGGTTGGGCTGCAGATTCTTGCTTCACTGATGACATACCTAACTAGTATACTAATTACAAGTTTTCAGTTACAAAGAATTATACTTTTCCAGAGGGTGAATATTTACTGTCTCAGTTCTGATGGCTGAGAATCTATGGATCTTCCTCACCACACACTGCTCTTGAAAGAAAGGCTCCAGAGGATACTTCACAGATGCAAACACGCATCTGCTTTTAGAATTTGTAACTGGATGGAAATATAGTATGTTTGAATGAAAGGAAATGCATTGGGTCAGTTATTAGAAACATCATATTAAATTAGAGACTCTGAGAGAAAATATATAAGTTAACACATCAGAGGAAAAGAATCCAACAAGCTGCAGAGAACTCGGTTAATATTTACACTCTCATGAACATAAGAATATGAATTCAAAATGTACTTGGAATTTGTCTAAAATGCAACAGAACAAATAATCATGAGTTACAGCTGCCCTGGAACAGGGTCCATTCCCCATGGTAATGATTCTATAATAAGAAAAGGGGTATTTAAATGAAATGCAGAATAGACAGAGGTAGAGCAGTGTGTAGCCAGTGAGTGAGGTCTGTGCAATGGATAATGGAGGTATTCATGAAGGTGGAAAGTTTAGAGTATACATGAAACAAGGTTGGAGTATTTGAGACCTCCAGGTACTGCAGAGCCTCCTGACTTTCCATGGCTACCAGTCCTATTCTATGCTTTATAACAGAGTTGTTTGTAATTAATGGACACCTTTTTGACAGGATCTCCCTAGTCCCAGCCCTCCTGGAACTTACTATGTAGACCAGGCTGGTCTCCATGTCACAGAGATCCACCTGCCTCTGCCTCTCAAGGGCTGGGATTAGAGGCATGTGCCACCAAGCCCCTGTGATGAGTGACACTTCTGATGAGCACAGAAGCCAAGTAGGTAAGGCAACACAGGAAGTGAGCTAAAGAGAAAGTGCAGTGGCGTGGATGTTTGCATTGTAGAAACGACTTTTACAAGCAAAGCCATTCCTTTAGTAGTTGCCAATTAAAGCACATGAAGGCCCTACAGGGCAGCGTGTGTACAATAATCTTTCATTTTGTTAGACTGATAAGAGCACATTCAATTTAAGCAAAAGTACTGAAAATTTTACTCAGGTCCAACATTTCAAAACTTACCTCTAAAAGCACTAATATCCCCATAGTGAACTTGTAGGACAAAATATTTACTTCCAGTTTCTCCTCCAACTCTGAATCCGACACCTAAACAGTTAAGGATTAACAATTAATATTTTATAAACTGACAGTTTAGTCAGTTACAGTAGTAACTATGTGCTGCCGGTCATGAAATTCATTAAGAAAGAAAGTAACTTATGCCATATGAAATAGTGATATAGAAACTGAAAAACACTGCATTGGCCAGGATTTCTAATATGCACCATTTCTTCTCAGAACTCTGATAGAATCCTGTTTTGAGTTAGCACTTCAGAAACAGAGCACCAACAGCCGGGTGTGGTGGTGCTTGCCTTTAATTCCAGCCTTCAGGAGGTTGAGGCAGGTGGCTCTCTGTGAGATCCAGGACAACATAGTTACATAGAGAATTTCAGGCCAGCAGGGGCTACAGGAAGACCCTGTCTCAAACAACAGCAACAAAAATAGAACCAAAGTCGTCCCTTGCATCATTCTTTCAGAAAGAAACATAATAAAACAAAATTCTGTCCATGTTGACTCGACCATTTAACACAAAAATATTCTGTCATTTTTTATACATATCTGTGGTCATTTAAATTTTCTAGTTGGTTATAAGAAATAGACTATTAGAAGTACTACACAAAAATACTTTTGTTCCCATATGAAAAAAGGTATCGTAAAACATGACACTGAAGAAACCAGCTGCCAACTAGATTACAAAGTCCAGTACGTCAATGAACTTTTGGAATGTGAAGCGTTTATAACAGTGTTACTGTCAATAGATATGAAGTTTGCTGATGATATTTTTAATATACACAGATAAACTTCACACGCAGAAAAAAAAAATCTCTGCTCTGAAAATGTCAACAAATCAATGACAGACCTTCCTATGATGTGTAGGCCTGTTATGAAAGCTGCAGAGAATTCTGAGACTGGTTTGAAGCAATGCAAAGCAGAGCTCAGTTAGCAAAACTGACAAGAGCTTGCGTGAACAGTGGGGTACGTGCACTATAAACACTCCTCACAAACAGCAGATGCATTCTGTAAGAGAACTGCACACTCTCTTTAATATTCCCAAACATCTAGGCAGAAGGAGAGCACCTGGCAGTTCAGTCAGACATGGGAAAGGACCTACAGTTTACAGGTGAAGTCAGAAAGCCAGCTGAGCCTTGACATCACATTAAATACCTAGGTTCCAGGACTCAGAAAAGTCATTGTTTGCTGAAACAGCAACTTATTTAATTCCCAGATCTCTTGGCTCCTGAAATGCCGCTGCTGTCAAGAGCCAATATGCCTCAGGCCAAAGGTGGCTTCAGGTATACTTGATTATTTTCTAATTCAATTTAAACTGCTGTGAGGGCAAACTACTTACCAAAGAGAGTGAGAAAAAGTAACCACCTAATGAAACCTATTTGGTACAAAGCAGGTGACACTGGCACTTTGAGTGTGAAAATGCAATATGGAACATTTGGCAAACATTTCAAAAAGGACCATTAATAAGCACACAAACTTAAGACCATCCCACAGACTTCTGATGTACCTTTGGGGAGCCTTGTTGGGGGAGCATTTCTTGCCCAGGCATAGAGGATATTGGCTTTGTCTGTACAGGTTCCTTCATCACAAAACCTGGAAAAAGTAGCTGTAATGAATATTCAAGTACTGAAAACATAACCTCCACAATGTGGGGCAGATGTTTCAACCATCAATATATGGTTTCTGTATACTTATCAGGTTAAAGATCCCAAGGAAGCCTGGGATGATTTCTATGTGGGAAAAGTACCTGTAAAGGAAGTGTTGCTTGTTTCCTGCCTGATGTGAAATAATTCTGCATTGTAAATACATAACTTATGCCTTGATATCTTCACTCTATGCAATCAAGTAGAAAAGCAACCATAACTCAAAATATGGTATAAACCAAAGGAAATGCAGTGGCAATTGATATGGACCAGCAAGAATGTCATCCAAATCTCCCTTTAGTGGTCAGTTTTGTTATTAATACATTTTAGGCCATAACCACAAATACAACCAACCTGAAACAATATAAGCAAAACATCTCACCTGCGCCTGACTTAAAGGGGTTTTATTACATATACAGAAACACACACAACTTTAAAATTGTTGTGAATACTGGCTTACCACTTACAAGTTGTTTCATATAGTGCAAGTTGCTTTTCTTACCATCTTAGTTCTCCTTTAAGGTAGGGAGAATCATACTTATCTCACAGACATTCTGGAAATCAAATGAGATATAAGTGGAAAGCCTTTATAAACTCAAGACACTACATGCTGTAATGCACTGTTTAATAAAACACTTTATAAAACAAATTCATTGTTGAGGACTCAGTTGTATAGTGAGAAGGGCACTCAAGCAAAGAGACTATCTGCTTTTCCACTTATGACCACCCTGACAGCTGGGATCCTTGGGTATGCTTATCAGTTCCTGGCTCAGTAGCTCTAGTATGAGAACCGCTTTCACGGGGCTGTTGCGGTGATATGTGACAGGGAACCAGTACAGTCAAGATATCCAGCAGACCTAATTCAATACATGATAAGTTGATGCAAAATCACATTTTCTTCTAACAGCACGATAACTTTCAGATTGTTCTGTGATGGAATTAGATTTGCTTAAAACACTGTTAGGCTACAATTTTTTATCCTGCTTTTATGTTTGTGTTTTGGAAAACTGGGACCAAACAAGGTCAGAGGTAGGGAATTAGGCAGATCAGAAAGGGCTGAAAACTATCAGGAACAAAGATAAATACAGCTTCTTTGACCATAGCTGGCTCACACAGGAACTGTGGTCTGGAGAGGATGTGAAGACAGATTGTTATGGCTTCCTGAACAGGTTAGGAACTGAGGTGACAGACCTGGGGACCACCAGGTCACCCATACAAAAAGCATTGGTAAGACCATCTGTCTGACACTCAGAGGCAGGGGACTCTTGCTACATTTCCTGCTTACAGACAGGAATGGTTTGGAAGAAAGGAAGCCAGAGCAGACAAAGCTGTTATTTGTCTGAATTAAGAGCCAAGAACCCAGAACCAGGGCAGTCCCAGTGTTATGCTTAGCAAATGCTCTTGCTTCTATTGGGCTGCTGAAAGGGAATATAATGTGTAAAGCAAACACATTACCCAGTTGTTTCTTACTGTTCACTGTCAAGTACAATATACTAGCAATGAAGGATCCTTATGAAGTGAGAATTGTACTTTGGAACAAATGTCAGTGACATCTTCATGCCAAGTGTGTTAAAAGGCTTAGGGTGTTGAACAAGTGCTCCAAAGTGAACACTTTCACGGTTTTTTACTATAATAATGAAAGAAATGAGATCACAAGAGGCAATGAATTTTATATCTCACTCCTGGAAGCTATTAAAATTTAAAGATTTGTATGGCATTTTTTTTACCTTTTAACAAGGAACACAAATATACAACTGCCTAACATCAGGGGCTGGAGAGATGGCTCAGCGTTTAAGAACACTTGCTATTCTTCCAGAGGACCTGGGTTCGATTCCCAGCACCAACAATGTGGGTAACAACCATCTGTAACTCCAGTTCCAGGGATCCAATACCATTATGGCTTCTGTACACATTGTGTGCATGCGGTGCAGTTATGTACACCCAGGCAAAACACTTAAACACACACACAAAAAAATAGATAAAATATTTAGAAAAAAACCCCAAGTACCCAACATAAATGTGATGAGAGTATTAAGTTAAATAAGACAACTGTTTTCTCTGATATGGAAGTCAATTTTCAATGCATGACTAAGTAGAACCAGATTATATAACAGAGACCAGTTTACACTGGTCTTATATCTAAGTTATAAACTTGTGCTATTTACTGGCTCAAATCTTTTAAATGTGGTCTGAAGAGATGGTTCAGCAGTTAAGAGCACTGGCTGCTCTTGCAGAAGTCCTGGGTTTGATTGCTAGCACCTACAACACAGTTAACAACCATAACTCCGGTTCCAGGTGACCTGTCACCCTCTGCTGGCCTCTTCAGGCACTGCATGCACATGGTGTACTTATATACAAACAGATAAAATACTTATACACAAGAAATAATAATACAATTTAAAAACCTTTTAAATGCTTCCCCCAAATGAAATTCAAACACTGTAGCATAACATATAAGGCCTTTTATTATCTAGAACCTCATTCTATCTCAGACAAAACCCTCTATTCTTGTCACACTGCTGACTTTCTTTCCCACTGTTCTCTCCGCCTGGAAGACTCCTTTCTAGTTCTCTTCTAGGAAACTATGCACTCAAGCTCTTCAAGGTTCAGCTTCAGTTTTCTTCCACAGGGAAACATTCTCTGACCCCATATCTCTCAGCTTCCTTCTTGAACAACAGCACTGTACTAAATATCAGCTTACTCATCTGTATCTCCAGCTGGACTGGATCACTGTACTCATAGCACCTGTAATCTAGTTGGGCTTTTAGTAGATGCAGTAAATATGCCAGGCAGTTTGCTTCTTGCTAAGCAACTTTACATTTTCAGACACCGAAACAACTGATCTGACTGACACTGGACTTACTGCCATATGCAAATTAAAGGTTAAAATTTAGGATTAAAAACAAAATATGGTCTAAAACATGCTTATGCATTAGGGTGGGGGGTTATGATAGGGTTTGGGGTTAGGGTTAGGATTAGGGTTAGGGGCTACAGGTTGGGATCAGGGATAGGAGATTAGGGTTATGGTTAGTAAAAATTTTAATAAAAAATATAATCACAACCACATATTACTATTTGCCTGGCATTGGTATAAATCAGCTTATTTTCACTCCCTTAAGAACACTGAAAATGGGTGTACTTTAAAATTGAATAAGCTTAGTCAGCTAAGCAAGTCCAAAGGTCACCCAGCTAGACCACACTTCAGAGCTCTGATGTCTTCCTGCCTTCTGTGAAAATTCATGACACTGTTTTACAAGCAGAGAACATTACATGAAGATAAGCTTTTATTGATACTGTCATACCTGAAACTGCAGACTGAACATGCAGTTCTCAAATCAAAGTTTAGTTGCAGTAAGCTACTCTGACTTAATCACAGAGTAGCAACAACTTCATATTTCATTTTTTAATAGGTCTAATAAAACAGCTTCAGAACCAAATCTTCTGGCTGGAGAGATGCCTCAGTGATAAGGGTACTTGCTGCTCTTCCGGAGGACCTGAGTTCAGTTCCCAGCACTGATAATGGGGCTCACAACCCCTGTAACTCCAGCTACAGGTGAGCTGATACCCTCTTCTAGCTTCCATGGGCACCAGCACACATGTAGCATACAGACAGATAGACACACACACACAGAAAACTAACTTTAAAAAATTTTGACTTAATTAAAAAAATCTGCTTTATAATTTTAAATGCACTAAACACAAGTCTGAGTAATGATGACTCACAGGGAGACACCAGTATATTAAACAGAATCCTAAAACCTCATGAGTGTGAGGACTAAATGAAGAGGGAAACATGTAAGGCCAAGAGAAATGGATTCTGTAGTTGACTGTGAAACCGAGTGACAGGAGCATGCTCACATTCTGTCAATAAAAATGGCATCCTAGTTCCTCCACATAACCACCAACAGGAGAAAGACAGGTTTCGGTTTTGCAAAAAGGAATTTAACATATGTTTACTATCCTTTTTACTAAGATGACTCTTAAGGCCAGAAACCAATGGAAACTGATCAAAGGCTATTGTAATCACAGGCCTCATTAGATAAGTTTCCTGTCATTCTAGTAGCTTTTGCTAATGACACTTGAAGACTAAATCAATTAAATTGTGAAGAGAATCATATAAATCCCTAAGCATTCATAAATTTTTAAAAAATGTGACAAGATCTAACATTTGAAATTAAGGAAATTCTAGATCCTCGGGTCTTTCCTTGGAAGCTTTTTCACCTCTTATCCATGGGGAGGAACCCTTTGGATGGCATGAATATTTTCTGGCTATGCCAAGCACTGAAAAGTGCTAACCTGTCATGTTGAATTATCTAAACAAAGCATGAGTGACTGTTAAGTACTCTCTGGTTCTATCTGTTAAAAGCTGTATAAAGTCTAAAGCTGCCCAGGGAAAATGGAAACTCCTTATTGCTTCTTTTGGCTAAAATAATAAAACTCAAACGATCCCTTATTGCCGGGATTGCCGGCAGGTAGGGCGGGGGCGAAGCTGGTCCAGCCGGCCTCCTCCAGGGGCTGAGCGGGATGGTGAGTGTCGCGACCCGGCCCCTCTCCACTCCGGAGGAAAAAAAAAAACACGCAGAGTCAGGAGTCTGTCTAGCAGGATCTTGTTTATTAACCGTTACAAAGTAACTTATATAGGGTAGGGGCGGGGCTAAAAGGGAGTGAAGGACCAATCAATCTCTGTCACGTAATCTGCAGCCAGGCAAAGTCCATTCTGATAGGCTGTCAGACTCGGGTGAGGCTCTGACAGCTGCATTCTAAACGGTTGATGACGGTTGGTTGTGACAGTTGGAAACTGTTAGAAGTCTGGCGGAGTCGCACCACAGACTCCGGGGCGGCGGCCCAGGAGGGGTGTTCCTGGGGGGGCTCAGTGGGGGAAGGCCAGGGCGGCCCACGGCAGGGTGGTTGCCACGAGGTGGGAGGCCGGCCTGGCACGGAGGTCAGCGGCCTGGGAGGGGGCGATCCTCAGGGGCTCAGGAAGAGGGGGATCGCCAGGGGCAGCCGCCTGGGAGGAGGCAATCATTGGCGGCGCCTGCCACGCCTCCATCTCCCAAAGTGATAGCTGGTGCAGTCGGCCCCAAGGGGAACTGCAAACCCACCCTTAAAGGGTGGGCTGGAGCTACAGCGGCCCTGGAGGCCCAACACCTTATTGAAGTTAAATCTGTATGGCCTTACGATGATGGTTGGTGTTGTCAACATGACAGGATCTGGAATCACCCAGAAGACAAGCATCAAGGCATACCCGTGAGGGCTTATTTAGCCTCTAGGCATGCCTGTGAGGGCTTATGTTGATTAGGCTAATTAATGTAGGAAGATGCATCTTAATTGTGGTGCACAAAGGTCCATTCCCTAACACTCATAACTAGGGGTGGGGGGTTGGTGGAGATCAAGGATTCTATTCAATAGAGAAAGTGGGCTGGAACTAACATTCTGTACTCTGCTTTCTGGCTGTAGGTGTGACATGACCAGCTGCCTCAAACTCCCGTGGCCTTGACTTCCCAGTCATGATGGTCTGCACCCTTGTACCCTTGACCTATGAACTGAAATAAAACCTTTCTCCCCTGAGTTGCTTTTGCCAGGGTATTTTATCACAGCATCAGGAAAAGAAACTAAGACAGGTAGTCCTTACTCTATCTGTAATATACTATCTATCAACCACAACCAGAAAAATTAATGTAAAGTAAGAAAATGTCTTTGAGAAACACAACATAAAAAACAATGGTATGGGTCAGATGTTGTCACCATCCAAAACTGCTTTACTATATAGTTAAGTATCCAAAAACCATTTACTGCTGTATACCCATGGAATTTTCCTGCCAACTCCTATGAGCACTTCAGTGTAATGGACATGCATTTACTTAGTAAGTAGGAAGATACCTAGTTAGAAAGCTAAAAACGAACCATGATGAACAGTATCACAGGAACTACACCTACTTCCTCAGCCCAATGAGAGAGGCAAGAAAGTCTGCAAGGGCAGAGGTAGTGAGGCACAAATTCTCAGTTCTAAACAAAGCTATCACTTCGATGGAGGCAAGCACCTTATGCATATCAGAGTACTTACTTTTCATCATAGTCCAGAAGGCAGGATTAGAAGCCCATCCATACATATTAAGTCATTTAAGCAATCTTTGTGACATCTACCCAAATGCTCAAATTTCATTCTAGCTTTATGCTAAATACAACACTATGCTATAATGTTGCTGTTTTGTTTAACTCACATGCTAGTCTTGGGAGGAAATATAATGTTCAAAATCATACAGTATATGCTTCTATGAAATTTTCAGACTGTTTATAAGCATGGCATTAGTAGAAAATCTACTAAGAATTAGGCAGATGCTAAGAAGCTGCTATCAACAACTTTAAAACTACCAGCCAGGGAACATAATCATCAATGACTTGCATTTAGGAGCAGGCACCAACTGTATTTTAATCAAGAGATACATATTTAAAAAAATATCCCAGTATGAAATATAATATAACCTTGTTATAATATTAAGGTTAAAAAAAGAAATGGGGAGCTGAAGAGATGGCTCAGAAGTTAAGAGCACTAGCTGCTCTTGCAGAGAACCTGGGTTCAGTTCCCAGCGCCTACCTGGCAGCTAACTACCATCCACAACTCCATTTCCAGGGATCCGACGCTGTCTTCTGACCTCTGAGGGCACTGCAGGACACAGGTGTACTCACATGCATGAAGATAATACACTCATACACAGAAACTAAAAATAATAAAATATTTTTAAAAGAAATGGTGGGTTGAGGATGTAGCTCAGTCACAGAATGCTATAGTGGTTCTAGCCTCAGCACTGTGTAAACAGAATGAGCAATATATACTTGTAATCTCAGCAGGCGGGAGGTAGAGGCAGGAGGATCAGTTCAAGGTCAGCCCTAGCTTTATAGCTAGTTTGAGGTCAAATGTGCTAGGGACGAGAGAGAGAGAGAGAGAGAGAGAGAGAATTTATTTAAGCCCAGCACAAATTTGTTACTACCCTTAAACACACATTTCACAGTACTTAAAACAAAGAAAAGTACAGTCTTGAAGGATTGTGCTATTTTATTTATGCTGAGAAGGTTGCTAAATTTGTTGAATTTTAGAAGTTTCTTACGCAAAATGCATTTTTAATATTGCTGTGGCATGATACGGGAAAGCTGCAAAAGGCAGCATATGCAAATCCTGCTCTCAAACAACCAATCATTATGATCAGGAAGCAAGCAGCAAAGGTATGACCTTATATAAAAAAATGACATCAGTAAAATAACCAATTTAAATGAGTAGCCAAGCAGGGTGTGTTTCATAGAGGCATACATATGCTTTAGCTACTTCTCCTTTTTCCTCATCAGCATCTATAACCCTGTGGAGATGATGGCATTTAAAAAGACACAGCAGGTGGTTAATAAATAGAAGCTTTTGAAAGAGATTTAAACTAAAGCTTCACAGGATGGCAAAACACCGCTGCTTTAGCTGAGAGTGATTCCAGTTAGAACAGCTGGAAATAGCCGCGTTTCACCAGCTGGGTCTCTTCTTTTTAAAAAAACATCAAGCAACCTGTAGAAACCCTCTTTGATTTTTAGAGATGAGTTGGTCATCACTATCTCTAGGAACAGATTTAAAATAAAAAATTAATTACAAGAACTAAAAATAGCTTTAGCTATGCATGTATGATCCTATCACAGTAGAAGCTGAACACAGTAAAAGCTTGCTCAACCTAACACCTCAGTCCTTCCACGGTTATTTTTCTCCAGTTTATGTCACTCTGTGTTTTTGTCATCATGGTGTCTTTGGTATTTTTTAACTGAAATTGTTCATTTAGTGGAGTATATGTGATACATGTTTTACATTTACATAAAGTTGAAGTCAGGTTATACACACTTATCTCCTCAAACACACCACATATTTACCACTTCAATGGTGGTGAAAACTTCTAAAATTCCCTATTGTACCTCTGAAGTGAACAGGACATACATGTTATCTATAGTCATATAATGTACAGCAGTGCCCCAAATCACTCTATTTCGAACCCAGAATCTTAGCATTTGCCATAGGCTGCTAAGCGCTACATCCTGCAGTTAACAGAAGAAAAAACAGAAAGCCCTGCAATCACACATTAGAAACCACCCCCCGCCCCCAAAAAATGATGGCCCCAGTGCCGAATGGCTCCTAGAAACAGAAATCATGACTTTTTCAAACCTTGAAACTCAGTGAATTATTACTTACCAGCTAAAAAAACTGCTAGGCTTAAGATGAAATGATGCATTCAGAGAATTTTACTTCCCAATATCTAAATGTTTACTGTTTTTTAAGTGAGAGCAGTAATAGACTGTACATTTGAATTTCCCAACATTTATCACATACATTTTCTTGCTGTTCCTAAAACACTGGATGTGGTGAGTGGTAAAGCATGTGCCCATCATGGCTCCTATTCAGCCAACAAATCTGCCACACTTCAGTCAAGTCCAACAAATCATGCTATTGCCACGTCACCTATATCTACATGCTATTCTTCTGTTGGTCACTAGATGTGGTTAACCGTCTCCTCCTTTAAAAACCTGGGAAAGAAGGTATTATTAAGGTTACGTCTGACAGGTACTGTTGCTCCCTTTACATGGGTCAGCAGAGCTGCTGCTTTTCCATCAGCTGGTCCTTATTTGCATCCTCCAGAGGTATGTTAATTTAGAATTGAGCATCAGGCCCATTCTGACTATAAAGGGACCACCCCACAGTATATTAAAAGGTTAGCATCAATGTATGCAGTTTAAATGCACATGCATATAATTAACTAGACACATTACCAGTGTGAACTGCTAATCTGCAATGAGACACAAAAGACTGGAATGTGTGTGGAAGGAAAAAAAAAACTTCAAAATTAAAATGACTACATAATGAAAACAGCTTCATGCTGTGTCTACTATTTTCCTGTAAACTTAATATAACTGTAAATATATTTTAATGAACAGTAGAGAGAGGCAATTACAAAGAGCAAAGGAGGGCAGCACAGCCGCAAAGCCTCATCAGAAGAGCTCTTTGCCATCATATTAAAAGTGCTGCCTGAAGACAGAGGATGAATTATAACTTCATAATTCCAGAGGAAAAATGCTTCCTATTATTTTAAAGCCACATACCTATTTCCTGTGATCTGGAAATGAAAACAGAACTCTGTGTGAAAAGGTACGGAGGGAAGCGGAAGGGACTGCTAACTAACAAACCAGAGGAAATCTGTGTCACTGGGAAAATATCGTATTAGATTTTTTTACTGTTTTGTTAAAATAGCTTTGTATTCACTGAAGATTTTTCTAGAGCATGGATGAGTTCTCAATAAAAGGATCAAACGTCAGTACAAGTACCATACAGAAAAAAAAAAAATATATATATATACATATGAGAGTTTGAAAATCTATTTTAATGCTCTTTGTATCTTGGAACAGTTGTATAATAGATTTGCAACTATAAGTGTGACCAATCTCATTACTCAATGTTTAGAAAAAGAAAGTAGAACTTTTGACAGTGATAGATTTCTGTTATTAGTATCATGATCCAGAAGGTAGGAAATGAAAGAAAATAGTGCGAAACACCTATCAACTGTCTCTAGCTGAGTCTGTGGGGCAGTGGGGCTGGAAAGTGAAATGTCCTTTGAAACAACCTAGACAGACAGCCCATCAAGTGTCATGAACTCTAATTCTTCAAGAGAGGAACACAGTCTGCCAAACATTGGGGAAAATAATTTATACTAACTTTAAACGGAATGTAAGACGAGACTGTCAAGTCCAAGGGAATAAAGCAGTTCTACTGAATGCATGTTTCCAGTTTTGCATATTGAACAGATCCTATATCTACTTTCAAATGTTAAATGAAGACTTTCTGTTTGGTTTAAAGAAGATTAATAACAGCATCAATTATTTTTCCTGCTTTATGTTTATACAGTCAATTATTATAAGTCTGTAGATTAAATGGGAATATGGTCTACCAGGCAAATACTTTAAATTACACTGAAAATGACATGGATGCAGTGTTATTAAGAATTCTAATTACTCATTGATGTAGCATACTGGCAAAACACAGTGACTGTGTGCTTGAGATGAGCCAATCTCTGCACACACCTCCAACTTCTAGTAATAATGCCTTCTCAGTGGACTCATAATGCATATTTACAGAATTGTGGAATTTTAGCAAAGATAGGTTTTATGACTGATGTAGCATAAATCTTTCCCTAAACAGAATAAGCCAAATAAGTGAAATTATCTAGCCAGTGAATCTGGATAGTTACTAGCTAGTTTTTCATTCTTTTTTGTTGTTTTTCAAGTAACAAAATAATATACATAGCTATAACAAATACTTCATAATTTCTACTTCAGTTTATGTTTTCTTTACATCTTTCCTCCTCAACTTGGAAGTCTTTGTCACTAAATTTTATACATACAGTTTCAAAATAGGACACTTAAGAATACAAATCAATATTTTAAAGGGCAAAATAATGTGATTATTTTGGCATTCCCTTACCTTGACAACAGCAGTAAACAAGCCTTCGTTTATATCATCTAATTTTTCTTAACAGAATCATAATAGAATTTAAGTGCTATTGCACGTTCCATTCCCTTCCATCAAGGGCAAAGCTAAAACAGAACTAAAGAGCTTAAACTCTATCTATTTTTAATAATTCTAATCTTAAAGTAAATAGTACTAATTTCAGAAGAGATATTTTTAAGGAATATAAACCAAAGGATGTGATTTGCAGAACAGGATGCAGAAGACTGCTAAAAATAATCTTTAAATGTAGAATTTTATTTATGAAAATTTACTGAATAATGAAAACCAGAATGCTGATATCAAAGAGTATTAAATGTGATTTGCTGACTCCATTTTTATATAAACCTAGTCATGTGAGTTTGGTTCCGATGTGATATGCCCATTTCATCAAAGAACTTAAGCCTATTAACAAATGCTTTGATGCTACTTGGTCCATGGAGATTTCCACTAATTGCCTTGTGCTTTTAACAGTTCCAAACACATATTACAATGGTTTATTATAAAAATGACTAGAAAGCACTTGCTGTATGCTTCACATCAGACTAATGACTATTAGGATTCACCAAGAAAGGTCTAACGGTCTACATGATTATTATGTATGGACATGACATCAAAACAGACCCTTCTCACTGCATAGCAAAGTACTGCAGTCATTCCGCACTGCTAAATATTTAACAGTGAGTCTGACTGTCAGGGAAAAATAGGAGGCTTACAATGCATAGCTATTTTCAGAGTTCAAAGATCTTTAACAAACACCAAAGAACAAAATGAAAGGGAAAATCTCAATACATAATTATAACATAAATTTCTGGAGGTAGAAAACATCCATTCCAAAACCTCACCCACATCATCTACTGTCATTCTATGACAGACATTTAATAAAGGTTTGTTCATGACATGATATTAAAATTCACCACACTGATTAAAATTATTTCTAAAACTACAACAGTTACTTGAATGAACAGGAGATACATGGTAAATGGAAATTATTTTGATTTTGGAGTCAGACATTTTAAGATCTGGTCTGGATCCAAACAACTGTTTCTTTGAATGACTCAGTAAACCTGAGCTTCAGGTTTCTTGTCTGGAAAACACAGATAAAAAGTACTTGCTTTTTTTTTTTTTTACCTGAATCGTCAGGATAAATGAAGTGGTCTGTCCAGATCAGCTAGCACAGTAAATGGAACAAAATAATGACCAAGGAACAGAATTGCCATGCTTGTTGGATGGAATCATGAACTGTACAAAAATTAACATCAGGGTATCAATAATTTAATTTCTCAGGCTTTGTGTGGTACAAGCATTCTGTACCTGATCACACTATACTATGTAGGACAACAGGCACATTTATCAAATCAGTGACAAAGACTGATATTTTGAATAGTAGATTAAATAATTATGATAAACCATGATAACCATATGGTACCAATGAACAGTGTTCTTTATTAATCAACTGTAAAATCCTTCCACAAGTAAACTGGTACTTGTAAGAAGCACACATTTTCTATACCCTTCTATATAGTGATCCCATCAATCCTTACCAGTAACTTCCAGTGGACGAAGGCATATTGCATCCAAAAAGTAACATATGATGGACAGTATCCATGCTGGCACGAGGTTTGAAGTCAACTGTTATGAGAAAATGATAGGTGAATGTGAATACAAGTTATACTCTATGTTCTAATGTCACAAGAGGCTACATCTTTAAACAGTCTGGATATTTTTGTAACAAAGATGTTTTGATGCTTTAATAACAAAATGCCCTGGTATCTGAATTGTTTTGTTCTTTAAGATGAGTATGGCTTCATCATTTGATTTGGTAGGATAGTAAACCATTGCATATTAAAAGAGAAAATAATAATGAACAGGCCAGTGACTACTACTAACACACACACACACACACACACACACTTTAAAATGGATGATCCATTTTGGAGTGGTGAGAGCATTAGGTGGATATAAAATGAAAGCCCCAGGCTATTTATTCACACTATATTTCCTTCCCAGTTTCAGCAGAGTCCTGTGTAGCAGAAAACATTGCACAATGATGCAGTAAAACAGAAGCCCCAGTGAGTGGTCAAAACATGAGCAAAAGGATTCACAAAACATCTATGTCACCTTAAAATAACAATAGCAGCCATGAAGTGATTTTTCCAGAAAACAAAAATATTTGTGGAAAATGTATCTTTATGAAAATACAGAAGTTGTAGAAGTATATCCTGGGTAGAGTGTACTTGTTAAAAGAACACTGACACTTATATAATAGTGTTTCTCTTTTCCTCCTAAAAACAATGGTGGGAGATGTATTATCCACAGTTGCTATTAAGCATAAGCCCCATTCCTTGGAATAGGATTGTTGTTCCTTTTTGTCTTAACTCAAATGCTACCTGGGATGCAGTAGCAATTTATGTGTCACTGGTACATATTAAAATGCTAAATTGTCAAAAATCATCTTGACTCAGGTGTTGAGAAACTATGACTTTGATCTATTTTATCTGGCTCCTTGCCAAAATTAATAAAACATTATTTGCTCTGAGAATATGTATCAAGACATGAGTATTTATCAAATAAAAATGTTTAGCAGCAAACTACAGCATAGGACTTGCAGGGCATGGCTGGCCAGAAAGCATAGGGCACTTATCTGTGCCACTGTGAGTTATAGCTTTCCAGGAAACCAAAGCCTTTCATTTACTGTCCTGAAAATAAGAACCTAAAGCTGAAAAACCAAAACTTAAGGTTTTCATATCACCATTTAATAAGATAAAAAAGACGATGGCTAGAATATGGTTATATAAGGACTTATAACTTGAGGTATTGTTTTCTACAACCAAAGAATATGTTATAACTAGGAGACTGAAGATGCTTCAGAAGAAAAGAAGAAATTGAAAGTTGCAACAGTTCACAATTCATAGAAAATCATATTGTTAGCAAGCCTACATTTGCTGGTCAGAGAAACAGAAGGAACAAAAGGGCTTCCACAGACTACTCTCAAATTGAGTGATACATTTCCTTGCTCCCTTCCAGAATGTTCTCAGGGACCTTTCTGGAGACCTTTTCTGTAGAAGCAAACTCAAAAGGGCTCCAAGATGTATGCAACTTGCCTTTTATTTGTCTTCTATTCACCTTAATTTTATTTTTGTGGATGGATACCTTAAAGCTATAGTTATAGGTTGTGAGCAGCCCAAGCCGGATGCTGCTAATTGAACTGGGATCCTTTGGAAGAGCAGGAAGCACTCTTAACCACTGAGCCATCTCTTCAGCCCCTAACTTTATTGTTCAACTACATTTCCAGTAAAAAAAAAAAAATATATATATATGTATATATAAACTGATAACTGACAATCCATGCACAGCTTTAAATAAGAGACTACTCCTTTGTTTCTCTATAATTGGTGTAGATGTCCTCCCTATTAGGGTAGATGTTTTTTCTACCATTGAATCAGTCCTGGAATTTTGGTAACAAACCTTCAAAGCCAAGTGTAGTTTATTCAAAGAATTAAGCTTTTCAATGCAAGATAATTTGAGTCATAGGCACCAGGTGTAAATTTTCAATAGAGATGGAACTGTAACTCTCCTTTAAAAGGAAGAAAAGTGCACATTTGGGATTCTGTCACAGGTGAAACCTGGAGGGCAGGGCAGTCAGAAGCATCCAAACGGAAGTAGGAGCCTTGGAGATAGCTCTGAATGGACTAAAAAGGAAAGCCCTGAGCTATCAGGACTCCCTCAGAAAACACCAACTGAGTCTTTCTTTTTTTAAATATACAAATGTTGTAGGGGGTGTCCCTGAGAAATAAGGCAAGAATCTTTTTGGAAAAAAAGTGAGCCACCAGTAATTTTATAAAAGAAAATACGAAAAGGCAAAAAGATGCAGGTAAAAGGAATACCTGGCAAAGGCAACGATATGCCATGTCTTGTCTTTCATGATGAGAGAGAAAATGCACAAGTATTGGTTTCTACTTATGCACAAGGGTCTTCTCCCGTCCTTTGTGCAGTAAAGGCCACATTCTAACCACTCACAAGTAAATTCTCCAACCATACTTAAAAAAAAAAAACTGATTCTGACATTAAGTGTCACTTTCTTTGCTTCACATTGAACTTTTACTAGATATAGGTTTGCCGTTCTTTCTAAAAATAGAGAAAAAAATCTGTCTTTAAATGGTAGTGAAAAAATTCCTTAGCTCTCTCTCATAAAACCTATTCTTCCTGACTCATACATTCCCCCAGAAACTCAATATCTAATTTAAATGCTAACAGCGTTAAAGAACAAGGTAAAAACAGGATACCAACCATCTTTTTTATATCCTAGAGAAAAAAATACAGTATCTAAGCACCTTTGTAATTTTAACTCAAAGTATAGTTCACTGAAGGCTGAAATGAAAAATACCTCCAGCAAAAAAAGTGTCTTACCGAAATGTAAATCTAAAACAAACACCAGATGACTTACAATAATGTAGCACTTAGACAATTCTATTGAAAGTCTTGCTGCCAGTGGGAGGAAGGGGACAAATGGGAAAAGATTAGCATGACAGGTTCATTTCCTGGGCTGATTCTATTCCTACTTTCTATAGAAATAAAAACTTCCTACCCACCCTTGTGAATAAGGTCCACTGAACAGAAGACATACACATGATTTTGGAGGACAGTTCAATAGAACATGAAACAGAAAATAGAAAAATAAATCACATCTTAAAGGAAATTGCTCCTTTTTGCCTCCACCCCTCTTGGCCCATCGTATTGCAAAGAAAGAAAGGATCCTAGGGGGAAAGAAGTAACAGGTAATAATGACAGTAGCTGATGTTCTTACATGCAGAATAAACAAAGTCAGCCTTGGAAGGGTGACAGATTGCTCAAAACACAACCTTGTGAAAATGCATGGGAGTATTACAGCCGATAACATTTCAAGTGCCACCAGCCTTCCAAGTCAGTAATAAGACAGCAGTAGCTAACTTGGAAATGGTACTTCAGTCTCGATGGGTGCCAACAGTTAAGATCACTTGATGTATAATAAGATCAGGGAAAATTGTATAGGTAAGCCCTGGGAACTAAAGACCTCTGAAGGAATAAAACTCCAGAAATAGTAACTTAGACACACTAATAAAAGGAAATACAGTGACAGTGAACTGTGGAGGATGGAGGACTTCTCAAAGGGTAACGTCATCTGAAATGAAAGACTTAACAGTATGTGTGTGGGCAGCATACTGAAGAGAAAGATAACTAGGTCTATTTCTAGAATTCTAAGCAAAAGTACTAACTGCATGAGGTTCTTTGGGATTTATGGCCTCCTTTAACTACGATCAGACTACAATCAGGGTCATAAAATTTTCTAAGAATGTGACCTAGGAGAGATTTTCATTTAGTACTTGGCTCTGTCTCCATTTTTCCTTTCCAAGTGGATATTGAGGTCTAGGTCGGTATGTCAAATTTGATATATCAGCCAGACTGAGGATGTGAAAAGACTGTGAAGAATACATACAGCCTAGTGGAGGAACCAGTAACTTGGAAGATACCCATGTGCACTAAACCAATCCTAAGCTAAAACTGGAAATGGCTCCATCACCTTTTTAATAGCTAAGAATACACATTACAAGAATACCATCAATCTTTGATATTAACTTACTGAACAGAAAAATAATAGATTCGCAAATGCAAGCTTGTATCCAACGCCCTCTTCTGACCTCCGCTGGCATTGCAATATGTATGTATCAGTATATTGCCTGTGGGTGTGTAAGTGCACCTGTATCATGCAATGCCCATGGATGTCAGAAGAAGGCGTCAGAGCTTCTGGAACTGTTAGCCACCTTGTGGGTGCTAGGACTTGAACCCCAGGGTCCTCTGCAAGAGCAGCCAATGATCTTAACCTCTGAGTCTTCTCTCTAGCCCCTCCACAAAAATAAAGATTTTACTTTAAAACTGCCCAAAGAAACTGAAGATAGTATTGTTCTGAATTATAATTTAAATGTGGGAGATGATGAACCTTAATGTTATAATCTTGCATTTGAGACACACACACACACACACACACACACACACACACACACTCACACACACAGCAGAAGAGGAGGTGGAAAGATTGTAATAGCCAGAGGGGGCGAACCTCTGCAAGGAAACAGTTTTCTAGACAGCTGGTCAGTTACTGTTATGAACTCACAGCAATGCTAGCTTAAACTAGACAAAATCTCAGTATAGCTATGAGGAAGTGGGTATGAAATCCCAAGTCAACCTAAGGAATTTTTGACAATTGATGGCTGCTGGGATGGGGAGAGACAATGTCTTACAGGGATGGGACTGTTGGTGGGCCCAGGGGATGGACCCACAATGAAGAGCATTTGGGGACTCAAATCAGATTCTATAGGCTGTATTACGTATCTGTATGTACAGCTACAGGTTTATGAAGACTTTCAGTGGCTGTCGGAAAATTAACCAATAAATGCGTTGAACATAAATTTCAAATAGAATCATTCTGAAGAATGAAGAAAGTTGAACACAAAGAAGGAATTAAACTTCCAGATGACCAGCCTTTTAAATTTGCCTTTCATTATAATACAATAACCAACTGAAGAATTGATAAACAGATGTCATCAGTCAAGCTATGAGAGATAAAATAAGTATCAATAAGTTCTGTTTTTCTAGTGTTATTCCTACAGTGGTCCCCAGTTAATTTCCTACAGAATCAAACCCATATTCCTGTGCTAGGTTTTTAAGGCCATGCATATTGGGCCAGACTTGTATCTCATCATATTTTCCACATGGTAAGCCCCTATTTGCTCTCTCTACTCTCATAAAGCTACCTTCCTCACTCAGTAGCTATACTTGCTAGTGTTCATGAGGGCTCACTACATGCCAGACACTGGTTTAGTTTTCACAAAAACACCAAAGTCAGGTCTCTTGTCTTCCCAGACAGATGAGCTTTGAGAGACAGGGGTATGCTAACCTCCTAGGCATTGAACCAGAACAATGGGAGGCTGGGATTTAAAGTGGTATTTTTAACTACATGGATGTTGCCTCTCTCAGCTGTAATCATTCTCTTGGTCCTGTAATATTCTTTATCCTGTGTATATGCAAAGAGGCTAACTTTCCAGGTCCTGATTCCCTCATGGAATTTTCTCTGAGTATACTATACTATTGTACCTAACTGAAGACATCCTTGCTCTTAGATTGATAAAATGTAATTAACTTGTTCTCATTTCTACTCTTACACATTTTTTTATTACCTGAACAAAGTCTGGGGGCCATTAGATACAGTCATGTCAGAAACAAGGACCTTCAGTGACTAGAGAATGATGATATTCACAATACTCTCAGGTGAGGTGTAACAATACCTTTTACTTCAAGATTATGTCTAAAGAAATTTGTGGTTTTTCCACTCATCAGTAACCTTTAGTCTCATCTATTTTGTTATATATATATATAAACAGCTTTCCGTCAAAAATTGAGAGAACTTCTGATGGTGCCTACTGGAAGTTCTAAGTACTCATCTGAGAGAAAGGTGATTATATCATTCATGCTGGAGAAAATTCTAGCAAGAAAGGAAAAGATACTCAGCCACTTGTTTGGAAGCAGGAAGGTGGTGGAATGGGACATGTACATACCCACTTTTTTGCTTACTGCTTTTAGGGACATAAGATGGGAATCTAAGCAATGCACCTTGTTAGAGCTTGGTCTTCATCATCACAGTATCCGGTGGTCCCCATAGCATGATTGAAATTGGAGAATTCCTGAAATTTTCAAACTATTCCCAAACACCTCAGCATGTACTTTGTTTAAGTAGGGTCACATTTGGAATATTGTATTCTAACCATGCAGTTCTGTAATAGAACGTATTCTATATTCAAGGCAGAGGCCCAAGAAAATGAAAGGCAATGAATCATTAGATTAATTTCATCTATTTCTAAACTCAATGACTTCTACCTCGTTTGTACAGAGCAATTTGATAGATAGGAATCTGCCATCATTCACCAAGGAAAAGACACATTTATTTACTGGTCATCCATGTGAGGGAAAGCGAGTAGATGAAGACAGTCAAATTTCTTGGCTGAGTGGGCTGCTGTCAGAGCCAATTCCTCTGAGTGTCTGTAAAACACCTCTTAGACAGCACCACAGTTCAGTGGTCAAATGCAGATTTTTGCTTACCCTCACCCACTGCAATTCTCTGATTTCTTGTTGTAACAAACAAAAGCCATATTTTAGAAAAAGCTACAATTTTGTTCAAAATATAAATTTTTTTATCATTATTTCCTCAAACATTTTCTTTAATTCAAATTTATTATTTTAATACAGATCTAAAAATACAATACAGATGTTCTATGCTCATGTGTAAGTGTGATAGATATATACATACATGAATTCCATGATGATACTCATGGTAATTCCTAAAATTAAGAATTATATTTATAAAAGATGAGCTAAGTATTTTTGAGTCACA
The DNA here is from genome assembly GCA_035773235.1 of Eospalax fontanierii. Classification (NCBI taxonomy): domain Eukaryota; kingdom Metazoa; phylum Chordata; class Mammalia; order Rodentia; family Spalacidae; genus Eospalax; species Eospalax fontanierii. The sequence continues at coordinate 36,928,372 of CM069527.1, forward strand.
AACACAACTACTGTGAATTTATTCATATTTTCTGTATTTACATGTGTATATGTGTATACATTCATGGAGAAGCCAGAGGCCAATCTTGGAGCCATGCATTTTAAGAAAATAATGAACAAATAGAGATAGCTGACATAGTAAATTTGTCAAACATGAAGAAAAATCCTGGGTCTTTAAAATGTTTTATGTTCAGCCTAATTTTATAAAGGGGCCTTAATTAAATCCAACTTATCATAAGCAATACATCCTGAGATCTAGAATCTGGGACAAGCCTGAAAAAGGACAGAGATCATCTCTGTCATCAGAATCCCTTAGCATGAGTATTCTAGTTCCCATTTAACCAAAAACTCTGGAAAAGTTTTATCTAGTCATCTGCCCAAAGTGTAGAAATGTCACAAAGTCCCTTGCTTTATTTATTCATCTACAGAAATGAGTGTTCAGTGCTTTACTTTGGTTTTCAATTTTACAGTTTTAATTTGGTTTCGACCAAACTTTGGTATTAGGGTTCCTGGGGGATAGGACATCAAAGACTCATAATGAAGATGAAACATCCAGCAAAGAGGTCAGAAAATCTGTAGTATTCATGCTGTCTTTCTAGCAATATAAAAGGGAGAAATCCTGGACAGTGATACCCAGAATCTGAGAAGACTGTGTGACAACTTTAGAACTTGGAACAGTTTGACTTTAGAAGAGAGATGCCTAAGAAAATAAATGTTTAGTACCCTGGTTCTAAAATAGAGCTTTATGTGTTCCCTGTAAATATTTTGCTTAACTGAATATACTCACTTGTACTTTTCAATTTTAAATTATGTGAAAGTAAACACATTAATATTATGACAGCAGTAACACATTCCAAGGTATATTTATAGTCTGTAGAGTGACCAGCCTTGAAATCATACAGTACTGCCAATCTTCAGAAACAAACCAGTAACTGTTAGTGTGAAATCCATAATACCGCTGTGACACATGACAACCATATTTACACAGGTGTGCAGGGTGGCCTTCTCCTCAAAGAAGTGTACACTGGTAGGAGTTGAAACTACCCTTGAACTTGAACAGAGAAGATATAATACCAGTAAAGAGAAACCTCATTTATGAATAAATATCATTCTTTCTGAATGACTATATTTTAAGTCACATTGGGGGTTACTCAAAGAATTATAATTAGAAACATTATTTTTCTGTTTTTAAAGTTATTCAATTCAGCACTGTCTTCCCTAAATTTGTTCTTGATAATGTCAACTGTGACACAGAAAAACCTTCAGGCAATATTCACCTTCTCATGGTGTGAGTTTTCATTTGATTGCGTATGAAGCCAATTCAGTTCAGAAAGTGTTATCATAGGTATATTTTGCTGTTGCTGTGATTACCACCAAACTGTGGAGAAAAATAAATGCATATTGTTCTGGCTTTGCAGGCCTATAATATACATTCCTGTGGGAAGGGCCTCATAAAAATTCATTCTCAGACTGCCCCATGGCTACATAGTACATGTTTTACAATTCACATAATAGCCATTTCAGACAACCCACTTGAAAATTAGTTTCAAGGGACCAAAGTACAGCTTTCATTACCATTAACTTCTCCCAATCAGCATCATAAGCCAGAGAAGTAAAGTAGAAAACAACAAACAAAAACCAAAACCATGAATAATTTGCCAATCACACTTCTCTAAACATTTAGAAGTCTATCATAAGGGATGCTTAAATTAAAACAACATAGATGGAAACAGATGGCACTTTGTCACTTTTCTTAGCTGATGGGAAGGCACAGCTTGGGAAGGACCTGTCATTTAAAAGTCCTCCTTTTAATATAAACTAGAGAATGGATGTTCCTTCTTTTTATTCCTTCCTCCCTTCTTTTCTTCTCTCTGCCCTCTTTCCTGCCTTCCTTTATTTCCCCATCTACCTATCTGAGAGATTAAATGTTATGCGCCCCAATGTTGATTCTAAGTGCTGTCGATTTAGAGCATGAACCATCAGGTAAATAGTCTTGTTGGATGGACAGGAAGTAAGAATCCAGCCACAGACAGAAAGCCAATACTGCACAAGTGGGACCACATGGTACTGGTGACCACTGACATCTGCATGCAGTTCCTTAACTACCACTGCTCATGTGTCTCTCAGATACAGCTTATAATCTTGTCCCCAGTGGCTCCCTCTGGTTTCTTTTTACATTAGTCATGATAAATGCATTTTGGAAACTGACAGTAAAAGATTAATACACTCCTAACCATCATAGAGAACCTTTTACTGACTTCAAATAGCTGCTTTCCCTTCAAATGCCACCCTTCCCCCACCATGAAAAGCATACTTACTCACAAAGGCTTCCTCATCCACGGGCAAACGCATGGCCATGCAGAAGTATGTGTCCGACTATTAAAAAGAGAAAGATACAAAATTTAGGTTAAACTGCTTAGACTGAGAGAGAAACTAGCTGGTAAATAACAGGACCTTTAAGACTAAAGAAGAACTGGTCCAGTAACATGAGGCTGCCTGCTTAGGACTGGGGAGGTTAATAGAAGAGCTAAGTAATTTAGGAATCTTGAACATTTTTCTGAGACTGTTTCATAAACAATTTAAACCATATTTATAAAAGTAATTATCATGGGTGATATTTCTAGCATCATCACAGTTAAAAGGCAACATTTGAGATGTGGAAAATGCTTTTGATTTGAAGACGGTGAAAGGTGGTTTTGATCATTTTTCTATTCCTAAAATTGAAAACAATGTCCTGTATCACTTTATGCCCCAAATATTAATCAGAGAAATATAACGAACAAAAGTTGATCTTAAACATAATATTACATATAATATTACATATAGCTATTCTCTCTTACTTTAAAAAATTTTTATGTAATTCATTGATGAAATCAACATAATCTCAAATTATTTTCTTTCCCAGCTGTTCGTCTCTTATCTAAATGGTCACCTCCCTCCCCTCAAAATCAAAGATCTTAGCATTAAAACTCTTTAGTAAACCCAGTGTAGTGGTATATGACTATAGTCTCATCTATTCTGGAAGCTGAGTCAGGGGATCACATGAGCATAGAAGTTCACAGACAGCCTGAGAATCAGAGCAACACTTATTTCCAAACTATAAATTAAAACAAAAACTGAAAAAAGAAATTTTTATTGATAAAAATTAAAGTTGTAATAGAATGGGCTTATAAAGACTGTGTACCCTATGTCCTTAATGGAAATCTATAAGCAATGAAGTATATGCTATGGTAGATGACACAAAGGCAGGCTACATTCATTGAATAATTCACACTTTATATATTATTGTTGCAAAGTGCTAGAATCAACAGACTCTAGCACAGATTTGGATCATTTGAATGGCTTTCCATATACTGGTTAGGAACTGAAAGTTGTGAATATAATCTAATTGTTCATAAATATTTTTACTATGTCTGAGTTATTAGTACTACAAAACACACCTACTCCAATCTAAAAAAAATAGTAAGCTCAAGTTTCTTTTATGTTTGAACATCTTGAGCTCCGAATAATTTAGAACTAAAAAAATATTTTGTGACTCATAACTGCATGCTATTTCTAACATGCTTATTATGTGTCAAACCTGATCTCTGTGTTTTCTTTATGTCATTTAATAATTAAAGAGATCCTATATAGTAGACAGATACTGTCAACTGCACTTTGAAGAAATAAAAAAAATAACATTTGTCAAAAGTCTACTGTGCCCAGCATTTGCATCAATTAACTCCTTTCATCCACATATTCCTAAAATGCAGGTAACTTTATCATCCCCATTTTACAGACAAGAAAAGTGAGACAAACCAAGATTAAGCAGCTCTGCAAAGATACTCTGTCTCATCACAAAAACTGTCTCCCTGGTCAACTTCTAGCCATGCTCTTCAGAGCCCTCTTCTCAACTAGGCATTCATCTTAGCCTAGTCTTCTTCCCTTCCCTCCATGTAACTACACAGAAGAGACTTGATCAAACAGTAAGTTAACAGCTAGCAGCTGCACCACCATCATCTCTTAAGAAGCCTGACTCAAAATTCTGCCAGCAAACTTTATTGTCTGTACCAGTCACAAAGTAGTACATAGAACTGAATTCCCCATTAGTTACTCTGCAAAGCTAACAGTTCTAAACTCTTCTCTACTTTTAAGATGTAAATTCACTAGCACAAACTGTCTTCTTACATTCAGGGAGGAAAATGCTCAGTTCCTGGTGCCTTGCTCTAACATACACTAATGCTGCTTCCCAGAAAGAAACAAGTCAGTGCCAGTTAACAAACCCAGATGGCGGAAACACATGGGTCAAGCCTCTTTCATGGTCTTCAGCATACCTTAGCCTTTAAAAGGACTCTTCCCTTTGTTCTGGCAAAGTGGATAAGCTTCCATACTGGGTGGGATAGGCACTAGTGAATAAAATCTATTCTTCCCACTTTAGCTTGTATCATCCTGTTTATCTTGGAAACCAATAAGTGCAGCAGCTGGGATCTGAGCCCAGCTCATCTAACAAATTGCAGATAATTCAGAGCAACGTCACAAATAATGACTTAAAAGCAAATATAGAAACAAAGTACATTCAAAGTGGCTAAGCAAGTATTTATAACAAAGGAAATTAAAAGGTTAGAATGATATACAAATGAAAAAAAGTTATTTTTAATTTGAAAATGATTTTGTTATAAGCCAGTTTAAGTTGCTTCTGTAATATGAAAGTTATAACCTTAAATGGATATATCAAGTTATTCAACCTGATTCTCTTGATAAAAGCTAAAACAAAACCATCAACTACGTATAGTGAAGATTACAAATACATTAGTACACAGAATACAGGGATCTATTTGGATCAGATCCGCGCCCTTATCAGTCACTCAATTTTAAATTAGAAAAATCTGGAAATGGCTTTCTATTATGACTTTGCACTCTTAGATGATAATGTCTCTAATAGTGAAAATATTTAGATTTCAACTGGTTATTTCCTTGGCTTCTAAAGTCAAATGAAAAGAATACAAAGATAGGAAGGGGAAGAAATGAAATGGAAGGAGGAAGGAAAGAGAGGAAGAGGAAGAGTATGGAGAAGGGAGAGAGGAAGATAGACATGACTGTGCACAGAATGCCAGTAGCCTACTGAACTGTTTTTGGAAGAGCAAAGGCTGTAAGAGGCAGAGCATCAGTGTTCTACCACAAGCCATCATAGTCTAACGTAGGATCTTACTTATGCTCCATTTTCAAGATGAAGAATAGTTTCTGTTGGAAGATAAGAAATGAGCAGAGTAAAAACTACAACACATCAAATCGATAATTTGCCTTTAACTGAAAGCACTGAAGACCACAGGTCAATAGAACAGAAAACGACACTTTAAAGGTAGAGGTGACTTTATTCTGTAATATTTTGTTGCTATGATTTTATTTCCAGAATTAAGCTAAGAGTTTAAAATCTGCGTAAAGAAAATAGGCCTGGGCAGTGCACAGCGCAACTGGAGGGACAAGTGGGTGGAAGGCAGCTTTGGTTGTCCTGAGCCTGGCAGACCATGTAGGCACATTCCTTAGACTGTTCCACTTTATCCTCGTAAGTGCGTTGTGGATAGGTTTAGCAGACAGTGCATCTGTCTGTTTTTTTTAAACAGAAAAAATGAAAACGGATTCACAGAAAGAAAGATTACTGCTTTGATCACTTAAGGCCACCCAGTTAGTGTCAGAGTAGGTGCAAAAGCCTTCACATTTTTGCCTGCAAGACCATCAGAGACAATGGACATCGTTCTTGTCGTTGTCTTGACATTAACTTCAATGTACTTAAATCGTGATTCTGGCCAGTCCTTCAAAATCTCCAGGCCTCTACTTTTCTGTGAGACTAAATTCAATATTTTAATAAAATCAATGAAAATAAATAATTTTTTTACAAGATGTAGTTTACTGGAGAATGAGGTGGACAAGGGCATTTGCCAAACTCTTAATAATGAGAAGGAAAGATTATTTAGGTGAATATAAGATATCACTTTATCAATACAGATTAATTTTATAGTATGTCAATAAAAATGGTTACTTTAAAATGACATTTCCTACTGTAAGAGCCTTTCCATTTAAAAATGCAATACTCTATGTGTATTCATATATAACTATAGCAAATTCAGTGACAAGGAATTTTTAAAAAGCACAGATGCCAAAGGCAACAATATCATGAACAGACATAGTCCACTTTTAAAGAAATAAAATCAGTAGGGTGTGATGGCTCATTTATAATCTCAGCACTCATGAGACTGAGGCAGGAGAAGTGTCCCAAATGTGAGGCCATCCTGGGCTATTTATTGATTTCTAGGCCAACAAGAACTAAATAGCAAACCCTATTTGAAACAAACAAAAAAACAAAACAAATCAAAATCATTAAAGCAGTGATAAGGCCAAAAATCTTTTTTTTTTCATGACAACCACTAGGAACTCTATTATTTAATAATATTTTGACCTTTTATTATTCAACAAAATTTAAAATATTTCAGCCATCAAGATGACTCAGCGGATAGGTGCTCAATGCCAAGCTGATGATCTGAGTTTGATCCTGGGACCCGCAAAAGGGAGGTAGAGAGCCAACTCCAGAGGACTGTACTCTGACTTCCATCCATGTGTCATAGCCTGAGCATATCTACACAGACACGCACGAACACACACACACACACACAAATATAGCTAATAAAAATCTCATATAATTTGTCTACACTATCAGAACCCAGCATATGATGCCCTGTAGAAGAGAAAATATTTATTGAGTCTCTCATTTTATTTGAGAAGTTTCCATTGTAGCTTTTTCCTCATATGACCCCATCAGAGAAGTTATTATAGACATTCTTCCCAAGATGAAAAGCTGAAACTAAAGATGAATACTTGTTTGTAGGAAAACAAATCATTTAAGTATTGATAAAATAGACTTTAGATACAGTCTTCTAAAGCAATTTTCCTTACAGGAAAGGTTATTTTCAAACCTCTCTAATATTTGAAAAGAAAACATGAGTCCTAAAGCATAACTTTAGATGTTTACTTGACTAATGGAAGGCACAAGTGAATCAAAGACACAAAAAATTTAGCAAGAAGTTTTAGTCTAAGTCCCCTAAATTTCCAGTAAATCACCCGAGACTGTTTCATGAAAGCTTGGTCATGAACTGCACTGAACTACAGTAGACTCACAGATATTTAATTATCACCATTTTGTTTCTGCAGAGTAAAGTTATTTGAACACATATTCATAACTCAAATCAATTTTTCTCCATAGTACCTTTGGAAGACATCAAAACAACACCTTACTGGCCAGTCTAATAGCTTTTTCATTTGAGCACACCGTCTTAGGAAGGATGCTTCTATAATTCAATCCCAACTGCAAGCACTGCTTCTCAGAATTTCCACGCCATCATCATGAATGCTCAATTTCTCTCTTTGGGAAGACCACTGTATCTGAGCTTGGTGCCAGGGGACTGTCTTTAAAATACTGTGATTCAAACTGTGAACATAAGGCTTAGATGTACAAAAAGGGAGAAATAATATGTATGTGCCATATCTGTGGGTACTATCTGTTTTGGTACATCAGCCAAATCTGAGTCAAGAGGGATATGATACTGCTGATGCCTCTCCACTGCTGCTCTGGAACTATCTAAGAAAAGCACATTTTTCCTTAAAAAGAAAATGGTATGCTAGACACAGGAAAAAAAGTTCTTATTACTAAAGAACTCCTCTGATATTCTATTACTAAACCAAGAGTTCATATATAGATAGCAGTGTTCAGAAATGGTCTTCTTATATGCTGTGTAAGAAAAAGTCTTTGTTTTTATTTAGTTAGTTCATTTTAAAGACTAAGAAGCAATGGTTTCTATGGAAAAGAAGATTAATGAAACCAACTGCTTATTTAAATTAATATGGGACAAACAAAACCAGCCGTATACTATTACACATGAAAACTGTTCACATAAAACCAGTAATTTTTGTTTTGGGAAACCAAAGGTACCATTCATACTCTAGTGGTGAAAGCTATGATTTGATCCTGATTGGATAATATCATTTTATTGTGCAGGCTTAAAGAATTCCCCAGACTGCCTTTATCAAGAAGACTAAAGAATTCAGTGACCACACATAAATAATATGACTTAGTTTTGCTTAGATTTGCAAACTGCCCCAGACTATAAAACAACAATTATTATATTTTATATATAGTTTCTGATAACATATCATAGTTATATATTATTAAATAACCAGAAATATAAAAAAGAAAGAGACAATGAAGGACGGTAACGGTTAGATTGCCTAATGACTTTACTATATATACAATACTGAAACATATGATGTACATCATAAACATAGACAATGAAAACTAAAAGCCAGCAAATTGAAACCATCTCATGGCAGCAACCAACTTTGTGCTTCAGAGTAAGCAGTTACTCTGTAGGTGGTGATCACCATCTTACATACACAAAACCAGCCTAAGCCAAAGGACCCAGAAAGCTCTTTGTATTCATGCCATCTTCTCTCTAGTTTAAATAACTTCAGTTCTACCCAGCACTAATGGAAATTTCAGGACTTCTGGTAGTTTTGTCAGTTGAACAAAGGAAATGTACAGAAAGAGAGCAGGTTTCTGTGACAAGAATTTTTATTACAAGCAAAAGACAACAACTGGAAAATTATTTTTCACTCTTTTCATTTAGTTTATCCTCAATGCTTAATTTCATACTTCACTGAATTATAGAGTATCAGGAAGTGTGTGTGTGTGTGTGTGTATGTGTGTGTTTTCACAAGTGATCTGTGTGTCATTCTGAGTGGACTAGCTATGGGAGATGTGCCTGAGCACTATTCAATCAACTCAGCACCTAGAAAGCATAAAAGAAGAGAAAAGGCAAATTAATGTCTCTCCCTTTTAGAGCTGGGATATCATTTCTTACACTTGAAGATCAGAACCAGACACGCTCTGGCCTCTGGACTGGAAGACTTACAGCAGCTACCCCAAGATTCTCTAGCCATTAACCTGGACTGAGCCACACTACTGACATCACAGGGCCTCCACCATGCAACCTGTGAGGGGATGTCTTTAAATTTCTACTCCTACTGAAGCTATAGCATTTACATCTGTACCTACTATTGGGTCAATAGTTCTACAGAATCTTAACTAATACTAACATATGTAACCCACACAGGTAATAAAATAAAATGATAAAGAAAATGACTTGAATAAATACATAATAAGCTGCTGATGGCTCAGAGGAGTACAAATCACCCATCTCCTCTTAGTGTGAAAGGAGGAGGCCAAAATAAAGAAGCATTACTAAAAACAAGATGTTCACAAAGCAAAACAACAACCACAACAAAAAATTATACTGAGGCTTTAAAAGTTTCTTCTTGAGATCAGTATTTTAAATATTTCATTGACGGTGGCTAGGGAGTTGACTTAGTTGGTAAAGTACTAACTGTGCAAATACAAAGACCTGAGTTTGGATCCCCAGCATCTACATAAAAATCCAGGCCTGGTGGGACATGTCTGTTACCCTAGGACTAGAGTTGAGGAGGAGGGACAGAGGCAGGTGAATGTCTAGAGTTCATCAAACAGACAGCCTAGCTGAATCAGGTTCAGTGACAGACCCTGTCTCAGAATATAAGGTGGAGAGTGACTGAAGAAAACCCCCCAAGGTTGGCCTCTGGTCTCCATATACACATACCAAGTATACACACACATATACACATATAAACATATACATACAAACATGTACAAAAACATACAGCATACATACAGATACATTACTGCAGATAATATTTCTTAAAATGTCATTTTTGTATGCTTTCTTTTTTTTGGTCTTTTTAGGACAGGGTCTCCCATAGCCCCAGATGGCCTGGAATTCACTACAGAGATCTGGCTGGTCTTGATCTCACAGAGATCCGCCTGCTTCTTCCTCCCGAGTGCTGGGATTAAAGCTCTGAGCCACCATGCCCAGCTTACTTTTGTGTGTATTCTCACTCCCTCACCTTCCTGGCTCTGAAATACAATTCAACATTTTCAGGCTCTGGAAGAAAAAGCCCTAGTGAAGAGTTTATGTTAAAACATCTTAAGTGATTCTTTAAAATGCTTCCTCATCACTATACTTAGCTCTACCCACCAACTCTGTATGGTCACCCCAACCTAGAATGTAATCTTGTACCAGTGCTCATCAGGCATTGTCCGCGTTTAGAATATGTGGCAAACACTGGAAGCTCTAAAAATAACTGTTGAAATCCGAACAGTCTATCTCCTTTGGCGGCAATGAACCCACGGTTTAAGAGAAGTGGAACTGAAACTTGCATCATAGACGCTGCCTCATTAGGGTTTTATACAGCATTACTTTTTAATGGATTTTATCATTCATTTGCTCCATTCTAAAATCCTATTAGCATTTTTAAACTATAATCACACCATGGCTGATGATGACAAGTGTCTCAGTGCCAAGTAGCTCAATGAAAGCAACTTTCCTGGCAAGGGCTCTTCTTTGGGAGTCACAAACCTGAAGAAGCAAATAATAGGGAAAGATACTTTGGTGAGAGAAGGGTCATCTCAAAACCTTTGTGCACTTTCAACCTTTTCACTGTAATGGTGAATAACTAATTGCTTCTGCCACAACGAGATTTTGATAGTAGTGGAATTGCATTTGGTTCTCTGCTTACAGGAGGGAGAGATTTATATGGTGGAAACTGTTCTGTCTTGAACAATGGCGTTGCCAATCTTAAACTAGTGGTTTATGCTTGCCATTAAATTTCCCTGAATATGAAACAGTCCCTATTCTGAACTTTGTGGGAACATTAACTAGTCATATTGCTCTCTCCTCTAGCACAAGAAACTGAAAATCAGTTGCCTAATTGGAAAAGGCCTCATCATCATCACCTCAATGTAAAAAGGCTTAAACTCAGCACTACATACAGCATCATGGACAAGGAGCACAACATACCCTTCTTAATTTTTGTTCTTTCTAACTTGGTTGTTAAATTTCCCTTCATACTACAAAAATTTATCCCTTCACCAATATGTTTACTCAATTGCCCAACTAAATTGAGCAACTGAGCAACTCCCAGGAACCAGATTCTGTGCTCCATTTACAAAGCTGTGAACAAAAATACTCGGTTCTCTTGGCCCTTATAAAACTCATCTCCTGCTATTTGTTAACAGAGAAATTATCACACAAATAAATATTAAATTTTTATTTTATTTTATTTCTTGTTTAAGACAGGGTCTCCCTATAGCCCCAGATGACCTGGAACTCTCTATGTAGATCAAGCTGGCCTTGAACTCACAGAGATCTACCTGCCTCTGCCTCCTGAGTGCTGGGATTAAAAGCATGTACCACCACGTTAAATTTTTATTGTTTTGAGTGCTGTTTTAAGTATATTAAAAGTATACCTTCCTTCAAAAGCCAGTAATTCAGGGGAAATGGTCAAGGGGAGTGGAAACTGCCACTGGTTTAGCCTAGGAAACTGTATTTTCAATCATTCTATAATGATATACAATTTGGTGAGATGGAAAAAATGGAGGTTATAGCACATAACAGAGTGGAATGTCGGGCTAGAAAAGCAGATGTGGCACCCATGGGCCTTGTGGTTCATGCTAAGAACTTTGGCTTTTTTGGTTGGTTGTTTTGTTTTTGACAGCAACAGTACCTCACTGAAATTTCTCATAAGAAATTGATATGGATGGCAGAATTAATTAGATGAGTCTTCTTTAAAAATATTTTATTTATTATATTTATTTTATGCATATGAGTATATTGCCTGCCTGCATGTAAGTGCACCTGTGTCATGCAATGCCCTTGGAGGACAGGTGAGGGCACCACATCCTCTGGAACAGGAGTTATGGACAGTTGTCAGATACCGTGGGGGTTCTGGGAATTGAACCTGAGTCCTTTGCAAGAGCAGTCAGTACTCTTAACTGCTGAGTCAACTCTCCATTCCCTAATTAGATGAATCTTATGAAAAAAAAACCAACAACAAACATTTAGTTGTTCAGAGAAATGCTGATGTGAGAAAAAGATTTTGAAGATGTTTAGAAGGCAAAATTATGACTTGGGTGTGTACTTGAGTGGGAGTGGGGAGGCGGAGTTAAGGATGGTCTGTGCCCTAGTTAGCTGTAGCTGTCAGCTTGACATAGCCTAGAGTCATCTGAACAGGGAGTCTCAATTGAGCAATTGCCTACATCAGATTGGCCTGCAGGCATGTACATGGGGAAATGTCTTTTCTGGTTTGTGTGTATGTGTGTGTGTGTGTGTGTGTGTGTGTGTGTGTGTGAGAGAGAGAGAGAGAGAGAGAGAGAGAGAGTCTCTTTGTAGACCCTGTTGATCTAAAACTCACTATGTGGATCAAGCTAGCCTCTAGCACAGAGATCCATCTACCTCTGCCCCTGCCTCCAGAGTGCTAGGATTAAAGGCATGTGCTATCACACCTAGCTGGAAAGCATTGTCTTGATTGTTAGCTAAGGAGGGCACAGCCCACTGTGGGCAGCACCATTCCCTAGGCAGGTGGTCTTGGGCTGTATGAGAAAGCTAGCTGAGCATGGTCCTGCAAGCAAGTCAGCAAGCAGCTTTACTCCATGGTTTCTGCTTCAAGTTCCTGTTTGAGTTTCTGCTCTGACTTCACTCAGTGATGAACTGTAACCTGGAAATGTAAGTCAAATAAGCCCTTTCCTCCCTTAAGTTGCTTTTGGGGAGTATTTTATCACAATAATAGAGAGAAAACTCAAACAGTCTACATATGTGCCTTGCATAACTAGTACCACTTATTGAGATATAAAACAGAAGATGGCCAGGTTTGAAAAATTTGAGGTGTTTTTGAAAAATCAGCACCTAAATTTCACAGGGCAGTTAGGTCACCCAAAGTTCAGAGGAAAATTCTTGCCTTAGGAAATAAATTTCTACACACATAGAGGCTGGGCAGTAATTGGATGATGTGTAGAGACTACAACTTTATTTTGTGAGAGTCAAGAAAGGAAAAGAGCAACAATAAAAAAAGAAAACCCAAGGAACTGGCAACCATGTACAGTAGCTGGCCAAGGAGCAGTGGAACAGGAGCTTAGGTAAAAAGGAGAACGCCAAGAAGTCAATGGGAGAGACTGTTTCAAGAATTAGACAGCAGGTGGCGTGGTGGTGCACACCTTTAATCCCAGGACTGGAGAGGCAAAAGCAAAAGATGTAACCCAGGCAAAGTTCAACTCATGGCAACTAGTAGCAGAATTCTCTACTGGAAAGGGTATCAATTCTTATTTCATTTGCTTGTGGCACTTAAAATTGGCAACCTAACTAAGAGCGTAAAATGGCAAGACACTGTTGTGGCTATGTAACTTTTATCAGGAAGAATCCCATTGTTCCTTGAACCTGTGAGGATGCAGTCTTCAGGACATTATCAGAAAGTTGGTACTAAATACAATATATGGTATCTCAGTCACATATAAGAAGGCTCAGAAAATGTGCATCACCAGAGAGAATGCTTTAGGGCAAATCCAGGAATGGTATTTCATCTAGCAACTTAACAATATCACCAAGGAATCCAATACTTCCAGTTTTCAGCTTTGTTTATTCAGCCCAGTGCATCTGGGCTCTAGGACTGTCTCTTCATGACAACATAATGATTGCAGTAGCTTCTGACATAACATCCACACAATGTGATTTCTAAAGTCAGCTCTCCCTTAAGGCCCCTTTTCAAGATTAAAACTCTCCCAGAAGCATTTTAGCTCCAAGAACCCTTCCTTCATACCTCAGTGTCCAGAAAGGCTAGCTCTAATCCAGTAATCAACAAGGAAAATGGACAATTGGCTTTGTCAAATCAAGATTGACTTGCTGGGTTAAAGAAGGCCAACACTTAAGTCTCTGCATTTGATCAGTTCTGGAATTCTTTACTAGTCTCCATCTGAAAGACTTTTACCCTTAAGTGACATATCTTCAATACAACCTCTACACTTAACAATGAATGCATCTCGTATTTCTCACCAGAGAAGTTTCTTTATGCAGCAGATGGTGATTAAGAGACCCCAAATTAGCCAAAGTGCAGAGAAAAGGCTAGCTGTTTCAAACTTCTGCCCTCTCAAGGCTCAGGAATCATTGCTGAAGAAGAGGCAGAAAGATTTAAAGAGCCGGAGGGAGTGGATGACTACAAGGAAACAGAGTCTTCTAGATAGCTGGTCAGTTACTCATATGAACTCACAATAATGGTGACAGCATACACAAGTCCTATGCAAGCTCAAACAAGACAAGATCTCAGCATAGACATGGGGAAGCGGGTAAGAATCCCAACACAGCCTAAGGAACTTTTGGCAATTGTTGGCTTCTGGGAGGGGGAGAGAGAGTGTCTTATAGGATTGGGGTTCTTGGTGAGCTCAGTGAAAGGACCCACATTGAAGGACATTGGGGGACACAAATCATGTACTCTTGGCCTATATAATGAACTTTATTTATATACTCTACTTAATGATCTCTGAAAGTTCATTAAATTTGATGGAGGGCAGTGAGAAGACGTGGTGAGAGAGGGGCAGATCTAAATGCCACCAAACTATATTGTATGAGAATCATGAAAATTCAATTAAAAATGCCCCCAAAAGGCCAGTATGGAAGGTAAATGTGGTCTGGAAAAAAAGTCTTGTTTATAGGCAACCAATAGGTCATGACAGTACATTAGTGAAACCTGATACCAAATCCTCACAATTCTAAGTTTAACCAGCAGCAGATAATCTTTGGAATAATGAACTTATTTTAGTATATTGGCTTGGAATGCTCATAACTTTTGAGAATCATTTTCTTCTTGTCTAGGGAAATAATAAAGTTAACTAAATATACTCATGTAGGCATTTTCAGCTATATCTTGTGTGTGTGTGTGTGTGTGTGTGTGTGTGTGTGTGTAAGACAGGGTCTCCCGTAGCCCCAGCTGACCTGGAACTCACTATGTACTCCAGGCTGGCCTCGATATCACAGAGATCCTCATGCCTCTGCCTCCTGAGGACTGGGATTAAAGGCATGTGCAACCAGACCCAGTGTTTCATTGCATCGATCTCTTAATGAGCAAAGAAGATACACTAAAATACAAGAAAATATAAGAAGACAAGAACAGACAGAACACCCATGCCTAGGTCAGCAAGCCTGGTGATCTGGAGGCATATGAAAGACTGAAGGTCAGTCCAATTTTAAGTTAATGTAAGGCATTGTACCTTCTGAAACATGAGGCTTTTTCCTTCCATAGAATTGGAATATGCATTGTGTACTTACGTTTAATGGTGGTGCCATACATTTAACTATAGTGATAGAGAGCAGAGCATTCTGCTTTTCCCTATCTTCCCCAAGAGATTCTGTGACCTATTATTGTCTTATACTTTCAACCTATTCAACATATTTACATCCTTTCCCTTGAATATTTAGGATGAACTGTAAAATCAAATATAAAATTTTCTTTGTAAAGCTCTTTGATTTTTCCTTTGCACATAATAAACATCTCAATTCTAGCATCAGGAGATACAACAAAGCCCCTTTCTGGCTCGTCTGTTTGCAGCTACTGGACTGTGCTTTCAGGACTGAAGTGTGATTTATTCCTCTTTGTGTTCCCAAAGACCACCTGGCAGAGGAACTGTTGGTTGAATTAGTTTGTCGAATTCTGTTATGTACATGATTAATAACCTTTCATAAAAGGCTTATTGCTAAAAAAAACAGTTCCTGGACAATGAGCCATTTTTTCCCCCTTTAAGCATTTTATTTATGCTTTTTTAAAAAAGGCTAGCAAACCAAATTTATTCCACTGTAATTTTCCAACTTCCATTCAAACACAACATTAATAATGCACGAGAAGGAACAACTATATAAAGGCTGTCTTTTAAAGTCTTAGGAGTGGATTCTTATCCGTTAGCTAATTGAGTTATAATGAACCAAATAAGTGTGGAAACTGCAAATGCCCATTTTCCAGATATGCTTTCACTTGTCATCAGTTCATTTTACATCACAAATGCTAATATATCACTTTGGTAGATGATAGTCTTTTTTTTTCTGTTAGCTTAGAAAATTGTTAATAAGTAAATTCAATGCTTTAAAATTAGCTTTACTTTTATTGTTTCCTCGGAGTTGCACATATGTATGTGCAAAGCACACACAAAACATGGAGGGTAACATGAAACTAAATAACTGATAAACAGCTTCCCTGTGCTTGTATTTCTGCTCTGGCATGTCATAGCGTTAAAAAAAAGTAAAATAAAACATAAGTCTCAAACCAAAGGAACTGACCGAGGTTTCTCTCAGCACTTGGAATGCTCTGAATAGAGGCTGCATCTCTATGCTGGAGGGGAAATTCAGATTAAGAATGTAAGAGGACTACATCCTGAGCTGAAATAAAACCATCATGTACATATGCAGAACTGTTAACTGGACTCATAGTCACAGAAATTACACCTTGAAAAATTCTGAGAAAGGCAGCTGGACAGACTGAAAAAAAGATAAAATGATAAAAACTTGATAACAGGCCATGGAAGATGGGCAGAAATTAAGATCTGAATTAAAAACGTCTTCTCATTTGAGAGACATTTTTGATTTGATCTAAACCTGAGTTTAGAAATGTTTATATGTGATATTAGTCATAGCAAACGAGGGAGGCATGGGACCTGAATCATGAGTGTCTTCCTGTGGGAAGACAACTTGGATGGAACCTTGGAGGGGCAACGAAGGAACATGAGAGAAGGAAACTGACCAGGAGGCACTGCCATCAATCTGGGTTAAGGCATTAACAGGATGTGGCAGAGGAAACTCATCCATTTATATTTGCCCCTATGCCTATCTTTTACAGAAATATACACTAAGTCTACTATTGCTATAAACCAGACAAGAGTGCTACAGTGATGACCCTAACTCAGATGTGTTTCTTGCCCTCATGTGATCTGTAGACTCAGGAGGAAAGAAAGGCATGACTCGATGAAGTGTTTTTCTTTCTGTTTTGCTTTACAGTTGTGGGAGTACCTGAAGTAGCACAGGATCTTGCAAAAGGAGACAGCTTTTTAAGAAGTCGAAGTTGAAGAGGAGGTGACAGGTTAGAGGGAATGGAAGGTAGTTAGGACAATCCTCTCTAAGAAAGTGATGAGAACAGATTAGTCAGGTTAAGCCAGGAGGGAAGGAGCCAAGAAGGGGACATGTGTCTGTACAACCAGACTTCAGGAGGCCAAGGTGAGGGGCCTCTCTTGAACCTAGGAGTTGGAGACTAGCTTGGGCAATAATAACTCTGTCTCAAAGTAATAAAAATAAAGAAAGGTAGGGGGAAGAAAGGCCCACCCAGCAAGTGTGGACTAAGAGTCTACAGAACAAATACAGCAAATTCAGGGAATAAAACAAGAGGCAGATTTTATGACATTTCAAAGGAAGACATAAAAACACTGTATACAACAACTCTGACACGGTCCCAACCATACTAAATCATAATTTCCTTTGAAATCTAATTGCTAAATCAATTTGCATTTGTTATCTGCTTTGTGTCTGGACCAAAGAACATAACCAATAAAGAACCATTCTCCCCCTCACCTTGCATCTCTGTGTGTGTATACATTCACATATGTGGGCAAGCTGTAGAAACTAGAAGTCAAAGTCATTAGCTATCTTCTCCAGTCATTTTCCTTGTTGTTTGAGACAATTTCTCACTGAACCAGGAGCTTACCAACTTAGCAAGAGCCACTAAGTCCCCAAGATCTTCCTGTCTTCACCTCCCCAGCTTTGGGATAATAGGCATGTAGCATCATGGCAACTGGCTGTTTTACCTGGTTGCTGGAGCTCAAATTCAGGTCCCAATGCTTATATGACAAACAGTTTATCAACTAAGTCAACTTCCTAGTCCATTAAATATTCTTAATTTTTTTCAATATGTATTTTTTTTACTATTTTTATTTTATGTTATGTGTGTAAGTGTATTGCCTGCATGCACGTAAATGTACCTGTGTTGTGCAATGCCTGTGGAGGTCAGAAGAGAGAGGGCATCTGATTCCCCTGGAACTGGAGTCATGTGGGGGGCAGGAAACAAACCTAGGTCCTATTCAAGAGCAGCCAGTGCTTTTAACCACTGAGCCATCCCTCCAGGCCCTCAATACATATATTTTTATTGAATTTCTGTGCATTTCATACAATACACCTTAATCTTGTTTAGACCCTGTCCTCTATCTATATTCCCATACCCCCCCCATTGAATTTCATGCATTATGTCATGTATGTTAAGGTCTATTGAGTCAAGTTTGTGTCACAGATATCCCTTGGTCTGAGTCCATCCACTGGAGCCTATTTAGCCTATCTAATGTCACTCCCTTAAAGAAAACCAACTCCCTCTCATCCAGCAGTGACCAGCTGCCAATAGCTCTTCAGCGAGGGTTGACAAAAATTTGGTAATGCTTACTACATATCAAGTACTTTTTAAGGTACTGGGAATGTAGTTCTAACTATAGAGACAATTCTTATTCAGCCCTGAGCGGACTTCCCTTCCCACAAATACCAGATTTGTTAGTCAACAGATAAGCACTGAGTATATTCCGTGTTCAAGACACAATAAAAACCTAGGAGGTTTTTATTATTTTTATTATTCTGAAGGATTTTTAAATGTGGATGGTGATTAATGTGTTTGTTCAGTATCAGCATACATTATCATATTTTTCACAAAGAATAATATACAGCCAGGTTTCAGAGAACATTAGTTTAGTGTGAGAAATTTAGAACATGCAAATCAATCACTTCGAATGACAACATACTAGGTCTCCACTCTGACCAGTTTGAGGGATTTAAGCAGGCCTATAGGAAAAGAGACACATATTTGTAGTTTAACGATGGGAAATTTCGATAGGTAAAGACGAGAGGCACAAAAAGGGGCAGAAAGATTATCAAGAGGTTCAAAGAGTTAAAAGAACAACAAATGTGAGGCTGGAGAGATGGCTCAGCCATTAAGAGCACTTTTTGCTCTTGCAGAGGAGCTGGGTTAGGTTCCCAGCACATGGTAGCTCATAATCATCTGTAATTCCAGTTCCAGAGGATCCTATCTGATGGCCTCTTCTGACTTCTGCGGGCACCAGGCAAGCACACGGTGCACATACATACCTTCAGGCAAATACTCATACACATAAAACAAAATAAAACAAAACAATAAATCTTTAAAAAATAAAACAATGTTCTAAGTGTGGTAGAAAAGGGGATTCAGAAAAAATAAGCAATGGAGTTTTAAAAAAGTGGCACCAAAGGGGTGAAACAGCAGAGGAATTAATGTCACGTAATGCTACAGGAAATGTATTCAGCCAAAATGAAGAATCACAGAATATTTTTGAGAAGGAAAGTAACATTATCAGAGACTATTAAGAGAACTATTTTGACCCCAAACCCAAATAATTTAGCGGTTAGAAGCACAGGCGTGAACTGGGCTTCTAGATCCTAACTACAGTTAGAATTGAGTCTCTTCTGCAACTATTCCTATGAATAAACAGTTACAAACTCCTGACAAACAGAATGTTATAACGGAATCTCGAAAGTATTATGCTCTATCCAGAAATTCAGACAAAAGATTCTACTGCTGTAAATGCATCTGCATGTAATTTCAATCCAGGAAATGTCAAGCTGCAGTGACAGAAAGATCAGGAGGCAATAAAGTTACAGGTGAGTTAGTAATGAGGGGAGCACACAGAGGAAACCTCTGAGCTGACAGACATGTTCCTTATCAAATCACGGTATTAGTCATACAGAGGCATACACATGCCAACATTCACTGCACTTTTAAGTAAACCTCAAAGAAACCGATAAACAGTAGGACAAAATCATGTAAAAGTAAAAAATTAGGAAGCAGTTGAAATAAAACCATTGAACTTGCTTTACACATCAAGAACATGGGAGTTGAGGGCCTCCTATCTCATAATCCACACGACATATAGCACTACATTGCAGCGCCTCTCACTTAAATATTGAAACAAGGGAAAGGCAAGAAGACGATGATGAGACGGTTTGATGAAAACCTGGGGAGGGACTAAGAAGTGGCATGGAAGACTGATATAGAGAAAGAAAACAATCTGAGAAAATAATGTTTTGTTTGCATGTCAGTGTGCTGGCAAAATTCCTTTTACGTACTGCTGGGGCTGTGACTGTAGCTCAGTGGTAGAGATCTTGTCTAATGTGAGACCCTGAGCTGGATCTCCAGTCACACATACAAGCAATGACATACTTGTACTGAAGTAACTCTATGAATGCTATCAGACCTGTTTGGACTTTAGGCTTCAATTTGCCTTGCAGAAAATGCTGCTTGTCAACGATTTCCTGAGCTGACTGCCACAATGAAGAGGCAGTATCATCCTTAATTTAATTAATGTTCTCCAGAACAGATGTAAACAGGACAGTGGAAAACAGGTTTGCAAATCTCCATTCTCTTTAAAATTTTTGCCTAGGCTAAATATATTCTAGAGAGGACTAATTTTTCACACCTAAGCTGACTCTCTTAGATCCATGAATTGTAAAATGTTCACAGCTGATGCTTCTGGACCACGGAGAATACATCCTGAGGAAAGAAGGAAGCAAGGATGACGCTTCTGGACCATGGAGAATACATCCTGAGGAAGGAAGGAGGCAAGGAAACAAGGAAACGCCATCTTCTAATGCTCGTGAAATTTTCACATGGCAGCAGACTCAAACACATTGAAACAGCGGTAGATTTGGCCTTTTATTTGCTTCAGTGGTGTTTCAATCTCCTTGACTAGCACAGAATGTTTTTCAGGTCATCACAAACCAAAGTGCTATTGTGGGCAGCAGGTATAAGAATGCCTTATTTATTTCACCTAACTCCTACCATAATTGATTGAAAGACTAGAAGTCACTGTACAGTCAACACCTGTGGGCTTCCAGGCCCAATACTGTGTTGATTGAATAAATGATAGGTAGAAGACGGAACAATATTTACTTCTGGCAGAGACAAAAATTTCATGTTGAGAAAGATAAATCTTTGCTCTCAACTCTATGTTATTTAGGGCAGGAACTTACTTTCCTCACCTCCAAGCACAAAGTTTCCATTTTATATTGTGGAATGGCTATGATGGCAGAGAAACAATACAGCTACTATTTGTTAACTTCTAAACGCGTTTGACCCCACTATAGTCACCTCTCTAATACCTGCATTTACTCAGGCTACCAATCCATCTTCTTTCTGCTCTCCACTGCCTTCATGGTCAGCCTCAAGTAGGTGAAACCATCACTGTAAGATATCTCTGAACAGTGCCTGAGCATTTATGAAAAGCCGCATAGGAGATACAATTAAAATTTAGCATGTGCAAAATGGGGAAGCTTAATATTATATCTGGTATCATCCATTGTGGAAATAGTGAAGTAAAGAGAATTTTCATTTCCACAGAAAAATGGTCTAGTTGGAAGCAAATGATTTAACTGTAATTCAGTAGGCTTAATGCATGAAATGTTTATTCCTATAAATAATGAAGGCTGAAATACTTAAGTACTATTTTTCTGTTCGTAGTTCATATGATGTCAGTTTTTGCTATTAGTTTGTTTTTTTTCTGGGTTCTACTTCTAAACTGCAACATTTAAATCTAACCAAGTGAAGTTTTTTTTTTTTTAGTTATCCATAAAATTATTACATAAGGTTGCTAAAGTGTTAACTGTGTGTGCATCTGAGATCTATGAAAAGAGATACTTCAATCTTTCAGAAACATCACTTGCCCTTTGTAAATCAATGTTGCCATGGCAAATGTTTTCATTTAATACTGGATTAGCTGAGGTGGGAGTAAGTCACTGCACAGCAGAAATGCACTCTCTATTTTTATATACCTTGATCTCTAAAAGTGCTCTGAGGTTTGCTGGATAGGGCAACTTCTGCCTACAAAGACTTAGCTACTCTTCTAATGTACATATCCGATTCATCTCTTTATACACAATTAAGCACAATGCATTATCTGTGAAGAGATCTATGCTTTGAGAGAGTGTGTTCTGTACTTTTGTTCAAAGAATACAACATTCATGCAGAATGGTTCCAAACGCTCCTCTTGAATACGGTTGTTGAAATATTAATTCAGAGTACATAATCTGAAAATAAGTAAAACAAAAGGATTTTCTGGTGCCTAATAACTGCAAAGAGGATTGCTTTTCTTGCTAATGTGGAAAGAAATGCATGGTTGCCTTCCACAAATATCCTTAGACCAACTATAATAGAAGAATGACCCCCTACAAATTTGCTTCTAAACATGTACCAATTTCCCAAATTCTTTAATTAATCAGACTCTCTTAATAGCACTGCTGCAAAGCTCAGGAATAGGAATTAAAAATTTATCAATTAGAGGCATTATATAGAAAAAATCCCCCTAGAGATTTCTAAAGCATTAGGGGTTTATATCAGAAAAGCACAAGATCTAGCTTATTGTTTTTGTTGGTGATAACATTTAATTCTTCATCATTTTTAACAACTGAAAAAGAATAGATGACATTCTTAATGATAAATCAACTTAGATAAATACAAAATAAAATATGATGTCATTCTCCTCCATTGTTACCTCTCCAAGGGAACATGGGCTTAAACCTTGGGTGCCTCTGTAAAACATCTAACCAAAACACAAGCTTATATCACGGTTTCCTTGGGTTAAGTTAGTCTTACTAAGATGGGATCATAGTTCACACATAGTTCTGCAGGTTGCTTCTCTTGTTTCACTTATTTCAGTGGTTATGTGTGTTTTACACTCACGTGGGTATCAGCTCGCTTGTTCTATCACTCTCTGCCTGATTCTTTCAATACAGGGTTTCTCATTGAACCTGGAGCTAGAAAGGCAATCAGCAAGCCCCAGCAAGCCTTCCATTTCCTCTCACCTCTGTACGCCACAACCTCCCATCTCTGGGGGTACAGGTGCATGCCTCTCCACACACAGTTTTTACACTGACACTAGGTCTGGACTCGGGTCCTCCTGCTTGTGTGGCAAGCAGTCTTCCGGTCCCCCTCACTTTTTATGTGCGTACTGTTAATCCAAAGTCCGATCCTCATGCTGAGCTGTGTTAAGCATTCCACGGATGCAGCCTTCTCCTTGTGCCCATATCCACCTTCCTAACTCTATTTTAATCATCTTTACTTCAAATTTTTACTTTACATATTTGAAAATGATATTTGGGTACTTATAGTATATAACTTTTGTTACTTGATATACTGTTCCTTTAATAATTACTAGAGCTTTTCAGACAATATCATAGAAGATATAGTTCTGATTATTTCATCTTCTCATAGCCCTATTGCCAGACCTGCCTTTTTAGAGATGCTAACTTTGTTTCTAACAATTTTCCTTATCTGTTAAACTATACTTTACTGTCTCCATAGACATGTTCCTAAAGAAGCAATGAGATAAATGCAGATTCTGTGTGCATTTATTCTACAAATGCTTCTACAGTGTTGTTCTAGAAAATGTTGATTGTGATTCTAACTAACAGGTTTCTGTAACCACTCTCTGGATATTCAAGATTTCTGACCCACATTCTTCATTTCCAATCATACTGAGGAATTCATTGTGTAGAACGTTTTATTATACTTGACAGTAGGTCTTAAGTTTTCCATAATAATGTCTTTCAGAATAGAAATAATTTACTGAGTTTTATTCATATTAATGCATTTACACACAATTCTATCAGAAACTATTACCATTCCCATTTTACAGGTGAGAAATTATAGCACATTAAGGTTTAAGTATGTCACCTAATATACAGCAGTCAATCTTGTACCTATCACAACTAACAAAGATAATCTCTTTGACCAAACTCAAGCCATGCTCTTCAGAGCCTTCTTCTCAGTTAGGTTTAGCCTTCGCTTATAAAGACTTTAACAAACACTGGCATAGTGTTTCACAGCTCAATCTTACATCCCTAAGATGCACTGGGCACTCTTAAAGTGTTTGCTTACCAAAACTCAAGTTGGAGAAACAGATTTGCCATTCATCCAAGCCACACCTGAGTAAATAGGGCCTCTGTCTCCCTGTCTGAAGCTGGACAGAATCATAATTGGTAACTGCCAGCCATCAAGGCACAGCTGGCCTAATCACATTCACACTGACTAATCCTTTGGAATTTCTTACTTTTTTGACTGTACTGAGTCCCCAGTTGCTCACTAGATGCCCCCGCTCCTTAATTCTCCCTTTGCAATGCCCAGTGGCTATCGCATAAATTGCAGTTGAGTTCACACTGGATTCTTTTTCCTGCTGTAACAGTTATTGCTGTTTAAAATGTGTCCTACCACTTTACTAGCTTCAACTTTGTTTATCTTTGACATAACTTATAACACATATATGAGGAATAAAAGACAGGAGTGGAAAAGGTAGCAGGAAACGAGGGGCTTTGGAGGTCACCTTAAAAGCGTTGGCTTTAAATGTGACTGTTACTGGAAGCATTTGAAATGTTTTAGCAGAAGGGTGATGTGGCCTGACTCCTGTTTTAATAGCATCCCTGTGGCTGCTGTGTGGAGCACACTCTAGGGATGCATAAGTACAAAGCAGGCCAGTTAGAGAGGTTATCATAATAGTGCAGAAATGAAACATGGTGTTGGACCAGAATGAGATAAATGGCTGTGCTGAGGAAAAGTCCGATGCTGCTATATTTGGGAATGAGACTACTGGCATATTGCTTATGAGCCATGAGAGAGAGCGGCAAGTCAATAAAACACTAGTATATTTTACTTAGAATTCTAAGATGGGAATTGCTGCTTACTGAGATGGAGAAGTCCGAAATGCTATGTTCCAAATAAGAGAACTCTGCTTATGATCATTTACTCATAAAACTAGATCAGTAACTAAGGAATAAGGATTATACACTGTTAACCTTGCATTGATATTTTTGTTCCTCATGTTCTCTAAGTCAGAAAACAGTTCATGAGATGCCAAAGGTTCAATTAATTTATTAGCCTAAATGGCATATGTTGTTGCTCGATCAGGGAAGAGAAACTGCAGCTCATGGGCTGGATGCCTGTTTTAGCAGATACAGTTTTGTACTGGAACACAGCCAAGCCATTCATTTATGCATTATCTATAGGTGCTTTCTAACTGCAACAGTCAAGAGACTGCATGTCACACTAGGGGAAAGCGTTTGCTGTCTGATACGTTAAGAAACAGTTTGCTAATCTCTGTTTTATATTTAGAGAGGAATGATAAAAATTGTGTTAAAATGTGGTAAATTTGCTGGTGAGGTGTCTTAACAATCAGGTGATGAGAAATGGCTTAATGGAATTCAGATTTGTAGCATTTCTCTCTTCACGTGCATGAAAACAAGGTTGAAAAAGTTATTAACTTAGGACTTAAAGGATGCGGTCAGTAAGTTGCATTTTGTCTGAAAAACAGTCATACATATTCTACAACATATGTATAATTAAAACATGTATGCACATGCATAGCAATATTGTCTGCTAGTATATACCATTTTTATTTTAATGTCTGACAGTTAAGGTTCTTAGTGCCTCTGGCATATAGCTGGTTTGTCTTTTAGTAATTTGTACTATGAGTAATTACTGGATTTCTCCAGACACAGACCTTTATCAGATTCATAGCACAGAATCATGAAATAAGCGTAATCTCAGATTCGGGAAAATATTTTGAGTCCCTGTTCTTCTATTTACTGGCTCCTTGGCTATGGACAAGTTACTTAATCTCCCTTGTACTCAATTTCTCAGGCCAAAAAAAAAAAATGAGGCTAGAACCTTGAGTAGAATTTTTACGCTAATTAATGTGACAGTGGATTTAAAGTATTCAATAACAGTGGTTCACAATGACCATTCAAAAACATATTCACTCCTTGAAAATGCTTAATTAGAATGCAGCATAATCAAAAGAACCCTAAATCTTACTGAGAAAAGGTGTAGTCACAAGGGAGCTTCTCACCCCACAGATGTAGCCCGGGTAGTCTCTAAGGCATCATTCAAACTCAAGAATACAGACATTAATTAAAAACAAGATTCTCATTTTTCTCAAAATTACCTTGATTTTCTTTTTTTCTCTGTATGTGTATATATCCTGTGCCACAATGTGCATGTGGAAGTCAGAGGACAACTTATGGGAATCAGTTCTCTCTTTCTACCTTGTGGATTGTGGGAACCAAATTAAGGTCATCAGTTTTGGTAGCAAGTGTTTTTACCTACTGAGTCATTTTGCTGGCTCAAGGTTTCTCTTCTACTTGTTTTTAATGAAGAATGAGATGGGGGCCATCTTTGTGTTCTCATATGTGTTGTCCCGTATGTAAAGATGGAAGCCATAAGAAAATACTGTTGGATCAGGTCTTTCCTAAGTGATCATTAAAAAGGCTTCCATAAAAACAACAGCAAAACATCATAATTTTAGCTTAAACAATTAGCAATTAACTATACACCATGTTAACTTGTCATTTACAAGAGCATTTAACATCTTTGTATTTTATTTAATTCACATAATTGGGCTTTACTGATGAAGAAAGGGCTAAAAACACAAATAAATATAATTTGTGAATTTGATATGTAGTACCAAAACTAAACTTCCAAAACAAAAATGAAAAAAAAATTCCCATAACAATTTAATGTCAAGCACCAAGCAAATCAAAGCCAGGGTCTGACAACTGCCTTCTAATCACTCAGTACCCATCACTGCTGGCTTTCCTGTTTGTAACAGTAGCTCAGAGGACCTAAGTTGAGTGGTTAGTAAATAAATAAAATTGTATGCAAACCTAGAGTTTGAAAGAATTTATATCAGAAAAGAGCAGCCTTTTTTTCTTTCATAAAGTCAATGTCCAAAGTCTTCAAGAGAACAGACATTGAGGAAACATAGGCTGATTCAATCTAATATGCTCATACTACTTCTGATAACTTCTTCTGCAGGAAGTATAGAAGATGCATGAAAGCTGAGAGAAATGTGTTCATTCCCAGAATTCCTTCCGTCTCTTCTCACATGGCCCTTTTCCCCAGATTCCGTTAGTAACATAAGCACACTGAAGACAGTGCTTCTCACTTACTAACCAAGTCTTAACTAGGCTTGTGCTTTCTATCTGTTTGCATTTGGCTCCAATTTCTTTCCTTTAAAAAGTACCATGATGACGGCTTTCCTTCTCCGTGAAGTCATAATGGAAAGCATACAAGTTAGCAATTTCTCATTTTAATACTTAGTTTAAGTTCCTTCATCACGGGTGTGGAAGGAAACATAGCCATGGTGTGCACTGCTAATCCCAGTACTGGAGGCAGAAGCAGGTGGGTCCCTGTGAAATGGATGCCAGCCTAGTTTTTGAGTTCCAGGCCAGCCTGGGCTACAAGCTGACCCTATCTCAAAAACAAAACAAAACAAAACAAAACAAAAAAACCCAAACAAACAAAAAACCAAACAAATAAAAAACAAAAACAAAGGAATGCGGCTGAGTTGACACCAAAAGTTGGGACAAGGATGTCAGTCTGGTTCTGACTGCTATGTTCAAACTCATGGAATTGATGTAGATTTAGAAAAATAACTATATATAAAATTACTTGTAGTTGTACCTCATTTAATTTATATTAAAGTTAAATATCCATGTAATAGTTAACATGTCAAACTAATAACATTTTATTATGACCATGAGTAAAACTGGTAGTTTAATAAAATTTTTAAATTTTTTAAAATTTATTTTTACTTTATGTATGTGAGTGTTGTACCTGCATGTGTGTAAGTGCATCTGTGTAGTGCACTGTAGGACAGAAGAGGGTGTAAGATTGCCTGGGACTGGAGTTTCGGATGGATGTTAGTGGCCAATTGGGTGCTGGGATCCAAATCCAGGTCTTCTGAAAGAACAGCCCGTGCTCTTAACTGCTAAGCCATCTTTCCATCCCCATCAAAATTTTTAATGTATATTTTCATTGAGTTTTGTCCATTTTGTATAATAGATTTTAATCATATTTAGACCTCCCTTCCCCATCTATGTCCCCATTACCCTTATCCCCATTGAATTTCATGCATTCTGTCATGTATGTTAAGTCCTATCCGATCAAGTATTTGTACTCAGATGTCCCTTGGTGCAAATTCATCCACTGGAGTCTAGTCATCCTATCTAGAGTCACTCTCTTAAAGAAGATCTACTCTCGGGGCTGGGGAGATAGCTTAGTGTTTAAGAGCACTGGCTACTCTTGAAGAAGACCTGGGTTTGAGTCCAGCCACCCATATGGTGCCTACCAACCATTCTTAACTCCAGCTCTAGGGAAATCTAACCTCTGCAGGCATTGCAGGACATGGATGCACTTGCATGCAGGCAATTCATGCAAACACATAAAATAAAAATTAAAAAAAATTTAAAAAGAAGTTCTATTCTTCATTGTCCTGCAGTAGTCAGTTGCCAATAGTTCCTCCATTAAGGCTGGGGTCTGCTGCCCATTTCCTTAGCTCTATATTTGACTTTTGTCTGACTGAATCAGCATGGGTCTTGTGCATGCTATTACCATTGTTTCAAGTTCACATGGGCAAGTTTCTGTAGGTTTGAGGTATGTTTCCTTATGTTCATCCACCAACACTGGCTCTTACAATCTTTTGGCTGATGTGAGAGTTTGGTCACAGTGATTGTTCAGAGTCCCAGGTGACTCAGACAATTCAATAAGGAAAAGCCCTAGAAACGTAGCCTCAAGATATTACTTCCTGGCTCTGCTGTATTTGAAAGTAAACACCAGTTTACACCAGGTCCTTATCATACGTCTCTGCAAGTTGGTATTTTAAAGTTGCCTACTCTTCCTCTTAATGCTCTCAAATCTTAAAATAAATAAATAAATAAACCCCAAAATACAAATGAATAAGAAATGTATAAATAATGGAAAATAGCTGAAAGTTTTCAAGTCACAGAAAAGAGTGAGTTTAATTGATTATGCACTGGAAGCTCCAGATCTTTTATTAAGCTGTTATTCTCATAAGGATATAAATATGACACACTGCATAAATGTTTATACAGCAAGATCTATTTTTAGTATCCTACAGGTTCTATGCTGTTGCGTTTATATTTCTGACAACAATTCTTAATGTTGAGACTTTTAGGATTTGACAGATCTTTAACCTTGGCCAGGACAGCATTATATCAGCTGCCCTTTTTACAACCTGGTTTACAAAAAAGATAAAGAACTTCCAAGATTCATTTAATCTTGCTATTCAATGGGTAAAAGACAAGATTGGTTAGTTTTTTGTTTAATTATGCTGGTAAGTAAAAAATCTCTGTTGAACTCAAAGCGTCACTGTTCACTTGGCTGTTTTGTTGATAGAGTGATACCATGATTCAGAAATATCTGTTGAAAAACCTTTTCTCCTATTCTTAGTTATTGTCCGCCACAAGTCCCAGATTTTGTTTGAGGCTGAGGACTAAACCCTAGACCCTGAGGATGCAAAACACATGTTTTACCACTCACCTAAACCTCATAGGTGCTTATGAAGAGCACTAAAATCTAGAACATCAAAAATTTTGATATTGTAGGCCGTAGATAGCTCAGCAGTAAAAGGTGCTTGCTGATCTCTCCCAAGTGCACCCATACTATGCAAATACATCATATACACACATCAATTATAAATATAAATTATATTTATAATTATATATAAATAATAATATAAATAAATAATTATAAATATCTGTGATATTGTAGTAGAGTCTAAATTATTTTCCCTGAACAAACTAGTTCAGGTTTAATCAAATAATTTGTTTTCTCTTTTTTCAAGTAACTTTCAGTGGTCACTCTGCACTCCCATGGTATGGTGGGATGAACCATAGTGTGAGGCCTGACATAACAACTATCTTTTGTCACAATAGCAGTCTAGGATTCACTCTGGCTATGGCACTAGGTGTGCAGTGTGTATGAAGCCTGGGGTTCTCTTTACCTGTTACACCTGCCTGCTATCTTACGGCAGCCCACCTAACAGTCCCATTTCTCAGGGAAAAAACTTTCATCAGATTTCTTAATGTATCTTTTATTATTTCCACCAGTTAATGTATTTTCACTTCATATTATATATAGGTAAAGAACAGACACCCTCAATCAGCATGACTTCTCTCGGTTACTAAATTCTTCCTCCTCCACTACTTCCTTCTTTCATTTTTTAATGTTCTGAGAACTTCATGAGCACGTTATTTACATCTTGTCCACTCCTCCCTCTTCCCCCTCAACTCCTCCCACATTACCCCCCTCCCTCTCAACAGCCTGACCTCTTCTTGAATTATTATTGTTTTGTTTCTTATGCTCTTCTATTAATGGAAAAAATAACTTCTCAACGTATTTCTTAGGTTTTTTTCATTTTTTGCTTTTATTTTCCTTTCTATGATTTAAAAATGTTCTTCACATTCTAGTTATTCCATAATTTCTTCCATTTATTTTTTTCTTGATTATTTTCTTTTCTTTTTGCCTTTGTTATTTGTTTTGGTCAACTCATTTTCCTTTTCCTTTACTTTTTTCCTTCTTAACATTTTTCCTTCCTTCCTTCCTTCCTTCCTTCCTTCCTTCCTTCCTTCCTTCCTTCCTTCCTTCCTTTCCATTAGCTCCTTTCTTCTTAACTGTATTAACTTTAGCTTTAGCTGCACTTGAGGAATAGATCACTTTTTCAATGAAAAGTACTTACTTTATCATAGCTATGGGTCTGCCTCAAGTAGAATGCCAAGTTAAGGAAGAAGACAGTTCCAGGTCCTGCATCTATCTGCCATGGGTGCCTGTCATTTCTCACGAATATTTACATGGTGTATGATCTGAGGGTCAGCCAGCACTCAGAACTCAGTCAATCAAGCATGTTGAGAGAACACTGTGAATTATTCAACAACCAGTTTTGAGCTGGTGGGGCAGAGCAACTGAATCACTCATTCAGTTAGATAGTTGTAGTTGCAAGTGAGACAAAGATGTAACTTGACCTAGCTGAAATAAGAAAGCTTAACATAACCAATGCTCCAGACATAATGTCACCAAGAACTCACAGTCTTTTAGTCACTCTATATTGTCTTCTGTGGTACTAGTTTTATTTTAGCCATGGCCTCTTCTAAAACCCAGCAGACACCAGGACTATTTGCCTACCACTCAAATGAAACAGGAAAATGTGAAGGTTCTACAGCTTAATTGAACTGGTTTAGGTCACATATCATTTTATGAATCAATACTGTGGAAGGGGAAGCAAACTACAGTCATGTGCTAACCCTGGTCCATTCACTCTCCCTCTGGAGACAGCTCCTGGGATAGGTCCGGGAGAAGCGGCAAGGAGGAAACAACCTCCACTGGAAAGGCAAATGACACATGCCACCGACTGAATCAAAGCAGCATGCTGAGAGTACAAAATTAAAAGCACCAGTTTAAACCAAGCACACTCTTTTTCCATGTCATTACTCCAATAATCATAAGATTATAAAAATGAATAAACAGCTCGTCGAAGAAAATGGAGCTCTCCCCATGTTAAAATTTATTTTATTATTTTAATTTTATATGTATGAATGCATTGCTTGCATTATATAAATGCACCCATGTCGTGCAATGCTTGTGAAGGTTAGAAGAAAGCATTGGCTCTCCTGGAACTGGCGTTACAAACGGTTGTTAGCCACCATATGGGTGGTGGGATTCAAACCCAGGTCCTTTGCAAGAGCAGCCAATGTTCTTAACCACTGAACCATGTCTCCAGGCCCTCTCCCACATTTTTTATAATCAACTCTTCTGGTAACTTTTTCTGGGACTACTAGCCACAACAGAGTTGCCTATTATTATTTTTAAGTAATCATGAGAAAAAAATAGGATATTATTGAATAGCAATCATTGATTATTTAATTAAAGTAATTGTATTCTTGTGGAAAAAGTGTGCCTTACGACTTATTAGTGAAGTTGGGAATGTTTGCTCATTCCTGTACTGGACTCCATACTCAGGAAAGTGAGGCAGGAGGATTGCCACAAGTTCCAGGCCAACCTGAGTTATACAGTCAGTTCTAGGCCAGCCCAGGGTACACAGGGACACATGGTCTCAAAACAAAACCAAAACCAAAAAAAAAAGAAAAAAAACAGAGCAATTAGTGCATATTTTAAAAGAAGAAAGCAGTTAAACGAATAAAAACTCCATTTTAGAAGTAAAGAGAGAAAAAAAAGAGACTCACTTCATGGGTGAGGGACTGTGTGCTGGTCTACATGTCATTATACTCCTTCTGATTAAATAGTAAATAAGGTGATTACAAAATTTGGGGCCAGGATAGAAATAACAATGCATAGAACAGTCATTTACATGTTCACTTGGAGATGTGGAGAGACTGAGGACCTTTTTAAACAAAGGTAAAGTAGCTCGAGATAATTAGATCATACACAAGGCTTCAAACAAATCTCAGTTTTCTACCTTTGAAATAAAAGGCCCATTTGTATTTTCTAGAGGTTCTAGATGTCAATTTCAAAAGTCATTTTCTGTAACGAATACATAGAATACTTCTATTTTCCCAGTGCTAAAGGAAAAATTTTAAAAGGAAATAGCATGTTATCTGCAAGACTGAGTCATCAGCCACTGCGGCTCTTCCACATCCAGGTCTCTTCCTGTCTGCAGCCCTTCAAAAGCAGAGGACTATCTTTTAGTGACACATGTAAGTCCCTGCACTGCCTGGCTGCAGAGTATACTTAATTCTGGCCTTTTCCTATTTAATGAATCACCTTGCACACAGGGCAGAAGTGAGTCTGAGCTTCTTGTGTGCACCTAAAGCACGTAACGCCCGGCAACTTAGCTCTACACACTGCTCTGTAAGACATCTTTTCATGAGTCCTGCCACTTCAAAACGCATCTCCAGAAAATTCGTAGTCTGCCACCTACATGAAGTTTCCCGAACTTTTTTAACTGTGGAATGTTTTGTTTCTCAAATTCTTGGTAGCAAACAAATTTTTGTCTCAACTATTGCAGGTATGGGAGGGCATAAATGCAGTAATGGCTCAGGTGCAGCTGCCCAGTGTTATTTCCCTTTATTCGGGCATTTCTCCCATTGTAATGCACATCGATGCCAGATTCAGAAACTATTTCTCCATCGAGAATCTCAAAACGTAAACTTCCAAGGTGTCATTTCAAACCACAAGTGACAACATGGGTAAAGTTTAGCTAAATGCTTTGCCTTGAGAGGCTTATCCCTGTTTACAACACTCCATTATTGTAGACTCATCTGTGGAGTCTGGAAGCAAATACTTCCTTTTAAATAAGTTACTACAGCTGCACATGTAATTTCCTTGTTTTAATTTCAGACTGTATACAGACCATGTAAATAATGAAATCAGAATTCCTCTCACCTGTTTGGGTGTAACCCCAGGCATTCTAATATCCAATGCAAAATCTGATGAATCAATAGGAGTTACTGCTCTGGTGGTACCAAGGCATTCATTGGAAAATGATCTGGTAGTTTCTTTAAACCTTAAAGAAGAAGATAATTTCAACATTACTGTCATAAATGGGAAGTGGGAAATGAATTCTACAATCTTAAGGTTAAGGATTATTAACAGAGACCCAATAAAAACCGTAAGATGTCACGAGTCTATAATGATCATATATAATATATCTCTATATATATTTCTACTTAATGGAGAAGTTATCAATAGCACAAGCATGCTGCTTTTCTAGTGGCAGCCTTATGAACTATAATCTAGTAAAATTAACAATTTTATTAAGTGTCCAACACTACTAATTGGAAAAAGAAAACTAACCATAAACTTGCTAGGAAGCATGGTTATACGAAGAGGAAATTAAAGGCTGCATTGTGAATTACAGATGTACAGGTGCATAAATATTTCATATGGTAATTACAAAGCGCTTGTATACAGCCCGATGTTTCCTAGCGAGCTGTTACTGCCAATGATCTACCCACCACCGGTCTATCTTAATGTTTTATTCCTCCGGCTGTTATATACAGGAAGGCATTCAAGTCTAAACAACTACAGTGTAGTTCCAAGAATATCTCCCCAAGAGGGGGGACTCAGTGTGGGAAATCCCAACTTCGAACTGGAGTTCAGAAAGCCAGGGCAGCAGCAGGGTGGCCTTTTTCTGCCAGGGGCCAGTCGCGGGAAGTTACTGTACTGAAGTTCCAAATATTTCAGGTAAAGGGAATCAGCTTTGTAGAGGGATGTCTGGCCCGACCCTGTTTCTTAAAAGTGGTTACGTTTCTTCGGAGCATGCACAGAAACCACCCGACCACCGTCCGCCTGTTTAAAGACAAAACAAAACCCACCCCAACACGCACCTCTTAAAGACAGAGAGCGGGCTTCGGAACGCCAGGCAGCTGCCGTGCAGGACCAGCAGGAGCGCCAGCAGGCTGCGGGCGCGGCCAGCCATGTCCGCGGGGCCCGGAGGCGCGGGCGGCGGGGCGGCCGGTCGGGCAGGGCTCGGCGGCCGCCGCTACTTCATGGCCCGGGGCGGCGCGCGACGTGCGGCCGCTCCGCAGCCTGTGCCCCGAGCCCGGTGGCCGGGGGCTGTGGGTGCCCGCGGCGGGCAGAGCCCGTGGGCAGCGGCGCTGGGGTCCGCTCCGCCCGGGAAGCGGTCTCGCTCCAGAGCGCCCAGGGAGCCGGGGCTAGACGCGCCAGGTCCTTATCGCTCCGGACTGACAGCGGCTGTGAGGGCCAGCGCGCAGACCCGCGTCAGTCATCCTTCGGAACCTGCAAAAATAGAAGCCGATAATGGATGACTAACACATTACAGCATTTGCCCTCAGCAAATCCCAGCCGAGGTTCTTTAATACACGAGGAGTTTAACAAGCTTGCGCCCAAGCCAGGGGAAAATGCTGGTCTGTGGCGCTCTCTCCCCACCACAAGCCCCGCGACTTCCCAAACCCGGAGTGAAGCCCGGCGCTGCCCAGCGTGCCCTTCCTCCCCACGCCCGCCCAGGGCTTGCTTGGCTTGCTTATGCTCCTGTTGTTTAGATTTTTACCCATTTCCTCCGCTCTTTTCACCTGCTAACCACCCCACTCTCCGAGTTTCTTCCTCTTCTCGTCAAAAATGTGCTCAACGCCTCCGTTCAATGTAAACAAAGTTATTCCCTCAAATCACTGACCAAAGCACAAGGAATAAACCAGCGAGGCAAAGACAAAGCACTTAGAGACCACTATAATCCGGCAGAAAAGACCGAGAACAAAGGCGGTTCATGTACATGCACCACAGAGCTACATGCAGATCAGAGGAAGACACCCCCTGCCAAGAACTCCCAAGGACAGTCACAGAAGTCACTGCTAAGTTCTCAGAATTATTTTTAAACAACGGAAACTCTACAGTTAACATGATATGTGCATTGCAAATGTCCATTAAAAATATCTGGTATTTAATATACAAAGTAAAGATTTCTTCCTTATAAGGCATGCCTCCCGGAAGATGCACTTTCCTAAAGTTTAGAGACTGACAACAAAATTTACAAAGGGTGAGGAGAATTCAGCTATCCCCCAAATGAATTATGTCTAGCCAGGCTGCCAGCAAGAACCTTTTAGAAATATAAATGAGAGTGTGAGAGCTCAGGGAAGGGTGCGTCAAAACTGTGACAGGTTTGGGTAAGCTGAAATTTTTTATCTAAAGGAAATTAACCTTAAAAGATGGTTCTCGATCAAGGTCCGCTTGTGTCTTGCTCCACTCCACGCAAGCAGATGTGGAGGGCTCTGCCTTTTACCACGGAAAATCTCAACTGCAGAAACCCCACTATCTATTTCAGTATTGCAAATGAGGATGCAACCTTACAAAACAGACTTCCAAGAGCAGGTCCTGCCTGTTCCCCAGGATCAGGCAAATTCCAAAGGGAAGGTTTTCTGGATTCTAACAAACCACATTCGCGTTCACCGCCTTTCTACAGAGAAAGGGCTATACAAGTTTCTGAAGATTTCTGGCTAGTGGGTAGTCACAGCCCTCTTACTTTCCCCAAACCCTTTTTTCATTGCAAGTTTGTTTAATTTTTGTCACTTATATTCCAGGGGCATTTCAGAGGACTCAGAGGAAATTCCCTTTGTTCCTGCAGAGGTCACACAGAAATGGCATGACATCTCATGAAGCCGTCTCAACTAGGTTAACTTCTAAAAGAATCAGGCTTTGACTTTACTATATGCTCTAACCTATTTCCAATTATGTATTAAAGCAGAAAATGATGGAAAGCATTAATTTAAAATGTATCATTCACATTGTGAAAATAACTTCAAACATAGACTTCTTAATGTTTTATTTTATTCTGTAATTATAGACACGGTTCAGAGAATGCCAAATCACTTGGCTAGATGAGTAACAGTAAAAATAGCAAAAATCAGATTCAGGCGGGAGTATGGCTTAGTGGTATAGCATATGCTTAGCATGAGCAAGGCCCTGTATGTAATTGCTAGCACCAAGTAAATGAATGAACACGTCAGTAAGATAATTTATACGTTCTCTACAATAATATGTTAGACTCTAAATCACCTTCTGGAAATCACAGCATACTGAACCCCCTCCTCCCCCAAAAGCAAAAAGCCAAGAACACAAACAAATGAAGGAACCCAGGTAATTTACACAAGCAATGACATTTTAAAAAGACTTATAATATTCATTTGCACTTTCCCTTTGGCTCTCTGTTTGAGCTTTGGCACAAAACCTTTCGGCTCTGCCCTTATCCTGAGTAAAGGAAAAGGACTCCTGGCTGGTGGGTGGGGATTGCTGGAGGCTGTGCTATATTATACTGCCTTTGTTCCAAACAAAGTATACTCTTGTCAATGACAACACTTAACATCCCTGAAGTTCTCTTTTAAAACATCTATATACACATACATATGTATATGTATAATCTCATTCAGAGCAAGATTCAAGGACAGTCTTGCTCCAGTTGTCAAGGAGGCTTGGTATTATACAAAACACCCGAAAACAACTTTATTATTAAAATATGGTAACAGGAACACACCCTTAAGTTTGAAATAAAATTCCACTTTATCTGTTTGATTGATTTTATTACCTTTGATGTTCCTAAACCACCCACTTAAGGAAAAGAGAACTGAAGTTGTGGGTAGAAGATTGCTATTTGTAACCATAAATACAATATTTTTAATTTTGGAAATGAAAGCTAATTATAATTCTTAATGCCTTTCAAAAACAAAATACAAGTTTTATGAAACATGTCTATTACCATTTCATTTATTTTATAATTCCTATTAATGTAGGATATATATATAAAATATATGTATTAATGTAGTCAAATTTTTGTCTCAGTTTTAAAATTCAAAATATACATTCCTGAGATAATTTATTCACTCATTCAAAAAATGCTTAATTTTATGCATCACAAAAAACATCATGATACACACTGAGGTTTTGTAAGGTGAACAAATCTTAAAAGAGAAGATAACTTATTAAGGAGATGAGAACTTTGCACAGTTAATGAAAGATATGTTTAGACAGGGCTACCCCTAGAAAAGTGCCATGAAAGAGACTCAGGGAATCTGAGGAGAGGAAGACTCTTCAAGATGAAAAAGGATGGCAGCAGCCTTCAATAGAAGCTGTGGACTTTGGAGCAGGCCGAGTACAGAGTACAGGGAACAGCGGGAGCAAGGGGGCCCAGGTGGGGGCTGAGGATGTGTTATGGTTGAAAAGCTGCAAGAAAACTTTGTCTCGTGGGTTCAAGCTGCAGGCCCAGACTTAAAATTTTATCTGTAATACAAAGATAATATTCTGTTTACATCTCCAAAAATTCATCAGGAAATAATGATTTACACTTTATGCCTGTATGGATACGAATCTAGAAGCAGCATCATTAGATAGTTAACTAAGGAACCATGAAACAAATGTGGATCTGCTTCTCTCTACTTTTTTGTTTGACAAAGATAAAACACTAAGCTGAAATTTGTAATTGGTTAAAAACTTAAAGAAACATAGTGGCCATTTGTTCATGAATTAATTTATTCAGTGACAAAACTGGTACGTCATAGTGGCTACTTGAGAACTGAAAGGAAACTGTTAGATGCCTGCCTGTACCACTGCTAGTTCTGTCGGGCTGAGACTTACCTCTTCTCTGTGCCTTAGTTTCTCCAGCTGCAGAATCGTAATAATCATACCATCTACTTCATACGACTATTCCAGGAATAGCTGAATTAATATCCTTAGGGCAATGCCAAGCATACACTAAATAACACAATTACTGTTGTTCCGAATACATATGCAGGGCCATAATGTTGAAGCTAGTGATGTGGCAGATAAAGTTCCCACTCTTACAGAAAGTACTTTCCAGGGTGGGAAACAGGAAGAATAACTATCAAATTATCAATTTCATTTTCTTTTAAGGAGATTTTATGAGCTTTCTTTGAATAACTTATGACTAAACTCATCAAAGGAAGCATATCCATTCACACAGCAATTTGATTTCTGGACATTTATTCTTGGGCAGAAACTAAACAGGGATGCAAAATGTCAATAAGGATATTTAATAGCACTATTTAAAATAACAAAGCACTATGTCTTCCATAGCAGAGCACTGGAAGCCTCTGGTAACGGTTTTTTAAACTTAAAGAACAAAATTAAACACTTACATGAAGAATAACAATTTAATTTTTATATTCAAGTATATTCTATGATATGCCTTTTTCATTTTACAGAGCTAAAAATGTTCACAATCGCAAACATAGAAATGTTGCAAATATAGTACAAATGCCTTTTTTCTATGACCATCGAAGGGGGAGACACTACCCTGGCACTTCAACACCCCTAGATACTTCAGTGTGTTTTGCTTTTTTAAATAAATACATCTGGCTAGGTGAGATGGCTCAGTAGGTAAAGGCACTTTCTGCCAAGTCTGACGTCCTGAGTTCAATACCCTGAACCTATGTGGTGGAAGGAAAGAACAAGCTCTCCACATGCTTGTCTACATGTACACATAAACACATGTACACAATAAATAAATGTAATTTTAAGAATTAAATTGAAAAGAAAGTACATCCTACTATATGGGTAACAATGGAGCTGAATATTGGCAGAAAAATGACCTCATTATATGCTCCTCTTTTGAGGCTGCTTGAGTGACCTCACTAAATGGCCACTGGCTCCTCCCAGAGTGTTTGTTGTCTTTTACTATGTAGCATCAAAAGTCAAATACATCTATAAATATAACACCCTGTCGGCCACAGAGGTGAGCTCCACTCTTGGAAGAGCGGCATTTCTTCAGAAGGCAGCAGGAGTTTGACTCCTTACAAATGATGGACACACAAGGTCTCTCACCAGGGTTTCCAGTGTACAATTAATATTTTTCCCTTTTATTTTATTTTTATTGTTGGTGAATGGGTTATTTTTACCTTATTGATGTTTGCTTTTTCATCAAACTTTCAACTTACTCTTTATTACGTCACAATGCACTCATGGTTCCCTGTTTTTCTCAATGGGGTTTATGGGTTTAATCAGTCACTGCTACTGTTTGTTTACATCACTTACTTTGGTGATAGAACTGTCTCAGTTGTAGCCTCTTAAAACTACCTGTTCCAGGGATCTGACACTCTCTTTTGTCCACCTCAGGTACCTGTCCTAGTGTGCACATACCCCCACACAGACACATATATACACACACGATTAAACATAAAATCTCAAAGAGGCAAATAATGCTTACCTAATATAACAAGCCAGAGGGAATCATATTAGTCCAAAAATCTACTGAAAAATTACACATACAATTATCTCTACATGAGTCCATCTGTATGGTTGAAGGCTACATAATAAGAAACAGAGCCAGACAGGAGAAACCCCACTTTGAGTTGTTGCTCAACATGGTCCAAGAGACTCCCCAAATTACATAGTCTATTGCCACAGCCCTTGATTGCCTCCCAGAACTTGAAGGTAAGACCCTATTGCTGAAGACAGGACACACTTTGGAGCAATGGAAATGGAACTGACCTGGAAGCCACTTCTGAAGAGTAGCTTTCATAGCTTTGAAGGCACTATGCAAGCTGATAAGGGAGAACATCAATTAATGATGCAATCCCATCTTTAAGGCCTAATAACCATAACCATATCAATGACCCACACAGCAAACTATATTGGGGCAGTAGTGGCACTTTTATCTTGATGGTTATCAACAGCTACCTAATTGGACTTAAAGCCAACTCAGTGGGAGGAAAGTCATGTGTGGTACTGTAAACATAGCCAAATTCACATGGTTGGAGAGGTTACAGATCTTAGAGAAAATTCCAAGGCTGTCACATCACTAGACAAATGTAATTTCTTATATGTGCAAAATATGGATCCTTGTAATTGCAGACAAGTATATTTGCAGTCACCATGCATCAAATAAAGTTCTTTTGCAACAGATGGAGATTATTACAGAGTTCCACAACTGGTTCTACACAGATATTGTCTGTGAATTGCCCAAGCCTAAATGGCACATCTACAATGCAACCTCTATACCTAAGGCTCACAAAACATAGTGGAACAAGGGGTAAAGAGAATAGCTCTCATCAATGAAGCTCCCTCATGTAACAGAGAGCAATGAGCACAAAAGGACACAAATGACCAAAGTCTAGAGACTAGGAGTCTGCAGAGTGTGATCCCTGGATAGGACTCCTATATTAAAATTCACCCACCCAGGGCTCAGGGACCATTGTGGAAGAGGGGGTGGAAAGACTGTAAGAGCCTGGGAGGAGGACGACATAAGAGCCATGTAGGAGCATGACAGTCCTACAGGCTCCTGGGACCTTGCTCATATGAATCTATAACAATGGTGTCATCATGTACAAGACTCATGCAGACTCAAGCAGACAAGCAACATAGATCTGTGGAAACAGGCAGCAGGTCCTAATTTTAGCAGAAGAACCATTGACAGCTGATTGGGTGAAGAAAAGGTGATCATCTTAAATGGAGGAATTCTAGCTAGATAGGCTGACTAGATGTCAGTGGATGAAGTTGTACTGAGTGATGTCTGGGGACACTAACTTGATTCAATAAGCCTTAACTTAAATGACAGAATGTGTGACTTTCAGTGAGAAGGCTATACATGGGATACTAATCAAGAAGAGGATATAAAGATAATTCAGAGGAAAGAGAACATAAAGATAATTAAGATGTTCTATATGAACTATATAAAAATTCAGTAAAAAGCTTACAAAAATCAATTAAAAAGAAAGAAAGAAAGCTATCTTTGTGCCCTTTTGACACATGCCTATGATTCTTGGACTATTCCCACCTGGGCTCAAAACCCAGCATTAAAACTTTCTCTTTGTGTTCTTTATCATATTTTGCCTTTATTGACATGCCCAAATGAACTGTCCATACGTAGATGATTTTTCACTCTACTTAGACTCTGATAATGCCATGTAGTGTATCTGGATCTGAAATGTCCTCCAAAGGCCCCTATTACAATGATCGGTGTCCAGTTTGGTGCTACTGGATTTGGTGAAACATTAAGTGATCTAATGGGAGGTCTTGGGTCTCCGCAAACATACCACTGGAGTGGATAAGGGCACCCTCACTCTTTCCTCTTTCTGTCCTGTATCCTCAGCTCTACCATCCTCTCCCTGTGTGATCTGCTGCCTCACCGCAGGCCCCAAAGCAACAAAGTCAGCCTACACGAACTGGATCCTGAAGAATGGGAGCTCTCCTTCCACACTGATGATCTCAGGTATTTGCTGTGGTGACAGAAAGCTGATTAATATACCATGTGCCCAATCCCACCATATTCACACCTCTTTACTCCTGTGGACCTGTTTCCAGATGCCTGTCATAGTACTTGAATATCTACCTTGGTCTGTTCCACCTAAAGACTAAAACTGTATAGTTCTGGAAAGAAAAGGAAGTTAATTTTTATAAAGCAAATTATGGAAAAAATACACACGTATTTAAAAACCAGAGGTACTTAATTCAAACTATTGCTTTTCCAGTTTTCTATAGGATGGGAGGGCTCACTTGTTGTTGACATGCTTTTGTAACAGAAATTTTAATTTAATTTTCATCAGCTAGGATTTCTTTTGTAATCAGAAGAATCCAGAGACATATGTGCCTTTAAAAAATATTTTATTGAATGAGGCTCTTCAGATTTCAATTTATATGTTGCCTTGTATTTGAGAGTTAGGACAGGTTTAGAAAAAGAAAAACAGCCCTTTCTCTGGTAGAGAAAGATTACAAACTAAAAGTTATGGTGGTTATACAGCTGTGGTGTGATACCCCTGGAGCTCTCAGCACTGTTAACATTTTTGATTGAAAACTCTTGTGATGTGGGGTCTGTCCAGTGTTATCACCAGATGCTTAGTCATAGCCCTGTTCTCCACCTAGTAGAAGAAGCCAGCAGGACTCCCCTTAAGAGAGAAGTTAGGCAAATTCCTCAGCAAGCAGACAGATAGGGAAAAGGGCCACTGATTAGCAGCCAAGATTGTAAACTTGCAGTTTCTTCTTCACCTGAGACACAGACCTAGGGGCTCTTTCTCAAGTCAGCAGGACCCCTCTTCCAGCTGACCAGTCCAGACGAGTTTAAATAAGTCCAAGACTGAACCTGGACATATCCTTGCTTAGAGCTGTGAATATATCAGCCCTCTTTTCTTTGTTTAAGTAGAACAATTCAAAATTAGGGGAGGGTG
Source organism: Eospalax fontanierii (assembly GCA_035773235.1). Classification (NCBI taxonomy): domain Eukaryota; kingdom Metazoa; phylum Chordata; class Mammalia; order Rodentia; family Spalacidae; genus Eospalax; species Eospalax fontanierii. The sequence goes on from CM069527.1 coordinate 36,970,787, forward strand.
ACCTGCCCCATACCACCAAGAGCACCTTAAAGACCCAGGCTCTCCTAGGCTTTGGATGCCAGTTTCTGAATCCCTTCCTCACTTGGGAAGAGTTTGTTTCTCTGAGTGTTTCTTTACTTTTAATGAAGTTTGCTCCCTGCTACATTGATGACCCCACTTCCCTTTTAATTCTTTAATTGGCAGAGATTACAAATCTGATCATCCTACCCCAAGATGAGAACACTCTCAGCTGTGGCAACCAAGCCTGCCTCCAAACATGACCAAATATCATGTAAAGGGTAAAATAACCCCGGCTAAGCAGCATTGCTCATTAAGCTTATTAAGATGAAGCTTAATTTGTAAATCAATGCAAAGTCATTTCCTTTCAGTACATATAGAAGTTGAAAAATGTGTTTATAAATATGAAACTTGTAATGAATGTAAAATAATAACAGCAAATAGCATGTATTTACTTGTATACTAGGTATTGGCTTTGCATATTTTTTCTCATTAAATTCTGACTTTGTGGTTTGGGTTAATCTTCTTCTTTTACAGATGAAGGATCTAAGACTTAGAAAAAATAATTTACTGTTCTAATTGCTAAGAGGTAGAGCACTGACTCAATAGCTGTGCTTTTAACCCATGTGCTTCAACATACAACAAACCCTCCACATTTACAGATGCTGCTTTAAGTATGAGTAAATAAGCAAATCTTCTGAATATTGTTTTATTATAAAATAATCATACCCAATATTTATTGAGCTATTATTATACACAGGTACTCTGGGATAAGCACTTCATATACTTTGGTTCACATAATTCTCACAACTATGAAATTTGTGTGGTCATTCCTGTTTTACAAAAGTGGAAACTAGAATACAGAAAACTTGGAAATCCTGCTCAGGGTAGACAGCCAGAATACAAGCATGAGCAATCTGATACCATACTTCAAGCCATTAACTGCTCAACTGCACAATGTAAACTAGCCTTTAATCCATCTACATATTAGGAAGCTGTCACATTTCCTCTACAGTCTTATGGATAGTACTCATTTAGCTAGAATACTGGGAAAAGAACCAAAGGTGAATGACTATGGTTCAAATCTGATCCAAAAGTGGTTTTGTGGGTTTACAAGGGTCTTCTCGACACTTTTCCCCAATCAAAGTATGTATGGCAAAATGAAGCATGTCATATGAAAGACAGATTTCCAGTAGCCCTTGAAGAGCTGTAAAATCTGGCATCAATGGACTCATATTTCCACCTGGTAACAATCAGTGTCTCTCCTTTTAGGCAGGCAAGCAAGCAATCAGGACTGCCACAGTCTCAACTCCTCCCTAAATGCTCTCCTTGACCTTGAAGTCAAGACTAGTTGTTTTAACGATACTGAGCACTCATATGCAATCATAATGGTTGTCTGTTCATTTCTTTCTTTTTTATACATAGTTCACTTTTCTCATTTATTTATTAGCTGATACCTTAAAAGTACACATGTTATTGTTACTAAGTTTAGAGTTCTTTATTTTTGTATGAAGGGAAACTGTACCTCATGTACAGATGAATTTTACCATCCATACCTGCTAAATTGTACATATGACCTCTTCTAAGGTTCTTTTCATCAGCAAGACATCAGATTGATAACATTTTCTGAACATGGATTTATCTGTGATTCATCTCTTCTAACATGTAGACAGTCTGAACTATCCTTCCCTTGCAATTCAAAATGGGTTTGGTACCCATTAAAATAAATATGCTAAAAAGTCTCAGAGGCATCATTTAGCACATGATACTTCCACATTTAGAACTTGCCAACAGTAACAAATTTTATTTATTTGTTTGTTTATTTATATATTGATAGTTTCCAGGATCAGTACCAGATGCCCTTAAATATGTCCATTAGTCATCAAATTGGTTGTCTGTAAACACTTTCATGGAGAAAACAGCAAGACAATAAATCTTAATTAAAATCCTCAGCTCTGACCAACATAAATTTTACTTCTGAACACACATGACTAAATTCAGTGTTAATATATTGTACAGTAAAATGAAATAATACACCTTCTTCCAAACAGCAGAATCTTTTAGCTTTAAGGACTTCCCTAGCAGCATATCAAGAGACCACTGAATTTCACAGAAAAGCATTAGCAGTTTCTGATGATGTCACAGAGGTGGAACAACTCCTTTGCATCCTACTCCTTCTCCCACATGGTATCTTATTTATTTATAAGCATAGAATTTAGTTTTAGAGAGGGACAGAACTTCTGCAGTTCTCGGCTTCCTTCTCTTTGGAGTAACATCTTTGTTGCATGAGGACATGGGCTGTGAGCCTTGTGCTGTATTCTATTCAATACAGAGAATGCTGTACTAAATGATTTCTGTCTTAACTTGAGGAATAAGGTCCTAGATTTATAAGCTATCCTCCTAAGATGATAATTCATTAATTAATAAATGTGCCTCTTTCTCTTCAGTGAAGTTTTCCAGGAAGCATTTTGAAAGTAGTAGCAAAAACCTGACATAATTTCCAGTGTCAGTTTAGTTGTTTCAATAAGGTATGAATCACTGAATGATATACTCAGGTAGGTATGAAAAATCAAGATCTTTTGGTTTAACACTGCAACCTTGCCTTTCAAGGTATATGTTAACAGAGTCTCCTATTTTAAGAGGAAGTTAGTATGGAACAGATGGACACGGTCAGCGCAATCAAGGTACATGTTACTACACTGGGCTCTGGAGGATGTGCTGTGAAGGTGAGGATCTGCCTTCCTTGTGTTTCTCTTGCCATCAGTCAATACATTTTTAATGAGATGTTTATGACACTTCCTGTTTATGACTCTACATTCTCAGGCATAGTTATTCCTGAAGCACTTTCATCTCTATTTTGTTAAATGCTTCCTAATGACTTCAGAGGCAGAAGTTATTAACTATACAAGAAGACTGGCTCAGACCTAAAATATGCATCTACAAAATAAATATTCTTTTTCTTTAAGGAATCTACAGGAATGGTTCAGATTTTAAGTTAAAACCAACAGTGATTTTTTTTAACTTGTGTTACTTAGAGGATTTTCTCCCATAGCAGAGAACTGTATTTGAGAACAATTATTTGTTTTCTATTTCTAATGTTAAAATCTTTAAAATAAAATGCCCCAAACATAGCTCTTCCTAATATAAAAGTTTACTATCCTTTTCTTCAAGTCTCTCAGCTGTATAATTACAGTACTTAAGAGTGAAATCTATAATCATACAGTGCTCTTATATAATTGAAAAAGTTATGGAAGTTTTTCTTAAAGATCATGAAAGAATTTCAAAACATTTTCTCTTTCTTTGTATCTGGGTTTACAGTAACCTAAAGGGATTCAATAAAATACTTACTACACACTACCCCTTCAGTGTCTCAACTATACAATGTCAAAGTCATTATTAGAAGACTATAGTTGAATACAGTTGCTTAAAAAAACATTTTATTGTCTTTATTTTAGAATATAGAAGCAGTAATAAAATTCAGCTTAATCATAAGACCATAATTTTAATTTTTAAGTATTCAGTTCACTAGTAAAAAAAAAAGGATACTGTAATAAAACAGTATATATGCAGATATTTTAATTGTTAGTCCATAAGAATCATAGTTTTCTTTGATCAGCTTCCCCAAACTCCCCATGAACTACTGATGGAGCACTTCATAATTTTCTTCTGGCTGAAAATGATCAAAGCATTCTTATGTTTGCCACAACTCTTTGATGCTGCTATACAAACAGGTGGTGGGTTTATTTTGTTGCTATTAAACTGTTTCTTGCTGTCTTGAGCTTAGGAAGACGTGGTTTATTTTAAGCAGGTACTTACAGAGGGACTTGCTCTTCCCAATTTTTAATCCTCTTTACACGGTTTCCTAGAGAGAGCTGCAGTATACCTGGAACTTAGATGAAAGCTGAGAAAAAAGCAGGCACATGATCCTCCAAGCCCAAGAGATCTCTGGGTGCAGGCCCAGCAGTAACATTCTCAACACCCAGGCCTGAACACACCCAGGTGATCCTGTTTGTTCTCTCCATTACTGAAGCCACATGGTCTAGCCTTGAATTATAACTAAAAGTTGATTTTTTAAGTCACAGGAAAATGTGAAATACTCAAGTGTTTTTCAGTTTTAGACAAAATAAAGAGGCCTGTAGGACCATGTAGAAAAGCTATTGTTTTCTTAAAGAAGGGAAATTCCCTTAAAAAATTAAGGATGTTTAAGGTTGGATACATTATAACAATAACACTATTAATAATGAAAATGATATTTAATATTGTTGAGTATGGCTGTATTCAAGGCTTCAAGTACTTTTCACATATGATTTTGTTTAATTCCTACAGTATCCCATGAGCTATGTCTTACTATCGTTATTTCACAGATAAAGAAAGAGAGAAGTTAAGGATCTTGCTTGACATGTTTTGACAAATAGCAGATAGGACTGAAACTCAGGATGGGTGACTTTGAAGGTAGAAGCTATTAACTACTAGGTTACACTTGATGAGTGCTCTAATTCTGGTCATTATCAAGAAAATGCAGAATTGCCAAGGGAGAAAACCATTCAATGATTCCATCCAGCTGTAAAGTATATGAACCACAACACTGTTCAGTCCAGCAAATAATCTCTACTTCTGCAGGAGTGGCACTTTTATCTCTTATCTTGGGAGTAATCAACAGCTGTCTAATTGGACTTAAGGCCCGCTCAATGGGAGGAAACTCCTATGTAATTCTGTAAACATAGCCAAATACACATGGCTGGAAAGGTCATAGATCCTAGAGAAAAGCCTACTTTTGTCACACTCTTGGACCAATGGAATTTGCAACAGATGGAGACTATTACAATGTTGCACAACTGGCCAAACACAGAGAATGGGGTCTGTGAGGTGCCCAGCCCTAAGTGACACATCTACAATGCATCTCTTAATTCTCACCAGTTAAATTTCTTCATACAACAGATGATTCTTAATCCAGAAAGTCACAATTAGCCAAACTGCAGAGAATAAGAGACTACAGAGAAATTATCGCTGAGTAGGACACCTATATCAAACCTCTGCCACCCAAGGCTCAGGGACCACTGTGGAAGAGGGGACAGAACGACTGTAAGAGTCAAAGGGAGTGGATTCCCACAAGGAAACAGTTTTCCAGATGGCTAAGCAGTTATTCGTATAAACTCAGAGCAATGATATCAGCATGTTCAAGACCCATGGAAGCTGAAGCCAACAAAATCCCAGCACAGAAATGGAGAAGAGGGTTGGCAACCAATAACTACTGGGGAAGAGAGAGTTGGTTTTCTTTAAGGGTGTGACAGTTGATAGGTTAACCAGACTCCAGTGGATGGATGAATACCAAAGGACATTTGGGAATACCAACTTAGCTCTGCAGGCCTTAACATATCTGACCAGGTACATGAAACCTGGCAGGGGAACTTTAAAAGGGATATAGATAGCAGAAAGGGTACAAATGCGATCAAAATACACTGTATAAAATTCACAAAAATTTAATAAAAGTATTTTTAAAAAAGAAAATGCAGAAAAGCTAACTAAACAATAACAGACTCAGCAACGTTCCTAAAGGAATTTGTATTTTTATCATACATAATTAAAATCAATAGTACACCTAATGTGTCATGTGCAAATTGTTTCCTAGCAGTAACACTTGCTTACCTTCCATCATCTCTCTCTTCTCCTGAGAATTTGGAAAAAAATATATAAAAAAATACCATAGTGTACAAAATGGAAGGCAAAAAGTTTAGAACTGAAGTCAGAAATCACAGTTCTAAGTCCTATTTTAGCAGTCTACTGAACACTTTGGTTTAAAGAGAGGGGAGCCTTAAATGCTCTACCAAAGGTTTTTGAGAGAAACAACAACAACAACAAAGAACTGGAGCAAATTCTGAAGAATAAAGCACCAGGACAATCATAAGCTGTTATTAGGGCTTCAAATTCAGCTTTATCAGTAGCTAAGATATGAAGTCTCTTTGATCTTCCTAATTTAACACTGTTCATTCTGAATCTATTTATAACTCATTTTCAAGTAACCTTTCAGATGGTAGAGCATGTTCAGATGGCAGACACTTCACAATTACTGAAGATTCAAGGAAAAGGGCTTCAGTGTTTGATTCAAACACATGTTCTAACACACACACACACACACACACGGATGATGGGGGAAGGAGGATGGAAAGAACATGCAGAAGCAAAAGCAAACAGTTAACTGTCAGTCAAAATATAACTAAATTCTCAACCTAAATCATTTGAAACCTGTCCCATTAGCCAGCCTTAACAATTTATATTCCAGGGCATAGTCCTCAGCTTTCCACCACTGTGACAGAATATCTGAAATAAACATTGAAAGGAGGAGATTTAGGTTTGGATTCCATCCACTGTGACTTGACTTCACACTTCTGTGCCTGTGAGGATGCAGAACATCATGGTGGGGGCAGTGTGGCAGCAGAGAGGTAAGCAGAGCAGGAGGAGGGTGCCAGGGCCACCATATCCCCCTCAAAGGCATGCTCCCAGTGACTTACTTTGTCAACTGACTATGTTCTACCTCCTTAAGTTCCTACCAGCAACCTTTAGGAGAATATTTAAAACCAAAGCAAAACCCCAAGGAATTATCAATGCTATGTCAAGATTATCGAGGAAATATTTTTTGTATGCCAGAACTGACAGGTCATATAGTCTTAGTCACAAGTTTGCAAGTCAAGAATTAAGGCATTTATACATCATTAGACTTGTAGAACCAGCTGACATAAGGAACCAGGAGTGGAGGCACATACACATGTATAGTCCAAATGGACTTAGGTACTTCTGGAAGAATAGAATAGAATGGTTTTTGGAATTTAAATGAAACAAACAGATTCTTACTGGCTATCTCCTTAGAGCAATACTAACAAGTACAAATTCTCATTGATTAGAGCATTTTAAAATTCGCAAATGTGGCCACTGCTGTGTTATGTGAGCAATGAAGTGTACTATTGTTTATTTGATTCTGCTGAACCTAGCATTTATTTCTTAAATAGAAGGGTCATTCTTTTTGGAAAATGGTTCTTTTGGAATTGAATTTTTAAAAATCTGTTTATCTGCACAAATTTAATTTAAAAATTTTTGCTTTCCATTATAATTCTAGCAATGAACTTTTAGTGATCCCACCCAGACTTCTTTGAAATGGCAAATGCCAAAAGATTTAGTAAGGCCAGAAACAAAAAACAACCTAGTCTTTTAAATATATGATTTAAAGACAAAATTTTTGATTTAGCAGAGTTCATATTTATTCTTACTTAAAACTACATTAAGGGCTGAGAATGTGGCTTAGTAGTTCCATACTTACCTAGTATGCAAAAAGCCCAAGATTGGTGCTCATTAGTACCAGAAGAAAAAAAAAGTACATAAAAGTCATTTCCAAGACTTTAAAAATTCTGTTGGCAAAATAAAACTATAAAATATTCCATAACATTCATAATCAGCCCTGCTCCAAACAGACATAAGGAAAACCGATTGCATTATCTTATAATTTTCAGAGACTTTTCTGACTTTATTGATACATCTAAAATTAATGATCTCTGTTGACTCACCAGTCATTTGCAGTTATAATGGTACAGATGACACCTCAATGACTCAGAGACAGATGCCACCTGAGAAAGAAGCTGCTCGATTGGCTATGTATACTGAAGCATGTACCTAGAAAAAGTTGAATATGTTGCACTGATGACAGCTCTTCTGGTGTGGTGAAGCTTGTAATTTATTTCATGATACCGTCATCTATGATTGAAAACTAAAGGTAAATTGAGTGGCAAAGATGAAAGAATGATAATGTGGAACTTGAATGCAGCTAATTAAGGTATCAACAAATACACTTTAAAATGTTGATCAAGTGAATCAGGACTAAGGAAAAACACAAAGGAAACTTCTATAGTCATATAACACTAAAATGTGCTGCATTTTTCATAAGGACCACAGAGTTCTTGTTAATCTATTTCAATAGCACTTAATTTGTTTCATTCTGAATTAGCCAAATCAGTATTTTAAGATGACCTAATTTATTTCTTGTTTCTGAAACTTTAGCATTATTTCCTTATCTTTTCACAAAATAGTAAAATGGTGCTTGCTATCAAAGAGGTTATTTTTTATTAGTATGTTTGATTTTAACCAAATACTAATTTTAAAATCACAAGAATGAATTAATTAGGTAGTATTATTTGCCTGAGAAAGGATAAAACTTCTGACAAATTTTCACTTTTATTTTGATATTCAAATCATTATTGGTACTACACTGTAATGAGATTCATTAATGCTGCCTTTGTTATGTAAAAACAAAACACACTAGAGGGGAAATTCTTTATTGAGTTGCAATTACCCTCCAAGGACATAGCAAATGAGGTATCATTAAAATATTTAAGTTTAATTATGCAATATGTTCCAAGACATAATCAAAACACATGCATATAATAACCTAAGCTATATAAATCAGACTCCTGAATTCTTTTATATCTGAATTTTTTTCCTAAGAAAGTCAACATTACTAAACCAGACAAAATTCTACAGAACAATCTTTTTATGCACAGAAGATTGTATCTTCCAAACTAACTGGTGAATATATCTACGGAGGAGGGCTCTGCCACAGTCGGCTTTAAGCTCTTCCAGGCCCCTGTTCCTGCTCCTTCAGCAGATCCTACAACTAGAGGCTTTCTTTTACTTTCCCAAAATGAGTCTGCTGATTTTTGAGGCTGATATTAATGGCTTGGCTTGCTCCCAGCACTGACAAGTTGGTGTTTTTCTGCTTCTCTTTTGCACACTTCACTGGTGCCTCACTAACAAATAATGAACTCTTAAGGTCGACCTTTCCCGAACAGAAGAAAATAGGGGAACATCAAAGAGCACCCTGGTCACACACCTCCTAATTACAACTTTCTTTAGGTTTACAGGATGCGCAATGAACTGTGGACATCAAAACCATGTCAGAGGAACTGACTGTGTAAGAATTATGACCATTTTGGTGTCTACCTGACTGTGGCTAAATTAGAACTCCCAGAAACCATACTAGCTTTCGTATCACTGAAACTAGGAAGATGGAATCCGGACGTCAACGCTCCACCTTCCACCCGCCAGCTTCCCAATAAAGCGCCGCCTTCTCCGGCACTCTGGAGCAGAGGCTTCTGCAGGTGGCAGTGGAACCTGACTTTTCACACTGCATCTGAGTTTCCTTTCCCTCAATCTGCCTCACAAATGAATCTGAATGGGAGAGGTACTGGCAGTGGCAGCTGCTCTTATCTATACATTTCCTCTCCCCTCTGTTCTTCATGTCAATATTCTGCTTTGTTCTCTCAGACACTAGATTTAATTTCTTAACCATCTCAATTCTGTAGGGCACTGAAGGAGTCCGGGGACTCTCATCCCCAAGCATGACACTTTTGGAGTGATGGTTATTTAAAAGCTAAAGAGGTTTTCCCCTCATAGTCCTTGTCTGATTAAAGGCAGAAAACACCTCACTCTGGTCCCTTCCTTAAGTTTCCTTTAACTAGGACCACAGGGAGAGAAAGGAAATCTGCCAACACACCTGGACAGACTTATGATGCACTCTATTGTGGTCCCTAAGAAAATCATTTACAAATTACTGTGTGTGATTTGCAGGCCAAGCAGACCCTGTTCTAGAACATTCCATGTTCCAAATCTATTGCTCTCCAATCCGCAACCCCTTTGAAACCATTTACTGTTCCTCTGACATCTTCTGTTATCCTCACCTTTCAGATAGAGGTACATAGCCATTGAGTAATTTCAGGCTTAAAAATCATATTACAGAGGTTTTCCCCCGATCTGGAATTTTCACTTTTTGCAAACAAACAAACAACCATGTTTTTCTTCTATTTAATCTTTGCCATTTTATTTCAGCAAACCTTCAGAGGGCAGAGGAAATCTGTCTTTACCTGCAATCTACTGTACCTGCTATAAAGAAGCCATGGTTGAGTTTTCCACAGTTATTATAACTAGAGGCCTTGCTGGAGAGGGAAATCACAAATGCTGCCCACCAATAATCATGTGAATTCCAGCGGACAGTGAAAGAGGATGAAGATGGAACTGAGTCCAAGCTGATGTTGTAAATACCACTGTGTTGCTGATCAGTGCCTGCTAGTGCCCCATCAGCCTTGCCCCAGACCTGTTTTAGAAACTGGAATTTAGAAATTACCCAAAGAAAACAGTGAAGCAGAAGAGACAGATACCTACTGGGAAAATAGAATTATGTCCTAACTCCTCGGCAGGATGAAGTTTTTAGTCCTCTTTCCATCTCTAAATATGTATTATTTCCTTATTTGCTAGAAAACCCTTTCTATGTTCTTTATCTTTGTAGTTTTATATTCTTTCAGCATTCTTTTTAGAAAAGGAATTTGTGGAGGTAAAGATAAAAATCAGGTACTCAGTCTGCCAGATGGAACCTGAAGTCCCAGGGATAAAGTAGATTATCTAGAGATTATCTGGTTAAGTACCCTCACTTAACAGCTAAGGAAAGAATCAAAGGTACATCCTCCACTCAAAGGTGCTTCCTCAAGTTAACAGTAGAACGAGGGATGACGTGTCACCTGTCCCTTTAGTCTAATGTTTCTTTCTCATCCAACATGTCTTTGGTAGGAAAAACATTTGTCTTCTGAATGTAAAAACAAAAATATTCCATTGAACAGTCCATTGACTATGTAATTAAAAAAGAAAACCAAGGTCTCACTGGAGCATGTGCTGAAAGCTCTGTGTCGAAAACAATAAGCACCAAGGTACTGAGAGGACAGGTGCCTGAGGGCGGGGCTAATTTTAAAAGGTTCCATGAGGAAACTGGGACTTGAGTTAATCCTGCAGCAGGCACTGGGATAAAAGGTGAAAAAGTACGGGGTGCTTGAGTCAAAGGACATATGTCCAGAGCTGAGAGGGATGATTTCACAGACCTTCAACAAAGCATGGGACAAACATTCCTGCTACATGGCCCTTGGAGTCTGGAATTCTGAGAAGTACCAGGCTGTGCACACTACAGAATCACTGTTCGGTAGGTACTCTTTTCATATGACAGACAAGTTAAGAAGATTGTGCTGAATGTTCCTGCAGATTACTTTATGGAAACAATAGGTAGTTTTTCATCTTCTGTTCTATTTACATTATATAGTGATTATTCTCAAACTACATACTCTAAAATTTATGGCATCAGCCTAATATTTCTACCAAAACATAGCTTAAGAACTCAAAAGATGAATTTTAGGACAAAATATAAGGGGATATACTAGAATTTTAAAAATTTCATTGAATGTCACTAAAAACATACAAATTTTGGCACCTTTATATCATATGTGAAAAGATACCAGAAAGCTTTATGACACAGATTTAAAGAATCAACATAAGCTTGACATAACACATTCTTCTTTAGGCAAACAAATAAGTGCTGGTCTGGAAATGATAAGAGTCTGGAAAAACTCAACAGCAATTATTTTGTTTTGTTATTTTTATTGTTATTTCTACAGCACCTTATTAACTAAAACCCCTATGACCCCATGACTTTGATAGGAATACTGCTTCTTTCCATGGAAAAAGTTAGGTCTTATTTAATTTTGTCAACCTAAGTATAAAGGTGAAACAATTTATTTCAACATAAAACAAATGCATGCATTACATGAAACATAAAGAAAAAGCATTTAACCTGTTAATAAAATATTAACATACACATACCTTCTAATTCTGCTTCTATGTCAGTTCCTCTGAAACTGCAGAAATATCTACTGATTTAAAATATGTGCACTTTATCTATCGGTTCATGGCTGTCCTTGCTAACTAGTATACAATCAGACTGTATTTTGATGAAACTATCACTTAATTGAGAGAAGGCAAAGAGATAAATTATTTAATTGACTGTAAATAAATATTACTGAAATGTGGATTCACTAATTCAGGCAAAATTCTTGAGCTTGCTGTTGAATCAAGCTTGCTCATGTCCAGGCATCATGCCCAGGCCCACTCTGATACTGAATGTTCTAGCGCTCATTCTAATTACTTCTTTTTAAAGGAGAACAACAAAACCTATTCTTATGTTCTTTAGCTCATGCAGATTGTGTGAGGAAAAAGGAAGACAATATGCATGAAAGGGCTTTGCCTGTTTAACTTTATCTAGCCACCCCTGACTCCCAAAACCAAAGAGGAAGTGAGATCTGCTTCTAAAATATCCAATGTGTTCTCCATATAGCCAAGCTGTAGTGGCAAGCTATCCCAAAGTATTTCTCAAAGATCAGAGAGCACGCTAGGAGCATGGGAATATCTTGGAGTACACTTTAAAAGCAAAAATAAAGACTAACTGAAGAAAATCGTGGGCTTTCTTCTCTTACTATAAAAATCTGTGAAACTTATAAAATATATACCTGGGGGCTGGAAAGATGGCTCCAGTGGTTAAGAGCATTGGCTGCTCTTGCAGAAGACTGGGGTTCGAATCCCAGAACCCACGTGGTGGCTAACAACTGCTTGTAACTTGAGTTCCAGAATATCCAATACCCTCTTCTAGCCTCCACAGGCATTGCAAGACACAGGTGCACTTACATACATGCATAAAATAAAAACACACATGAAATAAAAATTTTTTAAAAGGCTGCCTATTTGATGGAGTTAGAATTGTGTGTTAGGAGTGTGCCACCCTCCAGTATTGTAGAAGAGCCATGATTTATTTTGCACAGTTTTATCTATTTCCATGTAATATTTTTGTAGGAGCCTACAAAGGCTCTCTTTAGGGTCACTTGGACAACAGCCTTTTGTTCTCAAAATCCTCTTCCTTCCAAATCTTCCTTCCTCAGGTCCTCACTTTAGTTGCTTTAGAGCAACTAAATCTAGCTTGCTTGGTAAGAGCAATGGAAAGAACCATGCCACATGTGCTAATCTAAGCTGTATGTGCTTGATTGCTAAATGTAGGCTCAGAGCCTAGTATGAGCATGAGGTGATGCTTTGAGGTATACACTCCCTGCTGTTTTCCACTCTGTATCACCTGTCAATAATGCTACATTGCAAATTCCTCTTAAGTCAATGGCTAACACTGACACAGAGCAAAATGACAGGAGAGGGTCTCATAAGCATCCTGCATGCAGTTCCACTATCCAGGGCTTTACCTGCACCAGACTACATATATTCAAGGATGAGTATAGCAGTAATGTCCATCCCTGTCCCTTCACAAGAGGAGAGCCTTCTAATGGTCCAAAGGAAATAGGTGTCAGAGAGTGACACACCTTGCAGAATTATGGAAAAGCCATTACTTGCTTTTTCCTTTATTCATTTCCCATATAATGTTTTTGTTCCTAGAAGGCAGGAAAATATTACATATCAAAATGGCAATACGGAAAATTTAGATATCTGTCCAATTATTTAAAATGTTAAGGAAACAGTTCCCTCTGGTTTTTCCACACCACTAAGCATTATTTATGCCTCCCCCATATAATCCCCCCTCCTAAAAAATACACATACAATATGTGCATATAAGTGCATGCACATAGCTGAAGGCTATATGACAAAAATCACAGTCAGTGCTGACAAGAGAAACCTCCCTTCGAGCTGTTGTTCAGGGTAGTCCAAGAGACTCCCAAGTAACCCAGGCTATTTCCACTGTCCTTTATTGTCTTCCAGAACTTGAAGGTAAGACCCTATTGCTGAAGACAGTATATACTTTAGACACTGGACTTGGAACAATGGAGCTGGAACTGATCTGGAAGCCTTCTTTCTGAAAGTCTTCAAGCAAGATACTATGCAAGCTGCTAAGGGGAAACATCAATCTATGGTCCTAACCAACTGTAAAGCCTAATAATCACAAGAATGATTGGTACAGCAAACTATATTGGAGTAGTAGTGGCACTTATATCTTGGGCATAATCAAAAGCTATCTAATTGGACAAAAACTCAGTGGGAGGGAACTCACATGTTCTACTATAAACATAGCCAAATACACATTGCTGGAGAGGTCCTTGGGAAAAACCCATTTTTGTCATATCCATAGACAAATGTAATTTCTTACTATTTGATAAATTTGTATCCTTATATTTACAGACCAGTATACCTCTCACCACCCATTAAAGAAGCTTTTTTCCTGCAACAGATGGAAACCATTACAGAGTTCCACAACTGATCAAAACAGAGAATAAGTGTTGGTGAGATGCCCATCCCTAAGTGAGGCATCTCCATGAACCCTCTACATCTAAAGCTCAAAGACATACTGGAACAGGGGGCAGAAAGACTAAAGACCATCAATGCATCTCTCAACTCTCACCAGTGAAACTTTTTCATGCAACGGTTGGTGATTAACCTAGAAAGCCACAAGTGGCCAAAATGTAGAGAGTAAGACTACAGAGTATATGAATAGGACTCCTGTATTAAATCTCTGTCACCCAGGATTCAGGGACCATTGCAGAAGAGGGGGTAGAAAGACTTAGGAGCCAGGGGTGGCAAATGACCACAAAGGAATAGAGTTCTCTAGGCCTCTGGGAACTTGCTCATGTGAACTTACAGCAATGCTGAGAGAATGTACAAGACCCATGCAAACTCAAACTAGAGACAAACCCACCACAGAACATGGGAAATGGGTAAGAAGTTCCAAGCTTAGCTCAGGGACTATTGGCAACTGACAACTGCTGAGTGAAGGAGAGTTGCTCTTCTTTACAGGAGCGATGATCAGTCTCCAGTGGATGAACTCACACTCAGGGACACCTAGGGACACAAACTTGACTCGATAGGCCTTAACATATACGACAGAATGTTTGAAATCCAGTATGGGGGCCTATGATATAGGGGCACAGATGGGGGAGGGGGTCTAAATTAAGATGAAATACACAAAAAATTCAATAAATATATATCATATGAAAAAATGTTAAAGAAAAAACAAAAATCAAAATATGTTTTATGATAACTGAGAAATATAGAAAGGATAATCAACAAAGTCTTTGCTAATTAGAGGGTAACATAACATAAAGGGCATAATTTGTTCCCTGGAAAACAGCACATTCATTATCGAGTGATATTCAATAAACATGTTCAATTTCTACTCAAACATGAAGTATTCTAAGGTAAAGAAAACCAGTTACTAAGTTACTGAAAAACAGGACTAACAAAAATGTGTGTGAAAGAGGGTATATGCCTGCGTATATGTACATTTGTGTGCAGGTGAACTCATCAATGCATGTATGTGAGTGTAGAGACTGGAGATCAACATTTATCATCTTCCTCTGTCCCATTCTACCTTGTCTTTTGAGATGGGGTGTCTCACTAAACTTGGAGCTCAAAGTTTCCAGTAGACTTGCCATCCAGAAAGCCCCTGGAATCCCCCTGTGTCCACATATTCTGAGTTCTAGGATTAAAGGTGCATACTACTTTTATATGGGTGCTGGAGATAAAAACTCAAGTCCTTATTTTTACTAAGCAGGACTCTATGCATGGAACCATCTCACCAGTCCCTAACTAACAAAGAACTCTAATTGATAAAAGTGCTGAATATCTTTCATGCAGCAGATACACCATTTAAAAAGCTCTGATTTTCACAAGAGTTTACAGTGGTAATTCTAAGCTTTGATTTGTGATGAAAAACAATGCTTCTAATAGGCTGGAAAGGCAGCACCTGTCTGTAACCCCAAGATGACAAGGTGATGGAACTTGGGGGCTTGGTAGCCAGCCAATATAGCTTAAACTGTGAGCTCAAGACAAACCTTGTCTCAAAAAAACAAGGTTAAAAGAGGTGTAGATATCTGAAGTCAATCTCTGGCCTCCACATGTACACACACAGACACACAGACACAGACACAGACACACACACACACACACACACACACACATGGCCTCTAAATTGTGGAAACAGCCTCTTGTTCATGCTATCTTAAATGTCTTGCTGCTACCTATTACTAGGCCTAGAGTTCTTGACTTTCTGTTATTATAATACTTCAACAAGAAGTAACTGGGTTTCTTTTTATTTATTTATTTTGACAATTTGAAAAATTTTAATAACATACTTTTGATGTACTAACAATGCCAAGTATACAAAATGGGTCTTCCAGAAAATAAGTAAGCAATAGTTAGGAAGAAAATGGTCCATGTAAAAATCCACTAACATGTTAATCGTCATAGTAATGGGTTCTAAGTTAGCTATGGCTGAAAAATTAATTATGTACTTGACAAAGTGGGTTTAAGGTGGCATAACATTAACCTTACCTTCTTCACCTTTCCTTGCATTCAAAACATACATATGAGCATTATATGAACTCATATAAAGGATTTTTTTGCTATGGTCAATGATTGAAAGTTCAACTACAAACAAGTACTTTAAAATGTGAGACCTGGCTAACAGGAGGTGTGTAATGGGAGCAGACACTGATCAGTCAATCACTATGTCTGGAAAAATGAACTATGCTTCACACTCACAGTGCAAGAACATCTACCAATTTTGCATACAATAAGCAAACATCAAAATAGTTCACAGGAGCTTTGAGACACCTTGTAGCTAGGCTCTATAATCTGGTCTCTGTTGCTACGATAAGATAGTTAAAGCTCTAGCTAACATATCTGTTGTGGTTGTAATGTGTAAATCAGAGAACCGGCTGGCACACTTTCCAACACTAGATAATAACTGCTACCGTGTCTTGAGCTCTGATTGCACTATGGTGTACTATTGATACTGCTGCTGCTGCTTGGTGCACTACTGACCTCTCCAAGCAGAGCAGTGAGTGACAGATGGCAGGTATTCAAATATATGTGGAATGCATGCATGAGTGGATGAATGAAGGAGTGCTTTACTACTTCATAACAATCCTATAATCATTTCAATTGCCAGAGAGGGTGCACACATGAGGCCAAGTGACATGTCCTGTGTTACTTGGCTATTGAGTGGGAAGGCCAGGTTCTGTAAGATGCCTATTCTCTTTCCCCCAAAGAGCTCTTCTCCCACAGTTCTGAACTGCAAGGACACATACTTTCTTTACAGTTCTGATCAATTTCTTCTGCATTGCCCTGAAGGGATAGGGAACCTCTGAGGAAGAATGCACCACATTCCAAACATCATGTGGGCTTTTTTCAGGAATATCATCATTCACACTGTTGTTTTTTTTAATTCCCCACATTATGAATGAAGAAAATGAGAATGAAATCTTTCATCATTACTTCCCAAATGTGCCCAAAGATAAGTACAAACTGAGCAGCTGGTTAAAATAGTACCAGGCCCTGCTCCAAATCCTTGACTCAGAATGTTCAGGCAAGGAGCCCAGATCTGCCTGACTCCAACGCTAAACATTAACCCACTCAATGGGGATCACATGCTACTCATCTCTGTTCTCTTTGATGCACACACTAGGCCACAACAATGCCCGTATTTCTAAAATGCATCCTTTTGTGAGGTACAGTCATACATTGCTAAAGGCAGTGGTGAGCAGAGCAGAGCACAAGCAGAACGATCTTCTCGTGGGGCATGCGAAGCACTAGCAAGTTCTGTGACCTCTGGTCAAACGGTTAGTGAAAAGTAGGAGAAAAAGAAGGTTGTTCAGAAAGAACATACTGACTCCTCCAAATTCTTTAGTTTTTTACTTTTAGGCACACACCCTCCTTTGATCTCCCACAGAAGAAAATCAATCTATTTTTGCTGCAAATTTCTGCACAAAGTAAGAAGCTTTTTAAGGAGATTGTGCAGGCTACTTGGAACAGGGCCCTCAAAACCCAGTGTTTTTTTTTCATGGTGCTGGTCAATACAATTTTCACAATGTCCCTTTTCATCTTCATATGGAGAACTGGTATTTTTAAAAATAATTCTCCAAACAGAACATCAATGAAAATTTTGTAGGATGTAGTATATATTTAAAGGAACAAATGTCACAGTCCCCTGACCATATTTAGCTTTAATTAAGTCTCTTTAGGATATTTCCACCAAATAACTTTTCCTACAAAAATATTTTCCCCCTGTTATCTAAAGTACATTCTCTGTCTTCTGAAGTGTTTTAGAGAGTTCATCTGATTAGATACATTTTTGGAGCACAATGATAAAAAAATCTATTTTATTTTAAATTCTATTGCAGTTTTTCTTTCCCAAGTATGTGAGATAACTGTATCAACCAAAACAAAGATTAAAAATCATTCTGAGATTATGATTATTCAAAAATTAGAATTTTTTCTTGACAGAAACTTTGAAAGCAAACAAGCTCAGAATTCAAAGAGAAATCTCCTTGCATGAGACAAGACTTTGCCACTAAAATCTGAATCAATCAGACCCTTCAAATGAAAGATAAATCAAAGTGTGTTAAAAGTTCAATAAAAAGACTTGTGAGAAAGACAAAGGCTATTCCTTTTCTGACTGGTGGAACTAATCACACTCTTTTAGCACTGCAACATAAGATCCTGGTAAAATATGACCCTATTTCCAGCTCTGGTTGACCACTTGAATTGACTCTGTCTCTACCAGAGAAATAGAACTGGAAACAGGAAGTATTAGTTGAGTTAAAGACTGATAAGGGTGAAGATAAAGAAAAGCAAAAACACAAGCACCCTTCAAAGACAAAATGTAGACCAGTCAGAATACCACTTTGCAAATCAAGGACAAACGAATCAGGTACTGAGAGAAAGGGACCATATAACAGACAACACAGAAACATGATTAGCCGCCTTAGCTCTTCACTGCTCTCTTCCTCCTTAAACTTTTTATCCCTTTCATTTATGTTCCTTCCTTTTTTCTCTTTTTTTAAACAAAAGCTCACTCTGTAGCCCAGGCTATCCTAGAACTAGCTAGCCCTAGGTAGGCCCTGAACTTGCAGTGATCCTCCTGCTTCAGCATTCTGAATGTTATGATTACATGCATGAGCCACCATGCCTGGCTCTCACAAACACCTTGTTAAAATTTCTTTGCCCCATGCTGGGTAATGTGGCATTTTCTTGCAAGTATATAAATACTTCCATTTATTGGTTTCTCCTCCTAGAAACATCCTTCATTGAAGCAGTTTCAATGGGGACTAGGTATTTAGGTTCCAGTTTAGAAAAACCATGCCAATTAAACATGTGGTTTAATGTGCCAAATAAAGAGGTAGGAACAAAATGAGTAGGTTAAATTCTAAAATCTACAAATAGTTAAGTACATCCAGAGTGGGGAGGTGTGGAAAATGAAGAAGAGTGCAGGAGCCTATGTATAAAGGTCTCATGATATGACAGTATACTGTGTTCTCATTCTGTAGGGGATGAGATCAGAAACGGGTTCTGTAAGATCATCTGGTATTGGTATAAAGATGGAAGCAAAGGCTGGGAGCAAGCCTAGAAGCAGAGATCAGTGAAAAATGTGGGCTTCTTGAGAGGAGTTAGGTTCATCAGCATTCTTCCCCCTGTTGTGGACTATTTTAAAGGAAGAGAGCAAAAGAGAGGATCATAGCTTAGTCCTAAGAACAAATTAGCAGCACAATGACTGCTTAATGCACTGTTCCTTAAGAAACAGTCATGCAACATGGTTAGCACTGCAGTTTCCTATATTCTGCACTTTGGTTGGATATTTTAAAGAAACTACTTCAGCCTAAGGTTTGTTGACTCAGGGCAAATGCACTAATAAATACAAGCTAGTTGCTGCCAAAGGATAGATCCCAAATAACTCACACCAAATACCATACTATTTCATACTCCATTCTTTGGTTGTCATCCTTACTTATTAATTTCCCTTCAGAACATAAAGCCATATCAAGTTTTAGTTACTTTGGGAACATGGTACCTTTCAGAAGCTTAATAATTAAGAATGGCTTTGAAAGTAAGAGTATCTAAGACACGTTGACACACTGTTTTCATACCATTCAATAATACAAGTGGAAACCATGCATAGCCCTGAATAAATGGAAGCAATGTATGCACTGATCTGAATTAGTTTGAGAACAGGGCAAATCAAATCCTCAGATACTTAAAGGACAGAAATGGAACTATCAGATTTGACAACAATCTAGGCTGAAAACACAATATACTGAAATCACGTGATTTCCCTTACCCACAAATCTTGAACGTGGACATTCCAGGTAAAATAGAAAGCTGTTACCCTAGCAGCATCACGTCAACGTCATGTTTTGATTCTTGAGATCGTCTCTTTACAACCTCAGATGCCTGTCTCTTGTCTTAACTTGAGTGTTATAAATGTACAGATTCTTAAAAATCCCTCCCTTCCTTAGATATAGATTCCAGACTTAATACCCCCGAATGGCTTCATTCTTTACCCATGTATTAGTTTTCTTTCTATTGCTGTGATAGAAACATTGACCACCTTATAAAAGGAAGAGTTTATGTAGATTGTGGTTTCAAAGGGGCCCGAGCTCATCATGACAGGGAGTCATGGCGGCAGAGATAGCTAGAGCAGGAGCAGAAGCTAATGTTCACATCTTCAAGCAGGCACAGGAACCAGAGAGTGACTAGAGATCCAGCGAGGCTTAGGAACTCTCTAAGCTGGTCCCCAGTGAAGTGCTTCCTCTAGCATGGCCACACCTTCTAAAACCTTCCCAAACAGTGCACCAATAGGGGACAAAACATCCCCAAACTTAGAACCTATGGGGGACATTCTCATTCAAATCACCACACCCTGCAAGTACCACTGAGTGCAGCATCCTTAGTTACAGACAGCTGCTAAATATGAACTTTGGATTTAGTGTCACTTGGGAAGCTTATTAGAAAGGCAAAACCTTGGATCCATCCACAAGACTAACTGAAGGAGGACTGATGTTTTTTTCAAGCTTCTAGATGATCCTTGAAGATGAATTTTCACATATTTTGGAAACCACAAGTTGAAAGGAATCTGACTATGACAAAGATCTAACCTCAGTTTTCTTTTCTGATCCTGGGGAATGGCTTCTAAATCTTGAATGTAAGACCTACTACCATTTACTTCTTGAGTTCTTTCCAGGTATGACGGCACACACCCGTAAGCCCAGCACTCTGTAGACCCAAGCAGGAGGATTACAAGTTTGAGACTAGTCAGGGTTATATAGCAATCTGAGTCTAGTATAAGCCACATAATAAGACCTTGTTTCAAACAAAGAAACAAACAACGGGCAGGAGGATTGCTATGAATTCAAAGCCAGTTAAGGCTACAAAGTGAGCTCTTGTTCCTAAACACAAAACAAAACAAAAATATTGAGATCAAATATAAGCTACGTTATCCATGTGTTTTGCCAATGTGGGTAAGTTATTTCAGCACATTGAGTATTTTGTCCTATTTTCCTTGAGTTTAAGGGATGATTAGTTTGGGGTTCATTTGTTTTATATCCTTGTAGACTCACCCGCAATTGGCAGAAATATTATACAGGACGCCATATTTCCTTCTCCTGGTTTTCCCCTATGATTTTATGTTACATGATTGCATTACAATAGCACAATGAAGAAACCTGTTTTCCATCTCTGTAAGTTTGTCATTCAAAATGTCATCACAGAGTTGGTAGCCTGAGAGTGGCATTTTCACTCAGAATTCTTTGAGTTACATCTAATTTGTTGAATATAGCAGAAATTCGTTGCTTTTCACATGTGAATCTTATTCTATGGTGTAAATGTACACTTCATACACATTTTTGTTTGATTTTTGTAGTGATGGGCTTAACATGGCCTTGCACATGTTAAGCATGCATTCTTGCCACTGAACTATATACTCCACAAACCACAAAATCAATTTCACATACATGGTTTGCAGTCAGTCTGCAGCTTTTCCTTATACCTTCTCTGTAGGGTCTACTATGAATAAATGATTTTAGGTTAGATGATGTTCAAGATATTAATTTTTCCTTTTCTTTTATGATTGCACTTTTGATGCCAAGTCTAAAACATTTTATCCAGTCCTCAAACCTGAAGACTGTTTTCTGTATTTCCTCCTAAAAGTTTTACAGTTAACTCTGTGGTCCATTTGGAGTTAGATGTATAACTTCTCATTCTTCCTTGCCTTCTGTTTTATGTGTATTTTCATTTGCTGGGACTATGGGTTTTACTGACTAGGTGTTTGCAGCTATTAAGCATCTAGCCATTGCAGGCTCCTTTTAATTTAAATCGAGTACATCATTTTAAGAGGTACTCTCAACTTAAGAGTAATTTTGTAGGTGAAAAAGTTATTACATTAATCATTGCAATGAATTTAAGAAACCACAATTGGACAAACAAAATGCTTTATCTATACCAGATCACATTTGATGGAACATTTGCTTATGAGTGAAGGAGACATCAGGCTTGTGGTTTTCAAAAAATAATAATAAAGAATGAGGTTAGAACACTGTTCCACAACACCACTAACAACATTGTTAGATCATCCTTTCTATGTAGTAGTTTATAGACTTGCTTCTTAGAACAAAGTGGATATCTTTATTCTCTTCCTCCTCCTTTAGAAGAGTCTCTGACGGTATCCTAAGGCTGGTTCCAGAATCTGGAATACCCAAATCCTAGAATCACTGTTTATTATTGTTTTCAAATTTGATTCATAAAGGTTATTCAGTACAGCTTGCACATTAAATGTGGGCCTCCTCATACATTTCCAATTAGTTCCTGTTGTTTATTTCTCTGTTTGCTTAGACAGCCTCTCTTTATGTAGCACAGACTGGCCTTGAACTTGTGATCCTCCTGTCTAAGCCTCCAGAGTACAGTAGCACACCAGCCTTCCTAATTACTTTGATTCAACAAATAACACATTAGTTTACTATTAAGACAAAATAGCATAGCAGTACTTGAAGTAAACTGTTAAAGACCAGCTCATCCAAGACCCAATGCCAATCACATCTCCTTAAATACAAGTAACTTTTAGCAATTTTGTACATACTCTTCAGTTTTCTTCCTTTATGTTTATGCATATACATAATTGAGGTTGTATTTTGTGAAATCAAATTCAGTTTTTCCTTTATGGTTCTCTTTTCAGTCACCCACTGTGAGACTAGTTGAAATATAATTCATTTCTTCCACTAACTTTTGGATTACAGGAAAAATACTTTTATTTATTATTTTTTATTTTATGTGTATGCATATATTGCCTGCATGTGTGTAAGTGTACTCGGGTTGTACAATGCCTGCAGAGGTCAGAAGAAGGTGTCATATTTCCTTGAAGTGGAGTTGGACATGGTTGTAAACTACCATGTGGGTGCTGGGAATCAAACTCAGGTCCTCTGCCAGAACAACCAGTGCTCTTAATTGCTGAACCATTGGTGCAGCCCACCAGAAACATATTTTTGTGAGGGAAATTTGATAGTAATTAGCTTTCATCCATCACAAAATCACAGTCCTGACATATGTGACGTTACTATATAAATTTGAACATTTTCTGGGTGTCTGTTCTGTTTCACGGATATAGCTATTTTGCTGTCAGGTTTTAACTCTGAAGATTTCATATTTATTTTTAATTACGTGTATGTATATGTTATCTCTTTGTGGATATACGCACATAACCACAGTGCTAGGAAAGACCAGAAGAGGGCATCAGATCCCCTGGAGCTGGAGTTAGAGGCAACAGTGGGCCCCTAGATATGGGTTTTCGGAATGTAACTCAGGTCGTCTGGAATAGTAGTAGCACCTGCTCTTAACAATGGAACCATCTCTCCAGCTCCAGGTTTTAACTTTATGCTGGTGGTGCTGGGAATCGAACCCAGGGCCTCCCAAATGCTAAGCAAGCATTGTATTACTTCCCAGCCTCTGAGTACTTTTTGTATTTGGTAAGTTTAAGTTCCTTTTGTCTTACTTGTCAGTATGTGTTCAATTACTCTTATCTCTAGTGTATTTTAAAAAGAAAGGATAGAATATTTTTTCAATGTTCAAAAAAGTCCTTCCCCCCAAACAAACACACCTTATTAGACTTCATGGCCAGATTTCTAAACATTTTCGAGGATTGTCTAGATTTTGCAATTCTTCAATTATCTTCTCCATGAAGATATGAAATGCAGAGTAACACAAATGGCTGAGATTCCTTCAACACAAAGAAGAAGCCTTAAAATTGATATGTCTCTTCATTAATTCTTAAATATCTTTATGTCTTTATGTACATACAACAAAACTGCTGAAATCTACAAAGAACAGAAGAGATTACAGGCTGAGTTAGTTCTGATAATTACTTAGGCTTGTTTTTAAAGTTAATGAGAAAAAAAAAACGATTCTTATACTATACAAAGGAGAAGCAATATGCACGCGAATTTTGCAGGCATTTGAGAATGATATGTAAATAGAAAGAGTAAGTCTTAATTCTGGACCCCAGAATACATAAACGGTGTGCTGCTACTACAAACGTAGAGGACAACCGAACTGTCATAATAAACGCAAATCAAAAATATTTAACCTGTAGAACAGATAGTATTGACCCAGCAATTACGCAAAATACAATTCATTAACATAAAATACCTGAATGAAGTAATTCCATTCTAAGTAAGTGTATCTTAATGAATCTTATTATGCCTGTTATTTTTCATTTCTATGCTATTTATATACTATTTACAATGATAAAAATGTCTCAGAATTAAAAAAAAACAGCTTAATGACACTAATTCTATACTTAGACAAGGTAAAAATCAATTAGAGTCTTCTAATCTTCCAACAGTTCAATCAGGTTAGTGAGTGAGTGTGTGTGTGTGTGTGGCGGGGGGAGGGGGGTTGCCGGTGGGGTCAACGTAAGGTGTCAATTCTCAGGTGATATCCATGTTTTTGTTTACTTTTGTTGTCTTCTTTTTTTGTGACAGGGTTTTTCACCGGCTTAGAGCTAGGCAGACCAGAGAGACTAGGTGATCTGGTAGTTAGGATCAGTCTGTTTCTGTCTTGCCATTGCTGAGATTGCAGGCATACTCTACTATGCCTGGCTTTTCTTTTTTCTTTTAACATAGGATTTGGGGTTGAACTCAGTTCCTCTTGCAAGAACTTTACAAATGGGCTCTCTCCCCAAGTCTTCCTCAGTCAGTGTATTAAATGAAAATATTCAGCTATACTGAAGACACTAGTCTTCCCTTTTCTCTTCCACATCCTCACAAGAACCCTAATTTTCATCTGGTGATATTGATACTCAGTTCAAGTATGGCATGCTTCTCCCTCAGCTGAAGACAGGGAAGGCCAGAAGGCAGAATTTTTGTATCCTCCCTTGCTTCTTCATTTATCTCCTGGCTAAAATGACCACAGGAAAAGGCATCACACTGTAAAGATGAGAAAGTGGTAAGCTGGATAAACTAGGTGCCGTATAAATGTATGTAAAAGGCATGCCAGCTTGTTCCCCAAATCTATCTCACTGAAGATATCATTTGTTTTGTTTTGTGGCTGAACTATATCTGACATTATTACTTCTATTAATATGGTCATACATACCAGTAAAAGTTGGTGCAATCCAATGGGTTATAGTTTTGTAGAAAAAGTACTGCTTAGATTATCAATACTATAAAATAAAATTCTAAGTCATTACATGTTAACTGAAGAATTTTTATGTCAAAATGTTTCCAACAGAGCTAAGATATTTTCTTGACACAGTCCATGCTCACTTAACATGCTGGAAATTCTGAGCTCAGTCCTCAAAAGAATATAGGTAAATAGATAATTAAAACAAAAATAATAGTAATAATATCTACTTTCCAAGACAAAATAGATAACTGTTTTCTCTAGATTTCATTTTACCCACTTTTCTTCAATATCAACGTTTTACATTTTTTTTATTTACCTACTTTTATGATTTTATACATAAGTGCTTTGCACTATACATAGTGACACCACATATGTACAATACCCATGGAGGCCAGAAGGGGGTGTCAGATCCACCAGAACTAGACTTATAGAAGGTTGTTAACTACCGTGTGGATACTGGGAACCAATCCTGGGCCCTCTGTAAGAGCAGTGAGTACTCTTAACTATTAAACTATCTTTCCAGCACCAGTATCAACACTTTTGAAAGTAGCAAAAACTACATTCATAAACTCATAAGCAACAAATGAATATAATCTAATTTTCTTCCCTAAGTGTAATCACAGAAAATACTTCAGTACCATATTGTTGGAAATAAGATGCAGCATATTAAAGTATGTTAATTTATATTAAACTATATAATTTTTATATTTATAAACATAAATAAAATTTATAAAGTGTTTATAAATATATTAATGTTAATTTAGATATATAGAGATTATATGAACTTTAATTATTATTATTTTTGCTTAGGCTGGATTCCCTAGTACAATGGATAACAGACACAGTAAGAATAGGCTCATGAACTATTTCCAATTGTAAAGAAAATATTCTATTTCAGCATCAAATATGACCCTTGTTGTGGGTCTTATTAGATGACTTTTATCTAGTTAATAAGGTTCCTTTCTATTCTTAGTTTAAAAGTTCTTATTAGGTCAGAATACTACATTTTACCAAGCATTTTTTTGTGTGTGTGTGAAACCATGAGGAAACTAAGGGTCTTTTTCTTTTATCTAGTAATGTAAAGAATTATCTTAGTGGATTTTCTGATATTAGAATGCCTATAACTGGTTGGCAAGAATTTCTTTAGTCTTCAGTGATATTGTAAATACATGACTGAATTTAATTTCATTATTTTATTTAGGATTTTCACATCTAATTTTACAAGTTAGATATGTTTTTAATTTTCTTTAGACTCCTATCTCTTGATCATGCAAGCTTTATAAATCATTTCAAAAGCTAATAGATTTCTATGCTTTGCATTTGTTCACATAAGATTATAACTATATTTTGAATATGTTGAACTTTTTCTATTAATACTTAGGTTTGTTTGGAATTTTTGGTAAATAAGTTGTAACTACTGACCAAATTTTGGTAATGGTTTGGATATTAAAGAGGAAAGGTTCATGTGTTGAATTCTTGACCCTCAGGTTAGTCCTTGTTCAGAGGTGACTGGGTCATGAGGGCTCTGACCATTAATCTAGATGGATTCATAAGCTGACGACATTATTGAAATGCAATGGAAACTTGCAGGGTGCACCCTAGTTGGGGGAAAGTTGGCTGTGAGGGAGGGGGAGTTAGTTCTATTCAAATGTTTCCCCATGCCTATGTCCACTTTGTTGGTTTTATTAATTTCTATATAGTAAAAATAAGAGTGGATTTACATGGCCTTAATCTCCTAATTCTATCATTTATGAGATAATTGATTTTAGACAAGCCACAGATAACCTGAATCTGATTCATAATTTATAACCTGGACTTATATCTAACTCAAAGAATTCTTAGGAAAATATTTAAATATTTGGCAGTTGAAATTATATTCAAAATATTGTATACACTGTGGCATTATACTCACAGAGTATTTCTCTAAAATAAAAATAATTAAAAAAAATCTCTAATACTGATGCCACTATGTTTTTTTTTAGTAGTTTTAAAAGGCTTGTAATAGCTTTGAAGGTTTATAAATTCTCAGAAACAGAAAAAAAAAATAGTTCTAGAAACTATCATCCTCTATGCCGTATGAAATTACCAAACCACAGGACAGGCCTTTGTTTATAGCAAAGTGAACCAGTTACAAGTTCTTTTCGATGAAGCATAAAACCCTAGTCCCAGCAATCTCTACTGGTTATACCTAGAACATGTTTGTTGTTTAGAGAAAAATGAAATTTCATCCTTCTACAATTTGACATTTTAAAAATATTTAAGTTGACTATGAGATTCCTGTTTAAGATATCTTGCAGATAATGACTAATATAGATTTGAAGTCAATATAGATCAATTTGAGAAGTGGTTTTCTTATAAGACAGTTATGTAACTTTTAAGAAGCTAATTACCATTATCAAAATACATCTGACCTAAATTATCTGTATAGTTAATAGATTAATGAACTTTCATTAATGAGATGAGATGATTAGCATAGAAACAATGTGTATCTAAAATAATGTATTTTGGGGCTGGAGAGATGGCTCAGAGGTTAAGACCACTGGCTGCTCTTGCAGTGAACCTGGGCTTGGTTCCGAGCACCCACAGAGCAGTGAACAACTGTTTGTAACTCCATCCAGTTACAGGGGATGTAACACCCTGTTTTGATCTCTGCAAACACATGCAGGCAAAACACTCATACACATAAAATTAAAATAATAAATAAAATAATAAAAGAATACTGTGTTTCATTCTTCCTCATGGCTTCATTTAACATTCTGGCCAATATTCTTGAGACACATTTTCATTCTGGAGACCAGTTTCCATTAAAATCCTTTGAAATAGTAGTTCTTTAAAATGAAACAAACAAACATCATGGTAGTGGACCAGCATGGTGGCTCATCAGATAAAGGTGCTTGCCACCAGTCCTGACATCTCAGTTCAGTCCCCAGAACCCACAAGGTGGAAGGAGAGAAAGGCTCCTGCAAGTTGTCCTCCGACCTCCACATGTACACTGCGGCACACGGGTGTCCCCTCCAATAAATGCATAAAAGTGTTTTTTAAATCTTAGAGACTTAAATTCTGAGTGTGCATGAATATTGTTTATATTCACATAATATTGTTTTCTGATAGCAACTTGAATTAGAATGATTCTTCTAAGCTGGGTAACTTTCTGCTCTCTGTTGAGTTACATTAAGAGTGCTAAATACAGAATCCTACATTATTAAATTTTTCATTTTCATCAAACTATCACAAATATGTGAGACCCTCATTCTTTAATAAAATGAATTTTCTGCTTTTTGCTTTTGTATTATTTTGTTTTTCAGACAGGGTCTTCCTGTAGCCCCAGTTGGCTAGAAACCACCTATATATTACCAGGTTTACCTCAATTGCACAGAGATCCAGCTGTCTCTACCGCCCAAATGCTGGGATTAAGTCGTTTTAATCTTCAATTTAGTATTTATTTACAATGATACATCTGAGAGAAGAAATGTTGCCCTGAGTCTATCTGTCTAGGGACAGAGGCCCAGGAGAAAAGAACAGGAAGTAGGGGTGTGCCGTCATTAATTTTAGAAATGTTTACTCATTTATTCAACCATTTCTAGAGGATTGAGTAGATCATGGAACAAATAAGGATCGGAGCCTTTTGTGAATTTACATTTAGCAGGAAACAAATAATAGGATTCCAAAATGGGTAAATTAATAATGTTTTATATGTGTTTAAAACATTTACTATTAATCAATTCTTAAATATTTTATGGTAAACTTTGTCCTAAAACACTCCTCTTTTACTCCTACTTTATTCACAAATTTAGGAAGAGAGGGTTATGATCCCTTATCTAATTCTATCTGGTATTACACAGTCATACAGACACACACACAAGAAATAATTACCAAAGAAGACAGAAAATGTGAAGCAGGATAGTGGAGAGTGTGGTGAAAACTACAGGACGTCATAGGTGACAAATGATCAAGACTAACGGATGGTCAGGGAGAAAATGGACGTCTACAGATGTTATCAGGCAGATGAACTGGGGGTGGGGAGCAAGAAGCCACGAGGAGAAAGTGCTTGATCCAGGATGGAGAGAAGAGGCGGAATGAATTCAGCCAGTGCAGAGTCTGGAGGGAGGAAGGCAAGACTTGCTTGCTATTTGAACATGGTTACCTTGGCTTCCTTATTATGGAGACTCAGAAGAGAAGAGGCGGCAAGGAGAGAAGCAAGGAAATCACTCTATGTCTCCTATAATAAAAGTTATTTGGGCCCAAGATGGCAGCACTTCAGATAAGACAAAAGTTTGGTTTCTTAGTATATTGTAAATGTAGAGACAGCAGGATTTCTTCATAGACTGTGTGAAAGATGTGAGAAATCTTAACTAGGAAAAACATCTTAAACAAGAAAAGCCGAAGAAAAACAAGAACCAAACAGATGAGACAGGCAGAGAAGATACCTAGGAAAAGACCTAGCACAGAATATTGGCTAGTTCTTGTTCTTCACTCTAGATAGGATTAAAAAAAAACAAGAAAACAAACACACAAAATGTTCCACATATTCTACACATTAACATGCTACAGAATAAACTCAACCAAGAATATTGGGATCCCATTCAGAGATGACTCTGGAGTTAGACAGGTTGTCTCAAAACAAGTGTACAGTATAGTGAATCCTTCAATTTTTCTGTTTAAAATGGAAAGAGGAAGGGGCAAACTTTACGGTAAGAAAATACAGAGCAGCCTTCAGAGACTGGTTCCATCCAAGGCTACTGACTAAAGATATATGAGCTAGTGATATTCTTCCAGTGAACATCTATGTTTCTAGCTTAAATTAAAGATCTGTGCTTATGCCCTATGTATCTTGGAATGCCAAAACATGTCTTTTGTGAACCGCCACATCTCTGTTATTGCTCTAGCTCTGCAGAAAAGACATAGCTCATGGCGCTGGAGAAATGGCACAGTGGTGGCTGCTCTTGCAGAGGATCTGAGGTTCAGTTCCCAGCACCTACATGGTTGCTAACAACTGCCTGTAATTCCAGTTCCAGGGGATCCAACACCCTCTTTTGACCACCAAAGGTGTACTTACACACATGCAGGCAATACACTCATACGCATAAAATAAAAATAAGAAATAAAACATTTAAAGAAGATATAGATCACGAAAGTGAGTAACAAGGGCATCTGAAATTGAAAGCAAAGACTGAGATGGAATAGATAACATTAAATCCTATGGGATGGATTTATCTAAAGATGATATACTCAATTCATTTTAGAAAAATCCATATAGATTTGCATAGGGGTGATTTGCTTATCCTTCTTGGTTTTTTTTTCACTTTTTTTCCTTTTTCCATTTCAGTAATTTGATCATAGATTGTTATTTTGCCAACAGCTTTCCAAAAGGGGTTCTGTTTATAATGCAGAAGCCAGCACCCATGCTTTTTCAGCACAGTACCATTTTAATGATGTTTATAATTCCTTTTAAAGCATTAAAGTAGCTTCTCGGTGATTAATAATTCAAAATACAATAAAACAAAACCAAACAAATGACCACAATGTAAGAATGCGGCATAAGAAATAAGTCTGAATATAATGCCATGTGTGCCCCGATGAAGGAAAACAACATATGCTTTATGGGCAGAAACGCTGGGGTGCATACTTACAGATCTAGTGCTTAGTCAAGAATGGCAGTAGACATTTTTCCCCTGAAAAACCTAATTATATTGCTATTAAGTCATTTGTCTAATGTCTTGCTGAGAATTGCATCCTAGTAGCTGCCTTCTACCCTGCTATTTCTTCAACTGACTAGTTCTGGTGTTTGTTTGTTTGTTTTTTTCTCTAGTACTCTAAAAGATCTGTTTGATCAATGCCAATTTATGGATCACCTTTTAGCCCCATCCACCAAAACCTCTATAGCTTTTCACCTGAGCATCTGCAATCGAAAGACAGAGCAAGGATGGTCCCCACATCTCATTCACCAAATGCAAAGGAAACAATTTTCCAAATGATGCGCTTTTACTTTCAGCCACTAATTGCATTTCAGAAAAGCCAGGAAGGAATCAAACTACCTCTGGTCCAGAGAAGGTTTCTAAGGAGTTAGACTCTTCCCAATGATAAATCCCTTAAATTTGAGTAAAGAAATGACTATCCCACCTGTTTAGTACAAGTTTCGAGAAGAAGTGGAACTGACTGAATCAAATTTCAGACAGAGGGGTCTTCTGGGATACCAGTGATACTGTGTCCTCTTAACTCTAAGCTTTAAACAAACATCTGCATGAAGGTTATAACGCATGCTACTTCGCATAATAAAAATTAACGAAGCCTTCCTTAAAGATCTTTAGAAAGCTAACTGTTTAGGTCTACTTCCAAGGTTCAGGGAATGAAGGTGATATTTCAAAGACTGTTTCCAGATCTCTGGTTTTGTATGTATTACATCTTCGTAATCAATCCATCACTGTCAACTCTCCAAATTAAAGAATATTTAAATATGAAAAAACCAGAAACTCTTCCATCTTAATCAAACATTTTAATCAAGAATTAAGGAGATTCATGATGTATGCATGCCATTAATGGATGAAAATGTGAAACGGAAGCTTAGCTCTGATCTCTCCTCACTATTCTTCCTGCTGTCTGGGTACTATGAACAGAAACCATTATGAAACAACAATTCCTGGGAAGTTACAGTAAATTAAGAACTAAGCAAAAAGGGCATCTACCTTGAGAGTACAATTACAGTGATTACATCCAACCCAAATCTGACGCCCGTAAAGAAAATCAAAGTTAAGACACCAGTAAACATCACTTTCCTTCCATTTTCTCCAGCGCATTCTGGTGAATTTAATCTTCTACTCTCTAGCAATTGATATTTAATTGAGAAGAAATAATATAAAATAATCATTAAATGTGGCTATCTATATCAGACATATGTTTGTTCATATTCTTCAACTTTTAGTACTCCAGACCCAAGGAACATCTTGACCATTCTTTAAGACTGGTATTATTAAAAATGATGTAATTACACACATTTGTGAAAAAAACTGTCTAAAACGGTGTGCACATGCCCACAGTGTTTGAGGCAGTGAGGACTGCAAACTGCACACTGACCCCTTCTAACTTTAAAAATAAATGGAAATGATGATGAAGTTCTAAAACTGTAAGAACTGTACGGGGGACATGGTGAGGGGATACAGGGCTTACCTTGTATTCTTGGAGCCCTGGTTCCAGATGTAGTTCAGAACAACAAAAAATAAAGGTCCAAATGGTAAGAATGGGGCTGGAGACATAGCTCAGTGAGTAAAGTGCAAACTGTACAAGCATGAAGACTTGAGTATTGACACCCAGCACCCAGGTACAAAGTCCGTGTGGTGGCACTAGCCTATAGACAGAGTGCTGGAGGATTGGAGATAGGCAGATCCTCAGGGCTAGCTGGCCAGCCAGTCTAGGCAATCGGTGAGTTCTTGGTGCCATGAGAGACCCAGACTCAAAAAATATGGTTGAAGTGCTGGAGAGCTAGCTCAGCAGTTAGGGGTACTTTCTGCTTTGCACAGAACCCCAGTTCATTTTCTAGCACCCACATAGCAGCACACAACTTTATAACTCCAGTACCAGGGATGTAACACCCTGTTCTGGCCTCTGCAGGCATTGACAGAGCACTGCAGTACACATACAAAGTGTAATTTCATACATGTTGCCAAAACACTCATACACATAAAAAATAAATCTTTATATATAGGGAAGAGCAGCTAAGACACTCAGTGTCAGTATGTGACTTCCAGAAACAGACACATGTCCACTGACACACACTTAAACACACACACACACACACACACACACACACACACACACACCACAGAAAGAGAGAAAAAATTTAAGAATTAACACACTATGATCCATTATGCTGCATCAGAGAGTCAGGTAAACAAATAAATGCACAGATTAAACAGTCAAAATATAAATTTTAAAAAATATTACTTTAAACATTAAAAGATTGTCTGCCTAAAATTATATCTATGATGATTTCTGTAAATGTATGGTGCAATCATTTACACAAAATAAATTTTAAGGCCATGGATTTTTTTCAGCATTACATTATAATTTAAGGTTGGCCTAACAATTGATTGCAGTATAATGAATCATACAGATCTTCAAATGACTCACCTAATTTCCATTTGAGTCTAAAAGTGCATAAATAATTATGTTGTTTTTCTACATGTCTCTTGTGCTTCTCCTAATTAATTCTGTGTGGTTGGGCATCCTGCTTTCTCACGTTGAGAAAAAATATAAATAGTGAGAAAAGGAAACGAGTTATCCCTGTGCTTTTTACATTTCATTTCATATCACCATCAAGAATTCATTGCTACATAAATTAGCCCTTTATTAATAGATTTTATGCTTTTATGTAATCATTTAGGTAAAAGAAAGGAGAAAGATGTATTTGTGAGTTGAAGTTATCATCAGAGTAAGCACTACAAGATTAAACAATGTATGCTTTAAAATACAACAACTAATGGAAATAATTAGCTTCAGACACTTTGTTGGCCTCTGGATAAACGAAGGTTATGTTTATCTAGCACCAGGCAGTGAAGTGAGGCATTTTGTGCAATGGTTGGAATAATACAACAAATACAGCATGCTGTATAATACAAAGATAAGCAGAGGTTGGTTGAAGGATCAAGAAATCCCTCTAAAATGCATAATAGTGGATTCTTAAAAGGAAGTACTAAGGTGAAGGCACACTAGGGAATGAATGTCCCAGCATCTTTGGCTTATCCCTGAGGGAGAGAGAAAAGGTGTAAGATACCGTTCATTTAAATTTTGAAGTTGGAAAGCTTTGCATGCAACAAGGCTACAATGAACTGCGGGATGCGGTGAAGGGGACAAGGGCGTAGCTTACTCTTTCTTTCCATCAGGTTTCAGTCTCCCTGTAGTGAGGGCCCTTTCGTGTCCCTAGCACATACAAGTTTTCACTGCACTCCCTCACTAGTTTCCTTGTTGGTGCACACACTGTCAACATTTGTTGCTTAAGCTGTGTACTGTCCACTTTCTTCACGGGAGGGCAGGTTTCAGAAGAGCTGAATTGCTAGGCCCTGGGGAGCACCTGGCGTATAGCAGTTACTTGGTAATACTGTTGAATGGAAGAATTAAATCGAGACAAGTAAAAGAAAATGGAAGGCAGATGAGGAGTATGTGAAGAATGTTTCACATTTAGAAAGAACAGAACTAGATGAGGATGAACACCATGCCAGGCATCACCCAATCCTTTAAACATTCCCAAGCAAAATGCTTAAAAGGAACATTCTGGAAAGACTACAACTACCACATGGTTTCCATATTGCAAAAACTTCCAGGTTGATGACCAGAACACCAACTGCATTTTACCTATATCATTATTTCAACAGAAGAGATTTTTAAAAAATACATTTAACAGGGATTATGTTATTGAAACTTATTTCAATTAGTAATCTCTTCAACATAAAACTTTAAACTTGTTTATAATCATTTATAAGACAAAGATTATATTTATGTAAAGCACAAGTTAGAGATTCTACCTTGAACACTTAAGTTTGATTCACTAATTAGTGTTATAGTAATCTAGCTTTGCCCCATTTTACTGCTGTTATGTTAAAAATTCCATTTCCAAAACAAATGGCAAGTCACAAACACAATTCAAATGACATTATTCTCTTGACTAGAAATGTATATTTACCCATTCAGGGATTTTTTTTTCAAATTTTTCAACAGTTGATATTGGATATATTTCTGAATATAAAATTCACACCTGTTCTCTCAACGCAGAACAGTTTCTACAGTCTTTCATCCTTTCTTGGAAACACTCAAAATTTTATTTTTAAATTGAATTATACAGAAGGCATTTATGCTACTCTTTGATATAATTTGAATATTTTAATTGTGTTCAATGCATCTTTTAGGTTAAAGTATAATGTCATGAACGCCATTATTTAAATTTCCTATGTAAAACCATCTTTGCTTGACATATACAAGTGAACACTGTGCCTGGTATTATTGCTCAGCAAAAAATTAAACATATTTTGACATTATAATTCTCCCCTAATTTGGGAGTGGTGAAGTCCTTTTGGTTTAGTAATCTTGTCATTTCATATATGTGAATTACATATGCGAATTATTCAAAACAAAAGTTGAACTTAAAAGGAGAAAAATTGAAAATGCTCCTGTTTATAAAGAATGTCCTCTGAACAATTTACACTGATTCAATTCCAAAGGCAGTTTTTTTTCTTGTTGACAACACAGCCACCACCATGACAAATATGCTCTTTAATGAGTCAGCACCTAAATAAATTTTGTTCTGTGCACCTGAATTCCATCATTGAAAGACAGAAGTTGACTGATTATTGCTTGGCTTAGACATGTTCAGAGACCACAATGCACAATCCTGAAATGAGAAAGTGCTATAGATGTGACTCAGGTAGGTCTCACAAACATTAAAGCTTCCATCCATCCAACACGGGTACTGTTAGTATAGGTGTGAAGCCCTCTCTCCCATTCTCTTCCCCCATTCTCCCTCTCCGTGTGTGTGTGTGTGTGTGTGTGTGTGTGTGTGTATACACACATTATATATAAGAATGTCTTGAAAACTACCAATTTCAATATACAGAGAAAATTCATATAACTAATATCATTGCCAGTGATGACTAAAAATGTAAAACATGTAACTTATTTCTTTCTTGCCATGTAAGACTTGAACAACAGCAGAGAAAATGCAGAGGTCAGACAATCAATAGAAGTGGCCTTTTTGCACTTGTTCTCTGTGTACCTACCATGCGTGCAGCTGCATACGTGCAGTAAAGGGATGACCTTCGTGCATGCCTTGGTGGTTGCGATTGCCTGCTAACTCATCCCCTTGATTTTGTCCTTTCCCCCTTAGAATCTGCTGTCAGTGCACAGCAACCGCACTAAGCCTTTAGAAGATAAAGCGGTGCAGGTCATTCTTCCATTTCCACTCCTCAGTGCTTACTCTTCTCATGTAGAGCAAAAGCCACAGTTCTTACCCTGACCAGAGGACACCATAGTGTTCACCTCTCCACCCCACTCCACCTCAGGGACCTTTCTTCTCTCCATCTTTCTTCTCGTCCATTGTCCTCCAGGTGAAGTGACCTCCTAGCTCTTCTACACACAGGCAAGTTTCCCCTACAGGGTATTTGATTTGCCTAGAATACTCTCTCCTCTGCAAATGCTTTCCTCTCACACTTCTCTTCAGGTCCCAGTCCAGCTATTGCCTATTCAGGGAGTTTTCTTTGACTTCATTCTTTAAAGTAGACCCTCTCTAAGCTACTGGCATCTCTTACCCTTTATGTTGCTCCAATTATTTAGTCCCACTACATTAACATACTAAATTTTCACTCTGAATTACATGAGAGCAGGAATTTTTATGGTCCACTAACTACTGTGTCCCTAGTACCTAGTCCACAAACTCTGTAGAGTTTAGTACTGAAGTTCAAGTTTGATTTTCAAAACAGAAAAGGCTGAAGGACATAATGAAGAAAAACAGATTTTTCCCTGTGAAAAAAATCATCACAAAACAAAATGAACGAAACCACATCCAGTGTCTCAATATTTTAGCATTAAGCTCAGGAATGTTCCACCATATTCCTATAATCTTTCATTTGGTCAATTTTCACTGTCAGCTTAAGGAACACATTTCAAAACCATCTTTGATTAAATATTTAGAAGTTAAAAATTAAATCAATTATATTATGCCTTTGATTCTCCTTTATACAGAATCAAGATTGGTAAAATCAAATAAGAGATTCCAATGCCTCTGCATTTTGTCCCCCAAACAGAAAAATAAATTTTTGTTTGTGGGCTGTTAGACTATTATAGCTTATTGAGCAATCACAAATACTTGGTATAAGATCTGCTTTTAGAACATGTGGCCCAGGAGATACAGGGAGATTAGCAACTCTCATTTTGATAATTCTATGATCCAGTCACGGGAATGTAATAAAACATTGTTTTTAGGCTGTCTTATAGGTATTCAAAAAATGTCAGTTTCTTCTAGGAAATTAAAATATTGCAAACAAGATCTACCAAAATCATGCTTTTTCAAGTATCTATAAATAGATTATGTCTATTTAATCCCAGTGTTAAATATACATGGTGCCATTTTATCTCAAGGCTTCACTGAAACAGAAAAGCAGTGTGGTCATTCACATGGAATTTGATCCCCAAAGACATCCTTTCTCATCCATCACATCCTGTAGCCCTGATAACCCTGTTGCAACAAGTTCTTTAATTGGTTCATGATTATCCACATTTTCTCTAGGAGGGCTCCTTGGGGTCAGAAAACTTCAGTGAATAAATACTCAAATTAATGAGGATGAATCTCTGTTTACTTCCTTTAAAAAGAAAAAGATACAAGAAGCATAAATAATGTAAATCAGAGATATAGGCACTGACATTATCAGCCATGGTCTTTTAAATTGCCCCCAACCAATATAAAGAAATCTGGAAAGGAAGATCTGCAGGCAGAGATATGATGTTTACAAAAATTGTCCTTAGTGTTTTCTGCATCTCATTTACCCACTTCCCTCTTTTTAGCTGTCCAGTGCATTGCTACTTGGATTACTACATTACTTGACATTTTCAGGCACTGACAGAGTAAATGCCAAACAAATGGTTCAATTTTGAATCCCTCCTCCTTTAAAAGTTTCTTTTTTAACTCGGTCTAGTAATACAGCTAGAACGTTACTTATCTCTACTTTATACATAAACACTTGTTCTAAGTGAAGTAAGACAGTTTTAGTATTATCTTGTTTGAAATGAAAGAATGCCTCAAAGAAAAGATCTAAAACTATGAGTGTTTTACTTAAAGGCTGTTTTCCTTATTGCTTAGCTTTTCTGCTTCTCATTTTGTCTGCTGCTGATGTGCACAGGTTATAAGATCTATAACACTCTCATGGGACTGTGTGTGAATGCTTTTTCTAGGAATACCTTCTTTTACAAATGGGAATCTTATTTAACCTCTTAACAAAAGTTAATCTTATGTGCTGAGATCATTTAACACTATCTCAGCTTGTTTACAATGTAAAAAAAACCATACTAAGCCTTACCAACCTTCTAACCCTCATGACCCCTCCCTGCTCTTTACCCAGAAGTATGAGTGTGTGCTGTGAAGATATCAGTGCTGAAAGCAGCATCTACCTTTGAAAGCAATGAATTATCGAGTATGTGTTGCAAAAACAGGCAAGGTTAGATTGGTAATATTTGTTTGTGGTTGTGTGTGCTGTTCTGGGTCAGTAGGGTCAGAAAGAGAAAATCCTTCTCTGGTAAGACAAGTTCCACTTTTCCTTTCCCATTTCATGCCAGATGTACTGTTTCAATAAATAAGGAACAAGTCTTTTGTTCCAGGGAATAGTTCTGAGAGAACTTGGAGGGAACAAGTTCTCAGAACAGATCAGGTTCACTCCTGGTTCTGACCGATGCCAAGTCTGTCTTGGTTCAGGCACTGCCATGTTGTGGTACTGCTGTCACAAGCAATGAGCATCCTGGGATTTAACCCTCCAAATTATTTCAGGAACATGTACATAAAATTACAAAATGAAGGGAAGCATATAAGAATCAAAGAAAACAAAGATATAACTTGGGAGAAGGGGAGCCATGTAAACATCCTGAAACTATTGTGGAATGGCTTATCTTTGTCCATGACAGTATGGTAATAGTTGGATCAGTCTTAAGGGACAACAGCTCAAATATTTTATATTCTACTTGTTAAGTGAGAAATTACTGTACACCCCAAAGAACTGTCTCCTAGACATACATAAAAGGGCTTAAATCCACATAGAAAGCTTGGAAAGTTATGGCCATTGGTAAATTTGGGACATTTCTCAAATTTTCAGATTCTAAAGACCATTATACAGTAGAAGTGGATGAAATGGCCACGAACTGTCTTGAAAGCTTGTGTTGCCATGGAAAGAACCTGGAAACCATATGTTACTAAGGCAATAAGATGAAAATACAGAGGATGTATGACATGTATGCCAGAACTATTCCCTGGAATGGAGGGGTGCCTGACATGCTCTGTATGACTGCAACAAAGCAAGGAATGAGCAGATGAGATCCTATAAACCTGCCAACTCTATGACAGAACACCACAAAATTCACTTAGCCTCTTACCAGACTCTAGAAACTACACCACATTAGCATAGCAGCAAATTTATTTTAGTCAAAGTGTATACTATATGGGGAAGAGTTACCATCATTGTTAGATATTTACTGTGTGTCAACAGCATCAGCCAGGGAAACACACAAACTACACCCTCTGGGCTTAAAAATGGTATGAATTGTCCTTATATTATCCTAGCATCACAGTAAAAGCAATTACTCTTAGCTATTGATAAATGTACTTCTATCCACACACAGATATTTGAATATTTTGGCAATTACCTATAAATAATTCAAGCTAATTCCCCAAGAATTTCATTCTTGTTTGAAAGTATCCTTAAAAATGCTGACAATATACTTTTGGGAAAAAGTACAATAATGATGGACTATACTTAAAAGATATGCACGTGAAGCTAGATTTCTCTGTCATACATCTTGATCCTGGTTTCAATGATGAATAATAAGCATGTTATTTTTAACAAGATAATTTTCACTTTCTTGCATATAATAAAAATGTCAAAGTCTTAATTTTTCATACCTACATAATAGATTATAAGGTTATAAAATGCATTCAAAGTGAAGGTTCCATGAGTATTATAATAAAATGACTAGGAGAAATGAGAGTGAGATTATAAATTTACAGAAAGCTAGTGCTGGTCTGTGAGATGACTCAGTGGGTAAAGACACCTGCCATCAAGGCTGACCACCTGAATTTAATCCCTGGATATACATGGTAGATGGAGAGAACCAACTCCTGTAACTTGTCCTCTGACCCCACCCCCCACACACACATGCACACATACACACACACACACACCCCACGAAGTGCATGAACACATACATACAAATGAATAAATGAAAATGCAATAACTTTTTTTATAAAAAGCAAACTAGTTCCTAGCCTAAGATCTGACATGGATACCTAGAAAGAACATTTTAAAGATGACTCAGCCAAACTTCAGAGTCTCCAGTCTTTATGATGCTACAGAGTGTTTTTTGAATTGTTTTGTATTTTTAAATCTTTAAAATAATCCAATGAAGGAGGAACTTTTCATGTGCAAATTCAGGTAAATCCTGCATACCTTCAGCCTAATCTGAGTATGTATCTTATTTCCATAGAGATTCTTAGCTTCATTCCTTCTGTGTAAACAGTGAACAAGCAAAGAATCAACTACTCACAGGGTCACAGCAGCGGTCAGAAAGAATTCAGCTCTAAACCTGAATGTTCTACTCTTACACTTCCTTCTACCCATGAATCAGGACACTAAAGTCTATGAGAACCTTCTATGAGGTTCTATGAGCCAGATATTGCCAGATACAAGGGAAACTCAAGAAATTATTAGTGTTCCAGATGTGAATCATCTGGCCCATTGTGCATATGAGAATCATGAGAGATAGTAAGGAACTCATTCTGGTCCAGTCAGAGAACAGGAAGCAGACACGGAAGGGTTCTGATGCTAAAGCTAGGCTTCTCAAGAGTGTACCCCATGGCCTCAACAGCATAGACACACCACGTTCACAACTATGATCCTAAGCTATAAAGGAAAGATAAAAGTATATTCAGTATATCCAGGAATGATGGAAACCTTTTTAAGAGACAAATCAAGTTTGAAACACCATAGTGATATTTTTTCTATAAATTGCTCAGAAGAGAGTTCTCAGTAGTTTTTAATATTAAGATCACAGTGGTCTTCAAAAGATCCAGAAGTTTTCTTTTATAGTCTGTTAGACTACTGGCTTTAAAAATTATTCTTCATGAAAGTCTATTTTGGACAGTTAAACATTACATATATATATATATATACATATATATATATAATGTTTAATGACTATTCATGTTGCAAATATGTTATTTTAAGTGACGTAGAATTAATTTAGAATGCAATTCAGAATGTTTGGTGACATATTTTCTCATATTTTATTTTGTTTCATAATGTCTCAGAACATCTGCAGTGTCCTCCTGGGAAAATAAGAGAGATCGTGTTGAAAGAGAAGAGGAAAATTAAAGTCAGACATTTCATGATTTTTATTCCATGTGTTAAATTTGACTCTAACTTAATTATCATGTGAGGCAGGGGAGAGGTAAAGAAAGAGACAGACAGACAGAGGCAGAGAGACAGAGAGACCCACTTAGCAAGTACTGAGCAAGAAACATAAAAAACTTTCAAAATCGAATCAATGGAGCAAAACAGAACAATTTTTGTACCAGGAAAAGTAGCCAGATGCCAGCAATCACAGTTATGCATGGCACAAACTAATCATATGCAGCTTTTTAATCACTATCAGTTATAAGTGTTGAGAAAATATTTAAAGACAAAAACTTGGCAATTCTTTATTTGGTATGAGGAATTTAGATACAAACTGACTTCCCCAGCAAAGATTAAAAATGATGCTTTCATTCCTATAGAAAATGACTATTGTAAGGCAAGGTATTCATATTTTATCTGCATCCATTACAGACTTTTAAATATTTGCTGTTTTTATGTGTATGTGCTTCTGTATTTTATGTGCACTGTGTGCGTGTAGGAGCCCACAAAGGTCAGATGCAGTGCAATTGGTGCTCAGTGATGGTAAGTTGTCCATGGGTGTTGGGAGCCAAACCTGGGTCCTGTGCAAGAGCAGTAAGCACTCTTAACCATTAAGCCATCTCTTCAGCTCCACGAAAATTTCATGAATAAATATTATAGACTTAAAATGTTTGAAGATTCCTCCTCTTCCTCATGGAATATACATTTGTTTTCACATACTATACTCAGGAAAGTTTGTCCCTTATTCTCTTAAATATTTATGAGTGACATAATCTTTAACTCAATAGCATTTTTCTTGATAGTTTTTGCAGAACTAGCAAGGATAGTCATGAATTGAATAGGAATCTAGTAACATCTTTAATATTGCTTCTCTAACCTGTCTTCTGGACTTTTAATCAGTCTTCAATAATCCAAACATTAGGTTTCCATTTCTAATACCAACAACAGTAAATTTTCTAAAATAAATTGGTGTTTAATAAACTGCAAATGTGGGGCTAATAATATATGAATAAGATTAAGTAATAAAAATGTGTGTATTTTTCTGCTAAGTGGAGAAGGGGACAAAATGGATTTTTTCATGGTCAGAGTGTATTGAGATGAATTAATCCCCCTTCTATGATTTGATAGTCTCAAGTTAGGACTCTGCTATATAAAGGATAAACAACGGGTCTATTAAAACCTAACCTATGGGTTCTGGCAGTGTAGCTCAGTAGACTGTGCTGTCAGTTTCACCTATTTTTAAAACCTCTGTGGAGGCTCTTTGTTCTGAGGGTTGGAGCAAGTAACAGAAAGAGAAAGGGAGAGAGAGAGAGAGAGAGAGAGAGAGAGAGAGAGAGAGAGAGAGAGAGAAAGGCTAATTTAGCATCGAGTATCACTGAATAGTAAAGTGTGTATGATCAGCATGTGAGAAACCTTTGGTTTCAATCTCTGGCCCCAAATAAGACAAAATAAAGTTAAGTTGAGGTATGACCGTTGGGGTGTGTAAGTTTACAGTAGTCTCAGATTTAAGACCACCAAAATCCAGAGCTTGATTCTGGTTCATATTTACATTTCTTTTTTTTTTTTTTGTTAACTCTTAGAAGAAAATACCCAGGGCAAAAAAGAGTCTATTCAACTGTAAATCCTACCTAAGAATGCTGTAAGATTACTTGTAATTGTTCACCCTGGTTGTACTTTGACATCTCTGTTAGCGTGCCTTCCAGGAATCCAGACACACATGCAGGAAAACTGGACTCACCCAGATGCTCTGTCTGTTATATCTAATTATTTCCCACACAAAAGTTCTATGTGATGATCACACACTTAAAATGTTTTAAGGATAAATTAATTTTTTAAAGATTTGATCTTAAAAATAAGGTACTATAATAGCCTACTAACTTTTATCTATGTTTTAAAAACTGTTTTCATTTATCACTCTGTCCTTAATCTGCACCTGTATAGCTCTCTGTGATCCCTTCCCAGTTAAAGTATTCCGCATTTTCCCCTTGATATCTACTGTTTCCTATTATCCCCCTCTTTTGAGATCCTTTCGCCTCTTTCCCTCTTAGGTATTGTCCATTCTCCTGGTTCCTGTGGATAAAAACCAAAGGGAAATGTAGTATTTAATAAGCCTACTGAGAAATATACATATGTAAATGTGAATGCATGGGTATAGCTAATGGCTATGTAACAAAAATCACAGGGCCAGAGAGGAGAAACCTCCCTTTCAGTTGGTCAGAATAGTCCAAGAGACTCCCAAAATAACACAGGTTGTTGTCACAGCCTTTGATTGCCTCCCAGAACCTAAAGGCAAGACTAAAGGCTAAAGACACAACATACTGCAGACACAAAACTTGGATCAGCTGAGTTCAAACTAACCAGGAAGTCTCGTGTGTGTGTGCATTTATAAATGTACTTTATGTAACAATAATTATCAAAGGAGAGGACAACAAATTGAGAAGGAGTGGGCGGACCTGGAAGGATGGGATGGAAATAATGCAAAGACAAAATTCACACATGAAATTCTCAAAAATAAGAAGTAATAACATAAAATTATTTTAAATTTTCTGGTGATTCTTCTGTCTATGGTTCACCAAGCTAACGGTATGTTTCCTGACTTGGCCTTGGTTCTGCTCTTGGATTGTGGCATTTGTCCTCCTACCTTTGCATCTTGCAGCTCTATTTCCACTCAAAGCTGCTAAATACTATGAGTCCATTCACTTCTCTGGCAGTTTCTGATAGTCTTAAAGCTCCGCTTTGGTGATAACATAAGCACAAAGAGACTATTTCTGCAGTAGCTAAAGCTTGTTCCTAACATTTATTTCAGTCTCTCCTGTGATGCCCTGACCTTCATCTGCCCATCCTCTTCTCACCTCCCAACTCACCACTTTCAGGACCTGGGGGCCTGGCATGGTCACACATGCCTTTAA
Source organism: Eospalax fontanierii (assembly GCA_035773235.1). NCBI lineage: Eukaryota > Metazoa > Chordata > Mammalia > Rodentia > Spalacidae > Eospalax > Eospalax fontanierii. The sequence continues at coordinate 37,015,119 of CM069527.1, forward strand.
TCTAGCACCGGGGCGCCCAGGCAGAGGCAGAGCCAGGTGGATCTCTGTGAGATGGAGGACAGCTTGGTTTACACAGTGAGTTCCAGGCCAGCTGGGACTACAAAGAGACCTTGTTTCAAAAACATACATACAAAAAGGCATGACTTGAGAATTTTTTAATCTATGATCTCAGTATTATGATTCTATAAAATTCATCTTAATTACATTCACTTGGAAAAGTTTTAAATGGAAGGCAATATGGCTGGCCAAAGAATATCATCTTTGGTCTTTCTAATATTCTTCTTCACTGCTTTGTGAGTATGTTAAAAGAAGGTTTAGAAAATTACACAGAAACGCTGTAATATTCTGTCATTTTTGTAACCTGATTTTGGCACTCAGTTGTTCATGACCAAGTATCCTCGAAAAAAATGGATGGGCAACTGAGCTTCTTTTCATTCATGAAAGCTAATGTCCTCTTAAGATTCATTAATCTCAGGGTTAAGACTCCAACCTGGGTTCCTCTGTGCTACACTATAAAGAATCAAGAACTTGAAATCTGTATACAGTACCTTAGAAGCATGTTTATTTTCTTAATACAGTGTCACTGTCACATTTTTTCACCTCTATGACCTTAGACATGTTATTGCTCATAGTCTCTTACTGCTCTACCAATGCCATTAGACTGGACCTGTTTCCATATAGAAACCAGCTCAAAGGAAGCCAGTTAGGCAGTCTCAGGTTAGGAAGCACTCTTGGGACTAGGTTAAAAACCATGTATGTTAGTGAGCCCAATCCTTCCCCTCTTTTCTGGCCTGAGCCTAGTCCCGCATACTCTCACTGCTGGGAAATGAGAAGTTAGCGGCTCATTCCTGGAAGAAACCTTGGGTGCACTCTTCAGCTGTGTCTTTTGAGCTCCTTAGCTTTGTCTGGCAAACCCTGATTACTGACATCTGCGCAACACTCCTACGTTCTAATGTAACCTCACTTTCTGGGGTTAGTTTTGTCTTTCGGAGTTTGGAATCAAGCAACACAGAGCATAGTAGACTTTTAGAACACAGGGCAGCAAAAGTGGGGAGACATCAACATGACTAAAACAGAAGCAGAATCTCCTAAAATGAACTCAAACTGGCAAAAATTTGGATGAGCTAATTCTGTGGATACTGCTGGAATCAGGAGCAAGTCATCCTCCTGTTCACCCCTTTATGCCTCTTTCCACACACAGTTCTTCATCCCAGTCCCTTTCATCTTACTGTCACCTTTCAATCATTCCATCTTGCTGAATGCAAGAATTCTGGATACTGCACTTTTCAGCACATTATCTTCTATGACTCAAGGCATCCAGCACAGTAGATCAGATATTGTCAAATACTTTCTTTTGAACTACACAGAAAAGCACTGATCTCAGTTAGCACCCCTTGTCATTTGCTCTTGGCTCGTATGAATAAATGACCAATAGGGTCCAAAAGCAGTGAAGAAACAGTTGAAGACTTTAATCAATGATAAAAAATTTAAAATGGGAAAGGAACACAGAAGAAAAACTTAACACGCATCACTGCTATAGAAAACAAAAGAGTGCTGACATTGCTGGGGTAGGATTACTGTTCGGTGGTGGGGCACTTGCCAAGCAAACGTAAGGGCCTAGGTTCAATTCCCAGCATTGTAAGAGAAGGAAAAAAGAATATTAAATTAGCTAAACAAAAAATAATAAAGCATGCTGCAGCCCAAATAAATGGTGTCATAAAATAAGCATAAAATAACTAAGATATACCAAAGACCAACTGTGCGCCAGGAAGGGTCTAGACAAGAAGCCCTCACACAATAACCCCCAGGTTAGAGAATCCAAAAACTAAGAGGGGTTACCTGCAGCAGTGTTCAAAAAATGAGAAAAAATTGCACTACAACTTCAAAACAAAGGGAAAAGAGTCAAATCGTGTCAAAACCATTTCAAGAAACAAAAATAGTGAAGGGAAGTAAATTAATTAATTCATTATGCACAAAATACAGGGTATGTTACAGGGTTACCTCACATTGCTTTTTAACATTTAACATTTTCATCTCCCCGTCTGATGTAACACCTCTCTTAACTGATCTTTTAGCCTACATTTGGAACTTCAGTCTCTAGAACTTCAATCAAGCATGGTCAATGTGTAGGCTGTGGGTTGTATGTGGTTAAAGATAGTTAAGAATGTGGCTCAACACAAAATCATAAACTTATTTAACACTTTAGAAGACTGTTTTGGCAAATGTTTTGGTAACTCGGTTGTGCAGTTCTTGACTGTGAATTTTAACAAAAAAGTTTGTGTCTAAATGTATTGCCTACATGTATCTATGTGTACCTGTGTCATGCAGTGCCTGCGGAGGTCAGAAGAGGGCGTCAGATGCCTGGAACTGGGGTTACAGGCAGTTGTTAGCCACCATGTGGGTGCTGGGATTCAAACCCTGGTCCTCTGCAAGAACAAACATGTGCTCTTAACCACTGAGCCATCTCTCCAGCTCCAACTGTGAAGTTAGTAGATGACAACATCACATCGCAATGTCAAAAGGTTGGACATACTTTTTTATTGATTTTAAATACTTTTTAAAGATTACTAACTTGCTTAATTTTTTTCCCTTAATGTCACTTTTTACTGAGTTAAAAGATACAAAGATAAAGTGAACTTCTTTAACACATAGTTCTAGTGCTAATAAAACATAAAAAAAAAAAAAGAATCAACAAAGGTAGGAGTGGGTTTTTTGAAAAGATTAACAGGACTGACAAAGCTTTAGCCAAATTAATCAAAAGAAATAGAGGACCCAAATTAATAAAGTCACAGACAAAAAGGGAAAAATTATAACAGAGGCTGAGGAAATCCAGAGGATCATAAAGATGTACATGAAAAATTCATTAATCTGGAAAATGGATGAATTTCTAGTTATTTATCACTTATTAAAACTAAATCAAGATGAAGAAAACTATTTAAATAGATTTATAACATCCAATGAGATAGAAGCAGTAATTAAAAATTTCCCAACTATAAAACTCTCTGTACCAGATGGCTAAAGTGCAGAATACTTCAAGACCTTCAAAGAACAACAAATACTCCACAAATCATTCCATAAAATAAAAAAGTAGAAGCACTTACAAATTCTTTTTATGAAGATAGTATAACCCTGATACCAAAACCAGACAAAGATACCAAAAACAGAAAAAGTTCTCTGATGAATATAAACTCAAAAATTCTCAACAAAATACTTTCATACTGAACACAAGAGCACATCAAAAAGATTATTTACCATAACTAAGTTGGCTTCCTCCCAGGGATGCAGGGATGGTTCAACATATGTAAATCAATAAATGTAACCCACCACATAAACAGACTAAAGGACAGAAACCATATCATCATCATGCAGAAAGGCCTTTAAAAAGAATTCAACATTTCTTCTTGACAAAGTCCTTGACTGTCTAAGGATACAAGGCATATATCTCAAGTTACCAAAGGCAATGTACTGCAAACCCATAGCCATCATCATGCTAAATGGAGAAAAACTTAAAGAATTTCCACTAACATCAGGAATAAAGTAAGGATGCCCACTCTCTCCATTCCTGTTGAATGCAGTGCTTGAAATCTTAGTTCAAGCAATATACAAATAGAGGAAATAAAGGGCTAGAAATAGGAAAGAAATCAATCAATGTATCTTTATTTGCAGATGATAAGATTCTATACATAAAAGACACTAAAAACTCTACTGGAAAACCCCCACAACTGATAAATGCATTCAACAAGTAGCAAGATACAAAATTATCACACAAAAAAAGTAGCCTTTCCATATACAAACAACAAACACAGAGAGAAATAAGTTAGGTAAACAATCCCATTCACAATAGCCTCAAAAAACATAAAATATCTTGATCACATATATTATAAAAAGAGATTAAAAGAAGTAACCTTACAACAGGGGGACACCGCCTCTACTAGACACCACTAGATAGCAAAGTAAAAGCCAATGACAGCAACAGACTCCATGTTTTCAAACCGTGGATGGGGGGTCCCATAGACTCTCAAACAATACAGGTCATTGCCCCTCCTCTCAGATGCCCACTAGAACTTGATAAGACCCTATTGCTGAAGATACCACACACATGAGCTATAGAACAAACAAGGAGAAATCAAGTTGGTGCTGACTTCAAAGTCTCATGTCTATTATCTAGCTTCATAGTGCTAGAAGACTGTATGAATGCTACTAGAAGAAAACTAATTATCAATCTTATTCTAACGTGAATCCTGGGAGCTACAACCACTGAACTGGCAAGGTATGCTCACCCGTGCAATAGTGGCATAAATATTAAGGGATTAACTGACCACTTTCTAATTGGATTTAAGGTCTACTTAAAAGATGGAGCCCGTACTTGACACTAATATCAAGCCTAAGAAGCAATGGCTAGACAGGTCACAGATCATAGGGGAGATTAAAAAATATTAATATGCTAAATAGATAAAGTATTAAACTGACTCCTAATGACGTTTTGTTGTATTCATAGATTAATGCATCTCTCAACTCTAGGCGAGTTTTATCATGCAGCAAATGGTGATTAACACAAACACCCACAACTGGCCAATAAACAGAGAATAAGAAGTTGCAGAATGCTTATCGCTGAATAGGACACCTATATTAAACTCCTGCCTCCTGAGGATCAGGAACCATTTTGGAAGGGGAACAGAAAGATTGCAAGAGACAGAGAGGGTGGATGACCACAAGGAAAGACAGTCTTCCAGACAGCTGAGTAGTTACTCATATGAACTCATGGTAGTGGTGACAGCATGTACAAGTAGCACTTAAACTCAATCTAGACAAAATCCTGCATAGATGTGGGGAAGTGGGTAAGAAACCTCAACACTACCTGAAGAACTGTTGGCAACTGATGGGAGGAGATGAGTCAGTCTTGTTTAAGGGTGAGAATCTTAATAGAGTAACCAGGCTCCAGTGGATGGACTCACACTGAAGGGTATTTGAGCATTTGGGGGATATATAGAGAGAGTACATGGCATTGAGAAGAGGTGGTAATGACTCTGCAGCTACAGGAAGGGATCTAAATATTACCAAAATATATAAAGTTCACAAAATTCAATAAAATCTAAAAATCCCCATAAATATCTTGGAATAAACCTAAGCAAGGAAGTGAAAGACTTGTATAATAAAAACTTTAAGATACTGAAGAAAGAAAATGAAGAATATTTCAGAAGATGAGAAGCTCTCCCATATTCATAGGTTGATAGGATAAATATTGTGAAAACAGCCATCCTACTAAAAGCAGTCAACAGATTCAATGTAAGTTCCACAAAGTTTCAAACACAATTCTTCACCAAAATTGAAAAGATAACTTCAATTTCATGTGTAAACATGCACACACACATACACACATAAAACAACAAACAAGAAAAAAAAAACAAGGATCACCAAAACAATCCTGAACAACAAAAGAACTTCTTGAGTTACCAAAATCAGATTTTAAGTTCTACTACCAAGCTCTAAAGTGATACATTTTGTTACTACTGAGTAATTAAAATAGTATGGTATTTATAAAAACAGACACACTGTAAAATGGAATAGAATTAAGGATCTGTAAGGAAAGCCACACATCCATAGCCACCTGGTTTTTGACAAAGATACAAATACACACTGTAGCTAAGACTATCAACAACTGGTGCTGGATTAGCTAGTTTGCTGCACATAGAACGAAATTAGATCCATATCTCTCATGCTACATAAAACTCAACTCCAAATAAATCATGGAGCTCAACATAATACCTAAAACCCTGAGGCTGATTAATGGGAAAGTACAGAACACATGAAAATTTATAGACAAAGAAAAGGACTTTCTGAACAAGTCTCCAAAACATAGGAATTAAAACCAACATTTGACAAAGGGAACCACGTAACACTAAAAAGCTTCTGTACAGCAAAAGATGCCATTATTCAAGTGAAAAGGGAGCCTATGAACAGGAAAAGTTCTTTACCAACTATATGTGACTGAGCCTTAGTACCTAGAATACACAAAGGACTAAAGCATCAAGAAAACATCCAACCCAGTTAAAAAATGGAAGAGGTGGATGGAGGGATACTGTAAGTACCAGGGGAAGTGGATGATCACAGTGAAACAAGTGTTTCCTGGACACAACAGGACAGTGCACAGATGAATTCACAGAGGTGACAGGATGCACATGACCTACACAAGCTCAAGCTGGACCAAAATCCCAGCACCAAGGTTGGCATGGAGGTAGGCATGAAGTCCCACCTGTGGCTGGGGAGCTGCTGATGAACGATAGCTGCCAGGAGAAACAGAGTCAGTTTTCTTTAAGGGTTTGACCAGTGGTGGTCAAACGCGCTCCGGGAATGAACTCACCCCAGAGTATCTGGGCAATGCAAACTGGATGGAAATGTAGGCTCCTCAGCATAAATGTTTGCTATAGGAACTGTTTTCCTCCATTTCTAGTTCTACTCCTTACCTTGAAAACTTCCAAGCTTGGAGAAAGGTGATTATAATAAAAGTAAATGGTACACTTATTCAATGTTCATCTTTAAAAGATTCTGATAACAGATGATGACAAAATTTCTACAGATTCACTATTATTTTCCTTCCTTTCTGTTGGCTCATCTTCAAAAGTCACCCTATTTTTCATTCCAACTATGAAATGATTAACTTCAAAACAAATCTTCAAGTGTCTGCCCAAATGCAGTCACTATTGCCTTTTACTTAAAGATAAGCTTCCTTAGAAAGCCTTCAATAATAAGTACATTTACTCATTAAAACTCATTTGAAACATTAGAATGTTTAAAAATCTAATTCCTTTATTCTTTGTTCTAACATTCTTTGGGAAACAGAATAATTTGTTGAGTTTCCCCATTAATTACTGTATTTGTTCATTTTATTCTTATTAATTTTATTTATTAATTTGGACAGAAAGAAGGAACTCAAACCAGTTTTATGTTACTTAACTATACATACAATTCATATTATTATATAAGAATCCAAGTATATGTTTCACATACTTAGGCAATATGTTTGTACAAGTATCTGGTATTGCTGTTTCTAGAGCAATGAGATACTCCTCCTCCTCTTCATTTTCCTCTTCCTCCTCCTTCTCCTCTTCTCAATGTCATTGTTTCTGTGTTTACAATATCTTAGATGTATTTTTTCTGTAATTCATCAGTCTCCATTCATTTACTGGCATCAACATCATATGAACATAGTCCTATCCATTTTTCATACTGATATGAAAATTAAGAAGTATAATTTATCATAATCCAAGTTATACATTTTTTAACTTAACATATCCTTTGAAACTATCTTACTATTGGGCTTAGGAGATAATATATATTAAAGGACTGTCATCTGCAATCAGAGCTCACCTAATGGTTCACAAGTCTATGATTTGAAATCATCTTTAACCATCTCACTAAGACCAAAATGCTCCATCAGCTGAATTTATTTAGAGACTAACTTTTCAAGACATAGTTATTTTGTGTGATGCTCTAAATATTTTAATCAGAGAAAGGAAATGATACATTTTCAAAGCACATTTTAAATGAATATTTCATTACTCTGTAAACACACTGTCATGAAAATCTTTCTTATATTTAGGTTTTCATAAATCATCTGGTAGTTTCAACAAGGGGAATATATATTCTTTAAACTGGTTCATGTGAGGCTGTGGAAATTCTACTGTGGCGACTGTCTCCGAGCAGACAGAAGGCAGATGGTACTGATGTGTTCAGCAGAGAGGAGTGTTGATCACAGAGTGTCTGCCAATCAAACACTTGGGGAAGAAATGAGCTCCATCTGTGTTTTAATTACGATAGCAAAATCATCCAGTGTAACTGCCAGAGTTGCACATTTTCATGGAGTACAAGAGATACAACATGTACTTTCATAAATGAAAGTGGAAATCCTCATATACAGTACTGGCCCAAATCCAAAAAAATTGAGCACTGTCAGTAAGGAACAAAATCAACAGCAGTATGAATACCTTCCGAAAACATTTCAGTTTTATTGCAGCTTATTGTCTGTTGCAGCTTTCTCTAAATTCTAATGTATCTGAAGGAATTAAACAGATAAAAGAAAAGAGGTGGTATCTGAAAAAGTCCATATATATATGGACAAAATATATAAATCTAAGGACATAATGTATATTTTATACATGTACTATACTTGTCAACACATTACTACATTCACAATATAAAATTTTATTTTAGAAAATGAAATACCAACATTTTCAAAACTTTATAGCAAGTGACACTTTGTCTACAAAAACTGAATATTTTAGAAAGGCCATGCATACAGTAATCCCTTTAATGACTGGTAGGTGACTGGTGGCAGAAAGAAGAAGAATGATTTCTCCCAGATTCAAGGAGATTCTCTTTGGGACAAATGAGGTGGGGGCATAACTTACTACACAGAGGGTGTCATGAATAAAGGAAGAAACCTAAAAGTTCAGGGTGCTTCTTCATGAAGACTTCTTCCTTGGGAATGGTGACTACCAGGATTAAAGGCTACCAAGAGGTTGCTGACATGAGGTCCAAAAAGGGCACACTACATTTAGCCATCAGATAATAGTGAGTGACTTTACAGAGCAGATTTAGTTTAAATTGGGTTTCAGCAATGGAGAGTAAAGAGTGCACAGCATTTTGCTGGTGAGACAAGAAAGAGCACAGAGAAGCAAGGCAGAGGCAGTGAGGGAAGCCGGTATCATAGAGGTTCAGATTTGGCCTCGCTCAAATATAACAGAAGTAGCTGCTCTCAATGACACTAGGAGAAGTTAGTTTGTTTTTTAATGAAAGAATCCTGTTTCTTCATCATCATTCATTGGCTCATTTGAATTTATTATCTAATTACTTAAACTATATCATTATTGCATAATAATAAAAGCTTAAATAATCATATAGGAAATTCTTATCACTTGCTAAAATGATCCACTTTATTTTGTTTTGTTTTTTGGTGTCGGGGGTGGTTCACAGGAGGCAAATGCTTGTGTGTACTCACATGTGTCTATGCAGATGCACAGGTATTTTCCACAATCGCTCTCCACCTTATCTTTTCAGATAGTCTCTCACTGTATCTGGAACTCACTGATCCTGCAAGACTAGTGGGAGGGCAGGCTCTTGGCATCCTCCTGTCTCCACTTCCCCAGGGCTGGGAGGGCAGCATGCTGCTCGTGCCTAGCTTTTTATGTAGGTGCCTGTGCAGCAAGCACTTTACTCTCTGAGATGTCTCCTTACCCTCTACATTACTCTTCTCTTGTTCAAAGTGTTCAATACTTTTCATACTTTGTTCCCATCATAATTTTATTTCTCTGTGTCTCTGATGGCATAAATGTCATATACTATGTTGCTATAGCAATAATTAAAACTTGATCTCACTTTAAATCAGTATTGCTACTATGACTTTCAGAAGTCAATTATTAGACTCTTGTAAGCATGGACAATTTAGAACTGAGAGACTATTAAGTGAACCATTTTTGATATGCTCTAAAACCAAATTTTAGAAACAGACTCAAGATCACCATTACAACTCGAAAGTCACTGCAATTTTATAGTTTTCAGAACCTTGATTTCCAGGTAAATGTTACTTCATTTACTACTAGGAGCAAGCAGGTGACCGATCCAGGACTGACAGTTTCACCAATAACCAGTATGGTTCCTATTCAGTTTTGCATTGTTTTGCTTGTTTTTTATTTATTTATTTTTACTTTACATGTATGAGGGCTATGCCTGCATGTATGTAAGTGCATCCATGTCATGCAATGCCTGTAGGGGACAGAAGAGGGTTTCAGATTCTCTGGAACTGGAGTTACAGATGGTTGTCAGCCACCATGTGGGTGCTGGGATTCGAACCTGGGTCCTCTTCAAGAGCAGCCAGTGCTCCTAGCCACCGAGCCATCTCTCCAATGCCCCTTTTCTGTTTATTAAACTTTACATTTTTACCATATCCTTTGGTGTCTTTTCTCTGCTCTAACAAATTATCATTTTTTTAAAGAAAATGTATTTCCCACAGAACATGTTACTTTTTGGAATAAATTACTAAATTTGGAGAACATAATCCATTATACTCTTTGTTATATTACTGCATTATAGGCTTTTCTCTCCAGACAAGTAAATGTATATGACTCAATAGGTTTATAATTGTAGCCAATAGTCCAATTAAACAACATAATGAGGAGGCAGCTATAATCCACCACAATAAAGGATAAATGCTTCAGAAAATAATAGATGTTTTCTACTGGGAGAGAGAAGAGAGACTTCAAATTAAGAAAAGGACACAATGTAATCTCAGAAAGTGACAGGAGTGAGTTCTCTGACTTTCCAAACCCTCAGAAACTGAAAAATAACTCAATGTTATTAAAACCAACAAATTATTTTACATTTCATCATAAAGCATCATATTGGGATTTATTATCTACTGTGTAAATATTCTACCCTGTCTGTTGTACAGACGAAACTCCAGTCATCCCTCATCTTCTCTCCTCCAACAGCCAGTCCTTCAGCAGAGAGTCTCCATATCCACTCCAGCTTCAAATTCTACTGTAAGTCTGATCCCCTGCTCTCGGATCCTCTGTCACATCTCACCAAAATTTTCAAAGCTCTTCTTCACTGACTTACCCTACCCATGGCCTAACGGTGATTCTTCAAAACCTGGGCCAAGGTGATTCTTGTAGATCATGGTGCATCTGTGCCAAGCCTCCCACTGGTCCCTACAGGTCTCTCCAGGCCCCCCAGCTGCCTACATTCTGATCTCAGCTTCCAAACCGCCGTCCTCCCAGTTCATCTCAAGTCCCTCACTCAACTCCAGGCATCCCGACCTTGGTGGTATCCAAACCCATCTGGGGAAACATCTGTGCCAGTTCCCAGGGCCTTGCTCTTTCCAGAGCTCAAACATACTTCCTACACCTGTGCTTACTCTTTCATCTTCACCTTCCTGAGGTCTTTATTCAACTAACCCTCTTAATGAGTCATTCTGTGACCACTCAAACTAAAATTACCAACCCAATCACAAACATCACCGATTCTTAACACTCAAGGCACTTATTATTATTTATCGTCAGCCTCTCCCATTTGTACTCAAATATAAACTCCATGAAGGCAGGAATTTGTGATTTTAGACAAATAGCACTTGACACATTTAATCTATGAAGCTCACTGAACAATTCAGAGAGTAGCCAGATGGTAAATAATACATGGAACACTTTGTTCCCAGTACAGCAATTCAAAGTTTAGCCTGGTATAACTTTTAATGAATTTTCTTTGTAACTTAGGTTCTAAGTGAGATTTTTCATAAGAAGCCATTTTTGAGGCATACCCAACAGTAATAAGAAAAAAAGAGAGATGAATCAAATTTATTATCAAGATTTTGTGGGGCTAGAGAGATGGCTCAGCAGTTAAGTGCACTGGCTGTTCTTGCAGAGGAATTGAGTTTGGTTTCCAGCACCCACATGGTGTTTAACAACTGTCTGTAATTCCAGCTCCAGGGGATCCAACGCCCTCTTCTGGTTTTTGTGGGCACTGCACAACATGGGTGCACTTACATGCAGACAATACACTCGTTCACATAAAATAAAAATAATAAATAAAATACTTTTAAAAATTTGAGTCTATCACTGATAACCAGAAGAAAATGATAAGATTATTGCCTCTTTCCATAAACACAAGCAAAGCATTCAAAGTACTTGTTATAATTACTTGTTGATGTGAAAAATAAGTACCCGATGTAAGCAATATAAGGAAAGATTTATTTTGGGTCATAGTTCAAAGGCATAGTCCATCATGGTGGGAAAGTCATGGAAGAGGGAACAGGGGCAGCTGGCTGCACAGCATGCAGAGTCAGGGAGCAGGCAGAGATAAATACTGGTGCCTGGCTCACTTGCTTTCTCCTTTTTGTTCAGCACAGGACCAGCTCTTGGAATGGTATCACCAACACTCAGGGTGTCACCTAACAACCTAACCTGGGAAGTTCTTCACAGTCTTTCCTAGAGGCTTATCTTTTAGGTGATTCTAGATCCTGTCAGGTTGACAATAACCATCACAGTATCTTTATTAAAGCTCCTTCTCATATAAAGAAAGACATAAGAGACAACGGCAAGGACAGAAGACTTTAATTCTTTAAGACTATCCAAGGAAGAGAACACACTCTCACACTTAAATAATCTATAATCCATTCTCTGAGTCTTTCTTTGCCAACATGACTGAAATAATTCAGTATCTGTTTCTTGAGACGCTCCAAGCAGTGCATCCCAACATTTCTAATCACCAAAAGTGAATATTACATACAAGTAATTCTCTCTGTCACTAATACCTTTAATTTTTTTTGATTTGGACCCATTGGGGGCTATTAATGTTTCTATAATATATACATTTAGATTTCAACAGATTTTCAATGGAGAATACAGTAAAAAGCAGTGTCCTCTTTCTCCCCTTTCCCAGAACAACTTTAGGGCATGAACCTGAGGATAGCTAGCCTTAGAGATTGTAAAATGTACGCATATTATTGAAAATGCTTGAAGCATCCATGAAAACATTTCAGGAATTCATGGGACATCTTTTTCAAGCTAATATTTTCTGGGGCTGAAATCATCAATATTCCTTAGACCTTGTCCTCATTAGCCTTTTAATTTCTTGATCTTCTCATCGGCTCTGGCACTGAAGGCGAGAGCACAATGACATGAGCTGCTCGTCCCCTTTCCTTCATTGTAGCGAGTCACCAATGGGTCGCACAGCTTTCTATAAACTGTTAAATTATTCTTTTATGCACTGTTATCAAGAATCTGTTCATTTACCTTTTCTTTTCAGATACCAGATTAAAGCAACACTCAATTTGCTTTGATTTCACTTAAAGATTGAAATGGTTTTTCACAGAAAGGTAAGTGGCCTGATCACAATCTTATGTGAAATCAAAAAATCTGATCTCACAAAAGTTTAGAGCAGAATGGTAGTAATAGAGGCTGGGGAACTGAATAGGCAGGAAAGGATGTGAAAAGGCTTATTAAAAGCCACCAAGTTATAGTTAAACAGGGACAGCAAGAGGTTCTAGAAGGTCAGAGCACAAAAAGACAACAATAGATAAAAATAATGTACTCTATATTTCAAAAAGTTAGAAGAAGGAACTTTGGCTCTTTTCATCAAAAAGGCAAAAAAGCCAGCATGGTGGTACACACCTTTACGCCCAGGACTCGGGAGGCAGAGACAGGCAGATCTCTGTGAGATCAAGACCAGCCTGGTCTACATAGTGAGTTCCAGGCTGGCTGAGGCTATGGGAGACCCTGTCTGAGGAAAAAAAAAAAAACAAGTTAAAAGAAGTAAAAGATAAATGAGAAGGCAATATATTTAACCTGCTGTAAACTTACACAACACATTCATGTGGAGTCACATCACCGGTTACCTATTTTGTTTTGTTTATCAGTTTAAAAAATAAATTTAATTTTAATTTAAAAATTAAATTATTCAAATGTCTCCATATTTTCCAACAAAATGTATATCCTTTGCTTAGTATTTAAGGTTCTCTCTGGCACTGATGTACCTAGTCCATCCAGTTCCATCTCCTAATTAACTCCAATACAGGAGATTTCCCATCATACCCTTAGCTCTTCATAACAAGCCACTAGAACTTCTATCATTGTACTAAGACATTCATTTACTCATCCTTTCAACAAATAATCACCTGCCACTGAATATATAAAAAGCATTACCTTAGAGCTAGATATGACAGTGAATAAAACAAAGTTTCTTGCTTTCACAGAACTTATGGTCTCATGAGAAAAAAATAAATTCAACTATCAAGAAAAGTATATATTTTGTTAGCTATTAATTTATGCTCAGATGAAAAACAAAGCCAAGGGAACTATAAAGCAGTTATTCGAGGCCATCAGGAGGGGTAAGCTCATAATTTTAAAGACTGTTCAGAAAGGTTTTTATAAAAATGCAAAGATGTGAAAGTGGAAAAGGCATGGGCCATGCGATACATGGAATGAGATCGGTACTTTCTCTGCCATAGGCAAAATTTATTTCCCACTTAGAACAACTGTTTTAACCCCTACCTGTAATGGTCTAAAAACAATAAATAACAAGTTAGTTCAATAAGAAAAGCAAAGAAATAAAATCAAAGGGGTAGATAGACCAGTTTTTAAGGATTGGCTTTTAAGTATCTGGTTTACAGTGAAAGGACTCAAGAGCTTTCAGAAGAGAGCCATGGCCTAACTTTGTAAGACTCACTGTGGCCCTATGTGGAAATCAGACTATAGAACTTGAAGATGAGTTTGAGGGTTGCTGCAGAATCTAAATAAAAGCTAATGAGGGCTTGGAACTCAGTGGTAGTGACAGAGATGATGGAAAGTGGTTAGATTCTGACTATATTTTAAGGTGCCACTAATAGGATATTATTGTAAGAAGGAAAAAAGGAAAATGAAAGTCTACAAAGTCACTGATTTGAGCAACTATAACAGTTTAATAAAAACATAATGTACCTCACGCACAAATTTTTAATTTTTCTGACAGTTACATTTTAAAAAGCAAAACGGAAAAGATACAATCACTTTTTAAACATATCTTATTGAACCCAAAATAACTAAATTATTATTTCAAGTTAAGTGAACAATATAAAAATTCTTAAAATATTTTACAATTAACATTTAAAGTACACCTCAAGTTATACTACAGGCTGTTAAGCATTAAAAATGTGGTAAGTGGGTGTCATAATGGAAAGCGGGGTAGCACAAAATCAGGAGGAGGGTTTCATTTTAATTACAGAGTAAGTTATGGGAAGCAATCCAGGGCTCACCCACAAAGGATTAGTTAATAAACTGCACTATTAACAAGTAGTTACTAAAAGCTAGCTTTCCAGAGAATATTTAAGAGTATACAAAATGTGCCCACAGTAAATGAGGAGGAAAGATAAAAAGACAACAGCACACAAAACATGATCGTATAAGTGGAGCTAGAAACAGGCAGTCCATGCCACAGGAGCCTGGCAAGGCATTCATCAAAATGTTTGATTTCTTGGATGACTAAGATAGAAGAGATTTCAGGTTTGGCATGGGTAAATATTGCACAAATCGTATTTAGGATGTCTGTTATAGATTCCATGTGGAAGTATGTTGTTTATGATTTATGAGACAGTTTTAGGTCAGAAATAAGAATTTGGAATAAGTCAGTACGCCCATGTAATTTAAAGACACCAGACCAGAGATCTTTAGGAGAATGATCTTTAGCAGACAACTAACCGAGCACTGACCTTTAAGATATTCCAACTTTGGAATCTGAAACATGATCAGAGAATCAGAGAAGAGATTAGAAAGCACCACTAGTTAGGAGGAAGGAAACCAGAAGAGTCCAGTCAGACATGGGTGGCTAAGAACTGACCAGAGTCTTGACCTAAAGCCACTGTGACACTTAGCATGGGCAGTTCTATAGACAGGTGTTGCTCAAAAGCTGGTTCAAGAAAGAACAGAGGGGAAAATGACTGGAGACCAGGAGCAGGAAGTTTAAGGATGCTTACATCAGGGTAGTTTCAGATTCCTTGATATTCATCTAATCCCAAAATAATGCCCTCCCTATCTCCCAGTGTTGCCTTTGTGGCAAGGAAATAAAAGTCTGTGTGCAATACAGTAATTTTTACACACCCTAGCAGACTGACTAATGAGCTAAATTATTGGATTAACATGAGATTTAACTCATGATTCAGATCATCAGGACGATAAAACTTCCACTCAGGATAAACACTTCTGAAAAATAACTGCAATTTGATAATTACTGGTGTCAAGAAGACTAAATATAAATTTCTGAATGACTCAATGAACTCTTTCATCAAGAATGATCTTTTTCTTTTAGTCAAACATCAGCTTTAACAACCATTAAATCTTCTGTTTCCTTGACATTGCTACAAAGATGAAAAAAACAGAAAACAAAAACACAACTCAAATACTGAAAACTTAAATTAGTTAGCTAGCAAGATACCAGTTATGACAGCAACATACCTGAACTGTCAAGCAAGTCAGTAAAAGGTGTTAAAATAAAACACACTGACTAGAAAAGTCAAGTATTGTTTCAACTTTCAACATTTTACTAAGCCTAGGTAAATTTCAAATCATTGTTTCGGTGCAGCCAGTGTTCCCACAGTGGTTTGTGCTTACTCTGAAATCTTCACAGGACTGTTATACTAGAAGACAACTCTAGATAACTGGCAAAATTGCTATACGCTGGTTGATTCAAGGTATAAGTATGCCTTCCTCTTATACTTTATCCAGAAAACATAAATTACTTTTAAATAGAATGGATTTAGGAACTTCCTTTTTAACATTAGTATCCAGGGCTCAGAAATGATGGCCCAGAATGGACCTATTTCTGGAACAACTTAAGTGATGTCATAATATCGTTTCTATGTTTGGGAACTTTTGAACTGTAACTAGTTGAGAAGGATAAACTAAATAAACAGAGAAGGTTCTGAGTGTAAATACGGCAAACTGTTTCTCTATAAAACGATTGATAAAATACTCAAAAACATTCTGCGGCTGCTCCCCCGCCCCCTCCTGGCCCCAGCACAGCTGTGGGCTGTGTCAGCTCCCTGCTTCCCGGCAAACAACTCCATCTATAGTTTCTTTGCCCTGGAAGTAGCCATGTCCTCCCATTTTCCCATGCCCTCCCATTTTCTCATGCCCTCCCTTTAAAGTCTCCAACCGTCCCATCAGAAGGAAGTAGAGGTAACAGTACAAACA
This sequence comes from Eospalax fontanierii, assembly GCA_035773235.1. NCBI lineage: Eukaryota > Metazoa > Chordata > Mammalia > Rodentia > Spalacidae > Eospalax > Eospalax fontanierii. The sequence goes on from CM069527.1 coordinate 37,031,834, forward strand.
CGGACAAGCACGGGGAAGTGAGCGGCAGTGGCTTCCGGATGTAGCATGACGCTGTATGATCAGTGGGTGTCCGATCTGATTTCCCAAAATAAAATTCACAGGAAGCCTAAAGGAAGATGGAAGCCAGAATAGACTAAAATTGGCGCGGTCTGCTGTAATATAACTGAGTGTTTGTGATGGTGTGTGGATTGCACGCACCTTCAGTTGTCTACGAAACAAACAGAACAATATTCTGTAATGCAAAGAAGACAAGAGAAAGATAGCATAGCTTTACAGTTAGTTAGCTAAGCAGAACTGAGAACTGGAGAAATAAAGAGGTTAACAGGATAAAGGTTGACCGTTAATTCATTCAGAATTTTAAGAATATTCTTTAACTGGATTGAAGTAAAATAAATGTATTGCACGTCTACTGGAATTTTCTGTTTATTAAATGTTATCATGAAAACAAAACAACAGTTGTTAAGTGTTAAGAAAGTCACTCACTGGACACACTCAGGCTGAAACTCCTGAAGCCCAAAGTCATGTTTTCCTTTCGATTTTTCTGCTTAGTGCTCCTCATGTGTGTGAGGAGATTCAAGAGTAGTCGCTGTGATTGCAGTTTGATTGAAGAGGACAGAGCTGACCTTTCACAGGAAGGTAAACACTGCTCTCTCAGTCTTGTTCGACTCTAATAACTCATACTCCTCTTCATTTTCTCTACTGAGCCTCAGGATTTTTTTTTTTTTTGCTTGAGTTGTGCCAAATACTTGTTATTAGGTTTGAATTTATGAACGTGTTTGAGCTGGTGAGCTCTGTCCTTTACTTAAGAATACTAAAGTTTCGCTGACGGTCTCCAGTCCTTCCTCTTCTGCCTTTGCTGTAAAAGAAAAGGACCTAGGAGCCACTCCACCTGCCAGCACGGTCGAGACCACATCCAGGAACCAAACTCCTGCTTCCACCACACTCCTTCCTTTTTGTAGTCATTTAGGACTCACAGCAAGCAACAGGCATGGGTCCAGTGCTCTCTAAGCTTTTCCACTTGACTTGCTGGCAGAACACTAACCATAGCAAAGACCAGGAGAAGGCTGCAAGCTTTTGTTTCTACGTGCTGTCTAACTGTTGCTCTTTTCTTCCCCATTTCTCCCAGGCCACAAGATTCAGCTTGTAGGAGGAGTATCCTTTAACCCCATTAATCCTCATTCTATAAGGCTATTGTAGAGCAGCTATTTTTTTTTTTAAATGTTGCAGGAACAGAATCTCATTTTCATAGCATAAACTGGCAGAAAGGGCCACTACAACAAATTAAAATAAAAGAATGTTCTCCATAAACACTCTCAATAATTGATTTTCTTTCTGCACTATTCACTCCATTTTAAAGATGAGCATCAATAAATGAAGGAAAACAACCAAATGTGAGATCAGTGAGAAAAATGGGTCACGTGATGGTTCTCTGATCTGTAAAGGCTCTGAAGTAATTAAGACTCAGGATAACCTCCGAAACCCATTGCTTCTTTGCTGCTTGACTTTGTACTACTACTGAAAAAAAATTCCCCCTAGAAATACAGCTCTGAACTAGTTTTCAAAATAGTGAGCTATCAAAACAATCTTTGAATTTTTTTTTATTTTGAAGTCTCCTTCTGTCTTATCTAATACCCACTGACCAAAGAAGATTCAAAACCCTTAAAACTCTCATGTTCATTAGTTCCTTTATCTCTGATTTTTCAGAAAGATAAACTTTTAAGATAAAGTTTAACAAAGCAAAAAGGATTAGTCAAGCAACTGAGCCAGTTCAAAATGATTTAAAGATTAAGGAGTCTCTTCTATCACAGAGAAGGTTTTAATTTTTTAAAGGGAAATAGATTTAATCTGTCTTCACTATAATTTGCTGGATAGAGAAAATTAGTAATCAGTATTAAACTGAATATTCTTACTTTTAAAATTACATTTAAAAGTGTTTGGGTTTTATTTATGTGGGAACTTGAAATACAATAAGATGAGTTAATAAATAAATAATATAAATAAATTAATAATACAACCATGTATGTATATAAATATTTCTACAGATATTTTCATAGATTAACAGTTACCTGATTTATTGACTTGTATAACTCAGTGATGTTTTCAATGATATTTTGAATGACAAATCCCATAATGGCATAAAATCAAATTTTTCTTTCATATAGAATTCCAGGGTCAGGTAGTAACATGGAAGCAGAAATCAGAATCAAAAAATTACTTTCTGCAATAAAAGTAGTTTCCATAGCCTTGTCTTCTAAGCAAAAGTCCTAAGGTACTGTTTAATTATTTTCCCCCTGAAAATGATTGCAAATATTTAGAAAAGAAAGACTATCAACAGAAAAACCACATTTCTTTCCAGCTCCTTTTCTTCAGAGGACCAGAGTAAAACCTAATTTTAAGCTTTCTGTCTAAAGCAAACATACTACAATAGTTTCTCTTCTGAGTTTATTACCACTACTCTTTAGCAAAGGTTTTTTAAAAAACACGAGATATAAAGTATTATGCTTAATATGGTTGGACCCATATGCTACGAGTCAGCTCAGATTTATAATAAACATTGGAGATATATAGTAAAACAAATTATTTTTGCACTTGTGGGCTTTAAATATGGAAGTACTGATTATCGTAAATACTGTGTCTTTCCTAAGTAACCACAGGGCACACCTGCCAGAGTCATATGCTGGGGTGTGTGACTCATATGGCTTCAAGCCAGAGCAATGAATGGCTGTATTATTCAAAACTCAGGGTTATTAGGTCTCACATCTGCGTCTCCAGTGGCTCAGCCATTACACTTTAGATTCTAAAGAAACCCTGGCTCATTCACATAGGAGTTAACTAATAGAAATTTTGCCATCCCAGATCAGCCTTGCTTAATTAACTTGATCTGATATGAGCCTCTCAATAAAAATATTAAAGTGAGAAGAGTGTCACTTTATAAGCCTCACCTCTGCACCTTGGAGTTTTGATGATTTGAGTAAGTGAAACATTTCTTTCTAATTTGGTTTTCCCTTACTACTTATCTTGAGACATATTAATATCCTTGGGGAGGACTGAATTCAGAGAATTAGGTCAGAATTTCATGTTCTCTGTTGACAATCACTCGTTTAATGTAAAGGGTTATGTAAAAAATGTCAGATTTGTGAATTTAATGTTAGCTTTCCGTAGCAGGCAAAATAGTGGCCCCAAAGATTCCCATGTCCTAAACTACAGAACCTGGATTATACAGTTGGGCCCAATCTAATGAACTAGACGAGTCTTCTAAAGCAGAGAACTTTTTTAGTTGTGGAGAAGCACAGAGCTGGTCATGTAAAGATTTGTCTCCTCTTGCTAGCTGTGAGGTGGAAGGGGGCCATGAGCCCAGGAATGCTGGTGGCCCTGGAAGCTCCAACTAACTGGATTCTTCATCAGAGCCTCCTAGAAGGAAGTCAGCTCAGTTTTGATAGCCTCTCAGTACATTTTAAAGATATACCAAGGCTTATAGTCAAGAGAACTATAAGGTGAGAAATCTGCGTTCTATAAGAGAAAGCACCTGTAGTAATTTAGTAGAGCCAATGAGAGGCAGCTAGTAGCCCTCCTTACTTAGTTATGCTATATGAATCACTTCTCAGGGAAAAAAAATAAGTTAAAAACTGACCAGGGAAAAGTGTCCAATTCTAAGTAGGGATTGTAAGGCCATGAAAATACAGTGTCATATAACCTAGGTTCCAGCCTTGGGACACAGTACCACAGAAAGTACTTCACTGATCCTTTATACTTGAGCTTCTCACAGTCCCTGGGTATGGACTGGCATATCTGTTTTCTCCACACATCTTCCTTGACTATTTTAGATAATGATTTTGTTTCAGTTTTCTGTCAACCAAGAGCCAAAATAGTCTCTTTTTCCTACCATATTTCATTTGTCTCATTCTGGTCAAGTCTATATACTTGGCATATTGATGCTTCAGCAAGAACAAGTTTAAATATTCAACTTAAAACCATAATTATTATGCATAAAAATATTTTTTAAAGTTCCCAAACCAGGTTTTAAGGCCAGAAGAGGGTGCACTATTACGGCCTCTTTTGCCTACAGCTCTACTTGTACGCTCAAGATGCCAGAAGAGTATCTTCATGGATCTTCATTTTTCTGGTCCTAGAATTGAACCTAGGGCTTCATGCATGCTAGGCAAGCACTCTGCCACTGAGCTATATACTAAGCCATATTTCCATGGATATTTTAAAAGTTGAAAATGAAGAGGTATTTGAAATTATAAGTATAACCAATTAATTAAATTATATTTCCTTAAATCTGAGAGTGAAATTTAGTTTTGTTTCCAATACAAGCATGAATGTAGTTCAAGAGTTTTTAAAAATATGGTACCAGTTTAGATTGACTCTATTTCCTTAATATTTAACATACTATAACCTAAATTAAGTAATGTTATCACATCCTTCTACTTTTTAGGAACTTTTTCTAATATCAGTTAACAAGCTACTTATCAAACACAAACAGAATTAGATATCAAAAGTAATTAGGTTTAACTTACAATGGTGACAGCATGCACAAGACCCATAAAAACTCAAACCAGACAGAAACCCAGCATAGAACAGGGGAAATGGTCAGAAGGCCCCAAACTTAGCTAAGGAACTATTATTGGCAGCGTATCACCACTGGGTGAGGAGAGTTGGTTTTCTTTAAGGGAGTGATGTTAGAAATGCTGACCAGTCTCCCGTGAATGAACTCACACCAAGGGACATGTGGGGACACAAATTTGACTTGATAGGCCTTAACATACATGACAGAGTGCATGAAATCTTGTCAGGGTCTCTGGGAGTTGTGCACAGGGGAGGGGTCTAAATATGATTAAGATATATTTTTATGAAATACAAAGAATTTAATAAAAATATACATAAAAAACAAAAAAAAGTGAGGAAATTAAGTTAAACAATTTTAGCATATTTTCAAGCCTGGAGGAAATTCAAAGCATAAACATATATGTTACTCAAACATATTCTTCAGTTACTTGGAGTTAAATGGAAATTTTAATATGGTTTTATAATCTTACAACTGTTATTTCTCACTAATTTCTTTATCTAAAAGCGAATGCAGAGTATCAGTGATCACTAATGTAAACTCTCAGAGAAACAATTCAAAGTCAGAGACCAGAATATATTCCAGAAGATTCTAAAATACGAGACTCTAGCAATGAACAGTCCAAACCACGTTCATACCTTTCAATAAAGCCATCTGCCTGCCTTCTGCATGAAATGACGGTTGAACCATCTAAAAAAGTATGAACACTCTCCATCCAAGTGATTTTTCAACTTTTTCCTCTGGAGAAGCCATTTATTAGCAGAAACTGCCTTTCACCTAGTACCTCCACTAAGACCTACTAATACATTTTAGATGTAGAATATGCTGGAATAGTTTACTGGGAATCAAGGAATGGAAATACGGGTAGAATGTTTAGTATGGAAACTGGAATGTAGGTTGATAGAAACTACTTTTGTGTGTCTCCTCATTATTGTTCATCGGTGAGGCAGATGGTAGGAGAACCTGAGCTAGAAAACTAACTTTTCAAAGAAAATATTCACTCATGGCTCTCCATCTGAGTGTTGTAAGTGACTGTACAATATTCTTTCCATAAAGCTGAACACAGACAACTTATCCTTAAGAAAGAATAAGAATTTAAAGAGTTCATCAAACCAATTTCAGTCCAGGACAATTTTAAGCTATCAAATTGTGAGATATTAAAAAGCAATAAAAGTAGGACATAAGGATGAAATGATGGTTAACAGCATACTTTGAACTTCACAATATCCTTCCATAAATAAATCTACATCCTTCTAATAATATCTTCCCATATTATGTCAATATTACTTAAGCTGGATAAAATGGCAATAGAATATATACCTTAGCTATTAGCTACCCTCTGATACATGTAAAAATATTTTAAGGTTTTTATGTATTTCAAAGTTTGAAAAAGAAAGCTCTAATATATGTGCTCTTCTTGCTTATAAGTGGGAGTAAATGACATTACACTGTGTATTTTATAAGCCTACCCACGTGTCCACACACACATGCACGCATACACATATACTTTAAGCTCAAATAAGTCTATTCTGGGTACTAGATGAAAATTTCCTATTTACTATGATTTCAGTAAATGGTATATTTAGAATCCAAGAAACCTGAAGCAATATAACAGAGACATTTGATAATTCTTGCAATTCTATGCAAAACAAGGCACTTACCTTCCATTGCTAGGGATGTCTGAAATCACACTGGAAATCGAGCAACAGGAAAGGGACTTTACTGCGGGATGAATCATCCCCACGTAGATGCTCTGAGCAACCCCTGTATGCATACTGACATCATCAGGAGAGACTTGGAGGCAGAGGATACTATGGTAACCGAGCAATGTGCTGGGAGACAGAAGCCTTTAATTGCTTTAACAACTTCCTGGGGCTCAAGCTACCAGGCTTGGATTTGCTAAGTAGAAAACGAAGGCTGTCACAGAGGCAGTGATTGTGACATGGAGCAAGAGGAATCAGTGAATTCTCAAATTATTAATTTCAATGTGAGTTTTTGAATGACAAATGTCACTACATGATTCCATTAGCAACATTCCTCTCATATGGGAAGCTCAGGAAGGCACAGGTCAATAAATAATGCTCCTAGGCAGCAGCAAGAGTCTAAGTATTCATATACAGTTTTCTCATTTAACAAGCATTAATAGCATTGCATTACAAATATCCTTTTCCTTGAGGATGAATATTTGATTCACTTTGAAAAGAAAGCCCACATTCGTGCCTTAGAAAGTCAACCTACTGATAACAATGAAATCTGATTCTATTTACTGCTCTAGGAGGCGGCAGCTGCCTGTTCCATTTATTTCTGAGCTCTAGTAAATCCTTGCTAACACGTCACTTATCCAGAAAACACCTCTAGGGAAATGCCTAATTATGACACCCAGTAAAACTAGGAAGAAACCCACTGAGTTGGCTGCCACAGTTCTCTTGGTGAAGTCTCTTGCATCAAAGGCAGAAGTACTTCTACCTCTAAGAACATCCTCCCTTGGTAAACCACACAAATTTAAGTCTTCCCTTTGAACTCTGTTTTTTCCAGCATCTATCACCCCCACTGAAGAGAACACAAAGCCCTCTAAAAACACTAGCTTTAAAATAACTGCTCAAAAAAAACCCATGTTTCAGCATCAAATGGAATCTATAATCATCCCCATGCTTATCTGATCAGCTGCAATACTTTAATAAGTACATAATTTCTCACCTGTGTGATGAAAACTATGGTTTTCTTTTCTATGAATATTGGATTGACATATTTTTCAACAATACCAGGGTCTAATTTTTATTGGAACTACTGTAATTGTAAAGATAAGCAAGTAACTTGGCAGATCGTCCTTAAGATATTCATAACACAATAAGAAATGAAGGGTGTCATTCTGTACTGTATACTTAGATCTCAGCTATTTCAAAGAAACTATTGTTATCTGTATTTCAACCTAGGTGAAGCTAAGCTTTTCTTTTAATATTTCCCATGCGAGTAACAGCAAATAAATGTGTAGCAGTGTAATGTGGCTTCAAAAACAGCAAAGTGGAATGCAATAGCTCTGGTTTCCAATTTGGAAAATGTGGGGCGCTTTAACCTAATTTACAAGCTGGAGTTCTCACTCCTATAGAGATTGGAAAGGACTCTGAAAGATGATAGTAAGATCTGGTCTCCCAAAACAACCACAGTATTTCATTTCTTCTTAAGGCAAGCAATGGTAAAGAGCTTTCTAATGAAGCTTCCATTATTTCTGACATCCTGAGCTTGAGAAGCAAAGCACAAGGAGCACACCTTGAAATAATGGGCCAGCAAGATGCTCAGCAGGTTAGTTACTTGTTGCAAAGCCTGACAACCTGAGTTTGAATCCTGAGACTCACATGTTAGAAGGAGCGAACCAACTCCTCAGAGTTGCCCTAGAGCCTCTACATGCATGCTGTGGCACATGCCCACATACACACACACACATACACACAAACACATAAACAAATACATACAAGTCAATGTATGAAACAGAAACATATATACTTGCTCTACCTATGTGGTATGACTGGGTTCTAAAATTACATTTGTTGGGCTGAGGGCATATCTCAATTAACAAAGCACTTCCCTAGTACTTGGGAAGGCCTCTGGGTTCAAGCTCTAGCACTTATAAACAGAGTGTGGCAGTGCATGCCTGTAGTCCAGCCCCAAGGAGGTAACGGCAGGAGGTTCAGAAGTTCAAGGTCGTCCTCCAGGACATAGTGAGTTTGAGGCCACCCTGGGTTCATGAAACTGTCTCATAAATTTTTGTTTTTAAGAATATACACTGAAAATTATCTCGAATATACACTATACCTAAATGCTAGGAGCAGGTTACTTTTGGCAATTTAAATTATACAGGAGAACTGAAGGAGAAAGTCTACCAATTTTATTTATTTTATATTGTATTTTGGTTTTCTGAGACAAGGTTTTACTATATAGCTCTGGCTGGTCTGGAACTTGGGAGGAAGACCAGGTTGGCCTAGAACGGACAGAGATCTGCCTGCCTCTGCCTCCCAAGTGCTGGGATTAAAGGCATTCACCACAACACCAAGCTTCAAGTCCTCCAATTTTTATATAATATGATTCTATAGTTTAAGAGTTTAAACCTTGAATATGAATTACAACTGTGACTGCTATAATAATTCAACAAATGCAAATCCATTTAAGTGTGTTCTGTATTTGTTACCCTGGTCACCTGGCTCAGTCAGAGGGACAATCTTGGCTTTGGTGGGCCAGGTCCTACATTAGCCATACTGGTTCAAGGTTGCTTCAAATAATTCTTAGGAAGAGATGCCCTACCTGACGGAGAGGTGCTAGGCTATGAAAAGTAAATAAAGGTTATCACGGCAAAACACACCAAAGGCAGCAGGTGTACTGACTTTTCCAGCGATGTGACTCATAAAGGAAAAAAGAATCCATCACAACTAGTTTTTTGACTTTTTAAAACAATATTTATGAAAAAAAAACATAACCCATATCAAGACAAAACCAAGAGCTCTCTGACACTCACTATAAAGGGCTGAAAAAAGGCTGAAAGATTCTGGCAGAAACAAATCACAGCAGATGCGGCCAGATTATGTGGTCTGCTAAAGATGTTTCTTTAGAGAAAACAGAGCTAACTTCTCAAACTTCCATTCCATAATTCATCCGCATATAGCTTTTACATTCCTGTTAATGTATCTTTTAAAAAACACCTGAAAGTAGCATGTTCTATCTAGTTGATATTCTATTTCCTTTTTCTACTCTACTAATTTTCTTTTTGATCAGTGCAATTTTACTGCCTTCTTGGAGATCATAAATTCCTGAGTTGATAACTGTATGAAAATACTACCTCTGTTCTGCGCGTTCTGTTGATTCTCAAGGATAACAAGAGGAAGGTCTGAAGTACACACCTACACTAGGCCACTCACAAATGCACAAGGTCAGAGGTTAGAAGGACAGCTGGGTAGAGGGATAAGTCTACCCAGTGGCAGACAGCTTTGAGCAGGGTAAGTGTAACCTCCTGGTGTCTCTCCTAAACTCCAGAAACCCACTTATTCTCTGAGGCGCCTATGCTTCACAGGTATCCAAACTGAAAGAAATAAAAACTTAAAGGATAAAAATATCCTTTTACAATAAAAAGAGTATATTTCCCAAAGAAATATCCTATACGTTTCATAACCATCTGATCCCTTTACTGGTTTTCCTTCTCAGCACATCTCCCTTTTGGTCATCCTATGATATTCACTTTGTCCTTGAATGAATCTTCAGCTACCTTGACCAGTTTATCACCAAACTCTAAAATCCTAAAAGGCTGCCCCTGTGGGCCACTGCATCAATAACAACCTCAGTTTCAACACAGCGCCCCCAGCCTGTCAATCCCCGCCCCCAAACCTGTACTATAGAGCACTAGACAATCTGATGTACTAGCAAGTCTCAGTAACTTCTCTCCTCCTGAGATCTATGCTACTTCCTTCTCAAGAGGTTCCATATCGACCTCCCCATCCCCCACCTATCCCCTACATCTCTCCCTAGCAATCCAACTCTACCAGTCCATCAAGACCCATTCATTTCATTTCTCCCATCAGAAATCTGGCGCTCAGGATTTATAGCATTCTCTATCTCTGTAACTGCATTTTGTTGTGGGGTTGGCCCTGTAGCTCACTGGCAGAGTGTACACGTAACACATAGGAGGTCACTCCCTGCAAGTAAACAGAAAACAAAAACCGCAATGCATTGTTACTACGATCCCCCTACTTTCTTTACCCTTCTGGGTTTTTGCTTTGTTTTTTCAGACAGAGTTTCTTTGTAGCCCCAGTCTCATCTTGCTCTCAAAGATCCACCAGCCTCTGCCTCCCACTTTTATACTTCTGAAAAGTAAAATCTATATTCACTTCTTATCTCCACATATGCCTTGCATTTAGATTTCACTCAGTTAATAAATGAACAGAAACTTTATATATCCTATTTAAGATCAAATGCTTTTACTTAATCTTAAAAAAAATACCAGTATGAAAGGCAAAGCTACAAATCAGAATTTTTTTTTTCAAAAATGAAAATAAGGGGGTTGGAGAGATGGCTTAGCAGTTAAGAACTTGTACTTCTCTTGCAGAGGTTTTAAGTTCAGTTCCCAGCACTGCACTTGCTACACAGAAATCTGCTTCAAACTTCCTGTAACTCCAGCCCGAGGGGGATCCAACATTCTCTTCTGGTATCCCCGGACTGTACTTATATACACATGGACGTAGCTGAAAATAAAATCTTTTAAAATGAAAATAAGAACACAGGCTCAAGAGAATTTCCTATCTTCTGTTCTGCCACACATATTAACTCCCCTGATTTTTTCACTGTTCTCATCTGGATATTTGGGATTTATAATAAATATCTGCCCTTTCCTAGGCCCACATCCAGTAGACTGTCCCATGTGTGGATGATTTTCTCAATCCTTATACAGAACTGAAACTACTTAAAGTGTTCTCCTTGGAGAATTTTACTTTGGCTTTTATTTAAAGGTTGAGAAATATATCTTTATTCTACCTTTAGATTTACTCAGGAGTCCAGGGTCTTTAATACATTCCAAGAACTAAAGACAGATACTAAAGCCTTCAGTGTTTTGAATCTAAAAGTGAAGGAATTATAAATGTTGGCTTACTTTAATGCCTACAACTTATTTCCACATTTCATGATTCTAATTTTGATTATGATTCCCAGAAGAAGTAAGGGATTAAGTTCTAATAAATTTTTTCTTAAGAAGCTAGTTGGAGATAAGCTTTCTTTTTAGTCACTCAATTAGTATAATTTAAAATACCTCTTCTCAGGCATACAAATAAAAAACTTTGAGGGAAATAGAGAACATTTATATGAATTTAAGTAGAGATATTGTGTTGTGAAATGAAAGCAAGTACAAGAGGGGTTAAGGATGATGCCTGAGTCTAAGAGGTCAGGAGAGCTGACAGGCTCTGATAGCAGAGCTGGGTTCCATGCTTCTGAATACAACCCTCCTGTACAGGGATCTTGCAAAGGCATTCAGGCAGGACTGTCTATGCCTGGATTTAAATTAATCAACCAGTCAGTTTCACAATGCTGGGAGTCCTTTTGTTTAACTGATTAAGGAAGGTTTACAGGCAGTTCCCAAATATTGTCAATAACTTCGAAAAGGTCAAATGCAGCCACATATACCAAATGTCCTCCTAGAGGAAAAAGTATCAGTCATTATATGCCCTGTAATACGCTGCATATAACTCCTTAAGCAATGGATTACTCCATTTTAATGAAATGTCCTGGTTTTCTTTATTTCTCATTCTTCCTCAAAAAGCTAAAGCATAATTTCCAAATTTTAATTATAGCAATTTCAAGAATGCTTGTTTTATTCCTTATCTAGTTAAAACACTGTAAGTAGGTCAGCTACAATGCCACGTTGGAAAGACGCATGCAGAGGTAAGCCTCCAGGCAACAGGGGCCATGAACAGAACAAATGAGCTAACACCAAAGCAGTGCAAACCCACAAACGGAAAGAGATGCTGTAACCACTGTCATGGAAGGGATGTGAAGAAACTGCAAGTATTCAAAGCAAAAGAACCACAGACTTAGGTGGAAATTTTCATCTGGAATAAAAAACATAGATTCCAGCCCTTTGGGAGAGTCTTTGAATTTTAGTGTTCTATTGTTTTCTGCAGCTATAAGAGACTGAATGAATTCTCATAAAATATTAATCATGCAAGTCTTGTGCACTGAGTCTGAAAGGAAACGGGAAGAGAAGCTAAGCTAAGGGTATCAGTTAGAAGAGTTCAGGACCAGTGCTTGTCTGACAGTGCTGTGGAAACAACAGCCACCACCCTGGGCCTCAAGGCAAGCTCCAAAAGCACCATGTGGCTCCTCCCTCTACTGAGGGTCCTAACTTCCCACCAAGGGCTTCCGGAGCACAGTGGTGAGCCTACTCCTTCCAGTTTCTGTGCTGTTGGATAAGCTATTTGATCTCTCTGAGCCTTAGTTTTGTTACTTTTAAAATTAAGGAAAAACAATCACACCTCTGTTGGGGGTCCCAGCACTCAGGGCCAGCCTGAAGGGGACTGACTAAAGGTCTCGCCTTAGAGTGAGGGGGTGAGTGGGTGCAGAGTCAAGACACAGACTCCCGGAGTTGAGCAGAAAGCCAGAAGTGGTGGTCTGCTGCAAACTCATTTATTCAAGAAACAGCAGAGAGGCTTATAGGTCTTGTTAGCCAATAGCCTTATGGGGTGGGGTCCTGACTACAGCCAATTGCAGTTTGTTCCCAGGTGGATTAGGTTCTCTCCAGGTGCTGGGCAGAAACTGGCTGCACAACCAACTGATGTGAAGCACCACACCCACGAGAGCCATTCCTTCATTCCTCCTGGCAGGTGGCCTAGCTAGGCCCACACTGCATTATGCCCAACACACCTCCAAAGCCAGCTGAGAGCATGTTTATGATCCAAGCACTATTTCAGGCACTGGGATATTAAGTTGAACAAAGCAGGAAAGGCTACCCTACTCAAAGAGCTTTTATTTTCATGCAAGAGATTTATAAAAACCTAGCAATTAAATAAATAACCATTTTTACACATCTAAAGAAGGGCTCAGAAGAGCCATACAAAAAAGATGACAAGATGGGTACTGATTGGTCAGCATGATGATATGAGAAAATGCCAGTATCATAAGAAATGACACACAATAAGAAAGGGAAAACTCCTCAAGGCATAGAAATTAGCAAAAGCAATGGCTCCAACAGAGAAATGAGGATAAAATGTGCAAAAAAAAAAACATAAAGAAGTGCAGTGTGGCTGTAACAGACAGTGACAAATACCGTTAAGTGTAGACCTGTATTAGGAAAGGAAAGGAACAAGTAAAAAATGATGCATACACAGTTAAGAGCACATGACACTATTCCAAAGGACCAGTGTTTAGTTCCCAACACCCTAATGAAGTGACTCACAACCACCAGTAACTCTAGCTCCAGAGGATCCAGTGCCCTCTTCTGGCTTTTGCAGGAATGCACACACATTGCATACACACATGTGCACACACACACACTCACACACACACAGGTAAATAAAAATAAAATAAAAATTTTTAAAGCATGCATGAATCAAGTCTGCAGTAGAGAAGAAGATTGGAAATACAAATTTTGGAGTCATTTGCTTAAAATATAGCTCAGTAAAGACCCAGGACAGTGCCTGAAACACTGTGATTTTATCCCTCCACTCCCACCTTTTAAGGTAACTGAATTGTTTTAGGGAGGTCATTAGCAAAATGGAAAGACGAGATTACCTCAGGGAGAGCAATAAAGTATATGATCAGTTCCTACACCTAGGAATTAGAAGGACCTTCTTGGTATTCTGTTGAAAGGATCCTCAGGCCAAGCATGAGCTCATGGAACATGTTCCAAGGAATCCACAAAACAGATGACCAATGTGGTTTCCAAGGCTTTGGAACATCTTTCATTTTTATGTCTCTTAAATACTATTAATATTGCTACTATCTCTCTTTTATAGTTAAGAAATATATAGCTTGGAAAAAATAATGTATTTGTTTAAAGTGACCAGTCTCCAAAGTCTGCATGAGATCATGCCCCCTTGACTGTGTTATATGGAAAATTTGCCAAAATTTCCCTTCTTTGTATTCTCCTAACTGGAACCAAAAGACTTCCCAGCTGGGCACAGTGCATCTGGCTTGAGCATGAAACACCTTAGATAGTCATTACTCTAGTTCAGGCATGTTCTCTGGCTTCTACATGCACGTGCTGTGTTTGAAGTGAGCACACAGGCACAATCTGTTTCTTCACTGAGGTCAGTGGAAAACATTCCATTCCTGAACATGGCAATTCCTACATGATTTAGTAATGAAGCAATTTTGTAAGCAAGTTGACTTAATTTTAAAATTGTTAGAATTCCAAGTAACTTTGGCAATAGTCACATCAACCAGCCTCTTAGTTACCTGTCCCTCATCTAGGCGCTTTTAAACATGCATACACAGCATGCATACATCCTAACATTAATTGATTGTTTTGTTTTTGTTATTTCACACATACAGTTTAATGAGTGACATAAACATCTAGGAATTTAATTCTAAAGAATACAAATTTTAATTTTAAGGATTGTTAGGGCAGTGAGAAGTAATACCTCTTTTCACATAAACAGACTACACCAACATAGGCAGAAAAATTAAAGTATTCTTCACTCTGAATTACTTCCCCCACCCACTCCCTCACCCACCCACCAGGCTTTCTTCCCTCCCTATTTTCTAAGAGACAGCTTTATAACAAGAAAAATATGACGTCCTATACCACATTGATTTGACTCCAGCAAACTAACAAGAAATGGAATTTTTATTAGAAAGAGCCATAGCAGGAGTAGTAATATACTATACCCATCAGAGAAGTTGGTCTTATTCATGAACCCATGCTGGGTTAAGAAGGAAAAAAATGGGGGGAGCTAACTTCAAAGCATTACTGAAAGATGATTAACACTCTGGCAACAAATGGAAATTACAAGCCACTTTGATGTGGGAGAATTTTAGTACCTAAGTTTAAAGAAAGAACACCTACTATATAAGTTTAATCATTTAAAAAGTCCAATAATATACTTCCTTTGCATGCTGGAAATCAGTAATTACCTAGGAGAATAAACAAAATTAAAACTCAGCCTCCAAAACTACACCTTAAATGCAAAGCCCACAAATATTCCACCCTCATTACAGTTCAGCAGCAAAAGGCCAGCTCTCACATGTACAGTACAAAAAATTACTCTCCACTTTCTCATTTTGCACTACCACAATCCTCAAGATGTTGTGAACATTAACCAAGCTGATTGTACAACCTCATATTAAGAATTAACTCAAGCTCAACTCCAGTAGATTGTATTCAATTTGGTATATGGCTGCAATGACCATTCCTGCATGAAAATGTGCTGATACTTAATTCAAAATAAAATTGATAATTATCTGAATTTGCTAGTCATGGAACCCTGAAAACCACTGTCATTTATACAGTATATGTCACAATGTATCTTTAGTATGGATATTCTTTAAGTTGATGTGAACATGGGCCATTTTACTATAAATTTCAGAAAAAAAATTAAACTACTAAAGAGCAAGGTAGGTAGATTAAAATGTTTGATTTTTCTTATAGAAATAAGTAAGACTCATAGTATAGTAAACTAATTCCATGTAATTCAAATGACATTTAGCATATAGACGTTAGATCTAATAATATTTACTAAATATTATTTTTGCTAGGTGTGGTAGCACGTGTCCTTAATCCCAGCAGTCAGGAGTCAGTGACAGGCAGGCCTCAATGAAATCAAAGCCAGTCTCGTCTACACAGCAAGTTCCAGCCTGCTGGGGCTTCATGGAGACCATGTCTCAAAAAAAAAATTGTACTTGGCAACCTTGAAATATTCTTAAAACCTAAATGCTGGGAAAATGAAAGTTTCTCTTCTCTCTCCTAACAAAGTGACATATCACTAGAAAATACTTGGAAAAATATATGAGGCAATCTGAAAAAAAAATTACTATGCTTCATTATACAGGATGCAAATGCAACTTTTAAAAAATATTCAGCCTGGCATTCAGGTCTGTGCACTTCTACAGTAGGTCAAAAGTCATTAGCCACCTGCTGAAAAGACACGCTAAGAAATAAAATGTCCTTCACAGTTGTTTTGCATTGGATACTCTCAAAGTAAAATGGATGAGGTAAAATCATCAATGCTTAAGAATGCTCAAACTATGCTCACAATGCTAAAAAACGATTTTAAAATAGTACTTGGTAACAGTCATCTAATTGAGAACATTCATGTTAGATTAAAATAGCACCGTGCGTACTATTAACATCATGAAAGATTTTTAAAAAATCAACCAGCTCAACACTGTGTGTTTATTGGTGTCTTCTTTTCTAGTAAAAGTAAGAGACTTATGATTCCAGAGATTCCCTTATGCTAGCAGTGTTCTGGAGACTGACCCAAGAGTCCTTCTGGATCTTTAAGACATTTTACAAGTCTGTTTGCACAGAAGCGGCTCTTGTATTTCTGCACACTAAAAATAACAGAAAACTTTATTATTTGACATGACTTTGTCATTATTCTATAATAACAGAAAACTTTATTATTTGACATGACTTTGTCATTATTCTATAATAACAGAAAACTTTATTATTTGACATGACTTTGTCATTATTCTATTAATAAGTTCTATCAGCAATTAGCAGGTGCCTAGTCACTAAACACTACAATCAGGTACTAACATAAGTGTCACATATACCTCAATGCATCTCATCCTTATAACAACGGTATGACGTAAATAATACTTATTGTCATTTCAGAAATAAGGAAAACAGATTTAAAGGGTCAAGTAACTGTCTCATGGATATACAAATAGTAGGTGACTGTGTTTCATGGATGGAAAAGTGACTTTTCCTTCAGAAAAATGAAGGAAATGTGAGGCTCTGAGTGTGGCGGGCAACCTGATGAAAGAAAACGCACTGAATGCCAGATGAACGGGCGGAATAGGGACCAATGCCTGCTCTTTCCAAATTTTCTCTAATATTGTTTGAATCTCAGTGGTGCTTTATAAGCAGAAACACAAAGGTAAAAGAATTGTAGACAGGTTTATAAAGCAAAGGTTACTTTCACCAGATGAAACATTAGGAAGTCTAAGTTTTCTTGCTTTACTTAAAAGATGGTTTGCTGTTGTGTGGAACCGCAAATATCCAATCTCAGTGTCCAAACTCTGGATGACAACTGCTGAATAAACAAACATTTCTGTACCACATTAGATTTGATAGCTAGATAGGTCCATAACCTATCTGTTAGTGTTGTTACTATCTGTTTTGTATTAAGCTTCCTAGCTAATTTGCTTGTTTATTAGCTAAATGATTTTCTTAATGGCTACCCTTTTGACAAATGAAGAAATCTTTTTGATAGGTCCATAACAGTCCCAGACTATTCACCTTTGAAGCTAGTTCCTAATTTGCATGGAAGGCAGCCCTGGAGACTGGTTTCATGAAGGGTCAGTACAGTTCAAACTTCACTTTGAGGGTTCGGACTCTACTGGGGTTGCCCTTATTGAACTGATTCAATCCAAGCTGGCTTACAAACCTTCAACTAATTCATGATATGAGGGCTCAAGGTCCTTTCCAGGTACCTTAATCCAAAACCTATCACCATATTATGGGATATGACATCAGTGTGTCAACAAAAATGTGTTTGGTCATTTAAAAATAAGACCTTTCTCCTTTAAATGTGATATTATAGGCCTCTAAATCTGCAAATATAAATTAACCTAAATAACTCATGATTAATATATTGCTTGTCAAAACGGAGATTCTAGCCTATTTCAAGAAAAAGAAACCATTAGACCTTTGATAATAAGGCTGGAAAAGAGTTCCTTCTCTATACCCAAAGCAAAGGAAATTGAATTCTCTTCTTCTACTGGAGACATTTACTATTTATTTCATGGATAAAGATCAAATTATGCATATTCTTCTGACATTCAGTCAAGAATCAAGGTCAATCAGGAGATTTTCTCTCACACCAACACTGTAACAGCATGACTACAGATGTTCTAGTTCTTTTCACCATGAGTTTTTCACTTTTGTTTTCCCTCTCCAAGCAGCAAAGATTTCTTCATTTGTCAAAAGGGTAGCCATTAAGAAAATCATTTAGCTAATAAACAAGCAAATTAGCTAGGAAGCTTAATACAAAACAGATAGTAACAACACTAACAGCAATCTGTACATGCAAATTAAAGCAGTAAGGGTTGCTCTGATAAGCACTTTTAAACTGTTAGTTGTACTGGAAAAATGAGCATCACCAATTCAAGGGGTTAGAGAGCAGCTTCAAAAGTCTGCTTATCTCACTTGGCTTCCACAAAATTCTCAAGAATGATTTTGGAATTCTATCTGAGGAAAGATAAAGACAGAAGCCCAAGAAAAAGCTATGGAGATACAGGAGTGGAGTGATGAACCTCACCTTCTAAACAATCTCCTCTGTTGTGGTGCCTGATTAAAGAGAACGTTCACTCACTGCTGGAGTAGTTTAAACAAGAGAGAGCCCAATCAGTTCTGAGGTGCTCTGATTTCTCTCAGAACTGTTCTCTCAGAACCCCATGTTTTGATTCTTCTGTCTAACGAAGGGTGCCCTCTCAGATCTATTGAATGGCATATGAGAAAGACATGAGTAATCTTTGATAAGAGTTTTTACAAAGGAATAAGTTGTTTTCTGAACCTGTTGACTCAGAACAGCACAGAAAGCTACAAGCAGATGCCATCCACCTAAGCCCATATGTTGATTTCAACATTTGTGAGAACACCTTGGTTTCCATGTCATTGCTGTTTTCAACATCACTGCTGCCACATCTCATGCACACGTACAGTGTTCTAAGTTAAGAGCTTAACTGAGTCACAAAGAAATAGGGGATCTGGCATAAGATTAAAACACTACATTCAGTTTGGCTTGTTAGAGTTAATTCCATCAGGATTCTAAGCATAGGACTGATTCCACTGATTTAATTCTAAGTAAGCTGAGTACTCTGCATGTGAAGAGCAGTGTATAGTTCTAAACGTACTCAAAACATGATTAATAAAGTTATGCAAAAGTTCAGTTTGTAAAGGCTGGTCACAAAGAGTCCTTCCCCAAGCAGTCACCCCCCAGGCCTCTATTCTTACTTGCCCCTCTCTTGAGCAAACTGCTAACATGTGTTTAAGAAAAGTCTTAGGACCCAGGTGAACTCCACAGTAGAAAGACTAATAGCCAACCTCATGAACACAGTATCAGAATTTGAAATACAGAGTTATCAACTGAGAAAAATCAGGATCTTCACGGTCATATTTTACATGATCAGTAGATGGAGGTAATTTTGTAACTTCTGGTGGAGGAATTAACAGAACTGTAAATATCACTCAATAGCCTATTTAACAAAAATGTCTTCAGTTTTCCACAAAAAGTTAAGTGATTCTTAAACATTTAAATGATTAAAGGGGATCTGTTAATACTAACTTCTCTTTGATTTTAACGAAGGAAAGAAAAAGCTTCCTGATCAAATCTTATCAAAATGCTTTAAATGCTTTGTCCAGGGTGGGGTTGAATAATTCCTGTCCTCAGATTTAAGTCAGTAAGAAGGTACTTCTACCAATGCATTGGGAAAGCAGCATTCCACCAGCCCAAATCACTGCTCTGCTTTAACTGTGAAGTGTCCTGTCTCATTCTACAGGGAACCTGGTGGTCTTGGTTATCATTGCATTATGCTGATTCTGAAAATATGAGAATGAGAAGGTAAGATGTATCAGTCATTCATGTTTAAGAGATCATTTAAATTAACTCTATAAAACAGAAAGTTAAAGTCTCAAGGGTAACTGGTCAAAGATAAAGAAACCACTTCAAGTACATTATAAATTCAAAACTATTAAATAAGTAATGAATTTTATTTAAATTTCTCCCATAGAGATCAGTAGTTATAAGAGTGTAGTCAATTAATTTAAAAATAGGAAATATGCATTTAATTTGTTAAGCCATACATTTTCAATATTTCTGGTTTAAAATTTTTATTCTAAATAAAAATTATCTGCTCTGGTTTGAATTTACAAAACTATTACTTTTGTCTAGAAGTCTGAGATAAAACTTGGTAAAATTACTTCATGCATCTCATATTTTCAAAATTCATTTAAAATCACTAGTTTAATTTTTTAATGAAAGGACTTGCTTTCTGCACTTAAAATAATTATAGCACTACATACTTAAAATATTGTACTTACTAACAATATTTAACAGCTTTGTGATAGCATTCAATTTTTAAATTTTTCCACTTAAAAAATTTGAGTTGAGTAATTAGGGATGAACAACTCTAGGCACTTTGGAATTTATGTGCAGAATTAAATATGCATCTATCTATTTATTATAATAATTTTAAATGCCAAGAATTTTAGATTTTCTACAAAACACATTTACAGGGGGTATCTTACAAAAGTTTTAAAATTATTTTTGATTGACCAATAATTATATCCAAATAGGGCATAATGTAATGTTTTCTTTATTATATATTACAGTTCAGTATCAGTAGTTAATACATCTATGACCTCAACAATTTATTTTTTTTCATTCTTCTAGGTGGTGAGAGTATTACAAAAATATTTAAAAGAAAAATTAGGACTTGGGGTTAGATATATTGCTCAGCAGGGAAGAACACTGGCTGATTTTGCAAAGGACCCTGATTTGGTTCCCAGCACCCATGTGGCAGCCAACAACCATCCATAACTCCAGTTCTAAGGATCAGACACCCTCTTCTGGCCTTCTTAGGTGTTGTACGCATATAGTGCACTTACATGCAGGTACAACATAAAATATAAACAAATAAAACAATTTTTTAAAAAGAAAGAAAATTAGGACTAGACATCATTTTGGCGTAGAAATACTATCCAGCCCTTATGAAGGCAAGACTCCTACCCAGTCTGATGCAAAATGGACACAATCTTGAGAGGAAAAAAAAAAATCAAGTTACTGTACTATTCTTTGATTAATTCCTCAACTCATGTACAAGTACATGACCTACAGTTTCTTGACATTTTTTCCTTTAGATAGATACAGAAAGCACATTTCCTGTTGATCCTCAAACTCTCAATGTGAGACCATCCTCAGTAACAAAAATTCTAAAGTTAACTTCTGACTTCTAGAAGAATGAAACAGTAGTTTTGAGTTCCAAATTCTTCCCTTGATAAAATTAAGGTCTGTAGAATTCCTTTAAGCAGGAATGCTCTATTAAGAATAAATCTAAAATTACAATTTTCTCATCAGCCTACCCTGCTGAAACTCCTCAGCATACCTGTGACAGCTGAAGTGTTGTGTATTATGCATCTGCAGAGCTTAAAAGAGACTACACCAAGTGCTCCAGGCAAGGAAAAAGACCTTCAGTCAACGGCCCAGAGAAATGATAGGGGAGAAAAAACATTGTGCAACTGCTTCTTATATAAATAGATTCATTTCCTGGAGCTGGGTAAGTAAATATTTATCTTAAAAGTAGCTTCTACATTCTTTTCACACACATGCTCTTTACCACCAATAATGGGAGAGCAATTAATAACAATACCGATTTCATTTACTTCCAACATTTTTCTCAACATTGTAACTGTGGCGTATTTTATCACTTCCTATTCTCTCAAACATATACTCAAACCCAGATATAGATACATGGGAAAGTTAACTTTCATGTACCTCAAGTGAACTTTCTAAATTCATACATACCATGTTTAAAAATAAGGTAAAACTCCAAAATAATAAATGGCTCTACTCTCCCTTAATAAAAAAAGGAACGTAATCCTACTCAATAGCCAATTTCTTATTATCTACTGATCCATCCTCTCATAATGTGTATATATTGCCCAGTAAAATGACATTTAGTGCTGTGTAGTGCTGAAACTCAGAGTAACAGAGCAGATCCAGTTTGAAATGCTCACTACAGCTCTATCTTCATTCAAGAACGTCCCAGCATGTTCTAGATAAACCTAGAGACAAGCTATCAGAAGTCACCCACTCATTGCCAGTGAGACTGAGTGCTTTACAACTAATGGGCTGGTGGTTGCTATCAGCTGCTTTTCTCACCAGGAGTTGCAAGAAAAAAATTGAGGGCTGAGATTATTGCTCAGTGGTAGAGTACTTGCCTAGGTGAGGCTCTAAATTCAATTTAGAGCCTGCAAAAAACTCTGCCAAAAAATGAAAAAAAAAAAAAGAACCCAAGTAAAGAAACAAAACCATTGACTCTCTTTTTACAGTTTCAAGAAAAAAAATGCAAGTAAAGTTGCTAAGTAGGTAATGTTATTGTCTTTAAATTTTATTCCTTTCCCCCTTGGTAGCACTTGGTCATATACTGAAGACAGAATAGTCTGCTGGAGAAAACTTCATGCAGAAGGACCAACACACAGATAGGATGCCTTTGATACACACATTTTATAAATATAAATACAAAGCAGAGCACTTCAACATATTGGCCAGAACATGCAAACACCATATCTGCAATGCCTAAGAATTACATGACTATATAAAACATGATCGTGTCACTGGCACAAATTAAAATGAATGGACCCAGTTTTTCATTTTGCAGATTTAAAGCAAAAAAAAATTCATTAGGAGCTGGGCATGGTAACCTTTAATCCCAGCACTCAGGAGGCACAGGCAGGTGGATTTTTGTGCAGTTGAGGACAGCTTGCTCCCCACATGGGGTTCCAAGCCAGCTGGGGCTACAGAGAGACCCTGTCTCAAAAAGATTTAAAAAAAATCATTTGAGCACGGGAAATACATGTTCTCACACAGATGCTACAATAGCATAAACTCACAGAGCCTTTTTGAGAGAAAAGTTGATATAGATGAGTCAAACACTGTTAAAATGTTCATAGCCTATTACTTAAGTTTATATCTAGTCATTTATTTTTAAGAACATAGAGATAGGCATAAAATTAATCTAAGTATACTCTCATCATAGTATTATTTATAATGTCAAATAATTTCTAAAATCTCAATAGTAGAGGACTGACTGATACAGACAAAATAAAACGTAACACGACAGCTACTGAGAAAGCAGCTTATAGAAAGGCATCTAGTGACGAGAAAAGGATTACTGTCTAATGCTCACTGAAGAAATGCAGGCTGAAAAACAGAATAAATATCAGAGCCTGCAGTTTGTGTCTCCTGGTTTTTTTCATCTCTGCATGCACGTACGCATGGACTTAGCCAAAGAATGTTCAAACAAATGAGGTCAGTGCTTACCGCTTTGTGGAAAAATAATTGGCAGTTTGAATAGCATTGTTTGCAAAATATTTGTATTTGTTTTTTTGCCTCTGCCTATTTTCCAACTGAATGACTGCAATTCAAGAAAACAATGGAAGGAAACATAATTGCCTGAAAAATAAACGTGTAACTTCTTACTCAGGTACAATGTGGTTTCTGATAATAGAATAGCACTGCTCAGAATAATAAAAACAATCTTCTGCAAAAGACTAACGTGGACTCTGCCTAGAGATGTGGAGAAAAGAGCATCATGTCTGTACCTGCACCAACCTATTTAGACAGATTCCCAACACACGACTCGAATCTGTTCTCAGGATAACAGTCTAATCATCCTCAGAAGAATCAGAGACATAGACAAAGCTATAAGCATAGCATGTAACTAGCAAGAAGGCCAGGAGCTCACTAAGGCCTCAGGAAAGCCTTTGTACAGCTACAGAACAAGGATAGTACTGTTGATCTTAGACAAAGGTTTTTGATTTTTTTTTATTTTGTTTATTTTATGCGTATGAGTGTTCTGCCTGCATGTTTGTAAGTGCGCCTATGTCATACAATGCCTGGGGAGGCCAGAAGAGGGCACCAGATCCTCTGGAACTGGAGTTATGGACACTTGTTAGGTACCATGTGGATGCTGGGACCTGAACTCAGGTCCTCTACAGTAGCAGCGGGTGTTCTTAACCAATGAGCAGTTTGCAGGCCTCTTACACATCTTTTTAGCCCAAATAATTGCTCATTTCTCAGAGGTCACTGTTCTTTCATAAATAACAAAAATTCTTTGTATATTTTAAACAGTTAAAATATATTAGTTTTCATAATCTAATGTATTACATGCTACACTTTTAATTGTATTTTAAAGGCCATTTTGGACCTGTTCACTGAGCATGTAGTAGACGTAAAGAGTTATGGCTCAGCTGATCACTCTGCATATGGAGCTACAACTATAATTTGCTGAATGAACAAATACCAATCAACAAATATTTACTGAGTGTTTTCCTTGGTGCAAGAATTATGTCAAGTACTGAAAGAAATTTATGGCCAAATCATTCACCAGATACATGCAGGATAAGGCAATTGTATTTTTCATAAACAGAATGACAATAACTACTAAATATTTATAAACATGAATAATTAACTAACTCTTCTACTTGTCTGGTTAGATCCTTCTCTAAATAACTGAAAATATTTTATTGCTGTGCAGTGCCATTTTCTCAAACTTTGCTTTTTATGATGTCGAAGCATACACAGCAAAATACTTCTTATTTTAAGTGATTTTAGATTTACATTTGGTGGCATTAAGTATCTTCAAATTGTTGTGCGATGATTGCCACTATTCCTCCCAGAACACTTCCATCTTCTCAAACCCTATTTGCACCTACTAAGTAGTAATTCCCATCACTCCTTGCATAGTGCCTCATGGCCAGCATTCTAACTTCTGTCTATAAACCTTGTATCTCTTAAGTGAAATCAGACCTTTTTTGTCCTTTCTGTCTAGCTTACTTACTTCACTTAATATAATTTCAAGGTTCATCCATTTTCTGATAGTTGTCAGAATTTTGTTCTTTTTTTAAATGCTAAACAATATAACACTCCAGGGATATACCAAATTACCAAATTTGGTTTATCCATTAATCTACTGACGGATATTTGAGTTGTTTCTGTCTTTTAGATATTGTAGAGACTGCTATGGTAAATATATTGGCATATGACTATCAATTTGGTCCTTCCTTTCAATTTTTGGGAGTGTGTATCCAGAAATTAAACTGTTATGGTTGTCTGTGCTTTTAAAAACTCAGACTTTCCATAAGCTTAATGTTGCTTTGTTTTTCATAACTATCGAATGTAATCTTCATATTAATTTTAAAAATATTTATTTATTATTTTAATTTTTGTGTATAAGTTTAATGCCTGCATGCATGTAAGTTCCTCCTTGTCATGCAATACCCATGGAGTTCAGAAGAAGGTATCAAATTCCCTGGAACTGGAGTTACAGATGGTGTGTAGCTGCCACGTGGATGCTGGGAATCAAAGCTGGGTCCTCTGCAAGAGCAGCCAGTGTTGTTAATTGCTGAGCCATCTCTCCAGACCCCATATTAAATTTTCAACAGCAAAGGAGTTATTTTATTCTTTCACTGTATAGTTTAAAAACCTAAGTAAAAACTGGAAGCTCAAGGGCTGGGGTTTGATTCCTAGCATCCACATGAGGGCTAACAACTACCTGTAACTTCATTTCCAGGGGATCTAATGCCCTCTTCTGATCTCTCTGGGTACTGCCCGACACAGGTGTACTTAAATACATGCAGGCAATACACTCATGCACATAAAATAAAAATAATTAAAAAATATTTTTAAAACCTGGAAGTACTGTTTATAGAGCTAAGCTAAACTCACAATGTCAGCCAGTGCTAACCAACTTTCCTCTTGTAATGGCATCCATAAATATTTTTCCTGTTTCCTGGCCCCTTCTAACTTCTGCCCTTCAGTGTCAAACATCAGAGCACTTGACTTCCGTCCTGTAGCCTGACATGTTCTGCTCCACTATCAACACATTCTTACCTCCCACTTCCAGATAACACATACATATTTTCATCATGTCACAGCAGCTCACCATTTTACTGTTAAAATAATAGTTAACAGGAAGAATTCCACTCAAGTGGAGTAAGAGCACAGCAAGGAACTTCAGATAAAATTAGGATCCTCTTCCAACAAAATACTTGTTCTCTTACCACCTTAAAAACTACATGTAATACCACCAGCTTATAATATAGATGCTACAATCTGTTACAGAGTGTGGTCTAAAAAAGACGCTCCTTAAAAATGAGGATTTGTTATTAATTATTAAATTATGTAAATAGAAATAAGGTAATTCATCCCCAGTGTTCATGGAAATATAATCTAGACCTCAAAAGTCACCATTTTAAAAACATTATTAATTGCACATTACTGACTACTTGAGAAGAGAAATGTAGTTTCTCTTGAACAGAGAGTTATTACGCTTTGCATGTGATCCATAACTTGAAGACACCAGTAGCATGATGAAGTTATTAAAGTCTTTCTCACAAAGTAAAGAGCATAATAACTCACAGCCACCTTCATCAAAGCTGGTGAGTGATGGAGTTTATGGAGGGTAATTACCCTTCAAATAAAGTATGCGGCAGTTTCTTATTATAAATTTTTATTTTTAATACATAAATTGTCACACTTTGCTCTCAAACAACTTAAAGCAGGCTGAATTACATGATTAAATCATAAAAGGAAATGACTTCATATTTGTTCATTTCTCATCCACAACATCCAACATATGCTTTCTTTCCATTACCACAGAGTCCAGTGATCGGTACTCAAGTGTACTGAAGCTGCTTATGTGCACATTAAGTGAAGTAGGACATTCCTCAAGTATTTTTATAGTGAGGAAGAACAAAAGACTTTTTAAAAAAATGTACAAATGCCATACATTTTTTGGGTCTTAAATTAGAAGCAAATGAGCCCATTTTTGCAAACTCTACCAACAACGATAGGAACAACATGGAAATAGCTGTCATATTGCACGGTACCACTTCATAAACCTCAACTCACACACTACATAGGCTAAACTGGACAGAAACGATTGCGGAAATACCCAACATGTCTTCACAATAGAAACACTGTATTTTTTAATCTCTAGAAAGCCCTATAATTGGGTGAATTTTCCATTCATTTGCCAAGGGCCCCATACCTTGCAGGAGTCATGAATACCTAGGAGTACTGTGGGATGGAGTACTGCTGCACTGGAGCTCTTTCCCAAGGCTGAATGAGGCCTTGCCCATGCACAGTGGTGTATTTTCCAAACCCTTTTATAAAAGCTAGGACATGTGTCCCACCTATGGGCCAGTTGGAACATGAGAACTTAAAGCAGCACAGGAGACAGGTTAATTGTATATAGAAACAGGCCAAATAGGTCCAGCTCAGGGGAGCTCTGTGGGTCGGGCAAGGCCTCAAAATAGAAATATCAGGAGCTCCATCTATTCCTTTCCTGCCAGCTCACCATCCCCAACTGAAATAGGCTGAACAGAGTATGGACTGGGAAACTGTTTGGCGGGAGAGGAATAAAAGGTTAATGAGGAAGCACCTGTCCTTGGCCTTCTCCCGGTACAATGATTCCAGGCTGAGGGAAGACTATGTGAAACTGATCACTATGATTCCAGAACAGTGGCCAGCAGCCTAAGTTTACAAACACCAGCTGAAGAGAACAATTCCATCAGACCTGTCTCTGGCGCGTCTCCGCAATCTACCACCCACTTTCTTCTCGTGGCCACTGCCCTTGTTCATGGCCCACCCTTCTGTCCCATGATCTAAAGCTCTGAACATGTTTCCTTGTTCTCCCCTGTGTCTGTTACTTAGCCAGTTCTCCACATATCTACCACAATTTTCTTCTAATCCCCCAGTTTAAATGCTTTTGAATAGTTTCCACTTGTTTAGAGCAGAGGCTCTCAGACTTTAAATGGTCTTGTGTTCACCTCATGGACATTTAAGTAGCTGCTGGGAAAGCCTTCTTTACTCCTTTTAAGTAAAACTGGGATGGAGCCCTAATAATCTGCATTTCCTCCAAGTTCTGAGCTGCTAGCTACTGCTGGGCTTATTTTCTCAACAAATGCTGTACATCAAAATGATGTAGAGAGATAAACTAAATGTGTTCCTCCTCTCCCCTCCCCACCTTTCTTACTTAATTCATCAGGAAATTCTGACTTCCAGCCATACAGTAAACCACTGAGTTCCAAAATTTCAGCAGAGCATGTAAGACTATCTCTGTTCCTGGACTTACTCTGCCTAGAGACTCCTATTTAATTATTAAAGAATAACTGTGCTCATCTTATTTTTAATTTTATGTGTATATGTGTGGGCCTAGACGTATGCATGTGCATCATTTGTGTGCAGGTGCCCATGGAAGTCATGAGAGGACATCAGATCCCCTCAAATTGGAGTTATAGGTGAGCCATGCAATGCAGTTGCTGGGAACCAAACCCAGGTTCTCTGCAAGAGTAGTAAGTACTCTTAACCATTAAGTATCTCTCCAGACTCAACCCACATCCCTGACAGCTCATCTTTAAAAGAGCTGAATGCATTCCTGAAGGAATTTGTGAAGATTAAATTACATAATGCATGGTAAATGTTAAACCAATAGTTGACACTAAGTCATGTTTCAGTTAAGTCTTACTTGCTTTTTCTTTTTAAATTATTCAACAGATGTGTATGGCTCAAACCCTGTGGACAAGGCTATACGTTTGCTGAGGACATAAAGAAAGGAAACAAACAGAACACCTGCCCTCAGAAAGCTAACAGCACAGCAGCAATCACATAGTACGCTAGTCAAGAGCAAAGTTCAAGACTTCTTAATAAATAATTCACAAGGAGGTGGAAGGAATATTAGGAAAGTGCCCAACAAGAGCACCTAAAACTCGAGACCTGAGGTTTGCAGGTACAGAAGAGGAAAGAAAAGAGCCTGCCTTCCGGGCCAGCAAGGAGCTTGACCAAAAACCCTTAGGTAGAAAATGCTTAGGTATACCAAGGACAGAATCTGGTATACCTGGAAGTGACTGGTCACCCAGAGAAGCAAAAGGGGCGGGGGGCAGACAACAGTGGAGAGCGAGAAAAGTGGGAGGACTAAGAAAATTTAGAAGCAAAAGAAAAGCATTCTGGTGTCCTAGCAATTAGGTCTTTATGGGGAGTCGACAGGAACTCTCCTTCCAGGCAGACAGCGCTCTCTTCGTTTTCCCCTCTGGATGCCAGTCAGCAACCCACGCAGCTCACTGCAAATTCTAGCAGCGACTTGAGGACTTTCCAGGGAGTACACAGCACAGAAGCAATTTTAAGAGAGTCCATTTCTAGATGCTTAAACTTCATTTATATTCTTTCTGAAATCCAACAGCCTGAGAAAAGCTCTGGAATCTACAAATTTTCCTGTTCCTTCCCTGGTTTTCTGGCTTAGGTTTATAGAGCTTATCTCATGGTGGACAAATTTCCAGGCTGAAGTGAGTGACTAGAAAAATGACTAGAAAAAAAAAACACTTTCTTTTGCACCTTAGATGAGTTTTGATCTTTGGTTTTAAGAAAAGAAAAGGCAGAGATTTCAATAGTACATTTAGGATAACTTTGGGCATTTTCATAATAGAACTCTGTTTAACACTCATCCTAAGATATCTGGGACAAAAGCCATCCTAAAAATTCCTTTGTTATCTGAAAATCAAATTAACCGGGTATCTTCTATTTTTATTTGCTAAATCTGACAACCTCATCTCCATCTGCCCTGTGCCCCACAAATCACAGAGCTAATCCTGATCATGACCACAAAATTAAACATTCATTTCATAAGGAAAATGGATACATTAAGTTACATAGAAGATACTGCCTGACATTATACTGAAGGAAAAGCTTTTCTGTACCTGGAGCTTTTTCTTTTCTTGCCTCACACCCCTCCTCACAGAAACCTGGAGTGGCATACCACCTTCCCAGTAAGTTTCCATCACTGAGCACATGTAAAAGAGATGCTGTCAACTAAAAACTAAAAACTAGGAAATGACTGTCCACTGGTGTCTCAGATACAATCAACAGTATACATAGTCAAAGAAAACTTTAAAAGGAAAGATGATTTTCCACGAAAGTACAATTTCTACCCCACCAAAAAACCTGGAAAAAAGGAACCAACTTGATTCCCATACCAACATCCCCAGTAATAAATATAATTAGAGAGAGAGAGAGAGAGCAAGAAAAGAAAGGAAGCTGGCCAGAAAACACACTGAAAGGACAGCACTTGATTCTGGATTTCTATTACTTGCAGCCTGAGAACCTAATATTGACAATGGAAATAGTCCCAAACCTGTGGTGCTGTTTTCTTTAAATATTATGTCTTACTTCTCAACAAATAGAGTAGTTTTATTTCCCTTCAAGTGCCTTTCCTAACTACGGTTTGGAATATTTTTCTTTTCTATAGCTGCCAATCATATATATTATTCGCATCTACTTTAAACTCACTTTGTAATAAAGGATTTCAAAACTTCTCTCCTTCCTTTAGGGAAAAAACAAAAGGGTAAAACAAACAAGGAAAAGGACTTCATATAATCCTTTCATTTCAGATGCTGATTTCTTCCTGCTATGAACTTCACACCAAAGCTCTGCTTTACTGTGCTTCAGAGATGAAAGAAGCTCTTATATCCTATAAAGAGAGGGTTCATCTTTGGTATAAATGTTATAGAGGTCTTAGGAATGATTTAATCTTTGAAGAAAATATAACCTGTTCTGAAAGAGCCTCGGTTTGAAATTCTCCCAATGTTGAGTTCTTAAGAATGTCCATTTCACAAACCAGATGGAATAGCAAACTATCATTGCCCAGTTCCACACTTATTCTCATGACTTTGCGCCAGTAAGTTTCTTAAGCTTTTGTTGTCTCATCTACATGAGGCGCATGACAAGAAAAGAATCATAAGGTAATTGCAGATACTGAAAGGTATCATTCTTAGAACAACGCTTGGTCTACGAGAACACCATATTAATAATGTAAAATGTTTCTAGGCTTAGTCTATACATGCACGTCTCTGTACATACTATCTAACCTCACTTACTTCTCTTGAAATGTGTAATAAAGATCAAGGTTTCACAGAAAAAAAAAAGTGTGTCTTTTATTTCCTGTCAAAGCTCAGAGCTTGAAGAAAATTAAAATTATTTTACAAATATAGGCTGACTGAGAAGCCCCGCGGTGTGGTACAAATGGCTCAAGGACCTGGTTCTCAGCTAAACTATGACTGACTCCAGAATTCCTTTATTCCCTCCTCACCTACAGAACGAGAAGGAACCCACTGAACTCCTAATATTTCTTGCAGAACTAAAACTCTTGTTTTACAGCCTTTAACATTAATGTCAAACTTGTCAGAAAGGACTTCAGTAACTCTTACCAAAGGACTTCCATGAAGCAATCTTTCCGGAAATTCTAGTTCCCCGTGCACTTATATTATAGAATATATCTCCTGCAACTGTTTATATTCCCTATTCTTGTAGAGTCAGGCAATAAAATAATGAGGAATTATTAAAAGCTCCCTTTACGAGATGTGCCTGGTAGGAAAAAAAAGTCTACTCATATGATATGCAACGTTTTATCCATATTAACAAATACTGTATTCTTTTAGTGATAGGATCTTTTTAATGACAGATTTTGTGGAATTGGCAGAGATCTCAGAGCAGTTCTACTAAATATGGGGCAATCCACCAGGAGATATCTGGCAATGTCTGAAATCACTTTTGTTATCACAACTGAGGAAGCACACTGGCACCTACTGGCTGTAAGCCAGGGAGCTGAGAAATACTCTTGATGTACAAAGTAGTCCTACAACAAAGAGCTACCTGACAAAAATGTGCAGCTGCT
The DNA here is from genome assembly GCA_035773235.1 of Eospalax fontanierii. Classification (NCBI taxonomy): domain Eukaryota; kingdom Metazoa; phylum Chordata; class Mammalia; order Rodentia; family Spalacidae; genus Eospalax; species Eospalax fontanierii. Next base: position 37,063,542 of record CM069527.1, read on the forward strand.
GAGGTCTAAGAGACTGTGCCTTGGAGCAGTGAGTCTTCCTCGGAAGAAGTACAAGCTCCTTGGGGGCCATTCCGAAATCCAGTTGCTCAGGCTGATGTGGAATGAGGGACACTGGTTCGAGGCTTCAGTTCAAAGACACATTATGCAATGTGCAGCACAACCCTCCTGAATGAAACTTTGTACCACAACTCACTCAACTTGGACATATTCCACATACCATATTATTTAATATTATTTAATAATAAACCTCTTTATTATTCCCTGAGCCTAGACCCTAACTCTACTTTGGCACAAAAAATAAATAAAATCCATTTTTGCTTGGCTCAAAAAATCCAGAATTTAAAATAAAAAGAATACATGAATTAAATGAATTTCAAGACAACAATATTTTGTTTATTTGATATTTTATCAAGCGTTATCCATCATTTTGAAAATGTCCTATCACCAATAACAATGCCATCCACACAATTTCTGTAGTCAATAGGACAATGACTATCAATTTTTATGCGTAGTTGCCCCATATATATACTGCACTCCTTCTGCAAATACAGGCTTTTGAATATTCCATATGTCTTCTTCCAGTGTATTCACAACTAAACATTTTGAATACTGAAATGTATTATTATAAGCTACATGTATTGCTCTTACAATGGTGCATAACATAATTTGAAATTACACATATAGGTAGGCTACATTATATATGGACTGCATCTCTTGGTGGCTGAAAGGGCTCCATAAAGCATGGACCACTTTCAAAAATGAAGCACTTCTGACTCCAGTGGCATTGAGAATCTTTGATTTGCAGATTACCTCTTTCGGTTCCTTTACTTTGTGGAAATCATACTGAAAGCAGAGAAGAACCCATCATGACTTCCAGTGGCAAGTCTAGGGTATCTCCACAAGTCATTCTCTCTTACAGCCCTGTGGACACTAGAGCTCTGTATATAAGGGGACTGCCTGATTCGAATTCACATAAAGTACTACCCCAAATGCAGAGCAGAACCTGACCTGCACAACATCTACATACAGGATATTGCCATGGGAACCATGACAAGGACAAACTGAGAAAGTCGTTGTCACCAGCCCACCAGAAACCTAGCTTTATTCATTCTGGTTGTTTGTCTGTGTGATCCTTTTCCATGCAAAAACAAGCTAAATGGAAACAGGAGTGACTCATTGCAGAGGTTTCTAATTTGGCAAGATTAAATCACCATAGGTTTAGTTTCCTTTGGAACAAAATGCCACAGACCAGACTCTGGAAAGAAAACAATAATAATCATCTAGCAAGCAGTCTCATACCTCATTTTATCCATTCAGAGGCAATCCAGGTTTCATTTCCCTGTAAGTGCCAAGGAGACCAAATGTCAGTTCTGATTACCCTGACTCCTTAATATGATTTTTTGTAATATTACCGTCTCCTTCCTGAAACCTTAATTTTCCCTCTTGTTTACTTATTAGGCAAACACTAATTGAGTGTTTCTTGTTTAAAATACTGGACAGAATGCTCTAGGGAATTATAAAGCAGAAGAGAATCTGCCTGTCTTTGACAACGTTACTACTTAAAATGGAGTCTAAACAAATATAAACATATAAACACAAGTACAGGGCAAAGCCAAGGAGAATGCTGAAGAGCAACATGCAAGTATTAAACGAACACAAATCAAATCTTAGAGAAGAGTCTTGTAGGGAGGTGAGCGCTAAAGGCAATTCTCAAAGATCTCTTTTAAAATTGTCTGTGAGGCAGATTTTCTCCTTTCAACTTTTTCCTTCCAGTGTGTGGGGCAGGGGGGTAATGTGGTGGTGGTTCCAAGATGTGTTCACTCAAAATCTAGCCTGCAGACCCCCAGTATCACACAACGCCATGCAAGTGTGAAGACACAAGAGACACAGGTCTAGCTGCAGGACAAATGACTATGGGTCTCCTTAGGACAGACAGAAATTTGACATGTGGCCTTTCATTTAAACTATCACAGAAGAAAAATAGAGCCACCTCATCCTAATCTCTAATCCAGTAAAACAACTCTCTCTCTCTCTCTCTCTCTGCCTCTCTCCCTCTCCCTTTCCCTCTCCCTCTCTCATCTCTTTCATCAATAACAATGTAACAATGGAGAACAGTAATGACAATGACCTTTACCTTTCAGGAAAATTGAACAAGGGCTTAAGACAGTATGCCTCCTATTTCAGGGGAGAGAGGAGGGCACCTTTACTTAATAAAACAAACCCTGGAGAGGAATGGTGGCATTTTTTTAGTTCCTCACATACACAAATATAAATCACTTTCCTCTTAGTGGAAGGACTGTTTGTTAACATGCACTTTACCCACAGATTCCTTCTGGAAAGAAAAACCTTGACTTAGGCTAATTTTTAAATTCTCTAGTAGAATCAATCTCATAAGCAATTAGGTCATTTTATTCCCCGTAGAAACACCCACTTTAACAATGATTTTTGTCACTATCTTGAGATTTATTGATTCATTTAATATTTACCCAGCACCCACTAAACTTATCCAAATCCCAATATCCAAGAATGCTTCCAGTGTAGAAGGAACACACTATACAAGGGGGGAGGGAGTAAATTATATGCCAAAAAAGGAGTAGGGCAAAGAGAGCAAGAGCTAGAGGTGAGGGGGCTGGAGAGCTGGCTCAGCACTGGCTGCTCTTGCAGAGGACTCAGGTTCAGTTCCCAGCACCCACACAGCAGCTGACTACCATCTGTAGCTCCAGTTCCTGGGAATCAGACGCCCTCTTCTGGCCTCTTTCGGTACTGTACACACGGTGCACTTACATACCTGCAGGCAAAACACGAATACACATAATTTTCTTTTTAAAGTTGGAGGTGAAGGTTTGCAATTTTAAATAGGGTAGTTAAATAGATCTCAATGAGAGAATGACTAGAACAGTTTTCAATTAATAGAAACTGATCTTTCTCCTCCAGTACAGGTCAATTCATATACTGCTTCATTTTTCCACTTTCATATGACTAGTTTTATTGCTAAATGGTAAGTAAAGTTTCCATTTCAAGTAAGGTGAAGTTCCACAAACAGAAAACTACCTGACAATCAAAATATTCCCTTCCCCAAATAAACTTATTCTCCACACCTACAAAAAACAAATGAGAAAATACAAGGAACAGGAGAGCAGTGGTCCTTAACAAAACTTAAACACAAAAACAAATCTCCAAAATCTCTAAAGTCAAAGAAATAACCTTGGCAAGAAATATTTGGGTTACAGAAAATAATGGAATTTCACTGTGGCCTGCAAATGCATGAACACACGAATGTGGAATACCTGTCACCTGTAGGGTGACAGCACTGATGAATTCTGGAGATGCTGCAGCTATGAGCCCCAGTCACTGATGTAAGTGCATGCTCAAAATGGCTGCTATCTTCTGTCAGCAGATTAGCTCTTAGGGTAGGCACAAATTCATAGAGTAACATAAAAGTCTTCAGATTACACCAATGCTGTAGACACAGAAGTGTCGTGCTGACAAGTGCTTTTGGATATTGCTCAAGCCGCATTCTATTCAACTAAATGATCTAGATAAAGTCCAAATTTGTAATTTCAATGGGAGGAGAAGATTATTCAATTAATGATGCCAAATGTGTTTGTAAAACCTACTGGAGAGATACCATTAAGGACTTTTATATTATGACATAGGTATATTTAATAAAAGATGGCATTTTAATAGCCACAGTAAATACACAGGTGGATGTTAGTGTGAATGTGTGTGAGTGAGCATGTGTATGCACACACGTGGAGGCCAAATCTTACTCTGTTGAAATAGGATCTTTCACTGAAATGGAAGCTCACTCTCCCAGGTATGCTGGCTGCCAGTAAACTCTTGGGATCCATATGGCTCCGTACCTGACTGCCTGAGTCAAAGGCATATAAAGATTTTTATGTGTATGTTAGGGACTTGAACTCAGGATCCCAAGCCTACAACATAAGCAATCCTACGTACTGTGCCATCTCTCCACCTCCCAAAGGTATTTTTATAAAAATAAAGAAAACAGTGAAGATAGATGTACAAATTTAATCTTCAATAATTTAAACTCTAAAATAATTGCCTTCAATAACTGAAATGCATAGAAATGAAAAAAAAATCTACCACATAACAAACTAAAGGAAAAGACACAAAGACAAACTGCAAAATCCCTGACAACAGGTTGCAGTCTTAACACAACATATAAATGTGTATGCATATGATATGAATGCACAAAAGAACAAACAAAATAAGCTAAGTAAGCAATAAGTGCCTGAAAAATTGTTCAACCTCAACAGTAATAAAAGCACTAATCATAGCTAAACTGTATACTCCTTGTGCTGGCCAGATACTGCTTTAACTGTCAAAATGGCCAGTTTAATTATCTTTCCATTATTGTCTGAAGTAAAACGAAAACAAGTCCCTGATTCTCAAGATAAGAAAACTGCATCACCTAAGGTCACATTTCAAAGTCAATATCACCTCAGAGTTGCTAGGATATTCTGCCTCTACAAATACAAATGGAAAGGAGAAAGCACATCACAGCATCATGTGCTGTCTAGGGCAGGCCTGTACCATCTAGGCCTATAAACCAGATGCCCCAATGCCTGGCTTTGCATAGTTTTAAGCTGAAAATGTTTTTCAAATTATTGAAAACCATTAAAACAACAATATGTGTGATACATCAAAATTATTTTAAATTTGTGCATTCTGATGCTGGTAAAGTCAATGTACTACTGGCAGCTTTCATAAAGATATAATGTCAAAAAACAATAGTATCAACAGAGACCAGAGTATATGACTTAGCTTCTGGACCTTAATAGAAAGTTTGCTTCCTCCCTACATGGGATATGTTACTTTGGATTCTCTTCTGTACTGTCACCACAACTGGCAATGAAATGCAACACACGGTAAGAACTGTATACACTTATTGACCTAACAATTTCAGCTTATCTAAAAGAAATGTAAATTCACAGATTTTTTTTTTTAATGTTGAAAACACTATAGTAGGGCAGAGGTGAGCATCTGCCTAGCATGTGCAAGGCTCTGGGTTCAATTCACAACATAGTGAAAAATAAATAAATAAACCTGTCTGGTAGTCTGGCAGTGAAAATACTGAAGCAATGTGAAGCTGGGATGTCAGATTCCAGGCCCTATGTATAGGGCTAGAAGAGACACACATGAAGCGAACAGTAAAACATGGATCCAGCGTTTTGACTCCCTGGGAATAAAACAGCTTCCCAGTTTCATCAAGTAATAGCTATTAAAACTGGTACTCCTGAAGCCCCATCCTTCAGAACTACCAGTGCCTTGAAATGATTACTACCACCATATTCTATGTTTATCTAAAAAGATAGCTTTAAGGTGGAATCATATCAAACTACAAGTATTACGAGTTCTATGATATATTTATTTATTAAATCAAAAGGAAGAAAAACATACAATCTGTCCCAAGTGAGGATGAACCCCAAACTGACAGTTCACTTTCAGAAAAATAACATCCATCACATAAATTAACATAATTGCTCAAATTTTGTTTTACACTGGGCTGACATTTCATTTACAAATTTGCTTTACTTTATAACTGCATAAGTGCTATAAACTAAGACATTTACTCCAAGTTTGAACATCTTTAAGGCACATTTTGACAAACGTAATTAAATCAAACTGGAGGCAAAGATATTTTTCTTTGAAAAGAGTTTATATATCTCACAGGTTTGGTGAGCACATGGGCATCTTTTGGCTTATGCAACCAGCTTATCATTTTAAGGAAAATCAAAAGGCCCTTCCCTGTCACTCAGGGTTGCGAGGCAGAGGCAGAGGAGAATGGGGGAAGAACGTGACACAAAAGGTGCTGCTGCATTCAACAGAAAGCCATTAACCTTTGTGAACTTGGTTTTCTCTTTCACAGGGTAGGGTCATGGTTTAACTTCAGGCTATATAAAACAGTAGTGGTACTTTAGGCTTACGTATACGATGTATAAATCTAATAATATGCAACATTAACAAGCAATTACACAACAGGCCAGGCATTTTACATGTATAAAATATCTTACATGCATCACCTCAAGGAATAATTATAGCTACCAAAGTGTGTGAATAGTGTACAATAGTCTTGTTTAAAAAGTAAAAAGGTGAGCCATGCAGAGGTTCCACAATGTGCCCACAACCAAGAGCTGATAAGAGGCACAGCAAGCTTCGTGCCAACTGTCTGTTCCAGAAGACACTCCCTCAATAAGCAGGAGAAATTATGGTGCCACTGAGGTATAGTGTTTACCAAGATGAGAGTGCAAATGTTTCTTCTTTTAAACCCAACCTTCAGAAAGAAGAGACTTTTGTCACTGAGTCAAGCAACTTCCAGAATGCTGTTATTCAATTGACAATAGGCTCCTCCCTACAAAAGTTGAGACACTGAGAATAACTTTATTTTTGAAAAATTTCAGCATTCTAGGAAGCAATGCCAACACTAATTTCCTCTTCTCTGGATTCTGAATATCCTTTCCCCAGTGTTTCCTCTCTTTGTGAGCCTGTGGAAAATGCTGGGCTAAGCCACCAGGCATGCAGAGTACTTAGAGGAAGGAGCCAGAAATATCACCACCAACTATGTGGAACTGGAGAAAAACTGCTTGGTTAACATTACAAAGTTAGTGAGCTAAAACCTCAGTAGAGCAAGGCTTAAGGAAATACTACTTTTTCCCATCTTCTATGTAGCACTAACGACAAAGAACATCAATTTCATTCCCATCAGCAAATGGGCCTGTTTTCAAAAAGCAACCAAAATGATTTAAAACAATTATAACTTTTAGATATGAAAAAGTTTATTAGATGATATCATTCCAACCATCCCCAAACTCTATCCCCTGGAATCATATATGCAATATATTGAAAAATAAAGATTTTAAAGTGCTACAAGTCTACCTATTTTACATTCTTTGGAGAAATTCTAAAAGGCCCAAAAGGAGTTTATAACTCCCAGTAAGTGTGACTAAAATTCTGTGGGTTTTCTTTTTTTTTTTCAGTACAGTTGCAAATACAGTTTTGATACAGATACACTGCATCAAAATTCTTTATTACATAGGTATGCTAAAAGAACAGGTTTAAAACAAATACAAGTCCCTCTAAAAACCAATACTAGTATTATTGCCTTGAAACAAACGAACAAAAAACCCAGAGAGACATAGACAAAATTTGGATTTTGGAAAAATTAACTGTTAGTTCAGTTAGGTAAGATGAATTGGAGTAAATAATATTAATGGCAATTACAGTTCTCACCATGACAAGGATCACAGAAAGAAGCATTTTCCTCAACACAGTAGCAGACATATCTGTCTTTGTTATCAAAGTAGACTGAGTGCTTACTTGCACCTGGTATTTTTTGGAGTGCAAGCATGAATGATCTCATTTATTCCCATGAAACACAGGCCAGAGAAACACAGTCCTCCAAGCTGGAATTGTGGATTTAAATCCTGGCCCTAACCCCTGGCATGTATGTGGTTTTAGGCAAACTAGTTTGGCCTCCCAATGCTTCACTTTCATTATCTGTAAATAAAAACATTAGTATCTATTTTACATAGTAGCGGTGAAAAATTTAAATGTTAAAAATATGTGACATGCTTAAAAGCCCTAAACCTCATATTCTAGGGACAACGAATATTATACAAACATTTTAGCTGCCTATTGCAGTAACAACAGACAATTATAAAACAAAAACAAAAAGGACATTTTTAAATAGTCTATCCAGGATCCAGGAACAAATATATCTCTTTAAAATGACCTGGAAGCCTTGTCCTCAACCCCAGGTCCACGAAGTTCTCTATCCAACACCATCTTCTTGTTGCCCGCATGTTTTGGTCAATGTTTCTACCACTTCAGGCACTGTTTTGACATTTTAGTGTTTATGCTTTGATGGGCAAATTTGTAAGGAAAAACTTTCTAGAAGAGTGGAGAGGAATGAGGAAGATTAAAGTATCAAAAATGTAATCTGGTCATTATGTTATCTTTTTCACATGTCTCTCACTCCTTTATAGTTTTAAAAAAGATGGCATTCTGTTAGTCAGTGTTCTCTTGAAAGATTAAGATCAGAACTGTTACTTCCAGACAGCAACTATTTAATAAAACAGCAGGAGGAAATGTATTTGTACAACAGCACTGGAATCTTAAATTCACTGCTTGTTTCCACTAAATATTACAGAAAAAAGCCAATAAACGGGAATAAAGTTTATAGTTGTTTCTGTTTTAGTGAAAATCTCCACTCAGCAATAATAACGAAGCAAATTAATGAAAGATCAGCAATTAAAAATCTGATTAAAAATAGCACAGAGATATTTGAAATGTGGGCAGTAGACTAAGAAAGCTTTTCTGGTTGACAACAAAATAGCCAGTTTTCTAGGCAAAAGTCAAGTAACCAATTTCTATTCATAAAATCTGAATTCCTATACAATGGGTCTCTCAGGTGTAAGCTATATGCCAGCCACTCTGTTAAAAATAGAAAACAGTTAAACTTAAACTGGTCTGCCAGGAGCACAAAGAAAGAGCACCCAGCTTCAGGGTCCATTCCTGCAGTCACAAGGTGCCTATGAAGACTAGGCATGTTGCCAGGTAAACAGGACATTCCAAAGCTGTCTAAATCTGCGCAAAAGTATCTGCATATTCTTTTCGGGGGGGTTGGTTTACTGTTTGTGTTAAGACAGGGTCCCAGTTTGTACCCCTAGCTGGCCTAGAACTTGCTATGTAAACCAGGATGGTCTCCAGATAACCTCTGGGATTGAAAGCTTGTGCCACCATGCCCAGCCTAGTGCTTGCAAATTCTTTAATTTTAACAGATGAAACTGTGTCAAACTCTTCATGTATTATTAAAAACAATACAAAACATAGAAACCTTACAGAATACTGAGATTTTTCAGTCTAAAAGGAGAGTAGGGTTTTTTTGGAATTTTTATTTATTAATAGATTTTAATTGGATTTGGGGGTATTTCATATAAATCATCTTCATCTTCTTTACAGTCCCTTCCCCATCAGCACTCTCCTCTAACCCCTCACTAGATTTCATGCATTCTGTCATTCATATTAAGTCTATCAAGTCAAGTTAGTGTCTCCTGATATCCCTCAGTACAAGTTCATCCACTGTGGTCTAGTCAGCCTATCTAGGGTCATTCCCTTTAAGATCAGCTCTTCCTCACCCAGTAGCAATCAGCTGCTCAATAGTTCTCCAGCTAAGGCTGGGGCCTGCTGCCCATTTCCAAGTTCTATGCTGGTTTTTGTCTGCTGGAATGTGCCTGGGTCTTGTGCATGTTAAATTCATATGAGCAAGGTCCCAGGAGCCTATAAGACTCTATTTCCATATGGTCATGTACCTCCTCCCCTGGATCTTAATCTTTCTACCCCATCTTCTGCAATGCTGCCTGAGAGTAAGTTTTTAATCAACGAAGATAAGAACATCTCATAGGATAAAGATCATTGACTTTATGGGGTGTTTAGCAGAGATAAGCCCGCCTGTGACCTAGAACCATATGGGGCCATTCAGAAAGGCATGGAGGAGAGGAAACAAAAACAGCTGAGCAATTAGACAACACACAAAGAAAGATCCACATAGGACTATGTGAATAAGCACAGATTTTTCCCAATCACATCCATACAATAAATGAATATACTACTAAAACTTGCAAGAAAAACTAATTGGTTCTTCTGTTCTTTTTCTTTGCTAGAACTCTATAATCTACTTTTTGCCAATTTAAAATTAATAGGACTTACAGCACTCTAACATAATAATGACCCTTCAACCACAGGTAATTTTATAAAATATTGTATCTATTTTGCCCTGTGTCATGTCTATAGCATATCTCTTCTATTCCTAATTCATTTACTGTATGGCACACTCATCAAATTTGCCATGTTTGTGATTACTCCTTCTTGCTTATATATTGCATTGTGCTAATAGAGATTAAATTGTGCCCCCAAACAGGTATTCACGTCTTAACTTCCAGTACCAGAGAATGGGATTTAAAAATAGGGTCTGTGCAAATGATCAAGTTATGAAGTTTTTAGGGTGGGTCAGTATTCAGTATGGCTGTGTCTTTTATAATAAGGGGAAACTTGGAGAAAGGGAAACCTGGACAAACGTACGGACATAAAGGATGACATGAAAGATGATGTGAAGAACCAGAGATATCTATAAGTCAAGGAATGCATCAACAAGATCCCAAGATAAAGGAATGGACCTACGCATCCCTCACCACCCGTAGAAGGAACCAACCCTGCCAACACACTGAGACTCTCAGAGAGTTGAATATTTATCTGTCTCTGTGACTATGTATCTTTGTCTCTCTCTTCATCACTGTTTCTCTGTCTCTTTCTCTGTCGCTGTCTCTCTCTCTCTCTCTCTCTCTCTCTCTCTCTTTCTCTCGCATGCACACACACGCACACACACACACACACAGACAAATTGGGACTCCAAGACCATACAGACAAATGGGACAATTTTGTTTCGTAATGCTAAACATGTGGTCTAAAGGAAGTCTTTTATTGCTTCTTCCCATCCATATTATCAGGAAAGAGGCCCTGCACAACTCAAACTATAAAAGGAGTATGTAAGTTTCTGAATAATTGGGGGTTTAACATGTAATCACAGTCCTATGATTATTCCTCGTGCTATTATTTTCCTTTTCCATGGTAAGTGTGCCTTACAACCTATTTGATCTCTGTCAGATTATTCCAACAACTTTAAGAGGACAGAAGGGGATTTTTCTCTCCAACACCCAATATAAATGTGCAACAGAGCAAGTATTAATGTCAAAGATTTTCTATGAAATGATAACATACTCATAAATATTTAACTTGGAACAATGCTGGCACTTTAAAAGTAGTGCCTCTTCAAGTCAGTCAAAAGAGAAAGATAGAAATAGAATCACAGACTGTGTATGCTCAGGAGTTCAGCAATTCAGGTAGATAAGAGGGAATAAATCAGAAGAAATTGGCAAAAGGAAAAAAAGAGAACCCAAAATTCATGAACTGAGACTTGAAAGGAGATATGGAAGTAGGTTGATAGAAAACAGTTCATTCACCATGATGAATAAATGTGATGCCAGAGAGAAGAACAAATCATGTGAATGTCTAAGTATAGACCAGAGAAAGACCTTTAGCCAGCTGGTTGGAGGAGGTCAAAGACAGCAGTAATGAGAGACCGGACTGAACCAAGTTTGGGGTCCTTTAGTAGCACTGATAAGACTCATCACTGACAGATGGACATGTGTTTCTCACTGTCAGTCTTGAGAAAGTGAGTGTGATGTGATGAAGAAGGCTCTCCTAGCAGCTGTGTCAACACCAGCTGAGTAGCAGACCAACTTGGGACTGGGGATGTTCGAAATGTGACTCTGAAACACTGCTCAGGACTGAAGAGAAAATGACCATATGTTTTCAGTTCTAGCTACTAGCAAGATATATCCTTAACGCACTTCTTACCTCACATATATCTAGACATCTTTAGCAGGAGCACTGGTAGTTGAGCTAGTGGAATGGAGTAAGAGTTCCTATTCCTGTTTTGAGATCTTCTATTTATTCCTTTCATTTCATAGATCTTGTCATGGTTAGTTCCCCTAGTTCATTAGCGTCTTCATGCAATTGCGGTAACTCAGTATTATCTCTCCAGACTGTACCATCAAGAGGATACTCTCTATGCTCTGATCCTTCTATAGTTTTCTTAATAGGACCTGTTACTATACCAAATTATATTTTTTAATAACTGTCACTTCTTTTCATAAGTAAATTCATGAGTACAGAGATCTTATTTCTACTGATGATGACTTTATTAGAGGAAGCTAGCACAGAAATCTAAGTAGAGATTCATGAAATGTTTGTTGAATGGATAAAAGAAAATATCGGGGGCTGGAGAGATGACTCAGCAGCTAAAAACACTGATGGCTCTGACAGAGGACCTGAGTTCGGTTCCCAGCACCCACGTGTCAGATAACAACTATCCATAACTCCAGTTCCAGGGGATCTGACACCCTCTTCTGACCTCCATGGTCACTGCATGACACTACACAGGAACACTTATACACAATGCAGGCAATTACTCGTACACATAAAATAGAAAGAATAAAATATGCTTTAAAAGAAGAAGAAAAATATCCTATTCCCACATTCAACTAATAACAACTCTTTCTGTGGTGGCTTGAAAAAGAATGTTCCCACAGGCTCCAAGTGTTTGTACACTTTGTTCCCAGTCGGTGATGCTGCTTATGAAGATTAGGAGGTGCAGGTTTGGCCTTGCTGGTTGAAGCAGATCACTGCGGTGTGCTTTGAAAGCATATAGCCTTGCCCACTCCCAGTTCGTCTCTGCTTCCAGAGCCTGCTTGAAGATATAAGAACTCAGCTTTTTGCTGTAGGTACCTTCTGTCATGCTTCCCTGCCACGATGGACTCATCCCTCTGTAACTGTAAGCCCTTCTTTCTGTAAGTTGTCTTGGTCACGGTTTTTTAATCACAGCAACAGAAAAGTAACTAAAAGACTCTACCTTCACTACCTGCTTTCTAGTGCACATTATGGGTGTATCGTCTCTTCTACTTGCTTGTATTCAGTAGCGTCCCAACTTCTCCGCAGTGAAATCCAGGCTTACTTCCAATTCATTCTCCAACACAAATCATATTAAATCTCCAGCTCCTACTTAAAAATTTCTCCATTGTTCTCAGGATAAAGACTAAAACTCTAACACAGCTAGCAAGTTCCTGTATTAACTGCCCCCAGCGTGGTGTCAGATCATCCAGCTCCATGACCAACATTACTATTACTTCATTTCAGCTTGTCCCTTTTCTGTAACAGGTCTACCTTCTATAAGTCCTTCTCTCGCCCTGTCTCAAACTCCCTGACTTCAGATATTGATCAAGTGCTGCTTCTTTATATTCTGTTATGCAAGTCCTCCAAATCATACTGTTCAATTCAGATCCATTTACTTTTGTACCAATATAATTAATTGATTTGATCTTTAGCACAAACAGGAAAATAAGAAAGGAAAGGAGGGAGAAAAAGAGTAGGTAGGTCTTCTACAAGGCTAGCACTGAATAGATATTTGTTAAATAAGTGGAAGACGAAAGCGTTGGAAACCAAAGAGCTAAAAGTCAATTTTAAGCATGCTGATATAAAAACTTTTTATAAACAGTGAAGTAAAGCAGAAAGCAAAGATAGTGAAAATCTATAACCTGACAACGAGCTGCTGGTAAAGCCAAGGCAAAGAGGAGCCCAGAAACGCAAACTTTGAAGCAGCCCTCATGACAGACTGGAAAATAATGGGACTAAGAGAATGTGCTTCATTAAGGAACTAGACTAGAACCAGTTCAAACATTTATTGAAGCCACACAGTTATGACTTAGGTACTGACAGTAACTAGGTGAAAGGTTGCATTTACATATTCTATTAACCACTCCTTGAATCATCATTCTGTTCTGAAAACATTTATCTTTGCAAAAACCATTCAAACTTTCCCTCCTTGGCTTTTTCCATTCTTAAAAAAAAAATCTCCAAAAAGTCCTTAGCTCCCTAGAAAATGTTTTAGAGACATTTCACTATGGTCGATTAGGCATACAGTAATAGCTAAGTGAGCAAGGGCCATGGAGAAAATAGCATATAATAGAAAGAACCCATTTTGCTTCTGATTAAAGTTACTCATGTGCAGCTAGAGAAAATGTACACACTAAAAAGTTCTGAGCATGACAGGTTATCGTGGGTTAAAGGACAAGACCAATTTTTGTGACATCCATTGTTAGTGTTTTATTTCCTAAGCATTAGAATCCATATAATTCTAAATTCTCTGGAGGGAAAGAAAAAGCTTATTAGTTGCTTTTATTTCCTTATAGTGGGATTCTTTGAAAGTGTGCTAGAACACTGATGGGCAAAACAATCTAAGATCAGTTCCCTTCATTGAGCCCATGAGTGACTCCTGAAGTAAGCAGCAAGTTTCCTGGTTTGATTTCTGAGCAGGACACACCAACATTTCAACATATTCTCCAGTTTTACTGCAACTGGTTTTCTAAAGTGACTGTTTAGCAGGCCATGCCTAAGAAAGAAAGCAAAAACTGGGGAAGATGTTGATCTTCCAAAATACAAGAACAACTATATTCAATCCCATACTGTTTATGGAAGAGAATGGAGGAACACAGAAATACAAGCACTGGGAAGACCTGTAGCAAACAAAACAGAAGGAAAAAGGAAAGCACATCAAACAACCACTGACAGCAGATTTAAGGAGGCAGAGGAAGAGTGATTGTAGGGGGACCAATAGCTGCTGCCTCTTCCATCCCTACAAAAATAAGATTCTACAATTCACAATTAAAATTAAAATAAAAGACGGTTAACAAAGCTACATTAAAAACTAAACTGAGTAAAATATCATAAAATGTCACTAATAACAAATGTCTGCTTTCTGCAAGGTACTCTACATTGGTACAAACCTTAAGAGCACATTTTGGCTTCTCCCAAATTAACTGATATGTGAGGATTCTCTATGATGCTAAGGACTTTTTGTGCAGCACGTTATGTAAATAAGAAATACATGCATAACCTATACAAATGTTTTCTTCAACACCAGAGTTATCATGGCACCACAATATTGACTTATCTCTTTAAAAAGTTCCCAAAGCTCTAAAAGATAGCATCCTTAGTAGGTTCTGGGTTTGGTATATAAGCACTTTAAATATTCTAAAACAAAAAATGTAAAACTTCTGATTAGTTTTCCTATAAATAAATATTTCTAAAACAACTTCTGGCATTAAGTAAATGGAATCTGTAATACCTGAAGTTTATAGTCCAACATTTTTGGCCACTGAGTGGCAGGCAGCCTCCCCGGGGTCTTACCCTTTACTGTTGTTTCTATTGATGTCCCCTTTTGTACTGGACAAGCAGCCAAGAGCATCCTTGTTGTAAGGAAAAACTCTTTCCTGGCTGGGCTGCTGTCTGCTGCATCTATCCTTCTCTCTCCTTTTACTTTTAAGTTTTTATGGTTCATGCCCTGCCCCTGATGAGCATTCCTGATAGGAGACACAGATAGGCTGCTTGGCACTGTCCTCCAATTCTTCTGGGTCATTCAAAGTTGCGCTTTAAAGCATTATACTTTTTATTATTTGGGCTCAGTTCCTTTTTTTCCTTGTGGCTGTCTTCTTAAGTTCCTTGAGTAAGAGCCTTGTTTCTGTCTGACATAGGTCATTCTATACCAGTTAAGCTGTGCTACAGCAGGCATTACCTGGTGTGTTCTAGATTCACACTGCTAACTGTTCTTGGCCTTTCATGCTAAGGTAAAACTCAAGATGGTGTTCAGAAGTTCAAGCTCCCTGCACATATCTGAATCTCAGTTAGGCATAGTTTTTGAGTAATGCCGTATGGATACAAAACTTGTGTTGTCACCTGACTTCAAGGCAACATTATAGATAATTTTGTGCTTTTCTCTCCCAACTACGCATTGTGTATGTTATTCAGCTTGAAATACTTCATCTGTATAGAGAAACTCCTGGAAATCTAAAATAAAAATGAGAATCACTTTTATATGGTCAAAACCAGCAGCTAGCTTCTACCCATTCAACATTAAAAAAATCCTGGTCTTAAACTAGTCTTGTAGAACTTTGCACAGTGACAGAATGTTCTTATATCAGCTCTGCCCACTACAACAGCAACTGCCCACATATGAGTTAAACATGTTAAATGTGGGTAATGCAGCCGAGGAACTGACATTTTAAAACCTTATTTCACTTTGACCAAATTGAACTTAAACAGTATGGATAATGGTTCTCAAGAACGATAAAAGTCTGAGAGTTTTCTCCTACTTGCCAATCAATAGTGTAGCATGCTATAGTTTCATGGATATTGGGAGAAAAGATGCTGGGGTCAAAGACAAAAGACATCAATGGCAGAAAGAGCAGTAGCAAGAACATGAGCATAGTTGTATCTGGTCCCTGAAACCCAATTCCCACAGCATGACATGAACAGACAGATGAGAACTGTACACCCACTGACTCACAATGAGGGAGGGGAGCCCGGATCTACGGAACCAGAATCCCTTATACTGAATAATATGTCTAGTTTATTCCAAAGGGGGTGGGGGAAGATGACCTCTATTTTTCAAGGTTGTCTATCATATAAATGTTCTTGAGAAGAGAATCTACAGTGAAAGCAACCTGTTCTTTTGTTTATAAGACGTGCAGAAACTTGGGTGACTAATGGAGAACCATCTCCCAATAGTGTCTGTGACACAGGTATCTCTGAAATTTATCATCTTTCCCCACCCGGTCTGAATATCCTGCTTGCAACCACAGATAATTCTTGCTAGAATTTTGCAGGCTTCCAGAATGGTTACCCTGCTTCCATGACTGCTTCTTAAGCATTCTCTACAAAGGAGCCAGAATGCACCCTGTAACCCAAACTAAACCTGTTATGCCTATTTCAGTCTTAAATGTCACCTGCTGCCCTTTTAAGGTCACGACCTCTTTAAAAAGTTCCACAAGAACTGGATGGTGTCATTCTGTGTCTATCTGTGGGCACTTACCCGAGCTATCATTTCTGAGATCTATTTATTTAACCATTCAAAGCCTCTTTTACTTCCATAATGGTGGCGGTCAGAAAGCGGTGGTTGGACTGAATTACAACTATTGACCTGTCTGGCTTGATCTATCCACTTAATACTGCTTTAAAACATTATGCATTCTATATTTTGAGAGATTTTATAAATATATAAGTTCCTCTCTAAAAATTCGGGCATCTGGCAATACTTGGCTTGCATCCCAACCTGAGACTGTTTGGCTGGTTTTCTTTAGACAAAGTCTGGGTTCTCCAGGCTCTCATGCCTTCCTTCCTGCTCACATTTATTTACTCTTTTACACGCTCTACTTGACTTCCATTCTCAAGTTCCCCTTGATCTGGAACATTCTTTTAGTTCTAATTTCTTGAGCTGCTAGTGCTCATGCTTCAGGATTCAAAACTCTGCGAAGTTTCCACTCACCACTGTCTACCACCAACCTGATGAGGATAGATGATGCACTGTTAGGCATGACCATCCAGGACCCTGACATCTCACCACCTCTTCTGTGGTTCTCTGTACCACTCTCATCATGGCATAAACAATTTACAGTATTGTGAATCTGCTCATAAACTTAGTAACGCTCTTGAAAATTTAGGTGAGAAGAGAATAACTGTATCTTTCATGAATGCCATTACATGCCAGGGCCTATGCAAAAGTCACACATGTGGGAAGAATTCGATAAATATGTGTTGAATAAATAACTGACATGAGTTAGCTAAGGAAGGCCTACTTCAAAATATTTGGGGTGTATATTCATGTATTTTTATTTTAAATTTTGGATCTTTGAATTACAATTCCCTTTCCCATCTTGCATTAAATAACAGGTGATGCTCTAAGGTCACTTAATCCTTACAAAACTCCACTGAGGTAGTAAGTATATCCATTACTCAAATTTTGGAGATGAGAAACCAGGGATTTGGGAAGTTAGTCACTTCCCAAAGTTAAAAGATAGCTAAATACCTGGGAAGCACTAAACCTACGTCCACCAGAACACAAAGCCAAAAATTTTAGCTATACATAATTTACAGATTTTTAATGTGCCCTGGATGATGCAAGTCCACACGGGGGTTAAAAGTAAACCATAGAATTCTTCATTTGTCAACTGGAATTACAGCTCTCTATTCCTGCTATCAATTATCTATTCAACATTGAATCAGATGCAGGTCTTCCTTTCAGTAGCATGGTAAATGGTAAAAGATGTTGGACTTGGTAGTACAGGCCTATAATCCTAATACTCGGTATGCTGAGGGAAGAGGGTCATGAGCCAGAGGCTAGCCTGATCTACATAGTAAGTCCAGGTCAGCCTGGACTACAGTGTGATTACAGTGTTACTGTCTCAAAATAAAACAAATAACAAAAGACCTAGGAGATGACAGATTACAGCAGTTTCTCCAGGTAGACTGGAGAGGACAAAATACCAACAGCAACTTTATTCATAGCCTATCTATTTAAGCTATTTTTACAGAGTTTTAACAATCAGCACTTTCAAGGCTAAGGGAGTTAAAGAAGTGAAAAGAATTCTCACACAAACAACAAGCTCTCTGGCTTGATATTCATGGCTGTTCTATCAAACCACATAGTATCCAAGGCAGTGACAAGAATCTTTACTCTTACTTCATAAAAAGGAAAGCAAACATACTGAGCTCTAAAGTTAACACTGCATCCTTCAGGCTGCCCTACAGCCTGCCATGCCTTATTGTATGTATTAAATCAATTCTCAGAGTCCCACACAGATACAGCCTAAAAGAATTCAACCCAGCCAGCAGGTAGGTAAATTCTTCCTAAGGCAGGGGAAAGAATCAGTGTCAGTAAGTCACATGAAATGCAATTTAGTTGGAAAGGAGAGGCCTGGATGTCAAACTTTTCCCTGTAGAACTCTTGTTCATCTTATGTCCCAAGCGAAATAAGAAAGAATTGGTTTTGTATTTCTCACTATGAATCTTTTTATTTCTTAAGTCAGATTTCTATAGCCAAATTCAAAGTTCATCAAGAATTTAGCCTATGAAAAGATTTACATTGAAAGGTGGGCAAGATGGTCAGCAGGTCAAAGCACTTGTTGCCAATCCTGAAGACCTGAGTTTGATCCCTGTAATCCACAGGGTAGAAGGAGAGAGCCAAGTATCTCAAGTCGCCCTCTGACCTCCATACGTGTACCTGCACCCCCCATATATAAATAAGTAAAGTATAATAAGCTTTTTAAAATTACATTTATGAAAATAAAAATGGACAAAAATCTTTCAGTCTCTAGATATATCTTTAGGTATTATAATTTCCTTTCCCAAGGAGATGAGAAAAAATTCAAAGTAGGTTTCCTAAATTTATTGATTTGTTGGTTGAAATTACAAGAACTTCTTAAATATTTCACTATCATGTAATCACATTTTCTAAGATGCTTTTCTAAGCTTTAAAAAAGTTCATTTTACTTCCATGTGTTCTTCTATTTGATGAAATATAAGCATCTGAGATATTAGTTTAGAAAGCATATCCTTTGCAAATCTGGTATTCATTCCACTCTGCTAGGCAGATTTAGAAAATCATTAACTAAAAGGACCTTAGACAATGCATTCTTGACAGCATTTCACTGGACAAAAATAATTAGAACGTACTTGATACCCATATAAATATGAAATAAAGCAACAGAGTCAGTAGAGTAGTTTGGAAATCCCTTTAGGGCAAGAAATACCTTCCATGTCTTGCACTCTTAAAAGCAGACAGCAGAATGCACTGCACAATATTGGGACTCATGAAAATGTCTATTAAATTAAGGTATACATGAACAACAGGACTTGGTTATTTAATATCCAGTCTTAATCTAATTTCCTTAAGCTAATTAGTTGCTTTTCTTCATAAAGTGGGCAGAAAGTCACTAAATAATGTTTCTTGCACCTGTGTTTGTCAACTGACATTTAACACATGAGCCATTACACCCTTGGTTTGGGCTATATGTCTGAACTCGCTTTAAAAAGATGAAGGTCTCCTTCCTTCCTCCTTAAATTAGTAGTACATTAAATACAGGATGAAAAGAGATTGGTGCATGAGCCCTCAAAATTTAACTAAGCCGTGCCCTCATCAACTGATGCCTTTCAGGTGCTCTGAGGGGAATCCTCCACCCTGTTCATGCTTTCCTCAAATAGAAAACATTCTTTCACTCAGGGTTATAAAAACCGTTTTCTTTTCTAAAAAAAAAAAAAAATCCCCTTTCATCCTTCTCCCAGAGATAGATTAACTAATCATATACTACTAAGTAGCTAACTGCTGATGCTTGTTTCTTTGGGGGATAACTCCACCTTGGTCCCGGCGGGTCAATAAACCTGTTTTCTTGTGAACTCAAAGATCTCCTCTTCTGGGTTCTTTGGCCAAATCCCACAAGATAGTATAGAACACATGTGAAGCAAACAAAATTCTTAAAGACTGAAGTCACAATAGGATCTTCTTGGTAGTTAAAGTTTTATGATCACAGAAGTAGACGTTCACAACCTTGGACCTAGAGTTTGGTAAATAAAGGACAATTTCAACTATGAACACTATTAATCCGCTCCAAAACTACGTGCTGTGCCTATCAGTCTTAAGGAGATACAGGCCAAACCATCTCCAGCTACTATCTTCACATCTCAGCTAAAGGACCAGAACTCAGACCAACAGGATGAAGATTGAACAGTATGCAGCTAGCTTCATCACACAAGAAACCTTGCCTCAAACCCCCCACGTAGGACTCTCAAATCGTCCTGAAGGGGCCTCACACGACGAACTGTATTCTGCCCATAACAACAGAGATTCTGATAGGAGAGAGTACTAAAGCCAACACACAGGAGGTGACAGAATCGGGCAGCTATTTAAGGAAGTGGCGGTACTTTCCATCTTGCTCTACAGATCGCCCTTCTCTGGAGTATTCCACTCACTCTTAAGGCTGGCAAAAGAGAAAGAGCAGAGCTGGCAAGCACCGCAAGGAAGAGGACCAAGAATTTCCAGGCTTCCCGGCACTGGCCAGTACTCCAGCGCCCGTGGTCGCTGCTCCGCTGCCGCCAATCGCTACCTGCGCGGCGGCCCCCACTTCCCCAAACTAGTCTCAAGGAACAGCCTGGGGTCCAGGGCTTTCCCAGGCACTCAGAGTTGTCCAAGTGGGGAGGGAAGAAAAAAAAAAAAAAAAAAAAAAAAACACAAGGCGAAAGAACAAACGCCCCGCAGGAGGCTAGCGCGCAGTAAGTGCGAAGCTGAGGACCGCAGGGGAGGAAAAGCCCTCACCGCTGGGCCAGGGACACCGACGGGAAGGCGAGGACGGCTCGGAGCCCGGTCCCCCGCGAGAGGGCACAGGAGGAAAGCTACGCCCGCCGACGCCGGACAGTGCCGCGGAGGACCGGAGCAGCCCGAGCCCGGCCCGGCCCAACTTCCGCGCCCCGCTCGCGCCCCGACCCGCACCCCGCGCCGCTCTGCCCGCGCGGGCGGCACCAACCTGCGCGGCCGCAGGCTCGGTCCCGGACGGAAGCGGGAGCCTGCGGGCGGCGGGCGGAGTCGGGGGAGGCTCCGGTTCCCTGGGCGGGGACAGGCTGGGCACGCGGCGGCCGCGGCGCCCGGGGGTTCCCTCCTCTCCGGACGCGGCGCTCGGCTCGGCGGCGCTGGGGGCGGCCCCTGGTCCCTCCCCGGGGCGGCTCCCGGCGTCCGCGCCCCTGCCTCGCTCCGCCTCCGCCCCAGCAGCCGGGAGTCCGCGGCTCTCGGTAGCGCGTCCTGCTCGTCCCGACTCCCTTGTAGACATAGGCGGCCGAGCTGCAACTCTCGCTCCGGGCGGAGGGAGGAGATCCGGCCTGAAAGTCGCTGGGACCCGCCTGAGTCCCGGGTTCCTTCAGGCCAGCCCCGAGCGGTGGCCGCGACAGCTGCGCAGAGAGGAGGAAGACAATGTGGGAGTCGCCCTCCGCCCCACCGTGGCTCAGGAGGGTGTTTCCCTAGGGAGAGAGGGACCCCTCCCCGCCCCGAGGATCTCTTCCCCGCCCCGGCACCCTTAGCCCTGGCCCAGTACCTCTCCCCAGCTCTGGACCCCTCCTCTGCCTCGGGGGATCCCTTCCTGGTCTCAGGACCCCTCCTCCGCCGCACCGCCGGACTCTGTGCACCGGCTGATTGGATGCTGGGTTTAAATCCTTGGCAATGGTGCAGTTTCTACTCTATCCACCTTCAAAGCCGAGTCCTCAAATTAAGCCCACCCGCTTAGGGCTGTGCAGTGCTTCCAGACAGGTACCCCCAAGGCCAGAGGCTTTCCTCTTCTAGCTTCCCATCGGCACCTACAGGTCCTGTTCTGCAGGCCGTCTTAACCCGGGAGAGTGCTCCGTTTGCAAGCACCAAACCACACCACTAAACTGGGACCAGCCCGAGGATCACGGGGACGATTTGTAGCTGAAAGGTTGTATACTGACAGATTGGTAATGTGTGTTACAGGCCCCACACAAACTGTTACGTGTTTAATTGGAGTGGCTGTTTGTCCCTCGCTGAAGGTGGATGACTGTTGGAGGGTTCACCGCACTTCTTATCTACAATGCCCTAGACTGTTTTCTCCACATCCTACTCGCTCTTTCGTCCAACCTTTTCCATTCCAGCTGTCTGGTTTGCCGTTCCTGAACTGCCCTGATCCCCAGCTAAGCCGCTGGTCTCTCCTAGAAGCTGCGCCTCCCCTAGTGCTATGGGGTTCTATGGTGCAAGGCTGGAGAAGGTGAGAGGGAGGTCACTGAAATGTGGAGAGAAAGAAAGAGGAGTGAAGAGCTGCTAGGAATGAGGCAGAGCTCCCAAACCACAGGGGAATTCTCAGGAAGAAATCTATTTCTCCCTAGAGAAACCTGAGAGATGGAAATCTAGACCACCCCAAGAGCATTTCCAGGGAACAGTTGAGGGGCAGACAGAAACCAGCCAGGGTCTAGGAGAGTCCAGTTGGAGCTCCGTGTAACATAAACTTCAAGACCTTTGACCCCAGGGTCCTAGTCAAAGACAAATTCCTTGTGGAAACTGATGGTGAGTAAAAAGAGACAAGAAGGCACACAGAGGTGGGCCAGTTCACCACCCAGAGCTGCTCTTCAGCCTTAGGCATCCCTAAGTCTCTTTCTTCCCCTGGCCTGGGTTATTAAAGGAAGCAAGTACTGCAAACTCTCCCTTAAATAAGATGTCCCTTGAATGGGCACCTTCCTGTGTTCTTCTTCCTGCATGCTCAGAAATTCCCAATGCCTTCTATTACGGGAAAAGTAAACCATTTTTGTGAGCTAAGAAAACTCGGAAGGAAAGGAGTCTTAGACTGTGGTGGGTTTGTTTTTCTTTTTAAAGTTCAATTCAGTACGTTTGGATCCCAAGAAAATTTTCTGGTTCAAGAAGTGTCTACATTTTGAAGTGTGGGGAGAGTGACTGGATCAAAATGTGTAGATGTAACCTTTGCCCGGGCTCGCAAGGTCCTGGTTGACAGTCCACAGCTTGAACTTCCAGCATAGAAAGTCAGTCCTGTCTCTTTGCAAGCCTACCCAATCCTGCAGTTAGGGGGCCTCGAGGTACAGCTTCAGGGTCTATCAAACCAGCCATAAACAAGAAACTTGGCATCAATAAGCTTGAACAATCACCTCCATTTAGTGAGAAGAGAGCAGGGGAAAGTTCTGTTTTCAGAACTCACAACCCACCTGAGGTTAGCAAAGCCAGTCCTTAGTGTCACTTTTTAAAGTTTTACTTTAAAAAATGCTGCATCCAAATGAATTACAAAATCATTTTGCCTTCCCTTATATCAGCTAATGCTTCAGAGGCTAGGCCACTGAAAATTCAAGAGACCAGAAGAAGGTGTTCTTAACAGAAAGTTTCTCTTTTTGAAAGAAAAAAATCATCCCCCAAGGAGGCAATGTGGTGGTTTTAATGAGAAGTGCCCCTCAACAGGCTCAAGTATTTGAACACTTGGTCAGTTGGTGGAGGTGTTTGGGAAGGATCATGGAATCCCTAGGAGGTGTGGCCTAGTTGGAGGAAGCATGTCACTGGAGGTGGGCCTTGCCCCTAGTGCAGTGTCTGTCTTCCTTCTTCCAGCGCATGCTTGAAGATGTGTGCACTCAGCTTTCTGCTCTGGTTGCCTCCTGTCGTGCCTTCCCCACCATGATGGACTCTTATCCCTCAGGAACCATAAGTCCAATAAACTCTTCTTTCTATAAGTTGCCTTGGTCATAATGTTTTATCACAGCAACAGAAGAGTGACTAATACATATATTTATGTCATTTCTGTTGTGTTTTTAATTTTACCTTCCTGGTACATATAGTCTTAGTGTCTTTTACAACGTGCATGTGCAATCAGCTGGTGATAATAAAATAGTTGTTTTCTAGGAGAATTCCCTCCAGTTAAGAGTGAGACAGATAATTTATAAACAGCAGCCTTACTCATAGACAGTGTTTTGGAGTACCTGGAGGTAAGCATTACTCTGTAAATCTCCCATTTTTTGAGTCTACCCCATGATTCTTGTGCACCCAGTTCTCCAAGCCAATCCATCGCATACAGTGCTCTTAAGGACTTCAGTGTATGTCTTAGAAGTGTGGTCTTTTGGGCAAAAATGAATAAAATGGGTTCCTGAAGAATCTGCCCTGCTTCTTTTATTTTTATTCCCTTCTAATGGCCATTTCATTATAGGGATAGGTCTAATAGACCTATCTGAGAACTTGTGAAATGTGCTGGTCTCTGGGCTTTCTTGAAAAAGAAAGAAAATTGAATGTTTCCTCTTTCTACAGCACTCCACACATGATCTAAAAGTGCCCAGCCTTGATTAAGATCAGAAAGTTACACTGAAATTGAAGAATGAGCTTCCAATTGCTTGTATCAAAGTCAGACTTGCTTATGCATACTTAGAATAACAAGAGAGAATATTAATTTCAATTTATAAGTCGTCAAAAAGCACCTTGTGGGCCACATAATGAATAGCCACATGTAAAAGTAATACATGTTCGTTCTTTCACAAATAATTTTCCTCTGAAATATAGACATCTGTCAGGGACTCAATTATCTTGCACAGCATGCGCTATAAAAGCACATGAAAGAAATAATATACTACACTGCTTATTTGAAAGTCATCAGGAATACACAGCTTCATGCTGACATGTCTTTAATTTCATGGTGTTAAGAAAAAACTATATGAGTATGAAACAGCAAACCCTTCCCTACTGGAGTATTAATTCAATTACTTGCCATTATATACATAGCAGGAAAATTTGCTCCTCATTAAGTAGCAGAAACACTAGGACTGCTTTTTCTTCTTACTCTACTAACCCCTGTGGGGAGAATGTGAACACTGAGTTTCCTTTGAAAACAAAGGGATCACCACAGTCATAAGCTCCAGGGGTGTGCAGAAGAACAAGCCTGGGAATGGTGCTCTAAGGACATAAATTATCATTTAAATGAGACGAGACTTTTATGAAATGCATGCATCAAATACATCTCAAGATTTGAAAAGTATAATAAGACAGAGTTAGGCCAAGTCAAGCTTGCTTGATGCAAGGCAACTGTGAAGGCTGTTCCTCTGTTTTTTTCCTCAGGCAAATTCCAATTCTTCCTTTCCCTGTATGATGCACACATAAATAAAATAAAATATTTTGTAGAAAACTCTGCCAGGTTAAGTACACAGAGCCTTCTTGAATAGCCCATATTACTTTCTCTTGTGTCACTTTAAAATAGACTTGAAAAAAATTCGTAAGGAGAATATTTTAATAGTTTCCCAGAGAGTAGAATGTATTATCATTATGGTACAAAGGGCATCATTCATTTTTAATTCTCTGCTCCACAGGTGTTCCTTGCCCAGCCTGTGGTTGACACTTAGAGTACCTAATTATGATTCATACATCCCTCATTCCCCAGGAGCTGGTCTCTCTAATTTTACACTACGCCATTAGTGAGAGGAAGAAAATACAGTTCAGTCTTTGGTTCGGTCCCCATAGCTACACACAATGATCCTCCATCTCATCACACAGTAGTTACCTGGGAGCTTTAAAATCCCTGAAGCCTCAGCCGGGCCTCAGAACCTAATAAACAAGAACCTCTGGGGGTGGGGCCTGAGGACAGGTATTTATTCAGTTCTCCAGGTTTTTCTTGAAAAACGTACTCATAACGATTGGTAAGGGATAAACAGAAAATTAAAATAAAAGCATTATTTTAAAATGCTTTTAATGTGTAATATGAACTGGCTTATCTCTTAGATGCAGTTAGTTTTGAGTGGACTTTTTAAAATCATTTTTTAAAACAAAAGAGATGTTAATATGGTCTAATAACTTTTTCATATCAAGTTATGTGTTCCCTATCTACATTCTGTGTCTGGCTATGATAGTAAGGTTGGGTCATAATGGAAATTCATGACCTATTGTTGTTTGGGTTTTTTGTTTATTTGTTTGTTTGTTTTTGGTGACTTTGTGACTGAAATCAAAGCCACGGATCACTGAATAGAAGCATTCTAGGGAAATTGAATCTTATAAATCTTGAATTCCCACACGTAATCCCCATGAGCTATTAAACCATTATTCAATTTAGCTGTTAAAAACAGATATATACTTACAATTAATTCTTTCTATAAAGTCCAAAGTTTAGAAACTAAATAATTACAAGGACAATCAGGGTATCAATTTTATATAGAATCAGCAATAATAAAGAACCATATATTTGATTCTAAAAAATAAGTTTGAAATTCTTCTGGATACTTTATGTCAGAAGTTAATATGTTCAGTTTGCTTGTGAAATAAAAATAAGCTGACCCCCAAAGAGAATTCATGATAGTAATATACTATATCATAATACAAATAATAAGAAACCTGTCATATACAATTTGCTGTGATAAGATAATGAGATTATGCAGAATCAGTAGATAAGGAGAAAATAGACAGATGATAGGAAATGAGCTACCAAGTAGATCCCCCTTTTACAAGGGAAGCATCATCCACGACCCCTAGGTAATACCTGAAGCTGCAAATAATATTGAACCCTATCAATCTTTCTATACACACAAATGCTTGTAATAAAATTTAACATAAGAGGTTAACAATAAAGACCAATGATAAAGCTAAATAATTGTAGCCATATAAAGTAGTAAATATTATTTAAAATGTATGATTGTTTTAGGAATTTTCTATTTAATATTTTAGGACTGGGGTTGGTCATAGGTAACCGAAATTACAAATATTCCAACCACAGCTAAGGCGGAACTGTGGCAGTGAAGAAGCATAGTGAGTTAACAGGTTCTAACCAGACAGTAGACATTACGAGGTCAAGTAAAATCTAACTCTAACCCTTGCAAAAGTTACACAGATTTGTAGCAGGCTAAGAAATTGATTTAGTAGTGGTAGGGGGTTGAATTGTCATTGAATCTCTAGAAGTTCTGGAAATCAGTGTTTCTGACCCTGCTTCCCAAGCTTTTGTTATTTTACTCTGTAAGGACCCGATTGGGGCTGGAGAGATGTTTTAGGGTTAAGAGCACACACAGCCTGCACTTGCAGGGGATCCAGGTTTGGTTCTTAGCACCCACTTGGTAGCTAAGAACGTTCAGTTCTAGGGATCCAACACCCTCTTTTGGCCTCCATAGCCGTTGCATACATATAAAATATAAATAAATAAAAATTTTAAATAAGTGTATTAAATTCTCTACTAGATGAGCAAATTTAATTTCCTAATAAGGGCAGGTATCATATAATTTTCAAGTGAGAAAAATGCAAATTTATTCATGCATGTAAATCAAATTAGAAGGACTGATAGATTCTTTTAAAGCTTTTGAGTGTGTGATCTCAATTTTGTCAAGTAAAAAATACATTACAGATTTCTATATTTTCCCAAATAATTATGTAATATATTTATTGTTGGAAAAATCAATATTATTTTCGGCAGGCACACTTTACCCCCTTTGTCATTATATTTGGTTGCCAATAACTTGAAAACTGAAAATGAAGCAAATTTGCAACACAAATAGATTTCTTTTTTTAATGTATTTGCATTCTTTTTCATTATGCAGCTGTAGATTTGTGTCTCTATTTTAAGTTCTTAGAGGGATGGCATTAGAGACTTGGTTTCAACAAGAAAAACCTCCAGATGTGTAAAAAATGATATATTTTCTAGTCACATTTAAAAGCAGATCAATCCAAGTAAGAATACTGTTTAAAAAATATTTATAACAAATTAGAAAATGGTATTCAGAGTATTGTGCAGGAAGTTAGAGTAACAAATTTTCATTGTTGTGTATCTATGGCTAATGTGCTGTGTGATGAGCACATTACTTCCTTTGGATTGTCAGTTCTTCTGTTGTGCAGAGAGGGGCTGACCAAGGGAAGCCACAATTTGCCTTCACATGAAATTATGTTATAAGAATAACAAAGGGTTGGAGAGATGGCTCAGTGGTTATGAGCAATGACTGCTCTTGCAGAGTACCCCGGTTCGGTTCCCAGCACCCATATGGGGGCTAACAGCCATCCTTAACTTCAGTTCCAGGGGATCTGACACCCTCTTCTGACTTCCACAGGCATTGCACCATACAGATGCACTTACATACATGCAGGCAATATACACGTACAAATAAAATAGAAACAATCAACTAAAAAAAGAATGACAACCCAACAGAAAGGAGTACTTTGGGTTCTAAGCCTCAAGTTTATGAAACATTAAAGGCTATAAGAAAGAACTGTTTTTAAATGCCAGTATTTTCCTGGTGAATGAATGAACTGTGAACATCACTTTGTGGTCTTTGTGGGAGGATCTTGTACCAGGGTGAGGCGCTAGTGGAAGTTTTTGTCTTCTTATCTAAGTACCTGCTTTTCCTTGGGACACGATGTCATGGGCATCAGATGCGTAAATAACTGAAGCAGATATGGAGAGACTGATCAGAGCACAACATGGCTTTTTATCAACAGTGCAGTAAAAGAGCACAACGTCAGAAGAGCACACGCTGTGTAGGGAAAGGACTCCCCAATCAGCAGAACCAAACATTTGAGTTCATTTGTACCATCGCATTGTAACCATGTTTTTCATCCCCATATCTTGATTTTGGGTGAGATCTGGAGAGTGAAGAGAAAGGTATGGGCAGTGACTTAAAAAAGAACTGGGAAAACCATTTGTAATGCTTGTGACACTAAAGAAATGATAGTGACAAGGGAGCTATCTGTAGAGCAGCCTGGGGTAGCATGTCACAGAGAGGAAAGCCACATTTGTTAGTTTTCCATTGCTGTGAGAAAGCATCTGACAAAAGCAGCTTAAGGAAGGAAGGATTTGCTTCAGTTCACGGAGCATGCACTCGGTCTGTCATGGCATGGACGTCATGGAGACAGGAGTATGAGGCAGCTGGTCATGCGGTGTCTGTTGTCAGGAAGCAGAGAAAGGTGAATGCTGATGCCTGACTGGCAGCTCAGGGTTGAAGGCCATGGGACGGTGCAGCCCTCACTCCGGGTGGGTCCTCCAAGGTCTATTAAACCTTTCTGGAAACACTCTCATACAAACATCCAAAGGTGTGTTTCCATGGTGATTCTAAATTCCATCAAGTTTCCAATGAAGCTTAACTGTCACAGAGAGGCAATAAGGAATCCCAGGAGTGATCTTTGGGACACATCACAATACTTGCCTGGCTTTGGGAGGAGAACTTGGCAGAAAGCACTTTCCCTGCGTTAATCTAATTAGTTAGAAGATTAGAATAATGTTTGAGTAGTAAAAGAGGGATGAGGATCATTGGGAACCTTTGAGTTATAGAAAGTTCCTATTTGTTGAATGATTACTATATGTATTGTTGATGTTCACTGTGCTGTATCCCTCACATACTGCATCTTTTCAGAAAAAGAAATTAGAGAAATATGCCGAATCAGCTGATAGCTCCTTAGAGTAACTACCAGTCTCTACTCCATGCTTGCACACTAATACTAATGTGACTTTCATTTCCCACTCTGTAAGCTCAGAAAGATTCATTGTGGTAGGTAGGTAGCCTCAGATGTATTCATCCCTATTACTGGTAACCACTAAGATATTGCTGTACATAGCGAAAGAGGCTTTGCAAGGGTGAGGATGGTTAAAGACGTTGAGATAAAAAGATTAACCTGAATTATCTAAGTGACTGAGTCAGTGCAAAGGTCATTAAAAGAGAAAGAAGATGGTTGACAGTAAAAAGAGAAAGGTTGACAGTAAAAATCCAGTAATAGAAAAAAAGGCTGCAGAGATGACGTGAGATGGCTTGGACTAGCACCACTGGACAAAGATCACAAACTAGGAAGGCAGGAAGGTCTCGAAGCTATAAATAACCTCAGACCACCAGCCAGAAAGGAAATGGGTCCTATAAATCCAAGAAATTGGAGTATACGAACAGCCTGAGTAGGCAAGTATGTGGATAATCCCATTATCCTTCAGAAAGGGACAGAAACTTACCAACATTTTGAATTTTTTCTGCTAAGACACTGTGATTTCAGACAGACCTACAGAAATGTAAGATACTTTAAAAATGTGTTTTATGTCGTCTGGTGCTAGGCTTATAGAAATAACTTAAGGCAACAATAACAAAGTTCAGTTCACAAAATCTAGTGTATGACTTATGGTCTGTGCTTCTTCACCTTTGGCTCGCAGCACTTCATACAGAGTTAACATTAACATCTACAGACTCAAATGAGGTAGCAAAAAAGAAGGCAGGGGAGAAGACGAGATACCACAAATATTTATTTCCCACAAGTATTTTTAGAAAAGAAAGGGAAGCTCTGTAGTCGAGGAGTCAACTATAGGAATAGAATTGGAACAGGCAGATGGCACAGGTCAATGCAAGATGCTTGTTTGGAGGAGAAACACACTGTCATGCCTTAGTAGCTCATGACTGTGCCCTATCTCCCAGCTACCCTTTGTCAAAAGCATATTCAAAAGGCTTCTAGAATTATTATTCTTCATTCCAAATGGATTGGACATGACCTATGTGGATGCTATGTGGATGCAGTAATATTTCCACTATAAGTTGACATTTCTCATAATCTTACCCAAATGCCTGAAATCTCATCTATTCCCTCACAGGTCTACTGTCACTGTCCTGGATCAGTTACTTCTCTCTAATTGAAATAGTTAAGCTTTTAAAATATATCACAATTACCAAAAGATATATACCATGTACTGGTACATTTAATAATAATAAAATAAACTCATGAGCACACCTGTCTTCATAGAGAATATTACTGGAAACCCATCAAGGCCCCATGCTTCACACTTAATGGTCCACTCTTTTCTCAGTGGGTAAAGAAGATCCTGAGCTTTGGTATGTTCTTTTGTTATTTTTTATAGGTTTTCTACCTTTCAATGTATTACCAAACAAGGAATAACTGTTTTTATGTGGCTTTGAAACTAATAAGAATGGAATACTTATAGCATAAAATCAAAATGATTCTTAAGAGAACATATAAGCACATATTATTACCAAGATATGTATTTGTGGGTTCTCTCTCTCTCTCTCTGTCTCTCTCTCTCTCTCTTTCTCTCCCTCTCTCTGTTTTCCCTGCTATGCTTTGGTGATCTTTTATGTTGATTCTGCTGTCCTTCACTGATTTTCATTCTTTTTTTGTGGATCCATAGAGAAGTATTTGTTCTACTCTTAGTTAACACTGGGGTGGTTTTCACTGATCCAGGCAATGCTGCTGTCAGCATTCATATCCATATGCATATCCTGGTGCAGATATGAAGACTTTCCTTAGGGAGCATCTCAAGAAACAGAATTTCTGGGTTTGTGACACTGGTTTGTGTCAGTGCAGTTTTACCAAGTAGTACAAAATTATTTTCCAAAATTATTGCACTATTGTACAGCTACTACTTTGCTAATTTAAAGACTCTTAATTGGTGTTTCTACCTTCAGGTTTCATCCATATCAGTCTGTCCTGTCCACAGATTTTAATTTGGTTTCTCTAAAATGCTGCTTTCAGCAAATGTTTTCATCACAATCTAAACCCCAGTTTCAGTGAAAATACTGTAGCCATGTAATGTCTGCACAAGAAGTACACACTCTTGGCATGTTTCAAAGGCCCTCACATTCATTCTTTCTCAAAATCTCTTTGCACTAAATTAGCAGGTCTTTGCATATTTTCTTTTCTTCCCTCTCCTTTAATTTATTCTCTTCCTTAGATGATTTCGTTCCTTAAAATTCCATGCTGAGAATCCATCCTTTTTCTCTCTACGTCTAAATACTACAGACTCTCCAAACATCCATTGACACCCTCCTTCTCCTTGATTCCTTCCCTGGCTATTTCATCTGCATTTCCTAAAGCTTCTCAGCACTGCCTATGCTGCTCAACAACTCATTAAAACACAAACTGAGAGTTCATATTTTATCAATGTATGGTGTATCAAATAGAAAAAAACTGAAGGCCCTAAGAAAGGATGGAATTTGCTATTAGAACAATAGGTCTATCAACCACCTGTCTTTATTCAGCAGTGAATGGGCAATAATTTATCATAGGTGCTTAAAGAAGGAACCCAGAGTTACCTGGTGGCTTGGGGGCCTTTTCTTTACCACTGTCCCTTACAATATGTGATTCTGTGTGATTAGAGATCTGTGTAGAGAACTCTTCAATTCTGATATCAACCTTCTTCTTCTTCCATTTGGGACTGACAGAAACATATGTCCTAGTCTAATTGGCTTCCTTTCTGTCATCCAAATTCATTGTTTCTGCACATTTGCATGTCTTTTGAACAGCTCCTTGTGTATAGGAGACTTCACCAGCTCACCCTGTTGAATCAAGTCCTCTCTAGCCTTCAAGAACTGTTTAGAAAGTCTTTCCCATGTTGTCATCCACTCCCCTCACATTTTTCAGAGCTTAATCTATATATTGTCTTAGATAGTTACTAACATTTTTTTAAAATACAAAAATCAGAAACCGTGACTTCACATCAGTCTAGCCCAGAAACTTGAATAGATAGGTATTCTTGGAAGACTAGGTCTTGATTGACAGAAACTGACTACTGCTGAAACAACCCTGATTTTGTTTTCTATTTTGGTATCCTACATGGCAGGTACATTTTAAATTCAAAAGGGATTATTTTTCCTATGCTAGATTTATCCATATCAGCATGATTTATGCTTGACTTATTAACTGGAATAGTGTATCATGGAAATTATTCTTGTTTTGCTTGCTTTGTCCCCATCAGTGTTAAATAGAGTATGAAAATTTGGATTTCAAGCACACATAATCCACAGATGTTGCCAGATTTTTGTATGCATTTATAGGAGGAATATGTTGCTTCCATGGCATTTCAATATGACATAGGTCCTCATATTTTTGACGTCATCTTTACACTCTTAATATTTTCTAATGTTCTCTGGTGCTAGACTCAAGAAAGAACTGCTTCTAATACAAGGTGTTTTGACCTAGGATACTGAAATATATGCCTTAGTTTGGGAATCTTGGTATATCTTTATGCATAACTTTTCTTTTGATCCTGGTCTCATTTAAATGCTAATGTCTGTTTTCATCTGGCCAATTTCTTGTTCTCTTCTACACACCCCAGAGCTGATCTGAGTGTGGAGATTCCATTCACTTCAAAGAAACTTCAAGCTTGGATCTTCTCCACAGGGGTGCTCAGACTAAGACAAGAAATGATCCCTAAAGCTTTTTACTTTCTGCATTTGTGAGAAAAGCAAAATAAAAATGAAGACTTTCCCAGTGCATTTAACATTGTAGGTAATTGAATAACTGTTATATACCGGAGTATTTATATACTATTGCTAGTTCATAATCGTGGAGTCTTCCTAACACTGGGACATTAAAGCTATTTCAGTATGGTAGAATATTCTAGTGCAGCTATTACTTTCAAACAAGCACTATTTTATGTTATTACTGTCTTGTGCATGAGCTGAGAATAGTTTCATGCTGTGGAACATAATTGACTACATGAGAGACAGACATACTTTACATGCAAAAACATTTTTAAGGGAAGACAAAATATATTACTTTAATGTGGCCATTAAATGCCCAGCAAGGCATTGCTTTCATGGTTTACACATTGTTATTAATTTTATTTCATTTGTAATCTTGGATTTTAAAATGATTTTATTTACTCTGTATGCCTTGAAACATGCACAATTCAGAACACAACAGTTTAGAGATAGGAAATGGATCATCTAAATTCCCAGTATTCTTTGTTCTCAAAGTCTAAGGCATTTTCTTACATTTCAATATGCATAGTTAAGAACATTTTTCTTTTCCAATATTGATGTGCCTTAAGATTTAGATATAACCAACTTAATTTTAATTTGAGTACAAACAGTATCAGTTGATTTTGTTTTACAACTTATAAATCACTTTGAGATATATTACTTGAGAGAAACTCAAATTCTTAAGAGATAAAATTTATTTCATTCTCTCACTTTTATACACAAGGGAACTTAGGGTAGGATAAATCAAAACTGGCTTAATAAGCAGGAAATGAACAGAGGTAGAATTCCAGGCTTGTCTTTGTTCCTTTTAGTCTCAAACTCATTTGACTACTGCTGCCTATGAATGGTATATGGGCTTTACCAAAGAGATGATTTTGAATCTTGGTTTTCATTCTAATAGGAACATTCTGTAACTGATTCTCTTTCCTTGTATTTAGGTGAAGTGGTCTGTTTGCAATTAAAATAGACAATTTATTAAAGATTAAAGTTTAATGCAGAGTGTTATCACAGGTATTACATATATACAAAACTAATCACAACCACAAAATTCCATGTTTAGACAATAATGCAAAAAGGTTGTTGTGCGAGTACACAAAACTTTTTTTTCCATTCCTAGAATAAGTTATTTTAAGATTCTTGTAAAATAAATAATGTCCATATTTTACAATTTGCTTATTACTTGCCTCATCTTAATAAAGGGAGGAGTAACTACCATTTTCCTTTGGACTTGCTTGGAAGTTGCTTTGAGATGAGAAAGAACCTATAATTTCCATGATACTCTATGGATATCTTCACCTTGTATCTGTGTATTATGTTTACTCCTTTACTTGCATCTTGCTTTGTGTATTAGGTCTTTAAGTAGACTTATTTCTTCTTTTGTCCCCCCACTCTGGAAACTACACTAAATGAGATGAATTAACTAACTCATGGACAACTTATTTGTCTTTATATACTTCTGGAATAGAAATTTCAACCAAGAATCCATATGGCAAGTTCATTTATCCATTGAGTCTCTAGTCCCCAGCTCTCTTTTCATCATATGATATTTACTATTCTAAGATCTAGGAAGCACCAGTTGAATTAAAGAAAAAGATATATTTGAACAGACAGTACCTGTCAAAATGTGGTCTGTAAGACTGTGTTTTCATGCACTATCAGGGAGTGCATGGACTCAAAAGTACTTTAATAACAATAAATAAGAGATTACCCTCTCTTTTGGTGTTGCAGTTTCAACAATGATGCAAAAGAAATGTTGAGTTAAGCCTGCTGGTACCTTACATGAATTGCGTCAGTGACAGTAAGTTATATTAAAAATTACCCTCTTTCGTGGTTAGGCATACATTTGCAATAAAATAAAAGCTGTTTCACTTAAGTATGCTAAGGATGATGTAATAAAAATCACTTTATTACATTGATACTTTAAAATTTACATTTTTCCTTCTGTTTTGTGTGAAAACTGTAAAGCACTCTTGAAAAATCATCTCCACACTAAAGGACTGATTGTTGCACAGCATTAAAGGATTGCTTAACCTCTGAGCTGAAGTTGTCACTGTTTCCATACAACTCTATTCTCACTTAGAAATAATCAACAAAGGGGGAATGACATAGCTCAGTTGGTAAAGTGCTTGCTTAGTATGTACTTGGTCCTGGGTTTTGTCTCCAGCACTGCATAAACCAGGAATGATAATGAACGATTTTGATCTCAGCATCAAGAGGTGGAGACAGGAAGATTAGTTCAAGGTTATTCTCAGCCACTTAGCACATAAGAAAGTCAAGACCTATGGGCTATATGACACCGTGTCTCAAAAAAATGCCAGCAGTAAAAATATAGTTATTTGGACTAGAAAGTAAAAACTATGGGCCTGTGTTATTGCCATTGCTCCTGGTTGCCCACTAGAATGAGATGCTGACTCCATTGTTAACGATACAACATACTTTGGATACAGGACACAGAGAACTGAAGAGAAAACTGAGTTGGAAGCTTCTCCCATGCCAGCTAATGATGATGCCAGAAAGTATTATGCAGGATGCTTGAGGGAAAAGCCAGTGGTCTTAACCAACTGTGAACATGTATACTACAATGCTGACGTGCCAGGTAAGATATGTTCATTGGCACAACTGTGACATGACTGTTTGGTTGGTAACCAACTGCTTTAAGACTAGGTTTGAGTCCTCTGCATGACAGGGAATTCATGGCTGGAACTACTCAAAAGCTTATGACTAGAAAAGTCCCGGATCCTAGGGTGTACCTACTACAGTTGTTTCCAAAATGGACATGTAGTCAATCTGCCTTCTAAGTATTTATGTTTATACTAGTACTATTTTCAGCCTTGGTCATAGGAGCTTCTTCGTGCAGTGGGTAATGGTTAGTTCAGAGTCTCATAACTTGTCCAGGTACTGAGAACCAGCTGAGCACTCATGAGGTCCTAAATAGAACACCTCTATTACCCCCTCCAAAGTTCAGTGAACATTCAGAAGAAGGGGATAGAAAGAAAGATTTTAAGAGCCAAAGAATGGAGAATAAATTTATGAAATGCTGTCTTCTGAATGAAACATGGTCATTGTTATTGTGAACGCCAAGCATCTGTGACCACCTGCACAAGTTACACACTCAAAATCATGAAAATAGTGTGGGAACTAGTTGTGAAGAAGGGAATCAGCAGGAGTGGGAGAGGAATACAAAGGAGGAATGGGGTGAATGTAATCCCAATGCATTATATATGGACCAATTATCAAAAAATATGAACTGTGATTTCAATAAAAATGAAAGTGTTACCAACAACTCTAAAATAAAACAAAAATTTGAATTAAAAATTGTTTTACTTTATGTGTGTGAGAGCATTGCCTACATGTATGTAAGGGCATCCATGTCCTGCAGAGCTCATGAAGGTCAGAAGAGGGAGTCCGATTCTTCTGGAAATGGAGTGACATATGATTGTTAGCTGTCCTGTGGGAGTTGAGAATTGAACCTTGGTCCTCTGCAAGAGCAACCAGTGCTCTTAACCGCTGAGCTATCTCTCCAGTTCCCCAAATTTGAAGTTTTGAAAGCATGTATGTGTCCATGCTTAAATATGTTCCTTAAAGGCCAATCATGTTAGCAAATGTAACTTTTTATGCTATACATTGAAATGTGTCGATGTTTTTGGACAATTGCATAACTTAATGAACAATGTTATTTTTCAAGTGATGACTCGTTTTGTTTCAAACTCATCCTTGTGTAAAATTCAGGACCAACGAAATTTAATATAAAGAATATAAAACACCCACCCATTCATATCATTTTTGTTCTCACAATTGCAATGTTTAAAATGCTTATTCATTGGAGGTGCAGTATCAACAAAGAAATATTGAAATATTCTGTCCTTTCTTCCTATGCTCTTATGCAAACAATGTACGTCTAGACACTGAGTGCAGAAACAGGGGAAAAGCTATCCCATAATGTCAGCTTCAAAGATATTTGCAAATATATGTAATAATGCTACTCTTCCTGCTAAAGTTTTTGTTCTAGAATACATTTTTCCATGAAATATGAAATTTATCTTAACCTGTTAAAGGTTTGTCATCACTCCTTTTAAAGATGTTACAATTAGGCCAGTCATAGTGGCACATGCCTTTAATCCCAGGACTTGGGAATCAGAGGCAGGTGGATCGCTGTGAGTTCCAGGCCTGCCAAGGCTATATAGTGAGATCCTCTCTCAAAAACAGTTATAAATACAATTTTTAAACTTTCAATGTAATGTAGATGAATAGAGGCTCTTGTTGAAGCAAATTTAAGTTTTAAAAAATGAACTTTGGAGAAAATTGTAGGCTTCCTTAGAGTTAGAATAAACAAAAGCTGAGTACTAATATACACTTTACATGTTTTCTTGGTGGTTAACAAGCTATAAAGCATCCAGAATACTGGCTACGGCACAGTCAACTTACTGAGCATTTCTCTGATCACAGAGATTCTGCAGTTCCTCCTCTAGAGTCAAACCTACTCTGCCCGCCCCCTTCTATATTATCCTGGAAGCCCCTGATCTCTTCCACATTTCTATACCTCTGCTATAGATTATATGAATGGAACCCTAAGAACACACAGTTTCTTTACTCAATATCATTCTCTGGGGAATCATTCAAGTTGATGTACATGACAATACTTTATTTCTTTTCCCTGCCTACTATACTAGTTACTTTTCTGTTACTATGATAAAAGAGTATGACCAAAGGCAACTTAAGAAAGGAAGAATTTATTTTGGCTTATGTTTCCAGAGCGGTGTGCCCGTAATAGTGGGGGACTCATGACATCAGGCAGCCAGAGCAGGAAGCTGAGAGATCATTTCTTCAAATGCAAGTGTGAAGCAGAGATAACTGGACAAATCTGTGGTCTCTCAAAGTCGCCCCCACCCATGACATACTTCCTCCAGCAAAGCCACACCTCCTAAACCTCCCAAACAGCGTCACCAAGCAGAACATTTTTCATTCAAACTATAACACCTGTTTTGTATTCTGTTGGATGGATGTACCACAGTTCATTTAACCAGTCACCCATTGAAGACATGTGAGTTGTTCCAGATGTCCACTATCACAAATAAGTTGCTATAAATATTCATTGGCAGGAATTTGTGAGAAGACATGTGTTCCTTTCTCTGGGAGAAGTGACAAAAAGTGTAATATTAGGTTCTATAATCGTCACATGTCTTGATTTTTCAGAAACTGTCAATCTAATTCATTCCATTCTTCCCAGTGATGTATGAATGATTCAGGTTCTCTGTGTTCCTATCAGAATTCTTGTCTTTTTGTGACGTTACCACATGCTTTTTAAAATTCTGATAGGTTTGTAATATTTCATTGCATTTCAGATTCACATATGTCCAATAGCTAAAGCTCATGTGTATCTTAGTTCATTTTCTATTGCTATAACAAAATTCCTGAGACCAGATAATTTGTGAAGAATGGAAATTTATTTGGCTTGCAATTCTGTGGGATGGGAAGTTCAAGAGTCTGGACCTGGCATCTGCTCAGCTTCCTGTGAAGGTCTTTGTGCTGCATCATGGCTTAGCAGAAGGTATCATTTGACAAAGCAGAGGTCAGAAGGCAGAGAAAACTCACTTCTTATTTATTGTCTTAGTCCATCCAAGAAGGCCCAGCTCTCATGACCCAATCACTTCTCAAGGGGCCCTCCTCTCAAACACTATTAGCATATATCTTGGGGTTTTAACTCCTTCTATGAAATCCGGGGGACACATTCAAACCATAACAATGTATTAACTTACCCCCTCCACATTCTCTCTGCTGATGCCTCATTTCATAGCTGGATTGTTTGCTTTTTCACTGTTGACTTTTGAGAATTCATTTGTATTCTAGATGCCAGTCCTTCAACAGATGGGTGATATTCATGCATTTCTCTCCCTGTAGCTATCCTTTTCATCCTCTTAGAGTCTCAGAGGAAAAAGTTTAATTTTGATTAAACCCAGTTCATCCAATTTTTCTTTATAAATTGTTTTTCATGTGGACCTCTAATAATTCTTTGCCCTATATCCTGAAATTTTCTCAGTTTTTTTTCAAGAAGTTCTAGCTTCCTATTATATATATATATACATATATGATTCATTTTGAGTTATGCTTTTTATGAGGTATGGAACACATAGTTCAAGATGCTTACCTTAATTGTTGCATAAAATACTCAATTTATATTTATTGAAAAGGTTTTATTTCATCTTTGTGTGTTTATGTACTAGTAATTCTGACTGCTAAAATTGTTGCTTGACTTTTGGTAGAGACTGCAGCAAGCATTTACATAAATTTGGGAATAACTAACTTCTTTACCATGTTGAATCTTCCAATCTACAATCATGGTCAGAAAACATATTCTCTGTAAGTTATTCTCTTTTAAATTTGTTGCAGTTTATTTGTGTCTAGGATATAATCTACTTTGGGATATGGTTTCCTAAATACTTGAAAATAATTTGTATTCTGTTACTGAAATGCTTGTAAAAGTCTATTAAATTCTATTTGTAGATTAAGGTATCGAATTTGTCTATATTATTTTTATTTCTGGTCTAATTTTCTATCACTTGCTGAGAGGGGAGGTAAAGTCTCAGCTAGCATTTTATGGATTTGTCTGTTACAGCTTTCCCTTTCTTCCCATCTCCTCTCTCTTCCATTTTCTACTTTCTCCCCCACCTCCTATATATGAAATAATAAATTATCTTGTTCTGACAGTTTCAGTTGGATTTCAGCCACTTACAGCAATTCAGAGTCTTGACTAATTCTGTACTTGAAATTTTATGCAAGGCCTAGAGGGTAGGGAAGCTCCCACTAGTCTTTCTGTGTCTCAAAATAGCGTTTAAAAATATGTTTTGAGAGGTCTACAAGATTACATATGCATTTTATAGGTTTATTTTGCTTTGAACTAAATTACTGTAAATTGTTCTATTTCATTGATGACGCCTTTATTAATTGAAGGCTGGATACTTTGTGACTTCACTGACTATAATTGTTAAAGTTGCATTTGCGGGGGATGGGCCAAAGAGAAAGATGCAATGATGCCTGTGATTAGAAAGTAAGTTCTGGAACATGGTTGACATAATTTGAATTCTGGAAACATTTCTTACAACTTAATTCTACCTTTTGTTCACCAGTGTCTTTGCAAAACAGAGAAAATGATAGAGTTGATCTGATACGGCTGATGTGAGTGTGTTAAGAATCCATAACAGGTTGTGTGCAGAGGTCTCAAAACACTGCCATAGAGTAAACAATAATAATTGATCATCTTGACATAACACAAATAACATTTCTGAGCCATGTGAAGAACATGCACCATCACTGTGTTTTAGGTTTTATTGTAGTTTGAATAGACAAAAATTGTAGAAGAAATAGTTCATTGTATATATATATATATATATATATATATATATATATATATATATATACAACATAGAAATTTGGAGGAGAATGTTGAAAGCATCATTACTCACAATGTCAACAATGACCATCATTAGGAAAACAAATAAGCAAATCAAATCTCTGTATATTCACATAGTGGAATATTATACAGTTGTCTAAATGAATGGAATATAGCAATATAATGTAGACAGATCATAGAAATACAATATTAAGTGAAAATCATTTCCAAGAATTGTATTATATCTCTTTCTCTAAATATAAATCAATAAAATAAGAATGTGTTCCTTTTCAAGAATATTTAAGACTTTTAAGAATAAATAAAATTATGTATACAACATAAAACCACATTTCAGGAAGGATGATAATTATAGAATTACGATCATTTTTGCCTTGCATGAGAGGAACCTGGGGAATAGATTGGAGGAAGCATATTGTCAAATTAGTAGCAAGGCATTAAATTTTGTTTTGGGTGATGGCTTTACTATGGAATACTATAAACATTCTAAAAAGATAGTTAACAAATTACTAATTAAATAAAAGTGGATCATTAATGGACTGCATTACTTTTTGTTGCTGTGATAATATACCATGATCAAAGGTGATTTAAGGAAGAGTTTATTTTGGTTTAAGGTTCCAGAGATCTGGATGTGCATAATAGTGGGCAAGTCATGGCAGCAGGTGCAGGAAGCAGAGATCACATCTCAACTGCACACAGGAAGCAGAGAGAGCCTCAGAAGTGGACCAAGGCTACAAACTCCCAAAGCCTGTCCTCATTGACACTGTGCTTCCTCCAGCAAAGCTCCATACCCTAAATTCTGTAACCTCCCCAAGAAGCTCACCAACTGGGGACCAAGTGTTCAAATATATGAGCATGGAGGACATTTCCTTCAAACCACTAAATGAACCAGTGACTAAAACGTATTTTGAATTAAAGATTATGACTTTTCTACTTATGTGCATTGGAGTGACAGTGAGAAACAGAAGGAAAGAGAGAAAGATGTGTGTTACACATGATACATGACAGAGCATACATGCCAGAAAATGTTGCTTCTGTAGCAGTGAGTATTATATTCATGTTAGTAGGGTTGATTTTAAGAATAAACACTGGTCACGATCATTGTTAAGAATTTGAATTATATTTTATTTATAATTTTATTTCTTTTCATTACACATTTGAATATTATTTTAATGATTGTTCAATAGTTATGAAATGGAATTTCTATATGTTTAGCCTTTACTTATAGATAATTTTAGTAATCATCAAAGGGTTCATGACATTATTTTTTACATCAGAAGGGTTCCATTCTTTATTCACAGTTAGGGACACTGAAAGACCACGTCACCCATTCCTTTTCTAAGTTCCTTTATTCTAAAGCTTCTTGTACACTGCAGGGCTATATGAGGATGTTGAGACTATTTATGCATTTATTCATTCATTCATCTATTAAATGTGTCTGTTATGTCTGCGTGTATGTAAATGCACCACATACATGCAATGCCCACAGGGACAGAAAAGGGCATTGGGTACACTAGGAGGGTGTTGGATACACAGGAACAGAAGTTATGAATGATTGTTAACTGACATGTGGGCTCTGGGAACCAAATCCACGTCCTTTCAGAGAGCAGCCAGTGCTCTGAACCACTGAACTATCTCTCCAGCCCCAGCTGAGAATATTTTGGGTTATATTACACAAAATATAAAAATCTCCACTATTAGAGAAGTTAAACTATAACAGAACATTGATTTTCCTGTATCATGCTCCCTCACAAGTCTATGGAAGATTTTTTTCCAGAGACTACATGCCTTGTAACATAAGAGATTAACTACAGAAGCCAGAATTTAAAGTTAATTCTGGTTAAAAGTCAGGCATTACAGAGATTAGCCAATGTATAAGATAATGACAGTCTTATAATTTCCCTTCATTGTAAAAAATACAGAATTTCTTCATAAACACATGATTAGTGTGATCATATAATGCATCTGTGCCTAATATTTTTCAAAGAATTTACAAATTAATTATTTTAAAATTGTTTTTTTTTACTTTGTAATATTAAAATATCAATGTGTTGCCCCAAAGCTCATGTGTTGGAACATTAATTCTTCAGTACACCACTGTCTAGAGGTGGGGTTCAGTGAGAGGTGTTTGGGCTACAGGAGCAAAGCCCTCCTAAAGAGGTTAATTTGTGCTTTTCTCAAGAGAAAAGGCTATTATCAACGTCACCCTCCTCTTCTCTCTTTTGTATGTGCTTTTTTCCTTGCTTTCAACTGAGTCCATATTCCATGAAATAGCACAAGGCCTTTACCTGTTACAGCCACCTGAGCTTTGATTTCTCAGCCTCGGAGGCCATGAGACTAAATAAACTTCTTTCTGTATAAATTATCTAGTCTCAAATATTCTGTTATAGCAACAGAAAATTATGTGATACGACCTCAGTTGATACCGTTCTCATCATTGAAAACTCTTTGGGGTCCTGGGTAATTTATTAGAATATAAAGGGATTCACCGACCCCTCCCCCCCCATAAAAAAGGTGAACTGCTGTTTTCATTTATTCTACCTTAGTTTTATATTCTAACTAGAGCTATACTGAGATTCAAAAGACATGAAATACTGTCATCTCTCCCAGTATATCGAGCAGCTGGGAATTTATACATAACAGAAGAAATGTGAAGCCAGAAGGTTGTCAAGGTGACGGGCTCCTGAGACATCTGAGGCAGACTCTTGATTAAGAGGAAACAGGTGAGCCAGCGTTTCCTATTAGATAAGTTGATGGTCAAATTCCGTGGCATTTCTGAAGGAATAAACTCAAATTTTTCATATAAATGGCACAAATGAAAGCATCAGAGGGGAACTAGGTGGCATCATGGCAACGTGGGATGGAGACAAGCAGATATAATCGTGACAGCACCAGAAGGGGCCAAGAATATAAGGTCATGAATGCCTGCCCTTGATTTGTGGAGTCCCAGGATTTGTATGACCTGCAGGAGAACCTGGGATCGGTTTGCTCTGAGGCTCTGAACACTCGAGGACAGGATGGCATCTTTGTTTAAAACCTGCAACAGAAAACATCCGCAGTGAAGAATGCTCAGATCTCTAACAGATACATACAAATCACTTCCCAGAAGCTCCCGGGGAAGAGCTTCGTTTAATAGATAATCTCCATTCCAATACTTGATGAAAAATGTAAGGCCTTGGCTCTTTTTCGTTCCTGGCATTCTTATCACTGCAGTGAGATGAGCCATATTTTAAGCATTTATAAAACTTCCTAGGCCTTTGCTTAAAGCCCACGGGGATATAAATCTGGATAATAAACTCAACAAGAAATGCATTTTTAAAGGAAATTGCACTGTGTGGAAGGTTGGATAATACAAACTGAAATATACGTACACTTTAGCATCTAATATTAGCTTGTAGTTTATTATTTCATGAAACTAGTTAGAAACTTCTTCACCCCATGCCCTGATTTTGGGTCTCTCGGATTTGCTGTTTTCTTAGAAAACATTTTTATTTTCCCAGAATGCACTTTGCTTTATGAAACATTGGGACATTTGTGGATTCTTGTATCTGTTCTTCATGTTATTGATTAAATATTTCAAAATCAAACATTTTAATGGAAAATCCAGTCCTTTAGGTAATTGTCTCATAAACTTCATTCAGTTTTGTCACGGTTTATGTAGCCAACTAATAAAGATGTTTGTTTCAATCATTAAATGCCATCCATACAACTAAATAAATAGCCTTGTACCTGTATCCCCCGGGTGTGCAAAGCCTGTTCCTCTTACTTATCCTTCACTAACTGTCATTCTGTTTAGTTTGGAATCTTAGAAGTCATGTACCAGTATGACTATGTTTTTCTCTTGCTTTTCTCAAGTTCAAGAAATTATCTTATTTCAACAGAAGACCCTGCTGGTAACAAGAAAGCATGAAATTCTTTAAAGATCAGTTTTAAGGATGAGAATTATCTTATAAAGTCCTGTAGTCCTAAGAACCCTTTATGAATCCCTTAGCCCTGCCTCCCACTCTTCCCTTAGTCCACTCCTGGGTCCTTAATAGCTCATCCTCAATTTTGTTGCATCTGGAAGAAAGAGAATCCTGCTGAGATCCAAACTCTCCTCCAACTGGGCACATTTTTAAATTGATGTGCCAAGCCACTAATATTAAAGAGAGGAACAAATTGAGTTTGAAAAGT
Source organism: Eospalax fontanierii (assembly GCA_035773235.1). NCBI lineage: Eukaryota > Metazoa > Chordata > Mammalia > Rodentia > Spalacidae > Eospalax > Eospalax fontanierii. The sequence goes on from CM069527.1 coordinate 37,108,276, forward strand.
CAATAAAATATAAACTGTATGAATTCTAAAGAAACACTTAGGATTTCTGTATTCTGACACACTTTTTGTATCTTCATAAGCAAGGAGCTACAAAGACTGTTGAGTGGAGAGGATGCAATGCGTCTCATCCGTATCTAGCAGAAATAACCAGAGAAACATTTTTTCCTTGATCAGCACATAATATAGTAATGTTTTATATTCCCCTTTTGCTTTAAAATGCACTTAAAGGAAAACTAAAACAATTATATGGAAACAACTTGGGAAATGAGACATTTTTAAAACATCTGATATTTGAATTACAATAGCCCATGCAGTAAAATGCTTTACTTTCTTTCTAAAATGCTTTTTGCATATTTTTATAGTTTCATAAGCCCAATTTAACTAGATGAACTTGATAATAGTGCCTTCATACTGTGTTCTTTTCTAATTATTTGAGAATAGAAAAAGGCTTTCACTTAGAGAAAATGTTCAATTGGTTCTAATGTCTTCAGATTATTTAGAGGTTTATAAGCAACTTGTTCATGCCTAGGCTTATTTTTTCACATTGTTTGTCCATCAAATAGATGGTTCATCTTTTATCTTTCGTTAAGAAATTTTGAGCTGACGATGTGTTGGCCAACATGGGAAGGCATTCATTAAGAGTTACCATAAATACTCAAGGAAAGATATGTTTTTTTGGTAGAAACATATGTTCAACTTGATGTAAACATCCTAAAATATAAACATGTAAGAAAACATTACATACTGCATTAATGAGCATAACTCTTTGTTTTTATTATATCAGTTACAAAAAATACAGATGAAAAAGAATGTCATCCAGAGTAAAAGGTATAAGTCTGAATTAGTTTGAAAGTGTGAAAAATCAAGAACTGTGGAGGGCCATTATATACATGAAGTGATGGTGTGCCACTGTACACTCTGCCCAATTAGACTCTACCAGTTTAGCTGTGGGTGTGTATGTGTATTTGCATATAATAAAATGTGTATAGATTTGCATGGTAATTAAGGTTATACTCATTATTTTTCAAAATATTCTTTAACTACAGTCAAAACTCTTATATAGATGTCCCAAATGAGCAAAATTTCTTTCTTTTTCTAAATTGCGTTGTTTGGTGACTTGGATGGTTTGGGCCTTCTTAGTGTCCTTCCTTTCCTCTCTCTCTCTCTCTCTCTCTCTCTCTCTCTCTCTCTCTCTCAGCCTATCCTTTACTGTGTGGACAGTGAAGGTTATTTTGTTGCTGTGGGATGTTTTTGGTGTGTATGTTTGAATGTGTACATGTGAACGTGTGTATACATTTGGAGGTGTATGGAAGCCAGAGAACAGTCTTGTGTATTACTGTTCCTCAGAAGACATCGTCCTTGTTTTGTGAAACAGTTTCTTCCCATGGGCATGCACAAGACCCACACAAGCTCAATCAGACATAAACTCGGCATGGAACTGAGGAAATGGGCTGCAGGCCCCAACCTTATCTGAATAACTACTGACTACTACTGGATGAGGGTGAATTGATTTTCTTTAATGGAGAGACTCTAGGTAAACTGACTAGATTGAAGTGAGTGAACATGTACTGAGGGACATCTGGGTACAGAAACTTGACTCAATAGACCTTAGTACATATAACAGAATGCATGAAATTGGGTGGTGGGGCCTATGAGAGGTGTGGATGGTAAGGGATATAAAGCTGATTAAGATGTTTTGCCTGAAATGCACAAAAATTCAATAAAAATACATATTGGAAAAAAGTTCATGTCACCACATTTGTTTTTTAACGTGGGTTCTGGTGATTGAATGCAGTTCCTCATACTTGGCAAGGCAAGCACGTTACTGACTGAGCTATATACTCCACCCCCTTTAGTGCGCCTCTAAAAGCTCCAATACTTCCTTTTGGAATGACTGGAAAAAAAGTAACTTACTTTAAATGAACAGGCCAATTCGATTCCACTGTCCGCCCACATTACGCTGTTATCTATAAAGATAAGGGGTTTTGTACAGGGACAAGAGCAGGAACAGTGGGAAGAGGCAGGTCTGTGTACAACCTGCTGCCTCTTTACTGTCATTGTGGATTTGGACAAATTATAATCTCTCTTATTGTTTCTGTTGAAGAATTGACCTATTAATAGGAATTGATTCTTATAGATTTGAAAGATTAAATGACATTATACATTTAGAGGGCAGAGCAAATGACTTGGTACATAGGTACCTAGTAATATACATTCTAATAAAAGTTATATGTAATATTGATATTATTATTCTGAGGGTGAAACTCTAATATCAAAAGGTTCCATACAGTGAGAGGGGCAACTAAATATGCAACTAACTAAAATATAAACCAAGAGTCTTCTACATTAGAGGAGGAGTAAATAAATGAAAATAAAGAACTTCTAAGAATATTTATTAGAGGAAATTAAAGTTGATCATTTACTCAAGGAAAGGATAGGTCTTTGAAAAGAGAAGCAACAGAGGAAATACATTCCAAGAGGAAAGAGAAACTATACTCAGTATAAGTATGACAGGTGTGATTTAAGGGCCTTGAGATGCATTTTTAAGCAGTTGCTGTGGCAAATGAAAAAGGGACTCAATTAGAGCTAACTAGAAGATTTGCTGAATAGCAGTTGGGCCTGAATTGAGGAATCTAATCTAATGTAATAAAAGAAAGAGAAACAGAAGGAAAAAAAGACACAGGGAGGGAAGGAGGGGGCGGGGGAGGGAGGAAGGGAGGGAGAGAGAGAAGAAGATAGGGAGGGAGGGAGAGGGATAGAAAGAGAGGGAGAGAGAGAGAGGAGAGAGAGAGAGAGAGAGGAGAGAGAGAGAGAGAGAGAGAGAGAGAGAGAGAGAGAGAGAGAGAGAGAGAGTGTCTTCGGAAGAGCTCTGTTTAAACCCTAAACGGAGGAGCCTGTCGTCAGTAGTGCTCACCCGCTGACTTGGAGGAAGGAGGCTATCACAGTGCCTTTCCAGTGCAGATCAAGCAGAAGGAGTTTACGTCAGCTATGCATTTAAGGCACCTTTTCAAACACAGAATAATCTAAAATAAACTGACAAAGTCTATTGAACAAGCAATTAAGTTACTTAATGGTCTGTGCTCTTGTTTAATCGGCTAATTTCTGAAGATATTCTACTGTAGGTTATAGGCAATTCTAAAGGGATAATAGATATAATGAAACCAGTAGCAGAAATATGAAAAAAAAATTCAATACAATTAACCAACTGAGCTCTAAGGGTGATAATTAAAATTAGTTGTTCATTTTAAAGGTGGGATAACCTTTATACCTTATTATTCGTACTTAGTGTGTTTTATTTTCCTAAAAGCTCAGAAGTCACACTGTGCATTATAAGAGTACTACGAATAGACATGCAACTAATCAAAAGAAACAGTTCATGTTTCTGTGGGTCTACGTGTTAACCAGGTAGCAGGAGCTATTCCACACCTACACCCTGCAATGCCAACCACATACACAGACTGTGGAAGCAAATCAGGCAACATGTTTGAAGTTTTCAGAGACGTCTTGTGACCTGGAACTCAGCCATTATTTGCTCATTCACTGTAGATACTGACGGCAACAGAATTTTCAAGAGAAGTCTGGTAAAACTGACAACCTGTAACGAATAACCTGGTATTCTGAAGAACTGCATGATCTTATTCCAACTTATACACGGCAAATTTGTTTGGGGGAGCCGAAAGCAGTGATGAGAGTGAATATTGGTGGAGAAGGCGGAAGAGCGGCAGAGGCAAATTCCTACTTCGCTGGGAAACACTGAGGCTCCTTTGCTAATGTAAGAACACCAGCTTTGGTAGGTTAACCAGGCTCCGATGGATGCACTCACACTGAAGGATGCGTGGGGATACAAATTAGTCTATATCGACATATAGATATAGACTATGTATATATATAGGCCTATTAAATTGGGAAGGGGGCAGTAAGGAGAGGTGCAGATAGGACAGGGGATCTAAATATCAACAAATTATATTGTATGAAAATCTCAAAAAATTCAGTAAAAAATGTTACAAAAGAACGTCAGTTAAAGTATCTTTTAATGCATATTGTTAATTTCTCCGTGTGATGTCTCTTACCAACTTAAAATTCATTTCTTAGTGAGAAGTTATTTCCAGTGAAGAAAAAGAGCGACAATTTTCATGAAGATTTTATATTTTATATGGAAAAATCCATTGTAAAGAATTAAAAAAAAAGCCAGGGCTAGTTCCAAAGGGTTTCATTAACACAGTTTTACCATGGCTCTGCTAGTCAGTGTTGTCAACTTGACAGAATCTAGAATCACCAGGAAAGGGAGTGGAAATGAGCGATTGCCTGGATTAAGGTGGCTGTGGGTATGCTTGTGAGGCATTTTCCTAATTAAGTCAGTTGACGTGAGAAGACCTACCCTGAATATGGATGACACTGTTTTGTGGGCTGGACCCTAGGCTGAATGGAGAAGAGAGAGAGAGAGAGAGAAACATAAAATTTCAATGCTCTCTTCTGACTATGAATGTGAGGATGAACTCCCTCAAAATTGCACCATTGTGATTCCTAGCAATGATGGACTATACCCTGGATCTGTGAGTCAAGAGAAACCATTTCTCCCTAGAGTTGCTTTTGTCAGGGTGTTTTGTCACAACAGGAAAATAAACTAAGGCAATGATAAAGTTTTCTTTTTGAAGTTATTGAATAAAAACTTACATCTTTCCAAACGAATGGCATCATCTCTTTTCTTAGGTAACAAATAGAATTTTTCCTCCTCCAACATTTTCTTATAAAGTGGTTCAAGAATATAAAAAAATTGAAAGAAAATAATGTATGGTGAATACTCCTATCCTACTTCAATGGAGTTCTGTATGTTCTATGTAGTAATTAATATGCATGTTCTATGTATTTATTATACATAAATTGTATAAATGTACTTATTTCTATGTATTTGTCTGTCCTATTATCTTATATTTGATATTCTGCAGAATTTTATAAAAGAATATAATTATTAATATATGCATGTATTTTGGCATCAATCAGAATGATTGCAAAAGCTATATTGTGTTTTTCAATGGATGTTCCTTATAGAGGACTACATCAGTTTCCAGTTGGTGATGTATGAAAACTGAGATACTTTAAAAAAACATAATTTATGTTATAATTCTGGAGGTCAGAAATCCAAAGCAGATCTTGCAGGCTAAAATGAAGGTGTGATCAACATTATGTTCCTGATGGAGTGTTAGATGAGAACCTGTCTGTGTGCCTTTACTTTCTGATGGACCTTATCTTTCCTTGGCTCATGGTCCTTTCCTCCATCCTCAAAATGCACCACTTAGATTCCATTACTAAATCTCTCTCTAATTCTAGTCCTCCTCTCTCTGTTGTAAGGTCCCTTGGGATGACATGGAGCTATGCATTCAAGAATATTCTTGCCATTTAAATTTTTTTAATTTACTGAGATCTTTAAATTTCCTTTTGCTATGTAAGGCGATGAAGTGCATGGATGCTAATGAGTAGAATGTGGATATCTTTAAAAAATTTTTTTACTGAACTTTTTTGTATTTCATACAATATATTTTGATCATATTAGACCCCACCCACATCTGCACCCCTCTTATAGGGCCTCTATGCTGGATTTCATGTGCTCTTTCATGTATATTAAGGTCCAGCAAGTCAAGTTTGTGTTCCCAAATGCCCTTTGGTGTGACCTTGTAAAGAAAACCAGCTCTCCCTCTCCTACCAATTATTGGTTGCTAATAGTTCCTCAGCTAAGACTGGGCTTCTAACTCACTTCCCCACATGCATGCTGGGATTTTGTCTGGCTTGAGCTTGTTACTATTGCTATGAGTTCATATGAGTAACTGCCCAGCTGTCTGAAAAACTGTTTCCTGGTGGTCACTGGCTCCCGTCTTCCACAATGGTTCTTGAACCTTATGTGGAGAGGTTTGATATAAGTATCCTGCTTAGAGATAAGCACTCTGCTGTCTCTTATTCTGTGAACTTTGACCAGTTGTGGCTTTCTGGGTTAATCAACGACTGTTGCATAAGGAAATTTAGTTGGTGAGAGTTGAGAGATGCATTAGTATTCTTTCTACCCACTATTCCACTATGTTCCCTAGATGTAGAGGTTGCTTTATAGACATGTCATTTAGGTATGGGCACCTCACAGACACTTATTTCTCTGGGTTCATCAAGTTGTGGAACTTTGTAATAGCCTCCATCTGTTGCAAAAAGAAATTTCTTTGATGAATGGTGAGTTATACTTACCTGTAAATATAAGGAAACATATTTAGAATACAGTAAAAAATTACATTGCTCCAGGTTTTGTGTCCCAACTATGTCCTGTCTTCAGCAATAGGGTTGCACCTTCAAGTTATAGGCGTCAATGAATGGCTGTGGCAATAGCCTGTGCTGCTTTGGAAATCTTTTGAACTACCTTGATCAACAAATCAACTCAAAGGGAGGTTCCTATTGTGTTCCAAGTTCTTATTTTAAAAAACACATAAAATGTCATATATGATATGAATTTTTTTAGTCCATAAAGTTTAGAATTTGAGAAAGAAATGATTCTGGATGGTGAAGCCTGTCTTGGATTTAGGATAGGACTACCTCTCAGAAATAAAATTTCTAGTTGAATTGGTAAATAAATTTGCAATTTTTCTCTATTGCAGAATTTCTTGCCTTAAGGCAGTAACAATAACATAGGAGCTCAAAAATTTAAATACCAGCTTTTTTTTTGGCTAATCTGATGAGTGAAAAAAAATCTGTGTATATTTTTCATTTGCATTTCTGGTGATGAATCAGGTAGTGTGTCTTCTTATATGTTGCTGTAAGAGCTGGTTATATTTTCTTTCCTCTGAACTATCAACCTATGCCTATTTTATTAATTTTTATCATATTTTAGAGTTCAAGGCACCCTGAGCAGATTGGGAGATTAGCTGTTTGTAATAAAAGAGCAAATATTCTTTCCCAGTGTGTTTGTGTGCTCAGTTACTTTGCCTAAGGTGGAACTGGTCTGTATTTAATTCAGAAGCTCTTTATAGAGCTCCAGCTTTTCCTATTTTCCCTCTCTTTGTTCTGAACTGTTATGTCCTGCATCAGAAGTCTCTTTTTTCATATATACTACAAATTGCTCGGTGCATAAGGTTATTCATATATCCCCTATCTTAAAAACAGAAAATATGGTCCCTTTTCCTTACATTGCTCTTACTTCTGTGCTCTCTCTCGTAGTGAGGTTTATGAAGGAAGAGTGTATATTCCAAGTCTCCAGGTTTTCCTTTCATAGCCCTGCCTCATCATGCACCCAGTTCTCTGAGTTCATTGGTTGTTTCTTCACCCTGTTTGCTCTGCCTTGTAGAATTTGACACCACAGTTTCTATTTGTTGAAATCATTATCTGCTTTGGCTATTTTCATTACACCCTTTCCTTGACTACCCTAGGTCCCATCTTATACTCTGTCCTCATGACCCATGTTCATCATTTGACTACCTGTGACAGTCCTAGAAACTATGTCTACAACCCGGATCCCTAGCCTTCAGCATTAGGATATGCATTTCTAATACTTATAATGGGTCACACTAATATTCCCATAAAAATGTTCCCATTTTTATGTGTCCTCTATTTCCTGTAAGTGAATGGCATGGTCATCCTGCTAGTTCCTCAAGTCAGGGACGCAGGAGTAATTGCAGGTGTCCTACTTTATTCTAGTTGCCATTCAGGCATTTCCTCTGCCCTCATTGCCATTGTTTACCTCCTAAACATTCCCAGTTCAAATCTTGCCAGGTGTGGTTTAATAGTCTCCTCTTCCTCTACTGCCTCCAGTACACATTGCCCCATCATCTTCATAGAAAAAGGTCAAATGATCATGTGACAATTCTGCATACATTTTTTTCATTGTTTCCTCAGAGCTTTGGAAACAAAAGTCCCACTTTTCAAGTTAGCTCATGCCTCACACGTGTCTTTAGCGTCATTCTGTAGTGAACAGAAGCTGAGCTAGGTTTCAATCACGGGTTTTGGAATCAGTCACATTCGGCTGGAATTGCTGCTTTTCTGATTAGTTTTGCCACCTTGGGAAAGTTACTTAGCCTTCCTAAGACAATTATTACTTTTTTTTTTAAAGAGCGTTTCCCTGTGGCACCAGCTGGCTTGGAACTTGCTATATAGACTAGGCTGACCTCCATCTCACAGAAATCCGCCTGCCTCTGCCTCAGACGTGCTGGGATTAAAGGTGTGTGCCACACACCTGGTTTAGTACTTTTCATTTTAAAAATGAAAATAAACGAATATGTTTCCCTCTGGTTCTTCATACTATCTAAGCCTTTTTTATCAATCCTCTCTCTTTCCATCTAACCTTCCTTCCTCCCTCCCCAGTTAAAGTACCGCATTTTCCCCACTTCATCCTTGATATTACCTTCCTCCTATGGTGCCCCCAATCCCAAGCTCCTTCTTTGCCTTTGCTTCCACAGTTCCTTGTGTAGCCCTCCATCTCCCTGTCCCATTCAAATGCCCCCATTTTACACATTTCCCCCTTAGTAACACCTGTCTCCTACTGTTCTTCTCTCTCAGGTTCCTTCTTACCTTTTACCTCCGTGGTTCCTTTTCATTTTCCCAGTTCCTGCAGTTATATCAGGATATGTACTCACATATAAGGATTTGGTGCTAGGATCCACAAATGAGGGAGAACATATGTTGTTTTTCAGAGACTGTGTTACTTCACTTAGTATAACTGCTCCACTCATTTACCTGCAAATTTCATCTTTCTTTACTGCTGAGCAGAACTCCATTGTGTAAATGCACCACATTTTCATTATGCACTCGACAACTGAGACACTTAGGTTGCTTCCAGTTCATAGCTATAGCAAATAAAAAGCAGTGACAAACATGGATGTACAAGTATCTCTGCAGTAGGATGAGGCCATTGGGTATAGGCCAAAGTGTGGTATAACTGGATCATATGGTAGGTTCATTTTTATTTTTATTTTTAATTTCTCCACCCTGCTTTCTAGGGTGACTATTAGAGAGTTCCACAACTGGTCACACACAGAGATTGTCTGTGAAATGCTCAATCCTAGGTAATACATCTACAATGGAACTGCTACACCCAAGGCTCATGGAACATAGTAGAACACAGGGTAGAGAGAATACTAATGCAACTTTTAACTCTCATCAATAACGTTCCCTCATGAAACAGGTCCACGAACACAAAAGGACACAGGTAGCCAAAGCATAGAGAATAAAAGTCTTAAGAGTGTGGATCTAGGCTAGAAAGATGGTTCAGTGGCTAAGAACACTGAATGTTCTTGCAGAAGACACAGGTTTGATTCCCAGCACCCTCATGGCAGCTAATAATTGTCTGTAACTATAGTTCCAGGAGATCCAATACCCTCTTCTGACCTCTGTGGGCATTTCATGACATGGGTGTACTTACACACATGTAGGAAACACATTCATACACACACACACACACACACACACACACACACCCCAATAATAAATAAAATACATTTTTTAAAAAGAGTGTGGATCTTTGGACAGGCTTCTTATATTAAATTTCATCCACCCAGGGATCAGGGACCATTGCAGAAGAGTGGGCAGAAAGATTGTTAGAGCCAGGAGAGGAGGTGTATGACCACAACGAAATAGAGTCAGGCTTCTGTGACCTTGCTCATATGAACCTACAGCAATGGTGTCAATGTGCACAAGACCGTGCAAACCGAAAGACAAAAACCCAGAAAAAAAACAGCATAGAACTCTGGAAACAGGCATCACGACCCAACCTTAGCCAAAGAACTATTGGCAGCAATTACTTCTGGACTGAGGAACAGCTGATCTTCTTAAAGGAGGGGACACTAGGTAAGTCTGCTAGATCTCAGTGGATGTTTAGAGACACTAAATTGATGCAACATCCCTTAACATCGATGACAAAATGGATGAAATGCAGTGGTGGCCTATGGGAGGGTCCCAGTTGGAAAAGGGGTATAAAGATGTTTAAGATGTGCTTTATGATATACACATAAACTCAATAAAAAATTAAATGGGTTGTAACAATGCATGGATGCATGACCAAACATGGCTATGACCTATTTATTCTGGAGGTCCTTAGTTTAATTCATAGCACCATAAGACAAAATGAAATGGAGGCAGGGATAAAAAAAATCTGTATTTTTGGGGTATTTTCATTTTTCAAATGTTGAAAATTCAAATAAAATCACAGATTATGCTTCAAAATAATAATAAATAGTGTTTTTAAAACTAAGAAAATGAAAATAAAAATAAAGGATTTCAGTCTCAGAGTTGTGATGTGGAGAAAAAATAGGTCATCCTTACAAAACAATGGACAAAACCTTGTGTCAATCATAAAGTAAATCCTCAGTAACCATGTACATGGTGGATGTGAATGGCACTTCTGTGTCATGCGCTATCCCATTTCCAGGCGTGATCATTCTGGTCCAGCCATCGCACATTACCAGAGGGTGCCTGCCTTGGTCTCCTGCCTCCACTCCCATGCCTGGACCACTCTTCTCCCTCCCTCCTTCTTCCTCTACCCTCTCACTTGTATTCTGTTGGATGACCAATTTACTAATTTATAAAGCAAGTTCTCTAATGGTACCCTCATATGGTTATAACAGTATTAAATGGGAAAATAAGCAGAATACTGGCCATGGCAGCCCCTTCTAAGATCTTCTTAGAAGGGATTCTTAATATTTTAACATTATGATCAAAATTTTGTTCCAAGCATCTCCATCATAGAGAAGTTGTTTTTGTCAAGGTCTTTGCTAACAGCGATTCTTCTTTGAAAGACTATACATCTAGTCGAGAAGGCCATCTGAGGGAATTATTATTCCTGCAGGTGTGAACAGTGGTAGTTAAGAGGTAAGACATTCAGAAGACAGGAGGGAATTGCTGGTACGGAGTAGGTGTTCAGTAAGCTTTTTTGGAAGAAATATTGTTAAACTAGTGATTAATACCATACAATGTATGTCAAAAAATGTAATACATGAAAAATGCATGTTCATATTTGAAAAATCAACATAATTTCTGTGAATTTAAGATATGCTGGTATTGGTCTTTATTACTTATTTTAATCCTACTGTTCATGGAAAATATATCAGAAGTAATTCAAGCTGGTTTTCCCTGTTCTTTCACAGAATTAAAGAAAATCTATCTACTGTCATCAGAACCTTGGATTTGTGATAAATGCTTTATAAAGCTAAGCAAGTAGGCATTTTTCCTATCGGCCTCTAAAGGATTTATTTACTCCTGGAATTAGTTTTCAGAAATCATTAATTCTGTAATTTGTTGAAGCAAAGCACTTTATATTATCTTGAATGCAGTGAATTTCTTCTTTCCCTGACCATGTCTTTTATATTTGTCTACTTCTCATGTCAGTAGATCAAGGAAACAGAAGTCACTCTACTGAAAGATGGAATTTCTCATAAGAGCATCTTAGGAAAACCAAATAAACAGAACCAAAAGTAGAGATGTAGATGTAAATTCTTTAAAACTGTCTATGTTTCCTTTTCAATTCTGTGGTATATTTCATGTCTATAACATAGAATAGATAGAAAAGGATTTCTGGCCACAGCCTTATTATTAGCTCACATTTCCTGACACTGAGAAGCATAATCTGCAGGTTGATAATTTGTCTCTGAAATATAAGCTGTTTGATATATTCAGAGTAGAAGTCACATGGCTGAGAGTCACAAGAAAGTCACATCAGCATCCCATCTTTATAAAGCATGTCCGAGGTTTATTATTTCAATGACCTATGGGGACACTCCAGGAATTAATGTACTGTAGTCCATGTGTTATGTACTAGGCCTGACATGCATAAATGTGATGAAGAATTATTCAACTGGAGAACCTAACAAATTTCTCAATGATGATCATCATTTTAGTATTAGTTACAATTGACTAAAGATTTGTTTAAATATTTGATAAATATAATATATACCAGCATCCAAAAATTAAAGCAACAATATTTATTCAAAAGGTTATTTTTATCTTATTATATTTTCTAACTTAAATGATGTGATCCCTGACTTCCTTAATCTCTAAGATTCTGTCCAAATCTTGACTCTAACAAAAAATAAAAAATATTTCTTGGCACTCCTGTTTCTTAAATGATGAATTGAAGTTCAGAAACAAATTTGAGCCTTGGCTTAACATTTAAATAGTGCTAGCCTCATTTCTAAAATTTAACATGAAGAATAATACAATCTGTCTGAGTTAAAGGTAATTGTCGTCCCAAACCAATAAAGCTTCCTTTTCCATTGTTTGAGAATTCTTCACCAATTTTATTCATAATGTTAGAAAATATCCAAAACTAAAAATGAAATGGTGGGATGGAGAGATGGCTCTGCTGTTGAGAGACTGTTTTGCTATTTTAGAGGACTGGAGTTTGGATCCTAGCACTCACATTAAGTAGTTCACAAATGCGTATAACTTATCTCCAAGGGATGTGATACACCCTCTGGCCTCTGTGGGCACACACACACACACATATGTACATGCACATGCACACAATAAATGTTTTTTAAAATGAGATTACTTTTTAAAGGATTGATTTTATTTTTAATTAAGTGTATGCGTGCTTTTCTGTCTATGTGTGGGTATGTCCATCATTGTGCATGTGACCACACCATGCCAGAGGTATTAGACCCCCTTGAAGCTGGACTTATAGGCATTTATGAGCAGCTGAATTTGGTTTCTGGGAACCAAATGGGTCCTTTGCAAGAAGAGTACACATTCTTAACCACTGAGCTATTTCTCCAGCTCCTATTATTTTTCTACATCTTCACTGAAAAGAAAGGGAAGAGTGCAAATCTGGAAGTGAATCCTCAGTTCTAAAATGTTGAGACTGAAAAATAGAAATATATGTAACATTCAGAAGTTGGACACAAAAATGATGACAGTCATTTGGCATTTAAGCAATGTGTTGAAAATGGCAATGATTCTAAGTTTGTGTATATATGCATGTTGTAGGAGTGTTTCAAATTACCAGGTCCTGTCTGAAATATTACTTCTCTTAATATTTCAAAGGAAAATGGACCTAGATTTTAAACAATGAAAAACATCTTAGTAGATGCTACTATATATGAATATTGGTGCCTCCCAATTAATGTGTTGGAAGTTAATACTGATGTGATAATATTCATATAATGAGCTTTAGGAGGTAATTAACTCCCTTATCAGCAAAGGCTTGAGAAGCTGGCATGGTGATGCATGCCTATAAATGCATGTACTTGGAAGCTGAGGCAGGAGGATTGTGAATTCCAGGCCAGGCTAGGGCATGGTGAGTCCAAGGATAATCTGGACTAAATAAACAGACTGTGTCTTTGAAAAAAAAAAAAAAAAAAAGAAACAGTCTGGAAAAATGAAGGGAGACTGTTTGTCTGTCTCTCCTTCCCTCTGCCATGTGGGAACAGTAATATCTCTTCCACCAGTTGTGACTACACCAATAAGACACTATCTATGAAGCAGGTGAGCCTTCACCAGGTACCAAGCCTGCTGGTGCTTTAATTATTTTCTGGTATTATTTATTTGTTTTTAATTTCTAATGTGTGTTTGCCTGAATATAAATAAGTGCACACATGCATGCAATGCCTGAAGAGGCCAGACACATGTGTGCTAGGAACTGAACCCAGATTCCCTGTAAGAGCAGCCAGTGCCCTAAACCACTGAACTCCCTCTCCAGGCCCTTCTTGTGCTTTAATTTTGGACTGCTCAGCCTCCAGAAGTGTGAAATGTAAACGTCTAGGATTTGTGTCTCACCTAGTACTTGTTTTAGCAGCCTAGCTGATTTAGAGAGGTGCTAAGTCTTCAAGTCTGTTCCTTTTTTCTTGCAAGGTCTTGCTATGTTGCTGTGTAGCCTGGCCTGGAACTATGGACACCAGGCTGGCTTCAAACTCATGCGTTATCCTTCCGCTTCTGACTCATGACCGCTAGGGTTACAGGAGTGTACCAGCATGCTTGGCTCTTGAGAGGCATGTATGTGTGTGTGGGGTATTGTGTACATGTGTGTGCATGCATGTCCACATGTAAGCAGGCACACATGTGTGTGCAGGTACACATATATGCACCTGTGTAAGTGGGCTGGAGGTTGATGTTCGATGTCTTCTTTGATTACTCACTACCTCATATATTGAGGCAGAGTCCCTCATTTGAGCCCAGAGCTTGGCAATTTGGCTGGCCTAGTTAGCCAGCTCTAGGAAAACCCTGTCTCCATCTTCCACATGCTAGGGTGGCAGGCAGACAGCCATGCCCACCCAGTATTTATGTGGGTGATGGAGCTATAGTTTCTGGTCCTCAAACCTGTACAGTAAATGCTTTCACCTGAGAAACCATCTCCCTGACCAGAGTTTTCAAGACTTTATTGTTACTATTGTTTTATTTGTTGCCTTAAATTTTTCTTTTTAAATTCAGACAGAACCTCACTATGTATTCATTATGTATGTAGCTCCATGCTGGCCTGGAACTCACTGTATGCTTCAGGCTGGTGTCAAACTCACAGCAATCATCTTTCCCAAATGTTAGGATTACAGGTTCATATAACCAGGTCTGGAAGTTGTCAAGGTTAGATTCAAAACTTTAAGAAACTCAGCTTGCGATATAGGCACAGTGATCTGGAGGCCACAGTGTTTATTATCCTAATAACTTTAACAGAATGGCATCTTACACAACTATGGTCTTCTTTCTCTTTCTTCTTTTTCAAAAATCACAAAAGTATATTATTTAAGGCTCTTCACATGATACCCACTCAATAGATATTTGGAGGTAACTGATATGACTGCAGATGGTAACAATTTCAGAATTTGCTTCTCATAATAATGACCCATCAATTTTTACCTTAATGGTGTGAATATGCAGGATACTCTTTTAAAAGTGAACTTTTTTGTGCTGTTTGCTGTTTTCTTTCCATAAGTGTGTGTGTATGTCTGTGTGTGTGTGTGTGTGTGTGTGTTTGTGTGTGTGTGTGTGAGAGAGAGAGAGAGAGAGAGAGAGAGAGAGAGAGAGAGAATGCATCTGTGGAGTACAGAGGGCAATCTCAAGCGTCATTCTCCAGGCACATTCTACCTTTCGTTTGCTCATCCTAGAGTTTCACCAAGTAGGTTAGACCAGCAGGCTTTCAGGGAGCCTCCTGTCTAACGCCTTGCCTCTTACCTCAGCATCACGGGGATTCCACACATGTGCCATGGCACCTGGCTTTTTATGTGGGTTTTAGGCATCTGAACTCAAGTCCTCAAACATGGGAGACAAGAGCTTTACTGAGTGAGTCATGCTCTTCTGCTGCTTTTTGACAGAATATTTATAATTCTTCAGTTTATGACCAGCAAAGCTATAGTAACATATTTGTTAGACGAAACATTCCTGTTATTGTGCATAACTTTTCCTTTTTCCAGTTACACTCATGAAACCAGGGCAGACCCTTGTGACATACTCAGAGCCATTAGTGTAACTCAGAAGTTCTCAGCTTCAGACTTAGTGGCATTCAGGATCAAATAATTCTTCTCTGTGGAGGAACTATTATAAGATGTTCAACAGACTCCTTAACTTTTCCTTTCTAGTCTTAGTAACACTATTCCAATTGTGATCATCAAAAATATCTCTAGACATGGCAAAATATTCCTTGGTCACCCTTGGTCAATAACTATACTGACTAACTGATTGGCTTGGTGGTAATTTATATTTGAATGGCTCACTTACCAAATATATTGATGGTTTTTCCAAATGCTATGTGTGGACTTGTGCTAGATATTTCTGATCTACATATCACCATGGGATATTATGGAGTTCAAGTAGATGCATAAAGAAAATGAACTGCCCTAATGAAAATGTGGAATGGCAGTATGGGTCAGAATTAGAGGATATCTTGCCATCTTGACACAAGATTTAGGACCATAAGCAAAGAGATTAGCACAGTGACTCATACACAGAAGATGCTGAATAAATTACACTGACTTTTGATGTTGCATTTTTATTGTTAATAAGTTATAAAACTATATACGTTCCCATCATTCCTGAAGTCTAGAGTGTCTCCAAGCATATGTTGGTAATTCTTTGGAACTGCAATTATCTCTCATTGTCGTGTGTTCTTTGACCTAGGTAACAACACTCTTGTGTTCTAACCAGATGACTCAACTAATGAAATTGTTTTTTTTTCAACCTAGTGACAATTGCAGTGGTGGAATTCATTAAGAAGCTAATCAGTGAAATTTGTCTTTTAGAGCCACAGAAGGATTTTGTTGTTGTTTAATTCATTGGAATTAAGAATAGAGGGTTCATCTTGGTAAGGATATTCTCTAATTTTCTAGACTTTTAAAGAAGACTTTAGAATGATTATCAATAGTTTCAAGTGGGGTGTGGTGAAGCATGTCTGGAATAACTGCACTTGGAAAGCTGAAGCAGGAATATTGAGAGTTAGGGCACAGTCTGGGTCTCCTAAGCAAACCTTGTCAGAGAGGGAGAGAAGGAGAGAGAAAGAAAGAGAGGAAGGGAGGAGAAAAAAGAGAGAGCATTAGAACAGTGCTTTGCAACAAAGCATTTATCTCCATATGCAACAAATACATATAGATTTCCTTTAGGAAAGCATATTTTATGGAAGCATCTAATACGTTCTTTGGTTAAACATGCTATTCTAGATAATTTCTTGGATGTGTCAATGCCTTCATATCTCATTCTTTGGAGCAAGGCAAATGATAAACTTCATGTTTATGCATGTGAATATGTGAATAAATGTGTGTGTATTTGCTGTGTGCATGTTTTCTTTTTTCTCTGAAAACATATTTTCTTTGACCCCTTGTAGCTCATGGCGCAAAACAGATGTGAAAGAGTGTAGAGAGAGTGTCCTCTAATAACCGATTCCACAAGTTATTCACAAAGATTAAATGAAACTGTTTTTGGAAAAAGACATAACTCAAAGTTTAGCTTGATGGATATTAATAACTTATCAACTTCAGTCTTGTCCATTCACTGGTAATGTTCCAATTCCATGGTTTTGTGTTTTCTCCACAGAGAATATTAAAAATAAATCCAAGGCATTGTCTTGAGGTTTGACTATTTATGTGGACAAATGAAAAGTATAATTTTGGAAACATGTACCGTGCCCTGGCTTAAAGTCTTTTTCTTTTGAGTATCTTCCTCAGTTGCTCTCATTTTATTTGTTGTAGCAGAGTCTCATGCTGAACTTGGAAAATGCTTATTGTGGATGGTCTAGCTAGCCAACTTGCCCTAGGGATTCCCTATCTCTCCCTCCTAAGTGCTGAGATTACAGGTTTCTGTCACACCTTTCTGGTTTTTACATGAGTTCTGCGGATCTGAGTCCCAGTCCCCCCGTTTGTGGGGTAAGTACTTCATCCACTGAGCTTTCTCTCAGCCCTTAAAATAAAATAAAAATTTATGGATATTTTCCCAAGTTTCTTTATTTGAACTTTAGTAGTCATTTCTACTGTTTGTCCCCTTTCAATCGCCCTAGACAAGTTGAGGATAAGTCTACAACCTGATTGATTAGACATATACATAGACAATTCATTTTTCAGGACTTGTGAGTTTATGTTATATAGACAACAAAGGAGAAGCACCTGAAGACGCCAGTTACTAGGTACTTGCTCCATACACCAGAAGGAGCAGCAGAAAGGTGAGCAGGAGGTAACCTCCAGGTAGCGCAGCCACCAGTTTCTAGCCTCCTTTGTTCTGGAAAGATCACAATGCATCATTCCAGGATCCGTACAGGCTGTGGTTTAAGTTTCTGACTGTGTAGTTTATGGGGATATTTGCTTCCCAGGGTACCACAGAGAAGCCATTGACTAGTTATCTTAAGCCTTTTTGCTGCAAACTTTTCCTTCAGCTGGTTAGCATGCTTTACTGATAGCCTTTCCTTTTATAAGGAAAGTTGGATCATATTCTTGGTTTGTAACCTGGGTACCGGGTTCGTATTTTACCATTCTCAAAACTTAGATGAAAAAGACAAAAAGATCAATGAGATGTGTTGCTCCTGGCTTGTCCTAGCTACTCTGGAAGCTGATAGGGAAGGATACTTTGAGCTTATTAATTCAGCATGTTTTGTCAACATAATAAGATGCCTATCAAAGCCAAATTGCTCAGATCTTACAATAAAGCCACCATTCTTCAAAGCTTGGTAGAAGTACATTAATCTGAATTAAGGTGACTTTTCTTTCAAAGTCATACCAAAGTGACAGAATTTGAATAGTCCAGAACAAGAGAATGAATCTTCTTAACTCTGTTCCCTACTAGTCAATGGAGAGACCCTCACCATTCATGCCTACATGGCCAGTGTTCAACTCTCTTTCTACTCTCCTTGCATCTGGGGTCAGCCTGTATTTCTGCCTTTGAGCTATTAGTTTTAGGGAAGAGACTGAGTCATTTCTAATAGCTCTGCAGCTTTCCTGGGCACAATCTCGGCTGCTTCTACAAATCCCCAACTCCTTTCTGTGATTACCCATTTTGCAGCTCTTTCCCCTTGCCTGCCCTCATGAGTCAATTACCACAACCTCTTCTGAATGGAAATCTCATTTTCTGTTCTTCAGAAGTGAATATGAAGGCACGATTGATTAAAGTGAAGGTATATTTTTATTGCTACTCATCACTAATTGACTCATAACAAAATTTACTGATTTTTTTCATTAGTTGCTAATAAATGAACATCTCTGAAACACACAATTTGTTATCTTAAGTCAGTTTTAGAGGTATACAATGACACATGGAAACATTACTCAAACTACTGCTTTAGTGCCAGATTTTTCTTTTTGCTAATTACTTGAGAAGAAACTGTTGATTATGACATCCCAGCACAAGAACTCACCCTAATTTATTCCTGTTTACTTAAAATTATGTCAGTTCACTCAGTACACTGGATATTTAATTATATTCCTGCTGAGAGTGGGGTCATATAATTATGAGATAGGAGCTGCAGTTGGGGTGATGGAACTTTAGAAGGACAATCTTATTAGGCTTGTATTTGGGTACAGCCAGGGCTCTCCAGTTAAAATATTCAGTGCATTTCACTTGTAGTATGGTGCCAAATACCAAGAAAGATATGATAAGACCTAAGCCAACGACAATATGCTTTCTGAGGTGGAGAAGTCTAGAGGCAAAGCCTTAATATATGCCAGCCTTTCTTTGTCCAGATCTTGTTCAGTAGCATTCTCCAAGGACTGCCGATAGCTTGAAACCACCTAGCTCTGGAGTAGTACAGGCTAAATCAGCTGATGTGTATATTGGAACTTCTGCCTTCCACAGGTAGGGATCTGGACTTAATCTTGATTGATTAATCTTGTAGGCTGGTGGCCTCTGCAATGAGCCCTTTCTGTCTGTCTCATCACTACCTTCAGTGTCCTCCTCAACCCACACAATGATATACTTAGCTCACCAGATGTTCTGTTTGCTCTAGAGGTAGACATCTGGAATGGAGCTGGAACACCAGTTCACTGTGGACGTGAATGTATTTTTTAAAATTTTGGTTTCTGTGTATGAGTGTTATGCCTGCATGGACGAAAGGGCACCCACGTTGTGCAGTACCTGTGGAGGACAGAAAAGGGCATCGGATCCCCTGGAACTGGAGTTATGGATGGTTGGTAGCCGCCACGTGGCTGCTGGGATACCAACCCAGGTCTTCTGCAAGAGCAGCCAGTGCTCTTAACTGCGGAGCCCTCTCCCCAGCCCTGGGCATGCATATATTGGTTATCCTAAAGCTCTGGCTCCTGAACTACTGTACCTGTGGTTACTAGTCCAAACTCTCCCCTAGCCAGAATGACCACTCACAGCCTAGAAATGCCTGTTCCCTATGATACTAGCTCTAAACTTCTTCAGTGCTAGTTCTGATCTTGTTGAATTCAGAATTAACCCTGAAATTTTGGTAACCACGTTCAGAGCACATGCCATCTTTTCAGCTATTAACTTGGTCTTTCCTGGACCCGCGTGACCCCCGACTCCCTTAATGTATATCACAGCTGCATTGACCAAGTCCTTCACGATTCACTGGGCTGGTTACCACTCTATCTATCTGATTTATCTTAGCTACACCTTCTCCAAGAGCCTTCCAAGCAAAGCTAAAACTAAACGCAGGAACTACAGTGAGAAGTGGACCTTGTTTCAATTTGCAGAAGTAGCATTTGATCACATTTCTTCTTCTTCTTCTTTTTTTTTTTTAGCTTACTTGTGTTTCACAAAACTTCCTATCACAATCATGCTTTCCTTAGGAACTGTTTCAGAGGAAGACTTCAAAATATGGTCCATATAGAGATAATTCATTGTTTCCTCACCATGGGAGAACGTGGAGAGAGTTCAGGGTAAGGTCATGGCTTACTGGTTCTGCTTCCTACCATAGTCCACTGTGGACACTAAGAGTCTAGAGATCTGAGAATCATTTCAGAGATGCAGCCAGTGATTTAAACTACCGCCACGGTGGCCTACCACCACTCAGAGTGCATGCTAAGCTGAAGATCACATTTGGCTTTTAAAGGCAGGTTTTGTTTCAGAGATTCTGGGATTCTCACTGCAGGTGTCCAGACTTGGTTAACTGTTTGTTTTTTGTAAGGTTTGGCTGATGCAGATGTTTCCCTTGTACTGCAAGAGATGGAGCCAGCTAATGAGGCATCTCAGCTCATGAATTTATCCTGCCTCTCACCCTGATGAGTTGGAGAAGGAAAGACTGCCTGCAGATGGTGTTTCTAGTGTGGAGCTCCAAACACAGGCAAGCTTTGTTAAGGCTGCCACACTCACTGTGCTCTTGCATGAAATAGAATGAATTTGGACAAAAAGAAACCAATTTATAATCAATGTTTTGTGACTATAAGAAAAAAATATTGGTTTTCTTTATCAAGGAGCAAATTTAAACTGAGCCCTTGAGACAAAGAAAGGAAAATAAAAATTTACAAAATTTAAAGATGCTACTTGCGGCAGATTTTTTTTTTCACATCTTATTTCTCCCACTTAAGGGCGCCTCTCTGGTGGGCTGTTTCATATTACATGCAACTGTGGTTGTCCACAATGGTAGGAAGGCTTCTGGCATTGCAGTAATTCTTCTGTGCATCCCTGTGTCCTTAAGCTCTCTGCAAGGCATTTCATAGGTCAAAGCTCTTGTTTGTTCACCATTGGCAAGGGGATAAAAGTAGACCGAAGGGCTCAAAGATGGAACATGCACTTATATAACATGGGGCATAAATTTGCGTCAAAGGCCTATTTTGAGAAAGTACTATTATGAAAGTTGAGGATGCCTAGGCAAGTAGAAATTTTAGCTCTGGAAAAAACAGGGATTCTTGGTTGCTCTATAAGACTGGGAGCTTTACAAAAATATTCCACTGTGTACACAGAAACACTCACTAAATCTCACTAAAAGAGTATAAATAACTCCTTTTACAGAGCATAAGGGTGAGAGTAAAATGAAAAAATTTAAACAGAGAAGTGCGGTGACCATTCCTACTGATTCCTACTTTGGTGAGGTTGATGCTTGGTATATCTGAGTCAGATATTGTGCTATGGACTGAATGGGTCATGTGTCATTTAATCATGATAATAATGCTATTAATAGGCCTAGAAAGATAGTTCAATGGTTAAGAGTGGTTCTGTGTAAGTAGGAGGAACAGAGTGCAGATCTAATCAATTGCATAAAAGTCAGGTGTGGTTCCGTGTACACCTGTATCCCTGAAATGAGAGGGGCAGAGACAGCATTGCTGGGGGCATGCTAGTTACCAGCCTAGCCCAAAAATGCCAGTGAGCGACCCCGTCTCAACAGGAACAAGCTCAGGAGTAATAGAGGAGAATACTGGAAGTCTCTCTTCGAGGCTTCCTGCCTGTACACACACAATGATGTATACGCACATTAATGTACTCCACACCGTGTGTGCATACACCTCATGTATGTGCAAAATACATATATACACAGACACTCAAATATACACAAAAATTAAGTTAAATTAAAATAAATTTAAAAAATGGATAATAATGTTAGTAATGAGTGTTATTTCACATTCTAGATGAGAAAATAGAGGCATGGTGAGGTTCCCTGGAAACTGAACAGTGACGATGGGATTAACTCAGGCTATCCAACAAGAGAGCTGTCATTCTTCTCCATTTACTACTTTGACTGTCACTCAAGCCTTAGAGCAGATGAATGACATATACAGAATTGTCAAAGAGTGAGTCTCAGACTTCAGCTCATGATTTTCCACCTTGTAGTCTTTTGCCCTACTATGTGTTAGACTGAGTAAGAAGCCCTTTCATGTAGCACAGTCTCTTCAGACTACAAACTACATTTCTGAGGTAATGAAGGAATGGGTCGCATATACTAGGATGCTGTCAGGAGCAAGTCACAGGAAATCCTGTCATTTAATGTTCACAATAAATCATTATTGTCAAAATAAGCAGCCTGGTGTTTGAGTGACACTGCAAAATGACATAAGGCCTGAACACCCTTAGAGACACTTGTGTGTTATTAGCAAATAAGTATTCTAAAAAGTCTCAATACCTTAGCTTTTTAACATCTCAAACCACTACGTAGCAGGAAATGGCTCCTAAAGGTAATTACTGAGCTTCCTGAGACAGGATTCTGCAGTCCTTATAGTGGGTTACATGTACCAGATTCCTAGACTCCATGGCAGAACTATGTTATTTAACTACTATATCTGTGACAAAATGAATTCTGACCTGCTAGAGCGATTTAAATTTTGTTTGATACATTTTTACATGTTTATTCATTACTTTTACTTTGGGTGTTTGTGTGAGGGTGATATATGTACGTGTGAGCAAGTATGTGTGGATGCTAGAGGAGACTGTTGGGTGGCTGGCTCTACCATCCTCTGCCTATTGTTGTGAGACCATGTATCTCACTGAGTCTGGAGTTAGGTAGCCCAGTAAGCCTCCTGTCTCTGTTCTCCGCACTGTTGGGGTTATAGGCTTATGAGTGGCCACATCTACTTATTTGCATGGGTGTTGGGATCTCAACTTAGGTCCTCATACTTGTAGAGCTTGTGATCTCACCCTCTGAGCATTCTGTCATATACGTTAAGGCTATCAAGACAAGTTTGAGTACCCAGATGTCCTTGAGTGTGAGTTCATCTACTAGAGCATGTTCAGCCTATGTAGTGTTACTCCTGTTAAGAAGATCAGTTCTCCCTCACCCAGCAATGATCAGCTTCAAAAGGTGGGGCCTCCTGCCCATTTCTGCAGTTTTGTACTTTTTATTTGTGTCTGGTTTGAGTTTTCCTGGATCTTGTGCATATTGACACAATTGCGGTAATCGTGTGAGCAAGTTGCCAGAAGCCTGAAAGACTTTGTTTCCTTATGGCCAGGCATCACCTCTGATTCTTCCAATCTTTCCACTACATTTTCTACAATGGTCCCTGAGCCCTGGGAAGATATGGGAATTTTACCAATATTAGTTTTTCTGAGCCATAGGATACTTTTGTATTTGTATACTCTTGACTCTTTCTCATCTATGTTTTGTAATTTTTATTGTGATGGTGTTGCACTTCATCGGCTAACTTCATTCGTTAGTATTTTGTTGTATGTTTGAAGTGACTGTAAGTGGAATTATGCTCTTGGTTTCTTTTCCAGATAGGTGACTGTGTACAGAAATGCTATTTTGTTATGTGTTGATATTATATCCTTCAACTTTGCTGACTTTGTTTTTCAGCTCTGATAGATTTTTGATGGAGTATTTAGAGCTTCCTACATACAATGTCATGTCAAGCATGGACATTAAAAAAAATATTTGTTTAGCGTGTGTGTGTGTGTGTGTGTGTGTGTATGTGAACAAACACATGCCAGGGCATATGCATGCCATGTTGCAGGTGTGAAAGTCAAAGGACAACTTTTGGGAGTCTGTTTTGTTAAGAAGGGCTTCTCTTATTGATTCTGCTACTGTACAGCTTATTCCAGGCTAACTGGCCCTGGAATTTCTGAACAATTATTCTGTGTCCACCTCCCATCTCAGATCGAAGAACCAGGATTCCAAATGGGAGTTACTACATCCATCTTTTTACATAGACTCAGGAATTGAATTAGGTTGTCTGGCTTGTACATAGCTAGCCATCTCCCAGCACCAAAACATAGACCCTTTGACTTCTCCCTTTCCAATCTGAATGATTTTCTCTTATTTTACCTAATTATCTGTGCTCTGACATCCAGTTCTAAGAGATAAAGGTATTAAAAGTGGGCATCTTTGTCCTGTTTTAGGTATTAGAAGAAAAGCTTTCAATTGTTCCCAGAATAGTACGGAATTAGTGGTGGTTGACCTGCTAGGCTCTCATTTGCTATTCATGCAAGAGCAGAAAGTGTCTATAGAGTAATTTTAGCTCTCCCACATAATGGGAATACCTTAATTTCACCAGTGAGAACTGTTTCAACATTCATCATGCTAGTCAACAAGCTGCTATTTTTGTCACGAAAAGCTCTTTTCTGACATTTAGTATGCTAATTAGCAAAGTGTAGGTTATTGAGCCGGATACAGGTAGCAGAAGTGCTTGTTTCACATCGTCTTGAGTAGCAGAAGAATGCCAGCAGAGCACTCCCGATTGCCATGGTCATTGAAGACTTCTACTCCTGAATCTTTGATGAAAATGCTTACAGATTCTGGGTTACAGATCAGCTGACAACACACACCCATTATGACCCCCTATATAGGGTGAAGTATTTCAAAGTAAATTACAGTCATTATAACAGGTGGCTTCCAAATTGTCTAATTCATCAATTAGGTGAAATCTTCAGGAACTTAATTAATGTCTCTTGGTTTCTGTTCTGCCACCTGACTTTGTCCTTGACTAGTGTCCCAAATGATAAGATGTTGCTACCCATGTTGTACATGGCATTACATGAAATCTTGCCCCTGCCTAATGAGATCTGGGGTTAAGGACATCTCTTAGGTGCTCCTTGTTAGTGGCAAGGAAACTCCAGCCAGAAACTATTCAGCCAATTTCTTGTCATCTGATTGATCAAAATCACATCACATTTTATGTTAATTGCTATGCTGAAAAATAGGATCTTTTCACATTAGCAGACCTATATTTAGCTGTGTTGGTCTCAAAAACTGGAGTTTCATGAGCAATAATGAACACAGAGGGAATCACAAGGCAAACAGCATGGCCTGTTTCATGTGGAACATTAAAAATTTCCACTGTATCTTAAAGGACAATGTTCTCTTTATGCCTCCATCCCATTGTTTCTCTTAGTCCTGGCTGTCTTTGTTCTTTTCTTGGTTGACCTGTCTTTACAACTATTGTGCCCACATTCACTAAGAGTCTTGAATTAGGGGGAGTAAGTTACAGCTGTAATAAGGATTTGTAGCTTTGATAGTTAACCTAGAGTCACTTCCGGATCCCTGATGATTTCTTTTCTCAGTACATGCTGTTTATCATGTTAAATCAGAGCTAGATGCTTGAGGGACTATTCCTGACTTGAGAACACAGGGTCCAAAGAAAAAGACATGCTAGTGCCTTCCAGACACTGAAATTCTCGGTTGAGAATGCTACTGCTGGGTCCTCAGCTTCCCTTGTCTGTCCAGCAGACTCTTACTCAAAACAAGTGCTTGACATTTTTTTGAAATGAAGCTCAATTTCAAGCAGTCACCTCCAACATCTTCCTTTCCCCCTGGCTAGTTTTAAGATTAAAGGAACTGCAGTGTTTTAAACCATTTGTGTCAGAGGATAAGGTCATGTTCACTAAATATTTACCTGATCAATGTCTTAGAGGAAAGACAGCGGAGACTATATCAGTCAAGATTTGGTTTTCTAGGAATGACAGAAAATGAAATAAACTGTACAAATTGTAGAAATTGTTCTTAAAAACTTGGGTTTATTAATGTGAAAAAAAAGAAAAACCCAGCAGGCCTAAACAGCAAGGGTCCAAGATTATTAAGATTTAGTCAGGGAAGTAAAGATGGATTTAGTTGGTTTTGTAAACTTTAATTCTGTGAGGGAAAATTTAGAGTTAGTGGCCAGAAAACATAAATAATATTTTAAAAGACTAAATATGCTATAAGTTGTTTACTAGCATCTTTCCCAAAAATGTGTCTTCTTCAACTCCCCCACACAGCAATTTCTCGTCTTTGCTTACTTGCTGTGGTGATTTAGATGAAGAGTGCCCTCGTAGACTCAAGTATCTGAACACTTGGTCAGTGAGAGCCACTGTTTGGGGAGGGTCGTGAAAATCTTTACCGGGTATAGCCTTGTTGGAAGAAACATCACTGGGGGTGGGCTTTGAGAGTTCATAATCTTGCCCTGTTTCCAGTTTGCCATCCCTCTGCATTCTGTCCGTCTTGAAGATGTGGGCACTCTGACTTCCTCCTCTCCTTAGTAAACTCTCTGTATTAGTATCTTTTCTTTCTGTGATGAACTACCGTAACCCAAAGTGACTCATGGAAGAGTTTATTTTGGCTTACAGTTCCAGAGGGAAGTTTATAACAGCAGGGGAGGCATAGCTCCAGTCAGGTGGACAGAGCAGGGAGCTGGGAGATCACATCTTCAATCAGAAACAAAACAGGGAAAGAGAGCTGGAAGTGCGGCAAGGCTGTCAACCCTCAAATCCCACCCAGCAAAGCCCTTTCTTCAGCCAGGCTGCAGCTCCCTATGGCTTCCCCAAACTACGCCACCAACTAGGAACCGAGTGTTCAAATCCTTAATCCTGTGGGGGATGTTTTTCATTCAAACCACCAGACCTCATATTTTCTCTCTCTAGGGCTCCTCTCGGTGCTTGGTTATTGAGCGTATCATGGTCTATTTTGAACTGTAGTTTGTCATAAATCTATTTCATTAATGTTTTTGTTTATCACAGTCCACAAATAGTTTGTTACTTTGGATAGAATTTGAAATCTTGGGCTAGAAATATGGCTCAGTGGTTAAAGCATTGACTGCTCTTGCAGAGGACCCAGGTTCAATTCTCAGCACTCACATGACGGCTAATAACCATCTGTAACTCCAGTTTCAGGGGATCTGATGCTGTCTTCTGATCTCTGTGAGCATTTCACAACATGCGTGCACTTACATACATGCAGGCAATAAACTTGTACACACAAAAAATTATAAAATAAAATATTAAAAAAGAATTTGGAATATTATGCTACACTCGACTAGTTTATTTCATAAAATGAGATATTTTACTTTCCATGTCATCCTGAAATCAAGTAAAAGCCTGGCAGAGAATAAAAGTCTAACTCGTTTCTCTTAAACCCCACTGTTTTCTTTTACAATTTAAAAAATATCTTTTTATTTTATTGTGTATTAAAATTTTGACTGCACGTACTTTAGTGGACCTGTATATTTAATGTGAAGGCCAGAAGAGGACATCAGATTCTCAGGAACTGGAGTTGTGGATTGTTGCTATCTGCCATGTGGGTGCTGAGAACTGAACCCAAGTCCACTGAGCTAACTTTCCAGTCCCCAACTGGGACATTTTTATGTGTGTATAATAAGAATACTCTTTTTATATGTATCATAATTCCCCCCTTTTCTCTTAAATAATTTTTACACCTATGAAAATTCTTTCTGTGATATAACTGTCATTTGTATTTTGTAACTTATATATTGCTCTGCTTATTTTAAGCTGTTGTGACACTTTTAACTTTCCATTTCATTGTCACTCTCCTTTTCTTATTAACAAACACTGACTTTTCTCTGAACGATGACTAACATTACAACGGTTGTGTGACTCAGTCCTAGTGAATGGTAGTTCAGCTCCCTTGCCATAGAGATTGGTAAGGAATCTCAGTTGGTACATTCAGATGTCAATACTCCTTGTAGAATTATCAGAGCAGTAAAGTTCTCTGAAATGCTTTTGCCTGAGCTGGAAGTGTGGTTGATTCACTTTAATCCTCTTAGAAGAGTTGGTTCAAATGAAGCCACTATAGTAGCAAACAGACCCAAATGATGGTAAAACCGACAGCTGAGGAAATTATGTGAACCCCATGGTCTAGGCTTTGGCTTACACAAACCAATAGATTTTCATTTTGAATAAGGTATTTTGAGCTGGATTGTGTTCTTATAGCTGAGTCCCTACTCATGTATCTAAAAGATGTACTTCCTCTATAAAACCATTCCTATTAACCTAGTTAGAGGTAACTAAGGCTAAATAAGATCACAGGGTAAAACCTAATCCAAGGAATTGGTCTTTTTATAGGAAAAAAAGACACTAGAGAGTTCTCTTTCTTCATTTATTGACAAAGAAGTCATGCAAAGACACAGCAAGAAAGATGACTGCAAGCCAGACAAGAAGGGAGTTCCCACCAAAACCATCTCAGATGACATTAGTCTTGAAGTTCTAGTCTCTAGAACTGTGAGGATATAAATGGTCATTATTTAAGATACTCACTTTGTGGTATCTGGCTATAGTAGCTCCAAGAGACAATACTGTGCTTGTATATTGGTATCTATCTACATCAATATATATCTTTCTTAGTTCATTTTGTGTTACTATGATAGAATACCCCAGGCTTGGTAATTTATAAAGAACAGAAAATACATTTTTCACAATTATGGAGGATGGGAAGGTCAAAACCACATTGCAGGCATTTGGTGTGGGCTTTTTTGTTGTGTCTTCACAGGGCTGAAGAAGGAAGGGCACACTCCTGCAAACCTCCATTACAGTGGCATTAGTCCATTCCTGGGGCCTGAGGTCTCTGGGCCTAAATACTTCCCATTGGTTCTTATTTCTCAGCATTGTGCTTTAAGGATTAAGTTTCCAACAGATTCTTTATATAAATACACTAACCCAGGAACAGAACATACAGGAACTCTAGGCACTTTAAAAAGAACTTTTCTATGCAATAGTAGGCATAGAAAAGAAGAAACTCAGATCAAAGACCCAGAAAATATTTTCAACAAAATCATGGAAAAACTCCCAAATCTAGGGTAAGAATTACCTATAAACATGGAAGAGTCATGAAGAAGATCAAGTAGACATGATCAGAAAAGGAACTCCCCACATCATCTAAGAGTCAAAATACTAAGTATACAGAACAAATAAAAGATATGTAAAGCTTTGATGGAGAAAAGATTAAGTTATATATTAAGGTAGAGTCATCAGAATGACAGTTGCTTTTCAGTGGAGACTATGAAAGCCAGAAGGGCTTGGAATAATGTCCTACAAGTGATGAAATGACACAGATGCCAGCAGAGGACTATATCTGGCAAACCTATCAGTTTTAATAGAAAGAGAAAGAAAACCTTCTCATGAAATAAACAGGTTTAAGGAATTTATGTTTATTAGCCCAGCTCAATAGATGATTTTAGAAGAAATACTTTGGTCTGAAGAGAAGATTAAATACACCCAAAGGGCACAAGGAATAATAAAAATTTCAGAACAGCTATCCAAAGAGTTCTAACAAAACAACATAAGGCCTTGGAAAAACATGAAGAAACAACACTCCAAAAGAATAAATGGGGTGAGATGAAAAAAATCAGGTTGAAATGAATGAAACAGAAACAAACAAACCCAGCCCCAAATACAAAGAATCAACGAAACAAAGAATGGGTTCTTAGCAAGGATTAACAAAAGTGACAAACCTTTCACCAATTTAACCCAAAGAAAGGGTTATGTGGGAACGACTTTTCCGGAAATGACTTTTTTGCAGCAAGTCTTTACAAACTGAACTTTTGTGAAACCTTTCTAATGATATGTTTTGAGAATATTTAGAACTCTGTATTCCTTGTTTAAAATTAACTGACCTCTAAGGAAAACAAGGTAGTTAGTCCTACAACGATTTGTAATCCCCATGCAATTAACTCTTCCATGCTAGACTGAGTGTGTAAATTTAGTCATATACCATATTCCCTATTTGTGACTCAGTTATGTCTCTGACTCAGAACAACATACATCTGCAGTGGAACATGTAAAAGTTCAAGCAGAGAGAACATTTGCTTAAGGCTCATGCAGGAAAAAGGCTAAATAGTTAAAAGTATATGTACAGTTATCTTAATTTATTAGAACGTGCTATGCATATAATTGGGATTCAACCCTTATTTATGAAAATAAAATAAAAAAAGAAACAGTAAGTATGAGAGAGAAACATCAGAAGGATGTAAGAAAGGACATATGATGACTGAAGAGCACTGGCTGTTCTTGCAGAAGACCCAGGTTCAAATCCCAGCACCCACGGGTGGCTAAAATCTGTCTGTCATTCCAGTTCCAGGTGATTCCACACCCTCTTCTGTCCTCCATGGGTACTTCACCATACTCACATGCAGGCATAACACTCACACACATAAAATAAAAATAAATAAGTCAAAAATAGAAAGGAGACATGTTTATACACTGATGACCTTCTGAGGACCTGGATATAAGTTCACATACCAATGGTCTTCTGAGTTTTCATAAAGAGGCCCAAAATACCCATATCAAACACAGCATCTTCAACAAATAGTTCTGTTCAACCTGGATAGGTACACGGAGAAGGATAAACTAGATCCATATCTATCACCCTTCATAAAATTCAACACTGAATGGATCAAGGACCTTAAGATAAGACCTAATGCCTTGAATTTGATAAAGGAGAAAGTATGTAACTTAGAGGCACAAGAAAGGACATTCTGAACAGGGCTCTAATAGAACAGGAATTAGGACCAATAACTAACAAATGGGACTAATAAAACCAAGAAGTTTCTGAACAGCAAAAGACATCATCTTTGAGTGAAGAGGCACCCTACAGAATCAGACATAATATTTACCAGCTGTGCATGTAAGAGAAGATTAATATCTAGAATATACAAAGAACTAAAAAAACTAAACATCAAGTGAACAACAAACTCTGTCAAAAAATGGGACATGGAACTGAACAGAGAGTTCTCCAAAGAAAATGTTCAACATCCTTAGACATTAATGAAATGCAAAACAATAACAACAGTAACAACAATCTTATTTTGAAATTTTATTTGTCCCAGTCAAACAGCTAAGATAAAAAAATGACGATAAATGTTGGTGTGGATGTGGAGAAATGGACCATTTATCCACTGTTGGTAGGAGGGTCAACTGAGGCAGCCACTATGGAAATCAGTGTGCATGTTCTTTAAAAAGCTAGAAATAGGTCTACCAGAAGATCCAGCTACACCAATATTAGGCATATACCCAAAGGACTCTATGTCCTACTACAGAGAATGGGCATGGTATTAAAATGGGTCTTAATGACTTATTGCTATATCTATAGATCAGTGCATCTCTCAGTGCTCATCAGAGAAGCTTCTTCTTGCAGTGGAAGGCAATTATCACAGAGACCCACAACTGATCAATTTGGATAGGTAAGAGACTGTGGCGCACTTATCCCTAAAGAAAACATACTGCACCCTCTTCTCCCCAGGCTCAGGAATCTTCATAAAGAGAGAAAAGATTGTAAGAGTCAGAGGTGTTGGATAACTACAAGTAAACAATGTTTTCCAAACAGCAGGGCAGTTGCTGTTGAACTGTGAACTCATCGCAATTGAGACAGCATGCACAAGACTTACTCAAGCCTAAGTCAGACAAACTACAGGCATGGAGGCTAAGGAGCTATTAGCATCTGATAAAGCTAGAAAAGGAAGAGTCAATTTTCTTTAAGAGTGTGGCCTGTGGTAGGCTGACCAGGTTCCAGAGCAGGTTTCACATTCAAGAGGATTAAGGTGACACAAATTTGTCTCAATGTGGAAATAAAAAAGAAATATGAAGTTGTGCTTGTAGGAAGTGGGGTGGACCCGGGAAGAGTTGGGGAAAGGTAATATGATCAAAATGCATTGCACGAACCTCTCAAAAAATCAAAATATTTTTTAAAAGAAAGCTAAGGGGCTAGAGAGTAGACTCAGTGGTTAAGAGCACTGGCTGATCTTGCAGAGGGTCTGGGTTTGATTCCCAGAAGCCACATGGTAGCTAACAACTGACTGTTACTCCAGTTCCAGGGTAATTCAACTCTCTCTTCTGATCTCCACGGGTATTTCATCACATCGGTGCACTTACATACATGCAGGCATAATGCTCATACACTTAAAATAGAAATATTAAGTAATGCATATTTTTTAAAAGCTAAAATTATCTACAAGTAGGCTTTGCCTCTGAATTACAGTAGTGTGTGCAGTGTGACTAAGACATTTTAATTATAACAATATGAAAAGAAGGTATAATTATACACAGTAGTACATTTAAATTTATTAGAAGTCAAATTTCTTATCCTGTTTTACTACAAACATTTAAGAAGGAAGACTGTACTAGAAATGCCCCAAAGCTCTAATGTGTCATTGTTAGTTACCAGCGTTAGCACCTTTTTCTAATGATGATACGCCATAGTACATAAACATCTGAAATGGGTTTTAATAATATTGTTAAAGTCAATGTATGCATATGTAAAATATTTTAAGACACAAAGAATCAAATAACTCTGATTAATTTTTTCTTCCAAATTACAATTAATCAACTTTATTCTAAAACAGCAAATTAAAAAAATCTTGTATTAAAGATAATGCATGATGTGCACAGGATGTACACAGCTCTGACAGAAGCACAGTAACATTTCGAGGTATCGAAGTGCTTCCTAGGACATTCGTTTACTTGTGGCAGCATCCTTTCCTTTGAAGACATTCTCTCTCCTATTCCTTACTCGTGTTGTCCCACCCAGATATTACCACATGGTCCTAGTTGGAGCTCCTTTTATTCCTGGGTGATATGTCATCCATTTGGGATAGGTTTCAGACTAAGGTTGAGGTAAGAGAATAAAGAACGTTAGAAAAACATTTCTACTTGGAGATATTGAATCTGTCATTAGTCAAGTCTCCCAAGGCATAGAAAGACATGCATGCCCTTGGAGAAGCGGTCTGATGGCTAACATACAGAAAGCAACAGAGGTGAGAGAGTGAAGAGACCCAATGCCAAAGATCCCTACTCCAGCCACTCTGTCTGTTCCTCTGTTATGAATGAACAGGGTCTCCATTTCTGCTTAAGTTAGTTCAAGCTGAGTTTCTTAATTTGAAATTAGAGTTCTAATATTTTCCCCAAATTTCTATGTATAAATTATACATTTGTTTGTGCAAATAACTTCTCCTGAATGGAAGACTGATCACATCATGTTTAGTCTTTCCTTACTTGAGCTATCCAGAAGAAAAAAGTGTCAGGCTTGAGATGTAGCTCAGTAGCGCATGTTTGCCCAACATCCTCAGTGCCATGGGTTCAAATTCCGATACTGAGAAACTAAAATGAATTACAAAAATCTGTTGGGATAGAGAACTCCAGTAAGATCTATGTGATAAAATGTATTTTTCTCTCATAAACAAAAACTTCTTTTATTTAATCAGGGTTTCACTTATGTACATTTGCTTATCTATTTAAAAATGGTAAAAGAGCTGATATGATGACCATGTTTTTCATTATGGAACTTGATCCATTTTTCTGCAAAATAGTTGACGGAAGGTTTCCTTTTTACTGGGGCCTAAACACATTTCTCTTTGCACACATAGATCAGAGTCTCATAAATAAAATCAGTAGCAGCTCTTGACCTCTCATTTTCAGACTTTTATAATAGCTTTTTTAGGGCACACACTGCCTTTATGAGAATGAAGACTGTGAGTATTTTATTTGTGTAGGCATGGACCTTCAAACTATATATTCAGGAGCCAAAAAATGACTATTAAATGAATAAATGTCTGGAAGATTGGCAGCTCCCAGAGAAAATATCTTCCTTAAAAATAAGTTAAAGTCTTCATCTTGCTGTCTGTAGTTGCATTTGTAATTCTTAATTATAGTTACCATCTAGTGTTCTAATGCTACAAGCAGACATTTCTACTTTGTGCACCACTTACCTCTTGCTAGACAAAACAAAAACAAAGTAAAAAGGAGGAAAGTAAGAAAAGAAAGCAGTGCTGTGCACTGTGGGCTTATTTATAGTTGCTCTAAGCTCGATGGAGACACCACATTGTGGGATTGATGGATGGGCGAGGGTTGGTGCCAGATGCTGGCCATGACAGGTGTATAATAAAAACACTGTTTGTGGTTTTCCCCTCAGAATTTTAAGTATACTTGGAAATAAGGGGAACATCTGCTAGATCCTTCTATCATTGACAGACGTCGCTAGCTTCTCAAACTGTGATTTTTTTTTTTAAATGGGAGCATTATTTTTGTGACATTGTAAGTACTTCATCTAACTGTTTTTCACAAGCAAAATGCAAAACTGTAGCCAATGCTTTAATCCCGTTTCGCTTACTAAATGAGTGCATTGTTTTGTGATTTCTGCCTTTCTGGCATTTGGTTCAAAGACAACTCACAAATGAATAAAAATGGAGTAACTGTATTTATTATAATTTCAGAAATGCAAAATTTTGCTGTGTCCACATCTCCACACGATTAACACTCTCCATCAGTCTAGTCTATGGTTACAATAGTTTGATAGCTGTGACACAAGTATTGATAGCTAATTAAAGATAAGCATCAAAGCTGTCTGAAGATAGACATCTTATATCTGGAATGAGTGCCTTCACTGCAACCCTCACAGGTGAACACCTGGTGGTAGCATGACCGCAGCTTACAAATGTAAGACTACAAAGAAGTTATTCTTGACTTGTAATGGCACATGAACTCAGTTTAAGCAGTGAACGACATGCACATATTGAGATCTTTCTTAGAACTTGTAGAAAATGGCAAAACGCAAATAAGAGAGTCACTAGTCCCTTTTGGATTGGATGCCAGAGATGTATCAGGTACAGACTGAGTCTGGGTGAGAGTAGGATAGACAAGGAACAGGGGCTCCTGCTGAGAAGAGATAGACTTTTAAGGCTAATAGGAAACCCTGAGGCTTTGCCCACATTTTCAAGCATGTAATACTCAAACAATTTCCGAAATTCAATGCAATATTACTTTTATTTTCCATCAGAATGTGATCCAGGGTCAAGTAGGGCTTCTGCAAAGTCATCTTCATCTCATATTTTAAGCGTAATGAAATGAGAGTGAAGGCTGTGGGGAGAGTGTTTTACTCATTTTGAGCCATGAATCCTTCAGCTGTGGATCACATGGAAGTTGGCAGAAAAGTCTCCCACTAGAACTAGAGCAGAAACAGGGCATCATAATTTTGGATTCGTGCTTTCTCCATGTTGAAATCTGCTTCTGAATCTCTATAATGGCCTCACTGGTTCTGACCAGGGCCTCTAGGCTAAAATTTAATCCTGGTCTTTATGAGTTGTGAATCCTCTAAGACCTTCAAAAATTGACACGAATAGATGTGTGTGTTGTTGATCAGATTTCTGGTGAAGTATACATTGACTTTAGTAAATCAATCAAATAAATTTTAGGAGAAGATGAAAAAAAGCTATTGACATGTAAAAAATACCTTTCACAGAGTTCTCAACCCTAAACAGGACATCAGTATCACTCCCAACTCCCAAGGCTGTGGGATCTTCAGAGGGGTGTGGAAGGATTCTAAAAGTCAAAATTGATGGATGCTTACAAGGAAACAGTGCTTTCCAGACAGCAAGGAAGTGTGCACAGGGTCCCACCCCTAGCTAGGAGCTATTAGCATTTGGTAGCTGTTGGGAAAAGAAGAAACAGTTTTATTTAAGGGTGTGACCCCCTAGTACATTTACCACACTCCAGGGAAGGTTCCACACTCAAGACTATTTGGGCAACACAATTTGGACTTGATGGGGAGAAAAGAAAAAAGAACAGGAAAAAAAAAACCAAACCACAACACACACACACACGCACGCACACACACACACACACACGCACACACAAACACACACACACACACAATGTCAGGTGTGTGGGGATATGGGGTTGGATCTAGGAGGAATTGAGAGGGGGGAATATGATCAAAATACATTGCATGAAATTCTCAAAGAATTAATAAAAATCTTAAAACAAGAAGCCATGACAATAACAAAAATGAAAAATAACTTTAATTTTTCTGTTTTCAGCTATAGGTGAAATATATGCTTCTTTTGCCTTTGATTCTTCCTACGAAGGTTGCTATCTAGAAAAAGCACTTGATAGCATGCACAAGACCCATGCCTACTCAATCAGACAAAAACACAGCAAAGAATAAGGAAAATGAGCAGCAGGCCCCAACCCTAGCCGAAGAACTATTGGCAACAGCTGGGTGAGAAGGTATATCTTCTTGAAGGGAGTGACTCTAGATAGACTGACTAGACTTTGCTAGATAAAATTGCACTGAGGGGCATACTTGGCCAGGTAGGACTTAGCATACATGACAGAATGCATGAAATCCAGCAGAAGGGGGTGGGGAGGGGAACGGACGGGAGAAGGGATCTAAATTTGATTAAGCTCTATTATATGAAATGCACAAAACTCAATGAAATATTTTTAAAATCATATGAAATTTTACATTATTACTTCATTGTGACTAATATGTTACTTCTCAGGAAGAGTTGCTTATTATTAATTTTTGACTGTGGAACAAAAAAATATTGTTGCCGTTTAAGGATGATCAAACCTTAGGAGGGGGGAGAATTTTTGAGGTTTGTTGAAATAATGTAGTCACACTCTGGGGGACTGTAGAACTTTTTAGACCTAAACAATTCTGTGTGTTTTTAAAAAGCTGAGAAAACAGATGGGCATTATGAAAATGTACTGAACTTGAAAATGGTCAACTTTGGCTTTATTTTCTTATTCCATCCCATTCTAGTTATACCACTGTGGGGAATATACTTTTAATATCTTTAGTTCTGCATCATCATCTATAAAATGCAAGCTGACAATATCTCCATTATGTAGATGTAACCATGCATGCTAATTTATGTGGTGTGAAGAGCTGGCTGGTACAACGGATAGAAGTAAAACACAGGTAGAAAACACTGTGGCAAGGGGCATAATGAATTATTAATAAGCTTTTATAACTGACTTACATGCATTATATTGTTTAAACATCACAATTACTCATTTAGTGTTCCCTTTTACAGATAAAGGACACTTGCTTGGGATATTCAGGTAGCAATTGGTAGAGCATGTTAAGTCAGCAAGTACCCTACAGATCCTACCCTCAGTGTCTGGTCCAGACTGATTCCCTGGCTTTTGATGACAGACGTAAGCCTGGAGTGTAAAAATCTGGCAATGTGAACTTTAAGAATATTTTATTTTGTAATTTTTTAAAGTGAAGTACAGTCTTATCTTAAAGACCAGGTTGGGCTGGAACTTACAATGTACTTCAGGATGGTCTCAAACTCATGGCAGTCCTTCTGTCTCAGCTTCTGGAGCATTGGTATTATAGGCATGAGCCACTAAGCTTCACTAGATTTTGTGTTTTGTGATATATAAAAATAGAAGTTCTTAAAAATATCATTAGTATGTTGAACATCCCTTATCTGCAAGTTTTTCCTTGATATTAAAGTCGGCAGAATTTCCCCATAATGCTTACTTTTTGATTTAGTAACAGCAAATTTATTTGAAGTCTATCATGCCCCTGGCATTAGTCTGATCACTACCCTTGAAGAGGTTAAGGTTTGAAGTAACAAACACACAGATAGATTATAAGGAGTAAAACACCAGGTAAATCTGGGTTACCATCAAAATGTAAAGAATGCCTAGAGCAGTCTAAGGAATGATGTGCTTTCTGGGGGATTTAACCCACACTTAAACTTGATCAATATTTAAAAACCAACCTGACCAAGGAAGGTGAAGCTGTTCCTATCACATGGAAGATCCAAAGTCAATGAAGGCCAAAAACCACGGAGGGGATGAGGACAAAAGAGATCTACAGAAACTGAAAGCAGCTGAGCATTACCAGATGCAGGTGGATGTAGCACAGGGGTGAGACCCGAACAGGCAGGGCTTCATGGCATAGACTGTCATGAGACCTGCTCCCCCGCCCCCCAGGAATAGCCTGGTTTGCCACCTGCCAGTATGTAGATGATGGGAACTGTAGAAGGGCTAAGAAAGATTGAAAAGGTTATCTACTGTGCAGAAGGGAAAGGAGATGGGGGCAGACCTTTTGACCCAATATGCTTGTACTATCCAACATCTTTCACTGGAAGCTTGCTTTGTATTCACCTGCCTCCCCATCTTTCTTCTCTCTCGATACTTTTTGTTTCAGTAGCCCCATGGTCCGATGAGAAGACAAAAATTTTATAACTAAACGCAATAAATTATAATCTTTGCCTCATCTATTCTATTTCTAATCCTTAATTTGTGTGTTTACTCTGGTTTCTGAAAATTTCTCTCTCATATTTTATATCTTAGTGTCTTTCCCAGATTTGCTCTAAAGATCTGACTCATGTTAACACAGAGGTCCTGGGCTTTGCCAGATATTCTGTGGGAGTTCTCCCTGAAGTACAATAAAATCCCCAAATCCCAAATCTGAAAATTGTCTGTATTGTTCTCAGTAAAGCCTAGGGAAATAATGGAACCAGAAAACTTACTTAGGAATGTCATGTGAAGAGATGACAGGGAATGTTCTACACAAGTAGAAAGCACATCTGTTATAATGGAGAGGGACTGTGGACGGGCCTGATGTTTTCCCACTGTCCAATCCCCACCATCCTTGAATATTACTGTCAAACTGAGTTTCAATTAGCATTACAATTATGTCACATTTCCAGCTATACCCGAGCAATTAAAGGGTTATAAATAACTGTAGGAATTCTCTGATGGTGTAGCCTGTGGTGTTTAGGAAAACTAAACAGAATCCACTCATCATCATCCAAAGTTTGCTGCTCTGCTTTCTCCTGCTTCCTCATTGTCTGTTGTGTTTTCTCTTTGTGATAAGGAAGCAGTGACTTAGAATGGACCACGAGTCGAAGATGATTGTCTTAATTTTGTGGTTGTCTAGACAGCAAGAACTATGTCTTACTTTTTTCCCTACTATTTCAGTGTTGAACAGTATGTGACACAGAACAACAGCCCAAAACAGTAGCCCAAAATGAGTGAGATATGATTTTAGGTGGGTAATGAAACAAAAGGTAGGGGTTTTATAAACTTGCCATTATCCAGAACTTTGCATTTTCCCTACAAAACTGTTTGAATTTGGTCTTTTGCACATTAAGCATTTGGCTTATTGGGTGATTATTATTCTGTTACCTCATATTTGGGAAGCCTACTATTACAATGAAACTAATTTGAGGCTGCCAAGCAACCACTGATTTTCAAATACTTTTCTTCTGTTCAACAAATAATACTCTTTAGGACATATTTTTTCCCATGGATTTAAAAATTTATCTTGATGAACTAAACAACAATAATTTGACAGGGAAGACATTTAAATCACGCATGTTAGTGCAATTCCCAGAGCTACAGAAGCCAAACCACTGTGATTGAAACAGTGGATTGAATCTTTGCTGCCAGATGGCAGTTGAAATATAATGGGCTTGTAGCCGTTGGCCACAGCTAGAGGATTACATGCAAAGGGTAAGTCAACTTTTCAGTGATGGAAAATGGAAAGTCGGTGGATGCATAAAATTCTTGCACTGTTCTTAATGGCTTATAGAGCGTAAAGGAAAATTTCATCCGTGCACATTCTGCTTAGCATATCATTTGTAGTGACCGTTTATAAGCACACTTCACATGTCATGGTACAATTGATGATTTCTGTGTTTCAAAAGAACCAGATTATACTTCTTGATTTAAGATGTTTACAAGATTTTGTTCTGGTAGTTCCTGAGAAGCGCAGTGACCAATGAGAAAAAGCTTTCCATGTCTCTTGAGCCTTTAAGCATGGGATTTCTAAATTTTCTCTAATGACTGACTTCATTTTTCTTGTTATGCTGTGTGTCACAATTGGTTTGGGGCAAAATTCCTTTGAATTTTCTATTCTCTGCCATAATATCCTTGAAATAATATAATACTTGATAGGATGAAGCTGTTTTCCATGTTTCTGTAAGTTCTGTTAGAAAAGGCATCTGGATCCATTCAACCATGCTCGATGTTTTAAAATGCCAAAACGAGGGCTTCAGAAGAGCCCCTTGAGGAAAAAGAGATGACATTTGCTGTGCTCTGCTAATATCAACTCAGGAAGAATATTTCTGGAAACACATTTATCCTGATAAACATGATGTTAGGGAAAATTTTTGTTTAAGCATTGGCTGCATGTATTTACTGCTACATCTATATATGGGCTGTCAGAGTGCATAAAAGAGGCCATAACAGAAGACAGTTGCAGGCAGTAGGTTATGTAATGAGATCAATTCAATGAAAGTCTGGCATCTAGCTGCAGTTTCTACTAACACTGTGAAGAGTCTGATTATCCACTATCCACCCAAGTTTATATATATATATATATATATATATATATATATATATATATATATATATATTCTTATGGCCACTGTTCATGAAATTATATTGTTATCTCCTTTAGCTGTTCAGTGAACCACTAAAAAGATGAATAATATGTATTAAAATGATAGGAAAAGAAAAAGGGCCTCTGGCTGTAGAATTTATGGCTAGAGAACTGAAGATTTTTATGCAGGTAAATTTCCTAAATAGAAAAAGACCACAGAGTCTTGAGCCATTCGGAAATAAATATGCCATTCGAAGCTTATGATATTCACAAAACCCCATAGTATTGTAACTCTCATTCTCATAAATATAGGACACTAGTCTTTAGAAAGGCCTGGAAAGTCATCGAAATGAAGGTAATATTAGAAACTAGTGAAGCAGGGATTACTTAAGTGAAAGTGAGTAGGTTTTCAATCACTTTAGTTTCACAATTTGACACTATTAAGGATAATGTATAGATGCCTGCCAGCACAGTTACCATTAAGAATCTATCTGTATTTCCATTATAAATCCCATTTTTCAGGGGTTAATAACTTGGTCATAAAAATTCACTGCAGGCTGAAATCAAACCTTGAAAGGAAATAATTTTCCTTAATCCCAACAGAAGAGTTTATTCATGTTCCAGAGACTAAGACTGTCAGAAATCAGAAAGCATAGATTATGTGTATCAGAAAGTTCCAAAGACAAGAAGTACATAGGAGATGCGTTATGAAGAATAGGCTCCTAGGACTATGAAGGGTAAGGAAGCCAGGAAAATTAACAATACAGTTTCAGTCCAAAACCAATACCACAGAACAAGAAGAGAGACTGGCGATTGCATTTGGGGGCTTGAGAGCCAGAAGGACTGATGGCCTAGGATGGGAGTAGACAGATGTTCAAGCACGGAGAGTAAACTTGCCTTGCTTTCATTATTTTCTTTAATTTTGTCATAAAGGGTTGAATGATGCCCACTCACACTGGTGAGTGTGAACTCCTTTACTCTGCCCACTCAAATGCTGATCAGCCCCAGAAATACTTTCACAGACATACCCAAATATAATGCTTTACTAGCTATCCGGGCAACTTTTAGTCCAGTCAAGTTTGCACATAATATTAATCATCATAATACACAGAGACTTTTATTTCAAGAGTGTAGCCTCGATTCTGGTGTTGTCAGATGTGGCAGTGTGCTGGGTATGGTATTGGTTTCTTGGTTCTAGTTTTCTGTTACTTCTCCTGTCTCTCTCATATTATCTTTTCTTCTTTCCTTCTGTATCTGCTTCTCAGTCTCACCCTTTTCTTCTTTTTTATATCATGGTCCTGAGTAGAAGTGTATTCTTCTATCATAATCAACATTTGGACTTTACTCAGTGGAGAAAGAGCAAAAAAGTTCTATGAGTAAAGTCAGAGCTGTACCTATGGCTGCAGGAATAAGCTGTGAGCTCATTTTTCCCATCTACCTTGTTATAATCTACTCAGCACTAAAACATTATGTATAGAACCATCACAAGATTAGTTTAAGATATTGGGAAAGTTGCAGTGTGGCTCAATTGAGCAAACTATAAGTTTTGATTGTTCAGCAGAATACTACTGACGTTTCCTACATGCAGGTGCTATGGGATGGTTATGACAACATAGGAGATCTTGTAAGAATCGAAATAATTTTAAATTGTATTATTTGCAACTTCTAAAATCTAGTCTGATTTTTAAGGGCCTAGCTTATTGGGTAATTCAGATAGTAATGACTAGTTTACATTAGGAGCTATTTTTTCCCTACAGTTCTGCAATGGTTATGTTCTTCACTTTTGCTAGGAGAACAGTCAACCTTCCTTCTATCATAAACTATTCAACTATTCAAATATGATGGAATTATTTCCATGCAAGTGCAAAAGAATTAAATAAAAGAACAAGGGAAAAAACAGCATATTTTAACCATTAGGGATAAGATCAGAATTATTACAAATATTTTGGGCAATTTTAGTTAATTATTAGGAGAAATAGGAATTGATGACATCTGTTAATTTCTGGAGCATAAATATTCTCAAGTCTACCACAGGCTTCCCATGGATGTACATGAAAGTTTGACCTATGCATAACTCTGTGTGTGTGTGTGTGTGCATGCATGTGTGTACTTGCATGAAGAAGCCAGAGGTTGACATTAGATGTCTTCCTCAATTTCTCTCTTCGTCTTATTTTTGAGACAGGGTCTCTCACTAAACCCAGCGCTCACCTATTCTACTAGAATGGCTCTTTAGCAAACCTCTGGGATGTCCTGTGTCTGCCTCTCTAGCCCTGGGATAACAGCTACCTGCTCTTGCAGGAATTGGATTTAGGTCCTTCTGCTTGCCTAGCAAGTAGTTTACTGGCTGAGATATCTCCCCAGCCCTTGACCTGTGTGTGCTTTTCATCTCCTCCTACTAGTGTTTAGCCCAACTTCATTTCCTTTTTCTGTCTAACACTGCCATACCTACTGCTGGCACTTCCTAGCTATCCTGCCAGTACTCCTAATAGTGTTAGATAATAAGGGCTATAATGTGCCTTGCTGCCCCCTACTGGTAGCACTTTGGGTTTCTATACAGCTTAGATTTTTGTTGACTGTTAAGTACATTTGAGAGTACTGTCCTTAAACTTGCTTTTTTCCCTTTCAATTGAATTTTTGTGAATTTCTTACAATATATAGATTGTATCTGTATCCCTTCTCTTATCTATAGAGTCAATTTTTTGCCCCCAAATGTCCTTTGGTGTGAATTCATCCACTGGGGCCTAGTTAACCTATTGAGTCACACTCTTCAAGACTGAC
This sequence comes from Eospalax fontanierii, assembly GCA_035773235.1. Lineage (NCBI taxonomy): Eukaryota > Metazoa > Chordata > Mammalia > Rodentia > Spalacidae > Eospalax > Eospalax fontanierii. The sequence goes on from CM069527.1 coordinate 37,151,192, forward strand.
TATCCCCTTCCCAGCAGCCATCAGTTTCCAATAGAAACTCAACTCAGGTTGGAGGTTCTTACCCAGTTCCTCACATCTGTGCTGGGAATTTTTTCTGGCTTGAGTTTACGTGGTATTTGTGTATGCTATCGTCATTGCTGTGAGTTCATTTGAGTAACTTCCCAGCTGTCTAACAAACTCCATTTCCTTGTGGTCATTCACCAACTCTGATTCTTACAATCTCTCCATAATCTCTTCTACAATAATCCCTGAGCCTTTGGAGGCAGGAGCTTGATATTGGTGTTCAGTTTAGAGATAATCATCCTGAGGTCTCTTATTCTCTGAATTCTGATCAGTTGTAAGTCTGTGTGTTAATCACCATCTGCCCCATAAGGAAGCTTCTCTGCTGAGTACTGAGAGATGCATTAATCTATGAGCATAACAGTATGTCATTAGGAAGTAGGTTAATAGATTATCTATTTAGCAGAATAATAGTACTGGGATCTTCCCTATGGCCTGTGTCCTGTATTATTGTCAAGTATGGGCTCCTTCTTACAAAGCAGGCCTTAAATTCAATTAGAAAGTGATTGGTTACACTTATAATATCTATGCAACAATTATACCGGAGGTCATTCTTGCCAGGTCTGTTGTTGAAGTACACAGGATTCACAGCTGAGTAAGGTTAATGATTGATTATTTTTTTCTTCCAGTAGCATGTAGAGAATCTTCCGGCACTATGAAAGCTAGACAGTGGAGATGAAGCTTTGAAGCCAGCACCAGCCTGAATTCTTCTTCTTTTTTTTTTTTTAACAACACATGTATGTAGTATTTTCAGCAACAGGGTCTTACTGTGGAGTTCTGCTGGACAACCAAGAACAGGGGTAATGGCCGGTATTGTTCGAGGGTTTATGGGACTCCTGGTCAACGGCTTCAAAAGAGACAGTCCATCCCTGGTATTGGGTTTTTGCTTTGCAAGAATATGGTGTCCACTAGGTGCAATTTCACACCCACCTCATTATAAGGTAAGTTCTTTAAATCTTTTATAAGATGTATGCATATACCTTAAGAGGTTTCCACACGGATTTTTCTAAGGGACTTTCCTGTTAGTTGTCCCTTCCCACACTTCCGCTTTGCCCTGCCCTCCCGTTTCCCACCCCAGTTAACCCTTCCTTCTCTATTACATTATTCCCTTTTCCACATTTATATCACTGCATTCTACGCCCCTCTCATGAAGCCTCCCCTCCCCCCCTCAGCCATTTCTCTCCTAAATTCTCTGGATTTTCCAATTGAAACATGTATATCTAAGAATTCAAGGCTAGCACTCAGCCATGAGAGAACAAGTGACTTTTCTTTCTGGGTCTCACTCAGGATGATTGATTCCAGTTCCTTGCATTTATCTGTGAATTCCATAATTTCATGTTTTGACCGCTGAATAATATTCTATTCTTTCATTATGCATTCAGCTCATCAGTTGAGGGACATCTAAATTTGCATTTCCTGGTTATTGTGCAAGGGGCAGTAATGATCATGGCTGAACAAAGATCTCTGTAGTAGTATATAAGATTTTTGTGTATATTTCCCAAAGTGGTATGGTTGCGTCATATGGTAGATCAATTTGGAGCTTTTTGAGGAATTTCCACTCTGATTTCCTTAGTGCTTGCACCAGCTTATACTCCCATCAGCATGGGTAAGAGTTCACCTTTCTCCACATCCTCACAAGAATTTGTTGTTGTTTGTATTTTGGAACTTAGGTTTCTCATTTGGGTAAGATAATATCCCAAAGTGGTTTTGATTTCCATTTCCCTGATGACTAAAGATGTTTAACATTTTCTTAAGCATTTCTTAGCCACTTGCATTTATCGTTTTAAACTCCCTGTTCAGTTCCTTGCCCTGATTTTAAATTGGTTGTTTGTTCTTCTGCGGTTTAGTTTTCTTAGTTTGTTGTATATTTTAGATATTAACTACTTGTCAGAGGCATAGCTGGTAAACATTGTTTTTACTTGAATGATGTTTTTCTTTATTGTATAGACTCCTTCTAGTTTCATGATGTCCCATTTGTCAATTGTTGGACCTAATACTTGTATTGTAGGAATCCTATTCAGAAAGTTCCAGAGTATTCCCCGCCTTCTCCTCTTTCTTGTTCAGGATATCAGGTTTTATGTTAAGGTCCTCAATCCATTTGGAATTGAGTTTCACCCAGGGTGAAATACATGGATCTAATTGTATTCTTCCACATTCCCCTAACCTGTTAGACCAGCACCATTTGTTGAACATGCTCTCTTTTGTCCAGTATGTGTTTTTGACCTCTTTATCAAAATTCAGATGTAAATTTGTGGACTTAAATCCAAATTCCTTGTTGTATTCCACTGATCAATGCATTTGTTTTTATGTCAGTACCATGATGTTTTAATTGCTATAGTTCTGTAGTACAGAACTATCTACAGTATACAGTCAGGGGTGGTAATGTCTCCAGCAGTTCTTTTATTGTTCAGGATTATTTTGGCTGCCCTGTTTTTTTTGTTTGTTTGTTTTCATAAGAAGCTAGAGAATATCCTTTTGAATTCTGTGAAAAAATTGTGTTGAAATTTTAATGGGTATTGCATTGAATACATTGGTTGCTATTAACAGGATGGTCATTTTTACAATATTAATCCTACCGATCCATGAGCATGAAGAGTTTTTCATCTTCTAGTGTCGTCTTCAATTTCTTTAATGTCTCAAAATTTATCATATAACTCCTCCACTTCCTTGGTTAGAATTTCTTTCCCAAGGAATTTTATACTTTTTGATGCCATAGTGAATGTGACTGTTTCCCTGACTTTTCTTAATATGTTTGTTGTTTGTGTACAGGAAGACTATTTTTGCATGTTAAGATACTGCTACTTTGCTGCATGTGTTTATCAGCTCCAGGAGTTTTCTGGTCGAGTCTTTAGTGCTTTTTTTATATATAGAAACATATCATTTGCAAATAAAAGCAGTTTGACGTCTTCATTTTTTGTGTCCCCTTATCTCCTTCATTGGTCTTATTGCTCTAACTAAGGCTTCAAGTACAGTATTGAACAGGAATAGAGAGAGTAGACATCCTTGTCATGTTCCTGATTCTAATGGGGATACTTTGCAGTTTTTCCCCTTAGTGTGACGTTGATTGTGAACTTGTGATATGTTGCATTTATTATGCTGAGATGCGTCCCCTGTGTCCCCAGGTTCTCCTCATTCCTTTTATCATGAATGGATGTGGGATTTTGTCAAAGGCCTTTTCTGTATCTAACGAGATGGTCATTTGGTTTCTGTCCTTAAATGTGGTCGATTACATTTAATGATTTATGTATGTTGAACCATCTGTACATCTCTGGCATCAAGGCAACTTGATCATGGTGAATAATCTTTCTTAGGTGTACTTGCTTTCAGTTAGGAAGTATTTTATTGATGATTTTTGTGTCTATGTTCTTCAGAAAGATTTTTTTTTGTTGGGCTTTGTCTGGTTTTGGAATTAGAATAGTACTGAATTCATAGAAAAAATTTGGAAGTATTCCTTCCTTTTTTATTTTATGAAATATCTTGAGAAGTATTGGTGTTAATTTTGTTTTGACGGTAGGGCAAAATTCTGTGCTGTATCCGTCTGGTCCTGGGCTGTTTTAATTGAGAGATTTTTAATTACTTCATCTATCTTATGGGTATGTTTAAGTTATTTATAACACTTTAATTCAACTTTGGTAATATCATATATATCTAGAAATTTATCCATTTCTTTTAGATTTTCCAGTTTAGTGGAATATAGATTTAAAAAATATGTCCTCAGGGATTCCTGTATTTTTTTAGGGTCTGTTGTAATGCTTTCCTTTTGATCTCTGAGTTTGTTAATTTGCTCTCTCTCTCTTTCTCTCTCTCTCTCTCTCTTTGTAGCTAATGGTTCACCAATCTTGTTAATCTCTTCAAAGATCCAAAACTTTTCTCCATTGACTCTTTGTTTTGTTTCCTTTGTTTCTGTTTCATTAATTTCCACTGTGATTTTCTTAATCTCTTTCCATGTCTTCTTTTTAGGTGTTATGTGTTCTAGGTTTTCCAAAGCCTTCACATGTATCATTAATTTATTTACATGAGATGTTTCTAATTTTCTACTGGAGGCATTTAATGCTGTAAAGTTTTCCGCTTTCAGTCTGCCTTCATCGTGTAGGGTGTGTATGCTATATTTTCATTTTCATATTAAACTTCTCTCTTGACTTTTTCCTTCATCCAGGTTTCATCCAGTAGTGTGTTGCTTAGCTTCCATGTGTTTGTTGACATTCCCCAATTCTTAGTGTTTTTTATATCTAATTTTATTTTCTTGGGGTCAGATCAATACAGGATTTTATTTCAGTTTTCCTAAAATTGCAGAGACCTGCTTTGTGTTATAGTATATAGTCAATTTTGGAAAAAATTCCATGGGCTGCTGAGAAGAAAGAGTACTTAGTCATTGGTGTTTGGGTGGAATGTCCTGGGTGGAGAAGTCTCAGGAAGGGGGACTCAGGACTGCAAATCTGGAGGAATGTGGAAGTTTTGGGCATGTAAGGATCCCAGTGACCCAAGCAGGCCAGATAGCTGAGATGAACGAGAGAAATTACCATGGTAAGTCTGCAGAGGGTACAGGTTTGGGGCTTGGTGAACCAAGTAAGTCTGAGAGCTGAGATGGTAGAAAGAACTTTCCACATCTAGCCTGGGAGATGGCACACATTTGGGGTCAAGCTTGTTTTTAAGCTAAATAAATACATAGTAATTAATTAACTATGCAATTTGGGTTTTTTTGTTTGCTTGTTTTATTTAAATTGGTAGCTTTAGTTTTTCAAAGATATGTTTGGAACTGCATTAGTGAAAGTACAAGACAAATTTTTCTACCATATTTTTTTTGAAAAAACAATTGTGCAAAGGATTTTCTTTTCCTTTACACTTGAATAATTGATTCTTTATCTTTTTGAGTACAGATTTTTTTCCTCTAAAATGAAAGCATATATTTGATTTGCATATTGCTTCCTTGAAATGAATCTTTTAATCATGTTAATCTCTTTGAGTTGACATAGCAAACTAAACAAGAGAATTAATATCCTGTTTTAGAGGTCAAACAGCCTGTGCCAAGGCTCAGCAGGGTGATTTCTGAGGAGGTGTCTCTGGTTTGTAGGTGGCTATCATTTTTTGCATCTTTAAAAAATTGTCATATACAAATTTCAACAATCTAATAGATTTTCAGTTAGCTTCTTGAACTAATTTCTTTTAACTCACATATATTGGGTTAAAAATAAATGGGACTGACATTGATACCAGAATGATAAGGCATCATGACAGCAGAGCTGAGAGAAATGAATCTAAAGCCAAGACAAAAACAAGGAGAGAGAGAGAAAGAGAAAAAGAGAAAGGGAGTAAAAGAGGGAGGAGGGAGAAGGAGAGGGACAGGGAGAGAGAGAAAGAGAGAAACTAAAATCTTTATGTTGTCTTTCATTACAAAATAAATTGAAAATTGTAAGCATGGGTTAAAATAGCCAGAGAAAGCTTCTAATAACTTATATTTAGGTTCCTACTGATGATGCTTGAAGTTTTATTAATATTAGGGGGTAAGGCAAGAACATGTTACAACACGTAAGTCGCTGTATTAAGAATGAATATAAAGCATGCATTACAGTGTAAGGAGCCTAACCTGAATGTCAGAGAGGACATTTAAAGACTTTCTACAACCAATTGTTATTTTTAATATTCCCTGAGTAGGCACAGAATGCTGGTCTAGAATAGACACATGGTCTTTGTTCTTTGTAAGTTTGTAATCAAAGACCATGAGTGCTTAGGTCTGACAGCTTGACACTTTCAGGATTTACTTAAATCACCTAACATTTTCCCACCAGGCTGCCATGCCTGACTAAAGTAGCGGGTTATAGTCTTGGGTAGAATCATGCCACAAAGAGTCATTGATGTTGGCTTGAAAAAGAAACAAAGCAAAACAAAACAAAACTCTTTCTCCCTTTCTTTCTTTCTTTGACTGCCTGGTGGGAACAGAATAATTTCAGAGCATTCCACGGAGCCCCTAGCCATTTCAGAGGGCAAGGGTTAAAAACACTAACTGAGTTGAAAACCTTAATACTAACACTTCTGTGGCTTTTTGTGAGTTTGCCTCAGTAGTTCAGTTATTTGTTTATTTATTCTTCAGGCCCTTAGGGAAAACAGACCTGAAAATATCATTTCATAGTTCTGGGTATGAATGTTAATCACACACACACACACACACACACACACACACACACAGCTCTACCTGCCAACTACCTTTCCACAGAGCCCATCCCCATCCCCCAGTGGACACTGGCTAAGTTCCTAATTGTATCATGTCTGCTCACATAAATGTCTTGGTTTGATGAATGATAATAGAAAATGTCATTCCTATGAAGATAAGTCTGTAATTTGAATTGGATTCTCTACCACCATCAGACAAAAGATTGTAGTTTTCTTTTTAAAAAAGAAAAAAAAAGTATGTATAGCTGGATGTGGTGCATATACCCGTAACCCTGTTACTCTGGGGCCTGAGTCAGGAGGATTGCCCCGAGTATGAAGTCAGTGGACTACATAGTGAGTTAAAGGCTACAGAGTGAGGGCACCTCCATTTCAAAAACATGCTACTGTAATGTAAATCATACCCCCCTTTTTTGCAGGGTTGGATCTGAAGGAAAAAGAGTGTGGCTGTGGTCTTTGATGTCGTCTTTTAGCTGAAGATCAATTTTCTCCCCCTTGGACACTCTTCTGGGGCCAGGTTACTTCACCGTGCTTCCCCAGTGCTCTCCCCATTGACATCTTCAGTAATCAAAGGACAGTAGTATTTGTTATCAGTTCTCTAAAACCTGGTATGAGTTGTGGTATTATCTCTATCCAAGGAATTTATATTTTTGGATTTATCAGTAATTCTAGTAGAAATGCCTCTTTATAAAGAAGCTTATAGTTGAACATAAAACACAGAAATGTTTTTAAAGTCAGGGGGGCTTTCCTTTGTTGTTGAAATCATGAGCAGAACCTTCTTTGAGAAAATTGGTATTCAAATTATTATTTAAAGTATAAGACCAGAATTATAAGTCAAGAGACATATTAATATTTTGGAGATCAAGAATGTCAAACTAATATTCATTGTTGGTCTTTCACATGCCAGGCATCATAATCAGACTCCTTTATCTATGTAACAATAATCAATAATAATTGCAAAAGAAGAAGTCATGGATTTAAGAGGGAGAGGGTGGGTGGGTAGAAAAAGAGTTTAAGGGAGAAGGAGAATGAGTGGAAATGATATAAATACAGCATTCATGTAAGAAAGTTTAAAAAGAAAAGAAAGAGGTGTTAGGAAAAATCCCTTAGTCTTATTCCAGTTCCCCATTGTGGAAACAAAAGCCTAGAGGGTAAAGTTTCATAAAGCTCCTGCAGCTACCATAGATGAAGTCTAGTCTTTCTGACTTCAGTATATATTATCTTAGTGCATTGAAGAGGACAGATGTCAATGTACATGAGATGTATGTGGATATATGATTGCATTTGCTCTATTAAAAACTTGCTTTGAACATTTTGAATCAAAGTGATTTAATCATGAGTAGTATGTAATTTTTCTTGGATTTTAGACTGCATATAATGTGATGAATTGCCTTTAGAAATTTCTTTATTCATGTCTGTGGTCAAAACTGTCAGTGTAAGAGGAAGAAAGGGTTATAGTGCAGAAAGATACAAGAATATCCAAGAACTGCCTCATGACCACCTGGCATATGTTACTCTCCAGTTAACCTCGGAATATGAATATTTCCTCACTAATTGAGAATAAGCTGGACAAAGTCAAACCCACAAATCATATTGGTGGAGTGATCATACATGTTAAGCCAAGAAGTCAGGACACCTCCAGGCATAAACTATTTGAAAATACAGATGTCACTTTGCTTCATATCCAGAACATATGGTTAGTCTACTAGGGTTAAAGAGGCTAATTTTCTAATTACTCTGGATTATATTATCACACAGTTTTATTAAGATATATGTTTTAATGCTTCACTGAAACTAATATGTCTGCCTTTTCATTTTATAGAGAAAATAAGATGGCAAATAGATATAAACTATTATTTAATTGCAATTTGCAGGATACAAAATGACTTAGTGGCTTATTTGGCTTATTTATTTTTAGGAAATATATGGGTTATTCTGAAATCACAACAGTAAAAATTTCTAAGCACTACAGTGCAGAGAATCAAAACAAGTTTTGTTTAGGTCAACAAATATACCAACTTATCTTCTTAAATCAAACATTTGAACCAAGACTAGTTTGAAATCCCATTTTTGTCCTGGAAAGACCATTTTATATCCCATTTCAGTAAAAGATTAAAATATAGAATGATCATTTTCCTGAACTCTTTAAGAAGTTACTTTAAATCACTGTGTTTTATAACAAGAAATCCTGTTACTTGAAAAGTGCATTTTCTCTGAACTTGTATTTTAGAATACTTCATTTGTTAATTTTTTATTAGAAAAATATAATTTCCAAAACAATAAAGAATATATTATTAGTATAATGTTATGATTATGCGGTCTCATTTTGCTTATTTTCCCTCTGTTTCTCTGTTGTTCAGCAGTCTCTTCTGCTTATAAATTTCATGATCAGAGACTGAAAAATTGAGGCACATAGAGATTTCCTTGATGCTTTTTCAGTCTTTTTGTATGATTGCAGTAGTGGAATATATTGAAGTGGATATGTAATGTGGTACTTGGGCTTTTAAGGGTTCTGTCTTAGTCTGTTTATCTTCTGTAGAAAACTAATAGAGACTAGGGTGACCTATAAACTACAGAAGATTAAGCTTTCTAGTTCAGGAGACTGGGAAGTTCAAGAGCAAGGTACAGCAGATTCAGTGTCTGGAGATAGTCTACCTCCTGGTTTGTAGGCAACTGTTTCTCATTGTGTCTGTGAGAGCTGAAAGAGTGAGAGATCTCTCTGGAGTCTGTTTTTATGGTGACACTAATCAGATCCCATCTTATAGGTTCAATATCCTAATATGCATCAACTTAAGGGTTAAGATTTCACCTTATGAATTGTGGAGAGAAACAATCAGACCATAGCAGGTTCCTTTCTATTGACTATTTCAAATCTCAAACTGACGTAAATAAGCCGAGGCTTTTAGAATAGACTTTTAAAGCTGATGCATACCACCCTAAAAGTTGGTTCCAGCCTGGTGTGGTAGCACCTGCCTTTAATTCAAGCCCTCAGAAAGCACAGGCAGGTGGATCTCTGTGAGATCGAGGCCAACCTGGTCTACACAGAAAATTCCATTCCAACTGGGGCTACAGGGAGACCCTATCTAAAAAGACCAAATGGAAGAAAGAAAAAAGAAAGAAAGAAAGAAAGAAAGAAAGAAAGAAAGAAAGAAAAATTGAAAATATTTTTTAAAAGTTCATTCCATAAAAATAAAAACACACATAGAATATGGGAACATGAGTATATAACATGAACATATATATACATATATAATATATATATATATATATTATATTATATATACTTTGAACACAGGAATTGGAGCATTGAGCTGAAACTAATTTGGAATCCTTCTCCATGAAGACTACCCCTCATAATTCTAGAGGATACTATGCAAACTGCTAAGGTGAAAAAAATCAGTCAGTGGATCCATCCTGCTCTAAATCTAACAACCACAATGGCTGGCACAGTAAACTATCTCTATTGGTGCAGTATGGACACTTTTATCTAGAGGGTAATCAGCAGCTATCTAATTGGATTTAAAGTCCTCTCAATGGGAGGCACTGTAAATATAGCCAAATACACATTGCTGGAGAGGTCCTGGATTCTAGAGAAAACCCCATCTCTGTCTTATTTGTAGAAAAATGAAATTTCTTACTATTTCTTACTGTATGCTAGATACGGATCTTTAGGTTTTCAGACAAGTATACTGTATACCACTCATCAAAGAAGCTTCTCTTTTGCAACAGATGGAGGCTATTACACAGTTCCACAACTAATCACACACAGAGAATATATGACTGAGAGAGCCCAGCCTTAAGTAATAGGTCTACACTGGAACCTAAGGCTCATGGAACATAGTGGAACAGTGTGTGGAGAAAATACTAGTGCAACCCTCAACTGTCACAAGTCCTCTCAATGGCAGGCACTGTAAATATAGCCAAATATACATTTCTAGAGAGGTCCTAGATTCTAGAGAAAACCCCATCTCTGTCTTATTTGTAGAAAAATACTCATACAACAGAATGTGATGCACACAGAAGACCACAACAGGCCAAGTTTTGAGAATAAGAGATTGCAGAGTCTGTTTCCCCTGGTAGGACTCCTATATTAAACCTCACCCACCCATGGCTCAGGGACCATTAAGGAAGAGGGAGTGGAAAGATTGTAAGAGCCAGGATTGGCACATGACCGTAAGGAAACAGGCTTTCAGGCCACTGGGAACTCGCTCATATGAACTTGCAACAGTGGTGAGAGCACGCACAGTCTGGTGCTGACTCAATCACACAAAACCCAGCATCGACCCAGAAAAATGGGCAGAGATTCTAACCTTTGCCTAGGAACTATTGGTAACTGATTACTGTGGGACGAGAGAGAGTGAATCTTTAAGGGATGACTCTAGATAGGCTGACTAGACTGCAGTGTATGAACTCACACAGAGGGACATTTGGGTACAAATTCTTGACAAGACAGAATGCATGAAATCTGTCTTGGTGATGTAGAGCTCCAGGTAAGGGGCACCAGTGGAAGAGGGGTTTTAAATTTAAGATCTATTATATGAAATGAACAAAACTCAATAAAAATATTAAAAAAGAAATCATTACATCAAAAAGTAAATAAAATAAATCTTTAAAAAAATTAGTTCCACCAAAAATGCTCTGATATGTTTTGACAGAATATTCCTGCCATCTTTAAAACCTGACTTATTTGGAAGTGGTCTAGTGACATTTGTAGCAGCTTGAAACTGAAATGAGCAAGTTTTGGACAAAGCACATGTAATGATTTTCAGGATAATACAGATACATACAATGTGACCTTTTTTCACTGTATTTCTTGCTGCTGTGGCATTTCAAGGAAAAAACATGGTGTTCCTCATGAAAAAAAAAATCTCCAGAAAATGTAGTATTAGATGTGTTTTGAGAACTAATCCATGAGTTCATAAGAAATACTAAGAAATAACTTATATGATGATAGAGATGATCTTCATCAATCCCAACTCTGCACAAAACCAAAATATCAGAGGTATGTTGTCTGAAAAAAAATAAAAGAATTATTCTGATAGTTTTCCACCATCAAAACTGTTTTATGACGTCAGGGATGTAGCAAATGTGCTCCCAGAACCCAAGGGACCGACAAAGAGAGTCACGAGACTGGGGACAGCCTAAGCCACAAAGCAAAACCAGAAAACAGGACAGCACCCCTTTTTTATGTGCATTATGTTTTACTCAGAACAATAGGGTGGATCAAGATTAATGGGGTGGTGCAAAGTCCCATTAATGCTGCATGCTTACACAGATCCGGCTCTGAAGATCTGGAGAACCTCAGGCCCTCCCTGCACCCTAGTGCAACTGCAGAAGCCTCACGATAGCCATGAAGCTGAGTTTGTGTATTTCAGGACTAGAAGCCTGTATTATCTACACTGTGTTAGGTAGATCTAGGTATCGTCTCTCCACTGAAACATGTTCTTGAGATGTCAGCCTGGGGATTCCAGTTCACAATTCTCAAGTTTCAGAATACAGGTATCCTGTATTAGAGGTAGAGATGAACAGATTGTATGTGTGTGCACATGTGCATGTGTGCATGAGTGTGCGTGTGTGTACAGAGGGGATAGAGGTTTATTAGGAAATACACCATTCATTTGCTTTTGCTTTGCTTGATGCTCTTTGAGGACTCAGACATGGACAAGGAGACTGATCTTCCAGTGACCACTAGAAGACAGAGAATCCTCAGTTCTCCTGGACTGTGCTTCATCATTTCTAATGTTTATGTTTCGGTGGCTGTTATGACTTTTGTGTATTACCCAAAGTCAAAAAAAAATAAACAAAAATAAACTTGCATTGAAGGATGTCTGTGGACACTAACTTGGCATGATGGGCCTTGACACAGATGACAGACAGAATGTATGATTTCCAGTGGAGAGAAGGGCTGTGGGAGGACTAAATTAATAGTTTACAAAAAATAAATAAACCTGTTTTAGGGTTTTCTTAATAAGGAGGGTTGAATATTTTCCAAACATTAAAAACTGGATTTTAGTTATTTTTTCCTTCTCTTCAATTGAGTACAGCGCCTTACCCTTTAGTAAATGTGACTTAAAAAATAAATAAATACTTTGAACCTGCATGTGCTATGTTTACATGAAGTAGTATGCCAAGGTTCTGAAGAGGCAGTAGTTGAGAACTCAGAATAATAATAACAAGGTCTCTAAGTCACTCTGAGTCAGAGCAGGCTGTAGATGAAAATGTGGAGATGGAGGGAGAGCTGCGTTGACAGCAGGTGTGCTGTGAGGCTGCTCACCCCAGGGTTCCAAACAAGCCACAAAAGAGTGGTCCTAACGGGCTTCCTCTGCATTGTCTTCCAGGATGTTGGAAGAACTGAATAACTGGAACATCTTAGAAACTGCCTGAATCTAGAAAGAAAATGCTTCATAATATTTTTCTGTTGGCTCATGAGTTAGAAATGGCAAGGAAAATTCAAGTCTGACTTCCAGGGAGACAACACAATGCTCCACCAAGGAGGTCCTAAAAAGGACTCAATTAGGGCTCTGCCTTAACTTAGGATGTCTGTTCACAGTGGTCAGTCCCATCTAGGTCTTCCATCTAGGAAGAACAAGTCTATCTCTGAGTGGAAGATATAGTTTAGTGTATGTTGACTCCTCCCTCTACACCTTGACAGTGTTTCCTAGTTTCTAAGTTTGATTTCTGTCATACAGTATTTGATTAAGGCTCAGGACCATTCAAGCTATTCAGAAACGTTAGTGACTCTCTTAAGGGCTTGCAAGTGAAGTCAGCAAATGTCAGGAAAATGTCACCTGCTGTGCCCAGTCCATATGAAGACTGTTAATTTTGTTTCTCTAGGAATCCCATGTAAACAACTGCAGTCACCATGAGAATTTAGGTACAATTTCAAACTTTCTTTTTGCTCTAAGTTAAGTTAACTATACAGTTCTTGAATGACTTAAGTAATCATCTTGAAGTTCTTGTCTCTAAGTTAAAACTATTTGTACATCTATCTGCAGACAGAAAGATTGACTTACAGGCTTTGTGTCAGCGTGGACACAGGATTTTACGCGTCTACCACAGCATGCCAGCCACTTCCTTTATTCAACATTGTTTGGCAGGAGACTTAGATTCTTTCCTGAACACATCATTTATTTATTACCTGGTTGACCCAAGCTTTTCCAATTAACTACGCCACTCAATTATAGCTTCCTTTAATCTATAAAGTAGAAATTAAAACAAAACAAGTCAACAAACTCCATTTGGTTATTATTAATTAATATATTAATATAATCACTATAAGGATATAAGTAGATGAAAGATTCCAAACTATAAAACACAATTCAGGCATGAAAAGCTACCATGTCCAGCATATGGTTGTGCATATCTTTTGTTGTATTCTGGACACAGTCCTTGGTGCTTTGAAGGGTACAAAATAGGTAAAAGATACGATCCTTGTCCTCAAATTTTGTATGGTCAATCAAAGTGATCCAAAATGTGTATGGTCCTCACCACAAGAAAGAATACTCAAGGCCTACAGAGTAGTGCAAAACCAGTGTCATCAGCCTTTGAGGAGAATAAAATAAACAAGGAATAGATTGGTCCATGGGGAAGTTGAGAGGACTGGTTAAAGGAAGCTTATTCGAAAGACGATGTAAGCTTATGCCTTTTTCTAAAATGTCTCCTCTCTCTTATGTCTGCTGTCTGCTGTCAAAATCCTTATCCGTTAATGCCTTCCTAGTGCAAGTCAGAGTTCTCTGACTCTCCCTCACATAGCTGATCACTTCCTTCCCTGGCTCCAAACCTGGAATAGCACACACTTTATTACTGAGAATATATCATTCTGACAAATCAATAGAGTAATTACTGTGTTGGAAGGGAGACAGGTCCGGGTTCTAGTCTGTTTCACTGCTTCCTGGCTCTCTGACTCTCAGCAAGTCACTTAACAGTTTGAGCTACAAATGATAATGATGACATTATGAACATTAAATGTAGTCTCCAAATATGTCCTGCATTGAGTGAACACTTCAGAAATGACATTCATTGTTAATTTTTATGAATCGATTACTCCAATTAGATAGAGTTGTGCTCCCATTGCACGTTTATCTAGATACTAAAGTGGTTCCAGGGCCAGGTACCTAGGAAGTACCTGATGAATATTTGAACCAATATGAGCATTCAGGATGGAAAAATCATTTTAGGGAATGTCAGTAGGAAATTTCTAAATATAAATATAGAGATGATCTGTGTGAGGGAATAGTAATGGCAAAGTAGAGAGGGACAAGGAATTAAAAACTGACATGACCAGAGGAAAGGTGTGTAGAAAAGTTAAATCATGTAGGCTGACTGGTAACTTTACGTAGAGAAGGGGCAGGCTCAGCAGGGCGGACCTTCTGTGGAATGGAATATAGTTTCTTAGATTGAGGAATGGTCTTCTGGAAGCAGTGTGCAATGGGTATTTTAGAAAAAAATAGTAGTCCTTATGAACATTGATAACTATAATTGTCTGCTGCTTTTTTACTTGGTTAAGAAGATCAAGTCACTGTTCTCTGCATTCCTAAGTTTTGAAGAAAATGAAACCAGTACTTGTCATACTAGCCACAGTGTGGTAAGGAAGCCTTTTTTGGATGGGAGGATTAGAAAGCAGAATTCACTTTGTAGCCTAGGTTGGCCTTGAACTTGTGGATATCCTCCTACTTCAGCTTCCCTCCACTGCTGGGAATGCAGGGAGGAACAACCAAACGGAGTATAAGGAAACTTTTAATCCAGTGAAGATATTTCTTTCTGATGAAATTGAAAGGTGTCTTCAAGATGATGATTCATGACTTTAGGATAGCCATAAATCTTTGAGAAATGAGCAAACCATGATCAGAACCATATGTCGTCTGTGTTCTTGGTGTGGCACTTCCATGAGAGTCCCCAGGAGATCAGTGGAATGATGAAGAGACACATATGGCACCAGATCTGAACAAATTAATAACAGTATGAAAACAGTTAAAGAGTGATAATCCCCTTGTTATCCAGCTTTGTTTTCTTTTTCCAACAACCTCACAGTACATAGTTAAACACCAAAAAGACACCTGTTAATGGGGACAGCTGACATATGAGGAGGAACCATGTGGCCTGTCTTTTGAAACAAGCTGAAGAGGCAGTGCTTTTGGGTTTCCTGGCTTAGGACTGCCACGGAATCATTTGGAGATCAAAAGGGAGGCTAAGCCTGACTATGCTTGAGGCACTCCATCTGGCTCTGCCCCGCACTGTTGCCATAGTCACCCATCTCCTAGCAACAATGAATAGCATTTTCATGTCTCTACAGTGACAAAGCATAAGAGGAAGAATATAAGTGCAATCACAATAAACTAGCAGTGTGAGAGGTTATCTCACGGATAAGGTTCACTCTGACAACCTATATGAATCTTGAATTGCATGATCATAGCTTTCCTGTGGTGGGTTTTGGTCTTGATTTAAATTGAGACAGAGTGACAGCCCATTATTGAATATAAATATGACAAATATTATCACACAGAACATAATAAAGTTGAACTTTGTTTTAAATCACATGGGAAAGACAAATATCTTTTTGAACAACCTGCTCATCATCCTCTAGAACTCTGGAGAGAAGTGCTGGGAGTGAATAAAGCTTGCCTTGGATCCACGAGGAATATTCCATCCTAACACTCCAGCCTCAAACAATCCATTAGCAGCATTTGCAGTGAGCAGTGAGTCTCAACTGAGGTCACTACACAGATGCAGTAAAGGAACTGAAATAAAGATAAAAGGAAAGGCCGTCTGCGTCATGCTTGTCCTTGAGGCAAAGTGGAAAACAAACCTTGTGACACATCTTAGAGGATGTTTAGCTGTTTATTTCTAAATGCTTGTACCATACTTCAAGGTTGCTTTATTTAAATATTCTGCCAAAAGACATTCATTGGGATGGTAGCCTCTTTTGTTTAATGTCATAGCTCTCGATTCTAACAAACTTTGCTTATATACCAACCTATCTGAACCACCTGAAAATGCAGACTATTTTGGACATCGACAGAGATGTAAGTAATGAAGTCAATGACAATTTTCATTTTAAAATGCTATCTTGTGGATATTTTGAGAAGGTGCCAGTGGGGCAGGGGGTATACAGACGATTGGGATGTTCTGTATGAAATACACAAACATTCAATTAAAAATCTATAAGAAAATGCTATCTTGCATATTCTTCCCTGTTTTCGTCATCCATAGCCCATGACCCAGCTCTTTTGGAAATAAGAATAAGAAATAAGAAATATATGCCATTGTTTGAATATTTATATCCAGGTTTTTGTTATGAGAGGCTGGGAATGTGATAAATGTCAATAAAATATTCACACAGAAGGAAGTAAATTCAGGGATCTCACAGAGATGTCACTGGAGGGAAAGTATAGCATCCAAACAATGTTGTCAGCAAAATGAAATAAATAATCCGCACACTTGTGCAGACTGTTATAATGTGTTTACATGTTGCATGCAGAGCTGGGTTTAGCTGTGCTAACTGCTTTGTGAAAAGAAAATCCTCCTGAAATTAAATAATCAAAAAAGATAGGTGAATGCTGATTTTGTGAAATAAACAGTGATTGAGGAAAGAAGAAAAACCAGCAGGACTCAGCATGCAGCAAATTAATTCATGTTGGAGATTTACTCTCCTGAAGAAATTAAATTGCCCACTTCCTAATCAGCTCAGCTCTTGGCATGTTGTTTCTTTCTCTTTCTTCCTAAATTTGGCTCACTTTAGAGCTTCTTAAGTTTTCACTCTATTATGTTTGAAGTTAGAATTTGAAGCTCCAGTTCATTGTGAGGGTCTGCAAAGTTCTCCACTGTTTATTTATCATTCATTGGACTTGAAAAAAAAATAGAAAAATGTTTCCCAATCATGTCATTTTGCATCAGTTCACTTGTGCCTGCTTAGGTGGATGATAGCAGGCTCCATTACTGTGTTTTTTCTGCATTATACTGGTTCAGTGACTTAGGGAATAAACATGCTTCCATTATATTAATTTTGTAATAACTGAAGGGAAACTATTTCTTAGTGTCCTTTCCTGGTGAATGGCTGCACCAAGTAAATACAATTACTGGGTCCTTCCCTGCTCTTCACACCCTGTAGCAAAAGAGGAAAAAGCACAAAATGTTGTTCTGCATGTAGAGAAGGATGTCAACACACATTAAAACTGAAGCCACGTTTGAGAAGAGACGAGGAACTTTGCAAATGCCATCATTGTTTGCAGAACTGTGAACTGAAGGAGGGATCATATGTTTTTCAATCTGTATTTTACTCTTCTGCTGTCTTAAAATAAACCATGTGATTCTTATTCTTGGCCATAGAATACGAGTTATGCCGTCAGTCTGTTGTGCTTCATTTGCTAAAATATTCTGGGCCTGCATAACTCTTCTTTTCTATAATAATTGCTGTAGCATCACTTTTGACTAGCAGAAGCCATTGTGTGTTTTGGAAGGCTGACAAACAGAGCAGGGCAGCTATGTGCCACTAGCATTGGGTGATAATTAAAGCCTCTCTCACAGGCACAGTTGGCAGGTGGGGAAATTCCATTGGTAGCACTTGCACACCAACTTTGATATGAAATGGTGAATCCAGGATTCCTAGTACATCAGAATGACACCCGACTGACAGCTGGTCAATCTTATCCGGTACTCTAGATGTGAATGTAAAAGCAATTTTGATATGAATAACATACGTATGCAGTCTTCCTCTGCCTGAAATACCTGATTTAACTGTTTTTCAGAAAGGGGACAGTGTGATACACCTTTCAGGCATTAATTACAACTTCTTGTATTTATCAGAATACAAAAGGGCAACACTGACTATCTAATAGCTGAAATTTTAACAAATATACAAACTACCAAAGGCAGTGGAGAGAGAGGGCTTTTTGCTTTTAATGGAAATTGAGTCTTTTATAGGTAGTACACTTTGAAGGTGTCAATATTGGAAAAGATCAAGGGCATCTTTATGAGTTGAGACATTGGCACAGAATAAACCTGATAGGAGGTTAGTCTTGGAAATGTAAATTCCTCTGTTCTCAGGGTTACCTCACACTGGAAACAAGTAAGAAAAGGTCAGAGTAATGGTTTCAAAACAAGAGCTAGAAACAGAAATCTCTAGGGCTAAGTATAGTGCTGTTGAGATTATCAGGTGTGGCATCATAGGTGGTGATTTCTGTAATGAAACCACACTCAGATTTGGCTTTAATGTAAGGGAAAAAATGGAAAGTGCCCAACACCCAATTTGGCTAAAGTTAGTAGACGCAGTGCATGAACTCCCCATTTTCAGTGACTGACACAATATAAATTGTTTTCCTTCCACGTAGCAGTCCAAAGCAGGGTAGTCAGGTAGACAGAAGTCTCTTTTCCATGTGAGCGTCAGAGACCCCAGCTCCTGCCACCCCATGGTTCTACCAGCTGTACGAAATTCAGAGGTTTTTATTCTACTCAAGAGGAATAACTCACGGGTTTCAGGGAAGAGTCACCAATAGCTTCCACTCCTCTGCTTAGTGGTAGCTCAATGCTGTGCAAAGGGACATGTCTAGGGCTAGTCATCTAGAAAATAAAGATAGTTAGACAGGGAAAACAGAATAGACTTGCAAGGTAGCCCATTATAAAGAGGAAAACCACAGTTTTCCTAAGAGAGGCAGGAGAAACAATTGTAGGATTAGAATATGGTCATCTTGGGAGATATTCTCCCATCTTATGTGGGAAAGAACTTGATTAAAAGTGTATAAAGCACAAGAGCAAGAATAATACATGTTATTTTAATCATCCTAGAGGAAAATAAAATGAAGAGAGTCTAGAAAATTCTATAAGGGTTTATAGGAATATCAGTATACAGTTTTGTATAGACAAAACTTACAAACAACCAGAAAGGTTGCTTGTGGATCAGATGCTAAAAATAATGAAAATAAAAATAGAATACACATTTGAAATCTCTTCTAGACTAATGGAAATACTCTTTGGTTTCAAGAGATGTCTGAAAGGTAGTGCTTGCTTGATGCAGCTGCATTCATAGTCCACTAAACATTATCAGAGGCTGGGAAGAAGGTCGAGCATGCTACTGAGAGCTGAACTTGTCAGAAAAGCTAATGTTAGAATTAAGGATATGTGCTTACCAATATAAGAAAGATAAAAATGGACTGAGAATGCATAAGCAGATTACACACTTACCTTTACCTCCATTCATCAAGAGACTGGTCAAGTATTTAGTTAAAGAAGCACTAATGCTTATTTCTGTTTGTGTTTCTGTGCATTGAGAAAGAAAGGAGCTTCGAGATCACATTGGATCCCGATTTGACCAAAAAAGAGTGGAACATAGAAAGAAAAACCTTTTAAAGCAATGCATGTCAAATTCTGGTGTTTTATGTAAAATTTATTCAATCATAGAAAAGGCTGTTCTCTGTTACAAGAGATCTGCACTGTAGCATACCTGTGAGGCACTGGGATTGGCTCTAAGAATACTCATGCTAAGTAGAGTTAGTTAAGATCAGAAATAGCTTAATGTCAGTTTGAGCTAAGTTTTGAGGACAAATGAGTTTGATGTCAAGTTAAAAACCATATGCTTAAATTTTCAGAGCTTTTATAATTTCACCATCATTAAAATAAGGATTTGGAGCTATATACTGAAGGAAAGACAATGATGTTGCCTTTTCTCAAACAAACTACAGTCTAAACCTAACTATCAGGCTAGGTGGCTTTGGAGTTTGTTTAATTCAAGGACAGATTTATAAGGTATTTTTCTGGCCCCAAACTTAATTTGGTGAGAACTCACTAATAGAGAAAGAATGTAAGGTTACAAATAGAAAATAGAAGTGTAAATAAATATTAATTTTGAATTAAAATAGATGATAGCAATATATAATAAAATAAGCTAATGAATATCAAGTATTTTATTTTGATTTATGATTTTAGTTTTTACTAGAATAATTTCATCCTCATATATTTGAATGTTGGTATACTAATAACAAAACCTAGTAGTTTGAAGCTGAGAAATAATAAGAAGAATTGAAATAGATATTAGAATTTTTTCTGTGCTATTATGGGGTATATAATGGCATCTTACTTACTTACAAGCACATTACTCGAATAAATGCACACAGCGTCTTGGTTTTAAAAACACCTGCATCTTCAGAATGTTCTGTTTTACTAACGGCATGTTTGCATGTTATTTTACCTGAACTTCTTGTCTTCACCAGGACCATACATGAAGACTTGACCTAACACAGTGAAATGTGTAAAATATGATTTCACATCCTTTTTAAAAAAATTACTATTTTTGTTTGTGTTCATGCACGTGCGTGTGTGTATTCATGAAGCCTAGATATTGCCATTAAATATCTTCCTCAAACTCCAACTTATTTTTGGTGGAGTTTCTCTTGGTGAACCAGGAGCTTACTGATGCAGCTAGACAGGCTGGTCAGCAAGCATTAGGGATCCCCCTGCCTCTGTTTTGTCAGTGGTAGCATACTAAGCATGTATTACTAGTATATCTTTTACATTGGATATGGAGCTCTTAGTCTAGGTCTTCATGCTTGCACAGAAGCACTTACTTGAAAGTCAACTAAAGGAATTAAAAACGTACATTCACTTAGTATGGGTTTAATGTGGCTTCTATGACCTCCGTATTCACATATTTCTGTGTATTAATATTTATCTCAGTGAAAGACTGGCTCAGTGGTTATTCATTTGCAATAAGAGACAGGGCCACAGACTTTTATTATGGTTTAATTATATGAGTAGTGGAGATATAATGTTTAAGATCCAGAACCAGAAACTAACATATAAGAAGTTTATTTCACCAGACACATAGAATTATAATAACAGGAGTTTTCTTCATCCATGGTTAATCAAAGCTAAAGTTTTCTTCTATTATAAATATACTTCACAATATAACTAATCTAAATAAAATTGCACAATCTTTAAAATATATTTTACTTATTAGTTTTTATGTGTATGAGTGGATTGCCTGCAGATATGTTTAGTGCATCTGTAGTGTGCAGTGCCCACGGAGGTTAGAAGAGGGCATCAGATTCCCTGGAACTGAAGTTAAGGAAGGGTGTTAGCCATGATGTGGTTGCTGGAAATCGAACCTGAATGCCCTGCAAGAGCAATCAGTGCCCTTAACCACTAAGCCATCTCTTCAGCCTCGAAAGTATACATTCTTATGGAACCATCCAAAAATTTACAAGGATTTCTGCTTGCTAAGGCACAAACCAGCAGCAGATATATGTATAACAAGTATGTAAGAACGTATAACAAGTATTACAAACTGGAGAGCTGCTCAGTCAGTAAAGCAGGAGGACCTGAAACCAAATAATAAAGACATCATGCTTAGAGGTATTTGGGTATTGCTTCACTAATAACTAATTCACTAAGCTTTAAGGACAGTCTGATTTACATCAGTTCTGCTGTATTCATTACAGTTACAGAAAGGACACACTAGATTTGCTAAGGGCTCAAATGTGGAATGTTGTGAAGATTGTGATAATTTAGCAGCATGGTGAACTCGAACTCTCCTGTGTCTTCACGTTACAACTCAAAACTGGTGACGCAGCCTTTCCTTAGACTCTCCTCCCCTTCACCACTGCTCAAGCTTCTGAACTCTGAAGTGGATCAAGCACAAATAGTGTGAAGAAGAAGGAAAGTGAATCTCTCTATTTTATGCAAGTCTCGATTTGGTTTGTAGCGTTTCTCTCTCTTCTGTAGTGTTTCTTTCTCTTCCTTCCCACAGCACGTAGCCTGATGAAACACTGCCCTGGCTTGGGACTCCGCCTTCCTCTCCAGTAGGAAAGAGTAGAGCAAAGAAATAGTGGTTGGAGTGGACAGTACACATGGGGGGACTAAAACGAGGCTTTAAATCTCATGGATACTGAATATAAACCAGAAATTTGGGAGTGTACGCTTAGCTGCTAATTCAAAGCTGATTGATGTCTTTTGTGCGTAGGTTTCTAGGTTATCCAGGATGGCAGATCTGATGCTTGGCCATACTTGCCATGTTTCTTTTTGCTAGAGATGCAGTTAATCCATTACACATATAGTACTTTATCTTTGGCATTCCAGCCTTTCTCATTCTGTGGCTGTTAGTCATTTGCTGATGAATATTCTGTCTCTTCTTCTTCAAAGGTCATTAAGTGTTAGATAAGAATGTGATTATTAAGGAGCTGAGTTAAAACTGAGAAAGCTATTCATTTTGTGTTCAGTCTTTGTCTTACATTACATAAGGGCTTAAACCCCTGGATTGTTCTTAAACACATATACAATACACAAACTAGCAAATGTCAGAAGTTGAGTCTTCTGCAACTCTAGTATGAAGGGCATTTTGAAAACCTTATCCCACTTCACAGAGTCTCCTCCTCCACAGATAAATCTGGCCTGGTGAATGGCTGAAACGCTGGCTGCTGCTGCCCCACAGAAACTGAATCTCTTTGTTGTTCATTTTGGAGTACAATCTCTTATGTAGGTCAGCATTCTGAACACTGTGTAAAGTGGGAAGGACAAGGGAGAATTGAGCTCCCACCTGCACGAGGCATTCCATGTTGGCTACAAAGGATGTTGTTGAGTAGAAATCTCGCCACTTACAAGTGAGTGCAATAAAAACACTTTATAGCAACCTGGAAACAGACACTTTATCTTCTTCCCTGTTGCTATCTGGTAGCAACCTGCAGGGGTGTATTCATTTAATAGAAATCACCTATAGCTCTGAAAACATAGAGGATTTATCCTCTGGCTCATCAGAAAATTCCCAGTCTCTAAGAATATAAAAAATGTTCCCTCTGTAAAACACTGTTTTAAAAAAAGTAATCTGCCACATGAATTCTTAAAATAAGTAGTTAAAGTAGAATATTGAATGAACAGTTACAATCTGACTAGAATTATGACTTTATTTTTTTGTCAGTATTGGAGAACAAACTTACCATGACATCTGTGACCCCTTTGATTGCCTGGGCTAATGGTATTATTTTTTTTTCAGTTTGCATAACTTGTCTTAAAGTTTCCAAGACTAGACTTCAAGATGTGGATAACATGATGATCAGTGAAAATAAAATAAATTTTCCTTATATGATGTCTTTTTGGACACAGACTTGTTTAAAATGAACATCGTCCCAGATATAGAGTATTCTTGATTTGTCGATTTTTAAAATTGGCCATACACATACTCTATAACCTTGACAAAATAGAAATATTGGTATATTAGCTCTGTGTGTATTTGCTGAAGCTTGTCAGTCAGCTCCATCATTTGTCAGCTCCTAGGCATGGATCCCTGCCAGTCACAGCAGCGATCTCACACTTGTCGCAGCAGATCTACAACTTCTACTGCATGGGTGGCGCTCTTGGCACCGATGGACGGACAGCAAAGGTCCAGTTTGGCCTGAGGTAGACATTTAGAAAGTCTGGACTTGACAGGGAAATGATGGTTGGGAAAACCATCTCAGCAGGACTTCCATGTGTCTTATAGTGATTTGATTGATTCATTCATCAATTAACTAAACATATTCCTAAATATTTTATTTTATTATTTTATTATATGTGTATGAGTATATTGCATGCATTTAGGTAATAGCAATGCCTATGGAGATCAGGAGAGGACATCAGATCCCCTGGAACTAGAGTTAGGGAAGGTTGTTAACCTCTGTGTGTGCTGGGTCCTCCGCAAGGGCAGCCAGTGCTCTTAATTGCTGAACCATCTCTCCAGTCCCTAGGTGAATATTTTTAATATACTTCCTATGTGTTAGATTATGGAAAGGTATGTTCAAAACTCAACCTCTTATGATTTTATTCTGAATTAAAGACCCAGATTTTCTGTAACACTGATTATACAGGACTAAACCTTATAATCTATATCTAAAGGAGTGCAGACTTAACATCAAATTTAACTTGAAGGACAGCATGCTAGTTATGCTTCCATTCTCCCTAAGCCTTGATTTTCTTATTCTAGCTACTATGTGACTCTGGCTACAACTTCAGAAGATGGCTATAAATCTCAGTCTCAAAAATTCATATTGTGATAAGCAGGACAGGAATTCAGTGAGTGAGGAGAGAGTTCTATAACAATTGTGATGGCAGGTAGGGGAACAAAGTTAGATGATTACATTAGTATTGAGCATGTTGGAAAGACAGGGGAATCATTGGGGGAGGCTTCTGCTCTCAGCTTTGCTTCTAAGTAAATAAGTAAGGAAAATATCTTGTGTGTGAGTGAGGTAATTGTTCTGGAAGATCAGGGCATTAGGGCATTGTGTGCACTGCAGCATTCAACAATATTATACGTTTCAGTAAGTTGTAATTGTAAAGAAAATTATAACAGGAAGCCAAGCATTTAGCACTGGACTTCAATGATAACAGTGGTTTGAAGGATGAATAAATCTAGAAAGGATGTGGTTCCCTAGAATAGTTCCAAATTTATACTTGTTGGCTCCAATGTCCTCCAACTGTTTAAGCTTGCTTCTAGACCACTCTAGACTTCCTTACACTCTCATTGGAAGAACATTACAGTATGTGTTTTAGTGTAGCTATAATTTGCTAATAACATATTTCAATCAGACATCTTTTTTAATGCAGGACTTTTGAAGGGCAGAGGAATTTTAAGTCATCAAACAAATGACAGCGTTTATGTAGTGTGTAAAAGACATGAGGTTCTTTGGGTTCTTTGGTAACAGACTCATGTGGATATGAATTTAATCAAAAGAGAAAAACGACCAACTCAAATATTATTGTGGATTAACATTTAGATAATACTTGCTTAAAGTCAGAACGGGGGATAGTGGAAACTGTAGATCAGAGCAGCACATCTCAAACTATATGACAGAGATTAAATTTAAAAAATTAAGACTGGTTAAGAGCACTGGATGTTCTTGCAGAAGTCCCAGATTCGTTTCCCAGCACCCATACGGCAGCTAACAATCATCTGTAACTCCAATTCCAGGGGATCTGATGCCCTTTTCTGACCTCCACAGACATTACTTGACATGGGTGTGCTTACATGCATGCAGGCAATACCCTCATACACATAAAATAAAATAAAAATTTAAAAACATAGAAAATTGCCATTGGTTGTGAACTACTACTTTCATAAAGTACAATAAAAACGAATTAGTACAATGTCCAGAGACATAAGATATATGGGACTCATTTTATTATGCTTAGATTTCAAGACATGATATTACTTTTCCCAGTTGCTATGAGCTACTAGAAGTTGTGCTCAATTTTGTAATTATCTTGTGCACCTATAACAGTTAATGAGCAGTTAATACATGGAAAAATCTTAAGATATTTAAATTCAGAACTTTTAAAAATAAGTGCAAATGTATGAAAAATCTACCTTGGGCAAAACCTGACCTGCAGCATGCAGTGACCTCTGGGTTAAATAATGACAGTAGCTTTCCATTTCTTGTATTTCATTATTTTATCATTTTTCTGTACTATGTAAGCATGGTCTAAGTCACTTAATGTTTAATTCTCTTATGACCTGGATTCAACCCCGTATGCTACTCCAGACTCTTCCTTGTCTTTTAAATAATTCATCTAACTCTTCGTGTAAGATTTTCCATCTTGAAAGAAACTTGAAAGCACAGTGACACTTTTCTAACTTACATTCACTTTTTTAGGTACTTACATGTATAAAACATTTCTAAGAGAAATCTCTGTAAATGGAATCTGTATGGCAAATAGAAATGTGCTTCTGTTGGATGATTTTCAAGTCATGGTTTTGAGCATAATGCAGTAATGTCCTTAGGGATTGTTATGTAGGGCTGAATGTCAGTTGTCTTTCCAGAAATTGACCTCAGACTTTTTTTTTTTATATCAAGCAAGTATTTTTGGATGTTTGGCTTTGAGATACAAAAAGCCGTGGAAACATTTTATAAAGGGCTATGAATGAGTGAATCAGATCTGTATTTTTGAAAGTTATCATACTGGCAACAAAATAAAATTTTAAGAGATGAGACAAGGGCCTGGGCTAAGGGAAGCAGTACAAGTTAGATCTGTACTAAAGAGATTTTCCTGGAATACAAAACCTTGCAGCCCATGAAAAGAATCAAGTAGTGAGGAGGAAAAGAATGTGACAGAAATGATGAGTGACACAACAAGCATTAAATATGTTGATCATAAGTACATAATGGAAGAGTGATGGGAAAAAAACTCAGAAAAATTCCATTTATAAAAACCTGTGATCCCTTAGTAATAATGAAATTATTTATCTCTTCAATTCAAGAAAAGAGAAAATATAGTTACACTGTGACACTTTCAGATTCTTAAGACATGAACGTGTTTACACAAGAAGTTTGACTACTTAAACTGTGTAATAAAATATTTTTATTAATGCTTTGAAAATTTCATGCAATGTGCTTTGATTGTGTTC
This sequence comes from Eospalax fontanierii, assembly GCA_035773235.1. Classification (NCBI taxonomy): domain Eukaryota; kingdom Metazoa; phylum Chordata; class Mammalia; order Rodentia; family Spalacidae; genus Eospalax; species Eospalax fontanierii. The sequence continues at coordinate 37,177,776 of CM069527.1, forward strand.
ACCTACCAATCCTCTTCTTAATGCCTTCCTGATCCACCCTCCACCTCCTCCCAACTCCAAAGTGTGGTTGACCTACAGAGGTGAGGTCACACCCTTAAAGAAAACTGGCTCCCACCCCACCCGGAGAAGCCATCAACTGTCAATATGGCCTCAGTTAGGGATGAAGGCTTGTAAGACTGTCCCCCTTCCACACTCGGATGTTGATTGGTCTGATCTTGTGCAGGCCTTGTGCAGGCAACCACTGCAATTGTGAGCTCATGAATCTAATTGTTCACAGGGCTGGCAAGATGGTTCAGTGTTTAAAGGTACTTTGTGCTAAGCCTGATGACCTGAGTTCAGGTCTATGGACCTGTATGATGGAAAGAGACAACTGTTCCTTGCATACTGCCTCTGACTGCCAGTAGTCCACTGTGGCATATATGTTCACGCACATGTAATAAAAATAAATAAATAAATAATAAATGTAACATTTTTGTTTTTAATTAACAATAATTTTACATAAGGGATAAACTGTGATATCACCATATTTGTATGCAATGCTTGATTTGATCCTTCACCTCAGATATTTGTAATTTTGTTGTGCTGGGAACATTCAAATTTCTCTCCACTAGCTAGGTAAATAACTAACGTCAGGCTTAGTTTTCCTATTGTACTATGGACCATTAGAAGGTATGCCTGCTTTCCCATTATTAACCACACTCTATTCATTCTTTCTTCCTCATTTCTCCAGGATATATTGACTTAAGTGAGGTCAAGCTTTTAGCTTCAACAAAGGAGAACATATATTATTTTTCTTCCTATTCTTGACATCTTACTTAACACGATGTACTCCAGTACTATTCATGTTATGTAAATGACAGAATTTCATTCTTTTATGGCTGAACAGCATTTCATTCTGTCTATATAGGATATTTTCTTTCTTGGTTCATCAGCCATTGGCTATTTAGATAGATTCCATATCTGAGCTATTGTGAACAGTACTGCAATGTGTGGCTGCAAGTGGCTCTGGCCTACTGATTTTGATTTCTTTGGAGATTTTTCTAGCAGTGGGATTGCTGGATCATGTGGTAGTTCGATTTCTAGTGTATTTTTTTCTTCAGAAAAATTCATCCTGTTTTACATTCTATTGATTTTTTCCTTCTTGTGTAAAGGTGTTCATTTGGAATAATGCATTTGTCTTTTTTTTTTCTTTTGATGTATATGTATTTGAGAACACAGCCAAAATCAATCAAACAAACACAGAACTTTGGCCATACCAATGCTTCAAATGGTGTTCTGTTTTTTTGTTTTTTTGTTTTTTTTCCCCAGAGGGTTTAATTTTGAGACAAAATTTCCTTGTAGCCCCAGCAAGACTTTAACTCACTGCTATGTATTCCAGGCTGGCCTGGATCTTACAGAGATCTGTTTGCCTCTGCCTTTTGAATGTTGGCATTAAAGGTGTGTGCCACCATCCCTGTAGATAGCATCATAGTTTACAACAGGCATTTAAATATTTGCTCCAATTTGAGTTTGGGGGTTAAATTTTTGTCTATGTTGAAAGATAATTTATCTAGTTTCTCTTTCTGCCTTTAGGTGTACAATTTATCACCACGCTGCTCATTTAGGAAGCTATCTTTTCACCTATGTTCTTAGGTTTTTTGTCAAAATTCAGGTGGCTGTGAATCTGCAGGCTTATTTCTTCTTTCACTGTTCTACTGCATTGGTGTGTGTGTGTGTGTGTGTGTGTGTGTGTGTGTGTGTGTGTGTGTGTTTTAAATGAGCCTCACTGTTTTGTCTTCTATAGCCTTGTACTATGTTTTGAGATCTGGCATTATAATGAACCCATCTGTTATTTTTCTCATAATTTTTTTCAGCTGTTTAGGGTGTTTATTGTGAGACATATGTACATTTTGAATGTGGTTTTCTAAATCTGTGAGGAGTGTAATTGGTATTTTGAGAAGAATTGTATTGAATTCACAATTGCTTTAGGCAGTATAGACATTCTAACACTGGTTCTTTCAATACATTAATGTAAGATGTTTTTCATTTTATACTGTCTTTGAAATTTTTTTTTTCTATCAGAGTCTTGGGAGTGTCATGACAGAGGTTGTTCATGTTCTTAAATTTATTCCCATACATTTTTGATGGCTAATGTGAGATCAGTTTCTTTCTTTTTTTAGATGTTTCTTAACCATCTATATTTCTTCTTTTTAAAAAAATTGAATTGTTGCGTATTTCATACAGAATATCTTGATCAATCTTAATCATCTTTATACCCCTTACTCACTGGAAATTCCCCATAGCCTCCCAACTGGAATCCATACGTTCTTTCATCTGTGTTAAGGTCTATTGTGTCAAGTTAGTGTCCCCAAATGTTCCTCAGTGCAGGTTCATTCACTGAGGTCTAATCAGCCTATCCAGAGTCCCTTGCTTTAGGAAGATTATCTCATCCTCACTCAGCAGTAAGCAATTTCCAATATTTCTTAAGCAAAGGTTGGGGTCTGCTACCTACTTCCCCAGCTCCATGCTGGATTTTTGTCTGCTTTAGTTTGTATGGGTCTTGAGTATGCAGAAACCATTCCTATAGGTTCATATGAGCAGGGTCCAGGAGGATGTAAGATTCATTTTCCATATGCTCACACACTTCCTCTCTGGCTCTTCCAGTCTTTTGGGTCCAGCTTCCACAATGGCCCCTGAGCCTTGGGTGAGTGAAATCTAATATAGGAGTCTTGTCCAGGTACCCACACTCTGCAGTGAGATTGCTTTCTTGACTTCCTTCAGCAAGTTCATCATTGGTGTAAGAAGGTGCCGCTGACTTTGTATGTTGAGGTCATATCATGAAACTTCACTTAGTCAATTTTTCAGTTATAACTGTCTTACTAGTGAGAAATTTTAGATTTTTCTCTATAAAAATCATATCCATCATAAACACGAGCAATTTGACCTCTTTATTTTCTATTTAGATACTTTTTATTTCTTTCTGTTCCTTTATTGCTTTAGCTAAGGCTTCCAACACTGTATTGACTTGGAGTGGTAAAAATGGGAATATTTGTCTTGTTCCTCATCTTAGAGAAAATTATTTCAAGGTTTTCCCTTCCATATGTTTTTGTTGATCTCTCATAGATAGCCATTTGCTGTTTTCAGTCAAGTTCCTTTTAAGTCCCATTTTTAGGTTTTGTTTTTTTTTTTTTAATCAAAAATGGATGCTGAATTCACTGGGCAATGCACCACAATTACTGACTGATGTATTTGGAACTACTGTCTTGTTAATGGTACAAAACCAACTTGGTTGTGATGTGTAACCTTTTTGATGTGTTTTCAGACTTGGCTTGCTAGGAGATTGTTGAGAATTTTGTACTCATGTTCATCAAACACACTGATCTGTGGCTTCCTTTTACTTAAATCCTTATTTGGTGTTGGTATTGGGATAATCCTGTCCTCATGCAATGAGCTTAGAAGCATCCCCTACAATATTTCAGACAGCATAAGAAGAACTGGAATTCTTGTTTAGGGATCTGGTAGAATTAAATGATGAAGGACCTCATGGTAAAGTTCAGTGATAGAGCACTTGCTCAGATTTTGATACTCCAAACACACACACACACACACTTACAAATCAGCAGTGAAACCACTCATTCAGGCTTATTAGTTAATATTAATATGTACAGGGTTTTTGTGGCCTTATGGTTAAGCTTTGTTGGGTTATATATGTCCAGACACAGTTTTTTTACAAAAGCTTCTAATTTGTTACCATGTATTTGTATTAGTCCTTAGCAATCCTTTGTGGCATAGTTGTACTGACTTATTTTTCAGCTCTGTTTTTCTTTATTTGAGTTCTTTCTCCTCTTGTTAGCCTAGCTAAAGATGTGTAAGCATTGCTAATTTTTTCCAAAGCAAGGAAAACAAACAAAAACAACGCTTCATTTCATTGACTTTTGATTTGTTTTTAGGCCTTAATTTTGTTTATTTCTGCTCTGGTTTTTATTTCTTTCCTTAAACTAATTTTGGAAATGATTCATTTTGCTTGCTTTTCTAATCCCTTGGGTTGCACCATTAGGCTTTTTATTTGAAATAATTCTACTTTTTAATGTAAGCATTTATCATTATAAAGTGTCTCTTAGTTTGTTTTTGCTATACAACATAAATTTTTGTATATTGTTTTAATTATCAATTGTTTCTTAATTTATATTTTTGGTTTTTTACTGGCCTATTCAAAAGAATTTTATTCAATGTACAAATATTTGCAAAATCTCAAAAGTTCCTCATGTTGACTATTACTTTTATTCTACTGTAATCAAAGAGGATACATGCTATGATTTTCATTATTTGGAATTTATTGAGAGTTTTTTGGTTTAATGTCCCATGTTTTAATGGGAAGAGCAGATATTCTGTAGTTGCTGAATGAAATGAATAGTAAAGATCTACTCAGCATAGAGAATAGTGTGACAATGTTTTATAGTTTAATTTTTGTATTTGTTGGATCCATTCATGGATGAAAGTGAGGTATTTCAACCCTCATTTATACTATGTTATAGTATGTGTCTCCATTCAGGCTTAATAACATTTGCTCCCCAACATCAGACATATATATGTGCAATTGTTATCTCCTTTTATTGAATTAATCCCTGTACCAACACATGGTCTTATCTCTTGTAGATTTTGGCCTATTGTCCATTTTCTTTCTTTCTTTCTTTCTTTCTTTTTTTTTTTTTTGACAGGATTTCCTTTCCTTAGTCCCAAACCAGTTGCCTGGAACTCACTATGTATATCAGGCTGACCTTGATCTCACAGAGTTCTCCTTGCCTCTGCCTTCTGATGACTGGGATCAAAAGTGTCCTATTTCCTCTTTAATCAGATGCAAGTATAGCTACATTTGTCTGTGGTTTCTGTTTTCATAAAATTTTTCATTCTTTCCCTTTCAGAATATGTGTGTCTTTTAACAATTGAAGTTAGTTTCATGCCAGAAATATATCATTGCTTATTGTTTTTAATATGCCTTTAACCAGTTTATATGTTTTAATCATGTTAGTATTCAAGATTATTAACAATTTATAAGATGTGGTGGCACAAGCCTTTAATCCCAGCACTTGAGAGCCAGAGGCAGGCAGATATCTGTGAATTCAAAGCCAGCTTGGTCTACATAGCAAATTATAGGCCATTCAAGGGTACATAGTAAGACTCTGTCTTAGAAGAAGAGAAAGATTATTAACAATAAATAAAGAATATTCCTATCATTTTGTTAACTTTTGTGGTTCTTTTGTGCATTCTATGCTCTTTCTGTTTTATTTTCTTTGTGGTTTCCTCATTATTGATAATATTTTATCATCATGGCTTTTTCTTTTGTTTACTGTGTATTTTATCATGATTTTCATATTTGTGTGTCTTTTAATGACAGTAGTCATCCCTTTGCTTCTAATATAAAATTCCCTTGAACATTCCTTGGAGGACTAGGTGCATAATGATTAGTTGTCTTAGTTTTTGCTTGCCTAGAAAATACTTTATTTCTTTAAATCTAAAGGGTAATTTTGCTGGATTTAGAATCCGTGGTTGGAAGGCTTCATTCTCTTTTTCAAGGTGTTGAATACATTATTCCACCATCTCATGGTTCAGAAAGTTTGTGTAGGAAAGTCTACAGTTAATCTAATGATGAATCACTTGAGGCATTGCCTTTTTTCTCTGTCTCTCTCTCTCTTTGAGGATTTCATACATAAGTATATTGGATTTGATCATTTCCATCCCACCTCCAGCTCCTCCTATGTCCCCTTACCTACCCATTCTCAAATTTATGACTTCCGTATTTTTGTAAATACATATATAATGTATATATAAAACCTACTGAGTCCAATTAGTGTTCCCTTATTTGCATGTATTTAGAGCTGACAAATTACAACTGGGATCTGGTTCCTTGAAATAAATACTGGTTCTACTCCCTTCAGCAGCAGCTATTGACTGCTTCTAGCTCCTCATCTATGGGCGGAGCCTTATGAAAATTTCCTCTAGCCATGTTGTCACAGACAAAGTTCATTTCTCACATCTCATCAGAGAAGCTTCTTTTGGCATCAGGTGGAGACTATTAGAGAGGTCCACAACTGGTCCCAAATGCAGTTTAGGCTCAGGAAACATCATAGAAGGGGGTGTGGAAAGACTATTAGAACCTTGGAGACTGGGATGCTTGCTGTGTGACAGTTTCTTTTGGACAAGTCAGGGATGTTACTCCATGGAGTCTAAACAATATGGCTGCCTAAACAAGACCTACAAAGATGCATTTCCTGTACTTGTAGAATTTCCTTTGTCTTGCAGTTTTGGTAGTTTTATAGTATCCTTGGGAAAAGATATGTTTTAGTCAGATCTATCAGGGATTTTTGAGCTTCCTGGACTTGGGTGTTTATATATTTCCCATCACTTTCAAAATTTTCATCAACTATTTCATTGAATCAGTTTTTTGTAGCTTTTATTTCCTTTTCCTTCTGATATACCACAGTGCTACAAAAGCACTTGCTTAAAGGTGGCACACAAATCTCATAGGCTTTATTTATACATTTTTTGAGACAAGGTCTGGAACTTGCCATGTAGATCACCCTAGGCTGGCCTCAATCCCACAGAGATCCATTTGCTTCTGCCTCTTGAGTGCTGGAATTAAAAGTGTGTGCCAACATGTCCACAGACTCTATTTTTAAGTTTCTTCTATTTTCCTGTTTGTCTGGGTTATTTTAAAAGTTCTGTCCTTAAGGTCAGAAATTCTATTGCTTGGTCAAATTCACTGAGGAAACTCTTAAATATATTTTTTCTTTCATTTATTGAGTTCATCAGCTTCAGAATTTCTACATTCCTCTTTTTTATGTTACTTACATCTTTGTTGAAGATATCACCTATTAATATCATTGATTATCATTCTGATTTCACTAAGTTTTTTGTATATTCTCTTGAATCTAATTACATGTCTTTAAAATATGAATTTTTGTTAGGCAACTCATTGATTTAGTTCTTTTAGAGTCTATTGTTAGGGAGTTATTGTGTTCCTTTTAAAGCAACACGTTGCCTTATTATTATAATTATAATTATAATTGTATGTTACATGAGCCTACATTAGTATTTGTGTGTCTAATAGATTAGGCGTCTCTGTCAGTTTGGTAGTATAGTTTTCTTTTTGATAGAGACTATGCTAGCTTTGATTCAAGGTACACAATCTGGAGTAGCTTCTTCATCTGTAGTCAGTATTTGCAGTGTCTGTGAGTGACTTAGGCTGCTGGGATTCTGTGATGGTATTGCATCTGGAATGCAGCTTTCTTAGGTGGTAGGAGTTTGTGGTTCTGAGTGTATAGAGCTGTGGATGTGGAACACCTGTTAGTTGCTGGGCAGTGTTGCTCTGGTGAACTTGGGCAGGTGAGGTCTGGCAGAACCAGATGAAAAGCTCTGTTAATTTGTAAGGATCATTTGGGAGTTGGAACCTAAAGTGAGCCCAGGTCAGTGTGATGCAGGGTAGAGTCGTATCTGAGGGTTGCATGGGGCTGGGTCACAGCGATTGGCTCAGTTATCATTTGTATTAGTCTCCAGACACATCTGGTCAACATCATGTGTTAAACTTGGTTTCTCATCTATAAAATGAGGACAATACCTAACCAGAGTCCTAGTAAAATGTTGAGATGATTAGAGACAATTCAACATTCTTATCACTACACCAAGGATCTCCTTAGGACATCAGAATCTTCCATACTGTCCCCCTCCTAGAAATCAAGATTCTTAGAAGTAGCTGTGAAGAGTAATACATGCCAGACTGAAGAAAAATGTGCAATTCAGAAGAGTCTCTTAGGTTTTGGTGTTTGAGATATCTATTTTAAAACCCAAGAAGATTTTTTATTTTCCTAATTTCTTTTTCTTAACTGTTTTAGGATAATGAAAATGACTAGAAATGTATTATAATGGATATTTCCCATGAATGTCATTAAAATATTTAAAGTTATTTATTAGAAAAAAGAAACAAAGCTTGGGACTGGAAAGACGGTTTGGAGGTTAAGAGCCCTGGCTGCTCTTGCAGAGGACCCAGGTTCAATTTCCAGCACCCACATGGCAGCTGTCCTAGTTTGCTTCTCTATTGTTGTGATAAAACACTGACCACCTTGGGGAAGAAAGGGTTTATTTCACATTTCCCAGATCACAGTTCATCAGTGAGGGAACTCAGGGAAGGAACTCAGCAGGAACCTGGAGGTAGACGCTAAAGCACAGACCATGGATGACTGCTGCTTACTGGCTTGCTCCTCTGGCCTGCACTAAGCCTGCTTTCTTACAAAACATAGGACCACCTGCCCAGAGGTGGCTCTGTCTAGAGTGGGTTAGGCCCTTCCACATCACTCAACAATCAAGGAAATGCCCTATAGGTATGTTCACAGGCCACTCCAGTGGAGAAAATTCCTCAAGTTAAGTTTCCCTTCATCCTTGTGTCAAGTCGACTACTGAAGTTATTCAGCACAGTTGACCCCTTGTCAGCTTGGCACATAAATATATCACTACTAAATCTCAACCTTTCCATTTCTTATCCCCAGGATCTCATGTTATGATTAATTTTAAAACATAAACAGTATAACATTAAAAGTCCCAGTCTTTAGCCAGTAGTGATGGAACACACCTTTAGGCTCAGCACTCAAGAGGCAGAGGCAGGTAGATCTCCGTGAGCTCAAGGTCAGCCTGTTCTACATAGTGAGTTCCAGGCTAGCTAAGGATATAGCGAGACCCTGTCTCAAACAAACAAACAAACAAACAAACAAATGAAGTCCAAGTCTTTAAAAAATTCAGACACTTTAAAAGTTCAAAGTTTCTTTAAAAAGTCTCTTAGCTATGGGCTCTATAAAATCCCAAACAATTTACATACTGTCATATTTCAAGAGGGAAGAACCAGGGCATTCTTAAGCAGAACCAAGGTCCAACAATGTAGCTGAATACTGGTCATCTGCGATTCACTTACGATCTTCTGGGCTCCCAAGGGCTCGGGCAACTCCACCTCTCTGGCTCTGCCATCCATAGCACACACAGGTTGTCTCTTAGGCTCAGGCCAGCTCCACCCCACACCTGCTGTTACCCTTGTGGTGCCTTCAGCACCAGTACTACCTGGGAGACTCTTCCACATTGTCAAGTGCTGCTGCCAGTTTGATGAATAGCCCTGGCCTTCTCAGGACCACAGGTACTGTGTGCTGACCCTGAGGAAATACTTCTGAGAAAATTACAATCAGTGATACTGAGCTCTTTTTACTTACAGATGATTTTTTTAAAGTCCCAGTTGACCAGCATTGATTATCCCAGTAAAACACAAAAGGGTCCACTTCTAAAAATTCTTAATTCAAAATACATCTCACAAACAGCCCTGAGTCTTTGCTTTCCTTTGAAGCTTCACAAGACAGGCCTTCATCATCTACATCTCTTTCAGCGTTATCTTCCAGGTTTCTACAGACAGCTTACTGAGATCCAAGCACTTTTCAAATCCAAAGCTTCAGAAATTTCTACAATCCTTCCAGACATATATGGTCAGGTCTAGCACAGCAATATCCCACTCTCTGGTACAGTTTCTCTCCTAGTTACTTTTTATCACTATGATAAAACATGACCAAAAACAACTTGGGAAGGAAAGGGTTTATTTGTCTTATAACTCACAGTCTGTCATCAAGGGAAACCAAGGCAGGAACTCAGGGTAGGAACCAAAAGGGAGGAACTGAAGCACAGACCAAGGAGAAATGCTGCTTACTGGCTCGTTCCTCTGGCCCATGCACAGCCTGCTTTCTTTTACAGCACAGGACCATCTGCCAAGGGGTGGCACAGCTCCAACATCACTCAACATTCAAGAAAATGTCCTACAGACATGGCCAGAGGCCAGTCCAAAGGAGGAAATTCCTTAGTTGAGGTTCCTTCAAACTAGGTTGACAACTAAAGCCATCAAGCACAGCAGCTAACAGGCATTTGTAACTCCACTTCCAGGGAATCCTATGTCCTCTTCTCTCCTCTTCAGCCACCACATGCATGTGGTACACTTACATACCTGCAGGTAAAATGCATGAATAAATATAAAATTAAGAAAAGAACAAAGAGCGACTAAAGGACATGGTGGAACCAAGAGGAAAATACAATTTCTGTAAAGAACATAAAGAACACTGAATGGAAAAAACTAAACTTCTTTTCCCTGATAAGCCAAATAAGTTGTTCTCTTCCTATGTAGACTCTCCTTTTCCTTTATTTATCACGTGTGAGTAAACATGGATTTATCAACTAAGGCACAGTAGAAAGAAAACAGTCTAATCTCGAATGATTATAATGAAAAAGAAAATTCAGATAATTTTGGGGATGGACTACCACATAATGCCACTGTTTTAGCAATAATACTCATAAACCTCATGAACACATATCTCATAATTCAATTTGTAGTCCACACTATTGCCTTTTCCTAATTTCATTTTTTAGGCAGCCAGGGCCTTCATGAACTTGATCTGCCACATTCCCAGGAAGAGAAAATTAGGCAAAATTTGAAGCTGTTTTAGTCGGCTGAAGACAAAAATTATTGGATACACTAATGTGTAGTCAACTGAATTGAAAAGCACTAGGAAGAACTATTGGCTTGTCAACAGAACTCCACCTCTGTTGATGCACAGGACTTAGGATGTTCCCTGCAGAAGAAACCTGCTTTCTATTGAATTTTAATAGAGAAAGTCACATTTTTTGTACAGACCAATAACTGTGGAAATATGACAGCGAAAATGCAGGCTAAATTTGTGCAAGGCCAGTATCTTCTGGGATACATGGACGCTTCTTTAAAGGGCAAGCTATTAAATTTAATTTGTAAGAAGGCAGAACGATTATGAATGTTTTAGCACTCTACTAATCTAACTTGTGAGTGGGCTAAGTCCTGCAAACTTGCTCACTATCAAAGACTATTGAAAGAGCTTGGTAAAGGTTCAGGGACAAACCACAAAGCCGGGTAGAGAATAAGACCCATAGGAAGATTAACTGAATTGAGGTTATTCTGCCAGAAGCATGAAAAGTTAATGATAAATTAACTAGCTGTCTGTTTATATCCTCATTACCATTCTAGGTTAAAAAATAACATTGGCTTATGCAAAAAGTTCAAATTTGCACAGAAATATGTCAGAATAGAGTGAAGGATCTCTGTCATCTCTTAGCAACAATCTCTAGTAGCAGCTAATTAAGTAATTTTGTACGTTGTTCTATACTTTTCTCTTTACATTTTGCACAAAGTATTAATGATGCTGTTATTAATAATGGTTTTTAAGTTCCAGTCCTCATAGGTCGGTGTGGAGGAGGATACTGGAGAAAGAAGGGAGGCCACATTAGTATAAGGCAGAAGCACAGAAGATGTAGTGAATATTTCTCTCTAGGATAGTAGCGTATTGGTTTCCAATGCAAAATAGTTTCTTCTTTATGACTATGGAGAAAACAGGCTCCTTCCTTATCCCCTATGTTCCTATATTTGGGTATGGAGGAAAATGATGGACTTCATGCCAATCAGGAGATGGTATCTGTGGCAGGCATTTAAGTAGCCAACCCAACACACATTTCCATTGTGTACCTCTTTGAAACTAGAAATCTGCATGTATTCCTTTTGGACAAAGGAATAAAAAATATGTATGTTGATATTTTCTGAAAGAAGGGCTAGGAGCAGTTTGTACAAACTTACTTCCTCTAAGTCCTGCATTGATGATACCATGATAAGATACCCTCGTGACCACCATGAATAAGATCATGAGACAACTCATGATTGAGAACAACACACTTGAGATAGAATGCTTAGAGACAGGAGTGCATGAATCCCTGACAGTACCCCTGAGAAACATCAACAGTGCCAAAGCATTGGACACAGATGTCTCCACAGAGAGAAAATAACCACGATTGGTTTGGGCTTGTCAGTTGGAATTTCTGCTTCTGGGAGCTGAGAGTGTTCCTAACAGACACAATGTCAAAGCTACTTCTATCATCTGCTTAGACAGATTTTATTTGGTAAATAAAATCTAAATCTGACTTACTTTTACAGGCCCAATAAACCTATCAAGTAAAATCTTTTTTTGTAGGTCAGAAATCTGTAAGAAATTATTTCAATTTTTAAAAATACACTACCAGCTAAAAGATACATATATGAGGTTGTATTGTCTTAAAGACACCTGAGAGTGTATAAATGATGAATGAAACAGTGCTTAGTGTACCAGCAGAGCACCTAGTCTCAAGTCAGAAAAGGCTAGGTTGGATCTTGTGCCAAAAATTTTTATTTTGAGGACTGAAGAGTTATGAGGGCTCAGTCATTAAGACCTTAGACTGTTCTTTCATAGAACCCCAATTTGGTTCTTAGCACCCACATCGGATGGCTCACAACCACCTCTCTCTCTAACTCCATGGGATCAGAAACTTTCTCCTTGCCTTCATAGGCACTGGCACTTATGTGCACAAATCTACAGACAGATTATATGTAACAAACAATAAAAGCAAGTCTTAAAGTAAATTATATTTTGAATGAAAGTGCCATCAAACAAACAGGAGAAGTGAATCTGGGTTTTGAATCACTACAGTAGAGTAGTTAACAAAGATTGCTTAAAGTATTCTTTAAGCAAGGCAGCCATATACATATATATATATATATATATATATATATATATATATATGTATTGTCTAAACTTGGACGCTTTTGATAAAGAAGTCATGGTGACTGTGATGGACTCAACTGTCAAATCGATGAGATCCATAGTAATGTGAGATAAGACCCTCAGGGCACATCTACAAGGGATTATACTGATTAGATTAATTAATGTGGGAAGACTCATCCACTGTGGGCAGCACCATTCCGTGTCCTGGGATTTTGGATTGAATAAAATGTATAAAGGGCACTGAACTGTGGTGCAATATGATTAGCTTCCTTAAGCTTCTGATGCTGTGACTTTCCCTCTATGGTGGACAATAATCAGAATCTGTGAGCCCATAAATAAACCCTTTCTTTCTTAAATTGATTTTGCCAGGATATTTTATCATAGCAACAAGAAAAACAACTAAGACAAAAAACTGGTTCAAAGAACTGGGACTGTTACTGTGATAAACATGACTATGTGCTTCATAAACCTTTGGAATTAGTTTGCTGGAAGAATGTAGAAGAGTTTGGATATTTTGAAGGCCAGTGAATGTTGCTAGCAGAGCTTAATGGGTCATTCTGGTTGGGAGACAAGAATGCCAAGACAGACCTAGACAGTGGAGGCCTAGCCTACAGGGTTTCAGGGGAACAGGGACTCTACCACTAGCTAGGAGAGGGGCCATTTATGTGATATTTGGTCATGAATTCGGTTTCATTGTACAATTTTTTTTTTTTTTTGCATTTTAAAGATCGGGTCTCCCTGGAACTATGTCTGGCATAGAACTCACCATGGAGAGCAGGCTGGCCTCAGTTTCATGGAGAGTTATCTGCCTCTGCCTTATGACTTCTGGGACTAAAGGCATGTGTCACTAAACTCACCCCACTGTGGGTGGTGCCACTCCTGGATAGGTGGTTCTGTATTGTACAAGAAAGCAGGCTGAGATGGGTCAGTGGAACAAGCCCTTCAGCAATGTTCCTCCATGGCCTGGGCTTCAGCACCTGCCTCCAAGTGCCTGCCCTGAGTTCCTACCTTGGATTCTCTTAGAGATGAACTGTGACCCAGGAGATATAAGTCAAATAAACTCTTTCCTCCCAGAGTTGTTATTGGTCTGAATGTTTTGTCACAGCAATGGAGAAGCAGACTAGAATAGAAGTTGATACCAGGAGTGGGCTATTGCTGTGACAGACCTGACTTTTGTGTTTTGGGGATGACTGTGGAAGCATTTGGAACTTTTGGCTAAAATAATCATTGAATGGTTAGAGTTTGTTGCTGTGGAGCTTGGAACAGTAATGCTGAAAGAGTTATACACAATGGAGGCCTGGCTTGTGAAGTTTCAAAAGGAAGATGTTTGTGTGATATTTTAAATTGTGAAACTTTGGGTTCTGGTCAGTTGGGGCTGAAGAATCAACTGTGATTAAGAAGAGACCAGAACCTGAAGAAAAACCTTTGCTTTACTGCGACAATGGATGCTGGTTAGCTGGGGCTGAAAAATCAGCTTTAAATAAGGAACAAGAGACCAGCATCACTGTGGCAAAATCTTCTTGGAGTACTTCCTCAAGGTCAGCACACAGAAGCTATTGTCTTGAGGGGGCCTAAGCATCCATGAACATAGAAGCAAAAATTCTGAAAAACAGCAAAACCTTTGCAAACTGCATACAGGGACACATCAAAAAGATCATACACCAAAATCAATTTGGCTTCATTCCAGAGATGCAGGTATAGTTTAATATACATAAGTCAATAAATGTAATAAAACACATAAATGGACTTAAAGAAAAAATTCACATGATCATCTCAATAGATACAGAAAAGGCCTTTGTAAAAAATTCAACATGCATTCATTTTAAAAGTATGAGAAGGGATTGAGCTGAAGGGGCCATGCCTCAACATAATTAAAGCTACATACAACAAACCCATAGCTAACATCATTCTAAATGGAGGAAAATTGGAAGCATTCCCATTAAAATTAGGAATCAGACAAGGCTGTCCAGTATCTCCACTACATTTCAATATAGTGTTTGAAAGTCTTGCGAGAGCAATAAAACAAGAGAAGGAAATTAAAGGAGTACTAATTGGAAAAGAAGAGATCAAATTAGTACAATTTGCAGACAATATGGTATTATACAAAAAATTATCCCCAAAATTCCACAAGAAAATTGCTAGATTTATACTTTCAGTAAAGTGGCAGGTTAGAAAATCAGTAACCTTTCTACATACTAATAACAAGCAATCAGAAAAAGTATTCAAGGAAACCCTCCCATTCACAATAGCCTCAAAAATATCTTTAAGAATAAACCTGACCAAAGACACTAAAGATCGCTATAAATTTTAAATCTTTAAAGAAATCTTTAAAGAAAGAGATAGAGGAAGATACTAGGAGATGGAAGGACCATGCTCATGAGTTGGTAGAATCAATAATGTGAAAATGACCATCTTACCAAAAGCAATCTATCGATTCAATGCAATGCCAATCCAAATACAACATTCTTCACAGAGCTAGAAAAACACCCTAACATTCATACGGAATCATAAAAAAAAAAACAGATTGACAAAGCAACCTTGGGCGAAAAGAACAATGCTAGGTAGATTACCATACCAGATCTCACGTTATATTACAGAGCTATGGTCATTAAAACAGCATGGTACTGGCACAAAAACAGACATGTAGATCAACAGAAGCAATAAAAGACCCCAAAACTGAGCACATGCAATTTCAGTCACCTGTTATTTGATTTTTAAAATTTTGTAAAACATATGTCCCCTGAAATGTGTGAAATATTTCTAGTCATTCTACTCATTAACATTTCATTAAGAATCTGTTATGCAAGAATCACATCTTTTAAAATATTTTAGAATGTATTTTGGAAAGAATCATTTCCTTGAGTCTCTACAAATAAGGGAAAATGGATTTAACATCCTTCATTCTATCTGACCTCAACAAATAAAGCTGAATATCAGCAATGACAGAAAGTATAGAAGGTACACAAACTCATGGAATCTAAACAACACAGTACCGCATGCTAATTATGTCAAAGAAAAAGTCAAGAAGGAAACTGACAAATTCCTAGGATTAGATAAAACGGAAACACAACATACCCAGTCTATGGGACATAGTCAAGGAAGTCCTAAGATAAAAGCTTATAGCATTAGATGCTTACATCAAAACAATTGAAAATCTAAAATTAATAACCCAATTATGTACACGAAGGCCTTGGAGAAACAAGAACAGTACCCTAGAACAGAGAACAGTAGGTGGGAAGTAGAGGTGAAAACCAGGGCTTGAGTTAAAGAACTGGAAACACAATGAACAAACAAAAGAATACGAAGCATCACTGAAATAATGGATGGTTCTTTGAAAGCATATTGACAAAACTTTGGCCAAATTAACCAAAAGAAAGAGAGAGAAGATCCAAGTTAATAAAGTTAGAGGTGAAGGGGAGACATTACAACTGACACTGAGAAATTTCAGAGAATCATCAGGACACATTTAAAAGATTATATTCTAAAAAACTGGGAAATCTAAAAGCAGTGGAAGAAGTTCTAATTGCGTATAACCTAAGAAAGTTAAACCAAGAAGTAAATAATTTATTTTGGTCCTTAATAGGTCCTTATAGGCTGGCCTTAAACTCACAGAAATCCCCCTGCCTCTGCCTCCTGAGTGCAGAGATTAAAGGTGTGCCCCACCATGCCAGCCCAGCTCCTCTAATTTTTTTGTTTGAGGTCCTGGGATTTTGGTTTACTTGTATTCCAGGATGACTTTTCTCCAGAGATTCTAGCTCTTTACTGAATTCTAGTTTTGTGTTTTGAATAGTTTTCATTATTTCATTGAACTGTTTGTGGCCTCATGGTCTTCATTCTGTTTTTATTCAAACCCTCTTTGAATTCCTTGAACATTTTTATCCTATTTTGAAATCATTGTCTTGTCATCCGCTTGGTTGTCACTGTCTGGAAACATTACGATGAGGTTCGAAATATCTGTATTGATCATTTTCTCTTTGTTATCCGTGTTGCCTCTTTTCGGCGAGTCCTTGTCATCCACTTTAGGTGGTGGTATGGCTTGGTATGAGTAAGTAATTTCATCCTTGTTGAATGTTTGTTTGTATCTTGTTTGTTGTTTCCCCAACTCATTAATTTATGACCCAGCTGAGCAGTGCTTGTTATTCAGTTTTGATGAAATTTAGGTAAAAGAAGTGGTCTCAGTTCAGCTAGAGATAAGTGGAACTTTTAGGTTGTGATTTCAGGATTACACAGGGTCCTGGATCAGGAGGTGGGATGGAGCTTCTAGGTGAGCAGGTGGGCTGGTAGTGTAGGGTAGGAGTTTGCATGTCAGGGTGCTAGGGACCCATGTCTGAGGGATGCCTATTTCATCTTTTGAGAGTGCTCTATATCCCCTTTTGAAAAACGAGTTTTATTTTCTTGATGTTTAGTTTTTTCAGTTCTTCATATATTCTAGGTGCTAACTCTCTTTCAGATATATAGTTGGTAAAGATTTCTTTCCATTGTATAGGCTGGCTCAAGCAATGGTGTGTTTTGCTGTTCAAGAGCCTTTCAGTTTCCTGCGGTCGCATTTATCAATTTTTGCTATTAACACCTTCATTATTGTGGTCTTGTTCAGAAAGTCCTTTCCTGTACATATAAGTTCAAGATTTTTACCTACTTTCTCCTCTATCCACTATCAACTGTTATGCTGAGGTCCTTGATCCCTTTAGTTGAGCTATGTGAAGAGTGTGAGAAAAGGACCTAGTCTCATTCTTTTACATATCATTATCCAATTTGACCAGAACCATTCATTGTCGTTCTCCAATATGCACTGTTGGCCTTTTTGTCAACAATCAGGTAGTTGTAAAAGCATGGGCTTATATGTGGGTCTTCATATTCCATTGGTCAATATATCTGATTTTATGCCAGCACCATTGTTTTTAGTACTATAGCTTTGTAAAATAACAAAATTTTGGATGGTGATATCTCTATCGCAAATTTTTATTGCTCAGGATTATTTGGGCTATCTTAGGGTCGTTTGGGTTTCCATATGAAGTGACATTGTGGTTTCAGTTTCTGTGAAGAATTCCATTGGAACTGATTAGTACTGCACTGAACCGGTAGATTCCTTTTGGTAGGAGGGCCACTTTCACAGTACTAATCCTTCAGTTCCATAAGTAGGGATGTTCTTTGTATTTTCTTATATATTCAATTTCTTTTGTCAATGTCTTAAAGTTTTAATTCTACAAGTGTTTCACTTCCTTGTTTACATGTATTCCAAGGTAGTTTATTTTTCTGAGGGCTACTGGAGAGTTTCTGGTGGGGAAAGAACTGGCTCTGGCAAGTCCCAAAAGAAAAGAAAACAGTAGGGAGGAGATGGTGGTTTTCTATGGGAAGCACTTCTGAAGTTTTCAGGTGTCCTGAATGGAGAGGGCCAGGAGAGGGCAGGGGCATGTAGCCTACCAGGATCTTTGGGCCACATGGAATGGAGCGAATTTTCTTTAAGGGTGTAGCTCCCTACAGGTTGGCCATGCTCCAGTGAGTGACCCCACATTGAAAATTTTATGGACACTACAAATTGGAATCAGTGGGTTATTAACATTTTTGAAAAAGAGAGAGAAGAAGCAGTTGGGCTGTAGGAAGTTGGGAATGGATCTGGGAGCAGTTAAGTCGAGGAGTTGGGAAAAATATGATTAAAGTATATTGTATGAAATTCTCAAGGGATATAAAATATGCATTAAAGAGATAGAGGTGAAGAGATGGCACAGTGGTTAGGAGCACTCACTGTTCTTGCAGAGGACCTAGGTTCAGTTCCAAGCACCCACATGGCAGCTAATAACTTCCTGTAACATCAATTTCAGGGGACCTGATGCCCTCTTCTGGCCTCTGTAGGCACAGCACTCATGTGGTGCACTTATATGCAAGCAGCTAAAGCACTCATACACATAAAATAAGCAAAATATAACTGCTACTATTACAAAGGTAGCTGAGCAAGCAAGAGGATGCAACTCAGGAAACAGCATTCCTCTGTGGTTTCTGCCTCAAGCTCCTGTATGAGTTACTGCCTTGTCTTCCTCAGAAGATGGAATGTGAACTGTAAGATGAAACAATCGCCTCTCAAAGAATGGTTTGCTTGTAGAAGAGACACTGGAAATTCGGAAGACCTGACACGTTTTCAACATACTGCTTTCATCTTCAGTTGTCCTTTGTTTCAAATTTAGTTGATATTTCTTTCATAGAGCATTAGATATTGCTAAAATATTTCATGGAAAGGTTCTCTAGCTATATCTTTATTGCAGAATGTTCAGGGTCTTTACTGTAGGAAACATATTGTAAGCAGCTAGGGAGCTTTACATGGAAGGGTTTTAAACTTCATTGAGCATGGGATATTTTTTCTTGAAAAGTATGCCAGTGGCTTTTGCAGAGGACTGGCTGAGAAATACTATGCAAGCAAACAATCATGAAAAAACTGGTCCAACTTTAAAAATAGCCATATTTGAAACTTAGATGCAAGGGTTTTGCATTTCCCACACCTTTGTGCCATCTGTACCATGACTTGACTTTTGTTTGTTGTTTTTGTTTTATTCTGTGAAGCTGATTCTGAATTTGCTTTTTCCTTGTGAGAAAAGAAAAAAAAAAAAGGTTGCTCATTTCAGTTGAAGACTTGAGCTGCTTGTCCTTTGGTGAAAGACAACTAACATAGAACTCTGGAAGACCTAGGGTGACAACTAGTGGTTGCTACTATTCACTCTAATCACATACCATGGTAACATAGAGACTCCCCAAGATAAAACCAAGTTAGAACAAGGGTACTTTATCCTCTCCACAGTAAATTGACCCTATCCTGGTTCCTAAATAGATTTATCATCCTGTAAGTGTAAACAGCTTTTCTTTTTCACTCCTTCTCCTAAAGAACACTGCAGTTTTGAAATATTTGATGTGATCATTTAGTTTGTCGACTCTGCTTTCTTAAAAGAGTGTGTATGGTTTTACATGTATAGGTGCAGCTCCACCCCTCTCTCGTACTTCCCATTCTTCCCCCCAGGACCAATCATATCAAAAAGAAACCTTAAAAATTTTAAACTGATCAACAAAGGGCTTCACACAATGATGGAGGGTGATTTGAAAACATGAAAAGTTACATCTGTTTTCACTTTTACATCTCTTGCTACCAGGTTAAAAATTACTTCTTATAGACTAAGAAAACTTCAAAACGCTCCAAGTATATTTTCTTTCAGACCTCTAATGACTGCTATATGCTTAATTGAATTCCAGGATTGCAGCTATAGCCAGTAACTTCGTCACATTCCAAGTTTACTGATTTTAAAAAAAATTCAAAAGAATAGTTTTGTTTTTAATAGACATATGATAACAGCACATACACACAGGATACAGTATGGCATTCAGTATGTGTACATTCTTTGTAATAATCAGAACAGGATCATTGGTATATTTCTCATTCTCAAACTTTTACTGTTTCTTTCTGGTGAGGACACTCAAAGTCCTTCCTTCTAGCTCTTTTGAAATACTCAACTAACTGTTGCCAGCCATCATCTTTCAGCTGTGCTACGGAGTGGAAACTGTGCCTCTTCTCCAACTGCTATCTTGTTGCTTGTAACTGTCCTGTCTCCGGTATTCCTTTCCCACACCCATCCAGGGCTCCTTTTCTGTTTCACTGAAATCAAACTTCTGGTTTCCACATGAAAGTCAAAACACAGGGCAGGTGCCTGCGCCTGACTCTTTCACTTAATGCCATCCGGTTTTCTGTGTGTTGCTGTGAGGGACAGGATTTCATCTGTTTTATTGCTGAACAGTACTGAATGTTAGTTGCAGTTTTCCATTCTTCATTTGTTGATGGATACCTAAGCTGATTTCCTGTCTTGATTATTGTAAGCAATGTTGCAATAAATGGACAAATGTAGATGTCTTTTCAGTAGCTTAAGTTTTATTATGATATGATGTTATTTTTATAAAATATTTTCTGCTTCTATTGAGATGTCCACGTGATTCTTTTTAATCAGTTCAAGTACTCAATAGTCATACTAGGATTTCTAATTAAAATCATTCTTACATTCATGGAATAAACTTAATTACAGGTTTTAAAAATTTACTTTGTTAATGTTTATCAATAACTGCTGTTCTCTGTAATTGACATTATCTGGATTTTGTTACTTATTTTTATCCAAAAGTTGCATGGAATTAATAGTGCATACAGAAATATTGTATTTATGATTTCATATTTTAATAACGATATAAAATGTGAGAAAATGTCTTTGGAATTAAGATTTTTCAGGGGTTATTATAACTCATGATTAGACAGACAGTCATTATTATATTTCTATTAGTTATTAAGAAAGAGTTAAAAGAAGCCTCAAATCTAAAAGAACTAAAAAGGTGAGAAGGTCTAGGCCTATGTGTTCACTCTGGCCACATCAACCATGTGGCTTTAGAAAAATATAATTTTATAATGAGATATGTATTTTAAAAACACTAAGTGTAGAAGATGAGTTGGTAAAAAATAGATGGAAATAAGTTGCATCGATAACTTTTGTATTATAAAAGTTTAAGCAGGAAGTGACCATGAATTAAGACAGCACTAGAGGAGAGAGTGAGGATGTGGAACATGGGCAGAGTCAGTGTTCTCAGTCTGTCCCTTAGTTCAGACAGAATTTAGACAAATGTAAATTTGAATTATGTCCATGTTACTCGAGAGTTGCTCAGTTCTTTTGCTGTATATAATTCAGTATCATTGAACATGGCTTTATTCAAGCCATATAGACATAAAAGTATCTGGTTTATGACATTGTAATTAAATGGCTTGTTCTGCATAAATCGGTTATAGTGCCTGGAATGCAGCATGTACTTGAAAGATTAAAGGGAGTAATTATTTTAAGCATTATAAAATAGTATAAAATCATTTAGATCCTATATATACTTTACCCAAGGCCAAGTAAAAACAAAATGCATTCTAATAAATTTTATGTATATTTTTAAAAAACACATGAAACTGAGGATTTGGATTCTAGTTTGGCTTGGCTAATAAATAGTACTGTGATTTTCTGAAAGTTGAGCTTCAGTTTTCTAATTTATATATCGATGAACTTGGGTTGCATAGGTAGGTCTCAGTTTTAAGAAGTGTAAGGACTTCTAGTGAGTCATGGTAGTTGTCTATGTAGTATGTCCATAGGTGGAAGGCACCTTTGTTTTCAAAGGAGTCAGTAGAAAGCCTTTCCTCCATCTTCATAACCTATCATTTCTTTCTACCTTTTCCTGGTCTCACAGATTATCCATCTGTAATTGAATTGCTAGAAATGCTTATGTACTGCTTCATTAATCATGCTTCTCTGTATACATCTAAACTTCTCAGATGCATTTTTTTTCTTGTCTGTGCTGAACTGGGATAATTCATGATCTATCTAATCGTCTCCACTAGTTGGGAGAAGCAACACAGGTGGTTCCATGGAGGACATCCGGAGGTATGTATACTCCAATAGGATAACCACCTGCCAGACTACGACAACAAACTGACATCTGGCCCTCCATTGCCTGTGTTTATTCTTCACTTTCTTGTGATTTAATCAGTAACAACAATTGTCACAGTCCTAGAACAGTGAAGATGGTCTTAAAAAAATGACTTTTCCAATATGGATATACTCTGGGCAAATGTCTTTTACTAACCTTGCAATTAAAAAGTTCGTCTTCTTACCTTATTTATAATGTAAACAAGCTCACTGACTCATTAGCTCTCTTGTAACTTAACATATTCATTCCTCATGATCTTTCCTTAGCTGAGACCATACATATGGGTGTGTGTATATATGAATATCAAAAGTGCTGTAAGCAGTGATTATCTCACTACAAGGTAAATTGATTGCATGGGTTTATGATTGTGTGTGATAGTCTAGGTCTAGGAATCAGAAAGAGCGAAATTCTCTGATAATATATGGGTCTTTTATGGCCCCATCTCATGCTGTACATACTATTTAAACACAACAAAGGGCAGATCCTTGCTCTAGAAAACAGTTCCAAGAGAAACCTGAAGGAACAGGTTCTCTGCAGTTTGGGTCTGCACTTCACTTTAAAATGAATGTTGAGAATCAGGCTTCTTAAAGCATTGGCATAATGTGGCCTAACATCACATGGTTCCTTGGCTTTTGCCACCTCTTCCTGTTCTTTGGGTATTTCTCCGTCTAATGAACAATTTTTTATATTTAAATGGAAAAATAGTTATAGTGGAAAAAATATGAATTTCTAAGGACTCTCTAAGCATGTTTTATTTTAAAATCTTTTTAAAGAATGAAACCTATCCTATATTAAGATGGTTGGTGCTTAATTGCAGAATTAATCATTAACCATTTTTTTAATTTTAAGAAATTTTTCTTTAAATTTTTTCTGATTGTATTTAATTTAAGAAAAACAGTCCACAAATTTTTATTTTATATGTATGAATGTTTTGCCTGAATGAATGTAAGTGCACTACTTGCCTGCAATGCCCACAGAGGCCTGAAGAAGGGGTCAGATTCCCTGGAACTGGAGTTAATGGATGGTTCTTAACTACCATGTGGATGCTGGGAACTGGAACCAGGATCCCTCTAGAAGACTAGTCAGTGCTCTTAATTGCCAAGACATCTCTCTAGAGCCTAAACTTTTTAGATTCATTTATTTTTATTTTATGTGTCTGAGTGGTTTGCCTGCATAGATGTAAGTGTTCAACATAAGTGAAATGCCCAAAGAGGCCAGAGAGGTCATCAAATCTTCTGTAACTGAAGTTACAGATGGTTCTTAGCAGTCCTGCAGGTGCTGGGAACTGAACCCAGGTCCACTCCAAGATCAGCCAGTGCTTTTCACTGCTGAGCCATCTCTTCAGTCCCACCTTTCATCTTCTTCATAAAGGAAATAAAAAGAAAAGGTAATATCTATTCAATAGCAGAAACAAAATTGTGCCTGGCATTATGAAAGATTCAGCTAAATCTGAAGATTTGAAGCTCCCTAGTGAGAACTGTTCTTTGAGTACGATTAAGTTTAAAAATGTATGTACTATAGATAATGATTATTTTTAAAAGTTAAGCATTTTATTTTACAAAGATGAGAGAACAAGGTTAAGATGAAGCTTGGTTTCCTTCTGTATAACAAGAGATACCCTTTTATCATTCATTTATTAAAGTTAGTGATATTCTCTAATCAGGAACAGTTTTAAAATTAGGTTTGTGAGGCAAGTGTTAGCAGAATAAATGCTTTATGTTTGAGTTATGAGTGTTAGCTTTTCCTATCTTAATTAGACATAGCACTAACCCTACTTGGGGAGCCTAAGCCAGTTCATTAACAGACTTATCCTCTCCTGGTTGATGTGAGCGCATAACACCCTGCTTATCCAGAAGGGGTGTGAAGTAGACCCTAAAGGTTGCAAAGCTCTGTTCTCCCCACTTAAGGAATGGCATGTTGGAGTCAGCTGAGGAAATTAGCAGTTTGAGGGCAAGCGGAGTCAAGAGCATGCAACACACACACAAATGTTCTCTTAGACCAGAACAGAACATTCCACAAACTTGTAGGACAGGAACAGTGTGAGTTTTTGCTACAGCGATTAACAAAATATACTGTGAAGTATTTTGGCACGAGAAAGTTAAACTTCCCAGACTCCTGGGTGTTTATCCAATTAATGTCAGTTTGATACTGATGATCGTTTTAATGGCGTGACATGATGAGTTAGTAGACCAACAATTCATTTTTCTTTCTCTACTACAAAGCCTCACATGGTAATGTGAGTTTATCTTCACTTTTACTATTATTCAGAGATGAATGACACTCTCATTTGCATTCTCTTCAACATGAACCCCTTTCCCTACATTAAGCCCCTATGGCAGGTCTTAAGAATTACAAGGTTATGAATTTTGATTATGAGATGGATTCAAGTATGTAGGTCTGTAAAGATTATAAATAGAACTCCGCTGTTATGTTCAGGAAGATTTAGTTTTATTATAATTGCCATCTAACGTAATACTAATATGTAATATCATATTGATATATCATGCATTGTATGTGTTTCAATTAATTCTTAATTTTAAAACATGTATGTCTGCTGGATGTGGTGGCACATGTCTTTAATCCTATCACTCAGAAAGTAGAGGTAGGTTGATTTCTGAGTTCCAGGCAGTATGGTCTACATACTGAGTTACAGGCCAGCCAGAGTGACATGGTGGGACCCTATCTCAACCAAACAACAAAACAAACAAGAACAACAAAACAAGAACAAAAGTATATGACCCCTCAGAAGATCATAAGTACATGGAGAATAGGAGAGAAGTTGTATTTTACTTTTCTCAGAGTCTAGCAATAATCAGATGCTCAGTAAATGTTAGTTGAATTCATTATGGAAGTATGGCCAGACACTTTTTAAAAAAGTAACACATATGCTTACTATGTAAAAGGTTACACAATCATTATCCCTACATTTGCCACTGAAAAATGCACCCTTCTAATTTGGAGGAAGATGAGATAGAAGCCTATGAACATTAATAATGTGTTTGGTCTCATAAACGTGTACCCACAGTTTAAAGTCAGATTTCTATAGCTTTGTCTTTAAAACTGAGGTTTCCAGTAAAAATGGACATTGAAAAATATTTTAAGAATACATATATTATTAATCAAAAAAGGAACTTCTTCATAAGGAAATCTGTTAATTTGAAAGCTCACCAAAAGTAAAATTAAATATAGAAGAATGACTTAGAAATGTTTTTTGTAGGTCATGAAAGCATATGAAGTTTGTATTAACAAGATTGTTGGGAACTTGGTTCACTTAAAATCTTTTCACTTCGGGATAATGAAAGACCTTTGGTTATTTAACTGGAGTTACTTTTCTGTGTAGAACAGGTCTGGGCAGAAGAACCTGGTATCTCTAAGTATGAATCTGGAAGAATGGGGTGAGTCAGAGCTCACTGACCTTCTCAAAGTAGTGTGGAGAATCTGCCTGAGAGCCAGACAGCAGGATGAGTCATCCAGGGAAAAAACACCCACCGTATTTCATGAACAGAAAATTTGTCATTCTGGCTTTAATTGAAAGATTAAAACGGAGAAATGAGAACATTTCAGACTTGAGTTGCCATATGACTTAGGCTTACAGCCCTCAGAGTTTTCTCTGAGGCAGACAATTAAGGCTAGGGCTGTTCAAGAGATACTGCCTTTAATTTGATTCCCAAAAAAGCACACTGTGAGACAAGGATTCAAGAAATGAAGGTCGTCCAGGTTTCTCTCAGAAAACAGAAGCAAGGGAGTGGGTAAGTTAGTCAGGAAAGGAAACGATGTCAACAAGAGAAATATTTTTAATGAACTGAGTTACTACTCTTGTAGACTAGTGCATTCCCACTGGATTCTGAGTGGCCGGCCACACAGGAGCTCTGCAGTTTTAGGGAAGCTGCGGGGCCCTCTCCTCTCATTTATCATTATCTGATAGCGAATTTAAGTCCAGTAGCTAGCACTTCTCTTGCACTGGGTGTGTGGGTATGCTGAGCATTAACTTATGACCAAAGAAAATGGTGTTTGGAGTGAGTAGCCCTGCATACGATGAGGTCCTGAGGTAATGGGGTGGGTTACTCAACACAGACTATGAGTGGGAAGGCAAAAGCAGAGATGCTCAGCCATAGCTACAGCAGAGAAGTTTTACAGTCACTTCCTGACCAAAGAGTCCCTCTCACAATCATCCACTGAAATAAGGAGGATTCTTATTTTAGAGATGGGGAACTAGAGGCATAGAGAGTTTAGTATCTTGTCCATGGATGCACAGACTGTAAACAGCAAGACTGGAGTAACAGAGTCATTTAGCCAAAGGATGAGATTTTCCCCAAAGGAATACATAGTTTGGTCGTCTTAGGTACTTCCAACACTTCATAGGGACTTATAGAATTAAAATCTGCAGTGTGGGCTATGTGCTCTATCATGTTGGAGAGAAACAGATAAGTGATGACTTAAGAAATAGTTTTTATAAGTCATCAGCTTGAATATAAAGACAATATAAAGATACAGGAAGAAAACAAACAAAAAAGGGTTTGGAGACAAGTGTTCTAAAGATGAACGAAGTGCTCCTATTTTTAATTTGTTTCTTTGTCTAATTTAATAATTTTAATTTATACATCAGACAGTAAATCAACTCAGAGGCAACTGAAATTTACCAAATTATTTAATGTGTGATGTAAAATACCACACCCAATTTCTGCTCTGAGGTCTAGTCTTTGACATATCATAAGTTGTGTTTACTTGATCTTTGTAAAGAAGCAACACAAACACTGTGTCTGGAATGATGCTGCATTTCAGGTGGTGTATGCCATATCTATTGTGAGCATTTTTGACATCTCTGTAGTTAATTCATTTTGGTAATGCTTTGAAATATTAATTACATTTGAAAACATGTATGTGCTGTCTCTATTCTTTTTCCTTATAGGGTCTTTCCAACTTGGCTCATTTGAGACTATCCCCTCTGGAAGTATGCTGTTCAGGTACTACTCAGCTGCTGGCAAGCAAAATAGGATTATAAAACAAAATGATATCCTTACAAGTCAGGCTGTTGTCTTGAGGAATGAGTCTCTGAATTCCTTTGTTTCCTCTGTTGCCATATGAACAACAGCATTTCTTGTAGTGTGCTGTTAAAAGTCAGTCATATTCACTACAAAGTTGGAGATACAGTCTCTGGCACCACAGGGCGTAGATGAGCCAAAACAAGACTATGGTGGAAGGAACACTTCCATAGTTTCTTGTGATTAAGTTATATAAATGAAAAGCTAACTCAGGAGTAGAAAGAACAGGGGCTAGGAGCAGAGATTTTTACATGCCTGCCCAGGTGATCATTTATTTGAACTTGGCCTAGAGAGGGGCAGGTATGTTTGGTGAGGATCTTATAAATATAGGGAGCTTTCCTACATTGATCCAACAAACTTTCCTGTGCTGACTCTGGTTACAGTTGAATAACAAATGAATTTTGTAGTCTCCAGCATGATCACTTTCGTAGATCCCCGTGGTAAGCTTTCGAAACTTTGCTCTTTATAATATAGCAAAGACTCTTATTTAGGGGCTTTACAGAGGGCTTAGAGAAGGGTAGAAATATGGATTTGTAGAAAGTCTGCCACATGGACAGCTGGAGGTAGGGTGGAGTGGGAGTCAGAAATAGACCTTTAAAGAATTTCTGATAGAAGCTTAGGTGGCCAGCATTTGTTAATAAATTTAAAACTTCCTAGTCTTCTGCACTGGAAATCTAAGGCTTAGCAAGATAATTTAATGTCATCCAAGAAAAGGAGGAGGTGAAGGTAGAATAAGGTCTCCTATCGCTTCTCAGTTACGTGAAGCTGTGTAAGAAGGTCCCCATTTCTCAGTGGTACACCGCTCTCCACTTGTAGAGAAATAAGTGGGAAAGCGAGATTATCTAAGAAAAAGAACTTTATTGTCCAGTTTTGGAATAAGCATCACCTAAAGGAACTGTTAAAAATTTTGGATTTTATTAGGCTTTAAGCAGTGGTTCACTTTTTGACTGCTCAGATAGGGGATCAGAAGAGATGGGCAATCCAAAGGGATACCATGTCAGCTAAGGGAAGAGTTACTATTTGCATATGATTTAACATTGATCACTCTGATATTTTCCTATTCGTTAATACATCAGGTTTCTTCAGCCTTAATAATGGGGGGCTCAGGTGTGCCTTTCCCAGATATACTTCATGCTGTTTCTGCCATAGTGGATTGCTTATGTGTGTATATGCTTGTGAGTGTGTCTGCACGTGTGAGGGTATAAGTGTGTGTAGGTTCCAGAGGACAGGCTTGAGTGCCATACACAGGAATGTGGTCTATCTCCTTTGAGTCAGGGTCTCTCATTTACCTGCACCTCAGCAGTTAGACTAGGCAGTCTGGCCAGTAAGCCATAGGTGTCCTCCTGACTGAGTCTCCCCAGTGCTGGGGTTGTTAACAAATGCCACCCTGTCTTGTATTCTCACATGGATTCTGGGTATTGCACTAACATCCTCATGCTTCCACGACAAGAACTTTGCTGTTTCCTCCAGGTGTTTGAGTTTTTGCTTGTCTGTTTGTTTAAGAAGGGAGGGGGTCTCTATATGTAACCCAAGCAAGACCTAAAACTTGGAAGCCTCCTTCCTTAACCTCTCAGTTGTGGGGATGACGGGTATGCCCCACTGTGCTCTATCTGTACAGTAATTCTAAAGCACTTTTCTTGGCCCTCCAGCTATCACCTAAGGCTAGATATTTTTAACTTGTGCCTTTAATTCATGGCTTTCCATTCTAGTCTGTCTACAGGCTTTTGCCACAGGAATTTTACTAAAGAGCACCCCACATATAGCTCTAAATCTTATGTAAATGATAAACTCTCTGTTTCTCAGACAAAGGTTTGAAATTTTCCTGGCCGGGGCTTCGGTTCATTGATATGTCCCTGCTACTTCCTCCAGAATCACATACATGTCCCTGCTTTGTGTCACTGTGTGACTATCTTCTGGAATGTCTTTCCTTTGCATCTGTCTAAACCTTTACACTTGGGAAATTCAAGCATTAAAGAAACCCCACCTCCTTGACAGGATCTTTTCTGACACACTAAGAAGAAAAAATATTTTTACCACCTCCTGTCAACTTTTGCATGGTCAATATCAGGATATTCTTTTCATCCCCCTGAGACTATGCTCTTTGTAGGGTCTTGTTTATGAAAGAAGTTCAAAACATTTTGATTTTTTCATGATTAAAGAGGGTCAATTTGTCTTTCTGACTGTAGCACCCAATTAGTAGTGATGGACAGCCTTGTTGTATTTATTTTGCATGGAACATAGATGATTTTTAAGAGATACAAATGAGATAAAAATAATTTCTTGTTCCATGTAGCACATCTCTAAATGTTGTTGCTGACAAGTTAAACAGAAATGTGTGAGAAATCATTATGAGCTATAATAGCTGCATTCTTTTCTAAGGACTATAAATATCTGAAGAGGACTCTTGAAGACTGAGAGATGGTCTAATGGGACAAACTGTTCTTGTTAGAGTACATAAACACATAGTTTTAAAAAGATAAAATTAGTACCCTGCTTCTAGTCCTCTGCCCACTGGATTTTAGCAGCTCTTTATTTTCACACTACTTGAGAGGAAGCAAAGGAAAACTTACACTGAATGAGTGAATTTCTGATACTGTGCACTTTTGTTTCTAGGTTTTCCTCCAGACTCACCATGGGTAGTATTTATTCCAATGACAAGCATATTTTCAGCCTAATTAAGATCTGATCATTTCAGAGTGGACAGTCAATATTAGATTTAACAGATTAGAATAACTTAATTTTCCATCCCTAAAATGTACCTGAAATGTAGACTTCCTCATTGATCTCTGTTTTCCATAGTCTATATTCTAAGAACACTGTGTATTTTGCTTTCCAATAATGTTTTCTTTCTTTTTAAGTTCTTTTCCTTCTGAAAAAGGAACGTTTGAATGTCAAATAAAACAGAATTTTTAAGAGTTCCTATAAACTATAAAAAAATCAAGTTGATAAACAATCTTTTACTTGAGCTCTTTCATGGATTTAATTCCTGTGTGTTGGAACATGTTTAGTTAGCATAAGGGATGAACTTAAGGCAGGAGGCTAGCAATACTTTCTTTTTCATAGTAGTTTGCACCTCCTGTTCCTCTTTCAGACAGAGTTTGAAAAATGAAACTTGATTAAAGAATCTAATCTGAGAATTATAAACTGAAGAGTGAAAAGGAAATCTATTTCCAGTGGAAATAACTCTTGGCACCTGGGAGGACACAGAGAGAACCAATTTTAATCAGTAGCTCAGGATGAGCCAGCTCCAGAGCAGCAGACTAAACAACAGAAAAGTGGCCTGCCCTGAACAAATGTGTCTGAGCATAATGACCGAGTAGAAAACGGTGCTGCCATGATATTCAGCTGGCCGAACTGCAGCAGGCATTGCCTCTGTCCTTTCTGCCCCAGTGCAAGGAGCAAGGTCTGTGTCCTTCAACCTCTACCTTCCACTCCTCCTTGACATACATGGACCGATGGTCCCTCACATCTCGTTTGCCTCCATTTGGTTTATATGCATAAGGTGACTGTTTTGGGGCCTACATGACAGGGTATGTTTATTTGGTAGAATTGATGAGCCATGACCCCATAAAAACTGTATTGGAATAATGCAAAACACAATCGTTTTCAAACCCAGTAATTTTACAGCCAATTAAAGGACTCTTTAGAGAAATCATTGTGCATTTTTCCAATCTGAAAAATTCAACATGTTCATGCGAATGCAGGTTCCGTCCTTTGTTGTGACGGTCATTGCAAGTTTCCGTCTTGGGAGAATGGCCATGTCACCAGCATATCTGCAAAATAAATATTACAGGCAGGTATTCTGTTGTATTTTGATTACATGATTACTCCTGATATCTTTCCTTCTTCTCTAGTATAGCATTTTGTTAATTAGTTGCTTGCTTTCTGAAATTTAAAATTTAATTCACCCTTTAAATCTAGCTAGGAGAAAATTTAAGTTAAAATGATAAACATCGTTTCTGATACACTAATTAAATTGTCTTTTTTAAAAGATGGCTTGCATGTGTATCTATTTAACATGTTTCAGTGAAACTGTTGCAGTGGTATGTAATTTTAATGTAAAATAGCCCTCTTTGCAGGGAATCAAGCCTGCTGCTGAATCTTTAAATTTTCAGTGTCTGTTGTCATAGCAACCAGAAATGACTCTGGAACCCACTGTGTTCAACATAAATTAATTTAAAGACATAGCATTTGAAACAGCTTAGTCAATTTTAAGTAGTATCTGGCTAGGCCTCAGATTTCAACACTACTTTATATTTGAAATGTCATCATATGTGTTCCTTTCATGCTAATTAGTCTTATTTGTAGGGTTCAAAGGCTTAAATGTGATTTTAAAAAATTGTTGGAGAACTAGGTCTTGAATCGCTTGGGAGATGCAAGGTTTTAATAATGTAAAGGGTATTTCCTTTCTGAAAACACTGGAATGTTACTGCTTGCCCTGCCAAAAATTCACTGGCATTATGTAGATATACAGGCTTCATATTACCCAGATAAATCTTCATTTTGCATATGTTGGACAAAGATCCCTCAGGCTTGGTTGGTGGTAATCTTCCTAGGAGAAGGAAGCTTGCTATATTTTGCCACTTTTTATGCCTAATCAGTTCCTATTACCCTGAGGAGTTATGGATTTTCTCATTAAATAATTCTAACTAGCTTGAAATCATTTTTTTTTGTAACCTTTGGGGTTTTTGGTTTTCCATGTAGATGAAGGTAAGACATGAAAGAGAATGTGATATATACCTTGCTGTTTTTGTGAGTTTCAAAGTCAATCTGCTTTCCTCTTTTCACCTAGGCCATTGTTCTAACAATAGTTTCTGTATTTGTCCAGTGAATATTCTATTTTTTTCAATCCTCTATTCTTATTATATGAAAGTAGAATAAAACTGTGATAGAAGATGAAGCATAGGGGAGAATGAGCGACTAGGAAACTTTATTTATTTATTTATTTGCTTATTTATTTGTATGTGTACATGCCATGGCACAGACATGTCAGAGGACAACTTTCAGGAGTCAGTTTTTTTCTTTCCATCATGTGGACTCTGGGCTCAGACTCAGGTGATCAAGCTTCGTGTCAAGTGTCCTCACTCAGAAATCCATCTCACCAGTCCAAGAGTAGTGATTTCTTTGAGATATGGTCTCCCCATAGCCACAGCTGATTGGAAACTTGCTATGTAGATCAGAGCTGCCTTGATCTCACAGATATCCACCTGCCTCTGCCTCCCGAGTGCTGAGATTAATGATATGCACCACCACGCCAGGTAAAAAGTGATTTAAAAATAGATATAAACACGCACACATATGTTTGATAGTAGGGAAATATCTCTAATATTTCCCAGTAATTTTGATTTCTTTATTAAGAAATATTATGCCTTATTTTGAAGGAACAGCTTTATCAAGGTGCTATTGAGTCTTATGTCATGTTTTGGTTCCTTCAAATATTATAGCTATGATGTAGAAAATAAAATGTACATTTAAAAATCTCCCTGCTTGTCATACATGAAAGTGAAGTTTTCTTTGAGATGATTTCAGTTCCTCTGAACCATCTGATATCAGCCTGAAGTTATATGAACCATCACCCTTCACTTTTGGATTGTAAATGAGAGACTAGCTTGTGGGAGTTCAGGAGCACAGGTTTTCTACTTCTTTTGAAATTAGAAAAAAACATCTACGCATGAAATATTTAGAATTCTAGTTACACACATAAAAATAAGCTGCTACACCAGTCTAAGAGAGTTTATCCAAGAGAGCTGTTTTCTACTCTGCTCTATTGACAGAAACTAGAGAAAGCCATTTAAGGAAAGACAGGATCTGTGTGACTCATCGAGGCCCAATAGACAGTGTCATTAATAACAGAACAAGGACAACACATCTGAACTTCACTGCTCCACTAGGGATTCGCTTTGTGACACGTAAATATATATTATCAAAATGAAAAAGTTTGAAACCTTTCCTTATTTGAATTAATTCCCATGAACACCTGTCTCTAAATGAGTAGGCCCATTAATCATTATGCTGAATTTATTTTTGTTAATCACCCTAAGTAAATTTTGAAATTTAGCATCAGATTTACTTGACAATATGTTTTTAAAATAAAAGCGAGAATTGCTCCAACAATAAGCACATATCGAGGAATTAAAAACATAATTTAGTGTGGTAATTTGACCTGTAATCTAAAGTTTGTTAACAATGGCATCTTACACCACTTATAATGATGCAAAGGAGGTAACAGGAAAAATGTAGGAAAGAATGGAGAAATTTCTTGGCTCAGTTACTATTTTCTACAACTACTATCACCTCTTCCTGTGAAGCTTAAATTTGATGTGGTGACAGATTCAGAGATTTGGAGACAGTGGAGTCACTTTCATAAAGCAATTGTAAAGCTTCTGATCACAGATGTAGCTTTCCTCAATCTGATAATTCCATAATCATCAGCTCCATGTGAAGAGCTAGGCAATCCAAGACTCACCTAACTAGTTCAGTGATCCTGGAATGAATCCTGGCCATACTGCAGTCACAAGAACCATAAAATATCCAGTGAGAGAACTACTGTTGAAAGGATTAGCATGCCTCCCTCCCTCCCTTTCTCCCTCCCTCCCTCCCTCCTTCTTCTCTTTCCTGCTCTTCCATCAATTTCTATAGCAGCCCACACATCTAAAGAGGTCAGAATTTGCTAGAAAAGGAATGCAAAGATACTAGTCAGCTTCCCCTTTGCCAAACAAGATTATAAAATAACACACGATCGATTGTCTTAAGATAGGATTTCCAGATTTTCCTATCTTCTCTCTGCTCCTAATGGTTTAATATTAGGATTACAACACCTTACTCATAACATTCTTCAGTAAATAGAAATGGTTCCCTTTCTGAAACCGTAGACACTGAAGTCTCAAGCTGGATTTTCATAAAAGAAAGGGAAGGAAATACACAAACTACAAAGACACAGCTTCCTGATTTGGGACTTCACCTAATGACTGCAGAAAAGAAAAAATTTTCTCTGAATTACATTCCAGAGGGGTGTGAGATAAATTGGAGAGTACCACTAGTATTAAGTGTAAAGGAGGAAGGAAGAGCTCCGGAGAAGAGGGGAGTCTTCTTGTTCTCCATTTAGAATTCTTGAAAAATGGTCACCTTTCCGGTTGTACCCATGCCATCTTGGAGGCAGTTCATATCAGTCAAACTGCTCTGACCTCTTAAAGAAAAATGTTAAATTCAGGATTCCATAATAAGAATTGAGCTGGCAGGCCTATTTTAGCAGCAGAAGTTGTAATTGAACCAATGGATGGAGAAACGGGAAGATGTGGCAGGTGCGTGAGAGCTCGAAGAATGGGAGCCAAGGTAAATAACATCTATCAACCTCTGGGCGCCCATGACAGACTCAAATTCCACTGAATGCCAACTACCTTTGTGTACCGAGGGTTGAGGGAGGGAGCGCCCACCATATATCTAGAAATCATCTTCGGAGAAACAGTGGATATAACTACTTGTAGAACTCCTCAGATTTTCATATTGCTGTTGAAATTGGAATAGACATACAAACACACCCCATGTATATATATACATTGCATACTTGCCTTTGCCCCATTTTCTTTCACTTTTCTCTGGGACTCCACTTACCATAGGTTTTATCATTTAATACTGTTCCAAGTTTAGAGGAGACCGTGTTCATCAACGATCTTTTCATTGATGGATTTCAAGTTTACTGATTTTTCTTTTCTTCTACTTTAATCCACAATGAATTTTATCTAATCAAACTTTAATTTTGGATGTTTTCAGTTTCAGAATTATGTATTTATCAATTCTAAAAACATCTCTATAATCTCCAGAAATTCCTTTGTCTGCCCATTATACTCAATTTTTCTTTCAAAATCTTCTATATATTTTTTTGTCATTTTTGAAGCTGTTAATCCAAAATGGAGTTTGTATTTTTCTATTATTCATTCATTTTTCTCTTGTAGGTATATATTTTCCTGCTTGTTTATTTTACTAGCCTTTTTTCTTTTTAAACATACTAGACATTGTGTTGATCTTAAGTAGGCTCTTGGTCCAATAACCTCCTATGAAAGATATAATTTTTTCTGCTTTAGATAGCTAAATTATGGGTGAAACAATTGATACATTGTTCTTCATTCTAAAACTTGTTTCTTTTGGGATGTTGATGGAAGTCCTGACATATTTATAAATTACTCTAACTCGAGAGAACCCTAATTCCTAAATCCTGACTGCCTTGCAGTTTATCTTTACTAAAATCTCTAATTGTGGCCTTCCCCCAAGCTCCTTGGAGTATCATCCTAAAATTCTAAAGGATTTGAATAAAGTTGTATGTGAATTTGGAGTTTCCTCTTTTGTAACAACCCTCCCTGACTCAATATACTGCCACTCTACAATCTTCCATCTTCTTGGATTCCTCAAGTTAGCAACATTTGGTTGAGTTTTACCTATCTAGATTGCAGAATACCATGGAGATTAAATCATACAAATGTAGATTTCCACTGGTATGGGTCCGTTCTTTCAAAAGCTCTTCTTTCAACTTGTGCCAATTTTGCCTCATCTTGGTGCTTTCAGACAGTGATATTTCCTACCAGGATTTCTAACCATTGTACCAGAGGGCTGGTTTGATACCAGCCTCCAGGCCATTATTGTAAAGAAAAATACCTAAACAGGCAATGATTGTCAGTATAAAAACAAGGGGAACTGGAGAAGATAAGCCTTAGAGCACAAAACAAAACAGTGGCTTCGTAGACCTTGGCATTGGAAGTTGACATTTGACATTTGCTCAAACATTATAAAGGCATGAGAGTGTTTTAGCAGAGAAGTCATCCCATTGTTTTTTAAGATCTAGTGGTAGTTCTTAGTGAAAATATGATAGATTGTAATGTTGGTAGTTCTACATGGAAATAGCAAATTACAGTATTGGAAAAGTATGTAATTAAGCATAATCATAACATATATGTTGGAGACAGTAACAGGTGACATAAAAAACTTCATGTGGAGAATGATATGATGTCCTACACAGGCAACAATGCACCTCTACTGACTTAGGAGAAAAGAAAAGAGGGATCAAAATGGGTTTGAAAGCTGAGAATGCTCTGGTAACAGAAGTCCAGCCCTTATCCTCTTCGTTTGTTAAATACTTCCTAGTTTTTGTTCAGGTATGAAGACAAAAGAGTGAAAATACATTCTTTTTGAGAATCATAAATGAATCAATGCTATTTTGACATTTCATATTTGGCATACCTCCAAATAAAGTAGAGACTCTCAGTGAGATCTGGTAATTGATTTCTGTAACATTCTGTAACAACATATTGTTGATAAAATTTTAACACAAAGTATACAGAAAATACACAATAGAAAGAAACTTTCAAATGGCAATAGGTTTTTTCTGAGTTTCGCTTTGATTAAATCAATTACCATTTTTATGTTATCAGATATTATTACTGACAATATGGAATATTACTTTTCTGGCAAGATGATGTGCTAGGTTTGTACTTTCCCTGTTAATATTTTAGTCTCACTATGGAGACTGTAAAATATGATTTAAATTAAGAAGAAATCTTGCTGTCAATTCCAGAATGAAAACCATGTGCTTCCTAAGAAAAATCTGTGTATGCGGTGTGTGTGTGTGTGTGTGTGTGTGTGTGTATTACAAAAGCCAACAGTCATATAATAAAACTAAAGGCATATTTACAGATACATTGCATGCAAATCTGTTCCCTTGGTTTGTCAGGAAGTCTTGCTTAACTTTCTTATTTGAGAGCTGGCTTTTGGCTCAGTTCTGAATAAACAGTGCACATCCATGAGGGAGCAATGAAGAGGAACTGTAGCATCTGGTGTGGCTTTAAAAATAACTTCCTACTTATATAAGTGAGATTTCACCAAAGATCAATGAGATTTTGTGATGACTGAGACCTAAGGAAATAGTTCCTTTGGAAGCTATTGATTCATGTAGCACTGTTACTTTGAAAGGAAAACATTTCTACCCAAGAAGCAGATGCTAACAGACCATGGCCCTAGAGTCAGAACTCGAGGTTATGGTATTTGTGTTCTCAGCTTCATTTACAATCATTAAGAGCTTTTTACTTTAATTACTTCTTTATTGATCTCAGACCATGCATTTCTTCTAGCTTGTATAGAATGTCAACTTAAGTGGAGTGGGCATGTTTGCATTTACAGTCAAGATAGACTATTTAGTTACACAGAATGGTTCTACTAGTTTTTGTTTCTGTATGGTAATATTATCCATGTTTTTACATGATTCTGAAGTAAAAAAATAAAGTACTTTATTGCTTCAGCAACTGAACCTGGTGCTATTTTTGACATATGATATTACAGAACTGTCTTTAGCATCTCAGTTCTGAGGAGCTATGGAACAATATTTAAATCAAGGTTTTGTGACCCAAGTTAAAAAAAAAAACTCATCTGGGTTCTCTTTTAGACATTCTTTGTAAGATGCTACATGAGAAACAATTCAAACAGGATTCTGAATTTTGACATCTCATAGTAAATGCACCTCTATCCTTGATAACTAAAAGCTTGATAAATATTGGGTCATAAAACCCAGATATAGTAGAACAGTGCATAACTATGGGTACTGATCATAATTATTCGGAGGAATAGATAGGCTTAATAGTGTGCACTTACCAGTGCGTAGCTCTTAACAAATTAGAAGATAGTTCTACAACTTACCCAGTTTTCTTGTGCTTTAATTTCTAATTCTCAATTGTCTTAACTTGGTTTCATATAAACTGACTAATCCCATCAAATAAACCTGAGATCAAGTTGCCATTGAAATACTGGAATTTATGTGTGCTGTAAAAAAATTATAGACATTCAAGAATCTACAAAGAAAAGACAATATATATTGAAGGTTTGGTGATAACCACCAAACCTTATTTATTTTTAAAGCCACACCAAATATTAATGTGAGAGTCTGTCATGTGCTCATTAGCAGTTGATATAGATATTGTGGTGGTTTTTAAAAATTCCTATCTCTTTTGAATTCTGGGAAATGCTTTGTACATTGGGCTTACTTAGAAGACATGGGCTGCAGAGGAGGGAGTGAAGTTTATAAGTGGTCTCTGCATCTTGGTTAGTGTCGCATGAATAAGATACTCCACTGCAGGCTTCCTTAGCCATAGACCAAGCCACTCCAGCAAGTGTACCTTCCCCCTCATGGTGGGCTGTGTGTCCCAGTGAACTTTGAGCCGAAAGATGCTTTCCTCTCTTGAGTTGCTTTTGACAGATATTATCTCATGGTGATGAGAAAATAACCAAAACAGTACATTTCAAACTTTAGCTTGGATGAGAATCACCTAGAGAGTTTATTCTAATACAATCTTTTTTTAAACATGTGTTTTTTTTTATTCTGTGAAAATGTCATTTTGATCTTATCAGAGGGTGTTGAGATTGTGAAAGTTCATAATCCAGCTAGAGAATTCAATTTTAAGTAGCTCCGAGGTCACTGGAACCTGGGATCTGTGGATCACAATATCTTGTTTTGCTTGAAAGTCATGCCTCTCAAATTTCCTTAAGGATTAGAATCAACTAGTGCTTGTTAAGACACAGATTTATGTCCTTTACCTGAGGGATTCAGGCTCAGGAAGTCTGAGCTAAGGGCATGAATAATTTGCTTTTCTAACAATTTCTCAGGCATAGCTGATGCTTCTAGCATCTGAGCTATACCTTGAGAACCACCAAGATGAAGCAGAGGGGCAGGGACACTGTCCCCTGAGTGTGGGGAGTCCAAGGAGTTTCTGCACAGGGGCTTTGACTGCAGTCGGACACAGGCTGATAGGAAGAAACACTCCAAATGGTAGCAGGAACATTAAGGTTCTGGAAGCCATGGGAGACATCTCAGAGGACTGAATTTTGTTCAAACAGAATTTTATTTGAATCTAAAAGAACAGAATGACTTCACCTATCTCTTAGTTGTAAAATTTAGAAGAGTGAAATTGCTGTATTATGGGCATGGCTGATTATATATAAGATAGTCTCCCTTCTGGGGATTCCAAGAACAGTGTAAGTAGATAAAAGGCTGAGTGAGTGTGACTTTCTTGTTACTGATGGGGGTGATTAAATGGGTGGGCTGAGAACAAACTCTTGCCTTTCTTAGACCTTAGAAGTAAAGGAGAAGGGTGGATGGCATCTGGCTGTGATGTTGTAATGAGAACAGTTACACTTGACACACTCCCAAAGAGCATCATTTTCCACATTTGAAGTGGAATACTTGTCCTTAACTTTTTACCAAAATACCGAGACTGAAGTATTTTCCAGCGTCTCGGGAGAGTGATCTTTCGAGCACTTGAAAGCCAATCTCTTCTCTTAGAAGAAGTCTCTGTTCACCTGCAATTCAATCTCAGAAACCAATGTTCCCAAGATAATCCCACTCAAATTCTCCACTGGAATAAAACCTCTTTGATGAACAGGCATAGTCCAAGAAAGGGACTGGAAGGCCCCCTCTCAGGGTGATACTGATCTGAGTGACATGACAAGTGGCTCCAGCTGCCTCCCTGGTATTCTGAGTGATCTGTCTGTAAATAAATATCCCCTCTCCTTCTCTTCATCTCACTTTTCTCCTATACTGAGATTTGTAGCTAATCTTACGAATGATACATTCTGGATGCCAGAGACATGGAGGTAGAGAAAAGGTAATTGAATACTGGTTTACGAGTGTTGGATAAAGATATTAATACAGGTGCAGCAGTTAAAGTCCCAGGCTCTCGTCCAAAAATGTTACATTCATCCATCCACTGAGGTTTTCATCAGATTGGACTCTTCTTTCCTTCAGACCAAGTATTTTCCTCTTGTGGGAAACTTAAGAAGGCAACTCAGTGGCTATGAACAAGTTCTTCCCCTTAGCTGGAAATAACTCAAAGACATTTATGCCTTACCAGCTGGGAGCAAGTCAGTCACTGAATACAGGAAGAACCTACATATCATAAGTACTTTCTAGGCAAAGGCATAATTATAACTTTCTACTATCAGGAAAAGTTTGTTCAGGATTTACAGAGAAAATACCAACTACAGCTTAAGTATGTTTTCTTGAAATAATTGATTAAAATTCTTTTCTGAATTGGGATTTCTTGCTAAACTGAGATTTGGAATTTGCTTTAGTTCAACAAATATTTATTGAACATGTATTAGATTCAAGCTACTAATGAAAGATGAATAAAACATCTATCCTATTGTTAACTAATCCTAGTTAAAGGGTTCAGGGAAGTAATGTAAGTAATAAGCAGAATAAAAGGCAGAGTGTGTGATGGATAATGCATAGAATTTGAAGTCAAATATAACTTTACAATCCTAGTTCTTATTTCTTGCTTTAATTTTGTGGTTTCAAGTAAATTACTTTACCTAGACAACGCGTTTTGGCTTTCTGATATTTTTCTGAGGCAGGGTCTCAATATGCTACCCAAACTGGCCTTGAACTTGTATTCACTAGCCTCCACTGAGATATCTCTACCGAGATAATGAGCATGTGTTACTATGCTTGTAACACTTTTATGACCTCTGGCACAAAGCAGTCATTCAGACTAATAATAACAAAAAATGTATTTATATGATTAGGGGCTTACCAAATAGTATTTATGAAAGGATTGCAGGTAGAAAAAATTATATTTTCAATGGCACAGTGGGCAGGAACTCTAAGACCTGGTAACAGTGTAATCTTTTGTGTTATAATTTTGTCACTATTAAATATACCTGAGAAAAGCAATTTATAAAGAACAGACTCATTGTTTTGTATATTTCCACTCACGATCATTTGCTTTATTATTTTGGAACTTTAGCAGCACATTATGGCAGGAACATGTGACAAAGCAACTCATCTTGTTACCAGGAATGAAAAAGGAGAAAGGAGAGGAAACCAAGGTGTTACAATTCTATCCAATACAATCCTTGGAACCTGTGACTTCCCATTAGACCCAACTGTCAAAAGTCCTATCACATTCCAATACACTAGGCTGGGACCAACTCATTAATACATAGACTTTTAGGGCATGTTTCAGATCTAAAGCAGCATGAATTATCTAATTCATAGTCACTTTGAGGAAAGTAATTTCAAATGAATCTGGAGAAGAGGCAGGGGCCAATTTCTTTGGATAATATACTACATTCTAGTGAGAAGTTGGATTTGAACCGTTAGGCCAGAGAATGAGAATAAGTTCTTCTTTGGGGATGAGTTTTCTTTCTTTAAAAAATACTTGATGAAAGTACATAGATCTGGTCATTATTGATTTCTACCATTGTTTTGTGTCATCAACTGAAAATAAAGGTAACATTACAGTAGAATAAAAAAACAGTATTTTAATTGCTCCTATGAGAATTTAATGTATTTTGATCATATCCAGACTCTTGCCCATCTCCTCTCAGATATACCCTCCCTCCTTATCCCACTTTATTTAATGTCTTCTATTGTTTTTTAAGGCCTATATCGTCTAATTTGTGTTCCCTAAATGTTCTTGGGTACAGGTCCATCCCCTGGAACCTAGTAATGTGGTGTCACATCCTTAAAGAAAACTGACTCTCTCTCTCCCAATTGCTCCTCTCCAAGGACTGGGGCTTCTTGCCCATTCCTCATCCATGATGGAGTTTTGTCTGACTTGGGCTTTCATTCTTAAACTATTTGAACCAGTCTCACAGTCCCATAAATGACTGTTCTTCTATGGCATGGCTACGTTTGCTCTGTCTCATTGCATCATTCTCTGATGATGAATTTTTTAGGGGTTCTGCATCTTTACATCTGAATCCATCCTACAGATAATTGCACTTCCTAAATATTTCCCAAAAGAAATAGCTAAAATGGCAACTCAGCATGACACAGTGATCAATGATTAGATGTGAGCAGGAGGATAAAGAGTCAAGGATGCTTCCAAAGTGAAGTTAACACGTGTCATAATTTAAAGAGATGGCAAAACAGAGGAGAATATTTTCAATGGGAACACAGCAATTTCAATTCTAGACAGGGTAAGTTTGAGATTTCTGAGATGTGGAATTAGAAATTTCAAATTCTACGCTCAGTGGTGGAAGGCTTCATATATAAAATTTGTAGGGAGAGAATGGAAATACGCTTTCTTTCTTTCCCTTTTCCTTTCTGTCTTTCTTTCTTTTCTTTTTTCTTTTTCTCATTTCTTTTGAGATGGCGTTTTGCTGTGTAATCCAGGCTAGTCTCAAATGTGTGATTTTCCTGCCTCTGGTTTCAGAGCATCAAAATCACAAATGTGCAACTCCACATCTAGCTGAAAAACATTTCACAGTCAGTATTTTCATTGTAAAATCTTCAGACTAAAAGCATCAACACCACCTGGAGAATTATTTAAAAACACAAACTTTGGAGCAAGGTCAGAGTCAACGACTAAAAACTTTGTCACCAACAGGTGTTTGAACATGTTTGCAGGTGATGAAATGTGGCATAAGCATGGGGCCATTGATTTAAGAGATTAATCACAGCAGTCTAACTCTGAGACAAGAGACTGAATGTGACCCAAGCTTCTAGAGAGATGCTTACACAGGTATACTGACAGTTTTGCATGGTCTGGGTTTCTCTAACATGAAGACATGAAAGGCTGGATTAGAAACAAACTTCTTATGGCTTCAATTAAAGCTGACTACAGTTTTATGCATATGACTTCGAGAGTAAATTGTTTGGTCTTTCTGAGCTTTGGTTCCTCATCTGTAAAATGTGCATACTAAGCATACCTTACTCGCTGAGTTCTTGTGATACTACAATAAGTTAATATGGAAAATACTTTGAGCTGTAATATATCACTTTGAAAATCTTTATTTGTTAAGAAATTCCTAAATTCTTGTTGCCTGTACAAGTTTGTCTCAGACCTCTTACCTATCAAAAGCCTTTACAGGTTGCTTGTAGCTTTTAGAGTGCTTGACCAACAGGAGGCTTTCAATAAAGATTTTAGTCAAGTGAATGAGCATTCCAGTCCTAATTTATTCCCCGAGTGTTGTAACTTTTATTATTGTTTCTTACTTTTAAACTATGCATTGTTTGTAAAGAATACTATTTTTATTTTATGTGTATGAGTGTATTGCCTGCCTGTAGGAAGATGCACCCCTGTCATGCAGTACTTGCAGAAATCAGAAGGGGGCGTAGGATTCCCTGGAACTGAGTTACAGATGGCTGTTAGCCTCCATGTGGATTCTGGGAATGGAATCCAGGTTCTCTGCAAGAGCAACCAGTGCTCTTACCCATTGAACCATCTCTCAAGCCCCTAAACTATGCACTGTCATACTTACGTCTGCTTCCTAATTATATTTGAAGTCCATACAGGAGACATATTTTGATGCACTGATCTTGTTCACCTATATAACACTTGGTAATTTTGACTACAGAAAAGGAATTTAAAAATAATGTGTGCACAGGCATGGTGACACACACGTTTTTATCCCACTTACTGGGAAGGCAGTAGCAGGCAGATCTCTGTGAGTTCAAGGCCAGCCTGGTCTACATACCAAGTTTCAGGTCAGCTGGGGTTATAGGGAGAGTCTGACTCAAAACAAAAACAAAAACAAAACAATAAGAAAATGCCCAAAATAACATGTGCAGCTCATAGATAGGTAAAATTTTGTGAAAATGGCTATCCCACCATAAGTAATCTATTGATTTAATGAACTCTCAATCAGAAGTATAGCTCTATTTTTCACAGACATAGAAAAAAAATCCAAGCATTGATATGGAAACAGAAAAGTTCTTGTGTAGCCAAAATAATCTTGAGCAATAAGAATCCAGTTGGAGATATCATCACTCCTGATTTCAAGTTATTCTATAGAGCCATAGTAATAAAAACACCATCGAACTGGCATAAAAACAGACACATAGATCAATGTAATATTGGCAGATACAAACCCAAACAACTACAGCCACCTCATCTTTTACAAAGAGGCCAGAAATAAACTGGATAAAAGACAGTTTCTTTACCCAAAGATGCTGGAAAAACTGTAATGCTACATGTAGAGGAATGAAGCTGGAACCTTCTTTCTCATCCTGTAAAACTAATGTACACCCAACTACAAATGGACCAGTGAACTTCAACATGAAACCCAAAGCTGTGAAACTGCTAGAGGAAGAAATTGAGAATATTCTGAAAGATGCGGGTGTAGCTAAATGTGGTAATGACTTTTCTGAGACTATCTTTTGTCTTACTTAATCTAGTAGCCAAAGTTTGTCTTATGTTTTCTGACCATTTGACACTATCTATTCAATATATCTTCTTACTGTGCAATCAGTTTATTTAAATTTATACATCTTTCAAGAAAACAATGTAAATAATCTTACTAGGCCCTGGAGTCCTCTTGTAATTAATTTTATAAATTAGGGCAAACTCATATCTTTAATCTAAACTATATTCCCTATTTCTCCTTCATAACACCTCTTTGCCTTTGTTTCAGACTAATGTGTGTGTATTTATAAGTATATGTTGGAAAATTATTGCTGGAAGCAATGAATTATCCACAGTATATGTTCCAAACAACATATGAGCCTACTTTGATAACATCTATTTATGGTTTTGAATGCTGTTCTGGATCAGAGGTTTCAGAAAAGGAAAATTCTTCCCTGATAAGACAAAGTTCCTCATTTATTTCCCATATCGTGCTGGAATGTATTGTTTAACTATATTAATAAACCCTATTTGGAGGAATGGGTCCAAGAGAAA
The DNA here is from genome assembly GCA_035773235.1 of Eospalax fontanierii. NCBI lineage: Eukaryota > Metazoa > Chordata > Mammalia > Rodentia > Spalacidae > Eospalax > Eospalax fontanierii. The sequence continues at coordinate 37,222,569 of CM069527.1, forward strand.
TAAAAAAGGAACAGTTCTGAGAACAGATTGGGCTTACTCCTGATTTAAACAACTCCAACAGTTAGACCTTCACTGTTCAGGCACTGCCTCATTGTGGTATCCTCTCTAAGTAAGAACTTTCTAAACAGGACTCCAGTCATTCATGAGATAAGGCCAACAATTAACAAATGGGACATCATGGGGACTGGAGAGATGGCTTAGTGGTTAAGTTCACTGGCTACTCTTGCAAAGAATCTGGGTCTGAGTCCCAGTACCCACATGGAAGATAACAATTGTAACTATAACTCCAGTTTCAAGGAAATCTGACATCCTTTTCTGATTCTCTGCAGGCATTGCGTGACACAGGTGCACTTAAATTGTAGCTAAAATTCCTCTTGGAAGGGATTTTGATTGGGATTGCATTAAATCTGTAAATTGCTTTTGGTGTAGTCATCATTTTCACAATATTTATTCTGCCAATCCATGAGCATGCGATGTCTTTTTCATCTTCTACACTGTTCTTTAATCTCTTTTTTCAAAGATTTAAGTTTTCGTTTCAGATATTTTAGCATCTCTGGTTAGGTTTCTTCCTAGATAGTTTTGAGGCTATTGTGAATGGAAGTGTTTCCATGATCTCTTTCCTGAACTACTTGTTATTAATATATAGAAAGGGCAGAAAATTTTGTAAATTGATTTTGTATCCTGCCAGAATGAAAGTGTTGATCATTCTAGAAATTTTCTGGTGGAATATAGGGATAATTAGTATTCCTTTTATTTTGTTAATTTGTCTTCCTGCTCTAGCTAAAGTTTCAAGCACTATGTTGAAAAGGAATGAAGATGACCTTTACTTGCTCCTGATTTTAATGGTAATTTCTCAATTTTTTCTCATATATAGTCTTAATTTTGTTGAGTTTATTTTCACTCCAGTCTAATTCTCTCTAGAACTTTTATCATGAAGGCATGTTGGATTTTGTTAGTGCCTTTTCTGCATCTAGTGAGATGATCATGTAATTTTTGTCTTTAAGATCATTTATATGCTTTATTACATTTATTGACTTACATATATTGAACAATCCCTCCATCTCTGTAGTAAAGCCAACTTCATTATGGTGGAGGTTGTACAAGAGTGTCCTCTGAGTCAGACAGAAACTGTCTTTCTGAATTCAGTTATGCCTGCTTGCCAAATATCCTCACAGTTGGACTTGTTAACTGTTCATGTTCCTTCATAGAAAGAGGGGAGGGAAAGTCACAGAATGCTCACCTGAGTTTCCAGCCACACCTTCCAACCCACAATGAGCAATTTGACCCTAACTGCACATAGTCTGAGGGAAGGGCTAGAGTAGATAGGCTAGGAAGACTAAGGAAATACCTTGCCATTTTATCTAGTTTGAGGAAGACATTATCCATGCTTGGGTGAAAATTGTCTGGTGCTCCTTGGGGCTGGGCCCCTTCTTGCTGCTGGTGCTGGAGAGAGCAACTGTTAGTCTCAGTTTCCTGAGTAAGCCAGATCCCGCTGACTGGGGTCTCCATCTCCCTGTTTCAGGGCCAGCCCCCCATTTTCTCAGCTCCAGGGCTCACATCTACTCAGCTCAGCTAGTCAGAATTGGCCCACAAAACCAACCAAAGAAATCCTTACGCTCAGATCATAATACAAAAACTCAAATAATATGAAAAACTAAGAAAATATATCTTTCATTTTATACTTCCAAAGCACAGTCCATCTTTGAGGGAAGCCAAGGCAGGAACTCAAAGCAGGAGCCTGGAGTTAGGAACTGAAGCAGAGCCCATGGAGGAATGCTGCTTACCTGGTTGCTTCCTCTGATTTGCTCAACTACCTTCCTAATACACTCCTGTCTGCCCTGCTGCCTTCGCATTACATTGCCCAAAGTGGGCTAGGAATTGAGACAGTCCCCTAAAGACATGCCCCAGGTCAGCCTGATGGAGGAAATTCTTCAGTTGAGATTTCCTCTTCCCACATGACTGTAGTCTGAGTCAAGTTTACAAATAACTAGTGAGAACAGTTCTATTCTGATAATCTATTTAAATTTTATTTCAAAATGACCCCATCAAATGTTAAATGACTATTCATGAAATTTGATCTTTAAATAAGATCCTTTAATTGAATATTATCTGAGGGATCTGTCCCACTCAGTGGAGTCTACTATCCTTCTAGCCATAAGGTTGTTTCCTATTCATAAGTGACTTGGTAAACCAGGAATTCTCCTAACCCATAGGGAAAGCCTGACTGTGGTTGACTGTTGAGCATAGAGCCCCACACTTGCCTCCAGTAATCCTTTGAGTGTCCTTTCTCCAGGCTCTTTTAAGAATAGTTATTTTCCTAAAAGCAATTTTCAATGTTGTCATAAATGCTAGAAGGGACAGAGGGACACTGGGAATCCACTGACAAGATTTTTTTCTTTTCCAGAAGGATGCATGCATTCTAAAAGAAAACAGAAAAGTATTTCACAACCCACCAAATATGGAATGGAAATAGAACCTTTGTTGTTTTTATTTTGATATCATCTCTTTGGAATTTCTATTTTTTTAAAAAAAGCTATAAATTAAATGTAACAAAAATACAATAAATCATGTAAATAATTTATAAATAAATAAAATGGAAAAAGTTTTTTTTAAAAGACATGATCATCGTAATTCTGTGTGAGAGTTCTGAAGAACATTTTGGAAATAAGAATACCCTGTTGAAGGATTGGAGAGATGACTCAGTGTTTAAGGGCACTTACTGCCCTTGCAGAGGACCTGGGTTCGAATCCTAGTACTGTCCATAACTACAGTTCCTCTTGTGACCTCTGTGGGTATTTCAGAATACAGGTACACTTAAGAATATGCATAATACATATAAAAATAAAAAAAAATAAATAAGAATATCCTGTAGAAAACACGAGTATGCTACATGGTTTGTAGGGATATTGATAACACAGCTAAGATTCTTTTCTTCAGAAAATACCCCAAGAATCCTTCTTTAATATCTTGAAAACATATTCTTACTCCTTCCTCTCTCCTCCTCACCATTTGCTCTGCTCAACTTTATAATTTGGATCTCGTCTCTATTTTACAAACTTCATAGAACAAAATGGTGCTCTCATCTTGGTCAAACTGGAAGGCTTCTTTTACGTTCTCATGTGCTCAAATTTATTGTGGAATTAAATCATCTTGTCCCAATGCCTTCTATTCTTCCCATTGCCTTGAACTTATAGTTTACTTCTCTTCTAGTGGCTATTGTTGAAAAATAAGAATTCCCTCACAATTCTCCCTCAGTTGAAACCCAGTCTGTGCATAAGAAACACCAGGGAAGTTTTGAGTACTAGTGATGCCTGGGTCCCTCTCCCAGAGGTTCTGTTTTAATTGTTCTTGGTGGCCCAAGTATTAGAAGTTCCTATAAGTATCTCCCCAGGTGATTCTAATATTCTTCTAGGATGGGAACTATCTTAAACTGTACCTCACCTTTTAGGAGAGACTGCTATTTTCTTTCAGCTGCCCTAGTGTTCTTATACTAATTTTATGCTGCGGAGTTCCATGACTGTGATGATAATAACCCCGGATGCTGGGACTGGGCATTTAGGGGAATTGTGCCTAAACGTGAGGCTTAAGAGGCTCCCTTGTGACTTTGTCATGTTATTATACGTTATACAATATTATGCATATCTGTTATACATAAGAGATCTCAAAAATTCCACTAGAAATCTAGAAATGATAAACACTTTCAGCAAAGTGGCAGGATACAAAATAAATTTACAAATATAACTAGCATTTTTATATACCAATTATGATTAGTTGGAGAAGGAGGTCATAGAAATCCCCTCATTCAAAATTTCCTCCAAAAATAATAGAAATAAACCTAACTAAAGATCTTAAAGGTCTCTACAATGAAAACTTTAAATCTTTAGAGATTAAGAAAGACACTAGAAGATGGAAAGGCCTCCCATGATTATGGATTGGCAGAAGTAATATTGTGAAATTATAATGATAATTGTATCAGAAGCAATTTACAGATTCTGTGAAATCTCAGTAAAAATCCCTGTGACATTTTTCATAGAAATAGAAAACACCATCCTAAAATTTATATGGAAACACAAAAGATCTTGGATAGTCAAAGTAATGCTGAGTAAAAAGGACAGTGCCAGAGGGATTGCCATACCATATTTCAAACTATATTGCACAGCTGTATTTCTAAAAACAGCATGACATTGTTAGAAGAATAGACATGTAGACCAATAGAATATCCAAACATAAGTGCACACAATTTCAACCACCTGAAGTCTGACAAAGATGCCAAAAATACACACTGGAGGTCAGACAGCATCTTCAACAAATGGTGCTGGGAAAACTGGATTTCCACATGTAGAAGAATGAATTAGACCCATATTTATCATCCTCTATGAAAATAAACTTCAATGGATTAAAGACCTCAATCTGAAATCTGCAACGCTTAAAATGTTAAAAGAACACACAGGCAATACCTTTCAAGGTAGGTGTAGGAGAGGAATTTCCAATGTTTCATTGGCTCAGGAACTAGGGACAATAATTGAAATTTGGACCTCATTAAAGTAAAAAACTTCTTCACAGTAAAGAAAACTACCAACTGAGTGAAAAAGAAGCCCACAGATTTCGAGAGTCTTTATCAGTTGTGCATGATAGAGCATGGGTTTCCAGAATATGAAAAGAACTCAATAAAGAAAGAATCAAGAAAGTTTATGATCCAGTTAAAAAAATGGGCTACAGACCTGACCTGAGAGTTTTTAATAGAAGAAATAAAATTGACTAAGGAATGCTTAAAAAATGTTCAATGTCCTTAACAATCAAGGAAATGCAAATTAAAACTCCCTTAAAATTTCATCTTACCCCAGTCAGAATGTCTAGGATCAAGAAAACTTAAGACAACACATGCTGTCAAAGAGGAAGGGAAACCCTTATTCACTGCCAGTGGCATTGCTAACTGGTGCAGCTGCTATGTAAATCCGTGTGGAGAGCACCTAAAACATGAAAATATTACTACCATATGGCCCAACTATGCCACTCTGGCATACACCCAAAGAACTCGATGTTACAGAGATGATGTTACAGAGATACTTGCTTATCCATGTTTGATGCTGCTCTTTACACAACATCTAGGTAAGAAAATAGGCTAAATGTCCCTCAATAGATAAATGAATAATGAAAATGTGGTACATTTACATTTTGGAGTTCTACTCAGTGGTAAAGAAAAAAAGAAATCATGAAATTTGCAGAAAACTGATGAAACTAGAAACATTTATGCTAAGTGAGGTAACCCATACTCAGAAAACCCAGCAAAGTCTGTTCTGCCTCTTTTGTGGATGCTCGTTGCAAATCCTTATATGTAAGTTTATATCCTGAAGCAACCACAGGAGCCAGGAAGATGGAAAGTAATCAAGGAGGAAGTGAGAAAAAGAAGGTCGAGAGAGGGGGATCATAGGAAACAGGCGTTACTAAGGGGAGAAGGGGAAAATGCAGAGTGCTCTAACTGAAGAGGGATGATGGAAAGCTATACAAGGGCAGAGAGAGGAAAAAGAGTTAATAATACCTTAGTAGTTAATAATACTTTAGCATTAACCAAAGGGAAATGTAGTATTTATATACTAATTAAAATACACATATAATAGAAATGTGAGTGCTGATGGCTGTATAATAAAAATCACAGTGCCAGGTGTGGGAACCTCCTTTTCAGTTGTTGTTCAGAGTAGTCCAAGATACTCCCAGAATAAATCAGGCTATCAGAAGATACCACAAAAGGGGCCAGGAAGAAAATCAATCAGTGATCCTATTCAGCTATCAAATCTATGAACCCCAACAATGATTGGCCCAGCAAATTATCTCTATCAGTGCAATTATTGGCACTTTTATCTTGGGGGTAATCAACAGCTAATTGGCCTGCTCAATGGGATGGAAATTATGCATGGTACTATAAACATAGCCAAGTATATAGACCCTAGAGAAAAACCTACTTATATTACTTCCCTAGACCATGTAATTTCTTACGGTATTCTGATTATATATCTGTATAGTAAATATGGAATTCTCTCTGAGGTTTTTTTTTTCAAGTCCCGCCATCTGACCAATAAGGGGGAAGGAAGGCAGGGAGAGAAGGGAAGAAAGGAACATGGCGGCAAGCCGGAGAGTGGCGCCGGGATTGCTAAAAGCCATTCAGGAGGAGGAGTGCCTGGGTCCTGGGTCCACACAGAAGGCCAAAACCCAGGAGGTCACCTTCCAAGTCCCTGCGTTCCTAAGGATCATATGAGTGGAAGTGAAATGCTGGCTGGGAATCGACAGAGCCCTGCGGACAAAGGGCTCTGTGCCCTGGGACAAAAAGACTTTTGCGCAACCTCTGTGACTGTTTTAGGCGGGTGAGTCACTGGTAAAAATGACTTTATGGCTCACCGGAAATAAATCAATCCTCTATAAAGAGCATTCTCCATTCGGTCAGTCGGTTCAGACCTGGAGGGTGGGGTGAGGCTGAATGCCGGGACCCACCATGAGAAAATTTATGCAACAATATCCTTATATTTACAGACAAGTGTGCCTCTCGCCACTCATCAAAGAAGCTTATTATTAAAACTATTACAGTTCTGCAACTGATCAAATGCAGAGAATAAGTTGTTTGTGACATGCATGCTCAACCTTAAGTGACACATCTACTGTGCAACCTCTATACCCCAGGCTCAGGAAACATCAGGTAAGGGGGCAGAAGAATATAAGAGCCAGAGTGACAAGGCACCGGCTGCTAGTTAATGCATTCTAGACATGACAGGGAAGCTGACCTAATGAAATCTCCAGTGTGGTAGTCTAACAAGATCTGTACAATGACAAAATGAGTAGAGATGACAAGGCAGATGGGGAACATCTCATGAGCTTCTACCTTAAGATGAACAGCTGCAGGCAATCAATGGATGCTGAGGAAGGGAGAAACCGTTTTCTTCAGGAGTGAGCTCCATGAGAGGTTATCTAGTCAAAATGTACAATAATACAGAAGTATTACCAAATTAACTTGATGCATATCATATCATATCATATATATGTATATGTAACAATAATAATAGAAGAAGAGGACAAGAAATTGAGAGAAAGAGGGGCATGGGAGGGTTTGAGGAGGTGTGAAGGAATGGAAATAATTCAAAACAATACTCAGGAAGGATTTTTTTTTTTAATGCAAGGGAGTCATTTTCATCTGTGAATGCGCTGGACTTTTTAGATGTCATGGTGAATGCATGATTAGACAAGTCCCTGTGGCCCAAACATATGCCATAATAGAATAAGTAGAAAAGGAGAAAGATCCAATTTCAAAAAGAACATGAAATGTTCATGACTCAGGAATGTAATAAAGACACAATACAGTAAACTGAGTGGAATTCTAGATGTATTCGTCTGTGGTCAGATTGTGGTCAAATTGCTTCGCATCTGGGACCTTCTGTGGGAAACTACCGGAAAAAAAAATGGTGTCAGAAGTCAGAGATTGGGATGGTATTGTTTCCCTTGGGAAAGGAAGTTTAAAAATTAAACGAGAGACATTATCTCTGGGCTGAATCTTTGTGTGTAGATACAGAAAGAAAGAGACCCACTGTAAGTCAAGTGCCTCTCCTCCTTTTGTGGCCAAATCTGAAAAATTTATAATGTCTCCATAACGAGGACCCCAAGCTACTACTGTCTGCACTCCCTGAGGGGCTTCATGAAACAACTGAAAGAAACAGTAGACTGGAAGGAATATAGAGAAAAAGAGATCACTGAAAACAAAGAAAATAAATGTTTTATTCAGAGTGTACTTTCTATCTCCCCATACCTCCAAAAGTCATGAAGAAACAGAATGCAAGGACAACACAACATGATTGATAATATAGTCAACTAGAAAGCTTCAGACGAGAAAGACTGAAGATAAATATTCTCAAGATCTTGAAAGACTTGTATGAGTGACTGTTCGATAGTTAGTTTTGTCAAGTTGACACAAGTTAGAATCACCTGGGAAGAGATCTCAACGAGGAATTTTCTAGATCAGACTGAACTGTGGGCGTGCCTGTGGTGGATTGTTTCATTTAGTTAATACAGGTGGAAAGACAAAGCCTCCCGTGGCCTGGCACTGTTCCCTAGGCAGAAGATAGAGATTATCTACTAGTGGAGAAATCAAGCCGGTCACAGCAAGCAAGCAAATAAGCATGTGTGTACTCATTCTCTGTGATCTTCACTGTGAATGTGATATGACGAGCTGTTTGAAGTTCAAGCCTTGACTTCCCCATAATGAAGAACTGGAACCTGGAATTTTGAACTGCAATGGGCCGCTTTATTCTCCTTGATTGGTTTTGCTGTGATATTTTATCACAAGAACAGAAATGAAACTAGAGCAAATGGTTTTCACTTCAAAAAGGTGATAAGTTCATGACTTAGTTTTCTTATTACTGTGACAAATATCTGACAAATCAACTTAAAGGAAGAAGGAAGGATTTATTCTGATTCACAATTCTCTGGCAGAGAAGACATGGTTACTGGAATGGCTTGTGGCTGCTTGCTCACATCTTGGTGGATCTGGAGGCAAAGAGACTTGTGTTGGATTGGGGGCTGGGCTATACCCATAAGGCCCACCACACAATGGCCAACTTCCTCCAGCAAGTCCCCATGTCTTAAAGTTTCTGCAACCTCTTTGAATTGTGTCGCTACACACAAAATAAATATTTGGTCAAGTCTGTAGCCTGTTTTTTAATTGGGTCATAAGCTTTCTTGAGTCTTTATTATTTGCATATTCTGGAAATCCATGCTCTATCATGCACAGCTGGTAAAGACTCTCTTGAACTCCGTGGTAGTTTTCTTTACTGCACAGAAGCTTTTTACTTTAATGAGGTCCCAAATTTCAATTGTGTCCAACTCACAAGCCCTCAGAGGACCTTTCATATCCATTATAACATTATACCCCTGTCCCTCATAAGCTCATGGCCATCTCATAATCCAAGATGCAATCAGTCAACATCAACAGTTCCCATAGTCTTAGTCTTTAGTCTTATGGTTCAAAGTATCTTCCTAGTCTCCAGTCTTACATTTGCTATACTTCAACATATTTTCCGGGATTCAAGCCAAACTTTCAACTGTGAGCCCTGTACAATCAGAAAACATGTTATATAGGTTTATACTTTCAGTAATACAGTGACATAGAGTAACAGTCCTATTCCAAAATGGAAGAATACAAGCAGAGCAAAGAAAGATTGGACCAAAGTAAGGCAAATACCCACAGAGCAAACACTAAATCCTGGACCTCTGTGCCTACCATCTCGAATTAATGATGTCATCATCTGTGTGCCAGTGGGTTCTGTGGTCTGCAACACATCTGACCTCTCTTTTGGACCAGCTCCACCCCATTCCTTCAGTTTTCCTAGGTATATGTTCCATGGGGTAAGGTCTGAAATGAGTGCCCATTCTGCTACAGTCTGTGAGCCAACTGAATCATAAGACTGATCCCAGATTCATTAGGAAGAGACATAGACTCAGCTTCTTCTTGATATGCATGTCACTGCAAAAATCATGCAAGAGGGAAGATGGTGCTGTGATCATGTCTGGAAACACAATGTACTCTAATAATAATAAACTGAAGAAACATTATGGAAAAATAGTGATTTTGAAAACATTATTAAGGTATGGAGCTAGAAAGCAGCATGAACAGAGTCAACATGAAAAATCAGTTAATAGAATAGACTGATACAGAATAAAGTTCAGGGAAGGACAAGGAAGCAGTAGTTGGTGAGATACTTTCCCCCAAACTAAAGAAAATAACGGGTCATAAGATCAAAGTAACCGGGGGAACAACAGTAATCTAAGCAATAGATACAAATAGAGAATGTAGAAAGTGCATGACACTGCAGACCCCTTAAGCCCGAGTTTATGAACTGCACACTTTACTAATGGGAAAGCAGCAAAAGGCAGAGATATGAGAAACAATGGCAAACACAGAAATTGACAGAATACATTGGCAAATTTAATTTCATGCAGTTAAAGAATTGTCTACATCCCTTTAAAAGTTCTTCATAATAAAATTATAAGTAAACAGTAGCAGGAGGCAATGCTAAAGACTAGCAGTGTCCTTGCCAAATGAAGATCAGGATGAAGAATAAGGTTTGGGTAGAACACTTTACAATTAATTATGTGTTGAAACTTAAGATCTAACATTAAAAATGTACAGAATACAGAATATTTTGTTAACATCAAAAAGCGAGGAATTACAAAGGAAAGAAGCATGGTATGAGGATGCATTTCTGTGGTACCAGCACTTGTGGAGGCTTAGGCTGAAGGATTGGAAGGTCATGAGTTCAAAGCCAGCCTGAGCTACAGGGTGAGAGGCCTTGTTTGAAAAGAATAACAGGTGATGGTACAGTGACAGAGTGGTTGCTTCACCTGTGTGCAGCTCCGGATTTGACTGCCAATGTCTTTCTAACAAATCAAGATAAACAAACAGCAAAAAAGTTGTAAGTTATAAATGAAACGTTTCTAAAATGTTAGAAATATAAATCAATTAAATAAGCTTCTTAAAAATGAAACATTATACTTTTTGCTTAGAGCATTTATTTTTAATAACACTATGTTCTTTGAGAATTTCATAGAATGTGTTTTGACTAAATTAAGCCCCTTCCTCATCTGACAATTAGACTTTAAAAAAATCAGCTTTATATTACTCACAAATACAAAGAAGTCCTACAATATGAAAAATATTTTAAAACAAATTAGTAGAGGCAGTGAAATTCTACATTACAATGAGTTTCCATGAAATTTTTGTTCTATCCACAGTACACACTCTAGTCTCAAATTGATGTTGGAAAGACAATTAGACAGTCACATAATCATGATAGATTTGAAGGTATTCTACCAAAAGTAGGTAGTATCTGATGTAACATTCCACAACGTGATAATAATGGAATAGGTCTTTGCATGCCTATCGGTTACAGATGTTACAAGATACCAACTTTTTATACTGGAGCACCTCTCAACCCCCAGCAATTCCTCTAAATTGTGAACTATCAAAAATATTTATGACACTGATGATGTATCAAGTTAAGCTGGTGAACAAGAATTCATATAATTTCTAGTATGTACAATAGAGTCAGAAAATTAAGCATTTTCATATACTTGTAAAATTTAAATTATTATAAACTTTTGGTGCTATAACTTGGTAATATTTTTTAAAAAACATCTTGGAATGTTGCATATATTCTTCAGTAATTATTGTTAGCAATATAATTATGCAAAATGGCAGTAATTGCTCATGATTATTCAGAATGCAGTTACATGTAAAGGGAAAAAGATTCTAAATGTCCTGAAAATATTGAATAAATAAAAATTTATTTTTAATTCTATGATAAAATAGTATGTAAAATTAAAAGAGGTGTGTAAGTGACTTTGTTGATAGCTTGTGTTTTTAGTAAATGTTACCTGTAGTTATATAGACATTCTGTGGATTTAAGTATTTCTTTAAAATTAGAACATAGTATCAGAATCTTTTTAAATCAAGCTCTAGGCAGTCATAGACCAGATCAGATATGAAAAGAAATGTGGAGTTTATGAGCCATTGCCATTGCATAGATAGCCAATGTTAGAAAAATGTCTGTTATGTGCTGTATGGGGTGAAAAGTAGACTTACTTAGGAATGTACATTGACAACTAAAATATTTTGTAAAGAGTATTCAGACCAATATATATATTTGAATAAAGATATTAATGTGTATGTCAAAAGTAAATATTTTGATGTGATGTTATTATGTGTTTTATTTTCCTTTCCTGTAGGACATATACATTACCACCAAGGTAAAAAATTTTTAAAAGATTTGTACCTCATATATAAATATCAACATTTAATAATCTAAGAATCTTTCCACATACTGAATCAGTTTTTCCTTAAGTTCTTCCTGTGTTTGAATCTCCTTCAGAATTTGACATTTGCTAGAGTAATCTGTGTCTGTGCATTTCTCTCAACTAGACTGTCATTTTCTGGAGGGCAGTGACTCATCTTACTCAACTCGACTAGATTTCTTTTAATAGATGCTATGACCTATTTTGTAGAGTTGAATTGAATTAACTATAGGAACATGTTTTCATCTAAGTTCAGCACAATAAATCCATATACCTTATGCTCAAGTATTGGGTCAGTAATTGGAAGCTGAATCCATGTGGTGATAAAACTCCGAGGCTTTCTCTTGTTAGGCTTTCTCCAGACATTTTCATTTTGTGTAATCAAAGACAGATATATTACTTCTCTTTGAGAGTTTGGCAAGATGGATATTTTAATTAAGGTAGAGAACTTAGGTGACAATTTTCAAGATTTTTGTCTGTAGACTAAGAAATACTCATCTTTCCAAAGGGTTAGATATAGATGGCTTTTGTCACTGAACCCCCATAGTTATAGTGTGTCATGTTAAGAAAGATGGACTGGAAATTATTACTCCTATGGGCAAAATGCTCAATGATCCAGAAAAGCAGTTACCTAATGTTCTATCTTTGTCTACATCTAATTTGTGATAGACTGCATTTGCAAGGGGAGCACTCTGAAGGCAACACCAGCAGTGGTAAGAAAAAAATCCAGGATATATTCAATGGAACATAAAACATGAGATGTTTCCCTGGGTCTGAAAGGAGGCATTGGAGCTGAAGGTAGAAGCATCATTATTTCCAGGAAAATGAAGCTAAATACTATATCAGCTAATTTTTCCTTAAGCTTAAACAATTACATAACAACAAATAAGCATGCTAAAATCTTTGGTATGCATTGTTTTGCTTTTATAGTAGTCATTACCAAACCATTTCAGGAAAGAAAATGTACAGTCTTATTAATGATCTTCAAAGAAGAAAAATACATAACCTTTTTGGGTCAATCATTCTGGAGTTGAACAATGCTTGCTTTAAACAACAAAGAAAAAAAATTATATATATATATATATATATATATATATATATATGACAGAAAAATTGAAGTCTATGCCCTTTTGTTCTATGCTTAATAGATGTGGGACTAGTGATCCCAGTTCTCACTATTATAAAACTTAATCTGTATGACAACTGGCACTAACACTGGAGTTATAATTATTAGGAAAATGTCAAGAAGATTTAGATGTCTCTAAAGTTCACTGTACTCTTTCTCATTATTGTAGTTTATTAAGGTGATCATTGGGTTGGTAGAATCTTGTATGTAACCACATGAACTAGGATATCTTGCAAGTACAATGCCAGCAAAATTAACAAGTTTTCCTATTTTTTTCTTCTTCAGAATAGTTTCTACATTTTCTTCTCAGTTGTAAATAATCTTGTCTATCATTTTAAAATTTTTAATATTTATTTTTATTTTATGTGTATGAGTCTTTGGCCAGCATGTCTATAAGGACATTCATGCATGAAACTCCCACAGAAGTCAGAAGAGGGCACTGGATCCCCTGGAACTGGAGTTGTGAACAGTTGTTAACTGCCATGCAGGTGCTGGGAACTGAACTCAAGTCTTAACCACTGAGGCATCTCTCCAGGCCATGTCCATACTTTCTGTTTAAAATACTTTATTTTTGAAATTTTAGGACAAGAAATAGAGAGCCTATTGCTGGAAAATACTTTCTAAAAAAATCTGCACACATCTCACCATCTGGACAACTTAATCTCACAGTCTCATAATCTGGAGAATTTAAGGGCTCGGGAGTTGAAGTAAGCAGAAGAACTAAGGCAGAACATGAGGCTCCTCACCTCTTGTCTAGGGCAAGAAGTCTTTATTCCATGGTTCTGGCCCTACTGCTGTACAAGGTTTTTTGTTAGACACACTCGTACTTTAAGACTTGTAGGATTAACTTTTATAATACAGACATATCTAAAGACTTTTACCTAACCTTGCAAACAAAAAGTTACTGTTTATAATGTAAACAAGCTCACTGAACCCTGTGCTCCTCTTGTGACCTGGGCACCTGTCATGTATCCCCCAGAACTCCACTTTGCCCTCCACCCAAGATGGTGAATGAATGTGGGTATGAATGATTAACATATCAAAACGTTAGAATCAGCATGGTTTTCTTATTGAAAACAATGGGAAGAACTGAGCAATCTATCTGTAATGAGAGAGAGAGACAGAGAGCGAGAGAGCGAGAGAGCGAGAGAGCGAGAGAGCGAGAGAGCGAGAGAGCGAGAGAGCGAGAGAGCGAGAGAATTCTACAGATCAAAAGGCAAGATTCTCTGACAAGATAAAGATGAGTTTGAGCTTCTGCCTCCCCAGTTCATGCTGGAGATACTATTTGAATAAATGAATGACTAAAGCTACCTCCGGGGCAGTTCCATGAAGCAGCTGAAGGAAATAGGTTCTCAGAGTTCAAATTCACTCTTGGCCTTAAAATGAATGCTATTGCTAAGAGTCAGTCCGTTTCCTTATTCAGGTGTAACTTTAAATGTGACTTAGAAAGGCCACAAAGGCTTAAGTTCCTATGCTCTAAATATGGTTCTTTTGACCTGTGTTAATCCATTACTGCCGGTTCCTGGCTCATAAGATAATAGTCAAAAGTAAGCATTTAGAATCTTTTGTAAGAATAATTTGATAGAGTAATTTATATATGTTGAATATAATGAAGAACAATTTGGACTTATTTTTTTGTTTAATTTTGTAATTTTGTATTTCTAGTATTTAACTTCTGCTACATTTTATTTATTTATTAATATTTTATTTATTATTTTTAATGTTGTTTGTATGAGTATATTGTTTGCATGTAGGTAAGTGCACCCGTGTCATGCAAGCCCACAGAGGTCAGAAGAGGGCGTCGGATTCCAGGACCTGGAGTTTCAGATTTTTGATAGCCACCATTTGGTGCTGAGAATTGAACCAGGTCCTCTGCAAGAGCAGTCAGTGCTCTTAACCACGGTGCCATCTCTCCAGACCCTTGTTGTATTTTATAAATGAAATGGTCTTCACTGGACTGGAAATATAAACAGAGATGTGTTGGGAAGCACTGTTCTAAGCAGAGCATTAACATCCTAACAATTTATGGGGCGTTGACAGAATAGTGTACTTATAATCTTTTCAAAGTATTTAAAAGGAACAAGATTGATATAGATAGATATTGTAGTTGAACCTGGGCATTTAATGTAGATGGCTTATAAAAAACAAAGTTTGGAAAAAAAGATCATTGACTTAGGACACAATTTTATGGTGCCTACTAATTTTTCACTGTAGTTTTTAAATACACATCTAAATATATGATTTTGTTTCTTTATTTGAAATTTCTACATACATTAGTACATCTCCACACCTCCTAGCCAAGTTTATTCTAGTTTCCAGTCAAATGTCATCTTCATTGTAAAAAGTCAGATTCAATCCTCTGGGCTTTATTTTACCTCTAGATTCAGCAAGAATAATTGCTTTCCATTATCCAAGTCAAAGAAAAACTCAAGGATGCTTGAACACAGTATCAATCACAGTGAAATATTCCTGGTGATTTCTTCCTGGCTTGATAATGATAACCGCCCTGTCAGACGGTACAGTCTTTTATTAACCCATATAGCACAATAAGGGCATACTCCCAGAAACACCATCAAACATAGCTAAACCTGAAAGTGAGAAAACTGAACGGTGACTAAGAGCTCTAAAGAAAATTGTGCAGGTTCTAAATGCCAGGTCGGAGTGCAAGGCGGCCCAAGCTCAGGGAGTCAAGGCTGAATGTGTGCAGACTCAGCATGAAGTTGTCCCATCTCAGGGTGTCAAGCCTTGATGTGTGCAGACTCAGGCTGGGAGCTGATGCTCTTTCTCTCATCGTGAATGCCCTATCCACCTCTACACCAACCCGCAACATTACTTTACCTGTCGAGTCCATTCTAAGGCTTTCATTCTCTGCGTACCAAGAGGGCTTTGTGTAGAATTCAGTAGTTCTTTTCTGGTTTTATTGTATTTTTTTGCTACATATTTGCCTGTCAGAACTTTCCAATGAGCAGCATATCAGGCAAGAACTGTGTTATGTACTCATTTGCATTCTTAGCACCTCGTGTATAATGATCACTCCATAGTGTTTGCTGAAAGAATGAATAGATTGCTGTCTGATTTTCCATTCAGTTCTTCTGAGGTATAAAATTTCTGTCTGGAGCCAACTATCACATTTATTCATTAATCATAAAATTTACATGGGATCACAGTACTTCTGTTGACCAGCAGGCTTACAGTTTCTTCCTGCAAATATCTGAAAGCAACAGAAAGTACAAAAAATGGTTAGAGTAGAAGTTGCTTTTGTCAAGAACAAAGCTCACATGTGCATTCCTCTTTCTGGTACTATTTTATTAGTTCCCCTGCTTAGCCTGTACTTGTCTTCACAGCCCAGCAGGGAGCTGATTGACCCCTTCCTCTAGTAATATGAGGCAAATCCCTTGTCTTCCTGAATCTAAGACTGAGTCATATCCACCACACACTATTCTTGATTCTTTTTCCTTGCCATTTACTTGGAATATCTGTATATGTACATTACAAAATCTGAAGTAAATATTCTAAATATGGAATGCTGATGACATTCCAGGTGCATACTTTGTGGAAAAGATAAATGGGTTAATAAATTATTCCATTCCTAGTGCTGTCATTAATTGAATAATCACTCTACTACATCATTTAATGTTTATTTGATGAGCTATTTTATTCTTATATTACAGATTAAGATAGTGAATTTGGGGAAGATTGTGCTAATTGTTCAAGATCTTACTACTTGTAAGGAATAGAGTGAAGATTTAAATCTAGTGTAAATTCCAAGTCTGCACATGTAATTGTGTAATTGTGCCATGATGTCTTAGCATGGAATGTTCTTCCTTCATATTTCCCTTTTCTACCTTATCTAGAAATTTCCCCGTGAGGGAGAAAAGTGAATTTTCTTTTTTGTTCTTTCTTTTTAATTTTTTTTTTAATCTTTTTGAGACAGACTCTAACTTTATCCCAGGCTGGCCTGGAACTCACTATGTAGACCAGGCTGGCCTTGAATTCAGAGATCCACCTGCCTCTGCCTCCTGAGTGCAGGGATTAAAGGTGTGCATCACCATGCTGAGCTCTATGAATGTTATTTTAAAATTATGTTTGATAAATTTATCTTGTACTATAGCTGTCATACATATACTATTTCCTATAATACCGACAAATGATATGCAGGATCCTTTTGTGTGTCTATGAATGTGTTTGCATTCATGTTTTTGTGAGTAGACATGTCGATGGGAGTTAGTGTGCTTGAATGTATGTGTGTGTGTAGAGACCAGACAACAGCCATAGGTGTTCTTTCTCAGGAGCCAGTCACCTTTTTTTGTTCTTTTAGACACAGTTTCTCACCAGAACTGACTGTATAGACTAGGCTGTTTGGTCAGCAAGTCAGAGATTTGCCTCTCCACCTACCCAGCCCTGGGATCTTCTGTAAAGTTCTTATAAGTCATTTTTTTTTCTGGCTTTTTCTCACTATTCTCCCAAGCTAAGTTAATGAACCATTTACTGTATAATTTCTGTTATTGTCTTGTGCTTCCTTTCTCAAACGAATCACATTTCAGCCTTTTGACACTTATATAGTCATGTATAAATTCTCAAATCTAATAGCTAGTTCCCTCATAGAAGACCCTGGAAATTTCATAAACACTGTGCTGGGAAAATAGCCAGGCACTTGCTTGAGCTCACTTAAGCCCCTTCAGCTCTCTTTCTACTATGGCTTGATTTTTTTCCTCTCTCTTCTTTCATGAAACCTGTTGAGTTTCCTATTATATTTCATTTCATTAACCTGATTTTATTAGTGTTATCCTTGATAAGTTCTCCATAGAAAATCACAAACAAAAATCAAAACAAAGCAGAAGCTACAGCAATGTGCCCCCTTACCTTTCCTACAATGAGAAATAAATCATACTGAGCCAGAGTCCTGTTTTTCTTCAAGCGAGTGATTCCTTGTCTATCTTACTCTGAAGATGATGGACACTAAGCAGGCAGTGGAAATTGCCTGCTGTCCTTATGTGCTAATGATTCTTTGATGAAGTTTTTCTCATAAAGAGAGAAATATCTCCAATCTGTTGAAAAAATCAAAATCGAATATATCTGTGAGAAGGGTATCAGGATTTTGTGTGTGCCTGTGTGCTTGTGATTATGTTCGTGTGTGTGTGTGTGTACATGTTGAAATAACAGATCGACACTGGTTGTCCCCCTCAGTTGCTTCACTGCCTTATTATTTTTAATGCTTTTATTGATCCAGAGTTTTATACAATGTATTTTGATCACATTCACACCTCTCCCTCACCCCACCCTGGGTTTGATGTCCTGCAATGTGATCTGTCTCTTACTTTAAAATTTTTGTTTGTTTGTTTTTAAAGGTCTATCAAATCCAGTTTGTGCCTCCCAAATGCTCTTTGGTGAGGGTCCATCCCCTGGAGTCTGGTCAACCCACCAAGTATCATACCACTCAGGAAAACTGACTCTCTCTCTCTTCCAGCACCCATCAGTTGTCAATAGATCCCCAGCTAGGGCTGGGGCTTCACGCCCACGTTCTCCATGCATGCTGGGCACCAGTCTGGCTTGGGATTTTACAGCTCTTGTGTATGCTGTCCTAGGCACTGTGAATTCAAATGTGCAGTGATCCTGTGATGTCCAGACAGCATATTTTTCTTGTGAAAGTCTACCAGCTCTGGCTCTTACAGTCTTTCTGCTCCTACCTCCCTCAGTATCTACCTAAGGATCCCTGAGTCTTGGGAAGAAAAGATGTGGTATAAGTGTACCATTTAAGGCTGAGTGCTTTATAGTCTCATATTCTCTGCACATTGACCACTTGTGAGTCTCTTTGCTCGTCACCATCTGCTGCACGAAGAAACTTCCTTGATGAGAGTCAAGAGATGCACTAAACTATAAGTCCTTATAAGTCCTTTGATGCCTATTCAGCAGAATTATAGTAGCAGGTCTTCCCTGTGGCCTATGACCTATCTAGCCTCAGGTTCCTGGTCCTGATAAGTGTCAGGTGTGGACTCCCATTTTATTTTGGACAGGTCTCTTATTGAACCTAAAGTACTCTAATGCTGGCCAGAAAGCCCCAGGAATCCTCGTCTTTGCTTGCCTCGTACTGGGTTACAGACACATGCTGATACTTCTGTCTTTTTATGTGGGGGTTATGGATCCAAACTTAGATTCTCATGCTTATGGACTAAATACTTTACTGGCTGAGCTATCTCTGTAGCTTCTTAATATGGATTGTTGCGTCTCATCCTTATGTAATTACTTTTTCTATATTTGAGACTATCTACTTACTCTGATAACCCTATTCCTTAAGGAGAACTAACAGTTAATTCAGCTTATTTCAATGGAACCCCCTGATGGCCAGTTTTAACTGTCAGCTTGACACAGTCTAGAATCGCCGAGTGAGATAGTCTCCAGGAAGGAGTGTCTTAATCAGGTTAACCTGTGACATTGCTGGGAGGGGTATCTTTAGGGAGTGGTGACCACCTACCCACTCACTGGTCATTAACTGAGCAAGAACAGAAAAAGTCAGCTGACAGCAAGCGTCCCTACATTTCTCTCGGCTTTTGACTGCGGATGTGAGCAACAGCTTTAAGTTCCTGCTGCCTTTACTTTCCCCCAGTGATGAACTGTAACTTGGAACTGAGAGCTGAAATAAACCTTCCTCCCCTAAGGTGCTTTTGTCAGAGGATTTTATCACAGCAACAGAAGAGGAAACTGGGACAAACCCATGCCTTGAATCATGTCAACTTTTTGACTACCATTGCTACATTTAGATTTTCTGTTTTTCTTGCGATTCTAATAATGAGGATTAGGCAAACTAAGCAGCAGAACATTCCCTGATGATTTCATAGCAAGAGAGCTTTCTGCCTTAAAGACCTTTCTTGTAATCATGTTGTTCTCACACAATACACTGGAATGTGGCCACCAGAGATCTGTGGAGGAATAGAACAGGCTCAAAATATAAACACTTCAGTCACAAGTGTTTTCCTTTGTGAAGATGGAGTTTAAAATAAACCAAGCTAGATAACCAGAAAGAAGATCACATTAACTCTGATTATCTGATCAGAGTTGATTACAGATCAAGAAAGGCATCAAAGGCCATGTAAGAGTGAAACAGTAAATGACAGGAGGGCTAATGGGGGGGGGGGAATGAGTGTTGAGAGAATAAGAGCTTCAAAAATATGATTATCTTCAGTATACAGTAGTGTTCTAGACACTGTGATACCCTGGATGTATAGGCCCTGAGATAGAGGTAGGACTAATGTATGGAAGGGCAGGACATCACAACATTGAGGTCACTCATAACTTTCAAATACATCCTTTGCAAATGATAGGGCTAGGGAAAAAAGGTATGATCAGGGACTATGCTATATGTAAAAATGGGAAATGTTTATAGAAGTTGAAATGAAGCCAACACTGTCATTCTGTAATTGGCAGATGCTTCTGAAGCTGACAGAAGTGACGCTCTTGGAAGATGATGAGACTTTAGACTGAGAAGCTCAGAAGATGTTCTTCCATGATTCTAAAAGTGGCATTGGGATGTAAAACTCATGTCTGTTTAAGTTCTGGCTTGGAAAAGGTAAAACCATGGTGTAAAGCTTATCTCTGATTTTAATGAGGGAATCTAGGGTTTCCCTGCTGAGGTAAAAAGCCTGGATGAAGCTGGTTTGGAGAACAGTATTGAGAAAGTTATGGTTTCAAAGAAAGCGAAGCTCATGTATTTGAGACATAGTTCTTTTTCTGAGAAATACCAGGGGAACCAATGCTTTATGAAGCCCACATACATAGATATATACACACTAATCACCAACACTTCTAATTGTATGAAAAGAACTGAGAGCAAGGGCTGAACAGTTAGCTCAGTGGATAAAGTCTTCTTCTTGCCAGCCTGAGGATCTAAATTTGATTCCTAGAACCTATGTAAAAAGTAAACAAACTAATAAACCCCGGCATGCACTGAATCGGGCGGAGGCAGTAGGGGTGGTAGGGATCTAGTTACCATCAAATTATATCATATGAAAATCACAAAAATTAAATAAATTAAAAATAAACAGGCATGGTAGCACATGCTATATAATCCCAGCTCTGGGACAGCAGAGACAGGAAGATTCTTGGGGTTTACTGGTCAACCAGCCTAGTGTACTCTGTGAGTCCCAGGCTAGTGAGAGAACTTGGGTCAAAAATCAAGGTGGATGGTACCTGAGGAATGACAACTGAAGTTGTTCTCTGGACTAGACACACACAGAAACACATGCACACCTACCTGTACACACATACATACATGTTCACACACGCATGCACATACACACAGAATTGATAGTAATGTTAAAATTCTGAAGAATGACAGAATGTCTTGTTGTTTAATTTCAAATGTTTAAAGATCTTGATTTAAAATAATCATTGCCTACAAAAATATTTTAAAGTTTTAAACCTATTCCAAAAGAATTCTTATGGATGCTATGACTAAATGTTTATATAAAAACAAAATATTACACACAGTGTAGAGACAAATATTCTATCCAGTGGATTAAAATATGTCAATGAGAAAAAAGAGTTAGGAAAATCGAATGGAGACTGAAATTAAAACCACAGTGGAACAATTAATATCTCCAATCCACTGTGGTAGATGGACCCAAACCAAACACCGGGTTGTTATTTGCACATGTATGCTGGATGATAAATTTGCAATGCTGAAAAACAATGCCGTGATAATCCCTCTACCACACATTCTATTTCCAATACTATTTTGAATCAAGAAATTTTAATACATGTGCCAAATGTGGAGTTCATTAATGGTGAGTTGACACAGCTGTCTTTTGTTATGTTCTGTGACTCTAAAGGCAGAACAGGTAGAAGACTGGCCTTAGTTCAAAAAAGAGCTTATACAAAGAGAGCTGTGGGCATTGATCTGCAAGGCATCTCAGTTCTTTGATGAGCTTCTGGCATTTGCTGTTCGAGCCCTTGCCTTTTATACCAAAGTGTTTGTTCTTTCAAGGGTCTATTCTAAGGATCGGGCTTAGAGAAACATGTCCACATATCTGGCTATGCCAATGGCTCCATCACATTTAGGTTACATTAATGTTGAGAATCCACCCATCTCATTACTGCACAAAGAACAATCAGCTCAATTCTATCCTTCTGCAGAGTGTAGTGACATGGCCTCTGTTGGAAACAGCATCAAAGCTCTCAAGGTCTTCTTGAGGGAGGAGGCTTTCTTCTCTTTTCCTACATAAACCTGACAAGGCTGTGCTTCAGTAAAACACCGTTGACCTGAACTGCACTAAAGAACTCCAGGCATCTTGCAGAAGTATGTTGGGAGATTCTCTTTTAAGGTAATGTTGTGTCCCATGAAAATGTATAAAGGGAAAACTAGGCTTGGAATGAAAAGACATGACTTGGAACCCATCTTCACAACTTGCCAGTTACATGAAATGAAGCCAGTCCTTTTTTTCTGAATCTCCTTATGACATAAGAAAATAACATTTATAAATAAAATACAAGGGAACAACAAGGTGTATATCTAAAGTGGAGACACATCTGCACGTGGACAATTACAGGACAAACACCCCAGTTCCCAAAAGGCTGCACAATAAATGCTAATCCTATCATGTCCTTATGTGGTGGGCATCCCACAGAAGGCCAGGCATTCTGTTAAGTGCTTTCCATAGACCATCTCATTCCATCCTCCCAGACATCTGGTGAGGAGTCATTGTTTACCCTCGTGATCTGAAGAGGAAATGAAAGTGGAGAGAATTAAACAACTAACTCAGGTCACCCATCTGGAAGTAGAAACTCAGAATTTGAATTAATTTATCTACAGGCTTTTTTCCTTTCACAGGTGTTGGCTTTGAATTTGAATTAGAAGGTTAAAAGATCATAAGAAGTAGGTTGAAATGCAAAAGATCTACTTTACAGCCATGTTACTTGTTACTTCTCATTTGAAATTTATTAGCTAATATTTTGTCTTTGGAATCTAAGCTCTGTGAAGATCTGTGCCCTATTCTACCATTATTATTATTTATTACTATTATATGTTTGTAGCATAGTCCCTAGAATATAGTAGAAAGCTTTTTAAAATTATCATTTTGGTTTCACGTTCTGGTTGGGGCAATGATTTGAGATTTCATGGAGGAATGTGGAATGATTATGGGTTCAAACATGACCTTCCTAGAATCAGTATGAATTTATGAATGAATTCCTTACTGCTTGGTCATTCCCAAGATTTATTAGACCAGGAACTAGCTGGAGAGGTCACTCCAATTTGAAACAGACCTCAGGATGATTTTGGTTTCTTTTATTTTCCCTGTGAAACAGGCACTAATTTCATGGCCAGAGATCCTGGCATCTCGTCAAGCTTCCATAGTATGTCACTCGCAGCTCAATAATGTTGTGGAAGAAGAGGAAGCACTCTCAGAATTTCAGGTTTTCAAGAATAAAAGAGGGAGCTGGCGAGAGGGCTCAGCCAGTTAAGGCATTTCCTGCCAAGCTTGAGCTTGCTCCTCAGAAGCCACAAGGTGGAAACGAAGAGCTAACTTCCTCAAATTGTCTTTTGGGCTCCACACATGCACCATGGTGCCCTCCTGGGAGCTCATACACACAAAGTAAATCGTTTTTTAAAAAACGTAATAGGGAAGTCATGAGTAAAGAGATGTATTGATGAACTGAGGAAACAGTGTTCTTTAAATTCCGTTGCAGCTGGGGATCTATAGAACCAGTGAAGGAAAACTCAATGCCATTTCAGAGAGCAATCTTTATGGAAATGGTAGTAACTTCACAAAGGGCCTTTCCTAAAGGAGGAGGGCTGAATCTCTTGATTATTGACTCGGGAAGATTTTATTTACATCAAAGCTTTGGGTTGTAACTGTCTAGTAAGGAAATAAACACATTGAGAAAGACTGATGGCTTTGATGGCTACCTTTGTGAGCTCGAGATACACTGATTGGCAGAGTTGAGAGAAGAAGAAAATGAGAGTGAAAGTGAGAGTTGGAAGCAGCCCATTAGATCATGGAAAAAGAACATTAAGGATCAAGGAGTTTACCCTGGATTTTTGAAAAGCGGGGAGGCGTGCAAAGGCAGAGGCAGCCAGATCTGCCTTGCTCTCTTCTGGGAGACCCAGAGCACTGACAGCCTTTCCTTGGGAGTGCACAGTGGTGCGGTCAGTGCCTTACCAAGTAGCCCAGGTTTTCCTCAGTCTGGACCGATAGTTCAGACTGAATTTGAACTCGGGGTCCTCCTGCCTCAGCCTCATGGGTGCTGGGATTATAAATGTGTGCTTCCATACCTAGCCGTAGATTCTGGGTTTTGAGACACTGCTCTCATATGTGTATGAAACACAAGTTCTAAGCCAAATTCTTCCAGATGACTCATAGTTAAAATTTTTATTCAAAAAATTACTATTTCTGGGGCTGGAGCGATGACCTAGCAGTTAAGAGCACTGGCTTCTCTTGCAGAGGACCTGGGTTCAATTCCCAACACCTGCATGGGTGCAGTTATATAAGGCAGGTTATATAATCATATACATAAAGTAAAAATAATAAACAAAATATAAAATTAACATTTCCTAAACAGGTAGATCCTTATTTAAAGACAGTCAACAGATGATAGTCAGGATCAACAGATAACTCAGCAGGTAAAGAATCTTACTGCCAAGTCTGATGATTTGAGTTCTGAGTTTGAGCCACAGAATTCACATGGTTGAAGGAGAAAATAGATTCCTACAAGCCGTCCTCTGACCTCCACACATGTGCTGTGGCATAAGTGTGCATATACACACACACACAGACACACACACACAAATAAATACATATCATAAAAAGTACTTTGGGCTTTACGAAGTCTAGTATTTTTAAAAAACAAATATCCTTTCAGTCTTTGAGAATTCACCAGATTTACAACATGAGTACAAAAAGTAGTTTAGTGTGAGTTGAGAAAACTAATCTAAAATATTTTCTAGCTTGATAATCAGATATCTAATTCTAACTCAAATCTTGTACGATAACTCACTTTGATCTAAGCACATAGTTAAAAAAAAATCCCTTCAGACACATTATAATATTATTGGAATGGAATTTCTTTAACAAACATCTCCATGTTTCTTAACCTTCCTTTTCCATCACCGACTTTTATAGGTTTATAGTATGGAACTTTTTGTCCCATTGTTAAAACAACCTGCAGGTCACTTACAGAGGCACGTGAGCAACTGTGATTATTGCTCTATTTTTTCAGGAAGGGTTATTACTGTCTAAAGGGAAAAATCAAGAGAAAAAGGATGAAACATAGAGGGGTGTCCAGTAAGCATCATAACCCGGTGTTGGACAGTAAATGGGATAATGGGAGAGGCTCTTGAGTTGAGGGGAGGACAGCTGCCCATGTCGTGAGGGCATCATCATTATTAATTACTTTATTCATTTTCAAACCATCTGTTTCCAAACATGGGCACTTGTAGCCTCATTCTCTTCTCCTGGTGGCCCAGTGTGTATCTAATGCATATTTAATTTTCAGCTTATTTCAAAGAAAGCGCCAGCCTGCACAGATGGATAGTACTGGAACAAAGGAAATATATTAGTTCATTTCATTGATGATTCTTTTGTTTAAGACAAAATTATTCATTCATACTAAACTACTTTAAATACTTTGCTGGTGGTATGCAAATATGGTTTTAAAAATTAAAAACTAAATACTGCCATCTGGTGCTGAAAATAAGCATTACATTTATATCTACATGGTATTTCTAGAATTATCTCTCATTGCTACTATCGTTAATGGTACAATAATATTAAATGAATTGATTGACGTAATAAGTCGGCAAAAGAAAAATATATAGTTAAGATACCCACGCACATTTTGTAGTATGCCTAACCAGATCCAATTATACTGTAACAAAATTTCCAAGTCAAATTCTTTTTGCTTATGAAGACTACTAAGAAATTGTGCAAAGCCCAGGAACTAGTTTCATCTTATGCAATTATGCACAGTAATTTTCTGATATCTGATGTTATCATTTACACTTTAGTTGCAAATAAATGAGATTCACTCATGAAATCCTGGGCTGTTCACATGGAAAACACACACACATACACACACACACACACACACACAAAACAAAAAACAAACAAAAAAAAACCCTACTTTCCTAGTAGTCATCATGCTTTTACTGAGTCTCAGTGAATTCTGCTCACCATTGGAATTCAGTCATGTCTGAAATGTAGAAACCTTGACTTTTTGTTGTTTTATTTTCATAAGAATACATGAGACTCTGAACCCAATAGAGCTGAAGCTAAAAGCCAGTATTAGTACAAGTCTGTACTTCACTGAGGATCTCCTTTATACTGCCAGCCTTTCTATTTTATAAAGCCCAAGATATGTCCCAAGAAAGAAGCTATCAATATGTGAAGTGTTTCCAAGCAACAGACCCAATTCCTCTACCTTTTGATTTCAATTTCTTGTAATATTGACCTTTTCTAGAACTGGGAATACACCTAGCACAAAGGCAGCATTTGATAAATGTTGAATTAGATAAAAATGAAGAATGCTTCTTTCCTTACAGCTTTAGTATGAAGATGTTTCAATTGAAATAGAATACCCAAAGTGCCAGTCAACCTATTTACTTCACAATTAAAATCTTTCAAAGGCTGCATAATGAAGAACAAATTTACTTACAAGGTCATTCACAAGCTCTTCTTTAGGCACCTTTTCTGGCTCATCTTTACTCACTTCCTCTTTCAAGTCTGCCCTAACAGAGAGATACCAACACGGACACACACATTCTTCAACACTTAGAAGACCTTGCGATTATGTAAGGTTCCCCAAACTATCACTTCTGTAAGCTTTTGATGACTTTCAGTCTGTTTTTACATTGATAAGAGGTTTGTTCAGGACATAGTTCTCAGTTCTCCAGCCTTGATATCTGGCAAAGACCTTGTGTTGGATGGGATCACAATGCAGGTGTGTGATCATTGGGAGAGATCACATGGTGAGATAGGAATCCTGAGAAAGATGCAGGGTTTGACTTGTTCTTTAATAAGTTCTCTCTTGTGAAAATTAAGTGTAGTCCCACAACCTCTTTAATACCACACTATTTGAGACCCAGTTTCCAACACATGAATTTGGGGAACGTGTTCAAACCATGTCCATAACCAAATTATTGATAGCACTGACTGAAAATTTCTACATATTTTCTCAGTGAACTCTTAATCATTTTAAAGGATTTTGCTCAAACACTGCTTCCAGTATGAATTTTTCTTGATCCTTTCATGAATGCAATAGTGCTTTCTTCTCTAAGAATCTCATGTACATATTCGAGTTTAACACAGATACTTTGTCAAAATTATGTACATGGGACATGTCCATTATATCACGTGTCTCAGTAGAACAAAAGGCTGTGCCTTTACAATTAGTTGTTATTGTTTTGAGTAAAAATTGACTCCCACTAAGTCTTTATTAAAATGGTTAATAAAAGCATCAATGAGAGGTGGCAGATATTGATAATCAAGCTCTCCTATACAATCGCCTATATTTAATAAGCAACCTAGTCCACCCACACCTCTCCATAGTTACTCACTAAGGATAGCCCCAAGACAGAATCCTCACCAGTGAGATGTATCTGGGCAACATATGTGACACTTCCTTGTTACCTCATTGTTAGAAAGATAATTGTTGTACCAACAGAGTTCAAATAATCATAGAAAGTAAACACATTTGTGATCTAAGTAAGGATTCTATCCCATCACTGATCTGTACATACCTCATTTTGAGTCAGTCCCCACCATCTCAGCTCTCAGCCCATCCTGGGTCTCTGGGATCCTTCCCTGCTCCAGATTTAGGATTTGAAGCTCTTTCCCCGAGACGCCATAGCACCTGGCCATCTTAACTCTCTGGCTTCCCTGAGTCACAAGTATCTATCCCATCCTGATCAGTGTACACTTTGCCTTGGCAGAGTGAGTCAATCCTCAGAATCTCAGCTCTCAGCCAAACCTGCATCTCTAGGATTCCTCCCCATCCTTAAACTTGAGGTTAGAAGCTGGTTGCCTCAGACCTCCCTACACCTTGTCATCTGAGCTCTGTTCACCCAAGATCTACAAACTTTGACCCTAACCTGCCAGAAGTAGCTCCTCCCACCCTTCAGGACCCTATGCAGCTAATACCTAAACACAACTCAATAATTGCACTTATCGCTAGCTGAACTGAGATGACCTTTTTAAACCTACATCAACATAAAGTGACTCCGAAACTGAGCACCAAGAACTACACAACTGGGTCATAAAGTAATGAGTTGGGGAAACAACAAACATGATACAAACATTCAACAAGGATGAAATCGCTCACCTGTACCAAGACATTCCACCACATAAGTCCAGATGTCCAGGCCTCAGTGAAAAAACATGCACAACATGAGTAACCTTGACAGTATGGCTAATAACAAAAATCAACAGCCTCACCATAATGTTTTCTGAGTATGGCAACCAAGTGGATGCACACGACAAAGATTTTAAAGTAGCAATTATACAGATGTTCAAGGAATTCCAAGAAGATATGAATAAAAAACTGAAGATGGTGAAAACAAACAACTGAATGAAATAACTAAAACAATTCAAAACATCAAACTAGAATTCAATAAAAAGAATTTCTGAAGAAAAGTCAATCTGAAATAAAAATTGAAATCAAAAGCTTAGGAACTCAAACAAAAACCTTAGTGAAAAGAAACAAAAAGGAAGTAGAGGAACTGGAACAGGCAATATCAGATCTTGGAGACAAGCTTGGGGAAGTGGATCACACAATCAAAGAAAATGTCAAATCTAAAATAAGCCAGGAATGAAATATGAAGGACCTCTGGGACACTGCAAAATGACCAAACCTACTGATTATGGAGCAGAAGAAGAAGAAACCCAGGCCAAAGGTGCAGAAAATATTTTTGATAAAATCATAGAAGAAAAGCTCCTAAATCTGGGGAAAGAGACACCCAAGTGATGAATGGATAATGAAGATGTGGTACATATATACACTAGAATATTATTTATCTCTCAAAAATGAAATTTTGGTCTTGTTCTCCTTCTAGCCTTGAACATAGGCCCACTCTTGCTGAAACTTCCCTCTGTCTTCCCTAGACCAGCCATGTATCCTGGCTGTCCCCTCCCTCTACTTGCCTTGAATTCTTGTGAGAAATCTTCCCTAGTACGTCTGAGCCAACCCACTGTCTTTCCACTTCCTTACCACCTGAGCAACTTCATTATCCTCTGCCCCACATCTTATTATTCTTCTAGCCTTAGGCACAGTATTGCCCTTGCCCTTAGCACCCTAGATATCTGGACTACCTTCTAATTCCAGACTCACCCATTGCATCCTGATCCCCCTTACTCAGACCACCTCAATTTTTCAGTGTAGTTTGTTAGAGCCTTCACAGGCTGTCCTCACCGAAATTTGCCTTTGCATTCTTGAGACCACACTTCTACCCCGGCAGTGCCCACCCCAAACTTATCTTGGATTATGGAGACCAAACTTCTTCCCTGATAAATTTCATCCTGTCCACTCATCTCCACTTTCAAAACTCTGCATAAATGCCAAACTCCCCCACACCACACTTGTTCTCTTTCTATCCTTGGGCACAGCCACACTTTTAATCTCAGTCCCCTAGATCTGTAGACTAGTTCTGCCTGGCTATGAGCTCTTTAAATTGCACTGTATCCATTGCTCTACATTGTTACCCTCTGAAGTGCTTCCCACTGCTGCAGTGCTAGGCTTCTGTGCCCTTTAGTAGGGACTCAGACCTTTGCAGACTGCTTGAGAAAGCTTGAATTCAAATTCTGTTTAGAAATCTTTCAAAATTGCACTGTGCTGGCTGGCTACAGGGGACCAGAGCTTAAGAGAGAGGCTGATAGAATTTGATCTCATCTAACTTGTACCTCTGAGGGAATTCTGGAGCAAATGGACTGGAGTCATCTGATCCTGTTAATATAAAATCAAAACAGAGAACCTAAAGCCTTGACCAACCAGCTTTTCATACCTAATAAGAAAACAACCAAGTCACATTAAGTATACAAACAGGAAAGCTTGAGTCTAACATCAAAATCACATGAAACAAATCCACATGCCACGATCACAATAAAAAAATAATATGAAAAACCCAAATAATATGTCCCAACCAAACATTACCTGTCTTATAGAAAAGTTCTACAAAGAGAACTTCGTAGAGATTACCCAGTATACAAAGTTTAAAAGAACAATCATAAACATAATCAAAGAATTCAATGAATCTAAAGAACACACAACAAATCAAAAAAATAAAAGAAAATAGGGATAAACTGACTAAATTCACAAAAGAGATAGAAATATTGAAGCAAACTCAAGCTGAAATGAAGGAAGTGTAAAACCTCAATTTGAAATGACAAGAGAAACCTCACCAATAGAATGAATGAAATTGAAAACAGAATATTAAGACTGAATGGTGAAGTTGAAGAATTGTAGTACTCAAGTAATGGTTATGAAAAATTTAAAAAAATAGGAATGGAATAAACAGAAAATGTGGAACACGATGAAAAGAGCAAATTTATGTATCATAGGCATAGAAGAAGGAGAAGAATTTCAGGATAATGGTATTGACCAGATCTTCAACCATATGTGAAAGAAAATTTTCTAAAAGTAAGGAAAGACATTCCCATACACATGCAAGAAACACATAGAACAGCAAATAGACAGGACCATAAAAGAAACTTCCCAGAGTATATTATAGTAAAAACAATAAGTGTACAGAACAAAGAGAGAATACTGAAAGCTGCAAAGGAAACACAAGTCACATGTAAAGGAAAACCCATCAGAATTACAGTTGACTTTTCAATCCATGCTCTGAAAACAAGAAGAGCCTGGACCAAAGAATTCCCAGTTCTAAATGACCATACATGCCAACCCAGAATACTTTATCCAGCAAAAATGTCTATTATAGTTGAATGAGACAGAAAAATTTTCCATGACATGAATAGACTGGAATAATTACTGCCCAACCCTTCAGATAATATTTGAAGCAATATAAAGAGCTGAAGAAAGGAATGACTATACCCCAGGATCAAAAGAAAGAAACTAAATGAAGATAAAACTAGGGAACCACCATATTAGACCAAGAATACAAACAGAAATCAAAATGATGGGAACCAATACACATCTTTCAATAATAACTTTACATGTCAATGAACTGAACTCTCTAGTCAAATGACATAGGCTAGTTGAATGAATCAAGAAACAAAATTTATCCTTTTGTCGTGTGCAAGAAACCCATCTCACCTTCAAGGATAAGCACTACCTTTAAGTGAAAAGATAGATAAAAATATTCTGAGCAAATTGCACTAAGAAACAAGGAGGAGTTGCCATTCTAATATCTGACAAAATAGATTTCAAATTAAAACTAATCAGAGGACATAAAGAGGGCCACTTTGTTCTGATTAAAGGTACAATTAACCAAAAAGATATTACAATCATGTACATATATGCACCAAATTCTGGTGCACACAACTTCATAAAATCAGTACCGCAGGACTTTAAGACACAGATTAATTCCAACTCACTAACAGTAGGGGACTTCAATACCCCACTGTCCTCATTAGACACATCAACGAAACAGAAAATAGAGAGACATCTGATTTAAATGATACCATACATCAAACTGACCTGACAGACATCTACCAAATATTCCATCCAAACACCAAAGAATACACATTCTATTCAGCATCCCATGGAACTTTCTCCAAAACTGACCACATACTGAAGCACAAAACAAACCTCAACAAATATGAAAAATTGAAATAATTCTATGCATTCTATCATACCACAATATAATAAAGCTTTAAATCAACACCAGAAGAAGCCCTAGTAACTTCACAAATTGATGGAGGCTAAACAACAGACACCTGAACGATGAATGGATCAAAGGAAAACTTAAAAAAGAAATAAAAGCATTCCTGGAATTAAATGAAAAATACAATACAACAAAACCTCAAGGATACTTTAAAAGCAGTCCTAAGAGGGAAGTTTAGAACTTTAAGTGTCTATATTAAAAATTCAGGAAGAGCACAAACAAATGACTTAACATTGCAACTCAAGAATCTTAAAAGACAACAACAAATGAAACCTAAACTCAGTAGACAAGGAGAAATAACAAAAACCAGAACAGAATTTAATGAAGTAGAAACAAAGAAAACAATACAAAGAACCCAAGAATCCAAGAGCTGGTTCTTTGAAAAGAGAAACAAGACAGACAGACCCTTAGCCCAGTTAACAAAAAGAAAGCTAGAGCAACTCAAAGTCTTATACATTTTTTTACTCCCCGGCGCTCATGGATCAGTCAGAAGAGAGGGCAGAAAGATGGTAAGAGCCAATGAGGAGGTACATGACCATATGGAAATAGACTCCTGCAAGCTCCTGGGACCTTGCTCATATGAACTTGCATCAATGATTTTGGCATGCTCAAGATCTATGCAAACTCAAACAGACAGGGACTCAGCATGGAACTGAAGAAATGGGTAGCACATCCCAATCTTTCCTGAAGAGGTTTTGGCAACTGATTACTGTCGGGTGAGAATGAGCTAATATTCCTGAAGCAAGGGATTATGGATATGTGGACTAGACCTAAGTGGATGAACCTTCACAGAGGAACATTTGGGGATACTAACTTGACACAATAGACCTTAACACAGCTGAAAGAATATATGGATTTCAATTGGGGGGCTGTAGTGAGGTGCCAGTGGGAAAGGGAGTATGAAGATGGTTTAGACTGATTGGGATATTCTGTATAAAATACACAATGATTAAAAACATGAAAATTTTGAAGTGTGCAGGTAAGTGGATGGAACTGGAAACAATCATCTTGAGTGAGATAATCCACAGTCAGAGAGACAAGTGTCCCATGTTCTCTCCTATAGCTAGATGCTAGCTTTGAAATCTTAATTATGTATGTTTCAATCTGAAAATTCAGAAAGGTCAAGAAAGCAATAAATGACTATGAGTGGATGGGGAAGGATTCCTGAAAAGAGCAGTAGAATGAAGTGATATGAAGGGGATAAGGGGAGCATTAGACTGTGAAGTGTTAGTGTAGGAAAGGGAGTGGAGATCAGAGGAAGTAGTATGCGGAGGGATAAATAACGGTAAAGGCCTTAGAAAATGCCACATGAAAACATATCACTATAGAAGCTTCTTAAAGTATATACATATACATCATTAAAACCATTAAAAAGAGTTATCCTATAACAGGGGGACACTGCCCCTTCTAGACATCATAGGCTACTGAAAAAAAATCCTCAGTGCCAGAAATGGACTCCATATCTAGAAGCTATTGACCAGGATTCTCATAGACCCTCAAACAATACTGATGATTTCCACTACTCTTGGTTACTCACTAGAACTGATCCTGTTACTGAAGACAGTACATACATGAGCTCCAGAACAAGCAAGGAGTCCAAATCCTCATCTCTAGTGGCTAGTGTTCATAGTGCTGGAAGGGACTATGCAAGCTACTGATAAGAAAAAATAGTCATCAGCCTTACCCAGCTGGGAATCCTGTGAGCTACAATAACAACTCGTCTGGCAAGATATCCCCACTGTTGGAAAAATGGCACAAATACTGTAGGAATAACCAACCACTCTCTAATTGGATTTAAGGTCCATTTCATAGGATGGGGCCAATACCTGACGTTGTTATCAGGCTCAGGTGAGACTAAAACAGGTCAAAGGACATAGAGGAAAACTTAATGCTACTTTTATATTAAATAGCTACTGTATTAAATTGACTCCTAATGACATAGTGTTATACCTATAGATTAATGCATCTCTTAACTCTCAGCAGAGAAGTTTCCTTATGAACCAGATAGTGATTAACACAGAAACTCCAACTAGCCAATGTACAGAAAACAAGAGGCTTCAGAGTGCTTCTCCATGAATAGAACACCTATATCAAAATTTTGCCCCACAAGGCTCAGGGAATCATTGCAGAAGAGGGGATGGAAAGATTGTAAGAGCCCGAGGAGGTGGATGACACAAGGAAAGAGAATTTTCCAGACAGAAGGTCAGTTACTCATAGGAACTCACAGCAACAGTGACAGCACGCACAAATCCTATGTGAGCTCAAACCATAAAAAGTCCCAGGATAGACATGAGGAAGTAGGTAAGAAACTACAACTCCGCTTAAGGAAATTGTGACAACAGATGGCTTCTGGAAGAAGCAGAGACAGTCTCTTTTAAGCCTGGGATGTTTAATAGGTGAGCTGGGCTCAGTGGATGGACCCACAGCGAAGGGCATTGGGGATACAAATTAGTCTCTATAGGCCTTTACATGTATAAATAGAGTACATTAAATTGTGTGGGTATGTTAGGGAGGTGGGGATGTGAGAAGGGATCTAAATACTATCAAATTTACTGTATGAAAATCACAAAACTTCAATTAAAAAGAAAAGGCGCAGTTTCTGCATCTTCTTCCTATGCTGCTAATCAGTCTTCAAGCTCAGTCTTGTTTCACAGTCTGGGAACTCTTGACCTTAGAGAGGTGAGAGTAAAAGAAATTGGTGCTAATGGTCACTTTGGGCTTCAGCCCTTTTCAGATCATTGTACTCTTTACTCTGAAACACAATAACTACCCTTTCTTCCATCTGTGATAACTACAAACATGTTTTAGAAACCAGAATGGTGGGTCGCTCAAATACTCCAAGGCTGGAGTCCCTTCTACACAGATATCCATCTCCATCAAATGCACCCTACTCGAATCCTATCGCATACTGCCCGCTCTGCCTGATAGAAGTCCCTCCCTCTTAGGTGATTATTCTTTAGGATGGACTACCAGACATCTTTCTATTTGTATGTTTATCATCTGTTTATTCACATGCCCTTATTAATGCCTATAATCTGCATTTGTTCTCTATCTCAGCCCAGTGCCTGATGTGCTTAGATGATAAGATCCTGATTCTCAGTAGAATTTATTTTCCTCCCTGGAGTTATTGAGTCAAAATGACAATGTCCTACAATTAGATATTGTTGGCAAATAGTTTCAATTTGTCATTAACACATTATTAATATAATATATAGATTTATTAAAGCTTTAAATGCCAAATCTTAGGCTTCTGAGCACTGTTGTCTTTGGCAGTTGCTTTCAGTATAAGAGTAAGAGCATACAAAAACCATCAAAGGGAACATTATTGTTTGGCTCTGCTCTATAGGAATGCATTTCATTTTCGTATAACTTATTTGTGTTTCTAGTCTGCCTTTTGTTAGCTATTGTTGTCTCATCTGGTGAGTTAGAAGCTTCTGGTTTTAGATGGGTAAGCATAAGGTCTGGACTGACTAATAAATGTCTTCTGTCCACATGGATATTGATCCATAGGAGAATAATTCAAGCAAGACTTCAAATTATTTTCAGAGATTGATAGAGTTCTTATAAATCAGAGAGTTTTGGTCTTTCCATCTGAGATCAGGAACAGAAAGAGCATTAAACCTGGAGGTGCAAACAGCCAAGAAGCCATTGCCAATAACTATCCAACAAGACTGAAAATGGAGATTGGGGGGAATGGAAAGGAGAACACTCTAGATTAGAATAAATTAAAGGCTTTTATTAAAAAGTTTAGTGGTGTATTGGTGCACTTTGTTTCCATGTTGTTAAGGGTTTCTTTCCCACAGCATAGTTCTGAATAGTAATGACAGAGACTGTATAGTCCGCAAGCATCTTTGCTATATAGCTGTGCTGATAGTTTTTGTCAACTTGACACAAATTAGAGACATTTGGGAAGAAGGACCCTCAACTGAGGAATTTCCTCCATCAGATTGCCTATGGACAGGTATGTGGGGCATTTTCTTGGTTGCTAGTTGATGTAGGAGGTCCAGTCCACTGTGTGTGGTGGCCTCTGTGGGTATGTAGGCCTGGACTGTACGAAGAGAATACTTGAGAAAGCCTATAAGTAGTGTTCCTTCATGGTTTTTGTTTCAATACCTGCCTCCAGGTTCCTAGCCTGAGTTCCTACCCTGATTTTCCTCAGTGATGGACTATGATCTGGGAGAAGTAAAATGAAATATATTATTTCCTACCCAAGTTGCTTTTTTGTAGTATTTTATCAAAGCAACAGAAAGCTAACTAGAAAAGAAGCCACTTACACACAGGTAAAGACTGCCAATCTTTGGTTGTCTGTGAAACAGTTTTTTCAAAGGAACTGTTTATCTACTTAAATGATTTAAAGCCTTCTTAAATAATTATTTTGTCCCTTATGAGCCTTAAAATATTTTTATAATGTGTACATAAAAGAAAACAATATATGTATGACTTTATTGTTGGTGCCTGGTGGTGCACAATTTTGTTTTATTGGTTTATGCTTGATCATGGTTTGCTGATTGCCAAGTAGGGTTGTAAGTAACACAGTCACATACCTTACAATGAAGCAATGCAACAGAAGTGAAGCTTATTTTTTTAGGTAATACTATCCCATGATTTGGCTTATCTAGAGCTGTCCAGAGTAATATATATGAGATTGTAGCTACTTCTGTCTATGGAAAAATGAAATGAGACAAATCTGCACAGTGTGCAATGAAAATATAAAATACATAGCAGCTTCCATTGAGTTAGTATTTGAAAAGAAATTCAAAAAAACTCCAACACTAGATAACTGCTGGGAGGGGCAGAGACAATCTCTATGAAGCATAGAACTCTGTAGATTAACCTCCAGTGGAAGGACCCACATGGGAGAATATTTGGAGACATACAAATTATACTCTAGAGGCCTTATTATATACATATGTATATGTATATACACATATATATAATAGAGCACATTAAATTAGGCAGTGGATAATAAAGAGAGGTGGGGATGGAAGGATCTAAATACCATCAAATTACATTGCCTGAAACTCACAAAAATTCAATTTGAAAAGCCCCAGAGCATATGTACACATCTTTGTACATATCTTTGCCAGGAAGCAAAGACAGAGAGCAACAGATCAGGCCAACTTCTGAAATCCCCCTCAAGCTTGTGTTCCCAGTGCCCTAACCTTCTTCTATTAGGGAGAAAGACTCCATTACCTCCCAATAGTACTGTAAACTGGTGACCACACCATCAACACATGACCTTTGAGGGGCATTTAAGACTAAACTAGAGAAAATAAGTCCATTAATGTTTATTTGCTCTAATTTATGCATGATAATTGTATGCACTAAAGAACAATGTGATATTTCATTACAGAGATATAATATGTAATCATCAAATAAAGGTAATTGCTATCTCTATAAGATCAAACATTCATCTTTTAGTTGTGTTTGAAATATTCAGTCTCCTTTTCTAAATATTTTGAAATATGACATAAATGACTACATATTATATTCATCTCATTTTTTATAGAAATGTAGAATTTATCTATCATTTTAAACTGTATTTTACTATTTGTTAATGAACGCTTCTGTCCTCATCTGAACCTTGCTTGTCTTCCATGGCTAGTATTCTGTTCTTCTTATTGAATATTAACCCTTTTACCTTCCACATATGAGTGAGAATATAGAATATCTGTCTTTCTGTGTCTGTTTTTTTCATTTAACATACTGTCTTTTAAGATCAGGCATGCTAATGCAAATGACAATATTTTATTTTCTTTTATGGCTGAATTGTGTATACACAGAATATTTTCTTTCTTCATTCAGTCATCTGTTGATAAACACCTGGATTGATTCTTCATCTTGCATATTGTGAATAATGCGCAATAAACAGAGGACTTCAGATCCCTCTGACATATTGATTTTATTCTCTTAGGAAATATAGTTGGTATTGGGATGGATGGATAATATAGAAAGTCTTTATTTAGTTTTCTGAGGCTGTGCTAATTTATATTCCCACCAACAAGTCTATAAGAATTTCTCTCTTTACTTCCTTGCCAAACTAGATTTTTATGTACTGAAATGAAAGACTTGAGATAAACTTTAAATGCTAGAAATCACTGTAACAAAAAGTATAGAACTGGAAATGGAATCTGTGGAAGACCATCTGGGATTTTCATAATCAAATTTGTTTTGGCATCATCAGGTAAAGTTTTTATATAGCTTTACTCATGCCAAGAAGTAAGGACAAGAATATTCCAATGTCATATTTCACAGATCTAGAAAAACAATCCAAGAATTCATATGGACACACAGAAGACTATGGATAGTCAAAGGAACCCGAAGTAAGTAAGAACACAGCCTGAGGTACCACAGTACCTGACCTCAAATTATATTAGAGAGCTATAGTGATCAAAACAACCTGGTACTGACATCAGAACAGACAGACCAATGGAACAGAATAGGGGACCAAGAAATAAACCAACACAGCTACGATCACCAGATCTTTCACAAACAGAGAAAAATATGCAGTGGAAAAAAATAACATGTTCAATAAAAGGTGTTGGCAAAACTGAATATCTCCTCGAAGAAGAATCGAATTAGATTTATCTCTTTCACTTTGCACAAAAGTCAATTCAAAATGGACCAAAGTCCTTAATTTAAAACCCAAAATGCTGAAAATACTAGGAAAACATATTGAATAATCTCCAAGACACTGGGATAGGTAAGAACTTTCTGAACAGAATTTCAGTACCACAGGAACTATCCCCCTTATCAATAGGTGGAACTACATGAAACAAAAGTAAAAGAAACTATCAGCAGAGCACACAGACAACCTATAGAATGTGTGAAAATCCTTACCAGCTGTACCTCAGACAGAGGACTAAGCCAGAATTCCATAGAGAACTGCAGAAATTAAAGATCAAGAAAATAAAACTGCTAGTCAACCAATGGGCTAATGAATGACAGTTTTGAAAAGAAGAAACTCAAACAACCAAAAACTGTTTTAATATCCCTAGTCATTATGAGAATGTAAATTTAAACTACTTTGAGATACACTTCACCCTATTCAGAATGAATATCATTAAGAAATCTGGCAACAAGTAAGAGGATCTGGGGGAAGAGGGACCCTTATTCTATGCTGGTGGGAGGACACATTTGTAGAGCCATTATGGAAATCAGTTTGTGTGTTCCTCAAAAAATTAAAACTAGAGCTACCAACCAGCTATTCTACTCTTGGGCATATACCTAAAGGACATATATCCTATCATATTTGCACAAGCATGTTTATTGCTGGACTATTTATCATAGCAAGGAAACATAACCGTCTAGATGTCTATCAACAGAAGAATGGATAATGAAAACCTGGAATATATATAAAGAAAAAATGAAATAAAAAAAAACTTGTAGGAAAATGAATGGACATAGAATGTGTTATTTTAAGCTAGGTCACCCAAACTCAGAAGTGAAAAAAGGCATGTGCTCCGTCATATGGGGATCCCAGCCTATAGTGTATATATGTGTGTATGTAAACAGCTCTAAATGTAGGCATATGTAGCATTTAGAAAGGAGACCACGAAAGGGCAATATTAAGTGATGAGGAAGGACGAAGTGTAGGCAAAAGGACACATGAATCATGGACAAGGAGACAAACCTAATTTACTAGATCAACTCTGTCACAGCCTTTTCTTTCTCTACAGTGAATTGTAATTGTAATTGACAGTGAAAGTGTAAAACCATAAGCAAAGCTCTGCAGCTTCAGAATGGTGATTCTAACTGTATTGAAGTTCAGCAAGATATGTAGAAATTGAGGCTAGGTCAGTGTTTGTTTGAATGATAACTTTAATTTAACTGTGTGGTTTTTATTTCGGAGTTCATTAAATAAAATTATTTTCATTTCAAGAAAAGGGGAGAGAGTCACTATGATGGTTAATTTCTAGTGTCAACTTGATCAGCTTGAGAAATACTACAGATATTAATGACGTAACATTTTCATGTGTCTGTGAGGGCTTTTCCAGGAAGGTTTACCTGGGGAGGGAAGACCCAGCTAAATGTGCATTGATCATCCTATGATCATGATGGGAAAAGCAAGTAATACCATCACATGCTACTAATACTTGTTTACAAAATATTAAGAACTTTAGGTACCTTCTCTGAGGCAGGCTAAACTAGTATTTCTAAAATGACTGGATAAACAATCACATTTGTTTTAAATTGAATTTGTTACACAAAGATTATATAATGATGATAATTTAATTACAGTACCATAGATGTATAAAAATTTGCATAGAATACTTATTGGTAAAGTCTATTACTAAAGAATTTGGATTGGACTAAGATGAAGTCTGCTTTAGGATCATAAAGAAAATACAAGCACTAGAGATGTGTGAGAAAACGGCTCCCTGCTTACCTATTTGACAATGAAGACTGAGTCTCCTAGGGATTGGCAAAATATAACAGGGCTTTAAAAGAGCCATGCCTATTCCTGTAACCTGGAAAATTCTTCATTGTAATCATCGGAGGTCCTTTCTCGGATGTTCCTTTCACTAAAAACTATTTGAAGTTAAGAAAACTCAAAGAGTAATGCATTTTTCACCTTTTTATCTAGAATGATGATTTTCTATTCAGTTATGTTTATTTTTCATGTTTCTGCATCTTTCACAAATTTTGCATTGTTCCGCTAATTTTAATTTAGAGTTATCATATTCTTTCTAATGAAAATAAAAATGTTTCATAATTTCTTTCCATAATTTACAATCTATAATTAAATTTCAGCTGGAATTTAATTGCTTCTCAAATGAGGCAATATATTTATTTATTTTTCCTAAGCACATGTTGATTTCTCTTCCAATACAATTATGCAGAACAACATAAGAAGAATGGTCTACAGAAATTTCAGTGAATCAATTGGACATGGATAGATAGACCATGTCACCAACCTCACTAGTATGTCCAAACAGTCAGCACCTCCATGCTCCCATGGCGTTTGTGGGCAGTGTCTTAGGTAGTGTTGAGTCCATTTGAAGACTACCACTTTGAGTTCCTAGGTATATGGGTATTGTCTGTCCTCTGCAACAATGAAGAAAGAGATCTGTTAGCAATACACAATTACTTAGGAGGAACATTGACATTTAACAACTATAAAATATTTCTGTAAGTCAGGCTAAACTCTCAAAAAACTTACAAAGTTTTCATTCACTTAGAAAGAGGAATCATCAGAGTATGAACTGAAATTTGATGAGCATTTTCTTGATATATTAAATCAATAAGCATGCTGCATGTCTCTCAGAATCCCTGACGCTGACGCATTTGGAATATTATCTACTCTTAGTAATTACTAGTATTGGACAAATGAAAAAAAGATAATCAAACCAGGATAGTTAATCACATTGCAAATTGTAATCACACTGTCATTTTTTAAAAGAAGTCACAACTTGGAGCTAGAGTGCGTTTCCTCTGGAGGTAAAGAGAACTGACTGATTTTAGGGAGAACCCAAGTTCAATTTTTAGCACCCACATGGGGGATAACAACAATCCTTAACTCGAGTTTCAGGGGATCTGATGCCCTCTTCTGGTTATTGTGAACATTGTATGACATAGGTGCCCTTACATACTTTCAGGCAAAACATCTCATACA
Organism: Eospalax fontanierii; assembly: GCA_035773235.1. Taxonomy (NCBI): domain Eukaryota; kingdom Metazoa; phylum Chordata; class Mammalia; order Rodentia; family Spalacidae; genus Eospalax; species Eospalax fontanierii. The sequence goes on from CM069527.1 coordinate 37,263,966, forward strand.
CATAAAAGTAAATAAATAATCACAGAACCTGTTTTATGTTTTATTTTTATAATTTTTGTTGATTTATTGTTATAATTTAAGAATTACAATGCATTTTGATCAGATTCAGAACCCCTCTCCTCCGCCAACCCTTCCCACTACCCCCCATTCATGTCCTCCATTATTATCTATCTTTTATTTATTTACTTAATTTTTAAGGGCCTATTGATTCTAACTCCTATGGCACCTATAGATTATCCTAATCTCTAAGGATTTTCCAGTTGAAACACACCTATGTAAAGACTTAAAGCTAGCATACAGCTGTGAGATAAAACATGAGCTATTTGTATTTCTGGGTCTGCATGACCTCACTTAGGATTATTGTTTCCGGTTCCATTCATGTACCTATGATAATGTCCATTGTGAAAATGTTCCACACTTTCAACATTCATTTATCAGTTGGTGGGCTTCTAGGCTGTTTACATCTCCTGGCTAATATGAATAGGGCAGCAGTAAACATGAACAGGAATCTCTGTAGCAGGATATAGAGTCCTTCGGGTTTATGAGCAAGAGTGCTACTATGGGGTCATGTGGAAAATATATTTTTAGCTTTTTGAGGCACCTTCACACTGACTTCCACAGTGGCTACACCAGTTTGTACTCCCATAGCAGTTAATGATGTTTGTTCCCCACATCCTTACTTGCGTTTTTTGTCATTTGTTTTTCGGATCTTCGCCGTTCAGACTGGAGGAAGATGAAATCTCAAAGTAGTTTTCATTTGCACTTCCCTGATCACTAAAGATGCTTAGCATTTTGAAAATCATGCTCAGTCCCTTGTGTTTCATCATTTGAGAACTCTGTGTTTAGTTCCTTGTCCTAATTTTCGGTTGGGTACTTTGGGCTTTTTAACGTTTAATTTTGTGAAGTCTCTGTACATATACTATACATAAACATATATGCATATATATAATATCTACCATATATATATATATATATATATATATATATATATATTTCTAACCTTCTGTCAGAGGTATAGCTAGTAAAGATTTTTGCCATTCTGTAGGTTGTCCCTTCACTTGAACCATGGAGTCCTTTGTCTCAGTCCAATCTCCATTCTGTGGCTTACTTAGAAACTATGACTTGGTAAAATTTTCCATGTCTTTAGATGTTCCAGGAGTGAAGTTGGCACATAATACTTGATATTCTTACAGAATCTGAGCTACATCATCATGTCTACACGAAGCTTTTGGAGGTTCTGTTTCACTCATCTCAACAACCCTTTCTTCTGATGCTCTGGAGAACTCCCAAATTGGGAGTAAATTCCCATCCTCTTAGTTTGTTACTCCCTCCTCATGAGCTTCTCAGGCTGACATAGGCCTCCTGAAATAATGAATTTGTGATGGCAGACTGAGCTCCTTATCCTCAGATAGTACTTCCAGAAAGTGTGACGGAAGCATATCTGAGTCTGAAGGAAGGTCCCTGGGCACAGACTACTCTCCTCCAGTTTCACCAATATGAGTTTCATAGATATGAATTTTCCTGTGAAAAACAGATAAGACCATTCTAATGGGGACATAATATATTTTGGCACAATCATATATTACATTATGTTTTATACCATTAATAATATAATAATAATAATATCTTGGGCAACATATTCAATTGGTATCTCAGGAAATAAAATCAAAATGACTTGGGGACTGGGGAGATGATTCAGTCCGTAAATGCTTGCCATAGAAGCATTAAGACCTGAGTTCCTACATATATGTAAAGCTAGGCCTGATGGCACACACCTGGATGCCCAACACTGAAGAGGCAGACAAGTAAGATCCCTGGAGCTTGCTGGATAGTCAATTTAGTCAAATTAATGAGCTTCAGAAAGTTGGAAGGCAATAGAGGAAGATGTTTGGCATCCACATGCACAAGCACACACATGCTTACACATACACATGCATATGAACATGCACAGACACATACAGCTAAAATTAATTTTGGCACAGACGTTTGTGTTCTCAGTTTTTATTTGCCTATCAATACCATTTATGAGCAATGCAGAGGGAAAAGAAAATTTATCCTACTTTAAAAAGATAATATTAAGATACACTTAGGGTAAATTAGTAAAACTGTTCTTGTATAAAGGTGTGTCAGCAACCATGACCACAAATACTGTGTTGAAAAATTATTACAGGTTTGTAAAGAACTTTGAAATACACAGCCAATGAACCTCAAACGAACCTCATTAGCTTAAGCTCCCTTTGGCCAATCATTTCCTGGGGGAATAATAGAGTTTCTAAGGATACTGTAAAAAGCTTCTGTTACCATATATATTGAGTACTGATTTAGAGGTGTTTTGCAGATAAGATGTTAAACAAGATTGTGTCAGAAATGTGTAATCATTTAATACACTTGACTTGGCAATATTTTCCAGCCTGTAACAAAATTCATGATGATGCACAACATGTGATAAAATATTTGCTGTTATTGAGACACAGAAATTATGAGTCTTTGTTTTTGCCTAGGTAACCACAGAATGTTAATAGTACAGAAAAATTCAAATTATATCTCCAATTAAGAAATAAGACTTATGCTCACCTCTTATGAATGAAACATTTGATTATTTCTTTGGCTGTAGCTAGCTTTTTAATGACAATGATAGTTATATACAATATAAACACAATTTCTACAATGGATTAAGCTGAGGTTGACTCTTTGGGCATCTCAGAATAATTTCCTTTAAATAAATTTTAGAAGCAGAATTATTGCATCAAAAATATGAATATATTTAAAGCTGTGAATATAAATAGCTAAAACATGCTCCTGAAAAGTTTAGTCATTTTATGCTCCTTCTGAGTTGTACAGATAAACATTTCCCTAGACAAATAGTGGGCATGTCGGAGCATATTTATTTGAGTCTACACAATATATAAAAAGATAAGCAATGGAGTTTTAAAAGAGATAAAAGACATTTTCCCATTATTAATAATATAGAGAAAGGAGAGTTCTGAAGAATATGCAATGCATTGAGAGGATGCAATAATGACGGAAAAAGAACCAAAGGGGAAATTACACATTATGGGAGATTGCCATTGCATTGCTTCTGTATGCAAAAAGAAAGCAGCAACCCATACTTGGCTTTTTGATAATGTAGGAGTACCTTTCAATAGATGAAACAGGCTCCGCTAGTTACTATTAAGTAAAACATACTGAAAAAAAGAAGTATTAGCTGTTTGTTTCAAAGCTATGGAAGTGAAGAAATCCCATCAGTGTCTGATTCTACATAAGAGGTGTGATGACTGGTTTTAATATCAAATTGCTGCAAATTAGAATCATCTGAGTAGAGAGCCTGACTCAGGACTTGTCCTGATTTCCTTAATTGATGTGGAAAGACCCACCCCAAATGTGGCCGGCACCTTGCGGTAGCAGCCAAAATTAAAAAAAAAAAAATCATGGCAGAAGATCATTTGTCTTTTAGTTCACTAGGCTTTTCCTCGTGCTGTTGAGTTAACTTAGCTGGTTGCTGCTGCTGTGATTCTTTCGCTGATACTAGAACCAGAGTTTCTAGGTTTCCAGCATTGACTGAGGACCAGAGGCTGTCAAGGATCGTCCTGGTTTTCAGCTCCAGATTGAGATTGCTGTCATACCCAGCCTTGTGGACCGAACAACTACTAGGTTCTCAGGCCTCTGGAGTGTGAGATAGCCATTGTGGGACATATGACTACTGAGGCACCCAGCCTCAAGGACAGAGAAACTTTGGGTTCTCAGCCTCTCAGGTGTGTGACAGCTGTTACAACTGCATCAACATAGAGCAATTTAATAAATTTTTTATATGTAGTCATTGTATAAGTTCTGTTCCTATAGAAACACCTTCCTGTTATTACAGGATTGTATTACAAATATGGGATTATTTTAATTTTAAGAGGAAGTCCAAAATACTGCATTTAATTCTCATGTGTGGCTCTATTATAGACCGAATTTCACTTTGACTTACTCCTTACTTTATGTGATCACAGTTAATGAACTAGAACATATCTGTTTCTACATTAGGTACTTGTTTGCCCTCCTTACTGACCTCTCCTATGTTGAAATAGGCAGATGTGTGAGGTGAGGTAGGTTTGGATTAGGAAAGACCTGGATTCAAATTCTGAACAAGTTTTGGATTATTAGCTGTAGGTTTAGTCAAATTTAGAAGTAAAAAGTTTCATTAGTTCTTATTGTCATACAGTGGTTTCTTTGTAAGTAATGATTCTTCATTGCTTCAAAACAGACTTATTAGTTAAGGTAACAGATATAAGGAGACAATCTTTAAGTTTCTGTGACTAAAGACAACAAATATTTATTTCTAACTTATGTCTCTAAGTTGGGAGGCAGACATCTGTTGGCTATGCCATCCCTTACATCTGAGTCCTCTGGTACCTGAAGAATTCTGAAACTTAGAGAACACAGAATCAAATGGGAGGTTTTCAGCCACCCAAGTCTAGGTATCAATAAATCATATGCCATATATTTAATCACATAGCATATTAGCAAATTGGTTAGCTGGGTACTTACTATGCCCACAGGTCTGTATTTGAACTGTTTGGTGATATTGGGAAGTGGTACAGATGTTAAGAGATGGGTCTAGTGGCAGGTATTCAGATTAATAGGACTTTGAAGGAGATGGTAAGAATTGAACACTCTATTTTCGCTTCTTTTTCTTTGAAACAGGGTCTCATGTATTCCAGCTTACTATATAGCAAAGACGACTTTGAACTTCTGATCTTGCCTCCATGTCCCCAACACTAGTATTATAAGTCTGTAACATACCCAGTGTATGTGGTGCTGAAGACCAAGTCTGGGGCATCATGCATGCTAGGCAAGCACTCTGTGAACTGAAGAGCATACCATCCCTCTCCTTTACTTTTTTAATGCTTCCTAACTAAAAGTGAGTGACTGGTTTTTTTTTGTTTGTTTTTTGTTTTTGTTTTTGCTTCTGTTTTTTTAATGAAAGAACATGCTCCCACCATGATGTGTCACCATAGGGTCAAAGAACTGAGCCAATTGATGGACATCTCCCAAACTGTGAGCCAACTAATCTTTTCCTCTTTATTAGTTGACTAAGCTAAGGTATTTGTTATAGTGACAGAAAGGGCACACAGTACTCAAACAAAAGTAGAATTTTGGATCTCCAGCCAGTTTCTATACACTGACCAACGTGACATCATACACTAACAGATTTAGAATATCTCAGGATATTGACTGAAGTCAGTCTGGCTAGTCAAACATAGTAGTTTTCTTGTTTGTTTGAAGTGGGTATTAGTGGCATATATTAAAAATGCAAAGTGATGGCTACAGCTCTCTACCCCTATAATTCTCATCTTTGTTTCCTTATATGCAATATATTTCTGACTCTCCCAAGATATTTATTTTATAACTGATTTTCTTTTTCAAAAAATTGTGTTGAATCGTTTGTTTCATATAGAACATCTCAATGAATCTTAATCATCTTTCTATTCCTTTTCCTTTCTGTACCCTCCATAGCCTCTAACTGGACAGATCCCAGTCACTGCTCATCAAAGAAGTTTCTTTTGCACCAGAGACTAGTACAGAGTACCACAGCTGATCACACACAGACATTGTCTGTGAATTACTCGTGCCTAGGTGGCACATTCACAGTGCAGTCTTCATACCCATGGCTCACGCAATAGAACAAGGGGTAAAGAAGTCACTAATGAATCTCTCCACTCTCATTAATGAAGTTCCCTCATGCAACAAAGGACCAGTAACAGTAATTCTTTCATCTGTGCTAAGGTCTATGGTGTCAAGTTAGGGTCCCCAAATGACCTCAGTGCAAGTTCATCCACTGAGGTCTAGTCAGCCTACCCAGAATCCCCTGCTTTAGGAAGACTAGCTCATCTCACCAATTACCAATATTTCCTAATCAGAGGTTGGGGTCTGATACCCATTTACCCAGTTCCACTCTGGGTTTTTGTCTGCTTGAGTTTGCCAAAACGATTGCTGTAGGTTCATATGGGTAGAGTCCCAGGAGCTTGTCGGATTCTATTTCCATGTGGCCTCACACCTCACACCTCCTCACTGGCTCTTACAATCTCTCTGCCTCCTCTTCTGCAATGGTCCCTGAGCCCTGGGTGAGTGAAACTTAATATAAAAGTCTTGTTCTGGGAACCACACTCTGCAGATTCCTAATCTCCAGGATTCAGTCATTTGTAACCATTTGTGTTACTGGTCCTTTGTTGCATGAGGGAACTTCATTAATGAGAGTGGAGAGATTCATTAGTGACTTCTTTACCCCTTGTTCTATTGCGTGAGCCATGGGTATGAAGACTGCACTGTGAATGTGCCACCTAGGCACGAGTAATTCACAGACAATATCTGTGTGTGATCAGCTGTGGTACTCTGTACTAGTCTCTGGTGCAAAAGAAACTTCTTTGATGAGCAGTGACTGGGATCCTTGACTGTAAATATTAAGAATACATATTTTGCATCTAGTAAGAAGTTACCTTAACCTAGGCATGTGACAACCTTAGGAATTTCTCTAAAATCTATGACATGGGCTCATGTAGAGATATTGCATGTGGAATTTGTCATTAGGTTGTTAGACTAATATGATTCTCTCTGGTGTTTTACACTAGCTAGGCATTATTTATCTCCTCTCTCTTTTTCTCCCTCCCTCTCTCCTCTCTCCCTCCTTCACTCCCTACCTTCCTCTCTGTCTAAACTTCCCTCCATGCCTCCCCCTTTAAAGTATCCCCATTTTCTCCATTTCTCCCTTGATAATACCAATAACTGATTTTCAAGAGTTTTGTTAAGGTAGACTTTGGTGTTGTTTTATTCTGTGTGTAATTTATAGACCTTTGATCAATGTGTTTATAGTCTTTGTTAAATATGGATATATATTAATTTATATTTTTAGATGGTTTTCCTTTGCCTCTGTTCCTTCTATTTCTAGAGTTATACTGCCTTGTATGTTTAAATGGATTATATTATTCCATAGCTCCCTGGCACACTTTTGTTCAATCATTTTCCTTCCTCTTCATTTTGAATAGTTTGCTGTCTTCTAATTCATTTATCTTACTTCTATAGTGTTTAATGTTAAGGTCTTTTTTCCATTATAGAAATTATACACTTTTTTTCTTTAGACTCCATCTGGTTTTTTAAAAATATTCTCTGCTTATCCTCTCATTATGTTGCTTTTCCTTATACATTTGAAGAGTTATAATAGCTATTTTAACATTCTACTTCAGAGTTATTATCTTTGTTATTGTGTTTCTATTGACTGTCCTTTTGAATGAGTAAACAGGTTTTGAGTTTTTAATATTTAGTAATTTTTATTTTCTACTGTAGATTGAATTTTGTTGTTTTACTTACAGTTTGGTTTGTTTTTGAGGGAGGCGTGTAGTGCTGCAGATCAAGTGCAGGGCCTTGAATATGCCGATGCTTCCTTGCCACACTGCTCCATCCCCAGTCCTTATTCTTTGTTTGCTTGATTAGCTTTTGTTTTTGGAGACAGAGTTCACTATATAGTTCACCATAGTCATTAACTCACTATCTAGCCTAGGCTAACCTCCAACTCATCATCCATCTGTTTCTATCTGCTAAGGGCTGGATCATAGTCATGAGCCACCACATTCAGCTTTGATTTGGTTTTGGTATGTAGTTAATTTACTCATATTTTGTTTTTAAGCTTTGAATGGTTCCAGAATTACCTTTATTCTAAAATAATTTAGTCCTACTGCTAAAGAATTGACTTCCTGGATCTCTAGTGAATATCCCAAGCATTCTCCACTCTAGCTAGCTGACATATTTCTCAGCAATAAATGCATTCTAGAACAATTCACTCGTGGTGCCTTGGCTTTTTTTCCTGATATTTTCTTGGATTTTCTGTGTTATTTCTTCCCCTCTGGAGTTCCAGCTACCTCAGTCTTTGAACTTTGTTTTTCTTTCTGACTCAGAAAACTCCTTGCTGTTCTTAATTTTCCCTTTTGCTTCACAGTTCAGTATCTCTCTGAAAAGAGACATGACAATTACAATGCTAGTCACATTTGTTTTTCTTTTCTTGGGATCACATTTCTGTCTTATTTGTTGTCCATTACCTGAAAATCATTTACAATGTACCTGTGTAGTCTAGTTGCTCATATATGGGAAGTAATTAAGTTTCTATTACTCTACTGTGGTCAAAAAAGGACATGTCAACCCATTCAGTTTTTGTGCCTATTGCTGGATGCTTTCAATGTTTATGGCTTTTAAAAGAAAGTATTTTCATGTGTATATAAGATAGTCGTGGCATTATTCTCCTGCCCATGACCTAGCATTTACCAAATAAAATGCTACACATGAGAGTTTTGTCCGTTTAAACATGAACATTTAATGTTGCTGCTTTTTCTAATTTAGCTTCCATCCCTTTCCTCCTGCCATTTGCTGACTAAGAGATGAAAGCCTAAAGACCTTATGGTTCCTTTAGAACACGATAAGTATCAACATGGCCAGCTTCGAATGGATACTCTGGTTACATGGAAGGGTAAATGTGCACACTCCTCAGTTTCTACATTAGATTTGTTTGATACAGACACTAAACTACATTATGCCCATTGCGGCTAATCCGTGCTCATGTGATCCAAAACAATCATTAAGGGTGTGAGTAGAGACAGAGTAGATCTGGGGATAAGTGTTTGCCTACTTGGCACTTTTAGATAGCCTTCAGTTTTTATTTCACAGTATATTTCCTCTTTGAAAGTGTTGCAACACATGAATCATATTGTAGGTGGTTTTTAATTAGTCCACATGTTTAGAGGTTCAGTTTCTTATCAAAAGTTTTTTGCTACTAGGGACAAGGCATGGACTTGTCCTCCAAGAGAATTAAGCATGTGTTCATTTAATGGAGTTAAGTTTCTAGAAAATACACATTGTATACATTTTGCTTTAGTAGATTGGCAAAGATCTGCTGGATTACAAATATATTCTCCATGAACTCAAAGAATTTGGAGGATTAATATTTGATAAAATTAAGAATTTAAGTTAATATTTCATGAAATTATGCTGAATGCACTATGCTTAGTATTAGCTTTCTCTTTTTTATACTTAATTAAAGAGAACATGAAAAATGTATATAGTGACAAGTATTTATCATCTGCTATGTGATATAAGTTATTTTTATCCTGGGAAGAAGTTAGTAATAAATTTGAAAGTCAAGTTTTTTTTTTGAGTTCACCAAAAGGAGATGAAAAAGAATAACACATATATGATGCAATCAAAAAATAGATAAGAGTCAAAATATAAAATAAAACAGAATGCAGTGTTAAAGTAACTTCTCAAAGGCAAATTCTGATTATGGAACAGAAATTTAATCTGAGCTGTGAGTAAGTACTTAGGTGTGTGAAATAGCTAGGATCAAGGCCTCAAAACAAGTGCGTAGCAGGAAAATCAACTCCACCAAAAAAGAGGGTGAGAAAGTTCAAACGTTAATTTCATTGAAAAGAGCTATGTAAGAGATAGAGAGAAAAAATTGTTCACATGACATAAGGTTTTGGAGTGTATCTTACAAAACACTCTGCTAAACAACTGCACAATTTTAAAAAACACTTTTTTCTTAGGACACCTGGGTGTGACTGCTTCGAATTTTCCATATGAAATATATGAACACTATTTTCTCTGAGGCATATATCTCTTGAGTTGGAAATCTTCACCTAATTAAATGTCTGCAAACTCTATAACCTTATGGATACACTTTATACCTTTTTATATCTTTCATATTTTTCTAGGTCAGTTAGACCCTCCAGAAGATAGTGAATCCTGGAAAGGTATGTTCCTTATAGATATGCATTCCTTTAACCACCTTTCACATGGAGTTGAATGGTTTGTGATAAGTGTAACTATTCTTTAGCCAATAATCAGACTATGACTCTCATAAATTAGTGAGAACATGGAAGGCTATTTTATATGCATATTATACAAGTAGCTTGCAGTCTATATTCCAAAAGACTGGGAATGCAGCTAAGGTTAAAAAGCAAAGTTGGACAAAATCTCAAGGATCACACCAGCTGTAAATAACTGTATGTTAATAAAGTGTTTTTTTCTAGAATAAATGTTAATTAGGAAAATTGAATACAGTTTTGTATCCATTTGCTTGTGGATCAGCTTAGTAAAATATGTTATTTGAAGACCAATTCTAGGTTTCTTCCAGGCTTTTTTATGTATTTGGTAATGTGGTAGTAACTTAGAAGATTTTGAATATAATTAGCTTAAAAAGTTAATTTTAATTGTCTCTGGAATGTTGAAATGTTATTTTAGGGAGTGATATTCTATTTCGGCCACATTTTATAACCCCTATTGCTAATACAAACAATCTCCCACACAGATTCAGAGCTATCTAAGCTATTTGGTTCTTTGTGGGCTGAAGATTGTGATGCATTTTTGTCCTCTAGGTTGATAAAACACATAAATTTTTATTGATTATGTGAACAATTAAAGAGAAGAATGAAATTTGAACATCTGTGGAATACCACCTTCTAGATAAAGCTGTGAGGAAGGATCTCAAAAACTCCTCACTCTATCATCAGGAAAAATTGTACAGAAGTTCTTGAGGTAGAATCTCTCATTCTGTGTGAATAAAAGTAAATGGTTCCTTGAGAAGATGTGTTCAGAGTTTAGCCATGACAATGATACTTCTTTTTAAAAATTTTTGTTTTGAAAATTTGTGCGTTCATATAATACTTCTTGATCCTATTTAGACCCCTTCCTCTATTTGTGCCCTCCACAGACCCCTCACTGTATTCCACACATTCTATAGTAATATGTTAAGACCTACAAAGTCAAGTTTGTGCCTCTAATGTCCCTTTGTATGAGTTCATTCCCTGGAGCCTGGTCAACCTAGCTAGTGGTACTCCCTTAAAGAAATCCAACTTTCCCCAATCCAGTAGTGATCAGATGTCAATAGTTCCTTGGCTGAGGTTAGGGTTTCTTACTTATTTCCTCGGTTCTATGGAAAACTTTGTCTGGTTTGAGTTTGTATGGGTCCTGTGCATGTTGCCACCATTGATGTGGGTTCATGAGTAACTTCCCAGCTGTCTGGAAAACTCTGTTTCCTTGTGGTCATCCACTACCTCTGGCTCCTACAGTCCTCTGGGTGGCAGAGATTTAATGTAGGAGTCTTATCCAGGAACACTCACTCTGCAGTCTTTTATTCTCTATATTTTGGCCAGTTGTGGCTTTCTGTGATAATCACCATCTGTTGAATGAGGAAACTTCACTGGTGAGAGTTGAGAAATTCATTAGTATTCTCTCTGCCAACTGTTCTGATAGGCTCCCTGAACCTTAGATGTAAGGATTGTATTACAGATGTGTCACTTAGGGATGGGATTCTCATAGACAGCTTACTCTGCATTTGACTAGTTTTGGAAGTCTGTGTTTGTCTCTATCTGTTGCAAAAAGAAGTTTCTTTGATAAGTGCTCAGAGGCATACTTCTCAGTAAATATATGGATAATTAGCATACATTAAGAAATTAGGATTTTCTAGATATGTCTAGAGATGTGATAGACATATTTTTTTCTGTAGGATCTATGACCACTCCTGCCACATGTATCTGACTATGTTTATAGTACCACAAATGAGTGCCCTCCCAGTGAGTGAGCCTTAAGTCCAATTGGGTAGCTGTTGATTACTCCCAAGATAAAGGTGCTACAATTGCACAAATAGCAATAGTGTGTTATGCTAGTCACTGTTATGGTTACTAGGATTTTCAGCCTGGTAAGACTATTGATTAGTATTCTCTCTTAGCAGCTTGCATAGTGTCCTCCTCAGGGAGGTAGCTTCCAGATCAGTTTGAGTTCAACTGCCCCAACTCCTTTGTTTGAAGTTTGGCCTGTCTTCAGCAATAGGGTTTTATATTCAAGTTCTGGGAGGTAATAAAGGGCTGTGGCAATAGCTTTTGTTATTTTGGGCATCTCTTGGACTACCCTGACCAAGAACTCAAAGGGGAGGTTTCTCCTGTCTAGCATTGTGTTTCTTGTTATACAGTTTTCAGCTATGTACATGCACTTATATGTATTATCTCTGTATTTTTCAGTAGACTTTTAAATTAATACATTTCCTTCAGTTCTTCATACCACTGAAGCATTATTTATCTAAGCTCTCTCCCCTTTCCTCACTCCTCCCTGGTTAACGTGCCCCCATCTCCCCATTTCCCCTTTGATAACACCTGTCTCCTGCTGTCTCTCTCCATCTTCTTCCCTCTTATCCCCAAGGTTTCCTTCCATTTTTCTGCCTCTTGTGGCTAAAAGAGAATATATGCTCACTTCTAAGGAATTAGAGTTAAGATCCACAAATGAGAGAGAAGTTATCCTATTTCTCCTGTTTTCTGAGTCTATGTTACTTTGTTTAGTACAACAATGTCTAGTTTGATCCATTTTCTTGAAAATTTCATGATTTTGTTTCCCTTTAGTGCCAAGAACAATTCCATTGTATAAATGTACCAAATTTTTATTATCTATTCATCAGTTTGAGCAACACATAGGTTCTTTCCATCTCTTAATTATTGTGAAAATAGCAGTAAAAAACAGGGCTGTGTAAATATCTCTGTAATAGGATGAGTCCATTGTAGTAGGATGTAGTAGTATACATCCAAAAGTGGTATGATGGGATCATGTGGTAGATTTGTTATTTTTTCATTATTTGTTATTTTTAAATTATTATTTACTATTTTAAATTTTGTACAAGTTCTCCATACTTCTTCCACAGTGTTTGAACCAGGTTGAAATTCCACAAGCAGTGGATGAGGGTTCTCTGTTCCCTGCATCCTTGCCAGCATTTGATGTCATTAATTCTCTTAATCTTAGTCATTGTGACTGGGGTTAGATGAAATCTTAAAGTGGTTTTTTCTCAGTTACTAAGGATGAACACTTTTACAAATGTTTCTTAACCATTTTTTAAATTTCTTCTTTGAGAGTTTTCTGTTCAGATCCATAGTTCAATTTTTAATTGGGTCATTTGCTTTCTTGCTTCTTTGTGTTTTGAGTTCTTTGTATATTCTGAATATTAATTCTCTCAGACAAATAACTGGTGAAGATTTTCTTCCACTCTGTAGGCTTCCTCTTCATTCAGTTGGTCATTTCCTTTGCTATCCAGAAGCTTTTTAGCTTAATGAGGCTCCATTTGTCAATAGTTGGCATAAATTCCTGAGTGACTGATATCTGGTCATTTCTTGTGGATACTGTCTATGTATTCTTCTAACTGTATTCTTCTTTTTCAGCATTTCAGGCTTCATATGGAGTGCTTTGATCCATTTGGAGTTGATGTTTTGGTAGGCTGAAGGGCATGGGTCTAATTTTATTCTTCTATACGTGGAGATCCAATTTTGCCTGCACCATTTGTTGAAGATATTGTTTGATTCCAGTAGTGTGTTCTTGGCACCTTTGTTGAATATCAGGTGGCTGTAGTTGTGTGAAGTCTTGAGACTTCTATTTTGTTCCATTCATTTATAAGTTTGTTTTTGTGCTAAGACCAAGCTGTTTTTATGATTATGGCTCTGTAATATAGATTGGCGACTGTTGTGGTAAGCCTCTCAGTACTGTTCTTTGTGCTCAGGATTGCTTTGCCAATCCAGGGTCTTTTGTGATTCCATATGAATTTTGGGATGGAGTTTTATTTTTCTGGTAGGATGCTCATTTTTGCTATATTGATTCAACCAATCCAAGAGAATGGGAAGCTTTCCATCTGCTGTGTCTTCCTCAATCTTTTTCTTCAAAGAATTTTTTTTTTCATTCAATAGCTCCGTAATGTCTTTTTAGGTTTATACACACACACACACACACACACACACACACGGCTATTATTACTGGAAGTGTTTCCTTGACCTTTATCTCTGATTGCTTGTTAATTGTGTAAAGAAAGGCTAATGATTGTTCTAGATTGATTTTACAATCTACCATTTTGCCGAAAGTGTTGATCATTTCTAGGGTTTTTCAGTGGAATTTGGGGGATATCATATTATATTATATCATCAGAAAATAAGGATAATTTGACTTCCAATTAGTACTCCTTTATTTTCTTCTATTGTCTTATCATGGCAGCTAAAGTTTCAAACACCGTATTGAAAAGGAGTGGGCATAGTGTAGGGACTTGTCGGGTTCCTCATTTTAATGAAAGATCTATTTGATATATGATGTAATTTAATTCAGATGTTTCTCTGTTCTTTGTGCAGCTGTCCTGTTTATGAAAGATAGTGGGGTGTTGAAGTCACCTACTATTACTGAACTGTAATTAATTTGTGTCATGAAGTCCAGTCACTCTTTTTATGAACTTGGGTACACTTTGGTGCATATGCTCATGATTATAATATCTCAGTCAATTATTCCCTTAATTGGAATGAAGTGACATTCTTTTTCTGTTCTGATTAATTATAATTTTATGTCTGTTTTGGTAGATATAAGAATTGTAACACATGCTTGTTTCTTAGTGCCATTTGCTTGGGATAGTTTTCTGCCCTTTCAGTCTAAGGTACTGCCTATCTTTGAGATGAGATGAGATTCTTTCAGACAGCAAATAGATTCATTCTATTTCTTATTCCATTCAACTACCCTGTGTCTTCTTTCTGGAAAGTTGAGGCCATTGATATTTAAAGTTATTATTGATAGATGTGTATGTGGTATATGGGAAGATTTTTTTTCTATGACCATGTTGAAGATCTGGTCAATGCCACTAACATGAGATTCTCCTCCTTCCTCTATGCCTATCATGTGTAGATTTGACCTTTCTATGTGCCTCACATTTCCTGCTTATTCTATTCCTCAGGATTTTTTTTAATGTTTCATATTCTTTGCTTGAGTGGTCCAGTTTATCAACTTTATCACCCAGTCTTGATATTCCATTTTCCATTTTATTCATTCTGTTGGTGAGGCTTCTTCCTGTCATTTCAAATTGGTTTATTGAGTTTTAAATTCCATCTTCTTTTCAATATGGGTTTTCTTCAATATTTCTATCTCCTTCATGGATTCATACCTCAAATCCTGAATCATCTTTGTCACTTCATTCATTTGTATATTTGTATTTTCTTGAGCTTTAGTAAGGAGTTTATCCCTACCTTCTTTGATTTCTTTGAGTTGCTTGGGTGATTCTTAAATTTGTGATATCCTTTGATTATGTGTGTGTTTGTGATTATTCTTTTAAATTCTATGTCTCAAGGTTCCTCTACATAGTTTTCATTATAGATAATTTCTATGCGACCTGACTAGTGATACACTTTCTGGCAGCCTCAGCAGGATGGGGTCAAGACCCAAGGAGAGCATATGTGAATGGGATGGACTAGTTCTTACTTGTTAGCAGAGAAGGCCAGAGCTCTCTTTTCCTGATTTTTTAAATATAGGTTCTTAGAGCTATAAGTTTTTCTCTTAGGATTTCTTTTAACTTGTCCTAGGGGTTTTGTTGTATTGTGCTATATTAATTTACTTCCAGGAATATTTTTATTTCTTTTATGTTTTCTTATTTGACCCATTAATCACTCAGGAGTATGTTATTTCATTTCCATGAGTTCATGTAATTACTAGAACATTTGTTGTTGTTGATTTTAAGTTTTATTTAGTGGGGTCAGGTAGAATACATGAAGTTATTTTAACTTTTTTGAACTTGTTAAAGTTTTATTTGTGTCCCAGTATGTGTTCTGTTTTAGAGAAACTTCTATGGTATGATGTCATTTAATTCAGATGTTTCTCTCTTTATTCTCTGTATAGATGTCCTGCCTCTTGGAGAAAGTTGGGTATTGATGTCACCTACTGTTACTGGGCTGGCATTTAATATGTATCTTGAAATCCAGTATTACTGTTTTAATGAAATTCAGTGCACCAGAGTTTAGTGAATATATGTTCATAATTGTCATGTCTTCTTGGTAGATTGATCCCTTGATCAGACTGTGCTAACCTCATCTATCTCTTCTGATTTATTTTAACTTGAAGTCTATTTTTCAGCTATTCGCATTAACAGTTGCTTCTTTCTTAGTGCCATTTGCTTGGAAAATGTTTTCTTCCTTTACAGCCAAAAGTAGTACCTATCTTTGGAGGTATAATAGGTCTCTTGTAGACAACAAATAGATTTACTTTGTTTCTTAATCCATTCAAGTAGCCTGTGTATTTTGACTGGGAAGTTGAGGTCATTGATAGAGTTATTGAAAGAGTTGTATTGGATACTGTAATTTTATGTTCTGTTTGTGTTCTTAGCCTTATTTTATATTTCCATACTTTATATCTTCATTTGTTCACTTTCTTATAACCTCTTGAGTATGATCATTTCTTTTTCCAGGACTTTGTATTGCTTTGATTATTCTCTGTAGGGCCAGTTTGGTGGATATAAATTCTTTCTGCCTCTTTGTATCATGGAAGATTCCCCCCCACTCTGCCGCCCTGGGCTATGATAGACTATTTTGCAGAGTAAAATATTCTGGGTTGGAATCTATGGTCAATGAGAACTTGTGAAATGTTTCTCGAGACTCTTCTGCCTTTTATAGTTTTCACTGAAAATCAGCTGCAATTCTGATGGATTTTCCTTTATATGTAACTTGTTCTTTTTCATTGGCAACTTTCAGTCCTCTCTCTTTGTTCTGTACACTCGGTGATTTTACTATTATATGCCATGAGAATTTTTGTTCTGGTCTTGTCTAATTGGTGCTCAGTGTGATTCTTGTATCTCTATAGGTATATCTTTCCTTAATTTGGGGACATTTTCTTCTATAATCCTGTTGAAGTTCTGGTCAATTGAACAGAGATTCTTCTTGTTCTTCTATGCCTATGATGCATAGATTTGGTCTTCATGGTGGTCCATAATTCCTGCCTAATCCATTACTATATTTATTAAAATTTTCCATATTCTGGAGCTGGAGAGATAGCTCAGTGGTTAAGAGCACTGACTGATCTTGAGAGGACCCAGGTTCTATTTCCAGCCCCCACCTGGTGGCTACCAGTAACTCCAGTTCCAGGGGATTCAATGCCCTCTTCTGATCTCTGCAGGCATTGCATGATACAGGTGCACTTACACACATGCAAGTAATACACACACACACACACACACACACACACACATATATATGTTTTTATATGTTTTTATAAAAGGTCCAGAGAGCTGGCTCAGCAGTTAAGAACACTGACTGTTCTTGCAAGGGACTTGGGTTTAGTTCTCAGCACCCACATGGCAACTAACAACCAGCCATAACTCCAGTTCCAGGGGGATTGGGTGCTCTCTTCTGACCTCCACAATCATCGCATAACATGGGTGCACTTACATAAATGCAGTTAATTTACTCATATACATAAAATTTAAAAATTCGTATTCTTTTATTGAGGGGTCCAATTATACATTATCTTAGGTTTTCATATTATTTGTACTTTTGCACTGTGACCATGACACATGGTTTTCTTTTGTTGCTTGTGTGTCTGCTATGAAATTCTAGCAGGTCTTTGCTTAGTTGAAATTTAGTTCTGTTCATATCATTGACATAGTCTAGTTGCTTTCTGATTGAATATGAATAGTTAGTTGGTCTGTGATTCAGTTTCTCACTTTTGATTTTTTATTAGTGGAACAAGATAGCTCCAGGCTGGCCATGCAAAAATTCTCTATTAGGGTGAAAGTGCCTAGGCTAATTCAAGACTATGGGGATGCAGTGACCATCATCTGGCAGGCTTGTTTGCAGTTCTCAGGTAGAGGAGCAGGATTGGGCCTAGATCCAAGGGATGGAGTTAGTGTGGCAAGGGTTTAAAGAGTTAATGTGAGCCTTGAATCAGTGAAAATGTATCTGGTCCCTGAGCAGGTGTATCAAGACCTAGTTGGAGGGCTCTGACTTACCAGGCTAGACTGGAAGTCTCATGTGAGATGAACAGGGTCCAAGACTGGGGTGAGAATGGCTTCAGGAGGGTCTAACTAACCTAATGTGAGCCCTGAAACAGTGAAAGAGCAGTGAGTTGCAACTTTTGAGTTGCAATTTCAGGCTTGCTGCACAGGGTCCTAGATCAAAAGGTTGAGATGGAGCTTCAGCACTGGCTGGGAGGTTCAGTAGGAGTTTGGAGATCTGGCGCGAACAGAGTTCAGAGGTGGGGCACAGGGGGGTCTCAGGGATCCAAGTCTAAACCACAAATCTGGGCTAGGAGGAGGATCTATGAGATACAGGCTGGGCTGAGAGCTGAGATGGCAGGGATTAACTCACTCTGCCAAAACAAGGTAATTGCATGTAGATAGAGGATGGGACAGAATTCCTATGACTCAGAGAGGTCTGAGAGCTAAGATGGCAGTGCAGAAGCCACAGCACTACTAAGGAAATCAGTATTCCTTATGTATTACAGCTCAAGTAAAAAGGCTTTCAGTTGGGTTCTGTCAGCATTCCTCATTTATAAAAATTGCTTCACTCCATAGAGGTAGGGCATAATTCAAGGTGGGCCTAGCCAGGTCACCTGCTATGAGGAATAGAGGAATGGCTCCTGTGGGCATGGAGCTCTGCTCTGGCTAGTCGTGGGACCAGCTTCTGTCCAGCATTTGGAAAGAACCTGCCTACCTGGGGACAGACTTACTATTGGCTGTATTCGGAACCCCACAAGGCCATTGACTATCCAGACCTATAAGACCCTTTGCACTTGCTTGAATAAATGAGCTTTCAGCTCCATCTGTCTGCTTCTCACTCAGCTCCCAGAGTTTGTGTCTTAACTCTGCACCTATTTGTCCCTTTCCCTCAAGGCGGAGACTCTTTGGTCTCCTTGGGCTGGCCTCGAGTGCTGGGACCCCCGACATCTGGTGCCTGAACAGGGACTCTGCCCGCCCCCAGCATTGGAAAAATGCTCCCAGTCTGATTGTTGGTGAGTAGGCCCCTGTGTTTTCTGTGTGGACAGTCCTTGAGAGTAAGTAGGGATCCCCTCCCTTTGTCCCCAGTCCTACGTTCGTCTCCCTACCCCAGGAAGCACATGCTACCTCATGGTCCCTGAGATCCATGTTGGCCCCTTCTTTTTTTGGTTCATCCTGGTGAAATCACATGGGGACTTAAACCCCCTGATTTCGGAACCTAAACAAATCTATCAGCTAAACCTTTCTGGAAGAGACACTGTGAAGGCAATTGGTGCCTTAACTCTCCCATCTTTGATTTAAAACTGCCCCAACTTGCTCCTGTGGGTGGGACTACAGCCAGGGGACCCAAGGGGTGGCAGGGGCTGAGGTCTCACTCCAGGCTCAGCCAGTGTAGCTGGCATAGTCAGGGAGCATTAGCTGTGAAACTGAAAGGGCTCAAGAGGCTCAGACTTTTCAAATGTTGATTGCCCTTGCCCCTGCCTAGCTTTAACTGTATGGCTTTTACAAGCTGGTGCATACCCTCTGCTCTTTGGTTCATCCTGGGAAATCACATGGGGGCTTAAACCCCCTGATTGCTGAGAGGCAGCTTGGTTTGCAGGAGCAGGCTCAGACCTTTCAAATGTTAATTGCCCCTGCCCAGAGGCTTTTACTGCAGCTAGAAGCTGTCGCATACTTTCTGTGCAGTTTTTTGGGTGCTGCCTGTGGGACTCCTGCAGAGGCTGGAGTGGAAACCCGTGGAAGTCTCCCACTATGGCACGGGGCAGTTGGGCCCCCAACATTTTGGCTGCATGTCTCAGTGGGTTCCAATATTGGTCATTTTGGCTTGGGTACTGAATATAGTGGCTTTGAATCTCCATTTCATTAGCACAATCTCTTCTCCCACCAGGAAGCTCCACAGATGCAAGCACTTGGGGCTTTTCCCCTGCAGCTTGGCTTTAAGGAAAAAGAAGAGGATAAAATGACACCTGTCCCATCCTTTTACAGGCTCAGGCTTTTCTTAGCTCTTGGGTGGCGTTTCATCCAACCTGCCACTCCCCCGACCCCGCCCAAGACGCTCAGGCAACAGTTTGATCTCCTTGCCTAAGACTTGACCTTATTTCGGACATTGACTTTTGCATCCTGGGACCCTCGTTACTTCCCCCTTTGCCTAATCCCCTCTAGAGTCTAACATTACTAAAGTTTGATCATGGAGCTCCTGGCCAAGGCCCCAAGCTTCCTCCTACAGCAGCTCATGGTCACGTGGGCTAGAGTCTCCAACATCAAAGGACCATGGTTGCAGGATTTGTTAATTACTCCCAGTTTGGTTTCTTAATTAGCAGGTGGATCATATAAATTCCACCAGCTCTGCAGTTTGCCCTGGGGTGCCTTGCTTTGTGCAAGAATTACTTAATAGGATTTCAGCTATTTTCACTTCAGTTTTTTTGAGCTGGGGAAAATAGCTCCCCGTAGGATGCTTGACTAGCATACATAAGGCCGGGAGTTCAATTCCCATCCACATCTCCCATGCATAGCATTTAAACAATGCAAGCAAAACTGTTCTTTTCCCAATCAGACAGCTGTGTCGTGTCCTAACAGCACCTGGTATTAACTGTACTATTGTGTTTCGCTACTCAGCAGAGGTAATAGCAACAGAAACTGCTGCAAGGACAGATATTTTCATTCCTACTAATAATGACTTCTGTCCCATGTAAACCACTGAGTTAAATGCTAAAGGGAAACAAATTCTTTTTTGTGTAAATCATATTGGTAAATTGTCATGTGCTGTTTGAGCTCACTGAGAGGCTAAGTCTGGAGATGGGATTGGCCATCACACTTCAGACTCAAACCTGTTGTCTCAGGATGTTCTTCAAGACTTTTGTCAAGTTTTAGACTGGATCCCTGACTCTGTGACAATAAAAAAGAACAAAACAGCCTCAGAGTAAGGACATTGTACTATTGAGAATAACTAAGGGATAAACTAATATCAACAGGGTTATTATTCATCTTATGGTATAAAATGTCTATAGCAAAAGTAGTTCATGGTATTCTCTATTTTCTCACACCAACAAAAAGTCACTAATACAATTCACAGATCTTGGAGAAGATAGATAGCAACCTCTGCCTAAAATTCATCAGTTAGTGATTATGCTAAAGATTGTAAACTTGAATTTGATAATGTGTTCCTAGGTGCCAGTTGCTTCTCTCTTCCTAGTGTTAACACTTCCTCAAGACCTAAAGCAAGGTTTATGGTTTTTGTGTTTTCTCTAAGGTTTAGCTAAAAACTTATAAAGTATAATGTATACATAGGTAATATGAATTCATTACATCTTATGTGTGTGATTTGCGTTCCATGTTCTTTTAGCAAGATGATGCTGCACAGTGCTCATCTGAACCATAAATAACTGCCATCTTCATGTCTTCAGCAGTGCCTACTTAAAAATGATCATCCTATTTGAATTTGTTGACTACTGTATTCTTTCACTGAAGGAGGGTAAGCAGGGTCATTAGACCTTCACCTGAGTATTCAGCCAATCCTCCCAGCCAGCTATATGTAAGTTTTCCAAAATTATTTTTTTAATTGTATTACATCTCAAGGTACTAAGAAAGAAAATGAAAAAATGAAAGATGATGTTCAAAAGATATAGGAATGGAAATATTTTAAAAATAAAAACTCTATGCAAGTAATTGAAGGTCCGAGGCAATATGTTATGGTGTATGAAAGATGAGAAAAAAAACTATGTTTATGTAATCTTAAAATTTCTAAATTAATAGTTCAGTCAAATACTTTAAGGAACAAAATATATGTCTAGTCAAGGTTTATTCAAGAATGTTTGGTTTTTGCCCAAGCTTTAGCTGCATAGCATGCAGTAATTAAAAGTACCAGACTGGTGAATCTAACCTTCTTGGGTGTTTAACAACCATATTTAGAGGCCTAGTCTAATCTGGTAGAGGGACTTAAAGTGACAACTTTTTGTCTCTTGCCCTCCAAGGTAAACTAAGTTCCAGAGTACTATGGGGCATCTTTCAAAATGTTCTGTGAATGTGATGTGTCACCTGTCCTCCTATTCAGGGAGGTCATGGAGACCCCACTAGAAGGACTTGAACCAGTGTCCAGTCTGCAAAGAGGAGGGTCAGCACAGGAAAATGTTTCTGTAAATGCTTCCAAGAGTGAAGCCATGGTCTAGGCAAGACCTTCTGACTTATCTTCACATAGATGGAACTGGTAATACAAATGTCTAGGGAACCAGGGTTTCCTTCCAAGCCCATGTGACCTCTCCCCCCCTCCCCGTGAAGAACAGATACTCAACTGATCTTAAGAATAAAAGTAAGTTGGTTTATTTGGGCCAATTGTATGCTCTTAAACACCCAATAGGAAAGTACAACCAAAGATTCTTACTTCAACACTGCAGTGCATACCTGCTGTCAAGAAATTCAAGCACACTATTGTTCTACCTAACCATTAACTATTTCCTGATTTCTTTTTTTCCCTGTCTAGAAGCCATTTGGGAAGGAACTTACACTGATTCTAGCCACTCCAACAAGCTATCAAAGTACCTGAAAACAAATCCTGACATCAAGACTCTCAAGTCCAGCATTGTCAACCAAAAGAAAAATAAGGAGAAGCCCAATAGATGGATGATCTTGGAAGCCCTAAGCAAGAAATTCTAATGGACTTTAACGTAGTCATTTGAAATTTTCCTTGTTCTGACTTTTCTGGTTTCCTGTCTAGAATGTATAATGCTGACTACTCTTGTCTTTACTTCTTCACATCTCCCAGGCACCACTTAAGGACTTTCTTTTCCCCCTACAGCTAACAGTTATGCAATTCAGGGGGTCTTTTATATAGACTCACTGAATGGGTACTCCAATTGCCACAATCTACATATGTTTTCACCCTTTTAAGCAGTCAGAGCCCCAATTCCCTACTGACAATTGGGGTAACCTCTTCAGAGGGTGATGTGATAAGAATAGGAGGTAGAATTTGGCTAAGCAGTTTAGGGTAAAAAGACCCCAAGGAAAAGTAGCCAGTTTCTTTTTTGGTTAAAAACCAAGGCAAATAAAAACAAAAAGGAGGATATGTTGGGCATAATGCAAGGTGGGCCTAGCCAGGTCACTTGCTATGAGGAATAGAGGAATGGCTCCTGTGGGCATGGAGCTCTACTCTGGCTAGTCTTGAGACCAGCTTCTGCCCAGCATTTGGAAAGAACCTGCCTACCTGGGGACAGACTTACTATTGGCTGTATTTGGAACCCCACAAGGCCATTGACTATCCAGACCTATAAGAGCCTTTGCACTTACTTGAATAAACGAGATTTCAGCTCCATCTGTCTGCTTCTCACTCAGCTCCCAGAGTTTGTGTCTTAACTCTGTGGCTATTCACCTCCCTCCCCCAAGGCGGCAACCCTTTGGTCCCCTCAGGCTGACACCGAGTGCCAGGACCCTGACTCATAGAATAAACACAATGTTTTTAAAAATGAAAGATTCAAAATGTTAATGAGGATTTTTCCTTAATTTTTGAGATTACTGCATATGGCTGTGATGTGACCACTGTCTCTTCAAGATACTTCAACACCCGCTGCAGTCATGAAAACTGAGTTTGAAACCAATATTGTCTGTGAATTTTATTATATCTTTAGTGTTAAGAGCATCATTGTGTGAAAACAACTAACAGAAGCTCTAAATATAGACTTATACAAAAAGCTTTAAAAAGACTTACTGATTTTGTTATGTGCTTGATTAAATGTAGAGGATATTCCTCCCTTCATTTGTTTATTGTGTATTAAAGGACTGCAGCATATAAAAGGAAAATATAATTGTGTGTGTGTGTTTGGGGCAGAAGAAAGGAAAATTCAGTCAAAGAGCAAACTTTCTAGGAAGGATTATGTAAGCTGAGACCTAAATTATAGTTAGGGGATGGCCAGAATAGTGGAAATACTGAAAGGAAGTACATCTTGGATAAAGGATACACATATGCAAAACTTTGGTATTGAGAGAACATAACTCATTGTGGGAAGGGACAGTGCTTCATAATACTTAATCATTAATAGCATTTTGTTAATAATGCATTGGTCAGCTCTGGATACTATAACAAAATACCATAGACAGAGTGACATGAACAACAGACACACATTTCTCAAAGATCTAGGGGCTGGGAAATCTTAAAATCAAGGTATTAGAAGACTGGGATTATTGGGTGTGGTGGTTTAAAGGAGAATGTCCCCCATAGGCTCCAATATTTGGAAACTTTTTTTCTACTCAATGGTGCTGTTTTGGGAGATTATATGAGGTGTGGCCTGGTTGGAGGAAGCATATCACAGGGAGCATGCTTTGAGAGTTTTTAAGCCTTGCCAGATTTCCCAGTTGCTCTCTGCTCTCTGCAACTGCTTGAAGATAGAATCGCTTGGATTTCCCACCACCTCTGTCCCATGCCTCCCCCACCATTATGAACTCTAACCATCTAAACCATAAGCCAAATAAACTATTTCTTCTATAATTTGCCTTTGTCATGGTGTTTTATCACAGCAAACGAAAAGGCAGTAAATCAGAAGTTGGTACCAGAGAGTAGGCTGCTGCTGTGAAGAACCTGACCATGTGAGTTTTGGGAGGGATGGGGAAGGCTTTGGAAGTTTGGACTAAAAAAGCATTTAAGTGCTGTAAGCATAGCTTAATGGGCTGTCCTAGTAGGAACCTGGAGGAAAGTAGTGCTGAGAACAAAATAGTTCCAGAGGGAAATAATGACTTAAACAGCAACTGGAATGTTTTGGCAATCATCTCATTGTCTTCTGCCCACAGTCTAAGAGTTTGCCTGTGACTAAGCTAGAAAGTAAAGGACTAATTTTTTTGGTGGAGGAAATTTCAAGATAGCCTAATTAGTGGTGTGGTTATTAATGGTAAATATTATGGAAATCTACAATAAAAAAGATCAGATGTGGTTGAAAGAAATGTACAATGTGCAGTTTGGAATATAAAAGAACAGTAGGAAGATAAATGCTGGAGCCAAGGCATATGCTTCTGAGAGGCTCTCTTTGATATGGAAATTAGGGTCATCAAGGAGAGGCCTAGAGATTTGCACTTAAACAATAGAAAGAGTACCTTTAGGGGAAGACCAGACTTAGAAAACCCTCCAACTTGTGAAAGGAAATTACCAGAAGGTTTGTCTGCCTCTAGAAAACCATAGCATAGAAAAGCTACTAATGTGCATGAAGCAGACCAGAATCCATCCTAGGCTGGTCATCCAAACTTGGCAGTGTAGTTTACATGGTCCTGGCTTTGGAGGCATGAAAGATGCAAGAGTAATGGGGTCACTGGTTCTTCCTTCATTGTTTTATAGAGCCAATAAGATCAAGCAGTATGCATTAGTGATGTCCCTGCATAAAGAGGACACTAACAGGTCAAGAGGCCCTGATAAGCCAGTGTGTGAAGCTCTGAAGGTGAAGTCTAGTTGGCAGTGGCGATCCTAAGACATTGGAAATGCTAGAGTGGTGAGATAGCTGCTAAGGAAAGCTGTATACAGGGACTGGTACCTGCCCAAGAGAGAGATATATATCACAGGCAGCAAAACTGGAGGAGCTGAGCTACCTAAATCCTTTGGAAGTAAAGTCCCACATGTCAGACATGGAGCTGCAGGATTTGTTGTTTGCCTTGCTACTTTTCAGTCTTGTTTTGGTCTACTATTTCCTCAGAATGTCCCCATTTCTCTCTTTTGGAATGGAAATGTGTATTTGATTTCATTGTATGTTGGAAGTGTGTAGTTTTTCTTTTAATTTTACAAGAGCTTATAGTTAAGGGGTTACTTTGATTCTCAGAATAGACTTTGGACTCTGGACTTTTGAAAGGTTTTGAGACTGGTGAAGACTATGAGGAAAGGTAGACTAAGTGCATTTAATGTGTGAATGAAATTCCCAGAAAAACTGCATCTTGAGGTTGATCAACCAATTAGAACTTCAGTGATTGTGGAAAGTTTAGAATGGTGCAATTCCAGAGCCTAATTACCATTTATCTCAGGATATCTTTAGTCCCTAAATAGTCATCTCTCTGCCCACTTCTGTTTCTGACCTGATATACCTCAACTAATAGATAAAAAACCTTTTTGAAAGGTATTTGCTAAAGACCACCAAGTCCCACCAACCAAAAGGCTAAGAATATCATCAGATAGCGTGAGATCTATAGTAGAACCCCCCCTTCATTTTCTATGACCCACATACTAAAAGTATCCACCAATATGTCTGAAGAGCAGGTTGGTTTTTGACATTTTTAGTTCTGCTTCTATAAAAAGTTCCTGAAATTGCAACGTCATTGGAGCATGGAATCTGTGTTCCTGGGCGCCATGGTCACTCAAATTTGGCTTCAGAATAAACTATCTTGTATTCCCTTTGTGGTGAGAGTTATGCTTTTGATCAACACATGTTATATGCTCACAACCTATGGGATTCAGGGACTGGAATGTGCCCCCATGCCTCCCCTGCCATTATGGACTCTAAGTTCTGATTCATAGGCTTCATAATTCAAGTAAACTATTTCTCCTATAAGTTGTGTTGGTCATGGTGTTTTATCACAGCAACAGAAAAGGGATTAATACATTGATGAAGGCCTTTACTCTTGACTTGCTCTAAATAGCTCCATCTTAAGACCCCTACTTCCTGATGCCATCATATAAGTGGTTAGGGTTTTAACATATCCATTCTGGGTTGTAGAATATAAATTTTCATTCATAACAAATGAGATGTTTCTTAGAAGTACCTAAGTGTGTTAGATTATTCTTCTTATTGTTATTATTATTGTTTTGTTTGTTTTTTTGGACAAGATTGATCTCACTAAAGCACTCAGGATGACTCCAACTCAATATTCTTTCCTTAGCCTCCCACTGCTTGAATTTAATGTTTGTCACTATCCCTAGCATAAAGTATATTAGTAATTGTTAACAATAGTATATAAAGACTTAACACTAAATGACATTAAAAATATTGAAGTGGATTAGAAAATCTTTAAGACAGTTTAAAATTTGTATTATATTTATTTATCTTGTGTGTTGGTGAGGATAGATACCATGGCTTACAGAAATGGTTATCTTTCCACCATGTGACCAACAGGATTGAACTCAGTGCCTTAGCTCCTGAGCTATCTCTACAGCTCTAACACAAATTTTTATGTCTATTTCTTCCCAGAAAATTTGAAAGTAGAATTTTAGATTTCTTTTACATTTCAGAAACAATTTTTTCCTAGTGTGTTCTCTAATTTAATGGTAAAATTTATATTCTATTTTTGGCTGAGACAAAATTGCCAAATCTAGAGAGGAATGTTTTGTCGAGATAGTACTAAGAATAATGGGCTTAATCTGGGACAAAGTCATCTTCAGCTGCTTATTTTTATTGGGCTCATAAAGATAATTATCTTCAGCTGTTTCTTTACCTGCTTCCTTTAAACCCTCTTTGGAAGTAAGGAAAAGCAGCTTGGAATTCTATTTTAGGTAGATAAGAAAACATAGTTTATTTTGGTTATTTAAAAATCACAGAGCTAGATTTATTAGCCACAGTCCAAACAGGAAACAAAAACTACAAAATTTGAACTGAGAAATTTCAGTGTAAGAATTATTAACTAATAGGGGACGGTTATGATAGAGAAAATGCTTATGTCTACCTCTGGGCCAAGGGACAGTGCCAAGTAAGAAACAAATTTAAAAGGCTGGGCCCCTACTCACTGCTGATATTCCAGATCTTGCTAGAGAAGGTGTGGCTATATAAGGGTGGAGAAATGTACAGTGCTGAATTCCATACTAGCACATAGTCCCTGCGCCCATTGAGATGCTGATGAGCAAAGGCTGCAGAGCAGGCAAAGAGTCAGCATGTTAGAGTCAGCAGGGCAGCAGGTGTCTGGTTTAAGACGTCTGCATCACGTGGTATATAGTCTGGGCCCATGGAGGGATGGCAGCTGAATGTCTGTACTCAATGCGCCTCCAGCTATAGCTTTGCAGCGAAAACAACAGATTATTTTTAGAAAAGGAAGATAGGCGTCCACTTGCTACCTGTAATGTCTTTCCAGTTCACTTTCCTAAAAAACAAATTAACCTTGTAGTTACTGTAAAGAATTGCTTAACTAGATCTGATCCATTGTCATATGACAGATAACAAAGGATATATTTAGATTCAAGCAGCAATAAACAGATAATTTACACGGAGAAATGAAAACTAAATTGGCAAAATGGACTGAAATCATATTTTCTTCCTGACCAATAGACTTAGATTGATATCTGTAGCTCTAATTTACTGTGATTTTTGTGCTCACCAGTACAACGTGTGTAGAATTTGATAATAATGCAATAACTGCAGTGGTGAGAACTTCTGTGGACTTTAGTCGTTGTTTCCCTGCCTTCTACCCTCCGCCACTTGCATTTATTTATGTGTATGTCACCATGCACATGCACCTGGACGCAGGCACACACACACACACTCACACACACAAAACCCATAAGTCCTGATCTGCCTATCATTTTATTCACAATTCTCTAAGACTTACTATGCCTATTTTTTATTTAATTGAATTTTTGTGATTTACATACAGTATAGTTTGATAGCATTTAGATCTCCATCTGCATCTACTCCTGAGATACATTTATATCTCATGGCTTATAGAGTCTGATTTTTGTTGCCAAATATCTTTCAGTGTGGATCCATCTACTGGGCCCATCCAAAGTCCCATCCCTGTAAGACACTCTCTCCCCTCCCACCAGCTATCAGTTGCCAAAAGTTTCTTAGGTTGGGCTGGGATTTTTTATCCGCTTCTCCTTGTCTATACTAGAATTTGAGGTTACATAGGACTTGTGCATGCTGTCACCAATGCTGTGAGTTCCTATGAGTAACTGACCAGTTGTCTAAAAGACTGTTTCTTCATGTTGACCCATCTCCTCTGACTCTTAAAATCTTTCCACCTTCACTTCTGCAATAATCCCTGGGCCTTTGGAGGCAGATGTTTGAAATAGGTGTCATATTTATGGATAAGCATTCTGTGCCTGTTGCATAAGGAAACCTCTCTGGTGATAGTTGAGAGATGCATTCATCCTATGTGTAGGGGTTGCACTGAAGATGTGTCACTTAGAGTTAATCATCTCACAGACATGTATTCTCTGCTTTTGATCAATTCTGGAACTTTGTAATTGTCTCCATCTGTTGCAAAAAGTTTTTTTTTTTTTTTTTTGATGTGGGGTGAAAGGTATACTTGTCAGGCACCCTCCAGCAGCCTCAGTGGAGCATTTAAAGTACTATTTAAAATAAGTCCTAGTGGGTCTTCTTCTCCATCGGGGAGCTGTTGTGCATCAGCCATCCCAGAGAGCAGAGGAACAGGCAGCCCAGAGTGTGACAGGAAAGAACTCTGAGAGATTGTCAAATCAAGGCAGGGGTTTATATAGGGAGGCCTGTATGGCTGTTTACTGAAGTAAGGAAAGTTCAAGATAGCGTCTTTAGGTAAAGGAGGGAAGGTTCTATGACTGATGTGGCCTATAAGAGTCATTTGAAGTAAGCACTGAGGAAGGAGGAAATGAAACTTTATGCCTTATTTGCAGCTGCTTCCTAGGACCCAGGCCATAGCTTCAGGCAGAGCAAGAGTGACTCTTACCTTCACTTCAGGGTATCCAGGGTCACGCTACTTGCTCAATATCTTTTGCAATAGGCCTAGGCCCCACAAGTACTGGCAGTGTTGGAAGAATAGGAAATTAAAATATTTTTGAAAAGGTGGCTTATTACAAATACTGAGTGTTTGACAGATTCTGCTCTTAAAAAGTCTCACTCTAGGACTATTGTTCAATGGTGCTCAAATGAGAAATATGAAGATTGATGGTAATTTTCATATTTCTGGGGAAACTTCGCAGAAAAATCCAAAAGGCATAACTGCAAGGAATACTAAGAAAATATCTGTGGGTTCTATAAACCGATTAAAATTATAAACTCATTTTCTAAAGGCGTCATAGTCCTATGAGAAGATAATAATTAGTTGCTTATTAATTTATGTAGCTCTTTGGAACCCAAAATGATAGGACTGGTCAATCAAGTTTTTAAAATAAGTTCTTTCTTTTTTTTTTCCTTATTCAAAAATATTCTTAAACACACATACACACACACACACACACACTCACACACACACACACACTTCAAGATAGTAGAAAATAATTTTGGTTGGAATGTGAAGTAAGTTTATTACCTTCACATTCTATACTCTTTAACACCTTATAGTTCTCGATGTTTCCGTCTTGGTTGTCTTTGAAGACTTACTCATCTTTCAAGTCTTCAGTGATTGTGGAAGTTAGAGTTGGTCTTTTCCATCTTAGCATGTGGTCGGCACATTCCTCTCACGGTGTGTTTCTCCTGTTGCAAGTTTGTATATTTTGCTGTTTCCAGATGAATATTCCCAAGTGAGAGGTTATTTGTATAATATGCAGAAGAGGAAAATATCTTTTTTTCTCATTAAGTTTGTTTTAGGAGATCTGCCAACAGAAAGTGTGTGCATAAGATACAAGCACACAAATTTATTTAAAATTGATTTTGAAGCACATGAGCTTTCATAAGCAAATGAAGACACAAAATAATAGTTAAACTTGATTTTTAAAAATAAGTTTGATAAAGAGTCAACAGTCATGGGGAAATGATGTAGGGAAGTATTACAGCTTACCGGTAATGAATAATGTAGGGAAATATTACTGGTAGTGAACAGGTGGAAGTTCCAGTGTTCCTGAGTCTTCACAAATTAACACGTTCCTTCTCAGGGTGGAGAGAAAGCGCTTCTCACTTGGGGGTTCATGACTGTCCAGGGAAGGAAGGTGGTAAGGGTGCTGAAGAAATTTGTAAAGAATGTTCTGTATGTGCATTTCTCAAAATCCTTCAGTTCTGAATATTCATCGTGCCAAGGTGCCATATTTTAGGTTAGCTTATCGTGAACTGATCACATACAAACTTTTAATAGCTGGCACAGTCAAATATATGGCCTCTTAAACAGTAATTGGTTGATATTGGAACTTATTTACCGATTCTTAGTATTGTCAATAGTATTTGATTGGGAGAATAATAATATCAAGATGATAAATGATATATAATTGATTAAAATAACATTAAATTCATTTTAATTTTTAATTTCTGAAATCTTTAATACATTTAGAGAGCTCAAAATTCAAAAAGCATAAGGAGTCAAATACTGCAAATTGCATCTCCTCTGCTTACTCAGTTCCTTACTTCCTGCTGGATTATGAACATTACTTTCTTAGTTCTCTTTCAGAGAAATTTGATACACATTTAAGTAAAAATATGCATGATAGTGATCCTTTTTGTTGATGGTTTCAGAACTTTGCCCTTTAACCTAGATATTTAGCATAGTTTTCTGTGTAACATGTAAATAACTACAACTAACATTTGCTGCCTATTTAGATTCTCTCAATGCTTTAAATGCAATAACTTTTAAAATTCTTATAATAGCCTTAAAAGTTAGATGTTATTGTTTTCTCCTCTTTACTAACGAAGAAAATAAGGCATTAGGAATTAAATAACTGACAAGTGTTTCATGGCTGGTAAATGGTATACTTAAGAATAGAATAGTGACATATGACTGTATTGTTCACCTTTTTCCCTTTGAGGCTGATTGGAATTTGTAGGCCTTTATCACCCTTGTTTATAATGGAAGACTTAACATTTTATATTTAACAGCTCTCTTTTTTTTTTCGTGCTAGGGCCTGGAACCAGAGCCTTTTTGCATTCAAGGCAAGCACTCTACCACTACATTCCCCAGCTCCAATAGCTTCCAATTTTAATGCACACAGCATGTCAGACATAGGGCTAATCAGACTGCATAACGGTAGGAGGCAAAAATTTGCATGGAATTCTATATGACTGCATTACCTCTGGAGATTTGGTATGGATGCTGTGGACCCACTCAATAACTCAATAAGAAATAAGATTTAAATTGGTAATTTGCTCAAGAATACATACAGCACTAATGAGTGGTAGAACTGAGGTTTGTGTGTGAATCTCCCTGACATCATAGATTAATTACCCCAGGCATTGGTATCAGTAGCTTTCAGGCTTAAATCCTTAGTATTTAAGGAAATTTTCTCTAGCTTCGAGGTGATCATGCAGGTCATATACTGCCTCCGTTATGGCCGAGCTTCCTTCTAGATAAGTCTATTGGTGTAAAACTTGCTTTATTTATTCAATTCTATTACAAGTTTTAAAGGAAGCATAAGAGGAGCCCATATGGGCAAGATAAATGTTCAGCTTAAGATATGGATTCTGGCTGATTCTGTCAATATGCTTTTCAGGCCACACTCAGAGGGTACAAAAGAAATAATGACAGAGAACTGAAAATACTATTTTTCTTTTTAAATCTCTTTTTTTTCCAGTGGTTCAGTTCTGCTCTGACAGCTTTGCCTTGTAGGAAGGTAATTTTTCCTTGGCATGCAGATGAGTGACTCCCGGTTCTGAAAATCAATGGAAATTTACAAAGTAAGCCTTCTAACTCTCCCTTCCACTTTGGAAAGGGACTGCTCTTTAATGGGAGAATGAACAGATGGCACTTAAAGGAGTTGGCCCGATATCTGTAACAAGGCTATTACTTGACTCTGTATCATTGCTGGAGCATCTGTCAGGATGGAGAGTTATGCTCCTGTGCTTTTCTTTCAACAATTAATCACACCTCTCCTTTTTTCACTGTTCAGTATGTTGTTTTTTTCAGACCTGGTGCCAGAATATTTCAGTGACTCTCTGACGTAATTCAAAAAAGATACTACAGCAATAGCATTATTGTGAGTCCTATGAGACAAAGAGAGACTTCACTGCAAGAGACCCTGACATTTGTTCAGTTATTTCTGACAAGCATATATAGAGTTGGACACTTAATCTCAGGAGAATTATGATCAGTGATGACATCTCAATAAAGAAGAAAGACATAATCTGCTGTGGACAGTGTATGAACTTATTATTCTCCAACAGTTTGACTTATTTCCAGTTAGCTTATATTTAAATGTGCATATGAAGAGGAAAATTCATCATTATCACAAGAAGCTCATGTCACAGATCAAGTGTCTGAGTGCAAGAGTATTTATTATATTGTCAGAGAGAATGAGAACAAAAGAGAGAGCATAAAATCTCCTTGTAACCTATTGATTATACTTCTTTGGAGAATTCTGAAGGTAAGACTCTTTAAGGGTAGTATGAATATTCTCCATTAGATGAAAACCAAAGTCGTAAGTTATATGTTAGGCATCCAATAATTCTTCACTATCTATCTATCTATCTATCTATCTATCTATCTATCTATCATCTATCTATCTAGAGAGGTCATATATACCTCAGTGGTCTTTAACCAAAGTCATGCATGATGATTTAAATATTTCTGCTTAGCACTCATCTAAATCCATCTAAGGCTGCCTGTAGATTAAGACAATGGGTTGTCTCAACATTAGAATTAGAAACTCATATACTGGTCCAGTAGATGAGAAAAAACTCTACTTTCCTTTTTTTCTTATTCCTTTGGCCAAATCTTATTTTTCTTCATTTTTATTGAGATAGACTGGAATTTCTTCATCTGTTTCTGTAACAGAGGACAGGGAACAAGGAAAACGAGCAGAGGCTTCCTGTGGAACAGCTAGTCTAGCACTGCTACAGTAGAAAGGGAAGTGTCTCCTACTCTTTACCCTTGATAGCCTCTACTGTGGGTATGTGGAATTCTATTCTCTTCTCCACAAACAGGCAAGGTATTCAACCTTACTTTAAAAAGTTTTAGGCTCCAAACTGAAACTATTGGAAATGTGAAGCTGGATTATGTGAATTTGCATTTGTTATTGTGACTTACTCAGATTCTATATTTATATAAATATATTTAAAAAAACTCTGGATGATTTTTAATAGTTAAGATTAAGAAAATGCCATTTGTTTTTACCAAATAATATATTGCTTCTTATATTATGATAGCAATAAATGTTTTCATTTAAAAAGTGTTTCCAAGAAAGCTGGACATGATGGTGTTTGCATGAAGTTCCAGCAGCTTTCAAATTTGAGAAAGGAGGATCTCTTGAACCCAGACCTTCGAGGTCAGTTTGGGCAATTTGCTAAGGCACCATCTCAATAAATGAGTAAATAATAAATAAATACATAAATAATTTTCAGAGATAATATATCTATGACAGTAAAAGAATCCCCATTGCCCTTTGGCTCTCTCACTGTTTGTAGAACCTTCTGTATTGTTCCTGCAGCTGCCATCCCACTGCTTTGCTTCTACTGTAACTTAGGTCTTTCTGTTTTCCCTCTGACTGCAGAGCTGTGATTGCTTGTTTCTACCTTCCACTACATCACTTGCTCTTCAACATTATGGATACTGTCTTATTCAGTTTTAAGTCCATGATACTAGCTCCTGAAAGGCAATATTCTCAATAGTAATAGTGAATGGAACACACATGAGGAAAAATAACAGAGTTTGGATAAATATCAGGAATGGCCTTACTGGCTGACATGACCCTGAAAGCACATGATCCCATTCTGGAGGAGAGCTGCTGTTTTCTCCAGGGGAACTTGTGGAAACTGTTTCAAAAAATCTCTTTTAAGCTTGTAGAAATAATGCCATGTCCAAACAGCAAATTAATAAATATTTATTCCAAGCTTAGGAGATGACTCAGATGGTAAAGCACTTTTTGCACAAGAGTGAGGACTTACATTTGGATCCACAACATCCACCTAAGAAAGTCAGGCAAGCACCCTGGTCCCTCATAATTCCACACTTGGGAGGCAGAAACAGGGAATCCGTGGGCTGGCTGGCCACAGTGTAGCTAAATCAGTGAGTTCTGGATTAAGCAAGAGACTCTGCCTTAGTAAATAAAATGGAGAGCAATGAAGCAATTCAAAGCTAAACTGGCCTCCATATACATACACATACAAGTGCCCATGCACTCTCACACATATGCTTCTGCAGACATGCCACAACACACATACGAACATGCATACATGGCACACACAAGGCTTCTGCCCTTCAACACTTCTCATTCTTCTTCAGCCACTTGTTGCTGGTGAGGTCCATGTCTTCTCCAGACACCTTCTTCCACTCACACCTACTCATGAACTGAAGGTGTAAAACCCTGAGGACGCTGAGCTTTAAAGCATGTCTTTCTGAGTTCCATGCTAGAAGAAGTAAACTGCTGAATGACAGATGCGGTAGTTACAAAAGATACACGATTCTCTTCCTATGGAAATCCAGAATACCGTAGTGAGTGTTTCTTAGGCCTGGGATGGATGTGAAGGGCAGAGAGGGCGATAACTAAAGAATAAAACATTTACATATACATGTAAATGTATACATATATACATATATTACACATTATTTTTATTTTATACATGGAGGTAGGTGCACCTGTGTCATGAAATGCCTACGAAGGTCAAAAGAGGGTGTTGGATCCCCTGGAACTGTAGTGTTTTGGACGGTTATTAGCTGCCATGTGGATACTGGGAATTGAACACAGGTCTTCTGCAAGACCAGTTGGTACTCTTAACCACTGAGCTATCTCTCCTGCCCAAAACATTTTTGAAGTTATAAAATACTATAAAGTTTACTGTGATGATTATGTCTATACTAAAAACTACTAATTGGTTGTGGTTCTCTTAAAAAACAAAAACTAAACCCAAATGATGGACAAATAGAACAGAACAATAAATGCAAAGTAAGTGATTGACGCATCTCTGACAAGAGCCAGGAAGAACAAATAGTTAGCAGCTGACAGTAACTGATAGATGTAGACTAGGATTCTGTGACTTTACAGTGACTAGCCTCCTTTGTAATGCAGTTACCTTGTATCTATCTATAAGGCGAAAGACTATAACATTTTACAATCACAAAGACCAAATTCAGTCATAAATGGGTTCATACTTGGTCACACCCTTGAAACTTTCTGCCAGTCTTCTTTCTTGGCTACACTATACCCTGAAACTATAGATTTTCTCATTTCATGAGTTAGATATGAGATTATTCTGTGCATATTTATTATAGTGCCACCAATATATAATTTAATTTCAAATGCCCTGGATGCTTTCCCTCTAGAAAAAAGAAATCCAGCCACTTCAATGAAATACAGGTGAAGTCTCTATATAAGATAATAAAAGATAGAATTACTTATAAATATTAAACTACAGCAGTAATATAAGAGCTAAATTTATTTATTATGTAAATTTCTAAGTAGAGATACACAGTCCTCTGAATTAAAAGAAATACGTAATTTATACATAGGCATATATATATATAGTATAACTCAGAAAGCTTTGCTGTCTAATAACAATATCTTTTCCTCTTTAATATTTAACAGTACAATATTATTCATCTATATACAGAAGAGAGAAACTATGTTTTCATGCTGCACTTGATCTTAACCAAAAGTCTATTAGTGATAAAAGTGTCCCATTATGAAAGAGTAATATGCATAGAAATTTGATTTGTATGGGTCTCCACAATGTTCTGTTATATTATTTCACAGTTTTTATTTGAGCTATTCATTATGAAAATCAGCATTATCCCTGACATATTAGTGTCATTAAGCCTCTCAAATACATATAATTTTATTGGTGCACATCCTTTAAAGTATAATCAGGAAGACAGATGGCTACAAACTGCACATTAATGGAAACTTTGATAAAAATTATCAGCATTCTTCACAATGTTTATAATCATATTATATCTTCTAGGCAAATATTTGTATATCAGATTGATTGAATATTAAAATATTCAATATTAAGTAAACCAGTCTGCTAAGAATTCAGCAGCGAATTTGAACACAGCCAGCCTTTTTTTAGATTACTGAAGTTGATGACTTTTCAGAAATAAATAATTGTGTAATATTACAACCCAGCTAGAGAATGCTTTATCTCCCCCATTGGTGTATCTGTTGCAGTCAGTCTCTTCTCCCCACCCTCAGTCAAACTGCTGATGTCTCTGTATATTTTCCAAGAATGTCATGAGAATCATACACCATCTAGTCTTTAGTGTCTGACTTCTTTTGCTCAGCACTGTAAAGATTCATCTGGTTTCATGTAGTTCCTTCCTTTTCACTGCTGTCACTGTGCCATCCTGTGAGTGAACCACAGTTTATTTATCCATTCCTCAGGTGCTGTGCAGTTCTCAATTTGAGTGGATATAAATAAGAATGGTATGAACATTTGCAGGTTGACCTTTCTGTAGACATAGGGTTTTATTTATCTTGGATAATTTTAGTGGACTCGAATGTCTAGATAGCATAGTAACATAAAGACCTCATACAGTCAGCCTGACATTAAGAAAGAAACCAGCAAATGACAGGCTAAGAATTTGGCTAGGTTATTTGGAAAAGATGATATAAAGTAAAGTAAAAATCATATTTGAATAGATGTTTGCCATTATTAGTCATTAAGGAAAGGCAAAAACTACAATGAGGGGCTCAGGAGATGGCCATGGTGACCTGACTGTAGTACATAAGGAAAAAAAAATCCAGGCAAGACTTGTACCTCTAACTGCAGCTCTGGGATGGTGGTGGGGGAGGGACAGGAACAAACAGATTACTGAAGCTCATTGGACAGTCAGCCTAGCTGAATCAGTGGGCTAAGGGTTAAAGATACAGGGGATCCAACACTGCCTTCTGACTTCTGCAGGCATCGCACGACCTGGGTATAGTTACATACATACAGGAAATATACTCATACACAAAAAATAAAATATTTCAAAAAGAAATATGACTGTGTAGGGGAAATAAAATGACTGGCAAAGTTCCAGTAAGGAGGTGAAGTCTCATGAATGTTTACATGTTGTTGGGGTTGCAAAGTGATGTAGGGTCTTTAGAAAATAACTTGGCTATTTCTCAATTTTCCTAGACCTGGTTTAAGTAAATGGCTCCATCTAGTGTATGAATAGAAGGAAAGCTGGTGAAATCTAACTACATTTGAATTTGAAGAACTGTAGCATGGCAATAAAAAAAAATATTTTATTTATTATTTTTATTTTATGTGTATTGCCTGGATATATGTAAGTACACCCGTGTTGTACGATGTCTGCGGAGGTCAGAAGAGGGCGTCGGGTTTCCTTGTACTGGAGTTACAGATTGTTGTTAACCTCCATGTGGATGCTGGGAATCGAATCCGGGTCCTCTGCAAGAGAAGCCAATGGTCTTTACCACGGAGCCATCTCTGCAGCTCAGCAGCATGGCAATTTTTAACCCCGCAGTTTATTTAGACATTTTTATTTTATTTTAAATCTTTCTAAAGGGTAGTTTACGATTTCATGGAAATAAAAGTATAAAAATATTTCCACATGCTGTTTTCTTAATAGAAGACAGTAAGAGAAATGTGCTATATAATGGGAGGTAAATCCCAGATACTGAGCATCGGAAACACTTGTTTTCTCCAAGGTAAATCTGTAAGTTGAAATAATTAGAGGGTAGGTCCCTGGGGCATGACCTGGAAGAGTACATTTATCTCCTGCCCCTTCTCTCTATGCCACTACTTTCTGGTCACAAGAAGGTGAGCCGCTTTTCTCTACCACGTGGTCTCACCTCCATCATGTTCTGTCTTGTCCCAGGCCTAAAAGCACGGAGCCAGCCAAGCGTGGATTGAAATCTCTGAAACCCTAAGCCAAAATAAATCTTTCATCCTTTTAAGCCGCCCCCACACCCAGTATTTTGCCACTGGAATGGGAAGCTGAGTAGTCCAGTATAAAAAGAACCACACAGGGAGAAGATTTGTAACCCTGTGGATCTTCTGTTCATCTGCTCATTTATTCCTTGAACTGTGGTTCATCTCTTAACACGTACCAGACACACACATAAAACTAGGCCCAACACATGCAAAGAACAATGAAATTAAGTGCCTATATTCTCGAAGTTCACCTATATATTTGGGGTCTGACAGCAGTAGCACATACAAATAAAAACAAGAAACTATAAGCACAAAAATGAAATATTATTCTATAAGCAATGATATAATTATAAGTACACTATTCTTAAAGTTAATTTCTTTTCATTTGCATGTGTATATATATATGTTGTATGGGTGTATGTATATACATGTTTGAATATTTGTGTGCATACTTAGACATACAGTGATGCCTGTGTATGTGTGTGTGGTATGTCTGAATGTGTGTTCACATGCATATGAAAACCAGAGGTGGACACTAGGATTACTGCACAGGATCTCTGAGTGTGGCAAACATTTTATCTGATACACTGTCTCCCCAGCACCTTAAAGTTAATTTCTTTTCTTTTCTTCTGTCTTTTTGAGACAGGGTCTCCCTGTAACCCCAGCTAACCTGGCTGTCCTTACCCTCACAGAGACCCACCTGCCTCTGCCTCTGGAGTAAGTATTGGGATTAAAGATGTGCACCACCATACCTGGCTTTCAAATTTAATTTCTTGACACTGTTTTATTAGTTTTACAAAAAATTTTGTCAATCCAAATATATAACAGGAAAACCTCCATTAACTTAGAAAAGGGTGAGTGTTTTTCCTAAGTAAAATTATAAGATAATTTCTTAAATTATTCAAAGAGTTAATTATTTCAAGTAGCTTAGTAGATCCAGTTTCAAAATGTTTATCATGACAAGCAACACGCTAGGTACTTTGGTACTAATGATAAGAAACTAAATGGAATTTGAGAGCAAAAGAGTCTGTAATTTGAAAAAATTTTGAAATTACATGTTAGGACTTTATTTGATGAAAACATTTTCTACTTGAGGAAAGAACATTTTTCTTAAATGATAGATATGCTGAATAATACCTACAGGGCATAACATATATAAACAGCATATAGTATCATTCAATTAGTCTCTCTAAGACCATGACATTATTTTCTCCTACATGTGCTTTGACATGATCTATTTTTGAAAAATACTTTCAGTTTTATATTCTGCACTACGAGTTTAAAATATTCGGTGTATTTTATAAATTAGACTAGCTTTCTCAGAAGATCAGGACACAAGCATCTCCCATGTAAATACTGGATTTGAGAAGGAAAAGCAATCAACAAGGGATTTTGGAAAGCCATTGTTTGAACTGGGCAGGTACTTATCACTGGCCAGCTGTTTTACTGTTTTTCTGAGACATGCTGCAGCTAGGGACCTATTTTCATCCTCAGTTTAGAATGGTCATCCCAAATGGTTGGAAAGCCTCATGTTTCTCAGGTTTCCTAGCAGCACCTGCCCCTAAAGACTGGTACTGGCCAATATCATGATGTCATTCCCACTGTGGCCATGAGTATCCAGAGCTAAATTGTTTGTCATCTTGTTTAAATATATACTTTTTGAAATATTGAACATAATGCTTATCCTTAACAATGTAGAAACACATTAAGTATTCATACCATATTAACAAAAGTTTCACGTGCTTGTTAATTTATACATTCTTTCTTTTCTATAGTATCCCAATTCATATAATAAAACATTAAAGTACAGTTTTGATTAAAGTCAAAATAGCAAACCAGAAGGATATACTTCTAATCTCTTTAAGGAACATTATCTATACCTTATTTAATAGAAGAAACTTTCCAAGTACCTTAAGCTTAATTAACTATAAATCATAGGTAATTTTTACCATAAAGCTTTATCCATTGTTTATATTAGCATGTGTACATTTTGTGGTACAATACTAAGTGGCTTCTGATGGGTTGTAGACCCATGCTTCCTGTGTGGATATCTCAGTGATCTCTGATCTTTGGATGTGTGTCTAGCCAGGATTGTATCTTGTTTCAAGTCTTCTAAAGGAAATGTGTTTTTTTTAAAGAATTGGTTTTACAAATTTCTTTCCGAAAAGGAAGTCAAGGAACATTACATTATAATACCCTTACAACATCCTGGTGATATAAGAAGCAAAAAGTGCTTTCCAGAGGTCAATGGTGAGGAAACTGATGCATGGTGAAATGATGTGGGTCAACAGAAGTCACTCAGTTTGGCAGATCTGAGTCTCAACCGTTCATCAGCTTAACATTAGCCTAGACTGTGCTCTTCACACACTGTATATCCACAGCCTAACTTCTGAATTCTACCAGTTAATGTCTAGCGAAAACACTGCTGACATAGAGCTTGTTAAGCACCTGTTTTACACTGCTCTGCATCTAATCAGCATTTCTCTAAAGCTCTGTGCTTAAATGACTCTTGTGAAATCGGATTTTTTTATTGTGTCTACTTGAATCATCAAAATTATCATCAGCTCTTTTTATGCCAGTGATCAAGGAAAGATGTAAAATGGATAGCTATAAAATCCTTTTCTGAGAAAAGTTCTTGATTGCATAGATGTCTGAAATAGTGGCATGAACGGAAAAAAAAGTTCATAGACAGTAATCTGAACTCTTATTACTCTCCGGCAACAAGGAGAATGAAATCCTGCTAAAGCCTCAGCTGGCATGATCCATTTCTAGTTCTCCAGAAGAGGGCACCATATTTTCACAGCTAGAAAACTGAGACAAAGATGCTACACCTGTAGAGAGAGTAAGCGTAGTCATTTCCTTAGCCTTTCACAAATGATACTTTTCTTTGAGTAAGAAAGATTTTAAATTAGTGCTATATTATATATTAAATAGCAGGAATTTTCTTCCTGTTTGCTAAAGCAGTTACATCATGAAATTTATGATCATAAGACAGGGATGGAGAGATGGCTCAGCTCTTGCTGAGTACCCAGGTTCGGTTCCCAGTACCCATATGGCATCCAGCAATCATCTGTGACTCCAATTCCTGGATAATCAAAGCCCTCTTCTTTCATCTATGGGCTTTGGACTACATGGATACACTTACATACATGCAGGCAAAACACTCATACATATAAAATAAAAATAAATAATTTGAAAAAGACAGTAAAAGGTACTACTACGAATTATTGTTTCCAAAAGTCTTGTATTAAGGTAAAAACTTGTAGTCAAACCTAGATAGAACAGGTAATAAAGATACACAGTTCCTTTTCAAGTACTTCCCAGGTGTGAGTTCTCACAAGAGGAGCTCTTTCACAAGCAGTTGCTGTTAGACTTTACACATCACATGTACTCAGGTTATAGAGGACTCTTGATTTAATCACCAAATAAGACTTTTGTGGATTTATTTCTTTTTAAAATGTATTTTATTGTAATGAATAACTGAATGAGTACTATTTTGAAACAAATATCAGGTGTCTGTCACTATGGTTAAATTTGGGCTTTTAAATTACAGACCTTATAATAACTTTTGGCTTTTTACTTACTATAATTTGAAATGGATCTCTCTATTGTCCAGACAGTATTTGATAAGCATGAAGCTTTGTAACAATGTTCAATCAGCATTTTTAGGACACAAGCCATTGTCCTGAGAGCTTGGATGAAGTGCTAAAAATATTAAACACAACAAATAATTTTTTAGAGATACATCAGTTCTAATCTGATTTTTTGTCATACAAATGTTTAATTAATCAAACAATAAATTTGTTCAACCTCAAATCAGGATCTCTCTCCCTCTCTCTCTTCCCTTCTTCCTCTCTTTCTCTCCCCTGTCCCTCATTTTCTGATTGAACTGCTAGACTATTTTCAAGAAAGTAGTCAAACTGGCACATATGTATAAACACATCTATCCATAACTGTCAGAACTGTAACGTCATTGATTTAATTGTTCTGATTATGTAGAAGAAAAAGCAATGTCTTTTCCTTATGTTACCTCTTTCTATCATTGTTTGCTTTTCTTTCCTGCCTGGCAGCAGCCTAGCAACAGTTCACATGCTGTTCACATCTACAGAGAGCACCAGTAGCTGGTAAGTGGTATGCCAAAACCATGATGAAAAATGAACGTTACATTGTGATTTCAAAAGCAAACAGAAATGGTTCTGTGAGGGACATTTG
Source organism: Eospalax fontanierii (assembly GCA_035773235.1). NCBI lineage: Eukaryota > Metazoa > Chordata > Mammalia > Rodentia > Spalacidae > Eospalax > Eospalax fontanierii. The sequence goes on from CM069527.1 coordinate 37,306,557, forward strand.
AGTTACAGTGCTACTAAAATACATATCGTTTTCTTACTTTTGCTCTCTTGCAACATATTGTAGACAGTTGTTTCTCCACCCATGCCCTCCACCCTAGGTTTGTGGTCCATGATAATGCTTTCTTATTTTTATCCAAGTAAGTCAGGTGAATTTGTGTGCTTCTTGCAAGTTCTAGTCTGTGTATCACACCAAGATTTCCTAGGTGTCATCATAGACCCTGTGGTACAGATTTTTCCTTTGGGGAAAAAAAAATCCAGAAAACCATCAACCTAAACAGCCTCATCAAGGTTTATTCCCTTGAGGCACAATTTTCAAGATAATGAAAATTATCAGAGACAAGAGAGCTTGGTGAAGTCCCAACCAATTCTCTTCTCAGTCTTAATGAGGAATAGTGTTGTACCATAAAAGGAGCTTGTCCCTCACTTTCAAAAAGTAAGATGCAAGCCTCAGGACCACTGTGGAAACATAAGAAGGGAATATGCTAATATTTGTGTTTCACAGTTTGAAAAATAGTTTGCTCCAGGACCCAAATGTTTTGAGTATAATACATACACTATTTAAAATAACACAGAATGGCCACCTTGTAAACATTCCTAATTACCTTGTTTTGAAAATAAGAATTGGGGAGCCCCTGTTGGCCTGTTGCTCTGCTTGCCCAGGAGATATGAACTTCAGGCCCAGTGCAGTTAATCAGGAGTTTTGCTCAGCCCTTTTGTCCTTCCTTCTGGGACATAATTCACACCAGATCTCTCCTTAGTGCTTACCACTGGTGTGACAAGGCATACTGAGAAAGGGAGACTTAATTGTGGTGGTTCTGGCTGAGAGCATCTGTTCCCATTACACGAGGAACAGGAACAAGCCGTCAATTCACTTTTCATCTTTCCTGAGAATGGGCTTCAGGAAGCTTGTGGTCCTCCCCTACACTGACGAAGACCTACTGGTTCTCTCCTTTCTTTTTATTCCTCAGTATAACAAAGATATTATCTTGTTGAAAGGACTACATGGAAATTAGAAGACACAGGTCCTGAAGGTTACACTGGAAAAGAGCTGAACAGAGGAAAAAAGTTTACAAAAATTTATAAAACTCACATCACAAAGGTCTGACTAGAAGACCATAATTCTGATCATCAGATAAATTCTGATGATGAAGGGGATGGAGAGATGGCTCAGCAGTTCAAAGCACTGGCTGCTCTTCCTGAGGACCCAGGTTTAGTTCCCAGCACCTACATGTCAGCTAACAACCTGAACTCTAGTTATAGAGGATCTGATGACCTCTTCTGGCCTCCATAGGCATTGTATGCATGTGATGCACTTACACACATGCAGGCAAAATACTCATGAATATAAAGTAAAAATAAATAAAATTTAAAAAATATGATGATAGAGAAACTATAGCCAAGGTTTAATTTAGCATAAAATAAAAAAAAAACAGACTACAACTAATTACTTTAAGCAGAATAAAATAGGCGACACTAGGGCTGAACTTAAGAACAACAATATAGTTAAATATTAAGGAATACAAATATAATTAGATACATTAATATTTATTTCTATGGATTTATCCTACATATATATAAAATTTTAATAATGAGATAAAATATTTTTCTGAACTTTTTCAAGATGGTTAATAGCACATGAATTCTAAATAATATCAAAATATGGAATTTACTATTGAAACTCATAGAATTAATGAATCACTGAAGAGTTTGTGTAAGTCAATGTAAAGTTGCAATAACTGCCACATTTAGAAAGCATACTTTAAGGAGGGGTGGAGAGAGAGGGAGAGGGAGAGAGAGAGAGAGAAAGAAGACAAGGAAACACCTGAATAAGCATATCACTTGGGACTCATTTCTTGAGCCAGGGTCTCTCACTGATTCAGCTAGACTGGCTGGCTACTGAGCTTCTGAGATCTTCCTATCTCTGTATCCCCGTGGGGGATGGGCTGATAAACATGCACAGACTCAGCCAGCCTTTTGCAGGTGTATTAGGCATCTGAACTCTAAAATTCCTCTTGGGAGAGGCTGAATAAGCTTAGTCCCTCCCTCCCCAGGTCCTACAACAAACACACAAATTTCCCAACTCACAGTTAGGAAAATTCTAGCTGATTTACTTGGGCTTACTAACAGAGCAGTGGGTGGTGTTACTACAGAGCACGGGCGCCCTCCCTCCCCTCCAGAAGTTACATTAATAGATACACAACGAGGCTTGGATCTTGCGACTTCCCTGTAGTCCGATCCAAATGGCCAAAAGGGGAGAAGGGCCTGCCTCCTGGACCCTCCGTTTAAATGCTTCTAGCTCCGCCCCTTCTTACGTCCAAGGCCAATGGAATGGTGGGGAGGGGCATAGGACTTGCCCAGCTCCCCCTTTTTGCCAAGGTGGTCCTGGGTAAATGCCACTCATCCTGGGAGGGGGTTTGTCCACAGCTCATCAGGCTCGTCCCTCAGAGAATGAATTCACCCTGCACTCCAGGCCCTTCTTCCTGCCCTCCTCTTCTGCAAAAAAATCCCTGAGCCTTGAAAGGGGGTGTCTGTGGATAGGTGTGGGACATGCCCCTTTCCCTTTGCAAAGCAATCTCGAATTCCTAGGTCTTATTATCACTTGTTTTAGTGATGTCTTTCCCCTTTTCTCCTACTGTGGAAAACAAAACAGAAACACAACAGCAACAAAAGAAAAGCAGTAACATCCATATACACCATACAATTACTGTCTGTTATAGTAACCTAACCTATGGGCATAAATACAAATGTTTGGATGGTACCTTAGTAGGCATATCACATCCTTTTAGTAAAACAATTGCGTTGCTTCCCCAGTGGGGCCTATAACTTTCCCTGCCACTGGGGGTCAACCTGGATTACAGCACCAATCAGCATCTTGAGTAGCAAGCAGTTTACTGACTGAACCATCTTCCCAGTCCCAAATCAGCTACATATTTTCTGTAGCTGATTTCTGCTACAATGCTAGTAGAGTATCTGTGAGAGGCAATAAATGATACATGGAATTGTGCAAATAGCATGAAATAACGTACTTGTTTTTCTACCATGTCGCATATCAGTCTAGCCCAAATGTGTCTGCACTGGGGAGTCTGTCCGTATTTCGCCTTTACTGCTGATATCTCCAGATCTTCATCTTTCAGCTCTGCTTACAAGTCTACTTTATTAAAGGGATTCTATCAATAATGTTGTGACATAATGGAGTAAATGTGGAATTCTCAATCTGAAACATCTACAGGTCAAACCTTTCTCTTGCAAATATGAGCCTCGCCTTAAAGATTAGTTGTCCTACATGATCCTGAAAGCATTGCTTTTGTCTTCTTTGTTTTCAGCAAAGATACTTTCCTAGGAAGATTTGTGGATACATATAGAGCCAAGCTATACATCCATAAACATGTATGTGTGTTTATCAATTATTAGAGTCTAGCAGGAACTTAAAAATGAAAGACAACTCTATTTAAAAAAAAAAAACAATTAAAAACATGAGCTGGTCTGGTGCGGTGGCATATGGCTTTAAGATCAGGACTCTGGGAACAGAGGCAAATGGATCTCTAAGGGTTCAGGACCAGCATGATGTTCATTGTAAGTTAGAGGCTAGCCAAAGCACATAGGGAGACCCTATTTAAGAAAATCTAATATTAAAATATGCTAAATATATGATTGCAAACCTGAGAAATTAAAAATGGCACAGTGAGGAACTTAAGAAGAGAAATATATTAAACTGTTTTCTGTTCTAGCAACATTCCTCAGCCTGGATACTTTAAAAAGGTAAGATACTTATTTAGCTCAGAGTTTCAGAAGCTGAAATTCCAAGACTAGATGGCTCTGTTTGGCACTCTTGGCTATGTTACAACATGGTAGGTGACATAGTGAATGTATTTAAGATGGAAAGATCACATGTTGAGATAGGAAGCTGAGGTGTAGATAAAGTCAAGTCTTACTTTGTAACCACTTGCTCTTATAAGGACTTACCCTATGATACCAGCATCAATCCTTTGCAAAAGCAATGCTGTACAGTAATCTAACCATGTTCTGCTGGTCTCTACACTGAAAGGTTCCACCACACTAAATTAACGATACCCTGGGGTAAAAATGTTTAGCATGCAAATCTTTGGGAAACACTTCAAACTGTGGAAGAATTAGAGGAATACCCAAGTTTCTTTCTTTCTCCCAGTATTGGCTAAACCTAACTAAGAACAGTAAATGAGAAAGTCTACTGGGTCATCCCACACTAAGATGTGAATGGAGCAGCAGAGGGTGTAAAGGAGCACCAAGCACCAAGAGGCAACTGATCATACCCCAGTGCATTATTAAATGGCCCATAGAATTAATTGGTCAATAAATGTCCAACTTCCATTTCTTCTAGTTCGTATTTCCATTAGCAATTTCAGTTCTTTATTTCAATATAAGATTTATAATGAGAAGTTTTTTTCATAAATATGCTCTAAGACCTCAAAAGAGATAAAAATCCTTTCTAGGTATGCAGGCTGTCCTACTCTGAGTTCCTGAAACTACCTCTCTTTGAGCATAGTCAGTGTTGTTAGCAAATACATGATAACTCTGTCAGCTCCTATATTTATATCAATACTGATTTCAGTATATCTTAAATTTGAAATTCTAAAGATTTCCTACCTGTATAAACTTCTTCTTCATTCTACACAAAGAGACCTTTTCTCAAATTCAGGTGCTATCTTTATTTATGCTTATTAAAAACAATCACTGGATTTTGTGGTGATATTGATTGCCTTTGAGATCTGAACACAGTGAAAACAGTATACATTAAACTGAAACAAGTGGCAAATATCAACTTCACTGATGAAGAGTTTAATTGAAGGACACAACTGGGGTTTATAGATGAAATATGAATCTTACTTCTTCAAACTGAATGAAAATTACCAGAGGATGGGTAAGAATAGGCCAAGATCTGAATGTCATGTACCTTTTCTCCACTTTCATTGATGAGATAAATCAAGCAAATGATGAGATGATAGGCACATCCTGAAGTCAAGCTCAACATTCCTACAACTAGAACCAATCTGAAGAAGGCAAGGAACTCAAAGGTGAGTTGCTGATTCAGAGAAATGATTTATTTTAAAATCTATAAAACAAAACAAGAAAGGGGCAATGACCCACACAGACCATATTCCTCAGAGTTTGTAGGGACAGGCTTAAATAGCGTGTATACGGGGCATATCAGCTAGGTAGGAATCAGAATACCTACAAATCCTAGGCTAGTTATGAATTCTCTTTGGTATACTTTCCTGACACCCAGGCTGCCATTTGTAGGTTACCAGGTGTTATAGATTCTGTAAATCTACAGATATTACTGCTTATAAATTTTGTAAATTGAGTTCTATTCCACAGGAATAGTTATGCAGTTATTTATGAGGATGCAAGAGGTGTATTTTTCTTTGTGAGGAAAGGGAGTTAGCAAAAGATTACTTTTTCTGGGAGATTAGGAGAAATAAAGAAAAGCAATGAGACCAGGAAATGATACTTTTTAGAAAAAAGTTGTTCAAAAATATGTGCATATGTGTTTTGCCTACATGGGTACAAATGCACTCATGTTGTGTAATGCTGTGGAGGCCAAAAAGAGGCATTGGATTCCAGAATTAGAGTTATAGGCAATAGTTAGCCACCAAGTGGCCGTCAGTTAACATCAGTAACAAAAGTAATATCAGGTGAAATTCATTTTAAATTTCTAAATCCATTTCCTTTCGATTTAGCCTAAGATGAACCTGCATACCCTCTAGGTGGCAGCAGATCAAATCTTTTACTGCATTAGTGCCACTAATAAAGTGGAGGACAAATTTAAGAGTTCAGGACAAGGTCCCTCTGGCATCTGAACTACAAAGAGAAGAATGATATAATTCCTACTCCTTCTCAGCCGATAAATAGTTGGAATAGGTTATTAGCTGATACTAAAATGCTAAGACATCAGACACCTTACAACTTGCAAAATGTACTCATAAATCAGATAAACATTATTAAACCTGTTGTGATTACAAGTCTATATTGATCTCCTAGAGCCAAACTTTCAAATACCAAGTCTTTCTGAAAGCTATGTTCTAAAATAATACCACTGGCTATCTGATAACAAACTAGCAGTAACTCCTTACTGGATAGGACCTGCGTGTGTCCCCTCAAGGTTCATGCCTAGGAGGATTGGTCCTCAGTGTGGTGGTGGTTAGGTGGTAGGACCTTTAGTAGGTGTTGCACAATGGAAGGGGATTTGGCCATTGGAAATACTTCCTTTAGAAGGGAGTGAGGAAAGCCAGAGAAATCACTCTTTTATAACAACCTGGACTCATGGTAACCAACTTACTCCTGTGAAAATGGCCTTGCTGTTGCCTGTTCAGTGTGCTCTCCATCCTGTGGCCCTCTGTCATGTCATGAGGGAGCACAAGGGGCCTGTCTCCAGCCTTGTGATTCTGTGCTCTTCAGCCTCCAGAAATGGGTTACTAAGACATAATACCTCAATCTTCTCTTTTACTTTCTATGTCCAGTCACCTCATTTTAATAGACAGCAGTTTCAATCCCCCTTTAAAACAATCTTTCTTATTAGTGTCACAAGGGTTGAAATTTCTCTTCAACCATATATATAGATATATATTTTTTTATCAAAACTTCAGTGTGTAATCTAACAATTATTGTGAATGATTTAAAACCATACAATATTTTTAAAGTGTGCCACCTCTAACAGGGATTATTCACAGGATAGTCCTGTGGGCTGGGCAAGATGAAGAAAATCCATGGAGAAAATCTGTTAAGAAAAAGATCACAACACAGTGCACAGAGTGGAGAAGGGACCACTGGAAAGAGAGATGATGAAGAGGTGACAGAGTCACAGGGACAGGCCCGGGCAGGGTAGCGAAGGAATGCCTCAGTGTCGGAGGGTACCGAAATGAGCCCCAAGCCTGTCAGAAGAGAGAGTTGTTTTAGAGTGGCTGTAGGAGGTACAGGTAAGTGAGTCTCCTTTTCATCTTTTCCATCACACTTTAAAGGGCTGCTGTAATGTTCCCACCAACTAAATCATTTTCATTTCCACTCTAATCAATTTGTGAATAAATATCCTTTGGAGATGTGAGCTGCTTTAAATGATGGCTGCCTTTCCACCTTTAATCTATGACACTACAGTTCTCTTGAGAGAAAATAGCCCCTTGTGTCTTTATTCTCTCTCTGAGTTCATGTAGGCCACACACCTCCTTTTTTATTATTACATAATAATGACTTTAGTAGGTGCATAAAAGGTTGCACAAGTTTTGCAAAAATGAGGGGCTATTCACCCTTGCTACCTTTAATCTACTGCATTCTCCTGTTAATGACTATAAATTATCAAAGCTATTTCTCAACCTCTTTATGTACACAATACAGCGGCATATCATTCTCAGTAAGGGCTTTTTGTAAATATTATAATTGGTGGTATTATCTTTAATCTTTTGTGGAGTGAAAATCAAGGACAACATGAACTTTTGTACAAAGTAGAAATTTGGTAAGATTTAGATGATGAAAATGAAGGTTTGAATAAAGTCTTCCTCCAGAAAGTTCTTAAAGTTTCCAAAAGTATGATAAATACAGAAAAATGTTTTTGATACTGCCTCTTCTACAAATTGTTTAACTGCTTTGATCAGACAAGATCCAATTAGATTCTCTGTCCTAAATTCAAAAGGACGAAGACACAAACATTTTCTGGAAAGGTCTAAATACATCAAGCTAATTACTCCTAATGAAGCATTTTCTTCTGGGGCCCTTTCAATGTTTTTCATACATACTCATGTCAGATTTCCAGGTGAAGTTGGTAAATTCAATCAACACAGTTATCCCTCTTCTTCATCAAAATCCTCAAAGTATATTACAATTCAAATCCCAGTAAAAACAAAAAAAGGCCTGTAACAGCTTTGGGAAATGGAGTGGAACATGATAGATAGACTTAAAATTTTGAAGAACTTGAGGAACATAAAAGGAATTTGGACAAAACTAATAAAAATGTCAGTGTGTGACTTAAAAGTCCATATATCACCACCAGCCAAAAAGAAGTCAGCAGACAGATTTCTCCAGCTGAGTATAAGAAAAACTGAAAGTGCAGAGCAAGATGGATTAGGTTAGTATTTGGAGGGGGTTACTAGGAAAACAGTAGTACTCCAAGCTTACACACACACCCCTACACATACACTTATGCACACATATACACCCCCACATACCCTTATAATACACACACACGCATTCTCAGGTAGGCTGGCTGAAGTTTCAAATTCAGGTGTCAATTGATGGGAGCTTTGTTAATTAAAAGGGGGGGAATTTTTCCTCTTACAATAATTTTAACACTAGAAATTGACCTAAAGAAAGAAGGGATAGGACTGTGATTTATTTAAGGTATTCCAATAAAAGCATATCCAACCAACCAATCAATAAAATAAAGAAGCAATATCTGACAGAGCAGTGAAATTCCAGGAGACCATTTCATTCTGTGTACAGGCTTTCTTTGCTTTCTACCAGCCATTATATCTTTAATAAGACCCAGGACTGTTTATCTGCCACTAGAAAAAGTTGAAGATATGTGCAGGGAGGCGAGCATGGTAAATATCGGAATTCACACAAACCTGAGCACAAGGTATCTGATCACCATTAGAACTCAGTCTTCCCTTGAGTCCACTGTGCCAAAGGGTGCTGCAGCTTGTGAAACAGATAAATCTACAGAACTTTTGGCCATACTTCGAAGGACGTGCTATGGATTTGGGGTCTAAAAAAAGACTTGGAATCAGACGGAAGCCTGTCACATTCATCTTCCAGTCACAGTAACATAAGCTCTTCAGAGTGTGGTTAGACCTCGGGGGCAGTGTAGACATGCACTGTCTGGCAGGCTGTTGATTTTCTTGGAATGAAGACAGAAACATTATATGCCATTACATGGATTTGAATTGCATGATTGTACACACAGAAACATTTATTGAATTATACACTTAAAATGTATACATGAGCATATAAAACAATGAATATACAGAATAGCATAAGTTCTTCAGAAATTTTCAAAACCAAAATTTACTTAAGAAAACATAAAGTATCTGGGAAGGACACAAAGAATAGGAAAATAATTAAAGAGAAATAAGAGATTTACCAACATGGGATATGGTTGTAACTCAGTGGTTGAGAGGATAATTATTTAGCCAGGTACTATATTCACACACACATATTATTTAAATTCTTATAACATAGAGAAGAATTAAGAATGTTCTTCATCTCCTTTTTCAGGTAAAATTCAAATTTTAAAATGTCATTAAAATGTGCTCATAACATTTAACTATAGATTAATGTTTTAATTTTATTTTTCTGAATATAAATATAGAATCATAAGGACTAAGTAAAATTCCAGCAGTATATTAAATAACAATTCATTATTGTCATATAGGTTTATTTAGAAAATATAAGAATAGCATGAGTTGGGCTTGGTGGTATGCAATTTTAATTCTAGCACTTTGAAGGCAGAGGCAGGTGGATCTCTATGAGACTGAGGCCAGCCTGATTTACATAGCAAGTTCTGGACCAGCTGGGGCTACAGGGTGACCTGATCTAAAAAAATAAAGACCAAAAAACCCTGAGAGAATACTTTAATATCAGAGCATTTAATATTATTAATAGAATCTAGAATATGAGTATAATGTAGGGATTTGTATTAAAAAGCGGTTTTAAGAACTGCAGTGCCCATTCCTGATTTAAGGAAAAAAAATAATGTTTTAGGAATAGAAAGAAGTTTGGCAATTCCTTTTCATAAATTTATTTCTTTAAGATACAATATTTGAGCAAAAACAGAGCAAAACTCAGTTCATCCACCTGCCCAGTCACTTACTCTGTCATAAGAGTGTTCATATACACAAAACAGACATGAACAGGAAACAGAGTAACCAGTTTCTAATGATGCACTCATTTCTTTACCAGACCTTTTACAGCCAGCATCTTGGCCATTGAGAAAGATCTGGAGAGGGTTCCCATCAGGATCACACTCCCATTATTAAATACCAGACCAGATCAGATCAGACAAGAATAGAGCTCCAGACTAGGAATATCCACACATGGAGTACCAGAATGACTCATTCAGCTTTGTTTCCAGGGTCATTCAGCAGTCTCCAGCCCTGTTACAAAAATCATGTGGCCCTAGAATGTTTCAGGGGGCATCTCCTCTGTAACAATTCACTGAGATGGGGAGATCTGGAACAAGGCTGAGCCCCTGAGTGGTAGTCTCACTGAGGCCTCCAGAAAATCTAATACCGAGTGAGAGGCACAGAGAAATGGCACACAGTGATTCTCGAATTAAGAGTCCTTTAATTAGTAATAGCTGGTGGTCGAGAGGGGCTATCACAGAAAGAACTTGACCATCAAGAGAATTTGGGCAGGATTTATAAAGTCTAAAACCACAATTACATCATGCCAAGGGCAAAGCCAATAACCATAGTTACATCAGTTGATTATAGTTACACCAGATCAGGAACAAGTCAATTAACAGATTTTTCAGCTAACAAAAAGTGTCAGTTAGGAAAAGCAAGTTTCTCAGAGTTGTAAAGACAACTCTGGATTTACCAGGCCTTTTACAGCCAACATCTTGGCTATTGAGAAAGATCTAGAGAGTCATTCTGTGGAGATGCAGGTATAGCTGAATGAGATGTCGTTCTTAGGGGCTAACTGTAAGTTTCTCAGCATTGTAGAAATAATGTAACCCCTGAGTCTACAGGTGCAGTCTTCATAGAACTGGTTTTGGCTGGCTGACTGCAGTTAGCATAGTATGTGGTGTGTGTGTGGGTTGGATGTTAGGCAAAAGCCAGCTAGAACAAAATGGAGTCAGTTTAGCCATTTCATTTCAACTAAAGAAAGCCTAGGACCTCACGGATTCAGTGTAGAATTCTACCACACATCCAAAGAAAAACTAAAAACTAAACCAATACTATTCATAATATTTTGTAAATTAAAAAATAGAAAATGAGAGAACATTTCCAAATTCTTTTTATGAAGCTATTATAATCCTGACACCCAAACCAGATAAAAATCCAACAACAAAAAAGACAATTCACACACATTGGTCATAGAAAACAGAAATCAAGTCATTACTGACCAGGAAGCTTCTTTCCTATTGGCTGCATTTCATAGTCCTGGAAGGTGCTATGCAGGCTGCTGAAAGAAAAAAACATGTTTATCCTGCTCTGAACCTTGTAAACTGCAAAAAGGGCAAGTTCTAATTGAATTTAAGCCCTGCTCTGCCAGAGGAAACTCATGAATGTTACTGAAAACCTGGCTAAGAACCAGTGTATGGGGACCTCACAGCCTCTGGGGTTTAAACTTATTACTATTATTTTGCTAAATGAACATAGTATCAAGCTACCTCCCAAATCACATATGAGTGCAGCTCTCAGACCTCACCGTTATTAGTGTCATTCACATAGTCGAGGAATATCAGTTAATTGAATACCCATTCCTCTATCTCTGGAATTACTCAGCTGTCAAAGCCTCTTGAAAGATCTTATGAAGATTTTGCTGCTTCAGTTTACCAGCTAAAAGGCCTCCAGTACTACTAATAGACTTAATTGTTAATATGCTTCCAAATGTGAAGCTCTGCCTGAGTCAAATGCTCACCTGGGGAAAACAATGCTCTTATTAGTGTCTTGGCATCATGCAATTTCAAATAGGGGCAAAATCCCTTCCTCTTTTTGATGCTACATCATTAAAGCAGTTTCTGCATGTTCAGAAAAGAAGACTTAAGCTAGACACTTTGTCTCACTTTCTATAAAAATAAATAAGAAATGGATCAAAGACCTTAAGAGACAGGCTACATAATGGGATGAAAATTTTGGCAGATATTCATTCAATAGGGCATTCATATCCAGAATGTATAAAGAGTTTAAAAATGTCAATACCAATATATATATATATATATATATATATATATATATATATATATAATCCGATCAATAAATAGGTGAATGAACGGAGGAGTCTCTCAAAGGAGGAATATATGAAAAATGTTATTCCCAACATCCTCATCATCATTTCTGTTTCTCTTACCTTGGTGATAATCATTTTGATTGGTGTGAGATAGAACCCCAATGTAGTTTTGATTGACTTTTCTCTGATTACTACATAGGCCTATACTAATTAATATTCTTGTCAACAGTGTGCCGAGGTTCCCATTTCCATACCTTGTTACTTTTGGATTTGACAGGAACTATCAGTATTATTGTTGTTCATAATATCCAAAGGAATGTGCAGATTTATTGCAATCATCATGAGAAAACCAAAGAAATTTAACACAGAAGTAGTAAAATGCTATTAAATTTTGCAAAGGTCACACCTCACCAACCCTAAATAACTAAAACCAATTTGAACAAAAAGAACAAAGTGAGAGATATACCACTGAAGTTAAAATACAGTAAAAAGCTGCTGTAATCAAACAGTATGCCTTTGGCATTCCAATGGAAATAAAAACCAGCTGAACAAAATCAAAGCCCTAGAAATAAATCGATAAATCTACAGGCAATTAATTTTCAACAAAGATGCTAAAAGCATGATTTGAGGAAATTATGATCTTTTCAATAAATGGCATTGTAACTTTAGATATCCATACGCCTTAGAATGGATTTACGTGTTGCCTATCTCACACTAAACAAACAATTCAAAATGGATTTAAAACATAAATGGAATACTGAATATGAAAGGGTTCAAAGAAAACATGAGGAATGCTTTCAGACATTAGAATGGGCCAGGAATATTTGAACAAGGCCACAAATGCATAGAAAATAAAGAAAAATGGAAAATGAGATTGCATCAAAGGAAAGAGCTTCTGCATAACAAAGAAAAAAAAAACATAAGAATGAAGAAGCCGTCCCCAGAATAGAGGAAATGACTTACAAAGTATACATATGACAAGAAAGTGTATCCAGGCTACAAAAGGAACTGTAAAATTCAACATCAAAACAGTCCAAATAATCCAAATAAAATGAAAAATGGACATTTGTCCACTTTAGAATTGCTGCATTTCTCTATGCATTACTAAGTTCTAAAGGTTTATAATTCTTTTAATAATGTTCTTTTTGTTTAGTGTGATTTACACATTTTCTCCCATTATGTGGCATGTTTTTCTTCACGGTGATTTTTGAAACACAATTTTTTATTATTTTTGCTTTTTTATGTATATGAGTTTATTTCCTGCAAGTATGCAAGTACACCCATGTCATTCAGTGCCCATGGAGATCAGAAGAGGGTGCTGGATTGCCTGGAAGTGGAGGTACACGTGATTTCGAGCTGCCATGTAGGTGATGGGAATCGAACATGGGTTCTCTGCAAGAGCAATCAGTGCTCTTAACTGCTGAACCATTTCTCCAGCCCTGAAGCACACGTTTTTAAGATGATGTCTCACTCATCAATCTTTCTCTTCATTACTTTTGTTGAAGAGCTTCAGAGATTTGTCAACATGACAAATCCATAAGAAAGGACAGGTGCATCTCTCCTGGAAAGTCATCCTCTGCAGCTTTCCTTGGCTGGTATCTGTCTAAGAAGGAAGCCAATATGAAATTACATTTTAATACAGAATAAGCATTTTTCCTGTTATTGTTCTCTCCAGTAAGATTTTTAAACTTGGAACTGTCTCCTGTCCTCATTTAGGGTGCAAAATAATAAATCTTTTTCCCTTCTTGGGTGCTGACAGAGTTTCTACGATAATACTTTCCCACTGCAAACTCTTTCACCCCAGTCTATTGTTTTACTCATTATTTATTTTCTTTCATCGGAGTGGACATGTTTTCCCATTTCTTCCTTTTCTTTTAGACGTTCATCAGATTTGTACTGAGTGAGAATACATAGTCCGAGAGCTACTAGAGTGGAGTAAACCTGGGAAACCGGATGCTGATTCCTCTGTGCTTATTTTACACACTGCTCTTTCCTTGCTTTTTAACGATTTTGTACTAAATAAATAGCTACAAATCTCTGAACTCAAGAACATTACCTAACATTTGCTTATGTTAGTAGTTATAATCTAGCCCTAGTCGTCTTCCTCCTCCTCCTCCTCCTCCTCCTCCTCCTCCTCCTCCTCCTCCTCCTCCTCCTCCTCCTCCTCTTCCTCCGGTCCCCTCTTGCTCTTCCTCGTTCCTTTTCTTTCTTGCTCTTTGAGGAAAGAAGGAAAATAGCCTTGGAGCTTCTGCTACGTCATCTATCAACCCCTCTGCTGGGACGTTGGCCCGCGACGCTGGAAGAAACGTTCTCTACAGAGGTTAGCATCACAGATATTCCTTGTGGCCACTCAGTGCTAGTCTTCAGGTGCAGAAGTCTAGGACCTCGGTCTCTGTGGAGCCACGCAGGTTGAATCATGTTCCAAGATCTGGTACAAAAGCTTGAAGGGAAGAAGGCGGCAGATGAGAAGCCTGCCCAAGATCCTACAGAGAATGAGCACCGGGAGTCTGAAGGATCCAGAAAAATAGCTCCCTATCTGACAACATTTCCAACGGCCATGATGAAGTTCCAAAGAAAAAGACAGTCTGACTCTAGTAGTTCCAAGAGGTCATCAAGACAGAGTGTCTCGCTGGAGGGGCCTTATGGCTTGGGTTGTCTAGTTTTCCCTTTTTTACAGCGTTTGAACAACATTCACTTCTTCATGACTATGTACTGCTTCTTGGTCTTTTCTCAAGGTAAGCCTGAAGAACAACGGTCACTATGGTGGTAAACTGGGACTCCGGCCATGGGGGTAGGGGAGGTCAGGAGAGGGAAGACACCTTTTGACTTGGTCTTGAGGCATGAACAGAATCAAAGATCTCTAATTGTTACCGATCGAGCCTCTGCACCAACTTGGCACGGTGCGCTCCGTACTATCTAGAATCTCTGGAGTCCAGACGATAGCTAAAGAGAAGGCAGTACTGAGAGTTATTTCATGCTGTTTGGTTACCAACTTAAGCTCTGGATTGAATCTCTTAAAGATTATAATAAACCCAAAAGCAGGATGTGTGATCATGAAATCATGAAGTTGTTTCTGTTTCTGCCTACAATTTTTCTCAGTTATTTACTTTATATATATATATATATATGTGTGTGTGTGTGTGTGTGTGTGTGTGTGTGTGTGTGTATAAATCATTGTGCATTTCGTACAGAACATTTCAATAAATCTTAATCATCTTTACATCCCTCTCTTCACCGGCATCCTCCATACCCTCTTAACTGGAACCCATACATTCTTTCATCTGTGTTAAGGTCTACTGTGTCAAATTAGTGTCCGCAAGTGACCTCAGTGCAGGTTCATTCACAATTTTGAAACACCTGGGCAAAGTGACTTTCTGTCTGGATTTTGTTTTCTCATCTGAGAATTGAAGGAGTGGTAGGACTTTAAGTGGATCACATTACAGGATGAAACACAAGGATGTTTTTGCCCACACCTTGTTTAAATCGTCATCATCATCATCATCATCATCATCGTTATCATATTTAAATTTTATTATCATATTTAAATTTGATAAGTGCAATCCTAAGTAAGTAAAGGTGCAGAGACTTAAACTTGGGAATAAATATTTATGATTTCAGCAGCTGCAACAGTGACTGATTCATCAGCACTGTGCTCATGGTCTGCCTCTGGCAACTGTTAGGACAACAAACCAGCAGCTGATGAGCCAGTTCTCACAGCTTTAGGAAGAGGGTGTACTCCTGGTTTCCTGTAATCCAAGGCAGTGCTTTAGTGGATCAACAGCAGCAATGGCTTGGGATCCAGCAAATGTGCAGTTATCCCAGGTTTTGATTTGTAGTTATATTCCCCTTTCATTCTAAGAAATACTTTGCTTTTATAGCTCTTCTCTCTATCAGTTTTTGGCTCAAACACTTAGTATGATTATTTTTCTTATTTATATGCAGAATGATGGGTATATACGCTTTATGGCACCATTTATTTAGTCATCAAGAACATAAGTAAATACCTTTGTTGTTACACTGAATATATGCATTGTCTTTTAAAAAAGACTGAAAATGCTCAGAAATGACAAACTTTACAGAATACTAGCTATTGAACAAGGTTATATTTGGAATGTATATTGGGTTTCAACTATCTTAATATTTTCAGTTCTAAAGAATAGGTAAATATCCACTAGAAAATCTGTTAAATTTTCATAATTGATATATAGTGCCTTAAAATAAAAGCATTGTTAAATAAGATTGTACAACAACAAGTAATTTATATGGTATTACTATTAGAGGTAGATATAAATAGTTTCAAAAATAAAAGTAGAAATATTTCATATAGGCTAATGCTTTTCGTTTTATAAAAGAAATCATGGAATCACTTTCTGTTTCCAGGTTTTAAACATTCAGAAGAGTATAAAATAAACTTGAATCATTATAAATTCAAGTTTGCTTTGAGTAATTCTAATCATGATATGCGTTGTCTGTTAAAATGCATATTATTGTTTTTTGTTTCTCTTTTGACATTTTAGGTATTGTCTTTGGTCTTGTGGATCTGAGTACTGCGAAATTTGAAAAGGATTATTATCTGACTAAGTCTGAAAATGTAGCATTGACCCTCACTTATGATATTTCCTCTTTCATGGTAGCAATACTCATAGCTCACTATGGAGGTAAAGGAAGCAGAACAAAATGGGTGGCAGGTTCCTCCTTCCTGGTAGGACTTGGATCACTTCTCTTTGCTGTCCCATACCTATCTTATGAAATTGCAAGACCAAATGAAGAAAATGAAGGTGAGATTTTCAAATATACTATTGTACACTAAATCAAGAAGTATTAGACCACTGAACAATGGTATTCAAAAGAATCTATGATTACCTGTCTGTATACGCTTCTTCTGTATTCACTCATGTAACCACCTTGATAACCAATTCCTGTAGCTTCCTATTCCACCCCTTGTTTAAGCCATGGCCCCAAGAAAAAATATTTTGAAATCACTTATAAAATTATTTCTTCTATAATTTTTAGATATGTTATAAATCTGTTGAGAAGTCTGGAAATTCATTTTTGTTTTCCACAAAATGCTTTAATGATTTCCTTCATCCTCTCCACACATATGCATGCATAAATTCAAATACAAACATTAACCCACACATAAAAGAAGGGAAAAAAATTTCTAGTTACTTCTGCCATTATAAAACGTAGCATTTCAGTCTAGAAAGTGTCTACCTTATTTTGTTCATTTGTTTCCTGTTTATTTGGTAATCTTTTCACTATCTCTAATAAAATTTATTTAAAATGTCCTTAGAGTGTATAACTTACACTATTGTTTCAGATAATCTCTTAACAAGTACAGATGTATGTAGATGTAAAGCTGGGCTTTTGGAAGACCGGATGAAGAAGTGTGATATCTCCCTGTTTGTATATATACGTTTTCAAAATTTGCGAAGTGTGTATAGTATAATTAGGATGTGTTCATAAAAAATTAAATTTAAAAGTAGTTCATATTAAACACAATGATTGCAATAGTTCAATAATATGCCATTCACATATTATATTTCCATTTACATATTACATTTCTATAAATATAAGAAATATATGTTGTGCATAAACTTGTAAACTTTTATATTTATAGAACATGACTCAAAAGAAGGAAATGAAAACACTTTATTACCCTTGTTTCCTCAGCCATATTCTGGTCAGAAACGGTGAAATGTTAGGAGCATTGTTTCCTACATATTAAAAATTCTGACCAGGGGCTAAGGAGATGGCTCAATGGCTAAGAGCCAGTAGTTCTTGCTAAAGACTTGAGTTTGGTTCCCGACACCCATGCTGAACAACTCACAACCACCTATAACACCAGTTACAGTGGATCAAATACTTGCTTCTGGCCTCTATTGGCACAGGCACACACACACATTAACACAACTCTCTCTCTCTCTCTCTCTCTCTCTCTCTCTCTCTCTCTCTTTCTCTCTCTCTCTCTCTCCATACACACACACACACACACACACACACACACACACACACACATACATATATATATATGAGTCTATTGCCCGCATGTGTGTAAGTGCATCCATGCTGTGCAATACCTGTGGAGGCCAGGAGAGAGTATTGGAATCCCCTGGATCTGGAGTTATGGATGGATTTTAGCTGCGACGTGGGTACTGGAAATCGAACCTGTCCTCTGCAAGAGCAGTCAATGCTCTTATCCTTTGAAACATCTCTCCATGCCCTGTAACACAATTTAAAAAAAAAAATCTTTAAGACATTCTAGAACCCAATTTAGTTTCCCATGTTGATATGAGTTTCATCTTTCAATCCTGTTTCTCATCAAACATATAGATATCATATTTCATCAAATCTTGAAAAATTCAAATTGAGCTTTCTCCACAAATTCATAAAAACACCTGTATCACATTTTCACCAGTATTTTCTAGAGTTTTACATAAAGTGATCATCCATATATCTACCATACTGAGAATTTCCTCAGTTAATACTGAGACTGTCCAGTTTTCTGACGACACCACCAATCTTCATAGCTTGCTCAGAATGAAAGTGAACTTTTCTTTCATTTGGGACCTTTGGGATAGTGACACCTGCATTCTCTCTCTCTAATTCTCATAATTAATATTTTCCTTCATTTGTAGCTTATTTTCTGTTTGTTAATATAAAATATTAGACTATTTTAAATACACTTGAAGTATTCTCAGCTGTCTGATCTAATATTCTTTTTATCTTCCATCTATAAACCTTTAGACCCAACCATGCATGTCCCCTCTGTCTATGCAAGGAGGCTGATGAGTCCTACAAAGCAGTACTGCTGTCACCTAGAATTGCCAGTTTTTGTCTCAAAAGTATCTAATCACCTGAAAATTTCTTAGTCCAACCTCCATTCCAAAATGCTCAAGGATTTTAGATTTTTCTGACTGAACTCTTGATGGTATGTATTAGAACATGCATGTTATGAAAGAAAGGGGCCTTAAATTTTAGCATTCAAATTTTGATTCAGGTTACATTTTTTTTTGTCTGTTAATATCCCTCAGTTCTTCCAGCCAAAATGAACGAGGTGCCCTCATTCAAATCACTCTGTGCTCTCCGGACTCTCCTTTTGTTCTGTTCCTGATCTTAATACTTTCTGAAAATTGTTCTTCTCTATCAGTTCTCACTCACTGAAAATTAAATATGCCCAAATTCTTCTCATTCTTAAAAGTGACAACAGTAATGGGCACAGCTGGCAGTAACCTTTTTTCTTACTTGTCACAATCTCTTGATTTTCATAAGCATAAAAAGATTTGTTCATGGTTCTTCATCTTATCTCTTTTTCCTTTGTTGTATTTTAATGTTGCTGTTGCCTAAAATGTTACGACACAGAGATTACCACAAATCACAATCATAATTCATGCTATTTAATATAATGAAAATTTTTATTTGTTATGTTTGTGAAAATTTGATCAGCATGTACCATGCTGAGTACTCCTTCCTATTGATTTTCTCTCTTTTGGGGATTGCTCTGTACACTAGCCATGTTATTTACAGACTTTGATTTCTTTTTCTTTTAATTAAATTTTTGTGTATTTCATGCAGAACATTTCAATCACTCTTAATCATCTGTAGACCCTCTTCCCCACTGGTCCCCTCTCATAGTCCCCTCAACTAGAATTCATATATGATGTCATTTGTGTTAAGGCCTATTGTTCAAAGTTAGTGTCCACATATATTCCCCAGTGCAAGTTCATTTACTGAGGTCTAGTCAGTCTTATTTAGAGTCCCTTGCATTAAGAAAATCAGGCTCTTTCTCTCCCAGCAGTAATCAACTGCTGATATTTCTTCAGCTAAGATTGGGGTCTGCTGCCCATTTCCCCAGTTCTGCACTGGGTTTTTGTCTGCTTCAGTTTGCACATGTCTTGTACATGCCAACACCATTGTCGCAGGTTCATTTGAGCTGGGTTCCAGGAACTTGTAGGACTCTATTTCCATATGGTCATGGACATCCTCCCTGGCTCTTGCAATGTTTCTGCCCTCCTTCTGCAATGGTCTCTGAGTCCTGGGTACGTGAAGTTTAATATAGGAGTCCTGTCCAAGGACTCACATTTTGCAAACTATTACTCTCCACACTTTGGGCATTTGGGATATTTTGTGTTCCTGGTTCTCTGTTGCATGAGGGAGCTTCATTAATGAGATCTGAGAGGTGCATTAGTGTCCTCTTTACTGTTTGTTTTATGTTCTGTGAGCCTTAGGTATAGAAGTTGCATTGTGAATGTGCTACTTAGACCTGGCGATTCACAGACAATGTCTTTGTGTGACTAGTGGTGGTGCTCTGTAATAGTCTCTGTCTGGTGCAAAAGAAACTTCTTTGATGCCCGGGATACTTGACTTTTAAATATAAGGCTACATATTTTGCACATAGTAAGAAATTACATTGGTTTAGGGATCTGACAGTCTTGGGACTTTCTTTAAGATCTATTTTCTCTTCAGTCATGTGTATTTAGCTATGTTTACAGAACCACACATGAGTTCCCTCCTACTGAATGGACTTTAAGTCCAATTAGGTAGCTGTTGATTGCCCTCAAGATAAAAATACCACTTCTGCTGCACAGGTCATTGATGTGGTTATTTGAAGCTAGGGCTGGATCTTCAACGGATTTTCTCCCTTAATAGTTTTCATAGTAACAGAGAATTATATTTTGTTGTAAAACAGTACAAGATTAGTTTTATTATATGGGTGGAAAAGTTTTGTTTTCAGACGATGGACAACAAGAAGCTCAGAACTGTGTTCATTATAAGTAGGGAGACACATTTAATTTCACAGAAGGCAAAAAATAAGCTCACGACTTGCGTTTTGACTGTAAAGGGCATGAGGGACCTTTCTGACTCTATTTTTATTCACCATGAATTCATATTGAATTAAAAATACTTTATTGCATTTTATAGATTTCATATAATACATGTTAATCATATTTAGCCTTCCCTTCTATATCTCCACTCACCCCAAGCCCACCCATAGCAACTCATACATTTTGTTATGTATGTCGAGTCAAGTTTGTGTACTCAAATGTCTTTTGGTGTGAGTTCATCCACTGTAGGCTGTTCAGCCTGTCTAGCTACCATCACTCAGTTAAAGAAAATCAGCTCTTCTCACCCAGCAGTGATCAGCCACCAACAGTTCCTCATCAAAGTTGTGGCGTTCTGCCCATTTTCTCAGCTCTATAATGATTTCTGTCTGATTTGAGTTTGCATGAATCTTGAGCATGCTGTCAACATTGCTATAAATTCATATAAGCAAGTTCCAGGAACCTGTGAGACTGTTATAGTCATGCACCTCCTCCCCTGGTTCTTATAATTTTTCCACCACTTCTTCCACGATTTTCCCTGAGCCCTGTGTGAGTTCTGTCTAGTGACCCACACTCTGGAATCTCTTATTCTCTACAGTTTGGGCAGTTGTGGCCTAGATTGTTGGTTCTGTTGAGTTTTAAGCATTATTTAAATTATATTAGTAAATCAAATTGGCTGGAAAGACATGGATGGTGTGTTGAGAATGGGTGATTGCTCAATGTTCAGCTGTGAATCGGACGTCTATATCATCCCCACTAAAGCTCAAGGAATATTGTGAGTGAAGAGGGTGAAAGACCGTAAGACTGGAGTTTGGGATTGGGTGCAGTTGAGATACTGACTTTAGGCATGAAGTGGCCATTGTACTCTTGAACACACAATAGCTGGAATCATCTGCACAAGCTCTTCCACAATGCCAACATCCATCACAGAAGGAGCAGGAATTCGCAAAGACCCTACCACTTCCTAAAGATGTATATGTTGTCACTGGTCGCTGGGAGAGTAGTGTAGTCACTAGTGAGGTGCCCATGTACCTATAATAATCCATCCTCCTACAAACAATCTTAATGAAACTCAATGAGTCATTTAAAAAAAAAAGCATGAAAATAGAAGAGAGGCAAGTCGGAAAGAGGAAAGGGATTCAGAGTGCAAGAAGACCATAATGGGGATGATTTTGATCAAAATGCACAATATACATGTATGAAAATGTCATAAACTCATTACGTTTGTTACACATAATTAGATAAAAAATAATTGTCATACAAGGTCAAACTACAATTTTAGAGACCTCTTTCCACTTGCTGTAGAGTCACATATCATTCCATGGAAACTAAATGATGAAATCTTCCATTGGTATAATATGTTGTAATTTTTGGTTACTAGTTTTTCCACAATAATATTTCAGGAGTATTTGTTAAATTTTACCCAAAATGACCATAATGATATGATCTAATAACAGCTGCTTAACTTGAATAACCTAATGATAAACGTAATTACACAAGTACTGTAACGATGAGAATAAGGAAAATAAGAAATAGCCTGTGACCCAAAGGATTTTGAAAATAAAGGGGTAAACAGCCATACCATTACTAACTATAGCAGAAAGAAATCCTTGTGATGTGATATCTTGCTTTTATGAGTCCATGTATGCTAGTTATTTGCCTTTTTGCTCTGAAAGAATGCCTGACATAAGCAATTTAAAAGTAGGAAAGACATGATTTGGGAGGGTTTCCTTTACAATCGCTAGACTCTACTGAGTCTATAGTGAGCAACATAGTGGGAGCGTGTAAATGAAGAGGCTGTTCAGTTCACAGTGACCAGGTAGTAAAGAGAAGCTAGGAAGAGGCCAGGACAGGGTATACCTTTCAGAGATAAGTTAGTCTTCACTTCCTAGTTTCTAGAAATCTCTCAAAATAATAATATCAACAGGGAATTAAACTTTCAATACTTGGTCTAAAATAGGAAATTATATGATCAAAGTGATGCACATGTGATACAAAGATTGCTAAAAAAAAGGGGGAGCCATGGACCTAGACTTGGGTGATAAGCTTTGGCCATGCAGATTATCTAGGGCACTGAAACAATTTTATCCTGGAGTGGAAAGTCAGAACACAAAATGAAGTAGAGGAAAATGAGTATGCATGTACGTGCTGTGTGTGTAAATGTATGTGGTCATATCTATGCACACAGAATTCTGTGTATAAAACAGTCATAAATGCATGTTTCTTCATTTATCTAGTATGTGCATCTATTCCAATATTCCCAATGTATTTTTTTTGACAGTGGCATTTTTTGGAGAATATGCTAATTGATTATATGACTAGATCCAATTTAAGTGAACTATTAGCTAAAAGAGAAAAGAATAGTGATGCCACAACTTATTTGTAAAAGGAAATATTTGCTAAAGATTTTTTGCAAATTAATTGTACATTTAATTTTAAATTCAGTTTAGTAAAATATAATTCTTATCTTTTCAAAAGACATTTGCCAGGAAACAAAGATTGCTGATGCTTGTGGAAGAAGCAGATTATTATTTCAAACAAAATATATCATTTTCTTCATCCTCGGGGAGACCTTGCAGGGAATAGCAGGAATGCCTCTTTATATTCTTGGGGTAACTTTAATTGATGACAGCGTTCACACACACTCATCTGGCTTCTATATTGGCAAGTTCTCTTTCCTTCTCTAATAGATTTGGCTTATTTTGAATATTCACTGGGCTTCTGCATCTCAATAGATGCAGATATAGATATAGAAGTACTGATATAGAAGTATTAATTGTCCTGTGATGACATTGTACTAAGTAGTCATAACTTGTTTGGCTAAATTCAAAATCACTTTAAGCTACATAATTATGAGGAGCTATGTGAGATTTGGAATGCAGGACAAACATCTGATTGTCACAGAAAAGATATCTAGAACGATTGAAAAATGCATATTTTAAGTGGTAAAACTCTGTCTTTCTCTGTCACTGTTTCTCTTTCTCTGTGAGAGATAAAGAGAATAGATTAGGTGAACAGCTGAACATAGTACAGTCTCCCCATTTAGAATATTTTGTGAATATGTATGAAATAATATAATTTTATATTCGGTGTAAGAAAATCTTACCAATAGGCTAAAGTAAAGTCATTCATATTTATGTTTACTTTTACAAAGATATTTATGATTTATTAGCCTTGATCAAGATTGGCAGCAAATACTTGTTTTAGTTCTGCTCATTAACAATGGAGACACATAGCTCCACAATGAAAAGAAAGACTTACTATATTGCCACTTCCTCTCAACCTGGCAGCTAAAGTGAAGTATGTAAATGTGATGATGTAAAAGCATCCCCTTGCTCTAGTAACATAGTAAAGGAAATATACATAAATATTGGATTTGCATTAAGCATATAGACTAAAAGATATAATTATGTTTATAATTAAATTATCTGAGTTTCTAATAGTTGATTAGATAAATAGGTTATGCTACCTGGTTGTTTGGTCAGAGACTAAACTAGATAGTTTTATGATGATGTTATGGATATGGTTAACGTTCACAATAAGTAGACATTGAGCAAAGTGGATAACCTTCATGATATAGACAAGCCTTAGTACTCAATGTAAAGTCCTACAACACAGAGGGTTCCTGAGGAAATAGCAGCTCTGCCTCTTGACTATACTATCAACTCTTTCTTAAACTTCCAATCTTCTGGCCTGCTCTAGAAATTTGGGACTTGTGAGAAATGATTCCAGCATATTTTTTGAATAATTCTGTGTGGTGTGGGTTTCTTTTTTCTCTCTCCTCTCTCTTTTCACTTTCACTAATATAGAATGCTGTGAAAAGTTTTTTGGAAATAATACACATAATTCAGTTGTTTTTTTTTCATATCAAAAGCTGGATTGTGAAGCTGTCTAATGCTTAGGGTTCATTTTTAAGGTCTTGGGGAGGCTGCGCAGATATCGGGATATGGCTTGAGTTATGCAGCAGTAGCACCATATCTTAAGGTCTCTCAGGATACTCTTTCTAATACGAAGTAAGCCACTTTTCTTAATTTTCCTTTTAGTTCACATTGTATAGAATATCTGCCAAATACATGTATAAGTAATATTTAATCTAAAATAAAGTTACTTTAGAAAAAGATGAAAATGTGATATGTACATATGTAAGCATAAATGGTTTAAAATGTATATACTGCTTGAAATATCTCTAAAACTATTACTATGAAAAACTCACTGATTTTTCATGTTTTGGGTGATAAAACCATAACTATCAAATTCATGCTAATTGTACAGTAAAATGGTGTTAACTATGTGCACATTGATATCTAGGACATTTTTATCTTATGAAATTAAACATCCACACAACCCATGCTCTCTGGCCCCAGGCTCATGACATTTATTGATAGTCATTACTCCTGGGGCAGTAGAGGACTTAATTCAGTTATCACAACAGCAATTGAAAATAGAGTGACTTACTCATTGACTCTTGGTATCATGGATTGAAGTATGACCTGAGGTTAACATAAAATTTGAGGCAATTTTAACCTGCCTTCTGAACTGAGCACAGAGTTTTTGCCACTTAAAGATGTCTAGTTTTTGTATATGGGGAGGCAAAATGTTCAGCTTACCTGATGGAAAGCTTCTAGGTGGAGCTGCCAGGTGGAGATAGCAACCTATTCCTTGAAATTCCATTTAAGCCAGCATCACTTATGACTGACTGTGTAAGTCTTGGACCATGCGTCCTTCATAGCCTTAGGCACCCTGTAGCTGTGTAGGCGTTGAACCCATCCCAAAACAATGATGATATTGGAGATCTTTGAGTTCAGGGTGTGACTCAGCATTATAGCACTGGTGACCACTGGAGTAACCGTGTTATTCCTCCCAGCAGCTCCACCTAGAAGTAGCAAATTACTAGTCTGGAATTCTCCCTAGTAATGGGAAGATGTGTCTCTCCATGCTGAATTTCTTAAGTTTGGGAGAAATAAAAATAAGAGCAAATCATTCCTCCTTACCTCCTTAATGAACCTTTCCTTACTATTATACAGAATCCGGGTCCTATGATCTATCACCTGGCTTCCTTAGGTCTTGTGAAGATAGTCAAGGGCATGGATAGCTATTCAATTGGTGTGTCTAAGGGAAGACAATGAGGATCCTATCTGCCTTCTCATTCTGCATCCTCAAAAGAAATAATGCTTGGAATACAATCAATGTGATTACATAGTATATAGATATGGGATTATATTCATATCTGGGCACAGGCATGACAGTACAGACAGAGTAACTGCTTGAGGGAAGAAAGGGGAGATTGGCGTTACCTATGATGTAGGAAACTGAACTGGTCACTCTATAATGTTTGTGTTCCAAGTCACGCAAACTCTCACAGTACCTGACCAGAGGCTAGTGACTGTAGACCAGGCATTGTTCCACAAAAGAAACAACACTGGGATACAATCAATGTGATTACATATTATATAGTTATGGGATTATATTAATTAAATTTTATTTGCAATTCAAATCCAGAACATTATAGTAGAAGATGCGGGTGTTTTTTCCATCAGTTAATCTGAACATTTTGCATCCCCATATATAACAAATAGACATCTTTAAGTGTCCAAAAACTCTGCTCAGTTCAGAAGGCAGGTTAGAATTGCCTCAAATTTTATGTTAACCTTGGGTTATACTTCTTGCCCCAGAGAGGAACTTGAAGTAACAGATTACTCTTTTTAGATATGCCCTCAATTTATTCTGTAAAATGTATCAGCTGCAGACTTGAAATAATCCTCCATTGGCCTCTAGTACAGAAATACCTACATTGTATCAATGGAGGGTTCTTAAAAACCTTGACTGTATGGTTTTTTCCTAGTGTTTAAATAGCAGAATGACTACAGGCTCAGAGAAAATAAGCACCTTGGTTAAAATTTCTGGAAAGACAATTACAAAGACAGTCATGTTAAGAAGCGTGGAATAGGGTCAGCAAGATGTCTCAGTTGGTAAAGATACTTGCTAGTAACCCAGAAGACCTGAGTTTGATACCCCAGGACCCATATGGTAGAAAGTAGCAATTCCTGCATGTTGTCCCTTGACCTCTACACATATATACACAAATGCACATGCAAAATTAAAAAATTAATATAATAAAATCATAAAAGGAAGACTAGAATAAATTTCTAATGTTTCAATGCAAAAATGATGTTTTACACAAAAACTCGCACTGAAAAAGTCTCAATTATAAGCCAAAATAAGGCAAGAGATTCTGCCCATATGATAACCAATATGAGTGAAATCTTGAATGAATATTTTAAAATAGATGTTTTAAATACAGAGGACTGGTGAAGTGATTCAGAAAGGAAAGGGGTCTGCCACCTAGTCTGAAAACTGAATCTAATTACCAGGATCCACAGAATTGACTCCTTTGACTTGTCTTCTGACCTCCACACATGCACCATATCACATAAGCACCCCACGCCCACAGACACAGACAAAGAGAGAGAGAGAGAAAGAAAGAGAGAGGGAGAGAGAGAGAAAGAGAGAAAGAGAGAAAGAATAAATATATAACCAGAAAAATTATTCATATTCTGGGAAAGAAATTTAACATAAAAGTGAAAAACAAAAACAAGGTTTTAACTTAAGTTGTAAGATGCACAAAGTGAAATTAATGCATTCAATAGCAGAATAGATCTAAAGAAAGAATTAATAAGCTTGATATAGGGTATTTGAAAATACACAGTTAGTTAAAAATAAAAGTGAATGAGAAGGAGTAGAAGTTTGTAAGGAGTTTGGGAAATAATTAAAAGAGTAAATATTGGGATTACTGTAATTCAAGAGAGACTTGCAAATATCAAAAGTATAGAAAGACTATCCAAAGAAATAAAAATTACTAAAATCCAAAGGATACAAATGTTAACACACAGAAAGGAGAGATGTCATCTAACAGACTACATTCAGTCAAGTCTATCTAAGACATGCTATAATCAATCTGTCAAAGATTAAAGTAAAGAAAATATTCTCAAGGCAAGAATAGAAAAGAAATAAGAGAGTCTAGATTTACCTAATTGCACACTTCTCAGTAGAATTTAAACTCCAGGAGAGTATGATGGGATTTTTATAGCACTGAAAAACAAAGTATCCTTTAGATTGTTTCAGAAGGCTTTAAATAGCAAACAAAGTTATTCTTAGAAATTGAGCAAAGTTCAAAACATTTCAAGACAAAAGAAGAAAGCTGAGAGAGTACCACAAGCAGGTCCATCCTACTGGAAATACTAAAATAATCATTCAAAGAGATTTTAGTAGAAAAAAAGTGAAAATATAAAACTCGTAGGTAATTTTATAAAACTAGAATGCTATTATATACTGTTAACCATGAACATAAAACATTCACATTCTTAGAATGAACACTAGAAATTAATAATATACTAATATGTTAAATGTAGGTCATACAAAAACTATGTTATTCTTTTACATAGGGATGTCTACATTTTTTCCAGCACCAGTTTTTAAAGAGTTTGTCTTCTTCAACACATTTTCTCCTGTGCCCCAATTGATGTTTTTTTGTCTCTGCCATCTATTGTCTGTGTGATTTAGATGTGTATTCCTGAAAAACAAATCTTTGTATTTTAAAGTATATTTGGTAAATATGACCACCCTGACAAAATTTTTACTTATATTTCACAGTTTAAGTTTTGTATTTAGTTGATGCCTTAGCCTTTCAAGACATACAGTTACACATTTGAAATATGTACCATATATAATGTAATTTATATAGAATTTATAACTGGGTTAAAAGTAAGAAAAATAAAACTTCTGAATATTTTAAGCATCAATGAGCTAGGGACAAAGATGTATTCTTGTAATTCCAAGCGCTTTTGAGGCTGATGCCAGGTTGTGCAACAGATAGTGTCATTGTTTCAAAAAAAAAAAACATTTAAAGTGGTAGGTAGTATACAGTTCAGTGATAGAGCCCTTGTTGACTGTGTGGGAAGCTCTGGGTTCAGTCCTTAGTACTACAATAAATAAGGAATCCACAAATGGATAAATAAGAAAGATGTAGATCTCATAAATGTTGCATATTAAGATATGAAAAATGGATAGTTCATGTGAAGATCGCAATTTTTAGTTACTGTGGATTAATACTTGCATCCCTGAATAATGCCACAGTAAATAAGAAGTTGTCCCACCAGTGACTAACACTGAACATTTGCACATTTTATGAAAGAAAAGGTAGATAAACAAGTACTCATGATGCAACAGAGTCACCTATGTGGAAAAAGCACCTCCAAAATAGGTTCATGTGGGTGTATTTTTCTGCAATGGCTAGTTCATGAAAGTTTTAAATGTGCATGAAGCTGAAAGTATTAGCGACTGAGAATTCATCACCCTCTCTACATCTTCTCACTAAATGATACTAAATAACAATAAATATGAGAAATTACCACAAGATGGCCTGAGTATTAATTAAAGACAAAAGCTGCTGGCACTTAGTTACTCTATGAAAGAAGAGAAAGTTAGTACATCCTAGCACATGGGTCACTCACATCCACATCTTAGCTTGCCTACCGGAAAAGCGAAGGCAGCACAAGGTAACCTTTAGAAGAAAGCAAAAGACAAATTAACAAAAGGTCTTACAAGAAAATTTGAAAGATAACCAAAAGGATCAGATCACCCTAAAACAGAAGGGAATTGAAACAAAGGGTTTCAAATTATATGTGATTTAAAGGAAAAGATTCATCGTACAACTTAAAGTACGCTTCTTGCTATAAAGCTCTGGGCACATGATTTGAAGGACCAGAAGTGATTTTAAAGGAGAGGTGAGACTTGATTTTCCAAGTTGAAATAAGCAAACAGGAGTATTTGTTTCTCCACTGGTGTCAGTGAAAAAGAAAGGGGAAATTTTAGGCACCTATAAGATCTAAAATAACATATAATTGAATATTAATCATTAACCATTGTCCTCAATATCAATAGTTAAAAGTGATAAATTACAAAGGAATACAGACTAACAGAAAATATTTCTCTCTCCCCCCTCTTTGCTCTCTCCTATTGTATTTTTAAAAAATAACATGCCCTAAGTTAAATTGTTTTTTTTTTTTTCCTTTCTCTCTTTTAGTGAAACAGAACACAGCCATCGAAAATGGCAGATCAGTTGGTGGTTTAGCTT
This sequence comes from Eospalax fontanierii, assembly GCA_035773235.1. NCBI lineage: Eukaryota > Metazoa > Chordata > Mammalia > Rodentia > Spalacidae > Eospalax > Eospalax fontanierii. The sequence continues at coordinate 37,336,430 of CM069527.1, forward strand.
TATGATTGTGACGATAATTTCATGGTGTACATTTCTACCATTGTTATTTTTTCCACATTCTTTACCAGGTATGTAAAGAAACAAAATTCATCATAGTAATTTCCATCCTCAACTCTCATTCTCAAAACCTGGATAAGCTACATTTCTTTATGAATTTTTTTTTTTTTACTGGTTATTTCTCTGTAACAGAGAACTAGCATCGCTGTAGATGCATAGAGAATCTATTCCAGGAAACTGTAGCAGAAATCTCCTAAATCTAGAAAAAGAAAAACGACGATCAAATACAAGAAACATTTAAAACCCTGAAGAAGCATGGTAAGAGAAGAACCTCCCTACAACGTATAGTCAAAATTTCAGAAATACAGAGCAAAGAACAGTATTAAAAGATGCAAAGGAAAAGAACTCACTCACCTACAAAGTCAAATGCATGAGAACTGCTTTAGGACTCCCATGCACAAATCCTAAAAGTCAGGAAATAATAAGTGATACACTTCAACCCCTAAAAGTAAGTAACTACCCATTAAAATAGTTATGTCCAACAAAATTATCTTTGAAAATTGCTTGAGAAATGGAGACATTTCAATATTAGCACAAACAAGACCATTTATGATCACCAACCCAACAATTTAGAAAATACCATAAGAAATACTATTCACAGAAGAAGATAGTATGAAGCATGTGAATACAGGAAAGAATACATTTTATGGGAGGAATAAGTGAAGAAAGGAGAGCTAGGAAGCAATCACATCTAGCACAATAAACTCCTGATATTTATGAAAGAAGAGCAGAGCAATCAACTGTACAATTAACCAGAAAAGCAACCAACCAAATTACAGGAGCAGTAAATATCTCTCTACAACAAACTTAGGTTTAAATGTTCTTCACTCGCTTATAAAGTAATGCAGACTAATTGACTAGATTAAAAAAAAACTAATAATTTTATCTCCTGTATGGTCTGAAGAAATGGCTCAGTGGGTAAGATCACTTGGCTGCTCTTTCACAGGACCAGGTTTGGTTCCCAGCACCCATAGGACAGCTAAAAACCATTTGCAATTCCAGTTCCAGGGTATCTGATGCCCTCTTCTGGCCTTTGTGGGCATTGCAGGTGTACTTCCATATATGCAGGCAACATACTCATACACATAAAATAAAAATAAATACAAATTTAGTAGATAGGTACTTCTGTTAGAGTATGGTTGAACACACTGTTTTCCATGGACTATAAAATTAGCTTTAATGTTCTGCTAATATGAACTGATTTGAGCTCATTTCAATGTTTAAAAAAAAACAAACCTATTTTTAACCTATAAGGAAGGAAGGAAAGAAAGAAGAAAGAAAGAAAGAAAGAAAGAAAGAAAGAAAGAAAGAAAGAAAGAAAGAAAGAAATGAACAACCATTTCAGGTTAATTTTAACTCTTTACATATTCCAAACACAAAGACACACAGTCATAAATATTAGAAGAAATAAAATATTGTATCGAGCTGAAGTTGTTATTTCATTTCACTATAAGCAGGATACTTTACAAATAAAATAAATCACTGGCAAAAAATAAATACAAATTTAACAAACTATCTGCTGTCTCTAAGAAACACACGTCACTGGTAAAACACCAACCCAATGAGAGTCAAATAGAGGGGAAGTCTATCAAATGAATGAACTGAAAACAAATCTGATGTGATGATTCTAATATCTGATGCAGCAGTATTCAATCCAAAATTAGAAAAAGTTTAAAAAAGGCATTACATGCAATATTACAAGACATAATTCATAGAGAAGGTACAATTGTATATATATATATATAACATATATGTATAAGTATAATTTAACAGAACAAACATTTATGAGCATAAAATATCCAATAATTAGTGATACAGCAATAGAGGATGATCTCCTTGTACCAGCCTCATCTTTAAATAGGCCATTCAAACTAAAAGTCAAGATAGGAACTCCAGAGATAAACTATGCTATAGATCAAACAGAGGATATCTACATAACATGCCACCCAACAAATACAGAATACAAATTTTTCTCAGCAGATCATAAAACATTCTCTCAAATAGAACACATTCTAGGCTAAAAGACACCTAGAAAATGATGTAAGGTTTAAATATTAAGGTATGAAAAGAGTGTTTATACCTTATCAAAACTAATGGCATAAAACTAGAAATCAATAGAAATATAAACTACCGAAACAGAGGAGCATGCCTTAAATCCAGCACTCAAGAGGCAGAGGCAGTTAGAAATCTGTGAAATCAAGGCCATGCCAGGATGATCTACAAAGTGAGTTCTAGGTCAGCTAGGACAGCATAGTGAAACCCTGTCTCAAAAAGAAACCCCCCCCCCCACAAAGTACAGAAGATATACCATACTTGGAGTCAGAAATATATACATTTGAATAACCAGTGACTTACTGAAGAAATTACAGAGAATTATTTTCGAAATTCATATAATCAAATTAAAATGAATGATGAAAGCACAGTATGCCAGAACATTTGGAACATAGTCCAGACAGCTCGAAGAGGAAAGTTCATAACTATCAGAATCTATATTAAAATCGCAGAGATCTCAAATAATTTACTAATGATATACCTCTGTATCCTATTAAAAGCAAGAATAAACAAAATGAAAAATCATTAGATGGCAAGAAATAGTAAACATAGGACAGAAATTACTGAAATGGAGTCTAAAAGGGCAGTACAGAGAATCAAATAGTTTGTTGTTTGAAAAAAGTAACCACAAAAATAGGAAAACTAACCATAAGAAAGAAAATTTCTAAATTAATATTAGAGACAAGAAAGGGATTATTGGATATTACAAATGATTCTAATGAAATGTAGAGGATCACCGGGGAATATATTTGTTCTAGTAAAATAGAATATCACAATTATTCTAGTAATATAACTAGAATATCGCAATTGCTGTCATGAAAACACTGGCCAAAGTCAACTTGTGGAGGAAATGGTTTATTTCATCTTACTTCTCCCAGGTCACAGTTCATGACTGAGGCAAGCCAAGGCGGGAACCCACTGAAGGGACCTGGAGCACAGACCATGGAGGTACGTGCTTACTGGCTCGCTCCTCTGGCCTGTGCTCAGACCGCCTGCCCAGGGGCGGCACTGCCCTCAGTAGGCTGGGCCCTCCCACATCACTCCACAGTCAGGAAAAATGCCCCACAAACATGGCCACAGGTCAGTCCAATGTAGGAAATTCTTCAACTGAGATTCACTCTGCTCAGGTGTGTCAAGTTGACAACTAAAGCTATCCAGTACAATATTCCAAAACTTGTATTTCTAAAACTGGAAAATCTAGAAGGAACTGATATATTCCTAGACACACATAACCTACCATGTAGGTCTGAGGAACTAAAGCAGATGTGTAAAATAATAAAATAATAATATAATTCAATAATAATAAAATTCTCCCAATAAAATCATAGGACCAAATGGATTCATTGCTGAATTTTACAGAACTTTTAATCTAACCAATCTAGCACCAATGATGCTACCACACTATGAAACTCATTTTGTGAAACCATTATTACCTTGATACTCTAGTGTATAAGGACGCATTGGAGAATGAAAATATGGACTAATTTCTCTAAAGAATGTAAATATAAAAATTCTCAATAGAATTATTGTTAATTGGATTCAAGAAGACAATAATATCATATATCTTGATTAAGCTGGTTTTATTCTATGCCAGGATGGCTTAATATATGCAAATCAATGAATGCAATATGGCATGTAAATAAGATTAAGGACAGAAATCATGTGAAAATCTCAGTTGACACAGAAAAGACCTTTTACAAAGGTCATTAGCCATTCGTAGTAAAATTCCAAAATTTAGGAATAAATGGAACATAAACCTCTAAGTTATTAATAATATATATGACCAGCCTACATATATTCCTGTATAGCAAATGAGGAAAGGCTTAGAGCATTTCCCCTAAAACCTGAAATGGAGAAGGCTGCCTGCTCTCCACTCTGTTTTACAATATTGGTCAAAGATTCAGTAAAAAGAAATAAGCTCAAAGAAAGAAATGGAAGGGATACAAATAGGAAAGAATCGTGTCAAATTATCACTAAACACTAAACAAATCAACATGCAAAATCTGTATGTTAGTAAAAACTAAAAAATCAGGGGGGAAATATCACATTCACAAAAATTCCAATAAAAAATAGCTAGGAATAAACAGAACTAAGTAATATTTCTACAGTTAATCTTGAAGACATTGAAGAAGTTTAAGAAGACACTAAAAGGGGAAAGACTTCTCAAGATTATGGAGTAGAAGAATTAAATTGTGAAAATGACTATATTGCTGAAAGCAATCTACAGATTCAATGCAATCTCCATCAATACACCAATGGCATTCCTCACAGAACTATAAGAAACAACCATAAAATTCGTATGGAAACACATAAGACCTCTTCTCCAAATAGAGAAATCTCAGGCAGTAGAGCAACAATGAAGGGATCACATTGGTCTCAGATTATAGAGACATAGTAACACAGACGGCATAACACCGGCACAGAAACAAGCACGCAGACCAAAGACAGAATGGAGAATCCTCTTAGCTATGGTCAGCACATTTTTGACATAGGTGAAAAAATATTCATTGAGAAAAAGGCAATTTCTTCAGCAAATGCTGCTGTGAAAACTTGATGTTCATATTTTTACAAAGGAAATTAGATCTATATCTCCCATCCTGCAGAAAATGCCCTGCAAAATGCTCAGACATTAATGTAGGTCCCAAAACTTTGAAACTACTGCAGGATACAGTGGCAAATCACTCTAAATATAGGTCTAGGCAAGGACTTTCTGTGAAAGACTACAATAAGACAGAAAATAATCCTAATACTTGACAAGCAGGCATAAAATTTAGAAGCATCTGCATAATAAAGGAAAGCATCTGTTGAATCTTCAGAGACAGCTTACAGAATGAGAAAATCAAATGGGATTAATATCTAGATTCTATAAAGATTCCAAATATTAAGCACCAAAAGACCAAATCATCAAATATAGAAATGGGTGAATGAATCAAACAGGTAGTTATCACAGAAATACAAATTAATAATAAATGTCTGTAAAGTATTCAAAATCCTTTGCCATTAGGGACGTATAATTTAAAACTGCATTGAGATTCTATTTTACTTGTGATAATGGCTATCAACAAGGAAACAGATGTTCGTGAAGATGTGGGGAAAGAAAAAGAAAACCTGCTGGTGGGATGTAAACTTGTTCAATCGCTGTGGAAACCACCAGGGAGGTTCCTGAAAAAATAAAAAAAGAACTGAAAGTAAAAATTGTAGTTTGTCCAAACTGTATGATTCTTGGGGATATCTATCTGTTTATCTATCTATCTATCATCTATCTATCTACCTTTCTACCTAATGTTTCTAATGTATGTATATATTTGTACCTGAAGGATGAACTACACAGATACTCGCACATTTATGCTTATTGCATAAATTCATTATTGCAATATTCAAAATAGAAAACAGAACCAGTCTAGATGTCCATCAAGAATTAAATAGGATATAGGGCTGGAGAGATGTCTCAGCGGTCAAAAGTACTGGTTGCTCTTGCAGAGTAGCTGGATTCAATTCTCAGTACTGATAAGGCAGTTGATAACAACTGTCCTACTCCAGTTCCAGGGGAATTTGACAATCTTTTCTGACCTCCATGGGTACTGTACAACACGGGTACACTTACATATATGCAAGCAATACACTCATACACATAAAAGTAAAAAATACATGTTTTAAGAATTAAATAGGATAAAGAAAATGTACATATATACAATGAAATTTTATATAGCCATAAAGAAAAAGTGAAATCATGAAGTTTGTAAGAAATAGAACTAGAAATCATTATGTTAATTCAAACAAGTCAGACTCAGAAAGACAAATACCCCAAATGTTTCATCTCATATATAGTATATGAATTTAAAATTATATCTGTGTGTATATGTGTGTGTCAATTTTCTTTTTCAAATCACTTCTTTTGCAGAATATACATTTAAAATATTCCATAGATGTTAGTTTGTTAAAATAAAGCAGCAACCTTTCGATGACAGACTGGATTTGTTATATTGTGTATGCATGCATTGTGTGTTTTTTCTTCCTGATTTGAACATATCATAAGATTATTTTTCTTATAACCTTATAGGTACACACAAGATAAAAGCTGAAAAAGATAGGCAACTTGACCCATATGATAAGAAGTTGAACGAAAAGGAGTTTGGAACTACTCTTAAGGACTTGTATAATTCTCTTATGGTAAAGTAAAATATTTTTGTGAACATGCCAATTAAGCTGCTTATTCAGTTTTCTTATAAAGTTTAAAAAAGGATATACTTTGAAGACTTAATTATTAGTTTTCATTGGAATGGAAAGAAAATGTCACATTACTTATATGGTGCATCCCCAAAGACTTGGTTGATTGTAACACTGATGATCCCAAGACTTTAACTTGGATATTTAAAAATTTTTGTTTTCATATATCTTGTGTTTATTCTCTCTGAAGATATAAATATAGCATTGAATAAAATGACATTTATCAGCATTTTTGTGTTTAACTAAGTTGGAAGAACTCAAGATGTCAAAACATATTCTCATATATTTTGTAAAAACATCTCACAGTATCAAATATATAATGCTTTGTTTCTCCAGATGAGAAACAGGCCTACAGTAGTGTAACAGGTACCAAGATGAGGGGGCAGACTGCTTCCAATAGTGAGGTCCTACTTAGAATTTACGTTTTCTTTTCCTACTTACTTTTGTGTTGATTGCATGACTGTATTTTTCACAGACAGAGTCTATTCATTTTATACTCTGAATATAACTTTCACAACAGTAATTGAATTTTCCTAACTCCCCTTGGAATGGTATATTTATTTTCCCTATTTCAAGCAATTTACTTTTTTCTGGAGACATTTGTTGTTTTGTCACTGCCTACTCAAAACATCCCTTTCCTTTTTCCGTTCTACAAAACAATCATAGAAAAAATGAGTTTCTTTTCATTTGATGCTTTGATGTAAGTTTGTTTTCAAGAATATGGCTTATACCTATTGTACATGATATGCTCTTCTTTTCTGTGTTTTATTGTTCAACAGTTTCATACATTTATATAAGGAATTTTAGTCATTCCCACTTCTCCACTCCCTTCTGTCATCCCCCGTCCTCCCCCTGGCAACCTTCTCAACAAGCCCTTCCTGCTTCCATGTCTTTATTTTTGTGTGGCCAGGAGTTTATTTTGAGTTACTTTCCAGAGTGTGGGTGAAAAGTTATTCAGTAGATCAAGGGCACTTTATCTGTGACTACACCATTGAAGAAAGTGACACCCCTCATCCAACAATCTTTAAAACTAGGAATCTTTCTGGAAGAAGTGGGGCCTCAGGGCCACTTCCTCATTCACGATGAAATGTTGATGGGCCCAATCCTTGCAAATAACCACGGCTGCAACAACTTAATGAGTGCAACAGCTTTATCACGTCCAGAAGACATCATTTTGCTGCATATCTCTCCATCCTCAGCTCTTACATTCTTTCCATTCCCTTTTCCCCAGTATTCCCTGAGCCATGGAAGAGATCTTATAGCTATCCCATTTTGGGGCCAGTCACTCCATATTCACTTATTCTAGGCACCTTGCCAATGTATGCATTAACCACTGCCTGCTGAAGTAAGAATCTTCTCTCATTAAAGCTGGATGAAGCATGAAACTGGGTATAAACCTATTTAAAAGGCAATTTGTTTCATAATGTGACTGGTAAAACAACAGTAGTATCTTCCAACTTAAGGCCTATGACCACCCCAACCAATTGCTCTTGACCACATTCACAGAACTGGACATGAGTTCCAGCCTGTGGAGTGGGCCTCAGATCCGATCTGAGAGCTGTTGGTCACTCCATAACTCTTGTACCATTGCTGCACTAGAACACACATCTTGGCTGGTGCGTCATTATTGCATTATTACAGGTTTCACAGTTGAGTAAGACTGCTGATGACATTTGCCTTTTAGCAGCTTCTCAGGTCATGAGGGCCAGCATGGAAGATGCATTCAGTTGAGTTCCAACTTGACTTCCGTATAATCTGTGACCAAAAGTGGTATGACATATCTTCAGCACTAGGGTCTTACCATCAAGTTCTATTGGACAGTCAAGAGCACTGACATTAACTTGTATTGTTTGGGGGACCTTTGAGGCATCCCTAGCCAATAACTCACAGGGAGATGTTTCACACCTGGCACTGAGATTTTTGTTTAATAATCTATGGCTTCTGGGAGGAAGTATTAGAGATTCTTGGAGGAAACGTCCATTTACATTATTTTTATTATATTTGTAAATAAGTTTAAGAAAAATCAGTTTTACATATGTTTTGTCCATACATCCTTGGTTTTAGTTACTATCTCTCTTTCTTTTTCCTTATCCTCTCACCTCTCCTTTTGGGGCCTTTCTACCGCCTACCCTCCTCCCTCTTCATTCTCATGACTGGTATATTGTAGTATCTAGATCCTTTAATTTTCCTGAAAATTTCACAATTTCATTCTTGTTTACCACTGAATAAATCCCATTATGCATACATATCACCTTTTCATTGTGCATCCACTAGTTGATGGGCAGCTAGACTGGTTCCACTCTTCTTGTCTATTTTGAATAGAGCCACAATCAACACGGAACTACAGATGTCTTTGTTGTAAGGTATGTAGGCTTTGGATATATGGCCAGAAGCTGGATAGTTTGGTCACATAGTATCACTAGATTTTGAGGAATCTCCACATTATTTTCCATAGGGATTTTACCCATTTATATTTCTATCAGCAGTAGATAAGGTTTTTTTCCCTTTCTCCATATCCTTGTCAGCATCTGCAGTATTTTATTTTCCTTATAAAAGTCATTCTGGATGCAGTAAGCTGAAATTTCAGTGTACTTTCAATTTTAATTTCCATGATGACTGACCATATTGAAAAACATTAAAAACTATTTATTGGCATTTATGCTCCTTTTTTTCAGAACTCTGTTAAGTTCCCTAGACCGTTTATTAATTGGGTTGTTTGCTTTCTTCGTGTTAGTTTGTTGAACTCTATATATTCTAGACACAAATCTTTCATTACAAGTATAGTTTGACAAGATTTTTTTCCTATTTTCTAGGATGTCTGTTGATGTAATTAAGTTTCCTTTGCAGAACAACTTCTTACCTTCATAAATCCCACTTACCATTTTAACATTATTTCCTGAGTGGGTGGAGTCATGTTAGAAAGTCTTTACCTATGTCTACATCCTTAAGTATGCTGTTACTTTATCCTTTAGTTGTTATAGAATTTCAGGTATAAATTTGATTCATTTGGAATTTATTTAGTTTTTCCAGCACCATTTGATAGACTGTCTTTCTTCCAATTTGTATTTCTGACTTCTTTGTCAAAAACAGGCGGTTGTCGTTGCGTGGGCTGATGCCTGGATTTGCCATTCTGTTCCATTGATCTTTGTGTCACTTCTTGTGTCAGATTCATGTTGTTCTTATTACTATGACTCTGTGTAACTTGAAGTCAGGTGAGGTGCTACCTCCAGTAATGATTTTATTGTTCAGGATTACCTAGGTTATCTGAGATCTTTTGTGCTTCTATAATAAATTTTAAGATTTATTTCCTATTTCTGTGAAAAACTGAGTTGCATTCTGATTGGGATTGTGTTGAGTTTGTAGATTGCTTTTAGTAGACCATTTTTGCAAAAATGACGACTAATTTTTGAGCATGGGGGGTTTTTCATCTCCCAGTGTCTAATTTCTTAATCAGTGTTTCTTTCAAAGTTTTTATTGTAGAAGCTGTTTTAATTCATCTCCTTGGTTAGATTTATTACAAAGTATTTTTTGAGGCTATTGTGAATGGAATTACTTCCATGATTTCTTTCTCAGTATGTTTGTCATTGGTATATAAGAAGACTACTAGTTTTTGTATGTTGATTTTGTCACCTACCAGTTTGCTGAAAGTATTTATTGGCTTGAGGATTTTCCTGGTGGCATCTCTAAGGTCTCTTATGTAGAATCATACAATCTACGAATAGGATAACTTCAACCTCTTTTTTATTTGTATCTCTATTATTTCCTTCTCTAGACTTAATGCTCAAGCTAAGACTTCAAGTACTGTTGTAAATAGAAGTGGGGGGAATGTGCTCCCTTATGCTTCTCCTGAGCTTAGTGAGAACATTTTCTTTTTCTCTGCTTAGTAATGAAGTTGGCTAGAGGTTTGTCAACTATAATCTCTTTTTTTAGGTCTTTTTGAGACAGGATCTCCCTGTATCCCAAGCTAACCTTGAACTCATTATGGAGAACAGGCTGGTCTCCATCTCACAGAGACTCACCACCTCTACCTCCCAATTTCTGGGACTAAAGATGTGCACCAACACACCGGGTTTATAGTCTTTATTAAGTTAAAGTATGCTTCATCCATCCCTAGTATCTCCAGGCCTTTAGTCATGAAGGGATGCTGGATTTTCTCAAAGGTCATTTCTTCAACTATTGAGATGGTTATCTGATTTCTGTCCTTGAGACTATTTAGGTGATAGATTACATATGTTGAATTACATAAGTGGAATCAAAATTACATGTGTGGACTGAAGGCAATATCCTTGATCCTGAGGTGTGTTTCTTGAAGTCAGCAAAGGAAAGATCCCTTTTGCCAGTCTAATCTGTTAGTATGTCTAATTACAAGAATAATAGTAGTAGGTTTTCCCCCATGGAATATGACCTGTCTAGCAAGAAATTTCTAGACTGGATATCAGTGTTGAGTATTGGCTCCATCTTGTGAAGAGAACCTTAATTCCAATCAGGAAATGGTTGATACTCACATAACATTTGTGCTCCTACTGAAAGAGTAGGCATATTGTGCAGGTCAGTTATTATTGCAGCTCATAGTGTTCCCATCTGGGCAAGGTTGATGTTTACCTTTCTCTCCCCACATCATGAAACTTGTTGTTTCATTGATTCTTTGTATTGTGTTCTTTTTTTCTTTTCTATTTCATTAATTTAAGCCCTGATTCTGATTTCCATTCTTATCTACTCTTTTCGGACGATGTATGTCCTTGTATTTCTAGGGTCTTCCAGTACACCGTTAAGTTATTAACATGAGATGTATCTAGTTTTCTGATGTACACACCTAATGCTATAAACTTTCTTTTTAGAATGGCTTTTATTGTCCCTTAAATTTTGGTGTGCTGTATTTTTATTTTCATTTAGTTGTAGAAATATCATATCTCATTCTTGATTTCTTCCTTAACTCTGTTTTCATTCAGCAGTGTGTTGTTTGGGTTCTATGAGTTTGTGTATTTTTTCCCATATCTATTGTTGATATTCCAGTTTATTCCTTTATGGAAAGATAGAACACAGGGTGCTATTTCATTTCAATTTTCTTAAATTTGTTGAGACTTGCTTTGTGTTCTAATATGTGGTCAATTTTGGACAAATATCCATATGTTGCTGAGAAGAAAGTGTATTCTTTAGTGTTTGGATGAACTGTTCTCAAATGGCTATTAGGTTCATTTGATTTATGATGTCATTTAATTCTAGGGTTTCTCAGTTTACATCTCTTTCTGGATGAACCATCTGTTGGTGTTTTGAAGTGATACATTATCACTGTGTTGGAGTCAATTTGTGATTTTTAGATCCAAGACTGTTTGTTTCTTAGTTTTTATTGAACTTTTCTACATTTCATAAAACAGTGTTTATTGAAATTTAGACTCCTTCCCCCAACTGAACCTCATGCATTCCGCCATACATGTTAAGTTCTATCCTATCCAGTCGGACATTTGTACCCAGACTTCTTCAGTGCATTTTCATCCACTGGAGTATAGTCAGCCTATCTAGAGATTGTAAGTAAGGCCTACTCTCCCTCACCCAGACTGACGGCCATCAGCCTCCTTCCTCATTTCTCTTGCTCCACTCTGGGTTCTTGTCTGATTGAGTCAGCATGGGTCTTGTGCTCTATGACACCATTGTCACAAGTTCATATGTGCAAGCTTCCAGTAGCATGAAAGTCTCTGTTTCTCTATGTTCAGGTATCAACCCTGGCTCTTACAATCTTTCTGCCCACTCTTCCCCAATTATCCCTGAGTCATGGGTGAGGTTTAATATAAGAGTTCTACCTAGGGACATACACTCTGCTGTCCTTTACTCTCTAAAACTGACCAGTTGTGGCCTTCTGGGTGCATCACACTGTTTCACAAGGAAGCTTCACTGGTGAAAGTTGAGGGATGCACTAATGTTCTCTGTAGCCCCTGTTCCTCTGTGTTCTATGAATCTTAGGTGTAGAGGTTCCACTGTAGATGTGTCATCTAGGACTGGGCATCTCTTAGATGTATAGTCTCTGTGTGTGACCAGTTGTGGGACTCTGCAGTAATCAATATCTGTTGCAAAAAGAAGCTTCTTTGATGAATGGTGTACTATATACTTGTCTCCCAGATAATCAGTAGAGGTAGTTTGCTGAGACAGTTGTTACAGACTTTATGTCTGGGTTGGACCATCGATTGATTTTCTCCCTTTGCAACTTACCTGGTATAGAATTATGAGAGATAAACTTCAGGCTGAAGGTTTCTAGGTCAGTTTCTGCTCCAGTGTTTGAAGTCCTGTGTCTGAACTGTGTCCTGTCTTCACCTGTAGGGTCCTATCTTCGAATTCCGGAAGATAACCAAAAGCTTTGGGAAAATCCTGTGTTATTTTGGGTGTCTTTTGTACTACTCTGACCAGCTACACAAAGGGAGGTCTGTCCTGTCTGGCACTGTGCTCCTTGATGCACATCCCCGAGGTATACACATGCACCCATGTTCAGACAGTGTACCTGCATTTCTCAAGGTGCTCCGTAGCCAATACATTTCCCTCTCTTTTCCAGCCTCCCAAACTCCATTCATCTTTCCTCTCTTTCTTCCCACCCAACCTCCCTCCTCCCTCCCCATTCCAAGCATGCCCATTATCTCCGTCTTCACTACAACACCTGCCTCCCACCATCACGCCTATTCTGAGTTCCCTCCTCCCACACCACCATGGATACATGCATGTCTCTCTCCTCCTCTCTTAGCTGAACATCCCCAGTTTCCAGATGGCTGGTAACATCTATTCCCCCTTTTCAGCCTCTTACATTCCCTTTACTTCAGTCTTGTCTTTTCGTTTGCCGGAATCTTGCTGTTACGGCAGGATATATATTCATATATAAGGGATTGCTGCTATGATCCTCAAATGTGGGGGAGCATATGTCACTTACTTTTCTGACTTTGTGTTCCTTCCCTTAGTATAACAAACTCTAGTTCCATTCATTTACCTGCAAATTTATAATTTCACCTTTTCTTAATCCCGAGTGGAACGCCATTGTGTAAATGCACCGTGTTTTCATTATACATTTGTCACTTGAGAAACTTTTAGGTTGTTTTAATTTCTTAGCTATTGTGAGGAGAGCAGCAACAAACATGGATGTGCAGATATCTCTACAGTGGGATGAATCCTTTAGATATATGCCAAGGAGTGGTATAACTAGATCATATGGTACATTCATTTGTAGTTGTTAAAGAGTTCTTCACACTGTTTCCACAGTGGTTGCAGGAGCTTGCATTCCCACCAGCAGTGAATGAACGTTCCCTTTCTCCACAACCTCACCAGCATTTGCTGCCTTTTGTTCTCTTGATCTTTGCCAGTCTGACTGGGATAAGATGGAATCTTAAAGAGGTTTTTATCTGCATTTCTCTAATTACTAAATATGCAATTTTTAAGGTGTTTCTTGAACATTTTTATTTCTTTGAGAACTCAGTATTCAGGTCTATAGCCCATCTTTTTATTGGATCATTAATTTTCTTGTTTCTTGGATAAGATATTTTTATACTCTGGATATTAATCCTCTGTTGAATATGTATCTGGTAAAGATTTTCTCTTACCTAGTGGGTTTCCTCTTTACTTCCTTGGTTGATTGCTTTACTGTACAGTAGCTTTGTAGATTAATTAGGTCACACTTGTTGATTTTTTTACCTTAATGCTTGAGCAACTGGTGTCTGATTTAGAAAGTCTTTCCTACACCTATATCTTTTGGAGTACTGATTATATTTTCTTCTAGCAGTTTCAGAGCTTCAGTTTTTTTTTATTGAGGTTTTTGATCCATTTGGAGTTAATTTTTGTGTACAGTGAAAGAAAAGGATACAATTTCTTTCTTCTACAGGTAGACATCCAGTTTTGCAAGCACCATTTGTTGAAGATGCTGTTGAAGATGCTGAAGACCTCCGTTGTTTGTTCTTGGCCCCTTTCTCAAATATCAGGTGGCTGGAATCGCGTGTACTCATGCTTGGGTCTTCTATTGTGTTCCATTGATCTACATTGTCTATTTTTGTGCCAGTACCATGTGGTTTTTATGACTATACTCGTAACATAATCAGAGACCTGGTATGGTGATTCTCCCTGTGCTAGTCTTTATTCCCCAAGGTTACTTTCTCTATCAGGGGTCTTTGGGTTTCCATATGATTTTTAGGATGATTTTTTTTCTATATTTATTTAGAATGTCCTGGGTATATATATATATATTTTTTGTCATTGCATTGAATCTATAGATTGCTCTTGGTAAGATGGTCAGTTTCACAATATTCTACCAATCCATGAGCATGGTAGGTCTTTTCATTTCCTAGAATGTTCTTCTTTCTCTTTCTTTAAAGATTTAAAATTTTCATTGTAGAGAATTTTAATGTCTTTGGTTAGGTTTATTCCCAAATGGTTTTATTTTCTTGAGGCTTTTTGAATAAATTCCTTTAACACTTTTTTGATTTCTTGATATTGGTATATAGAAAGGACATTGATTTTTATAAATTGATTTTTTAACCTGCCACTTTACTGAACATGTTAATCATTTCTAACAGTTTTCTGGTGAAATTTTTGGCATCTCATATGTATAATACACTGTCTGCAAAAAGTGATAATTTGACCTCTTCTTCAATTAGCACTGTTTTAATTTCATTCTTTTGTCTTCTTGCTTTTGCAAGATTTTCAAGCACTGTATTGAAAGGAGGAGAGATAGACAGCCTTGTTTGGTTCTTGATTTTAGTGGGAATCCTTCCAGTTTTTCTGTATTTAGTGATATTGGCTAATGATTTGTTGTATATAGCCTTAATTATGTTGAGGTATGCTCCCTCCAGTCTAATTCCTTCTACGGTTTTTAGCATGAAAGCACATTAGAGTTTTTCAAAGACCTTTTCTGCATCTATTGAGATGACCATATGATTTTTGCCCATTTGTATGATTTATTACATTTATATATATATATATATATATATATATATAATTATATATATTGAACTATCCCTACATCTCTGGAATAAAACTGACTAGATTGTGGTGGATGATCTTTTTGGTGTGTGTCTGTATGAGATCTGAGAATATTTTGTTGAATATCTTTACAACTATGTTCATTAAGAGTATGGGTATGTAGTTTCCTTTGTTGTATCTTTACCTTGTTTAGGTATTAAAGTGACACTGTCTTTATAGAATTATTTGGGAATTCTCCTTGTGTGTCTATCTTTTTGACTATTTTAAGTAATATTGGTTCTAAATCTTCTTTGAATGTTCCATACAATTTTTCTGTGAATCCATTTAGGGCTGGGCCCTTTTTAGTCAGGAGTTTTTATATTACTGTGACAATTTCCTTATTTGTTGTGGGTCATTTTAAGCTGTTCATCTCTTTGTGTTTTAACTTTACTAGTGTCTATGACTTCAGAAATTCATTCATTTCTTTTAGATTTTCAAATTTAATGGAGTATACATTTTTTAAATACTCCCTTACAATGTTCTGGATTCTTTGGTGTTTGTTGTGGTGTTTCTTCTTTCATCTCTGATTTCATTAATTTCTTCCTTTCCTTTGGATAACTAGGCGAAGGGTCTCTCAATCTTGTTTAACTTTTCAAAGAATCAGTTCTTAGATTCATTGATTCTTTGTATTGTTTTCTTTGTTTCTATTCATTAATTTCTGGTCATGTCTTCTCATCTACTAGACTTGAGTTTGGTATGTTCTTGCTTTTTCAGAGAATAGAGTGTACTGTTAAGTCATTTATATATGATATGCTATTGGGAATTTTTGTTCTGGTCATGTCCAATTGGTGTTCTTTGTGCTTTTTGTTTCTCTATAGTTAAGTCTTTCCTTAATTTAGGGAAGTTTTCTTCTCCAACCCTAAGATCTGATCAATGTCATTGGCCTGAGATTATTTTCTTTCCTGTATACTTATGATGTGTAGATTTGATCTTCACATGTTCCATTCCTGTGTTTTTAAATTTTTTTCATAATTTTTGCCTGAGCAGTCTAGTTCTCCAATTTCTCACCTAGTCTTGATTTTCTATTTTCCATTTCATTCATTGTATTGGTGAAGCTTTCTCCTGTCATTTAAAATTGACTTATTGAGTTTTTCAATTCCATGTGCATTTTCATTTGGGTTTTCTTCAATATTTCTATCTCTTTTGTGAATTAACTTTTAAATCCTATTATGTTTCTGTTACTTAATTCAGTTGCATATTTGTATCTTCTCGAGCTTCTATCACAAATTTATGCCTATCTTATTTGTGTTTTTTTTAAGTTCTTTGATGATGTTTATGATTGTTCTTTTAAATTCTGTGTCCTAGGGTTGCTTAAGGTGGTTCTCATTGTAGCACACTTCTTTAGGACTGGTGGGTTTGGGGGACATTTTCTCTTGGTTTTCATATTATTTATGTTTTGCACTGTCATTTGAACACATGGATGTATTTGTTCATTGTTGGTTGTGTTTTCAGCAGGAAATTCTGTTCTATTTTTATTTATTTGAATTTTAGTTCTGTTTATACTGTTTATGTAACTTAGTTGTGTTTTGATCAGGTGTGAAAAAGTAATTGGTGTGTGTTTTAGGTTCTTGCATGATAGTAGCCTTGTCTGGGTAGTTGATGGGTCAAGATAGTAGGCAGGCTGGTGAGGGTATTAGGAGGGTTGATTTGTGTTAAGCCGATCAGAAGTCCATGGGTGGAAACTGCCTGTAGAGGTTCTTATCACACTAGTCTAGATAATGTAGCTAGTCTGGGTTAGGAAACTTGTCCTGAGATCTGATGCAGAGGAATTACAGCGGCCTGGCCCCAAGGCTAGCAGGGACACAGAGAGGAGGTGGGCTCAGAGTGTTTCTGTTCTGAAATTGAATGCCTATGTGTATTTTAATTCTTGGTGGATTTGTCGTTGAATGAATATTAAATATCCTGTCTGACTAGTTTTATTTTTTTTAATTTTAAAATATTTTTTAAATATTAAAATATAATATTAAAATTTAAATTTTAAAATTTTTTAAAATTTTTAATATTTTTCAAATATTAAAATAGCTATACCTTCTTGTTTCTCACATCCATTTTCTTGAAATATGTTTTTTCATTCTTTTACCTTAAGGGGGTATTGGATATTTATGGTGAGGTGTGTTTTGTGGAGGAAGAAATTCATGGTTTCTGTTTTCTAATCCAAAAAAATAACACCTGTTATTTTGTTGTATTGTTTTCTTTCACTTCTTTTGGTCAGATATTCTGGAATTTATTTATTACTTGTATTTTCTTGGGTGTGATTAGTCTTTCCTTCAGAGTGATATATTCCTTCTGGTATCCTCTTAGAATGGCTTAGTAGACATAAATTCCTTAAATCTGTTGTCATTGAAAGTTTTTCTCCTTTTATGACTGATAATTTTACCGGGTATAACTGCCTGAGCTGGTACTTGTAGTCTTTAAGTGTTTGCAAAGCATCAGTCCAACCTTTTCTGGCTTTCAGAATCCATGATTAAAAATAGTTTTATTCTGACAGGCCTGCCTTTATATATGACTTGATTTTTTTTCTTTTGCAGGTTTCAGCATCTTTTCTTTGTTCTATATATATTTAGTGTTTTATTATGTTACATGGGTAGTTTCTTTACAGGTCTTGTCCTTCGGTGTTCTGTATGCATCTTGGATTTTTATAGGCATCTCTTTCCTTACATTTGGGAAGTTTTCATATACAATTTTGTTGAAAATATTTTATGTGCCTTGGACATGGGTTTCTTCTTACATTGCTGATTCCTAGGTTTAGGTCTTTTTATAGTAACCCGGGTTTCTTGCACATTCTATTCCTGTTTTTTTTTTTAAGAAATAACTTTTTTGACTGAATAATCCAGTTCCTCTCCCTTATCTTCAAGGCTTGATAGTCAATCTTCTACATGATTAATTCTGTTGGTCACATTATTCCCTGAGGTTTTTCTTTTACTGGTAGAGTTTCTCATTTTAAGTTTCATTCCAGTTTGGCTTTT
This sequence comes from Eospalax fontanierii, assembly GCA_035773235.1. NCBI lineage: Eukaryota > Metazoa > Chordata > Mammalia > Rodentia > Spalacidae > Eospalax > Eospalax fontanierii. Next base: position 37,354,717 of record CM069527.1, read on the forward strand.
CTTACAAATTCCATTTCTTTATTAAATTTTATTTTCATTTCTTTTATTGTTTTCTTCATCACATTAAACTGTTTTGCTGTTTCTCATACTTTGTTCCAGAATTTATATATGTCCTCTTTGAGTTTGTTGAACATATTTATAATTGCTATTTTGAAATTACTGACTAGTGCCTCAATTAAGTTGGTCTTTTCAGAGGATATTGCAGTGACCATACTGATTTCTGGTGATGTATTATCTTGGTTACTCATATTGTATGTTTTTGTGATTGGATCTAGGTATCTGGAATTAAATCATTGGTGGTGTTTCTTGATAGAGATACTTGTTCTTTGTTGAGTTGGTATTTGAATCCAATTATTCAATTGGATAATAATAAATAATAATTGGTATTATTTCAATGTGTCATAGTGTGGACCAGCAGAATGGTGCTTAGTGTTCAACACTGTGATAATTCTGCATTGATGTGCAGATGATATATGTCAGATATGTTTCCCCCAGAGTGGGGGATATGTGAACTTCTGAGGACAGGATAAAACCTTCTGTGGGGTTAGTAGATTCTCATGGGCAATCTTCAGAAGTCTATAGAAGGATGACACAGTTCTGCAGGTCATCCTTTGTGGCAGGGGTCACAGTGGGAGTAGCAGCATTCCCTAAGGTTTGGGGAGGATGTCACATTGACCTCAGGCTGAGGTGGAAGATGTGCAGGCCATGTTGGAAGTGTCTAACTGGGTTCCAGTCTCAAGACTTTTCATTCTCTTGGTCTCATGGTAGGTGGGGTAGTTTGTGGGGGTGAGGGAAAAAACACTGTACTATGTGTGTTGGGGGGCGTTTAGGGATGCCTACAGAGAACCACTCATGTGTTCCTGGCAAAGGCACAGAACTGGTCTTAAGGCTTTGGGGTGATGGCAGGTGTGTGAAGGTAGTCTCACTGGGTCCTTGGGCCACATGGAGTCACTGTAGAATCCCTGGATGGCATTCATCTGGAGATGGTAGAACCCTAAAAGCAGGGCAGGGGTCAAGAAGAGGTAGGGATCACTGCTTAAAGGGGCTTTGGAGTTTGTTGTTTATTTTCATAAGAAAAGTATCTATTTTGTATTTTAATCCTGGTCCATAAAAACACATGCCAAATATTTGTCTCATTCTATAGGTCTTTCTTCACTCTGATAATTATTTTCTTTGTTGCACAGAAGCTTCTTAGTTTAATTTAAAACTCTATTTTTGCTTTCATTTCCTGTGATTTGGAGTCATATTTAAAAAATCACTACGTATGCTTCTACAATGTATCCTTATGCTTTATTTAAGTAGATTCATAATTTCAGGTTTTGCATTTTTATTCTAAGCAGATTTGAGTTGACTTTTCTACAGCATGAAAGACAGGGGCAAGTGTCGTTCTCCTACATGTGGACATGCTGCATTCCCAGTTGCATTTATAGACAAACCTGTCTTCTGTGTATATTTTTTCTTTCTCTTATCAAGAATCAGTTGACTGTGGATGGCTATACTTATTTCTTGGATATATATTCTGATCACTAGGCTCTGTGTCTGCTTTTGTGTCAATACCATGCAGCTTTGTTTACTATGACTATTACGTCTTGAAGTCAGATAGGCTGATGCCTCCAGCTTTGCTGCTTGTGTTACAGATGAATTCAGCTAACTGGGGTCTTTTGTTACCTTATGAATTTACTACTATTTTTAATAGTTCTGTAAGTAACATCATTGACTTCAGTTGAGATTGCATTGAAACTATAGATCACTTTATTTGGAGTACACATATTTTACCACTATTAAACCTTTCCACCAATGAGATTCCAAGGACATGCCACCATCCCCATCATTATTAAAATGTTGATTCTGGGGATAGAGCTCTGGTCCTTGTACCTGCAAGGCATTCACTTTACTGACAAGTTATGTCCCTCATTCCAGAAATGTACAATTATGTTTGAAATTGTAGAAACATAAAAGAAACACTGATGTCTACCTAACAGAATCTTGAAAGTCTACAAATAATGCCAAATATTACTACCTTTTTGCTCTGTGCCCAATTAGTTATGACAAATCACCATAAAAATTTGTAACACAAAAGTCTATCTTATTTATCAGTGCACAATTTAGACATGACTTATTCTTCTCAGCAGTGCTTTGGGTCAACTAAAATGGTTAGAGTTTGTAGGATACAATCATTAAAATGCTGCTTTGCACTAATGCTAGCTTTTAATTCTGAATGATTCTTAGAACCCTCACACATGTCCACTCTGCCTCACCAGATCTTTTTTACAGAAAATTGACTACCTTCCAAGACAAATCTTGAGAGTATAATAGTGCCCAGGGAAGGAGTTATGCTGTCATTTTATGATGCAACCTCAAATGTCATGCAATATTTTTTGCATTTTTGAGGCAATTGCAAGACCTTTCAAAGTTCAATGACTTACCGATGGAATGGGACACATGTGGAAGAGTGTCCCAAACCTGAAATGTTGCTCTAATGAATACTAGGAAATTTAAATCTACTGTCTTGAAGTGTTGTTATAAAAAGACACATCCCTGAAAACAATTTGGACAAAAGTGAACTATATTATCAATAAACCCCAATGCTCTAATAACCACCCTATGGTCCTAAGACATAGTAGCTCACACAGGGATTTTTAATGAAACCATATATGTAATAGTGCAGAGCTGAAATATTTTAATCCTATGGGAATAGATAAATACAGTGGAATTACATGCAAAACTAGATAGCATTCAGTATGCAAATTAGATAAATAGGCAAAATGTGATTTCTTCAAAAACAGCACAGAGATTTTTCAGAAATATTTTCAACAGTCTCCCAAATCCAGAGATAAAGAGAAAGCTGCTGTGGAGAAAAACTGGAAATGTCTTCAATCTACAAGTCTTTTATGGAATGCACCTGTTAGTAAATTATATACTTTCCTTTGAATAATTACTTACATCTGGTGTACATTATCGATGTCTATTTTTCAGACTGATTATGAATATATGAATGACTACAAAAATAATTGTGGTATAACTCATTTCTCTTTCAGCTTCTGGTGACTAATCCACTACTGATGTTCCAAGCTCTGTGCAAAGCTACAGAATCTCTAGCTTTTATTGGAGCTTCAGAATTTTTGCCTAAGTATTTAGAAAATCAGTTTTTGTTAACACCCTCACTGGCAACTTTGCTTACAGGTAGATTTCCCTTCTTATTCTGTTGATTTCAAAAATTTCATGATGTCTTCATATGTGTATATTTAGGAAATATTTCATGTAAGCAGAAAACCCAAGGACATAATAGTTTAATGCCACTTGCTGAAATTATAAAAACAAGAGTCTACTAATTACTGCATCACTATTTCATAATACATAATACTTTGTAAGGCCACCTTCTGTTTCTCCCCACTATGTACCTCCTCATTCTCTTCCTCTTTCCTTTTAGGTAACACTCTTCTTAAGTTAATGTGCATCCTTCCTGTACATGTTTATACATCATTCTGCTTGTGAGTCTGTACTCAAGTACATTTCAGAAATGCTTGCATCATTTTCTATAATCTTTTCTCCTTCTTTCATCTGAAGTGTATTTTCTGATTCACACTTATGTGAATGTATTTAATGCATCCTGATTATGTGGTGGGATTCTTTTTCCTTGATGGCCAGAGACATGCCATTGCTGATGGACATGTAATTGTGTATCTCTTACTATGTTAACAGATAGAAAACTAGCTCCAATTCTATCTCTTCTAAAGAATGTCATAATGAATAAGCTTGTTGGTATCCTTTTGTGCACATTGGCAAAAGTCGTTTTATATTTTGATATTAAAGAGAAATTGTTGGTGTGTACATTCTAAGTCTTAAATGTATTAAGCTTTGGGGTTTCTAAAAGGCATTGCTAATAGAAGTATCATAAAGCTTTATAATTTATTGGAATCTGATAACCATAATAATTTATTCTAGACTTAAAAAGATAAGGATGCATTCTATAACCAATATAAGAATAGTAAGAGGATTTGTATGAATCTTTAAACATAAAACCAGAAAGACAAGAATGAATAAACAATGGACTAAATAGAAAACAAGTGTCAACATATGCAGAAGTCTGGCTACAAGTTAGAGATTCTGTAGCTTTGAACAGAGCTTGGCACATCAACAGTGGATTCCCCAGCAGAAATTGAAAGAGAAATCAGTTGCATCACAATTGTCTTATATTTATTCATATATTTATGATCAGTCTAGGTAATAGGCATCTATAATCTAAACTAAATGTATGTAATTATCCAAACAAAAATATCAGTGGCACAGAATGGAGGGTTCCAAACTTTAGCTTACTTGAATTGTAGCAAAGGTAATCTTAATGAACAGTGATACTAGGTCAATCAAATAGCCTCATGAAAAAGGAACATTTTTATTTCAACTCCAATATATTGTGAAACTGCTAATTCTAGATGAATTATCATGTGAATGACAAAACAATAAAATTCCACAGAATAAGAACATGAAAATATCATCATTCTAAGAGAAGACAAAGATTTCTTAAGCAGGGCACAAAACATAAGACCATAAAGGGAAAGAATGGCAGTGATATTAAAACTGAGACTATCTTTCCATTAAACATCAACATAAGAGCGAAAAAAATGCAAGCAAGACACCTTAACGGTGTTAATTCAGAATTTGTAAACATATCAACATTATTGAGAAATCAGATAATTGGATTATAAAATGAATTTGCAAAGGTAGTCTATAAAAAGGGGATGTCACCAGGCTGATGCTCACATGAGAATGTGGTCACAGTCATGACTTTATATTAAATTTAGGAAAATGCAATATAATCCCAGTTAAGTACAATTATTTCTTCAGTACAAAGGAAATAGATTCTGGCATGGGTATTGATCAATGGGCAGCTCATTCACTGATGATGAGAATATAAGTAGGTTTAGTTACTTCGTAAAACACTTGGTAGTGCCAGGCAAATTTAAGCATGTACAGATCCACTGAGCCAGTGATTTAACAGCTAATTATATGCTCAATGTAAATTCTAGTTTAAAACAAAATTACAATTTCTTTCACTCATAAACTACATGAATTTTATAGTTGCTTAACTCACAGTGTAATCAATAGACAAATAAATTGTGACATATGCATTACTGAAACACTACTATTCACAAGAAGCCATGGCCTGTGCAATTTTTTACTGAATATTTTTATTGAACTTTTGTGTACTTCATATAGAACATCTCAACTAATCTTAATCACTTTTATACCCCCTTCCTCATTAGCACACTCCCACGAATTCTCCTCCCAAGAATTCATACACTTTGTCATTTGTGTTAAAGAATATTGTGTCAGGTTAGTGTTTCCAGACAATCCTCAGTACAAGTTCATCCACTGATATCTAGTCAGCCTATCCAGGGACCCTCACTGTAAGAAGATTAGCTCTGCCTCACCCAACAGTAATCAGCCACTAATATTTCTTCGGCTAAGATTGAGGTCTGCTGCCCATTCCCCTAGTTCCATGCTGGGTTTTCATCTGTTTGAGTTTGCATGGGTCTTGAGCATGCCAAAACCATTGCTGTAGGTTCATATGAGCTTGTAGGACTACGTTTCCCTAAAATCATTCACCCCCTCCCCGGACCTTACAATCTTTTTGCCCCCCTCTTTTGCAGTAGTCCCTGAGCCCTGGGTGAGTGGATTTCAATATAGGAGTCTGTCCAGGGACCCACACTCTGCAGACTCCTAATCTCCATTCATTGACCATTTGTGACCTTTTGTGTTCCTGGACCATGGCTGCATGAGAGAGTTTCATTAACGAGACTCACTAGTGTCCTTTTAACCCTTTGTTCTATGTTGAGTGATCCTTAGGTGTAAAGGTTGCATTGTAGATGTGTCACTTAGGCTTGAGCAATTCACAGACAGTGTCTGTGTGTGACCTCTTGTTGTACTCTGTAGTAGTACCAGTTTGATGCAAAAGAAGCATCTTTGATAAGTGGTGACTGGGATACTTAACTGTAAATATAAGAATACATATTTTTCACTTAGTAAGATGTTACATTAGTCTATAGATGTGATAGCCTTGGAAATTTCTCTAAGGTCTATGACCTCTTCAGCCATGTGTATTTGGCTATAATTATAAAACCACACAGGAGTTTCCTCCCACTGAGAAGGTGTTAAGTCAAATTATGTAGCCATTGATTGCCCCCAAGATAAAAGTGCTACTACTGCACCAGTGTTTTATGCTGTGCAAGCCATTGATGTGGGTATCTGGTCATGAAGTTGGTGTTGGGCCATCGACTGATGTTCTCCCTTGGTACCTTGCATTGTGCTCTCCAGAACGATGAGATCTATCCTTCAGGAGAAGTGGCTTCCAGGTCCATTGCTCCAAATACTGTGTCCAAAGTGTGCAATAGGTTCTTATTTTCAAGTTCTGGAAGGCAATCAAGGACTGTGGCAATAGCCTGTGTAAATTTGGGAGTCTCTTGGACCACACTAGCCAACAACTCACAGGAAGGTTTCTCCTGTCTGGCATTGTTTCTTTTGTAGCCTTCAGCTATGTGCATGAGAACTCATATAGAGCTATTGTATGTGTAATCTGCTATTAAGTTGTTAGATTAGTGTGATTCCTGCTGGTGTTTTACACTAGTTAGGCATCATTATCTCTTCTCTCTCCCTGTCTAACCCTCCCTCCATGATTTCCTCATATTAAATTTCTCCATTTTCCCCACTTATCCCTTGTTATTACCACTCTCCGATAGCTCCATCTCCATCGAGCCTCTTCTTTCCCTTTATCCCCATCATTCCTTGTATAATCATCCCTCCCCTCCCATTTAAATATCCCTATTTTAGCTATTTCTCCCTTAGTAACACCCGTCTCCTACTATTCTTCTCTCAGGTTTCTTCTTTCCCTTTACCCCCATGGTTCCTTACCATTTTCCTAGCTCCTGTAATTACATTAGGATACACACTCACATACAGGAATTTGGTGTTAGGATCCACAAATGAGGGAGAACATACATCATTTGTTTTTCTGAGTCTGTGTTACTTCATTTAGCATAGCTGTTTCTAATTCCATCCATTTAACTGCAAATGTCATGATTTTGTTTTTCTTTACCTCTGAGTAGAACTCCATTGTTCAAATGTATCACATTGTCATTATCCACTTGTCCATTGAGGGACACTTCAGTTGTTTCCATCTCTTAGCTACTCTGAAAAGAGCAGTCATGGATGTACAAGTATCTCTGCAATAGGATGAGTCCTTGGGTATATTCCGAGGTGTGGTATAAGTGTGTCAAACGGTAGGTTCATTTTTAGTTTTTTAAGAGTTCTCTACACTGCTTTCCATTGAGGTTGGATGGGTTTACATTGCCACCAGCAATGAATGAGCATTCCCATTTCCCACATCCTGTCCAGCATTTATTATAGTTTGTTCTCTTTATCTTAGCCAGCCTGATTTGGGAAAGATGAAATCTTAAAGTGGTTTTAATTTCATTCCCCTAAATATTAGTGATGTTGAGCACTGTTTAAAATATTTCTCAGCCATCCTCATCTTTTCTTTTGAGACCTCTCTGCTCAGATCCTTAGCCCATCTTTTAATTGGGTCACTTGTTTTGTTGAATCTTTCTGAGTTCTTTATATAGTCTTGATGTTAAACCTCTATCAGATGTGACACTGGTGAAGACTTTCTCCAAATCTGTGAGTTTTCTCTTCACTTCCTCTGCTGTTTCTTTTGTTGTACACAAGATACTAGTTTAATGAGGTCTTACATGTTGACAGTTGAACTTAATTCCTGACCAACTGATGTTCGATTTAGAAAGTCCTTCCCTACACCTATATTTTGTAGGTTACTGCCAATGTTTTCTTTTAATCAGTCTTATATAATGCTCTGGCTGACAGCCAGGTGTGGTGGCACATAACTTTAATCCCAGCACTCGGGAGGCAGAGGCAGGGCGATCACTCTGAGTTCAGGGCCAGCCTGGTGGGTTTCAGGCCAGCTGGGGATACATGCAGACACTGTCTGAAAAAGAACAAAAAAAATGAATAAAATAAACAACTAAAACTATGGCTGATAACATTCAAATGCAATACTGAATGAATGAAACCATGATGCTCACATACTTTATAGTATGTTAAAAAATGAGATCATAAGAGTGTGAAGAAACTCTGGACTGTCAAATACATTAGTGCATACCTGTAATCACAGCACTTGGAAGGTAAGACGGGCTGTGAATTTGAGGCCAGCCTGGGCTACATAGTGTAACCCAGACTCAAAAAGAAAAACAAAAGAAGCAGGGGAGGGCATCTGGGATTCAATTAATGTTTGTCTGTTTTAACCTAGGTCATGATTATGTATGTATGATCACACTGAACATCAGTTAATCAAAGTACATATGATTATTTAGCACTTTTGTGGACACTATTGAAATATTGACATTATTTAATAGGAAAATATGTAAACAATCTAGTTTTCAAGTCCTGCTTTTAAAGAGTATAATTTCTCAGTGTTGCAGCTGTTTAGTCATTCATTTTCAGTGCCCACAATTTTCTGTGTATTCTATATATTTTTCTTAGACTTCTTACAGTCTTCTGCTTAGGAAATTCAAAATTCCTAATTTTCTATCTCACATTGGCATGGATTTCCCAACCTACAGTTGTCTGATTCAAACTTAATCAACTGAAGGTCTTCTATGGCATGTGAATGAGGACTGAAGTTGATATCAAACATTTTACAAAGTAGCATCTTTGTTCGCATTTTTAGCTACGTCTCACCTTCCTTTAGTGATACTGACTACTCCGCACATCTGAGACTCTAGGGAAAAGTAGTTTCTCCTTGATTTCCATATACTTACTGCATACCCTTCTGAAAAATCCAAGATTAATTCCAATTCCCAATACTTTGTTGGAAATTATTAGCCACATTACATGCTTTTCACTTTCTCTAAATCTATCTATAAATTTTGACTTTACATTAAACATTCCAGTATTTATATCACCCTAACATTTTCCTATGTACTAAACACTAATGTATTTAATTATCCTAAAAACTTTATGATGGAGATGTTAATAGTCATATACTTTAGTAGCATCAAAACATTCAGATTTAATTGTTCTTTACATTTGTGTGTGTGTCCACACAAGCATACATGCACGCATTTACATGTGTTTGCAACATCCTACATATGGCAATCAAAGGCCAACTTGGAGGAGTTGGTTCTCTCCTACCATGTGGGTCCCAAGAGTCAGACTTGGTGGACCTTTGTTGGGCATAATGCAAGGTGGGCCTAGCCAGGCCACCTGCAAGGAGGAATAGAGGAATGGTTCCTGTGGGTGTGGCATTCTTCTCTGGCGACTCACGAGACCAGCTTCTGCTCAGCACCTGGAAAGAACCTGCCTACCTGGGGTATTGGCTGTATTTGGGACCCCACCCCATAAAGTCAAGTCATTGGCTATCCAGACCTATAAGAGCTTTTGCACCTATTCAATGAATGAGCTTCCTGTGCCACCCACTTGGCCTGCTTCCCGTCCAGCTCCCAGAGTTTGTGTCTTAACTCTACTTCTACTTGTCCTCTCGGGCTGGCCCCAAGTGATGAAACCCCCCAATAACTGGGGCCTAGAACAGGGACTCCATCCCCCTCGGCATTGGCAAGGTGCCCCCAGTCTGATTGTCTGTGAGTAGGCCCCCGGTTTTGTTGCAGACGGTCCTTGTGGACGGAAAAGGACCTCCCTCCTTTTTGTTCCCCTTCCTGTGTTTGTGTCCCTATCCCAAAGGAAGCACATGCCACCTCACGGTCCTTGAGATCCGTGTTGGCCCCTCCCCTTCTGGGTTCATCGCAGTGCGATCACATGGGGGGCTTAAATGTCCTGATTTTGGAACCCAGGCAAACCTATCAGCTAAACCTTTCTGAAAGAGACACTGTGTGGGCAATCAGTGTGTTAACTCGCTCCCGTGGGCAGGGTTACAGCCATCAGACCCACGCAGTGGCAGGGCTCCCTGGTTTAAACCCACCTCTCCCGGAGCAAGACAGCGTGGGCTGGGTATGTTAGGGCTCCAGCATGCGTTGTGGAGAGTGCCTTAGGGTCTGCTAATTGCTGGATTTGCTTTGTTTGTAGCAGGAGGCTGGGAAGCTACCCAGCCTGCCTGACAGCCCACGGGGCTCTCACCAGGGCCAGCCTACAGACCTGTGGAAGTCTCCCACTAGGGCATGGGGCAGTTGGACCCCCAGCATTCTGTTTGTATGACTCCTTGGGTCCCAGTGTTGGCCATGTTGGCCTGTCTGGTAATGAACAATCTCCCCTCCCACCAGGAAGCAGCACAGCTGCAACCACTAGGGTCTTTCCCCTGCAGCTTGTCTTCAAGGAAAAAAAGAAAAAGGGTAAAAAGACACCTGCCCCTTCCCCAATTTGTGGGGGTCCCCGGGGGTCTTGCTCCTGTCCAGCAGGTCAGCTCCGGGAGGATTTTCCACACAGGGGGCCGGGGAAAGGTGAGTGCACTCTCTGCCCCTTCCTCATCCTTCCCTTCCCGGAGACAATCAGATGTAACAGGGAGTCTAGTCAAAGCAGAGACTTGTTTATTAGGGGATGCCAGGCAACATATAAAGGCAAAAACCACAAAAGGGGGTTTCCATGGTGAGGTGGGCATAACCAGTTGTTTTAAAGGTCCAGTGAGTATGTATTGGGTCTCACAGCAACCTGGGACACAGCAACCTGGGACTGATCACGTACTGTTGGTGGGGGAGGAAGTCCTAGGACCTAGCTATTAATCACGCATTGTTCATGAAGGAAGAAGTCCTGAGAGCCAACCAGGCTGGTCACGTACTGGCCAAGACTTAACTAGAGCCTTTCCAAAAACAAATCAGAACATGCCTGGACTGTGCCCTTTTTACTTCCTTTAAGTGCCATCTTTTTGGTATTTGCAGGCTCCTCACCATATGTACTGGGAAACCAGCACAACCTTTATAGGATAGGGCTTCTCTTAGCCCTTGGGTGGAGTTTCATCCACCCTCCCCCCCTAACTCTCAGGCAACAGTTTGATCCCTTTGCTTACGATTTGACTTTATTTAGGACATTGACTTTTGCATTCTAGGATCTTTGGTATTTCCCTCTTTGTCTAATCCCCTCTAGAGTAAAGTCTGATCATGCCACTGAGTTAGAATGTTCTGCAAAATTCTTGTATAGATCCAGGCTGGCCACCTGACCTTGTGACAAGAAAAAGAACAAAACAGCCTCAGAGTAAGGACATTGTACTGTTAAGAATAACTAAGGGATAAACTAATTTCAACATGGTTATTATTCATCTTATGGTATAAAATGTCTATAGCAAAAGTAGCTCATGGAATTTTCTATTTTCTCACACCAACAAAAAAGTCACTAAGACAATTCACAGTTATTGGAGAAAATAGATAGCAACCTCTGCCTAAAATTCCTCAATTAGTGATTATGCTAAAGATTGTAAACTTCAATTTGATAATGTGTTCCCAGATGCCTGTTGCTTCTCTATTCCTTGCGTTAAAACTTCGTCAAAGTTTATGGTTTTTGCGTTTTCTATAAGGCTTAACTGGGAACTTATAAAGTATAGTATATGCAGGGGTAATATTAATTAATTACTTTATCTTATATGTGTAATTTGTATTCCATGTTCTTTTAGTAAGATGATGCTGCACAGTACTCATCTGAGCCTTAAATAACTGCCATCTTCATGTCTTCAGCAGTGCCTATTTAAAAAAGATCATCCTATTTGAATTTGTTGACTACTGTATTCTTTCACTGAAGGAGGGTAAGCAGGGTTATTAGACCTTCACCTGAGTATCCAGCCAATCCTCCCAGCCAGCTGTATGTAATTTTTTCAAAATTAATTTTTTTATGTTATTACATCTCATGGTACTAGGAAAGAAAATGAAAAGGTGAAAAATGATGAAAAAAAGATATGGGAATGGAGACATTTTACAAACAAGAAATTCTGCAAGGTCTGAGTCAATATGTTATGGTATATGAAAGATGAGAGAAAACTATGCATATGTAATCTTAAAATTTCTAAATATAGTCTAGTCAAGGTTTATTCAAGAATGTTTGGTTTTAGCTCAAGCTTTAACTGCATAGCATACAGTAATTAAAAGTGCCAGACTGGTGAAACTAACCTTCTTGGGTGTTTAACAACCGTATTTAGAGGCCTAGACTAATCTGGTCACAGAAACTAAAAGGGACAATTTTTTGTCTCTTGCCCTCCAAGGTCAACTAAGTTCCAGGGGATTATGGGGCATCTCTCAAAATATCCTGTAACTGTGATGAGTCATCTGTCCTCCTGTTCAGGGAGGTCATGGAGACCCCACTAGAAGGACTTGAACCAGTGTCCAGTCAGCATAGGAAAACATTTCCTTGATGCTTCAAAGTGAAGCTATGGTTTAGCAAGATCTTCTGACTTATCTTCACATAGATGGAACTGATAAAACAAAGGCCTAGGGAGCCAAGGGCTCCTTCAAAGCCCATGTGACCCGCCCCCCCCTCGAAGAACAGATGCTCAACTGACCTTAAGAATAAAAATAAGTTGGTTTATTTGGGCCAATTGTATGATCTTAAACACCCAACAGGAATGTATAACCAAAGATTCCTACTTCAGTTCTTCAGTATATACCTGCTGTCAAGAAAGTCAAGCACACTATTGTTCTAACCTAACCATTAAATGTTGCTAATTTCTTTTCTTCCCTGTCTAGAAGCCATTTAGGAGGGAACTTACATTGTTTCTAGCCACTCCAACAAGCTATTAAAGTGCCTGAAATATAATGCTAACTTCACTTGGCTTTATCAGTTATGCAATTCAGGGGTGTTTTAGACTCACTGATGGGATACTCCAATTGCCACAATCTACGTCCACTTTTCAGCCTTCAAAGAAGTCAGAGCTGTCATTGCCCCAGTTCCCTATTGGCAATTGGGGTGCCTCTTCAGAGGGTGACATGATGAGAATAGGAGGTAGAATTTGGCTAGGTAGTTTAGGGTAAAAAGGAAAAGTAGCCAGTTTCTTTTTGGTTAAAAATCAAAACAATTAAAAACAAAAAGGAGGATATGTTGGGCATAATGCAAGGTGGGCCTAGCCAGGCCACCTGCTAGGAGTAATAGAGGAATGGCTCCTGTGGGCATGGCGTTCTGCTCTGACTAGTCATGAGACCAACTTCTGCTCAGCACCTGGAAAGAACCTGCCTACCTGGGGACAAACTTACTATTGGCTGTATTTGGGACCCCACCCCATAAGGTCATTGGCTATCCAGACCTGTAAGAGCTTTTGCACCTATTCAATAAATGAGTTTGCTGTACCACCCACATGGCCTGCTTCCCGCCCAGCCCCAGGAATCAGTGTCTTATCCCCTCCCCCCATGGCAGAGGTCCCCTCACGTTGGTACCGAGTTCAGGGACCCTCAGTGACCTTTACTTGCTGGACCATTTTGCTGGCCCCAAACTGATTTCTTTTTCCTTTTGCTTGATCTAATCTGTTAGTAAAGCTTTCAAACAACTTTGTTTGTTTGTTAAAATGGTGTCTAAAGTAGCCCAAACTGTCCTTGAACTTAATATATAGCTGATGCTGGCCTTTAACACTTGACCCTCCTGTTTGCGCCTCCTGATTGCTGTGATTACAAGTGTACACCACCATATCTAAATCAACTGTTTTTTTTATCTGATTTATTATTACTGAGATTTTTCTTTCTAAGGTTTATGTTGCTCCAGAATCTGTCTCTATCGGGTTGTTTTCTCATATCCCAAATTATCTTCCTTAATTAGTTCATTTGTTTATTTGTCATATATTGCGTTTTCTATGCTTCCTTTTTATACTGAGATTTCCATATCAATTAGAATAGCCATTTACTTTTAGTTGGTGGCCTTTATGGTATGTGGTTTTCTTCTGCCACTGTGACTTGAGATAATAGGTTTGTTATATAATGTTGAGTTTGTTTTCAGTAGGATCCCATAATTCAGTCTTCTGTTTTTTTTTGTTTGTGATGAGGGTCTAGGACAGAGCTTACCATGCAAAGTCAAAGTGGCTTATTATCTCTGCAAGTTTGGTAAAAGGAGATGAACGCTGGCACTTCAAGCAGATGTGTAAGCAACAGAGGGTGAGGGATGACAATAGTTTCTCAATATGTGGTAGTAATAATCCTAGTGGAATTCTAAAGGGATTGTCAATAATGCCTTTGTTACATGAAAGTGATTCTAAAGTTGGTTACTACATTCATGTTGAAGGCATCCTAGAGAGCCTATCATCTGTCTGATTGAAAATAGTTCATGGTGAGGAGTGGGGACTGAAATCACAGGTCTTAATGTGTGGGGCTTCACCATAAGACCTATCAGTCACATGCAGTCTACTGCACTGCATCTGTGAACATGGGATAACATAGATGTAGATATGATCTTACCTATGACTATGGCTTTCCTCTCTGCTGCTACTCTGTGAATATTTTCCCAGAAGCTAGACCTCAGCTTCCCCTATCTGAACTAGCCTGGAACAGGTAAACAGGTGGGAGCCTACACTTCCCTGTCTTCATTAAGTAGAAGTGTGCACCAGCGTTCAAGTGAGACTGAGCTGTGGCTTGAACATCTTAGCTGATAACAATGATCAGAGACAAAATACCTGTCAATTGTGCACAAGGCCCTAATGTTGACTCGAGTGGAGGGAAGGAGAGAGAGGGGGAAGGAGGATGAGTATGAAAATGATAGAGAAAAATCAAAAGGAAAATGAAAGACTAGAGCCACATGCATTTGTTCCTAGGCCCAATTCCCAGTAATGAAAAATAATAATAAAGAAGAGTAGAAAAGAAAAATGACAGAGATAGAAATAGAAATAAAAAGAAAAAGAGGAGAGAAGAAAAACATAAAGAATAGTGGTAAAAATAAAAATAAACAAACAAGAAATTGAAACATAATATTAAACATAAAAATGAAGGAAAAAAGTAAGTTCAAGTATCTTCCTGGATAAAGTTTCTCTGGGTCTTCTGAAAGTTAAAGTTGTCAGGTCCAGGATGGGGTTAGTGGACTGTATCTTCACATTGTTGTAATTCTTTCAGTTTTCACCAAACTTGTGGCAGAAAGCAGGCTGTGCCCAGCATTAGATAGGTTAAGAGGCTGTTGACTGTACCAGGGATGTGTTCTTTCTGAAGCTTTTTAATAAACAATCCTTTGTACATGGTTAACGTCTGCAGAACAGCAAGCATTTCTCACCAGTTGAGTTTGGGAAGAATGTGAACCACTCAGTATATCTTCAATCAGGAAGCTTTGATGTGTTCAATAGGTGTTTAGCCAATCTTGATAAGACAGTATGTTCTACTCACTAGGTCTGAGCAGAATATATATCATGATGAGTTAGCATACAATAATTCTGAAAATTTTCAGTTTGTGGAGCCTGGAACACAAGAAACATGCAAGGCCAGGGCATTCTTGCAATGCCTCTTCAGGTGAGTGTGGCTGCTGCATACCCAACTGATGTACTGAGGTGCTCATGAGCCTGAGATGTGCCATGCCAGGGTTGCTAATCCCCAGAGTGGTTGAGTCCCTAACAAGAGCACTTTCCCTCTAGTTCTAACCAATAGCTATTTTCCAATAGCTCTAACTAGTTCTCTGATATGTTCCTGAGAAATGTGGTTCTTTTCTGAAACTATCTGTTTATCAGACTCCAGCCTCTCTATTAATTTAGGCTGCTCATCCACAGGATGCAGCCTTCTGCTCCATGTCTTGACTTCTTTTTGTACTTTACCGCCTAGGTGCAAAGAGTCCTCTTCTCCCTACTAATGTTTTGGGTCCCAGGAACCTGTGTGTTCATGGTCTTCCTTCGTTATTCTCCCTAGTCTGGAATCTACTAGTTTTACTTCCTGTGCTCTCGGTTTCCTGTGCTCACTCAGCTCTCTTCCCTGATCAATTCCAAATCTGTTGTTAAATCCGGTGGAAGAGCAAACCTGCTGACTCTCACTGTTGTAAAATCCTGAACCTAAACCTAAGTTTGAACTTTATCAAGTATGTGTTTGACTGTTCACTTTTCATATTTGTTCTTTCTTATCTATCGTATTGATTCTTTCTTCCTTTTCATTCACTTTTTCATATTTACTGGGCATTTCGTTTTCATGCCATTTATCATTCTGGGCATTCTGAAACTGCTTGCTTTGAAATCTTCGTTTGACCTTTTGTGGTATAACTTAATCTGGTGGGATTTCTTAGTTGTATTTTGCTACATTTCCATCAGATCTACCACATTGCTCTATATTTACCTTGGACTGGATTATACCAGTGTATGAATTCCTGCTTATTATCCTCATCTGAATATTTTCTATTTTTCTTTTCCTCCTCTCCTCTTCTGCTTGTCTCTTTCTAAATATTTATGCTTAAGTAGAAAAACCACACATTATGTTGACTATTCTGAAGTCCCACATTATTTTAAGATTGTTAATATTTCCCAACCATCACAGATCCAGGCAACGGGTTGGCTCAATTTAGTTCACAAGGATAGTTAGAGAAAGCCTAGCATTTCAATTAAACCTCTTACAATAAACCATAAATCCAGACAGTTAGATAATAATAACTCTCAATAAGCCAGCTTTCAACTTCTATTTAGCATGAACAATATACCTCTTTCATATTAGATGCCATCAATGTATAAGAGTAAAACACCACTATCACTGTCAAGAGTCTGGTTGACTTGTGAGGGTTCCATCTACATTCACAGGTTTGTATTTCTTATGAGGTTCAAATGTATTGAAATATCAAATTCTCATGTTTTTTTTTCTTTCTCCTGTTTTAGTTCAAAAATCTATGTCACATGCTTGAGTAAAGAGAATTACATCCATGTTTCATTTTTTAACTGTAATTTTTCTCCTTCTTTTTTTAGGAATTATTTTAATTCCAGGAGGTGCAATTGGCCATTTTCTAGGAGGTTTCATTGTTTACAAGTTAGAAATGTCGTTTAAATCCATAATGAGATTTTCAATGATTACATCTATCATATCAGTTATACTTCTTACGCTGGTCATGTTTGTACACTGTGAAACAGTAAAATTTGCTGGGATCAATGAGGATTATGATGGGTAAATATATATTTGATTACTAGACATACTGCTCAGATAATTATAATAACCCATTAATCTTACATATTTATATTAGTATTAGAATTATTAAACATGCAAAAGCAATATAAAAACTTTCATAGTAAGTGTACAAATATTATAGTGGTTGACAATAGTCTGTAACTCCAGTTCCAGAGGATCTGATGTCCTCTTCTGACCCCTGCAGGCACTGCATGACATGGGAACACTTATGCATATGCAAGCAATACACTCATACCCACAAAGTAAAAAATAAATAAATAATAGTAAAACATTTAAATTTGCTTAATTGTTAAACAAGTTTATTCATAGGCCTTAGAAAAGAGATGAGTTCTTAGGCATAGCAACAAAAGATATGATCTATAAATGAAAAAAACTGAAAAACTTGTAAAAATTAAAAGCTTTTCTATGCAAAGACCTCTGTTAATAAGGTGAAAAGATTATGCTACAGAATGAAAAAATATCTGAAAATAAAATTTCAGAAAGTCTACAATGAAAGAATTAATAAAATGTTGCCTAAAAATCCTTGAGCATGCTTGTCATGGTAGTGCATGTCTTTAATCCTAGCCTAGGATATGTGATGAGTTCTGGGCCAGCTGGGTTTACAGGGAGTCCTGTTTCAAAACTAAAATAAGCAAACAAAAAAACAAAATCCCTGAGAACAAAAACACTAAATAAGATTTAACTGTTCTTTTATTCAGCAAGGAACAAATGGAAAAATATTTTTTATGAATTTGTATGCAAATTAACAATAAGATGTTACCTCTCAAGTTTACCCCAAATCCACAGAAACATTTATGAAGAAATCTAAAATATCACTGACTTGTATAAGTTAATGACTAAGCAAACGCACTATAGAAGTTTCTATATTTGAGTATTAAATGACTTATAAGTAAGTAATTTCTCTAGAAACTCATTTCAAAAGTTACTATGGGGTTGTAGAGATCATAACAGTAAAGTGTATTAGCTGCTCCTGCAGAAGACCTGTGTTTGATTCCCAGTACCCATATGGTAACTAACAATGATCTATAATTTCATTTCTAGGGGATCTGATGTCCTCTTCCAGCCTCCGTAGGCATTGCATGACATGGTTGCACTTATACACTAATGCACATAAAATAAAAATAATAAATAAAATATTTTTAAGTTACTTATAACTCAAAGAACATTTAAAATTTTTTTTACAAACCTTGAAAAGATTATTTTTATAGGCAGATAGAAATCAAAAGGTCACAAACAAAACCATATCATAGAAAACAAGGAGAGGAACCCACCACAAAAGATCAAAATTTATTGTGAAACCAAAACAAATAAAATGGTATTGTCTTCAGAAATACTTGGAGACTTAGTGTATGTAAGAAGAACCTGGGAGAAATGCTACATTTCAAAAATAGATCCCTGGGAAATTTATTTATCCAATTGACAAGAAATTGAAGACTTACTTTCCTATATTACATATCTCTCCAGTTTACCAAAGACCTACACATGTAAAGCAAAATTTCAAGTGCTTAGGAAAAAATTATAGAATATTTGTTTTGCCTTAAAGTAAGATTGAGTTTGCTGAAGATAAAATACTTTAAATTTATAAAGACAAAAAATGGGTAACTTACATTAAATTTACATGATGAATGGGAATCTGCACCTCAAATGCATACCATTGTTCCCCGCTGGGTGACAGAGCAGAGAGAGAAAGCTCAGGAGAAGTGCACCATGGTTTCTGCTCAAGATCTAAGAAAATCGACTGTCGGATCATGACTCATATTCTCTTGTGAATGCTTACAATATTTCATGATTTATTTAATTTTTTGAGGTAGGATCTTCTGAATTCTAAACTGATCTCAAACTCACAATGTAGTCAAGAATGACTCTGAACTTCTGATTCTCTTGTCCTCACCTCTCCAGGACCACCCTGGTTTACAGGGTACTGGGAAATGAAGTGGGGGCTTTGTGCGTGCTCAGGAAGCATTCTGGTACAAATGACCTACACCCCAGCCCTAATTATAATGAAAAAAAAATTAGAGTACTCATATATGACCAATACTCTCCACTCAGGGTGATATCATGTCCTGGTTGTCATGGTAGCAAGTGACATGGAAAGGAAATGAATGTGTATTGTAAAATAGTGAATGTAATTCTATTCTCACTTTATTTCAAGAAAGCTTTACGAAGTTAGTTAGAAAAATGCCAGTGCATCATTTCATGGTATAAAAGAAGCACATTCTTTCAGAGCTACAATGCACTGTTTAAATTCCTCTGTCACCTTAAAACGCCTAGTCATTACAATTCCACTTATTGTGTCTCATTTGCAGCCATTATACGATAAGGTATTAAGAACAATTTCAGAATGAAATACACTGATATAATATGTTGACCTGGCCTTAGACATACATCCACACTATGTTTGTGTTTATTCTGGTCAGTCATATGTTAAATTTAAACAAGATAACTTTGGTATAAAAGGAAAGTACAGAATTTGGTATAAGTTTGTCAGAAGCATACATTCATTATTCTCCTTCAAAATTATTTCTGAGTTGAATTTACTTTAACTGATACATAAAAACACTAGGAATGTTTATGTTAATGGGGTACCCTTTGATGTTTGAAGATATGGGAATTATAAATATATAATTTATAAAAATATAATGACCCAAAACAAAGACTAACCAAATACATAAACAAACAAAATGTCATTAAAACTAAAAGGAGTTGGGGGTGGACTGGAGAGACGGCTTAGTGGTTAAGAGCAGGGACTGCTCTTACAGAGGACCTGGGTTTGGTTCTCAGTACCCATAAGGCAAGTAACAGCTGTCCATAAATCCAGTTCCAGGGGAGCTGACATGCTCTTCTGATCTCTGTGGACATTGCACCACTTGGGTACACTTATATCTGTGCAGGCAATACACTCATACACATGAAATAAAGATAATAAAAAAATGTTTTTCAAAATTAAAAGGAATGGACTCCAATATCACATTTGTGGGAGATTTTGGGGGGATTTTTATAACTTTGACTCTCAGCAGTTCTTATCCACATTCACTGTAGATTTTTGTAGGCCATGTTTTTTGAAGTACAGAGGTCCCTGAGTGAAAAATCAAAGAAACGTAGATATTATAGATCATTTTGTTCAATACCTACTAACACACATTCTTCTTATCATCATAGGGAGCACTTTTAGGCTAGCCCATGCATTAGGTCACATAACATGTCTAAACATATCTTAAACAAATAAAAAATAATTGAAATTGTATGTATCTGTTTTGACAACAAAATAAACTGTTAGAAATTAAGATGAACAGTGAACAGTATGCAGACACATCAAAAGTCAATGGAAGGCACATTAATAGTTAATGAAACAACAAAACAAGTGGAAAGACAAAATTTTTGAAACAAATGAAAAGTAGAAAAAATACTAAAATAAATAGCATGAAGTGAAAAGCACTAGGGGCCCAGCCTATAGCAATGAACAGCTAGGTCATACATCCAGAGACTTAAAATAGACCATCTAAAATGAAATGGAAGGATCTAGAGGAAGCACAAATTAATAGAAATAAGGAAGATTAACTACCAGAAAGAAATGAATGAAAATGAAACTTTAAATTGCAGGTCAGTATTTGTTCTCTTTGTAACGATTTCTTTTTATTTTTGTTCATGTGAATGTGTGTCTGTATGCCTGCCACTTTTCTGTGGGTGCCCTTTGGGAGATAGAAGAGGGAGTCAGATCCCCTGGAGCTGGAGGGACAATCAGTTATGAATTGCCCAACCTGGTGCTGAACTTAGGCCTTCTAGAAGAGCAATAAGAGCTCTGATGTACTGAGTACTCTTCAGTCTCCAGAAGTTCAATTTAGTGCACAGTTGATTCTTTGAAAAGATAAACAGAACTGCCCATCCTTTACCTAAATGAAGAAAATAGAGAAATTCAAGTAAATAAAATTAGACATCAAGGAGAGCCATTATAGCAAATACCAGGAATCACTAAAGACGGGGAGGAAACAACTAAAGTCAATAATGTTGCATTAACATGAAAAACAATATCTAAGAATTATGAAAAGCCATCCCTTTAGCTGTCATTCCTAAAAGAAAGGAAAATTCAAGGACTGACATCAAAGAAATACATGACTACTCGAATGAAAATTATAACAATATAATGAACTCTAGGCTAGACTAAACAATGAAACCATGTCTCAAAAAATTGAAAAGAAAGAAAATTATAGACCCTTGATGAATTAAATTGAGGTGCAGAATAAGATCAGTGATTGGCAGAGGCCAGGAGGAATGTGAGGGTGAGAGATGGATGGAAAAAAGATGAAGAAAAGATGGTAAATGGGTGTCAAGGTGCAGGTGCCCAGGAGGAATAACTTCTAATATTATGCAGCACAGTAAGATAATTGTGGGTCATAATTTCAATATTTTTCAAAAACAGAGAACTTCAAATTCTTTCCAAATATAAAGAAATGATAAATATTTAGGATGATGATGTCAATTATCTTAATCTCATTATTGCGTATTATTCATGTATTGAAATATTACACTATAGAGTCATCAAGAATCATCACAAAAAGCATGCAAGTTTCGTTTAACAGAAAAACAACTGATATAACAAAATAAAAATTAAAATAAAACCACCCATAGGTGGCCACAAAAGGTCACTTGATAAAATACAACATCTGGTTCTTTCTGAGGGGATGTGTTTTACAGCAAGTAGGAAACCCAAATAGGAGGAATCCAGGAATTGTAGCCAGTCTTGGCAACATAGATTATTCAGGTCAGCTTGGGCTGTAGTATGAGAACCTGTCTCACAAATGAAAGCAAGAAAGAAGAAGGGAGGAAGAGAAGGAGAGAGGGAGGAAAGGACAGAAGAAAGGAAGAAAAATTTTACTAACAATTAACTACAGTGATTGCCCCTGTACACAAATACACTAAAAACCATTTTATTATATACTTTAAATGTGTAAGAAAGCTTTTATTTTAATGCATATAATATACATTTTTGATAAACTAAGAAACATAAAACTTGGAAAGTAGTACTACACTTTGTTGTGGGAATGAATACTTTAAAGTTCTGTATTAGGTGGAGCTTTGAAGAGGTAATTAGACTTAGCTGAGACCATGAGGATGGAAATCTCGTGATAAAATTACTTTCCTTGTAAGTAGAAGTGACTGGAACCTTCCCCCTTTACTTCATGTGAGGAGATACTGTGAAGACAGCCTTCTGTAATCTTGGAAGAAGGTGCTCATTAAATATGGAATCTGCTCTTCTGACAACACCAGAAATAAATGTATTGTTGAAGGTAACCTAGCCTCTGACAATTTATTGTACTAAGAGGATGAGACACTAAATGATCAGAAGCACAAAGATGTCTTATTTTCACATTTTACTGGAGGTTTTACTCATGATAATAATTAACAAAAAACAAAGGGCAAGAACTCAGAATAAAAGGCAGTTTTGAATAAAATATCGCAGCAAGACTGTTTATTTGAAGATAATATGATTACCTATGCAAAATTAAAAAGGCATGAGAACTAATAAACTAAGAAAAATTGCACAATCTAAGACCAACATGCATGAATCTGTGATATGCCGGAGCTAGGCCTATAAGTTATTGATTAAGCACTTGTATAATAAGCATATGCCTCTGGATACTATTCCAAGTACAGGAAAAAAAAATAAGTAAAGAGAAAAAGTACAATAATGTATAGGCTATCTACAAACAAGTAGAAAAAATACAGAAGACAAAATAATAAAGAAATCTAAAGTGTTTTCACATATTATATAAAAACGTGAAAATTATATTTAAAATGTCATTACCAACAGCATAAAGAATGTAAGCAAACTACATACTGATGATTCCAATATAATACTAGAGAAATTAAAGACCTAAATTTTTCGAAGGAGGGGTAGTTCATTTCATGAATTGGAAAATTCATTTCTATGAATATTTGACTCTTCAAATTGCTGACAGTTATTCAATGCAACTGCAGAAAAAAATCTCAGCAGGCTTTCTTTTTAGATACTGCCATTATCACTTTTATATTGTCATTGATGTGCAAAGGACCTAGAAGAATCAAAAAAATTTAAATAACAGAAGACAAACCCTCTTTGTTTTCAAACTTCCTGTAGATCTATGGTAATCAAGAAAATGATTATACATACATCAATGGAAAAGCATGGAGAGTCTACATAAATAGAGCCACATGTACATATGAAAGATTGATTGCTGGCATGGTTGTATGCAATGTAGTGGAAAACAATCATTTAAAAAATTATATTGAGACCATTAGATGCCTAAACAAACAAATGAACTTGGATTACTACTTTGAAAAGTAATCAAAACAAATCATAGATATAAATGTGAAATATAACATTCCAAAAATACAAGGTTTAATTGTTTTTATCTTGAATTTGGCAAGTATTTCTTTCACATAACATAAAACTCATAATTCAGAAAGTGGTAAAATTGAACTTTATCAAAGTGAAAACCTGTTGTTTTTTTTTAATCAAAGACTGTGTTTAAGATACAGGAAAAAAAAAGTCAAAGACTATAAAAAGGTCATTTGAAAATCATATATACAAACTAAAGAACTTGTTTCCAGAATATTTCAATAAGCATGTTTTACAGATCTTATTGATATCTTGATTTATGTATTAATAACTTTAACTGATATGTTTTGATTGTATTTCATCTCAACTTTTCAGGTCAGGCCAGGTGGGAAACCTCACAGCTCCTTGCAATGACCACTGCTCTTGTACAAGCTCCGTCTATTCTTCTGTATGTGGCAGAGATGAGATTGAATATTTCTCTCCCTGTTTTGCAGGCTGTCTAGCTTCTAAAGTTATAAATGATGAAAAGGTAACTTTCATTATACTTCTTCCTCTCCAGGAACACAGTCAACTTGTAGATAGTGAACAGATTTTACTCCTGGCTCTCTCAAACATTTTTTTCCTATTTCCATATTTAATTTTAACAACAGAAAACCTACTTCGTGTTTCCATATTACCAAAGGGTTACTTATGGGAACTGGGAGTGTAAGAAATAGTTGTACATTAAAATGTGCTTTGCTGGATAACATCCAATCAGCTTTACATGTAATTAAAACAGTGAGTAGCTGTTATCTATTTCTGGCAATTGAAAGAAGAAACAGTTCAGAAGAACCTGGGTTAGAACAGTGCTATCTAGTGAGCCACCTTAAACTCAGATTTCCCTTTTACCAAGGAATTCAATGCCTACTCTGTATCATCTTGCCATGTTTGTATTCTGCCCCCCATTAACTCTGATATGGAGATCTCTTTATGGAATGCTCAGCTGGATCCCCACTCCCCAGTTCTTTGATTGTACACCAGATATTACCATACATACAAAGCTTTCTGAAAAGCATATCAGACACTCTAGAAAAGTGTGAGATTCAGAGAGGATTCCTGTGAGACAAATGTGACAACTTACCTGAAGTGAGGCTACCTAAAAACTTCTTTACTTGCACATGTGGTGATATTACCACCAAATTTCTTATTTCTTAAATTGCTACCACCCTGAACTCATTTTTGTCCTATCCCTTATTCTGAAGCAAAAAGCATTTGGCTGCTCTATCACTTGTCAAGATCTCTGAAGTTCTTTTTCAGATTTTGTGTGTGTGTGTGTGTGTGTGTGTGCGCATGTGTATGCATGTCTGAATGTATCTGTGTGCATGAGTGTGTGCACATTTGGTAGCTAGAGGACAACAACCTCTGGTGTCATTCCTCAGGAACAATCTGCCTTGTTTTTTCAAGACAAATTCTCTCACTTGCCTGTAGGCTATGATGGCTGCCCAATGAGCCAGGGGATCTTCATGGATCTAACTCTCCAGCAATGTGACCACAAGCAAACCACCATTCTTGGCTTTTTATGTGGGTATTGGGGATCAAACTCAGGGCCTCATGCTTGCAAAGCAAGCACCTTACTGACCAAGCTATCTCTCTCAGTCTAGGTTAATGGTTTATATTTAAGGTTATTCAATGAGTTTTTTTTTTCTGACACAGAATTATGAACCCAGGCTCTAAAAATTCTGTTACTTTTTCTTGTCTGCTGGTTTTTTGTGAAGAGATAAATAAATAGGTCTATATAATAATTCATGGGTATTATGTCAACATCTGTATCAGGGTCTATCAGTTATTACTTCAATGAGATTTTTATCAAAAACAATAAAAAATATTTATATAATTTATAAAAATCCTTCTTAATTGTATATGTTAAAATTGTATTTTAAGTCTTTAAAATATGTTATGGAGAAAGTTTAAATGTAATTAAAAAATACAGTTTTTCATTTTAAAAAATTGATTAACTTGACAGCCCAGGCCTGTTCCTGCTCTTTCACCTCAGATTTGTGGACTACATTTTACTCCATACCTTCCCAATGTGTCCTGATCCTTGCACCCAGAGTAGGTCAATTCTCCAGTATCTTTTGTTAAACCCTCCAAAGGCTGTCACCACCCTGTGTCATCCATCCCCCTCGTGATCTGCTTACCCCAACCCCACCAACTACCTAGACCAGACTACTGCCCTGCAAGAACCTGAAGCACACACCACCTAATTTTTCACATCTGAATAAAAAGCAACCAAGCTACACCAACAATATAACCAGAACCAAAATTCACCAAAACAGAGGCAGAATAGAAGTTCCTATGAGACACACAACCAACAAAAACATCCATAGGTCAAACAGCAATGCAAAGAAGAAGAAAAGAAGAAGAAGAAGAGGAGGAGGAGGAGGAGGAGGAGGAAAGAGAATTTGTCCCCAACAAAACCCACCAGTCCTACAGAAATGTTCTACAGTGAGAATCACACTGAGGAACCCAACAACAGAATTTAAAACAGCAATCATAAACATAATTAAATAAATTAAAGAAACACAGAGAAACAACTGAAAGAACTCAGAAGGTGGGCATAAACTTGTGATGGAAGCTCGAGAACATAAAAATATGCAGCTGAATGAAGTAACAAAAACAATCCAGTACTAGAAAAGTGAATTCAAAACAGAGAAAGATTGAAGAAAATCCAAGCCAAAATGAAGATGGAATTGAAGATCCAATATGTCAATTTGAACAAGATGGAATTGAAAGTTCAATATATCAATTTGAAACAAGAGGAAAAAGCCTCACAAATGGAATGAATGAAATGGTAAACAGAATGACAAAGTTGAAGAACTGGACTCTTTAAAATGCCCTGGCCCAGACAGATTCACAGAAGAATATCTACAACCAATAATTCTTAAATTATTCCAAAAGATAGAAACAGAGGGAGAACTATCAATCTCCTATGAAGCCAGTATCACTCTAAAAGCAAAACCAGGCAAAGACACAATTACAAAAAAGAAAACTATAGGTACATATCCTTAATGAAAATAGATGAATGTCAACAAAATACACAAACCACATACAGATATACATCAAAAAGATCATCCACCTGATGAAATCTGTTTTATTACAGAGATACAGATATGGTTCAATATTCATAATTCAATAAATGAAATAAATCATATAAATTAACTTAGACAAAAATTAGTTTATAAATGTAATGAATATGGTTCAATATTCAGAATTCAATAAATGAAATAAATCATATAAATTAACTTAGACAAAAATTAGTTTATAAATGTAATGAATCATATAAATGTAATTAAATACAAAAATGCAATGATCCTCTCAATAGATGCAGAAACGGCCTTTGAAAAAAATCTAACATACATTCATTTTTAAGTCTGAGATGGAATTGTACTGGAGAGAACATACTTCAACATAATTAAGGCTACATACAACAAACTCATGGCCAACATCACTCTAAATGGAGAAAAACTGAAGGGATTCCCATTAAAATCAGGAATCAGACAACATTGTCCACTATCTCCACTCCTTTTCAATATACTGTCTGAAACTTGTGAGAGCAAAAGGATAAGAGAAGAAAACTAAAGGAGTACTAATTGAAAAAGAAGAGGTCAAACTATCACTAGTTGCAGACAATATAATATTATACATAAGAGATCCCAAAAATTCCACCAGAAAACTTTGAACTTATTAACACATTCCTTAAAGTCACAGGTTACAAAATCAACTTACAAAAATCAATAGCCTTTCTATTTACCAATATCAAGCAATCAGAAAAGGACACCCTCCCATTCACAATGGCCTCAAAAAATATTATATTTAGGAATAAACCTAACCAAAGACTTTAAAAATATCTACAAGAAAATTTTATATCTTTAAGGAAACAAAAAGAGGAAAACACCAGAGATGGAAGGTCCTATCAGGTTCACGAATTGGTAGAATTAATACTGTGAAAATGACTATCTTACAAAAAGCAATCTACAGATTAAATTCAATACCAATAAAAATACCCACGACATTCTTCACAGACTTAGAAAAATGCTAAAATTTATATAATATCACAAAGACCCCACATATCCATAGAAATTTGGGGCAAAGAAGCAATTCTGGGGGGATTACCATACCAGATCTCAGACTGTATTCTTGAGCTATAGTCATAAAAACAACATGGTACTGGAAGAATAACAGATATGTAGACCAATGGAATACAGCAGAAATGATTACATGCAGTTTCAACCACCTGATAATGGAGGAAAGGCAGCATCTTCAACAAATGGTGCTGACAAAACTGAATCTCCACCTGTAGAAGAATGAAATTGGACCCTTATCTTTCACCCTGCACTACAGTCAACTCCAAATGGATCAGAGACCTCAGTATAAAACCTGTAACTCTGAAAATGCTAGAAGAAAACATAGGGAAAATCCTCTAAGCTATAGGAGTAGAAAGGACTTTTTAAAATGGACTTCAGCTGTTCATGCATTAGGGTCAACAGTCAACAAGTGGGAATTCATTAAGCTACAAAGCTACTGGACAGCAAAAGAAATGACCAAGGAAGTGAAGAGAAAACTCACTGTTTGGGAGAAAAATCTTCACCTGCTACTCCTCTGGCAGAGTATTAATATCCACAATATAAAAAAAAACTCAAAAAATAAGAAAATAATTGACTCAATGAAAAGATGGTCTTTGGATCGATGATTCCATCTTACCCAATAGCACCAGTCCCTTATGTGAGTGTATATTGTGATATAACAGCAGGAACCAGAAAATGGAAAGAAAACACTGAGGTCAAGGGATAGAAAGAGTCTGGAAGAGGGAGATAGCATGAAACAGAAGTTACGAGCAGGGAGGTGGGGAAAATGTGAGTGGTCGGTTGTGAAGGGAAGAGGGAGGGACATGCAGGGGACCATGGGGTGTGGGGAGGGAACTTAGGAAAGGGTGGATGGTGGGAGGGGGATGTTGTCCAGTGAGGGTGAGAAAATGGAGGTCCTTGTACTAGGGAGGGTGGAGGGAGGTTGAACAGGGAGGAGAGGAAAGATGAACTGAACTTTGCTGGCATGAGAGGTCAGAGGGAAATGTGTTGGCTTGGGAACCCTCTGAGAAATGCACATACGGTGTCTGAACATTCATGCACGTGTACACCTGGGGGCTGTATGGCAAGGAAAACAGTTCCAGATGGGAGAGACCTCACTTTGAGTCATTGGTAATATGACTCAATAGTCATATTCTCAATATGACAGAATAGTACAAGAGATACAAAATAACACAGGCTCTTGACAGAGCCCTTGGTTATCTCCAAGAACTTGAATGTAAGACCCTTCTTCTAAAGATATAGCATACCTTTTACAGAGGACTTAGAGCAATGAAGCTGGAACTGATCTGGAACCCTTCTCCTTAAAGACAACCTCTCATACCTCTAGACGATACTATGAAAGATGCTAAGGGAGAAAATCTTTCAACGGTCCCATCCGGTCTTAAAGTGTAATGACCACAATAGCTATCATGGCAAACTACCTCTATCGGTGCAGTAGGGGCACTGCTCTCTGAAGGGCAATCAACAGCTGTCTAACTAGATTTACAGCCCGTTCAGTGGTGAGGGGCTACTTATGGGCGGCACGGTAATTAGAGCCACATGTACATAGTTGGAAAGGTCTAAATCCTACAGAAAACCCTGTCATATTTCTAGACATATGAAAATTTCTTACCATATGCTAAATTTGGATCTTTACAGTTTAAAACAAGTATACCATACATCACTCATCAGAGAAGCTTCTTTTACAACATATGGAAGCTATTACTGAGTTCCACAACTAGTCACACACACAGATACGCAGCCATAGGTGTCACATTTAGAGTTGAACATCTAAGGCTTATAGAAGATAGTGGAACCGAGGGTATAGAGAATGCTAATACATCCCTCAGCTCTCACCAATGAAACTTTCTTATACAACAGTGTGATTACACTGAAGACCACAACGTTTTAGAGAATAAGAGACTGCAGAGTATGTGTCCCTGGATAGGATGCCTATATTAAGATCTACTCACTCATGATTCAGAGACCATTACAGGAAGAGGTGGTGGAAAGATTTTAAGAACCACGGTTGGTCCTTGAACATAGGGAAACAGAGGCTTAGGCCCCTGGAAGCTTGCTTATTTGAACTTGTGGCAATGACGGAATGGTCCACAAGACCATTGTTGACTCAGTCAAACAAAGGTCCAGTGTGGAATGATGGAAATGGACAGTGGGCCCCAGCCCTAGCCTGGGTACTGTTGGCAACTGATTACTGTTGAGTAATAGAGCTTTTTAAGGTATCTAGATAGCTTGACTAGTCTCCTGTGGATGAACTTGCACCACAGGACATCTGGATACAAATTCTTGACTGGATAGGACTTAACATATATGATGGAATGCATGAGGTCAGGTTGGAGTGATATAGAGACGGATGAGGGGCAGTGGATGGGGAAGGAGGGGTCTAAATTTGGTTAAGAGCTGTTGTATGAAAGGCACAAAAACTTGATACAAATATTTTTAAAATTCATTAACTAAAGGGGATTTTTGTTTTATATATTTTCCCTTTTAGTCTTATGATGTTGAAATATGCAAATGAGTTTGTAAATGTCAGTCTTGCCAACCACTGCTTGACCTTGATGTTTTGATCAAATGGTACACTCAAGAGCTGAGCAGGATATTCATGCTAATGCCACTTTTCCTTTGAGGGAAACCCTGTTTTGGAACTCTAATCTCAGGAAGTTCTTTATAAATTTCTTATATTTCTATAATTAATAATTAATTTATAATGACTAGAAAAAATAGAAATAATTCAGAGAATAGTCACAATCTGTATGATGCCATTTGACACTTTAAAACAGAAAAATAAAATACTTCCAGTGAAGAATAGAGCTTTAAGAAATTGTGTAAGAAAACAATCATCTTCCATGGAAATCTAGCAGTGTGGCAAAATGGACAGAACCAGAAACTACAAATAAACAGAAGCAAGATGGGTACAGCTGGTGAATGTGCAGAACCAATACTCTTTTCAAACAGAAGAATTAAAACAATACATTTTTTGACAGTCTCTTAAGTCCTAGAACACCTGGAACTCACTGGATAGACCAGGCTGGCCTAGATCTCATAGAGATCCACCTGCCTTTGCCTACTGAGGGGTGATTAAAGTCATGCACCACCATGCCAGGTGTCAACAAAATCATTTTAACAAAATAAAAGAAGAAAAATACATTAAAATTAGTTAGAACTAATGTACTGGTAATGTAATTCCTTCTGGAAAAGTATGTTCTCAATGAAATGATCAAGGTAGTATTTATTCTCACTAAAAATTTATATTCCAAATATGATCAGGACCTGAATGAGTAAAAAAATGGATGTTCAAACTGACATGAAAGTTTATAAATGGGCAGTAGTAAGTACTGTGCTTCTGAAGTTTGGTAAGATTATGTCGGAAATTCTATCTTCACTAAAACAAGAAAATAGTATGTGTTCTTCATATTAATATTAATCTCGGCAATCTGGGTTCTTTGAGACTAGCTGCATCCTATGTTTCCAAAAAATGTTCATATTTCCTTAGACAGGTCTTACTAAAACCCTTGTTTTTCTCCAGGGTCTTCTTTCTTTGACTGGTTCTCTGTAGCTGTGGATGTAGCTTTGATTATAGAATAACAGTACTGAGGACTTCTGTCAGTGGCTTTCCTAGGTCAAGAGAGGCCACATTCTCACTATCAAGGCATGAGCAAGTTAATGTCACAAAAAGATTAAGCACTGACTATCTGTTGACATTTATTTACCCTTTATATTTGTGTTTTCTTAATTATTTTGTGTGTATGGGTCGATTGCCAGAGTGAAATTGGTGCCTGTGTTGTGCAATGCCCATGGAGGTCAGAAGAAGGCATCAGATTCTCTTGAACTGTAGTTACTGATGGTTGTTACCTGCCCTATGGCTGCTGGGAATTGAACCCACATCCTCTGCTAGAGCAGTCAGTGCTCGTAAATGAGGAGCCATCTCTCTATCCCTCCCTTTGTGTTATTTTTGCCATATATCTAATTTTTTGATATATTTTATTTGTGTGTATGTGTTTGGGTATGTGCTTACATGCCTGTAAGTGAACGTATATGTGTCTTGTGTGTATGAGTGGATTGTGTATATGGAGTGTGTATTTGTATGTGTGGGTGAGAATTTTACGCCGAATGTCTTCCTCAGTCAACCTCCACCTTATTTTTCTAGACAGGCTCTCTCATTGAACCTGAAACTCATCAATTTGGTTAGGTTAGCTGGCCAATAAGCTTCAGAAGTCTGCCTCTCTACATACCCCTCCCACATCACTGGGGTACATCTGCAGTTCTTACATAGGTGTTGAGATCCAAACACAGTTACTTATGCCTATTTAGCCAGCACTTTACTCTCTGAACTGCTCTCCAAGTCTCATTCATACATATGAAATGGTATAAACTATTGCCAATTGTTCCTCTTTACAATGAATATTTACACATTTTCTTATATTTTCGTGCTTTTAAATGGTTTTGTTTTCTTTCTGCTTGAAGAATTATCTGTTATTCCTAAAATCTTTTCAATGGGTATGGGATGCTGGTTGGCAGCCTCGAGTATTTAAAAAGTATGATTTCAGGCTTTCTGCCACTGT
Organism: Eospalax fontanierii; assembly: GCA_035773235.1. Classification (NCBI taxonomy): domain Eukaryota; kingdom Metazoa; phylum Chordata; class Mammalia; order Rodentia; family Spalacidae; genus Eospalax; species Eospalax fontanierii. Next base: position 37,386,770 of record CM069527.1, read on the forward strand.
GACATATACCTAAGAGAAATAATTTGAAGATGAGAAGATTTATTTTGTCTCATGCTTTCAGAGTTTTACCCTTTTGGAAGTACTCAGTTCAGTCAAATTGGTAGTTGAAATTTGCCAGCACAGAGGCGTACCACAGTCGTCTGTATCCAGGTGCTCTTAGAATTTTCTTTTAGTTTTTGCCTTTCAGTCGTTTCACTCAGTGAGCCTAGATAAAATTTAAATTTTATTTTTTAATTTTTGTTTGGGTTTCACATAACATCTTGTATCTAGATTAATGTCTACCATTTGTTAGTTTATTATTCCTACCTAGCAACTTACATACTCTACTAATGACTTTAAATAACATTTCATTCTTACCTTCCAGTTCTAAGCTCAGAAACAGACATAACATGACTGAGTCAAATAGATAGAAATCTGAGTGCAGGTCAAATTGGGCTCTTTCTAGAAACTCTGGGAAGAAATTCATTTGTGAACTCATCCAGATTATTTGGACTGGGAAAAAAAAATGAAATCTTTTTTTTTCTTTCCTGGCTCTTTGTTGGAGGCAAACTCAGCTTTTATGGGTCACTCAAATTCTTTCACAAATGACCTCATCCCTTATCACTACGAGTAAAAGAGACTTCACCATATGTCGCATGCTTTGAATCTCTGATGTCAGAAAAAGCTGACCTAGTGAGGTGAGGTTTGCCCTAGATAATTTCTCTTTCTTTCTTATGCCATGTAATATAATTTAGAAATGGAAATAAAACCTGTGAACTCATAACCCTAGGAATTATGCAACTCTGTATAGTAGATGAAGGAAGTAAGTGGTGTCACCTTACATTCTGACACAGATGACAAAGGACCTTTCTATGCTATCTTGTATCATTTGGTATGTTCTGTCGTTCATCCACTTAAACGTGGATATTTTCCACCGACCTATTTTCTAGGTACTAATCCTCTATTCTACAGTACTTACTCAGCTTACACCTATTTTTCTGGATGTTCTAATTTTACTTCAACTTTATTATCCTGTGATTCTATGGAATCTCAACTGCTAGTGAAATTATGCATACTTTATTCACTTTTCTTATATTTTCTGAAGCATATTTACAGCTACTTTCTTGTTACTAACTCCATTAACCATATCATCTAAGAGTATACTAATATTTATTGTTTTACCCTAAGCCAGTTTTGGCATTTCACACTGCTTATAATAGTGTATCAAGATATGACAATTATATATGAAAATGTCTAATAATTGCACAATTTTCCATTTAATTTTGTATTGGATGTCTGAGGGTCTGTTATTTTTTAAAAAATATTTTATTGAGCTTCTGTACATTTCATACAATAGTTCCTAATCAAATTTAGACTTCCCTCCTCCATCCATGGCCCCCCCACTGGGCCTCAGTTATTCTGCCATACATGTTAAGCCTCATATGCTTAATCATTTGAACTCAGGTGCTGAGGCTCTGTTATGTACATGGCATAATTGTCTTGTCTTTTTAATGAATCGTTCTTTTAATTTCAAAAAATATCCCTTTCCGTGACTGATAATTACAGTCTTTGTCTTCAAGTCTATTTTATATGATTTTAAATGGCTCCAACCTTTTTTGATGCTTGTATCTGATTTCTACTCTGTATTTTCCATGCAACTGTATCTTAATGTGTATTTCTTCATGGCTTTGTTCTTTTGTGTATCTTTTAATTGCAGTTTTAAACTGTAGACTAATAACATTTAATAAAACTGATATGGAAGGATTTTAATTTATCTTATTTTATGATTGGAATTTTATATATTTTCTGTTTCAAGTCAATGGTGTTTTCTTTATATAACCTTACTTAAACAAACAAACTGGTAGCTATTGCTTTGAGAAAATATGCTCAGTTTGGTTTTCAGTCCTTACCAGCGGTACAGGAATTTCAAGTAATTCCTCATCTCCTTCTCCATATGATTCTGACTTTGTACATCTCCTTATTCAGTCTCATTTTCCACCTATCCTTGTGTTCTTGTTGATCAATGAACTTGTCAAGCAAATTTTGTCCCAATACTTTATAATTCATTGCCTTTCTTCTTTTACTTGGAACAAAATTCTAGGTAGCCACAGAACTTACTTGACTTACTTTTCTTGAGTTAAGTCTAGTCTCAAATAGTACTTCATCCTTTATGCAATCTCTGGTCCTGCTACGTATACCTTATTTCCTCTAATACTGTCTATAATTTTTCTGTTTTACTTTTTCTCTGTTGTAATAACATATGTATGATAGTAACTTCCTTCTCTCTTCTCTAATTGCTTGTCTCCCCAAGTAGAAAGTTATTTTCCCCAAGTAGAAAGGGATTTCTATTGTAGTGTTTATTCTATGTTCCCCAAATTATAATAATGTTTGGTGCATGGGAACTCAGAAAATTTTAAATGGATGAATTTCATTAGTGTGTAGGTATACTTCTAGTATTAACATGCCTACTAAAAAGAATGTCTTCAGTTATGCTAATTTTTATGTTATTTTCTCAACCACTCAAGCCCAAACTTATCTTTAATTTCTCTTATTTATCAGCAATCCAGCTCTACATTTCTGTTTAATCTGTCTTGCTGTCCCTTTTAAAATTATTTTGTAGCTTAGAATATTTTTAAAGGCTTAGTAAATTGTTTAACAATCTCTCTCTTCAATCACTATATAGGTCTTTTAAAGTGTGCAATGTGTGAGCAATGTGTACACACACATCGCGTATGGTGTGTGCATGACTGCACTGGTGCATCTGCACATGTGGGTGCAGATGTGGGTACAAGTATGTGTGCATCTGCATGTGCAAGTATACCACAGGTGTGTGAGGAACAGAGGACAATTCCTCTGGCATTGTATGGCTTTTTTCTTTCTTTCTTTCTTTCTTTTGAGGCACGAGCTCCTCAGTGGCCTAGAACTTACCAAATAGGCTAGTCTGACTGACTACTGAGTTCCAGGGGTCTGCCTGCTTCTGCTTCCTCAGTCCTGGGATTACAAGTGCACACCATCATGACAGATGTGTGTGTGTGTGTGTGTGTGTGTGTGTGTCTGCTTTACTTTTTTACACTTTGCATTAAAAAATATTTTTTAGTGAATTTAGGCCATTTTCAAATAATATAGTTTGTCGGTATTTAGATTCCGCCTCCTAATTGCACCTCCCCCCCGCACTGCCCTTGCCCAATTTTATGTATTCTCTTATGTACAATATGGCATAGAGGGTCTGAGGTGTGTCCCCAAATGTCCTTTGGTGTGGGTCCATTCACTGGGCCCATCAAGAGTCCCATCCCTGTAAGACATGGTCTTTTTTCCTCCCAGCAGCTATTAATCATCACAAGTCTCCTAGGGATTTCTTACCCACTTCCCCATGTCTCTGCTGGGGTTTTATCTTGAGCTGCTTTGGGACCATTGTCAGTCCTACAATTCCAGAGCTCAGGCTTTCTCTCTGCTGGTTAGTAAGAAACAGCCCAGTCTGTCCCCAGATTTTTTTTAAAATATGGATTCTAGGGATCAAACTCGAGTTCTCATGCTTGAAAGGCAAGCAGTTTGCTGACTGAATTATTTCCCCAGCTCTCTATGTTGGTCTTAGAAAATGCAACTGACTTATTTTCCTTCAATTATAAACCCTAAAGTAACACAAGTCTGTCTTTTCATTGAGACTCTATTCAAGGTTTCTTTATACTTTCATTGGCCCTGAACACTTTCAGTCTCTTGTTTCTCTCTCTTTACTTAAAAAGAAATTATGCTTGTGTTGGTATAAAAACAAATGTATTCTAACCTGGGCTCATTATTCTATGTTAAAATTTTGGCTTTGTAATATTGTGATAGTATTCTAATGTTTCTTTGCTTTCAAAGCACATTAAGATTAAAATATAACATATAGCTTGAAAATGTTTTGTGCCTCAAAGTATCCACTGTGCTTAATAAATATTAGCTTTATAATGATTATATACAAAGCGAAGTATTATCCTTTTAGCATGATTACATAATCTTTTGTAGTTGGGGTAATTGTTTATATTTGAAATATCAACTAAGATTTCACTTTTTAAATTTTACATTATCTTTAATTGTCCATAATTTTCATCACTGTCTAGTGGTAATGAAATTCATATATATATATATATGTATATATATATATATGCTACTATTTCTTGAGTTAGAAGAACTTTCCTTAGCAACTACAAGTATACACATTCAAACACACACAAAATCATTCATTATCAGACAAAACGCCTTGTATTTATAATTAGTGTTTTATTTCTCAATATCGATTCACAGGTCTGTTATAAGAATATTTATTAAAACTAGACAATCTCCCTTTGGTTAGTGATTTAATTCTTATTTTATAGTTTTGAAGGATATTATTATCTCATGGCTAAGTTTCTGTAACATGGTTTTCTATCTTCAATATTCATAGACATACTACAACTGTTCCTGCATTCAAGAGGGTTTGACAACCTCAGACGAGGAAGGTGATTTTGTGGATGCTGTTCCTGGGAAATGTAACACAAAGTGTTATAAACTACCTTTGTTTTTTGCTTTTTTCTTTTCTTCAATTACTTTTTCTAGTTTATCTGGTGTACCAATTACCCTGGCTATCCTCCGGTAAGTATATAATATTCATAATTAATATTTATTTAATCAGAAAGATAAATTTAGTAATACTTCAAATTATTATGGAAAATGAGCTGTTCTGTGTTATATGGTAGTAAATAGAGAAGGAATTTTTTAGCATTGCTTAAGAAAAGGTATTTGACTTTCTAATTCTACATTAAATAACCAGACCATGAGAAATCATTTGTAACATCAAAAAGTAATACAGTAACTTTTACAATATCAGTACATAAGTTTATTATTCTAAGTAGAATCAATTATTCATGTGTTATTCCAAGATATAAGTCCATCTTGCATTCATTTTTATACTAGAAACAGAATAAATGGCCATTGTTTAAAGATTATTTTTTTCAAGTGGTTAATAATATATTTGAGTCCCAACTATTCTGTAGAGGTTGACCAACAAAGTTGAATACACAAAGTTTATATCTGGTATGATTTGAGTTAGGTATGGAATGAAAGTAGAGGCTGAAACATGTGGACTATCCTAGTAAGTAGACGACTGGAGCATTATTGGAGATCAAGAGATTTGCATTAGTTAAGGGTCTGTGTTAAATCTCCTTTGCCATGTTGATATGAATGATGTGGCTACATCTCTGGTAGCCATTAAAAATGTCAAGCTTCAAGAATAAATCTGAAATCTCCCCTCAGTATCCACAGCCCTTTATTAATTTCCTGACTTCTCTGAGTACCTCAATTAAAGACAGAAATCCAAAGTTTCAATTCTAGCATCCACATGTGAGAGAACAACAAACATTTTTTTCCTGGGTCTAGGTTATCTCAGAATGAATATTTTCTGAGTATGATGAGGAATAACTAACACTGAAGATCTTTGAAAATGGCACTTGGAAACCTACTACTCTATAAGCTTCCAAACACATGCAAATATATGTATTTATAAAAGGTTAAATGGAGTTACCTTTGTCCATTCTAACGGGAGGACAATGCCTCTCACCTAGACACTATAGGCTACCAAGTAAGCCCAGTGTCAGATAAGGGATACCTCTTTTAAAGTTGTCAGTCAATGGGTTCCCCACAGAACCCTGCAAAATCACAGACTGTTGCCATTGCTCTTGATTATCCTCCAGAACTTAATGATTAAAACCTAACTGTTGAAGATATCATATACTTGTGTCATAGGACATGGAGAAGACACATTGGTACTGACCTGGAAGCTTTATCTCTGTAGGCTAGTTTTCATAGTGGAGAAGGTGCTATTTCAACTGCTGAGGGAGAAAAGTATTCAACACTCTTAAGCAGATATTATCCTCGTGGGCTACAATAATGATTGCCCTCATTAGATAGATATGCCCCTGTTATCACAGCAGCATGAATTTTATTAAAAATAACCAACTACTATCTGATTGGATTTAAAGCCCATTCCACAAGATGGAACTCATCCTTGGCACTTCTAACTAGGCTCAAAACCGTGACTAATTAGGTCATAGGTCCTGGGGAGAACCTATTCTTATGGTTTTGCCATACAGATACAGTATTAAATTGCTCCTTGTGTTCTTATCTTTTAACAATAAATTAATGCATCTCTCGTTCCTCACCAGAAAGTTTCTTTTTTTTCATATATGGCAGCTATTATGTTGACTCACAACTGGGCAGGTACAGAGCATAAGAGACTGTGGAATGCTCAGCTCTAAATCAAACATCTATATCATACCCCTCCCCCAAGACTCAGTGATCACTGATGAAGGAGGAGTCAAATGATTTTAAGAATCCAAAGTATTCAGTGTCTGCAGCGGAAAAGTATTTTCTGGACAGGACAATGCTGTTGTACATATGAACTCACAGTGTGTGGTGTGACTGTATGTACAAGATCTAAACAAGATCAAGTCAGTCAAAGTCTCAGCAAGAACTGGGAAGTGGCCATAAAAGGAGGAGCTGTTAGTAATTGATGGCTGTTGGGAGGAGAGTCTGCCATGCTCCAGTAGACAGTCCTACACCCATGCACATACAGGCAGCCCAATTAGAGCCAGTAGGTATAAAAAGCACATAGGAGGAAAAGGTGGTGGTGGTAATAAGAGAATTGGAGGGGAAAGAATAGGGTACATTTGATCGAAACACATTATATGGATGCATGAAATTATCAATTGAAATTGTAAGACTAATCAGATAATCAAGCTAGCCACAAGCTTGTGATCCTTCCCTCTCAGACTCTCCAGTGACGAGATTATAGCCCAGATGTGCAAGTTTTTGGTGTAGTTTGAAAAGAATGGATAAGATGGAGTTAAGGTAGGAAGACTGGAGAAGAAAAAGAATGTGGTGCAAATATTATAGTGATATAGAGAAAAGGAGGACATATTTTAGAAATATTTAGTTTGGTTAAAGGGTAAGACTTAATACTTTGATGTGCTTGATAGGGAATGTTGAGAAATCTAGGATTTATTCAGACTTTTAATTTGGGCAACCAAATGAATGATAATTCATTAACTAAAATCTAAAATTAAGAAAGAGAAAACTCAAATTAAAATAATCAATACTTGGGCAGGTGAGTTTGCTTCATGGCTAAAGATTCTAGCTGTCAACTCTAGGGATTTGAGTTTGATCCCACATGGTAACAGGAGAGAACCAACTGAATGTTTTGCCTTGATCTCCACACATGTACTATGGTACACATGCACAGACATACACAGATCATAAATAAATAAATAAATAAATAATTAAATAATTAAAAGATACTTATAAAGAACAGCATATGATTATGTTAGTCTCAACCCTGGAGGCAGAACAGAAGGATCATGAGTTTGAAGTCAGGATGTATTATTCAGGTACCCTGTTCAAAACCAAAGAACAGGAAATAAGACCTGTCTAGCCTCAGGCTCCTTGGTCTGATACCAGTGTAGATCTTAAATTCAATCCAAAAGTGGTTGGACAGGTGGTGAATGACCACAAGGAAACAGAGTTTTTCAGGCAGCTGGGCAGTTACTCATTTAAACTCACAGCAATGGTGACAGCGTGCACAAGATCTAGGCAAGCTCAAGCCAGACAAACTCCCAGTGCAGGAGTGGGGAGGTGTTTGTAACCAGTAACTGCTGGGACATGGAGAGCTGATTTTCTTTAATGATGTGACATTGGTTAGGTTAACCAGGCCCCAGTGGATGAACCCACACTGAAGGGCATTTTGGGACACAAATTTGACTAGATAGGCCCTGTGTGTGTGTGTGTATATATATATATATATATATATATATATATATATATATATATTTACTAGAACACATAAAATTAGATGGCAGATACCAAGGACTTGTAGATAGGGGAGGATATCTAAAGATGATCAAAATATATTTATGAAATTTACAAAAAATCAGTAAAATTGAATCCAGAGAAAAATAAGAAAACCGAATACATTTTGATAATAATGAGAGAATTACTTTCCCTTTAAATTGTGGAAATATCACTTTATATAGCCACCATGGAAATGAGTGTGGCTGTTCCTAAAAATAAAATTAAAATAGAATTACTTTATCCAGTTATAGGACTGCAGGGACTGTATTTCAAAGAATATAAGTAAGGACACAGTAGTGATAATGCCTGCACACCCATGGTCTTTGCAGCAGTGTTCACAATAACCAAGAGTAGATAACAAAGATATGATATATACACAGTGCAGTACTATTTGGCTATAAAGAAGAATTAAATTATTGTTTTGCTAGACAAATGAAGATTTGCATAAGGTTAAGCAAAATAAGCTGGACTTTGGAAAACAAGTATAGCATGTTTTATCTTATATGTCGAAACTACTTAGGTCATGACAGAAGAAGGAAACTCTTAGGGGAGAGGACTGAGACCAGGGGAAGGTGAGGCAGGGATAAGGCTGTGGAACAGAGAATGAACATTATCCAAGAACAGAATGCACTTGAAAATCATTATTTTGTAGAGTTAGTATGTATTAGTCAAATGGAAAGAGTACTAAACAGGAATATATTGTTACACAAAAAGTAAATAACAGATCAATGAATATAGCATGTGTCCTGTGGGAAACTATGGACACATGTAGTTATAAATATGTGCATTTACATAAAGAAGTATTGGAGTTAAAAACAAGAAAGTAATTAAAATGATAATATTTCACAGATTTAGAGAAATGAGGAAAACGAGGACTTGGTATAAGCATGAAAGTTTTTCTGCTATGCTCCCTTCTTTTGCTTTGAAAAATATGCATTCATATTTATATTAAAATTTTTCAAGTAAACTTAATTCTTAAAAGTGTAATAAAAGTGAAAGCAAAAGACATAAATCATAAAATCACTAATCGTGAGTGACAGAGAAAGTCCTGGAAATATGTCAGGGTGTAGACTAGGATGGTGCAGGCTTGTGCTCTTCGGAAGGATAATTGGATTAGGGATGATGAAAGGAGTCATATCTTTCAAATCATGAAGAATCAAAGCACTGGAGCACTGGATGAATTAAAATGGAACACAAAGATTGTAACGGGGAACTGAGCCAACTCCGGATGCAGGCTCGGTTGTGATTACCCAGGCTGGGCTCAAGTGGAGGAGCACTGCGAGGGGACAGACAAAAGACATTTTTGATTGTCATATGAGGCAAAAAAATCAATCCCCCCCCCCTGAAATTAGCAGAAATCTGGTACTGGGGATATTGTTCAGGGGTATAGCACTTGCCTAGATAGTGGAAGTCCCCACAGAGACACCAAAGGAAAAAAAGAAAAAAGAAACTTTGCTCATATCTCCCCATTTGTGACCATCACTGTGGATTCAAATAAGAAAGTAGCAAATTAATAAAATAGCTAACTTAAGGGTAAAACAGTAGAATAAAATAACATTGAATGTGGTCAGGTTCCTGTTACCCATTCATGGACATCAGTATATCAATGTAAATGGGTAAAAATGTAGTTCACTAATAATTTATGAAATTGAAACATTGATATGTACTGCAAGGAAAAAGTAGAAAATCCATTAAGAATATTGCTCAATGCTATCTAAATTAATCTGATGAATTAGGGAAATGACATTTGAACAAAGCCTTATTTCCCATGTAAAAATTCGGGTGGCATCGTGCTATGTTGTCAGTAGTATGAACAAGGGTCTGGGGTAACTTGGGGAGTTGTTGTGAAACAAACCCTATGGTATCAAACTGACCATTTGAAGCCCCTTTTTAGTTTTTGATATTTCTTGCATACCATCATGGATGGGGATATTTCAAGGTTGAACCCCTAGATGAGGAACTACAAGCAATCAATGGCTGCTAAGTTGTGTTTCTTTTCCTCTCAATTTTAGGGTATATTTTATGAACAATGTGAAACCATGGGGAGAGTCTAATATTTTATCATGTAATAAAATAATGAGAAGTTTACATTAAAAACTTACTTTGTAGAAAATTGACCTAATGATGGTTGCTGGGAGATAACTTAGGAAGTTGTATCAATTTTCTAGGTAGATGATGTAGGGTTGGAATAGCTTAGAAGTACCTAGTGGCAGACTCTGGTGAAAGAAGATGGAAGCCTCTCCCCTGGAATGTGGACACGATGGCGGGCATGATGTCTCTGTTTCTTGAGACTGGGAGAACTAGGGAAAACAAATTTTGTTTAAGACAGAAACATGTTTAGAATTGTTCTCTTATAAGGAAGAGATGGACTGAGAAGATGCACATTGGTGGTTGTATAGGAAGCAGGATCCTTTTTACATTTAGGAGAATAGCAGCAAATGTCCTGTTCTCTCTATAAAGCTGTTCAGTCATCATATTAGAGCTTTGCTGCTCAGTCTTAAAAGATGTGTTCACTTTGATTAAAACAGTCTTGCTAATTAAAATTTTGAGCTTTCTATATACTACTATTAATTTTTTATTGTATTTTTGGTCCTTTTGAGACATGGTGTCCCTGGAGGCCCAGTTCGACTGGAACTTGCTATGTATACCAAGCTGGTATTGATCTCACAGAGATTCACCTGCCTCTGCCTTCAAAGCGCTGGGATTAAAGGCATGTGCCACCCTGCCTAACTTCTATTTATCCTTTTCTTAATGTGTGTGTGTGTGTGTGTGTGTGTGTGTGTGTGTGTGTGTAGATGCACACATGCCACTGCACGCATATGGAGACCAGAGAAAACTTCTAGGAGTTGGTTCTCTCCTTCCACCACTTGAATTCTGAGGATCAAACTCAGGTTCTCTGACTTAGCAGCAACCTGCAGAGTCATCTCTTTCGCACCTGTTATTTATCTTTATGTTCATTTAATTGTTACTGGAAACTTATCAGAATCCTAAACTTTCAACTTGCTTCAGAAAGAGATATTACCATATTACGTATAAGAACGCTGCCCATGCTAAAACTGATACAGAACATTCTATTATAGTTAGACATATTCTCAACACTTCTGATTTATATGAAGAACTTTGTAGTAAAGTTTTGCTCTAAAATGGAGCACTCATTTTACCTCCATTCTTCTTGTCGAAGATGAAGACGAAGACGAAGACGAAGAAGAAGAAGAAGAGAAGGAGGAGGAGGAAGAAGACGAGAAGAAAGAGAAGAAGTGGAGGAGGAGGAGGAAGAGGAGGAGGAGAAAAAAATGGAAGTGGAGAGATGGCTTGATAGTTAAAAGTAGTTTTCCCAGAGGATCTGAGTTTGATTCCCAGCACCCGTGTTGGGCTGCTCATAGCAGCCGGCACTCCAGCACTCCAGCATTGCATTCACATGTAGATCCCCCATATACATACACTTAATTAATAAAAATTTTAAATGTACTTAAAAGAAACTATAACATATAAAATGCAGTTATTGGCTAAGAATTGTTTAAATTGTTTCTATTATTTTAGTAGTAGTTGAGAAAGGAATACGTGTTTGACCTAGTTGATGGGGTAGAATTAAATTGATTTTTAAATTTCATAAAATTCTGCGGTACTTTTCCAAATTGTTAATATGTGTTATTGTGCATCATTTTTCTTCTTTAAAAAAAGAGTTGATATAATCAGTAGGAAGTGCAGGGCTCCTCCTTTTATTGTTCAACAGTTTCACACGCACACACACACACACACACACACACACAATGAATTTTGGTCTTTTTACCCTCCTGCTGTTCTCTGGTCTCCTCCCTCTCCTGTTGAAGCCCTTCTTCCCAACCTGTCCCCTCCCACTTCGATGTCTTCTTTCTGTGTGACACACAGAGTTGCTTGTATGAATACAGGTGAGATCCTCCTCTTTTAAATTCAGTTATTTTTCATTTGTTTTAGTTTCTGAATAATGAATATAATAGGGGCACAACATGAAAAGGAAGAGTCAAAAATTATGACAATTCAAGAAAAGTAGAATAAAATTTCAGCCTAAAATCCAGTCTGGATGTAAGGAACCGCATAGTACCATGCACTACAGGAGAGCATCACACTCAAAAGGAATGAGGGTGAGAAAGAAGTGATTTGTATCAAGGATGGCTTCACCTATGACACTGTCATCCTCAGGAACTATGGGGAACAACCCTGAAGATAACAACCTTGACCTCACCTTTCTCCTTTAGTGAGCAGAACCTAGTCAGAGACCAGAAAGCTAGACTACTACTGTAGTCCTGTTGATGTAGTCCACTGAGGTCAGAATCCAGAGCAAACGGCAAGCTAGGAAAACAGGATGGGATTTTACAGCGGTGAAAAGGATTCTAAACAATGCCTGACAAAATGAGCGAAGATAAATGTAAAATATAGAGCCAAGTTATTTCAGGAAAGGAAAAAGAGGCTCACATAGAGTCCATAAAATTCTTGCTCCTTGGGAAGAGCCAAGAACTTTGGATTTGTTGGCAGCACACTGGAAACTGAAGAAATGAGAGGAGTTGCACTCTGTAAATGGGCCAGATTGAACTCTCAACTGACTAAAGATGCATAATACAAACAGTGTATAAGAACAAAATATTGACCTTAGGCCTAGCATGTGCTTCCCATAACTAAACTATTGCGTTCATTTTCAGAAGCACACCTGACAAATTACATTCCCTGGCAATGGGTGTGGCCTATACAACTTTGAGATTACTAGGTACGTATTTTTAGGAATTTTTATTATATCAAATTGTTCAGTTTTTGCTATATTCATGGCACAAAAAAAATTAATAGGAGATTGCTTTGAAAAATACAGGAGGCAATTAATACAAAGAGAAACTGAGAGAATGCCAACCTGTTAATCAGAACATGCTCCTATTCCTCCTCCTCCTTCTCCTCCTCCTCTTTTTTTTGTATTTTTTTGAGGCAGAGTCTCCATGTAGCCCCAGCTCGTCTGGAACTCACTATGTAGACCAGGCTGGTCTCTTCCTCTCAGAGATCCACCTTCCTCTGCCTCCTGAGTGCTGAGATTAATGCCACGTGCTACCACACCTGATTACCAAAGATGTTTAATGTGATGTTTCTATCGATTTAGTTATCCTGAAAACAGATTGGCAAATCTGGAGGTAATGTACTCTTTTCATTACAATCTCTAACCTACCACAATCTATATTTCAAATTCATATTATGATTTACAGTGTTAGAACCTCTGACTCAGGGAGATGACTGAAAGCACTGATGAGGGAGGGATCAAGACTGCAATCCACATGACAAAAGAGTAAAAAATGTGTCTGGTTGTGATGCGAATCAGAGAAGTAATTTCATAGTTCAATCAGTGTGTGTAACTGCAATTAGCTTTTTCTTTTTTTGATTTATTTGATGTATATGAGTGTTTTGTTTGCATATATTTAAGTGCACCTGTGCTATGCAATGCTCACAAAGTATAGAAGTGACTGTCAGATCCCCTAGAACTGGAGTTATGGATGGTTGTTAGCTGCCATGTGGGTGCTGGGATCTGAACCCTGGTCTCTGTAAGAGTAGCCAGTGCTCTCAACTACAATTAACTTTTTTAACTGGAGAAAATTAGAGCACTTTTTAAATATATTGAGCAGTGATACAGTAGATAAGGAGAAATTTGTGGTGGAAAAGATAGCACAGTGAGCAGCAAGTCCACAGGCATCTTCCTGTTTCAAAAAGGAAGCCAGCCATGAGGTGGATGTATCTTTGAAAAAGCAAAATAAGGTGATATTATAGGTAGAAACTGGATTCTACCTATATACAGGATTTTTCTACTAAAGAATTTTACACAGAAGTTAGATACAATCTGCTACACATTAAAAAAAATAGTGCTGGGCCTAAGAGATGGCCCTCACTGCCTGCTCTTGTGGAGGACCAGGTGTCAGATTCCAGCATGACATGGAAGTTAACAACTATCCATTAACTCTAGTTCCAGGGGATCTGGTACCCTTTTCTGATCTTAACTGGCATTGCATGAATGGGTGCCCTTACATACATGCAGGCAATACATTTATACACATAAAATAACAATAATAAAATAAATAAGTAAATGGGCTGTCCATCAAACTATGTATGGCTAACAAAATGTGGCATATATACACAGTGGACTATTATTCAAATGTAAAGAAGATAGAAATTATGAAATCTGTAGGCAAATGGATAGAACTGGAAAAAATTACATTGAGTGAGTCACCCAGGCCCCCCAAAAGGCAAATCCTATATGTTCTATTTTCATATGTGGATCCTAAGTTCAAATGTGTGTGTGTGTGTGTGTGTGTGTGTGTGTGTGTGTGTGTTTTACCTGAAGTATATGTAGAAGCTAGGAAAGTGTAAATGATCCACTGGTAGATAGGATGCGCTTAAGGAAGAGAGTAGTGAACAATAGGTGAGATGAAAGTAGAAGGAAACATGGGGCAGAGGGGCTCAGGCAGGTAGTGGAGGGATGCGGATGGGACACAAGGGGCTGGGGAAGGCTTAGCCAAGATGAAGTTTGCTTGAAGAAGCTACTTGGGAACCTATGATCTTTCAATCCAAGTAAAACATATAAAAAGAGAAGACTGTAGAACACAAGAGATTTCAAAAGACAGAGGAGCATCAGAAGGTATAGCTCTAGTAAGGGTAGGAACCTGGATGGTATAGGGGGAGGAGGGCCAGGGCATGTGTCAATGAAAACTAAGACTAAAACAAAGAAGCAGCTTCATGAAACTCCACTAATTTGCAAGTGAATTAAGAATAAAAGATGTCTATTAACTCACTTTTCGGTCATTATAAATCTCATATTGATGTATCATTACAGATACTGAAGGTCACAAAATCATTTAGTATTTTTGCTCTAAATATTTTATCCTGAAGTTGTCATGCAAATTGAATAAATACTTTGAAATGGCTTGTAAATATCAGGATTCACAAAATTCTAAAGTTATTTTAATCTATTATTTTTATACAGGTAGAGATGATGATTTGTTGAAAAGCATGTTGAAATCAGTTAATGAGCTCATCTATGAAAAATTATTAGAGAAGTTTAATGTATCTAGCATATCACGTGTGTGTGTGTGTGTGTGTGTGTGTGTGTGTGTGTGTGTGTGTTTTAGGAGGAAATTATTCTGATCATGGTCAATAGTGTTTTACACAGAATCTAACAGTCATTGAATATTTTATAGGAACAATCCCTGGACCATTAATTTTTAGAGTTACAGCAAGTAGTTCTTGTAGTTATTGGGATATTACTCCATGTGGAGTCAAACGACGCTGTTGGATCTACAATAAATCAAGAATGGTCTACATATTGATGGGAATATGTAAGTGATATATATTGTAAAACTTTAGGTAAATAAAATTGTTTTCAGAAGTTGTAGTTTTTACAGTAAGATAATAATTGATCATGAGTAAGTACTTTGGTGATTAAAGGAGGCATATGCAATTATGTTGAAAATATTTTAGAAACTAGAACTACAGAATTTACACAAATATTTGAATTACTGTGAAAATACACTATATTTTTATTTCATTATTATTCTATATCATTCCTTAAGAAAGGGTGATGATTTGTAGAATTTCAATTTGATAATTTATTTTGCTTTTTTATATTTAGATATACGTTTATAGAGTCAACCGGTTTATCTTGTGAGCTTTTCCAGTTTTGCATATTAAATATTAGATAAGTGTAAATAAGTAAATAAGTGAAAATTTTCCACTGCTAAAGAGAATCAAGACACTGTTACCTCACTAAGTGTAAACCTGATCATGTCCCTTGTAGACCCTTGTTCTGGGCTGGTCATAAAGATCCAGGACACAGAAGCACTGAAAGTTACAGGCCTACTATTGTAGACTACAGTTCATGGCCTTCTTTAAGGGTAGTTCAGGCCCTGTTAAATTAGACTTCATGTTGGCCCAAGAAACTTGGAGCCCAGACTTATTTCACAAACCATTTGGCATATTCATCCCAGGGGAACCATGAAGCCAAATCAACTGAGTTAAACCCAGGCTTCAGAAGAGTAGATCAAGGCTCCGTAGAAAAGCCTTCCCAGTTCTTTGGCCCAATTGACTGAGGAAGAGTTTCCCTGATTAAAAACCTTAAGGGCTACATGGAGAGGGAGGGGCTCATGAGCCCCCAACCCTACCTGATGAGTTATTGACTGTTGGTGACTTCTGAGAGAAGGAGAGTTAGCTTTCTGTAAGAGTGAGGCACCTGCTAGATGGACCACACTGCAGTGCATGGTCCCACATCAGAGAGTATATGGGCAGCAGAAACCGGTCTCAGTGGGTTATTTAAAAAAAAAAGGATGTGAAAATTGGGGAGGTAAGTTAGGTGGGGGTAGATCTGGGTGGAGTTAGTGGAAGGAGTGTGGGTGAATAGGAGCAAAATACATTCATGAAACTCTCAAAGAATTAATAAAAAATATATATTTTAAAATCATAGGGGCTTTTTCTGAAGCATATACCCCAAACAGAGAGATAGGGAAACACTACAGAAAGTAAAGCTTCTGGAATGAATCCTAAAGAAATAGAAATTTAAGGGCTGCCTGCAACACAGTTCAAATTAATCCTTTTAAAGAACCTGAGGGAACTGCAAGGATAAAGTGACCTCCCTGGGTCATAGTTTCAGTCACCCATTACCATCTGTGGCCTGAAAATATTAAAAAGGAAAATACAGAAGAGAACAATTCCTGTTTTAAATTATGGGCCATTCTGAGTAGTGTAAGGAAATGTGCAGTAATATTTGTCTCTCTGAGAATGGGAGTCAGCTTGACCCAGCAGAGCCACATGGTGCACCTTCCCCCCACGCGCCACCCCCTGCATGCCAGGCAGCAGCCCCTCTTGGCTTTATTGTCATGGTATCCTTGTGCTTGTGTTCAGGAGACTGTGCTGCACGTTGTGTTCAGATAGCCTGTTCTATGGCTTTCCTACTGTGCCAATCCTCTTACAGGATTCATCACCCTGCTGTTAACACCCTGGTAGTCAAGCATCCATTGCATGAACATCCAGTTTAAAGCCATCCATCCCTGGCCTCCACAGTTCACATCCAGTTCCAAAGTTCTTATAATGTAAAATATGAGCCTTCCATTTTTGTAGATCCAAAGTCGTTGAGTATCACTCAGAAGTCCACATCCACAAGTTCATTAGAGGCTCATGAAAGCTCTTTCAGCCGTGAATCCTTGTTTTTTTAAAAAGCTACATTTGAAAAGTGTGAGACAGGCACAGGATAAGCATTCCTGTTCCAAAGGGAGAGGTGGAAAGGAGTGAAGAGGCAAGAAAGACTGAAACACAGCAGGCCAGATATTAAGTCTTAAAGCTCCAGGCGGGATATCCTGTGAACACGGTGGTGAAGGGTGGTCCCTCAGGTAGCCCTTGTCCTGATTATTGATTCTAGGATCCATGGTTTCTCTTTCGGTCTGACTTTGCACACCACCCACAACTTTCTCAGGCGATACTGTTGCTGACTGCTCTGAATGTCTACTGTCCCCACTACAGGTGGACTTCCAAAGCGTCACCTAACATTGCCCAATTGTTACGTCTGTTCTGTGAGGTCTCTGACCTTCAGCAGCTCCTGGCTGCTCTCCCTGGGTTTCCTTTGAGAATTTCGTATAAGCTGTCATGATGCATTTTGCTCTCTTGAACAACTCGGGTCTGTGGTCAGCATTGTGGCTCAAGTCTCAACCAGAGGTGCTGGAGTGAGCTCTTTACCTAAAAGTAGGAAGAGGAGTCCCATGTCTTGTTCCTCCCCAAGTCCCTTCCCTTGTCCTTTGTTCCTAGTCGTCCATGTTGCTCCCTACCCCACACTGGACAGCAAGGCTATTCTGAATGCTGAGGCTCAGCTTCTGAGGAATTCTGCCCTGCCAGGCACAAGCATGCATGTGCGCATGCGCGGCACGTTCAAAGATTTGCTCAGGGTACTTCAGGCCTTTTTCTCATTGTCCTAACGCATGGTAACTGACTCCTATTTGGTCATACTAATTTAATTAGCAAGTGGTTGCTGGGCTACACTTCCCCAAATTTGTTCTTCCAAACATTTTGTTTTGCTCTTTCCTTGGCCAGTCTATGAACTTACCAAGTCTTTCCATTCTGTTTCCTTTTGTTCCACTGTAATTCTGAATAAAAACAACCAATAATACCCATACCATATTCTTAATATTTTGTTGTTTGAAACTTTGCCCGCTCTCTCTCAATGTTAAGCAAATGTCTCACTGTTCTTTGAAGTCTTTGTTCTGTGCAGTTGCTTCAGCCTAGTCTTTGCTAGACGACAATAGAACACTATTCTGCCATAGACTTTCCCAGAGTAAAAGTTTTGTTTTCTGCCTCTTGCTCCCACCCAGTACAGAAAAGGGTCTCAAAGCATAATCTCCTGGTCACTTCCCCTAGGTTCTTCCCTCATGTACACATTTATCGATTCCCCCTTTCTTCAGCTATCAGGCTTATAAAGAGAAGATTTCGTTCAATGTGCTGTCTGCCTTTTCCCATTGTTGCTGAGTCATTTTCCTACTACAGCCATGCTTCTTTTGGAAGTACACCTGGGTTTATTTTTTTGTAATTTCTTATTCTTGCCCTCAAAAACTGCAACTGCAAGAGTTAATTATACAATTAAACATACATTACTATTTTTTTGTCTTATTATTACGTTGCAACTATACTAGAGGCAATTTTATTTTTAAAAATGATATTTATTTCTTAGGACTTAGGAAATATTGTTGTCATAAATGAAGAAGACTAATGTTTCTTAGTATCTTGTGAAATTGCTACATTAATTGACATTGTTGCTCTACAATATTTGACTCTAATTAACAGGGTTATTTACGTGTAAAGTTTGATTATACTTACATAATGCTTATAATGGAACTCCTGAAATTTGAAACATTTATGTTGTCATAAATGAAGAAGACTAATGTTTCTTAGTATCTTGTGAAATTGCTACATTAATTGACATTGTTGCTCTACAATATTTGACTCTAATTAACAGGGTTATTTACGTGTAAAGTTTGATTATACTTACATAATGCTTATAATGGAACTCCTGAAATTTGAAACTTAAAAATAAAAAAACCTAAAAAAGCAATTATATTTTCTATAAATTAGTGTGTTTATATGTTGGAAATGATGAACTGTTTTAGACTAAAGCTGCAAAAACTTTAAACATATTCCAGTTCCTATGGATAATTTTCAAAAATATGATTCATTTTTGTGTTTTCAAATGAATACATTTCATGAATTAGTAATATTTTGCATTTGGAGGCTATTTGACTGAGAAATACAAAAAGGTTTACAAGCATTTTTAATCTCCTTTAAGTAATTTGACATGTTTATAACATTCTATTTTATAATTAGGAAATAAATACCTTCAGAAATCAACTATAACTTCTTTTCTCTAGGTAAATGACTTTCTTTTTTCAATATGTTTAGATATGACTTGAATTTTTTTCATTCAGGTTTTTTTTGCAAACTCTGCACAATCACATTCACAGCTTTGGCACTCTCCAAATATGATGATTTGACAAAGGAAAGCATGGATAGCCTGCCCGTGTCCATTAAGAATATAAAAGCAAGCAGAAAAGGAAGGAAATAGCTTCTAACCAGCTGTGCACCGCGTAAGAATTCTACCTTTCCCTTTCCCTGCAGAATATCGTACCAATAACTTTTGAAATAACAATAGCGATGCAGCACATTTTAAAAATGTGCTTCATATGGTCACACTAATTTTACTGTATTTGGGGTATAATAAGGTAGTTTGTCTTTAATTGACTGATGGTATTATGGTCTGTATGGTCTTACCTGAAAGAAAAGATTGAGATGAAAATGTAAAAACAGGTTAATCTTTGCAGTGATTCCCTATTAGTTGTTGGACTCAAAGAATGGAGGATTAACTAGGGTTCTCATAGTTTGTTTTAATTTTTTATTTCTGAGAATATCATACATGTATAAAACTAAATATAATTAAATTTACCTCGCTCCCATCTTTCCCCTCGTCCCTCATATCCTTCCAACACGCCCCCTTCCCAATTTCACATCGTTTTCTTGTCTTGTAACCCACTACATCCAGTTAGGTCTGTCCATGTATGCATGTGTACAGTGCCATCCACCAGAGCATGGGAATCCTATTGTCTGACTTTTAAAAATTATATTTATTTGTTACGTGTGTGTGTGTGTGTGCGCGCGCGCACGTGCGTATGCATGCCATAGAGTTTCTATGGAGATGTGAGACAGTTTGGGGGAGTTGTTTCTCTCCTTCACCATGTTGGATCCAGAGACTGAACTTTGATAATCAGACTTGTTGGCAAGCACCTTACCTACTGAGTCACCTAGCCAAACCCTATAGTCTCTTTTTCTTACTTTTCATATGGGAGACTGATATTTGTTTCTCAATATTTCCATAATTACATCGGATTTTTCCATCCAGTTCATATAATGGAAATTTTAAATTTAAATTTTAGTATTTGAGATTTTTTGTAGATGGGTGTCATGTTTACATCGCTTCTGCTCTCCCCTACACCTCACACTCTCCCATGTTCTCCCTTCACTCCCTCTCGATATCCTGACTTCTTAAATTATTGTTACATATATACATATAAAAACACACAATGCAATGAGTCCATTTAGTGGTCCTAGTATGGATATGTGTTTAGGGCTTTGCCACTTGAGCCTGGATATTCTATCTGGAAAGCTCGTTCTTGGAAAAAATTGATGCTCTCTCATCAGTTATTGCTTACCTATAGCTCTTCATCTAGAGGTAGGACCCTGAAATTTCTCCCATCCACATTGGCATGTCAACTTGTATTGTCATTATACAGGTCTTGTTTAGGCAACAATTTTGTTGCAATTTCACGGGTGCAGCTTACCTGTCTTATCTTGAGGACGCTATCTAGCAAAGGGGATCCTGGATTTCCAGCTCTTGCAGTCTTTCCATTCCCTCTTCTGTGAAGTTCCCTGAGCCCTAGGCAGAGGAGCTGCAAGTTGGATGCATCACTAGGGCCTGGGCACCACACCTTCCCTTATTCTCTTCATTTCGACCAGCTATGGATTTCTGTAATGGTCTATCTGTTGCAAAAAGAAGCTTCTTTGATGAGTCGTGAGAGCTACACTCATCTGTGAATATAAGATAAGCATTTAGAATATAGTTACAAATTATATTGGTTTAAGGTGGCAGTAGTAGGCTCATCTCTAGAGTCTATGACCACTCCAATCACAGGGATTTACCTAGGTTTACAGTAACATGTGAATTAATTTCTGTTAGTCGGCCTTAAGTCCAACTAGACAGGTATTGGTTGCCTTCAAGATAAAAATGCCACTACTGTACAATTGTGGATCTCTTGCTGGGCTGGTCACTGCTATGGTTGATAGGCTTTACAGCTGGCTAGGACTACCAATTGCTTTTCTCCCTTGGCCACTTGCATTATACCTTCCGATATTATGAGAAATAGTCCTCAGGGAGGGGGGCTTCCAGACATATAATTAAAGTCATATTTGTTTTCCAAAGAAGACCATGGTAAACCATTTTATAAGTCTAAATTATGTTTATTGACAACATGACAAGGAAAGATTTCTCCTAAAATTTTTCTATTAACTAGCCAATTTGCAAGACATTTTCTTGCTGCTTTTTATTTTAATAGGCATCGAATTCAATGTCATCATATATCTCTACATATTTACCTTAACCTGAGTTCTATCGACAGTGCCTGATGACCTGGGTTGATATCCCTTTTTGATATCCATCAATGGTTAATTACAACAATTTCTTGTGAAAATACATTTACATTTGAATATAGAATATGTGTCAATCTTTTATGGGAATTTTCTTAAAATGCGCTTTTAATGAAGTTTTAAATTCTAATTCCTGGTATCACAATTCCTTTAATCATTAAATTTTTTCAAATACTAGACAAAAATTATTTTTCTACAACAAAAAAAGGAAAGTTTTCTTCAATGTTCCCTTCTCTGTGAAAAGTGATAACTGACAACCTTTTTAATCACCCTGATTTACATCGCTGCATGAAAGGGTGACCACCGTCAGCACAGCAGAGAAGAGAATGAGGCAGAAAGTCTTACATCATGCTGCGTGGTAGCACTCCTTAATGCTAACATTTTCGAATATCTATGAACTAGTTTTACCATGAAAATTTAATTGACGATTTGACTCTTTTTTTTTTTTTTTTGGTTTAAACCTGCAGGCTACCAGAGGTTTTGAGGGTCAATGTCTCTCCTGTGAAGATTTTCAGTTTGTTGCTGTGCTAAGCTTTGAGAAGAGAACAATGATACCTTAGTGGAAAGAGGCTCTTTGGATCTGTATTTTCTTAATAAAATACATCCTTAGCAAACATTTCTGATCATGTTTTGTGGATTATGATTTTTTTAAGTTTTGTGTGTGTGCATACATCTGTGTGTGTACAAATGTGTGCATGCTGTGGTGTGTATGTGAAGAAGTCTCTCCTGCCATCCTACAGGATACAGGGATCGAACTCAGGTTGTCAGGCCTATGTGCAAGTGCCCCTAATGACCAAGCAATCCTACCAGCCCAGGTTTAGAGTTCCAAAATGTCATTTTATAATTTAGATTTTTCACAAGAATTAAAGAAGAAAATTCTTAAATTGCAGCATTTATAATATCCTGCATTCTAAATACTATTCAAATAATTTTTAACTAGATAATATGGTAAAACACTTTCTTTTATTACATGTGACCCCGTCTCTTCTAAAGACAAAAAAGGGTTCTAATAAAAATTGTTAATATAGTCATTGGGTTTTGGGGTTTTTTGGATAGGGTCTCGCCTGTCCTAGCCTACCTGGAAGTCACTATGTTGACCAGGTTGACCTTGATCTCACAGAGATTCATCTGCCTCTGCCTCCCAAGGGCTAGGATTAAAGATGGGCACTTTTCCCTTACAAGGAAACTGATACATTCTGTCATCTGTGTCAAGGCCCATCATGTCAGCTAGTGTCACTAGACATCCCTAGTGCAAGTACATCCATTGGGGTCTAGTCAGTCCATCCAGTCACTCCCTTTAAGAAGATCAGCTCTTCCTCATCCAGCAGTGATCAGCTGCCAATAATTTTTCAACTAATTTGGGACCTGCTACCCCTTTCTACAGGTCTGTGCTGGTTTTGTCTGCTTGAGTTTGCATGGGTCTTGTGCATGCTGACACCATAGCTGTAGGTTAAAATGAGCAAGGTCACAGAAGCTTATAGAATTCTATTTCTGTATGGTTACACACACCCTCAATAACTCTTACAACATCCCCCTCTTTCACAATGTTCCCTGCACCCTGAATGGATGCAGTTTAATATAGGAGTCCTGTCCAAGGAACCAGACTCTACAGACTCTTTTTATCAATGCTTTGGTCATTTGTGACCTTTTGTGTTCCTGGCCCACTGTTACATGAGGAAGATTCATTGATGAGCCTCTAGAGATGCATTAGTGTTCTCTTTATCCCTTGTTCTATATTCTGTGAGCTTTAGGTGTAGAGATTGCATTGTAGATGTGCCACTTAGGTTTGGGCAAATCACTGACAATCTCTGTGTATGTGGAACTCTGTAATAATCTCTGTCTATTGCAAAAGAAGTTTCTTTGATGAGTGGTGACTGTGATATTTGTCTATAAATATAAGGATACCTATTTTGTACATAGTACACCCAAGGCTCATGAAGCATAGTGGACAAGGGACATACAGAAAAATAATACATCCCTCCACTCTCACCAGTGAAGTTTCCTTATACAACAGAGTGCGATGTGCACAGGGGACCACAACGGGTCAAGTTTTAAAGAATAAGAGGTTACAGATTATGTATCCTTGGATAGGAATCCTATATTGAATCTCACCCACCCATGGCTTAGGGACTATTGTGGAAGAGGGGGCAGAAAGATTGTAAGAGCCAGGGCTGGTTCATGAACACAGGGGAACAGAGGCTGTCAGGCCACAAGAAGCTTACACATGTGAACTTGTGGCAATGGCATCAAGCATGGGACCCATGCCAACTCAGTTTAACAGAGGTCCAGAGGGGAGGAGAGTAGGCCAGTCCTAGACTGAGAAATGTTGGAGGCGCTGCTGGGTGGAGGAGAATATGCCTTACTTGGGATCTCTGAATGGACTAACTGGACACCAGAGAATGGGTTAGCACTGAAAGACATCTAGGTCAGGTACTTTCCTGGATGGGACATGCCATGTGGCAGAGTGCGTGGGGTCTTGTGTAGCATTGGGGGAGCAGGCTGGGGGAGGGGATCTGGACTTGATTGAAAACTGTTGTATAAAATTACAAAAGCTCAGTAAAAATTTTAAAATAACCAAACAAAAAAATAATCACATAATAATCTCAATAGACACAGAAAAGGCTTTTGAGAAAATACAACATGACTTCATGATAAAGTCCTAGAGGGAGTTTGACTAGAGGGAACATACCTCAAAATAATTAAGACTGTTTATGACAAATCCACACACAACATCATTTTAAATGGAGAAAAACTAAAAATTAAAATCAGGAATAAGACAAGATTGTCCACTATCTCCACTCCTTTGCAATATAGTACTTAAACACATAGCTAAAGCAATAAGAGAAGGAAATTAAAGGGATACTATTTGGTAAAGAAATTAAATTATCACTGCTTGCAGATGATATTGTACTAAAGAGAGATCAAATTTTCTACCAGAGGAGTCTGGACAAATGGTTCAGCAGTTAAGAGCATTGGCTGTTCTCACAGAAAATCGGAGTTCAATTTCCGGTATCCACATGACAGCTAACAACTGTTCATAATTCCAATTCCAGGGGATCCACCTCCCTCTTCTGACCTCCATGGGTGCACTTAAAAACATGCAGGCAGTACTCTCATACACACATACACACATGAACCAAAATAAAACAAAAAACTTCAACCAAAAATCTAGAAATAATCAATACCTTCAACAATGTCAGGTTACAAAATCAGTAGTCTTTTTATAAACTAATAGTAAGCAGTTGGAGCAAGAGATCATTAAAAAGTCCCATTCACAATAGCATCAAAAAAATCAAGAAATAAACCTAACCAAAGACACTAATAATCTCTACAATGAAATCTTTATTTGGGGAAGACTTTAGAAGATGGAAAAACCTCTTGTGATTACGGATTATAAGAATCAATATTGTGAAATTACCATCCTACAAAAATCAGTTTATAGATTCAATGCAATCCCAATCAAAATCACCATGATGTTCTTCACATTAACAGCAAAAAGAAAAATATCTATAATACATATGGAAGCTCAAAAGACTTTGGATAGCCAAAACAATGCAGAGAAAAAAGAAAAAATCTGGAAAGATTAAGACATCAGGTTTCAAACTATATTATAGAGTGATAGTAATAAAAACAGCTTCGTGGATCTAAAACAGACAACACAAATAAACAAACAAAACAAAAAATAAAAAAAAAAACAGGCATGTAAATCTAAGGAACCAAACAGAAGACCCAAACATGAATGCAATTGTAGCAACCTGATATTTGACAAAGATACCAAAAATACACACTGGAGGGGAGGCAGCATCTTCAACAAATGCTGATGGAACACTGGATCTCCAAGTGTACCAGAATGAAATTAAACCCTTATTTAATACCCTACCCCCAAATACCTCAATGTAAAACATGAAATGTTAACTAAAACTATTGGAAGAGAACACTGGCAGTGTT
This sequence comes from Eospalax fontanierii, assembly GCA_035773235.1. NCBI lineage: Eukaryota > Metazoa > Chordata > Mammalia > Rodentia > Spalacidae > Eospalax > Eospalax fontanierii. The sequence continues at coordinate 37,412,285 of CM069527.1, forward strand.
CTCTTGACGTCCAAGAAAGAACTTTCTAAATCCCTTCATGAAAACATGAAAATGCCATTCAAATGGATGGAACTACCATTAAATTAAGAGAGGTAACCCAGACTCAGAAAAATGAGGGATGCATGTTCTCTCTCGCTTTTCGTATCTAAGCTCCACATCCTGAGATATGTGAATGCATGTTGAAGTCATCTCAGGAGCCTGGACAATAGAAGGAAACATGGAGTGTGAGGGAAAGAAGCATTTTTTTGGAGGAGTGGAGGGGAGTCATAGGACATGTGTTACCAGAGGGGAAAGAGGAAATGGGAGTACTGTAACTGGGGATAGAAAAGAGAGGGTTATCCAGGGGAACAGAGGAAAGAAAAAGAATAGTTAGCTAGTACGGAAAACCAAAGGTAAATGTATTATTTCATAAGCACACTGAAAAATATACATATGATATATACTTGAGTGAATGTTCATAGCTGAAAGCTACATAACAAAAATTGCTGCAGAGTGGCAAGCAAGGGAAATCTATATATGTAGCAATAATAAAGAAGAGAACAAGAAATTGTGAGGCAAAGGGGAGCAAATGGGAGAAGTTGGAAGGGGCTGACCAGAAATAGTGTAAATGTAGTGCTCATTTATGAAATTCTCACAAAGAAATTAAAAAATAAAATAAAACATTGGCTTACATTTTTTTCCAGTGCTGTGCACATTATGAACACATCAGTTCTCCACAGCAATTCTCTACAGTGCAGATATCGTCTCCTAGTAAATATTTGTCCCTTGGCCACATGGAATGGAACGTGCACATTGGTTGTTGATGTAGCTTACTGCAGCTGATGGATTTAGAGAAAAGGAAAAGGCCAGTCAGCGTGGGTTAAGGAAATAGGATCAAGGATGATTGATCAGAAAACACCAAGTTCCTGGAGTTGTTGGCACACTTCTTCACTTCAGCGAGTCCTCGCCAGTGAGGAGGAATGGAGCAGGAGTGGAACCAGAGCAAGTGGAGCCCATGAGGCACAACCTGCAGAATAAAGGAAGTCTGGAAGAAACATGCTTTTTGGATAAAGCTGAATTCATGAAAGGAATTAGAGGGGACAGTGAGTGTTGCAGTAGTCAGGATGACTGGAGTAATAGTGAGTGGTTTCAAGGGTAGAATACAAGGCACTTGGAATCAGGCTAGTGATAGAGCACTTGCCTAGGATATAAAGGCCTGGATCTGATCCCTAGTTCTGCAAAACAAGCCAACAGAAAAACAAACAAAAAGGATAGAAAATGGATATGAGAGGGGAGAGACAAGAAGAGAGAAACAGGTAAGGATTAATCTTGATTCCTGTGTTACTGGTTTACATGCTTTGATACAGAGTGCTAACAGTATAAAAGAATTATGTTCAGTTCTGTAAATGCTAACCTCGCAGTGCAAATAAGTCAGATATTTGAAAATACAGACCTAAAACTCAAGATAAATTCAAATGGAGTTGTAACTGGGGGATTAATGTTTGAATGAATGTTTTATCCTACAAAGAAAATAAGTTGTTGTAAACCAGTGAATTTTGAGGAACATATAAGACTAAGAGAAAGGGCTGGAGAGATGGCTCAGTGGTTAAGAGCATTGACTGCTCTTACAAAGGACCCCAATTTGGTTCCCAGCAACCACATGGCAGCTAACAACTGTCCATAACTTCAGTTCCAGGGGAATCTGACTGCTTCTTCTGACCTCTGCAGACATTATATGACACAGGTGCACTTACACACATGTAAGCAATACACTCATACAAAAAATATAATAAAACATTTTTAAAACCTGAAAGGGAGAGATAAGAAGAAAGACTCAAGTTAATATACTAAAGCAAGGTAAAATTATATATGAGACAAGGGGAGAACACAAAACTGCTACATGTTTCTGAGAGGTTAGGAGAAATAAATCATCAAAAAAGACAGGACTTAGTAACAAAAACTTTGCTGATAATGAGATAGAGGTAATTTCAGAAAAACTGAGCAGAAGCCAAATGATAACATGTTAACAATGCATTGTAGATATCAAACTGAAATAAACATCTATAATAGCAACTGCTTACAGAAGAAAAAAGACAGAGGTTGGATGCAGTATTTAAAGTTCAAGATGGGGTAGAAAACATGATAATTTATGTCATTACCATTGTGATGAGTGTGAGCAAGACTGGTAAGAAGGATCCAGGAAAAGAAACTGAAGTCTAGAAGAAAGAGCACAATTAATAGATCTAGATTATACAAAGGAAAGAAAAATAAATCCAATAATCATAAAGAAAAAGTGTTTTTTCCTATGTGACAGAAGATACAAAGGAAAGGGTAGGATAGGTCCAGTTCCATGCTCCATCACATAGCATGACACCTTCAACTACTTTCTTGAATTTTGTTTCCAATTCACTGTCCTTCCTTGTAGAGAGCTGCAGATTGCCGCGTCTTAAAGATGGCGCCTGCTTCCACCTTCCACCATCCCGAAGGTGAGTGCTCTCTGGAGCAAACAGCTCCATAATTGGCTGTGGCTGAGATCTGGCCCTGCTTCCGCCTGCGTGCGCCTATCTGCTTTCACCACATGGTAGTTTGGGGTTGGCTGGCAGGAGGGGATTTAACTCTGTGGTGGGCTTTCCCCGGGGAGAGAAGTTAAAAAGTTAAAAGGCAAAAAGGTTGTTCAAGGTTCCTGAATAAACTGCATAGAGAAGAGTCTGGTTGGTGTTGCGTCTTCCTTACTGGACGAGACAGACGCAACAAATGGTGGCCTGTACGGGGAGCTTCTTCAAAGGACTCAGAACTTTTTGCAGTCAGGGCAGTGCACTGGAAAAGTCCTCAGGTAAAATGAGGATCCACGATAAAAGTGGGAAAGTCCTCAAGTAGATTGGGGACCCGCGACAAAAGCGGGGTGCTTTGCTCCCTCTGTAGATGGAGCGGGGAGAGTTGGGAGATTGTAGTGAACCAAAAGTAAAAACGGGTTTTTATATGATCTTTGCTATAGGGATGGGCTTTAGTTTTGTATTCTGGTACCTCATTTTTGCCTATTTTTGTAGAGAGTGTACAAGAGGTACCCAGAAAAACGTTACGGGAAATATTGGTTCTCACCCAATTTTTTTGGCTCTAAATGAGCTACTTCGTTCTAAGAATTTGGAGCTTGGGAAAAGCACTTTGGAGAGATTCCTGGAGGACTGTGATACCATTGCACCTTGGTTCGCGGTATCTGGAAGCCTCACGATCCCTTCATGGGAAAAGCTAGGGAGAGATCTGGACTTTGCTGCCGATCAGGGAACTCTGAGAGGAGGAGTGCGACCTATTTGGAAACTAGTAAAGGGCTGCCTTGAGGACCAAAAGTGTGGTGGAGCGATAGAAAATGGACAGGCAGCTTTGGGAATGTTACAAGAGGAAAAATATGAGAGCACGAGTAGTGTTGGGGATTCAGAGATTATAGACTCCGAAGATGAGTCGCAAGCGCTCATAAAACAAGTGGAAAAGGGAAAGATGGAAGGAGAGGACGGGGGTGAAGCTGTACCCTACAGAACAATGCCTTCTGCTCCTCCGTATTACGAGGAGGGAGGAAGTGGTTGTTCGGGGCAGCCCTTCTGTCCCAAAGTGTGGAGAGAGGTGTGATCAGAATTACACATAGCCTATCCTGTGTTCCAGGACCCTCAGGGGAATAGATATGAAGAGCCATTGGACTTTAAAGTTATCAAGTCCCTGGCTGAATCTGTAAGAACATATGGAATTAATGCCTCTTTCACTGTGGTCCAATTAGAAGCTTTACATACACACTGCATGACTCCCAGTGACTGGGCGGGGCTGGCTCGTGCATGTCTGAGCCCGGGGCAGTACTTAGATTGGAAGTCATTCTTAATTGAGTATGCTAATGAACAAGCTGCCGCTAATCAAGCCGCAGGGCAGCCAGCTTGGGACAGAGATATGTTATTAGGACAGGGTCATTTTGCCAATCAACAGACCGGCTATCCAGTTCAGGTGTTTGAGCAAATTAACCAAATTGCCATAAAAGCTTGGAAATCCTTGCCTAATAAAGGAGAAGTGAGTGGAAACCTTACAAAAATTTTACAAGGCCCGATGGAGCCTTTTTCAGATTTCGTTGCCCGTCTGGTGGAGGCTGCAGGAAGGGTATTTGGCGATCCAGACACTGCCATGCCCCTGATTAGACAATTAGTGTATGAACAATGCACCAAAGAGTGCAGAGCAGCCATTACTCCTTATAAAAATAAAGGATTGGAAGCCTGGATGAAAGTGTGTAGGGAGTTAGGGGGTCCCTTGACCAATGCAGGCTTACCTGCAGCGGTAGTCCAGTTGACTCAAAATAAAAGAGAAAGTTCTGGCGCTTGCTTTAGGTGAGGCAAAATGGGGCATTTAAAGCGACAATGCCCTGAAAGAGGAGGTGTAACTGATACTGGAGGAGGGCAGTGCCTCAAACAACCCGGATTATGCCCAAAATGTAAAAAAGGAAAACATTGGGCAAATGAATGTCGCTCTGTAAAAGATATCAATGGGCAGCCATTAATTAAAGGTTGCAGTGGCGCTCATCCAAAAAACGGCCAGCGGGGCCCCCACCTTCAGGGCCCGCAAATATATGGGGCAATAGAGAATCAGAAAGAGGAACAGCATCAGGAGAGATGGCCGACCCTCCGTCATCCCAAAGACCGAGGAGAGCCACTGCGGGTTCAGCAGGATTGGACATCCGTTCCACCACCCGGCTCGTACTGACTCCCCAAATGCGGGTCCAGTTACTAGAATCAGATTTTCAAGGACCCCTGGAGCCAGGTACAGTTGGACTTCTCATAGGAAGATCTTCAACAGCCTTAAGAGGCCTTAGAGTTCACCCAGGAGTGATTGACCCAGACTATACTGGAGTGGTAAAAACTATGGTTGAGTCGCCTAAAGGCATTACAGCCATTTCTCCTGGAGACTGCATAGCTCAGCTGATACTCTTGCCTAGCCTACATGAAAAATTTGCTGCACAAGACAAAGAGAGAGGGAAAAGCGGTTTTGGATCTACTGGAACAGATTTAACCTTTTTATCCTTGGATTTGGATCAGAGGCCAGTTTTAGAGCTGATTGTAGATGGCAAAAGGATCCTAGTGTTGCTAGATACAGGGGCAGATAGAAGTATTATTGCAAAAAAGGACTGGCCTGCAGGCTGGCCGTTACAAGCCTCATCTCAAACTTTACAAGGTTTAGGTTATGCAAATGCTCCAGATATGAGTGCAAGACAGTTGCAGTGGAAGGATCAAGAAGGACACTCTGGGGTGTTACAACCCTATGTGTTAGAACTTCCTATTTCCTTGTGGGGAAGGGATCTTTTAAAAGATATGGGGTTTAAGTTAAGCAATGAGTACTCCCCTATTTCTCAAAAAATTATGAAAGACATGGGATTTCATCCCAGCTTTGGAATGGGACGACAGCTACAAGGAAAAAGGAGTCCCATTCCAGTACCACAAAGAAACCCTCGACAAGGCCTGGGTTTTTCCTAGGGGCCGCTGAGGAGGGAATACCCATTACATGGAAAACAGAGGAGCCAGTATGGATTCCTCAGTGGCCTCTATCCTCTGAAAAGCTGAGTGCTGCAAAAGAACTTGTGGCAGAACAACTGTCTTTAGGACACATTAAACCATCAGTGTCACCTTGGAATACACCTATTTTCGTAATAAAGAAAAATTCTGGAAAGTGGCGACTATTGCATGGTTTACGGGCCATTAACCAGCAGATGCAAGTCATGGGCCTGGTACAAAGAGGTCTGCCTTTGCTTTCGTCCTTGCCTGAAAGTTGGCATGTTATTGTAATTGATATTAAGGATTGCTTTTTTTCAATTCCCCTGCATAATAATGATAGTGAAAGATTTGCCTTTACTGTCCCATCTTATAATCATGAAGAGCCAGATCAGAGATTTGAGTGGGTAGTTTTGCCACAAGGCGTGGCCAACAGCCCCACTATGTGCCAAATGTATGTAGGGGAGACTATTGCTCCATTAAGGAGAGAGTTTCCTGATTTGAGATGCATTCATTATATGGATGATATTTTATTGGCTGCTAAGGGGGAACAAAGGTTGGAACAGGCCTATGTAATGTTAGTTAAATTACTTGAAAAGAAAGGATTGTTTATTGCCCCCGAAAAGGTACAAAAGGAACAAATAGTCAATTATCTGGGCGCCAAGATTAAAGCCACACAAATTATCCCACAAAAATTGGAATTAAGAAAAGATAGATTAAAAACGTTAAATGATTTTCAGAAATTATTAGGGGATATAAATTGGATAAGAAGTTATTTAAAACTGCCAAATTATGAACTGAAACCTTTGTTTAGTATGTTAAATGGTGATTCAGCCTTAGATTCCCCCAGGCAATTAACTGAGGAAGCAAGGAAAGCGTTGCACAGAGTAGAAGATGGATTACAACATGCCTTTTTGCAACGGGTTAAGGCAGATCAAGCTATAGCCTTATGTATTCTTCCTACTTATTCTCAGCCCACAGGATTGTTGTGGCAGGAGGGGCCATTATTGTGGGTTCATCCTAAGCTATCTCCTGCAGAATCTATTGAATATTACCCCACTACAGTGGCTAGGATAGCTTTGAATGGCCTCCAACAGTGCCTACAATATTTTGGGATCGCTCCCACTACAATTATAGTGCCTTATTCAAGCCACCAAATAAAGATTCTTTGTGCTACAGTTGATGATTGGGCCATATTAAGATGTGGGTATGGTGGAGAGCTGGATAATCATTACCCAAAACATCCATTGATGGGTTTTTTAAAGGAACATCCTGTTATTTTTCCCAGGATAACGTCGTCTCAACCCATTATGGGGGCTCCAAATATCTTTACAGATGGATCCAAAACAGGATGTGGAGCCTACATGATTGAGAAACAAAAGCCTGTGATGCGGCAGTTTCAGCCCGGCTCCCCACAGTTAATTGAGTTAAGCATAATTATAGAAGTATTTAAAGATTGTACCTTTCCCTTTAACTTAATATCTGATTCAGCTTATGCCGTTAATGCAGTAAGAGTTTTGGAAGTGGCTGGACCAATTAAGAACTCTAGTCCGGTCTGTCAGCTTTTTCAACAATTACAGACTTTAATTTGGCAAAGACAGGCTTGCTTTTTTATCCAACATATTAGGGCTCATACAGGCCTGCTAGGACCTTTGAGTGCAGTGAATGATAAAGTAGATTTGTGGACCAGAATGGAATGTATATTTTTAAGCTCCACTATAGAAAGGGCAAAATGTTTTCATAACAGGTTTCATGTGAATGCCCGAGCCTTACAACAAAAATTTCACCTGTCTCGAGCAGATGCTCGACAGGTGGTGCTGGATTGTTCTCAATGTGTAACTTTTCACCATCCACCTAATATTGGAGTTAACCCACGCGGTTTGCTCCCTTTAAAGGTTTGGCAGATGGATGTGACACATATTTCGGAGTTTGGAAACCAAAAATATGTTCATGTATCTGTGGATACCTGTTCAGGTATTCTACACACTACACCGTTGACAGGAGAAAAGGCATGCAATGTCATAATTCATTGCTTAGAGGCCTGGGCTGCATGGGGCAAGCCCCAACAGCTAAAAACTGACAATGGACCAGCCTATACGGCTTGCAGTTTTACCTCTTTTTGCCAGCAGATGGAGGTACAGCTTTTTCATGGCTTACCATACAATCCTCAGGGACAAGGCATTGTAGAACGTGGTCATCGCACATTAAAAGAATGTCTTCAAAAACAAAAAGGGGGAGTAGGCCACGGCCGCACCCCAAGGGAGAGAGTTCCCTAGCTTTGTTTACTATAAATTTTTTGAATTTGGATCCTCAAGGCCGTTCAGCAGCGGATAGACACCAGGACCATCATGGCCCTGCAAAAGGGATGGCTAAGTGGAAAGATGTATTAACGGGCCTCTGGCGTGGGCCTGACCCCATGCTGACATGGGCACAAGGATCTGTTTGTATTTTTCCACAGGACCAACAAGATCCAGTATGGGTACCTGAACGCCTGGTTAGAAGAATTCAGCATGAAGAATCTCTTAAAAGTCAGCATGACAATACCTCTGCTTCCAGCCCTGATGAGCCAACTAGGGAAAATGAAACCGAGATGGGGAATCCTGTCGGTGTTTCCAAAGCCAATGCCGAATTGGACACTTGATTTTAAAGACACCCTAAAAGAATTGCTATGAACCATCTAAAAAAGTGGGCGGGAATGGGAGTGTTAGCAGGTCTCCTGATTATGGCCTCCCTGGTCTGCCTGTGCTGTATATGTAAGATTAGAGCCACACAAAAGCAGAATGCAGCTATGATCGTTCAGGCCTTTACAGCCGTAGAAGCTGGACAGTCCCCCCAAGCATGGCTAATCACCACGAAAAGTTAAGATCTACCGAGGACGGGATGCGAGGCTAAGCACTGCACAAGGTTTCGCCTGCTGGTGTTTAAGCGTTTCCTTGGAAGACATGTCTGGTTGCATGAAGGTGGTACCCTTAGCTCCTTCCCCTGGGAAAATTGGTACGGGATGGGTCTGGGTCACCGCAGGTGATGAATCTGTGGGTGTCTCCAGGACATAATCCCAATTGTGCACACCAGGGATCAGACCTCTATCTTCGCCCATTTCCGCTATGTTATATAAAATAAAAGGGGGAGCTGTAGAGAGCTGCGGATTGCCGCGTCTTAAAGATGGCACCTGCTTCCACCTTCCACCATCCCGAAGGTGAGTGCTCTCTGGAGCAAACAGCTCCATAATTGGCTGTGGCTGAGATCTGGCCCTGCTTCCGCCTGTGTGCGCCTATCTGCTTTCACCACGTGGTAGTTTGGGGTTGGCTGGCAGGAGGGGATTTAACTCTGTGGCGGGCTTTCCCCGAGGAGAGAAGTTAGAAAGTTAAAAGGCAAGAAGGTCGTTCAAGGTTCCTGAATAAACTGCATAGAGAAGAGTCTGGTTGGTGTTGTGTCTTCCTTGCTGGACGAAATAGACGCAACACTTCCTGATGTGAAAGAAAGCTTTATGTAAAGTTATAAAGAAGCCAAAGGTAAGCAGGACCACCTAACTTATCCCCACACAGATTGAATTAGTAAAAGGAAGTTAAAGGAGCCAGGGCTTCAATCCCAACTGACCCCTGAGGAACAGATCCTCAAATGACCTTGAAAACCTTGGTTAATTTGGGCCAACGGTATGGTCTTAAACACCCCAAAAGAAAGTATAACCAAATGAAATGGGAATTAAATTCATTCCCTAGAGGGTTCTTTGTCTCGTTCATAAAAGAATTTAAAAATGGACCCAAACAGAAGTTTTAGGACAATTTTATTAGAATTTAAAGAAAAACTCTCAAGGCAGGCAAGATGGGAATCTCAGCAGGTGCTTTGAGGAGGAGAATGGAGGGGAGAAGGAAAGAAGCCCATGAAGCTATGCAGGTTAGGGCCTGCATGGAGGTCAGATTGTGACTAACTGGTAGTCACATAGCTGAGAAAAGGAAAGTTTAGAGAAAAAGTAAAGAAATATAAGATGCTAGGGCAGCCCAAAGTATGAAAAGAAGTGTGTTTAGAAAAGGAACGTGAAGGAAAAAAGGAGAGATTATGCTTTTCTGAAAAATTCAGAAGAGCAGGCAGACTTAGGGAGACCTACATGTCTGTGGCTGGATCCAGAAGCACTGCACTGGAAGGTGGGATTCCTGGCAGGAAAAGTTCACTATATCATTAACACACTAGGTAGTCCACCCATCTATTTAGCATAATTTAAGGTGGACCTGCCTTTCTAGGGGTGGTCCTATGATCAGATGATTGGCCAATAAAACTGAAAAGGTGGGTCATCCAACCAATAAACTACAGATTTTATAGTCTTGACCAGTTAATCTTAAGGGTTAATCTTATGCTATTCTAACACAAAAATTAAAGTGATCATTGTATTTCTTTAAAGCCAAGAAAGTGTGCCTCCCAGACATTAGACTTAAAAGTTCATAGGAGTTGTTATTTAGAAAACTCTCACTAAGATTTTCTCCATGATAAAATACTACTCAAGTATAAAACTTCAGATTGTGGACTAATTCAACACTAGAGTGCCACCTGCAGCCAAAAAGGACAAGTCCACTATTGTTCTTATCAAAATTAAATAATGACTAAATTTCTTCTTGCTCTATCTAGAAGCCATGTTAAGAGGGAACTCAAACTGATTCTAGCCATTCCAACTATCAAAATATCTGAAAAGCAGATCCTGTGTCCAGACATCATGGTCAAATGGAAAATGAGGAGATACCTGTGATACCCTAGGTAAATAGGTTAAAGCTAACTTTTTTGCTGTTTGAATAGACTTAAAATTTGCCTGTGCATTCTTGCTCAACCCCTCCTCCTAAGGACATATCTGGAAAGAAGATAACTCATAAATTCTAGGAACTGGCCTGATCAGTAATCCCGATACACCCTAATCTTGGAGGGAAAGCTGCAAATAACTAATCACTTAATCTGCTTCTGTACAATAGTAACAGTAATGCAATGGGAAATTTTTTACATACTGTAAAATATCTGATTCTTTAAAATGATTCTCTAAAAAATAGCTAAATTGTAATCAGTTGCTATAAAAGCTTCTTTCCAAGCTCAACTGGTTCGCTTGCTCTGGAGTCAAGTGGCCCAGCTGAAATAAAATACCTTGTTATTTCATCCACACAGTGTGGGATATTTTATCGTGTCCCATAACAATACCCAATAAAAGAATGCTTTTGGAAGCCCTCATCAAGAAATTCTAATGGAATTTAAATTGGACATTAAAATTCACCTGTTCTGACTTCTCCTTATTCCCTGTCTAGAACATGTCTAGACAGTCTAACTACTCTTGCCTTAACCTCCCCTTCACAGGCACCAGTCAAAGACTTTCTTTTCCTCTATAACTATACTTTTGGGGTCTTTTAGATAGGCTCACTGAAGGGGTAACCTCAGCAGCATGATCCCTTTCTTGGAGTCACTCTCAGCTGGTCTAGTGTGCTCTGACCGGTACCAGATACAGGAACATATTCTTGGGGATTCTTGCAAATGTTTCCCACCCAGCCTTTGGTCCCAAAGTTATAGTTCCTTGGCGGTGTGGCTCACACCAACCAATCAAGTATTGGGTGACTTCATGCATTGCCCCATTCTTATCACAACCTTCAGTCTGTATAAATGTGAGGTCCGATATGGGAAGAGCCCTGGGCTCTGAGCAAAGGGGGCTTAGCCACAGGTTTCTATGATAAGGAGAGCGCTCTGAGGCCCCAAGCAAAGGGCTCAGCCATAAGCTCTAAGTTATGAAACTATGGGTTTATAACGTCACTGTTTATAAACTAATTATTTATTACATGCTCCTTACACCTAGTGTCCCTATTCATCATGGATGAATCCAAAATGACCAGCAACCCAATTCCCCATTGGCAATTAGGGTTACCTCTTCAGAGGGAGGAGTAATGAGAACAGGAAGTAGAAATTAGGCAATTCAGGGTCAACATCCCCCAACATGACCAGTTTCTTTGTCAGCTGAGACCTGGAAATTTCCTTGTGTTAGAGAGCAAATAGCTGGTTAGCTGGGATAGACTATAAATTCTCTACTTTATCTGTTGAAAGACCCACATTTCCAGTTTCACTGGTCAATCACCTGATCACAGGACCACCCTTAGGAAGGTGGGTTCAACTTAAGCTATACTAAATAGGTGGGCAGAATACAGAGTGTGTTAATGATGTAGTGAACTTTTCACGCCGGGAATCCCGCCTCCCAGGGCAGTTCTTATGGACCTTTCTGACAGAAAAGCGTAATCTTTCCTTCTCTTCTTCATATCCCTTTTCTAAACATGCTTTCTCTAAGGCTTTGGGCTGCACAAGTGTCTTGTATTTCTCTACTTTTTCTCTAAAGCTCTTTCTCCCAGCCATGTGGCTGCCAGTCTGCCACGTGTCTGACCTCCATGCAGGCTCTAAACCTGCATGACTTTTTGGCTTCTTTTCTTCTCCCTCCATTCTCTTCCTCCAGGCAGCTGCTGAGATCTCCAGCTTGCCTGTCTTGAGGATTTTTCTTCAAATTCCAATAAAATTGTCCTAAAGCTTCCGATTGGTCTATTCTTAATTCTTTTATGAATGAGACTAAGAACCCTCTAGGGAACACCCTCATTTCACCCCGTTTCACTTGGATCTGCCTGTAAACTTATCCCTACCTGAGTCTAGAGACCAGAACTATTAAAAAAGGGAGCTATTTGAGCTGGTTTTATGCTAACCAATCTGGAGTAGAAAAAAAAATAAAGACTGTAGAAAATGGGTCTTTCTGGAGGAATACCTGAAAAAACTGGGGGCCCTAGAAAGCCCCATTTACCCGACCCATAGTCATGATTCACTAATCTTTCTGGCAGGGGCCAGGTATAATAAATATGCTGAGTAAATTTACCAAAAACCAGGTAGAGGTGATCAGACTCCAGGTCAGAAATATCACAGAGGTCCTCTTCTATAAACGTAAGGGATTATGTTAATGAAGAGAAGGGAAAAGTAAATGGAAATAGTGAAAGACCTTGCCATGGAACGGGAATTGAGAGCTTCCCAGCTCTAGAGACAGGAGATACATTTGGGGGAAGTGAACCTGAGCCTTCCCCATGCTCCCTGCAGTTTCCCAGAAAAGAAGTCTTTGTTTCTGAAGGCTAACACATTCCTGTAAACTTTACCCAGGATGCATATCGTTTTTTGTTATCATTTATGTGCTCTTTACCTTTTGCATGAATTCCTCACGTGTGAGTATATAAGCCCCTAAGCTATGCACTAATGTTTAGACACCATATGTGCTTTTCTCAGGGGCTTCCAGAGCAAGCACATTTCCCTCTGGCTTCCCTAGCTCCCCAAGCTCCATTCATCTCTCCTCTCCCACCCCCTGTCCAACCTCCCTCCTCCTCCCAATTCCAAGCGCCCCCATTATCCACATCCTTTCCCCTAATGACACCCACATGCTAACATTCCCTCTCTTACAAGTTCTCTCTTCCCTACCGCCATGGCTTTCTGCATGTCCCTTGCTCCTCCCCTTCCAACTGAACACTTTTCCCCCTACTAGCCCATCCTTTCTGGCTCTTTCCCTTTACCTCCTTGTTGCCTTTCCATTTTCCTGGCCTCTGTGGTTACATCAGGGTATATACTCACATATAAGGGATTTATTGGTGCTATGCTCAGCAAATGAGGGAGAGCATACGTTACTTGCTTTTCTGCATTTGTGTTCCCTAACGTAGTGTAACACTCTCTAGCTCCATCCATCTACCTGAAAATTTCATATTTTCATCTTTTCTTACTGCTGAGTACAACTCCATCATGTAAATGTACCACATTTTCATTATCCATTGGTTAATTTAGGTTGTTTCCATTTCTTAGCTATTGTGAAGACAGCAGCAACAAACATGGATGTACAGGTGCCTCTCCCTTTGGAGGAGTCTTTTGGACATACACTAAGGAATGTGGGGATCTGTAAATCTGTGACTCAGGCTGATCATCAGCCCCCCTCAGCTGGAAATAGTAAGATCTATAGAAAAAAGTTGGATCTATTTATTTTAATTTTGTGTGCATGAGTGTTTTACATCTAAGTACACCATGTGCATGTGGTACCTGTGGAATCCAGAAGCAGGCATCAGATCCCCTGGAACTGAAGTTATGAAAGGACAGCTATCAGCTGCAATATAAATGCTGGGAACTGATGCCAGGTCATCTGCCAGTGCTTTTAAACACCAAACAATAATTGACCTTATTGAGAATCTTTGGAGATATAATCAAGCACATGTGCATTAGAATGGGTCCTAATTCAATGTCTAGTGTACCTTCAAGTAAAGAGAAGTAATATTGGAGTAGGAAAATCAGTGATTCCCTCTATAAGAAGGAAATCTGGACATAGAACCTTCAGGAAACAAATACCATATGAAGATGAAAGTAGAGATTGAAGTGATGTTTCAAACCAAATAACAAATACCTGGAATGGCAGCAAACCACCAGAAGCTAGGAAAAGAAAAGGAAAGGGTTCTTTCATTAGAATCAGCTGTGTCAATACCTTGACTTTGGAATCTTAGTCACCAGAACAGGTGAAACAGTAAATTTACATTGCTTGATGGTATTTTGTTAGGGTAGCCCAAGGAAACTAATACATACTATGTATGTTTCTTTGCTTAGATTGATTTCAAGAATTTCTCTAAATTTACAAGTAAATAAATCCTCTCAGTGATTTAAAGTTTTTCACTTTTACTTATCCAGGAAAGCACCCTTGCTAAATACCATTTTTAATTTGTACAGGTCTTTCCCTAACTTTAGGTATGACTTTAGAACAAAAGTTCACTTATGCCATGGGTTTGTTTTTTATTTCCAATTTCCTCTTTTACTTTTATTTTTCTTCTAAATTTCAATGTTGTTCTTCAGTGAAGAAGAAAACTTTTAAATGAGATTAATCTGCTTAAATTGCTATGAAAACATTAAGAGGTAATAATGTCTAGGTAGGTGTAATGAAAGGTTTGGCACCAGCTCAGGCTGTTGTATAAGAAATTCCGCAGGGGAAAATCTCCAGGAACAATTCCAGGAGATTCACAGAAAGACTAGAAGCTGAAATGTTCCAACTCTGGAACTGCTTCCAAATTTTCAAACAGCAACTATATAAGGACTTTGTTTTCAAAACACCGAAGGACAAGTCTTCTACTCTTTGTTGAACACGCAGATGATAAAAGGCAGAAATCAGCTACCCATAAAGCATTTATTATTTTGTAAAAGTTCGGTCATTTTTCTGGTAGCTAATATGAACAGTGAATAAGCACACATTTTTAGTAGATTGCAGTTGTTACATTTATTTCAATTTATATAAAGGTATTTGTCATCACTGTTTATAAGTAGAAAATTTGTGTCATGAGCTGACAAATGACATTAGTATTTAATCAGTCATTGAATATGAACTAAGGAATTTGAGGGTAACACAACTTACACAAGATACCATATCTGTTACTCATTTGCTATTTAAATATTATATTAATTTCCTTTTCAAATGTGGTACATTTATTATATAGTGGGGAGTTATGAAAAGTGTTTATTGTACTACTATTTTAATATGTCATTCTGCCTTGATTAAATAAGTCACGGTCCAAGAAGTTCCAGAATTATTTGAGGAAAGGAACTTTTGCTTTCTTTAGCTCAGAGATTAAAAAGATAAATAAGTCCAAATGGTTAATCTCTTCTGTCAAAGGAGGAGATTGTTCCATGACCTCTGGCATTTCGTGTACTTAGAGGTGAAATGAAGGCTAAAGAGGAAATGGGTTATGACCATAAATTTGTGTCACCTAAATTTTTGGTCATTTGCCACTGAGAAAGGGAGTAGCTAAGAATGTGCACCTGTCCAAAGGCATTTTTCTGTGCTTGCAGGTACATATCTCACAGCATTCTAGCACAAGATTTATAATTTTATGTAATTATTTGCTTATTAAGTATTGTTCTTTCATAAGTATTTATTATTATTTTAATACATTGACATAACTATGTATACATAGAAATATATATCAAATAAAATTAAGGTTAGTGAATGGGAATGGGAATGGAGGATTATACAAGGAACTATGAGAATAAAGGGAAAGAAGGAGCTCAAGAGAGGTGGGGCCATAGAGGACTGGTATTACTAAGGGAGAAATGGAGAAAATGAGGGCACTTTAAATGGGAAGTCATGGAGGGAGGGTTAGGCAAGAAGAGAGAGAGAGAGAGAGAGAGAGAGAGAGAGAGAGAGAAATAATGTCTGCCTAGTGTAAAACACCAGATGGAATCATATTAGTCTGACAACCTAATAACAGATTCCACATACATTATCTCTACATGAGCCCATGTGTATAGCAGAAGGCTACATAACAAGAAACAGTGCCAGACTGGACAAACCTTCCTTTGAGTTGTTCACCAGGGAAGTGAGAAAGACTCACAAACTTACACAGGATATTACCACAGTCCTTCATTGCCTCCCAGAACTTGAAGGTAAGACCCTATTGCTGAAAACAGGACATACTTCAGATTTGGAGCAACAGAACTGGAACTGACCTGGAAGCCACTTCTCCTGAAGGATAGATCTCATCGTTCTGGAGAGCATGGAAGAGTATTAGTCAACAGTCCAACACCAGCTTCATGAACAAATAACCACATCAATGACCAGCACTGGTATAGAAGTGGTACTTTATCTTGGAGGCAATCAACGGCTATCTAATTGGACTTAATGCCCACTCAATGAGAGGAAACTCATGTGTGGTACTATAATCATAACCAAGTACATGTGGCTGAAGAGGTCATAGACCTTAGAGAAATTTCCAAGGCTGTCACATCTGTAGACTAATGTAACATCTTACTAAGTGAAAAATATGTATTCTTATATTTACAGTTAAGTATCCAGGTCACCACTCATCAAAGAATCTTCTTCTGCACCAGACTGAGACTACTACAGAGTACCACAACTGGTCACACACAGACATTATCTGTAAATTGCCTAAGCCCAAGCAGCTCATCTATAATGCAGCATCTGCACCTAAGCCTTACCCAACATGGAACAAGGGAAAAGAGGACACTAATCTCTCAAGTCTCATTAATGAAGCTCTCTCATGCAACAGGGGGCCGGGAACACAAAAGGTCACAAATGGCCAAAGTATGGAGATTAACAGTCTGTAGAGTGTGGGTCTCTAGACAGGGCTCCTATATTAAGCTTTACTCACGTAAGGATAGGGGGCCATTGCAGAAGATGGGGTGGAAAGATTGTAAGAGCCAGGGACAAAGTGTGTGACCATATGGAAATAGAATCCTACAAGCTCCTGGAATCCTGCTCATATGAACCTCCAGTAATGGTGTTGGTATGCTGAAGACCCATGTAAACTCAATCAGACAAAAATCCAGCATGGAATTGTAGAAATGGGCAGTAGACCTCAATCTTTGCTGAAGACATTTTGGCAGCCGATTACTGTTGGGTGAGGAAGCACTAATCTTAAAGCGAGGGACTCTAACTAGCTGATTAGACCTCAGGGGGTGAACTTTCACTGAAGAACATCTGAGGACACTAATTTGACAAAATAGGCCTTAACACAGAAGACAGAATGTGTGGATTCCAGTTGTGGGGGTCAGAGGGGAGTTCTGGTATGGAAAGGAGTATAAAGATGATTAAGACTGAATGAGATGTTCTGTATTAAATATACAAAGATTCAATTAAAAATAAGGTTAAGATATAGTCATTTAAATTTTATAAATATTTTGGTCTTAGAAGACAATGCACAGTTTGGTTCTTCAGACTGAAATGATTATTCATTTTAGGGGCACCAACAAATTTAAGTTGTGGTCTAAAAATATATTTGATGGTAGAATGGGATTACACTTTTATATATGGGAAGTTTTTAATGGTCCCTTTTCTAGAATATTCAAGCACTAACTAATTACACACTGATTATGATTTTTCCAAACAATTTCACCAACAAAATGTTTTAAAGTTTTCTTTTTGTACCCTCATTCTGAAAGACTTTTATCCCCCAGAGATTCATTTATTAAATAAAATATCATGTTGCTTTTGGGGAGTAAGAATGCTGTTTTGTTAGTCTTAACAAGTAGTGAATATCCTACATGATTTGCTACTGATATAAGCACTTTTATTCTCACCCTCATAAACCTATGTAAAAATAAAATAAACATAGTTTTAATAATTTCCTCATAAATCTACCCACCAATTATGTAATTAACAAATAGTTTACTTGCTTGAGAAAGATTGCCATGGACAAGAAAAATATTTTGGGCCATGAAGATATCTCAGCAATTAAGGGCATTTGCCACCAGGCCCAAAGACCTTAGTTCGATCCGAACACGATAGCAAGAGAAAACTGACTCCAGCAAGTCGTCCTCTTTTCTCCACATGTATGCTTTGGCAAGCACACACACACACCCCAATACATGGAGCAGTTAAGCAGAACTAACTTGGAAACCTGATCCCTGAAGACTAGTTCTCATAATATTAACGGATATTGTGCAAGCTGCCAAAGGAGAAAACCAATCAATGATCTCATCAAGCTACAAAACCTACAAACAGCAATGACTGGCTCAGCAAACATTTCTATTTGTGCAGCACTGGCACTTTTATCTTGAGGGTGATCAATAATCAACAGCTGTCTAATTGGAATGTAGATCTGGGCAATGGGAGAGAATCTATGAATGGAGCTGGTGGGGGACTGTAAGGAACGGAAATAGTGCAAAGACAATAATAATGTAAGAAATTCTCAAAAATAAAAAAATTAAATTTAAATAAAGTAATATAATAATTTAAATATATAGTTTAAATACTGTTTGATATATTTTAGAATGTAAATATGTTTTTAAAATATCTTATTTATTATTTTTTTATGTGTATGAGTGTTATGCCTGCATGTATGTAAGTGTTCCCATGCTATGTAAACATAGCTGAGTACACATGACTGGAGTAGTCATAGACCCTAGAGAAAAACCTACTCCTGTCACTTCCTTAGACCATTGCAAATTTTTATCCTAGTCTAAATATTCATCCTTATATTTACAGACAAGTGTACTTCTTGTCACTCATCAAAAAAGCTTTTTATAATAGATGGGGACTATTACAGAGTTCTATAACTGGTCACACACAGACAATATATGTCTGAGAGATGCTAAGTTAACATCTAAGGTTCAGTTAACATCACAGAAGAGGGGTAGAAAGAATATAGGAACCAGAGGGACACCTGCTTCTGGTTATTGCATCCTAGACATGATAGGGAAGCTGTACTATTAAAATCTCCACAGTATGGTAGTCTAAGATCTGCATATTGACAAAACTAGTTAGCATGCCAAGGGGGCTGGGGAAACAAGGGCTCCCAACTCCAAATAAATAGCTATAGGCAACCAATGGATGCAGAGGAAGGGAGAATCATTTTTCTCCAAGGACTAGTTCCCTGAGAGGTTATCTTATCCCAAGTGGGCCACCCTAAACACAGGTGCACATGAACACCACTAAATGAACTAAGTGCATTTTATATGTGTCTGGTGCATGTATTTTATATATGTATGTATATGCAACAATAACAAAGAAGAGGACAAGAAACTGAGAGGGCATAAAGGGATGGGGAAGGAGCTGGTGGGGGACTGTAAGGAACGGAAATAGTGCAAAGACAATAATAATGTAAGAAATTCTCAAAAATAAAAAAATTAAATTTAAATAAAGTAATATAATAATTTAAATATATAGTTTAAATACTGTTTGATATATTTTAGAATGTAAATATGTTTTTAAAATCTTATTTATTATTTTTTTATGTGTATGAGTGTTATGCCTGCATGTATGTAAGTGTTCCCATGTCATGTAGTGCCAATGAAGTTCAAAAGATGGTTTTGGATCCCCTGGAACTGGAGGTAAGGATGGTCGTTAGCCACCATGTCAGTGCTGAGAACAACCCAGGTCTTCTGCAAGAGCAGCCAGTGCTGTTAACCACTGGGCTGTCTCTCCAGCCCGATGTAAGTGTAATCTTTTATTCATTATAAATAGCAGAACTTTTTCATTTAGAAGTTTCTTGTTCAGAGAAGTAATTTAATGTGTAGAAATAAAGTGAGTTCTAAGATTTATTATGCGTTTTCTAGAACTACTGAGTCAATAGCAGACATATAGACTAGATTAACAGCAGGAAATTTATTAATGGAAATTTCTCATGAAATCATAGATTCTGAGACGTCTTGTGCCATGTCATTTCTGGTTCTGAAGAACCAGGAAGCCTGGCCCAGTCTGAATAGGAAGGCCTGAGAGCCTGGGAAACCACTGCTGGATGCATTTCCTAGAACTCACAGGCCAGCAAATGGAACCAAAGAAGCAATGTTCAGGGTAAGGGAAGGGTGTGCCAGTTCCACAACCGAGTCAACTCACTTCTTCTGCCATTTTGATCCCACCAGATTGGCTGGTGCCCACCGAGTAGGCAGTTTTCCTTACTTGGTTCACTGACACAAATGCCAATCTTTTCCAGAAATATCATCACAAATATGAGAGAAACTAATGCTTCTCCTGCTATCTGTGCATCCTTTAACCCAGTCAAATTGACACCAACCCTACCACATGAGTTTAGCTGGAACATCCAGGTTTTGCTTTTCTTTTAGTGTTCTGTTCCATATGCTAGCTGGGTATAGTGATGAGTACTAATAAGAATGAAGACCTTGGGGCCAGGCACAGCAGTGATGCACACCTTCAATCCAAGAACTTGGGATGCAGAGTTTCAGGCCATTAAGAAAAAACACACACACAAAAACAAAAAGACAGGGACTCACAGAGTAGGATAACCAGTAGCCAGGGGAATCTGGCTTAACGTAGTTTACATGAGCTAAGACAATTACCTAAACTTTCTGAGTCTCACTTCTATGTGCAACAAAGATGCTTATTGGTCTGCATATTATGTAAAAGTATGTCAGCTTTATCATTTAGTGACATAATAATTGGAATTTGATCTGTGAGCTGGCTGACATTTTAAAAACTAACATGATATATACTAATTTTTAAGTCAAGTATTCTGGTATTTTGTGATTTTAGTAAACAATTTCTATGGATAAAAAAGTAATTACCTTATAAATAACAATAAAATCTACTTCATCAATAACATGTAATGAAATTGCACTTATTTAGAGGTCATCGTGGAGAATGTTTAATTAGTTCTCTGTAACGTAGCAAAAATGACTAATAATATAGTATCTAACAGGCAAATTAGTCATCATGAATTCCATAACATGAAAACTCTCACAGGATAACTACATTGGATATCACCAAGACTGTGTACTTATGTTTCAGACACCAAGAGAGCTAAGATACTCCAAGAAGTATCTTAAGAAGCTAAGAAGCTTTAAGTTAAAGATCAAGACTTGATAAGTTACGGAGGAACTCTGCAAAACGGACACTAAAATGAAAGTAAAAGATTAGAGCTTGAAATTAAATAGAAGAAATCTTAAGCTTGAGGCAACTGAATACAGGAAAAAAAGCAGAGCTAGATTCTTAATGTTTTTATTTGTTTATTCAGATGTTTTACAAGTTCTTATTAAACTTGCCTTATAAATTACATGCTGTTCTAAGTACTGGGAAATAGCAATAAGTAAAACAGACAGCTTCTGAACAGTTTACATAAGTCCAAAGAAGCCAATAAATGAGCAAATATTAATATGTAATATAACAAATAATGATGAGTGCCTTGAAGGAAAAGAAAAGACACGGAAATAAGGTGAAACTGAGGTCATTGCTACTCTAGAGCTTCAACTGCTGCAGGAAGTATAATATAACAGTGTGCTGTGTGAACTAACATTTCAATAAAAGGAACAAGTTCAGTGTGTTGCAATAAGCTAGACCGAGGGCCTATTCTCTTCCCGCTGTAAGTAAATTCTAAGGAAGCTTTATGTATAGGAGCCTGATTTATGTGTTATCTATTCTTAGCCTTCCTTGCTTACAATGCTGCCTTCCCTGTCTGGAACACAGCCCAATCACCTAGTAGAACGGTGCAATGGAGACTAAGAAGGACCAAGAATTAGGAGCAAGCAATAAAATTGAAATACAAGATGGATTTCATTTCCCTGATTCCAGTTATTTATATAGGAGGCTATACTGAGTGGCCATCCCTTCTTTAACATCAAGAAAGAAAGGATGAATCAGCCATTATGTAATTATAAAGGAACTGAATAGCTGTGTATTCAGAATCTAAATGAACTGAATTCCAGAATGAGATAGGTCCTTCTCAGAGATCAAATATAAAGTCCATTCTTAACTGTGGCAAAATAATAATATGTTCAAAATATGTTCACAATTGACTTTGACTTTCAACATACAGAGACAATATTTCTATTCAGATTTACACTCAAGATGCTCTTCGGTTTTATGAGGTCATTAATAAATACTTCTGTGTTTTCAATTTAAATTTTATTTATTTCATTTGATACACAGCAAAACATGATTTCTTTTTCATCATGATATTATTATAGTTTTCACCTTGAAACCTACTTTGTTGTTATAAATTGCAGATTTTATATAAACATGATAATTATGTCCTCTGTAAATAGACAATTGTTTCTGTTTTTTAATGTTTTAGAATATTTTTATATTTTTGCAATTCACACTGGCTTGAACTACAGTGTTACACAATAGTTGTGTGTGTGTGTGTATATGTGTGCCAGAGAAAGAGAGAGAGAGAGAGAGAGAGAGAGGAGAGGGAGGGAGGGAGAGAGAGAGAGAGAGAGAGAGAGAGAAATTTTTCATGCTCAATTTAGGAGAAGTTTTATTACTGCACAACTGTGTATGAACTAAGCTTTTCATAGATACTGTTTGTCAGATTAATGCATGGAGAGCTGTATACCATATTCATGGACTGGCTGACTCAAAATAGGTTGCATGGTATTTTGAAATTTTCAAATTAATCTTGAAGCTCAACTGTGGACTATTTTTATACATATTACAAATGCCAAACAGAAAACTTGACCAAGATTATGTTCTTAGAAATGATGATTAAGACTTATTCAAAAAGCAGAACTTACATTCTCCCAGTCCACTACAACAGAAGGCAATCTTTCTAGAAGAAACAGAGGGGTCTTGGGACATTACTAAATGTCATCTGGCTGCTTTTGGAAGAATATTGCCCAGAAGAAATGGATCTTGGTTTTCATAAGTCAAAGATGCATCAAGTATAAAAGGCAGTTGCATTTGTACAGTCAAATCATCCATTTCTGGATTCATTGACAGTAGAAATTTTGAAAAGCCTTCCAGGACTGAAGAGATGAAGAGATGGCTCAGGGGTTGAAGTACTGGCTGCTCTTGCAGAGGACCTGGGTTCAATTCCCAGCACCTATGTGGCAGCTAACAACGGTCCATAATCCCAGTTCCAGAGGATCTGGTGCCTACTTCTGACCTACACAGCATTGCACGACATGAATGCACTTACATACATTTAGGCAATACACTCATACATGCAAAATTTTAAAAATATAAACAAACCAATAAATAGGAAAAGGACCTCCAGAGCTGTTTTGATCAAGAAATATTTGCAATGTATGTGTGCCACTTGAGAAAATATAGAACTTATCCATAAAACTAAAATAAAAAGAGGAATCATTTGGTAGATGCAAAAACAGGATCCAGTGTAAAGATGACATTTAAACTTTGAAAAGCAACCAGATTTAAGGATTTAACATTACAATTCTGATGCTCATTGTATCACCTCAAGTGCCTCCCAAGCTAGATCTGTCTTTCAGTAATCAGTGAGATGATGTCTCATATGCAGAAATGGCTTCCAGCTCTGAAAAAATACCAGTTTTTCCTTTTAACATATTATATACTGGAAAAGATGGACTATACATTGTGAGATCAATTATAAGTCTGTTTGGGAAGTCTTTGTCTATTTACTTGTATTCAAGTCTGGCTACACCAGTAAGAAACAGCAGCCAAGTAGCTGGAGCTGTGAGGCCTGGGTCTCTGCCCATTTCTGCTCAAGAATGGAGACTAAGGTCATGCAGCAAAAAACAAAAAGTCATTACATTTTGAAAAGATCATAAAGCAAGAAACTGAACACCTATTTTTAACGTTGTTGCCTGCTATTCTGTCAGGAGACATTTTCTTGAATAGTTTTGAATGAGTTATTTCACCCCTTAGACCTGCAAACTCAGAAGTCGGTCTTTAACATATTGTAAGAAAAAAAAAAGAAGTGTACACAATATTTAAGATGCTGAGTGTCTCATAAAAAGCCTGGATGCTGTTTTAAAGTATTTTTTATTCCCCTTTAAGTGAATAAAATGTGGGGAAATTCAGGGCACAGAGAGAGTTTGTTGTGTGATAAACTATATGTAAGTTAGTCTTTCTGTGATGAGAGATAGTAGCTAGGGAAATTTTTCATGAGATGGCTGGGGCTGCTTGTGCTCCTGGTGATGATAATTCACCGCAACTCAGTAGTAGCTCACCTGTGTATGTAGTATCCTGAGTTACCTCCCTCATCCTATTATTTGATAAGACTTTAATTTATGTGTCTATTCTCAACCAGAATTGTAAAGCAAGCACAAGCTCCTCCTTTGACGAGTGTGTGCAGTGGCACTATTGTTTTCCCTGAGCTTTTAGAAAAGAGGTGATTAGAGCTACCTGTGTGTCTAGAAATTACTTCTTCCCTTTAAGCTGTTTTCCCAGGAAAGCCATGACTGTTCGTTATCTCAAAAAATAGATTTTTAAAACTGAATAATATCATAAGATGAGAGTCACTTTTTATGGAAACCCTACAGTTTTATAATTCTCACTCTAAAACTTTCTTCACTTCTTCCTTTGGGGAAAGTTTGATGTAGCACAAGCTACTAATGCACAGACTATCCAATGAGTAGAGGGCTGAGGTGGAGTTCAGTCACAATCACCTTCCCAAGTTATTTTGAATTGGAATTTTTTTGGTATGTTGACTATAGGATTGGTGCTAGAATATTCCATTATATATGTCAGTTGCTGTGATAAAATACTATGAACAAAAGAAAATTAAGGAAGAATTTATTTTAACTTAGAGCTCCTGAGGGCTAGAATCCACAATGGTTAGAAGGCAGGGTATGCAAGCAGGAGAAGGAAGATGGATGATCACATTTCCTTTGCACACTGGAAGTGGAAAGAAAAGAAGAGGAATTAAGGCAAAACTACAAACCCTTAAAGTCTGCCCCTAATGATGTAAAGCCTCCAGCAAGGTTCTACTTTCTGGAGGTTCCCTAATTTCCCCAAACAGCACCATCAACAAGGGACCATTTGTTTAAATGCATGAGACTAAGGGAAACATGTCACATATAAACATCTGCAATATGGATCATCTCTTCTGTGTTTATTACTAGACTTCAAAACAGTCTTCCTTCACTTCTACCTCTCTGCCTGTAGGATATGTACATATGCATGAACTTTGTATTGTGTATTAGGAACTTTCAAATCTCTTTCATAATGCTAGATATTTATAATAAAAATTTTACTTTTGCTAGTGCACTGAATGAGTTTAGTCATTATTTTTAGAAATTATTTTTAAAATAGAGTCATTCCAATCTTCTTGAAAATATTTAATGCCCAAGTTTAGAATGTAAAAAAACTCAATATAATTATCAAAAATCCTCCACTGAATTATAGATGATGGTCAGAAAAAAAATCACCAGGCCAGATAAATAGGAATAGAAAAGAGAGGGCTTTTAATCATTTTCTATCACATGAAAGGGAACATGTTAACTTTAATTGTAAAATTTACTCTTGTCGATAAATAATATTTATTTTACACAGTCTGCACTACAAATATTATTATAAAATTATTCTGGAAAACGTTCTTAAGATGAGACTGTGAGAAAAGACTCTAGAACTCTTCTCCACTCCCACCTCCTGATCCTCTAATTTGTAACTTTGCTGGGGAATCTGTGATTTGCTACTGATAGTGCATCTCTGTTTTCTTGCCTTTGGTTCCTGAGCAATCTATACTTGAGGAATGAATTTACCTATGTTGAGATATTATTTTTTTCAAACTTAATAAGCCTTTGAATCACATACATGTATCAATCACTTATCTGAGAAAATTTAATTGGAGATTTGTTCTTTTGTTTTGTTTCATTTGTTTATGTGTTGTGTGCATGTCCGTGCATAGGGAGCAGGTGGATGCCTGTGTGTGCAGGTGCAGAGGCCAGAGGTTGATGTCAAGCATCTTCCTCTACCACTTTCCACCTTATTTTTGAGAAGTTACTGCTAAAACAAAAACAAAGAAACCAAACCCCCGCAGATGTTTTAGCTTGAATGTAAAAAGGTTTTCAGTAGGCTCACGGGTTTAGAACCTTGGTCTCCAGGTGGTGGCGCTGTTCCCGAAGGCTGTTCAATCTTCAGGAAGTGAAGCCTTGCAGGAGGAAATAGGTCCTTAGTGAAGCGGGTGCTTGAGGCTTTATGGTCTGGCCCGACTTCCTGTTTGTGCTCTCTTTCCTGGCTGCAGACTCAAAGTGAACATCTCTTGCCACCATGCCACCAAACATTACCACCTATGATAGACTACATCCTCTTGAACTAGAAGCCAAAGTAAACTTTTTCTTCCCTTAAGCTGCTTCTTGTCAAATAGTTACTCATAGCAATATGAAAACAAAACCCAAATACCAGCTAGGTAAATTTGAGTTATTTTCATCTATCTTCAACTTTTCTAATTGTTATACCCCCAGAAATAGTAATTTGTTCAACATTATTCAGAAGCATACTGACTCTGTCTTAATTTGTTAGTCCTTGCTGGTATTTATTTGTCAGTATTAAAGTAACATCTTCTGTTGGGTTTCTTAGCAAAATTAAACTGATTTATTTCTGATGAGTCCCTCAAAATAATAGTAAGCACAATAGTAATAACATGTTCAGCCAAAGACTTAACCAGATTGATGACAACAGCATTTGATTTTTTTCTAGCTTCAATCCTAAAAAGTTTAAAACATTTTGAAATGAGTAGTCTTTGACTTAAAAATAATAGCAGGTACCACTATAATATCCAGAGGTTTATACAGGTATCCTATATAAAAAATCACTATTTATCAAATAAAATTATTCAGAAGATACAAAAAATAGTTAATACCATAGTCTAAAAAAACTTCAGAATATTTTTATAGGTTGTAATAATTTCCAAATAACTACATAATTTTACATTTTGTATGAATTATATGCCATACCCACAAAGTAATTTAAGATAGCTTATGCCAAATAAAATCATTTCTCCATAAATATATACATGTAATGAAGAATATTTTATGTTTACTTGGCAGGAGAGAGACCATGATCATGAAGGTGGTTTTCATAAGGAAAAGCTCATCCGGGGCACTCTGGATGTGCTGACCTCTACATTTCCTCAAATGGGGGAAACTCAACTGAATAACTGTGGTAGTGGGGCACTGTCTTTGCAGATTCTCCTATTAAATTAAAAAAAAAAAAGACCAGAGAGTGCCTGGATCCAGCCTAGTGGTGGTGGGCTTCCCAAATCACACCGAGCCCATTCCCCTAAATTGGGACATCATGTGACTGCTCTCACTGCTCCAGGGCTGGGTTTCTTTGCCCTTAGAAGTGCACCAGACCTTTGCAGACTGCCTGAAAGTGACTATATCCAGCCCATGAGGTGGTGAGTTTCCCAAACCCCGAATAGTGCCATGCCCATTCATCTACAATGGGACCAGCCACTGCTCCAGGGTTAGTAGAGGCCCAGACCTTTGCAGACTGCCCGAGAGTGACTGGATCTGGCCCACCCAGTGGTTAGTTGCCCAAATTGCGCTTACCCATCCCCATACATTGGAACCACGTGTAGTCCATTCCACTGTCCCAGGACTAGGATTCTCTGCCCTTTAGTAGGTACCAGACCTTCGCAGACTGTCTGAGTGGGCCTTAAAGTCTCTGCCTTTTGAGCTTCCCAAATTTTGCTGTTTTGCTAGGTAGTGGGGACCCAGACATTAGGGTGAGGCCTGAGAGTAACTGACTGGTGCCTGACTTGGGCCTCTATGGGACCTACTGAGTAGTGGACTAAAACCACTAGGTCCTTCCAACATAAACTCGAGAGAGAGAACCTGAAGCCTAGACCAACCAGCTTTTCACACCCAGTATAATAAAACAACCAAGGCCTATCAATAACACAGAATCAGACTTTACCTTCACAAAGGAATGCTTGAATTTCATACCAAACTAACAAACAACAAAAGAAATAGACATGGCAAAATCATAACAGAAGAATAATAATAGGAAAAAAAAACCCAAAATAATATGTTCCCACCAAATACCAACAGTCCTGTAGAAGTGTTCTACAATGAGAACTCCCAAGAAATAACCAAGAACACAGAATTTAAAGGAAAAACCTGATCTTTAACATGATCAAAGAATGCAATAAACTTAAAGAATACACAAACATATCAAAGGACTAAAAGAAGAGAGGGATAAACTTCTAACTGAATTCACAAAATAGATAGGAAAAGTGAAGAAAACTCAGGCTGAAATGAAGAAGGAAGTAAAAAATCAATAAGCCAATTTTAAATGACAGGAGAAAGCTTCACCAACAGAATTATTGAAAAGGAAAACAATATCAAGACTGGGCAATAAAGTTGAAGAACTGGACCAATTAAGCAAAAATTATGAAAATTTTTTTAAAAGCACAGGAATGAAATATGCAGGAAATGTGGGATACCATGAAAAGGCCAAATTTATGCATTATAGACTTAGAAGAAGAATCTAAGACTGATTGTATTGATCCGTTCTTCAGCAGGATTGTAGAAAAAAAATTCCCCAAACTAAGGAAAGAAATGACCATACAAATACATACAGTACATACAACACCAAATAGACAGGACAAGAGAAAAAGCTCCCCATGATATATCATTTTAAAAACTCTAAATGTACAGAACAAAGAGAGATTACTGAAAGTTGTAAAAAAAAGAATAAGTCATATATAAAGGAAAACCCAGGAGAATTACAGCTGATTTATCAATGAAAACTATGAAAGTCAGAAGAACCTGGACCAAAGTATTTCTAGTTCTAAATGACAATAGATGCCAGTCCAGAATACCTTACCCAGAAAAAATGTATAGCTGAAGGGGAAAGAAAAATCTTCCACAATACAAATAGGTTTAAAGAATTAATGTCCACAAAAACAGCCCTTCAGAGAATACTCAAAACAATACCAACAATGGAAAAAAGAATTGACTGTACCCAGGTGGTGACAGAAAGAAATTAATGAAGGTATATATAATTGTGGAAACACAAATTTAGAGCAAGAATGCAAACAGATGGCAACCAATATACATCTTTGAATAATACCTTTAAATATCAATGGACTGTACTCCCCTGTCAAAAGACAAGGCTATTTGAATGGATTAAGAAACAAAACCATCTTTTTGTTGTCTGCAAGAAAGTCATCTCATTTTCAAGGACAGAAACTACCTTAAAGAGAAAGAATAGAAAAGAATATTCCAAGCAAATGGTACTAAAAATAAGCAGGGTTTAAAATCAAATATCTGACAAAATAGACTTCAAATTAAAGATAATTAGAAGAGATAAAGATGGTCACTTCACTCTGATCAAAGAAACAATTGACCAAGAAGATATTACAATCATGAATATGTGTGCAACAAACTCTGGGGCATCCAATTTCATAAAAACAATATTAAGGGAATTTAACAGCAGATCAACACGAACTTCATTATTTTACTATTTCCATTAGACAGTTCAGCTGGGCAAAGAATAAATAGAAAAACATCTGAATTAAATAATACCATACATCAAATTGTCCTATCAAACATCTATCAAATATTCCTTCAAAGCACAAAAGAATAGATTTTCTGTTCAGTGCCTCTAGAAGTGACTAGATACTGGGGCACAAAACAAACCTCAGTGAATACATACACACACACACACACACACACACACACACACACGAGACAAGAAATACTTTCATTCTTTTAGACCACACAATGCAATAAAGCTTAAAATCAATACCCGGAGAAATTATAGTAACTATGTGAATTCATAAAGACTAAACAGCACACTCCTGAATGATGAATGGATCAAAGAAGAAATTAAGAAATATAATATTCCTGGAACTAAATGACAAGGATAAGATAATATAACACAACAAAACTGGGACCTGTTAGAAGCAGTCCTAAGAGGAAAGTTTATAGCCTTAAGTACCTACATTAAAAAAATCAGAAAGAGTGATATAACTCCAGACTCTGGAAAGGCAAGAACAAACCAAACCCAAATCTAGCAGATTAGAAGAAATAACAAAAAATCAGAGAAGAAATTAATGAAATAGAAACAAAGAAAACAATAAAAAAAATCAATGGATCTACAAACTGGTTCTTCTGAAATCCAACAAGATAGACAGAATCTTAGCTCAGTTAACCCAAAAAAATAAAGACCAAATCCAAATCAACAAAATCAGAGGCAGAAGGGGGAACATCACAACAGACAACAAAAAAGATCCAGAACTTTATAAGGGAATACTTTAAAAACCTGTAGGCTAATAAATGTGAAAACATAAAAGAAATACATGGATAGCTAAAACACGGGCATCACCAAACCTAAACCAAGATGAGATCAACATCTTAAACAGACCCATAACATAAGGAAATTGAAATAGTAATATAAAACCTCCTGACTATAAAAATCCCAGGCCAGACAGATTTATAACACAATTCTATCGGACATTTAAAGAAGATCTACAATAAATATTACTTAAATTATTCAAAAAGATAGAAAGAGAGGGAGAACTTTGAAATTCCTTCTATGAAACCGGCATTACTCTAATACCAAAACAGGTGAAGATACAATCCCCAAAGAAAACTATAGGCCCATATATTTAATGAACATAGATGCAAAAATTCTCAACAAAGTACTTGCAAGCTACATATAGGCACACAATCATCCACCAAGATCAAGTTGGCTTTATTCCAAGGATGTAGGAATGATTCAATATATGAGAGTCAATAAATGTCATAAGTCATATAAATGGACTCAAGGATGAAAATTACATGATCATCTCAATAGATTCAGAAAAGGCCTTTGACAGAATTCAATATGCATTTATGTTAAAAGTTCTAGGGAGAATTGGCCTGGAAGGAACCTACCTCAACATAATTAAAGCTATAAACAACAAATCATTCTAAATGGAGAAAAACTGGAAACATTCCCAGTAAAATCAGGAACCAGACAATGCTGTTCAATATCTCCAGTCCTTTTTAATACAATGCTTGAAACTCAAGCAATAAGACAGGAGAAGGAAATCAAGGGAGTACTAATTGGAAAAGAAGAGGTCAAGTTATCTCTTTTGTAGATAATGTCATACTCTTCTTAAGATATTCCCCCAAAATTCCCCTAGAAAACTCCTAGAAATGATTAACAACACTTTCAGTAAAGTGGCAGGTTACAAAATTAATCTACAAAAGTCTGTAGCCTTTCAATATACCAATTACAGGCAATCAGAGCAAGTGTACAAGGAATCCCTCCCATTCACAACCCCCCAAATATTTCAGAATAAACTTCACCAAAGACAGCAAAGATCTCTACAATGAAAATTTTAAATATTTAAAGAGAATGAGAAAGACACTAGAAAATGGAAGTACTTCCCATGCTCATAAAATGGAAGAATTAATCTTGTGAAAATGACCATATACCAAAAGTAATATATAGATTCAATGCAATCAAAATTAAAATCTCCATGACGTACTTCACAGAATTAGACAAAAAACATTCTAAAATTCATAGAGAGGCACAAAAGAGCCTGGATAGCTAAAGCAATCGTGAGCACAAAGAGCAATACTAACGGGGATTACTACACCAGACCTCAAACTATATTACAAAGCTATAATCATAAAAACAGCATAGTATTGGCATGGACACATAGATCAATGGGGCATAACTGAAGACTCAAAAATGAGTACATGCAATTTCAGCAATCTGATATTTGACAAAGTTGTCAAGAATGCACAATGGAGGAAAGACAGCATCTTCAACAAATGATACTGGCAAAACTGGGTCGCCACATGCAGATGAATGAAACTAGACCCTTCGCTTTCACTCTGTACAAAAGTAACTCCAAATGGACCAAAGACCTCAATGTGAAACCTGAAACTATGAAACTATTAGAAGAAAACATTGGCAGCAACTTATGAGATACAGATGTGCTAAAGGACTTTTTAAATTGGAAATCAGTTGCTCAGGAATTAAGGTCAACAGTCAACAAGTGGGACCTTATTAAACTAAAAGATTCTGAACAGTAAAAGAAAAACAATGAAGGAACTGAAGAGAAAACACACAGACTATGAGAAAATCTTCACCAACAACACATCTGATAGAGGTTTATCATCCAGAATATATAAAGAACTAAAAACCAAACAAAACAAAAACAACAAGGAATGAACAAAATAAATGACACAATTAAAAGATGGGCTAAGGATCTGAACCGAGACTTCTCAAAAGAAGAAATAATGATGGCTAAGAAACATCTTTAAAAGTGTTCAATATCATTAGTAATTAGGGAAATTCAAATTAAATCCACATTTAGATTTCATCTTACTCCAGGTAAACTGGCTAAGACCAAAAGAACAAAGAATACCAAATGTTGGAGAGGATGTGGGAAAAGAGGAATGCTCATTCACAGCTGGTGAGATTTCAGACTTGTGCAACCCCTATGGAAAGCAGTATGAAGAATTCTTTAAAAACTATAAATGAACCTTCCATATGACTCTGGTTATACCTAACTCCTTGGTTATACCACTTCTTGGCATATACCCAAAGGACTCATCCTATTGCAGAGATACTTACACATCCTTGTTTGTTGCTGCTCTTTTCACAATACCTAGGGGATGGAAGCATCCTAAATGTCCCTCAACTGATAAGTGGATAATGAAAATGTGGTACATTTACACAATGGAGTTCTACTCAGAGGTAAAAAATATGAAATAATGAAATTTGCACATAAATGGATGGAACTAGAAACTGGTAAACTAAGTTAAGTAACACAGACTCAGAACAAAACAAATGATGTATAGTTTCTTGTTTGTGGATCCTGGCACCAAATCCTTATATATGAGTATATATCCTGATGTAACTGCAGGAACCAGGAAAACAGTTACATCTGGAGACACTTAACACAAATGACAGAATGCATGAATTCCAGTGGGGTGGGGCTATCGGGAATGCCCGTGGGGATGGGCGTATAAAGTTGACTAAAATGTTCTGTATGAAATACACAAAATTTCAATAAAAAATTACAAAAAAGTAATAATTATTAATAAGAAAATACTTCAAGAACTAGAAGAAATCATATGTAATTATATGTTCCATACATATAAATTTAAGATTATGTTATATATTCAAGAGAAAGTTGAGAGACTTATGAAATCGGTGACTAAAGTAACTACAAGAAAACTGTATAGAGCTGTTGGGAATAGCCACTAACAGATTTAAAATGGAGCAAAGGCCGATAAACTGAATACATGAAAGCATAACTGAATCTTGATAGAGATGGTGGAACTCCCTTAATTTTTCCAAGGTTTGTTCCCATGCTCCCTCCCAGTGTCTACCCCTGCAGTGATCTAACCCGACCCTTTGAAGATGGAAGGACTTTTCCCTATTTGATTTATGCTATGATAGTAACTAAATAAAACATTGACTATTACTTTGTCTGCTCCCTTCCTTGACTATGCCAGGACCACGAAACAAAGCTGTCTGCAACTCAACTCAGTCATTCACAGGAATTTTCTTTTAATGTCGCATACTTGTGATAAGCTGCACAGATTCCTATTTGTTTATTTGTTTTTATCTATATGTATGAAAGTACGAATGTTTGCCTGTATGTACAGCATATGTGTACAAGGCCCAGGGAGGCCAGAAGAGGGCAACAAATTCCCTGGAACTAGAGTTAGTTTGTTGTGAACTGCTATGTGGGTACTGGGAGCTGAGTACCCAGTACCCAGGTCCTGGGTAAGGGCAGCCAGTGCTCTTAACTGCTGGACTATCTTTCTAGCCCCAGATTCCTATTATTTGCATGAAGAACCACATGATCTCAAATATAGTTTTCAGACATCACAATCATTGTTCAGAAGAGAGAACACTGAAGTATTTGAAATTATATAATCCAGAAATGCAATCATGTCCGGCACTGAAACAAAGGCTGGAGTAAAGCAGAAGCAAAACAGAAACCAGAACTTGATGGCTTATTCAGAAATTACTATTTTACTCAAAAACTTAATCCCCAGAGACTTGAATTGAGATAGACAAGAACTCCAGCTGACAAAGAGACAAAAGCAGAGAGAGAGCAGTCTAACCAAGGGCTCCTGAAGGGATTCACACACCTTGGAGTGTTGGTCCCAAGTAAGGATTTGTGAACGGTGGCTCTTACTCTAAAACAGTAACAAACAGGCTACTCTGTAAAGTGATTTAAAGCACATGATCCATCTGGGGATACTTTTGGGAACCCCATTTTATCTAATATAATTTCACTAATGAGAACCTAGGATATGTATGATTATAAAGGGAGAAGGTAAGAGAGCAAACATAACAGAAAAATTGCACATCGAGGGTTCTTTTTTTTTCTTTTTCACAAGTAAAAAACATTGAATGAAAGCGTTAGTGAACACTGATGCAAAAACAAAAGTTCTGTCATCCTTAACATTATGATGACGCTGGAGGCTTTCTGGACTAATACTAGACAAGAAGTAAGCGGGCGATGTGAAAGGCCAAACAAGCATGGAAAAGTCACAGGTTCAAAGCCCCACCGTAATAGTTTTAAATCTAAAACATAAGCAGTAGTGAGGAAATTTTTTTCTGAAACAATTATAGGACAACACGAAAAACCAGATTTTCTTGTTCTAGAAATTGATGCTAAAAATGCCCCTGACAAAGTACGCCTGAAGTCACGTTCTTCTTTCTTGACTAGAAGACAAAAAGGAAATGCATTTCATCACAGTCTTCATTCCTATGAACCAATAAAAAGGTGCTCATGATTCTTAGATATGAATTTTCACATGTCATTGTACAACATAAGTAGCATAATTAGGAGGTATGCAGAAACTTGCCAGTATTTTCATATTTGCTCTAGCATTCAGAAAAATGGGAAGCCCAATATGTTATCATTCAAATATCTATGAATAGGATATGCCGCATGGCAAAGGAGATTTAAGATCACAGGCAGAAGTGGGGTTCTAATTATTTGATCCTTGAAATACAATTCATCTACACTGGATGACATCACGACAATCCTTATATGTAAGAGAGGGAAGCAAAGAAGAAAAGTCAGAGTGACATGGAAGAAGGAAGACATTAGACACTCTGGTTTGAAGTTAGGAAAGAGTTAGGTACAGTCAAGGGTACCAGCACACTGACTGTAGTTCCAGGACACACAGTAGAATTTTTTGATCTTCAGAACTGTAAGAATATAAATGTGTTTTCCTTAGAACATGTGTTTGTGGCTGTGTATTAAATGATAGTTAGAATACAAGTACAGGTTCCTTCCTCTCCCTCACAGGCCCTTTTTTACTTTCATATCATGTATGTGAATATATATACACACAATTTTATCTAGATTTTACCTATGAGAGAAATGATGGTATTTCTCAGTCTGTCTTGTTTTGCTTAATAGGACAGTAATCTCCACTTCCATCCATTTTCCTGCAAATGATGTCATTTCATTCTTCTTTACAGCTGAAAAAGATTATTGTGTATCTAACAGCTATTCTTTTAGTACTTTTACTGAATTTTTGTGTATTTCATACACAAAATCCTCTTCCCCATCAACAGCCTCCCACAGGGCCCTTGGACACACTGGATTTCATTCATTTTGTTATATGTTATGGCCTATGGAATCAAGTCAGTATCCCCTGACATCCTGCAGTGCAAGTTTATCCACTGGGGTCTAGTCAACTATCTAGAGTCACTCATTTAAAGGAAACTAGCTCTTCCTCACCCAGCAGTAATCAGCTGTCCAGTAGACTGGCTAAATTTGGGGTCTGCTGCCCATTTCAATACTTCTATGCTGAGTTTTTGTCTGCTTGAGTTTACAGGAGTCTGAAGAGAGAACAGGAAACAAAAGTGGGAAAACATAAACACTACACACGGGAAATACACGGACTCTAGTTGTGAATATGAATGTGTAGACACACGTGTGACATGAAAGCAGAGGAGGAATTGTTTGGAGAAGAGAAAGAGGACCTCTGGGAGGGGAAGGGAGAGATGAGGTGATAGAGTGAGTCTGAGCAAAGTGACATGTATGTATATATGTATATACGCATGAAAATGTCACAGATTCTACGTGCTTACTACAAAAAGTTAATAAAATGGATAAAAAAACCCCAAAACAGACAGACTAATTCTCAAAAACTTGCCATAAATGGTGATGCACGCCTTTAATCCCAGCACTTGGAGGAAGAGGCAGGGAGAACTCTGGAAGTTTGAGGCCAGCCTGGTCTGTATAACAAGTTCCAGGCCAACCAGAGCTATACAGTGAGACCTGGTCTTATAAACAAATAAAACCAAACAATTTCCCCCCTTTTCCCATCCTCCTCGAAAAGAAAAAAATTAGAGTGACAAGTAGTGTCTGACTCTCACGTGTGTAGTATGACACATGTATGAACATACACATATACACACACACACACAATAAACCAATAAGATGGAACTAAAAGAACAAGCAATGTTATGGGGTAGAACTGTTGCAGACAGTGTATTCGTTCAGTACTCTATACTATGACACTCACATTTTCCCATCCCTTTAAAATGAGATTTTTACTAATTCTGGGCAATGAGATAATGAGGAGAAAGGAGACAGGTCATTTGTAAGTCCTGCTCCTATGTGTTTAATAGTTCAGATGGAACTGCTTAATGATGGTACACCTTTGGTTAGGCTGTGCCTCTGATGACTGTATAGCTCAACAAGCATTCTCCAAGCAATTCAGAACTGTAGTGCAGTAAGAAATTTTTTTATCATGATAACATGCCATAGTTAGAAGAGCAATTTGTTACTGCTATGTGCCATCAGATAGCTTGTCCTAAAATGTGGTTACAAAATTATAACTTCAGGGGGCTAGACAGATGACTCAGTGGTTAAGAGCACTGGCTCCTCTTGCAGGGGACCTGTGTGTGATTCCCAGCAACCACATGGCAGCTAACAACCGTCCATAACTCCAGTTCTAGGGTAATTTGACACCCTCCTCTGACCTCTGCAGGCATTGCACAACATGGGTGCACTTACATACGTGCAGGCAATATACTCATACACAAAAACCAAAAATAATAAATAAAATACTTAAAAATTATAATTTCATATAGACAACCCATCAAGTCCAATGTTTCTAGAATCCCTTTCAAAGACTTCATGGTTTACATTTCCCTTCAGTTACTTTTGGCTCATAGATAACACAATTACAAATTGTGTTCTCTAGCTGATGCTTGAAGAGAAACTGTACATTTCACTTTCAAAGGTCATACTTTTAGTATGTTTATGTGTATGAGTGTATTGCCTGGATGTGTGTACTACACTCATGTCATTCACTGCCCGCAGAGGTCAGAAGTGGGATTGGATCCCCTGGCACTAGAGCTACAAATGATTATTAGTTGCTATGTGGGTGCTGGGAATCGAACCCAGGTCCTTTGCAAGACCAGTCAGTGCTATTAACCACTGAGACATCTCTTCAGGCCCAAAAGTTATATTTTTAATAAAAGTTAGATGCAAATTAACAAAATAATATGTAACTATACAAATAAAAAAGGCTGTTTTCTTTCTACCTAGAGATAACCACACCGCCTCACGAAAAGCACAGCAATGCACGGCAAAAGACCAATCTCTTTTGCAAAGAGTTTTGACATTCCCAACTGCTTAAACAAACACTTCCCTGACTCCTTTAATTTACCTGCCAAAGCACAGAAAGGTATGATTTTATCTTGGCCAGGAGGAATTAAGCCTCCTCTGTAAGCAGCAAATTTTTAAATAAATTAAATTCATCATAATTGCCACAGATGGCAGAAAGAACACGTATGAAGATCAAAGAATGACTTTGAGGGCCTTGTTTTCTCTTTTTATCTTTATGTGGGTTCTAGGTATTGAACTCAGGTTATCAGTCTTGCCAAGCAAATGCTTTAGCTGCTGAGCTCTCTAGCTCTCACCTGACTGGTAAACTGTACAAGAACTTCTATGTGAATCTGTTACACAAATGAACTGAAGAACTCCTTAGGCAGTTTAGTTTTTCCTTCTCTTTCCTTTCCTTTTTTTCTCCCCCCCCCCCGCCTTTTTTTTTTTTTTTTTGGTCTGAGACAGGGTCTCATGTAGCCCAGGCTGCCCTAGAAGTGCTGAAATTACAGACATGAGCTACATACCAGGTTTCATGTGGTGCTAGGGCTCAACCACTGGTCTTTGTGCATGCTAGGCAAACACTACCAATTTGGCTTCATTTCTGGCTCCCAAGGTATTTATTCTTCTCAGAAGTCAGAAACTTTTGAGTTAAACAACCTATTGGTTCAGATCCTAAAGTTGACGTTCAGTTGTTTGCAACATAAACAGATGTTTGGCCATTTGCAGTCTTTGTGGTTTGCTTATTATGGAAAACTTTATTCAATAGATACTAGCCAGAGATAAAATGAACATTGTAGCTATAAATGACCCAAACCTGCTGTAACCTTTTGCAGCTATCTGATTGAGTCTCCTGACTGTGCTTCTGAGGGACATCAGATACTATGTATGCCTCTGTAACCCCTTCCACTCTATAGTCTTTGCATTCCTCCCCTCCTGGACAGTGCTCCCCTCCCCAACCTATACCCCTAACCCCCTCATTCAGAGCTCTAGCCATTGATAGTGCTGTGCATGAGGCATTTCTCTTATAGCAATCCTGTTAAGGTGATGGCCATACAAAGCCTGTGCTGTATCTTTTCCTTTCATCAGCTCTGAAATCTCTCAAACTTATACATAATCTTATATTTTCTATACTACTAGCTAAACTAAATACCAAATTAGAAAAACAACTCTAAGCAACTGAGGAAATTTCCTAATTAAATACATTTTCTTGAACATTATCTATTTGGAATGTAGTGTAGTAACGATTACTCCCTTCAAAAACATAGTTTTAGAGGCTGGTGCTCAGCAGTTAAGAGCACTTGCTGTTTTTGCAGAGCACCAGAGTTTGGTTTTCAGCACCCACATTGTGCAGGTTATAGCTAACTACCTATAATTTCAGTTACAGGGGATTCAATACACTATCCTGACTTCTGCACACATTTGTACACAGACACACATAAACATGAATAAAAATAACATAAATCTTATACCCCCACAAAGCTTTTGATAGGTGTGGGAATGACTTTTGGAACACTGTCTCAACTTGCTTACAATATAAACAAGTTGACTAGGCCTTGGGCTGCTCTTGTAACATAATCATATAGCTTTAATCCCTCATAAAAATTCTTTGTTCTTGACCCAGAAAATATTAAATTAATAACATCAGTTGTGGTTGTGTATGCTGTTCCAGGTTAGTAGGGGTCAGAAAGGATAAAATCTTTCTCTGATAAAGGGTTTTAATTCCTTGTTTCATGAAGACTGTAGGCTTTCAAGAGCATAGTTCTGGAACAAATGCAAAGGAACTACTCTCTGAATAGTTCAGTCTCATGCTTGCTTGTGAGGGATGCTAGTCAGACTTTCTCTATTCAGGACACTGCAGTAATTTGGCATCACACTGCTGCAGACAGGGTTAGTTAAGGAGCTTAATTTCTTAAAATTTTTGGTAGTTAGTTGTAATGTTTTGTGAAAGACCATCTTTGTTTAGAATAGTTGCAGTAGCAGATACATAACTACTATTAAAAATAGTACAGTGACAATGAGCAAGTCTGTGGACTGTCTCCAGGACACAAGGATTGAAGGTTTAATTTTATCATTTAATGCTTTGAGTTTGAGCAAATTATTTGACATCTTAAAGTGTGTTTCCTTACTAAAAACATAAAAAGAATTGTGCATATCAAGTGTGGCACTATTTTGAAGGCTCTGGAGCCATTTGGAGAAGGGCCTGTGTAGGGTTAGTAGGCCACTGGGACTGGCCCATGGCGATTACAAGAACCCCTGGTTCTTGGGCTACAGAGGACATGTTTCTGCTGTCTTTGACAAAGCTTCCCTGCCACATCTTTCCTGCTGTAGTAAGCTGAAACCATCAGCTAACAAACCTGTCCTTCCTTCACTTATTTCTGTCAGATACTCTGGTTACAGTGGTGCAAAAAAAAACCTGACACAACATACATTAAATGTATTCAGTAATTCTTTATGACTGATTTGGATGAGGTACATATGAAAAGAACACCAGACATGCGACATTGTATCCTTAGTCTACTGAATCATCAGGTTCCCTCCTCTCAACTTTTGTGACAACTTTGATCATTTGGCTAAGATAATTTTTATAAGGTTTCTCCACTATTGTTATTATTTGACTAACTTTGCAAGGAACATATAATTTATTGGTGAATAGTTTGAACCTCTCTAATATCCTTTACCTCATCAATTTTCCCCATTAATTCTAGCACCATCACTCCTTCTGTATTGTTAATTGTCATATCACTGTACAGAAAGGATCTTGCTTTTTCATTCATTTTTTGTTTGTTTAATTGGGTATAAATTAATACATACTATTTTACTGAATAAACTATAACTTCAAATTGTCAAATTGATGCTTAAACTTTTCTCATATTTTAAAAGAAAAGAAGTTTGGATCTGGGAGTGGTAGCACATGCCTTTGCTCTCAGCAAGTCTCTGTTAGTCTGAGACCAGCCTATCCACAAGATAAGACTCTAGCACAAAGCAAGCAAACAAACAAACAGTCTCACTTGATTAGGATCATTAAGAGAATAATTTTTGTCCAACAAGATGGCTTAATGTGTAAATCATTTACCATGCAAGCTTGATGACCTCAGTTATGTTCTTGGAACTCAAGGTGAAAGGAAAGAATCAACTCCCCCCAAACTGTCCTCTGACTTCCACATGCATGTGGCATGTGGGTGCTCCCTGCCCCACATTGTTATTTATTAATAGGTGAAATAAAAATTTTAAAGTAATTTTCAGTGCTAAGTGGAAATTAAATTGTTGAACCCGAGTGGTAGTATAGGACCCTTATAGGAAGCTCTGTCCCTCAGCTTCATTCTAGTATATCAAAATACAGAGATGATCAACCTAAGAAAGCAAATGTTTATTTTGACTCCAGTTTCAGAGATTCCAGCCCATAGTTGAATGGCCTTGTTGCTTATGACCCTGTGCTGAAGTGGCTGGTTATAGAGAGAATGTAAAACAGAGCAAAACCAATACCTTGTGGTTAGGATGTGGGAAAAACAAAAATAAAATCAACTAAGGTCTCAGAATCAACTGTGAGGGAATGCCCTAATCACTTATTAACTCCATTAGACTACAACTTTTAAAGTTTTCCCCATCTCCCCCTAGCCATAATTTGGGGACCAGACCTTCAACACATATGACTTAGGTCAACTTTTTAGATGTACACTACAACAGGCAATTTCAGTAGTTTAGAGAGATCTGTGACTTAAATGAATTTAATGGTCATGAACACAGAGCAAAATAGATAGATATAGGACCTATTTTGTAGCCAGAATAAAAAGTTCTTATTGATCAATTAACATGATGTACTAGTCTCCAGAGAAATGAAACTAGTAGGGTGTGGAGAGGCTCAGCATGTAATATACAATACAAGGAACTGCAACTGCCGTACTCCTAACAGAGGTTATCAAATCCAAACTCTTCATGGTATGTGAAGAGGTGATGTTCTATTTGATTCTGAAAGCAGCCTGCAAGAAAATTCTCTTGCTGGAGCAGGCCAGTCTTTTAATTACACTCAAGCTATCCAAGGACCGATTAAGGTGCACCTACACAGGAATGGACAATCTGCTTCACTCATTCCACTGATTTAAATGTTACTACAATACAGACACATGTAGGCAACAGATATCTGGGCTCCCTACAGTGCATGAAATCAACTATCATGTATGAAAGGAAAGGGAAACTGAATAGTGAAGGCTTTCCTTGTTTCTAGCTTTGGTGAAACTGCTTACTGTGATGACCGCGTTTGAGGGAAGGTGTCACTA
This sequence comes from Eospalax fontanierii, assembly GCA_035773235.1. Classification (NCBI taxonomy): domain Eukaryota; kingdom Metazoa; phylum Chordata; class Mammalia; order Rodentia; family Spalacidae; genus Eospalax; species Eospalax fontanierii. The sequence goes on from CM069527.1 coordinate 37,453,829, forward strand.
TTCAGGTGGCAGAAGGCATTTTAGTTTTGAGTACATGATGTGAAAGATATGCTATTAAAAATAACCTATTAAATATTAACAATATCTTCTTGATTTTTCAGTCCTGAAAAACCTTTATTTATGTAATTAAATAACATATACCCAGGAGGCAAAGGCCAGACTGCTCTACAACAAATTCCATGCCAGCCTTGCCAGCCTGGGTTATACAGTGAGACCATGTCTCACATACAAACATGCATATATACCAGCCAGGACTGCATAACAAGATTATGTCTCACACATATATGTTTTTTATATGTATACACATTTATATGTATACACATATGGTGACTTATTTAAGAGTTTCAGTGCATGAACCAATAACATTTGCATATTATTCTCTCTCTGTTTTTCATTAAGACATCATCTCATGTAACACAAGCTAGTTTCAGACTTGCTATGTAACTGAGGATGACTTTGAACTCCTGATCCTCCTGTTGCCACCTCCCAAGCTCTGGAATTATAGACATTCACCACCACCGCCACCACTTCCACCGATGCACCAGGCTCATTTGCATATTCTCTATCCCACACTGGAAATTACTCTAAATTGGGTGGTGTCCTGCCAAAATTTAAGGAACAAGTAAGAAAGGGCAGCATCCACAGATGCACTTCACCCCCGAGAAACTGTTCGTTCTTTCATTCCTTATCTAATACTGGTTTTAAATAAAAAATTTTCAGGGAGATTTTGTATTTCCCTTGTAAGTAATTTCAAGAACCCAGTCTTTTATGATCTACTTGGGGGGAAGAAGTAGATGAATTTATGTGATAGTAGGTCATAGGCATGTTCTCAAAAACATCACATAAATGGAAAGATTTTGTAGTATTTTTGTTTTATTTGTTGGTTTGTTTAAGGCAGGATATCACTTTGTAGTCCTGGCTGGCTTGGAGCTTGTTACGTACACCAAGTTAGCCTGTTACAGAACACCAAGTTACAGAAATCCACCTGTCTGTCACCCTAGAGCTGGGATTGAAGGCATGCCACGCCCTCCTTCCCCTCAGCAAGTGGAAGTTTATGTGTGACTTCGGGCGTTTCCCAGATTTGACGGTGAAGAGAAGTTGAAGTGCCCTGAAGTAGGATGACCAGGGTCCTTAACAGCAAAAGGCAGCGTCAGTTACAGGAACCCGTCACAGCACATGGCTGCAGAAGTGGGCACAAACAGGAGATGCACCCTTATGTTAGAGAAATGCATTCACTGCAGTCCTTAATATGTCTGGGAGGAAATTTTCCTTATCTCTGCTGTAGAACAACTTTGCTGGTAAATATAATTTTCAAGCCTGCATTACTAGAAGGTCAATCTACCCTGTCCTCAGAAGGCTAAGGCATTGAATAATCTCAATGCAAAAGCATGCATGCCACAGCACCGCTCCATCAGACAGAAGTAGCCTGGACTGCAGTGCAGTTTGCATGCCATCACTGAGACAACTTCTCTTCCTGTCTAAGTTGGCATTATTGATCAGTGTATTTCAGATATAATTCAGTATTTTTTCCCATAGTAATTGAAGTCTGGATTATTCATTTTTCGTTTCATTCAATTTATTATTTTATGTGTATGAGTGTATTGCCTGCCTGTCTGTAAGTGCACCTGTGTGTAATTGCCCTTGGAGGTCAGATCCCCTCAAACTACAATTATAGACAGTTAACTGCCATGTGGGTGCTGGGAATCAAACCTGGGTCCCATTCAAGAGCAGTCAGTGCTCTTAACTGCTGAACCATCTCTCCAGCCTGAAGTCTGGATTATTAATAAGCCTCATGAATGCATGAGCTTAAAACAATAAGTTCTGATCTTCCTGTAGCCAATGTGATTGAACTCTAGTTTGGGGGATGCAAGCATGATGCGTGTAACTTCCAGAAAGGGTCCTTCTTCATCCCTTTTCTCTTGTTTGATAAAACTTAGAGATATCAGGAACTTCAGGTGCTATTTTGGAAGAATTTTGGAACATAGAAATTGTATATGAGTGAACAATAGGATAGAAGGACCATGAATTTCTGGTACCTTAGTCTACCATCCCACCACAAACTGATGTATCCAGGCAGTTGGCAAATAAAATAAACTGTGCACTGTGCTTCAACTATTACTATTTTTTTGCCTTTATTAGTAAACTTAATGTAGTTCTTAATTTGCTCCGCATTTGGGTTCCCAGATCCAGAGCCATGTGCAGTCATGGTTTTGTTGTTTTCATTTTATTTAAGGCTTGAATCAAATCTTATTATCTGTATAAAAGCCTCCTGATGTGTCTTCTATCCTAAGTGGAGGAAATACACTTTGTCTGAACTTACAAATTCCTTAAGGGCTGGGCATGTGTGGCTCATTTTCATTTTTCCCACTGAAATTTCATTAATGGGCAATCCCTTGCCAGCCTAGCTAAAGCAACCATCGGGTCTCTCTCTACCAAACTCTTCTAGTTTGATTACCTGCATAACACACATTAACTTCAGATAATTTTGTTTTTACTATTGTTAAGCTTTTGTCCATTAACTGAAATATAAGATCCTTAAGGCCAGTGACTTACCTGTTTGTCCTCTGTGGTATAATAAGCCCTTAGTAAAATATTTTCATGGATGAAACCTTGCCATGTACCTGATACTCAGATAAGTCTACTAAGGAATTACCTTATTTTATTGTCACGCTATACTCCATTTAACAAAACAGGAAATAAAAGGAAACAGAATAACATGGCCAAGATTACAAAGTCAAAATTGTCAAATGAATAACTGTAGTTGTGCTTAAAGATTGCTTTGAAATATATGACATTAAGATTACCTTTTCTCTAAATTCTCTCATCAGATTTTTTTTTGTCTTAGCCCCAGCTGACCTGGAACTCACCATGTAGACCAGGCTGGCCTTGAACTCTCAGAGATCTGCCTGCCTCTGTCTCCCAAGGCATGAGCCACTATGCAAAGTTCATCAGACTTAAAAAAAAAAAAAAAAACACTTTACAAAGGATCATTTTTATACAAAAAGCTCACCCTTTTTCTTTTTTTTTCTTTTTAGAATTAATTTTTTTAATTTAAAATATTTTATTATTTTTATTTTGTGTATGAATGTATTGCTTGCATGTATGTAGATGTATCCATGTTGTGCAATGCCCATGGAGAACAGAAGAGGGCGCTGGATCCCGTGGAATTGGATTTAGGACAGTTGTTAGCCATCATGTGGGTGTGGAAATTGAACCTGGGTCCTCTGCAAGAACAGCCAGTGCTCTTAACCACTGAGCCATTTCTCCAGCCCCTTAATTTTTTAGTTTTTACTTTTCTGAGTTGGTGTAACTTTCAAGGAATGCAAACATTATAAAATGATATTTGTGCCCCTATTAGACTATTGAAAAAATGTTGTACAAGGAATTTGAAATTTCCCTGGAAATCTCATGCTGGGAGAAGGAAAGGTTAAAACCAGTTATCAACCAGAAGAACTTTTTTGTCTTCCAAGTAGAGATTGTGCATTGTTCTGACAATTTGTCAACCACCCGGCTGGAAATACTGGAGGCCAGAGGGTGCTGTTGGACGGAACAATACCTTGATCAGGACTGCTTAATTATGCAGATCCTTTTGCCTTCTGTTTAAATCTAAACTCTATGTTAGTATCCTGTAGAGGGACTTCCTAGTCACTGAATATTTTGTTTATTGAGTTTATTAGTATTTGTGTTTCTTTTATCAACATATATTTTTAAATCATGACATTTTTATGAGTCTTAAGTAACAGAAAAACACTAACTTTACATGACTGTCTATGCTCAATATATTTTTTCAAAAGTCTCTGTAAGGGTATTCTGAGCTTTATTTTTCTGGATTTAAAAATAGGGACATGTCCTCAGAATTAAGAGCACTGACTATTCTTGCAGAGGACCTGGGTTCAATTCCCAGCATCCACATTGCAACTGGCATTGCATGACACATGTGCATTTATATAGATACAGGCATAACACTCATACACATACACACAAACAAATATGTATATACATAATATATATGTATATATAATATATAATAAGGACATTTCCTACAGGGAGACGCTGTGTCAAAAAGGAAGGAGAAAGAAAAAAGGACATTTCTACATCTATTGCAAAAGAAACAAAAATTATAATAAATAAAACCCTTTTTTCTTTCAATATACAGACAACTAATTCCAAAATATGGCTAGAGAGATGGTTCAGTGTTTAAGAACACTGGCTGCTCCTGCAGAGGACCCGGATTTGGTTTCCGGCACCCACATGGTAGCTAATAATTCCAGTTCCAAGGGAATCTGCCACCCTTTTCTGGCCTCCACAGACAATGTGTTTTCATAGACACAGACATAGATACACATGCACACACACAGACACAGACACACACACATATAAATTCTGTGTCAGCTTATTTGTCCCAGTCATATGCATTATAGTTTGGCTTGTTTGCTCTTCGTGGTCTTACACAAAGTAGTCATAATATTTATGGCATATACGATATTCTGTGTTCACTACACTGTTTTATTCTCCCTGCAGACATAGAGGTCAACTGCAGACTCAGTATCCTCACATCTGAACAAAGCAAGTAACTAAGTTCTGGTAAGTGGCATGTTAGTAGAAGTCATATGTGATCCATTCCAGTGTTGGGCAGAAACATCTAGTTCCAACACCTTAACCCTTTCCCTGATTTCTTTTTCTTTCTATGTGAATGCATGTATCACAAACATGCATGAAAGTGCGCCCATGTCAGGTACAATATCCTTGGAGGACAAAAGAGACCATTGGATGCCCTGGAACTGGAGTTACGGATTGTTGTTAGCTGCCATGTGTCTGCAGGGATTCTAACCCAGTTCTCCTGCAAGAGCAACCAGTGCTCTTAACTGCAGAGCCATCTTCCTAGCCCTCTGTCTGATTTCTTTATAGAAAGAAAATAACTCAAATAAAAGAATCCCTGAATTAATTGTTTTCAGGAGAGATTTCCAGGAAACCTCTGGAGAAGAAACTTTATGCTTGCCCTTCCATATGCCAGAGAAAACAGCTGTCCATTGTTGAAACATGTGCGATTGTCTGAGAGTTGTCCTATTACGTGTTCTCAGCGTTTCTTCAAGCTGTCTATATTGACGTTTATGTGCCATTCATTCACTATCTTTCCACAGCAATACAATCATAACTATAACTACTTTTATGTCACTTGTTCCCGGTAGATCAGTGTTTCTACCTCATACCATTTTCCTTTCTCCTGATGGAGAAAAAAGTCTTTCAGTGTCTCTTGAGGATCAGTGCTCTGAGTAATGAACTTATTTCAGTTCTTTTTAAATGTCTAAAACTTTTAATTAGCTTTCATTTGGTCCTTGTAAGTACTGGCCACCATCCCACTAATCCGTTCAAATAATGTCTCTGTGCTAGAATAGATTATTCACACCCATGTACCATCTACTGTTGAGTACTCCAGAGATACTTACGTTTCTGTGTAACTTGCTTCTCTCCAGGACACACCTCTGTAGATTTCACTTTGCCTTTACAACACAACACTATTCCAGATTTTCAGTAGACCTCTTGTTCTGCCTGACCCTCTCCCCTCAATCACTTGAAAACATTAAATAATGTAATCTATTCATTTGGTTCCCTGTCTCTTAGGAATCATTGTCCCTTAACACCTTATATGCAATACCTTTTTTCTTCTACATTCTTTGTCTTCCTTTTTCATATGTATTTATATATTATGCATTGTGTATATGAGAGAGAGAGAGAGAGAAAGAGAGAGAGAGAGAGAGAGAGATTGCTGAGGTATCCATGTGGAGGTCAGAACACAACCTACTGGGGTCACTTTTCTCCTGTCATATGGATTCTGGGAGTTGAGTTCAGAATATCGAGATATTGAGCTTGGCTGACAGCAAGCAACTTTACCCAGGAACCATCTTCCTTGTCTCTGTGTTCTGGGAGACAAGGCCTCTTCATGTAGCACAGGCGGACCCAGAACTTGCTGTGTAATCCACTCTGGTGTCAAACCTTTGATTCTGCCTCTTCAACCTCCTGAATGTTGAGATTACGGTCATAGGCCAGGATAAAGGATGTTTTTCTCCTTATATTTCAGCTGAAACTTACATCTAGTCACTGTTGCTTCATTTTGGCTAAACATGGAATTCCTTCCAATGGAATAGAAACTTTTAATACCAATTTATATACTTAAGCATATGTAAAGGTTCTTATTTCACTACTGCCTCTGAAGCATTTACTTCCTTAATCCTCTGGTCCCAGATGTTTTGGTAAACTGGAGATCACTGTAACAGCCCTTCAATTAAAGTGGGGAAGAGTCAGCTTTATATATTTATTTATTATTTATTTATTTATTTAGAGACAGAATCTCCCTGTAGCCACAGCTAGCCTAGAACTCCTTATGTAACCCAGTCTGGCCTTGATCTCATAGAGATTCACCAGCCTCTGCCTTCCAAGTGAGTGCTGGGATTAAAGGCATATGCCACTGGAGGGGGAGGGGAAGGGGGAGGGGGAGAAGGAGAGGGAGGGGAGAGGGAGGGGGAGAGGGAGAGGGAGAGGGAGAGGGAGAGGGAGGGGAGGGGGAGAGGGAGAGGGAGAGGGAGAGGGAGGGGAGGGGGAGGGAGAGGAGGGAGAGGGAGAGGGAGAGTGTGTTTTTTTTAAGGGTGTGACTCTGGGTAGGATAATGAGGCTCTAGTGGATGAATACACACCAAAGGTCATTTGGGCCACAAAGTTGATTCATAACATACACACATATGAAATCAGGCAGATAGTAAAGAAGCATGCAGTTAGGGGAGGGGTTTAAGTATGATCAAAATATATTGTTCAAAATTCAATAAAGAAAGAAAAAAAGAGTAAGTTGGTAATTCTGAATATTATCAGATGCTTGATAGAACAATTTTCTCTTATACCTCTTGTGAGATATTGTTGAGGGTCCCTGCGCTCGGGGCCAGCCAGAGTGGAGGAAGGGTTTCCACCGAATCGGGGTGAGTAGGAATGGAATCAAAACACAGAGACTCTGGGTGCAGAGTGAGAAGCAGGCAGTGGCAAGCTGCTGCAAGCTCTTTTATTCAAGGAAGTACAAGGGGTCTTATATTTCTGGTTAGCCAATGGCCTTAGGGGGTGGGGTCCCGACTGCAGCCAATAGTAGTCTGTCCCCAGGTAGATCATTCTCAGTGCAGTTTCTTTTCAGAAGCTGGGCAGAAGCTGGTCTCACCACTAGTCAGAGCGGAGGGCCACGCCCATGGGAGCCATTCCTCTATTCCTCATAGCAGGTGACCTGGCTAAAGCCCATCCTGCGTTGTGCCCTACAGGATATGAAATCTTGTACTAGCCCTTTAAAAGACTGCCCTGAGAACCTCCTCAATATTTATAAAGAAGAAAGACAAGCTTTTGTTTTGTTTTGTTTCTTAACTAAGACCTATGCCTTGAACTCTGTTCATTAAAGGTCTTACTTATATTTTATGAGGATTTTTTTTTTTGGGGGGGGGGGTAGTAAACAGCACCTGCTAGCTCCCTGAATCATAGGTGACTTCATCTATCTTACAGAAAGGAGATAAACAAATATGTGAAAATCCCTTCTCAGTTGCCTCTTCTATCGTATTTGTAATTGGTTTCCTACATGTGTTTAAATATATTGAGCTTTCAGGTAGATTTGACATTAAAATTCTAGAAGCAGCCTACTGGAACCAGTGACACTCGACGTCCCTTTTAGTTCTATTAATCTAAACTTTAATAACCTGTTTTCATCCTACTACTTCCTCTTGTCAAGAAACAGGCAATAAACCAGGTGTGGTGGCACATGCCTTTAATACCAGGACTCTGGGTAGAGGGAGGTGGAGCTCTGTGAGATCCAGTCCAGTTTGGTTTACATACTAGCTGGGGCTATAGGGAGACTTAAAAAAAAAAAAAAGGAATTGTAGCTTGGATCTTCTATTCAATAAAGATAGCATTTTATCATGATTATGATATTGTGTTTCTATAGCTCCTATAGAAGCATAGATACTGAGTAAAAAAGAAACATGCTTTAGAAACAGTGACTTCATTACTGATTTTACACTGATTTTACAACTAGATATTTCATCTTAGTTATATGATTACTATAATGTTAGAATATTTGAATAATAAGTACACTTTTATAGAAGTCAGTTGTATTTGGAATAAACTGTATCTGTGTAAGACTTAAATTGACACCATGTAATAATTTAATAGTAGTACAGTATATTTCAGTATCTAAACGCTTACTTAGCATTGTTGCCAGATTATTAAATATTTACATGTTTTCTTTTATAAAAGAAGTCTACTATATTTATGTACATATATCTCAGTGAGTCATATTAGTATGAATAGAAGAAGCGTATTGGGTCTGGGGATATAGTTCAGATGGTAGAGTGCCTGCCTAGTATGCATGAGGCCCTGGTTCTATTCCTAACACTATGTAAACCAGATGTGGTAGCACAAACTTGTAACCCCGAAACTTTGAAGGTGAAGGCATAAATATAAAAAGTTCAAGATTATCTTCAGCTATTTAGCCGATTTGATACTAGCCTGGGATACATAAGACCCTGTCCAGCTCTACCTTTCATGGCGTATGCCCAGTGGACTCTATATCCTACTACAGAGACACTTGCATGCTCATTTTCACAGCTGTTCTATTCACAGTAGTTAGGAAATGGAATCAGTCTAAATGTCCATCAACAGAGGAACAGATGTATTAATCACCAATAAACAAAATGAAATCATGAAATTCTCAGGTAGATGGTTGGAAGTGGAAAAAATTATAATGATTAAAGTAGCATAGTCCCCAAAAGAGAAACAATGTTCTCTATCATATTCAGATTCTAGCTTTACATCTTTTGTTTTGGATGTTTAACTTAAAGCACAAGTGGAAGCCTGAAAACTAAAAAAGGACCTCTCTGGGGCATGTTAATGAAAAGGGGATAATAGATTACAGGCAAAAAGACGGGAGGCATACAGGAATAAACAGGGAAGAGTGCTGGAGTGTGGAGGAAATCAGAGGGTGAAGGAAGGGCTAACCCAAAGGAAAGGGGAGTGAACATTTATGTGGAAGCCTACTATCTCACAATCCAATTTAGAAAACCTAATTGGAAGGTTAGCAGAACACATGTTGAATGAAAGAAGGGAGTACTGGGGGGTTAAAGGAATAAGTGGGGATCCAGAAGATGGGACAGCAAATGGCTTAACAAAACCTAAGTATCTATACAAAGTTTTATGGATACTCACTGGTTTGTAATTTAACAGCACAAGCTAAAAAATATTGAATGGGATCACCACCCTGCATGGGTGGATAAGGTTACTCTCAGAAGACGTGGGTTATTGAATGAAATTCATAATACAAGACATGGGATACCTCCTTATGAGTAATTGATCAGGGAGGACCCAGAGTTCTCCAACAACACTGGCTATTGCCCTTGCCCTTGGTTACCCACCATAACTACATGGTAAATCCTATTCTTGAAGATACCACACACTTTGGTTGCACGACATAAGGAACTCAATCTCAAACTGATCAGGAAACTTCCTTCCTGATAGCCAGATTTCATAGGGCCAGAAGGTGCTATGCAGGCTGTTGGGGTATAAAAGGCATCAGTGGTCTTAGGCAGTGCTGGACCCTGCGTGGTGCAATACCAACCTTCCAAGCAAGATATGCCCACTGATGCAATAGTGTAAGACTGATGTAAGAGAATTAACTGCTTTCTGATTGGATTTGAAACCTGTTCCAAGGGAGTGAATTTAATGCTTGATACTATAATACTGATCAAAAGCCCATGACTGGGAAGGTCATAGGCCCTAGGGTGGAACCAACTATTGTTATTTTGCTAAATGGTCATACTGTTAAGTTTCCTTCTAAATATTTATGTTTTCATCCACAGAGCTAGGCTGCTCTCAGTCTTGATCAGAGAAACCTCTTTTTGCAGGAGACAGTAGTCAATGGAGAGACTGTCAGAGTGCTGAGAATAAGAGACTGAGTGCTAAACAGGACACTATATTAATCCTACTACCACAAAGGCTCAGGTGACATCACAGAAGAGGAGGTGGAAAGAATGTAAGAGCTGGAGAATGGGGGGAATGCTGTGAAATGCTGTCTTCAGGACATGACACTGCTATTGCATTTGTGAACTCACAGTAGGTGTGGTTACTTGCACAAGATCAAGCTGGGCAAAATCTTAGCATACATGGAGTAAATGATCTCCAGGTCTCAACCCGTGCCGAGGAGCTACTGATGGTAGAGAATTGCTAATGGAAGGATACTCATTCTATTTTGAGGATGTGACTACTGGTGGGCTTCCCATGATACAGTGGCTTGGCCTGCACCCATGAACATAGGACCAATGGTTACTAGACTTAGTGGATCTATATAACTGACTGGAGAGATGGCTCAGCAGTTAAGAGGACCTAGGTTCAGTTCCCAGCACTCACATGGTGGCTAACAACTATCTGTAACTCTGTAACTCCAGTGTCATGTGATCCAGTGCCCTCTTCTGGCCTCTACTGGCATTGCATGACACAGATGCATTTACATACATGCAGGCAATACACTCTTACACATAAAAAAAAAAAATATATATATATAAAATATACAGAGTGGGGAGGTAGACATTTTGTGGTAAGTTGGAGGGGGAAAAAGGGGATAGATACATTTCATTGTATACATGTGATGAAATTCCCAAAGCAGAAAAAAATTTTAAAAAGCATGGCTATATTTCTTCTCAATATATCTCTCTGCAACATTGCAATATTACAAATAATGTACGTAAGCAGTAATATTTTTCTTAGATATTGGTTTCAATTATACATTGTAGGAAACAGTAAATGGAAGAGATAAACGAAGGATACTAAGATTACTGAGATTTCTTCTTTGCTCTTGTTTAGTTAGTTGATGATGCTGTGGAGCTATGAGAGCAGCATGGGCCTCAGTCTCAGGTCCTCTAGAGGCTGTGGCACAAGGATCCTAAGTTCAAGGTCAACTGGAAAATCTGGAGAGATCCTGTATCAAAGTTAAAAGTTTAAAAATCTGGGAATGTAGCTCATTGGTAGATGCTTGCCTGAAATACACAAAGCCCTGAGTTTAATTCCCAGTGCTAGACACATAGACAAAAAATACACACAGACCCACAGACACAGACACACATACACACACATACACACACGCACGCACATGCACTGTTCTGTGACATTAAAGTTTTAATTTGAGGACTTTTCATCAACTGTAACAATGTCTGCATTTCAGTATTTTTATGCAAGCACCTCTAATTTTAATATTCTCTGAGCCTAAGGATATTATATTGCTAAAAGAGTCACTTTCAATTTACAATGAGAGGGAAGTAGTAAAGTACACAGAAGTGAAAATGATAAAGATCAGGAGAACAGTAAATGCCCATCCTGTAGATTAAGCTGCAGAGTAGGCTAAGGTATAATTATAAGATTGCACTTAAGCATGGGATCAGATCAGATGCAGTTAGTGGGATGATTCTGTCCAAATATTAGTTTACTTTGATTCATCCATCTTCTGATAAGAAGGATCTGCTGAAGACTGGGAGACCGATAGTCATAGGAGGGGCATCTGCTCCTATCCTGTATTGGAGCTTCACTCTGAAACGTGGTCATCATGCCCTCTCCCATTTTCCACACTGGAAGAATATAGCAAATAGACCCAATGTGGCAGTACATATCTATCCTCCTGGCACTCAGGAAGCTGAGGCGAGAAGACAGAGAGTTTGAAGGTAAGCCTAAATTACAGAGCAATATTATATATCTTAAAATGCGACAGTTTTTCCATAGAATTATCAGACATGGAATGCCTCAAGTATATTTTTCAAGTTTCTTGCAAACCCCCTCCCTTCCATGATTGCAGCACAAAGAAGATAAGGTAACAGGAAAATGACTAACATTTTCAGTAACAGCAGTAAGTATTTAAGATAAAGAAACAGTACTTTTGCAATCTTTGAACAAAAGTCTACTTGCTAACACTTTAAGAATGAAAATTTCTCCTTTGTTTAAATTTAAGTGTGTGATGCTGCTGCCACTCTAATTTGGGTAAGATGGTTTGAATTTGCTTCCTCAAAGTTGCAAAACAGCTGTGGCTGTAGGTAACCATATCTCGTCAAACCCAGCTTTGCTGGATAGCTTAATTGCATTGTATTCTACAGATAATGGATATCCATTTTGAGTCCATTTCTGTTGAAAGAGGACTTTGGAGGATTACATGCCATGGTTAATTTGTGCACCCCCAGAATGTGAGGCATTCAGAACAGCATATACTCTAAACCTGACAGATACTGGAAAAGCATGAGTTTTGGCCTCTCAGAGTGGCTATGTAATAATCTACCCATCGTGTGTAGGCTTTAGTCATTAAAAGGCAGAAAATGTAAGGTCTGGAGGAGAGAACTGAGTGCAAGTTCTTTGAGTGTCAGGCTACTTATCAACATGCTGCTTTGGGAGAATTTCTGATCCCTGATCCTCTTTGCGGCAGGGTCCTCTATGTGTGAAAAGTACATAATAATAATTATGCTCATGTAAGGACTGGTAACAGGGAATATAACAGACATGTTAATAATGCTCATTCTTATTTCTGCTCTTCAAGGTCCTGGGAAAGTCTAAAAGTCTAGACATTTTTTTTTTTTGGCTATTCAAAGTAATATATCTAGCTTACATCTCAGTCTTTTGACCCAGTAAATACAGTCTATACCACTGAAACAAAGGTTCACAAAAGAGCATTTGTCATATTATGTTGCTCACTATGTACATATTGTTACTGATTGCTTCCTGTTGTGCGGATGTGAGCACCGTGAGGGCTGGTGTATTTGCCAGTTTTTCTTGGCTGGTGGACTCCCTCAGAATACTAAAATAGTGTTTGGCACCCAATAAATTAATACTTTTTATAACAGGTGAAATGATAAATGAATGAATTGGAACTATTATCAGTCACACATTAATGCCTTCATAGTATTTTTATTTCTCACATACATATTATTTACATCATCATCATTTTCTATCTTAGGCATGCGGTATGCTAGCCAGAGAACACCAAATATGTATTTTAAAAGTTTCTTAATTTCTATTCCTTCGGTTTGGAGGAAGTAAATCCCAAAGATGGTTAAGTTGTGTTGCCAATGGTGGCGGTGGATAAGGAAGCTTGGCTTATGGGTCAAAATCTTACCATAGAGTTAATGGAATCCGCAGCGTTATACCTGAGGGCTACCTGATTCTTGGAGCACAGGATTCTGGGTTCAGTAAGCAGCAAAGAAAACAGAGGAAGATTTTCCTCAAGATCTCCGGATGCAACTGTATTTACAGTGAAACACAAACCCGGAGGCGAGGGGGAAGGCATTGGTCCGAGGAACCACACAGTCTCTATTCGTTCCCAGCCCTGGCCTCGGGGAAAGGGCCCACGACAGTGCTGCCCAGGCCCTCACCTGGCGTGGTCAGCTCACAAACCAAAGCACAGCACTGGCGTTGACAGGTGCGGCAAGCTAGCGCGGCCCCTCGCCGGGCGCTCCAGAGGGCGGGTTGCTCAGGGAGTCTGGGAGAGTCACTGGGGCAGCAACCGAGCCGAAGGTGGGAGGGCCGGGAGGCGGGGTGTCGTCCCGTATAGGGGCGCGGTCACCTGTCCAGAGGCGGGGCCAGGAAGAAGCAGCGCCTTTCGTGGATCTGGGCACCCGAGTCCGGAGAACCCTTTCTCACCATGCAGGACGCCAAAGGAATCGAGAACCCGGCTTTCGTCCCCTCCAGCCCGGACACGCCGCGCCGCGCATCCGCAGCGCTCTCCCAGGTGGAGGTCTCTGCTGTGGCCTCCAGCACCCGGAGTGAGGATTCGCGGCCCCCAGAGTCGGGGGAGCGCCAGAAGTCATCAGAGCCACGTCTACCTTCTGCAAGTGCCCCAGCTCCCGGGGAGCCGCCCGGGTCACAGGCGCGGTCCGAGTTTGAGGAGGGGCCCTGCGGGTGGAGGGCCTTCCACCCACGGTGTCTACAGCGATGCAACACGCCGCAAGGCTTTCTGCTGCACTACTGCCTCTTGGCCCTCACGCAAGGTAAAGCCCGGCACCAGCTTCTAGGGGCACAGGAGGAGCCGACAGCTGGGCGGGGCAGAGGAAAGAGAGGCGGGGGCAGGTGCAGGAGACCCGTGCTTGGCGGTCCCGGAGTTGATGCGCCATGCAAGGGCTCGGGACTTGCAGAGGCTGTTACTCTCGGAGCCGCCCCCGCTCCCCACGCCCCGCTCTCAGCCTTCCACATTTTAGCTTCCCCTTTAGATTGCAGCATTTAAAACACATGTTTTTACTATTTTGTGATCGTGATCTGCCTAAGTTTAGCAGAGTAGATTCCCTCGGGAGAGATTACAAGAACTGCCCTTTGGGAAAACGATTTGCCCGAGGTTGTAAACTGGTCTATTTCATAAAAGCGTACTTTTTTTCTGAGATCTATGGTATGGATTTTTTTTTTCATTGTTTTTACCGCAGGATTAAAATTTTGCAGATGAGTGGGATTTGCTTCCCAAAAGGAGGGCAGGAGCGAAGACATACTTAAAATAGGTCGCATAGATTAGATATAAACACTCGTATTTTGTGTATAGTTATGAATGTAGGCAAAAGTGTAGCCCAGTGAGTACACTGGCCAAAGCTTCCAGCCTTGAGGGCCGAACCTCTGCAGACTCTTCAGTCTCAAGAGTTATCAGTGTCTGTTTTGTTCTAGGATCTCTTTTCAGTTCTCTTGGGAATTACAGATTAAGTCTAGATTTATCCCCTCAGGAGTATGCAATCTAAACTGAGGAGCGGAGGATATGGTAGAGGCAGAATCGCTCCTTTGAAGGGAAGCGTAAAGAAGGTTAAAAGTTTTTGGGAATGGGCACGCCTTTAAACTGGTACACACCTTTAATCCTGGTACATGCCGTTAATCTCAGAACTCCTGAGATAGAGGCAGGAGGATCTCTGAGATCTTGGACGGCCTAGTATACACCGCGAGTTCAGGCCCACCGAGACCCTGTTTCAAAAAAACAAAACAAAAACAATCTGGAATTTCCTCCAGGCAAGGGATGAGGAAATGGGAAGTTATACTGAAGTGACAAACTGGAGTTCTGGGTGGAGGGTGAAGCAGCTTGGAGGTTAGTTTGAATTTGGTATGTAGACATTTTGCTGTTATTTGAATAATAATCTCAAACTATTTTGTAAATAATCAAAGACTATTTGGAAGGAATGCAGCTCATTCCTATTTTGACCTTTGGTCTCTGCTAAACTGAAACCTAAAATGAAGCGTATGCCTTCTGTTACTGCTACTCCCCTTCCGAGGAATGCAGTGCCCTGCTGTACACACCTTGGGCACCACGTACGCATTTGTTGGTCACTAGCAGTCTTGTGCTCTTTCTCTGAAGATTTGTGTGGGGGCTATTTATCCTTCCACCTTCCTTGTCCCTGACAAATTTTCCCTTCTACTGGGGTCTTGACTTATCTGAAATCAGTGATGGTGAAGCATCTCTGCTAAAGCAGTTTGGACGTCTAAAGACAAATGAATGTCTTGAGTTTTACCCATGGAAGTCAGAAGTGGGCATCAGATCTCTTGGAATTGGAGTTATGGATGGTTGTTAGCCACCATGTGGGTCCTGGGAATCAAACCAGTGTCCTCTGCAAAAGCAGCCAGTGCTCTTAACCCCTCAGTCACCTCTCCAGGCGCAAGAAAGGAATTTAATAAGCATTTTTTTAAAGGTAAATGCGGTTTCTCTTAGTACTCAATTTCCTCTTGTGCTTGCTGTGTTTACACACAATAAAGAAACACAGTATGGATTCTTTCATAGAACTGATTTTAAGTGCATTGATTTTGGAATTTTCATAGCACGGAATTCATTTAGGGATTCATAGGATTCATATGATCTCCTTTTCCAGACCAGTTTTTCCCAAGTGTATTTTACTATAAAAGCAATGATTTCTAATGACCGAATATCGGGTATTTGGAAAATTGATTTTTGCTTAGGGAAATTTTCATGTTATCAGGTGACTATGTCCTTTATGTCCTTGTTAAGTGACACTCCTAGGTACTTGTATCTTACAATCTCAGAATTATCAATTGGTTTTTATTTTTATTAAAGAAGCTTAAAAGTAAAAATTTTAGGACTTCAAAGTTAGCTTATTGGGGATGGAGAGATGGCTGCTTTTGCAGAGGACCCTGGTTTGGATCCCAGCACCCACATGGTAGCTGACAACCTTTTGTAACTCCAATTCCATGAGATTTGATGCCCTTTTTCTAAACTCTGTGGGCAATGCACAACACAGGTACACTTATATACATGCAGGTAGTACACTCATACACATAAAATAGTAAATAAAATTTAAGATAAATAAAATATTTTTTTAAAGTTACCATATCGATTTTGTTAAAATATATATTTCAGTTGCAGTCTTGGTAAAGCAACATTTACAAACATTGTAGAGAGTATGACATGTTTATATCCCTCTTAGTTGGTAATGAAAATAATCCTTAAGACCTCATAAGTAAAAAGCATACTTATTTAAAATTTCATTAGATTTTTCATGTTTTCAGTTTATTGGAATGTTTATGTGCCTGTAAATGTAATCTTTATTTGGACAAGACATCTTAAAATCAGACAACTGGACTTTGAGTCATTTTTGAGTCACTTCTCTTTTATTCTATTATAATAAGCAGGTGGAATATCTCTTTTATTTTGAATATGATTTAGAATGTTGGTGTTCAAAATGAAACTTTTAGGTTTTTTTTTTTTTTAAACCCAGAACCTTTTTAATGATATGTTTAAGGTGGACATGGTATGTAAACGGATGATCCCAGACTTGGATAGCTAAGGCTGTCAGGACACTGATTTAAGGTCAGCCAAGAGGTATATAGCAAGACAGTGTTTCAAAGGAGAGGCAGAAAAAGACAACCTTAATATTTGTGGAAGTGTTAGAAAAAAAGATGAGTTCTCAATTTCTCCTTCTTAAAACTAAGTCAAGGTGAACTGTAGTTATAGATAAGTATGTCTAAGACTTAGGAGGCAATTGAACCTTACTGTAATGTCCTGTGTGGCCACCTTGAACATTCTGTACTCTTTGCAAGTTACATGTGTTGAACTTGAGAACTCTCTAGCAAAGTGGTTTCACGAGTCTTTAATAGTCTGGCTTTTTTTTTTTTTGCCATTTAAAGAAAAATAAAATAAAATAAAAGCTACAATTTAGTATGCGGTGACTACCAGTTTTGTTGAATACCTGAGAACTCTGAAATTTGTAATAGAAAAAGTAAAATGATTTTTGAGGAAATTTATTGGGGCTGCCAAATGGAATTGACACATTTTAAAAATAGCGAAAGAGGGTTGGAGAGATGGCTCAGCGGTTAAGAGCACTGGCTGTTCTTTCAGGGGGACCTGGATTTAGTTCCCAGCACCCACATGGTGGCTAACAACCATCTGTAACTCCAGTTTCGACTCTGACTTTTGACCTCAGTGGGCATTGTATGGCACTGGTGTTCTTACATGCAGGCATGCAGACAAAACACTCATAAAATGAAAATAATAAATAAAATATTTAAAAAAGAAACAAACTAGTACTTTTTGTCACCAGTCTTGTGTGTAATGTACTTATAACAATGCATATTAATTTCCTTTGCTCTTTTTTAGGTATTGTAGTAAATGGCCTAGTAAATATTAGCATCTCCACCATTGAGAAGCGCTATGAGATGAAGAGTTCCCTTACTGGCTTGATATCATCAAGCTACGACATCTCATTCTGCGTGCTGTCGTTATTTGTATCTTTCTTTGGTGAGAGAGGACACAAACCACAATGGCTTGCATTCGCATCCTTTATGATAGGACTGGGCGCCCTGGTATTTTCGTTGCCACAATTTGTTAGTGGAAAATATGAATTGGGAGCCATTTTTGAAGGTAAGTCTCCATTGTGTTTTTGTTAGCTTTAGTCCACACAATCAAACAAAAGCAGGTCACTGACTACTGTAACTGACGAGCCCTGTAAGGTAAGACCTAGCCTCTTCCACTGGGCACTGTGTGAACTGTGTAAGCTAGAAGGCTGCGGAGACAAGATGTACAGTATTTTGCTCTCTAGGTTTTTAATCTTCTGATTGTCATTCCCCATATCATGTCAAATCCCCTTCAAATTAAAATGAACTGATTTTTTTTTTTGCAGGTGTTGTGGACTCATTGGGATTCTGAGATCTGTGGTTTTATCCTTTTGTGCTATTATTTGCAGTGCTTCCAGCTCTGTGTGTTGGATGTGTTGACTTAAGACAGGAGAGGGGCATTGGCAGGAGCAGGACATTTTCCAAGAACCAAAACTAACTTAACTTTCACCTCTAGTTTATAGACACAGCTTCACAGCAAACTGACAATTTTACTCTGGTTAAATAAAGTGCGTTATTCAAAGACTCAGAAAGGAAATTTAGTGAACTTTTTTTCAAAGAATCATTTTAAACGGTAGAACAATTACAGTAAAGGAGGGATGTGCTCATGAAAGTTCACCTTAACATTTTTATGTCCTTTCTGGGAATTGCAACAACAAACATTGAAATAATTAGGAATAAAATTAGTTACAAATTCAGACATCTTTAGGTATTAGGTAACGGGGCGGGGGCTTAGAGTAAGTGAGAAAGGAGAATTTGAGACAGTTTTACTATAGGCTTTACTTTTAAAAGTTAAGATTTTAATAGTTGTGTGTTGACATTAAAAATATTATAGTGTTATTCTTCTCTAAGACTGATTTCCCAACAGCAAAATAAATACAAACAGGAATATATTTTCAGTAATAATATATGTGTATATAATGCACTTCATTTTAGGAGTACACTTATTAGGTAAGAATACTCCATTTCAAAGTAAAAATAGAAAATGCAAACCTAAGGATGAAGAGAGGGTGCTTTCAAATCTGGAGAAACAGAATAAATAAGATAAGCAGAATATGCTTTCAGTGGAAAGTGCACTTAGGTACATTCTGGTACATTATCTGAGATTGGGCAAGATTGCATAAGGCTGACTGCATAATTTCACTGAGAGTAGTTTTAGGAAGAAGGCACACATTGCGACACCAGTTGTTCCACCTTGAAATTTCAAACAGTACAGATCATCCAAAGTAATCTGCCTCAGAAGAACACATGCCACTACTTCCAGATTGGAAAAGAAGTTTGTGTTTGCAGCCCTCTCCCTTGCAGTTAATTAGATACCTTTCAAGTTTTTAAAGTAAATGGACATTGCTAGAAAGTCTCGGACACTATAAAGTAAAAGAGAAATACCTTTTCTATCACAAAGATGACCTCTGTCTTTAGAGATCTTCACAGTGTGTCTCTTGCCGTGAATATCCGAAAAGCTATAGCGGATCTGAAGAACTGGGATCCTAAAGGGGAACAGCCATAAATTAAGGTGCATATGTAGAGGGCAGGAGCTAGGAGCAGAGGTGAAGCTGAGATTACTGAAGCCAGATCAGAAACTTCTAGTGGTTTTAGCAATTATTGTGCTTTGTGCAGGTTTTCACCAAATTCTCATTCCTGTTGTGCATATTTTTCATCATTTTAATAGATTAGACAGTAAACTACTGAAATAGAAACACTTATCTTTCCTTTATATTATACCATGTTTACAATGAATATTAGTGACCTGGATGACTGATAGTAGCAGTAACAAGGTTGGGCATGATGACCCATGAGTACAAAACTAGCCCTTGGAAAATGGCAGTAAAACATTGCCTGGATTTTATTTGTTGTTGAGAAGAAATACACAGTTAACAAATAAACAAGCTGGTTGACAATTGAGTTTGATCTGCAAGCACCTTACAGAGAAGACTCCTGGGATAATAGAAGGTTAATGAGGGCCAGCCTTCAAAGGTGCTTTTCAGGTTGGGGAACACTCAAGGGTCTACTAGGTTTTAGAAATTGTCAGTTTTGACAAGCAGGATCTCAGCAGGGAGAAATGTGTCGTGAGATGAATTTGGAGGACTAGTGGCCAGCAAGTTATTTCGTTTTTTCATTCTGGGCAGTGCAAAGCCACAGTCAGAGCTTATAAAAGGATTTTAGTTTTATACAGTGATCTTAATTTCAAAGTGATCATTTGCTTCTAAGATTCCAAAAGATGCAGGTGGAAAGAAATCATTCTGAAGGTTTTATTACTGTCTAAGTGAAAGACAAAGATGATGTAGCCAGTGGTAGTGGTTGCAGGGCTCATCTAGAGGATAGTTGACAGCGTGTTTTAGAAGAAAGAGGTAAGGCACACTATTAAGTTTATAGTTAATGAATGAGTAGTGACCTTTTGTCTTTGGCCTGACCATGGGGCTGTATCTTAGAACAGTCATGACTAGGGAGAAACAGGGTTGGGAGTGAAAAATTAAGGATTTGGGTTTCAACTTAAGTATGAACTATATATGTCAGTGTGGTATATACAAAAACATGTATACCTAAATGTGCAAGTAATTCATCAGATGTGTTTCTCTGAAGTGTAAGCAGTGTACTTGAATGGCTTCCTTATTCTATTATTCCAATTTTTGGTAGTGTCACACTGACTTTTGGGATAGGATATGCTTGCCACTCATCACACTGTCACTGTATATATAAGCATGCTTAGCTGACAGTTTGAGCTTTTCATTTTTTTTTTTTAGTCCTCTAAAATTTTCCTTAATAAAACATTGGAGAGAGAGAGAGAGAGAGAGAGAGAGAGAGAGAGAGAGAGAGAGAGAGAGAGAGAGAGGTGCTTAACAGATAGAGTTCAGGACTGGAAGTGCACGTCACATCTAAAAGAAGTCGTGAATTGGAACATAGAATGAAATTTTGGAACATAGAATGAACGCTGGACTCATAGATACCTTTCCTTTTTGCTATGGTCTAGAATTTTATGACAAGTAATGCAGTGACCTGATTAGTGATTTCATAAATGGTAAACAATAGCTAAAACTAATCCTACTTTTCATTCCTTAATGATTTTTAAATTTCTGTTTTTTACTCACAGTAGATTATTTTATATATTGATTGAGTAGTTTCAATATTTTTTTTCTGAATTTAAACTATTTCTTCATCTGAGATATATCACATGAGATATATCACATAGCTTGGGCTGACTCTGAACTCTCTTTGTAGCCAAGGATGACCTTGAATTTCCAATTTTTTGTGTTCACCTTCTGAAGTTTTGGGATCACAGACACATTCACCACTCCGGGCTTATGCGATGCCGAGGATGAGGGTCTCTTGCCTGGAACCAGCTGAACTGTATCTTCTTCCCTTTCTACTTAATTCAAGAAGCCAAATAAAATTGTCCATATATTAAAAAGAAAACCAGCCAAACTTGTATGCTCAAATAAATTAATCCACTTTTGCAAGTATGGGAACCTTGAACAAAAATCTGATAATTTGTATAACCCCAATGAATATGGGTAGAGAAGAAAATTGCAATTTTAAGTGGGAAAACAAAAGTATATTGAAACTCCTGTGGATAAATTAGAAGCGTGGAACACCTAGTCTTCATGAGCGACACGGTGTAGGGGTTGGGGCGCAGCTCAGCAAGCTGAGTGTTTTCATAGCATGAAAGACGTCCTGGGTTCAGATTCCAGCAGAGCACAAGTTGGGCATGGTGCACATGTCTGTAATCTGAGTCCTGGGAGGTAGAGGCTGGGGGATCATAATTCAATGTCACCTTCTGGCTGCCTAGCAATTTCTAGGTTAGATGGGGATATATGAGACCCTGTTTCAAAACAAGAACAAGAACAAAGAGCAAGCATAATGTCATATAGCATAAGGAGCAGGAGAAATCATTTTATTAGTTGGACTCATGCAGTTTCATTTGAAATGAACACTAAGAAAATTAATGTTTGTGTGCTTTCTTTGTTTTTTTTTTTTTGAACTTGAGGGAAATTACATTCAATGAGACAATCTCTATGAGGAGATTAAAGTAATGTAATATAGTTAGTAAATAGACAAAAACAAAATATGAAAGATGAGAAGGATGTAAAATTTCTACAGGTGTGAAAATCACACAAAGAGGGTTAAGAGTTAGCAAAGAAGGAAGGTGCATTTGGAAACAGCTTGGCTTTCTATTGTTTTGCATAGAAGTAAAGTAGGTTTGGGAGGAAGATAAATTTTCTCCCTTGGAGATTTTGTAAGGGCCTAAAGGTTAGAGGTGATTAACTTTGAATGGAGAAGATAGACTTAATCTCAGGGAAGTTTTGGTTGTTATTGGCTACTAAATAAAAAAAATAAATGATTAAATGAATAAATAAAAAATAAATGAAAGAGAATGTTTTAGGAGTAAGAGAAAGAAATACTTTTAAGGGCTAAGTTTTGTACCTGTTAAACTGAAAGTAAAATGTCATAAAATGATTTCAAATAAATCATACTTGATACTGTTTAAACTTATTCTTTTTCACTTCTGGTATTGACATTCATTTTTTCTCCCCCTCTCTCTGTTTTGAACATGCTCTACACAGTACAAGCTGTCCTTGTACACCATATCTCCGTGGAGCTGAGGACCTGGAACACCTGATCCTTCTGCCTCTACCTCCAAGTGCTAGAATTGCAGGCATCTGCCGACACACTGCCAGGCACTCATTTATCTTAGCTGTACAGTAACATTTTTAATTTTTATTTTTTGGTCTTTTTATTTGTTTATTTACTTTTTGAGACAGGGTCTCCATGTCGCCTCAGCTGGCCTGGAACTATGTGTAGACCAGACAGGCCTCAATCTTCCAGAGATCCACGTGTCTCTGCTCCAGAGTGCTGCAATCAAAGGCATGTGCTACCAAGCCCTGCCTTAACCAGTTTTCTTAACTAATAAGTAATAAAACTTTTAAATACTTTAAATGTAATAAAATCTCCAGAGTATAACATTTTGTTTTCATTCAAACTCATCTTTATTCCTTTTGGATGAATATTATTTTAATGTAGCGCAACATAACTTTTGTGTCTCTTTGAGACTCTGGAAAGTCTTGGTTTTAACCACACACCCCTCAAAAAAGAAAATTCTTTTTCTTTATTGATGAGAATTTTTTTTTCTTAAATGTGTTGTTTCTATTTTCTGTCTTCTTTCTCTCAAATAACTTAATCTTTAATGAGAAAAAAATTTCCATTAGCAGGCATTAAACATCTATGGCTTTAAGAGCAATATTTTAGGGAGAATTCCATACATAGGACATTGGTTATGCTGAGTAGGTCACTTTAAAAATTGTGCTGAAAACATTGATAGAGGTAATTTCTAGCGACTGTCTTCTCCTTTATCTTGTACTACCAGAGTTCTTGTTTCTTTGTTTGCTTGTTTGTTTTAAAATATGGAATGTCCTAGGCTAATGGCACACCCTTTTAATCCCATCACTCTGGAGGCTGAAAAGGCAGATCTCTGTGAGATCCAGCCCAGTGTGGTCTTCATATCCAGTTCCAGGCAGGGTGGGACTATGGGGAGACCCTGTCACCAAAAGCCAAAGCAAGATTAAAATAAAATAAAATATGGACTGTTTGTCCATGTTAAAGAAGACCTGGGGCAAGGGATCCTAAGGTATTTCAACAATGGATTCTGTACAGGATGCTGTGGTTTTGCCTTTGACATACTTTTTTTTTAAATTGAACTCACTTTTCTTATTTCAGTTACATTGTCCCTGCAATGAATGAAGGAATAAAGACATGAGGTGGCTTCTTATCTGAGATTACATCATGATGTAATAAAACAAATTATTCAAATTTAATACAGTAAAAGGACTAGAGATTTCTTTCAGGGACTGTAAATGCTTCAGATGAAATGATCATGTTTTCTATTTTTGTTTTGTTCCAAATCAGAGGCACTTTTCATAACATCTATTACTAAATAGTCATCCAGGGTAATTGTTTTTATTTAATGCTAGAGCTATGATTCATTAGGTCTGGAGTAAGACTCAGAAATTGTGTTTTAATTACCCATATTGATTTTAGTGACTGAATATTTTGTGAAACATTTGACTGTGGCCCCAAAAGAAAGATTTTTTCACTGCATTTATTGTGTCTCCCTTTAAAATAAGAGTTTCACATGAAATCATGGGTATTAGCATAGTTTTGTAGAAATTCTAATGAACAGACTTCTGGAATAGACTGAAATTTATAGTAAAAACTTATCAGTGAGATTGATAGTCTAAACTCAATCTTCTGTGGTAAGAAGAGGTTTTAAACAATTCCACACTGTTAACTAAAGAAAAGAAAAGAAAAAACTCCTGAAGCATGATCTGCAGGTTTTAGTGATACTAAGACTAGCTTAGAAATATGTTCCAAAGTTGAATGACTTTGGGAAAGAAACAGAGAACGGGTATCTTTTTTATTTTTAAACTCTGTGTGTGTGTGTGTGTGTGTGTGTGTGTTGTGCATGTGTGTGTGCAAGCAACTCGCTGTAGTTCAATTACTCTTTCTACATGTGGGCTCCAGGATCAAATTCTGGTCTCTCACCTGCCCCTGTTGTCTTCATCACAAAAGCGAATGGATTTTGTGAACCTTTCATTAGTGGCATGACATGCAGAGATCTGAGCTTCTCAGCCAAGGGACGGTTGCCACGCTTGTCTCTTTTATGTTAATTCCACTTCTTTCTATGTATTTCCTCTTCCTGGTTACTGTTTCAGTGAACACAAATCGAGAAATTTTGTTCTGTGCTGTCGTAGATCTAAATGTGAGTTTCCAGCAGCAGCGGTGTGTGAGGTAGAACAGGTGCTGTACTAATGACTGCTGAGTTGTCACACATGCAATGAAAGGATGGATGCAGCCTGTGGAGGCCTAGAAAGAGGCTGAGGGTTACCCTTCCAGAGAAGGCAGGGGAAAACGGCACCGCGAAAGAAGTATCTTTGAAATTCTCAGAGCAGGTTTGCTGAAACTTCAGGACTCTGTCTATCTATCTATCTATCTATCTATCTATCTATCTATCTATCTATCATCTATCTATCTATCTATCTATCTATCATCTATCTATCTGTTTGCCTGTCTGTCATCTGTCATCTAACTATCTTGTCTATTTATCTTGAATCAGGAATTGTGTTTAGTCATATTAGGAAGAAAAATCTTGGCTATAAATAAATGACTCGAGTAAAATTTGGGATCTGAAAAATTCCAATGTGAAAAAGGAAGCTAAAAATGAGAGGGAAATTCAGAAATCGTGAAATGCTTTGACACTCTTCTTTTGGTTTTTGTCATAAATACTTACTAAAGTGCTGATGTTACTGCAGTGTTTATAAAGGAGTGTAGCAATGCAAGGTTTCCTAATGGACCTAATTTATCTTTATGTACAAAGTGAAATTCTCTGATAGGAGATTCAAGTGAGGCTGAAGCATAATTGAGCAGATAGAATTTCATGGCAAGTAGTGATTAAGTAACCTTTGTAGCTTCCTCAGAAAGACTGGCTTAAAAAAAAAAAGGTGGTTTGTGGCAAGAAAAGAATGAGGAAATTCCATTTTCTTAGTCATGTTTCTTCAAAATGCACAAATTGGTCAGTGAGAGTTTGTACTTTATTTTTAGTGCTATTATACATTACACTCCATGAAAGCATGTAGCAGTATTGCAGATGATAGAGTCAAACAGACCTGGGTTTCAAGTTCTTCTCGTACACTGTGAGGAGCCTGCTTAAGTTTCTTCAACTGTAAGCTCTGTGATAATAACCATTGCTTCATAGACAAGGCAGTTCCTGTTGTGGGATTTAGTACTCATAAATAGTAGCAAAGGTCAATAATGGTATTCATTATTCATTATAACTGCCCCCCCCCTATTTTCTTTGGGTTACTGGCAGTAGTAATTTAAAAATTACATGAAAAAGTGAAAATCATGCCATAGAGTACATTTTATTTTTATAGCTACAAGTTGGTCTGGATGTTTTGTCAAAATATGACCAAATATTTTGAAACTATAACATTATAAAATATTTTAATTAGATAGGTTTCCAAAGTTTTACTTTTAAGACATAAGAAAGTAAATTTACTTAATGTGGCTCAGATAATTGGATCCATTCGTAACATATTTGAATGTTCCCTTTTTAGTAGCAAGTTCCCTGTTTTTAAATATCTTTATTCTTTTACTTTAAGAATGGTAATGGATTTTCTAAGACTTTCAGAAGATAGAAAAGCACTACTTAAACTAGCGTGATGAAGGGAATAAGTAGTTCTTACGATAACACTCTCTGAACTGGCAACTACTGATTTAGCACTGTTCAGTCTTTAAAGATCGCATGCACACGTGAATTAACCTGTAGTCACAATGACATAATATAATCACTAAGACTCCTGCACACTCATTTACTCTCCATTACCATTCACTTATCTTTAGCACACATACACACTTAAAGCCCTCATCTATGAATACAACTATATGGACTGAAGACGTGGTTCAGCAGTTAAGAACACTGGCTGCTCTTGCAGAGGATCCAGGTTCAGTTCCCAGCACTCACAAGGCGGCTAACAACTGTAACTCCAGTTCTAGGAGACCTGACACCCTCTTCTGGCCTCTATGGGCACTGCATGCATATGCATGTGTGCATTGTATTGTACACTTAGAGGTGAACACTCATACACATAAAATACAAATAAGCAAATGAAAAATATTTTACATGGACTATGTATTGAGTATTTCATAATTTTTAATTAATGCATTTTATATTTCTGATTTAAACGTTTTTTTAAGGTAGAGGCCATCTTTTTTTAAAATTTTTTTTTTTATTTTATGTGTATGAATGTATTGCCTGCATGCAAGTAAGTGCATCTATGTTAAGCAATGCCCATGGAGATCAGAAGGTGGTGTCGGATCCCCTGGAACTGGAGTTACAGGCAGTTATTAGCTGCCATGTAGGTGCTGGGTCTTCTGCAAGGGCAGCCAGTTCTCTCAACTCCTCAGCCATCTCTCCAGTCCCTTAAAAGTTTCTATTTCATGCTTCTTTATGGCTGAATAAAAACTCCACAGGTGTAGGGTGGGGAGGCTTGAGAGATGATGGCTCAGTGGTTAGGAGCACTTGTTGTTCTTGCAGAGAACATCCCCCATGTGGTGGCTAAAAACAGTTTTAACACCAGTTTTAAGGGATCTGACATCCTCTTCTGATCTGTGCAGCCACATAAATGCGCACACACACACACACACACACACACACACACACATATATATATATATATATATATATATATATATATATATATATGCAGGCAAAACACTCATACACATTAAAAAAGGGAAATGTCTTAAGGGGTGAAGGTGTTGCCCCCAAGCCTGATGATCCCCAGGATCCACATGGTGAACTGAAAGAACTGACATCAGCAAGTTGTCCTCTAATCTCTATTCATGAATGATGACATGCAAGCACCCGCACACATCTAAACACACACAAATAAATGTAATAAAAATGAAAATGAAAACTCCACTGTGTGGATATTCCACGTTTTCTTTAGGCATTCACCTTTTGACAGAGACAAGCTGATTCCATAACTTGGCTGTTATAAACTGTGCTGCAATAACATGGGGTGCACATCCCGGTGTGGTATACTGACTTAAGGTCTTTCACATGTAAATCCAGGGTCTATATAGCTTGGTCACTTGATAGTCTTAATTTTAGTATTTTGAGGGACTCCATCCTGACTTCGGCAGTGATAGGACCAGATTCCATTCCCTTGAGCAGTGTATAAAAGATTCCCTTTTCTTGCATTTATTTTCATTGTTTTCTTGGTGGTAGACATTCTGACCGGAGTGAGATAGAATCTCAGTGTAGCTTTAATTTGCATTTCCCTGATAGATGATGTTGAACAATGTTTTCATGTGTGCTTTGTTTTTTTTTTTTTTTTTTTGGAATAGCTGTTTCATTAGCTCATTTATTGATTTATTATTTGGTTTTTAGTATTTATTTAATGTGTGTTTTCTTTATATATTCTAGATATTAATCTTCTGTCAGATGTTAGCTAGCAAAGATTTTTCTTCCATTCTGTAGGCTGTTGCTTCACTCTGCTGATTATTTCCTTTGCTATGCAGAAGCTTTTAAATTCCCCGCAGTCCCATTTGTCAATTCTTGGAGTCCTTTACAGAAGGTCCTCGACTGTGCCTATACCTTTGTGTTTTCCCCTTGTTTCCTCTGACAATCTCAAAGTTGCAGTCTTCTTTCATTCATTTTGCACAAATTTTTGTAGAAGGTGAGAGATCAGGATCGAGTTTCATTCTCATATACGCTGATATCCAAACTTTCCAGCAATCAAAAACTGTGATACCTCTAGCCAAGTTCTTTTTACTCAGGATGGCTTTGACTTTCCAGGGTCTTTGTGTTTCCATGTTAATTTTAGGATTGATTTTTCTCGGATTGGAATTCTGATGAGGATTGCATTGAATCTGTAGAATGTTTTGGTAATTCAGCCATTTTCATAATGCTAATTCTGACCCATGAGCATGGGAGGATTTACTTTCTAGTATATTCATTCTTTGGTTTCTACTTTTGGTGCTTTAAACTTTTCATTGTAGAGGCCTTTTACCTCCTTGGTTTATACTGTTACTACAGTGTTTTTAATCTACTGTCAATGGGATTGCTTTCTTGAGTCATTTCTCAGCTGTCACATAGAAAAGCTTACTGATTATGTGTTGATTTTTGTATCCTGTTACTTTGTGGAAAGTGTTTACCAGTTCAAGTGTTTTCTGGCGGAGTCTGAGATCGCTGAGGAATAAGATAATATTTTTGTAAATAAGGATGCTTTGACTTTTTCCTTTCCTATTTCTTTTCCTTTTGTTTCTTTTTCTTCTTTTACTGCTCTACCTGACTTTGAGGACAGTATCATATTGTCTATTTTTAGTAGAAATACTTTGAGGTTTTCTGCATTTCCTATTATGTTGTCTGTAAGATTTGTGAAAAAAATCATTTGGACATGTTAGTATGCCTGTCATTGTGATCGCTTTTCTAGTCTGCTGATCTTCATATTCCTCTAAAAATACAGTCTTTGCTCCCTGTGCTGGTGACTAAGCCTAGCAGAGCATTGCACATGCTAGGTAAGTATTCTGCTACTAAGGTGTAGCTCCTGATATGTCATAGGCTTGATTTATGCTGCATATAACAAAAACAAAATCTGAGGATAAAAGATTGATTCCTACCAGGTTACTCTTATTTTTCACAATTGTTTTAAACTACATTAACTTGTTTTTATGTCAATGCACATTTTAAGCTAATCTGTCTGCATTTATAATTATCTCAAAGGGAACTGTAAAAGAATTGCATAAAACTTGGGAATTAATTGGAGAAGTGAAATCTCTACTGCGTTGTCTTACATTCATCCCATCCCCTCAGTTATTTAGATTATAAGGTAGTTTCTCATTAGTATCTTGCAGTCTAAACATGCAAGTTATGTCCATGTTTTATTAGATTTATACATAAATATGTTTTTTAAAAATTAAGTATTTTTTTAATTTTGCATTTTAAATTTTAGTTTCTATATGCTTGGTTGCTGATAAATAGAAGCATAATAAATTTTCTAATTTATCTTGTACCTTATGACCTCATTTATTAGTTACTGAACTCATTTTTTGAGGTTTTCTATGAGACTGTCACATCTTCTGTAACTAAAGACAGTTGTGTCTTTTTTACATTCCTTTTGTCATTAATTTTCTTTTCCTTTCTCACTGAACTAGTGAAAATTTCTAGCATTGATTTAAAAGAGTGCTAAAAGTAGCCAGTGGGGTGGAAGTGCACCCCTGTACTGTCATCACCAAAAACACTGAGGCCACCATAATGACTATTGGGTCAGCCAGTACTATGAAGCAAGACCCGATTTTTAAAATGATGAAAATGGATGTTCTTCCTTTAGGGGAAATATTTTCCACCTTTTACCATGGCTGTAGGTTTTTGTAAACATTCTTTGCCAAAGCTGGGATGGTTTTATTATTTCTGCGAATTTTTGTTTTGTTTTTGTTTTTTAACAGGTTCTTCCTAATTTCAACCAGCCTGGAACTCACTATGTGGACCAAGCTGGCCTTGATCTCACAGAGATCCACCTGCCTCTGCCTCCCGGGGGACTGGGATTAAAGTCAAGAGTTGGGATTAAAGGGAATGCCAGCATTGTCTGAGAACTTTTAATCATGAATGATTATTGAATTTTGTTAGTTTTTTTTAATCTACTGATAATAGTGAATTGCATGTTTTATAATTTTTGAATAGTGAACCAATCTTACATCCCACAACAAATTTTACTTAGTAATTATATATAATTCTTTTGGTGTATTTCTGAATTCTGTCCAGTAGTGTTTCATCACGAACTTTTGTAATTCTATTCATAAGAGATGTCATTTTCTTTTATTTAAAAAAAAATTTTTTTAATTATTTTTATTTTATGTGTATGAGTGTAGGTGCACCCGGGATGTGCAATACCCAAGGAGGTCAGAAGAGGGCATCAGATTCCCCTGAAACTGGAATTACTGACAGTTGTTAGCGGGCAAGTGGCTGCTGGGATCTGAACCCGGGTCAGCTTTCTTAACTACTGAGCCATCTCTCCAGCCCTGTCATTTTCTTTAAGTGTGATGTATTTGGTTTTTGTTTCAAAGGACTATGGTATTCATAGAATGATTGTAGGTCTTTAGGGAGACATAGAGACTAGGTCTCACTCTGCATGCCAGGCTGGTGCCAAACTCATGGCAGTTCTCCTGCTTCGTCTGCCTCCTGGGTGCTGGGATTGAGAGACCTGATTTTAGTCTCATTCATGTTGTTAGGATTCACTAAAATGAACCATTTGGTCATGTAGGTTTTTGTTTGAGAATTTTTTTATTAGAATTTGTGTCCCTTCCTCTTAACTGTCAATGGGCCTAATAATTTCAAGGACATTTAAATGCAGTTCGAATTCTACCATTCATAGAAATGGTCCATTTTTTAGGTTGTCATATTTGTGAGTGATAAATTTCCCTAGGTTCCTGGTTTCTTTTGTTTTCTGTAGGGTATGCTGAGAAGTCCTTGTTTGATTTTTTTGATACTGTAAATATTTACTCTTTTTTCCTGTGGCTTGTTAGGCGTAACTAATTTAATTAGGATTTTTAAAGAACAAACTTTTAATATACTTTTCTCAATTTTCCTGTTTTTTGGTCTTTTTGAGGGAGTGTCTTCCTGTAGTCCCAGATGGCCTGGAAACTCTTTATGTAGACCAGGCTGATCTTGAATTCACAGAGATCCACCTGCCTCTGCCTCCCAAGCTCTGGGATTAAAGGCATGTGCCATCACACTCAGCTCAATTTTCTGTATTTTAATTCACTGATTGCAATTTTTTTTTTTTCCTTCTGGATGCTTGCAATGATTTTACCTTTTGGTATTGTCTTAGCTGTGGCCACATTTTCATTTTCATCATGTTCAATTCACTTATAACCTTCCTGAAGGCTTATATTTTCTTTAGATTTGAAAACTTGGAGCTTTTTGTTGTTAATATTTACTGTAGCTTGAAAACATACTATTGTACTTACTGACATTTGCCTCATAGCTCAGTCGTCAATTCTATAGGTACTGTAAATGCTTGTTTGGTCTAGTTAATAAGTGACACTTAGACATTTTTGGTAGAGGTCACTAAGTTACTCTGTACCCATGCTAATTTTCTGTCTAGTTGTTCTAAATGTTCTCAGAGGGGAGTCCTGAAATCTTAAATATAATGGTACATTTGTCTACTTCTCTTTTCATTTTATTAGTTTCTGCTTCATGTTTTATAGCTCTGTTTTGGATAAATAGATATTCAGAATTACTATGTCTTCCTGATAGATCAACTATTTTCTCATTATACCTGATAAGATTTTTGAGTTTGAAGTCAGTTTTGCTGATACTAATATTATTACTTTATTTGTTAATGTTTGGATGTTATCTTTTTGTTGAACCTTTAAATTTTAACCTTCCAATATCTTTACATTTGAAGTGAACTCCGTGTAGCAGCACCTAGTTGGGCTGTGGTCTTTGAAATCTACTCTGTCACGATCTGTCTTTTGATTATATTTAGACAATGAAATATGTTCGTGGAATATAATTATCAATGTATGAAATCATTTATTTTTATTCTTCAATTTTGTATTTAGTTTTCCTCTAGTATAGCATTTTGAGTACACTTTGAGCACCATGTTTTACATACATTATTATACACTGTACTCAAACATTTATATACAATGTATATAAGGTACTCATATACAGGCTTGGCATTAGGTGATTCTACGCTAGTGCTAGAGATATGGCTCAGTAGTTAAAACACTGACTGCCCTTTCAGAGGACCTGGGTTCAGTTTCTGGCACTTACATGGCAGCTCAACACCAGTGGTAACTCCTGGTCTCTTTGGGTCTTGCACAACATGGCAAAACACTCATATATATAAAAAAATTTAAAACTCCAAAATAAAAATAAATAATCGTACTCTAATTCTGGTGTTTGTTTGGTATGTGTGGTGATAGAGTCAAGGACAAGGTCTGCTTGTATAGCCCTGGCTGGCTTGAAACTCATTATGTATAGCAGGCTTTTCTTAAATTTGTAATGATCATCCTGTATGTTAGCCTTAGACTCTGTTCTTAAACTTCTGATTTAGCTTCCTGCCCTGACAATACTCTGATGAATTTGAGGAGGATGTGGGTTATGTTTTATTTTTAGCAGATAGATTAGAAAACCAAGTTCCCTGTTGACCTTGATTACCTAAGATGGAGAGAGGCTCTTTGTTGAGTATGGCTAGTTCAAGCCCCCTCCAGAACACTTCTGATACCATGTTTTGTGAGAGGTAGGAGTGACCCGTTACTATTCCTTTGACCTGTGCTAACACCAAGAGTGTGATGACAAAGTCTGTACTTTGCTAGGTTTCCTCTTACACTACCTCAGAAATAGCAAGGAAGGAAAGGGTTAAAGGCTTACTGCATGGAGATAGGAATCCTGACCTCTAACTTCTAATGGAGTAGCAGTGGACCCAGGGGTGGGACTCATACTTTCTAGAGGCCAAAGCCTCAGGTCCCTTCACAGGCTTCTTGGGTACCAGCCTGAGGGAGTATTGGGGAAGGAGATTATAGCCTGTGTTTGTTTATATATTGCTTGGGTGTGGGTGTTTTCCATGAGATTTACATAGAGCAGATACTGCAATTTTCTATTTTGCAAGGCCAAACCGTTCCTGATTTTTGCTTAGAATTAACAAAGTAAATCACTGCCATATAACTTCTTTGTCAATCCTACTAGCCAATCTGTCTTCAACATCAGAAGCTTCTTATATTTGGTTTTATTATATATAATCTTCATGGCTTTTAATTGTATTTGAGGGAGAATAAGGGAAAGCACGTATATACCATCTCAGGAGAAATCCTCCGTTTCTGTTGAATTATCATTGCATCCCTAGCTTTTGCATAAATATTTGGTAAAATGTAGCTCTTAGAATGTATTTGTTGTGTAGCCAAATGGTGGATATAAAACCTACATACAGTCTGGATGGATTTGCTTATCTGTAGTAACAACCATAAGATGTAGACAGTTTGACAAGTCATACCTATTTCTCATTTACTCTGTGTGTTTTTCATTAGTGAGCTCTGGTTAATCTCTAGTCTTCTTTACTTGAAGGTCCACATTGACTGATTGCTTTATTTACATACTGCAAATTGTGGAAAAAAGGAAATGACTGGTCAGTCAGTCCCAGGCTCTCAAAGCAATAGCCTTTGAGATTTAGCTTACTTCACCTTTCAGTGTGTAAAGCAACTGACTTGCTCAATGTTAAATAGGCTAGTCCTGGCATCAATGGGAAAATGAAATGTAATCATTTTCCTAGGGGAACAGCAAAAGATTTCTGAATAATAAATAATACAGCCTACCATATAATAAAATAGTAAGGTTGAATAATATGATACTTTAGATTCTTTTTAAAATCCACCCATTATTCTATTAATGGGAAGGGAAATGAGGTGATAAGAATAGAATATATGCCGAACAAGTTTAGCTTTGGATGGATGATCCCTGTTGGGGCTATTTATTGGTCTAAGGAGATGCACTTTACTCCATCATATTTGTTTTAACCTTTCCATAGCAAAACAAAGTAATTTTTCACACATACTGGCACTGAAGAGGACAGAGAGAAAACCTGAAATAAGAGGCACACTGCCTGAATAGCCATGTTGTAGTGTAAGAGGTCAGCGAACATTTTCTATAAAATGCAAGGTAGTAAATATTTTCCACCTACAGTCTAGTCAGTCTCTGTTATAGTTGCTTAACATTGTCATTACAGCATGAGAGCAAACCTATCAACACATGCGCATGAAATGGGTGCACTGTGTTTCATTAAACTCCTACTTATGAAAGCAGTCCCTGGGCTGGAATAAGCCTACGGGTCAGAGTTTGCATTCTCTGGTTTCAGTGGTGTTGGATTTGGGAGTTGTGCAATGCTGCAGTCCTGTCTGAGAAAACGACTGTGAAAGCTTTGGAGTATTCCCTCTGCTATTACCTTACGTTTACTAGAAGGTGAGTTCACTGAGTCCAAGAACAGACTGGCCTTGTTCATTGTTAGGTTTACGGTGTAGTGGGACAGTTTATATTTTCTACGTATCTTTATTCTTTTTTTTAATCTATATACTCTGATATTTTTACTTTTTTAGTTTCTGCCTTTTTATAAAAGATTGTTTTAATAATTAGGTCATATAAGTTCATGAATTATCAGACTTTAATTTTATCATATTGTTACCATTATTACTAGACCAAACAGTCTCTTAGCAGTGCAGGACTCACAGTGGGTTTATCTTTCTCAGTGGCTAAATTATCTGTGGCTTATAAATGTTCCATAAACAGAATTAAATCTGAGGACCCTTTGCTACAAAGCCTTATTTCACATTATATTCTTAGAGTTAACCTTGTTTTCCAAAAAATGAATTCACAAAAAGTCTGATTGATATATGTTGAGTTAAATGGTCTTCATCTGCTTACTCAGATCCTGGAGCGATGCAAACTCATGTTAACCTTCAGATCAGAGTTGGCCCAGTTCCCCAAACAAGTTGCAAAGAATGAACTGAAGTATGTAAATGGAAAAATTCTAACTCTCCTGAAAACCCAGATCTTCTTCTGTGTAATGGATTCCTAACATCTCATAACACATTCTGAGGCTTAAGCTAGTTCATTAACCCAAAGTTTTTTTTTTTTTTAAAGGACTTTATAATATGACTAGACGTGTAGGGATGTGATGGTTCTCCTAAGTCCATCCCAGAGAGTTCTGAAATGTTTTTGTTTTTCCAAGTTGTTAATAGTGAATGAAAAGTTAAGGACTATATATCTTCAAGGTAATAAATAGCTTAGAGACACCACCAAAGATTTGAAAGATTTAGTAGTTACTCTTAATAACATCAATCTTTTTCACATGTTTTTACAGTATAAACTCAGGATAAAGTAATGGAGACCAAATGTCTCTTGTTGCACACATAACTAAATGTTCACTGTGACCATGGTCAAAATTTGGCCCTTTTCTGTGGCCAAATGCATATCTTTTCTTTGACCTTTAAAAAAATTGTTATTTTTTTTAATGTGTATGAGTATATTGTCTATATGCAAGTGTACCTTTGTCATGCAGTTCCCTTAGAGGTCAGAAGAAAACGTCAGATCCTCTGGAACTGGAGTTATGGACAGTTGTTAGCCACCATGTGGCTGGGTCCTCTGCAAAAGCAGTCAGTGTTCTTAATCGCTGAGCTACCTCTCCAGCCTTGACTTCTTATTTACAAAGTCAAATAGAGTGGTTTACTTTTCTGTGGAGGGATAAAATCACACCATCATCATCTCTTTAAAATGTATCTACCTCCTCATTTTATGGAGCTCATTTGCGTTTATGTGGGCGTGGGTGTGAGTGCCAGTGTGCCACTGTGGTGAGTCAAGGTAAGAGTACTACTTGCTGCAGCTGGTATTGTCCTTCCACCACGTAGGTCCTGGGGATTGAACTCAAATTGTCAGACTTGGTGATGGTTACCTTTATCTGTTGAGCCATCTTGCCAGCCCACCACCATCACCTGTCTCATTATTGTTTAAATTCTTTTGATTTCTGTCATAGAACAGTCAGTAGCTCGCAGACCAGACTGCCATATCCACATGCATTTGTTTTATTATTATTACTACTACTCTAATGGCAACTGTTTCAAGACTGTGGTTATTTTATTAGCTGATAGAACATCATGCTGTTTGAATATTGCTGGTGTTAAACTAATTGGATTTGAGGAGTTGAAAAGTCCCAGGAAAACTGTGCACACCAGTGGGTAAAGGACAGACCACAGATCACTTAGAGGTCTATTATAGTGGTTGAATGTCTTGGGTCTCAGCATCAAGGGCCCTGTCACAATATCGATTCTACATCTTGCACAGTACGATGAAAGTACAATATTTGGTACTCCTGGGGGATTTGGAAACATCCTTTAAATCTTCAAGCATTTATTAGAAATGTCTGCATTCCCAAGTTTTAGTGGGAAAGGAAACCACTCAAAGTGCTGTACAAGGTTGAGGCAGACCAGAAGGATGTAAGAAACTTATGTCAGGTCTCTCATGGGAAAGTCAGTGAAAATAAAATTCTCTGTCCTAGTGTAATCTCCAAGCTTTCCTTTCTTGTTGGATAAAGCAGAGGGCATCCTGGTCTGTGCCTGTCTATTCTGTAATTAAAATATAAAATATGTGTACATGTTACTTAGATAATTTTCGATGGGGCCTGGAGAGATGTCTCAGTGGCTAAGAGCACTGGCTGCTCTTGCAGAGGACCTTGGTTTGGATCCCAGCACCCACAAGGTAGATAACAACCATCTGTAACTCCAGTACCAGGGGATCCAACACCCTCTTCTGGCCTTCCCAGACATTGCATGCATGGGGTGCTCTTACATACATTCATACAAAACTGTCATGCTCATAAAAGTAAATAAATACAAAAAATAAAAAATAATAATTTGGGATAGAAAATCAAGGCATTTCTATTAGAGATTCCATCACAATAAGATGGCAAACATTTTCAAAGTGAAGGCTGAACCAGGGCTTGAGTATGCTAGGCTAGCACTCCGCCATGTGTATTCCCAGCCCACTGTGTCTTCCCAGTTCACTGTGCTGTATTTTTAGGCTTGACAATAATTTTTGAGGTGAGTTTTGAATCATCTCCTTATTTGAAATAAAAACCGTTGGCTTAGCCATTAAAAGAATGATAAGAAAAGATTAAAAAAATCAATCTGGGAAGGTGGCTCAGCAAGTAAGGTCGCTTTCTGTGTAAGTATGGGAACTGAGTTCAAATCCAAGCACCCATAAAATGCAAGGCCTGTCCAAGAAGTGCTCGAAAACCTAGTGCTGTAGGGGTGGACCCAGGAGGATCTGGGTCTTATACCTGACAGCCTGGCTCCAGGCTCCGTGAGAGACCCTGTCTCAAGGGAATAAGGTGGAGTGTTAGACAACATGTGGTGTCCCCCTTTGGCTTTTACATGCATAGGACATGCATTGTCCTCTGCACTTGCACACACCACACACACACACCTACATACATACACACTCACCCAATAATAATAATAAGTAAAAGAAAAGGGGGCTGGAGAGGTGGCTCAGTAGTTGGGAGCCCTGGCTGCTCTTGCAGAGGACTCAGGTTCAATTCCCAGCACCTCCTTGGCAGCTAACAACCATTTATAACTACAGCTCTAGGGGAATCTAATGCTTTCTTCTGATCTCTATGGGAATTACACAACACAGATGCACTTACTATGTACATGTAGGCAATACACACATACTCATAAAATAAAAATAATAGATAAAATATAAAAAAAAAAGAAAAGAAAAACTATTCTCCAGTAACGTGAAATCAGTGGGTATAAATCAACACAAATATAAAAAATAGTTTAGGGTATTAGATGATCCTATGCCTAATCTTATGCCAAAAATTAAATGTATCTATAAACAAGAAATATTTAGATATCTAAGTACCTCAGGTTATTTTCTTTTACTTAACACCTACTGTTTTTCAAAAGTATTGTTCTGTAGAGTACTGTCTCTGAGATGCTGGATATTAATGGAGAAGGAAAAAAATATTTGAAGACGTAATCTTGTTTAAAAGTGTGTCATATTACATGAAAAGTCATCCTTATATCACTAATTGCATTGTAAACATGGAAGCACAGAACATTTACTGGAACTCGTGATGCAGTGTGCTGACATTCTTGACTACATTACCGTGGTCTAAATGTGTTTGCATCTTCACAGCCCAGCCAGCGTTGCATTTTAGTGGTATGTGTATCCCAAACACCTACTTATGAAGAATTGGAATCTACATATTTATATTCATATTTGCTAATTTTAGCTTCATTCTCTCGAGCTGTGTCTTCGCAGGTGTTTGTTTCTTAATCTGTTGTCTTTCTCAGGCAGTTCCATTCTGCGTATATACGATCTCCTTTGGTCTCTTTTTGTTTCCTATTTCTTTTTCCTCGTTTCCTTCCGTCGTCCGTCCTCTTGATTCCATTCTCACTTAGGCCTCGTGACCATTCCCGTGTTTTCTGTGCCCACCTCTCTGCCCCTTTCTAGGCATCTTCTTTTCTGCAGGGTTTAAGTTTTCTTTTCCTTTCTGTTTCATCTCCTCTTCACATTTCTGAGACCTGGTTTCTGTTTTACTGTCTTTACTGTCTAATAAATTCCTTCATTTCATGAGGAAGTATGTTTTCACATTTTCATCTGCTCCATGAAAACATTTTTTGTTGTTGTTATTCTGAGGACCTTGATGTTAATCTTAATGAAATGTGCTTTGGATTTTCTTGTAAAATGCATCTTTCTGTAGGGTCTCCATGGTAGCTCCTTTTGAATTTCTCTTCGTGTACCACTTTA
Source organism: Eospalax fontanierii (assembly GCA_035773235.1). Classification (NCBI taxonomy): domain Eukaryota; kingdom Metazoa; phylum Chordata; class Mammalia; order Rodentia; family Spalacidae; genus Eospalax; species Eospalax fontanierii. Next base: position 37,492,541 of record CM069527.1, read on the forward strand.
GGGTAAGGTTCTCTAAGGAAATGGTGACTAGGCTTGCATCCCAGGCAGGTGGGCTGTGCACAAAAGGCGCTTCCCCTTTCAGTTCCTACAAAGGTTTGCTGCTGAGTTGTCTGTGGGAATCTGTGCAAGCTCTTCCCATTCTACCTCTTGTATTTTTAGAAATGAAAGCAGTTCGAAGCCTCTGCTGGCACCTGGCTCTTCTCCTGTTTCAGGTAGAGAATGTCATTCGGCTATGGGAGGGTTGATTCTCCTCAGCTTCAGGACAGATTGCTCCTAGCCCTTTTAGGGCTTCTGCCCCCAGCTGCCTTCAGCCTGGGTGAGAAGGGCATGTCTCACCCAGCCAGGTGCTTACAGGGAGCCACACAACTCAGATCAGAGATGCTTTGTATTTGTTCATCAAGCTTTATGAGACATGATTGAAGTGCTGGTAACAGAATAAGTGAGAAAGGATTATAGGAGGATGTAGAAGGAGCTGAGCTCCCCAGGCCAGAAGATGGTGTGGTGACTTGGGACAGTCAAATATAAACAAACACAGCAGTGTTTCTCCTTTGGGGCAATCGATAGGGGTGGGAAGTTGAGGCAGAGGAAGAAAATACACATTCACACACATGTTATTACTATTATTATTTTATTATTATTATTATTATTGCTGTTATTATAAATGTAAACAAACAAAAAACAGCCAGAAAGGGAGGAAGTGAAGCTGTTTTTGTGTAAAGTTAGTCTCCTTGTAAGTACCCTACGCAGGGAATTATGGAATCTGGTTTCTCTTTTCCACCCTGAGAGACTTAGGCCCTCCTGAAAATCCTCTTAGGAAACTAGGACTCCGGAGCAGAAGCGCAGTTCATACCCAGTGGCCATGCTCCCTGTTCCTGGATGCAGGGTGGGTTTTCGGAGATGGGAGAAGCAACGCACGCACTTAGTGTCTAGGTCTTCAGGGCAAATGCCTAGGACTGAGGGCTTGAGTAGGGTAAGGGCTGGTTTGTGCTTGATAGTTTTAAGTATTCTGACATATGTGGATTCTCTTACCCTTTGCCAAGGGCTCCTAAAATATTTCATATTCTCTCTCTTTCTCTAATTTTGTGAATTTCATGCATCAGTATTGTCTTTGCAGTCTTTTCCATTGCTCCCAGTCCCCACCAAATCCTCCTGTCTCCCACCATTCCTTCTCAGTTTCTTATCCTCTTCTTTGATTATTATTGTTGTAGATACATATGTTTATAACTATAAATAATGCACCAAGTCCATTCAGTGATGCTCCTGTGTACCTGTGTTTAGGACTGTCCTTTTGGGATAAGATAATCTCCTGGGGAGCTAATCCTGAAAACCGATCCTCCGTCCCTCAGTCTCCATTGATTGCCTGTAGCTCTTCATCTTGAGGTGGAACCCTGTGACATTCCCTCTACCAGTCCATGTTGGCATGTCAGCTGGTTTTGTCATTATGCAAGATCTGGTTGAGCTATTGTTTTTCACATGTTCAGCTTCCTTTTCATGTATGCTTTATCTAGCAGCAAGTGTCCTGTCCCTCTGGCTCTTATAATCTTCCCTTTCTTCTGTAATGTTCCCTGAGCCTTGGATATAGAGGGTGCACTGTAGATGTGTCCCTTAGAGTTGGGCACCTCACAGCGTTTTCTGCATTTGACCAGTTGTGGAACTCTGTACTAGTCTCCGTCTGTTGCAAAAAGAAGCTTCTTAAAGAGTGGTGAGAGGTACACTTGTCTGTAAGTATAAGGATACATATTAGAGTACAGTAAGAAATTGTGTTATCCAGGGAAGTGACAGAAATAGGTTTTTCTCTAGGATCTAGGACTCCAGTTTGACCACTGATCTCCGGAGTAATGTGTCTCTCAATTCATAATCAAAACAAGGGCTCCCTCTTGTGGTTATTGTTAAATCCCACGCCATTTTTTTTCCTCTCGAAATTCAGTTTTTCTGCTTAACATAATGTCACACTTATTAATGGAATTCAGCATGGTTATTAAGTATGCATGCCCAATATGCAATGATCAAATCAGAACAATTAACATTTTCATCTTCTTGCACAGTTATCATTTATGTTTTTTTTTACTGGAGAACATAGGTCCCTTTTGTGGATGTTTGGTCTCATTTGTAAAAAGTATTTAAAAATAGATTCAAGTAAACTCAAGGACCATTTCTGTTATTAGTTTGTGAGAGAAACAACGTGTCAGTCAAACTGTAACTCTCAGCACCTACTCAGTGGAGGGAGGTGGAAAGAGCAGGAAAGCTGTGCCTTCCGTATGAGATGTGGACAACAGGTGGGCCAGCATGGAGGTCAGCGTGCAGTTGTAAGGCAGCGTGGTCTTCAGAGAGAGAGAGTGAGAACTTCCAGGAGTCAGATCAACCAGACTTAGATTTTGGACCGGTAACTAAAATGGGGGTAGAAAAAGAGAAAAGTTGCATATCCTGTGTGAGAATTCAGAACAGCTGGCCGGCTTAGCATCGGGGATCTATCTGTAAGCAAAGGAGTGGAAGGCAGGGCGTCTGGGGCGTGTAAGCACATCTCTCATCAAGAGGACTGTATCCCTCCCACCTTCTTACCTTGCCTTCAGGAGTATCAGCTTTCCCAAAGGTGGTCTCCTGCCGGGTGATTGGCAGGCTCAGTTGTATTAGCTTTTAAAGGAGGGGACAATGGTATGGGTCTGTAATCTTATAATATTTGGGGAACTTTAAAATGCCATGCCAATCCAGTGTCGGATATACAACTCTGATTCCTTTAACCGAAAATCGTGTAACAAAGTAGGTGAGAGAGAACTGAAGAAAAATTAAAAATAAATCTGTAAACAGCCATACTTTATCAGGAGGAAAAGGCTTTCCAAACAGAGCCTTGCCATGCCTCCTCCTGCCTTCCTGCCACTCTTATATGTTAAAACTTGAGGGGCAATTGTGACTGCTTCTTCCTTTCACATAGAATTTTAAATGTTTAGGGGGAAAAATTATGACACTTTTCTTGAACACCCTTGAAATTTTTTTTTTTTTTATTCCTGGGACCCAGGAGGAGAAGTTCAAATCTCATCATGGGGAGGAGGGCCCATCTTCCAGCTGAGCTCATGTCTACCCAGCTACTGACACTAGGAGCCTTTGGTCTCCTATCTTGATATATAATATATACAATATAATATATATTCACCCTATGGTGTTGTATAATACTAGAAATTATTCTTCCTGTATAACTGTGTTTCAGTGTAGATAATTCTTCCTCCCTTTAAAAAGTAATATTGCATCAGAAATTGATTTCTCATTAGAAGTCAATTCAAATCGTTTTCTGTATAGCACTACAGAATTCATAGAGCAGGTGGCTCTAGATATTTTACAAACTGATATTTTTGCATGTGTATATCGTGTATGAATGTGTGTATGTATGTGTATTCATGTGTATGTGGGCACGTGTGTGTGTGTGTGTGTGTGTGTGTGTGTGTGAGGGTGTATGGGGAATATATGTGGAGGCTTGAGCTTGATGTCTGGAGTCTTCTTTGATCACTCTCCACGCGGAGGCAGGAGCTCCCAGGTGAATTCAGTGCTTGACCGTACTGCTGGTATAGCTAGTGGCCTGTTCTAGGTAATCACATCTTTGCCTTCTGAATGCTTGAACTGCAAGTAGGCAGATAACTGGGTAGGATTAAAGATGCACGCCTTTAGTCTTAGAACTAAGGAGGCAGAGGCAAGTGAGTCTCTATGAACCAGAGACCAGCCTGGTCTAGATTGTAAATTCTAGGCTAGCCAGAGCTAAACAGTGAGACTTTGTTTCAAACCAAACAATAAAAACTACCACCACCAAAAAGTGGGGGCTGCATGCCCATGTGGAATTAGATGTGTTCTAGGGATCTGACCCGCCTTGGGCTGCAAGCACCATGTCCAGAGTCATCACCCCTATTCCTGAAAAACTGAATTTAATCCTGAAAGTTAATGACTTTTTATCTGTTCCCCTTGGGTTTCTAACCCACATATCGTCTCTGAATAATTTCTTAGTAGACTGAACTTTGCTCTTTACTAGTTGCTGTTTTGTTTGTTTTTCCAGAAAAGCCTCATTCCATTTTTTAAATCTTAATCTTTCTTTTTCTATCTGAAGAACATTCTGAGAATAAGAATCTAGGGTCACATTATCCTTCATCACTTACTTTTTGTTATTCCCTTGTTGCTTTTTTGGAGTTGTGTAATACTTCCTTTACAGTTCTCTCTTCACAGATGACTTTATCTTTTTGCCTGGCTGTTTAGAACTGTGTTTGTTCACGTAGGGAATTTTTTGGTGTACAAAGCCCTGCATCAGATTTTCCTGTGATGCTTATTCTATGTCTTTGAAATCATAGATCTATTTTCATTTAAGTTTCCTTCAATGTACTGTGGAATATGTATATGTTTTCCTATTCTAGTTGATAATACATTTATTAATTTTGCTTTTATCTGACTATAATTTTCTGTCTCATCTTTTAAGTCTTAGTTTTCTGTTTTAATTAATTCTTTGTTCTCCCCTTTGCTTATTCTATTTCTAATAGTTTTTTTTCTTTTTCCCCGAGTTCGTTGTTTCTTCTCTTTTTTTCTTTCATCACATTTCCATGAGTCTATGACCCCCTGCCTTGAGCCTAAGTAAAGAGGTAACTATATTGTATTTATTTTGCACCTCAGATCTACTTACTTCTATTATGCTTTAATTGGTTACCTGAAATTTTGTTAAATTCAACTCTTAAAGTAATATTTTTTAATTGTAAATTTTGGCATGATAATAATTCATAAATTTTCTCTAGGAATCTTACCTCTTTTGGGATTTTGTTAAATGTGTACCTTTATTTTAAACATAGACAATGTGAAGTGATGGGAAGAAATCCCTTATGCAAGTATAAATTTGTAAGTAGCTATTTCAATTCTTAGCTAAGCTATGAATTCACACATTTCTTTCTCATTAAAGATGCTTGCTTAACAACAAGGAATAGCACTGGCTGTACTTCTTCAACCTCTTCACTTTCTAACTATTTGTATGTATTTATCTTGGGACAACTGTTGCTGGGTACTGGAGGAACCCCTCTCTACACCTTGGGAACAGCCTTTATTGATGACTCTGTGCCCACACACAAATCTTCTCTCTATATAGGTAAGTGAACTCTCTAATATAATTGTCTTATTGCCATTTTGATTTACTGTTTGCTTACTTTGTAGGGAGAGGTAAAGAGTTAGGTCAATAGTGTAGAACTTGCCTTTGCACACAAGGCTCTGAGTTCCATTTCCATCGCTAGAAAAAATAATAGCGAACAAGGAAACAAACAACATTTATCATCTACTGACTTCCCAAATCAGCTCCTAGAATGAGTAGTGTTTTGTTCTGCGCTTATTTGAACATCTTACTTTTTGGAGTAGGAAGAACAAGTCCAGTGGTCTTTTGCCTGGATGGTGACTTTTTGTATATTGTAGGAATGTGACAAGAGTTCATTGAAAAAAAGGGTAGTTCACCCAAATGCAATGGAATTTTCTATTTAGAAGTCATGTTTGTTCCTAAATTCTTTTCTGGAAATCTAGAAGTAGATTATGCAAGCCCTCATATCTCATTGTAGTTATTATTGACATGAGCTTTTTCAGCATCCATTTATTATTGTGTATTAGGGCATCCATTACCTCAGGCGCTTCAAGTCAGTGTGTGGAGCTCAGTCCTCTTAGAGGCTACTGAGTCTACTTGGGAACATTCCCAGCAAGTGCAAGACCCCTGGCTCAGTTCTCAGGACAAAATTATAAAATTTGTTATCCTTACAAAATTATCAGCCCAACCAATTGTAAACTGTCACCAAAAATATTATAAATCACTAATTTCTAGCATTTAAAACATTTATAATTTCTATTTTATGTGTATGAGTGTATTTCTCATATGTACATAATTGTACCTGTGTCATGTGCAGTGTCCTTGGAGGTCAGAAGAGGGCATTAGATCGCCTGGAGTTATCTATAATTGTTAACGGCCATTTGAGTCCTGGGAATCGAACCCTGGTCCCCTGCAAGAGCAGACAGTGCTCTTAACTGCTGAGCCATCTCTCCAGCCCCATTTTCTAGCATTTTAAATAATATTTTCTAGCCATAAACTATTTTGAATATAATCCTTTATATGTACACAATTATTTTTAAATTAAATACTTATGTTTCCTAACATTTTTGTACTTAAAAACACTGCTATTATATATATTAAGGTGGTTGACAGATTATAAACAGTTTTTATATGTTTCAGATCATCCATTAGCTTTACATTCTGGAGTACATCTAGTACTTAAGCTGATATATGCTTGGTTTAGGGTACAGACCAAATTGCTTATTCTTTGGTGTTGTGTATATAAGAACGTGAGCAAATAAAAGAATCTAGGAGAAAGTAATACTATAAATTTCATCTTTCTTTTATTGTTATTTATTATATCTATTATTTTTATTTTATGTCTACACACACACACAAGGGGAAATATATATATGTGTGTGTATATATATATACACACACATCTGTGTAGTGCAATACCCAAGGAGTTCAGTAGAAGGCATTAGATCTCCTGGAGCTGGAGTTAGAGATGATGGTTAGCCTCCACGTGGGTGCCAGGAATTGAACCTGGGGCCTCTGCAAGAGCATCCAGTGTTCTTAACTGCTGAGCCACCTCTTCAGCCCTTAAATTTTTTTAATACTTGTTATGTATGGCAACATTTTAAATACCTGATAAATAGAAATATATTCAGTTTAATCCTGCTGCTAGTGAGAGTGAGGAAAATCATCAGGAATAATGACTAAGATGTATGGCTTGTTTTTAAGAAATAGATTTACCAGCAGAACCAGGTTTTAGCATTTGCTACAGAGTAAAATAAAACTTTTCAAGAGGATGCAGCCTGGGAAAGGCTTCTTATTTCACCTTGTTTTCTTCCAGAAAACTGTAAACAATCATTAGTGCTAAAAGGATAACAGTGTATTTTGTAGTCTACCACCCGTTGTCACAATGTAACTTTCCATGCATTTTTAAATACTGGGTTTACTTTAATTATTATTATTATTATTATTATAATAAAACAACTTTACATTGAGTCATTATTTTTAGATTCTTTGACATAATTGGTAACCAAATGATGCCTTTGACGTGGCAGTTTTTCTTTTTTAAATCTTTGTGATTGTTATCTAGGTTCAGTTGTTAAGCTTTTTCTACAGTAAAATATTTGTCTTTATTATTGTTAGGCAAGTGAAGCAAAATTGTTCTTACGACCGTTTCTAATGCCTTTCTTTTCTCCTAGGAATTGGCTATTCTATGTCAATCTTAGGCCCTGCCATTGGCTATGTGTTGGGTGGACAGCTGTTGAAAATGTACATTGATGTTGCCATGGGACAAAGGCAAGACAATATCTGTTTTTCTTTTATTTGTTTACTGTATTTCAACAGTGTGACTCTAACAAGCAGTAACTGTTCAATAGTATTATTTAGCATGTTTTGAATGACTTTTAATAAACAAAGTAATAACATAATTTTTTATGACACCTAATTTTGTTTGCATACTTCCCTGGATCAGTACTACAGAACCTCTTATCATAATAATATATTTATTCATAATAGGATGTTTAATAGAGTCACTGGTGATTTTATATCTCTATCTATCTATATAGATACATATACATACATACATATGTATATATATACATATATATATTTAAGATTATGTGTCATTCAAAAACAATAATTCAGTATATAATCTCTAAAGTGTATGGATCAGAGTAAGTTTTCTGATAGCTTTGATACTGTTGTAAAAAAACTATATTATTTTATAACAATGACAATAGGGATAATAATACTAAATATTATTTATCCAATAATATATTCTAGACAGTACAATTTTTTGTATTAGCTTATAGTATATGTTGTTCTATTTAATTCTCCTTAATCCTGTGTTGAAATTGGTACACATAGGTTGGTAAATGGCCAAGACATGAATTGAAGTAGATCTTTTGATTTTTGAATATCTCCTCTTTTCTTTTTGCAAACAGAGGAGTTTGTGGTCCATGCTGATGTTTTCTATTTAATTTTACCATTGGGAGTCCAACTTCCTATGACCAAAGGAGTCCGGACCTTTATATGACCACCAGGGATGAATAAAAAATGATCCCGTGTGTGATGTTTGTTCTCTGTGTTGCCAGTCCTAGGGTTTTCCTTTAGACATGATAAAAAAGGTGTGCAGAACAATTTTGAAAATAGAATAGTGAGCTTTTAAAGTAAGGCCATCTTAACATCAGTGGACAATTGGATAAGTTGTAGGAATGAGGTGTTTAATGGAAGGACCTATTGAAATTAAAATATGAGAACCATTATAAAATACTTTAAATTTCTTAGAATACATACTTAAACAAATTGTGTAATTAAAACACAGTTACATCGGACTTTTAACACAGATCAGTGGTTTGCTGTGAGATATATTTAATTTAATGCAATAAGGGAGAAGAAAGTAGCTAAATAAATGACTAGATGTGTGCTTTTGAATATTCGTCATGCTTATATTTACTATTAACTATTTAAACTTTATGTCAAGTTTATACTTTAATATTTTTTGAAACATTATTCTTACACCTTTACATCTGTGTGTCTGCAACCTGTTAATTGACTCACTGTGATGATGTCATTAAATTATAAAGCAATAGTCTGTCTTACAAATATGTGATTGTCATGATTGAACTCTAAGACCTAGTCGAATTTTGTCTCCTGATTTTCCTTCTTTTAGCTCTGATATCACTGAGGATGATCCCCGGTGGCTTGGGGCTTGGTGGATTGGATTTCTTTTAGCTTGGCTCTTTGCTTGGTCATTAATAATGCCTTTCTCCTGCTTTCCAAAGCATTTACCAGGTAAATGTATTTCACTCTAGAGAACTTTACTGTAATTCTAAGTCAGTTGTTTTCAAGGTGATTTAACCAGAACCATGGAGTCACACTGCTTGTTTTATAGAGCGTCAGTAGTCTGCACCTGAAAACTATTGAATATTTAATTTCATTTTGGAAAATGTTCAGTAATAATATGACTATTTGTAGATTTTTTATTACAAGTTATGTCTAGTAAGTACTAAATATACTCATTGAATTCCTGCTTTATGTATATGCAAGACACACTCTTAAACTCTTAGTTCACGTTCAGTCAGTCACTAATTTCAAGAACCAGTTTGTGTTAAATCATTCTTGTTAATTATTAGTGGTTGAAAGGACAAGTACTTGCTGGAGGACCAGGTATTTGCTAGCATGCTGGCTGCTCACACTATCTTTTAATTGCAGAATTTAAGAGGCAGAGGTAGGCAGGTCTTTGTGAGTTCCAGGCTGGTCAGGGTTGCACAGTGAGATCCCCATCTCAAGAAAAGAAAAAAAGAAAAGAAAAAAGCATAGGCCCTTTTATTTTTTCAATTGTTGCACACCCATTCTGGACTATACTCATTTTAAAACCATGTTTCAGTAAGAGGTATCCCAAGGAAAATTTCCTCAGTAGGAAAGTATGCCTGTTCTTCTGTGGGTTCTTGTTTCCGAAGCATTTTCCCCAAGTTGAAGGCATTTACTTATTTCCATTGTTATTTGCAACAGAGGAGATGGTTAACTTCTGAAAGTGGGCAAAAGAAAACCTGATTCACTGGAAGCAGGTGCACTTGGTTCTTTTGTCCTGGGCCATCTTATTCGTGACCCTGTGTTAACTCTTCATTTGGATTTACTCACAGAGCTGTTCAAACTCAAAAGGGCATGAGGGGAGACAGCAAATATTGCCTGACCGTCCAAGCTTCTGTTTTTCCTTCAGTGAACAGAGGAAAACAAACAAACAAACAAACACAAGTGTATTTTAAACTGTAAAAAATAAAGAAAAGCATTTCAAAAGAATAAACAGTTTTAGGGGACTTCAAATGAAAAGGATTACATTTTGGGAGCAAAATCATCTCATTTTAATGTTTATATAGGTTGGAACTCTTTGTGCTTATGTTTTGTGTTTTTGAGACAAGGTCTCCCACTACTGCTCAGACTGGCCTCAGACTAATGCCAACCGGAAGTGTTGGAATTATGGGCTGGAGCTATCACACCTGGCTGCCCTTAACTATCCCAGCCTGAATACAAACATAGATATTTGTATACTTTTATTGGCAGATAAAAACTGACCTCCCATAGAATTTACATACTTGTGGCAAGTGCATCAATTAAAACGTAAGCATAGTTAAAAATGATCAGTGAGATAATAAGCACTGGAATAAGTACATTTACTATTTTTTTCTAGGTACAGCAAAAATTCAGAATGGCAAAACTTCCCAGACTCATCAGAATAAGAGCACTTCCTTTGAACACATGGATGAGAATTTTGGAAAAAGTATTAAAGATTTCCCAACTGCTCTAAAGGTAAAGTAAAACAGTTTAGTCTCTCTTTTTCTGAGTCTTTCTCGCACACATACAGTACTTACGTGTGTTACATATACATATAAAGAAATACAGTTGCACACTTATGTCTTTTTATGTTTCTTTTTAAATTTATGAACATCTGGACTTTATATATAACTTTTCAGATTTAATTTCATTTCTCTTTGAGTAACTTATTCCAGAACAGAATAATCGAAAGGGTAGCAGTTATTTCAATGGCAATAGGAACATTCAACGATTCCTCATTAGCCCTATAGTGATTAGTGCCATTTCCCTTATGCAATGGACTGATTATACCACTGAAGCTTTTTATATGTCTGCTCAGCCACCTTTAAAGCCTCTCCCTTTTGGATCATTCCTTCTTAATCTCAATACTCTCTAGGTATTGTTCTTCTTTTTAAATATGTTGTGGTTGAGAAGTCCCTATTAGCCTTTTTGCTTGTGTAGGTTTGTGAACTCTGTTCATCTATACTTAGAAGGCACTAGGCACACCACGACACCCCCAGTGTTCTTGTCACCCATCTTTAATGTCTGGAGATTTCCTGTGTTATGCCTAAGTATAAAATTAGGAGAAAAATCTGCATTATGGATTTAAAGTTGCTTAACTTTATAATTGCTGAGCACTGTCATTATGGGACACTATTCATCTGTGTTCAGTTTCAAATTCTCCATTTAGTGGACACAAGAATTCAAGCACAATCTAATGGTGAAGATTTGTAGTACAGGCATTTACACAGAGACTAGGGAAAAGAACCTTCCCAAGTAGGCTTTTCCCTCCTCCTCAGGCCCCTTGAGAGTGATGAACTGTAATCACCCACTAATGAGTCATCTGCCAGTTCTCTAGCTGCTTCACATATAAATTTTCTAGTTTGTATATGTAAATCTACTAATCCATCGTAATTATGTTTTTCTGCCAGAAGACACACCCAGTTTACAGGCTAATCTTTGTTCAGCCTTTTGCAGGTCATTAGGACAATCACTTTTTAATGCTGCACTTTGCAGTATAATCACAGTTATTCATTTGATGAACTGTATTTTTTCCTTAGAATTTGCTGAGGAATACTGTCTTTATGTGTTTAGTTCTATCAACTTCTTCTGAAGCATTAGTTACTACTGGATTTGTCACATTTTTACCCAAATTTATAGAAAATCAATTCGGAGTCACATCCAGCTTTGCAGCTACTCTTGGAGGTAAAACTTTTTCTTTGTTATTGCTCAATCTAATAATTTTATTTAACGACATTAAGGTTTCTGGTGAATAATTTTGAATTAGCTTCTGATTTTCTGAAATCAATTTATTGTATCAACTTAAGACAGACAAAAGTCTCTCCAAGGAGAATATATTAATTTAATACTTAAGTTCATTAAGCCCTTAGTTAAACTGTGAAATCATGCGTCTATATGTTTCTTTGTTAGGGAAATGCTTTTAATGTAGTAAAACCATAGTGGTGCTGGTTTGATGTTTTCCAGATGTCAGTGTGAGTTACTGAGTATAACTGTATGTTTTTCATTATCTTACCTTTTCATTAGGGGCTGTTTTAATTCCTGGAGCTGCTGTTGGTCAAATTTTAGGTGGTGTTCTTGTTTCCAAATTCAAAATGACGTGTAAAAATACAATGAAGTTTGCATTGTTTACATCTGGAGTAGCGTTTGTGCTGAGCTTTGTATTTGTTTATGCCAAATGTGAAAATGAACCATTTGCTGGTGTGTCTGAATCATATAATGGGTAAATATATTTCAATGCTTTTATAAAACAATGTCAGAAAAAGGAAATTGTGTGTGCATTTGGAACTATCTGCTTTCTAAAATCAAATGATTAGGAATTGACTTTTCTTATTTTGAAGCATATATTTTTATTGGTTCAAAGTTGGTGTGGAATTTTTTCTTAGTTTTTAGTTTGAATGTTTGATATTCTGTTAAAACTGTAGACACTGATTCAGAGAGGATTTTAAGGACCAGCTGCAGGTGCCAGGCATTGTGTTTAGCTCAGGGATTCAAAAGGAATATAATATTAGAGTTTGCCTTAGGGATTCACAGCCGATTAAGTTTGATGCATTCCTCAAAAGTTCATTTGTTGGAAACAGTCTCCAAATTCATATTCTAAGGATACTTGGAGGTAAAGCTTTGGGAAAGGATTATAATTAGATGATATCATGAGGGGAGGGATTAGTGGCATTTTTAGAAGTGGGACACTCAAACTAGTTTGTCTTCTTCAACTTCTGATAGCCTCTGTGTGTTATTCAGCAAGAGATCATCACCAGAGACGAGGAAGCTGTTGCTGCCATTTCCTTGGACTTCTAACACTTCTAACACTGTGGGCCTAGCAAACCTATAGATTGTATAAATTGTCCACCCTCAGATAGTTTGTTATAGTAGCAAAGAGCCAACCTATGACACCATCCTAGAATTACACATCCTATTTTCCCATCAGTTGAAATCCTTTAAAAGAAAAGCTAATCCCTACAATAAAATTATCTCAGTAGTTGGGTTGAAAGTATACTAGATAAAATATGAAAATGAAACTAGATCTAGATACTGATTTCTGTGTTTACTTTGAAATTCAGGTTTACTGTAGAGAAATAACTTCTTGTTCTGTCCTGTAGACAAGTTTCTATTTATAACTGGCTTTGCTGGCCAGGTTGGTTGTTTGTTATGAGACTCTAAGGCGCCAGTGCTGGATAGGGAGGTGGTCAGGCACAGCAGTAACCCTTGGAGCTCACAATGCTGCTTTAATGTTTTTAATACATGTACAAGTGGTTGTTGAGGGAGGTGGTACTCCGGGTGTGGGATTTCATAATTTTGTGTAAAAATATTGCATTCACCTGACGTCAGGTGTATGTAATTAGTTTGAAAAAGTATCAATACCAGTGTTCTTGATTTGTAGTTCTTTTCATTTGTCTGTCATTCCTTAGCATTAATGTGATGCTGGGTGTTCCTAAATCAATATTTAGTCAAGCTTCATTACATTAGTCAACACTTCTCAAGTGCTTCCTCTCATAGATCTTTATGGTGAGGAGAGTGTGGAGAACAAAACAGTGTATGAACAATGAACTAGGTAACTGGAGATATAGCCAGCACTGTAGAATTTTCATAAGGAAGTCTTTGCAATTCTATTTGCCCATATTCAGGAAAGGCTTCATGGCCTCAGGGCAAAATGATGCTGACATATCTTTGTGGGTATGAAAAGTTTTAAGAAGTTGGATTTGAGAAAGAGGAAAAGCAGATAGAATATGCTGCCAAGGTGTAAATGTCATCCAAAGTAAAGACTGACTTTCCAGCGCTGGTTGGTGTGGTATTTGGGTTGTGTGTTTGTCTGGAAATAGTAGAAAAATACATGGAAATGTTGAAAAGCGCGCAGAGTCGTCAGGCAGACCTGGCTCACCCCTGTAAACTTCACTTGACCCTATGCCTACAAACACTTTCATATGTTCCTTTAAAAAAAACAAAGTTCTGGATACTTAGCACACAATAATTACACAAAATAAGTTCCTTACCCTAAGCAGCAAATTATATGTGAATTCATTTGGCAATTTAGACTTTATACAGGAATGGCTATGTAGTAAGTTGCCCTTAGCATAATCAGAAAGGATGGTAAGTGGGATAGGGTCAGTCTGATGTACACATAGGGACTGATTATCAGGACAAATTGAAACTAATAAGAAAAATGTAAACAGAAAGAAAGAAAAAGTAATGGGAACAAAGAAAAAGCTATGAAGACTGATCACAGACATAGTGCTTCACTATGTCATATTTATTAGTGAGTGAACACAGAACAGAGTTACATGTTACCGTGTTTATGTATGCTTATGGATAGCTGTAGGTAGGCAAAACCTAGTTTAGTGTTACAAAGTTGGGAAGACACTGTCAGATTGTTTTTCCCAAATCTCAGTTAATCTTTTATATGCTACACAATAAAGTGTCCGTATAATATACAGCCTAGTCAAAATAATGTCATCCAAGGAATGTTATGCAGGGTACATGGAACCAAATGAAAACCTCAGAAACGGCAGCGTGTAGAAGAAGTGAGGTCTATTATAATGATCCAGAATCTTTGATCTCTGTTACATATACATAGGTGGCCTACAAAGAGCTTTTGAATTAGTAAATGAGGTTTATTGCAAAGTTTATTTCACATCTATGTGTACATAAAGATAAAGATCAACAGTATTTGTTATTTCAGGGAATATACATCAATTAGTCTTTTTAAAATATTTTATTATTTTAATATTATGTGTATGAGTGTATTGCCTGCATGTGTCTAAAGGCACCCTTGTTGTGCAGTGCCCCCAGAGGTCAGAAGAGGGCATTGAATTCCTTGGAACTGGAGTTAAGACAGTTGTTAGCCTTTATGTGGGTGCTGGGAATCAATCCCAGGCCATCTGCAAGAGCAGCCATTGCTCTTAACCTCTGAGCCATCTCTCCAGCCCCTTAGTTATTTACTTTTGTTCTGAGACATAATCTCATTATATAACCAAGGCTGGCCTTGAATTTACAACCCTCTTTAGCCTCCTGAATGCTGGACTATATACATGCACCATCACACACAGCTTTTTCAATAATGTATTAAGCTAATTTATTAAATCATTAGTTAAAAGAACACTAGGTACATTTCTAGAGATCTATTATTTATTCTTATAATGTTTAAAAATCTAGGCTGTTTGGGTCTTAGTTTAAGATGTGGTATGGTGGTAGTGATGGTGGTTTGTGTTTTACTTTATACATAAATTCAATGTGAAATACGGCAGTGAAAACAAATAGCTTTATTTATTTATTTAGCTTCATTTTTTTATAGGTATGAGTGTGTTGCCTATATGTGTATTAAGTGCACCTGTGATGTGCAATGCCCGTGGGGGCCAGAAGATAGCATCTGATCCCCTGAAACTGGACTTACAGATGGTTGTCAGCCACCCCATGCGTGCTGAGAATCAAACCTGGGTTCTCTGGAGGAGCAACAAGTGTTCTTAATTGTTGAGCTCTCTCCAGCTCCTATTTATTTTTGAAACAGGTCTCTGTGTAGATCAGGCTGACCTCTCTGCCTTCCAAATGGTGGGATTAAGGGGGTCCTCCACCAAGCCTTGCCTTTATTTTTTAATTATTAATAATTGTAAATGTTAAAGATCAGGTTTTTTAAATGCAAAATGTTTATGTTAAAATGCTATATATGTTATAATGCTAATATTATATACATGTACAGACAGATACTTCACAAACAGTTATTAGTTTTTTACGAATAATTTCCTTTTCATCACATGAAATGAATTTTTCTAATATGTAGGGTAAATTGACCTTTAATGGTAAGGAATATTTGTTTTCCTTCATTATTTCTTCTATGATTGTCATGCTGCCTTAAACTTTGTATTTCCAATAGTTATTTGTAAGTAATATGACAGTTATATATTGGACATTTTAAATTAAAAAATTATTTTGAGACTGGATATCGTGTTGCACACCTTTAATCCCAGCACATGGGAGGCAGAGTCAGATGTATCTCTGTGAGTTCTGTGGAGACTGTGGATCCTCAGAGCAAGATGGCTAGCTAGATTAGCCCATCTCAGAGAGCTCTGTCAGTAAGATGCCCTGTTTAAAGTAATAAGGTGGAAAACACTGAATGTCAACCTCAGGCCTCCACAGACATGCACACACATGCAAATGTGTACACACATGAATGTGTACCACACAAATACAAGAAAAAAATTTGATGAGTTCTTTTTCTTTAAAAATTTTTTTAAAACTTGTGTGTGTGCATGTTTGTTTGTGTGTGTGTATATGTGTGTGTCCGTGTCTATGTATCTGTGTGTCTATATGTCTGTGTGAGTGTGGGTGCCCTGGGAAACCAGAAGAGGGTGTAGGATCCCCTGAAGCTGGTGTTGGTGGTTGTGAGCTGCTGCAAGTGGCTGCTGGGAACTGAACTTGGGTCCCTGCAAGAGCAGTAAGCATTCTGGACCCATGAGCCATCTCTCCCATTCAAGCTCTCCATCATGAACTTTTGCAAATATTTCTGAAGTCATTAAGGTCCTTGTAATCTGGAGCTGAGTTCATCCTGACTTCATTCCCTCTTATTCTCAGCTTTAGATACTGTTTCTATGACTCCACATAGGATGATGTTTCATGGCTGTTCCATTGTTTGGTACAGCCTCTTCTTCCCAACTGCCTGCCTACATTGTGCTTATTCTTAAGACATTTCTGGAGTGATGGGTTGGCAGGTCTCCTTTCTCCAAACTTTAGTTTATGTTGGGTACCTTTCCTTGCAGTTTCAGAAATGTTAGGAGTCTGTAACCACATTCATCAGAGTAACATGCAGTTGATCCACCTCTATCCCTAGACTGAATCATTTGAAGATAGCATGGTTATTCAGCTATGTTTCCCATGGCTCAGCACGGCCTGCAGAGTACCAGTTTCAGTTACTTGGCTGAATGAGTTACTAGGTGAGGTTCTGGGAAACACCTCTGAGCAGAGGAACCCCTTGTATTATTAAGAATACACTTTGTATGTGTTATGTTCTCACAGATAGGAAGATGCAGTATAAGGCATTACTGTGTCACATTTTGTAAAGAAAGATAATTATCTTAGGTCTCAGTCTTCTTATGGGATATGAGTGTGTTGAACTTGATTTTATTTACTTTCTTGGTTTTGAAATATCGCCTTTGTTCTGGGGATATTTGCAAATATCTGGCAACATTTTGCTTTCTATAACTAAGGAGAAAGCTGGTTGTCACTGGTGGGTAGAAGTGAAGATACAGCTAAGCATCCCACCGATAATCCACAGAAGCAAGAAGTGTCTAGCACCCAAAGAGAAACCCTGCTTTCTACGAAGACACCACATTCATTTTTTTCTCTGTCTTTATTTCATTTTCTTTTCAGAGTCTCAATAATAGCTTAGCTTGTCTTGAACTCACAGAGATCCACCTGCTTTTGTCTCTCAAGTGCTGAGACTAAAGAGACATGTGCCTTCATACCTGGTCTATTTTTCTTGAGATAGATATTGTATAACTCATTTGATTAGCCTTCCCCCATAATAAATTATATGTGAAAGCAGGAATTTTATTTATTTAGTACTTATGTGCTGAGTGAGTGATTGATTGACTTAATGGAAAGATAATAGTGCTTCTCAACTGTCCTTACAAATCACACCACAATTAATTTAACCTTTTCTGTCTTTCTTGTTTACAGAACAGGAGAACTGGGAAATCTGAGTGCTCCTTGTAATGCCAACTGTAACTGTCTGCGGTCCTATTACTACCCCCTCTGTGGGGGGAATGGAGTTCAATACTTTTCTCCCTGCTATGCAGGTTGTTTAAACTCTGTTTCACTTAGGGAATCAAAGGTAACCATGTTTGCTCAATAAAGCAGTGTGTTTGTGTATTGTGGTTGCACCCCAGTTAAGCAGCCCTGGTCTCTTCAGCTGAAATAGACTACTCTTCCTTCTTGCTTCAGATCATTATTATTGAAAATTTAGCATGGCAGTTACATACAGTACAATTTTTATATTGTTTTATTTTTGTCTTGACTCTAAAATTCTTGAAAGCATGGTTACTAAATTCAGTGGTATAGTAATTTAAATTTAATTACTATTTTAAAATATCACACACCACAGATGCCTTGTAAAACACCCAAATCAATTCATTCTCAAATATAAACTTAGTTTTAATCTTTTATCAATTTACTGAGACATTTTTTTCCTTATAATCTATTTAAATTATGTAGATGAATCCAAGAGGCTAGCTCAGTAGTAGAGTGTTTGCCTCTCACAAGTGAAGCTCTGAGTTCCATCCCCAGTTTGGCATGTGGCATATACACAGTGAACTAGCATATGCCTGCCTGTGTTCTCAGCACTCTGGAGGTGATAGCACTAGGGACATTTTCAGGGTCATTCCCAGCTACACACTGGCCTGAGTGCCACCTTGGGATGCATGACTTTATCTGGATTAAAAGAAAGGGAAATAAAGAGGATCTAAGAATTGTCTTATGTTATTGTACTGCTTCTACAATCTAAAAATTTCTTTTTAGGTAAATTAAAGGTTATATGTAGTGCATAAAATATTATGCATTAGTGGATGATGTAGTAACTTTAAAAGAATCTAGGAGAAACAGAATAGGACAGAAGAGACCACAATAAATGAGGCATGTACGAATTGTATGACAACTTTTAACATTTGAAATAAGGGATAATGAAGTGGTATTCTTTTCCTACAAAGAGAAGCTGAAGATTGTAAGGAAAGAATTCAGCATACATAATCAGAAATAGTTCATTGAAGTAATCTATAAATTAATTGGTTTTTAATATCAATATTTATGTGCCTGATGGTTTATATTTATATGTTCATATGAACATGTAAATATAGGTGTACATATATACTTACCATTAATGAGTTTGTGTGTAAGAACTACATTAAAACTTCAATATTAGGTTCTGATTTTCTTGATGGTTAAACCAAAATATGATAAACATTGAAAGATTTTTATAGTGCTTAAATTATGTTTTCAAATGATAAGAAGTTTGAAATGTGTGTTGTAAACACATGTTTGTTGAATCAAAGTGGACCTGACAGATGTCATGATGCCATTTGCAGTTCTAATCTTTGGAATGAAAGTCATTCAAACATTGTGAAAATGACCTTCAAAAATAAAATGAAAGGGGACTCTATTCAGATTTGTGAACATGTAGCATTTCTTTAGTTTCAAACCATCTTGACAAAATTAGGTGTTGTATCAATTGCAAGGAATCAGAATCCTACAGTGAGCTTGATGGTGACCTTATAGTCAAAACTGCCTGGCAGGGAATGATTTTTTTTTTCTATGAGATGAGTAAGTTAATAGCATTTCCCTGTATATAAACATGAAAATGCTCAGAAGCGTTTTTATAACTAAAGATGTACAGATAGAAACATCATCCTACACAAGGAATCAATAAGAAGAAAAACTACCTCATACTGAAAGTATGTTTAACATGGTATTAATTATTTTGGCATTTTTTTATTTGTAACTTTTGGTTAAGTGCAAAATGATTTCTGTATCACACAGCAAATTGTCTTGTAGGTATCATATAAAAAGAATGAGTATTTACTTCCAGATTTTTTACTTCTGGATTCTTTTATGTTCAGGAAGTCTATGTCACAATCCCTTGATTCACAAAATGTTTTTTTTTTAATGTCAGACTGGAAAATACACATATAATAAAGTAATAAACGTGTACATTTTCCCAGCAGTATTAATATTTTATCTACAAAAACTGACTGAATAATAGCTCCATTATAAGCAAATGTATAATTTATATGAGAGTTATAAAATCAGACTAAGATAGAAAATGTTATGGTCAGTTTACCTGCTTCACGTGTTAAAGTTGAGGCTGGCAAGATGATCAGTGGGTAAAGGTGCTTGTCTCTAAGCCTGACTACTGCCTGATCTTGATCCCTCGAGCCCACGTGGTAGAAGGAGAGAACTGACTTCTGCAAGTTGCCTGCTGATCTCCACATGTGTACTGTGTCATACACACAGAAACAAACAAACAAACAAATAAGTGTAATAAAAGATGTAAAACTGTTTAGGCTAAATCACTTTATTCCTTAAATTTTTACTTATTTATTTATTTATTTATTTTTATATGTATGACTTTTTTTTTTTTCTTTTTGGCATGTGTGTTATTATGTGTGTGCCAGGGAGGCCAGAAGATGGTGTCAGAACTGGAGTTGCACACAGTTGTTAGCTGCTATGTGGGTGCTGTGAACTGAACCCAGGTCCTTTGGAAGAGCAGCCAGTGGTCTTATCTACTGAGCCATCTCTCCAGCCCCTGAATCAACTTATTCTTACACACACATCTGATAACTCTTTTGGAGGATTATCTGCTATTTGCCTTTTCTGAATCAGTACCCTTAGGCTTAGAATTACTGTTACACAGAGAAGAAGTCTCTCCCTCTTGGAACCCTGAAAGCCCCACTTTCTTTAACTCTCAATTTCATTGTGATTTTGTTGATATTTTAATTGAGTAAAAAGACATTAGAGAGAACATTAAGATGTAAAATATCTTTAGAAATTAATTATTCCTAATAAACTTTCTGATGAATTGATTTCTTTTCCTGTAAGGACAAGGCTCATGTATCAGTATTGTTCACGATGTCATGTTACTGTAGGTATACACATACATCTATATATATAAATACATGCAATAAGGTAAACAGGTGGCGACTTCTAATTTTTTTATTGTCAGAAACATATCACTGTAAGAAGCATGCTTTACTTGCTTTAAAATAACTCAGAAGTTCAGAAAATTTTTTTCAACTTGTAGAATTACTGTGGCATTTATCAAAATTATAGTGTCTGTCCTTTCAACCCAGTTGATGAGATTGTTAGTCTAGCTGTATCTGCCTTCTAGAATGAAAAGAAGGAAGTTAGTAAGCAAACATTATTTGGGCGGTTATGGTATCCTGAAAGTAATGCAGACATTGAGTACACATCTTACATTCTTGTCAAGTTGTTTATATGCCATGAGTCAACAATAGGCTACAAATTAAAGGACGAGCCACAAAGTCAAATGACGGTCGATGTGCTTCATAAATCTGATTTGGTGCAACATTCGTAATTTCTCCACATTATTTTTTGTGTATCAGTCAGGGCACTGTGAGAATGTTTGCCATGTATAGAGATCACCTAAGCTTACAACCACAAAAAATGTATTTTTCAAAGTTAAAAACTTACCATTTTTGTGTTGAAATTTCAGGTATATTCTAATTGCTCATGTATTGAAAGGAAAGTGGACATTGCATCAACTGCTGGAAATACTTATTTTGAAGCTAAAGCTGGAAAATGTGAGACTCATTGTGCAAACTTGCCCATATTTCTTGGCATTTTCTTCAGTACAGTTGTGTTTACCTTCATGGCAGGCACTCCTATAACCGTGTCCATATTAAGGTCAGTATTACATTGTGAAATTTGCATTTCCTGCAATAGACGTGTGGAAACAAAATGGACTTAGGGGTTGAGTTAGGCTTTATTGACCTTGGATTTCAAATGAATTCATCCCTAATGACTCATGAATTCTGTAACACTGGAAAAGGTACTCGGTAAAAGCCCAGGTGCATGAAGTTTAGATAAGCTAGTGACTATGTAGGTGTCTTAATGTTGCCCATCTATCATGTGTTTGGTAGGTTTCTCTGCTGCTTTCATGAATTTCCAATGTGAGCTAGATATGTTCAGTGCTCTTTGAGTATTGTGGTATAGTTGAATGTCCTGTATTGTGATTAAGCAGTAGGTTGGCTGTCACTTGGGTATTTGATGCTTAGTGCTCTGCAGATGCCCTTGATCTTCCTCCTTCGGACAGCTTTGCAGTTTCTCATTGCTCTCACCAGCCTTCCTATAACCTCCCCAAGAAACAGCAGGCTTCCTCCACCCCTTAATATTCACTCACAGCCCTTTATTTTTTTAATGAATGGGAAATTTATGCATTCTAAATTACATTAAACAATTAACATTATACTACCAGAGAATCAGGTATTCACAAAAAGAAAAATAAAGTTGACAACTGATTTATATAATTTGTCATTTTTGAAAAGTTATATAAATCAGTTTTCAACTGCCTACTTGGTTTTTGTTTTAGATTTTTATTGTTGTGTTTATTTTGGCCAGATTTTACTCTATAGCTCAGGCCGCCTCAAACCAGCAGTGAGCCTCCTGCCTTAGCCTTCCCGGCACCTGCACCACAGATTCACCCCACCCTGCCTGACATGTCTTCTTGTTTAAAAGGGTTAGTTATCTCTTGTACTCTCACTTGGGTCTCCTGAAGACTGATGTCATTCCTCATCCATCCCTAAGCAGTCATTAAAGAATGCTTGCTCATCATTAAAGAATTATGAATATTTTTAATTCCTTGGATTTGTGTGATTTCAGTATCAAAATTAATTTAAGAATATTTGAAATTTAATACTAAAAATGTTTATTTAGCTGAGTGTAGTGGTATATGCCTGTAATCCTGGCTGAAAAAAAAAGTAATTTTTGTAAGCATTAGTGAAATTATTTCCCAGACTTACTAAGATGACTAGCACATAAAATTTGTATGTATATAAGTATATCATTCAAAGTATTGAAATTCATGTATAGTATAAAATGATTACCACAAGCTGATATACATATACATCATTTCACATTGTGTGTGTGTCTGTGTGTGAGTGTGTGTGTGTGTGTGTGTGTGTGTGTGTAGAATCAACATAGACTCTTTTAGCAAATTTCAGGTAGATAATTGAGGGTTTTGGGGGGGATGAACCTGGAAGTTAGGACAGGGTCTCATAGCCAAGACTGTTCTAGAACTTGCTATATAGTTCACATTGTTCTTGAAAAACAAACTCCTAGTTCTATATCTGTACCTATGGCATGGTATGTTAACTACAGACTCAACAGTGTGCATTCTATCTCCAGAACTTAACTTGTGTGCTCAAATCTTTGCACTCTTTGTTCTTTGGCAGAACTAAGCTGTTTCCTTGCCCTTGACCTCCTGCAGATACCACTCTATTCCTGTACTTTATAGTTGTTGTTTTTTCATTATATTTGTGTGTGTGTGTGTGTGTGTGTGTGTGTGTAGACATGTGCACATGGGAGACAGGGGTAAACACATACACCACAGCTTTCATGTGGAGGTCAGAGGACAACTTTGTAGGTGTCAGTTCTCTCCTACCCTGTGTGTCCCAGAGATTGAAGTCCGGTCGTCAGGCAGCAAGCAACTTTACCCACTGAGCCATCTCCCCAGCCTGCCCTCTACCCTCTCCTTGCAATGAAGGGAGAGCAGGCAGTGCTTTGGTTTTGTTTGGTTCTTCGCCGTTAGCATTCTAAGTTGCATGATATGGACATGTTGGCACTATTACTTCATTTTGGAGCATTAGGATGTCTTTTCATATATGTGTGCCTTTATCCATTTCTTCCTCTTTCAATGTTTTATGTTATTTTGAAGTGCAAGACTTTTACTTTAGCTAAGTTTATTTCTAAATATTTTATTATTTTTGACACTACTCTAAGTGGCATTTTTTTCTTTGTTTCTTTTATGGATAGTTCATAGTATATAGAAATATAACTGATTTATCATGTTGATTTCTTAGTATAAAAGTTACTAAATAAATTTGTTCACATTAATAATTTGTTAAGCAGTTTTAGAAAAAGTCAACCTTAATGAATGTCTTTTTTCCTTTAAGTTTACTGAAACTCATAGGGGCTAGTGATTGCTGTCATTTTTTTAATTTATTATTTTTATTTTAGTGTATGAGTGTATTACCTTCACGTATGCAGGTGCACTCATGTTGTGCATTGACAACAGGAGGTCAGAAGAGAGGGTCTAATTCCCCCTGGACCTGGAGATACCTCATGTGGGTGCTGGGAATCAAACTCAGGTCCTCTGCAAGAGCATCTGGGGCTCTTAACCCCTGGGCTAACTCTCCAGCTTGACTGGTGTTATTTGTAATATTTTACTTCTCATATTTTTCTTTTATGATCCCAGAACAATGTACTTATATGATATTAATATTTTAAGTGAACAATAATTACTTTCATAGAAATGCTTAACTGATATAGATGTGAAAGTGTGAATTTAATATGTCATCTGATATTTGTCTCATTTATATTAATTTGTTTCTAGGTGTGTTAATCACAGGCAACGTTCTCTAGCATTGGGAGTGCAGTTCATGTTACTTCGCCTGTTGGGTATGCTATTTTCAAAAGTTCATTAGTAAATGTTTACTATTTTAGTTCATTAATGTTTTTGACTGATTCAGATATGATATATGTCAAGAAAATAACTAAAGATAAAACTACATAGATGCCATTGATGAAAGCTGTTTTCCAACATACAAGTTATAGGTCTAGTCACATAAAATGAGATATAGTAACTTTTTACCTACTTGGCTTATTATCTGTTGCTTCCCCTTTTTTGCACATATAAACTTAAAAAGGTATATCTGATTTGTGTGAAATATAAATTATGTACTCCAACATTTCTTTTCTCATGGCCTTTTATCACTATTTGTGACTATGTTTCACTAGCAATGAAAAGAATGTTAATACATTTCGACAGTAAGTAACCATTATGTAGATAATATTTTATACTAGTTCTGAACTGATGGAAGAATTAATACCACATATAGGAGAATACAATTGTAAGAAAAATAAAGAGACAGAAATAATGAACATACAATTATTCAGTCATTGTATAAAGCAGCATATTATTTCCACACAATTTATGCAGTCTCCTCTCTCATAGCCATTAAATCATCTATAGATGACTTACAATACATAAAAGTATGTAAATAGTTGAAATATTACTTAAGAATGATTAGATAAAAGTCTGAATATTTTCAGTATGTATGAATTTTTGTAAGTCTATCAAGCTTCATTTGATTGAATTCAATAGAGACAGAGAGGATTATCTGTATGTGGAAGTTCGTTGCCTTCTGGCTTCAGGGAAGTGTGTGTGTGTGTATGTGTAACAGAGTAATACTCCTATATCTGTTAGCTTGAATGTATATGTCTACATGCAGACATATATGCTCACATATCCATATGAGCATATATAGACACATGGCCACATTGGTTTATATTATATATACACACAGATATGCACACAAGGTAAATAGCAGTTCACTGGGCTCATTTTGCATCAAAAATATTTATTTTTGGTCTTTTTGAGTCAGGGTCTCCCTGTAGACCCAGCTGGCCTGGAACTCACTATGTAGATCAGGCTGGCCTTGAACTCATAGAGATCCACCTGCCTTTCTTTCCCAAGTGCAGGGATTAAAAGCATGCACCAACACAGCTGGTAAAAAAATATTTTATTGTGATTTTTTAAATATATTAATGCTACATTCAAAAGTAACTTGTTTGTTTCTTTATGAAAATAATGAATTAAAATATTTACTAAAGCAGCATTTTAAAGAGCTAGGGAAAATATCTTTGAAAGTTTTCACTATAAAAATTGATATCTATATTAATTAATGTATTTATCCTGATTCAGAGATCATGCAATATATGTATCAAACATTGCATGGCTTGTACCTTTTACTATGTATAGTTTTCTATCAGTTAAAATAAAAAACAAAATAAAATGTTTCTAAACTAAATGGAAATGAAATTTGATGTTAAAGTTTTAAAACCTTTTTATGTTTATTTATTGTGTGTATATGTGTGTGGGTACACACACGTCATGATGTAGTCTGAGGATAACTTGCAAGTGTCTGTTCTCTCCTTCCACCACATGATTCTGGGGATCAAATTCAGCTTGTCTGTCCCATAGACAAGCACCCTTATTCGCTGAGCTATCTTGCTGTTCCTAGTATTAAAGTTTTCTTTTAATGTACTTTCAAAAATTGATTAGAAATATGTGATTGTATATAATTTTAAAAACTATTTTATCTATGTTCCTTTATATCCCTTGACTTATGTAAGAATTAGTTAATTTGCATATGGATAGACTAAAGTCAATTTGTATTATCAACATATATAACTATAGATATTTTTATAAGATAATTATAAACAATAACCTTTATTTTTATTTTGTTTCATTTTCCTAGGCACAATACCTGGACCAATTATATTTGGTGTCACAATAGACAGCACATGTATTCTCTGGGATATTAATGAATGTGGAATTAAAGGAGCTTGTTGGATTTATGATAACATCAAGATGGCCCATATGCTGGTAGCCATAAGTAAGTGGCACCTTGGTAGCTTTAGAGCTAATGTCAACAAACTATATCCAGGTTTTGGTGGGATATTCAAGTCATGCTGTGGGACTATGATGCACAATATCAGAGATTTGAACAAGCTTCTGCAATTCTCAGTCTTAAGTTTAAGAGAAGAAATTTTTAATAGTATCCTCAAAAGATAAAATACAATTTGGGAAACTATGTGTAATCATTGTCATCTAGGTATTTGGCCTTTGAAAAATGTGTAACCTAAAGTAGAGGAGTGTCCTGAAGCTCCAACGCGTGCTGTAAGAAGTGTTTTGTAAATTAAAGGATTTGCCATGATATTTAATTATTTTGGTTGGTATATTGTCCATTAAATGATAAGTTGAAAAGATAAGATTAAAGAAGTACACATGTAATTAGTTAAATTTTAACCATTAAAAATTTCAAGACATCAGACCTTACAATGTTTAAATATAGAGAAATATTAGCTGGGCAGACGGTACACTCTTGTAATTCTAGTACTTGGGAAGCCGAGGCAGGAGGACTGTTATGAGTTTCAGACCTGGGGAGTTCCAGGACAACCTCATTTAAGAGTGAGATATTGTCTCACAATGCCAAAAAAAATTTATATATATATATAAATTATATATATATATATAATATATATATGAGAGAGAGAGAGAAATCTCAAATATACATAAATGTCACTTAATTTTCATCAATATCATTTTAACACATGTCAAGACAAGGTTATCACTGTTACATGAATATAAAACCAGAATACACTATCTAAATTCATAATCACAGTAACACATTATCTACTGAATAAATAAATACATAAATTCACGACAATGTGAGTAAATATGAATAGACTTGATGAATTAACCCTCCCATCATTTCATCTAACATTCAAACTATTTTTATTCAACCTGCTCCAGTTAAGATTTATTTAATTGGTGTTGCTTCTGTTGTTTTTGCTAAAACATATGTGAAATTGTTCCTTCTACTCAGTGGTTGATGTGAGGCCTCTTCCACCCTCAGATATATACCTTTATATTACCAAAAACAAATCAACAACAAGAAAGTTAAGGTAGTTGTATCTGTGTAATTTTCTTACAAATCTAGTAATGCTTGGATGGACGAGAATTCCCGTTTTTCAGATATATATTTAAAATTAAATATTCATGATTAACAAAAAATTTCAGCTATTGGAAACACTATACCATGAGATTACTTTTAATCTATTTGACTGACATTTATTAAATGTTATGATGGAAACTAGTTTCTCTTTATATAGTTGTGCTTAACAACATGAAATTATTTGAAACCGAGTCAGAGTTAAAATGTTTATTAGTCTCCGTGTGTGTGTGCTGGGATTTGAACCCGGGTCCTCTACAAGAACAGCCAGTGCTCTAACCACTGACCATCTCTCCAGCCCCATATATAAAGTATTCTTCTCTTTCTCTCTCTCTCTTTTTTTTTTTTTTTTAGTTTTGTTTTTTTAGATAGGGTCTTGCTCTGTTTTTATTGCCTTGGAACTCATTATTTGGCCCCAAGTTTCTGATCTTCTTAACCCCCGGAACTCTGTGAATACAGGCATATGCCACCACACCTAGCCTCTCTCATGGTTTAAAATGTGAAAATATGGAACCATTATGCAATATAATTATTCTCTTTAAAGTATGAGATCTTTATTTATGAGAAGTTCCAAATGTGATTGATTTTTCTTTTTTCTTTGTGTGTTTAGGTGTTATTTGTAAAATCATCACCATGTTCTTCAATGGACTCGCAATCTTTTTGTATAGACCTCCACCAGCAGGCACAGATGTTTCATTTCAAAGTCAGAGTGCAGTTGTGTCTACTGTTTCAATAGAACAGGATCTCAGTAAAGCAGAAAATGAAGAATGAAGGTGAAAAAGAAGATAATTTTGGGAAAATGGCTTCCCGTTGTAAAAACACACTGAGATTGGACAGCATTATCCATCCTGTATAGGCAATAACTTAAAAGTTCGGGTTCCACAGTTGATGGTGTTTTTGTTTTCTTTGTGTGTGTTTTCTGTGTATGTGATTCTTTTTTTGTTTTATTCAAGAAGCAGGCCTGTCCCTTAAAGTTTTTTTTTTTTTAACCTCAAACCACAGAGATTCTTATTTATTTTCCAATGTGTAGCTATGAAATCCCCAAGTTGTAACAAGAAATACAGTCAGCTGACAGTAGCCAAAAGTCTACACTGAAGCAACACAAGCATGAAGAAGAAAATTAAAATGTCAGTTTAGTTTGTTTGTTTAGGTTGTAAGAGGATTTTTGCAAATTCCAGCTTGGCTGGGAAGTCATATGTATCCGAGGATGATCTTGCACCCCCGATCCTCCCAAGTGCTGGGATTATAGGCAAGAGCCAACACCACTGCTTCACAGTGATGGTTTTTAATTCTTTCTGTGACATTACCTTTTTATTTTCATTGTCAATAGTTTGAACTTAAGTGGAAAATTTATAGCATAAAAATTTAAGCTAATTAAACTTATGATTTCTTAGTTTTTTAAAGCCCATGAATTTAAAAGTAGGTTTATAATGCAACATGTTTTAAAATCGAATCTACTTTTCTGGCATTTATTTTCACAGTGCATTATTTATTAGAGAGAATATAGGATAGTTATTTTCTCTGTGTCCCAGCATATTATGAATTCAGTAATATCAGCATTAACTATACCTTTTCAATTTAACTTAAATAATCCTAGAGTTAATTTGTTGATATAGTTGACTTTTAACAATTAAGTTTGTGTTTCTGTGATAGTATTATTGAGTTATTCATGTTCAGAGGGAAGAA
Organism: Eospalax fontanierii; assembly: GCA_035773235.1. Taxonomy (NCBI): domain Eukaryota; kingdom Metazoa; phylum Chordata; class Mammalia; order Rodentia; family Spalacidae; genus Eospalax; species Eospalax fontanierii. The sequence continues at coordinate 37,521,407 of CM069527.1, forward strand.
CCAGCTTCAGGAATTGAAAGTGCCAATTAGACATGACAAGATGTCATGTGCACCATCGACAACTGTCTGCGTATTGAATAGTTTAAATTTCTTTGAAAAGCTAATCAGTGATAAGTTAAAATATTAAATTCTACTCTTTGCATTACTGGAAATTAATGTATTACACAAACCTAATATTATTATGATTATACTCCATCTTTGCAGGTCATATTTATGCCAAATTTACTTACAATATGGTAGAAATAGGTCTTTGAGTATCAACAAAAATAATTCACTATTGTGAATCATATTCCTGATTTTAAAAGTGTTGGAAAGCTCAGGATGTAGTTCATGGTCGAGTGCTTGCCCACTATGTGCAAGGCCTAAATTTGATACTCAGTACTGAAAAAAAAGACCTATTCAAAGATGATTAATCTTTTTGTTGTAATCTGTTTGTTGTCAGTGGCTACTCCAGAACCTTATAGCATTTGTAAACTGAAATTCAAGAAGGAGGAATGAGTTAGGACTTGGGCTTGCAAGCACTCTTGAATATTAAGTGAGAAATACAGTGTGTCAGGAAAGAGAACGCTAGACCTACTTAACTCAGGAACATTTAGGTACCAAATATCAAGTAGAAAAAGGAAGCCAAATATTCAGGTATTTGGGGAGTAAGCAATTAATCACTAAAAGAAAATCATAGCACAAGACAATCAAAGAAATACACATGATACCTCATTTGAGATATTCCAACCAGCCAGACACATTTTAAACACTGCCTCCATTGGGCCAAAGGTAACAGAGAAGGTAGGCAGGCTTTCTGCACTTGTGTGTAGGAGCAAGGAACTGAGTAGATTTTCACAGTGGATGATAATGGCAATCTTGAGAGGCTGAGCACATTTGTGAAATGAGAACAAGACAGAAAACAGACTGTGTGGGAGCACGCTAGTATAAAGCCGCAAAGGGAAAGGGAAAAAAATCCCACACATAGATATAGCTTGATAAACAGGTCAGTAAGTAACTGACATTCATCAAGATCATTGTCTATCCAGGATGACACTGTGTTATAACACTCAAATTTAAAGTATTTTTTTATATTTTTAACAACGGATTTTTAAATGAAAATGATTAAAGGCACCCAATAATTTGGCACATAAAAAGAGTTAGGATCTTTTATTTACATACACATATTTGGAATGAGTACCTACTTTTAGGATAAGGTAAATACACTACTATAATTTCATTGTTTCTACTTGTAAATTCATTCAATTTGTGTGAGTTGGTATGCAAATTTTAGAACACATTTTCATAAAATGTGTTTTTTACAGCTTATAATTATTTTAAAATAAGCTTGTTCTTACAAGTTTACCTAATATATTTTTGTATATAATTAGATATATTTTAAAGCTTTTAACCTTTTGATTTTCTTAACTGCAGAAAATACAAATATAACAGAAAAAATTGTATACATTTCACTTTGTTATGTAAATTGGAAGAAACTATAAATAAAATATTGGCCTATTTTTTTGATATGTTCCTTGTTGGAAACAATTATGTAAATACTATATACATAATTTTTATTAAATCATAATATTTATATTACATTGTTTTATGTGTCTGATTATGTTAGCTTTCCATCTATATGGCATAATTTATTAATTACTTTGCTGTAAGAAAGTAACTAGCAAAAGCAACTCAGGGAAGGATTTATTTTGATTGACAGTTTGAGAGTACAGTGGGTCATGGCGGGAAGGAATGGCAGCAGGAGTGTGAGGCTGCTGCTTGCTCTTCGTGCCAGACAGGAAGCAAAGGGAAACGAACAGCTGTGCTCAGTTTGCTTTCTCCCTTTGTTCAGTCTTGGATCCCACCCCATGAAATGGTACTGCTCACACTTCAGGTGGGTCCCCCACCTCAGTTAAGCTAGATTATTCCTCACAGGCATGCCCAAAGATTTGTTTCCAGTGTCAGATTCTAAATCTCATCAAGTTGACAAGTTAACAATCAAGGGATCATGTGTAATATCTTAGGAAAGAAATAAAAATAAAAACAAAAAAAGACCTAAAGGAAGAAAGACTCACTTGGCTCAAGGTTTCAGAGTTTCACAACTGGTCATGTTGTGCCCAGGTTATAGAATCCTCTCAAAAGACCACCAGGGAGGTCAAATCTGATGCAAGAACAAAGGGTCTTTATTTACAAGCTCGAGCTCCGTCCACAGTCTGACACACTGACGCAGCAGGTGATGAGACAGTGGCCCCGAGTGGAGGGTGAGGTGATGTTTTATAGGGTTAAAACGAAGAGAGGAGGGACAAGGGTTGGGATTGGTTAAGGAAGCCCACTGGCACGAAAAAGCATCTTACTCATATTAAGGTAACAGGGCCTGTGGAATGTGCTTACCAGAGTATGCTTCAAGGTCTCGGGCTTATTTAGGTTTCTGATTCATGTCTTGGTCATCCTGACCAGACTCTATGCTTTCCCTTTAAGCCATGACAAACCACCTGATATCTGAAGGCCACGTCCTTGCAAATGTTTAACTAGGGGGGTGGGAAAGAGTTTCTGAAGCCAGGAAGCCAAGCTTATGTGGCTGAGGCTGTTTCTAACAAGATGGAGTCAGATTTGCTGTAGCCTTCATTTTCCATTTCTGGGGGGTCCTTACACTCCCCCCTCTCATAGGTACCTGAGGCCCAATCATGGGCCTCTATGAGACTCATTAGTTTTAATGTTCATGGGCTGATATTGAGACCTTAAAACCATCCAGGCATTTAGGGGGTCTTTTTACCCTCAACTGCCTAGTTAATTTCTATCTCCTATCTTTATCCTCTGAAGAGGTCACCCCAACTGCCAATGGGGAATTGGGGTGCTGACCGCTCTGACTGCTTCATAGCTGGACAGGGTCGTAGGCTGTGGCAGTTTTGGGTACCTCCTCTATAAGTCTATCTAAAAGACCCCTGAATAACATGACTGATGCCTGGAAGATGGAGCAAAATTAGTCAGGACAGGGAAAATTTCCAAATGTCCAATTCAAAGTCCATTAGAATTTTTGTTCAGTTGCATTCCCCCTTGTTTCTCTTTTTGGCTATCAAGGCTGAACTTGATAGTCTTAAAGTCAGGATTTGTTTTCAGGCACCTGATAGTTTGCTGGAGTGTAAGATAAGTTCTCTCCAAAATGTCTTCTGGACAGGGAGAGAAAAGAAATTAGTCATTTAATTTCAGGGTCAGAACAATGGTGAGTTTGCCTTTCTTGGCCACTATGCACTGCAGTGTTGGAGTAGGCCAGGATTTGAAGTCTTACATCTAAGTAACATTTTTTGCTTAGAATAAAATCATTAGTGCTTATTTTATTTAAACCCAATATTTGGGAAGTATAATTCTTTTCTTCAGAAGTACATTAATTATTTTAATTCTTGGTTATACTTTCCTTTTGGGTATTTAAGATCATACAGTTGGCCCTTACAAACCAATTTAGCTTTACTCTTAAGGTCATTTGAGCATCTGTTCCTCAGGGGGGTTCACATGGGCTTCAGAGGAGCACCTGGCTCCTTAGGCCTTTCTTTTACCAGTTCCACCTGTGTGAAGATAAGTCAGAAAGTCTTGCTAGACCATGGCTTCACTTAGAAGCATCAAGGAAACGTTTTCCTGTGCTGACCCTACTCTTTGCAGACTGGACACTGGTTCAAGTCCTTCTAATGAGGCCTCCATGACCTCCCTGAACAGGAGGACAGGTGACTCATCACAGTCACAGGACATTTTGAGAGATGCCCCAGTCCCCTGGAACTTAGTTGACCTTGGAGGGCAAGAGACAAAAAAAGTGTCCCTTTAAATCCCTCTGACCTGATTAGCCTTGGCCTCTAAATATGGTTTTAAATACCCAAGAGTAGTTCCACCAATCAATACTTTTAATAACTATATGCTATGTAGCTAAAGCTTGGGCAAAAACCAAACATATATTTGTTCTTCAGACCATCCGAACCATTACCCCAGAAATTCCAAGATTCACATACATAAGTCTCTCACCTTTTATACATTACAACACATTGTCTCAAACCTTCAATCACTTGCATAGACTTTCTCATTTTTCCCTTCCTAATCTGGAACTATCCAGTCATCATAATCTTCCTACATAGATCCTTAATAAAATATTTCCAGTCTCATATTTTTCTAATACCTCCGTTCATCTTTTCATTTTCTTTCTTAATACCATGAGATGTAATAACATTAAAATTTTTCTTCCTGGGTATACTAAGCAATGTTTATTCCATTTCTAAGGCTCTAGTATCAAACCAATGTTTGATCATATTAAAGTTCACCCCGGGGAATGAATAACTTTACTCATAGAGACGGGTGAGGTATACAGGTGACCTGAGAATAGATGCACTGTAAAGTCTTTACCTAGCATGGATGTTGACTTTTCTACAACCTTATGAATCAAATTCTTTCTTTTAGCATTCCCCAAATGCATAAAAAACATTTTAAGCACCTTTAGAAACTAACAAATGCATTATGGAAAACAATGTAAGATTTTAAATAGTTACTTTTAGAAATCAGCAAATTTACCTTATAGAGATGTTAAAATCCAAAATAATTTCCTTTAAAAACAGATAAAGATTATATATAAACAAATATCAGAATTTAAAATAGTTCCCTGTAAAAACCAGTAAATGCATAAGACAATGTCACTTTAAAAACCAGTAAATGCCATGTTAAAAGTTAGAATTTCATTAAAAACAGACCAAAATGATAGTAAAATGCTGATATTGTCTTCCTAATTTGACACAAAAACATTAACCTTGTTACAAAAGACCATAGGAGAATCTCTTGCTTTTCTTTGATCCCATCAAGAACCCCAGTTCAAAGGTGAATGTGAAGCAATGTCCTCTGGATCTCTTCATTCCTAGATGTAATTTATTGCTGGGAGATATTACTCAAAAAGAAGGCAGAAGGAATGAGAAGCTAGGTGAAAGGAAAAACCTTTTCCCGCAGAGGAACGGACTTGCTTTGTTTTACTCCCCTAATCACTATCCACAGCAAGTACTGTGGATGGGTTCCTCCTCCTTGCCATGTGAGACTTCTGCTCCCTCATTTGAAAAATGGATTTGAGCTCCAGTATCAACCATAAATTCTACTGGTTTCCCCGCCATTTTCAGGGTTACCCTAGGTTTGGGGAGGGGCACCGAAACCCGTCCCCTCTATTCACTATCCAAAGCCAGTACCTTTTGCTTGGCCCTCTTTTGAGGGCACTCTCTAGCCCAATGTCCTTCTTCTTTGCAGTACGCACACTGATTCTTTCTTAAGCGAGGTCGCTCTCTCTTACCTTCAGTTCTGCGGGTATCTTCCTTTCCATTTGCTAGGTGCTGCAACCTCCTACATCTTTCCTCTGGTTTCGAAGTGGCAGCCAGTAGAACACTAGCAAGGTGCTGTGTCTTCCGCCACTCCGCCTTCTCCCGTCTCTCCTCTATACTTTCTTTTCCATTATACACTTTCTCTGCCACCTCATCAGTCCCTGATGCTCTTCTCACCTAATCTTTCTAATTTCTGTAACTTCTTCTTGATGTCTGGTGCTGACTGATTGATAAAAGCCAAAGTAACTGCTGCTGCACTACTAGGTGCTTCTGGATCATAATGTGTATATCTCCTGAATGCATCTTGTAACCTCTCTAAAAAGGCTGCTGGGCTTTCCTCTTTTCCCTGTCTAACATCATAAACCTTAGCCAAATTTGTGGGCTGTCTTGCAGCCGCTCTGAGACCTGCCAGCAGAGTCTGGCGATAAACCAGGAGGCTCTTCCTACCTGCTTCTGTGTTGTAATCTCATTCAGGTCTAGTAAAGGGAAAGGATGCCTCTATTAGAGCAGGGTCAATAGTAGGGTCCCCAGTAGGTCCAGGAACCAGCTTCCTGGCCTCCACAAGCACCCTTTCCCTCTCCTCAGTAGTGAACAGGATCCGCAGCAGCTGCTGGCAATCTTCCCACGTACGCTGGTGGGTGAAAAGGACAGTTTCAAGAAGGTTAATCAGCTCCTTAGGGTTATCAGTCTTCTCAGGCACAGCTGCTGCCAAAACCTCCACCTGTCTGGGAAGAAAAGCTTTAATCCATGGAGGGGGGTTTTCTACTAAATTCCTCCAGACTACTATATAGGGAATCTGATCAGGGTGGCCACTGCGAGGTTGAAACACGACTCTCTCAACTGCCCGGATGATGTCCAGATCAAAAGTTCCCTCTCTTGGCCACCCCACCTCAAAAGTGGGCTATTCATTCCTGCAGAAAACAAAGAATTTACTTTTTTTAACTGTCGTAAATACAGACAGAAATATCAACAGAGCAGACACAAACACAAAAACTCCTATTAGGATGCGTCCTGGAAAGTTTCAAGAAGAAAATGAAAGTAAGCTGATAAGCAGACAGCAACCAGCTGTGCTGCAGGTGCGACCTGCAATTTCTTTCACCAAAAATGCTGAGGCCCCTTGCTTCTTCAAGGAGCTCTTTCAGTTTCAAAGTCCAGTGTGAGGGATTCCATGTCCTTACCTCTGGGGGCCTGGAACGTCTTTCAGCCCCCTGTGGTTATGGTTGTCTAGCACGTCCGCTATAACCGTTCTCAACCACAAACCCAAATACCTGAGCGCTCTCAGAGTGAAAGTGGAAAGGGACAGAACAAGTAACAGGAAAAGTAACACCAAAGACAGAACTTACCGGCCGGGTGGAGACCCTCCAGATTTGGTGTCCATGGGGTCCCTGGGAGGATCCCGGACGAGCCCCCAAAATGTTGTGCCCAGGTTATAGAATCCTCTCAAAAGACCACCAGGGAGGTCAAATCTGATGCAAGAACAAAGGGTCTTTATTTACAAGCTCGAGCTGGTCCACAGTCTGACACACTGACGCAGCAGGTGATGAGACAGTGGCCCCAAGTGGAGGGTGAGGTGTTGTTTTATAGGGTTAAAACGAAGAGAGGAGGGACAAGGGTTGGGATTGGTTAAGGAAGCCCACTGGCACGAAAAAGCATCTTACTCATATTAAGGTAACAGGGCCTGTGGAATGTGCTTACCAGAGTATGCTTCAAGGTCTCGGGCTTATTTAGGTTTCTGATTCATGTCTTGGTCATCCTGACCAGACTCTATGCTTTCCCTTTAAGCCATGACAAACCACCTGATATCTGAAGGCCATGTCCTTGCAAATGTTTAACTAGGGGGGTGGGAAAGAGTTTCTGAAGCCAGGAAGCCAAGCTTATGTGGCTGAGGCTTTTTCTAACAAGATGGAGTCAGATTTGCTGTAGCCTTCATTTTCCATTTCTGGGAGGTCCTTACAGTCACACATAGAGAACATATGTCTGAGAGGTGACATATCTACAGTGAACCTCAACATCTAAGGTTCATGGAACATTGCAGAACTGGGGTAGGGTTGAAGAGAATACTAGTGCATCCCTCAACTCTCACCAGGGAAGCTTTGTTAAGCAGCAAGAGTGTGATGTACACAGAAGGCCACAATTTGTTTAAGTTGTAGAGAATAAGAGACTACAGAATGTGTGTCTTTGGATAGAACTCCTAAATATAAATCTCACCCACCCTTGACTCAGGGACCATTTCCAAAGAGGGGGCAGAATGATTCTAAGAGCCAAGGTTGGTCTATGAACATAGGGAAAATAAGCTTTCAAGTCACTATAAGCTTGCTCATGAACTTGTGGCTATGGTGACACTGAGCACAATTCAATGCCAGCTCAATCAGACAAGGACCCAGCGTGGTGCAAGGGAAATGAGTGGTGGGCCCGCCCTAGACTACAACTGTTGGAAACTGGTTATGACTAGGTGAGGGGGAGTAGACCTTCATTAGGGTCTCTAGATAGGCTGACTAGACTTCACTGGATGAACTTGCCCGAAGTTCATCTAAGTAAAATGCTTGACCAAATGGGACTTCACATGTACAGAGTGCATGAGGCTGTGGGAGGGCGGGAGGATGGATGGGGGAGGCCTAAATATTTTTTAAGAATTATTGTACAATATGAAATGTACAAAAGATCAATGACATATTTTTTTAAAGAGAAAAGATCATTGGCATGTTCAAAGGAAAGAGAAACTAAGACCAGTTACCCTTCAGAATGAACTTTATTAGGAGAGAGACCCTTGTGATCATGACTGGACATCCATGCCCAACTTTCCATGTGAGCTCTTAAAGATTAGATTCTCCACTTTCTCCCTTTCTAAGTATCTTGGCAGGAATGAAGATATTCTAAAGAGACAGTTGAGCTCCTCCCTTTGGTTATCTGACTAGTTAAACAATGGACTCTTAAGAATTTGGAATTTCTCCAGGTATCTCATACCGAGAAAAGGTAAAGTTTGAGACTCTAGGGGCAACTTGTCTCCAGGGAAGATTTACAATCAGGACAGACTGGAGCTCAGAAAATTATATTAAGGGGCTGGAGAGATGCTTCAGTGGTTAAGAGCAGTGGTTGCTTTTGCAGAGGACCTGCCATGAAATGGTGGTTAACAACTGTTCATAACTCCAGTTCCACGGCATCTGATGCCCTCTTCTGGCCTCTGCAGGCATTGCCCAATGCAACACGTACATGCAGGCATAACAGTCATACACATAAAATAAAAATAAATAAAAGTTTTTTTTTATATATATATATAAAACAGAAATGGTGCAAGGCTGGGAGGGAATGCACCTCAGTTGGGACTGCTTAGTTATTCTATGAACCTCTAAGTTCTCTATTAAATCTAAGCATCAAATTAACACTTGAAAGATTGATTGACTTGGGTGGTCATTGGACCTCCTTGTTCTTTCCAATTAGAGAAAAATCTCCATTTTCTACCTTTTGGAGATATTTATTTGGCTTATTGAAGAGGAGTCCAGAAACCTGGCTTGGTAGGGCATTACTGAGGCTCAGACTCTGACCGCATGAATTCAGCAACACACTCTTCTCTAGCTCACACTTTTGCTGCATCTTCACAAACCGATCAGGATAATATTCTCTATTTTTATTGGCTCATGTAATCAGACTGAGCAAACCTGTACACTCCAAGATAAGCTCATTGTGATGTTCATATCTTAATTGCATCTACAAACTCCCATAAACAAGAGATCTATGTAACTGTTTCTTAAAATAGTCCAGTGGCTGAGAATATTGTGGAAACATCTTTAGAATTCTTTTGTTTTAACTAATAAATGTGTAAATTAGCATCAGTATTACAACTGCACACACTGCCAAAATCTGATTTACTGAGCCAAATATTTGGGATGGTATTGGCACAATAGCAGTAAAGAGAAACCTCTTTCTGGTCAAGAGAATAAAATCTCTGGCCGGTTTAGGACTTAACATTCTAACTGTGTCTGTCAAATCACTTGGCCATGGTGTGGTATGAGCTCCTTGGGCAATGGGACAAAGGAAGAGCAAAGAAAAGACAATGTCAGTGTCAATGTACATGTGTACGCTTGTCACATTTCTGTAAACTTAATGTCACACCCTGTAGCCTTAGAGTACTCAATCAGAATATATGTTACCATATAAGGGAGACAAAGAGGTTAGAATGGTATAAAAGTCTTTTTTTTCTTTTTTTTTAAAATACAAATCCACTGAGTCAGTGGTAGAACAAATAACAAGACTTCCTGGTAGAAAGGCCTTGATGTCCTGCTTTCTATACAAGCTCCTGTAAAAAGGGGAGCATTCCTAGAAAAGAAGGCTCACCTTTAAGGCATGCTAAAGAGATGGGCTGTGGGTGCGTCTCCATCTCCAGCATGGCTGTTGTGCTCCAGCCATGCCAGAGAATGGAGGACGATGGAACGGGACCTCAGGTGGCTCAGAGTGCGGCGGGAGGAGTTCCCTCCCGGGAGACTATGTCGGTGGGTAGTTCGGTTATTAGAGCCAATGCAGGGGCTTATATAGGGAAGCCTCTCTGACCGTTACAGAAGGCGGGAAAGGTGGGGTGTTGGGGTAAAGGCAGGAAGGTTGTGGAAGTTCAGGAATGAGGAAACGAAACCCAAAAACCTGGTTCTGGTCTGGGGTGGGGGAAAGGAAGATTCATATCTACAGTAGCTTCCTGGGGCCAGGTTATCACACAGGCAGAGCAGGTCAGACACCTGCCATCCCTTTAGGGTATCAGGAGTTGCTTGCCTTGCTCAGTAACCAGATCCCCACAATGGGCAAGATAACTAATGCTTTATTGAGATAATTCATGTTTTCCTGCCCTAAATTCCTACCCCTGATGTAGTGGACACAGCTAACTTCATACGTCAGCCTGCTTCAGAATTCTCCCCAAAGCATCACCTCTCCTTTTCTTCTTTCTGGCTCCATTCCTTGCATGCTTTCCCTTACGCTTCAGGCTTCTCTAATATTTTGGACTTTCTTCTCTTTGTCTAAAGGTCCCTCCCTACCATGTGGCTACTAGTTCTCCATGTGTCTGACCTCCATGGCAGATTAAAAAGGCATGACATGTTTTTCTTCTCTCCTCCGTTCTCCTCCTCTAGGCATCTACTGAGATTCACAGTTTGCTTACCTTGAGGGTTTTCTTTAAGCTCTAATAAAATTGGCCTCAAGCTTCCGTTTGAGTCCACTCTTAAATTATTTTATTAATGAGACAAAGAATTCTAAAAGGACACCCTGATTTCCCCTATGTCAGTATGAGAAGCTCACCAATCCCTCTCTTAAAATGTGGTTATGTGACAAAACTGGGCAAAATTGACAAAACCAGCTATAATTAGTCTAGAAATCAACAGAACCATACAGAAAACTTGGAAATGTATACACACACACACACACACACACACACACACACACACACAGACACACACACACAATCTAAAGTTTGGGTGAGAAAAATGTGACTGTCTATTTGTTACCCTTGGGGGTGACACCATTCTTTTATGTTGCTGGTCTTGTAAGAGTAAAGTTGAGAGGGAAAATCAGCAGTTTTGAGGGGATGTCCAATTTGAAATAGAACACAGTTAAACCAAAGGCCCTGGGCATTTTCCTGGATACCAAGAATCTTAACAACCCATCTTGTATAGCTAGCTTGTTACTGAGATTACTGGTAGAAACATAACAGCAGCAGCTTTACCAAGAAATTTATCAGGGAAACCAAGACTCCCTCCAGGGAAATAATTCAAACTGTGCTACAATATAATTATATTAACAAATATTTACAATAGCAAGATCTACATAAAATCATTACTCAATTATACAAAGGAAAATAATCAATGGAAATGTGTAGATGGAACACATATGAGCCTTAACAAAGACTTCAATACAGCTACCATATAGATGTTCAGGTATCTACAAAACATCATTTAAAGAATTAGATGAAGGTGTGTATGTAAAAAATTCACTGAGGAAACAGCAATGAGTTAAAAAAAAACAACAAAAAACTTGAAATGGAAAAATTTAAGGTGGACAAAAAGGAAAGACGAATGAAGGAATGAACCAATCAACAGGATAGACTTTATTCTAGAAAGGATATGTGGAGGGATCTCTAGTGTAAGGAACCAGTGCCTGCTCTCTAGGGTACAGGATCTGCTTATAGGCTGTGTCATTACTGGGCAGAAAAGGGAAGGGGAGAAGGGAACTGGAAATTTTCCAGTTTTAGCTCTCAGTTGGTTTTTGCTAGGAGTAGCTTGGAAATAACTTAAGTGATATAATGAGGAATATCAGGTCATCAATAAATATGCCTGGGGTTTGATAGGATGAGAAGGGCAAGAATCAAGAAAAACAAGTTAGTTTTAGGTTTGGTAATGGTCACTGTTTAACCAAAATGCAGAAGCTTTACAAAATAACATGACCCTGGGGGCATTGTGGCACATACTTTTAATCTCAGCACTCAGGGGGCAGAAGGAAGCAGCTCTCTGGTTGATCAAAGGTTTACATAGCAAGTTGAGACCAGCTAAGGCCACAGGGAGACGATGTGTCAAACAATCAGTCAAACAATCACAAAGCAAAACAAATAGCAACAACAACAAAAACCAAAAACAAAATCAACAAGAATAAAAACCATAACAGTTTAAGTAACGAAACTCTCTAGGGAAACTCATTATCAAATTAGAGGTAATCTAATGGTAGAGGTAGAGGTAATCAACAAGATTGAAGTCCTCTGAATGAAAGTATCTGAGAATCACAAAATAAGAATAAAGAAATCAGAGCCTTGGGAAGTGTGTGACACTTTCAAACATACCAATATAGAAGGCAATGGTAGTCATAGCAACAAAGGGGCAGAAAAAGAAACATTTGGCACCAGAAATATAGCTCAGTTAATAGAGGGTATGTCAACCATGGATGAGGATATGAGTTCAATCCCCAGTACCTTATAAACTGAGAATTGTGGTATATACATGTAACTCCAGCACTCTGGAAGTGGAGGAAGGAGGATCAGACATTGAAAATCATACTCATATCACACAGTGAGATCAAGGCCACAGCGATGAAAAATGCTGCGCATGCTGCTGCAGAAGTAATTATTAATTTTACTCATCTGTGAACTCTGCAAGCTACATTTACAACTGGCTTGCCCAGCTATGCCCACTGGTGCAACAGAGGCACAAATATTACCAGGCAGTCAATAATGTTTTACTGGATTTAAGGTATCCTCCACAAGATGGAATACATACTTGGCACCATAACTGAGGCCAGTAACCTGTGGCCAGGTAGATCATGGTCTCTAGGGGAGAAACTCCTACTATTAATCTGCAAAATGGACATAGTATTAAACTAAATTATAATGACTTATCATATACGTAGAGATTAGTGTGCCTCTCAACCCTTATCAGAGAAACTTCTTGCAGTAGATGACAACACTGAGACCCACAACCGATTAATGTGTACAAAATAAGAGACTAGGAAGTGCTAAGTCCTAAAGGACGGCTCTATCAAACCCATCGCCCTGCCAAGGGTCAGGGATCATCTAGGAAGAGGGGGTGGAAAGATTGTCAGAGTCAGAGATAGTGGATAATTACAACAAAACAGTGTTTTCCAGACGCAATAGGTAAGTTCACGTGAACTCACAGTGGTTGTGATAGCATGCACAAGATCTGCAAAGGCTCAAACCAGACAAAATGCCAGCGTGGAGAGGGGGATGGGCATGAGGCCCCTCCCTCAGTTCAGGAGCTATGGGCAATCGACAGGGGCTGGAAGGGGGAGAGTCAGATTTTTTTAATGGCGGGGAGACCATGTTCCCGGGGAAAGACCCTCACAAATTGGACTTGATGGGCTTTTTGTTTTTAAATAGGACACAAAGTTAGGTGGGAGTAGATTTGAGAAGAAATGTGAAGGGTTGAATACGATCAAAATACATTGTGTGAACTTCTCAAGGATTAATAAAAATCTTGTTCCCAAAAGTTATGAAAACATCCCTAATTTGTTGTAAAACTTATACTGTATAAGCAAGAAGACTTTCGAATTCTAAGTATGATGAACAAAAAGGATTTCTTAACTGGACACATCACATTCTAATCAATGGAAATAAGGATAAAAATTTTAAATCAGTACATGGAAATTAATTCATAATATACAGGAGGAAAATAATACAATTATTAGCAGACTTCTGATTATACAGAAATGACTGAGGAAAAAAAATAAGGAGGAAGACAATGCTTGAAGAGAAAAAGGTTATGGAATATACATTCCACAAATATATATATTCCAAAAGTTTGCATGAAATAAAGACATCTGCTGATAAACAAGACTGATTTTTTTTCTCCCTTAGAATAAACAGATGAATCCTCAAGCAGAAAAAAAATAAAAGACATAAATTTAACTACTGCAGGAAAAAATACAGAGGACTAGGAACGGTGCCATTGTATATCGGCTACCTTGCTTGCTTTCGTGACAAAACACATGCCAAAAGCAACAAAAGAAAGGACATGATGAAAATCAGAGCTAGAAACAGGTCAGGCAGACAAGGCCAGCAACCTCAAAAAGGAGCAGATCTGAAATACTCTAGATAAAGACACAGACTGATTTCATGAGATGGGCCAGGTGTGTCAGAAATGTTCTGGCCAGAGGTATTGGTGTGCACCAAAGCCTCAAATCCAGGCAGTAGAATGGAAAGATGCAGTGAAACATCGTGAATGGGTCAGCTGGACTGACAAGCTCACCCCAGGCCTCAATTCAGTTTTTGTCCCATTTTCCATAAAAATCCTCTAGACTAGCAGCTTGATACTAAGCCATCTCTGGGATGCCTTCCAGTTATACAGGAGCTCTGTTTGCAGCCTTTCTCTTAAGCTGAGTCCTAGGAACCTATGACAAACTCTTTTCTAAAACTTCACCCTTTCAGTGGTCTGTGAAATTCATTCTTTGAATTTGTGAGATTAAAAACTCCGAGATACTCAGCGGAGGTTTTATGTGAATTGCTCTCACTCTAACTCCTGAGTAAGTCCATCTGATGTAAGAAAGCTACCACTGCACCTCAGGAACTATTCCCCTCTGTTTCAGATTGGTTTCCCAATAGGAAGTTCAAGAGGGTATGAGGAACAATGTCCTATTTCTTTCCCCTTTCCAACTTACTTACTTAGGATCCATGTGATTCGTATCTCCCTCTTCCTTGTCTAACACTCCCCTTTTACTTTGCCCAGGACCTTATGTTAGTGTGGGAGCATTTCTCTATTTCTTGCCTTACTTTTCACCAGGGCTTATATCCCAGGATAGGTGTCCAGCGGGGAAATGGCTGAGTTTAGGTAGAGGAAAAATTTCCTGGGCCCCAATCCCTTAAAACTATTCAGTTTACAGCCAGCATTCATTCGTCTTTCCTTTCTCAAGCACTTGAAAATGTCAGGTAGATTTCCTAAGAAGGAATGCTCAAGGCCTGGGGAAATCGGGTTCAACCTATCTTCTGTTCCTTTCCTCAGGCTTAGGGAGCCTGACAGTTTTAAGTGGGTGTACCTGGATCTATGGATAGAAGCTGAATTTATGCTGTAAAGAGGCCATGATGGCCTTGGTTCCAGGAGAGATGACAATAACTATTCCAGTCTCCACTAACTATCTATTCCAACTGTTCATTGGCGGATGAAAAGGAATCATATCATTTTTTCTAATTAGCTGATGATTTGCTTTGATGCCAACACTGCAGCACTCCAAGCCATTTTATACAACTTTATTGGAGACAGGAGATATTAAATTTATTTTATCACTAGCACGATTTTGCATAAATTGTAATTCCTGAGGATTTCAATGACCCTTTATAAATAATTCAGATAATTACTAAATTCCCCTTCTAGGGCTTCTAATTACAGCCACCAGGAATCTGGAGATCAAATTGGGAACTTTAGCCCTTGGAAATGACTGAACCTGGGAGGTCAACACAGATTGACAGTGGCTCCCTGAGCCATGCACTGAGCTACAAACCTCTGTTTCAGAAGGGACAAGATGCTGGTCACAGCTGAGTTACAGGTAGAAACACATAGAGATTAACAGGAGTGGCATGGTCCACACTGGTGCTCTGAGTCCTGCACCCACTTCTTTCCTGGTGGCATAGAAATGACAGATTCAGAGGCAGTTCCCTTACTCTGGAAACCAGCCTTCCAAATGTAGCTGCTGCTGCCTTCAGGGTTCTAATGCCTGACATTTCCAGTTAGTTTGGTCTTGTGCAAAGCTGGAGACACTTAGTCTTCTAATTATATGGAAGTGGCTCAGATCCTTGCATGTTCCAGACCTGTGATCTTCACTAGCCCAAACTGTCAGCCAACCTGCTCCTCTAGCAGCTACCCATCTACCTTGTCACTCCAGAACTGTGAGGTCAGTCCTGGAACCTCAGACTCAAATGTTTTACTTATCCCTTAGCAGGTCTGAGACCATTTCTTATACCCCAGTCACACATTAACATAAAAAGGCTCCAAGACTGAACATCAAACTCCACTAACCTGACAAATTGCAGAAACAGTAAACAAAGATGTAAACACCCACACAAGGACCCAAATCACATAATCCAAACAAGGAAAAAATCGCATAATCTAATGGGAGTGCCACCCACAGTCATTGAGACTTTGTCAGAATTAACTGTTTTTAGCAACTTGGTTTCTGAGGAAATTGAAAGATTTCTCTCTGGTCTCAGGCAATATTGCCCTCATAAGGGGCTGTGGGACAAGACTGTGGAATGCTTTCTTCTAGTTTCTCTACGTGCTCTCAAAGCAAACAGCACACTGGACACACTTCCTCATTCTTTCTGTTTTTTTCATGGTCGATTTTCTCAAGAGTAGCTTGTTAAAGTGAGAGCCTAAGAGCTAAGAAGGGACCAGGCTGAGATCCAGGAGACATCTTTTGGTGTTCCTGGTTTAATTAGATTTCTTCCTTCTTCATTATAGTAGGACATGGGCTACTGTACCTTGGGTGGAGACTAGGGCATATCTTGCTCCTTCCCACTTCCTTGCTTGGATGTGTGACGCCTACATACCTCAGCTCACTTGCTTTTACTCCATGTTTGATTCTGTCTGCTATAGCTATGATAACCTAACTCAGGTGCTTGCTATCAAAATGATGTGGTTCTCCAGTGAATGAATTTGCACTGAGGGACATCTGGATATAAAAGCTTGGCAAGATAGGCCTTAACATATATGACAGAATGCATGAAATCCAGTGGCGGGTGCTTAGGAAGGTGCACTTGGGGGAGGGAGCTTAAATATGATCAAGATCTCTTGTATGAAATGCACAAAAACTCAACAAAATATACGTAAAAGGATGTATCTATGGCCATACCGATTAATGTTTTCAGAGTCCGTACTACTAGTTGAAAAGTTCAATGCCTTTCCTATATCAGACTAAGTAGCTAATACCAGATCTCCATTATAGGTTCTTCTGGTGCTGAGATATGATTTTGCATAGTGCTTTAACCGGATTCTGAAGGAAACTTAGAGATTCCCCTTCTACAACCAGCCTCAATGCTGTGTGACCAACAAGCGGCTCTTCCTTTTGAGTTTCCTCCCAACTACTCCAGATCCCCGTAGGAAGGGAATTGATGCCATATCTGAAAGAGGCAATCGAATCTTACGTATGGAAAAAAAGTAGGAAGTTTAATTCTTGGGAATATTCCTTTTCTTTATTAGTGATGGTAAACTTGGGACTTGCTCAACAATTTGTAGAGACTCTCAGCATTAGGGCACCTCATCGTTAAGATTAGTATGTGAAGAGGGTTTTGCTTTCAGTGGCGGCAAATATCACAATCATATACAGATCTTTTTTGTTGCTTTTCATAAGATTTTGTTAGTGTTTGTGGTGTTTTGAATGAGAATGTCCCCTATACACTTTAAATATTTGGACATTTTGTCCCCAGTTGGTGGCTGTTTTGGGAGGTCTTAGAAGGCGTGGCCATACTGGAAACCGCTCTGCATTGGCGGCAGGCTTAGAGAGTTCTTAAGCCTTGCCAGAGCTCCCTTCACTCTGCTTCTCTTGCCCACTTGAAGATGTGAACGCTTGGCTGCTGCGTCTGCTCTAGCCACCTCTGCTGCCATGCCTTTCCGCCATGATGGACTCTACCCCTTTGGAACTGTAAGCTAAATGAACTCTTTCTTTTATAAGTTCCCTTGGTCAGTGTTTCCTATCACAGTAACAGAAAAATGACTAAGACAATGTTTATGTATTTGCTGTGCAGCCTAAGACAAACCTTTGTCCAGTGTGGCCCAGAGAAGCAAAAAGGCTGGAAAGCAGTTGTCCATCTATAAAAGGACACAGTAGAGGCAGTGTTGATTTCTTTTACTTTAAATCATTGAAATTACACTTTAGTGTCTTATCCTGAGGAAAGTTTTCACAGTAAAGTTGATTTAAAAGAAAAACAAAATTGAAAACAATATATTTTTTTTTAACAAAAGAATTGTTAGTGAATGCTCCTGAAATCAAACTGCAATTGGCTGTAGTCAGGACCCCACCCCCTAAGGCTATTGGCTAACAAGACCTATAAGACACTCTGCTCTTTCTTGAATAAATGAGTTTGCAGCACACCACCACTGCTGGCTTTCCACTCAACTCCCGGAGTCTGTGTGTTGACTCTGCTCCTACTCTGGGCAGAGTTTGTTCCCAGGTGGATTAGGTTCCCTCCAGGTGCTGGGCAGAAACTGGCTTCACAACCAACGGGTGTGGAGCACCACACCCATGAGAGCCATTCCTTCATTCCTCCTGCCAGGTGGCCTAGCTATTGCATTATGCCCAACACTATAGAATAACTGGAAAGGTGGAGCTGGAATGAAAACAGGGCTCTTATAAATATATCCTGTGAATTCCACTTTCTCAAGTTATTTATATATACTTTATTCTCCTTTTACTTATTCAAAGAAACATCACGAGTCTAGTAAATGTCTTCTCAAATCAATCTGTTCCTTACTTCTTGAAGACTGTTAGCTGGAGTTTGGGTTGAATGGTTGGTAAAAATGTCTGCAATTTCAGTAATCTCTGGAAATTTAAAAACTAACAGTATTCAAGACCTCACTTGGTGCTAGTTAAGTCTGTTTGTTAAAAATTCCCAAGTGAGTCTTGGGTAAAGTCAGGGTTGGAAATTGTTAAATATCAACTTATTATAAAAGATGATCCAGGTGCATGAGCCACATTTTCTTTTCAGTGATTTAATCATGATTTCTTACTTATAATTTTTACATTTGTATTTGAGAAAATAAATATATAGTTTTTAAAACATAGGAGAGGGAAGGGATAGTGGTGTAATTTAGAGCTTTGAGGCTTTAGTGGGGTGAGGTTAGGGAGATTGGGGACGGGTACCAGGAAGTTGGAAAGCAGTGGAAAGAAAATGGACCCTTGTTAAATTTTGCCTAAATCTTGTCCTTTTGGAAATAACAAAAATATTAGAAGATGCCACTTGGTAAATTCTCTTTTTATTTCCTGCATTTAATGAGCACCTTCAGTAACAATGTGTATATAACACTGCAGGATGTTTCATGGAGAGCTCTGAAATCATGAAATCATGTATTGATGATAGTGTGAGAAATTCTAGCATGAAAACTGAGACAGATTTGTCATAATCAAGTTACGTGCACTGAAGACATAGGCCATCATGAAACAGACCAACACAGTATCTGCAACTGTGTTCCTGTATTGTTTCAAATAATACAGTACCAGTGACTGCTCTGGCTATGGGAGGTAGAATCCTCTATTCTCTTTAAGACTTGTCAGCAAAGCCAAGGTCTGTGCATGGAAAGGGACGAAGTGAGTCACAACACCACATTGTATGATAATGTTTTCCTTTCCTTCTCTTTTTTCCTTGTCTCACATCTACCTTGTTTTTATCTTGGTTAGATTAATTATTCTTGGCTTTCCTCTTATATACATAAGTGATGCATTTATACAAAAAGCATCTTACTCTGTCTTTAATAAGTGCCTTGAGGATTTGAAAGTTATAAGCAGCAAAAGCCCTTTGGATCACACTGTCCATGAAAGCTTTCAATGAAAGCTTAGTAAAGGTCGGTTAACTCAGGAGAAGGTGAGGTAGATATTGCTACTGGCTGTGAGGACAGAGGCACTGCTCTATGTGAGACAGAGCTCCATAGGTCACCCACAGCAGACTGAGGAGTTCTTTTCAGTGACCTCTACTCAGGCAAACCCCTGATTCTTAGCTTTAACACATAAAATGATTACAGGATAAGCCAGTATGAAGCAGAGTTGAAGTTTATTAAAAATGAGATGTTAATAGAGATTTTAAACACAGGAGTAAGAAAAAGAGAGGCACCGAGGAACAAAGTGAGACACACATTGGCATGGACTTCTCAAAAAAGAGTCAAATTTGATTGTCTTTACAATAGGCATATATTGGATTTTAGTTATTTTTGAAGTTATCTTTAAAGCCTGGCTAAAGAAATTGAATAAGAATTCAGGGTGGTTCCTGAGACCTACCTTTGAGGATTACAATCTATAAGATAAAATTCTATACCTCAGAGATGTAGGAAGATAGATAGCCCCACTGAAACTCAGAAAACATCTGAGAGAGGAGTGAGGCTTGACCCAAGGTCATTCAAATTCAGGACAGAAACCTGGTTCATATATGAAAGGAATATAATCTCTCTGCTGGCAACCTTCACAGCAAGTGTTAACTGTGCTGGAAAGCTTGCCTGTCAGTGAGATGCATGGACAGGCTCGAAGGTAAGCAGCTCCTTTTCCTACTGTGTCCCTGGAGTTTCCCTATTATTCTGTCCTGGCCTAGTATCAGCTATTACTTATCGACCAAGAATAAGGGAATGTTGTAGATGCATTATACATTTGACTGCTCACATGCAAGACAATGAAAGCCCAGGGAAATTACATATCAAAGACTCAGTGCTGAAGCAAGAACTTGAATACAGGAATACATGGCTCTAAAGGCAAGGATTTTTCTTTTTCTCTAGAATTTGTTAAGATTGGGATTGGAGAGATGCCTCAGGGGTTAAGAGCACTGGTTGCTCTTGTAGAGGACCAGGGTTTATTTCTAAGCACTCACATGGAGGTTCGAGAGGATCCAATTTCTTCTGACCTCTGAGGCCTTGAATCACACAGATGCACCTACCCACATGCAGGCATTACACTCAACACATAAAATAAAAATAATAAAATATTTCAAAAATATGCTAAGGTAAACTTCATTGGCCAAAAACAAAAAAGAAAAGCCCACAGTTTTAGTTGTGGGTGCTACTCAATATATTTTTCCACTTCAAATGTTATGTTTCATTAGGCAAATCTGAGGCATTAAACATAAAATTATGATCATCTTAGGAGAGATAAAGTTAAATTCCTTCCCATCTTCCACATTTGCAATTTCTGTTTTCACCAGTAGGTGGCGGTATTGTTTTTATTTCTGTGGCAAAAGTTGCTTTGTTTTCTAAATGTCCTGTTTTTGTTTGGCTGCTCTGTTGTTTTAAGACCCAGGCTGGCTGTGTAAATCAGGCTGACTTTGAACTCATGATCAGTTGTCTCACTCTCCTGAGTGCTGGGCCTGCATCTGTACACTCCTGTTCTAGCCTCTTTCTGTTCATATGGAATGTGTTTGCCTCTTCTGCAAAATAGTATATGTTCATCTCACAACCATTATTACCATTCTTTCAATCTAAACAATTTTAGTAGAATTCTCTTCTCTTTGCAGATTATTGGAAAGATTTCCACTCAGAAGAGTAGAGAGTTCTGAGAAGAATTATTTTGTAGATGCAGTTCTTATAATCATTTCCAGTTTGAAAATAGAATGGCACGTATTTCTAATTTTAGAGGCTTTGTCTATAGTCTTCAGCAGTGAATTTTGTTACTATTCTATAACTTATTTAAAAATGATAAATATTTAAATTATTATATAAAAAGACTAACCCTTAAAATACAGAAAAACATCTGAAAAATCAATCAACAATTTGGCACTTGTCTTTACCAAATAACATGTAATGTGCTATTAATATATTAATACATAATATTTTATTGGTTTCTTTTCATACCGGGTCTCACTCTAACTCAAGCTGGCCTAAAACTCACTAGGCAACTCAAGTTTATGTCACTGTTCCTGCTTCAATCTTCTGAGTGCTGGAATTTTATGTCTGGGCTACCACATCTGGCTAAAATTATTGATATTTTTTCCTTCTAATCACAGAGATCTGGGAATCAAACCCAAGGTTTTATGTATAGTTTTCACTATTAATGCTATTATTTTTTCCAATGAATATAAGATTGCTTTAAAATAAAATCTGAAAACAATTTGAGATCATTGGTAGTATTTTTAAAATTTGTATAATTGATTTCAATTGTGCTTATAATTAATTTAGGCTAATTAAGGAATTCATGACTTTAATAGGATTTCTTAGAAAATTGCCTTCTCTAAAGTTTCCTTCTTGTCTATATTGTGGTTACATACGCAGTGTTTTGACTAGAGTTATACTCTTCTTAAACCTTAAAATATAATTGTAAAATAAAGCATTAGCATTTGGAAGGTTAGAAAGTAAAAAAGTAAACCACAAAAAGGGTTTATCAACTGGGGACTATAGTTCAGGGATTGCGTGATTTCTTAACATTCAGGAGTTCTTTTGTCTAATCCCCAGTACTTCAAAAACAAACAAACAAGCAAATGGACCTACAGGAAAACAATCACAAAAAAACAAAGAGCAAATTAAAAGTTTAGAGACAATAAATTCAGCTTCTAGAGACATTTACTAACCTTTACTTCAAGCCTAAAACTAACCAAAGTTCCAAAAATGTGTGTGGAAGAGAGAGACAGAGAGAGAGAGAGAGACAGAGAGAAAGAGAGAGAGGAGAAGGAGGAGGAGGAGGAGGAGGAGGAGGAGGAGGAGAAATGCTCATATTTATTCTTCTTATAGGTTTAAGGAATTTTTTAAAAAACAGAAGTATAAAAAAATCAACTATATTAAACTACAATTCAGTCTTTCTCCAGATATTTTGTGATGGAGAAATTTGGAATTAAGCCAAGCACCAATAGTTTTAACTGACCATCTTAGTTTTCCTGTATTCCAAATGAAATTAAGTAATAGACTTTGATTTTAAAAAATTGACTTGTTTATAGCTTCACCAAATCAAGGAGATTATGAATCTATTTTTTCTTGATAGAAACTGTAATATACTTATAATTTATAGAAAGCCATGAGACGAGACCAGCAAATACACAGATTTCCTAGTGAACTGCTTAATTGGTCCTTTCCTCCACGGAAGGCAACCGTGTTTCAGGTTGTTCTATCATTTCCATTCTCTGTAGGAAGGAACACAGGTGTGTCTCTCTAGAGTATAAAATGCTTCCTTTGTTCTACTAGGCCTCTAGCCCTTTCTCTCTCATCATGGGATCATAGCTACAGATTTAACTGTCCTGGAGGGGACTAAGGAAGATATTCTAAAAAGACAAATGTGTCCCTCTTTTCTGTTATCAAACTTTTGGGCTAATGAAAATCAAGAAATCATTATTATCCACAGGAATCTCATGGGAAAGACTGAATCTGTTGCCAATCTGAGGAAGAACTTGTCTCCAAAGAAGGGATTGATTTTACATATTTCTGACAATTTATCAGAGGGCTTTGCAGGGCAGATCAGGTTTGAGACAATGATTGGTCAATAACTGGCCTCACACTTAGACCAAGTCTTTGAGGTTTTGCATACATCTTGACCTCTGTTTACTAAACCACATGTCATTACCAAGAAGACAGACTTGAAGGTCACTGAATTTCTTTATTTGTTCCTTTTATCATTGTGATTATAATGAATATATCTACTTTATCTGCTTTTGGCTAGTACTTGTCCATTTAATTGGCTTATTGAGGACGGGTGGTGGGGACTAACTTGTTAGGGTACCAGGACTTAGGACTGTACTAGAGAAACTGGTCTCAGTGCTACAGTAGCCTAACAGATACACAGCCTACCTTCCCTTCCCCAGCTGGTGCTCATGAAGAGTTACAATGTAGTTTCAAATTGTTTTCAAATTACAAACAGGAGTGATGGCAGCTCAGAGATTTTTGTGAAGAGTAACAGTTGTGCTAATGATGTAGAAAGTAATGGGTTTACATAATACAACAAAGCAATGCCTGTTGGCAAATGACTTCAGCAGCTCTGTCCTCCAAGGTCTTTGGTTGGAGCTATCTCCACTTTCAGAGAACATTAGTCTCTCTTCTTTCCCATCTCTTCTGTCTACAGAGTTCCCAGTTTTCCCTTCAGTAGAAAACTCTTCTGACATGGCCATCTCCTGCACTGATCTGTTTTCCTATTGCAGGCTCCAGTCGTCATCTCCCTCAGACTAATATTAGCAATGTTAGCTCAGCTGTTCAGCAGCTAAAATCATCATCAAGCCCCTGTGCCTCTCACAGTGTTCTACATTTCTTACTTTCTCCATTTTGATTGATGACAGGACTCAGCTAACTCAGATTCCCACATTTTGTGTTATAAACTTGTTACCAATCTCTTTCTTTTTCTTTCTTTCTCTTTCTTTCTTTCTTTCTTTCTTTCTTTCTTTCTTTTCTTTCCTTCTTTTTACATTTATTGTGTGTGTGTGTGTGTGTGTGTGTGTGTGTGCACATGCATACAGAGGACAACTTGTAAGAATTACTCCCTTTTTTACCTTGTGGTTTTTGGCAATCAGACTCAGGTCATCAGGCTTGGTGTCAGTGTCTGTATCTAGTAAGCCATCATATTGACCCTTAAAAATTAATTCCAAATGCATTAACAATCTCTACTTAAATGATGGACTTAATACCATTAAATATAGAGTATAATGGCTACAAATATTTATCTATTCAAGAAATTTATTTTATTATTTTAAATTATATAATGTGTGTCTGTGTGTAATTATATGTGTTTGATTGTAGGTGCCCAAGGAGACCAGAATGTAATGTTGGATTCACTGGGGCTGGGGTTACAGGCAGTTATAAGCTATTGGATGTGGGTATTGGGAACTGAATGATCTGGATTAGTAGCAAGTGATCTTAAACACTGAACCATCTCTCCAACCCAATTGTTTCTTTTTAAAGGAAATATAATATTGTTAACATGTTTTTTTTCATTGAATATATACTTAAATTTTACTATGTTACCACAGAACAAACTGCTTATCATGTCTATATGTATAGTAAAATTCCTGCATCATCTTGCATGTATGATTAAGACACACTTAAAGGGAAAATCAAGAAAGACAAGATATTCAATTTAATTTCTTTTGTCAAACCAAAAGCACCATGCTGCTCCAATATCATAATAGTTTCATGACGTTTTCATAGTTACAAAACCAAAGAAAGTCATAAATCTAAGCATTTTAAAGTGCAGTGGTGGAAACATCAGGTAGGTGGGTCACAGCAAAGCAGGGGAACCCTCTGCTATAGGATTCAGATGCAACCTGATGACTTTGTCAGCCTTTGGGTTTCTTCAAGTTGATACATTCCAAAATGACTTCCCTGAAAGTCACAGAGATGTTAGGTCAGATAAAGGGGACATATTAGGGTTCTCTAAAGGAGAAGAACTGATGGAATGACTATATTTCAATATAGGTAAATATACAATATATATTATAAATACATAATTTATATACTTATTTTGAATTTATTATACTTTATTATTGTTGACTTACAGGATATGGTCTGATTAGTTCAGTAATGGCTTTCACACAATGGAGAAACTGAGAATCTCGTAGCTTCTTAATCCACAAAGCTGGATGTCCCAGCAGTCCCAATCTTTCACTGAAGACTCGGAAGATTTCTGGAGAGCTGCTGGTCTTTGGTTTATAGTAGAAGCCTGAAGAAGTTTGTTCTAATATCAGTAAAGGTACGCCACAACAACAGGATAGATAAACTAATGAGAGTGAAGACAGGCGACAAACAAAGTTTCCTTCTCTCATGTAATTAAATATGTGCTGCCACCAGAAAGTGCTGCTCACATTTGGGAGTGTCTTTCCACTACAAATACTCTGATCAAGAGAATCTCTCACAGGAGTATCCAGAGGCTTTTGCTTTAGTCAACTCTAGACAAATCAAGACAACCAAGATCACCCATCATGGGGCTAAAAAAAACCCCAAACCCAAGATAATTGGGCTATGGATGTAATTTTACATACCAACCTTATAGAATCCTTAATACAGGCATAGCTTATTTTCTGGAAATCTTTAGTTCATAATTATTATATTGTTTATGTTCAAACATTATTTCCTTCCTGAATGTATTTAATGATTTAATAATATAAAACTATCACTTGGTGAGAATAACTGGAAATAGAAGTGTTTATTCTCTAGACTTCATATTTTCCCTGTTAATAACACAGATCTAGTCTTGAGAAAGAGCTCTGAAATAGAACTGGTGGTATTTGATTTCTACTGCTGTGATAAAACACTGAACAAAACCAACTTGAGTAGGAAAGGGTTCTATCACCTTACAGCTTATAGTTCAACATGGAGGGGAGCCAGGGCAGAAACTCAGGGAAAGAACTTGAAAGGAAAAGTAAAGCACAGACTATAGAAGAGTTCTGCTTACTGGCTTGCTCCTCAGGTTCATGCTCAACCTGCTTTCTTATACACAGGGCCACTTGCCCAGGAGTGGGACCAACCACATTGGACTTGGCCATCCTATATCACTCACCAATCAAGAAAATTTCTCACAGACATGGCCACAGGTTAGTCTGATAGAGGAAATTCCCCAGTTGAGATTCCTTTTTCCCAGGTGTGTCAAGTTGACACCTGAAGTTATCCAAGACAATATACTTTGTGATTTTATCAGTCATTGATGTGCCAGAACAAAAACTGCATCAAAGCTAAATAAATGAAAAATGAGAATTTTATTCAAATTCACTGCAATAAACTAAAACTCTGATGAAACAACGGTGGTAGAGTTTTAGGAAGTCAGTTTAGAGGGAGATCTCAGAAAATTTGTATTTGCCAGATGGCCATTAACAAATGAAAAAGTAAAATTTTCTCACATTTTCATTCCCAAATAGTACTTGGAACTGAGGGTTATTGAGGTTTTGTTTCGAATTTCTGCTGTGGATTAGAGTTAGGGATGAATTCTTCCTTAATGACGTTATTTCAAGGATATAGCTTAGGGGCTTTGAGAAAGGCACTCCTGGGTTGTAAAGCCAGACAGTGGTTTTAAAAAGTGCCTCAAAAGAATATAGAATCAATGTGTGTTGACAAGCTTTCTGAGACAAGTGCCATATGGAAGGTCAAACGACTAGCATCAGAAAGAAGCCTGTCTACAGTATGGCCAGGCTCTTATGTTTGAAGGGGATGCTTTGACTTGGTTTAATTGGTCCTGAAGTCTCTCTAAGCATGTTTTATTCAGTACAGCCTGTAATCTCTTGGTATTTGATCTTGGATTTAGCAACTCCAGAATATAAAAGCACTTCGTAAATTTTAGTTTGACTTATTCTATTATTTTTTAATTAAACAGTACATCTGTAAATGGATTTTTGCTTTAATCAGACAAATATAACACAGCAATTAGTTACTAGTGACTGAAAAAATAAGCCACTGAGTCTTTACCAGATATTGATCCTATTTTTATGCTTTTAAATTCAGATACACGAAAGAGTAGTCATAAAAGACCCGCTGTGAATGGAGAAGGCTGAGATAACAAGGCTCAGGCACACTAAAGCTAATTACCTACAGTAAATGGTTTGAATGTGGGCCAATAAGAGATTGGGGAGTAAGCATATTAAAGCCACTATAATAGAAGACATGAAATGAGACAAAAGAAATGAGGGATGGAAATGTAATGCATGGAAGGAAAGTCATATGGGAGATTAAGAAAATTACATTGCTTTGTGTTTTATTCCAGTTAAAGTGAATGACCTTCTTTGGCAATGGTTCATGAATTCAGTGTAATGGCATACAGGTTAACTCCTTTTTGTTTTCTCCTGTTTCTTTCCTTGTCTTTATCCCTTTATGAGTTAGATAATTAACTACATTGCAGAAATACAATCCATACACATGAAACCAAAATGAATGGAGATAGAATAGGCTGTCCTTATCTAGCTGAATACAGGAAGTTTTCCAATGTCATATCCTTTTTGTCAGCTGTATCCTGGCCAGATTTATATGTTAATAACTATTTAGTTGATGAAGGAATCTGTCATCAGAACATATTCTCATTTTTCAGTGAATTGCTTAACATATGTGTTTTGCTCTTCCGTTGGGCAGTGCTTCTACATTGACTGAAGGTCATTTTTGAATTCATGGATTCTTATGTGCAGATAAATATGAATAACAACCTTCATTGTTCTTGTAACAATGCGACACTGGTTTCTGGAGTTCAAAAGGGAAATGAAAAGTAAATTGGCACTTTGAATCGATGTCCTTTCTTTCTAGAAAAAGATGATTGTCATAGATTCATGCTCACTTCAATGAAGACTCAGTGAATTCTGAGAAGCTGAGGGAAGAAGACATCTTTCTATTTTTAATGTTATGAAAAATAGAGGCACATACTGGGGTTATGTCACTGAAGTCCTATACAGTAGAACAACATTTTTCCAGAGATTAGGTTCTGGTCCACTAGTTTTCGAACCATACTGATTTTTAGCAAACGTACAGTATTAGTTACTTTTTGTTGCTGTGATAAAACACTATGACCAAGGCAACTAATAGAAGGAAGAATTTATTGGGGCTTAAGATTCTAGATAGATAGTCCATAACAGTAAGGGAGATACAGCATCAGGCAGCCAGAGCTGGAAGCTGGCTGCTCACATTTCAGCACATACAGGAAGCAGAGAGATCACATTTTCAACCACGTACAGAATGGGGAGCGAGAACCGGAATTAAGGAGAGTTCATAAAGTTTCAAAGCCCACCCTTGTAATGTAGTTCCCCCAGTAGATTCTACTTCATAAAGTTTCCATAACCTCCCAAAACAATCCCACCAACCAGGGACTAAGTGTTCACATATGAGAATCTATGGAAGACATTTCCCATTCAAATCACTACACTAAGAATTGGTATATTTTTATAGTTCACAACTGCACACTTAAAAAAGCGCTGATATTTATGGTTATTAACTAGATGCATCCAAAACAAAGAAATATTTATTCCCTAAAATTTAATAATTATTTGAAATGGAAGTATATGTAAATTCAAAGAGAAGCTTATTTTGTTTTTAAGTAATCACAACTACTAATGTTTGTCCACGCTGAGCAATACTGTGCAACCCTGTAGTCATATTTAATGCTGCTATCCTTTTCTCCTGTCTCAAAATGATTTTCACAAGTAATTGTGTTATTATATTTTAAGTTATTAAGAGAAATGTTTGCCAGAATTGTTACAGTTCAAACCATGTAATACTGAAAAGCATAGAAAAGAGATTTTTCAATGTGGCCACATTGGGAAGAACAGGGAGGCCCAGTGATTTCTGTCCCCCCAAGTCAACCTGACATGAGGTTTAGGTTTAAACAGCAGGCCAGAGGCATGCATGCCTCTTTCTCAGCATCGCTCCCTCCCTTTCTCACCTTTTCATAATAAGTTTGTGTGCTCTGTTTCCTTATTCTCCTTGGACATTAGACAATCAACTTGTGAGCTATTCCTTGGGATAGCTCTAGCTACGATTTAGTGTATGGCACTCTGTCTGAGTTAGATTAGTTAAACTCACAGAGAAAGATTCTGCTTATCAAAAACAAAACAAAACAACAACACCAAAAGCAAAACAACCTCACATCATCAGAATGTGATTCCTAGGGAAAATTCTAATTTCTTGGGTTCATTTATTTTCGGTAGTCCAATATTCAAAGGGAGGGTGTCGCTCTCTCGTGGCGGAGCCACAGACATCAAAAGGTGAATCCCCTCTCCAAATTCCCTGTCTCCCACCCAGCAGAAGAGAACGGCAAGGGGGATCAGGCACACAGCTCGTGTCCCACTTCTTTTGGATTGCCCCAGCCTCCTCCCCAAGGTAGGAGAGGGCTTTTAAGGGGAGCACAGGGATGCGGGTGCGACAGCCTCCAGGCCAGTTCCTGGAGAGTCTCAGATGCGACTGGGGCTCCCCGTCTGGCCAAAGAAGCATGCAGCTAGCCAGCTGTGTGGTATGTGCCTATCTCCTCTGGCTGGTCTTTGCTTTAGCTCCCCTCAGAGCCATCTTGCCCAGGCCACGAGGTGCCAGCCGGTCAATTAGGATTTCTTAAGGCCCAACAGGAGGTGAGCAAGTGTCTCTTTAGAAGATCTTCATTCACTCCAGGATAGTTGTGTCTTACTATGTATCCCATACTGGCTTCCAGTTTGCTCTGAATCTCAGGCTGGTTTTGAATTTACAACTTTCTTGCCTCAACTTCTTGATTGCTGAGATTACTCGCATGTACCATAACTCCCAGCTGAAGTTTTTTTTTAAATCACCTAGATGATAAGACTCAACTTAAAAAAAAACATTTTATTTATATTTTATTTGTATGAGTGTATTGCCTACATGTGTGTAAATGCACCCATGTTGTAAAATCCATGGAGGTCAGCAGAAGATCAGATCCCCTGGAACTGGAGTTACAGATAATTGTTAGCTGCCATGTGGGTGCTAAGAATCAAAGCCAGTCTTTTGAGAGAGCAATCAATGCTCTTAACCTCTGAGCCATCTTACCAACCCTCAAGACTGGACTTTAAAGAAGTATAACCACACCAAAAGAACAATGAAATGTTAAGACTGAATTACTCATGCAGGAAGTTTACAGAAAAACCAAAAAAAGGCCAAAGAGCATTTTGTTTTTCTCAAACATTTTCAAATCCTGCCTGCCCTTGTGAGTTTGTTACAACATAGCAGAATGTATTAGGACAAATACAAATTGCAAATAAGGTTTCTTGTTAAAAGCAATGGAAAATTTTTGTCCTCTCTTCTTTTTTTCAAAAAAAAATTATTTATATGAGTGTTTTTGCCTGAATGCTTGTAAGTGCACCACATGCTCACAGAAGCCAAATGCTTTTAGAGCATTTGTTTTAGAAAATTTGTATCTTTTTTTCAAGATATACATATTTGAAAGGACTAAATAAGCCTTTTGTGCACCTAACAACTTGGGCATGTCTTTCCTCTTCAAAGACCTGGGAATGATCACTTTATAGCATAATTATCAAGAATAGAAACACTATCTATGGGGAAGAAACGTAAATTTGGTAGGAACCTGGCTCTTACACTATATCCTGTTTTAAAGAGCTTATTTTTCTGTGGACTGATAGAGTTCACTGGTACCAATGACCATTCTGGTTACGAAGCAGACTTAAGAATCCGAGTCCTCATTGTCCATGTGATGCTAGAAGGCCTTCTTCCTTGAGAAGTAATAATTGTTATCTGGAGACCATGGAAGCAATTGGGTGTATTTGTTTGGCCACATAAAAGTTGGGAATATTTCCCGTTGCTGCATTCTCTTCAGTGGAATGTACCATGATGCATGTATCTCATTCTGCTTTTAATGCTTATTTAATAATAAAGTTGTTTTCTTACTCATCTCCCTTTATGGACAGATTTTCTTGGTTGAGAAGAAATTTTGTTATTAAGAACATTTCCCAAGAGGTCCTTTTGGTTTTATTTTGAGGAAAAACAGCCTGAGGTTAAAAAACAAAAACAAAAACCTAATAACATGGAAACAAACAGCATGCCAGAGAAGCATCGTCACACAGGTTGACAGAAGCAGAAACGTAACTATATTTCTTGTCTTTGTAACATTTGATAATGTAAATCATAAACGAATGGAGACTGACAAAAAGTTGCCCTGCGTGGGTAAATAAGGTGCAAAGAAGATGGCAAAAGACTGAATATTTCAGTTTATCCAAATAGGGATAAACTAAAGCCAATAGATAATAGCTAGAATTGATAAGCAAGATTTGATAACTATGAATTAGTTAGTGCTAGAAAATAAACACGAAACAGATAATGGACATGAATTTGCTACTTCTGGCCTATAGGATAGAGGTTGTTGAGTATTAGGGTAAGGAGACAAGGTAGGAATTAGGGGGAAACCCTTGTCTTTGCTAAGTTTTCAAAAGTACTTATTCTAAGTACATTAGTTGTTTTATTTCAATAAATATTAAAGTTTAAAATCTAGATTCATAAAGGAAAACTGATTATTTTAAGACAAAAGCATCAACTTAGAGGGTTTTTTTTTTTTTTTGCAGAATGTCTAAAGCTTTCTTTCAGTGATGATGATTTTGTGAACTTTGCTAGGCCTTCCTTAGCACATCTTTCTTCATCCTACTTCTCCCAGGAACTAATGAAAATGGTGTGCACAAATTGACAGGTCTCAAATTGAAGCACACAGTTTAAAGACTTAGGCCAAAGTGCCAATTTGTGAGATTTATGATTTGCTGAAAATTTGGAACAGATAACTAAGAGCATGTCTGCACTCTACGTGGTGCCAAAATAATCAGCTCTGGAGGGAAAAAATTTAGTCAGTTACAATAATGCAAAAGGTTTGGGGGTATCGCCATGTTCCTTCCTTCTCCTACCCCCATCTTGTACACATGTCTCTAGTGTCTTCTACCAATAATTAAAAGGTTTTGAAATTAAACTGACTATGGGTCAGTTACATATTGCAACCCTCAGCTCTGACACATGCATATTCATCACTCTCATATGTGCTTAATTTCTCATAGACTTCTGAGATTGGAAGAGTTTTCTTAAACACAATAATAGGAATACATGGGATCGGTCTACTTTTTAATTTTTATTTTCAGAAGCACAATCTTAATTTTGAATGTAAACCAAATAGTGGAGGTTTATCACATGAAAACAATCAGTAGTCTTGAACTAAATGACTGAAAAATGAAGATTAATCTACCCATTTCATCACAGTTTATTTAATATGTGGATGTCAGAATCTTAACATTAAACACAAGGAAAACAGTTCATTATGCTGCTAAGGTACTACATATAATCAGAGATCATAGATCTCAATAAAAAAAAAATCAAAGGGTCTTAGAAACTTTCTTCTCATTTCTCCTGTGGTTATTGCTGGCATACTTTTATGGCCATATTCTCTCTAGTTATTGAAGTGCTGGGCACCCAGACCTGAAGCAGAGTGCTGATTACGGGATGAACACATGTAGTCCCAGCAATGATAACTGCAGTGACAATGTCATGTTAGATTCTTTCTGATTTAGAAAAAATAATTAAATGTCTTGTTATATAAATGCCAAAGGAAGCTATTTGGATGCAGGCACTATGTGATTGTGGGGTACATGTTAATAAGTACAATAACAAGATTATAAACTCACTTTCAACATCCTTAAATTTTTCCTACTGGCCTATTCTTTTTATATGTGTGTTGTAAGAATATAAGATTTATTCTCTTGGTAGGTTTCAAGTATACACTATAATATTGTTAACTATCATTCCACTGCTGTATATGAGGTCTCTAGAATTTTAAAATATATTTTATAAATCGTGTGTGCTTGATTGTATTGCCTACATGCGTATAAGGGTACCTGTGTCATGCAATGCCCTTATGGGTCAGAAAAGAGCATTATATTCCCTTAGAACCAAATTTACGGCAGTTGTTAGCTGCTATGTGGGGGCTGGAAATCGAACCTGGTCCTTTGTAAAAGCAGTTAGTGCTCTTAACGACTGAGCCATCTCTTCAGCCCAGAATTTGTAAATGTTTAATAAACAAAACTTTGGGCCTCGAATACAACATTTTCCCATTCTTCCCTTTTACCACTTGTTGACCACAATTATTCTTTTGTTTCTGAGTTTTGTTAACATCCTACATGTGACAAAGATTACATATTTTCTATCCAAGTCTTTTTGTTTATTTAGCAGATGTCCTATAGATTTGTATTAGTTACTTTTCTGTTGGCGTGATAAACACTATGACTAAAAGTGACTTATGGAAGAGTTTATTTGGTATTACAGTTCCAGAAGGATGCGAGTGCATCGTGGTAGAGAGGAATGGCAGCAAGTAGGCATGGCGGCGGGAGTAGAAACCCGAGAACTCACGTTCTCACCATAAACACCCAGAGAGAGAACGAAGGAGAGAAAGCGGAAAGTGGATCAAGGCATAGGCTCTCAAAGCCCACTCCCAGTGACACACTTCCTGTAGCAAAGACACATCTCATAGACCTTCCAAACAGTGCCACTAACAGGAGACAAAGTGCTCAAACATTTGAGCACACGGGAGGGCATTTTTCATTCAAATCACCACAGGATTCTTTTATACTGCCACGAATGTCAGAATTTCTCTAAGTGGGCAGAAAAAGTGCAAGAACCACAGGTGCTGGAGGACTGCAAGGAAACAGTGTTTCCAAATAGCAGGGTTGTTGCAAACGTGTGTGTGTGTGTGTGTGTGTGTGTGTGTGTGTGTGACAGTATCTATATTCATTTATTTGTTGATGGATGTGGAAGTTGATGTCATGTCTTAGTTATCATGGTTAGTGTGGTGGGTTGGAGTCAACTCCTCTACAGTGCCTGAGGACCTCCTCTTTAGAGAGCTTGGCTCAGGGCAATTTTTTTTTTTTTCTTTTGGCTTTGCTAGAAAAAAAGAATTTCAGGATGAGCCACTGTGAGGCAGAATTTGAGGGGTTACTGTTTTTTAAATAATTACATCGTGTGTGTGTGTGTGTGTGTGTGTGTGTGTGTGTGTATGTATGTGTGTATGTTGATGCCAAAGTACACATATGCAGGTCAGGTCAGAGGACAACTTGCAGGAGTTGGCTCTCTCTGTATACCATATGGTTCTTGAGGACTGAATTAAGGCCGTCCGTTAGTCTCGGCAGAAATTGCCTTTATCCACTAACCGTCTCCCTAGCTCTAGCTGGAGTGTATTACGAGACATTTTCCCCCATAGGTCTTAATTACAGGGGTTAATACAAGGAGAGGTATTCAGGGAAAGTGTAAGACATACCTGAGTACGGGCTCCTCAGGGAAAGTTATACTCTGTTGTCTTTGCAATAGCTATATATGGTACTTGGTTTTTTAAGTCTCAATAGTTAAAAGAGCAATTTGCAACAACTTTTAAAGATTATGTGTGATATGTCTGGCACACTGACTTCACTTCCTCTGAATATTTATGGAGATACGAGTTTACTGGATCATATAGCAATTCTATTACTGATCCTTTGAAAGAATCTCTATACTATTTTCTATCATGGGGTGTTCCAATTCACATAATTTCTAGTTGTGTGCATTAGTGTGATAAAAGAGTTTCCTTTTTTCCAAATCCTTGCCAACATTTATTATCTTGTCTTTCTGGTAATGACCAATTTAAAAGATGGAAGATTATAGATCATTGTAGTTTTGATAACACATACTCACATGATTAGTAACTCTCAGCATCTTTTCGTATGCCTTTTGGCAACTTGTTTATGGTATTTAGGAAAATTTATATTGTTGTAAGATTTTTGTCAACTTGAAAATCAGGTTACTTGCTAGGCATGGTGAGGATGCTTTTAATCCCAGAATTTGGAAGGAAGAAGCAGACAGATTTCTGTGAGACTGAGGCCAACCTGGTCTACATAAAGAGCCACAGGCCAGCTGGGTCTATAAGGAGATTCTGTCTCAAAAATACCTAATAATAATAATAATAATAATTAATAATAATTTGTTTGCACACAAATTTTGTTGGGCTATAATCATATCTATTAAATTTATGTGTTATCTATAACTGCTTTTGGGCCCTGAGGACAGAGTTGGGTAGGTATGACCGAAATCTTATTGGTCACAGAACCTACAATATTTATTATTCAGCACTTTCCAAATAACATTTGCTAAGTACTTCTGCCTTAGAGATGCACAGCCTCCTTGTGGTATCCCTTGTAAACATGCTGCTATCCGCTCTCCACATCATTTCTTCCCAAGACCCAACATTTCTACATTTCCAGTAGGACTTTTGTTCTTTCCCCAGAAAGGGGACATGAGTCAACCTTATTTCATTCAGAATATAAGGACACGTCAACCTCTTTCATCATCTTCATTTCTCCTCCTCTTGACATCTCTTGAGGCTTCAAGGGAGGCACATTTCCCTCTGACTCTTGCTTGCCAGCAGTTCTCTAAAGTTGATATCACTGTTCTGTAATGGTATCACTATTTATCACTAGTCAATCTTAATGATAAGAGGACTATGGAGGAAAACATGCAAATGGGAAACTATTTCAGCAGATGCTCTTGTTTTGTGTGATTTTGGTTCTGGCTTTTTGAGACAGGAACCTGGCTGGCCTAGAAATCAGAGAGATCCACCTGATTCTCTCTCCTAAATACTGTGATTAAGTAAGTATGCTTCCTCACGTGTCTAAATGCTCTTGCTTTATAACCCTACTTTTAATTTTCTACTTGTGCTAATAAAGCCCCATAACTAGACACTTGGAAGGGAGTAGATGATTATTTTGTTATCTAAGTGTTCTTAGAAATGTTAAAATATTCACAGGAAATATTTCTCCTTTTCTAAAATAAACTATTAGAGTCAAAATGATCTAAGTAAGTGAAGAACAAATTAGAAAGATACTTCAAAAATAATACTGTGGGTACTGGAGAGATGTCTCAGTGGTTAAGAGTACTGGCTGCTCTTGCAGAGGTCACAGGTTCGACTCAGTACCCACATAGCTGCTAACAACCATTCATAATTCCAGTCCCAGTGGAATCCAATGCCCTCTTCTGACCTCTGTGGACACTGCACTTGCATATATGCAGGCAATACACTAATACACATAAAAATAAAAAAGAAGAAAAAAATAATACTGTGGCTTATTTTTATAAATATGTATTTTTATAAACTCTGTATGGCGTGCTCAGAGTTTATATTTCACACATGAAATATTAACTTCTTTCTTTTTATCTATCAGCTTTAAATTTCATGGTGCCATGTGGTTCAGGGGTGCACATTAATTTGGTATAAGTTTTATAATACTCTAAAATACTTCAATCCTAAGAAGATAGTAAATATCTTTACATTCATACTGCTGTGCTTTTCAGGAGGCGGTGTGGTTATCACTAGGTAGAAATAAAAGGTTTTTTGATTTGTATAGTTGAATTTTATTTTGTAAGTTTGCATCTGACTGCTATTAAAAATATGGCTTCTGGGGCTGGAGAGATGCATGGCTCAGTGTTTAAGAGCATTGGCTGCTCTTGCAGAGGACTCAGGTTAGATTCCCAGCACCCACATTGAGGTTAACAATTGCCCATAACTCCAGTTCCAGGGTATCTGACGTCCTCTTTTCATCTCTGTGAACATTGTACAATACAGGTGCACTTACATACATGCAGGCAATACAATCATACACATAAAATAGAAATAATAAAATACTGAAAACATTCTCTGGTCCGGAAAGATGGCTCCGTAGTTGCAAGCACTAATTGCTCTTGCATAGGATCCAGGTTCAAATTCCAGCTCCCAAATGGTGGCTAACAACCCTTCGTGACTCCAGTTGTAGGGCATCTGACACCCTCTTTTCACCTCTGTGGCCATTGTATGACATGGGTACACTTAAAATCATATAGCAATACATTCATACATAAAAAATAAATAAAATAAAAATTCTAAAAAATCTATTAAGTGAAAATAATGAATGAGTCCTGCAAAATTTTAAACTAAATAAAATATTAATATATTTTCATTTATATGTATGAGTGTATTGCCTGCATGTATGTAAATGCACTCATGTTATCCAATGCCCACAGAGGTCAGAAGAGGGGTTGGATCCCTTAAAACTTAAGTATGATGCTGGGAGCTGAACCTGGGTCCTCTGCAAGAACAGCCAGGGGTCTTTCCTCCATAGCCATCTCTTTCATACCATCATTTGTTTTCTTGGTGGTGCTCATTTTGAGTGATGTGAGATGTATTGTCAAAGTAGTTTTAATTTGGTTTTCTCTGATGGTTATTGATGGTGAGGCCGTTAAAAATATTTATTGACCATTAGTATTTCCTTCCTTTAAGAATTGTTTGTTCAGATCATTGGCACATTTATTGATTGGGAGTTTTGATATTTTTTTCTATCTTGAGTTTTTGTAGTTTTATAGTTGTTTTAAATATTGAACCCCCTGTCTGAAGTATAGTTGGCAAAGATTTCCTGCCGTTCTTTATACTGTCTGTACTCACAAAGCTTAAAATAATTAATTAAACTTTATTTTGTGCAAAGCCTATATATACTTTGGGGACCTTGAACACGAGACTTTAGGAAAATATTTGTCATCATGAATAGAAGGCATGGAAAGAAATTCTAGACTGAGCACCACACAGAAGGTATCATGGTAGCTTAAATGACAATAGAATTTTAAGTAATTTTGACTAAAAAGAATATTTGGATTTGGGATGAAAGCAGTGCAAAAACCTGGAGGAGACAGCATCACTTCTTACATTTGTTAAGTTATAATGTTGTAATATGAGAATTTAAGATTCAAAATAAGATCCGCTGCAAGAGCAGCCAATACTCTTAACCACTAAGCCAACTCTCCAGCCCCAAGGATCACATTGTTAAAGAGATCATGCATAGTTGAAAGCACAGTGATACAGTTTCGATGATATACAAAAGTCAAAACTAACATTTGAAGAATAAGTGTGAAAGAAAATCCCAGCTATAAAAGTGCAGGGGGGCTGGGGAGATGGTTCAGCTGTAGGGACACTTAAAATCTGCGACATCTGACATTTTTATGACCTCCTAGCTTTCAGTAACACAATTTTACAAATGTTATTTTTCTTTTCCATTTACTTTTTATTTTTGTATGGCTCTGATAAAACTTATAATTTGATCTTGTTTTGTCTAATATATCAATCATTTTCTTTTATAGGCATTTTAACCTAATTGTATTAAGTGTAATTATTGATAAAACTTGGTTTAAATTTACTTTCTTGAGATTTATTGCTATTTATTTATTTATTTATTTAATGTGTATGAGTGTATTGCCCACATATATGTAAGTGCATCCATATCATGCGTATTGCCCGCATATATGTAAGTGCATCCATATCATGCAATGCCTGTGGAGGTCAGAAGAGCATGTTGGATTCCTTGGAACTGGAGTTGTAGACAATAGTTAACTGCCATGTGGGTGCTGGGAATCAAACCTGGGTCCCCTGCAAGAGCAGCCAGTGCCATTAACCTCTGAGCCATTTTTCCAGTCCTGAGATTTGTTTTCTATGACCCCAATTTCTCTCTCTTCGCTCTCCTCTCTCACATCTCTCCTCTCCCCTCTTCCTCCTCCTCCTCCTCCTCCTCCTCCTCCTCCTCCTGCTCCTCCCTCCTCCTTCTTCTTCATTGTGCACACACTGGTGTTTTGGGTTTATGTGTGTTTGTGTACATGTATGTGGAGGTGAACATCAAAATCAGGTTATTTTCCTCTAATACTGTTGATCTTATTTTTTGGAGACAGGGTCTTTCCCTGAAACTAAAACTTAAACTTGTTGTTCTATGCTAGGCTGTTTAGTCTCTGACATCTCAGGATTCACGTATCTCCACCCCACAAACATTGGCCTTTCTCCTTATTTGGGGGTGAGGAATAAATTGTTTATTATATTAAAATTTTAATTCAAAATTCTTTTTGAGAATTTCACATGCAAGTATTCTGTATTTATATCATATCCATATTCCCACTCACCTCCAGGTCCTCCCATGTCCCCTCTATCCTCCTTTCAAAATTCTACTCGTCTATACTTATTATTGTATTTTTATATATACAACCTACTCTGCTTTTTTTATATGAGAGCTGAGGATTCAAACCTTAACCACTTTATCCACTGAGGCATCTTTCTAGCCTGTGTCCCATGTTTTTATTTTGTGTAGTCATATCACCTATTAAATTAGTCTTTTAGTTATGAGACATTTTATCTAGGTATATATTACATTTTTAATTACTTGAAATAGAAAAAAAGTAAAGCCCTAATTTATTAAACTCTGCTCATATTATCACATTTATTCATGTATTTAATATTGTATGGGTTTCAAATATATGTCATTTTGATATTGACATTCATAGTGCAGTGTTTACTGTGTCTAAATCAGTTAGCATTTTCACTGACTTACATAGTTAGCTCTTTTTATTTGTGTGCACTTGAAATCTCTCTTAGTACATGTTGATGTATGGTGTTATCTGCTGTTCTCCCTCAGCTCTGCCATAGGTTTCTAGGTTCATTCTTCCCTCAGAACTACAAGTTTATATTTTTTGGCAAATGTTTTCTCATTTTCCTCCTTCTTTGTCTTGATTTCTTTATAGTATTTGAATGTGTAAACTCTGTGTAATTTTTTTTTGTAGTGGTTGGTCTAATCATTACAATATAAATGAGTATACTATCTACCCATTGTTACCAATGCTTTGACATTTCAAGTGAGGTAAAACAGACCCATTGGGACCTTTACTGTTTGTTGTGAAATGCATTATCCCTAGCATTAGCTTCTTTTAAAAATTCTAAGTCATTATATATGGTCTAGAAAACTCATAAATAGAAGACTCTCATTGTGTACGTTCACAAGACTACTTTTTTCCCACGGGTATTTATTTCCTTATGTTTTATGATTTTTTAACATTTATTTATTTATTTTTTGACTGTGACTTGTTTTGTCCTTTCTTTAGGGGAAGATCTAGTGATTAGTTCTTGTTAATTCTTCTTTCTTTTGAGAATGTCTTTATCTTTGCGTTTGTTTTTCATTTTCTATTGCATGTATTTGTGTGGGGGGGGGGAGGGGAGGGATTGAACCCAGGGTCTTGTTCATATTAGGCAGACTATTTAGTGTTGTGCTACATACAATGTTTGGTATTTCCCTTTATTCTTGAAGGATGGTTTCACAAGAACTCATTGTTTATACTTTTCTTTCTTTCAGGGTTATACCAATTAGCAAGTACTGAGTCATCCAAAAATAAAAATTAGGAATTCAAAGTAGCAAATATTTAATCCTAACTCTGCAAATTTGCAATTTAAGTTTGTCTCTTCTGGTGATTTGTTTTCAATTAGGAATCTTTAGTTACCTTAAGTCTGTTATGAGTTAACCCCAGCAGCTCCATTTCGAAAGTTACTTATCTATAAGCCCGCAGACCATAGCTATCAGTGTTTCATCTTGTGCATTAAACATGATGTTCACATGTCAGTGATAGTGATCCCCGGGAGAAGGTTGAAGTTTTCAAAATTACCTGGGTTACAAATCTAGCCTATAAGCAGGATTTGTGAAAGGTTATAGTTTTTAGATTGAAAGACTCACCAAGTTCTATTGCAAAGGCAATGGATAGAAGCTGGGTATCATGTTAAAATATAATTCCAGCAGGTGGGAGGGAAGCTGAGGCAAGAGGACAGCCATGAGTTAGGGGTCAGTCAGCTACATAACAAGAACATCTGGGGAAAACGGAGGGAAGTAGGTACAAAGGGAGGAGTGGGACACTTGCAACATTTATAAAGAGGATCTTAAATCAGTTTTGCAGGGTTTTGTATTCCCTTGATATTCTTAAGGAAATCTTATAAATATTTTATTATTCTTTAAGGTTTATTTTAATTGTACATGAATGCATCTCTGTGTGGGGGTCTGCTCATGTAAGTGTAGATGCCTGCAGATGTCAGAAAAGTATATTGGGTTACCTGGAGACAGAGGTGCAATTAGTTCTGAGTCACCAGATCTGTTTGTTAGGAACCAAACTCAGGTCCTCTGTCTGGAAGAGCAGCATGCTCTCAACTACTGAACCATCTCTCTGGTCTCTTGTTGATACATTTCCCCGCTTTATTGATGGGTAGAGAGAGGAGATTTAATCAATGTAACCCCACTGGGAAGAACAGATATTTTATTAATACTTAAAAAAGTTTTCCTCACCATGAAGTTGTATCTGATACCAGAGAATTATTTAAGGTGAAGGTGGAAGTCCTTCAATGACATTTTTAAAACACAAAATTTAGGGGGAACAGAAAGATTTGCACTCTTGCAAAAGGTAGACACGTGAAACATAAGACTAAATATGCATAAGCTGTTGAGAAAAAGGTTGAAAGTACTTTTGATTTCCTTTGTGTATGATGAATGTAAAAATTAAGATAATTTAGCAACAGCTGCCTAATCGAGATAGAAATAGAGCAGTAAAAGGAAGATGACACTTATTGTTATGTGAAAGAAATAGAATGCAAATGAGAAATCAAGATGAAGCAACAGATCTGTATCCAATGTCACAACAAAGAATGAACTTGCACATCAGAAACACAGTTAGAACAAGGAAGGGGTAAAGAGTTCTTCATGATATAATGTTCATCCTTTTCATTATGATGACGGAGTTATTTTCGAAGGATAAAGACCAACAAGAAAATACATTGCAGAGTCTCAAATTTAACCATAATGACTAGCACAACAAACTATTTCTATTGGTGCAGTAGTGACAGTTTTATCTTGGAGCTAATCAACAGCTATCTAATTGAACTTGAAGCCCTCTCAGTAAGAAGAAACTCACAGGTGGCACTATAAACAGAGCCAAATACGTGGCTGGAGATATCACAGAACCTAGAGAAAACTCTATCTCTGTCATATCTCTAGACAAATAAAATTTCTTACTGCATGCTAAGTATGGATTTTTATATTTACAGACAAGTATACAGTACACCACTCGTCAAAGAAACTTCTTTTTGCAACAGACGGAGGTTATTACAGAGTTCCACAATGAGCCACAAAGAGAATATATGTATCTGAGAGATGCTCATTCCTAAGTGGCACATCTACTGTGGAACCACTGTATCTAAGAATCATGGAACGTAGTGGAACAGGGGGTAGAAGGAATATTAATATATTCCTCAACTCTTATCAGTGAAACTTCCTCATGTAACAAAGTGCAATACACACAGAAGACAACAAATGGGCAGGTGTAGAGAATAAGAGACTGCAGAATGCATGTCCCTAGATAGGACTCACGTTAAAGGTAAGCACCCACTCATAACTCAGAGACCATTGCAGAAAATGAGGTGGAAAGATGGTCAGAGCCTGGGTTGGTGCATGAACATAAGAAAACAGAGGCTTTCAGGCCTTGGGGACCTTATTGATACGAAGTTGTCCAATAAAAACCCAGCATAGAACTGGGGAAATGGGCTGCAGACACCATCCTTAGGCAAGGAACTATTGGCAATTGATTACTTTAGGGTGAGAGCTAGAGTTGATCTTCTTTAATGAACTGACTCTAGATAGGCTGACTAGACTCCAGTGAATGAACTTGCATTGAGGGAACAAAGGCTTGACCAGAGAGAATTTAACATATGTGACAGAATGTGTGAAATCCATTGGGGTAGTTTTCGAGGGTGTTAGTGGGGGAGGGAGGTCTAAATTTGATTAAGATCCATTACATGAAGTGCACAACAACTCAAACTTCTATATATATATAAAACATATGGGTGTTTTGGTGCTTATCTTTAATCCCAGCACTTGGAAGGCAGGTACAAGCCACAAACTTTGAGACAGAAGTCACCCTCCCTGGTCTACGTAGTGAGTTCTAGGCCAGCTTAGGCTACAGGAGACCTTGTTTCAAAGAGACCAAAAAAAAAAGTAAAAATATATACACATATCCATAATTAGAGGGGCTGGGGAGACAGGTCAGTGGTTAAGACCACTGACTGTTCTTGCAGAGGATGCAGATTCCATTCCCAACATCCACATGGAGGTTAACAGCTGTGTGCAACTCCAGTTCCAGGGCATTGCCCACCCTCTTTGGGCCTGCATGGGCACTGCATGCATGTGTGCACTTCCTTGCAGACAAAACACTGATATTCATACATTTTTAAAAAAATGGGGGCTGGAGAGTTGGCTCAGCAGTTAAGAGCGCTGGCTGCTCTTGCAGAGGACCCAGGTTCAATTTCTAGCACCCACATGGAGGCTCACAGCCATCTGTAACTCCAGTTCCAAGGAATTCTCTTCTGACCTCCACGCGCATTACATGATATAGGTGCCCTTATATACACACAGGCAATACACTCATACAGATAAAAAATAAAAATAATAAATAAAAATATTAAAAAAATAAAAAAAATTAAAATATAAATTAGCACGCAGTTAACAATTTGGAGTTGAAAAACTCAAAGAGTGTTCTCTGTCAGTAACAGGTCTTGAATGGAGACCCGAGCGCCCACAGTCTCCTGCCCACTATTATCTAGGGAAGCTGTACATGTGCACACCCCCATTGTTTCAGTTTTATTCAAGCTGATATCTTCTTTCCTATTTTGATA
This sequence comes from Eospalax fontanierii, assembly GCA_035773235.1. Lineage (NCBI taxonomy): Eukaryota > Metazoa > Chordata > Mammalia > Rodentia > Spalacidae > Eospalax > Eospalax fontanierii. The sequence goes on from CM069527.1 coordinate 37,564,810, forward strand.
AGTGTCAGTTAAACCTGGAAAAGGAATATGTGCTAACAGTGGGACTAACTGAAGAAAACACATGGACGTAATCTGAAAAATGAATGTGATTACAGTGTTCTCTAGTCATTAACCAATTACGATTTTCATATCAGCTGCAGTGTCCGATTAAATGAACAATTTTTCAGAGCCTGCACTGGAAGCTCAACTGATTATCATAAAATTAAGCTACATGCTTTCAAATGAATACATATCACTAACAATAAAAATCTTGAAGTCTGAATGAAGTTTGCAATTAGGCTGATGCATTAAGAAAGATTAGAACAGAAAAGACAAGCTTTGCAATCCTCTCTTTTCATAAGGCAGGTAAGTGATGTGCATCTGTATTGCTCTACAAAATTTTGAAACACTTGGGGAGGATGGGATGTGACTGTATACAAAGGTATAAAATGGCCTTGTCAGCCTCACGTTTAGCCTATGGTTGCTCCTATAAGTTAGAAGCTTTGGCTTTCATTATGCTATTCATATCACTCCAAGCAAAACGGGGAGGAGGCAGAAGATTAAATAAAAGTGCAAATTTGTTAGTAGTTGTCGTATTCCTACTGTGCAGCAGCAGCTCCTTCTGTGATGGCCTTTGGATGTTAAAACCACGGGTTTGTGTCCATAATTGCAGTCGTCTCACCTGGTACAGTGGATGCGACAGTCGTGTCAGATCCAGGAGTCTAACACTCCATATTTCCAAATATAGAATTCTTTGTGGAGCACTTCATAGAACTGGAAAGAAGGTGGATTTTCTGACTCAAGTTTAAGTTTTCCCAGATCAATTGTAAAAATAGTTTGATCTTACATGCTGGGTCAGCCTTCTCTGTGGGAATAGACTAAGAAGACTTCATGCATCTGCTTTTGTCCACAAAGGTCAGCTCTATCCAGCTACCTGCATTGTTCATCTCCACCAGCAGATGTCAGTTACACTGGAGTAACTTTGATTCTCAACATGAGCACAGGTGAGATAAAGCTGGGGTTTATGACACACAGTTATAGGAATACGTGTACTTACATCTCAGTGGCTAATGCAAGCTGGCATCGTGTCAGTTTGTGATACACATTTTGCAAGATCAACTGTTGTCACTTTAAAAAAATGTTTATTTGATAAACTGTAGCACCTAGTGAAGATGTTAAGTAAAATGGAAGCTAGTATTTCAACATTTTAGAATGTTGCCTCTTTAGACATTGTTTTCCATTTCCTTAAGCCAAAAATTCTGTAATGATACTTGCCATTGTATGAATCAACTAAACACATCGACTAAACACATGCTCTTTAGATGAGTGATATTTGAGAACAGAACTTGTGCTTCTATTAAAATTATTTCTTTTCATCATGACTTCTGTTTCAAGAGCAGATGAGTTTTGTAAATTAATTTTGAAATACTTCTAGTGATCTGTTGACCAATATTAAGCAGCTACTATAGCTACCAAACTTTAAGTCTTTATCAGGACTTGAGTGATGGAGAATTGGTTAGCTAAGTGAATAGCTCTGTGTACAAATCCAGTGAGATTCTCCAAAGTACAGTTTTAACTCGTTCTTAACAGGAGGCAATAAATACACATAATAGAAGTCATTTTCTCTAGTGAAGATAGAGCTACATTTCCATTGTGTATGGAAGTCCACATATTTATAGTCAATGGGAGACCATATGCAAGAAAACAACGGACATTTAAAAGTATAATGGAAAGTTGGAGATTTAAAACAAATGGAAATGGTACTTTAATGCTAACATACAGTTTAAGTTTTTCCTATAGTATGATAGGTAGCTTGGCAAAGTTTAAGAATAGCAAGAACTAATTCTTGCCTTAAAGTTATTAGTCAGTAGAAGTCTCCCATGATGAACATGGTTTTGCAAATAAATATGTGTGCTGGAAAGGTCACATACAGAGGTTCGCTACCAAGTGGACAGAAGAACCTTGAGCTTCTTCAACTTTGTAGTCAGTCTCTTAAGAGCTGCCTCTTGTTCTGTTACTTTCTTTTTTTTCTCAGAGTGTCATAGATAATGATAGGGCATAGACTGCAAAACAATCTCAAGCTAAAGCACCAAATGCATCTCTCTGACTGCAAACTTTATTCAAATGCGCTGTCTTTTGTTCTCCCTTTGCTCCTTCTAGGCTCCCTGCATCTTAAGCTGAGCCCTGTCCTCCCTTGCCAAACTAATAGAACATATTTAATTTGTCACTCAGTACATTATCTTTCTCCCGAAAATTATCCTGTTCTGGAATATTCTTGGTGATCAGTTTGCTTGTACTTTATAGCAGTCATTCTTTTCTTATTAGATCTGAATCCCCAAAGTGTTGAAGTTTGATTACTTAATGATTCTACAGGCATATATTAGAGGCAACTGTAGTAGAACTTGTATTTGTGTTTCAAATTAAGATTTCTTAGAAATAGTAAAATAAAATGAGATTGGGAAATTTAAGACAACAAGGTGAGCATGAAAATTGTACATGCTTCAAGGAAAGCCTCACAAGAGTTCTTGAATCAGCCAAGCATGAGGAGCTTAGAGTAAACTGCTTTTCACCTTGACTTGGAGCTGTCTGAGACGTATACCTGTAAATCTATTGAACTATTAGAAGCATTCACTCTGTGCATGTTGGAGTTAGAATAAAGGCTCCAAGGCCGATTTTGACAGAGTGGTCTGTCTTCGGAGCATGTACAATACTTTATACCAAGGCAACTCCAAGCTTCAACATAGCATCTTCCTATTCTATTCTTTTAAAAAAAATTTTTATTTATTTTTTTTTATGTATATGACTGTAACGCCTGTATGTGTGTAAGTGCACCTGTGTTGTGCAATGCCAGGGGAGATGAGAAGAGGGCGTCACGTCCCCTGGAACTGGAGTTACGGTTGGTTTTTAACATCCATGTAGGTTCTGGGAATGGAACCTGGTCCTCTGCAAGAGCAACCAATGCTCTTAACTGCTGAGCCATCTCTCCAGTCCCTATATCCGTATTTTCAATTTATTTTAAATTTTTATTTTTATTTTTTTGTGCAAGAGTATTGCCTTCCTGTATGTAATTCTCTCCTTGTCGCACAATGCCTGTGGAGGACAGAAGAGGGCATCGGATCCCCTGGAACTAGAGTTGCAGACGGTTGTTAGCTGCCAAGGGGTGCTGGAATTTGAACCTGGGTCTTTTGCCAGAGCAGCCAATGCTCTTAACTGCTGAGTCATCTCTCTAGCTCTCTCAATTATTTTAAATTCGGCAAACAGAATCCCAGATTATAGGGGAGCTTTACTTACTGTATCAGATCCTGTAACTCTTTAGAAAACTGAACCTTTGCAGGCTCAGTCACAGTTGAGATGACATCATGCTTTGAAGCTTCCTGGCCTAAAAGTCGCTATTAATTTCCTGTTCTACCATCTGCAGCCACAAGATGGCAGTGTGACAATTTGAAAAAAAACCAGAAGTTAGAAAACTTAGTTTTTATTTGTTAAGAAGCCTTTAAACAAGTGGAAGCCACATTAAGCAAATACTTTACCTGGATTGGGAACTACAACCCACCAGGTGTTAATGTTTTTGCTGTGATTGAGAAGATGGGTGGCCTCCAGTCAGAGTGATTCAGGCTGTGGCAGAATTTTACCACACATCTTGCCTTTTACTCTAAATTGCTTTAGCTAGTGTGGTGGTTGATGAACAGCAATAAGAAGATTTCAAATTGCATTCACTGGCACTGGAGAACAATGACAGACACTTTGATTTTATTTTTCTCCATGAGAGATAAAGAGAGAGCAAACTCTCTCTGAGAAGCTTCCTTTTATGGGGCTAATAAATCATATGCATTACAGCTAGGTCACTTCACAATTCCTGCAAAGTTCATTGTTTTACTCAGTGGGTGAATGTATGATTAGTTTTACATTATGAAAAATTTATTACTTAGATACTTGAATCTGTGTTGTAGAATATAGAAGGATTCATTATAAAGAAATGTTTCACCTACTTGAAATTGCCAGGCATACATTTGCTTTTTAATAAGCTGGAGCATGATTTTCTTCTTATGACCCAGAGTTAAATGCACACACACACACATACACACATATCCACACACAAATCGTAACTATTGAACAGAAAAGTTTGGAAACATTAAGACAATTGTTTATGTAAAATTGTTTATGTAAAATTGTTATTGTAAAATTGTTTATGTAAAACACATAGTAAGTCCAGAGATTTGGGATAATACATTAGTATTATAGTATTTAAAATTTTTATTTATTATTTTTATTTTTGTTCTATCTCTATGAATGTATTGCCTGAATGCATGCAAGTTCACCCATGTTGTGCAATGCTCAGGAAGGTCAGAAAAGGGTGCTCAGAATCAAACCCCGGTCCTCTACAAGAGTAACCAATTCTTAACTGCCTAAGCATCTCTCCAGCCATCTCTCCATTTTTATTCATAGTTAGTGATAAACTGGCATTTTCAGTTTCTCTGCTGTAAAATCACAGGTACTTGTTTTCTTAGTCAATTTTTCTAAGTGGAAATACAAAGATGAAAGTATTAATAGCTTATTCATATTGACTGAGACTACAAAGTCTGTGTCCTTATCAATAAACATTTAATTCTTCAGTACTGTGAGACAGATAACTATTGTATATATGCTATGCATAACTATGCATCAATTTGTGTTATCATCTCTAATATTTATGTGATATCTAGCTATTTGAAGACAGTGAAGATTTTTGTTTCTGTTGTTCTCATGAAGAGCTCAGTCCTCTTTTATCCACTGGTCAAAAAACAGACAGAAACAAAAACAATTTTTGTACCCTTACATGCAAGCTTCCCTTGTTCCTCCAAATTCTTTTCCTTGGGGAAAGCTGTGTACTCTCTCTATCCTTAGTCAATCTTGGACTTACTTCTTTAGTTCTGGTGCAGAAGTGACTGTACTGCCTTGTGAGCACAGTGCTGGGCAGATATATGAGATGGTGGCCTCTGGTATTTTCTGCCTCTCTTCTCCGTATAGAACCTTTGCCTTATGAATGCATTGATACTAGGAATTTGTGGCTCAGAGTATTTTTAAAATGTTCTGTACCAAATGTATGTGTTTCTGTCTTCTTCCCATTCATGTGCTGAACTTTTGAGTTTGAATGTCATAGTATTGGGTGTTGGAGCCTTTGGGAGGTGATTAGGTCATGATGATGGAGCCTTCATAAATGGAAACAATAACACTATAAAAGACAGTCCAGAGGGTTCTTTCACATCTTTCTGCTTTGTGAAGACATAGCAACAGACACTCATCTGTGATCCAAGCAGAGGGGTCACTAGACAGTATATCGCCTCTTGGTATTTCTAGTTCCCAGAGCTGTGAGACATAAATGCCTGTTTATTAGGCTCCCTAAATCTATGATATCTTTGCTACATCATTGCACACAGATTAAGACAGATGCCATTTCTGTACTAGAGTAGCTACAGGATGAATTAGGGATGGGTGGAGGAAAGCAACCTTTATCTCTTAGCTATAACTACCTGGAATTTAGCTTCTACAATCTGAAACTAAATCAACAGAAAAGCTGTGGCCTTCTCAGGCTTGCAGCTCCAATATTCCTTGACTAGATGCAGAGAGGAAGAAGAGGCCTGTCTTCTGGATCAACTCACCTTGAGGCAACCTTCTAATACGCTGAATTGGAGTATGTGAAAGGGAAAGAACAGCTTGAAACAAGTGTCACAGTAATGTTTCTTCTTTCACAGTTTTCCCATCATGAAATTGATAGATTTTTAAATAGTTGTTTTAAATAGTTTTTAAAAAGTCATGATGTTTTTTCTGAGAACATATCCACAGAGTTCCCCACACTATCATTCATAAACTATAACTCTTATAATAGGCATTTACTAAATGATTTTTAAAGGCCATCCAGGAATAAATATTTAAGAGCTATCTCATTTTATCCTCACAAGTACACTCTGAGGTGCACACTTTTGAAAGTTAGAAAGCTGGAAAACAGTGAAGCCTAGGTTTCAACCAAACACTCACTGACTTTAGAAACAACTGACTATGGCTACAATTTACTTTCAGTGGGTTCTCCAGCTAGACAGCCTTGGATCAAGTCCTATGTCAACTGAGTAGGCAAAGAGGGCTGGGTCAAATGACTCAATGTCTTTTTTCTTTCGGTTACTCACATATTAAATAAGTGGTTTCCTTGTAAGACTGTGGTGAATGTTGAACCAGGAAGTATGTGAAAATGTATTGTGACAATTTTTTACCTAGTTTATGGCTCAATAGTCATTAAGATTGTTGCTATTATAATAATTTCTGTTCTTACTATTATCTGATTCTTCCATTTATTAAAAAGGTCAAATTAAAAAATTATCTACCAAAGTACTGTTGCTATCTCAGTGGAATCTTTATTACAATCAATCTTTTGAGAAAAAGAGGAAAAAAATAGCTATGTAATATCATACGTAACACTTCTTTTGGTGAATTTTGAGTCATCAGCTTTTTGATGTTGTTATTGCTTTTGTTTTGAGGTATGATATCCTTATAATCCCAGCTGGTCTGACACTCCTTATGTAGCTCAGGTTGGCCTCAGTCTCATATAGATCTGTCTGCCTCTGCCTCCTGAACACTATGATTAAAGGTGTGTACCACCATGCTGATCAACTAACTAGTTTTTTAATAGCTATAGTTATTTTTTCATTCTTAGAATTTTAAATGGAACTTTTGTAAATTTCTTACAATATATTCTGATCATACTTAGACCCCTTTCCCTATTTACAACCCACCCTATTGTCCCCTCACTGTATTTCGTGCATTCTGTGATATGTGTTAAGGCTGACTCAGACATATTTGTACCCCGAAGAATCAATGTGAGTTCATTCACTGGAGTCTAGTCAACCTATTTAGAGCCACTCCCTAGAAGACAACCAACTCTCTGTCTACCAGTAGTTACCTGTTGCCAGTCATTCCTGTGAAGTGTAGGGTTTGCTACCCATTTACTCACTTCTGTGCTGGATTTTCTCTGGCTTGCGCTTGCATGTGTCTTGTGCATACTCACACCATTGCTGTAAAAGCAATGCTCCCGTCACCTGGAAACTCTGTTTCCTTGTGTCATCCACCACCCCTGACTCAGTCTTTCCACTTCCTCTTCTGCAGTGGTCCCTGAGCCTTGGGTAGCACAAGTTTGGTGCAGATGCCTACCCAGGGACAAGTACTTTGAAGTCTCTTATTTTGCACTTTGTCCATTTGTGAACATGTTTATAGCATGAGGAAGCTTTGCTTGTGAGACTTGAGAGCTGCATTAATATTCTTTCTGCCCCTCTTTTGCTATGCTACCTGAACCTTAGGTATTGAGGTTGCACTGTAGATATGTCACTTAAGGATAGGTATTTCACAGATACCTTATTCTCTGCATTTGACCAATTGTAGAACTCGGTAATGGTCCCTATTTGTTTAAAAAAAGTCTTTTTGATGAATGGTGAGAGGTATACTTGTCTGTAAACAGAAGGATACATATTTGAAGTACAGTAAGAAATTACATTGGTCTAGGGGTGTGGCAAAAGTAGGCTTTTCTATAGTATCCATGATCTCATAGCCTTATGTATTTGGCTATGTTTATAGTACTACACATGAGTTTCCTCCCACTGAATGGGCCTTTTGTCTAATTAAACAACTGTTGATAATCCCCCAAATAAGAGTGCTACACCTGCATCTATAGAGTTTGCTGAGCCAGCCATTGTTTATTAGACTTTACAGCTGGGTAGGACTATTGATTGGTATTCTCCATTGACAGCTTGCATAATATCTTCTGATACCGTGAAAACTACTCTTCAAGTCAGTTTCAGTTCACTTGCTTCAAGTCCTGTCCCTGAAGTATGTCTTGTCTTCAGCAATAGGATCTTACCTTCAAGGTCTTAAAGGCAATCAAGGACTGTGGCAATTATCTTTAGAATTTTTGAACTTCTTCAAATGAATTTAAAATCAACAGATAAATTGCATTCACTTACTATGTATAACAGGGTTTTGAAGTATATGTACATTGTGGAATGGCCAAATCCAGGTAATTTATGCTACAGTTTTAATACTGAACTACTTTGTTATCAATATTTATTTTAAAGTAGCATTATTGCTTTCCTTTTGTAATATGGCTACTGCCCCCACTTCCTTCCTTATAGTTTTCAATAAAACGCCAGTGAGGATTGCCTCAGAATTTGTCTACTACTCACTAGTGTGTAATTGTAAAGCTAAGTTCAACCCAGTAAGGGAAGTAGTAAAGAGAGGAAGGAACTCTGTTGGTTTTCTGTGCTGTAAAACAGTTCTATCAGCTAGGAAATTTAAACAACAGTTTTTGTTTTCTTGGCTTTGGAGGACTGAAGTCTAAAGTCAGTATCACTGAACAAAGTCCGGGACTATGCACCGTTGATGGTCACTAGGCAAATGTATTCTTCACTTCCGTTAGTTTCTTATGGGCACTGGTGTTCCCTGCTGTGACTGCATCTTATGATCTGTCTCCCGGGTCAAGCTTCCTCTTCCTCTTCTATCTGCATCGCATCTCCTTCTCTAGGGACTTTTGTAGCTGCATTTCAGTCCTACCCATGTAATCTAAGGTAAGTGCTCCAAATCAAGATATTTAATTTAATTTACCTCTAAATGCCATTTTTCCTTACTGGTATCATTTATAAAGCCTAGAAATACAGGAGCCCTAACCCAATAAGATTGGTGTTCTAATAAAACAGTAGACAGAGAGAAGCTGACTGTCAGAAAGCCAGAGGGAGGCCTTACCAGCAACTAATCTTATCAGACCTTGATCTAGACCTGCAAGTCTTCACTACTGTAAGAAAATGAATGTCATTTAAACAATCTAGTCTATTCTGTTATGGCAACACCAATAAACATACTACTGCCAAATTTTCCATATGAATTAACAGTTACAGTAACTCCAGCAGGAGACTGACTTTGGGGCCCAGTTTCTACTGAGATGAGAGTTTGGGTCACATTCCCAAATAAACTCTTGGAATCAGCAGAGGTGACAGTAGAGGGTTAGAGGATGCCACTCTTGTTTGTGGAGGAAGGTGAGAAATCATGTCAGTTAAGAACCAGCTGCAGCATTTTGCATCACCTTAGCACTCTAGCTTTTTTCCAGGTAAGTGAAGCTTATGAGATTCTTGAAGATGTTGCCTGAACATATGCTAAGAGATGGGTTTCAGTAGTGCTGAGTGGTCTGAATGGATACAACTATCAATTTTCAAGAAAGGACATAAGTTTTCGGTTGGTCAGAAATGGCTGTATTGTAGTGGTACTTTAGAAAGAACATCTTTCCAGACCCATTTCACATTCAATGGACTGGTGAAGGTTGTGAGACTAGGTTTATACATTTGTTCCAAAGAAGGGCGCCTCTGAGGAGTCCTTTTCCCTTTTGTGTTCTCTCTGTCTCTGAGGATGCTTACCAGAGAAACTGGCCTGTAAGACTCACCGACAATTGGGCTATCTTACCAACTTGAAAATAGCTTAGTACCACTTGTTTGTATTTGTGAACATAGGCATAAATTTAATGGCAAAATGAAAACTCACACATAATCTTTCGTTGCACAAAATAATTGCCTTTTGGCTTAAGTTTACCCAAGTTTTTTTTTTTTTTCTTTCTAATCATCATGGTCTTACTGTGCCTAATCAATTAAGAATTTACACATGAATATATGTACCAATGTTTTATTGCAACCTGCAGTGACAAGACCATGAATTTGTTACCTTCCTTTTTCAGAAGTTATAACTGTTCAAGGCAGATGAAAACAGGTTGGTATAACAGAGATGAGAAATATTTAGTTTTCCTTTCATGGTTGATATATAACCAGGTACAATCGTATAATCTTTGTTTTAAAATCATGGCAGGGCTACAGTCATTGTAATTGATATTAAAGTGGGTTGAAACAAATGGGATAAGGTATGTGTGGGATTAAACATCCATCCTAGGTGGACAGCCTATCATCCTGTAATCATTCACTGAAAGCTATATGCAGTTTCAACAACAGAAATCATGGTGTTCAGTATCACACCATGGCAAGATTATCACACGTGTATTGTGCTTCCTCTAATTGCTAGACAGTTGCTACAATGTGATATTTCTTTAACGAGTCAAATCTCTTTATTCCGTAGACTTTTGTGTGGATTAGTGGTTTTCTTCCTCTGAAGCTGCCTCCTGTAAGAAAAAGGAGAGAGAAAAATGTTCTTAAAATATTTTAATCAATAAAAATTATTTAAAATGCTAAACTTTAATGCTATAAGTAAATCATTGAAATAAATTTAAATACTATGGATGTTTTTACTTTTAATTTCACTGCATTGACTTTTATCTACATCAATGAAATTTTGTGATCTGAAACACACTTTAAAATTATGCCCTTTGAAAATTGCTGAGTAAATTTTAAATGTTCTCACTTTGAAAAATGATTAGTGTATAATTAGATTTAGCACTCTAATATACGTAAAATTGAACCATCATACTGTAAGCCTTAAATATACATAATTTGTGTTTGTCAAATATAATCTTGATACCCTTTTGACCTTTCTTGTACTTAATTCTGTATTCCATGTTTTAAAGTTCCTGAGACTATTATTACCTTAGTTGTTTACTAATGTGTGCACTGTTCATTTTCTAAGCTTTCAAATGGCTAAATCTAATTTTCATTGTTATTTGTGGTCCTACCTAGGAGCTTTGCTTTCTTATCTCAGCAATTACTCTCCATTCTGCTGGTAATGACATTGGATTTCTTTATAAAGAATTATGCTTCCTCCATTGTCAAACTCTTGGTGAGAGGTTATATCCAGATGCCATACACATGATTAATGGACAGAGAAAGAAAACAGTAATTGGAGATCATGCTTCCAGTAGAGGCAGCCTGCATGCGAATGCTCCGCAGCAGCAGCGCCTTTGACCTTCAGAACATCCTTGCCTCTGTACCTTTACTGAGTTAGGCTCTCTGGTTATTACAGCTCATGCCCTGAGATCCCTGAAAACTTTCTGATAAATTTCCTTTTTAACATGTTAGCTCGTCATTTTATGTTGAAGGCAATAAAAAGCAAAATGTCTAAGCCATTTGGAGCTTTAAGAGAACATAAAATACTAAAAGCAAGATTTCTATAGAGTATGAAAGCATTATAGATCTGAAGTTTTATAAAGACAAAAGGGCTTGGTGTGGTGGTTTCTGCCTTTAATTCTAGCACCTAGGATGTGGAGGCAGAATGACCAGGAGCACAGGGTCATCATAGACTTGCATAGAAGTGTGTTTCCTAGATCATCCTAATTCCAGTCGACTTGTCAATGAATATTAACCAACAAACTAATCTCATGTTGACTCAGTCTTGAAGAAAACTGTCCTAGAATTGAAGAGGTGTATATAAAACAGGAGCATTATAAAAAAGGGAACACAACTGTGATTCAGCTTACTGTAAGTAATCTATGGATCCCACCTACATTTTGTATTAATTAGATGATATCAACTATTTTATTACACTGCTAATAAATAAAATTATTTAGAAAACACAAAGTTGTCTAGTTAATGTCAGTCTAGGTCACCTGAGTCCCTCTATTTAGAAAAAAAAATCCAGTCAACCAAACAACCAGTCATCAAACAGAAGGATCTTTGAATGTTTCCATTTTTAATTATGATAATTCATTTCCTTCTTAATCATTTAATCTATTTTGGAAATATTTTCTTTATAAGCTTCTAGAATGTATTTGGCCCAAGAATATCTCTTCACTCTATAGAAAGCTTTTTTTTTTAATTTTCAAGAAGCTGTAGCAGGTTGTCAGAGTAAAAGGCCTTAGGTTGCTCAATTTAGCATGAGTGGGGAACAAGCAGGAACTGTGCTTATGACAGTCCTATTAACTTCTTCATCTTTCTACTGTATACATATTCTTGTGAACTTTATGGACACTACCCATGTTAAAAGGAGATAGTGAAATCAACAGGATTAGTTATGTCCAAAGGAATGGAAGCAGAGTATGCTGCAGAAGTTTAGAAGGTTTGTGGCATGGCCATACAAACCTGAGGCAGGAGGATTGTCATGAAGTTGAGGCTAGCTTGGGCTACATAGTATGTGATGGTCTCTGAAATCAACAACAAAAAGGCATAGAATTTGCAAATGAGATGGCATTCACTTGGGTCTTGAAGAAGTGTAGGAAGTATTTGCGTAAAGAACGAGAGAAAAATATCATAAAACCACTTGGGTAGGACCACAGGAAAAAATGTATTGCATATTGAAGAACTGAAGTGGTTCTCTATAACTGAAGTAGGATTTGAGGGTTGATTTCTGGAACTTGGTAGAAGTTAAAGATGATGGCAGGAATCAGTGGTAACAATTCCATGTGTTCTATTCAGGGGTGGGGCTTATTACATGAGTCCTGGGACAAGTTTGTGCTAAGCTGTGAAACTTTTGAGAGTTAGTTGATGTACAGAGAATGAGTTGTAGGAGAGGAAGGTAAGCTATTGTAAGACACCAGGTGAAATGCTGGGCAGATGCCCTGAGACAAGTCCTCTGCCTGTCTCAGAAAATTACCAAAAGAGGAAGTACAAATGTAGTTATGACTCTTCAGTGTTAATTTCTGACATTAGTTCCATCAGAATTTATTACTTCATTAATAAATTGTTGCTTATCCTGTGCACTTGTCAGGTACTGTTCTACCCACTTAGTGTAGTGGAAGACGAGAGCCTTGCGGACAGGAGGCCGCCTTGACTGAAGTGGTATTTTTCAGCTGGGATGGAGGTTACTGACAGTTTAACCTGCCTTTTTATAATGGGAACTAGAGAGTAAATAACCTGTTTCCTCCTTTATTACTCTGTCCCTTCCTTCCTTTTTCTTTGCTACTGAAGCTCTCAGTTGACTCAACCAAACAAGGAAAATAAAACAATTGTTTTAAAATGATGCCTTCTGTGCATATTCACATCCCAGAGCAAAAAGACGTGTAGCAGAAGATCAAAGTGTTAACTGGTAGGAGCAGACTCAAAATGACCTGTGCAATAGGCATCGTAGAGCTTCCCACCACCTAAAATGTTGAGAATTTCATGTTAGTACTGTGCTTACGTCGTTTTCACCCTTTCCTTCCCTTCCGAATCTTCCCTGTCCCTTCTACTCTTCCTCAATTGCCTGACCTCTTCCTTAATTGTTATTGCTGCAGGTACATATATAAAAATGTATTATTGCAGATTATATTTAATCTGCCAAGTCCATTTAGTGATGCTTGTGTGTACGAGTTCAGGGCTGATCACTGAGACTGGATAATGATTAGGAAATTCATCTCTGGAGAAAACTGATTATCTCTCCCTCGGCAGCTATTGATTGCCTTAGTTCTTCATCTAGAGGTGCGATTCTGTGAAATTTCTCCCACCTACAATGGCCTGTCAACTGGTGTTGTCATTATGTGGGTCTTGTCTAGGCAATCATATCACTGATATTTCATGGGTGCCGCTTTTCTGTCATGTCTAGAGGACACTATCTAGCAGGAGGTGTCCTCATCCTCTGCATCCACCCTTTTTTCTTAAATGTTCTCTGAGTCTTAGGTGATACCCACTTAGAATCCATTAATTTAGAATGAATATATATATATATATATATATATATATATATATGTGTGTGTGTGTGTGTGTGTGTGTATTTAAAGGCCTATTTGGGTTTACTGAACATGGATATTGATCCTTGAGCTTGACTTGTAAAGCATGTGATACATATGAAATATGGCCATAAAATAAAAAAAATGGAGATGGTAACAGACTGAAGTCAGGGTTTATAGAAGAACAAAGCTATATCTAAGAACCTTAATAGTTTGGTGAATTCTATACTTACTAATTTTACTTATTATTAGTGTAATAAAAATTGAGATTATTGATTTGTAAAAAAATGCATGCAGCATCCATTAATTACTGACTGAGTCACTGTCCTGGTTCCATACCTGCTCCCTTTCTCTGATAATTATTTAACCTCTAGGACAGTTTTACATCAGACTGACTCAATAATGCAACGTCCTGAAGGTTCCTCTTCATTGACAAACTGACTGAATTTAGAATCACCTGACAGACATACCTCTGGGTATGGGTATGTCTGTGAGTATTAACTAAGGAGAAAAGAGCCACTCTATATAGGGGAGGCATATAGCCCTAGTGGGCTGGGACACTGGAGTGGATAAAAATGGAAGTAGAAAGGAGGCTGAATGCCAGCATTCCCTGGTCTCTGCTTCTTGATCGGTGGAGTTATAAAAAAGTGATTTTAACCCACTGACATGCAGTTGCTCACTGGTCTTGCTGCCATGCCTTTCCCCTTGTGATGGACTGTATGCCCAAACTCGAAATCCACTCTTATGAGGTATTTCGTTGAAGAAATTCAAGTGGTAACTAATACAACAGTCATCCCAGTTCCCAAGATCAGTAGCTTTAGGTACGTATGCAACCAAAAAAGCAGCTCTTGATCTATAGGACTAAGTTTTAAGAAGTGAAACAAAAGTAAATTTTCACTAAAAAACGTGAGTACTTTTCTCCATCTGTTGTAAAAAGAAGCTTCTTTGATGAATGGTGAAAGGTATACTTGTCTGTAAATATGAGGATACATATTTAGAATAAAGTAAGAAGTTATGTTGGTCTAAGGATGTGGCAAAAGTAGGATTTTTGCAGAACTTGTCAAACACAGAAAATAAGTGTGTGGGAGATCCTTAACCCTAAACGACACATATTCAATGTAACCTCTACACATAGGATGAAAGCATTGTTCAACTGTCACCAGAGAAGTTTCCCATACAGCAGAGGGCAATTAACACGGAAACAAACACTTGGCTAATATGAAGAAAGCAAGATGCCAAAGAGTGCTTCTCCCTGATTGGGACACCTATTTCAAACCTCTGCCTCCCAAGCATCATGGGTCACTGTGGAAGAGGAGACAGAGAGATTGTAAAAGCCAGAGGAAGTGGATGACCACACGTCTGCCAAACAGAGTCTGCTAGACAGCTAGTCATTTACTCATGTGCACTCATGGAGTTGGTGATAGCATGCACAAATCTCATGCACGTTCAAACCAGAGAGAATCCCAGCATAGAAACAGGGAATTGGATAAGAAATCCCAACCCACTCTTTGGTAATTGATGGCTTCTGGGAGGGAGAAAGATGGTGTCTTACAGAGATGAGATTCTTGGTGGGCACAGTGAATGGACCTATATTGAAGGACATTTGCAGACACAAATCAGGCTCCATAGGTGCCTCAATAGATCTATCTATTGAGTGATAGGTAGGTATATACATGAGAGTACATTGAATTGTGAAGGTGAGGGGTAGAGGGAGAGGTGTGGACAGGGGAAGGGATACAAATACCATCAAATTATATTGTATGAAAACTGCAAAAAATTATAAAGAGCAATTAAAGGAGTATATATATATATATATATATATATATATATATATATAGAGAGAGAGAGAGAGAGAG
Source organism: Eospalax fontanierii (assembly GCA_035773235.1). Lineage (NCBI taxonomy): Eukaryota > Metazoa > Chordata > Mammalia > Rodentia > Spalacidae > Eospalax > Eospalax fontanierii. The sequence continues at coordinate 37,580,230 of CM069527.1, forward strand.
AGAGAGAGAGAAAGAGAGAGAGAGAGAGAAGGGGTAGATATTTACTGACAAGAATAAAAAAGATTTAAGTTGGTAGAAAGCTTTGAAAGATAACAGAGTCAGACAAAATGGTGTTTTCATGATGAGGAAGGGAAGAGAGCTTGTGGGAGGGCAGCAACAGGAAGTATAAACTAAGAAGAACAACTAAGGGAGGGAGAAATATTTTGGATATTATTTGTGAAACTTAATAAAATAAAACCTGCAATTCTAGGAGCTCAGATACAGCTCAATGACAGAGAAGATGCACAGAGTCCTGGGGTCCAACTCAGACACTACAAAACTTTCAGTTTTTGCTTTGTAATTTGATGAGCTTTACGCATGGATTTATTTCTTTACAAATAGGAAGGCCTTTTTATATATTACTGTTCAGTCTTATCCATTCAAAATGTTTTCTGTGCATTTTTCAGGTTTCAGTACTATTTTAAGTTGAAACATACATTTTTCTCAAATATTTTAATTTAAAATACTTTGCCCAGACGTTTAAAATTTGAAGTTCCTACAGAGTAGGCAGGATCTTCATTTTTCTCTGATGACTCATACTGTCAATTTCCTGAAAAATCTCAGTGAGTGCATAGTGAACAGTTGTGGACATCCAGAGAAGCTTCGATTAAATAAATATTCATTCAAAGCATGGCTTGAATCCCATTTTCAGGAGTAAGGAATGATTCAAGGAGCATAACTGTGTATTCTTCCATGCTGTATTCTACACACCCTCTCAGGCCACTCTTTACTGCTCTCCGTCCCTTTCTTCTGGCAGTAAAATCTGTGACTTCCTCAGCAGGTTTTCCAGTTGACTCTTCAGAAGTTGAGAGTCTTGCTGTTGGTCTGCTACTTGGAGCAAGCTTTGTGCCCATGGTACGAGTTTCCTTGCATTTCCCTTGACAATGGCACCATGGATTTGATGGTGATTTTTATTACCTTTTAACAAGATTTTGAAGATGTTTTTTCTAGAAGGGATATTATTTCCTTTAGAAGTTGGTTTTGAAAAAACTATAAAAATTATCCTATCAAGCAAAATAGAAAAAGCAGTCAATTATTTAATGAAAAAGATTCATAAAATATTATTATTTGTTCATTGAGCATATATACAAAAACTGGATTTATTAAATCAAGGATGGAATTCTTCCATTGTGGTTTTGTCATTTTATGCTTAAAAACACTGATCTTTAGTAACTGAGGATAGAGGACAGGTGATCAGTTATTTCCTGAACCATAACTTACAGTTGATATATATATTCCTGTCCTTTTTACAAGCTTCATGCAGTCTTAATTATATATCTCATTATGCTCAGAGGCACCAAAAGTAAAATGCTGGTATATAAATCAATGGTAAAATGAGGTTAAACTGTGTAATAAATTGTATCACAATTATGAGTTATTGAATATCTTCATTAAATAGCATGTAAACATTTTTATTGGTTACATTCACTTTTAGGTATAGGCATCTACAATCAAAGACACACATATTGCAAATTTGGCTAATTATTTGAGGAATTTAATTAAAATCAGTTTAAAAGATCATTCAGGATCATTCAGGTAAATGTGTGCTTGAGATATAAAAACCTGGAAAAAAAGTTTTTCACTCAACCAGATACAAGTCTAAGTTTAAAAATAGCTTTAAATTTAAATATTTTTTGGACCTAACAAAGAGCTGAAGTAAAAAGGCAGTCACATTACCAGTATCATATTTAAGTATAATCTTTCAAAGGAATAAGTCCCACGTACAGTTTCAAATGTGTATTAGAGTAGAGGGTGAGATCTTGCACAATGACATGCTTGTGAATTCAGGTGCATCTTTAAACAAATCCATAGAAGCAGAGTGTGGACAACAGTGAGAGAGGCCCTTACCTTGCTGTGCTGCCATCAAAAGGAGCACTCCGCACTCGGTCTCAGGCTTCTTTCCATAAATATCTGCAATACTCCCTGGAAATATTGAAGGTGATGATGATGGAGCTGGTAAAACTTTCCTCTATGGTATATTTCTGAAGAGGATTAGCCAGCACTAGGGAAAGGTTTTCAAACTACATTTTATCTATAATAATTCCATTAAAAGCTAAATCCCTTTGAAATATGGAGACACATGTAAATGAAAAGCAAAAAGGTGGGCAAAAGCTATCATTCTAACCCTCATGAAAGAAAGCATGAGCGGCTGTATTAATTTCACACAGAGTAGACTTCAAGACAAAGAAAGTTATCAGAGTTAACAGGGCATTGCAAAATGATAAAAAGACAGTTCTCCAACAAGACAAAGCCATCCTTAATGGGTATTACTGCACACCAAAGCATCAGGTTAGTGGCAAATGCTAACAGGACAATAAAGAGAAATAGGTGAACTGAGCACTGTGAGCCAAATTAAGCTCTTTATAGAGTTACTCAGATGAAAGCTGACAAAGTGGCTTAGTGAGTATGAAAAGCACTTGTTGCCAAACCTAACAACCTGAGTTCAATTTCTAGAACCTACGTGGTAGAGAGTGAGAGTGGGTTTCAGCAAGTTGTCCTCTGATCTCCACATCTGCTATGTGGCATGAATGTGCAATCTGTCCCAAATAAATAAATAAAAATGAGAATAAAAAGAAATTAAATCTTATTCAACTGAGTGAATTTGTTGTAGTAATAAAAATAGGATGATATAATGGGATACATACATATACATATACATATATATACATATATATATATATATATACATGTTTGGACCTATGTGCATACCCACATTTATGCATACTTATGTCTTCATCTAAAGCTCTTTCATTATCTTCATGTGTAGTGAATGGAAGAGTGGCAGATTCGGCCCAGCAGTCACTACCAATGGGATGCCCTAGATATCTCAGTCTCTTTTGCCACTAAAGGAAGTCAGATCAACAAATACCAGGTCTGAGATCAATAATGCAGTAGATGACACTAAAATTCCTTTTTGTTATGCAAAGAAAAAGTGTTCAAGCCAGACACAGAAAGCTACAACTCGTCAAAGTATAGAGAATAAGAGACTGCAGAAAGCATGTCCCTATATTAAAGCATGTCCTATATTAAAATTCAGCCACCCAGGGCTCAGAGAACATTTCAGAAGTCGGGGGGGGCAGAAAGATTGTCAAAGTCAGGGTTGCCAGCATGACCATAAGGAGTCCTCCAGGCTTAGAGAAATTTGCTCATGTGAACTTACAGTAATGGTAACAGCATGCATAAGACCCATGCAAATTCAATCACATAGAACTGGGTAAATGGGCAGGAGGCCCCAACCTTAGCAGAGAAACTATTGGCAGATGATCACCGTTAGGTAAGAGAGATGATCTTCTTAAAGGGAGTGGAGCTAGATACTCTGAACAGGTTCCGGTGGATGAACTCACACCGAGAGACAACTGGGCACACAAACTTGATTAGATATTCCTTAACATATAAAACACAATGAATGAAATATGTTTAAAATATATCGTATTATGTTCTCAAACGTTCAATAAAAATACACATTGAAAAAAGAATGCTCAATCCAGATCATGCACATAACAGAAAAGTAAGCCCTATTTTGAAAAGAAATAGAGCTTATTTGCCATTTCATAAATGAGTCAAGGGGATCCATTAATGGAAATAAGTTGAATCTAGAAAGGGAAAAATGACATTATCTCACTTGTATCTATAAAATTACATAGAGATGAGGGGCTGGGGCATGCTCAGTGGTTAAGAGCACTGGCTACTCTTTCAGAGGACCCAGGTTCATTTGGTAGACAGTGGTTAATACCCGTCTGTAACTCCTGTTCTAGGGGAATCCGACACTATTTTCCCTGGCATTGCATGATATGGGTGCACTTACATATATGCAGGCAATACAATCATGCACATAAAATAAAAATAGAAATAAATATTTTACATTTACATAGAAATGGACATTGTTACAGTGAGTCTCTGGGATGGCTGATAAAGAGGAAAGAGGGATATGCAGCAACAAACATGCAGCATGAATGAGTCCAGAGATCTACTGTGCATCCTCAGGACAGTCACTGATGACAGGATTCACACGAAATGGGGAGGGTTTTAGCTGCCCTGTCATAAACATCTAATGGGTAACTGTAGTGAAATGCTGAAAAAAAAAAACAACTTGTTTCATTATGCTACTATTTTAGCAATTTACATGCATTTCATAATATCATATTTTGTACCTTAAATAGACACAATAAAGGATATTTTACTTTGTTAATATTTTATTTATTATTTTTATGTATACAAGTGTCTTGCCTGCATGTATATTTGCACTGGTATCATGCAGTGCCCACAGAGCTCAGGAGAGGACATTGGATCCCCTTGAACTGGAGTTATGGGTAGTTGATAGTCATCCTGTGGGTACTGGAAATTGAATCAGGGTCTTCTGCAAGAGCAGCCAGTGCTCTTAAATGCTGAGCCATTCCTCCAGCCCCTGTAAAGCATATTTTACTAAAAGAAATGAAATGTTCCCTCCAGTTTTAGTATTTCTAAGACTTTTATCATGAAGTCATGTAGTATTTTTGTTCAAGGCCTTTTCTGCACCTATTGAGATAATCGTGTGATTTATATCTTTAAACCCATTCATGTGATTTATTACATGTATTGACTTTCAGATATTAACAATTCTTGCATCTCTGGGATAAAGCCAACTTAAAGATTATCATGAATGATATATTTATGATATATACTTGTGTTCAGCTTTCTAATATTTTATTTTATTGTTAATTTTTCATCTATGTTCATCAAGGATATTGGCCTATATTTTTCCTTTATTGTTCATTACTGTGTCTTTGTCTGGTTTTATATTAAAATAATAGTAGGTTCATAAGTGCTCCTTCTGTTTCTATTTTTTTAAATAATTTAAGCAGTATTGATTGTAGGTCTTCTTTGAATGCCAGAAAGAATTCTGCTCTGTGTCCATCTGGATCTGGGCTTTTTTACAGTCAGCAGATTATATACTACTGTTTCAGTCTCCTTGTTTGTTATGGGTATGTTTAAGTTGTTCACCTGTTCTTTGCTGGAGAGATCATAGACCCTAACCCTACAGGAGAAACTACTATTGATGATTTATTAAACTCGTATAAATTCCAACTGTATTCTAAATACTCTTATGCCCATAGATATGAGTAACTTTCGCTCCTCATCAAACCAGCTTCGTTTTGCAACAGAGGTTGCTATAGGCGTCTACAACTGGTCAAAATAAGTGACCACAGGAAACCCAACCCCAACTGGCACATCCATAATGCAATCCTTACACCTAAGACTCAGGGAACATTGCAGAAGAAGGAGCAGAAAAATTGTAAGAGCCAGAGGACCAGTATGCCTGCTACAAGATAGTATCTTCTAGACATGACTGAAAAGCTGCACCTGTGAAATTTCAGCAATATGATTGCTTAATCAAGACCTTTGTAATGATAGCATTTCAACAGGACTGGGAAAATTTCACAAGGTTCCAACCCTAGATGAAGAGCTAGAGGAAACCAATGGTTGTTGAGAGACTAATCCAATGGAGAAAAGACGCATCAGACCAACAGCTCACATTCAAGTATTAAATATGTTTCTGTGTGCGTGCCAGAGACTGACCCTAGGCCTTGTGCATACTTAGTGTGCCCTCTATCACTAAGCTGCCCCTTAAATTTTCTCTTAAATTTTCTCTTAAAACAGAATGACCAAGAAAAATTATTTTAATAAAATATGAGAAATCTAGATAATAATACCAAAATAAATCAGAAAACCAGTAGATAGCAATAGTAGCTAGAATCATAATCACTGGCTATTTGTTTTATTTTTTCTTTTTGATTGGGATCTCCCTGTAGCCACAGCAGGGCTGGAGCTCATGATGTTGCTCAGGATGACCTCGATATCACAGAGCTCCTCCTTCCGATAAACTCGAAGGCTGTGATTAAAGGCATGTGCCACCATATCCAGTTCCATAATCATTAATTAAAAAAAGTTTTCTGCAATGTTCTTCTCATTTCTACCTGCTAAAAACTCACTGATATTTCAAAACCTAAATGCAAAAATTATTATTCCTCCAAAATTTCTTCTAATTTCCCTGCTATAAATAAAATTTATTCTTACATGTTGAAATAACTTAAAACTGTAAAGAAGGAAAACTGGAAAATGTAAGCTTTGTGTTTTATTGCATGTGACTTATCCTAATTTTAAAAGACAAAGTGCATACTTAGTATGAATACTTGTTTTTTTTTTTTTCCCTAGGGAGATGTGTTTTCATAGAACTGGTTTGTTTTTAATTAACAGAAGGGAAATTTTACATTAAGTATAGTGATTCACTTTCAAGTTATAACAATAAACAAATGCAAATCAAAGAAGAAATTGTTTTAAGAAAAGACTATTGAGCCTAAAAGGATCATAACTAGAGACCTTAATAAAGATGAAATCTCCCACAAAATATGCTTGATTCTATTCTTTAGTTTAACTTGAAAGTGAATGCTGAGCTAGAGTAAAGTGCTTCTCCGTAATAATCAGAAACATTCTGTGACTGTGCAACTGAAACATTCCTGGCCAGTGGGTTCAAGTCAGTCAGATATGAAGTCCGAACTTGAAGAAAGAGAAATGACTCTTAAATGCTCTTGTCAACACTTTGTGTATGTTTGTTCAACTGGTGGACAAAGGCGTGAAAGACAGGCACAAATATAAATTCTCTTTTGCAGTCTAGAACTCATTGTTCAGTGTGAGTTTTGATACATACAACAAGGAAGATGACATGACAGTTGACAGAGTGATGGTATTGAGAGAAGAGAAGGCGCAGGAATGAAGCACACTTCCAGGCCGGACTCGGGGTCTGTGTGTGTGTGTGTGTGTGTGTGGGTGTGGGTGTGTGTGTGTGTGTCGGGGGGGTGCCAACTCCAAAGAGAATGAATATTTACCTTACTGTAGATGTGTTTATATAGATCTCAAAATTCTGAATTTAGGAGTTGGCAAGTAAGAACGAAAGATGGTGGTGCAGACAGACAAGGATGGGTGAATGCAACTTTCAGCACAAGGAGTTAAAACATAATTCTAGGTCTCTTCATTTTATTAAGAATCTTGAGCTTCTTTATTCATCCCCCAATTCTGAAATCAGGTCTTTGTAAGACAGAAAATAACTGGAGCGCCAAGATGGTGAAGTACTGGACTGCCATATGCACCTTAGGAGTGGAGGCAGCCTGACCACCCACATGCACCATACTCACACTGGCGGAGTGTAGACAAGCCAACCTGCCACCCATGCACCCCTGTGGCACCCACGGTTGGCGAACGGTCACCACTCAGTAGCTGTCAAGACATAACTGCAGTCCAAAACATTAGGAATCTGAGAAGTCTGTGTATTTCAGGAACTAAACGAGAGGACATTGATGTAAAGCTGTCGTGTGAAGCTATGAAACCTCCCAATTGCCACTCAGAGAATGTTGGATTGGAGGTGAGCTAATTGTTGATGATGAGGACCTTGCGTCTACTTTTTAACCACAGTAAAATCCTGTGGGGAATGGTCCACAGTGGCATCGTTGCATTGATTGGAGGCCTGGAAATAGCCGAAATGTAACCTGCATGCAAGGGCTGTGAACAGCTAACATTGATGTGTATAGCGAAGTGTTTCTGAGAAAACCAATAATCTCTACTGGACATTCCTAAGCAGTGTGTTTGAGAAACAGAAATTAAGAAAATCCCATTCCACAAAATCTGGCATATTCTGATCCAAACCACATAAAAAACAGAGTGGGTCCTTACTTCGGCATACCCCTGTGTGATGTGTATTGTGACAGATTTCTGAGGCCCCCAGCTCAGAGATGTTATGTAAGATGGATGGAGTTTTTCATTGTCTTATAGAAGACATGAAGGGAGTGCTGGGGGTCGGGAGAGGTGGAGTGAGGGCAGAGATGGGAGAAGGTCTGATGTAATCAAAATGCACTGTATGAAATTCTTCCATCACTAACATTTCATTTAAAAATGCGCTTGTGGGGCTGGAGAGAGACCTCAGCAGTTGAGAGCACTGGCTGATCATGAAGAGAACCTGGGTTCGATTCTCAGCACCCACACAGCAGCTAACAACTGTCTGTAACTCCAGTTCCAGAGGAATCGAATGCCTTCTGACCTCTGCCATCACAGCACAACTTTGCACACATATGGGCAGTATAGTCTTATAGTAAAATATAAATAAATAATTAAAAAATGCTCTTGTACATATCACCATTCTTTCTACTATCAGTGATTTCAAGTAACTCTATGTAAAATTAGTGAACAGCAACTTTAGTTCTAAAAGGGACACTGGTGTTTTATTATTAATTTTTAATTAGTGCTTCATATTTTATTTAATATTCATACATGCATATAATGTGTTTGGATCAAATCCACCCCAATACCCTTTCCTATGGATTGTGTGAGTGTATTTGTATGTGTTTTTGTGTGGTGTATGTATGTTTTCACATATGTATGTATGAGAGAGGGAGAGAAAAAGAGAGAGAGCACCTGTGTGCGTGTTTATGTGGAGGCTAGGGGTTGATGTTAAATGTCTTTCTCATCACTCTCTACTTTGCTTTTTTGGGACAAGGTCTCTCTCTGAATCTAGGGCTCATCAATTTCACTAGAGTGAAAAGCCAGTAAGCTTCAGAGATCTGCATGTCTGTTTCACCCCAGCATAAGAGGTTACAGATGCACCCTCCTTTGCTTGGTATTTTAAAAAGGGTTTAATTATTTGTATTTTCTAATAATTTGAAAATTTCATACAGATATACAATGTATCTTGGTCATATCCCATCTCCCATTCTTTGTCTCTTTTGGGGCCAGAGACCATTTAGAGTAACGGTTTGAGGATAATAAACTTATTGTAGCTGAGACTTTTTTTTTTTTTTATTTTGGTCTTTTTGAGTCAGGGTCTCCCTGTAGACCCAGCTAGCTTGGAACTCAGTATGTAGACCAGGCTGGCCTTGAACTCACAGAGAATTCCCTGACTCTGCCTCCTGAGTGCTGGGAATAAGGCATGTAACTACCACTACCACACCAGACTCTTAGACTTTAAAAAAAAAATCATGATCTGATCACTGTGTGTCTCCATATAACTTGATTTCTCTGTTTAACAATCCTTAAAACATTTAGAGGTTAATTTTCCATAAATGTACACACCTGTGACAATGGTCATTAGTGTTTCCCCATTAGTAAAAGACTGGGAAAATTATAACCCTATATGTTTAGCAAAACTAGTAGTTTCTTTCTCATTAGAAACTGACCTTTTGTTTTAGTCTATGGATCTCTGTCTGAAAGGTTGACTTTAGTATAAAAACAGAAAATTAAATTTTTGGAAAAATTGTTTTCAGGCTGTTGATCACTCATCACTCACTTCGTTTAATGGTATAGGTTGATTTATACCCTTGTTGGCTCTGTTTATTTGCGGACATCAGATTCCATTAAGCACCCCTAAGATAGCCAAGATAGCCTCAACACTCCATCACCCACCCCTTTTGACCTAGCTATTCATTATAAAATTAAGTTCACATGATTTATGGAGTGACACTATTATTTAGATATTACATCATTACTATTTTTAGGTCTGTGTCAATCATTTCAATTCTAGATCTCAATCTACAGGATAATGTCATAAAATTAAGTGAATGACACCTAAAAGCTCTAGTCTGACATGTCTGAAAATTTAGTTATTCATATACAAAATGAAAGTTATTAAAATAGAATGTCAATTACACAATTTTTATTATTTTATTTACACCAATTTAATGTATTACATATAGAACTACTCTTTAATATCCATTCTCTCCAATTATTTTGCATATAATGAATATGAATATATAACAGCCCCATTTATGAAAGTTAAAAAAATTGGAGAAAATAAATTGCAAATCAAGTGACTCATCTAAGGATAACAATTAATATTCAATTATTATTCCATTTCTACATAAGCTACAGGTTACTTGTATATTAAGCAAAATAAATAAAGTCATAATTGTAAGGTAGAAGGTAAAAATCATACTGCAGTTTATCAGAAGTAGAAAAACCGTTGCAACACATGCATTCTTATCAGAAAATTATAACTAACTTCAAGATACATTTTCTTTTTCTTTTCTTTATTATTATTTTATGTGTAGGAGTGTATTGCCTGCATGTAAGTGCACCCATGTGTGCTATGCCCACAGAGGCCAGAAGATAGCATCAGAGTTCCCTGGAACAGTAGTTATGAACTGTTGTTCGCCTCCATGTAGATGTTGGGAATCAAACCCTGATCATCTGCAAGAGCAGCCCATGCTCTTAACTGCTGAACAATCTCTCCATCTCCAGATGCATTTTCTATCAAGATGAAACATGAGAGACTTAGGACAAGGTATGAGTCATTCTAAGACCCTTAAGTCACAGCAGATCCTATATGTGAGAATGAGGGTTTAAAAAGAAACCACACTGATAGAAGGCAATGAGGGAGAGTAATCTTAAAAATGTGTAAAATAATCTTTGGAAAAATATTTTATTCTTCTCATCATGATTCTCTTTTGCTTTAATATAAGATCTTCTTGAGAACCTCTCTTGAGAACCTGTGAACATTATCACTGGCTTCATCACTGAACTGTGTTACTATAGAGCAGGAAACTTTATACTTGACCAGATGAGGCAGTTACATGCCCATGTGCAATAGTACGTTGTGCTATCACCTCCTGGGGCATTCTCTACCTAACATAGAAAATCAGGCACACCACCTGTCCTAATATGAAATAATGATTAAGAAACTGCTTCACAGACATGACCAAAGACCAATTTGATGGAGACAATTCCACAAATGAGGATCCTTTTTCCCAGGTAATTGTAATTTATGTCAAGTTGACAAAAACTACCAGCACACCCTAAAAAACAGAAATCAAAACTCATATTTAATCATAAAATATTTAATAGAATATGTCATTAAATCAATACCCTTGAATATTTTGGGAAATGCAGCTTCAATCACCATCATTGCCTGTAAATCTTCATGTTCCTAGCATTAATAGCTATGTTTATCTGAAATACACAAATGTACTGGTATAAATTCCTTCTGCTGAACTCTTTTCCTGATAATCCACTATCTTCATTCCTTCATGTGAAGGATTATAAGATCCATTTATTTTCAGAAACCATTTAATAAGTGAAGCTGGATCTTATAATTCTGGCTCCCTACAGACAAGAATTTAGGGGACTATTAATTAAAATTAAATAGTATAAAATCATATGTTATATTGAAGCAAGATTAACAAATACTCAAATTTTGACTTTTTTTTAAAGATAGAATTTCACTATGTTGCCCAGGCTGCCTTTGAGCTCATAATCCTCCAGCCTTAGCTTCTCATGTGCTGGGATTATAGGCATATGCCATTATCTCCACATCAAGCTTAATAATTTCTTAATAATTTTACATTTCATTGTTATCTATGTTCTTTAAGCATTTTCTTTGTTAAATTTGCATGTTAGAAATACAGTGGAGGCCTGGCGTGGTGGTGCATGTCATTAATCCCAGCGCTCAGGAGGCAGAGGCAGGAGAATCTCTGAGAATTCAAGGTCAGTCTGGTTTACATAGTGAGTTAAAGGGAGCATTCTTCCCATGGAAAATGATCAATGCTATAATCAGGAAAACCTCTTTCATCTTGAATTGCTGTTTATCTAAACTTTTCTAGCCTATGATTGTAGGTAATGCTACAAAAAAGCAAATTTTCTTTAGGATGGGAAACTATGTTTATCTTGTCAATATGAAAAGGGCAACATTTTTGTTTATGAAGCTTTTATTTCTTCAGATTTAGAATAAATATGGGATAAAGAAACAGTGTAAGTTAATTCTTCAACATTGCTAGGTGTCAGAATGAGCTACAACTGGTGCCGACTCCTCCTAGGTGGCTAGCTTTCATAGCATTGGACAGAGTTTTGTAAATCAGCAGGAAAGAAAAGTTAACAGTAGTCTTACCCAGCTGTGAACCCTGTGAGCTGCATTAATGGCAAGCATAGCAACATATGCCAATGGGTGTAATAGCGGCGTGGATGTTATGCAGGTAACCATTTACTTTCTGATTGCGTTGAAGCCTGCTCCACAGGAAGAAACAAATAGTATATATATATACCAAATACTATAAATCCAATTAAGAACCTACTGTGGGAGGCTCATAGGCCCCAGTGGCAAATGTACTACTATCTTGCTTAGTGGATGTAGTATCAAACTGCCCTCTAAAGACACACACACACACACACACACACACACACACACACACACACATCTTTATTTTATTTGTGCAAGTGTTATGCCTGTATGTATGTAAGTGCATGTATGTTGTGCAATGCCTACAGAGGTCAGACGAGGGCGTCAGAATCATAAATGGTTGTTAGATGCCATGTGGATGTTGAGTATTGAGCCTAGGTCTTCTCCAAGGGCAATTGGTGCCTTTAACCTCTGAGCCATCTCTCCAGCCCCAAGAGCTATATCTTTACTCATAGATTAGTAAAGCTCTCAGTTCTCATCAGAGAAGTTTCTACGTGTATTGGAAAGTTGCTAAGGCAGAAACTTCCAAAGGGTACAGAGAATATGTGTCTGTGGAGTGATTGGCCCTAAATGGGATATCTATATTACTCACCTTCTACCTAGGGCTCAAAGAACACCATCAAAGAGGAAGCAGAAAGACTATATTAGTCAGAAGTTAGAGAGGAATGGGGAAGAACAATATCTTTTAGACATCCATTACTTCATGGAGTTGTGGTTGCTTGCACATGACCCACAACCCTAGCTAAAGAGCTAGTGACAGTTGATAGCTGATAGGGGAGGAAGAGCCAGTTATTTAAGGGGCATGGCCCCTGGTAGGTCAATCATCCCAATATGCACACCTATGCATGTAAGGGCAGCAACGACAGGAGAAGTTGGACTCACTGGGATATATGAGAGTTGAGGAAAGTAGGAAAATGAGGGCAGCGTGGATGGGACCAGGGAGACTGGAGGTAATAATGACCAAAATATATTATGTGCATTTATTAAATTCCCAGAGATGAAAATATTAATCAATAAAAATAAAACATATTTTTAAAAGAAAAAAAATAGTTCCTCATAAATAAAACTTAAGTTTCTCTTGCTGTAACGAATCTAATGAAATTTGCAAAATTCTTTCATAATGTTTTCAGTTCTCGTTACTTTAGGTCACTGAATTTCAGATGAAGTTGGCCATCTTTTTCATATAACCTCCAGAGTATTTGTTTTTATGAGTAAATTTTCCTTGAGACACAATTTTTTAACAGTCCTCAGGTTCTTAGCTGATTAGCAAGATACTCTTATATTTGGTATTTTTTAAATTGATTTTTAGGTATGCAAGTATATATGTCCCTTATTCCGTATGTAATCCCCTAGAGTTTCTGGGAATTATCACCTTGGCACTTGGCTACCATATCTGAAATTTTGGTATAGGTAATAGGTAAAAAAAAAATTACTAAAAATAAATTGAGCATGTCTTTGCTAGTATTTGCATTAAACAGTCAGCTTCTAAAATGGACTAATAAGATAATAACTCATCAAGTGACACAGAAATAAAACCAAAAATAAACTCAAAAATAGAGACATAAAGCTTGATGTCCTGGGAAACAATTTACAGAGGTATTCTTCAAAGTGAAGAGGCGGTACTGAATGCTACATTCAAATAGCTTTGCAAGGGAATTATGTTGACACAATTTTGAAACAACTTTCCATTAGGAAACCAATTTCCACTTAAGAGAGGAAATCATGCTCTGCTTGATTGTTATAGTGAGAAGGATTAGCCTGTCAAATCATATGGATCTGTTTGAATGTGATATTTTTGTTTAGACAAATACTGAAAGTTATTTGAATGCAAAAAAACCCAATAATAAAGTTGTATTATGAAATAAGCTTCAAAGAGATCTTGGTTCTCTCATTCCTTTAAAATTGAGTTTGCAATGGTTGTCTTAATATATTTTAGAAACTACTATCTAAAAACATTTAATTCATATTGTTGATTTTAAAATTAAATTTTAATCATATAGAACAAAGGGAAAACATTTATTATCTATATGGGCATGTATATATTTCTATGAATTGTGTTTATCCATACCTTCCAGTAGTGCATGGGTTTATCTTCACAATCTTTGGTTTGATGTCATCATTTCATAGTGTGTAGGTAATTTGGGGAACCCAGTTGTGTTAATGGGAGAGATCTTCATTTTTGGATTCTTAACAAATGCAGTACTCTTCTGCTTGTCACCTCCTGTGTAGTTCTTGTCTCTAGCTCTGGTTCTAAATTAAACACTCAGTAAATATCTGCAGTGTAGATGAACAATTTCTTTTTGCCGTAGGAAAGTTTGATAGTTGTCTATTGTGATGAAATGACAATATAATAAGTTATTGAGTTAAATACAATAATTATTGAAATTGAATATTTCAATGCTTAAATAGATGACCTGAAGTTTTTATAGTAGTGAACTTATTATTTGAGTTCCTTGTTAATGCAATCCAGTACTGTCAGTATGAGATGTTTTAGACCTAGATAATATAAATTTGGAGAGTTCATTCAAACCTAGGGATTTTAGTTGGAAGTGAAGGGTTTGACAAAATATTGAGGTAGATTACACAGACACATGTACACACACATATACACACCACAGTAGTGTGTGTGTGTGCGCGTGCGTGCATGTGTGTATGAAGTCATTGTCATCACCAAGTTGGCATAAAAATAGATCAGTAATCCCAACTCTTACAGGCAGATCTCTGAGCTTGAGGCCAGCTTGGTCTACATAGTGAGTTATAGGCAGGCTGGGCCAGGAAGACCCTGTTAAAACAAACAAACAAAAACAACTCCCACCCTAAATCCCCCAAACAAACAAAATTAGTAAGATTAAGATTAGTCTCAGCTCTTTGAAGTGACTGTTTGTGCCCTTCTGTGCCATTCATATGTTGAAGATTAATGCTCAAGTGATAGTATGGGCATTGGGACCTTGGGAAGGCAGTTAGGCCATAAAGGTATATCCATTATGGACAAATTAATACCCTATAAAAAGAGGAGGAGACATGAGATTTTTCTGTTTGCCATGAGACATGTAGTTGCCTATGAACCAGAAAGTAGGGCTTCATCTACCCCTCTGTGGGATCTTTCTCATAGCAGTCAGAACTGAAGAAGACACTGGGAATGAGATCCTTAGGCACATTTTCCAGGTTCACTTGGAATCTGACAGGCCCTAGAAATATTTAAGAGGCTACATTTCTACTATTGAATCAGCATCAGAAGAATAATCTTATCTTGGATAATGAAGCATAGTCTAGATAGGGCTCTTGTTCTAAAAAAATTACAGCTTGGCTGGCATGCCTACAGCATTGCTGGGTTTCAGTACATATGACTATAGCACAGAGGGGCCAGGCATTTTACTCTCTCTGGTAATGGCTCTTTAAGTCACCATTTCCTGTGCTTTTCTCACTTTTTTTCTTCTTTATTAAAAAAAGCATCATCTATGGCCTGGAAAGGATTGTATGGACTAGCAGTGCTGGTTTTACTGCTTTGAAATCGGTAAGAAACACTGCATTGTTTTCCCTGGAGAGAGGGGGGTTGTCAGCTGTCATTCTTAGTACTTATGAAACCTACAGAAAGCTAGTAAAATTTTTTAAAGGAATAGGACTAAGCATCCAAATAACTTTGTAGGCTTGAGTGTTTGAATTTATCAAGAAATATATTATCATAGTATAAGCCAGGATTAAAGATCAGGAGACTTCAACTGTCGTCTCAGGATTGCTATTTGCCAGTAGTGTGGCTTTTTGGACTGAATATGTTTATTAGGACAAGGAGGCATTTAGAATACCAAGGACCTTTGCAGTCACACATTGTATAATTCTGCTATGTCCTTCACCAGTCTGTTTTTTAGATGAAGGATTCAAACCTGGATGGAAGTCTGCATCCTGAGTATTGCACTAGCTTTAAAATATATTTTGCTCCTACTTTAATAAAAGAGAGAGATATTATATGCATACTTTACTACAGCCACTAGACCTTATATCAACTTATTCTTGATAGTTTTATACCTAAAAGACAGCATATATCAAGGGGATGGCCCTCTCTGTAACTCTTGACATATTTTATACCATCACACCAATGCATTTTCAGTTACTTATGCCAATACTAAGGTGTTAGTCAAGGTTTTAAAGTGTCCTTGGTCGACTTAAGTGAAATGGAGTTTTCTGTACTTCCTAATATATTGTATTAGAAAATATGTATTTAAGGAAAAGAATTGTGGGTAAGTGATTGTAGTCAGTAATGAATAACTACGTCTTTCTATTGGTTATGGAAATAACTGCTTCATTTGTGTTTATATGAGTAAAATTAATTTAAAACTTTTGAAGATTTTTGTTTTCCACTGTTTTATCATAATACAGAGCAGAAAATAAAGTAAACTAGCTGAATATTGCACATTAAAGGATTTAGTGAAGTATGACTGTTCTATGAACTGTAGTTTGAATTAAGCTCCGTTGGTCCCAATAAATGTGTTATTCCTGTTGACACCATTTCTAATGAAGTAATTGCTATGCTTTGTAAGTCCTAGTTAGTCAAATATAGAAGTTTGTGTTCTATTCTGAAAGAATAATTTATAATCTTGCCAAAGAAAGATTTATTGTTCTCTCAGTAACAACTGAAGTTCATGTTCTCTCTTACCAATTCAAAAATTAAGGATTAAACTGTAGCTGTAATGCAATATATGCAGCAACTTGGGCAAATTCTCAAAACAGAATGCTAAACAAATGAAGCAAGTTCTATTTTCAGCCTATTTATTTCAAAGAACCTTACTCTGTAAAAGGATAGAAACTGGAATAATGAATCGCCTACGAGAGTCACAAGGAAAATTTCTAGAGTGGTAATAGCTATTGAGATCTTTTGTACTGTAGTTACACAGCTACAGTGTAAGTGTCAAAACAGTGATTTGTACCCTTCTTTGCATGGAAACTGCGCTTCAATAAAGGTGATCTGAAAAGATATCATTCTAAAATTTTATATTTACGTGCAAAAACATTAAAAGTTTAAATTAAAGGGCTGGAGAGATGGTTCGGTGCTTAAGGATTCTGACTATTCTTGCAGAAGATTTGGGTTTGAAGCCCAGCACCTACAAGGCAACTAACAACTAGTTTCAGGGTATCTGATGCTCTCTTCTAACCTCCACAGGCACTGCACAACATGGATGTACTTACACACGGGCAGGCATAACACTCATACACTTAAAATAAAAATAAGTAAAAGAAAAATCTAAAAATTAAAAAAAAAACTTTAAATTACAATGATAGGAGCTTCAGCATAGGATGATAGCAGCTTAAAGAAATCCTTGGTCTTTCTTCCCAATGGTACAATTAAAACAGAAATAACAATTTCTATAAATTGTTCAGTATTCTACAGTTTAGGAAAATATGAAAACTATTTTCTTTTTCTTTTTTCCCCTCTACTGGGATTGAACCCAGGATCTCATAAAAACACTTACTAAAGGGAATTTTCTGAATTAGTGTTGTGAGAATCTCAATTATTCAAGTTATAGACTGCCCCTCTGGCCCCGGCTCAAAAGACATTGTACATGAGTGTACCTAAGAACAGAGGACTTCTCCCAGATTCCACATTAGAATGACAGCATTATCTTGGAATGGAGCACCATTTCTCTTCCTCCACACCTACGTGCGTGGTTTAGAGGCTGCCTTCTACACAGAGTCATTGGAATGTCTAGGGCAGTCTTCCTCTATTCTCCTACTTTCAGCATG
Organism: Eospalax fontanierii; assembly: GCA_035773235.1. Lineage (NCBI taxonomy): Eukaryota > Metazoa > Chordata > Mammalia > Rodentia > Spalacidae > Eospalax > Eospalax fontanierii. The sequence continues at coordinate 37,597,976 of CM069527.1, forward strand.
AAAATTCTACCACATGTATGATGGGACCAGAACATTCTTTCCTGTCACTTGTGCAGAAGTTTATTCACAGGGTGGAGGTTCTATTTTGAAAGGCTGAAACCCTAGACCAGCAGAGATTCCCAACTTTACCCTACACCCCACTTGGAAATCAGAACTACCCTTTTGGGAGAAATGAGCATTTTGTCTACCTTTAGCTGCATACCCAGTGACAATGAGGTTCTCTTCAGAGGAAGAACTGGAGTTTAAGAAAAGAAAACTTTAGCCAGCTTGGGGGTGTATGCCTTTAATCCCAGAAAAGGCAGGAGGATTTCTGTGAGTTCAAGGCTAGCTTGATTTACATAATGAGTTCTAGGCCAGCTGGGGATACAGGGATATCTTGTCTCAAAAATATGAAAAAGAAAACAACAACAACAAAATACTTCATATCTCTTACCAACAAAACTTAGTTGATTTTAAATTGGAAAGAATATGAGAAAATTCAGTTTCAGAGCTATGAATCAAAACAATAAGGGTGCTGTCAGTAAGCATTTAAGTGGAAGCTGATAGGCCATGAGAGGATTAGGCCATGTAGAAGAACAATTAGAAGTTCAAGAGGAAGGACCAGATTAAGAGAAAGCTAACATGTGCTCTGCTCTAGTCAGAATAATTCTGAATGATTAGCTGAAAAATTATTCATGCAGTAGTCCAAGATTCAATGACATCAGACTATGGAGTTGTTTATGCTACAAAGCAGTGTTGTGAACAATCCAGTGATCAAATGATAAATAGTGGAAATAAGTGGCTGGGTGGGGGCCTTCGTCACAGAGAAAGCCACCTTAATATATAAATCAGGAAAAAACATGATCCAGGCATCCCAGTTAAGATCATTGTATTATAAAATGAATGTGCTTCCAATTCTGGATTAAAACTAATCCCAAATATGATAATATGAAGAGATGATTATCTGTAGAAAACAGACTCATGAATGTGATTAGATCTGTTATGAAAAATTTAACATTGCAAATCTAGAACCTTGAAACTCAAGAAATGAAAGCCAAACCAAGAAGACAAGAAGAAATAACAAAAATCAGAGCAGAAATTAATGAAAAAGAAGCAAAGAAAACAATACAAAGAGCTAATTCTTTGAAAAGATAAAGAAGATATACCCTTGTCCCAGTCAACCAAAAGAAACTAAAAACAACTTCAAATAAACAAAATCAGAAATAAAAGAAGAAACATTACAACAGAAAACAAAAGATTCAGACCATTACAAAGGAATACTTTAAAAACCTATATGCTATTAAATTTGAAAACCTGAAAGAAACGAGTGCATATCTAAAATCATGGGAATCGCCAAAGCTAAACCAAGAGGAGATCAACTACTTAAACAAACCCATAATATATAAGGAAATTGAAACAAAACATCCAGACCAAGAAAAGCCCAGGCCCAGATGGATTTAGAGCAAAATTCTACCAGACATTCAAAGAAGACCTATACTTCTTAAATTATTTAAAAAGACAGAAACAGAGGGAGATCTCCCGAATTCTTTCTGTGATGTCAGCATCACTCTAGTATCAAAACCAGTTAAAGATATAATCAAAAACGAAAACTACAGACCCATATCCTTAATGAACATGGATACAAAAATTCTCAACAAAATACTTGCAAACTCTGTACAAAAACACATCAAAAAGATTATCCACCATGATTAAGTAGGTTTTATTCAAGAGATGCAGGGGTAGTTCAATAAATGTCATAGGGCGCATAAATGGATTCAAAGACAAAAATGACATGGTCATCTCAATAGATACAGAAAAGGCCTTTGACAAAATTTAACACACATTTATGTTAAAAGTGTTAGAGAAAATTGGACTGGAGGGAACGTACCTCAACATAATTAAAGCTGTATATCAAAACACCACAGCTAACATCATTCTAAATGGAGAAAAACTAGAAGCATTCTTTTTAAAAACAGAAACCAGACAAGTGTCCACTGTCTCCAGTCCTTTTTATTATAGTGCTTGAAACTCTTGTTAGAGCAAGAAGGCAATAGAAAGAAGTTAAAGGAGTACTCCTTGGAAAAGATGAATTTTAACTTATCTCTTTTTGCAGATGATGTGATATTATATGTGAGATGTCCAAAAATTCACCCAAAACCTCCTAGAATGATTAACACTTTCAGTAAAGTGGCAGGTTACAAATTTAATCTACAAAAATCAGTAGCCTTTCTATATACCAATAAAAACCAGTTGGGGAAATTATACAAGGAAACTCTTCTGTTCTGGAGCAAAGATAGCATCTTCAGCAAATGATGCTGGCAAAACTGGAACAACACCTGTAGAAGAATGAAATTAGACCATTGTACAAAAGTCAACTCAAAATGGATCAAAGACCTCAATGTGAAACCTGAAACTGTGAGAAAGCATTGGCAGTAGTCTACAGGATACAGGTATAGGAAAGGACTTTGTAAATCAGACAATAGTTGCTTGGGAATTAAGGTCACCAATCAAAAAATGGGATCTCATTAAACTAAAAAGCTTCTGTATAGCAAAATAAACAACCAAGGAAGTGAAGAGAAAACCCATAGGGTGGGAGAAAATCTTTACCAGTGACATCACTGACAGGCTTAATATCCAGAATTAAAGAACTCAAGAAACAAAGAATCAAGAAAACAATTGTCCCAATTCAGAGATGGGCTAACTGTCTGAGCAAAGACTTTAATAATTAGGGAAACGCAAATTAAAACCACTTAAGATTTTATCTTACCCCAGCCAAATGTGCTAAGATCCAGTACAAATGATACCAAATGTTGGAGAGGAGGTGGGGGAAGAGGAATGCTCATTCACTACTGGTGGGATTGCAAATTCATGTAATCTGTGTGGAAAGCGGTTTGGAGAACTTTTAAATATCTACAACTTGCTATCCATATAAGTTGTGTGACCACCCAGCACATGGGGACGGTAGTATCTGGTTAGTTGGGAATTTTTCTGGAGCACATCCCATGCTGAGGGCTAGAAAACTCCAAAGAACTTATTCTGCTGACACTAAGCAGAATTTCAGCTCAACAGATAGCCTTTGTCAACTCCACTGAGGCAGAGTGCTTTGATCTGGCCTAATAATTCTGAACAAGAGGCTTAAGCACTGCTTTTCTTACCTAGAGAGTTAGCTCCATCAGACAACTTAGAGAGGAGAGGGAACAACAAGGGAGAAATATTGACTAATATAAGTTTTTAAATTTAAATTTTATTTTCCTTGTACACACACGTGTGTGTATCTTCACATTTGCATAAATATGTCTTTTTATTTTATTTCTACATCACTAGATTAGGCTTTTTGATTATTCTGTTTCTGCATCCATTCTATTCTATTTACTGTTTCTCTAACCTACAACCAATTCTCTCATTCACGCCTCTTTTTCTCTTTCTCCACTCCTTTACATTTCATTTCTTAATTATACTTTCCTGTAGCTTAAATAACATTGAATACTATTTATCTTAACATTAACCCAACTTCTTGTTTCCCTATCTTTATTGGAGCTGTAATCAAAGTATCCAATTACTTTTTATTGCATTTGAGTAGAGAATGTTTAAAAAATAGTGTTCTTTTACCTGGGGCTGGTGTTCCCCTGCATTAACCTTCTAAGTGGTGAGGCTGTTTTGAGTTGTATGGTAGAATTTCTTTACTCTTTTGTCTTTTCATCCTATCTTTAGCTGGAGAAGCCTTGCTTCCTCCCTTCTTTTAAACTGAAACCCCTTCTATTTGCTTTTACTTCCTCTACTTTCTCTGTTGTTCTAATACTAATTCTTGATCTTTTAAATATTATTTATTATCTTTATTTTATGTGCATGAATATATTGCCTAAATATGTCTAAGTGTACCATGTCATGCAATGCCCACAGAGGTCAGAAGACAGTGTTGGATTCTCTGGAACTGGGGTCATAGAGATGGCTGTTAACCACCATGTAGGTGCTGGGAACTGAACTCAGGCTCTCTGCATGAGCAGCGAGTTCTCTTAACCACTGGGTGACCTCTCCAGCTCCTAATCATTGATCTTAGCTTATTTTTGTCATTCTTTGTTTTAAACACTAATATATTAGTACACACACAAATCCTTGTTCCCTTATTTCCCAAAAGTTGTTGGAGTTGAAGGAGTGATTATTTTTAGTTGACTATTACTGTATCTTCATAGAAGGTCTATGCATCAATTGCTTTTTTAGCTAAAATTCTGATACTGGAAATCATGCCTGGTATCTTGGGCACTGAGGCTGAGGGTTTAATTACTGAGCAACAATCGCCAGTTAGTTCAGAGTACAGTAATGATAGCCCTTTTACAGCCTAGTTCCACTTAACATTGCAAATATTTCAACTGAAAGAATACAGTTTCCTATAAATCCACAGTGGTCATGACAGTATGCACAAGGCCAGCAGAAGCTAAAGTCAGACACAGTTCCAGCATGGTGAAGAGAGGTAGGTATGAAATCCCACTCTTAGCCAAGAAGCTAATGGCAAGTGATAGATAGCTGTTGCGAGGAAAGTCAGTTGTCTTTAAGGGTACGACAACCCTCAGTCATGCTTCAGTGGGTGGGCCTGAACCAAATAATATTTGGGCAACACAAATTGGACATGATGGACTTTAAAACATAAGAGGACCTGAAGTCAGTTTGAGTAGAGGGGTGGAATGAATCTGAGAGGAATGAGAAATGGGTGTATATGATCATAATATATTCTATGAAATTATCAAAGAGTTAATGATGATATTATAAAAATACATAAAAAATTCAACCAAACTGAGTGAAATGGCTCATGCTTTTAATCCAAGAATTCAGGAGGCAGAGACAGGCAGATCTCTGTGAGTTTGAGGCCAGTCTGGTCTATATAGTGAGTTCCAGGCCATTCAGAGTTCAATAGTGAAACCCTTATTCAAAATAAGTCAACTAGTACACTAATTTAATACATGTAAGTTCCACACAGAAACATAAGAAACATGAAAATTAAGGCAACTCAACTTGTCCATGTATTCTAAATTTCAGAGTAATGAAGTCCAATAAAAATGAACAACATGAAATTGCATAAAAGAATTTAAAAGAACTACTATAAGAATGCTCAATGAAATCAGAAGACACAAATAAACACCTGAATAAATGATACTACAAGCAAGTAGCTGAACAGAATGAAAGAGACAATATAGGATCTAAAAAACGAACTCACTAAAGATGCCCAGATACATACAGAAAATAAAAATTGAAAATGAAAAGCTCATTAGGCAAAAAACAATATACGAAACCCAAACTCAGTGAATATCTCACTAACAGAATGGAATAAGTGGAAAACACAATATCAGGACTTTAACACATGGTGATGAATTAGAACATACGAATACTGAGAGATAAAATAATAAGTAATAAGAAAGAATGAACAAATGAAACCTATGGGACATCACTAAAAAAAAAATACTAACCCTGAGCATAGAAGAAGGAACATAGATACAAGCTGAAGCATAAATGCATGTTAGCACAATCAATACAACAGAAAGTTCCTCAAAGCTAGGGGAAGATTTTTCAGTTTAGATACATGTGACATTTAAAGTGCCAAACAGAAAAGATCAGTAAAGAAATCCCCACTTCACACATCCTACATAAAGCACTAAGTGTACAGAACAAAGAAAGATTTTTGAAAGCTGCAGAAGAGAACACTGAGTCACAGAAGAAGTCAAAACTATAAGAATAAGAAATTTCTCAACAGAAATTCCAAAGTCCAGGAGAGGAAGGAATGATCTATTTCAATTTCTGAAAGAAAACACTTCCCAATCCAAATTACTACACACAATAAATCTAAACTGAACAATAAAAAGAAAATTATTCCATTTTAAACACAGACTAAATAGTTTTTTGAAGCTATAGAAGATATGTGAAGCAATCCTGTACACTAAAGAGAAACAAAGTATACCCATGAAGCCCCTGGAAGAACGAACTGCACTAGAGCAGCAGAAAAGCAAACAATGGTAAGAAGGCAACAAATGATAAGCCACAGAGTGACAGGAACGGAGAAACAGCATTTGATGATATCTACAAGTGTTAAAAGATATCAATTCCCCAATCAAAAGATAGGGATTAAAAAAAAAAAACAGTAGATGGTAGGGCTGGAAAAAATGGCTTAGCAATTAAGAGCACTTCATACCCTCCATTGTTTAGATCTTGGCACCCACACCAAGAGGCTAAGAACCATCTGTAACTCCAACTCTTAGAGTCCTGATGTCCTCTTCTGGCCTATGTAAGCACTTGAATGCACATATATGTGCATGCATACACATAGATACACATATGAACATTAATAAAAATAAGAACAACTCTTTTATAAAAACAATTCATCTGTTTCTTACCTGTGAGAAATATGTCTCTGGTAAAAATAAACACTGTGTTAGAATGAAAAGACAGTAAAAGGAAATCCAAGAAAATGGTGCTAGAAGGCAAGCAGGAGTAACTGTTAATACCCAACAAAGTAGATTTTAAGCTAAAATTCAAAGAAATAAAGCAAGTCACCTCATATTGCCAAAAGCACTAGTCCATCAGAAGGATACAAAAATTCTAAACATATAGACACCAAATAAGCAAGCATAAAACAAGCACTATAGAACATAAAGGCACAGATTGACCTCAACATGAGAATAATGGTGAATTTAATATTTCCCTCTCAACAAAAGAGAAGTCATTCAAGCCAAGCTCAAATAAAGGCACATCAGAATTAAATGGCATGATAGATCAAATTCATTCAACAGATATATACAGAATATTCCACTCAACCACTGATGAATACACAGTCTCAACTGCCCACGAAATTTTCTCCAAAATAAACAATATTGTAGAACAAAAGATGAGCCAAGAAGTTAACTTGCTGTATTATGTATGATCAAATGGAACAAAAGTTAAAAGTAACATCAAGAGAATCCACAGAAAGTTTAGAACTCACAAAGATTTGAATAACACAAAATCTAATGATAAATAGGACATTGAAGAAATTAGGAGAGAAGTTAAAAATAAATCCTAAGGCCTTGGATGTAAGAAGAGGAGGGGCTAAAAGTATTTAAACTGGGGGCACCAGGAGGCCAGCCCTTTTTCTCCCCTCCCCCATGGGCCATTTGGATCTGTTCACGGGGAAGTTACAAGATCCCAGTCATGTGGATTTACTAATGTAACTTGCAGAGGGGAGGGTGGGCACCTGTGTTCTGTAAGTAACCCCTTACCCATTGCTCTGTTAGTAAGCCCAAGTAAACTAGCTAGAATCTGTCTGTGAGTGGAGAAATTTGTGTGTTTGTTGCAAGGCCTGGGGAGACTCTTTTGGGTTGCAAGGCAGGGATAGAGAGGCAAGTTAAGTTGGTCTGCCTCTCCCAAAGAGAAATTTTAATAACAGATGCCCATCCTAAATGACACATCTACTCTGCAACATCTACACCCAAGGCTCAGGGAACAGAGGGCAGAGAGAATATTAATGCATCTTTCATCTCTCATGAGCAAAACTTACTTATGAAACAGGGGGTTAGCAGAGGAAAATGTAGAGAATAAATGACTCCATTCACGCCCCTAGATGGGACTCCTGTATTAAAGCTCAGCTACCCAGGGTTCAGGGACCATTGCAGAAAAGGGGACAGAAAAACTGTAGGAGCCAGGGTGGTGGCTTACCACAAGGAAACAGAGATTTCTTATATAAGGAACTTGCTTATATAAACTTACAGTAATAGTGACAACAGATCTAAGACCCATGCAAACTAAAACTCAGCACAGAAATGGGAAAATGAGTAAAAAGCACCAATAGGAATGTAGAGCTGACTCAGTAGTTAAGAGCACTGGTGGATGCTCTTACAGAGGACCTGGATTTAAATCCCAGTACCCACATGATGAATAACAACCACCTGTAACTCCAGTTCCAGGGAATCTGATGCTTTCTTTTGACCTCCATGGGCACTGAATGACATTGCTGCACTTACATACAGGTATAACAGTCATACATACAAAATGAATAGACAAACTATTTTGTATATATTTATTGAATTTTGGTTGATGATTATACACAATATCTTAATCATATTTATCCTCTCTCTCCCAGTCAGCACCCTAAGATGTCTACCCCCCCTGAATATCATGCATTCTGTCATTCATGTTGAGGTTTTTTGCATCAAGTTAGTGTTTCCAGACATCCTTTATCCTTTAGTGCAAATCCATCCACCAGGGTCTAGTCAGCCTATCTAGAGTCACCCCCTTAAAGAAGATCAGCTCTTCCTCACCCTCTGGTAACTAGGTGCCCAATAGTTCTCTGGCTGAGATTGGAGCCCGCTGTCCACTTCCATTGAAATCCCAAAGTTAACTAAGTTAGTATTGGCAACTGATCACTACTAAGTGAGGGAGAGTTGGTCTGCTTTAAGAGAGACACTAACAATGATGACTAGGCTCTAGTAGATGAACTCACATCAAGGGACATCTGGGGACACAAACTTGACTGGATAGATATTAACATATATGACAGAATGCATGAAATCTGTTGAGGGGGTTATGGAGAGAGGGTCTAATTATGATTATGATGTATTTCATGGAATACACAAAAATTAAATAAATTTAGGAAAAAAACTATCAGAGTGGTTTGTATAAGTTGAATAATTAAATTTAATAAAGGACTCAGAAATAAAGCCTCAAGTCTACAGTCATATGGTTTTTGAGAGAAGTTCTAAGAACACAGTAGGGAAAAGCTGATCTCTTTAATAAATGCTGCTAGGAAAGCTGGATAGCTACAGGAAACATGATAGTAGCTCCCACATACCCTGTGTAAAAATCAATTCAAAATGGAGCAAAGACTTCAAGGTAAGGTCTGTACTTTGAAACTAGTAGAGGAAAACACTTTGTGTTATAGGTATAGATAAGAAGATTTTAAATAAGACATCTATAGGTAAGGAAATAATATTAAAGATTCCAAATATGATTGTACAAATTAAATAGTTCCTTCACAGCAAAGGAAGCAGTAACCAGAGGGTAGGGGTTGCTTACAGATTGAGAGTATCTTTATCCTTTACTCATCTGGACAGGTAAAATATTCAGAGCACATAAATACAAATATTGGTCATTAAAAGGACAAGTAATCCAATCAATTATCCAACAATGGACAAAAAACCCTAACTGCCATTTTCTAATGAAGAAATACAACTGGCAAATAACTACATGAAAAAAGTTCAACATCCTTTGTCACCAGAGATTCTTGTTTACCTTGGTCAATATGACTACCATCAAGAAAACCAACCAACCAACCAACCAATGAACAATAAATGTTGGTAAAAATGAGAGGGTCAAAGGAAACCTCAGATACTGTTGGTGGGAATATAAATTAATGCTTCTAGTATGGAAATCAATATGGTGGTTTCTAGGAAGATGAACTGTTGAGTCATTATTTTATCGACCTGCATTGTTCTTTCATTCCATATGAATCAAAGGCAGCACAGAGATACCTGTGTACTTGTATTCATTTTAGCAGTGTTCACATTAGCCAAAATATGTATGTAATCAGTTTAACTGCTTATCAATGGATAAACGAACAAATGGAATGTGAGAATGTGACGTGCATATATACAATGGAATATTACTCAGTTATTTAGAAAAATAAAATTATGTCATCTGTAAGAAAATAGATGGAGCTGGAGATAATCATATTAATTAAAACAAGTCAAACTCAGGCAACGAATACATTTTTTTCCTATCTGGAATCTAGGAAATAGTCATAAATATAAGAGAGGACTTTTAGGGACTTAGAAGGGGGAAGACATGAAGGATAATTATGTTAATGGGATATGAATGCAATCAAATTATTTTATATATATATATATATGTGAAAATATCATAATGAAGCCACTGTTTTGTATAATTAAAATACATAGAAAATGCAACTATAGAAATAAATAATGGAAAATAACTAATGCCAATTCTTCTCAAGCTATTTGAAATAGTGGGAACCAGTTAAAATTCATTGCATGAAGGAAGCATTATCTCTTAATTAAAAGTAGACAAAACACAAAACAAACAAAAAGTATAAACCAATATCCTTGAAGAATAAAAAGGCAAAATTTCTTCTTACAATACTCAGACTCAGATCAAGTTCAATAGTACATCAAAATCATTATTTACTATGATCAGGTTGAATTTATCACAGAGATAGAGGGATGGTTTCACTTATCCAAGTGCATCAATAAAATGAAGTGCAGAACCATGATTATCTCAGTAGATACATAAAAGATATTTGATACAATTCAAAATTATTCATAATAGAAATATTTGAATTAAATTGGTTTGAATTATTCTTTCTTAACACCGCAAAGACTGTCTATGGTAAATTCACAGCTGATATCTTTCTGAATGAGGAAAAGCAAGTGTTTCTTTCATACTAGATCTGGAACTAGAAAGGGTTGTTCATTCTCACTGCCTTTATGCTATTTGGTACTAAGAATCTCTGGCAGAGCAATGGAAAGAATTAATAGGTTCATAAAAATAAGAAGAAAAGAATTCAGATTTTCCACATTTGCAGATATATAATAATATATACACAAAACTTAAATTCCATCAAAGAAAGTAGAAGAACTGGTAAATTCAGTAATGTTTGAGCTTATAAATCAACATGAAAAATCTGTAGCATTGTTCTACATCAAAAATAAATTGATAGCTCGATGTGGTGATGCATGTCTGCAGTTTATGATAAGTGGGAGACTGAGGAAAGAATATTGCTAGAGGGAAGGATTTAAGTCCACCAGGAGTAAAGGGAGAGAAAGAAAGAGAGAGGGAGAGGGAGAGAGAAGGGGAGAAAGAGAGGAGGGAATTAATACAGCAATCCTATCCACAATAATTACAAAATATATTAATTAGAAAAAAACTTTTTACCACTGAAGTAGAAAAGTCTCTATTGTAATGATTTCATCACATTTCTCAAATCCACTTATTCTATTTTGAGATATATAATACACTATTAATTATGGTCACAATACCAGAGCATTTACTCTTGATATCTAAATTTGTGCATAATTTATTTTTATGTGTATGAATGTTTTACCTTCATGCATGTAACTGCACCCATGAATGCAATCTCTGCAGAGGATGGAAGAGGGTGATGGAATCTCTGGAACTGGAGGTAAAATAGTTGTTAGCTGTCATGTGTGTGCTGGAAACTGAACCCAGGCCTTCTGCAAGCACTGAGCCACCTCTCCAGACCCCTCCCCCTCTTTTTCAATATTTTATTTTTATTTTATATGTATGAATTATTGCCTACATGCAGGTAGGTGTATCCATATGGTGAAGTGCTCTCAGGGGTCAAAAGAGCGTGTTGGATCCCCTGGAACTGGGATGGTTTTTAGTGACCATGTGGGTGCTGAAATTGAACCTGGATTCTCTGAGAGAACAGCCAGTGCTCTTAACGAATAAGCCATCTTTCCAGCCCTAAGACTCCCTGTCTTGATATTTTTTAAAAAATGCACTAGTAAGTAAACATATTCACATGTACAAGAAATAGTCACTGGAAATGAAGGAACAACAGTTTTGGTGTGGCTAGACGTGACAAATTATAACCATCATTTTATCTTAGTCATTGGACATTTTTCTTCAGGTGTCATGATTTGAGTATGAAAGCCATTTTCCTATTTTTAATGTAATGTTTTCATTGATTCTTTGAGGACTTCAAACATGGATACAATGTATTTTAATGTATTCACCATCACCCACCAACTTCTTGTTGCCCTCCTTATTTTCCTTATGTGAATAGAACTACGGATGGAAGGGGCACCTGACATTTCAGGTTGAGGACTGAGTAGATGGCGATCTGCTTCACATCAGACTAAATCCCACTCTTTCCTCAGCCCACAATGAGTGTGTGCTGTAATGACAATCTTCGTCCCCTAAAGGCATCCTGATTTATTCTTATTGACATGGAAAGACCTAGGAAAAGGAGGAGAAAGCGTCAAAGGAAGGATGGAATGAGAGAGGGGGGAAGAGAGAGAAAGAGGGAGAGAGAGAGAAACATAGAAAACTCAACTGGCCCCAGACAATGGAGTAAATTCAATACACCCACAGAACAGTAAAAGTGTAATATATTATCATTATTTCATCCAGAAGCTTTCCTATGACAAATCACAGAGGAAATACACTCTAAAAGTGCTGCATTCACTTGTTTTCTTACTAAAGAACTGTTCAGTATTGGCAGGACCCCAATATTACTTTAATTCTGACTGTTTTGCATCAAGACTCCTTTCATAGTGACCTTCTCATATATTTGGATTTTTTTAATTCTATTTTTTCATCCTTCATGAATTAATACTGTTTGATCTTTGACGGAAGAAATTTGGCTGAAGACTTTCAGAGTCCCAATTAAAGCCACTGTCCCGACAGATGCCTAGAGCTGTTCTGAACTTTTAAGGTCTAAGCAGTAGTAAGTTCTTTGCTAATAGAGTCTGTGTACTCACATAGTCAGTTTTCATTATTGTACTTATTCCAACTTTTCCCCTTTAGAATTTAACTTTCTTCCTATCTGCTCTCTTACGGAAATAAAATCATAGGTTAACAATACCCAAGTGTTCGGAAAGAAAATCCACATTAATGAACTTAGTAACTTTTGTTCTCTGTTGTGTGCACACAAACATTTGACAGCATATGTGGAAAAAATCATAGAGAAAATAATGTTGATGTGCTAGAAACTTTGATAAAATTATTGGGTTCTTATTGAATTTATTTGTAGAATTTTGTTGAATGGAATGGGCATGACTTTGAAATCCCTAGTATCCAATGATATAATAGTAATACTCTATGAATTTTCTTTGGAAAGTTTTTGCATACTGAGTTCCTTCTTTCCATGTACCCCCATGTTTGTTTTCCATTTTCCTGGCTCCTATGATTACATCAGGATATACACTCATAATAAGAATTTGGAACTAAGCTCCACAAAGGAGAATGGACATACATCACTTGTTTTTTTGAGTCTATGTTACTTCACTTAGTATAAGAGTTTCAAGTTCCATCCATTTACCTATGTCATGATTTATTTATTTATTTATTTTTAGCTGCTAAGTAGAATGCCAATGTGCAAATATACCACACTGAGAAATTCATAGACCTGGGATAGAACCTGGTGTTTTTATTTTTCTAAATAGTCATGTTGTCAAATTGTCTTTCAAATACTTAGGTTTATACCTATAGATTTAAGCTGCTCTCATGGCCATGCTGAGGGGATCAGTGAATACTGAGATATAGGGATTTGGAAATAGTCGGAGGAGCTAACTGAGGGGTGGATGTGATCATGTTTCATTATATACATGTATGAAATTCTGAAAGATAAAGAAAAATTAAAAAAAAATAGAGATTCTTATATGTAAGAAGTTTATTTTGATAATAGAGATGAGCTAATTATCCTGATGCAGTGACTACTTATTACATACACAGATTGAGATAGCATTGTTAAACCATGAATATTTATAATTACTGTGCATTTTCAAATTGTGCCAAATTAGATTCCTTGAAAGAAACAATCATATCACCCAAAATATGTCTTGGTTTTTGGGTATCAATCATAGGTATACCTACTCTGTTCTTGAGGAAATTCTGACCAATTTAAGAGCCAGAGCTAGGGAAGTTAATGGATTTGGGGTTTTAGCTAATAAAAAGTTTGTGTACTTGGATAAATTCTTTGCAGAACACTATTAAAAGCCCTTTGTATATCCAGGTCTGTAGACTAGGTAATGCATGTGCAGGCCAAACTGGAAAAATGCTACAGTGAATTTACAATGGGAATTAGGAATAGAGGAGAAATTCCGGAGTGAGTATAATTCTGTGGGGCAATGTAATTCAGGTCTAATCACAGTGCAGAGATCATGTGTCCCCTGGGCATATTAGAGAATAAAAAATTCATTGACTGAAGAGCTAGGACTAGTTCCTAGAACAAGGCCTACTGTCAACTCTCCTTCAGAAACCCATGCTATAGTCAGCTGTGTTGATTAATGCCTGTAATCCCAACACTTGGGAGGCAAAAGCAGGAGGTTTGTGATTCCAAAGTTAGTTGGGATGCCTAGTGAGACCCTAGCTCAGTAATCATAATCTTAATCATAATCATAATCATAATGATGATGCCAAGGTATGATAGTCACAGAAGTAGGAGTTGGTATCACAGTTTTGTGGCTGAGTCTTATGGAATGGAAGGACCTGTAAGATACCGTCCTAGCAACAGATCAGTGAAGATTGTGAAGCCAGGACTCTAAGCCTATACAAACCACCGTTTTCTATTATGATGCCAATTAGAAACAAAAGTGAAGTATCCTCAGAAGACAAACTATGCAGAATCTTCACAGTATATGATTCATAATGTCCTTTGTACAATAAAATTTTAAGATATTCAAGAAAACTGGAAAATACTTAAAAGTTTGAGAAAAATGGGTAGTTAAAACCAGGATTCTGACATGGTCCAGATTTGAAATTAATCAGCAAGAAAAGTAAAACAGGTATTTCACAGTTTTTAAATGACTTGAATTAATAATGGGATGTAGAGTTAATTGAATCTCAAAGTAGCAAGTAAAGTGATAGCAAATAGGCTAAATGGAAAAACAGTAGTTAGAAAGTACAATAAATAAAGCTAAAAAGTTATTGGATGAGTTTAAGAGGAGATTGGAGATAGAAGCAAAATAATCAGTTGATTTAAAGTCAGATGCAGAGATTGTCTACTGAATTAAAAAAGGGAACATACAAGATATGTTAAGAATTTTGTAAAGGTTGTGTCCAAGAACACTAACACATGATCCACCTATGGTACTTGGACATTTCCTTGTGCCTTGCTGTGGAGATTTGAAGGTTAATATTCGGAGGTGGTGCCTCTTACTGGCTCACATGGAGATAATGAAGGGGAATGTAGTGAGGATTATCCTTATTGTTCCCCTGGCATATTGTCTCATTTAGAAGATTTACTTATTTGTTTTATTACTAAATCCTATTTAGTTCTAACAAAAGTACTTCCAAATGTGTTTTCTTGGGTATACCCATTTTTCTTAGATCATAAGGCTATAAACATGCTGACAGTGATTTTCAGGTTCATTGCTAAGAGCTTTGATTCAAGGAAACAATCAGCATTTAATTTCGGAGGAAATTGGAAAATAAAATGGCCCATTGCATATAAAATATTTTAGCATGAGTACTGTAGCTGTGTTATGCATCAACATGTCCTCACCATAAGTTGAATGATCTGAGTACTGTTAGGCTTTGAAAAAGCACATAGAATTGTTTTTTGCTCTAAAAATTCCTAAATGCTTTTTGCGTACTCCAAAAGCACTTTCTACAGAGCTTTTAGTAACCAAACACTGATTTAAAGTTAGGAGTGACTGTAAATTTGTTATTATGCTCATTTCAAGCTTCTTTAAATATTTGGCCTCTGAGCACTTAATTTGTTGGTATAAATCACGAAGAATGGCGAGTCTATCCTCAGCCTCCTCAATTTGAAGCAAGTCTGTAACACTGACACATGCCAGTTCGTACTGCTGTGGAACAGACACATATTCTTTCAAAATTACATTCAGAGTTACTAATTGTTTTCTTTTTCAAAAAAATCTCCTGACAGATCTTATGTGTAACAGATTTGTGAGAACATTTAAGTATAAATAAATCTAATTGCTATTCAGTGGCAACATGAATTTTTCCCTAGATGTATAACTACTGTACTGAAAACATGTTGACAAACCTGCTTTCAAAATCAAATTGCAAGTGGAATTCAAGAAGCTGCAGGGCTTTCAAATATCTTGAGAAAGCAACTGCTTTCCCAAAAGAACATGCACTTAGAGTATGCAGTGTGCAAATTCAAGTTAACATTTGATTATTTCTCAAATGTCTCTCCTTTGCTCAGTGTCACACTCAATATAATATGAATCATTTAGATCACCAAACTATTAGGGATTGAAGAATCCAGTGGAAATGTCTGAAGAAAGCAGTTACTAAGTATGGTGATGAACCCCCCCGACCAATGTTTTGAATTATGGGCGTCAGCTGGTGGAGTTCTTTCATAGACTACAGAGCTACAGAGCCTTTCGAATGTAGGATCACTAGGGGTCTTTGAAAGGTCTATCAGTCCTTGGTTCCAGTTTGCTCTCTCTGTTTCCTAGCTTGCTCACACTTCCACTGTCAGAAAAGGAGCCTTCCACCCTGTCTTCCAGGCTATGATGGACTGCAGCCAGCCCTTTGAGCATGGGGTAAAATAAATTTTTCTTCTAAAAAGTTGTTTTGGTCACATGCTTTTTCACAGTAATGTGAAAGTAACTAAAGTAACTAATATGCTAAGTAATTCTCCAAAGTTTGTTTTAAAAGCACCCCTCTCCACAACAGTATTTGCTTTATTTTGCCTGAGTTGCAAATTAAAGCAAAATAACATTATATTATCTTTAAAAAAGTTTTTTTTCTTTTAAAAAAGCTTATTAATTAATTAATTTATGTAATGCATGTGTGTGTGTGTGTGTGCCTGAGTGTCTGTATGTGCACCATATGCAAACTGGGGCCGGTGGAGGGAAGAAAGTATTTGGTATCCTGGAACTGTAATTACATACAATTACCACCAATGAGGATGCTCAGAAATGAGTCTGAGTCCTCTGCAGAAGCAGCAAGTGCTCCTAACTGCTCAGCCATCTCACCAACACATTCTTTCTTTTTTTATCCATAAGATACATGAATGGGGCTTTAGTTAAGGTACATCACACTTCTGGACTGTACTGTGTTTAAGTAACTCAACACTTACCCTTTCTCTTCATGGCCCTTCTCCTTCCCTTTGGGATTTCTCAGATCCCGTCCCACTCTTCCTGGACACTCTCCAGTTACTCAATGAGGCCCTGAGGATCCAGGTAGGCTGTCTGTACCCTCCAGGTCCTCTTTATTCTGGTCACCCCATAGCTTCTCAGGTGAATTCCAGGGACAGGCATCTCCTTCTGGGTTCTTTGTGACTTACCAGATCCCAGTCAAGTTCCTATCAGGGACTCCTCCAACTGCAGGGAGACTTTGTTCCCTATTCTCTTCAGGACTTATTAGAATCTTAACAGCTGTCTGCCTGGGACTCTCTAGTTGTTCCACCCAGCCTTGAGATACATGATGAGTCAACACTGCCCTGGGGAAATCTATTCCAAGCTCCCTGACCAAGCAGACACCAGAGTGGAGCTGTCAAGTGAAGACCTAGGATAGAAGCTGTAGCCCTGACTACCAAACAGAAGATATTGACATCCCAACCTGCCGTGAACTAGCCCCTTCCTGAATATTATAACACTGCTTCTTTTGGAAAAGAGAGAAAGGTCCATTATTGGTTCTTTTCTCCAAAGCTAACAGAATTGTCATAGGATTTGTAATCACGTGCAAGAAAACTGCTTCATGCTTACCTAATTTCTGGTTTTGTCCATATGACTTACAGGTGGATACTGGAGAAAAGACCCAGGGAAAGAGAATAGGGGAGATGTGATAGGAGTGGTGGGGAGGTCACAGAAACTACTTGCACAATTCTTGATTTCAAGGACTATGAAAAATAATTTTATGATGTTGTGCCACAGTAGTCAAATTAAACAGTTGCAGTGGGATTTCTAGAGCCTACCCTGGACCAGAGAGAGGAGTCACAGACACAGGAAGGGGTTATATCCTGTCCCTTTTCTGATCATATTTAGTCTATACATTAGGCCAGAGTTAAAGGTTTTAGCATCTTGGCAAATTTCATTGAGTTATCATTTGAAAGGATCATGATCTGATCAAATTGTAGTGAAAGAGTGCGGCAAGTTAATAGTATTCTATCATGGATCGTATTATATTGACAAATTATCTGCTCTTTTCCATTTGCCTTTACTCTTGCCTTGAAATATACTTTCTTCCCCTATTATCAGGCCAGGACAGGTGACTTAAGTCTCCATAGATTATGAGTAGATTTAGGAAGAATCTTGGAACATGTGTAGTTGCTTCTTTGTCCCCTTTTCTTGCCCTTATGAATGGTTGATCAATATTTACTATATAGGGAATGACTTTTTGCATAAATCCTTCAAGACATATCAGACATATTTTTCCCATTCACCTCCGAACTACATCTAATTTGAACCCTAGTGAAATTTCATGGTCATGAACCAATAAACAGTGAGCATTGTGACCGAAGTCAAAGTTGATAAAAGTGACATTAATACAATCCATTCTAGAGAATTAGTGAATCTACTTAACAAGAATCAGATTACAGAGAGAAAACAGGGAGTATCTTAAGTTAGGAGCAAGAAAAAGCATAGAGATTTTGATCTTAGGGAAAGAGAAGAGTAACAGGATCTGGATGCCTTGGAAAATAGTATGAAATGCCAATAGAATGTTGCTTTCTTATGTATTCATTTATACAGAATTGATGGCGCACCATTAAAGAATGAAGCATTGCATTATGTACTGAAAATATAAAGAAAGGCTTCAGTGCCCAGTGGTGTGTGTGTGTGTGTGTGTACACCTGAGTGCACATACATGTACAGGTATATACATGGGGAGGTCAGATGTCAATGTCTGGTGTCTTTCTCAATGCCTCCTCACTTTACTTCTTGAGACAAGATTTCTAACTAATTTTGGAACTTGCTGATTAAGTAGACTGCTTCTACACCAAGCCACAGAGTTCTTCCCATCTCGTTTTCCGTAGTGCTGTGGTTACAATTGTTGCCAGCCTCACTCAGTTTTCTCACATGTGTGCTGACAGCCAAACTCAGGACTTCATGCTTGTGTGGCAAGCAATTTGCTTACGGAGCCATCTCTCCAATATCAGTCTGCTTTTAAAAATTTCACAATCAAACGAAGAGTGCAGGGCTGAAACTGAAAATTTTCTTAGGTGTATGGAGAAGCATAAAGGAAGTACAGATTCGAAAATTATCAAATTCGGTTGGGAGCTTGTAGAAAGTAATAATCTGGACTGCGTTTTGAAGGTTGAATAGCAATTTTAGTGGCAGAGAGGAAGGTGAGAACACATTACAGCACACAAAATAATATGTATTGTTTAGGACAAACTATAAACTACAGCTCGGCTAGAATGTTAAGAGTTAGATTGGAGTGTTTGGTCAGATGAGATTAAAATGAATTGCTGAAGGTGAACCTAAGGAGAGCTTTTTATGCCAAACTAAATAACTTGGTGTTTACTCTAGGTAATAAAATTTCATTGGGATGGATTTTAATCAGGGGAGACAGATGATCTGATTTTCATTTTAGAAAGATCACTTTGGTAGCTCTTAAAGGGTCAGTTGTAAAGGGCCAAGGTTAGAACCAGCAGAGATTCGTTAGAAACTCCTTCACGTAATTTTCCAAATTATTTTCTGTAATAGATGGGATCACATTTTAGATACAGTTTAAATAAGGATGATGTAATTCAAATATGACAAAAATCACTTTAGAAAGCTGTTTAGCTCCACTGCATTTTCAACACATAGTCCAACAGAAACATTTTTTTAACCTAGCTTTGGATAGATCACTTTTCTTCCTGTGAGCATCAGACAAGAAGCTGCCTTATGCATCTTCAGTGCTTTAAATATTCATCCTGGTGAGGCACTTACACGGAGAGAACTCCCCTGGAATTTAGAACAGCTGAGAGAACCATAATTTGTTTCTCTTAAGTTTGTGATAGAAGTGATGATCCTTGAGAGAACCAGGGTTTATTGCCTTCCCCAATTCTTAAATTTTTCTCTCTTGTCTTCTGTTTTTTTTTTTTGTCTTTTCTTCTCAAAGTTCATTAATGGAAATACATATCTGACAAGATTCTGAAAGTATTAGGAGATAAGTTCTATTTCTATTTTGTCTTTTTGAGTCAGCGTCTTCCTATATCCCCAGCTGGCCTAGATCTTGCTATATAGACCAGACTGGTCTCGAACTCACAGAGATCTGCCTGCCTCTGCCTCCCAAGTGCTGGAATTAAAGACATGTTCCTCCAGGCCTGGCAGAGTGAGATACCATAACCTAAAACATTTCCAGAATTAGCCATTAGGCCTCAGGAGCACAGGCAATGAAAATAAGCATAACCAAATCAAATTGCATCAAATTATATCACTTCTGCTCAGAAAAGGAAATAGTCATTAGAGTGAAGAGACAGACTACAGAATTGGAGAAAGATTTTCTTTCTTCTAAATTATACATCTGATAAAATATTAATATCCAGAATATATAACTAAATTAAAACATCTCAGTGATTTAAAAAGTCTGATTAAAACTCACAGAACATTTCAATAAAAAATTCTCAAAAGAAAGCACTTTAAGGGACAGCATATATATATGAAAATGTATTCAATATGTTCAATGATTAGGTACATTCAAATAAAAACTAGAATTCTGTATAATCTTATAAATAATATATGCTAGGAAGACTATGGTGAGAGAGGAATTTTTGCCTATTGTTGGTGAGACTATACATTAATATAGCTGTATGGAAAGTAGTATGGGAGTTTCTAAGGACACTAAAAATTGAATTAGCATATGAACATGGATCCTACCACCGGATATATGAGGAGGAAAAGACGTAAGCACATTTTTGAAACATCTACATACCCATGTTTATGTATTTGTGTTCACAATAGGTAGCATTTGGAATTTGTGTGTCCCTTAAGTGATAAGTGGATAAATAATGTGATATATATGTAAATAAATGCTATTCATCTGTGAATGCATAAAATGCTGTCTTTGGGGAGAATGGGAATGGACTTTGAGCATATTATGTTAAGTGAGCAAAGCAAGACTTTGCAAGGCAAATACTGTATAGTCTTACACAGATAATCTAGTGGTTGAGAACACTGAAGTAGAAAGACAACAAATTGTTACTGGAAAGTTTGAAAGGAAATGTGGGAGTGGGGGGTTTGGGGAGTGGGAGATGGGGGAGTGGGGCGGGGGTGCATAGCTTCTTTGTTGACTGATATAACTGTAAGCATAGGGAGGAGTAAGTATTCTAGTTGGGCAGCAGGGTGACTGAGGTTAACAATAATAGGTTATATTTTCTAAAACAGAGGAAAGTCTCCTAACAGCTGTCATCATGAAGAAATCATAGGGGAGCTATGTATGCCAATTACTCTGATTAGTTTAATGTCCATAAATAAAATCATTGCACTATATTCATAAAACATGCACACTTACAATGCTGATAAAATTAATTTGAATTGAAGATTACTCACAAAAACCTTCTGGTTTTGACTTTGGAAATCTGGAAGATCTATGAAATTAAAGGCTGTTTGTCTTAGGCAAGATTCTTTTTCTACTGACTCATAAGCACTACATAAATAAAGATTTTATAGCCTTCCGGCTTTGCTTCTGCTACTATGAACATGTGTTTAAAAAGTCTGTAATCCTTTACAATTTTAATGCACTGGTAACATTGGCATGTGCACCTCTTGTTGAATTATCGGAAAGGAAATATTTCCCTGTTGTCAATGAAAAGACTGAGAGTTTGTATCGACGGAGTGGAACTAGAAATCATTTGTAATGACTACTTTCAGATTTGTTTGGAATGTTGCTGCACCTCAGATTATGCACCTGTCTTTCACTCTTGCTCACCTTAGAATTTTGATATCAGGAAGAGCTCAGACTCTTTTCATTAGTCTGAAGGACTTCATTCTAGTGGTCTGGCCTATGGCCCATGGATCACACATGTCCCAGGGATAACTATAAATGTCACCTATGAAAACTTTAAGTCACAATTTTAAAAAGTTGGCCACCTCTGACTCTAGATGAATCTTTGTGAAAATTAAGACATGGTTTTCCTTTGAGTATAGACAGATTCTCTCACAAACATGATCGTCTGGTACATGTTTGTGTGTTCTATACAGTCATCTCCGAGTTTCTTCCTTAGGAGGCAAACTTATGCCTGAGTGCTTTGCCAGAGGATTCCAAAGTGCTTAGAAATGGACTACTTTACTCCTCAACACATCAAACAAAATAATAAAAGCATTTGCTCTTATTTCTGCTTAATAACCACTTTTGCTTATGTCTAACAGGATTTGTATTTTCTTCTACATAAGTTTTTGATTTTTTAAAGGGACAAGAGCAGTGTTTTTTTTTAATGTAATAATATACTTCATTGATTGTAATATTTCCCAAACATGGAAAATTCTTTTTATAGGTCATAATGAGATATAGAGAACTGAATAATAAAAAACAACTATGTTTTATACAAATTTTATGATTCCATTATTGAGCTTTTCTTCAGAAAATTGTCCCTCTTCATTTTCTTTTTAAAATATATTATTTATTTTTATTTTATGTGTATGTACATATTATCTGAATAGATGTAACTGTGTTTGTATTATATAATGCCCATGGAGGTGAGCAGAGGGCATTGGTTCCCCTGGAACTGGAATTAGGACAGTTTTTGGCCGCCATGTGGATGCTGAAAATTGAACCCAGGTCCTCTGTAAGAGTAGCCAGTGCTCTTAACTGCTGAGTCATGTATCCAGCCATCCCCCTTTCATTTTCTGTAAACACTTTTCTGTGTGTATCTTTTGCATATCTCTGCCTTGTTCAAACAGTTAATGTAATTCATAGATTTGGATACAGTATACCTGAGGGCCATTCACACCAAAACAGGCTTAGAAATATGTCACCAATTATTTTGTTTCTCAAATTTGCTTGAAATTTGGTGGTAATTATCTCTAAGGAGCAACTTGTTATTTCCTTCATTAAGAATCTTCGGGTTGCTTGAGTAGCAATCAGTAGTGAACAGACATCAGTAGGGTGAATAATCTCACATGCAGCAAGAGAACATCATTCGTTTTTAAAATCAGTAGCAATTTGGAATAGATACCACTCAGCTCTATTACAGATGTTAAAATATGGATACTCTGAGGGCAACATGCTGATAAATTTTGTTAAGCTTGACCTTAAATTTTTAAGCCAAATCACAATTGCCTTATCATGAAAGCCATTACACACTGAAAAGACATATATTAAAATTAATACATAAAATATCCCAGTGCATCACAAACAGACATAACTCAACAATCTAGGAGTGTAATAAGATCCATGTCAATGCACAAGACAATATTATACTTTTGAATACTATTTTTTTCAAGATTTATTTGTTTTTGAGGGTGTCACATACAAATACTCTATTTTCATCTTTTCTACCTCTTCCTCTTCCCCTTCCAATTCCTCCCATATACCTTGACACTCAATTTCTTGTCTTGCTCTTTTATTGTTACTTTTAATTATACATATGTTTGTATAGACATATAGATATATAAAATGTACCGAGTCCTTTTATTGATGCTCCTGTGTACATGTGTCAAGGGCTGACCACTTGGGATTAGATAAACCTATCAGGGATCTCATCTCTGGAGAGAGCTGATTTTCCCTCCCTCAGAATCTATCTTGTGTGGTGTCTACACACAATAAATATGATACTCTCCCTCAGGCAGCAGTAAGTAATCAATTTCCAACATTTCCTATGCTAGGCCTGGACTTTCCCTTGCTCTACTCTGGGCCCGTCTCTGATCAGACTGACATAGGTCACGTGCTCCACGCCACCACTACCACAAGTTACGTGAGCTTCCAGTGGCCTAAAAGCCTCTGTTTCCTTATGTTCATGCACAAACCCTGTCTCTTACATTTTTTTCTGCCCCCTCTTTTGCAATGGTCCTTGAGCCTTGAGTGGGCAAGGTTTAATATAGGAGTCCTATCCAAGGACACAAACTCTGTCGTCTTTTATTCTTTGAGACTTAGCCAGTTGTGGCCTGTGTGCATCACATTCTGTTGTGTAAGGGAACTTCGCTGGTGAGAGTTGAGGGATGCACTAGTATTCTTTCTGCCCCTGTTCCACTATGTTCCATGAAACGTAGGTGCAGATTCCATTGTAGATATGTCACTTAGGGCTGACTGTCTCTCAGACATGTAGTCTTTGTGTGTGACCAGTTGTAGAATTCTGCAGTAGCCTCCATCGATTGCAAAAAGCAGCTTGTTTGATGAGTAGTGTACAGTTTACTTTGTTGGTAAATATAAGGATCTATATTTAGCATATGGCAAGAAATTTCATTTGTCTAGAGATGTGACAGAGACAGGGTTTTCTCTAGGATCTATGACCTCTCCAACCATGTATTTGGCTATAATTACAGTGCCTCCCAAGAGTTAACTTCCATTTGAGATGTCTTTAAGTCCAATTAGATAGCTGTTGATTTCTACTGTAGACTATTTTTCTTTTATAAGCATGTTTTGACAAATTTTTTTTCATTATATACATGTACATATATATATATGTAAGAAAATATATTAGGAACATATTTCATTTAGTAAACATATGAAAGCAATAATTCTCAAACATAGAAAATCTTTCTTGTATACCATGAGATATAAATCATACATAAATAATGAATGTGGTATTGAGATATTACTTTGTAAGTGAAAGACCAAAACAAAAAGCATTTGCTTCCTGATAGTTTTATCTTTCTTTGTTTCTTCCTTTCTTTCTTCCTTCCTTCCTTCCTTCCTTCCTTTCTTTCTTTCTTTCTTTCATCTCTTTATTTATTTATTTAGTTTTTGTGAGACAGAGTCTCCCTGTAGCTCCAACTGGCCTGGAACTCACTGTGTAGACGAGGCTAACCTTGAACTCACAGAAATCCTCCTGCCCTGCCTCCCAAGTGATTGGGAGGCAAGGTGTGCAACTTGTTTTTATATTTCTTACTTTTCAGCATCTGCAATCATGAATTAAATAAGAGAGCAAAGTCTTTGTTGTAGTTATCTAATGATTTCTAACGTCCAAAATGGTGTCACTGACCTCTGAGAACTAACCCACTGTGAGGTGATTTTCATTTCCATTCTAAAAAAAGATATTAAAAATAGACAACATAGGAATTCATTTGAATGTTTATAGAAAAGGGATAGTGTGGCTTGAAACATTAATTTTGGATAAAAATAGCATGTGAACAGTAGACATTTTCAGAAGAAAACATTTTAATGACCAATAAGCTTATGGAAAAGCCTCAGCTTTACTAAATCGGCCCTGAAGAACAAATGTAATTTACAAGAAGATATAATTTCCCCATCCACTAAGAATGTTTGTTATAAAAAGACAAAAGTTGAATAGTCTGTCAGGGATCTGGCGAAAAGAGAACCCTTGCACCCTGTTGGTGGGAATAATGCAAGCTAGTATAACCATTATGGAAAGTAATATAGAGTTCCCTGCAAAAAAAAACTCAAAATGGAACTATGGGATCTACCAACTCCACGCCTGGGTGTGTACACAAAGGAAATGAACCCAGTACATGAAGAGACAGTTTCATTCACAAGTGTATTCACAAGGTTCAAGATAAAGAATCGTACCAAGTGCCCGTTGGCACTGCCATCATTTTCTAATTAATTAGGAATGACATAGTGACCAGGAATATCATGATGCCATTGTTGGGTATAATGTAAGGTGGGCCTAGCCAGACCACCCACTAGGAGGAATAGAGGAATGACTCCTGTGGGTGTGGCGTTCTGCTCTGACTAGTTGTGAGACCAGCATCTGGAAAGTACCTGCTACTTGGGGACAAACTTACTATTGGCTGTATTTGGGACCCCACCCCATAAGGTCATTGGCTCTCCAGTCCTATAAGAGCTTGTGCACCTATTCAATAAACGAGTTTGCAGTTGGCAGGGCCACACGCTTGGCCTGCTTCCCGTCCAACTCCCAGAGTCTGCTGCTCGACTCTGCATCTCTTCACCCCCAACCCCTCGGGCTGGCCCGGAATGGTGAGACACAATGGTTCCGGACATGACTATAACTGGCGCCTATGCCATTGTTTCCACAGGGCTAGTCCAGGAGTCCTTCAGGAGGTGGCTGATCAATTTAACATCAGTTCAGTTATACCCACGTCTTTCCATTGTACTTCATGGTAACTGCTGTCCATTGCACCTCCCACACAGAGTGGGTTTTGTTGCTACATTCTTGTCCCTCATTCAGTACCTCTTGCCATGATAGCTAAGTCCACACATGCCACTTGCTTGTCCATTTTTGGTAAAAGATTTGGTCTTTAACATCTTCATCATCCTCTCAGGCATTGCTTTTACTTTAGATTTGCAGCTGTTTCTCTCATCTCATCCAGCCTGCAGTAATTGTTCTCAGTGGCTTCTGCTTTTGATAATCTGCAATTGAAATACGTGATGGCATTTCATTTCAGCTGCATCAGTTACTAATGCGGCCAGTCACTTCTAGATACTATAAAAAAAAGACAGGATGAGACTATTTTCCTTCCAATACTTGGAAATACAACTTAAACACACTACAGTTTAAAAAACTGGGTTGATTTCTATTCCAACTTATGGACTTTTCCAGGGTCTCGTTTTTTTTGGCACCTCAAGAATGAGTATTTACAACTTTTAATGCCTCTCTCAGGATTATTTCCACAAAGCTTGTCTTAACAAATTTAATATTTCCTCTCACTGCCAGAAGATAATCTTCTACTGATTACCTCTGAACAGGATTCTTGGGCCAAGTGCATTTGAGAAATACAATATACTTTGTCAATTTTCATAGAATAACATAGTATATTATCATTGGAAATCATAGAAAAAAATAATAAATTTTTATTTAATATACAATATGTTTTAATATGTAGTACTTAGCAACAGTTCTACTTAGAACCCATACTGTATGTATGGAAACTCTCTTCTCATACATTTGGGAAGGAAGGATGATCCTCATGTTCGTTAGATGCTGAGATTGTGTGATCCTGGTTTTTAATAGTATGATACAAGGAGCCATTATTTTTCAAGTAGTTTTATATTAGAATTAGTCCTCTTGAAAAAGAAGATTAATATAGAGTTCTGTTCTTTTCTGTCCCAGATGAGTAGTGCGTTTGTGAAAATACACCCTTCAGCAATATGTTCTTCATACTTACACTACATGAAATCAAAGGACGAACATCCATAAAAAGAGGACTAGTAAGAGCTATTTGGTAAATTATTTTGAGGGCAAAAAATAAAACTGTATAAGAAGTAAAGTCACAGAATAAAGCAGATTTATGTCAGAAGCTTCATATACAAAAGATCCTTCTCTCCTCCACTGTAGGATGAAGAGTAAGAAAGTGAAATTAAATTTTCTGTTGCCAATAGGAAGCAAATCTTACTGAATGTTCTGAGACATAGTTTGGGGAAGATTTATCTTCAAAGTGATTCAGAATTAATCTAGAAACATGGCCAAGTAGAATTCTCATCTGCATGTTTCCATGCTTGCTCCTGTAAAAAGAAAAGCTATTCTGAATACAATCTGATTAAACAGCAAGGTCAGGCCTACTCCCTTTCATGTAGAAGCTGGTGGTAGAAGAAGACATATTTTTATTGTAGTTTCTTCCAGTTCTCATGAGTTTTACCTTCTAATGGAAAGATCCTCCCAAACAAGTGTGAACACAAAAGTCCTTAAATGTTTGATGCATTCTGAAATGGAGGTTAAGGGACTATAGTTCTTTACATGTTCTTATCCTTTATATCTTCTGTACTTGATCTAGAATAATTCAGAGTATAAAACAATCATTGGATTTATGGTAGCATCATAGAAAAAATGTTTTACTGGAGCTTAGAAGGAATCAAGCTCACATTTCCATCCATTTTTATTTAAACATTTGCCTTAAAGAGAGACAAAGAAGGATGTTTGGAATGAAAGCAGTGTTTCAATCACTCAATCAAATATGGGTACTTAAGCAGAATTAGCCTCTGTAGCATCTGATGCATGTCTGGGGTGACTGGGTAGATTTTTTCCATAGTGACTGAGAAAGCTGCAGAAAATTGGTCTATACATGAGTGTGCTTGCAGTTTACTGCACCTAGTGGCTCAAGTGGAGGAACCACATGAACCCCGTCATATCCAAGAGAAATGAGTCCCATGGCTAAGTACATGGTACATGCTGCCTTCCTTAGCCTTAAAACAGTGAACAGCATTGTGTTAGACATTTTCTACTTGTCAGGACAGGCTAAGGCTGAGACTAACTGGTAGGCACGTTTAATTGTTGAAGAATGAGGGCCGTGGGACAGACAAATTTCAATCTGAAATTTCTTAATGCTGTTTCTTGATTCAGTTGACCTTTCTGCTTAGTCTACCTATGCTATCACCTGTGTCATTCAGTAAGCCTGCTCCTTCTCACAGAGAAAGAGGCTTGGGACTTTCATCCCTTTATGGATGTGCCAGTAGATCAGTTTTTAATATCATGTTAACAGAGGCTTTTCCTGAGTGAGGATCCAGCTGCCTGAAATATAGTCACTGTTTCAATGTTGTGTCAAAATCATGATTGTAAATACATTTCTAGGAGTAAGCATATCAGCCATGAAGCATACATTCTTTTTTCCACATCTTCTAAAATAAAACCAGGGGCTGTGCATTTGATATAATTTTTCCTGCAGGAGTAAATTTGAGATGCACATTTTATGCTGGTAATCTCTAAATTTCTGTCGTGATAGAAAAGTAAGGAGGTCTCTGTTCATTTTGACCCTATACAAGACATCAACTTTCAAATAAACCTATATGAAATTTGTTAAACTTTTATTAGTTATGAAATTCTATGATCAACTATATCAAGCAAATTAAAAATGTTTAAGACAAAAATGAGAAGTTGTGATTATACTAGAAAATGACAAAAATATCTGTGAAAAAAGACATTTTTAGGATGATAGCATAACATATTATATATGTTAATAAGTTAATAGTATGAACTTAAAAGGCTGTACATTAAAAAGAAACAGGCATAACCCCCATCAAACCTCATATATTTAATCAAAATAAAAATCCTGTTTCTAAATATAAGATGATATAAAAGATCCAGCAAATATGTAGTTGGTGGGTATAATACTGGTAGAAAAAATAATCTTTTGATCATTAGAGTACTGAAAATGTACTTGGTTTAAAGGGGCAATGAAATATTTAGTCAGTGAATTAAATCTTGAAAAGCTAAGTCACTATGAGCAATTATTTAAAAAATGAGCACTCAAGAATAACCCATAAATAGTGAAAATCATGTTCACATTTCCTCCCTATGTTGTTGTTTTCCTTTTAATATTGAGAATCTCATAGGGGCCTTGTGGTGGCCACAAGGTGAGTCCAGGCATTGCCACAAACAGACTTCCAGTTCCAGAAGTGCAGACCCATAAGCACATGTAACTCGTTCACCAGGTAGTCCCTTTTCATTTCTCAGTAGATAGCACTGACTTTCTCTCAATTATAGCACAGGACAGCTTGAATCCCCTTAAACGGGTTATTAACTTTAGTTGCTAGATTTTAAAGTTCTGTAATTTGATGGTTAAATTACTTTAACTCTAATTGACAGTTTCTGTTACAGGTGTAGATTATTTTTAAAAAATTACTATATAATGGAAGAAAAGACAGAAAAACATAAATTGGCCTCACATTCAAAAGCTTTTATTTCTAAAATGTAATTTCCTCATCGACAAATGAATAAGAATGATGAATGAAAAAAAGCTATTATCTCATAAATGAAGAAAAATATTTTCATAGTTTTTTAACATTTAAACTTAGTCTCTATATAATATTGAGAATATTTTAAAACTCATAATTATGCTGATAATTTTAATAAGCATCAAAACTTTAAAAATATCTTCTTTCATTTATTTCTGTATTACTATTTTCTATAATGTCTTGTTGATTTCATAGTAACTTTATTTTAATGGTCGAAAGAATAACTGTGGCATATAAAAGGAGTAACTGATGGGTTTCAGTGACTGATATTAGGCTCAGGAATAGCACATGCATTAGCAATTTATTTAATTACTTAGTTAATTTTTAGTGTGGAGTATGCACTTGTATGCGTTTGTGTGTTTGTTTGTGTGCATGTACAAATGTGGGTGAATGTGCTGATGTGTGTGCATATGGATGGAGACCAGAGGACAGTGTTGGTGTCTCCTCTGTCAGCTTTTCCTAAACATTAAGCTCATCAACTGCCTAGACAGACTGGTTGACTAGTGAGTTCTAGGAATCCTTTTGTGTCTTCTCCAAGGTGCTAGGATTATAGTCACAGGCCACCACACCTAGCTTTTTATGTGTGTGTTAGAGTTTCTGAACTCACATCCTCATGCTTGTACATCAAGAGCTTTACCAATTGAGCCTTCTCCATATCTCCATGTTTAATATTTCAATTTTACATCATGAGCATCCATTAACCCAAGGGACACTGGAATATTGTGTAATTGGCTATTGAAGTCATAACTTTTTTTGAACTGTCAGTTGCTTTGTCTGTTTGTCTTTTCCATTATTCTATTTAGATTTACACACATACACACACATGTAATTTTGGGGAAATTTGAGGTATTCAGAAGATAGGAATTAGTTTTGGTTGATGTTTTATTTGTTGTCTACTTTGATATATTACTGTCCTTTTAGACCACTAAAGTCTGCTTTATGATTACAGAAGGGAATTCTCAAGTGTCTCATTTATATGCCTCATCCTGCTATAACTGTCTTGAAGAATTAGCCAAAACTTATCTGGTCCCCATTGATGCCCTGAGTGATCTTGGTGGTATCCATGGATGAAGGGGAGGCTCCTTTCAGGACTTCTCTTGTGTAGTCTTGTCTCTGGTTCTATCTCAGGTCCTGTATTTCTGCACGTATTCTCAAAAATTTTATCATATCTGTGCAACTTTGGGTAATCCCCTTGAATTCCTTAAGAACTTTAATGGCTTTTATACTTACTAATTTGTGACTAGAACTCTCTATTTGTCTCACGAACTCCTAAATATATGTGAAAACCCAACTTAAACATTTCCTTTATAGTCATATGAACACTCGCCATCACATGATTACTCTAGAACATGCTACTATGTTGACATGGTTATTGTTATTCATTCACATGTCAATCATGGCTCCTAGTTTGTTCAACTACATGAAAACATGGGAAATGTGATAGGAGAGATGGGTCAATGATTAAGAGCACTGGTTGCTCTTGCAGAGACCCAGATTTTGTTCCCAGCACTCAGATGGTAGCTAATGACTGCTGTAACTCCAATTCTTCGTCTTTTGGGCTCCCTGGGCACTGCATACATATGATATGCTTACATGTTGTATCGGGAGTTAGGGATTCTCTCTGAGGTTTTTTGTTCCTATTGGTTCATTCCGCGGCAAGTCCCGCCCTCAGACCAATAAGGGGGAAGGAAGGTGGGGAAAAGGGAAGGAAGGAACATGATGAGGAGCCGAGCCTGAGAGCAGCACCGGGATTGCCAAAATCCACAGGAAGAAAAATGCCCCGGTCCAGGGTCCACGCAGAAGGCCAAAATCCAGGAGGCCACGTCTCAAGTCCCTGCTGTCCTAAGGATCATTTGAATGAAAGTGAAATGCTGGCTGGGCAAACTTTGTGGGTGGGCCGCTGGTACCAGGCAACTTTATAAACTTCTCTAAATAAATCTCTCTAAATGGAAGATCAGTTTCCGTTTTATCCAGCTGGATTAACCAGATCCCACCCGCTAAGGTGTGGAGAATAAATTTCATGAGACACATGTATACAAGCAAAACATTCATACACTTAAAATAAAAATACTAAATAAATAATAATAAATAAATAAAGATTATTTTTTTCTAGCATGGGACTCATGGATGGACCCATACTGAAGGACATTTGGGGACACCAATCATTTCTGCAGGCTGTATTATATATAATAGAGCACATTAAATTTAGCCAGAGGGCAATAAGGGAAAATGCAAATAGGGCAGGGCATCTAATTACCATCAAATTATATTTCATGAAAACCAAAAAAGTAAATTAATAAAAGCATAGAAAATAAAAATGAAAGCACATTATTCATTTTCCTATAAGTTAATATCTTATAACTCATTACATAATATGTTCTTATAAATTTTGTGGCAAATCCATCATTTCAGATGTTGATATATATGTAACATATACTTGCCTTTATTTATAGTTACTAGAACAAACCATGTTACATTTCAGCCCAATACTTGATCTGACTCAAACCTTCTGTTTGGATGCTAGGAACCTGAGAGGAAAAATATGATTCTGAAAACAATCTTCATGAATATTCATTAACAAATTCTAGGATTGTATTGCAGAAGAGAAAATAGCAATAAAAACCCAATAAACTGAGAACTGACAGTATACTCTTTATTTTTAGTATCTTTTATGTTTTGAACTTCTGTTCAAATCTAACTTCATATATTCCAGCAAATATATTTAACTATAATAACAGCTGGCTCTGTCATATGTGAGTACTATTGTTTGTATCTTAACTTGGTATTATTATCTTCATTGGGTAGAGAGATTCCAAAATATATTTAAGTAAATACATTAAAATGAACAACATATGCCATCCAGGTGAAGCTTAGAGAGCTGAAGAACTCATTCTTCAAAGCCGGGCTGAAATGCTGTGTAGGAAAGTGCTTACTTGTACTGCAAACTGAATTTATTCTTTTTGAGATGTAATTTTAGAATAAAAGTTTGACTAGGAAATTAACTTTCCTTTCATGACATTTTTAGTGATCATGATTTAATTAATGTTTTCAGTATTTCTAACAGAATCTTTAGTGCCTATTATGTTAGAGAGTAACTTAGCCAATAGATTTGCTAGCATGTGGTTTCCCCCAAATAATGGGAAATGTATCTTTGTTGTTTTTCTGTGAAATACTATGCCAATGCTTGAAAGTATGTATGCAAGAATAAAGTGAGATAAAATGTTATTCAAGTGGTTTTTTTCCTTTTATAACTCCTATAATTTACTCTTTGTTTTGTATGAAAAGGTCACTAAATACTACAGCTTTTTAAAGTAATGTTATATCTCCAGATTGCTAAAGAGTTTTGAGGGTATTAATAAAAAATATATTTGAAATACATCATTATCCTATTGATATAGCCTGATGTGTGTGGCATTTTTCTCATAATAACTAAGATCACACGTGTGACAGCAGGAGAGTCTTGAGTTTATAATGTATTTTCTAATGAATATTCAGAACTTTGTGAGTGTAGAACAGTACAGTAAGTTGATGAACTTGTGTGACTATGGAGCTGTGTGGACTTGTAGGCCAGGTTTTTAAAAATCGTCTAGCTATAGCAAGTACTCTGTTTCTAAAAAAGAAAATACATTTACTCCAAGAGAAGATTATCCCCCACTTTGTACCTTAACCTTGTTTTCTAACCTTAAAAGCAGATGCTCTGGACAATAGGTAATTGGCAGTTTCCTGGACTCAGCAGTGTATTTCATAAACAAGATGGATGAATGCAGTGCATTAAAGCCAGTGTGCTCTTCTCTCATCCTGGAAGCCAAAGAACATGCTGCTAGGAGAGCTGATGTGGCAAATGATGGATGGAAGAGAAAAAAACTTCGCCACCCATTTCTTTAGCCTGGTCAACACTGGAGAAAACAGATGCATGTGACTTTATTTATAATTCTATCTCAGAACTTTGAGTTTTAGAAAAGTCACATAAATTACATATTGCTAGGATGAGTACTTACAATCCCTAGATCGCCTAACCAGACTCCAGTGGATGAACTGACTCTAAAGGACATCTAGGCATAATTGCTTGGCTGGATAGGACTTAATTCGAGGTCTTGTGGGAGTTGTGGAGGTTGCAAGGGGGAGGTGGTATAAATTTGATGAAAAACTGTTGTACGAAATGTATAAAACTCAATAGAAATAAAAATTTAAAAAGAGAAATCATAACTGAAAGAACTTTTAAATAAGTTGACAGAAGAACAAGTGATACAAAGGGCAAGGGGGCAAAACCCTGCTCTGGCAAGTGTGCTGTGAGTCTGTTGACATGGTGGAACCCAAATATTTTTGACTCCTTTTTTTTTTTTCTTCCTTATTGTATCTGTATACCTTAGAAATCAATACTTCTGTGTGTTAATATGCATTTGGAATCTACGTCCAGTGCTAAGCATGAAGAGAACGCTGTAATTTATTTTGTAACCAGAAGTTTTTGTCTTGTAATTCCTGATATATAGATACTGTTAGGGTGTGATGTGTGATGGCACACACCTTTAATCTTAAGCCCTCTGGAGGCAGAGGTAGGCTGATCTCTGTGAGTTTCCAGACAAGCCAGTGCTACACAGAGCTTCAACAAAACAAAACAAAACAAAACAAAACAAAAAATAACAACTAAGCCCAATTCTACAAGGTAAGCAAGGAGTTAAGAAATTGAGAGAGAAAGCAGGTTATCAAAGCGGATGCTGAAAACTTTTTTTCAATGAATATTTTAACTGAATTTTTGTGCATTTCATACAATACAGCTTAAGCACATTTAG
Source organism: Eospalax fontanierii (assembly GCA_035773235.1). Classification (NCBI taxonomy): domain Eukaryota; kingdom Metazoa; phylum Chordata; class Mammalia; order Rodentia; family Spalacidae; genus Eospalax; species Eospalax fontanierii. The sequence goes on from CM069527.1 coordinate 37,632,175, forward strand.
ACCTATCAGCATCACCTCCATAGCTCACCCACAGGATTTCATGCATTCTGTCACATATGTTAAGGCCTTTTGGGTTTGTGTACCCAGATGTCCTCTAGTGTGAGAGAATTAGTCCATTAGTGAATTAGCCTGTTCAGCCTATCTAGCGTCACCGCTCCCTTAAGGAAAACCTACTCTCCTTCACCCAGCAGTGATAAGCTGCTAATAGATCCTTGGAAAAGGTTGGGGCCTCCTACCCATTTTCCCAGGTCTGGTTTTTGTCTGATTGGGTTTGCCTGAATCTTGTGAATGTTGTCACCTTTGCTATAATTTCACATGAACAAGTTCCTAGAAGCCTGGAAGATTCTGTTTCCTTATGGTCCTGCACCATCCCTGGCTCTTACATCTGTCTGCCTCCTCTTCCACAATGATTCTTGAGCCCTGAGTGGCTGAGACATTTTTCAGTTTCTTATTCTCTATGCTTTGGCCAGTTGTGGCTTTTTTGTGTTCATCGCCCTCTGTTGCATGAGGAAACTTTTGCTGGAAGGGGGTTGAGAGATGCATTAGTATTCTCTCTAACCCCTGTTTCACTATGTTTCATGGGCCTTAGGTGTAGAGGTTCCATTGTAGATGTGTTACTTAAAACTGGGCATCTCACAGACACTTATTCTTTTTGTGTGACCAGTTGTAGAATTCTATAATAGTCTCTATCTGTTGCAAAAAAGACACTTATTTTAAATGCTGACATTTCATTAAGCAGTCCTTAAAGTGCTTGTCACTGCTTAGTTAAAAATGAGTCAGAAGATCAGTTTGGGGCTTTAGACTGGACCTAAAGAACTAATTGATGACAGTAAATAGAATTATCTGTGCTAGCAGAGATGTCACTGGGACAGCATTCTAAACTCTGATGCCATTGTTATGACAGCAAGAAGACTCACTAAGAATTAGTTCGCTAGATCAGTGTTTCTTCTATGCTAAACTAGTCCTCTTTCTTTCTTTCTTTCTTTCTTTCTTTCTTTCTTTCTTTCTTTCTTTCTTTCTTTCTTTCTTTCTTTCTTTCCTCTTTTTCTTGTACCTCAAGATGGTTCCACAGACATTTACCCAAACAGTTTTATTAACAGTACTTTGATCTGACAAAAGTTGCCACCCCTAGGTACTCAAAATTCTTTTGTATTGTCTCTTCTTTAAAAATTTGAAGTTCTGTTAAAATGGCTATGCTCGTTAAAGTCAAAGTCACTTTAAGAACTACTCTTTCTACAAATGATTCCTCTGCATAGATGCAACTTTCTCATTAATAAATTTATTGGAATTTCATTCCTTAATCTGACTTTTGTTACAGAAATCCATTTCAATGAAGAACCAATGAAAACTATTATTTTCTTCTATAGAAGAGAGATGTGTATTTTAGAATTAAAATGCTTTTATGCTCATTTCTACTTTTTTTGAGAAAAAATACTTCCTTTATTTGACATTAAAAATTCAATGAAATATGTAGAAGTTGATGTAGTATCTTAAACTTCTCTTTGGGGGTTTCATGTGATTGGAGGAAGATCAAGGCCTGGAATATGCTGCTATATAAAGTTATGATGGACTGTATTTGTCTGAATCCAAAAACCAAAAAGTTTTTAATATACACATATGAATGTGAACATAGTGAAACACTGGGTGAAATAATGGGTAACTAGAGAGTAAGAATTAAAGAAATTAAATAAGAGGAATATAATACACAATCAACAAACTTAAGGCTGAGATGGAGTACTCAAGACAGAGCTCTCATCCTGCAGAGGTATGGAGGTCCATACCTGCATGCAGAGGGCACATTCTCAGTCACTGGGTGACACAGGCCACTGTGGCCCTGCAAAACATTGTAGTGTTCCTAAGTAAACCACATTACATTAATTTCTGAATAAATGCTCGGTTTGACTCTTAGCATCGTTTTAATAGCCAAGAGAGATCTGAACTCTGAGTTTGTTATTCAGATCTGTCACGGAACTGCCCCTGTGTTCCTGAGTCTGCTCTCACCCATGCTTTTATTCAAAGAGTTTGTCGTGCATAAATTGGGGAACTACAAGCTTGGTTTCAACCCTTTTATGGAGACTCTTGCTCTTTGATCCATCCCCAGGTCTAAGATATCTTTTTACACACAGAACTTTGATATGCTAATTCGAGCACACTCACATTCATTCACTATCTTGGGAGGAAGGCAAATTTAAGTCCAGAGTGATCAAGGTCAGGTGCTCAGGTTAGAGGAGCACTGGTTCAGGGAGCTTGTTTGCATAACAAACAGTGACTTTGGGTACAAGGCTGAATAAAAGTCATTAGCCCTGAAGTCATTCCTACAAAACTTGATAGAAAATTTCCCTGGCAGTTCTTGGAAATGTTCGCCATAAGGATTTGTCACATTAATGAATTAGACTCAAAGGTGAAAAAGTTATGACCACTGAAAGCCTCTGACTTTTGTGCTATACTAGGTAGTATATTATACTAGATAAATATAGAAACCAGCTAAGGAAGCTCACAGGAGTCAGGAAACAAAGTCTTTCCTACTGAAAAGATGCCTCAGTGCTCTTTATTGTTAGATAGGAGTCAACGATTAAAAGAAGCAAATAAATTTCCAGTATCAGTGTAAAAGAAAATTTGGAGCTGCTAGACAAAAATAAAGTAGTGAATTTCATGCACACTCACCAGCTCTTTCTGAAGAAACAGAGGGAAGAAGATTGAGTTTACTGAGAATGATACCCCCAAGGTGAAATTAATAATGCCCTGCCTAAAATCCAGACCAAAGTGAGAGGGGCAATGGTCACGGTGCTGATGGGAAGGGTGAGGATCAGATGAATGTGTAAAACACTTTAGAGATGGAATTAAGAAGTTATCAAATGCCTTTAACATTTTAATTTTATGTGTACGTATGCTTGGCCTGCATGTATGTGAGTATACCCATGAATACAATGTCCACAGAGAACAAAAGAGGGCATTGCATTCCCTGGAAAAGGTGTTGTGGATGGTTGTTAGCTACCATGAGCTCAGGTCCTCTGCAAGAGTAGCCAGTGGTCTTAACCACTGAATTATCTTTTCATTCCCTCCAGTAACTTTTAATCATAAACATTCTGCTAGGCTTTGGGCGATAAATATGTTTCTTGAAGGAGATAACAAAAAACGAGGATTGGGGGAGCTGTTATTAAATGACAGGTATTCCAACGAATGTTTTGGGTTTCTTATTCACATCTCTTAATAAACCTAAGAAGTGGACATTTTTTTTCCACACTGACTTTAAAGACAAGTGAGATTCAAAAAAATCAAAGGCTTATGCAGTGTGATAAACTCACTGACTTTAAAGATAAGTGAGATTCAAAAAAATCAAAGCCTTATGCAGTGTGATAAACTTAGCATTTGTTACAGGTAGTGACCAAACTATCTCAGGGGGAATTATTGCATTGTATGCTATGCATAATTTTCTAATATGGAGACTCAGCTATGTCTTGCCCTTAACCCAAACAAAAGGGAAAAAAAAAATCAAAATTTCACTCTGCTTTGGTGATGATTGCCTTTGAACACATAAGCAGTAGCACATGACTGAATGTAGATTTCTGTGTGATATGGGCTACAAATGCTAAGGGATTAGACGTTACTTGGTGAAGACCCAAATAGAGATTTCATTCCTTCTTTTTTTATTTTTGAGAGTCTTCCTAGAGCCCCAGCTGGCCTGGAACTTACTATGTAGACCAGGCTGGCCTTAACTCATTGAGATCCACCTGCTTCTGCCTCCCAAGTGCTGGTATTAAAGGCGTGTGTTACCACACTGGCTCGAGATACTTCTTTAAACTATGTCTTTATGTTTAATTGACATATAATATAAAAGTCTGTACATGTGCATATATCTTGATGAATCTGAACGTGAATGAACACATGTCATAATCAAAGTACAAACATAACTATACTCTGAAATTTTTCTTTTCCCTTCTTTTTTAGCATAAAGGTCATTTAATGTAATATCTATCTTATTTATAATACAGTAGTTACAAGTGTGATGCAGGACTGTTCACAATATGTGCTATGCTGTACAGTAGATTTCTAGAGCTTAATCTTCTATAAATGAAACTCTTTGGAATAATAGATTCTTGGTTTCCTTTCCCTGTAGCCCTGAATATGCACCACTATGTTCCCAATCCATGAGCTTGTAAATCAGATTGCAGATATGAGGGGGAGCCTACAGTCTTTTAATTCAATTCATTATGTAATCTAAGTTCATCTGTGTGGTAACAAACAGAAGGATTTTCTTCTTTTGTAAATATAAATGATATCCACTGTGTATGTTTGTATATATTATACTGTCTTTATCATTTAAGAGGCATTTAATACTATAGTAGTTAGAATCAGAAATCAACCACCACCTAACAAAGAAAATCCAAGGAAAAGTTGGAGAAATGGTATCATAGGTGATCTCAACAAATCATTTAATGAGTTAATAATAGATTTTTAATACCCCCCAAAATTAGAGAATTGAGCACTTCTGAACCGCAGGAGGCAAATATCAATGCTGTTAAACAAAACAACAACAATACAAATAAAACAAAACAAATCACAAAGAAACAACAAGAAGGGACAACTACAAGCCTATATTGTTGATGAATAAAATGAAAAAATGGAGAAGTCCTCACTAAAACAGCAGTAAGATAAACCATTGGACATTAAAATAATCATATACTGGGGCTTGATCTCTCAACATCCACATCAAGTGACCCACAACTGCCATTCACTCCAGCTCTAAAGACTCTGATGCCTTCCTTTGGCTACCCCAGTTACCACATGCAGACACATAAACCCACCATGGATATGCATGCATGAACACAAAAAATAAAAATAAAAGGGCATTTAAAAAAACAATTATATGCCATGATTAGGTGTGATTTGTCATTTGGTACATATACTTGGGCCAATATATATAAGTAATACACCATGTTAAAATAATGAATGCTAAAAATCATATGATCATCTCAATTACATGAAGAAAAAGAATTTGACAAGTATTACCATTTTCTCATAGTTAAAAACTCAAAAATGGATATTGAAGAAAAATTTCTGTAACAAAAAATCAAATGTATATATATATATGTATATATATATATATGTATATATATATACATATATATATATGAAAAACTCATAGCTAACAACATATTCAAAAATGAAGAACCGACTTTCTTCTAAGGTTAAAAATAAGCAGACACTTTAGTTGTAAGATGTACAGAAATTAATCTTGAACTGATCAGGAAACTCTGCAGACTAGCTTTCGTAATGCTGGGTGGTTCTATGAAGACTGTTGGAAGAGAAAATATATCAGTGGTCTTATCCAGTACTGCACTTTGCATACTACAGAACTGACCTTCTAAGTAGGATATATCCACTTAGGATATATCCTAAGTAGGATATATCCACATCCATATGGGCACCACAAATTGAACTTGGTGGGTAATAGAAAAAAATAGGAGGGTATGAGGTTGACAGGGGGTGAGAGGTGATGGAGGATGTGGAAGGAATTGGGAGGGAGAAAATATGATCAAAACACGTGGTATGCATATATAAAATACTCAGTGAAATAGATTTTGAACGATCTCTATGTATAATGTTTCATTTACATGTAACTATTAGTACCACTTGTACAGAAGGCATTTATATCCTTACCCAGTGAAATGTGTGCTGAAGGTTAGTGCTCAAGGAGAGACATAACTTCCAGCAACACATTACATCGATCTTGCCGTGGTGAGGTTCTCTAGGCCTGCTTCTGTGCTTTCCACTGTGCTACCTTAATCTGCTCACCTGTTATCTGTCCATTAATACAGTAGCTTGATTACTGAAACTTTTCAGTAAGGTTTAATTTGCAGTAGTTTCAATCCTCTTGCTTTGCTCTTCTCTTTGAATATTGTGTTAACTATTGTAGGTCTTTAGTTTTCCACATTTCATAAATACTGGGATGTCCATAGTCTTGCATTTGGAAAAGTGTCTTGACAATACTGAATCTTCCTGCTCATTAAAATGCAATATCTCTCCACTTATTTAACTTTTTAATGTCTATCATTAGAGCTTTATAATTTTTCCCACATAAAACTCGTATTTTTAAACATTTTAGAAAATGCAAATAAAATTGTTTTTAATGTCAAATTACAGTTTTCAATTGATAGTATATAAGGAAATGGTTGACATTATTAGGGCCTGTGCTCAGCAGATTAAAGCACTGAAACCATAAGCCTGATAACATGAATTCAATACCAGGAACTCTTGGTTTAAGGAAAGAATTCTAAAAATTGTCAAGAATACTGTGACAGATACAAATCCCATGCACACACACACATGTACACACACATTAATAGTAAATAAAATAATAAAATAATCACATTAATTTTAAAGGTTTTTTAGTAGATTACATGAGATTTTCTTCCTTCATATTCTTGCATTGTACCAAAGTGTATTCTTATTTATTTATTTATTTATTTATTTATTTATTGTCTTTAAAATGAGGTATCCCTGTAGCCGCAGCTGGCCTGGGACTTACTACGTAGACAAAGCAGGACTAGATATCTCAGAGATTCACTTGCTTTTGCCTCTGTTTCCCAAATGCTGGGATTAAAGGCATGTGCCACCATGCCTGACTCTCTTTCTTATCTTTTAATCATGGCCTTTTATTTTTCATTTCTAATCGGTACTGGATAGGAATTCAAATAGTATGTTGAAAGTAGTTATCAAAAGGAATAATGTTGCCTTGTTCCTAAAGCATGACAGCTATCTAACGCAGGTTTGTAACATCGTAGAAGCTTGGATTCAGGACTTTTTTTTTTGTAGTAATTGCATAGATCTGTAGTATTTATAAGCTTATTTTTAGGATTCAAGGCTATACTAGCTGACCCAAGGATAGACACAGTATGTGATAATGCAGATTGTATCCTGCTATTTATATCTGAAAAAATTATGCAGTAGAATGGATGTTATGCATTTTTCATGGTGTTGTTAAGAATTTTTGGTGTGGTTTTAATGTTCTAAATTGTTATAAAGCCAAGACTTGGCTCAAGACCAAAAAGTAAAATATGATAAAAGAAGAAAACAAATATACTGAAATTACTTCATATTACCTGTTTAAATAATTAATTATGGGATGGTTGCCAATGTCTCTAAGTCAAAGAACTCCACAAAGCATAGATGTAACTATTGTAAATGGAATTATTTTATCTGGTTTTAAAGACAATATACTCTTTGTATAAGTCTTTGAAGTACTTAGTATTTAAGCTACAGAAAAACAATGTTTAATCAAACTGCCTATCTGATTGTAAAGAAAATGTTTTGGCTCATAAAAGCAGGATGTTCAAGGGAATGAACCTCAGTAACAATGCATGGTTAGATCCAGAACTTCAAACGAAAGCATCGTCTATGGAGGCACAGTCATTTTTCTCTTATCACTTTCTTCTGTCCTCTTTTTGTATTTTTATTGTCATGTGAGGTCTTGATGTGAATATTTGATAAGGTGACCAGAAGTTTCATGAATATATTCTACCCTACATAAACTAGGGATAGATAACTATCCCTACATAAAGAGTGCTTCTTTCTTAATAATTCTAGTGAAAGATGAAATTCACTCTTTTTTTGGTTGCTTTTTTATTGTTATTGAGTGTGTTCTCAAGTTCATAACACAGACGAGCAGAATAAGGTCTAAAGTGAAACAGAGAACAGCCTTTAACATAAGCATTTTTAAAAATAATAGTCTTTAATATATATTTTTATTGAATTTTATACATCTCATATAATACAGTTTAATTATATTTAGATCCTCTCCCCTATCTACATTTCCCCTAAAGCCCTTTCACTGGACTTCATGCATTCTGTCATATATGTTGATGCCTATAAAGTCAAGTTTGTGTACCCAGATGTCCTTTGGTGTGAGTTCATCCACTACAGCCTGATCAGCCTATCTGGCATCACCCCCTTAAAGAAGCCCAATCCTCCCTCACTCAGAAGTGATCAGCTGCCAATAGTTTCTCAGTTAAATTTGGGGCTTCCTATTCATGCCCCCAGTTCTATGCTGGGTTTTATGTGTTTGAGTTTGCGTGTTACCATTGCAAGTTCATATGAGCAAGTTCCCAGAAGCCTTGAAAATTGTTCCCTTGTGATCATCCGCCATCCTGGCTCTTACATTCTTTCTACACCCTCCTCCACAATGGTCCCTGGGTGTTGTGTGGTTGAGGTTTAATATATGAGTTCTATCCAGGCACTGTAGTCTTTTAGTCTCTACATTTTGGAAAACTGTGACTTTCTGTATTAATCATCCTCTGTTACATTAGGAAGTTTGTCTGATGAGAGTTTAAAGATGCAATAATATTCTCTTTACTCCGTGTTCCACTATGGTCCATGAACTTTAGGTGTAGAAATTCTATTGTCTATCTGTCACTTAGGGTTGGGAAACTTACAATTATTCTTTGTGTTTGACTTGTAGAAATGTTGTATGTTGTAAAAAGAAGATTCTTTGATGAAGGATGAGAAGTATATTTGTCTATAAATATAGGGATCCATATTTAGTATACAGCAAGAAATTATATCTGTCTAGGGCTATGACAGACATAGGGTTTTCTCTAGGATTTAAGACCTCTCCAGTTATGCGTATTTGACTATGTTTACAGTGACACATATGTTTCCTCTTATTGAGTGGACTTTATGTACAATTGGATAGCTGTTAATTATTCCCATACTAAAAGTGCCATTATTCTACCCATAGGGACAGTTAGCTGCACTGGTTGTTGCTGTGGTAAATAGGTTTTACAACTGGGTTGAACCATTGATTTTTCTCCCTTAGCAGCTGGCATAGTATCCTCTAGAACTAAGAGTTAGTCTCCAGGAAGGAGTGTTTTAGGTCAGTTCCAGCCTTACTGCTCTAAGTTCTCTGTTTGAAGTATGTTCTGTCTTCAGCTATAGGATCTTACCTTGAAATTCTGGAAGGAAATCAAGGTCTGAATTTCTAACATACCCCAGGTAGATAGAGCTATTATACCATCATATTTCTTGGTGTTTGTATGCCATGTGTGTGGAGCACTCTCATGTGTATGTAACAGGAATTATACACCCATACATGTTCCAAAGATGCCAGAGCTGGGTGCTGGTTGTCCTGCTCCGTTGCTCTCCATCTCATCCCTTTGAGACAGGATCTATCTTTGGACTTGGAGAAAGGCTGGTTCAATAAACACTAGTCTCTGCCCCCACAGAGTTTGAGGTAGAGATGCTGGTGGTCATGATCAGTAATTTTTTGTATGTGTAGGTACTGGGGATTTGAACTCAGGCCCTCATGGTAGCAAGTGCTCTTGCACAGTGAGATATCTGCAAAGCTCCTGTCATTTTTCAGTTACAAATTTTGGCACCTTAAATATATGTTTAGCTACATTAAATATTAACTTTTTTGCTGGTACCGTTATGATGATTCTTTGAAAATGAAACATGCATAGCATATGTTTGTCACTTTTATACTAAAGAAGCAACTTTCTGCATGTATTTTCTTAATCATTTTGGGAAACTTTTGAAGTTATATTCATCGATGTTTCATACAGTGATCATATTTCTTAAGATTTAATTGAATTTTTGTGAATTTCATACAAAATATATTTTGATCATATTTATACCCCTTCCCATATCCTTACCCTCAACCGGATTTCACACACACACACACACACACACACACACACACACATACACACACACATACACGCACACATACACACACATACACACATATATATGCCTATGAAGTCAAATTTCTGATCCAATTTCTTATTCTTTAGTGGAAGATAAAATTATAAGCTAGAAACAAAGTTTTTAACCAAGAAGTTAAATCACACTGCAATTGGCTTTGTTGATGGAGCCCATGACAATATTATCTATTAGTGTGTGCAAAATTCTAGCTGTTTTTCGTACATTTTCTTTGCAACTACAAAATTCCATATGTTGTGATTTATGTAACATGCAGAGTCCCATTGGAAGCTCTCCTGTTCAATGTCACACTCGGTGTCATTTTTTCCCCTTAAAGACATACCTATTTACATTTCCCCGAGTCCTGGAAAAAGAGAATTTTGATATCTTCTTTCTTCTATATATGCTTTTAGATTGGTTTATTTCATGAGCAAACTTATTTTCCAAACAAAGAGTCATTTATCCTGCAACATTTTTATCTTCCCCAAATTGTCATTTATTCATACTTTACAGTCATAAACAGCATTTTAGCAAGCCCTAGAATCCTTGCTTTTAACATTAACTCAGTATACCACCAAGGAAGATCTCTTCCTCTTCCTTCTCTTCTTTCATTTTTTCCCTCTTCCATTTGTCCTTTGCTATTCTTGACATATATATTTTTGACAATCAAATGTTCCCTATACATCCTAAATGAGTAGACCTTATATTTTGATTGCAGCTTGCTTTTTATGGTCTCAAATTCTTTTGTAGTCATGATGAAAATGTAACGGACAGAAGTCATCTTTCTTAATTATACATGATTAAAGCACAAACTAGTTCATGATTCAATATGATTTATGCATTTACCTGTTCTCTTAATTTTGTGATCTCAGCTTACTATGCATGCCTGATTGGACTTTCTGAATCACAGCTGAATACTCAATTTGAAATGGATCATGTTGAGCATTTAGTGAAACACACAAGGTGATCACAACAGGTGCAATTTCCATTGTCAAAAGTGATGATGGGTAAGGAAGTCTTCTCCAGACAGAAGAGACTAGTACTGTTCTCTAATGCTAGCATCTGTCAATTTAAAGTAAATTTTAGTCATGAGTTACAGATTTTGAATCTATCTACATGGAAAAGTGCCCTAATTATTCAAGACTTTTTTTGTCTCTTGGAAGTAGTGGTAGTTAAGAACTTTCCAACTGTAAATTGAAAAACATATAGTAATAACATACACTTTAGGTTCAGCAAAAAATTGTATTTTGGTAATTCTTCATACGTGTTTGAAAATGATCCTTTTTACATTGTTTCTGAGTCCCCTGTAGCTATTAATGACCTTGAAACTTGGTATGTACACAAGGATACCCTTGATCTCACAGAGATCTACATGCCTCTGCCTCCCAAATGCTGGGATTAAAGATGTAGTATACAATGCCCAGCCACAAACGAGCTTTTTATAACTGTTGTGTAGTTCTACAATGTCCTTACATCTTTATTTCCTTGCTGGAAATTAATATTTGTCATCCTCATAAAACTTGTATTGAAATGGAATGATTTCAATCTTTTTTTTTTAATAATGGAATACAGATTATTTCAGATTTGAGAGTCTATGGCCACAGTTGCTACTGTATTGTAATCACCAAACTGCTGTCTGTGAAACTGAAATAGAGAGATAAGCTCATTCTAGATATATTGTTATTTTAGTGGTCACATTGGAGATACTGAAATACTGAGTTTCTAAGAAGGGATACATCTTCAACATGATATAGATACCAATATATGAAGCAGTATTGACCTCTGGTGGAGAGAGGCTCTTCAGGGGGAGACTGGTGTGATTTTCAACAGAAATATATTAAAATTTGTATTTTTCATAACATATTATTCAAAACAAGTCTTTGATATTTGTCTTTGTTATTAAACAATGATCTTAGATATAGTCTTGAATAGTCTCTACCAGGGAACTAGACTTACCTTCTTATTCATTTCAGAATATAAGAAATGAACAACATAAGAAAATAACGAAGACCTGAAGCACGGAGAATACATCTCTTTTAAACAAACAAACAACAAAATAACAAAAAAGTAAAGGCCCAAATGAGGTTTTTTTTTTTTTGTACAGAAAATAAAAAATGCATTTTTCTCAGAAGATCAATTAAAATTTCTAGTAAGAAACTCCAGTTAGTGAAGATTTTTTCTCTGTTTTCTCATATGTAATAATGCATAGTAAGGTAATGGCTGATTAAGCTTTGTAGCTATGAGAACTGCAATGTCTCTGAACAGCTCTAAATTTTCAAAGAATATCATTATAAAACAATTACTAACACAGTTTTGAGAAACATGTTTCTGTGTGCATTTGAGTACAGTGCTTATTGGAGAGCAATGTAGACAGCCAGGACAAGTGGCTGGCTTAAAGGCCACTGAAGATCCAGAGACATTCTCTAGTAACAAATACTATCAATATTTTGTATCAGAGTTAAACATCATCTATTTATATTCTATAATAGTAAAGAGTACATTAAAATATGAAATATAAAATTTTAAATTATTTGATAAATGAGATACCTTTGCATCCTTGCTTTATTAAAGCAGAAGTATTTTGGTAAATATGAATAACTGTTATTCAGAATTCAATGACCTAAATAAAAAGTTATTTTAAAATAATTCACAGACATTTGCGGTGGCACACACCTTTAATTCCAGCACCTGTTGCCGCGCCAGCACGACCTTGGGTCCGAGCTTACTGCGAGAGCCGTCGGGATTAAGAAACACACAGCACACTCTTGGTTAGGGTTGAAGAAAAACTGCTGCTTTATTCACTTAAAATCCAAGCTGTATACTGTTCAGTTGCTCCACCGTGAGACCCAAGGTAAATTCCAAAGAGGAAGTTTTATCAGGTTAAAACATTCTGACCCTCACCAGACATCACACAGATATACGCCAGGGTGCAACCGACCACCAGTCTCTGCTCACAAGGTCGCAGTGGAACAGCTTGTACAAACAAATTCCAAAAGCCCAGAGTGGAGTCACATACTCAGCTCTAGCAAAATATGTTATTTACAAGGATGGGGGTTGTGTCAGGAGGCCTGCTTTCCCCACACCTGTGAGGCATAAGAAGCATACCTCTGTGAGACTAGGGCACCCTACTCTACATAGGGAGTTTCAGACTAGCTGGGGCTATAGGGAGACCCTGTCCCAAAGAACCAAAAAGCCAACATAGAAATAAAAGTGATTTAAGAAAATTTGATTTTTTAATTGAATCTTTGTGTATTTCATACAGAGCATCTCAATCAGTTTTAATCATCTTTATACCCCTTCCCCACTGGCACACTTCATAGCACATCCCTAACTGGACTCTTTACATTCTGTCATCTGTGTTAAGGCCGATTGTGTCAAGTTAGTGTCCCCAGATGTTCCTCAGTGCAAATTCATCCACTGAGGTCTAGTCATCCTATTCAGTTTCCCTCACTTTAAAGATTAGCTTTTCCTTACCCAACAGTTATCAGTTGCCAATTCTTCTTCCACAAAGATTAGGGTTTGTTGCCCATTTTCACAGTTCCATGCTAGGTTTTTGTCTGATTGAGTTTGAACTGGTCTTCAGTATACTGAAACCATTGTTTTAGGTTCATAATGAACAAGCTCATTAATGCGAGTTGAGAGATTCATTAATTACCCCTTGTTCTATGTTGTATGAGGAGAGGCTTAGGTCTAGGCGTTGCACTATAGGTGTGCTGTCTGTGTGTGACCAGTTGTGGTACTCTGTAATAGTCTTTGGTGCAAAACAAGTGTTTTTGATGTGTAGTGACTGGGATACTTGACTGTGTATATAAGAATACATAATTTTCACTTTGTAAAAAGTTACATTAGTCTAGGAATGTGATGTGTCTTGGGGATTTCACTAAGATCCATGACCTCTTCAGGCATGTGTATTTGGTTATGATTAAAGCACCACAGATGAGTTTCCTCCCATTGAGTGGGCTTTAAGTTCAATTAGGTAGCCATTGATTGCCCCCAAGATAAAAGTGCCACTACTGTACCAGTGTCATATGCTTTGTGGGTCATTGATGTGTTTACTTGGTCATGAAGCTGGTTTGGGGTCATCAATTGATGTTCTCCCTTAGCAGCTTGCAGAGTGCTCTCCAGAGCTATGAGAGCTAGCCTTCAGGGGAAGTGACTTCCAGGTCACTTCCAGCCTGTGTCCAAAATATGTCCTGTTTTCAGAAATAGGTTCTTAATCTTGAAGTTCTGGGAGGTAATCAAGGGCTCTGGCAATAGCCCGGGTAATTTTGGAAGTCTCTTGGTTACCCTGACCAAAAAATCAAAAGAAGGTTTCTTCTGTCCTACACTGTTTCTGGTTAGGTAGCCTTCAGCTGTGCACATGGATTAATGTAGAGATACTGTATGTGGAATTTGTCATTAGGTTGCTGGACTAATATGATTCTCTCTGGTGTTATGTACTAGTGAGACATCATTATCTCTCCTCTCTTTGTGTCTTCATGCCCAACCCTTCTTCTATGCCTTCCTCATTTAAAGTGTCCCCATTTCCCCTTGATAATACCAGTCTTTTATGGTGCCACCTTTTTTGAGCTCCTTCTTTCCCTTTATGCCCTTAGTTTCTTGCATAACCCTCTCTCCCCTTCCCATGTAAATATCCCCATTTTATCTATTTCTCCCTTAGTAACATCTGTCTCCTACTATTCTCTTTCAGGTTCCTTCTTTCCCTTTCCTTCCCTGATTCCTTTCCATTTTCCTCATTCCTGCAATTATATCAGGTTATATAAGGTTATTACAATTATAAAGAAATGGTTCTAGGATTCACAAATGAGGGAGAGCATACGTTGTTTGGTTGTTTTCTGAGTCTGTGTTATTTCATTAACACAAGAGTTTCTTGTTCCATCCATTTACCTGCAAAACTGAGATCAGGAAAATTCAAGTTTTAATGAGTTGAATGAGAGCAGAAATCTTTCTGATGACAACAAATGACCCATGAAATGAGTTAATTGTCCCATGTACTGTCAGTTGTAAATCTAGTCAAACATAAATTAAAAAGTAAATCTTAATGTTTTTATGACAAGATTGGTCTGTAGAAAATAAAGCTCAAGCATTATACAACATGAGTATGGATTTATGTATATATCTTTAACATGTTTCAGTCATTTACTTTATTAAAACAACACTGTGATTCAAAACATAGAAATTAATTTCAGACATCTATTTTATTAAATACATGCAATGCTGAATAAGTGAATCATTTCATTCACCCATATGATACAAAATAATTTGATTTTTAAACAAAAAGAGGCACAATTCAAAGTTTCAAACAATGTTAGTGCTGTATTGAAACCTCTTGGTTGGTATTTTATAGTCTTCTGTTTGGAATCTATCAAAAATCGCTTATATAAATGAGTTCATGCACACAGGTTCATTTTCTCTCTCATTGCTGTGTGAAGCTGTTTGTGAAAAAGGAGTAATGGGGTACTGAACCAATCTGGTGTGCTTGTGGTTCTTCATCTCACCACAGAGTTTTAGAATGTGAGAGATTAATTCTATTCTTATAGATAATGATAATAACTACTGTATTATCACATAGAAGGATACATTTTGGAATAAAATACAAAATTTCACTGAACTTTTAGAATAAACCTCAGGCACTTAAATCAAGTTGAGCTGTGAAAGGCTGCTTAGGGTAGGGCAGTGAGGATCAGATTTGCATATTATATTTCTTATGTTGCCAAGTATCCTGGAAAGATTAGAGAGACATCTTCAGTCAAGTCTCTAACAGTTTTTAATTTTTTCTAGCTTTATTAAGATATAATTGACAGTAGATACTATATTTGATATGTAAGTATATGATTTTACTGTGAAGTTATTGTTATAATCAAGTTCATTAACAAACAATCACCTTACATATCAGGGTGTGTGTGAGATGTGTGTATGTGTGTGTGTATGTTGAGAAACTTAAGATTTATTCTTTCACCAATTTCAAATACATAATACAAAGCTAACAATACCTCCCATAATATGTGTTAGAAGAATTATTTATTCTATATAACTCAAAGTTTATAATCTTTGGTCTTCCCCTTTTCTCTTCCCTCAATAGTTATTAAAAATTGTAATGTATATTGGGAATCAAATCCTGACCATAAAAAGAGAGCCTCTAGGACTGTCCCAAGATAATGAAAGAAGGTTGTCAAAGGTCTTTTTATATATTTTTAAAGACTGGGATCAGGACTTCATTTGTCTGGATGAGTTGTGTCTGGACTTTAAAGAAAAATTGTGACCAGAAATCAAAAGATAATGGTATTCTCTGGTAGCCTCATGCAGCCTTATTTGCTTGGATCCAGCAGCTGATATGTTTCACACTGTTTGCAAAGACAGAAAACAAAGGTAAGTTTGACAAAGGGGTATGGAAACGCAAACAAAAGGATAATCAGGAATCTTTAAAATGGTGCTATCATGTAGTGAGTTGAGGAAGGGAGAAAAGACGTAACTTTGTTAGTATTACTGGGAAAATTATCAGTCAGAAACCTACGATTGCAATCTATTTACCTTGTGGGTAAAGACTGGAATTTTAATGAAGCTCCAGAAACTGTATTATCTCATACAAAGTGAAATCTATGAGGTCATCTTGCACACACAGATCAAGATGAATTCTCTAAGGGAACTGGTAATCTCTTAAATGTTACAGGAAGAATGAGGCCAAGAAATGGGTTAAGCGTATAGCGTTGACACCAAAGTCATAGCTGAATTTTGACAAACTGTCTCTTCAGGAGTGAAGTAGGACAGCTAAGTAACTCTTGAAACTAATATATAAAGATGTATTTTCCTATGAAACATACTAGAGGTATTGTAAAGTGGTCCTGATAGGGTTATCTTTCAATTATAGCAAAGAGGGTTGAGAAACAAAATGTGGGTTCAAGGAGAAAAGTTAAGGCAGAATAGATGACCCCCATATTCATTAAGAAATCAGGTTTAGATCCTTCCACGTGCGTTGTTACCCAACCATTTTCTACACGTGTTCTTACTGGAAAGGCCCAGAACCAATAGCCTTTTTAATGCAGATGAATATACGGGTTCTGTACATTATTACTGGGCATTATTACTGAAGTTTGGAGAATTTTTCCTTTGTCCGTGACTGCTTAGAATCCAGGAACAGAGCCAAACCTAGCTGTTTTCTAAACTATAGTGTTCCTGTGACTTTAGATATTGGGATAACCCTTCTGAGTAAGAGCAGAGTGGTCTCATTTTCTAATGTATCTTTTGTTTACAAAATAGGTATAAATCCTTCTATTGGGCATCAGTGATTTTTACAGTCTGGACTAATATGTCCTATCTGGCCACAGTTGTAATAAACTGATAAGAATTCCCATGGGATAGGGAAAGGGTTGTTATTCTATCTTTGTCTCACCATACAGAAAGGAATATCATGTAGGCAGTCACCTGAAGGCTCCTGATATGGACATGGAATTTGCCATTTCAGCTGTCCTATGTTGGACCTGTCACTTCTTAAGTTGTCTTCTCTACTTTTTCTTCTCATGACCTATTGTCTATTACTGGATATCTTTAAGGTCATATCTAGTAAAGTAGGGAAAGAAGTTTAGGGTATCTCAAGCTTTGATGCCTGGGGAGGGTTGGCCAATGAAATAGAATTCAAGAATGGCAAGACTTTTGGGACACTTAAAATTGAGAAAGATTAAAAACAAGACCAAATAACCAAACTATATAAATTAATAAACACAGTAAAGAGATACTATGTGACAACTTAGTCTATTAGTTGTGTTGTAGAATGTTATTCTTGAAGCTTTCAAGAGTCATGTAAGAAGTAATATTTTTCATAGTATACATATTGTGGAAAACTGAAAACTGTTTATGGAAAATAAATGATCTAGAAAAAGTTTAACCAAAGAATTAAATTATATAGTTGGTCATCTGCTCATTTATGATTAAAAGGTTAAAATAAATGCTTTGAAAGAAATGAGGATATCCCAGGAAATGAAACAGAAACCATGGTGAGGAGATAGCACACAGAATGGGAGAAAATATATATGTTATACATCTCACAAAGGTGCAATATACAGAATATATAAGACCCTAAAATAACTTAATTTCAAATCAATTAGTTGAGAGCTAATTAAAATAAAATAACATCACCAACAAGAGGAGTTTTGAATATAGGTAATCTTGGTAGATAGGTAACAGAGGATAAAGATCGTTAAATAAAAATCTCAGTGCCAGGTATGTGATACCCCTCTGTGAGTTACTTTTCAGGGAAGCCACAGATGTGCTCAACACAATGTATAGGTTATTGATATCATGTTGGTTGCCTACCATAGCTAGATGGCAAGTCTCTATTATTGAAGATAATGCACACTTTGGGAAACAGGACACAGAGAGCTCAGCCTCTACTGACAAAAAAAAAATCTTTCTTCTTGCTGGTTATCTTCCACAGTGTTTAAGGGTGCTATACAGGCTGCTGCTGGAGAAAAATTATCAAAAGTCTTAGCACTGAACCTTGCCTGTTACAATTTTGACCTACCAGGCAAGATGTACCCACTTGTGCAATAGTGGCAAGATTGATTATGGGGGTAACCAATTGCACTAAGGATTGGATTTGAAGCCTGTCACACAGGAGGGAACTTACACTTGGTACTGCAAACATAGTGAAAACTCATGTTTATGTCCATATATTTGATTTGTGCGGCTCTCTACCTTGGTTTAAAACCGTTCTAATTTTAATGTGCCATGTTCAATATATAGATCCATAACTTCCCAAAGTGCTGAGAATAAGCAACCATGAGTTCTTATCCAGAGATGGGTCATCTATGTCAACCTACATGCCCTCCCCAACAACCCCACAAGCTCAAGGATCATAATAAAAGAGAAGACAGAAAGAAGGTAAGAGCTGGATGACAGAAGAAGTGCAAAAAAATGCTGACCTATGGGCATGACATGGATGTGGCACATGTGACCGTACAGCAGCTATGGTTCTCTACAGAAGAACCACACAAGATCAAGACAGGCTAAAATTCCAGTATGGAAGGAGAGGCTCACAAATCCCCACCCTCAGCTTAGCAATTGATTAGTGATGGAGGAGGGAGACCCACTTTTCTTTGGGGGACTGTCTAATGGAAGGATGCCCATGCCCCAATGGATGATCCCACAATCATTAGGAGGGGTTTGGAGGAAGTTGGAGGGGAGAAGTGGCGGTAGACATGATTAAAATATGTTGTGTACCTGTATGAAATTCTCAATGAATAAATTTAAAACAAAAGAAAATGAAAAATGAGAAAAAGCTTGGAGTTCTGATTTTACCCAAACTATTTATAATTACTCATAACTAATGTGAATTTTGTGATATTTTGATTATTAAATTACAATGAAATACATTTTACAATGAAGATTTACATCAGTTTTATAAGTAAGATAGTGAGGCAAAGATGCACTTATTTACATTTGTAATAAAGTATTTAAAATGTATAAAAGCTATTACTAAACATAAAAGCATCATTATCATTGTCACAAAATGTCTTTAATCAACATACTTGCCTGTAAAACTCATTTTCAAAGCACCTCATATTCACAAGATATCGAACAATTCAGCTATTTTTCATGGTAGCATATTAGGGAGATTATAGATAGCAATAAATGGGTGAGTCTACCAAGGGTGACATCATAATTATGGCAAATGTCTTAGTAGAAAATCTCAATTGATTTTTATGCTTAGTCTCAGTCTTCAGTCTGGCACGTGTGGATAATCTTCATGCTTTTCTTGTCTTGTTTTGACTCTAAATAAGAGAAAATTTTCTATTTTTATTTTCCAGGGAAGATATTTAGCAGGTTTGTTCTAAGCAGTTGGGGAAGAAATCAGAAAATGTAAGGGAAATTCTGTGCATTTAAACCATCTTCCGAAGATGTGTCAAACTCTTTAGCTGCATGTCACCAGTAAGGGTGACTCTATAATCAAATCTGCTCATGCTCATATCCTGCTTTTAATAGTTTTAGGTGACACCTAACTAGTGGTACCAACATGTTAATTAAATTTCATGCACACTCTCTGCCAGGTGTGTATGTATCATCTGTCATAAAGATTGTTCATTGGATGTGCAGAAGCATGTAGCCTAGCTCGGCATTCAAGTTTCACACTCGTCTAACAATGTGGGTGATCGATCCCTGCATACTGTGAAAATATGGCTTCATTTCAGGGGGGAAAATAGCTTTCTAAATAAATTTCTTCATTATATCCAACAAGCAGGTTAGTATATAACACAAATTGATTGGCTATATGCACAACTATACTGGAGAAAGCAAAATCAATATGACATAGCATGCAGTAAACACTGCAGAAGGCTGAGAGTGAAAAAGTAAAATATAAAACACATGCATATGACATGCTGCATGACCTTTACCTGTATAGCCTCTTAGACAAAAGAAGACACCTCCTCGAATATACACAACACTGCCTAAATCTAGGTGTTACAAAGAAATAGTCTAATGGGTATTTGATAGTGAATAGTGAATATGATTCTTACATGAAGCATTCTGCTCTTATTAAGACTTTTCTGAATAGTACTATATATTTTCCTAAAAGAAGAATTAGGGACTTTTGTATAATTGTTACTGGATTTTATTAAGGCCATTCTTCTTCATTTGCCATTCTCAGAAATCCCCAAATAGTCTGAGCAGTAATATATTTATTTGCTTTCTTATTATCTGCACCAGAAGGTATACTGCAAATGCTAAATTTGCTGACTCTTTATGGGATTCTAAAAATATTTTCATAGGGTAAACATAATTGCCTATTCCATAAAATGATTATATTGCTATATTTCATACAAGTATGAATACATTATGAGAATTTCCCTCAGAGTGTTTGTTTGTATGATGCTTGTGATAGGCAGAAAAGTCATGCCTTCTCCATTCACATAAGATGTTCATGACTAAACACCTGAGCTTGTGACTGTAATGCCTTGTGTGATGAAAAAGCTTTGTTGATGAGATACATTGCACTGGCCTTGAGCAACAGAGGGTGTCTTGGATTATTAGGGGGTTCAATGTCCTCAAAGCACAGACTCTGTCTTGCCTTGCAGAGATGAGGTGGAAGAAGAAAGAGAAAAATTAACACCGTTGCAGGAATCCTTCCTTCTATTGCTAGCTTTAAAAATGAGAAAGAGAAGGATGTTCCAAGAAACATGGGTAGATTTTACAAGTTGGAAAGACTTTCAACTGATAGCTAGTGAGAAACAGTATTCTCAGACCTATAATTTGAACATTGGGATTTGGTAATAACTCAAGGAAACAGGAAAGGGAGCTTCAAGCCCTGGAATCGAAAGAAAAGACACACTGATAAAATCCTTGACTTGACCTCTGTCAGATCCATGCCAGCTCTGCCCTACAGAGATATATCTTGACTGTTTAATCTACTATGAGTATTATATTTTTTAATCAACATCAATAGAAAATGAACATCTTTTCCAACCTGGAGGATGGTGTATACTATATCTTTGCATCATTCATCTTTGGCTACAGAAATCCTACATTCATTTGTACACACTGGAATTTTAATCTTTCCAACTAAACAGTTTAATACATGCATTTCTAATGTGTAAAGTAAACCACTTTAATTAATAACATTTAATAAGAATTTTTATTTAAAAGTTTTTGTCATTCTGTGTTGGAAATTGTCTTTAGTGGTTCAACAAGGTGCTAGTCTTCCTTACATTCACATGATCAAGGGATTCTGTGTAGCCAGTATTGACACTGTGATCATTGCTTTTGATACTTCTGCTAACACTGGAAAATATGTGTTCTGAAGATGCGGTATTTAGTTTAGAGCTCAAAGGATTTCATATAAATGTACTGAACTTTACATTAAAAGATTTGCTTGTTTTGTTAAGATGAAATGTCCTTATTGGATTGAACAGTACTTTCTCTTTTACAGAAAATGTGATTTTAAGTACCAGACACATTAAAATTCCAGTCACAGCATTTCACATGAAAACTATGATGACAAATTTTGGAAGAGACATTCTTAACCCACAGTTTTGAACAATGTAATAATCAGAACTACTGTGAAAAGTAATTCATTGCTACTGCCATGAACAAAGGAAATGAAGAATAGATGTTTTTGTCTGATTCATGTAATATTATAGCAATATATTTGTTATTATAATTAATGAAAATAGAAATAAAAGATAAATGTGCTTCAAAATGTATGAAATCATATATTTTCAACCTTTTAATAGTAATATTGTTTAAAAATTTGAAATTATATTTATTTACTCTGTGTGTGTGTGTGTGCGCACACATAGCATAACATAACCTAAACACGGATCTCAGAAAATAACTTATGGGAATAATTTCTCTTCTGTTATGAATATTCTAGGCATCAAACTCCAATACACCTCAAATACATGTCATCAGGTGTGTCAGAAAGTGCAAGTGCCTTGACCTACTAGGCTACCTTGTCAGCTGTTTTTTTTATAATTTATTTTTATTTTTATTTTTTTGAGACAGGATCTCACTATGAATCTCTAGATGACCTGGAGCTTGATAGCAAACTAGACTGACCTCCAGACTCTGAGATCTTCTCACTCAGACTCCCAAGTATTGGGATTGCAGATGTGCCACCAGGCCTAGCTCTGCATTCTTGTATCTTAAACCAAATATGTGATTTTTAAAACACTGTTTTCTATTCATTGGGAAGATGACTAAGTTCTATCTTTAACATTAGACAATAACTTATTACAAATGACGCACGAAGCCAACATTTTAATGCAAGAGGAACTCAACTGTAAGGAGTATTTCTAAAGGTTCAAAGTTAACTTTAAATTCATAACTATTTTAGTGCAGGATGAATATATATCTGTTGACCATAATGCTTTTCTTTCCCATTTCTGATAAAAATACATGACAACTATATAAGGCAAACACATAAATTGGTTTCCATTCTGTATAATATTGGTGTCAAGAACTTATGTACTGTAATATCTGTTATTTTTATTTGTTATGCTTACGTGTCATAAAGTTTTATGATGCCTTCTTGCCTTGTATAATAATGCCACCTGTTATGCTTTGAACAGAATGTAACATGATTAATTTGAATTAAATAATTTAATTATATATTGACATCATGCAATGATCAAAGTGCTGTAGGAGGCAGAACATTGTAAAGTATGAGTCTTGAGGACAATTATGATACCAACTTTCAGGAACATATACCATTTCAAGAACTGTCCAGTAATCCTATCAGAGGAACTGGCAGATGTGATAAATAAGTCTTACAGATTATTGATTTTACTTGAGGAAAAGTTATTATAAAGAATGTATTCATTTACTACTCAAATTTTTGCTTTGAGTGTACTCGTTATTTTTGACACTAACCAACTTCCAGTGACAAAAATCAGTTTATTGACAGTTATAGCCTAGAGTCTTGCAGTACATTTTCAGTTACTGATAGGACCTCCTCTGCCTTGTTTTAATTAGTAAGCTACGTACATTATAAACTACAACCTTTATAAAAATCAACATGCTTACCAAATTTTGACTGCACCAAACATCTTGTTAGTGACTATAATCTTCTAGTGACATTTTCTCAAGAAGCTTTTACATTAGGAGCCTCAAGCACCAAGTTTTTAGATGTCAGGCTACAGATCCAATCTGCAGTGCTTTTGTTTCTTCTGAGAAAAATGACATTTCTGCATACATACTTTAGGCCTTGTGTATTCTTTAGCACAGATATACTATTACTATAAAATAAAGACAGTTCAATTCCACTTTTAAGTTTGTACCTACAGACCACTCAGTCACATTTGAATTTCAGATGAACAAATAATTTATATATTCCATGAATTATTTGAAGCTTGATTGTATTAAATTTTTTTCTCAAACTTTGAAATTCAGTTAATAGGGCTAAATTATACCATAATTTCTGTCATTTTAAAAAGTGAAATATAATTACTAACATTTCAGAAGATAGTATAGATGATTTTTAAACACTAGACTAGATCTAAAAACCATAAATAGACCTATTGTATTCAGAAACAAAACCCTAAATACAGTAAAAAATCTTATACAAGGTTGGTAAATGAAGTGGTGGAGTGAAATAGAAACACTAAAGCAGAGAATGACTGTATAGAGAACTTCTGTCTCTATAACTGCTCCCAATACAGACTCAGAATTGCCACAACCACTCCTGTCACTCATTGGCCGTTTTCTTTGAGTTTGCAATTGTTTTGTGATTAGAATTGTATGTGTGTGCATGTGTGCATTCTCACATATGTATAGGCGTTTTTTTTCAATCCCAGTGGGGAACAAGCCCGGGAACGTTTTGAGTAGAGGGGACCATGCTGTTAAATAGTTGCCAGGTGATTTGCTTCATCTTGAGAAATTACAAATCTTTCTTTAAACAGAGAGAAATGCCAGCAACTTTGGGTAACATGGTCAGCACAAGTGAATACCTGGTATTCATAGAGCCCTATAATTTTTGCAAAACACCCTTTGTTCTTCCTTTTACTTCCTAGGTCGTGCCTGCACTGGAGGACTATGTCAAAGAAGCCCATAGCGCTGTAATCAAGCTGGAAGGAAAATGCTCTGGTTCCACTGGCCATGAAAACACTGAACCCACCTTAAGCCACTTTAATCCTCATCCTGTCCTCCACATCTCATTGTTCTTTCCCTTTCTTTTATTTTTGTGGCACACCTTGATATTATAATACACAGAAATAAATGTTTCGACTAAGGCTAAACATTTTTTAGGTAAGCAACAAAGTAAACATAAAAAATACAACATAAGAGCTAAAAAGAAATAAAAGTATCATTCTAATTATCTTCTTTATCCTCCATTTAAAATAGTCTTAAAATATTTGAATAATATAGCATAGAGTTTATCATTTAATATATCTATTTCTATTGTAACAACACAGAAAATCTTGAACTCAAGAGTTTAGCAATGAGAGAAGTGAATGTAAAGGTAGTACTTTTATTGCTATTAGACATATTTTTTTAAAATAAAAGTTCCCATGACAGGCGTTGTCGCGCACACCTTTAATCTAGCACTAGGGAGACAGAGGCAGGTAGATCTCTTTGAGAACTCATCAACATAGTGAGCTCCAGGCCAGCTGGGACTATAGGGAGACCTTGACTCAAAAAGAAACAAACAACAAAAAAGTTCCCTTTAGTTCTTTCTATGTATGAAGAAGAGCAGCACTTGACACCTGATGCTATCTACATTGCTTCTTTGAGGTTTTTGCCTTGTTTTAGTAATTATTACTTATTAATAAGTCACTGGAGATAGTATCAAAAGAAACTTCAAGCGCTGGTTATTCAGAAACCAGTAACTGACAACAGTGCCGAGAATGGCTGCAGTGGGACAGCCAAAGCATCCTTTCCAAGCCTCAGGGAAGATCACAGAAGAGGGGAAAGAAAGAATGGGAGAGCAGAGGATAAGGAGAAGTGAAGCAAAAAGATGACTTCCGGGCATGCCATAGCCGTAGCACTCATGAGACCCCTGCAGCTGTAGTTTCCTGCACAGACTTGCGAAAGATTTCATCACCAATGGGGGAAGGGGTCATGAGGCCCCACCCCTCACAGGTGTCAAAGGAGAAGGGAGACTCAAGAAGAAGAGCATGACTGGGAAAAAGAAGGAATGAGGAACAGAAATGAAAAGTGAAAGTGACAAAAATTGGCTGTATATATGAAATTGTCAAACAAAAATGCAAATAAAAACGTTCTTATTCAGTAGTGATTGTGAAATTATGCAAGCATTTAATGCAGATGCATTTGAAATTTATGAAAATCGTCACCTGGAAAAATGTTCTTGTGTCTTATAAATTCAATAAATTCAGTAAATTCAATAAAGTAAAACAAAACGAATTAGTTTATCAATACATATTCAGGTCACCATAAAACTTTTGGCCAAAACTTTGAGGAAGTAAAATCCTATATTTTCCCTCTGACTGAGGATAGATGAATGAGAAAACAAGCGATACTCTCTGACTTTACTACAAAAACGAATCTAATACTTTTCAAAGCAGTTATTAGTAATACCGGCACCTCGAGACTTTGATTCTAGAAAAAGGCTGGTCAACCTGTAACTTCTGAATGTGCTGGTAGAACTGTAAGAGCCTTGTATGTGTGCTGACAGCAGGAGGGGATGATGCCAAGGGCTGCTAGGCTTCTTTAGAAATGAGTAAGTTTTAAAAGGTCATGGGTTTACACTGATATATATATATATATAACTTTAGCCCAGCTAACTACATTCTTATCATTTTCTGTTCATCTTTTCAAACCAGTTCTTTTTGGCTACACCATTTTTCTTCACATTGTTATTTGTAAAGAACTTGTTTTTTTATTATTTGTGTTTTGAATTTTCTTTAATATTTTTGCTGATATTATGAATCCCCTCTCAAAATCCCCCAAATTTGAGATTTTGTCTATTTCATATAAAATGTCTTAATCAAATTTAGACCTGTTCTCCCACCACTACTCCCTACAGCCTTCCCTGCCCGCTGGATTTCATGCATTCTGTCATATATGTTAGGTCCTATTCAGTCAAGCATTTGTACCCGATTCCCCTCTGTGCAAATTCATCCACTGGCGTCTAGTCAGGCCGTCTAGAGTCTCTCCCTTAAAAAAGACCTACTTTTTCTCACCCAGCAATCATCAGTTGTCAATAGTTTTTCAGCTATGGTTGGGGCCTGCTGCCCATTTCCTCCCCTCTATGCTGGGTTTTATCTGGCATGGGTCTTGTGTTTACTATCATCATTGCTGTAAGCCCATATGAGCAAGTTCCCCAGGACTTGAAAGCCTCTGTTTCCTTATGTTCATGCAACATCCCTGGCTCTTATATTCTTTTCACCCCAAATTACACAATGATGCCTGAGCCGTGGGTGGGAGAGGTTTAATACAGAAGTCCTATCTAAGGACACACACTCCGCAGTCTCCTGTTCTCTAAAACTTAGCTAGTTCTGGCCTTCAGTGTGCATCAGACTTGGTGCATGAGGAAGTTTTGCTGGTGAGAGTGGCCGGATATATTGGTATTTTTCCTCTAACCTCTGGTCCACTGTGTTCCATGAGTCTTAAGTGTAGAAGGTGTAGATGTGTTATTGAGGACTGGCCATCTCTCAGACATATTCTCTGTGAGTTAACTGTTGTGGAACTCTGTAATAGCCTTCACCTGCTACCAAAAGAAGCTTCTTTGATGAACGATGTACAGTATACTTGTCTATAAATACAAGGATGTCATATAGGAGGAAATTTGTCTAGAGATGAGACAGAGATAGGGTGTCATGTGTATTTGGCTGTCTCTCCAGTGCCAGCTATTAGTTCCCTCCCATTGAGAGGGCTGTTGATTTCCCCTAAATAAAAGTGCCACTACTGTCACAATAAAAATAATTTGCTGTACAAGCTTTAAGTCCAGTTAGATAACTACTGATAAGCCCCTAGATAAAAGTGTCATTATTCTACCACAATAATTTATTGTGCTGGGGAGGAAGGAGGGAGGATAGACAGGGAGAGTAGAGATAAATGTAGTTTAAGTTACATAAAAATCCAGAGGGAAATGTATTAACTCAATCCACCCCCCCAAATACATATGCAATATTCTAGCATTCATGCATGTTTATACATTCATATATATGTGTATATACACACACACACACACACACGCGCGCGCGCGCGCGCACACACACACACATATATATATATGCAATTTCATCACTTGATATTTGACAAGGTGCTAAGAACACACAAGGGAAGAAAAACAGCATCAACAAATGGTGATGGCAAAACTGGATCTCCGAAGAAACAATCAAGGAAGCTAAGAGGAAACCCACTGAGTGGGAGAAAATGTTCACCTACTACACATCAGACAGAGGTTTAATATCTAGAATATACAAAGAACTCAAAAAACAAAGAAATAAGAAAATAACCCATTTAAAAATGGACTAAGTACCTGGACAGATAGTTCTCAAAAGAAGAAATAAATACAGTTAAGAAACGCCTTTAAAATGCTCAACATCCTTAATAATTGGAGAGATGCAAATCAAAACCATTTTTCATCTAGCCCCAGTCAGACTGGCTAAGATCAAGAGAACAAAAGACACCAAATGAAGGTGATGATGAGAAAGGGAATGCTCATTCACTGCTGGAGGGAATGGAAAGCAGTGTTGAGATTTTAAAAAGCTAAAATGTGTCCAGGCATGGTGGCACACACATTTAATCTATTACTCTGGTGAGTTAAGGCCAGGTGTGTTTACATAGTGATTTCCAGGACAACTAGGGCTATAGGAAGCTCCTGTCTTAAAAAGTCAAACAAACAAAAAACCCCTAAAAATGTATCTACAATATGACCCAGTTATACCACTCCTTGGCATATACCAAAAGGACTCATCCGACTATAGAGAAACTTGTACATTCATGTTCGTTGCTGCTCTCTTCACAATAGAAATGCAAAAAACCTAAATGTCCCTCGCCTGATGAATGGATAATGAAAATGTGGTACATTTACACAATGGAGTTCTACTTAGTGGTAAGAAAACATGAAATTTGCAGGTAAATGGATGGAACTAGAACCTATTTTACTAAGTGAAGTAACACAGACTCAGAAAAATAAGCAATTTATGCTCTCCCTCATTTGTAAATTTTTGCAGCAATCTTTATATATATATATATGTATATGCAAAAATATGCAATATTGCATGCACTCGTGTTTGGGTCTTCTGTTATGTTTCATTGATCTACATGTCTGTTTTTGTTCCAGTACCATGCTGTTTTTATGACTATAGCTCTGAATATAGTTTGAGATCTGGTATGGTGATCACCCAGCATTGCTCTTTTTGCATAAGATTGCTTTTTTTGTCTTGGATCTTTTGTGATTCCATATGAATCTTAGGATTGTTTTTTCTAGCTCTGTGAAGAATATCTGGGAGATTTTGTTTTTGCATTGGATTGAATCTATAGGTTGCTTTTCGTAGGATTGTCAGTTTCACAATACTGGCTGTACCAATCCATGATCATGGTAGTTCTTTCCATCCCCTGGTGTCTTCTTATAGCTCATTGTTTATAGATTTAAATTTTTCATTTTAGATATCTTTAATACTTTTGGTTTAGGTTTATTTCTAGATTTTTAAAGGCTATTGCGAATGGGAGGGTTTTCATGTACTCATTCTCTGATTGCTCACTATTGGTATATAGAAGAGATACTAACTTTTGTAATCTGAGTTTTTAACCTATCATTTTAGTGAAGTATTGATAATTTTTATCAGTTTTCTGGTGAAATTTTTGGGATCTCTTATGTATAATACCATATTATATGTAAATTGTGATCATTTGACTTCTACTTTTCTAATTAATACTCCTTTAATTTCATCATCTTGTGTTATTGATCTAGCAAGAGTTTCAAGTGCTATACTGAAAAGGAATCAAGATAGTGGACAGCCTTGTCTGGTCCCTGACTTTAATGGAAATGATTCCAGCTTTTCTCCATTTAGAATGATGTTGGCTGGGGTTTGTTTTATGTAGCTTTAATTGTGCAGATGTATGCTCCCTTCAGTTTTTAGGACTTTAAAATTAATGCATGTTGAATTTTGTTGAAGCATTTTTTCCCAGCTATTTAGGTGATAATATGATTTTGGTGTTTAAGTTAACTTATGTAATTTGTGGCATTTATTGATTTATGTATATTGAACCATCCTTGGAAATAAATCGACTGGAATAAATTGACTTTATCATTGTCAGTAATTTTTTTGATTTGTGTCTGCAGATAGTTTGTGAATATTTTGTTGAGAATCTTTGTGTCTACATTCATTATGGTACGGTCCTGTTGTTTACGTTTGTGTTGTGTCTTAATCTGGTTTTGATATTAGAATGATGCTGGCTGCATAGAAGGGAGTTTGGTGGCTGTCTCTCTCTCTTTTTTTTTAAATTAAAAAAAATGGTTTATATCTTTGAATGTCTGGTGTATTTCTTCTGTGAATCCATCTGGGCCCTAGCTTTTTTTGTGGGGAAGTTTTTTTTATTGCTGTTTCAGTTTCTTTATTTGTTATAGATCTGTTTAATCTGTTGATCTCTTCTTGATTTAACTTTGGTGTTTTCCATGAATTTACAAATTCATCAACCAGAAATCTGGTTTTTAGATTTTCAAATGTAATAGAGTATGGGTTTTCAAAGTATTCTCTTTCAAAAAACACCTCTCCAAATTTGCGGTTAACTTAAAACAAAATATGCTTAAAGGGAGTACCAATAAATATAAAGGACTGTATTTATGACCTTACAGACTGACACAAAATACAAATGTCTAACAATTTTTTTTTAAATGCTCACCCTCCTTAGTCAACAGCAAAATGCAAAGTAAAACTACTCTGAGATACTACTACATCCCAGTCAGACTGACTGTCAACAAGAAATCTCAAAAAATGTTAGACAGGCTATGGAGAAAAAGGAACACGTACTCACTGCTGGTGGGAGAGCGAAATGAAACAGTCATTATAGAAATTAGTCTGAAGATTCTTCACAAAATTAAAAATGTGTCTGCTATATGACCCAGCTATTTTACTCCTGAGCATAGACCCAAAGAACTCTATACCTCACTACAGAGATAATTGCCCCCCCCCCATTCTCATTGCTGTTCTATATGCAATAGAAAGAAAATGGGACTAATGCAACTCTCAATCAACAGATGAATGGATAAAGAATACCTAATACATTTTATAAAGTAGAGTAATATTCAGCCCTAAAGACAAATGAAACCACAAAATTCCCAGAAAAATAGATGGACCTTGAAGGAATAGTATTGAGTGCACCCAATTAAGAGAGAGAGAGAAAAAAAATCTCCATATGTTCTCACTCACATGTGGATTCTAGCCTATAGTCAATATGTGTATATAAGGGAATGTAAAGGTAGACTGATGAGTTCAATTATATAGCGCAGTTCATGTAAGTCCTTTGACTCCTCAGGAAATAACACATTTTCAAGAAAAATCAATCCTTCACTTAGAAATGTCCACATATGATTACGTGGGGGTCTGTTACCTTACTGGAAATTTTAAATCTTAAATTACATTTTTCATTGTTTGGATATTTCTGTATGATGTACTTTTTGTAAATAAAAACACTTAGTTTTTATTCAAAATAAATATTTTTTAAAAGAAAAATTACATTGAATAGAATTATCTACAATATTTATTACAGAAGTGATTTTATTTTAGTGAATACTTTAATAATATCTATTTACTATAAAGAAAATGTTAAGATACTATGTTAGAGTATAGGTAGCCATATATATAGGTGCTATAAGCTGAGAACTGTTACTCTAATGAGGATCATAGTTAGTACAAATACATAGACATAAAAAGGAATGAAATTATCTGTAATAACTAATATTATGAAGCAAAACAGGTGACAGCTTAGAAAGTTATAAAAATTAGTGCCATTATAATGTGTATTATATCTGCATATTTATATATTTGTACTACCATAATGAGTAATATTTTGTTCACTCAGAGATATAAAATATATTGCAAACCAAATTTTAGGCAGAAACATTTTGTTTTGTGATGCCCATTGATCCCATTCAAAGTAATGTACGAAGGTATTATAAAACACATTTTCTTAGGATAACATGATATTTCTGGTATAATAATGAATTATTATACTATGTTTTGGTATTTTATATTGTGTCATAAAACCAAGCCAAACTGAAAGTTGGTAATAACTATGTGTCATAAAAATAATAGTAAATTATTGTTATGTTTATTGGATCATGTGAAGTTGCATGTATTTCAGGTGGAAAATCACCATGTTTCTCCATACATGATTAGAGTAGCAGATAAAATATCTAATTTCCAACACTGACACAAGTCTCTATTTTGAAAGTACTTGGGGAACAACATATTTTTGCAAGTTGCTCTTCATAGTGACAACTTCATGTAAAATTATGATATGTAATTTTCTTAGTTGGATTTAGACTTTTTCTCAGGAAATAGTATAAAATATTTCTATCAAATTTAAACTTTGTATTGCTTCAACAGTTTTCAATTCCCTGTCAGTAATAACCTTGTCTTTATGTTCTATGAAAGAATGAAATAGCTATTAAAAACTTGCTTATGTCCCAGAATTGCTGTGAATGTGAAAAAAGCTTTTCACTGATTGGCTGCAGGTTTTGTACCCATGAGAGGGCTATTGTTTGCAAACTCAATATCATTATTGGTTAACAACATACTTCAAGTTAAGTGAAAATATCACAAGTAATTTTTAGGTGCATAACCTATGGTGGGCAATTTATAGTCTGAGGAGAACGTTGTCTTCAGAACATGTACACAAGAAGAAATTAACATACCACTGAAAAGTAGAAGCACTTTCCTCAAAAACATGCTAATGGTATTATTTCTTTTACTTTTATTTCTATGAGATTATATAGTTTCATGAAAAAAATAACAACCTCAACGTGACAGAAAACCAAAATTCAGAATATAGTACAAGAATTTGAAGGCAATTGTATATTTTTAATGTTAAAATCTGATCTTTCTATTTGTGAGGAAAATAAGAACCTTATATGAATCATATCAAAACTACAATTAAATCAGACTAAGATGGGTTAAAGAAGTTGTCATCATATACTTTCACAGTATTCCACACCCAGACATTTAGTTAATACAATATGTTTCTTCTTTTCCAACCTAAAAGAACTAGTTGAATAAAAACTCTATTCCAAGGTTATTTTTATTTTTTTCCGTAGCTACTACTTCAGGCCTGTTTAGAAATACTACTAAGGTATGCATTTTGGCGTTAGATGGCTTGCTTCTGGCCTATGGTATTTTAGTGTTAGGGATTGAATCAATGGCCTCACACATATGAGATGATTGCTCAGCCAGTGTGCTATATGACCAGCTTTATGGCCTCTTCCTGCACGACAGAGTCCTTTTGAAGTCACCACAGGTTTCATTTAAATTACTTGAATACTGTGGTTTCAATTTCAGCCACATTTAAACTTGAAGAAATCAGTGCTAAAGGGAGTAGAGGAAGTAATTCTTGGTAGAGGAACATTACATCATGCTTTTTAAATCCTCTATAATTCAACTTAAATACATAAGTTTAGGAATAGTTTGAATTACAGTCATTAATGGAAGAGCCAACAAACAGCCTAGAACTCATAGGCCTGTTTGTGGTACACCAAAATGATAAGGCTAAATTTGATCATGTGGTGATTAGCGACTATTTTCTGGTCATAACCCATGTAATGTGTACTTTCTTTGAGGACTTTTAAAGAAATCATATATGTCAGCAAACCTGATCTGTAACAAATAACAAATTAGTGGATTTGAAATACCCCTCACAGGCAGGTGACATGACTCAGCAGTTAAGAGTACTTACTGCTCATCCAGTGGCCCTGAGTTTAATTCCCAAAACCTATGTCAAGTGGTTCACAACCACCTGTAACAGAAGCTCCAGCAGATCCAATGTGCTGTTCTGACCTCCATGGCAACCCCTGCACATAAATAAAAATAAAATAATCTTTTAAAAATACTCTACCAAATTTGTGGTCTGAGACATATACAAATATATAATATATGTACTTTAAAATTAAAATAAAATTACTTTTGCAACATCAAAAGCATAAAACGAAGATCAATACTGATCCTTATCATAAACTTTAGTTAAAGATGCTGCTCTTGGCATCCAAATTTGCACTATAGACATCAGCTACATTAACAGTTGATTCTGCTAGTAATACAAACATTTTCTTGTGTGTGCAGGAACAGAAAAACAAGTGCAACTTATCTGTACGTCTTGTAGGGAAGATAACTGACCCCTTGAAACAAAGTTATTACATGCTTTTGCTGTAGCAAATGAATGGTCAAAGCCTTTTCTTTAATTTCTTTAAGCTATATTTGGCTTTTGTTTTAGAATGGCAGGAATTCCCAATCTTTCCTCATATTGACACAGACTTTTTTGTATAAATTTTATTGAATTTTTGTGTGTTCCACACAAAATATCTCAATCATCTTTATACTCTCCTCCATCCTCAGCCTCACTGTCCCCTCCCACCAGATTTCATGCAGTCTGTCATTTATCGAGTCAAGTTAGTGTTACCAGATGTTCCTCAATGCAAGTTCATTCACTGTGGTCTAGTCAGCCTATCTGATGTTACTCCCTTAAAGAATACCAACTTTCCCTTATGAGCAGTAATTGGCTACCAATGGTTCTTGGTCTATGGTTGGGGTCTTCTGTGCATTTCCCCAGTTCTATGCTGGGTTTTTGTCTGCTTAAGTTTGCATGGGTCTTTTACATGCTGACATTGCTGTAAGTTCATATGGGCAAGGTCCCAGGAGCCTGTAACACTCTCATTTCATATGGTTATGCACCTCCCTCCCCAGCTCTTACAATCTTTCCATCCCTCTTTCAAAATGATTCCTGAGCAATGGCTAGGTGATGTCCTGTAAAAACCTCCACACTATGCAGACCCTTATCTCTATGCTTTGGTCCTTTGTGGTCCTTTGTGTTTATTTCCCTCTGTTGCATGAGGGTGCTTGATGAGAGTTGAGAGATGCATTAGTATCCTCTCTACCCCTTGTTCCAGTATCTTCCATTACTCTTAGGTGTAGAGGTTCCATTGTAGCTGTGTCACTTAGGGTGGAGCATCTCACAGACACTTATTATTTGTGTTGGGCCATTTGTGGAACTCTGTGTTGCAAAAGAAGATTCTTTGATGAGTGATGACTGACATATTTGTCTATAAGGATCCATATTTAGCATATTGTAAGAAATTACATTTGTCCAGAGAAGTAACAGTCTTTGGGTTTTCACTAAGGCTTATGTCCTCTCTAGTCATGTGTGTTTGGCTATGTTTATGGTACCATTGTGTGGGCTTTAGGTTCAATTACATAGGTTATCCCATGATAAAAGAGCCACTACTGCACCAGTATCGTTTGCTGTGCTGGTCATTGTTGTGGTTATTAGGTCTTAAAGCTGGGGATGAACACTGAATTGATGTTCTTCCTCAGCAGCTTGCATACTGTCTTCCAAAACAATGAGAGGTAGCCTTCAGAGAGGAGGCTTCCAGTACAGTTCCAGCTCCATTGCTCCAAGTCCCTTGTCTGAATTATGTCCTGTCTTCAGCAATACAGTCTTACTTTCATATTCTGGGAGGCAATCAAAGGCTGTGGCAATAGTTGACACAGATTTATTTGAAATATGTAGAGGGCTCTAATTACTCTCTAGAATTTCTTTCTCAACTATCTCCCTGTGTTAAGAACCATTGATGAATTTTTTAGTATATATGAGTCTTATGAGATGCTACATAATTTATGTACATCATTTAAAATTACAAAATCCCCTACAGAATGAACATACGTTTCCATTTGAAATGAGGAAACTGAATTAGAGAGTAAGTTACTTTGTTAGAAGAGAAAATACATGATAGAGGTTTGAAAATACTAAATGTAAATCTTATCATGCCAAAAGTTCAGAATGCTAAAAATTTATCTTGTGTGTTGACAGCAGAAGTGTCGATCTTTTGGGTTGTAGGATCTGTCCACAGGTATCATCTGCTATGATGGTTAATGAATCTTGATTTTTCAACTTGACACCGTAAGGAACAGGAAACTTAAAGAACTGCTTTCATAAGATTGGCCTGGGGACATGTCTATGGGGAATATTCTAGAATGCTAACTTACATAGGCAGGCCCAATCCACTGTGGATGGTTCCTATCCCAGATGGTTTGGCTTAAGCTAAGAAAAAGAGCTAAGTGTGAGCCTGGGAGCAAGCCAGTATGTATCATTCCTCCATGGTCCCTGCCTCCAGGTTCTTCCCCTGACTGCTATCAATGATGGATTTATTTCTGAAAGTGTAAGCCAAATGAACTCTTTCTTTCTTCCAGTTATTTTTGTTCAGTATTCTAACAAACTAATAGACAAGAAAATCAGGACAAAAACTGGCACCAGAAAAAATGAAGTTGTTGATGAGAAGAACATGGCCATGTTATTTCTTGTGAGGATTGTGGAAGGATTTTGGAACTCTGGGCTAGAAAAGCCTTTGAATGCTCTGAGCTTAATGAGTTGTTGTGGAGGCATGGAGGCTAGGACCACTGAGAGAAATGAGCATGATGGAGGTCTGGCTTGCATAGGCTCAGAGGGAAGCAAAATCTCTCTTGGGTCTGTTGTTGTGATGTATTTGCATTAAGAATCTGTTGTTGCAGGTTAACTGGGGTTGAAGAATAATTTTTAATTAACAAGACTCAAATACCACTTAAGCAAAGCCTTTGTTTTACCAGGACAGCGGATTCTGGTTAGCTTGTGCTGGAAAATCAGCTGATTAATAAACGATTAGAATTGTTAGGTTGAAATCTTTCGGGAAGTATATTCTCAGGGTCAGCCCAGAAAAGCTGTGCTTGCAGGGTAGGTTGGGAGAGGATCAGGCCTGTGTCTCAACCTGGAAGCTTGGTTTTTGTTTTGGCAGCATGAAAGCTTTAGTATTTGAAAGGATCACAGAAAGAAGCTGAGACGTGGCACTTTGTGGCAGTGTTGGAGTCCTTGAGGAGAATCCAGGGCAGGTCATTGTAGAAGATCCAGCATCAACTGTAGTAAAGATTTTAAGACCATGGAGTGTCCATCAAGGACAGTAGAAGTGTAGAATGAAGTTGGCCTGAGCCTACAAATTAGCTGTGTGTGCTGTTGACAGTAGGGTTGGAGAGATGGAGCCAGCCAAGCCCTATGGAACCCAGAAGACATGACGGTCCAGATGACAAACACTGAACTACAGAATTTGGATTTAGAGTGTTCAGTCTGGGGTTTCCTTGGATCCAATCATTTTCTGCCTGGTTCTTCATTTTTAGAAAAAGAACATATTTAACATATAGATAATATATATTATATATTATATCAATATATTATATACATATTATATATAATATATATTATCTATATGTTAAATATATATATATATTTTACTTTACAGGAGACAATGGTTAAGAGACTGAATTTATTTTTAAAGAACCTTGAACTTTTACAGTGTTGCATTTTTTAAAGACTGAAACATATCTTTGGACAGTGTTTCATATTGTGATATTATCATGAGATCTTAGATACATGAAAAAGGTTAACAGTGATATGTTTGTGTTTCAAGGTGACAAAAGGGTTGATTTGTGATGGCTAATCTTGGTTGTCAGGTTGTCAACTTGACACATCTGGGAAGAAGAACCTCAACTGAAGAACTTCCTCCATCAGGTTAGCCTGTCCCTGTAGGCAGGTGTGCCTGTGGGGCATTTTCTTGATTGCTAATTACTATAAGAGGGCTAAGCCTGCTGTGGTCAGTGCCGCCCTGGGAAGGTGTGGGGATCTGGGTATTGAGCAAGGCAAGTAACTCTGGATACCCTAAAGGGATGGCAGGTGTCTGACCTGCTCTGCCTGTGTGATAACCTGGCCCCAGGAAGCTACTGTAGATAGGAATCTTCCTATCCCCCACCCCAGACCAGAACCAGGTTTTTGGGTTTAATTTCCTAGTTCCTGAACTTCCACATTAGTCCTACAATCTTCCTGCCTTTACCCCAAAACCCCACCTCTAACTTTCCCGCGTCTGTAATGGTCAGGAAGGCCTTCCTATATAAACCCCTGCATTGGCTCTAATAACCGAACTACCCACCAATGTAGTCTCCCAGGATGGAACTCCTCCCGCCGCACTCTGAGCCACCTGAGGTCCCCTTTGATCGTCCTCCATTCTCTGGCATGGCTGGAGCACAACAGTCGTGCTGGAGATGGAGACCCCCCGCCACAGGAAGGTAAGACTGGGCTACATACACAATGTAGTTCAATGTAAAATTAGAAACAAGGCGGTAAGCAGAATTTCTCCGTGGTCTCTTTTCAGTCCTTGCCTTGGGTTCCTGCCTTAGCTTCTCTTAATGATGAACTGTAACCTGTAAAATGAAATAAACCTTCTTCTACTCCAGCTGCTTTTGGTCACGGTGTAACAGGAAAGCAAGCTGGGATACCTGGAAAAGTAAGAAATATGCACAGAAAACAGAGTTTCCTGTCTGAAATAAGCTCTGTTACTTGAAATGCATAAAATTCTCAACTTGGCAATAATTATTATAATTAATTAAGCAATCATCTTGATTTTACAACTAATCATCTAATATTCAATGATGACTAAGATATGCATGCAATTTAATGAATCATTCAGCAAAAGCACATTAATTACAACTGGAAAGGTAATTGTAATGAGAAAATGCAATAGGAAGATACTGCCTTGAACAGATTATCAAAGTTGATATATTGGCACAAATCCATCCATGTAATTCTGACAAGGACACCCACTTGAATTCTCTTATATTCCTGCCAGAATTTATATCCTGAATTTAACCAAGAGAATATATAACTCATGTCCAAATTGAAGGTTGCTCAATAAAATGATAAGACTTTTACTTTAAAATATATAAAAATATTAAATTCTTTGATTATAAAACAACGTGAAGAAACTGTCCCTTGTAAAGCAGATTAAGAAAAATGCCGATTACATTTAATGCATAAAGTCATAATAAATATTTAAAATAGCATATGAAAATGGCATATCAATAATGGAAGAGATGATAGCATTGCATCAATACTGATCTTGATAATAGTACAATGATTGTATAAAAGGGTTCAATCATTAAGTATGTGGTATTTATGGGTAAATGATATGTGATATATCTGCAACTTATTTATAAATATTTCAAAAACAATCTCTTTGGGCTGGAGAGATGGCTTCGCAGTTAAGAGCATTGGCTTCTCTTGGAGCGGACTTGGGTTTGGCTCCAGCACCCACATGGCAGCAAACCACTATCCATAACTTCATTTCTAGGGGACCCAATTCCCTCTTCTAGCCTCCTTAGGCATTACATGCATTTGGCACATTTACATATAGGTAGGCAAAATACTCATACACATAAGATAAAAATAAATAAAAAATATTTTTAAAAAGAATCTAGGGGCTAGAGAGATGGCTCTGTGGTTATAAGAAATGTGTCCTCTGTAAGAGGACACAGGTTCGGTTCCAAGCATCCAGATGGGTCTAAAAATCCATCCATAACTCCAGTTCCAGGGCATTCAATGTCCCCTTCTGACTTTCACAGGCAGCATTGTTTGACATGGATGCAGGTACAACACATACACACCGAATAAAAATTAATTAATTAAATAAAATAGTTTACAAAGAATCTACTAACTATATCATCCATCTACATACTTATCTAAAACGTCTTTTGGTCTATTACCCATCATTTGGTTGGAAGGAATACCTATACCAGCTTATTTAATAATAAACATTTCACCGATTACTTAGGATATGCTTGATAATTTTATCTGTAAAGTATTGATGGTTTTTACTTTCAGAGATCTTCGGAGGGAGGAATAGAAGGTGGAATAAAAGGAGGGAGGGAGAGAGGAGAGAGAGAAATACAGTGAGCAAGAAATAGAGAGAGAGAGGTTGAATTGCTGCAAGTGATTCTGGACAGTATGAAGTCCCACAGTCTTCTATGTGCAACCTGGAGAGCCAGAAATGTTAGCAGTATAGTTCAGTGTGTGTCTAAAGCCCAAGAGACAATGGACTCTAACGGGAAAACTCCCAGCTCAAGTCTGTCAGGTAGGAACAAAAATACCGCAGACTAAGCATCAGACTCTAAACCTGAGACTGGTGCTCCGATATCCAATTCGAAGACTGGTACTCTAGCTCAGACAGGAGCAAGCACTCTCTTCCTCAGCCCTTTTGCTATCATTGCATCTTTCACAAATTGGTTTTTATACATTCTACATTTCAAGTGCTAATCAACTCTGGAAATCCTCACACATCAGAAGAAAAAATGTTCTATCCTTAACTGGACATTGTTTGTTCCAGGCAAGCTGACATTTAAAATCACACATGCAATCACATGTGGAATCCTACCTACATACAACTGGAGAAAGAATGGAGAGTGAACTTTACTGCTAAAGGAAAATGATGAACTGTGAGCAGACATTTTTCAGGCTTGGGACACGGATCAATGTCTTTCAGCTGTGTGTTTGGAGACATACCAGTAGTTGGGAGACTAAGGCAGGAGGATCTTGACTATATAAAGGAACTCTGTCTTAAAAAACAATACTTAGAATCTCAAAAGTTTGGAAGCATTCAAAAGGAAACATAAAATGTTTGGCAGTTTCCAAGTCTCAACCACATTGAGTAGTTAATTGGAGAACCTATATCTAAACAGTGGTGCGTGTTTAGCTCATTTTTCCTAATTTATCAGCAGCATCAGTAGTTCCTCTGTCATGAGCAGCTTAGACTACAAGTGGTTTTTGTTTCCTTCATTTAATTTCCTTTTAATAGTTGTTAAAAAAACAAATAAAACAAAACAATGAAGGTGTCTATAGTTTGTTAAGTTGGAAATATAATAGCATTATATTTAGAAGATAAAATCTGAAGAGGGAGAAAACAGACACCCTAGCTACTGCATAAATCTGTCTAAAGACATTTGCTTTGAATTATGAGTGTTGGTGCCCGTCAACTTGTATTAGTTCTGTGGTGGTAAAGCTTATCTCCAGTGTAATATCACTGAGGACAGTCTACTCTTTAGAGCAGGAAGTAATTGAATTTTACACTGTAGTTCAGGTTTTCTTTCTTCCCTTGGACATTTATAGGTGTGTTATTTACAGCATAATTTCATCTATTAGTTATTTATGTGACTCTTCAAATTTCCATCAGATGCAAGCAATACCATGAGAGAATCTAGAGTCCATCATGTTACATATTATCTGACATAGTAGTGCTCAATCAGCTTTTTAATGTTTATTTGACAGGACAGATATGATGTCCTAAATTCCTTTTAATAATGAAATGCTTTATGTTATTACAATTTTCATAATATTAAACATAATATTAAATACTACATCACAGATTTCTTTCCATATGTGCAGTTAAGTTAAAAGATGCATGATTCTAGTCCAGAGAATTTGACTACTTAATAAAAGAAAATTTTAAAGCATTTTTTTTATCTCAGCTTTCATGTGGTATTTACTTTCTTAGGAGCAAAGGTTATTGGCATGGTTTTAAGAATTATTATGATTGTAAAGAAATTAGAACTTCCAAATGATAAAAGGAACAGAGGCACAGTAACCATAAAATGATCAAGGAATAAAAGGAGGAAATCCACCAGGTATATTCAGTATTGAGTCAGGCATGAAATGAAAAATGGCTGCTCGTCCAAGCCTTCACTATCAAGGTTCTCTATATGTTCAACAGCCTTTCTAGAAATCTGGAGAAGATTCAGCCCTGTCAACCCATTAATCTTTTGCCCGCATCTTCTGCTGGAGGAACCCCATACTAACATACATGCAGAGGAATTTTTCTGTTGGCTTATGACCACCTATACGTGAACATATAAGGGAAGTGTTAAGTGAGGTGCTCTTGTATGGCATAATCTTTCACTGTTAAGGACTAAACTACTTTTAAATATCATTATTTACACTTAAAGGGGAAAAAGGCTTTTCATTAGTCAATGTTTAAAAAAATGATTTGAGGTGCTGGAGAGATAACTCAGTAGTTAAAATCACTTGCAGATTCATAGCACCCACATAGTGTATCATAGTCATCTGTAACTCCATTTTCAGGCGACATGCCATCCTCTTCTTGCTTTTGCAGGCACAGCATACGCATGGCACACATACATACATGCATGGAAAAAAATCATGCACATAAAATAAAAGTGAAAAAAAAACTGGTTCTGTAGAGGTCAATTTTTAAAGGTTTTAATTTTACATGTTAGATTTAAAAAGGAAAAAGAGATAAATATTTTCAATAGATCTTTTAATATAATTTCACTTATCCAGGGAAAAGTGTCACTCTGCATAAAAGTGAACTCAAATTGGGTCAAAGAACTCAATGTGAAACAAGAAATGCTGAAGCTATTAGAAGAAAACAGGCAGTACCCTACAAGATATAGGTGCAGGAAAGGACTTCCTAAATCAGACTTCATTTGCTCAGAATTAGGGTCAACAATTGATAAATGAGACCTCATTAAACTAAAAAGCTTCTGTTACAACAAAGGAAGCAACAAATCGAGTGAGGACAAAGCTTATAGAGTGGGAAAAGTATTTATTAGCTGTACATCTGTCAGAAGATTAGTATCCAGTATATACAAAGAACTTAAAAAGAAAACACCAAAGAATCAAGAAAACAATGCCCCAATAGTAAATGGGCTGTGGACCTGAAAAGAGAGTTCTAATAGAAGAAATAAAAATAACTATGAAATACCTAAAGAGGTGTGCATCATTCTTATTAATTAGGGAAATGCAAATCAAATTACTTTAAAATTTCATCTTACCTCAGAATGGCTAAGATCAAGAGAACAAATGATACTAAATTATGTTGAGGATGTGGGGAGAGGGGAGACCTCATTCACCATTGGTGGGACTGCAAACTGGTTCAACCATGATGAAAATCAGTCTGGAAAACACTTACAAAACTAAAAATAAATCTGCCATATAATACAATTATACCAGCCCTTGGCATGTACCCAAAGGATGCAGCATCCTACTGCAGAGACACTTGGCAGATCACAGTAGCTGGGAGTTGAAAACAGTCTAAATGTTGCTCAGCCAATGAATGGATAATAGAAATGTGGTACTCGATGGAGTTCTACTCAGAGGTAAAGAAAAGCAAAATCATGAGACATGGAGGCAAATGGATGGGGCTAGCAACTGTTATACAAAGTGCAGCATCACAGACTAAGAGAAAACAGCAACATGTGTTCACTCTCATTTGTGGATCTTACCTCCAAGTCCTTATATGTATGTATCGTCATAAACATAGGCGTCAGGACAATGGAAAGAAACCATAGGGGTAAAAGAGAAGAAGGACCTTGAGAGAGGGATATAGTAGGAGACAGGTCTATCAAGGAGGAAATGGGGAAAATGCCAATCCGAGGGGATGCTCAAGTTTATCATTCCCTACTTCTTACACTAGATAATACCTGACATCTAATTTTGGATTGACACACATTTAAAATTGTATTTTTATATAATCCAAACAGTATACTTTTTTTGCTGAAAGTTAAACATTTGATTTTCATTTTTCAGAAATTAATACACACAAGATTAAATTTTGTTTATAATTTATTACTTTCAGTAAATTGATTTGATTTTCCCTTGTGTTGACATTCATCATCCCCCAGTATTTACTTTCAGTTAGTGTAGTTGCTTTCTTACTAATCAATACAGTATTTATGAGGCACATCAAAATTTTTATCATTGTCTTTATTTACAGTTATATCATGGTAAAATTTATATAGCATGCATTCAATTATTGTAGCGATACAGTCAAATGATTTTTTAAATAAACTTATAATTTACACCACAATCCAGCTTTAGACCATTTTACAATAAAAATTCACTAGGAGTCTGAGACTTTCCTGATTATGACAGTCAAAGTTATCCATCCTGGGAGGCATTTCTGTCTGAGTCAAATCCAAATGGTCTGTTAATCTATTTTTGAAACTTACTGAAATAGACTTGTATTTGTTTATACTCAATCATGGAAAGCCCACTCATCTATAGTCTCCACAACTTACTTTGATCCTTTATGTGTAAGGTTTTGTATATGGTACAAGATAATTCCTCTCAATACTCTGCTCTTTCTCTTCCTCTTTTCTTCCTCTCCTTTTAGCTACAGGGCTAGGCAATGGTATGGGATAAGGGATAGTTTTAAACAAATTATCTTCCCTCACTAGGATTTTCTTGACCATTGCATTTAAAGAGAGACATAGGTATATGTTCATTTCTGTATTCTAATATCTGGGTCTTTAATATATGTTTTACTAAACCTCTTACTTCACTCACTGTGTCTTTAGAGTAAGGGAACTAGTACAGTTCCCAAACACATTATTTTCTAAAAAGCATTTTATTTGGTAATTTATTTGTTTTCCCATATATATTATATTAGCATAAAACTTTAATTCATTAAGCCTCATGATACTTTTAGACATTATATTGAGTTTATAAATCAATTTGGTGTTCATAACCATTACGGCAGCATTCATTCAATAAATAATTATAAAATTTCCCCTATATAGTTAAAACTTAATATTCTCAATATTTTATGATTTAAAGTGTATAATACTTTGTTTTTTAAAATTAAATTTATTCTTTAGTAGTTTTTAAAAATGTTTTTCATGATGTCATTATGACTGAAATAATTTTCTTAATTTCATTTCAAGGTTAAATTGATTTTTGAATCACATTTTAATCTAATGGTTTATTAAACTCATTTACTTTAGTGAAGTTTTTTTTCCTTAGTTATTTTCTACATTCACAGTCATGACATCTACATGCAGAGATAAGTTAACTTTTATCTTTCAGGTATGAGTATTTTATTAATTTTCTTAAATTTTATTCTAGTAGCTAGAACTTTTAGAACAAGGTTCAGTAAAACTTGGCAATGTGAACAGCTTTGTCTTATGTGCAGAAACTATTCTAGTGCTGCCTGTTGTACATTGTTGCCTAGGAGAATTGAGCCATTAAGTATTTAAAGTCAGAAGACAATAAT
Organism: Eospalax fontanierii; assembly: GCA_035773235.1. NCBI lineage: Eukaryota > Metazoa > Chordata > Mammalia > Rodentia > Spalacidae > Eospalax > Eospalax fontanierii. Next base: position 37,676,399 of record CM069527.1, read on the forward strand.
TTGTCAAATTATCTCTCTGATTTGATCCACTAAACAAAGTTTTAGAATGAAGGCATTCCTATTTACACAACTGAAAAATTTTGTAACAGAAACAGCAAGCATTCTGGTGTTAAAAACAAATGAGTTTGGTTTAAGATATAGATTTCTGTTCCAAAGGAAAACATTGTAGGAGAGAGAGAACCGGTTTAACAGAAATGTAGAAAGCTCAAGAAATCATCATTATACAAAATGCCAGTGAATCTTCTATGAATATTTTGCTATAGAACAAAATCACAAAGATGTTAAAATCAATCATTAGACAAGAAAAGACCCTGAATTAAAGACTTGGTGCTGAATTTTATTTGAAAAATTGGAGGAACACTTACTCCTAAATAAGAGAAATGCAAATATGGAGACAGACAATTTGGTTTTTACAGTGTAGGAGAAAAGTTTACCACGTAAAGGCAGAGTCCAAGGGTATAGGGTTGCTGTGTATCTCTCTTGCAGCTCTATTTTTGGTTTCAGAACAAAGGTGATAACTTGAGAATAGCTGAATAATTAGTTCAATTTAGATAAAATGAGAGATGGATTTTGATTAAGAACAATAAAAGGTTATTTAACAGTATTGTAGAAATAGGGTAGAAATACTATAGATTATAATTACCAATTAAACTTGGTAAACTAAAGTAAAATGAGTAAATGGATCTTGTATATAAAATAATTTATTTCCAAAATTTAAAAAATTGTATTATAAAATAATTTTACATTGAATATGGATAAAAGATGACTGCCTACTTATCCCCATAAAGCTGCCATAAAATTTTTCTCATATAAATCTTGAAGAATAATTTCCCAATATATAACCTTGAACATTTATCCAAATTATTTTAAAGAACTAGCAAATATTTATTGTAGAGCCAAATATGAGTGACAATCACCTGGAACACAGAGTGTGGTTACCCTAAATACCATGTTTTCACGTGATAACAGTTTGATTTTTTTATAGTAACAGAATAGAAAGCATCATAAATCAAGACATTTTCAAACACATGGGTAGAAATATAAGGTAGGCAGATTATAGCAAAGATGAAAATCTCTGGTTTAGGTCTCAGAAACTGATGCCCTTCCTAGTCTTCATGTTGTTGTAAGTCTGTGGACTATTTGTACACTCTGAAAGGATATACATAATAGTAACAAGGATAGATCTTGTCAAATCTGATGTGGGCAATGAATAACTATTAAGTGGGTAAAGATCTTTGGACTATTTTGTAACCTTCATTCCAGTATTGTTCATGGTTCTATGAGATGCCTGATCAACAGCTGCAGGACTGGTGGTCCATTCCTGGCACTGGGGTTTTATTTTATTGGCTCATGTTGTCAATTGGGGGGCAATGTACCCCTGTTATAAGGTAACTCCATTTAAACTTTTTTTATAGAAAGCATAAAATTGTATACCTTTTATAATATATAAAGTATATATTACATACTTTAAGAAGCTTCTATAGGGTAGGTCTCCATATTTCTAAATGTCTTTAGTGTTGGTTATGCCTCCCCATAAGAATTTCATATATGCATTTAATGTGTTTTGATCAATTCTTCCACCCTTTCCCTCTGCTCTATATCACTCCCCTTTCTACCACCAGTATTCACTCCCAATTTCATGAGTTATCATCATCTGTTGTTTTTTTTTTTTTTTAATTTTAACTCGTGGAGTTGGCTTAGTGACAGACTATGTGCATGGGCATAGGACCATCTCAGTAGATGTAGTCTCTCAGGGGCTGCAGTCCCTGAAGAAAACTAATTCTCCTTTTCCCAGAAGCCATCAATTTCCAGTAGGTCTACAGCTAGGGAAAAATCTCCCTGAACAACTTTCAGTTCCATGATCACTTAGTCTGGACTGATCTTTTGCTGATATTGTGAATGCGTCCACAGACAGTCTACACACAATTGTCCTATTACATTCACAAAGCACTGTTTTGCTCTTCTTGTCTACTGCCTCTGTCTCTTAAAGTCTTTCCTACTCTTATCCCATAACGATAGCTGAGCCATGGGAAGAAGGATCGTGATATAGATGTCCTAGTTAAAGGATGTCACTTAGGGCTGAGCACTATATACAACCTGTTAATATCCACACATTGACCATTTGTGGGTCTCTATGTTAATTGCTGTCTACTGCTCCCTCATATGCTGCCTTGCTTCTGGGACTGAAGTCATTCAAAAAAACTAGGAATTTGGTTTATTTACTTCTTCAGCTTTTACTTGTTAATAAGTAGTAAATAATAAATATTATGTAGTCTAAAGTTTTCAATTAATGAACAGTTAGCCTTAAAATGGCTGGTTTTTTGAGTGTGAGTTTTAGATATAACTACTTCAAAAGTTTCAAAAACAACAGAAAGATCTGGGCATGGTGGCTCAGATGAACAACCTGGTGATAGATCTCAAAGACCTAGAAAACCCAACTCTCAAATGAGGGAAAAGGAAAAATTAACCAAAAACAAGCTCAGAAGACAATTGAATAGAGACAATGAACAATAAAAATGTTGGACATGGTGCCGTGTGCCTGTAATCCCCGTGTTCAGGAGGCTGAAGCACAAGTTCAAAACCAGGTTATGCTATATATCAAGTTACAGCCAACCCTAGACTGTATGAGGAGACTAAGTCTCAAAAAATGTAGAAGCAAAGTTATATAGATATGAAATCCATTCATTAAATCTAACAATTCAAATGAGTGAAGGATTTTGGTTTCCACTATCATTGCAGTACTGTATACTTTCTGTCTGATGCTATAGAGTTGCAAATATGCAGCATAACTATGCTTATACAATATTCTATATTGAATCGTCAGTTTCTGAGAGCTTTGCAAAGCTAGTTAATTAAAGTAAGAAACTTTTTGTTGTGTCCTAGCTAACAGGTATTATTTGCTTAAGAAATTAACGTAGTTCTAAAGGCTTAATGTCAACCAGTTTTTACTTAAGGAAGATTTTCATTAGTATGTGTGCCTGAAAATTTTTTGTATTTTTGTCACAAAGTGCTTTCATAGGTTCCCCTGTCCCATTATACTTCTATTGTTCCTGTTGAAATAAAATACAATTAATGCAGATTTTATGTCTATATGATTACAAAAATCTCTACAAAAGTAATGTGATATTTTTGTCTTCATCTTAAATATAAATAACCCTAAAGTCACACTATTAATTCCAAATGCAACTAAATAATATGTTTTACAGTTTGTAAACAAAGAAGACTTAATGTAGAATTTTTTTTTATCCATACTCAAATTCAAATTTCTCCCAAACCCGAATAGTTCAGATAAGTAACATCTTAGCATTTTGTTTTCCTTTTCTTTCTTTATAATGCACTTAAAATTCTCAATATACACATAATTCACAAATATTTACTATAAGTTTCAAAAGATTCCACAACTAAATTAAACTTTTCAAAACAAATGGCCATCTTACTGATAGGAGCTTCATACCTATTGAAAGCTTTATATTTAAATGGTGTCATGGCTCAGTTTCCTAGGGAGTAACATAAGAGTTCTCAGAGGTCAACATTAAGTACAAAACATCATAGATGATTCTAGCAAAGCACAACTTAAGAGGCATGAAAAAGGTCTGTGATAAATCAGAATAAATTTATATGTGTTTATAAGCATACATTTAGACCATAATATATTTCTATAATTATAAGTGTTCCATAAATCAAAGGCTTATCATAGTATCATATATAGTACCTTATCATAGTATCTTAGTCTTTAATCATTGAATCAAAATCATCATCATATGTAAAGTTGTGCCTTGTACTTACATAGCATAATTTAGTTATCTGATATATGATGTGTATTTCTATGAATTTAATAAGCATATGACCATGTAACTTATAACTGTAAACTATAATACATAACAAATAAATGAAAAGACTCTGTTTGTGAACATATAATAGACATTATTATTTATTTTCAAAAATTAAAGCATATTGAGATGGAAGAACTTACAATCATACATGCTTTAACTAAAGAAGTTATAAAATTTTGAATAATATAGGAGCTAGAGAGATGATTCAGTGGTTAAGAGCACTGTCTGCACCTGTAGAGAACCTAGGTTCAATTCCCAGTTGGTAGCTAACCACTTTTGTATCTCCAATTTCTGGGATTCGAGTCTGTCTTCTGACCCCACGGGCATTGCATGACAGGACTGCACATGTACACATTCAAGCAATACACTCATACACATAACATACAAATAATAAATAAAATATTTGCAATAGTTTATATAATATTTTACATTTTAAAATATATAATTTTACTCTGACTTAAAATGTTTCTTTTTTGACAGTGAATACCCCATTTGCTGTAAAAATGATAAATGAGACTATGAGTCAGATTTTACTTTTAGACTCCTTTGTTTTCTCATGGATGTTAAAAAAATCATTATGCTTAATATCAATCTGAAGAGACTGCCTTTCCTCCCTCTTAGCAATTCATGGAGATGAATAATAGTCCCTAATAAGTAGGCAGCTCATTAATAAAAGATTTGTTTGATGTGGACTGCAGGTAAAGCATTGTGCTTCACTGATTCTGTCAGATCTGCATGTCCTCACACTCAGCAGGTAGTCTCTGTTCAGGAAGTGGAATTATACTTATCAAACTTCAATTTCTATCTTGTCCCCCTCAGGAAATGTTCCATGTTATTAGTAACTCCATAGTATCCCAAGAAAAGAAATCTATAATCAGTTCTGGTGTTTATTAAATGTGAATTTCTTACTATTATAAAATGATGAAAACCACTGCAAGATTTTTGTTATATGTCCCAAAGTGTTATTTTAGTTAATACACTGTGCTTAATTATAATAATTTCATTTCCATAAAGTTAAAACCATGCTAATATTGGAAATCATACAAGATCATTTTTAGTAACTTTACCAATATTGTAAAAGAATGTTATGAATATCTTAGATGAAATAAACTCCTGAACAGACATTTATAAGCTGTCTTAATCTTCCATCAGAAAAATAATTTCTAGTCTGTCAGTCCTTGAACCTGAATTGGCCGCAGGATTTACTAGATGGGATGAGTTTTTGTTAATATGGTAAGGATAATCTCAAATGTTGATCTGCTGAAGGTGTTTAGTTATTGTTGAGTGTTGAAACTTTTAACAGTTCCTTTTAGGATGAGTTGTTTAAGATGACTTAGTGTTTTCCTTTTTCCTCATATTAGTCAGGGTCCTCTAAAGGATCAAAGCTGATGGAATGGATATATAAAGGATATTGATTAAATTGACTTAGAGGCTATGGACCAGGTAGGCCAACAAGACACACTGGACAGGCCAGGAGAACATGCTAATTGTTCCATATGCAAGGCTAGATATCCCAGGAGACCTAGTGTAGAGCCAAAGACTTGGAGGATTCCTGGAGAGTTGCTGTTTTTAGTCTATGTTAGACCCTAAAAAGTTGGGAATATTTTTGGTGAGTTAATGCAACAACAACAGAACAGATAAACCTGCTAGTGACAGTGAATTCAAGCAAAAAGCAAACACTTCCTTCTGCCATGTATTTTTTTTTTTTTGGTATGGATTGTCTGGTTTCAAATAATCTGATTAAGAATATCCTTTATCAACATGCCCAGGTGCTGATATTTTAGTTGATTATAGACCCGTGCAAGTTAACAACCAAGATTCACCATGATGAATACATACCTTGTCCATTTGACATTCAATCACTTTTCCTTATGTCATGCTTAATTTCCAATGAAAATAATAACAGGGTCATAAGTGTGCCTAACATGACATAACTTCCCACATAAAACTGCATACACATTATATTATTTTTTAAATAGATGGCAAATTAGCCCAGTTTGCAGCGAAGTTGTTATATACCTAACACTGACCTTGAACTCATGATGTCTCTGCCTCCAGCTCCCCTGTGCTTGTGTTATATGCAAATGCCACTGCCCTCAAACTGGAGGTGTTCTTTATTTTAAATGTGTAAGTGAGAATATTTGTGCTTGCATTTTGTTATAATAGTGTATTCAGGTAATAAATGGTTTTTGACAAGTATTAGAAAATCTGCTTTTTCGGGAGGTAATATTAATTCATAAACTTTTGGCAGATATTTTATTTATTACTTCCATGGTGATTTTTACCAATTTTCTTAACTAAGGGAACCTAAAGAGAGTTAACCAGGAGCTGGAGAGATGGCTCAGTGGTTAAAAGCACTGGCTGCTCTTGCAGGGGACCTGGTTTCAATTCTCAGTACTCATATGCTGGCAAACAATCATCTGAAGCCCTAAATCCAGAGGATCCAACACCCTCTTCTGACTTCTGAGAGCATTGCATAACACTGGTGCATTTATATAAATGCACATAAAATTGGAAAAAAATAAAGCAGTTAAAAACCATTAAATTTAATGCACTGAACTATCACTAAAATATTATCATTATATATAATTCAAAGAGAAAGTTTTTGTCTGTTGTTATATCAAATTTGAGATTAATTTCCTTGGAACAGTTACTTCCAAAGTACTCTGAAGAGAAGAGGTAAATTTTAGATAACTTTTGTTCGACAAAGCTGACTGTCATGGAAACCCACGCCAAAATATCATTTTATCATAATGATTTTTTAATAAATGAAGAAATATTCCTTATTATCTTGAAAATTGGTGAAACATTAAAAGGAAAAATCTTAGTTAAAACTTGAATACTTGAACCTGGTTAAAGAGTCCCGCAGTGCATGCAGACTATATGGTGGCCCCACAAAACTACACTGTCCTGTGTTCCCATTCTGTTCTAGTTTGCATAAGTGTAGTCTACGTTCCTAGAAATTATGGAATTGCCTCAGTGTAGGGCATAAGGCAGTGTGGGCCTTAGCCAGGCCACCTGCTATGAGGATTAGGGGAGTGGATCCTGTGGGCGTGTTGCTCCGGCTCCAGCCAGGCAGGACACCAACTTTCACTCTGCATTTGGAGAGAACCTGAGATGATCCATCCAGAGACAGAATACTATTGGCTGCAGTTGGGAACCACCCCATAGGGGGTTAGATAACCAAACTCATAAAACCCCCTGCACTACCTTGAATAAACAAGTTTGCTGCGGCTTGCTCTCCATGCTTCTCACCCAGCTCCTGGGGTCTGTGTGTTGACGCCTTAGTGGCAGAGACCCTAAGGTCCCACTCGGGTGGCAATGAGCACAGGGACCCCAACACCTCTGGATGCACTTCTTAGAACAAATACCTCCGTTAAGTTACTCATGTTCTTGTGACTTATTGCTAACTGACCAAATAAAGTTCAGGAAAACATACCCCTCTTTTAAAATAATGGTCAATTCTGGAATTCACTGCTGCCTCATTTTCTTCCCCGAGATCTGCATAAAAGAACATATTTTTCAACGTATTGATGGCAAGCCCATGAGAAATCATTAATTCTAACCTATGAATTTTGAGAAGTGGTGATACATTTTGCTTCTAGGTTAAAGATTTTAACCATGGCCATCTCTCTCATTTTGCACTGTTTCAATGGACAAAGTGTGCTCACATTCCCATCAGAAGCACGCAGCTTCCTTCAGAATATGTGGGCAAGTCTATGTAGTACATGGAAATGCAAAATAAATCTTGTTAACTATGGCCCTGCAATTTGAAGGTGTTTTTATTTTTTAAACAAACCCCTTTTCTAGTATTTTATATGTTGAACTCATTAAACTATACTTAATAGTATCTGATCTACTTGCTAATTTAACCAAATCATTCCTGTCCTCAGATCTTGATTTACATATATGTTACTTAGTTTGTTTTTTTGTGAATTCATAAAAATCAAATTTACCCTCCTTTTTTATTCTTTTTGAATAAGTAATATTTTAGGTCCTATTTTTATAACTTTGTTACATTTTATAATATGAGACGAAAAAATACATATACAGATCCAGCTATGAGGAGTCCTATGAGTGTCAGTATTAGAATGTCTCAGTGTCTTCCCTTCAGCTGCTGGAATTCTAAGCCCGCAGCCAATGCAGACATTTCAGAAATATTTTCATTGAGTTTGTAGTAAAAAAGAAATTGCTGTCCTCCTGAAGATAATGTGATGAAATATCTTATTATAAAGTGATTCTAATTTCCTTATAAAATATTTCCTTGCAGCTAAATAATGGGTTAAAATTGTAATCCATTCTAAAGTCTGAAATGAAGTTGCTGCAATTTGACTTATGAAAAGATTTCAAAGCAGGACTAGATCCTAATAACTTTATAAAAGTTACAAGCCAATTACCTGCAAGACTACAAACAATTATGTTTGATAATTTAGGAATATAAATTTCAAGAAATGTGCAATTGTTTTTTTCAATTTCATTTCATAACCATGCATGCTGTTACACTGTTTTCCATTACGGAAGACTAATTAGCTTCACAAAACTTGGCACGTTTGCAGTGCAAGGATCATAATTAGGATTTCACCTCTCACTTTCTTTGTGTCTACTTTAATTTACTTCATTATGATCAATTATTTTATATACACCTCTTAAAATTATTTCTTGAGATTATTTGAATGGTTCTTTTGAACTTGTGTTCAGGCAGACAGCAGAGGATGCTTTGTGAACCATTAAAGAAGTAATAAGGGGAAAAAGAAAACAAAAACTTCTCCCATTTAGAAGTTTAAAATTCTTTATACTTTAATATTGTTAGTCAACTACAGTGTTTTTCAATTCAGAAAACTTGCTGCTAGGGCTGTTGATAGAGCTGAGCAGATAAATGGTCTTGCCCCAAATCTTACAACCTGAGTTCAATCTCTGAGACCCATATGGTGAAAAGAAACAACCAACTCTTTAAATTTGTCTTTGACTTCCAAACCTGTCCTGTGGCCCATGCCCAAGCATGTGCCCATGCCCAAGCATGTGCACAGACACCCCACCCTCACCCCAAATAAATGCAGTTGAGAAGTAAAAAAAGAGGCTGGAGAGATGACTGATCTTACACAGGATGTGACCTCATTCTTGGCCACATGGTTGCTAACAAATGTCCAGAACTTCAGTTTCAGGGGTTCTGATGCCCTCTTCTGGACTCCAGAGGAACTGTACTCATAGGTGCACCTACATACATACAAGGAAAATGTTCATATACATGAAATAAAAATACATTTTTAAAAAACAAGAAACTTTAAAAATAATAAATTGTTAATTCACAATTCATCTCAGGCTTTAACAAAAATGACCAAATAAAAAATAGGTTAAAAGGGTAAGTGGAGTTAGTGAGATGGTTCAGCAGGTTAAATGCTCAATTCCTATGACCCAAATGGCATAAGGAAAGAACTGACTCCTGTATTCACACCCATTCCATTACACACACACACACACACACACACACACACACACACACACATACCAATGAATGACTTGAATGACTGTAATAAAAAATTAAAATGATCAATAAATAAAATCAATACATAGTAGAACAAAATGTGTGAAGAAGAAGGGGATAGGTTCTAATGGGCCACTAGTCATTAATACTCCCTCCAAAATTGCCTGGATATTGGTATGTAAGTCAAATGTGCTTCCTAATTTCTAGTAAAGCAGAATGATACATTCTTGAATTAACTGAGGTTAAATCTAGTCAGGTGGACAACTAGGGGATAAAAAAGTAATAAATAAAAGCACTATCTGATATGGCCATAGTAAAAACTTGAGAAGTTTTTAGTAGAAGGACAAATAATTGTATTATAAGTTCAGTTTGTTTATTTAGACAGTTTCTCTAGTTGATGAAAAGCTTAACTCTGCTTAATAACCTCAATCTTGTATTTAAGAATGAGTTATAAACTGCCTCTTTGAAAAGTTAAAATATTCAAAACTCAGATATACAGATGTTTCAATGTGAAAGTCATGGGAAGTCAATGGTATATGAATTGTAAGGTTCATCTTTTCAGACTGAGCATATGGCTGAATGTACTGTTTTAATCTGTAATCAAATTGTCATGATTGTTGGTTTCTGAATAATCAATTCAACTAACTGAAGCACTTATTATATGTAAGACAGTATGATAAATGCCATTTGAATTTGAATTTTTTGTAATTAAACAAACCAGTGTTATATTGTCATTTACTTTAATGCCAGTTCATTTAGAAATGCAAGTTAGTTCACAGCCAAATACTAAAATCTCTCAGAATGAACATTAAGAAAATGAGCGACTGGTTGAATAGATGATGTTAATAAGGCTTCCCTCTGCTTCCCCTACATCCTGTCCTATTTTCCTTCCAGCAGTGGGCACAGGCCCTCTCCTGCTCTTAGCACCCCAGATCTCTGGACTAGCCTTTTATACAGACCCACCCACTGAGTCCTGATCCCCTATACTTGGACCAGCTCAATTTTGTGGTCTAGTTTGTTAGAGCCTCCAAAGCCTGTCCCACCCATAACTTGCCTCTACCTGCCTGAGACCTCCCATCTGCCTTGGCTGTACCCTCCCCAAAATTGCCTTGAATTTCTGTGACCAGTCTTCCTCCCTGGTTAGTCTGAACCTGCCCATTGTGTCTCTTGTCTCAAATCTCTTACCACCTGAGCATTTATACTTGCTAATAAATTGAAAATGTGCCTTGTGTTTTAAGTAATAATTTGCCAAATCTGTACTGCAACCATGTTTATTTTATTCTATAATTTAAACCTAAAAATGATAAAAATCCCATTGCTGAGATCTTCCAACACACACAACTGAGAAAACAAAAAGATAAACAAAGATTTCCAGAATTTCCTAATTTTCAAAACATAAATAATGAAAAGATCTATAATTTTAGGCCAGGACCATAATAGTTTGTATACTGTAGCATTTTAATGTATTTTAAGATAAAGAAATGTGCTGCCTCTCATTTGTTCTTTTTTAGGATTGATTTGGACATTTATGGTCATTTATGATTTCATATGTGTTGCAGAATACTGTTATGTGATCCTTTATAAAATCCCACTGGAGTTTTTATAGATATAACATTCTATCTATAGATTTCTATAAGTAACAAAGATAAACTAACAAACATTAATTCTTTTATCCCATGAACACAGATGCATTTCTATTTGTTTATGTTTTTAATTTCTTTTATCAGCATTTTATAGCTTTTAGTATACAAGTCTATCACACTAAAGATGTTTTTTCCATGAGTAGCTGGTTCTTCTCATTTTGTGTATGGAAAAAAAATCTTACTTTTCTTTTCATGTGACTATTGTTACTGTAGAGAATTTACATACCATTTTTTATCTTCCATCTTTGCTGAATTCATGTCTTATTTTTATGGAAGCTTATGGTTTTCTCTGCAATAAAATCATGCCATCTGAAAGAGACAATATTATTTCGTCCTTTCTAAATTGAGTGTCTTTAATTGTATTTTATCTAATTTCTCTAGATTGCACTATATTTAATAGGCAGTTCATAAGTAAACATAGCAATATGCAGTCAGTCTACTGATTTTGAACAAGAGTGACAAATGTGCACAACAGGGAGAAGGAAATGTAAGGTTTTTGGAAGCCAGCTGTCTACTTGTCAAAGAAGGAAACTAGACCATTACCATTTTACATCATACAAAGAAAGTAAAATAAAATAGCTTAAATACTTGAACATGCATCCCTTATAAAAACACATAGGTAAAAATACTAATTACATTGGTCTAGGCAGTGAATTAATGTATAGAATGCTTATTGTACAAGCGATAAAGAAATATAGAAGGCAATGATGGGCATAGAAGCATGTGCCTTTAGTTCCAGTCCTTGGGAGGCAGATGTAGGCAATTCTCTGCAAGATCACAGCCAGCCTGGCCCACGTAGTAACTAAAGGTAAACCTGCCTCCCTAGGAATGGTCCTGTGACCAAATGCTTGACTAGTAAAACTGGAAATGTGATCTTCTACAGATACTCTGGAGATGTTTAGTCTATCCCAGTTAATTTTTCTGGAGCTATTTGTCACTCTAACATAATGAACTGAAAATTCAGAAGAAGAATCCCAAATGACACAATTAAAGTTAGGATAAACACTTGAACAGATATTTTTCCATTGAAGACTAAATGGTTAAAAGCAGTATACTGTTAACAATCACCAGGAAATTCAAAGCAAAAGCACAAGTCATTTCACATATATGAGGATAGTTATTATAAAAAATCACAACAAAAAGGCTAGTGTTGGAAAAGAGATAGAAAATAAAAACACATTAGTGAGTATGCAAATTGATAGACACCAAAAAATTAGAAACATAGCTACCACATAATCTAGAAAATTCACTTCTGGGCACTTATCAAAAGAAACTGAGAAAAAGGATTTCAAAGAGATTTTAGAACATTCATGTTCTGTCATAATACTAGTTACAATAGTTAATGTGAAAAAAATCTTTTGTCAAACAACATATCAATGATAAGAAAACATGCTATATATCTACAGATGAATACTACTTGAATTGCAAAAAGTAGGAGATTCTTGGGGTAGGAGACATGGTTCAGGGGATTAAAGAGCACTGGCTACTCTTGCAGAAGACCTTTTTTCAGTTCCCACTAACCAACTGGCAATTGTTTCTTGTCATGTAGCCTCCAGCTGTGCACATGGGCTCATGTAAAGACATTGTATATATAATTTGTCAGTAGGTTTTGCACTAATATGATCCCCTCTTTTTTTATACTAGCTAGGCATTATCTATCTCTCCACTCTCTCTCCCATTCTAACCCTCTCTTCATGTGCTCTCCATTTAAAGTATCCCTATATTTTCCATTTCTCCCTTGCTAATACCTATCTCTAATGGTACGACCTCTCTTGAGCTCCTTTTTCATCTTTGTCTCCATAGATCCTTGGATAACCCTCCCTCTGCCCGTACCATTTAAATACCCCCATTTTACCTGTTTCTCCCTTAGTAACACCTGTCTTCTGTTGTTCTCTCTCAGGTTCTTTCTTTTTTTTTACCTGCCTGGTTCCTTTCCAGTTTCCTGGTTGCTGCAGTTACTTCAGGATATATTGTCACATATAAGGATTTGGTGCTAGGATCAACAAATGAGGGAGTACATACATAAACTTTTTTTCAGCCTGTCTTCAATTAGTGTGACAGTTTCTAGGATCCATCCATTTACTTGAAAATCTCATGATTTTGTCTTTACCTCTAAGTAGAAGTCCACTGTGTAAATGTACCACATTTTAATTATCCTCTTGTCAGCTGAGGGTCATTTAGTTTGCTTCCATCTCTTAGCTACTGTGAAAAGAGTAGTAACAAACGTGGACATAGAAGTATCTCTGTAATAGGATGAGTCCTTTGGGCATATAGTAGGGTACCGAAGTCCCTTATTACTGAGTTGGGGTTAATCTATGTCTTTTCATAAAGAAGAGATCTTCTTTATCTCTTCTGATTAGTTTAGCTGCTTGTTTCTCAGTGCCATTTGCTTGGAATAGTCTTTCCTATCCTTTCATCTTAAGGTAATACCTGTCTTTGAAGGTGAGATGGGTTTCTTGCATAAAAGAAAATGATGGATTTGGTTTCAGTTCTGGATAGCTTTATTTGTCAACTTGATACACTTGGGTTGAAGGAGCCTCAGTTAGGGAACTTCCTCCATTGAACTGGCCTGTGACCATGTCTGCCAAGCCCACTGTGCGCAGTGCCAGCCCTGGGCAGGTTGTTCTGTATTGTTTAAGAAAGCAGGCTGAGCATGGAACAAAACAGTAAGTAACGTTCCTTCATAGCCTGTGCTTCTGTCCCTGCATCCAGGTTCTCCCCTGAGTTCCTACCTTCGGCTCCCTGATGAACTGTGTGACTGGGGAGATGTATTCAAAATGAAACCTTTCCTCCCCAAGTTGGTATTGGTCAGAGTATTTTGTCACGGAAATTGAAGGCAAGCTAGGACTGTTTCTTAATTCGTTAAACTACTGCATCTTTTGACTGGGGAATTCAGTCCAATAATACTTATAATTATTACTGAAAGATGTGTATTTGTTGCTGTCATTTTAATTTCAGTTTGCATTCTTGGTGTACCTTTGTGTTTCCACAGTTATACTTCATTTAATTTCTTTCTGTTGCCCCTTGGGTATAGTCATTCCTTTCTTTAGCTCATTGTTCTCTGAAGGGCTGTTTTTGTGGACATGACTTCTTTCAGCCTATTCATGTTGTGGAAGATTTTTCTGTCCCCTTCAGTTATAATAGACATTTTTGCTGGCTGAAATATTCCTGGTTGTTCTATGGTCATTTAGAACTGGGGATACTTTGGTCCAGGCTCTTCTAGCTTTCCGAGTTTGTATTGAAAATTCGGTTGTAATTCTGATGCGTTTTCCTTTATATGTGACTTGTTTTTTTTTTAGCTTTCAGTAGTCTCTGTTTATTCTGTACGTTTAGGTTTTTTTTTTTACTATGATATGCTTTGGGGGATTTATTTTCTGATTCTATTTGGTGTTCTGTGTGCTTCTTGTATTTGTATGGGCAATATTTTTTTTTTTAATTTGGGGAAATTTTATTCTACAGTCCTGTTAAAGATCTGGTCAATACCATTAATCTGAGAATCTCCTCTTTCCTCTATGCCTATGATAGGTAAATCTAGTCTTTTCATGGCATCTCACATCTCTTGCATTCTCCATTCCTGTGCTTTCTTAAATTTTTCATAATCTTTGCTTGAATTGTACAATTCGTATTTATTTTTCAGCCATGATATTCTCTTTCCATTTCACTCATTTTATTGCCAAGGTTTTTTCTGTCATTTCAATTTGGTTTGTGGAGTTTTTAACTTCCTTTTTAAATTCAGCTTGAGTTTTCTTCAAAATTCCTATCTCTTTTGTGAATTCAATCAGTTTATCTCTATCTTATTTTAGTTCTTTGATTTGTTTGTGTGTTTTTGAATACATTGAAATATTTGATCATCTTTATGCTTGTTCTTTTAAATTCTGTGTCCTGGGTTGTCTCTAAAGGTCTCCCATTGTATGACTCCCCTGAAGGACTGGTGCTTTGGTGGGAACATATTATTTGATTCTTCATATTATTATTCTTCACTGTGGTTTTGGTTTTGGCATGGGGACTTCTTTTGTTGCTTGTGACTCTGGTGTGAAACTCAAGCTTTCCTTTGTTGAGTTGAAGACTGTTTTTGTTTATATTATTGGTACCTTGGTTGTTTTCTTACTGGGCATGAAAAACTTGTTGGCCTAGGCTTCAGGTTCTCTCTTTTGCGTTTATATTGGAGGGATCTGATGGTTCTAGTCCAGTTACTCAGGAACTACTGCAGAGGTCCAAGTCAAGTGCCAGTCAGATACTCTCAGGCTTCCTCCTAAGTTCTAGGTCATTATTAGTCAGCAGGCACAGGACAATTTTGGCAGCTAGCAAGGCAGAGGCCAGATTCATGCCCTCTCTGTTTCTCTTATTCTTCCTCCCCTTCTTCCCCTCCTCCTCTTTCTTCTTTCCTCCTCCCCCTCCTCCTCCTCTTCCTCCTCCTCTTCCTATAGATTCTAATTTGTGTCCTCAAATGCTTTTTACTGTGTGTCCATCCCCTGTAGCCTAGGCAACCTGCCCAGTTTCACAACCTTAAAGAAAACTGACTCTCCATCTTCTAGCAGCTATCAGTTGCCAATAGTTCTTTACATAAGCTGTTATTTTTAAAAAATAAAAAATAAAAAAAACTATCTCCCTGCCTTTATACTGGGAGTTGATCTGATTTGAGCTTAGACAGGTCTGTGTATGCTGTACAATTGCTGTAAATTGTATGGGTAATTGCTCTGATGTCTGGAAATCACTGTTTCCTTGTAGTGATCCACAATCTCTGGCTCTTGCAATCTTTCTGAGCCCTCTTCCAAATGATCTCAGCCTTTTGTGGCAAAGGTTTGATAAGTATTCCATTCAGGCTTGAGGACTCTGCAGTTTCTTATTCTATGCATTTTGACCAGTTCTGGGTCTCTATGCTAATCACCAGGTATTGTAAGAAGAAACTTTTCTGGTTAGAGTTAAGAGATATGTAAATCATGGTGCATGGTAAATACGGGGTTCTCTCTGAGATTTTTTTTCTATTGGTTCTTTCTGCAGCAAGTCCTGCCCTCTGACCAATAAGGGGGCAGGGAGGTGGGGAGAAAGGAGAGAAAACATGGTGGCAAGCCGGAGAGGGGCGCGCTGATTACTCAGTCACTCAGGAGGAAAAATGCCCGAGTCCCAGAAGGCCAAGACCCAGGAGGCAGCATTCCAAGTCCCTGCAGTCCTAAGGACATGTGAGTAGAAGCGAAACACAGACTGGGAATGGACAAAGCGCCCTGTGCCACAGACTAAGAGCCCTGTGCCCGGCTGTCCCAGACCTGGACCTTACCGGTGGGATGCTGTTAACCAGTAACTTTGTAAATTGCCCTAAATAAATCAATCTCTCTAAAGAACATTCTCTATTCGTTCAGTTGGTTCAGACTTGGAGGGTGGGGTGATGCTGAATGCCTGGTCCTGCCATGAGAAAATTTATGCAACACATGGGTATAGCAATTAATCATTAGGAGTAGGTTTAATGTTATATCTGTTTACCAGAATAGTTGTAGTAGGTTCTCTCCTCTGGCCCATGAACTGTCTAGTCACAGGACCCTAGGTCTTATATCTGTGCCAATTATGGGTTCCATCTTGTGAAGAGAACCTTAAAAATTCAATCTCTTAAATTTCTTAAATGTCTTAAATTTCACATAGATATACAAAATACCCCCAAATGACAAAGGCAATCCTGAGCAAAAAGAATACTTCTGACAGCATTACTATATCATTCTCAAGTTATTAAGTGAGCTATAGCAATTAAACAGCATGGTAATGGTACAGAAATAGACGTGTTTATCAGTGGAATAGAATAGAAGACACAGATACAAGTTCACGCCCAGCAACCTGAATTTTACAGACACCAAAAATACACTGCCAAAAAGGATGACACATTCACCAAATAGTATTGGAAAAACTGAATATCCACATGTAGAACTAGACCGTTATCTCTCACCCTGCATAAAAATCAACTTCAAATATAATATATATATATTTATATATAATAATAATAAATAATACAAATATAATATATATATATTTATATATATAATATAAAACTCCCAAAAGAAATGTTAGAGCACACACTACGAAATATTGACACATCTAGGGACTTTCTAATTTAGAGTCTGATTGTTCAGGGAATAAGACCAACGGCTGACAAATGGAAGCTAGAAAACTTCTATATAGTAAAGAAAGCAGACAAATTAGTGAAGAGGAAGCCTATAAAATGGGATAAAATATTTGCCTGCTATAAATTCAGCAAAAAATTAATATCTATAATACACAGAAAACAAAACAACCCAGTCAAAACATGGGGTATGGGTCTGGACACAGCGGTCTCAGAAGGAGAAAAACAAATGCCTAACAAACTTTTTAAAAAGGTGTCCAGCATCCTTTGCCATCAGGAAAATGTAAATTAAAATTGCTCTGCCATTCCATCTCACTCCAGTCAGAATAGCTACTGTGAAGAAATCAAATGACAAGTCTGCTGCCGAGATGGGGAAATGGAAATTCTTATTTATTGTTGGTTGCAGAGTGTAGCCACTATGGAAATCAGTATAAAGGTTCCTCAAAAAGCTAGAAATGGATCTATCATATGGCCCAGCTATAAAACTCCTGGGCATAGTCCCAAAGGACTCTGTATCACACCACAGAGACACTTGCTCATCCAAGTTCATTGTTGCTCTGTTTACAATAGCTAGAAATGGAAGCAACCTAGATGTCCATCCACTGATGAGGAATAGCCATGCAAATGTAGTATGTATGTTCAATGGAATTGTATTCAACTATTAAAAATGAAATTATGAAATCTGGAGGCAAACGGCTGAAAGTGGCAAAAATCTTGAATGCTGTAATAGACACAGAATAAACAAATGTTGCATGTCCTCTCACAAATGTAGATCCTTGCTTCAAATTTCTAATGATGTGTGCTCGGCTTGTATTTTCTTTGGAACCCAGAAAACCAGAAAAAGGCCATTGGAAAGAGGTGGGAAAGTAGAGTGTAGGTAATATGAAAGTAGAGAAGGAGAACAATGGAACTTCCCCAGGGGGAAGTGGAGAGGACACCAGGGAGTCTAGGGAAGAAGTCACCAAAATGAAGGGGTATGAAATCGTAGGGAAATTTGTATCTTGACTTCAAATTTCAAAAACTTAATTTAGTTTAAAAAATATCTGAAGGGAGATCCCCTTAACATCTGGAAAAAGCTGTTCCTAGAAGCCATGTGTTTTTAAGCTAAAACCTCAATTCCTGAGGAAGGATACTATCTTATCAGTCTTTGGTCAGAGATCGCCTAGAGGATTACTCAAAATACAGCCTCTTGCTATTCCTCTTGGTTGTTGATAACAACTTGATGATAAGATGGTATTGCTGAAGACCCTGTATACCCTGGTTTCAGTGTATGGAGAAATCAGCCTGGAACTGAGTTGGGGCCTTCTTCCATGCCAGCCAGCTTCAAGTCCTGGAACTGCTTTGTAGACTGCGGGGGGAGAAAATACACCAAAGGCTTATCCAGTTGTTAACTAAACAAAATATGAGAGCAACCTGTCCAGAAACACCCACTCACTTGTGCGATAGTGGTAAGACTATTATAGAGGTATCTTACACTCTATGATAGATTGAGAGCTGCTCTGCAGGAGGGAACCCATGCCTGTTACCATAAACCTGTTAAAAATCCTACAATGTGAGGAAGAGGTGATAGATCCTAGGGGGAAACTGAATGCTGTTGTTTAGCTAAATTGACATATATCAAACTGCTTTCTAAATGTTTGTTTAGAGGCCAGTAAGATGTCAAAGCAGGTAAAGAATCTTGCTGCCAAAATTGATGACTTGAGTTCAATCTCTGGGATTCAGATGGTGGAAAGAGAGAGCTGACTCCCCAAAGCTGACTTGTGACTTCTGCACATGCATTATTCCATGTATTTGAGACAAGTCACAAAATAAATTACTATAATCATAGTAAATGTTGATTTTTATAAGCATTGGCAAGATGTAGTCTCAGCCTTAAGTTGAGAAACCAGCCTTTCTAGTGAGTGGTGGTGAAAGAGATACATAGTTGCACAAGGGCCTGAGAATGAATGACAGGTACAGGCTCAGTCCTAAACAAGGCATTTTTACCATCCATTTCAAGGCTTATGGAACATATAGAAGAGAGTCATAAGGACTGCAAAAGTCTGCAGAGAGGGAGTAACACTGTGAAGTGTCATCTTCTGACAAAGACATAATTGTTGTAATGGGCACATTCTGAAGTCTGTAATTATAATTTTATTTTTTTAAATATTTTATTTATTAGTTTTATTTTATGTGTCTGAGTATATTGTTTGCACGTAGGTAGGTGCACCCACATTGTGCAATGCCCTCAGAGGTCAGAAGAGGGTGTGGATCTCTTGGAACTGGAGTTATAGAATGTTATCAGTCATGTAGGTACTGGGAATCTAACAAAGGTCCTTTGCAAGAACAGCCAGTACTCTTAATTGTTGAGCCATTGCTCTAGCCTTGTAACTACAATTTTCTATAAGACAAATTATATGTTACCTTGTGAGGAAAAGATAATTAGATCAAACAGCCACTCAATGGTTCATCTCCAGACTACCACCATACTTGAATATACACAGAAATCTATTATGTATGTCTTCTATTTACACACATAGAATATTGAAAGAATATCACAAAGTGATATTTTAGTTAATCCTTTGAATTTTTTTTCATCTAGAATAGTCTCAAGTTAAACAGTTATTTTTTTCTGGAAATATGTGTGGTTGAAGAATAGATTGACTGTAAGTATGTATGATGTAAATGATTTGATTGTTTCTAATAAGTCATCAATTTTAGTTACCATTGCTTTTGTATCATTAGTAAAAATACCATTATAAAAGGAAAATAATATGTTTATGTTAATGGAAAATTATTTGACCCTCAGACTCCTTAGAGGAGTCTATGAACCATAGTTTCATAGATGACATTTGTAAGCATTGTCACATTCTTTATTCTTTTCAAAACACATTTACATGCTTGAAAATATAGTGCATGTCTTTATTGTGTGTAACTTTGAAATATTTTTCAGGTTGCTTCTCTATATTTTTTCTAACAGATCTATTTGTTAAAGATCTGTGTAACAGTCTTTTTTTTTTATAACAGCTGTGGCCCTCTATAAATGTAGACTATGTAATAATTAAGCACATGATAAGTTTTGAATAGTTTCTTTCTCCTGGAAGAAACTGAAGGTTTTAGACAACAGATATGTACTTTTACATAATTTTATATAATTACATTAAGAACAAATTATATTATTTTAAAGTACTTTGAAATTTATATGAATTTTTTTACTTTAAATACTAAAATTGTAGATAGTGGCATATTAATTTCTTCTCTTTTCAATTATGATGGAATGTCACAGACTGAAAAACAGGTCTTACACAGGAGACAAATTCATAAGTATAGTTTTTTCTATTTCACATGTCATTTTAAATATCTATCTTTATGTTTATGACCTAATTGGGGTTATAAAGTTTACAAATTATTTTATTTTGAGCCAGATTTGAAGTAGAATAAAGCAAAAGTACATTAATTGATGGGAATTACTTGATTCCAAATTTCTGAAAAATAACACCATCTATTTTGTTCTAGGCAGAGTTTTGATGTAATTCACTTTAAGCCATAAATATATGACCTCAGATACCTCATTTATATAGTGTATTTAAATGAATATGTGTGAAACAAAGGGTTACACTATATGAAATGCTTTCTTTTTTATCTACAATCGGTGACCATACTGATAAAAATTATTACTGAATAGCATTCTCTGATCTATTAAAAGAGAAGAATGAACCATTTGTCAGCACTGTAATGGTTTAACATTTTAATTATCTTCCTAACAGATTTTTTAATATGTACAAGTATAATCTCACATGTAGTTATTAGATTCCAGTTTATCTTTTTGTCAAATATAAGTATTCATATTAAATTCTTTTCTCATACTTATAAATGAGTGATGGTTTAATCTCTACACCCTGCTCCCTTCATTAATGATTATTCGCTCTATTTCTTTTGTTGAGGCACTAAGATTTTTATTTGTTGGAAGCATAGGATGTTCTCCACATTTAATTCTTTGATTCCTAAATATTCAATGTCATGAAAACTTAGAATTGGAATTTAACTAGAAAGTGGTAACAAAGAATTATAAATTTCTGAAAATATAAATGTATAATAATCTCCATTTCTAATTTAAATAATGGTTTGCTTAAGTGGCTCTGATGACTAAAAATAAACTAAGTCCAACTACACTTCTAAAGTAGATAGAGTTTAAATGGACACCATTTGTAGGAGTTTCGAGAATAACTTAAAATAAGATGACAGTTTATGTTATTTGGTCTTTCAGAGTGTGTGATAATCCCCAGGTAAGCATTTATGATGCATGGCCAAGAAAACATGAAAGTAGTGGCTCTACATCGCAAACACTGCTTTTCTCTCTCATCTCTGTTTTCTCCCTCTCCGTGTTTTCCTCCATTGTTGGTCTTTAGGAAAATTGCTAAACCATCTTTCCAGTCCTAACCTCAAGAATGCTTAAAAGGAGCCAAGATTTGCATTTCTAATCCTGATTAAAATGCACAAGTGTGAACTAATCTGCTATTCTTAATTTTAGAATGTCAGTAAAGTTTACTTCGCATTTGCTTTTATAGCTAACCTGTTAAAGCACTTCATCTCTGATAATTATTTACGAACTGAATATTTAATGGATTTAATGGCACAAACATTATTTCTTTCTCCCCATTGTGTCATTATGAATACCTGATTCTTACATACACAAAAATCTTGGCTTTATTTGGAGGAAAAAACCACATTCTAAGTGGAGCCTGATGTTTGTGTCACAGTCTCTGACAACTGAGTCAACCCACAAATTTTATAATAGAGAAATGTCTTCTGTAAAAGCTCCTGACCTAAACTGGGACAACTTCCCTCAAGCCTCAATTTACTTGAAATTTTTGGGAAGATTGAGCCTATGATTTTTGCTGAGAGACTATTACAGGTCAGAAGTCAGACAGTGGATGATTTTTCCACAAAGTGAGTTATCCTGTGAGATAAGAAACAACATAATAAAATATTTCACATGAAAAAATGAAATTTTCTTTGATGTATTTCAGGTAGGAATCTTCTTATAAACATTTTATTTATTATTTTTATTTTATGTGTATAAGTGTTTTGCCTTCATGTATGTAAGAGTATCCATGTCATACAATGCTCATGGAGGCCAGTAAAGGGCATCAGATTTGTTAGAATTGGAGTTGGGATGGTTGTTAGCCACCACGTGGGTGCTGGAAACCAAATCCTGGTCCTCTGCAAGAGCAGCCAGTGCTGAGAACTGCTGAGCCATCTCTCTAAAAGCAAAAAGTACTCTAACAGTCACAGCACAGTCACACATCATGTTGTTTCTTTTGTTACTCTGTCACATACTCCCTAAAGATTCCCCACAGGTAGGAATCTTATTATGCATTTGAAAATTCCACTGCAACACACTTAATACATTCATAACTTCCTGCTGTCTCTATTCACATGCTTTGAAGCTAATGCTATGTCTCTATGAATTGAAGGTACAAAATATTTGTAACCATACAATATATTTACTGATACTTCTCATATAACTCAAGCAGTTAAAAGTACAACTAAAAGAAATGAAATAATTTGCTTTACTCTGTGTTTCAAAAACATGATTTGTCATGAGATTTCAGTTTTTATAAAATCTTATTTGAAATTTAAGTTTACAGTTCAAGCAATATTCTGTATTTAATTGTTTTTTAAGCTTTATGTGTGGATCATACATTAAATGAAATAAGACTTAAATAATACTTCAGAAAATCACAGACACATCAGCAGGAAGTACTTAGTCCCTGCAAAAGTCTTCTGAGGAGAATTTAATTTGATCTTTTACCCCAAAACGTAATTTTTGATTTAAAATGTACAGGTATAGCTAAGTATGTCAAAACTTTCAGCGATGTGGAATCTTAGCTGACCTTGAAACATTCTGTTTTGATTGAGAGATTTATCCATGTTTAAATGTTGCAGTGTTCTCAAACTCAAAGAAAATTCATCCTGAGAAACCTCTAGCATGGCATTTTCTTTGGGATGGAGCAGTATCCTCTGAGTGGTTGAAGTAGTGAATACAGGCTGATACTGGCTCACCTACAGCTTGAAAGACAGTTAGAAGATTCTTATCATAACCTTTGCCCCAAATGGATATGAGGGCAAAAATAATCCTGTGTCTCGTTTCAAGGAGATGAGGGAAGGGAAGGTAGGGAGGTGCTGTTTCTTGATTAGAGTTTCTGCTCAATTAAGAAACAAAAGGAAAATCTTATATCAATGAGCTTGAAATCACAAATTGTAGCAAAGTAATTCATTCATAGAACATACTATCTCTAAAAGCAAAAAGTACTCTAACAGTCACAGCACAGTGACACATCATGTTGTTTCTTTTGTTACTCTGTCACATACTCCCTAAGGTGTCTTCCTCAGAACACCTGAGGCAGAACAAACAAGGCACTTGGTAAGATACTATTTCTTAGTCTGTTTTCAAACTATTGAATCAGATTATCTGGGCCCAGGCAGAGGAGGCTGGAGCTTGGAAGCTTGGAAGCTCTGAGGCAATTCAGTGAAAGTCCATGTTTGAGAGCTGCTGACCTCCTTCGGGGGCTTATCTGGTCTACGAATACTTTCATATCATGACATGAACTAAATGTCTAATTTTGTACCATCTTTAAGCTTAGTCTTTTCCAACTCACATAATGTTCTACTGACTGTAAATTTCACTCAACACAAAATTTTTACTTTCACATATCTGTTAATGAAATAGACGCAAAACTGTCTGGTGTAATTGCCTTCCATCCAACCACACCTCCTTTGCAGTCAGCTTCTTAATATTTAGCCGGTTCCTGCTATTACTGCAGTAGTGTTTCTTTTGTCAAACGTGTAACAAAAATAAATGTAAAACACAAGATTAAAACTAATGATTGTTGAGGCCGGAGAGATGGTTAAGAGCACTGGTACTCTGGCAAAGGACTGTGGTTCGATTCCCTGCACCCACATGGAGGCTAACAATAATTTGTAACTCCAGTGTCAGAGGAATTCTACACTCTCTTCTGACCTCCACAGGCAATGTACAGCATGGGTGCACTTACACACATAGAATATACTCATACACGTAAAATAAAAATAAAAATAATAAAAAATATTGTCAATGAGAAACTGCCATGAGAAATTAAGAGACACAGCAACATTAGATATCAAATTCTAAATACTAACTTGTTAATAAAATAACATTTTTTAATTTTAATAATTTAATATTAGATATTTCAATATTAAATTATAAATAGATTTTCAGAAATATAAAATTATCAATGTATAGAACATGTTAGCAATATATGTTTTTCAAACTAGCTTCAATAAACCAACGTGGAATTAAAGATTTTTTAAAGTTTTTTTTATTTGGTTTGGATTCCATAGATATATATATATTTATGCATATATATAGGTCGAATTCAACATAAGGTTGAATCCTAGGACCGGACCGTTTGTTCATCAGTTAAGAAGTATGTACTACTCTTCCAGAAGACCTGGGTTTGGTTTCCAGCACTCATACAGCGTAGTTCATAGCCACCTGTAACTCCAGCTCCAAGAGATCTGACACCCTCTTCTGGTTTCTGTGGACACTTGCACAGATGTGGCATTTACTTACACAGACATACATACATGCACAATAAAATTAATAAAAATAACCGTTTTAAAATGCCTAATTCCATATATTTCCAGGAAAATTTTTGCTTTAATTTTGTATAAATTTATGTATACATAAACTATATATTAAATGAAATTTAATACTTATTTAATACTGGACACTTCTTCAGGTAATATTAATTAAACATTCAATCACTATCAATTCTGATCTACAAAAACATATGGTGAAAAACTAGAAATAAAACAGCCCTCTTACATATCTTCTCTTTCAGAAAGTAAAGGGGAAAAAGCAAACAATATTTATCAGGCTTTTGAAATGTTATGAAAGAAAATGAGGCAGAGGAATAGGGTTCCATGTTATATAAAGTGTTCAGATATCTATGAAACAGAATTACAACACAAATGTGTCAGAAGGAGGCCATGGAAGGCGTCGATTGTATTGATTGCATGAAGTAGGATGCCATTGACAGATTTGTAGAAGAAGGACATTACATGCATTACATGATGTATTTTGTTAAGGAATATTCAAGTTTCTCTGTGGAAAGTGTACTATAGAAGAGTAAGACTGGAAATGGGGATATCACATATAAACCTCTTAAACCAATTCAAAGCAAAGACAATGTTGGACTGAGGTGTTTGGAAAGAGTAATAGTAATAGTGACATTTGCATACATTATTATTATTGCATGACTTACTGCTAGGTTTGATGTGAACATGGGACAGTTGAAAGTCGAATATAATTCTTTTTTTTTTCATTTGAATATCTAGGAAATGGGAGCTGTCATTGACTGAAGTAAGGACAGGAGGGTGAGTGTTTATGGTGAATTCTGGTTTGTATTATGAACTATTTCATTTTGAACGTGGCAAAATGAAATGTCTTTTAGTCATATAAGTAGAGACATCCAGTGGGCCAACTTTATGTACCTAGAGTTTAGAGAAAACTCAGAAATAGTGATAGAAATTTGGGTTCATCAGCAACATAAGCATGAAAGTACTCTATATAGAATGAGAGGATGTCCAGGAATAAGTTACCAAGTTCTCTGTCTTTATAGATGGACCAGTAAAGAGAGCCTGGAAGATACAGCGGCTAAGTGTGCATCATGAAGAGGAAGTGCCTCATCAGAAAGTCTGTCTTTGAGGATGAAAATGTTAAGCGTGATGCAGAGATGTGTTAGTAACCAAAAAGCTGGTCATGACACTAGCTAAACTAGGGTGACTTAAAGACATTAAATTCTTAATAAAGTTTTGAGATTATAATTTTTCAAAGTATTAGTAAGTGATGCTGACACTTTTCTTTTTTACTTTCTTTTTTTCCCCACTGCTAAGGGTTGAACCTAGGGCTTCATGCAAACTCAAGAAGCACTCTACCATTCAGACACATCTTTAGTCAAGAAATTTATTAATAATAAACCTACATGCTTCACTCTCCTCTACTAAGCAGTTAATGTTCCTGGAAATTGTAAATAAATTTGGTTATACCCCAATAATAATGTTTCCATTCTGAGGATGGTATTGTTGGGTTAAAACAGTCTCTAGAAGGGGAAGAATATGATTCCATAAATTTTCTGTTCTCATAATATGAAACATTAGGATTTTCAGAGTTTTTTTTTAACTTAGCAAATAGAAAATGGCATTTCCATGCATTTATCAAATATTTAGGTTAAATAAGAATTTCATTTGGGATGGTTAGACTTTTATACTTTTGACAGAGAAATGAGAATTCTCATTAATAATGCCAAACTGGAATCCTTTAATCCTTCTTTGGCAGAGGGGTGCCTTACAAACACAGTCATCCAAGTCAGCTGCTAGGAAACATCTAAAAAGACATGCCGTCTAGTGAACTCTGGCCCATTGTGTTATCTGGACCTTGAGAAAACAGTGTAACTTATAAACTACATGTTTTTCTCTTATCTATCTGTTCCTAGTTCTAGCACATACTAGATCTTCAATGTATTCAATTGAATCACAGAATTTAATGAAGATAGTAAAAATGTGATAGTTAATGCTTCCTGAAAATTTGTCAGTCTTTTTGTGGTAATATACATCAGACATTATATTATATATAACAGCAGTTACTCATAGACTTCTTATGATTGGACATTTTCTTTTATGGAATAAGTATTATGTCACTATAACAATACATATTATGAAAAATAATACTAATCTTGTTTTTTATCTTAAATCTATTTATACATCAGGCCTCATGACTTGCAATCAAAGTTAAATTGCATTTATCTTTCCCTCAGGGCCTCTAATGCTATGTGAGGGCTTGGCTGAGTTTCTGCTGACTTCACAGATACCCTTCATCTCTCCAAACTTCTGGGACCCCAATGCTTCCCCCTTCCACTAGGACCATGCCTGAGTGACTTTGTTTACAGGTAGTGCTCACCTCCCTGTTCTCCAGCACTCTAAAAGACAATCTGAGGAACCACAGGGCACACCTTGCTTGTTCCAAGGAATGTCACTGGCTAAGAGCAGAACTTGCTCCTTTCCCTACTGAAGAACATTGTTGCAGCTACCTCACTGTGGTTCCAAGACTGATCTTTAAGCATCACTTAGCTCACCCAAAGCCTGAAAAATCAAGGTAACAGCACATATAGATTGAAAAGACTGCTCATCACACGTGGGTCAGAACCTCATACCAAAAGCCACAATCGACACCAGATTTGGATGTCCTATGGTAAAAGTGCAAATCCAGCATAGTAGTGTGGAAGGGCCTCCAAAGGAAGGGTACAGTGGTGCACCTTAATCACTGTACAGTCTCTAGTCTCTTAAAAACTATATATATATATATATATATATATATATATATATATATATATATATTACATATATATAGTATATAGTAATGTTCAAATAATCATTTAGTACTGCATAAATGAAATTCTACATCTACCAAAGGCCAATACAATGTATTGATACTTTCCAGGACTTTGTTGTTAGTATATGATGAACACATATAATTTAGTACAACCAGAGAAATACTGAGCTTAAATGATACCAATGTTAGTACAACATTGTTTTTGAAAATACATAGGTTACTAAGTTAAAAGTCTTTAAGATTAGTATGACTGTTTGGTTAATGATGGGAGTCATCTTCTGAAATTGTTCTTTTTAAAAAGAACATAGAACTAAGATTTATTATTCTGATGCTCTGTAAAATGAGGTTCAATGAAAGCCTTCAGAAGTATCCTTAGTTTCAACCACACTTAAAATTTCAAAGGATATTTCATAAACTTTTCAAGTGATTTCATATTTTTTACTTCTATTATTTTTTATTCATAAGCACCAGTTCCATTTTGTGAGCAGATGAAAAATTTTCGGCGGTTTGTGGACATAAATTTGAGGTGGTTTGCTAGAGGACATTATTTTCTTAAAATTTATTTTTTGTGTGCATGTGAGTGTGTGTGCATGTCTATTTGCTCGTGTGTGCACATGTAGAGGTCATATTTGACAAATGTTTTCCTATGCTGTTTTTCACAATGTTTTTAGAGATAGTGCCTCTCACTGAACCAGAGGCACAAGTTTCAGTGCCATGGTGCACTGTACCACACTAAGGATACTGATCATCCCTACACTGCCACACCCAGCTTTTATGTGGGTGGTGAGGATGGAACTCAGGATCCCATGCCAAATGCAGCAAATCCTTTATACACTCTGTCATCTTCTTCAGCCCACAGTACTCTCTGTTGAACACTGAAATCATCTAACTTCCTTGGACTCTGTAGCCTCAGGTCCTTTCAGCTCTAATTCTCCAGAAATTTGTGTACACAGTTCTTTTTCTCTTAATTAAACATATTTTGACAGATACAAATATAAAATATTCTTAACGGAGGAACGTGTACTTTTTATGTTTATGACATGTTAAGTACATTTATCACTTTTTTATCACTTCTTTATGGTGAAAACTTTCAAAATAACTATAGCTTTTTGGAATGTTCTTTGCATTGCAGCTATCTGTAGTTAGAGTACTGTATGTTAACTACCAAGACCTTATTATTCTAGTAGTACACTTTCTGTTGATAATTTTCTCCCAGTTTCTCTCCTGATCTACTCTCTCTGCCCTATGTACCCACAGTTCTGCTCTCATGTTCTGAATCATGGTTGAAAATATGTCATATCTTTATTTTTTAATTCTAATATTTTTAGTTTTGAAATTAGCTTACAAAGCAAGGGTTACAGTGTTTTCACACAGATTTCAATTTGATTGGTTCTTCCTTTGGTCATATTTTTTCCTCTCACTCCTAAAACGTCTTAACTATATTTCCGAGTTACTGATGTTAAGAGATGGATATTATTAAATCAATAGGTGACAGCATGTACAAGACCCATCCTGACTCAATCAGTCAAAAACCAACAGAAATGTGGGGAAATTAGCAGCAGGCCCCCAACCTTAGCAGTGGAACTACTGGCAACTGGTTACTGTGGGGTAAGGGAAAGTAGATCTTCTTTAAGGGAATGACTCTAGATATGCTGGCTAGATGCTAGTGGATGAACTTGCATCAAGGGACATCTGGGTATAAATGTTTGACCCGATAGGGGACTTAATATATACGAGAGAATGCGTGAGATCCAGTGGCCGGGGCTGTAGGGGGCAAAGGTGGAGGAAGGGGTCTAAATTTGATTAAGATCTAGCATATGAAATGCACAAAAACTCAATAAAATATACATTAAAAAGCCATAGGGCATGCCTGTCAATCAATTATACAAATGCTTTGAGCATCGTTCTCAGTGTCCTTTTAAAGATATTATCATATCTTCCACAAAAATATAAAACATAGATCTTATTATGAATAAGTTGAAAGTATTTCAGAATAAGCAATATTGGTATCCAGAGTGTTGGGATTATGAATGTGGAGCACTATACCTAATCTTTTTTTAAAAAAGTTTTTGATTCAAATATTTCATACAATGTATTTTGATCATATTCAGAACCCCTCTTTCATATCCACTCTCACCTTGCTCTCCCCCACTTCCTACCTCCAATTTCATGTCATCTATTAGCAAATGAGCAACTCCATCTATCTTACATAACACATCTGAAATGGTGCCAGAGAAAACATATCTCATTAGAATGTTGTTCATCTATAATTCTTATACACAGTTGGGTCAAAGTACCTACTCCCTTTTCTTTGCATAGGTTTTGGTTCAGACTATGCCCAGATTTCTTGGGATTGAACTATGAAATTGTTTCCCTTAAACACTGTTTCCCTTAAACACTGATTAGGATTGTCAAGTGGAAACTTTTCTTTTCCTCAGCAATCAGAAAAAGTAGGGTTTTCTTATCAAAGTCAGTTATTCATAGCCCAAGTGCATGCTGGTTATACTTTGGCTGTTTCAGGGACTCACTCAGCACAATCACCCTGTTGTGGCCCAAGGCATTCTCCATAGGTTGATTCTCCACAGAGTTTTACTGTGGGTAAAAACAGAAGCCAGATCCTCAGAGCAGGCAGCATTTAGCTCACATGCCTTCAACCCAAGATTTCTGAGTGGCAGTTGGGATGCTTCACAGTTTCACACCCTAATATCCTTTTAGTTGAAAGTTATATTAAGGGAAAAAAATCTAATAATATAGTTTAGAAATTTTGACTTAAAAGTAAATATAAAGGTGTTGCAGTAGTTGGTCTAGCAAGATACGGCCACCAGTGAAATAGTGGCACAAATATAGAAGTAACCAACCAACCATTGCTTTTTTGGATTTAAGATCCATTTCCTAGGATAGGGTACATACCTGACATTGATGTCAGGCTTAGGAACCTAAGACTAAACAGGTTGCACAACACAGGGGAGAAGCTGATACTACTTTTCTACTAAATAGTTATTTTCAACTGACTCTTAATCACTTATTTTTTTATCCATATATTAATGCATCTCTCAACTCTCACCAGAGAAGTTTCCTTATGTAGCAGATGTTGATTTAATACAGAAACCCACAACTGGTCAACATGTGAACAACAGTCTGCAAAGCACTTATGGGACACCTGTATCCAAATTCTGCCCCTACCCCACAAGGCAAAGGGATCAATGCAGAAGAGGGAATAATAAGATTCTAAGATCCAAAGGTGGTGGATGACCACAAAGACAGTTTCCAAACAAGTGGTCAGTTACTCATATGAACTCACAGCAATGGTGACAGCATACAGAACTCCTATGCAAGCTCAAACCAGAAAAAAAATCCCAGCATTGATGAGGATGTGGTTAGGAAACTCCAAACTCACCTAAAGAATTTGTGGTAACAGATGGATTCTTGGGGAACAGAGACAATCTCTTTCAAATATGGTACTCTTGGAAGGTTACCCAGGCCACTGGTTAACCAGCGGGGAATGAATGGACCCACACCGAACAAAGGACATTTGGAGACACAAATTACGCTCTATAGGTTTCATTATATATGGATATATATATTCGTATATGGAGATATATATTCATATATATATTTATATATATAGAGAGAGAAGGCTTTAAGTTGGATGAGTGGAGGCAATATGGGGAGAGGGGAATAGGGGATATAAATACCATCAAATTAGAATATAGCAAATCACCAAAATTCAATTAATAAAAGGAAAAATATTTGGAATCCAATAGTATTTAATGTTAAAATATCATATTTCATCCATGACAGTACAATTATAAATTTAGCAAGCATTTTAGTAACACGAGTCATTTATTGTTTTCAGGCTTAGGTCCCTTTTAATAAAGCATTGTTAAAAATATCTCATTTGGAAGAATTTGTCTCTATGTTTGGTGTCCACATGCTGTTGTTGGTAAGAGGGATGGATACTGGATCTTAGTTCTCATCCATTTGATTCTCTTTTCTGTCCCTTTGGCCTTATGAAGAAAGAACTTAGAAGGTGTGAAACATTCTTTAGAAAATGACACAGGGCCAAGTGGTGACAAGACACTCAGATGGCAAGGTCTTATTTTCTATCTCTGTGTTTGCAATTTAAGTAGCAATAAAATACTCCTAACACCCTACGTTCTCTTCATTCTCACCTGTATTTTTGTCTTTCCTCAGTTCGCCAGTACCCCTGTTTGCAGGAGTCTCCTGCCCAGAGCTTCATCTGCATTTCTCTAGTAACACAGTCTTGCCTGGGATGTGTCAAATCCTAGATTATTCATTCCGAACTCCGTGTTTCATAAGTATCTGTAAGATTCTGCCAAAAATGCACACTCCAACCATTATTATGTACTTGACATTTGATACAGACTAAACATTTTCTTAAAGACAATAAATAAATAAATATTCTTCCTCAATGATTTGTAATCAATTAAAGACAAATATACATGAAAATATATTATTCCAAAGCAATATAGAAGGGATAATGTACATAATACAGAGAACATATTTTTTTCCTTAGAGAATCACTTAAGTATATACTTTGGAATCTGTACACAAATGTTTAAAATTTCTTGATCCAAGCTTAATCATCTCTGATATTTTCCAGTATCCCCCCAGGAAATTCCTGTGTGAATGAAAACAGGGTCATTGAGTGGTGGAAGGTACTCAGCTATGGACAAGACAGTGGAGAACATGCAGAGGGCGGGAAGGCTTTAAAAAAATTCAAATCTTGTAGGACGAGTGAGAATGAAAAAGTCATTCTGGACACACAAAGTAACACAGGTGAAACGGACAATGTGTGAAGACAAAACACACAGAAAACCGCATCAGACTTTCTGTAGACTTTATCTATGCACAAGTCTTGGGAAGCTCTTTTCTTCATCTTTTGTCAGTATTTCTTCTGCCTGAGTTATGGTACACATGGGACATGAAACAGATTTCAAGACATGCTTTTTGATATATAAGAATTCAAAACATAGTCGGGCATGGTGGTACATGCTTTTAATCCCAGCACTCAGGAGGCAGAGGCAGGCAGTTCTCTGTGAGTTCCGGGCCAGCTGGGGCTACAGAGAGATCTTGTCTCAAAAAAAGACCAAAAAAAAAATTTCAAAACATAAAACCTGAAGATCTTTAGCCCATAGTTTTAAGAAAGTTTTATTCTATTGGAATATACTCAGGTGAATTACCTCCACTAAATATTATGTTTCGCCTCAAAAGGCAAAATGAGAATTTTAGTCATATTTTTACATATCATATGTATCTATAATTTAATAATCTTTAACTACATCTTTTCATATATGACTCGATTGTTGATAACAAAGCAGATTGAGTATCATTGGAATGAGAAAAAATAGGTTTGAGGCTTTGTCTTTTTGAAAATGCACTCAGATTTCTATAGATAAAGACCATTCCCTCTCTCCTCACTTTTTCTCCCTCCCTTCTTTCCTTCTTGTTATCCTTCCTTTCTTATCCTTCCATCCCTTTTTTTCTCTCTGTAACACAAACTTATTCTTTGAAATTTATATAATATAGGTAGGTTAAATGACTGCAGTTCTCTGACATGCTTATAAAATTACACCAATCATTTGGATATGATATACATATTCTTAAAGTATGTTAACAAATCTCCTATCTCCTTTGTGATATCTGGATTTATATTTACATTGATAAAGGAAATATAATAAAAGATCTTACAGGCCTGCCATTTTGCATATGTTCATAAAAGTATTTCTGACTCTATTAATGAGTATGTACCAATGTATTTTAGAACAGAAGTATTAGAGTATTACTGGAGTATTACAGTATTACACTTCACTAAAATCACACAGTTACTTTTGGGGGGTTAGAAATTGAAACAGTTTGAGTATTGATTTTGGAATGAATCCACTAGATGGTGCTATGAATCTTGAATTTCGGTCTCACTAATGTTACCTAGGCAACATTCACAGCTTAGCATGGCTGCTTTTTCCTTCTCTCATTCTCTCTCTCTCTCTCTTTCTCTCTCTCTCTCTCTCTCTCCCTTCCTCCCTCCCTTCCCCCTTCTTCCCTTTGTTCCTCCCTTCTGCTGTCTCTTGTTCTAAGTAATTTGTCTTATTGTTTTATACATTTACATATATGTGTATTTCACAAAGCAAAATAATAATAATAATAATAATAATAATAATAATAATAGGCATCAGTCAATTTTAGAGGAATTACAAATGGACTTTGAGAATAACTTGATATTCCTTAAACATTTAAAATACAACTCAAAGCAAGGCATGAGCACAGGCTAGCCATCCACCTAACTACTCAAGAGGCTCAAGCAGGAAAATTGATTTTAAAAAACAGTCAGTATAAGGAGATTGTGTGTGTGTGTGTGAGAGAGAGAAATGAAAAACTAAATCTGTCAGTGGTATTCAAAAGTGTGCTAAAGACACTGTTCAAGCTTCTGTCTGTATCAGCCTAAATAGTTCTTTTTAGAGAACTCTCCACAGCTGAAGTTGGGATTCTTGACTTGGTTATAGAAAAGAATTTCAGGAAGAGTCAGTATATGGCTGGGTAGGAGTATATCAGGAAGGGAATTTTTTTCTTTTCTTTTAAAGAAAGATTTTTTTTCCAATTTTATATATAAGAATATTTGCCTGTAGAGGAAAGAAGAAAGTATTAGACGTTCCTGGACCTGGAATTACAGGCAGTTGTGAGTCATCTTAAGGGAATTGGGAACTGAATTCAATTCCTCTGCAAAAGTAACAAGTAATTTGTCCTGCGCCAGGAAGAGATCTTAACACAAATTTAAACACAGGATTAGCAAAGAAGTGCGGTAGAAAAAGAATACTACAAACTCAAGGATGCGTATGGTCTTCTGAGGAAAGATGCATGTTTGCAAGTCTCACCTATGGTTATATACATATATGTATATGTATATATGTGTATGTATGTGTTATATATACGTGTGTGGGGGGGATGATTTTGTGGCTCTCAGGTTACATTTCAGAGTCATTAAGAAACCTTTTATCCCCTTTTTGGCAAATCCAATAAGATAAAACCATGAATTGCAAGGTTTCCACACAGGGGTTAAGATAAGTCTTTTACTGTAATGAGTTTATTGTGAGATTCCCAGAAAGTTATAAGTTTACAGCTGGGAAAGGAGAAAGGCCATACTGGAAGTCATTCATATATCCTTAAGTCTTAAGCATGATTCATGACTATTTTAATATTCTTATTTGAAATATGTCTATACAAAAAGAACATTGCCTTTATATATTTAGTATTCATAGAAAATGTCAATTGTGCTGAAGTTCTTGAATTTAAGCAGGCAAAAAACTATGATTATACTCCAGGTGAGAGACATTTTTCTTTCTGTGTTTCCTTATTTTTCCCTCTGTGTTACCTTCTTGCCTCATGTTTTGTGTAGAAACAAATATGAAGTTTTGTTAGCAAATACAGCTCAGTCAAGAGGATAACATGCCTTGAATTAAAACTAATGAAGATGGGCTATTAATTAA
The DNA here is from genome assembly GCA_035773235.1 of Eospalax fontanierii. Classification (NCBI taxonomy): domain Eukaryota; kingdom Metazoa; phylum Chordata; class Mammalia; order Rodentia; family Spalacidae; genus Eospalax; species Eospalax fontanierii. The sequence continues at coordinate 37,711,382 of CM069527.1, forward strand.
ATTGATTACTCACAGCAATTTATTCATTTTTCCCGATCTTTGTTGTTGAAAACACCTGGTTATCTGGGTGTAGTTACCTGGGCACACCTGTAATGTAAACTTGTGCAGCAGGGGCAGGAGGATCAAGAGTAATGATTATTCTCAGCTACATAACAAGTTGATAGGGAAGGGAAGAAGGAAGGAAGGGAAAAAGGAAGGGAGGGAAGGAAAGAGGGAGGGAGAGAGATACAGAAAGGGAAGAAAAGAGAAGAAAAGAAATGAAGAGTCTGCGTCAAGCCATGTGGCCTTTAAAGCACATTCAATTTAAAACCATGATATTTTTTAACCTCTAAAATAGTAGGAATTGTAAGAACATTTATTTTAGGTTATCAAGTGAGAAATTCTCGTGAATGAATAAGCATTTGAGAAGTCACAGTCAAAAGACAAAAAGAGTTGAAGAATGTGAGTTCAGAAACACCCAGAGCTGAGGTCTGTACCGTTTCTCAGGGCACACTCACTGCACTTCGAAGTTATATTCCCTCCAAATTCTAGGCGGAATGTTCCTAAGAATTTTAATAAAAGGTGACAGTGGGGTATGGTTGTGTTGCAAAAGCACTTGTGTTGGAAGCAGGAAGACTTGAGTTTGATCCTAGAATCCATGTGTAAAGCTGAGTATGGTGGGGCTTGCTTGTAACCCTAGCACTAGAAAAGCAGAGGATCCCTGGGCCTCATCTGCCATCCAGTTGAGCCTCATCAGTAAGCTCAAGGCAGTGAGAGACCTGTCTTGGAGGAGGTCGATGATGTTTCTGAGGATGACACCTAAAGTTGTCCCCTAGCCTGCATATGTGTTCATACCTCCCCAGAGACATACACATGCACACACACTTATGCCTAAAATAAATAAATACTAAATGTTTAGGGTGACTTCCTACAGAACCCCTTCAAAATATAAAAATAAATTTGACATGTAATCGATAAAAACAGTATAATGCATTTTTATCCCTACTATATCTTCTTGGGTTGCCCTCTACAAAATTAGAATCTGTATTGTAAAGGTTCTGAAAATTTGTTTTTAGCCTGACATTAGAATATGCTGAGAAACATCACAAGCTGAGAATATTCCTTAATGCCTACAAATGAATATTGAAGAGTTAAAGAGAAAGAAAGTATTAAAGGATTTAGAAAAGTCAGAAAGCAGAATATCAGTGCACAGTAATAGAGCAATATGCTTTTCTCAGAGAACAGAGCATTCTGCCTGTTGTCTGATTCCAAGAGACAGATCCTGAAAGGTCTAGCTAATGAGACTGAAATAAAGGATTCATTACTTATATGTTCCTTGATGTCAGTAAGTTAAACTCAAGAAAAGCGGGGGCTTAGAGATCACTGCAGAAAAGAAGGCAGAGGACCCGACGAAGTAGATGGCCACAAAGAAATAGAGTCTTCAAGGCAGCTGGTAAGTTACTCACAGCAATAGCAACAGAATGTACAAGTCCTATACAAGCTCAAACCAGACAAAATCCAGCACAGACATGGGAAATGGGTAAGAGATCCCAAACCAACCTAAGGAACTTTTGGAAATTGGTGTCTGCTGGGAAGAGGAGAGAGAATATGGGGACACACAAACACACACATACACACACACAGGCACATTTACTGTTAATAGTCATTAACTTTTACATTTACATTCCTTACAAAATAATATCGAATATAGTACGTACCTTAACTGCATATAGATAGATTAACAAAGATTTTATGGAAAGAGAAATCAGAATAAAGGCTTGTCCCTGTGCCCTTGAATGGAGTAGAAGCAAAATAATAGAGGCAGACACTTTGTCATAATTCCTAGTGTGTACATGCCTCAAACACAGGGTTAACAAATATTTTCATCATAGCCTTAATGACTGGTTTATTTATTTATATTTATTTATACTTTATTTATATGAGTGTTGTGCCTAGATATATGTAAGTCCACCCATTTCATGCAGTTCCCATCGAGGACAGAAAAGGGGATCGGATCTCCTGAAACTGGAGTTACAGACAGTTAGCTGCCAGTAGTTGCTGGGATTCAAACCTGAAACTGGGTCTTCTCTGAGAGCAGATAGTGTTCTTAACCACTGAACCAACTCTCCAGTTCTGTTTTAACAGATATATTTTAGCATCAAATTGTCTTAAGAAATTTTGGAGGATACTTGTAGAGATTCTTATAATGAGGAATCTTTGTGCTTTTGGAAATTGTTTTATGAGGCAGAATAACCCTGTAGTCCCAGATGGCCTGAAACTTGCTATGTAGACCAAGCTGGCCTCTATTTCACAAATATTTACCTGATTCTTCTTTCTGAGTACTGGGATTAAAGGCATGTGCCATTATCCCCAGCACCCTATTGGAAATTTAAGTTCAATGTATAGAATAAAAAAATTGTAGAAGACAAAATAACTTCAGAATTGTCCTTTGGTTAAACCCTGAATTTTTGTTTCTGTTATTACACTCAAAACGAAATTCATCTTGAATTCATCATATTGGGGCTCTTAATTACAGATACCCAGGAGAACAAAAGAAAGTATCTATATCTATGTACTAGTATCATAATATTAGGCTATGCTTACCAGATTATATGCAATTAACTGATAAAAACAAAACATAAATGTTAGATAAAAAAATTTAATTTTCCATCCTCAGAAGTTAAGTTCCAGGAGGAAAAAATATATTAGTAATAAAATGTTAGCAAAACATATAGCTTATAAAGTATTTCTTTGTAAAGTTTACTTATAATCTTTGAGGAAAATTGGAAATGCCTTTCTATAGACAGGTTTGTGATTATATGTTTCTTAAATCCTGATGAGATTTGTTGCATTAATACCTCCTAAACACATGCCTCAGGAGAGACATTGCTTAAATCACACCCAAAGGCAGTAGGATTCTGATTCCAGAACTTAAGCAAGACATTGTAAACATAAAATTATAGGCATACGTCCCATCAACATAAATTTAATACTTCCAAAAATTTAGGAAATGAAATCAAAGTGTGAAAAATAATAGTGCATGATGAAGAGAAGGATTCACTGTGGGAAAGAAAGCATGGCTCTGCATTTTTAAAAAGTGGTATCAATATAAATTAGTAACTGCAGCAATTAGTATTATGAGCAAAAATAAAACATATTGTTATCTATTTAAAAGGAGAGAAAGACAAACTATAGCAAATATTCTTCATAGAAATCAACAAGTAGAAAACTAACAATATAAAGATAATGGTCTAACCTGATAAATGACATCTCCAAAAATGCTGTACTAGCACCTTATGTACTTTTGGAACATGGAATGCTTTCTCCCTAAGATGAGAAAGCAGATATGGTTATCTGCTCACACAGAATTGTCCCCTTATCCCAAAGAGTGGTAGAGAAAAATAATGCCCTTTGTATGAGACACAGGCAGGGGCCTGTTTCTAGGAAAACAAACAAAGAAAAAAACAAACAAAAAAAACACAAGAAAACTCTAAAACTTATCCCAGCTACGGAAAAAGTATCCTTCTTCTTCAAGTCCTCTAACATTTTAAGCTCACTTAAGACAATAAAAAGAAAAAAAGTCATACATAGTAAACATAAAGGCTTTAGTTTAATAGATTTGGTGCAGCTCAGGAGACATAAAAAATAATCTGAATATGTAACAGAAACACTTGTAAATGACATAACCCTAAGATACAAGCTTTCTAAATGATAATATTACAGAGTGTTCAACATCATTGCCACTCTGCCACCCCCACCAACAAGCTTCCAGTATGACAGCCATGTTCCAGAACAGGAATTGCAAGGTACATACTGTGTGTTCAAGATACAGTAAAGTCCCATAGCTAAAAGAGACACAAAATCAGTAACATTGGGGTGAGTGTCACACTTCTCACTTACTATACAGGGTAGTTATAGATAAGCAAATAGGAAAGACAAGTACTAGATTTTACTATTAGATAATAGTCTGCAATGAACAAATGACCATCAGCTCATAATGGCATAAGTGACAAAAAGAAATACATCAGGTGAAGAGATAATATGCTCTTTAAGCATTGCATGTAATTTTTGTAGATTATCTTGTAAGAAGGTGGTACGCATCCTGACTTCTTGTCAGACTACATACATTCTTTTAAAATCAACCATGATGAGTTATACTGATAATGCATCCATTGATATGAAGTGGTGAGGTTTGTGTGATTTTTACAAGAAACCAGTCAGTCACAGAAAATAATCTATATATCTCAAATGCAACACATTCTACAATACCTAGCCAGTTCTCCCTAAATTTATCAACAACTAGGAATGTCTATGAACACTAATTGTTTAAAAAATCCAAGACATCTCTCTTGAAGGTAAAATGACGTCTTAGATGGGACTGGGGTTAAACAAAATTAAAATTATTACTGGAAACAGGAAGCTAAATGAAATTTTGATTTTACTTAATTACAACAATTGAATTCGTTCATTTTTGTCATCTGTAATACATGTTTATATGATATATATCAATACGCACAGAGATAAAAATCAAAATTTGAGTGTTGAACATATAGAAAGTTTGTATTGCCTTTGAATTTTTATGTAATTATGTAACAACTTAAAAATGGAAATTTATTTAACAAATGAAGTTGACATTTCATTAAAAACTGTAGATAAAAAGAAAACAAGCACACTAATTTAGTTGATGTTTAAACATGACAAATTAGCATCCCTAGAGACAAATCCTAATTACACTCGCTATCACATAGCTCCTATGCTGAAAGTGCTAAGCCACTGATGCCTGTTCGTTTTTCCAGAAATTGCACTTGTCTACTGTTTTGCAGTGAGTATAGATTTTAGGGTTCCCAGGCACAGCTCAGCATTCCCCGAATGAATGACTCCAAGTAATTCACTCAGCACCTGAAGGTCTGAGTGCCCTTGTGTGAGAAGCACCAGGTAATGTTTGAATATTATCCCAGAATCTAACCTTTCTGGAAGTAGCTCTAGGAAGTTCAGGCTTTGTGTCTTGTTCAATTGTTTTCCTAAATAATGATACTAGGGAAACTGAGAATTTTTTTTTTCTCATTTCATGAATACTTAAAAGCACAAATGTGATGTTGTATCTTAAGGGAATGTTTAAGTTTTCAGAAACTATCAAAGTGATTTCCAGATTATTTGAAGGATGTCTCCATCAACATTTGTTGAGAGCTTTAGTGATTCTATACTTCCTCCACTGTTTGGTCAGTATGTTTAATCATAGACACTTGACTAGATGTGTATCTCATTGTATTCCCCAGTTAATGAATGGTGTTAGTATTTTTTTCTAATACGTGTCTTTCTGAATTTGGCTAGTAATTTGCTATATGGTCTAGCCTTTTTGATAAGCTCACAGTCACTGATCTGCGTGGGTTCCTACACTTTTTCTTACTCAAGGATGGCAGTGATACTTTCCAAGCTTGCTAATTTGGGAGTGGAAAACAAACTTTCCCTTTTCAAAGCATTGTTTTGATAAATGGTTTCTGAAAAACCCCTTTTGTGCAATAATAGTAGGCACAAGGGATGCAAAGGTAAGCAAAACAAGCATATGTCTTATGGACCCTAATGTGAAAGTCATTAAATAAGTTATACATATAGTTGATTAATCTTCATACATATAACAACAAATATAAGAAAAGACAAAATCTAGGGACTGGGGAGATGCTAAGTGTTTAAAGCTATTGCTGAATTCAAGTCTGCATCCTCAGAATCTATGTAGATGCCAGCTAAACATGATATTCACCTGTAATTCCAGTATCAAAAGGCAGAGACAGGGGCTCTCCAGAGCAAGCTGGTTATATATAGCAGTGATGTTAATGAGCTCTAAGTTTGATTGAGAAACCCTGCTTCAATGAATAAGGTGGAGGAGCAATCAGGAATGATTTCCACTATCAACCTCAAAACTCCAAATACATGTGCACCCCTCCACACACGTGTACACATACATATAAATCCACCTGGACATCACACAAACGCATTAAAATGGGGAAAAAAAGAGGAAATGATAAATTCTAAAGAAATGTTCTGAAAATGCATATGAAAGTGACTCCCACAAGCCACCTCCTACATTAAGAATCGCCAGAGCTTTATTAAGAGCATTCTTCATCCACAGATGTTTTTCCATTGCAGCAATTACATAGGTTAGATAAAATAGAACATGTTTTCTTCACTTATTCAAGAAATATTGTTGGCTCATTTTCATCTTTGGAATCTGACATAATCTTATATGGGTAGACTATCAAATGCTCAGTACTAGGGAACTTATGATGTACTGTGAGGTATGCTATCAGCTTAATTATTTCCAAGGAATGGAATATATTTGAGTTAAAAGCTGCTAGTGGAGAACAAGCAGGATGTATATGTATCTAGTTGTCCATCATCTTTCCTGATTAACAAAGTACTACTTGATGATATTTAGATCCCCTTGCCTATCTCCACCTTTCCCCCATTACCCCTGCCCAGTTTAATTTACTTATATATCATATTGTTATATGGCCTATAGAGTCCGATTTGGGTCCCCAAATGTGTTTCAGTGTGGGTCCATCATTGTCTAATAATTATACACAATTATGGACTGCTACATGATGCTTAGATGACGGTGTATAGTGCGCACGATTAGTCTCTTGCTTCTCATTTTTGATGGTGAACCTTTGAAGATTTTTAAGGTGCATTTGAAATGTGGCCTGTAAAGGGAAACTTTGCATATGTTGTGTTGAAAATTAACGGATCTATTCTGAAGAAGGTGCGAGAAGTTATGCAATCGATCAGACACAGTATATCTTAGATCATTAGAGGAAAGGAAAGGCTTTTTTAGGGCAGTTGTCAATCTGTGTGAATGCTGGAATGAAATAGACTTGGTTCTGTTCTGAGGAGATGAGAGCGTTTCAGTGAAAATCTGTGTCATGGAGCAAAGATTTGTATCAAAATTTAATTTTGGTTCCTGAGCTGGAAATTACTCAAAGGAAACATGTGTTGTCAGATATAGTGTTACGAATCATTTTAGATAGAAGATTAGTATAATAAATACATTACAAAAAAGACATTATATATGGAGTGACTAAAGTTTCTATATTCAATTGAAATATGTTTCAATAAACAAAAGTTCATGATATTAAAACCACAGAATATTTATGTTTCTTTAATAATATTAAGCAGCCTAAAATACTTTTTGGTGGCCCTTACAAAGCAGAAAAGCATCTCATTGACTACAGTGATACATGTCAGTGTAGGGTTAAAAAGGATCCACTTTTAATAAAGCCTATTGACAAACCATTGGGAAATGATTCATAAAACATTTAGTATATCTCTTCTGAAAGAATGGTGCTGTTTTAGCAGATTTTGTGAAGTAATACAGCCTGTTTTATTTCCTCTAGGAAGCAACTGATATTTAACTGTAGGTGTGTGTGCGAGCACAATATGCACTAATTATGTGTAGTAGCAAATACACCTACAGAAATACATTTTGGTTTGAGAGAAAGAACACAAATATCTAGTTCAGACTCTCAAATTGATTCCTTTTTCTACTTTTGATCCTGAATCTATGAGCAGAGAATAAAGCAGAAAGCCATGCTGAGAGAGAAAAGAGATCAATTTGCCAATAGAAAAATATGCTTGGGTGCTTCATAAAAAAAAAAAGAGAAGATAAAAACTCCTGCCATCTCACGGGCGATCGGGAGTGAAAGCTGTTGCATCACCTGCTGCTCGCTGCTGTTTGGCGGATGATAACAAGGTAGGATGAAGCCAACCTGGAGGCCTCTCTCTGCGCAGCTCATGGAGTCAGGCGCCACTAAACAATATAGCTGGAAGAGGAGATATGCCACTTGAATCTTGTTTCTTTTGGTTACTTTTCTTTAAATCTGAGTTGTCTTTATGCTAAGCAGGTCTTTGTGCAAAGCAATAAACTGATCATATAGGAATCAGGACATAAGAGTGAACTTCTCTTGGCTGTAATTTGCATATCTTCACCAGAGGAGACATGGAAATACAAAATTTTCTAGAAACTTCATATTCATTAGTAGAATTGACATTAGACATTAACCACACTTTCCCAATATTATCATTTGGTTCCCTGAAAATGTATGTAATGTGTGCATGCATGTATGTATGTATGGCACTGGTTGTTAATGCTGTAATTCTTATGTAAAATCTTTTTTTTTTTTGCAGACATTCAAATTCAGTAGTTCTCTTCATATGGGCAGATAATTTTTGAGATATATTGTTTTATGTGTATGAGTGTATTGCCTGTATATGTATAGTTGCATTTTTGTCATGCAATGCCTGCGGAGGTCAGAAAAGGTTGTCGAATCCCCTGGAACTAGAGTTACAGAAGGTTGTTAGCTGCCATGGGAGTGCTGATAATTGAACCTGGGTTCTCTGCAAGAGCAGCCAGTGCTTTTAACTGCTGAGCCATCTCTCCATCCCTGAATGTGTTTTATCTTTCTGTGGGATGGAAATAGAAATTTTATCCTTCACCTTGTCACTGGGCAGGCACACAGGAACCTGGTAATGGAGAAATTTCTAATAGATTGCCCTATGTGAATTCTTACTAGGAATAGTGGTGGATCAAAATTAAATTTATTCATACAGAAAATTCATTAAATGTCAGAAAGATTAACTAATATAACTATTAATACTGAAGTAGATATTGCCAATTTAGAAATTGATGTTTATCCTGTTTTGTTTGCTTCCAGGTCTTCTTAGTGAACTATAAATGTCATGATTCATGTGTAAATAATTTGTTGTGGAATTACATATATGTTATAGAAACTGCCATATTTGTTTATGAGTAGGTGAATGATTAAAATATTTAAATGTACAGAATAATGAATATTTAAAAAATTAATATGTAATTTTACATAATAGTCAATGACTGCAATTGTGTTTATTTTTTTAAGTGTTAAGGAAGAAATCCCTTGCCTCATATATGTTAGGAAAGCATTCTACCAGCTGAGTTATAGCCTCAGCCCTGTTTGTTTTGATTTTATTATCCTTAATCCTCCCTTTTACTCTTCCCCCCAACTTAAAATCTCTTAACATGCACAAAAAGATGAATAAGATAATATTGAAATGCACATATTACATTATTTTTTGATAATGGTGAAAATGGAAGTTATATTTAATAACTGATTAACATATGTCATGAACATTATCTACTGGCTTAGCACCAGTAGATATCTTTTCCTTCAGGTCTTTAATTGAATTTCACCTTCCCAGAGAAGATTCTGTCAATATTCTGGGTCTATGCTGTAACCTTCCCAAGATTTCTGACCATCGCACATCTTGCTTGTTCTCTCCATACCCCAGTATGAGCTTGTAGAATCACAAGAGAGCATGAGTTTTGTGGCCTAAGGCATACTGAGATCTTAAAATCTTTTATTGCATAAAAACAGTTAAACATTAAGTTCTTTCCTCTTTTTGTAGTCCACTTAAGATGATATAAGACAATAACTTAAGCTGGGCATAGATTATAAGTAATAAAATTTCATTTATTATGATTTGACAGACTGGGAAGCCTAAGATCAAAGGCTCAGACGTGTTCAGTGTTTGGTTATGACCCCATCCTGGTTCTTTGTATGCCTTACCAGAGAGGATGAAGCAAGGACCCTAGTTCCTGAGGTCTTTTTTACAATTAGGATCCACATTCATAACTTAATGAACACCAAAGTCCCCATATCCAGAGTTTTGACATGAATTCAGAGGTGAGAGACATTCAGCTTGTAACATTCTTCTTTGTTTTCTTTTCTAATAAAACCCTGTTTGAAATGCCGAGGCATTAATTTCTCTGGAATTTCATCTTCCTTCTGTCCTTCAGTTGTTATGATGTGCTGTCAATGTTAGTTTCTCTTTTATTCATACTATTTCTTCTTTACATTTTAAGGGTAAGAAAGCAAGATTTTATTAAGAGGTAGAGTTATGGCTCCCTACATCAAGGAGATGTTTTGAAAACAGGTTACCCAATTCAAACTATTTATATAAAATATGAGAATCTTGTACTTTCAAATGAATTAATCTGAGTCATTACCACTTTATTTATGTATTTGGCTAATATTTTATTACTAGTAGAAAATGAATAGCTGGTTTTGACTAAAAACAGAATTGGTGAACAGGAGAGGTTTTGTAATTTCAGGAACAGCTAAAAGCTATAGATACTGTTTTAATATTTTTATTCAGTATTAGATAAGTACTATATGATAGCATTACTTAAGATTCATATAGATACCTCTATTTCTCTTTCTAAGTCAGGAAAATAATGATTCATTTTGTGTTGTTCTTATAAGAGTAATTTTTATGAGCTCTTTTAGAGTGGCATACAATCAGATGTATTCTACCATTTGTCACCATTGCTTACGATACCTCAAACTAGGATATTCTCATTTTCTGGAACACTCAGTTAAAGTAGACAGGTAGATAATATGTAGATAGTCTAAAAAATAAACAATTTTCAAAAGTATCAGAACAAAGTCATATTTTCATAAGATGGCATCTTCTCATTCCTTGGGAATACAAAACTAAGGATCTTAAAAATTTGTTTTTACATAAAGCATAGGATTTTGTTTTGTGTTCTTCCATCAATAAAGCATGTAACAGGCAGTGTAAAGGAATGTACAGGCACAAGTTAGATACTGACTGGGGGAAGCAGCACAAAATTAGCGTTTGTTTCTTATAGTACAAGCTCCTAATCAGAAGTGAATATTGTGGAAAGATGCATGATCTTAAACGTTTATCTGCTAGAAAAAGAAACACTCTGAGTGAGTTTTTGGCTAATTTTAAAAGAAAAAATTTAAAAGAATAATAAAAGAAACATAAAATTTATGTTCATTTGATACATAAAATATGGAAATTATATATTAGTGTGGCCATAGTTTGATATATGCATATATTGTATAATATCTAAATCTGGGCTAAATACACTTAAGTCTTCAAGTAATTCTGTTTTACAGTCAAATTTTTCAATAGACTTTCTTCTGTCTTTTGGAAATTTCCAGCTCATTTTATGATATCTTTTGGAAATTGCCAGCTCATTTTGTGATATATTGTTACCCACTTGTATAGGAACATTCCTTGCTTCTATGTAATTACAACTTGGCAGGCTTTATTCAGCCTCTTCGTCTCCCTCTCTCCTCACTATTCTTCATCTGGTTATGCCATTGAAAACAATTTAGGACTATATTATTATCAAATTAATACATAATATTGTTAATGAAGTTGATTGAAGAAGCTAAGTATATTATGTTGGATTGAAGAAACTACTAATTCTTTGAAGAATATTTCAAAGTTCAACCTAAGAGAAATATATCTAGTAATAGTTTTTATTACTCATCCTAAAAAATGCATTGTTGGTTTTGTAGCTTGTTATTTCAAAGCTGAGCCTCATGAAAAGTTTAAGATTCTGATTTGATTTTGTGTCTTCCTGCTCTGTGTGCTTCTCTGCAGGCCTGCTCTGTGATGTTGCCCCTCCTTTTCCTCCAAAGTCACACAGGGGCAAAGCTGCTGCTGTCCTGTGCCAATGGCGGTAATTGCATGGATTGTGTCATGCATGTGTATAACACAGAAAAAATATGGTATTTTAATAATACAGTCAATATAAATGGCTAAATCAAATTAAATCTGAGAAAATGTTTTCTCCTCCAAGATACTGGCATAATGGCTGGATGTAAGTTGTTTATGATTTTAAGTAGAAAGTTTAATTTTCGCATACTGGAATAACAAGAGAGATTAAGAATTGAAGTTGTTATTAATTGTCTATTTAGACTTCGGTACAGAGTTGCATATTAGTATAGTTAAGTAGGGAAGATTCCACTATTGTTTAAAAATGAATGACAATGCACACAGCATGGTATTCTAAACATTCATTTATATACTTGAAAATATTCTATAAATTAAATAAAATGTTGATTATAATAATTCAGCCATAAAAACATTGAAAAGAAAAACAACATGTTATTTTTAAACTTTAATGGTAAATGAATGAGAACTATCTTTTTTATTTTTTACAATTTTTTTGCAAAGCTGGCATCCTTAGGCTATGGATGTAGCTTAGTGGAAATGCCTTTGCATAGCATGACCAAACCCTTAATTCAACCACTGAATCACTGTAAAAAATTAAAGAAACACTCTTGTTTCCTTCATGGTAGAACGTTCAGCTTGCACTTGAACATTATATGGAGAAAAGAATGTAACTCTTTCAGATAAGTCTGATCAGAAACATCAACAAATGGTTGATCAACAACTATTTTGCTTCAGAACAGGTTCTTCAAAAGTACTTTCTCATACAGTAAAGTGCAACATACACAGAACACCACAACTGGCTAAGTTTTTAGAGAATAAGAGACTGCAGAGTGTTTGTGTCCCTGAATAGGACTCCTATATTAAACCTCACTCACCCATGACCTAGGAACATTGAGGAAAAGGAGGAGGAAAGATTTTAAGACCTAGGGTTGGTGCATGAACATAAGGAAACAGAGACTTTCAGGACATTGGGAACTTGCTCATATGAACTTGCAGCAATGGTGACAGCATGCCCAAACCCCATGCTGAATCGATCAGATAAAAACCCAGCATAGAGTGAGGGAATTGAGCAGCAGACCTCAACCCTAGTTGAAGAACTGTTGGCAACTGATTACTACTGGTTGAGGGAAAGTTTCTCTTCTTTAAGGGAGGGATTCCAGATAAGCTAACTAGACTCCAGTGGATGAACTTGTACTGAGGGACATGTCGATACAAATGCTTGACCCTATAGGCTTTGGCATATTTGACAGGATCCATGAAATCCAGTGGGGTGGCTGTCAAGGAGAATAGAGTGATGAGGGGTCTAAATTTAAGATCTATTACATGAAATGCACAAAAATTCAATGAAAAAAAATTTAAATTACTTCCAAGTCTGGTGGAGTGACTCTAGACCACTAGGAAAAGTTTTTTATGAACTAAGCATATTTTTACTATTGACACATAGTAATGAGGTATGGTGTGATATTTTTGCTTCTCTCTTTCCACTCACGTGCACGTACACACACACATAAACACACACACACATATATATATATATGTGTGTGTCAGGATAATTTACATCACCATATCCTTACACATATATCATTTTTTTGTGTTAGGATCATGTAAAACCACGTTCACTGGGTATTTTGAAATACATAGTTAATTCTGTCACTTCTGTATTATACAGAAGATTGGAAATTATTACTTTTACCTTACTGCATAAATAAATCTATTAGAAATGAGAAGTTTAGTAATTGGTAGGACATAAAACCAAACACAAAGAACTGACCTACAGTTTAGTGATCCCACTATGCTATCTGAATTGGAGGAAATAAAATGAGTTTGCCAAAGAGAGCTGCACTCCCATGTTTATTGTCGCACTATTCCCAACATCTGAGAAATGGAATCAGCTTAAATTTCCATCAATTGGTGAATGGATGGAGAAATGTGACATATGCATGAAATGGAATACTATTCAACCATAGAACAAATAAACTCCTGTCATTTGTGACAGCATGAGCTGAAGGTCATGATATTATATGGCATAATCCAGGCACAGAAAAGCAAATATAATGGTTGTGCTAATATGCAGAATCTGAAGAAGCTAATTACATAGAAGCTGACATTAGAAAGCTAGTGGTAAGGTCCTGAGCATGGGACAGAGGGTAGAATGGAGAAATGTTTTTCAATTCAATGATTCTTAAGTTACAGTATTGTAGAAGAAATCCTAATGTGAAGGACTTTGAATAGCTGACCAGACATCCGTGGGTGAACTTGCACTGAGGATCATTTGGGAACACTAACTTGACACAATAGACCTTGAAACAGAAGAAGAATGTATGGATTCCAGTTGAGGGCCATGGGGGTGGCCTACTGGTGGGGGAGGGGGTATAAAGATGATTAAGACTGATTGAGATGTTCTGTATGAAACACACAATGATTTAATTAAAAGAAAACGCCATTCTTTGAAAGAAATTTGAATTAGGAGGAAAAGGAGAAGGGAGTTCTACACTGAAAGCATGAAGTACTGCTCAGAGAAACTGAAGAAAACACATTAAAAATGGAAAGCATATTCATGCTGGTTGACTGAAAGAAGAAATGTTGAAAATATCCATACTACACAAGGCAATGAACAGATTCAGCTCAGTCCCTCTCAAAATAGCAATGGTATTTTTCACAGACACTCAGAGAAATATCTTTTTCTTGTATAGTATCATAAGTATCCCCATTAATTAAAATAATCTTGAGTAGAAGAAAAATGTTGATATGATTCAGACCCCCTATTTTAAGACATATTGCATCACTGAAGCTATCAAGGTCATCTATCCACTTGTGTACAGATACATCAGGTAATGGATCAAAATTAAGAACTCGGAAATAAATTCACATAAGTACAGACAACCAATTTTTGACACCCAGAACATTCATTGGAGAAAAGATGGTCTCTTCATTACATAGTGCTGGGAAAACGGGAACTCCTTAGGAAAATGATCAGTGATAAGACCTTGCTTCTGCAAAAGCTGAGAATTAGGTTGCCAGGCAAATTGTTAAGTCACAGTTTCTGTAGTGGGGGATATTCTTACTCTGTCCCAGTTTCATTCCAAGATAGGAAATTAATGCTTTCTACCCTACATATCACCCTACAGCTGCCATTTGAAACCTACAATACCAACAAGTAGGTTACAATGAATAGGGAAATCTGCCCTATTGGTTCCAGATTAGTGGAAGTGAATGATTTGCTCTGTTAATACATTCTGAAGGTTTTCATTGAAAGCTGAAAGGATGTTAGGTCAGACACAGAGGTTGGTGACAGATGACTATTAATGTGACCAAAGATAGACTACAATCATTTTGGCTCTTTGTAGTTCCAATTCTCTTCCATAAGTCTAATCAAGAATTCTGAGAATCATTGTAGGTATGGCTTTCTTGGCGAAAGTTCACAATGGTTCTTAAAATCACCCTAGAAACAGCTTTAAGGAAATATGAATAATTGTTTACTTAGTCCTATAAATTCTGCAGGGAAGAAAGACATGCTTAAGGAAACTGAAACATGTGGTGGATGCTTTACCATATCCATGAAGTTTTCTAGTCTTGCCTAAATTATGAAACACTGTAGTCTTAAAGAAAGAACCTAAGGATCAGATTTAATATTCTCCTGCAGTATGAATTTCTTGAGAACAGTTTACACATTAGTCCCTGTGGAGTTCCATAACCTAATAGAATGGATTTCTAAGAGGACATATTTAACATTAAGAGGTTTATTTCTCTCTTTTGAAAACAAGGAAGGACACTTTCCTCCCTTTTTTTGGAGCATTTATTTTTAAAGCCTTGTAATCTAAGTCTTTCATTTGTCTTTTTGAAATGTATATAAATCTATTTTAAAAGTTAAATAAGCCATTGTCAGTTTAATGGTTCAGTAGTGGCTTTTCCCCAGGACCTAGATAATTTCTCTGGAATGAAAATTTCTAAACTAGATAGCATAAACTATCTCTTTCTTTCTGTGAGGGGAGAGGTGCCTAACCTGCATTGTGTGTGTGTGTGTGTGCGTGTGTGTGTGTGTGTGTGTGTGAGAGAGAGAGAGAAAGAGAGAGAGAGAGAGAGAGAGAGAGAGAGGCAGAGACAGAGACAGAGACAGGGAGAGGGAGATAATGTGTGTCTATAATGGGGATATCCTTACTCAGAATTGCAACACTCTGTCCTTTGGTCAAAAGATGAAATGTAGTGATTGAAATCTTTGCTAGAGTAATAAGGTAAGATAAAGAAATAAAAAGGATGGAAACAGGAAAGAGTTCAAATGTTCCTATACTTAAAAGAAAAGACTATCGAATTTACCAGAAAACTCTTAAACTGGTAAATACTTTCAGCAGAACTGCAGATATGAAATCAAAATACAATAATAAACTTGTTGAAAAAGAAATTAGAAAATGTATCTCTTTCATAAAAGGGCTAATGGAAGGAGTAAGGGGACCAGCAGGAGGGAGGCAGGAGGATCCTGGAGAACAGTGGGGAATGAGGATCAGCAAAACAAAGGATGTAAGAAAATGCCATAATGGAACCAACTATTTGTATGCTAATTTTGAAAAAACAAATAAAAAAGCATTCCATATTGTTCCACATTCACTGCTGTTGCTGTAATAAAATACTGTGACAAAAGGAAAGAGAGGGGGAGGAAAGGGTTTATCTGGCTTACAATTGAAAGTATAGTCCATCATTTTGGGAGTGTGCAGGCTGGAACTCTAGCAGGCATTCACATCCTATTCACAGTTAAGAACAAAGACAGAATTAACATTTCCGTGCTAGTTTACCTTGCTTGTCCTCAGCTGGATTTCTTCAGTCTTCTACAGATCAGGGCTCACTGCCTAGGGAATGATGCTACCCACTATAGACTGGGTCTTCCTAACTCAGTTAACAATCACATCCCATCACCATTGACAAGTCCACAAGCCAACCTGGCCTAGAAAATTCCTCATTAAAGCTCTCTTCCTAGGTGAGTCTAGGTTGTGTCAAGTGGACGGTGAAAAACTAACCAGTGTACATACAGATGAAAAAATGATACGTACCCTTTAAGGGAAAGTTCTGAGAAATTACTAAAAAATCTGTGACTCTTAGATGAAGATATCTTCTATTTTTGCCACACCAGTAAGTCTACAAGAAAGAAGGTTTTGTTTTGCTAAAAGAGACAATGTACAAAGGATCAACACAAACTAAGTCTTTTATAATTTTTCCTATGTAATAAGTAATATTTATTTCCAATTTCATCTTCTGTCTTTAAAATAAATGACATTAGTGACAAAATATTAATATAAAATTTAAGCCAAAGACTACTTTGTCTTACATGCTTAATAAAATAATACTGTATGACCTTGTTAATCTAGAAGAATTTTTAAATATAAAGGACAATTTAAAATGAGTATTTTTTTTCTCAGAAAATGTAAAATCCATTTTATACTATTAAGCATTGTACTTATTACACAATATAGTTTCTATGTCATCAAATGTGCTAACTATAATAATTTACTCTAACAACTTTCTGCTTTTAATAATTTGATATTAACAAATTAGTTTTACTATAATAAAAACAGAATGGTATTGGAACAAGAATAGACATGTAGATCAATGAAACCAAATAGAAGACTAAGCAGGAGTGCACACATTCGCAGCCATCTGATATTTAACAAAGATGGCAGAAATACATATTGGGGAAAGATAACACTTTCAACATATAGTGCTGAGATTCCTGGATGCCCACAAACAAAAGAATGAAATTAGAACCATACCAACCAAGGAGATTACCTTGCATTAAAATCAACTCCAAACAGAGACCTCAATGTGAAAACTGAAAACAAAAACCCAAGAAGTACCCTACAAGTTATAGATGCAGAAAAGAACGTTCAAAATCTGACTCCATTTACTTAACTGTGAAGTCCAGCAACTGACAAATAAGATCTCATTAACTAAAAAGCTCTGTACAACACAAAAACACGATCAATGAATTGAAACAGAAACCCAGAGGGTGGGATAGAACCTTTACCAATTATACATCTAATAAAGGATTGATATCCAGAATATACAAAGAACTCAAAATGCAAGAATCAAGGAAACAAATGACTATGGATTTCAAAACAAAAAAATATAAATAAATAAATTAAGAGATGGACTATGTTCTCAAAACAAAATAGAATTGACTAATAGATAATCTTAAAAATGTACAACATCTGTAGCAATTAGAGAAATGTAAATTAAAACTAAAATTTAATCTTACCCTAATCAGAGTGGCCAAGATCAAGAAAACTACTGACAACAAATGCTTGAGTCCTTGTTTGTTGTGGATAGGATTACTAACTCAGTAATGTATCTAATATGGAAATCAGAGTGGAGAATTCTTGAAAAACTAAAAATAGATTCACCATCACTTGGTATAATTATAGGGCTTGATATTCTACTACAGAAATAGTTGCTCAGCCATGTTTATTGCTGCTATTTTTCACAATAGCTAGGGAATGGAATCAGCCTAAATGTTCCTGAACTGATACCTGGATAATGAAAATATGCTACATGTTTGGCAAAATGATACATGCCTATAATCCCAGTAACTAGAAAGGCAGAAACAGGTGGATCTATGTGAGACTGAGGCCATCCTGGTTTACATAGTGAGTTCCAGTCCAATCGGGGCTACAGGAAAATCTGATTAAAAATTATAAGTGAATAAATAAATAAATAAATGGATTTCTACTCAACTGTAAAGAAAAACAAAATCATGAAATTTGCAGGAAAATAAATAGGATTGGGAGATATACTGAGTGAGGTAATCAGACTCATAAAAACAAATGCTGCCTATATTCTTTCATTTGTGGATCTTAGCTCTGATTATTTACATGTGATTATATATCCTGAAGATACTGCAAGTAAAGGTAAGTAGAAAGGAACCATTGGGGGAAGAGGGAAGGAAGTAACTCCAAAGAGGAGGACAGTAGGATACAGTGGTTATCAAGAGGAAATGGGAAAGATGCTTTAACTGGAGAAAGGTAGGAGGAGTTGGAAGAAAGTGAAGTGGGAGTGGTAAATAATTGTAAAGATGTTTGCAAACCATAGGGAAATGTATCATTTCACAAGCTTATTTAAAAAATACACATAATACATATGTGAGTACATGTGTATAGCTGAAGGCTGACAAAAATCCAAGTTCCTGGCAGGGGAAATTGCTCTTTAAGCTGCTGGTGGTCAGGGTAGTCCAAGAGACTCAAAAAATAATTTGGGTATTGCCATAGTTCTAGGTTGCCTCCCAGAACTTGAAGGTTCTGTTGCTCAAGACATCACGTGCTCTATTGCTCAAGATATCACATGCTTCTGACATAGGAATTAGAGTAATTGAGCTGAAACTGACTTGGAAGTCTTCTCCCTAAAAACTAGATTTTATAGTATCAACAAGGTACTATGCAAGCTGCCAAGAGAAAAAACCCAGTCAATGGTCCTACCCAGCTGAAAAGTCTACTAACCACAATGACTGCCCCAACAAGATATCTCAGTTAGTGGTATAGTGGCACTTCTATTTTTGAGGTAATTAACAGATAATTGAACTTAATGTTCAGTCAGTAGGTGGGATTCCATGCACAGAAATGTGAACGTAGCCAAATACTCATTACTAAACCAATTACAATTGATTACCATATTCTAAATTTTTTTCCTTATAGTCACACGTAACATAGCTCTCATCACTCATCAAAGAGGCTCTCTTTTACAACAGATGGAGACTATTTAAAAGTTCCATGATAAATCCAAATGCTGAGAATAGGTGGCTTTTTGGTGCCTAGCTCCGGTTGATATACCTACAAAGCAACCTCTACATCTAAAGCTCAGGGAACATTGTGGAAGAAGAGGAAGAGATTGTGCGAGCCAGAGGACTAGGTTGCCTGCAGCTAGATAGTCTCTTCCAGACTGGAAAGGGAAGGTACACTATATGGTTGCCTAAAGAAGACCTGAATAATGACAATAACAGTTGACATGCCAATGTAGATGGTGAAATTTCACAAGGTCCTACTTGTAGATGAAGAGTTATAGACAATCAGTGTATGCGGAAGGAGGAAGAATCAGTTTTCTCTAGGAACTTACTTCCTGTTATGTGATCTAGTCCCAAGAGATCATCCTTAAACACATGCACAAATGAGCACCACTAAATGGACTCTGTGTGTTATGTATGTGTATGCATGTAGGTATACATATAAAATATACATATATGCAACAATATTAATCAAAGAAGACAAGAAATTGAGAGTCAGGATATGTCAGAAGAGTTGTAAGAAGGAAATGGAAATGATATATAAATACAGTTACCATGCATGAAATTATCCAGTAATTAAAAAACAAGATGATAAGGTTTTATTTTAAATACGTATTGAGACCTAGAGTCCCTCTGCCCCTTCTTTTAGGAAACATCTCTGTATATACAGGTATTTATGTTGTATTTCCTTTCTTCTTTCATTATTATGCTATGTGCACTACTCTCCTTGGTTACTTTACAAGTTGTATTTATTCTATGAAAGTTTCTTTATATAATAATCACTGAACTGTTGACAGCTTCATTGTAGTCAAATCACTCCATTTTATTTTGCTATAAAACACTAGTGTGCACTCTTACAGATTTTTCTTCATTTTTACTGTTATATATTAATTGTACAACATACTGGGTTTCATTGTCATATTTATATGTGTTTAGGACATAATTTGCCCAAACTCATTCCCCTGTGACTCTTTTTCTTTCTCATTGCTCTTCTCCTCTTCTCCAAATCACTCCTTCATGATCATATCCTTTTTAAAAGGTTTCACAAACAGAAGACAATGTGATGTTTTTCTTTCTGACTCTAGCTAATTTTATATTTAACATGATATGTATTCTATTATACCACACTATAGCCTTTACTCTTAAAATTGAAGTTGCAAAACCTAAAATTCTATCTAGGTAACAATTTGACTTTATTTTAAGACAATTTTACTTCTTAAAAACAGTAGCCTATAATGTTGATTCAGTGTTCATAACTATCACATTTTATGACTCCATAGATCAGTCTTTAATGTTTCAAACTCTACAGACAGGGCTCTTATATTAAGATTAATTATGCAAGCAGAATTCTCTGACTGATTCTTTTTTCTACCTTAAAAATATTTCTAGTCACTGTCTTAATTTTATGATTCTAATATGCACCTATATTTAGTCAATCTTTATTTATTTACATCTTTTTTGCAGTACTGATAATTAAAATTAGCACCCCGTGAATGGTTAAAAAACACTTGGCCATTTAACCTATATGTCCAACCCTCTTTTCATTTTTATTTAAAGACAAAGTTTCAGTAAGGTGCCCATCTAGTTTGGCTTTCAATTCATTCTATAGCCTTGGTAGGCCTGAAACTTGCAACCTTCCTACCTCATCCTTCTGAATAAGTAGAAGTATATTCCTGTACTATCCAGGCCTGGAAACATTTCAAATCCTATTTGTGGGCTCATTAAATATAACTTTAGTAGACTTTTCTAGATTTCTCCTCTACATTTATAATTTCTTTAGAATTTTCAGGGATTAATTTTTGCATCATAATGGATTTACAAAGTGTAGAAAATTTGATTTTAATCAAGCTAGCAATGCTGAAAACACTAATACAAAATTCAGATAAAGAAATGCAGTTTGTGGGATATGATTCAGTAATAGATCACTTACCCAGCGTGCATGAGGTTTTGAATTCAATGCTCACCACTGGAGGAAAGGAGGAAAAGGAAGATGGTGGATGATACAGAATCACTGTTTAGGATGATGAGAGAGATAGAGAGGAAGCTGTGTCCTGCAGTAATTTGGAGTCGAGTTGGCCAGGAACAAGGAGAACTGATAGAAACAAAGAATGCCTTCTAGCTGGTAGTTAAAAAAGTTTCATAGCAATTCCTTCCTTTTTCAATCACGAACAGTGTAAACCTTCGCTAACCCCTTTCAAAGAAGGACCTTTTAGAAAACTTATGACTGTTCATTCTGATTTCCCCCTGTAGAATTAAAAACAATTCCGTGTGGTTTGGAAGGACAAAGCCAAGTGGCAAGTCTTTTCAGGACTGGAAAAAGATGGGAGATGGGAGCATTTCACATTTATGGTACTTCTGGGCTTTGCTTTTATATGCCATTTTTCAGGGAGTGCAAAAACTCAAAACATCATATATCATAGCATCATATATCATATATCATCCCTGATAATACATTTTTATTTAATACTAGTAAAATTGAAGAGATTTGTCAAATATCTTTGTAAAGTAGGAAAATAGGCACTGTCTTTTGAGTTTTAGCTCAGAATCTTCCCTTAAGATTCATCCCTTGTTTAACAAAAGAAAACTAGTCCAAAGGAAATTTACATCATTTTATTGAACCCCTGTATTCAAAATCAATATAAATAAATTCATATGTGAGAGAGAACATGTTCCATTTGTCACTCTGGGCCTGTGTTATCTCAATCAGTATAATTTTTTCAGAATTTCATCCATTTACTTGCAGATTTCATTTTTCTTTACAGCTGAATGAACTTCTTGTGTCTGTGCAGCACATTTTATTATCCATATTATCCATTCATCATCTGAGGGCCGTCTGGGTCGATCTCTTGGATAGGAAAGCAATTAACATGAACAGTATATAGAACAGTATCTCGCAGTATATAGATTCCTCCTGGAGGACTATACATGTGAAGTATGGAAATTAACAGGTTTTTGGATTCTCTAGACTATTTTACACAGTGGTTGCACTTACTTAAACTCCTACTGACAGGGGGCAAAGGGTTCCCTTTGCACATCCATGCAGCAGTTGCTGTCATTTGTATTCTTGATGATGCTCATTCTGACTGAGGTGGGATGGATTCTTAAGGCAGTTTTAATCTGTATTTCTCTGATTTGTAGAGGAATATCCTAAGAATGGGTAGATACAACACTGGTAAAATGAAAAGATAGGGAATACTGGGATAGTAACATTTAAGCAGAGAGTGGGTTAGGGGAGATGATGAAGAGTGGCTTCCCATAAGAGTATTCATGAAAAGCCATATTGAAATGTGCTACCTTGCAAATCCAAGTATGATATTATTCTTTTTAAAATATGTTATTTATTTTCATTTAATGTGTATAAGTGTATTACCTGCATGAATGTAAGTGTACCTGTGTGGTACAATGGCCACATAGTCAGAAGAGGTCATCAGATTCACCTAGAACTAGACTTACAGCTGGTTGTTAGCCACCATGTGGGTGCTGGGAATTCAACTTGGGTCCTCTGCAAGAGCCATCTTCAGCTCCTAAAATATGATTTTAAAAAGAGCAGTTAGAATGGAGATTCCCTGCATTGCTGGATAATGCTCCTCTTAGAAGTTATGTGCTGCTTTAAAAATATCATGCTACCTCATGTGACATATATCTGTATGAATTGTTGGTCATGGACGATACCCTGGAGTCCCTCAAATAATATAGGTTTTGCCCTTATTCTTAATTTCCCACCAGAACTAGAGGATAAAATCCTGTTTCTGAAAACACCAAACTGGTTTCATGATATGGAGAAAAGGTGAAGCTGAGCAGGAAACTTTCTAGGTTTCTAGTTGGAAGTTGGCTAGGTTTTTCAGTGACAAAAGGCGCTACACAGGCTGCTGAGGGAGAATGCATCAGTGTGAGCATATGGCCTTCAATACCCACTGGCCAGGCAATGTGTGTACACTGTACAACAGTGACACGACTCTTGTGGAGGTCAGAAACATCTCTTGGATTGGATTTGAGGCCTGCTTCACAGGAGGAAGACTAGATAGGACATTGTAAACTTGTCAAAAACATATGACTAGGGCAGTCATACATCCTAGTGGGGAACTTACCACTATTATTTACTTAAATTGATATAGTGTCAGACTGCTTTCTCAGTATCTTTATTTATATAAATGTTATTCATGCTGGATGTGAAAGCACATTCCTTTAATCCCAGTACTGGAGAGGCAGAGGCAGGAAGATCTCTGTGAACTCAAGGCCAACCTGCTGTACAAAGTGAGTTCCAAGCCAGCTGGAGTTACAGAGAGACTTCGTCTTGAAAAGATCAAATCCAAAACCAAAACCAAAAACCAGTAAATACTAAATACTATTCATCCTAATCAGAGAATCCTTTCTTTACAGCGAATGGCAGTGAATACAGAGATGCGGGGATGTGCAAGGTGCTGAGAATATGTGAGAATTGAATGATTAGCCCTAAAAAGGTCATTTATGGCACTCCAGTAAGGCACAGGAAACATCATCAATGAGAAGGCAGAAAGAATGTAAGAGCCTAAAGAGAGACTAGGCCTTAAAAATGTCATTTTTCTGGGCAGGACAATCAGTACAATCACGAATTTAGAGCAGCCATGGTCATTTGCATTGGGCAGGTTGCATGGACTTCTCTGCCCGGCAAGCTGGACAAGCAAACTACAGATGAAGCATTCCTCAGAATCCTGGGATTATAAATGTGTTGGCCTTCTGCAAGAAAAGGAGGAGCCGGGAGGGTCAGCTGCCCCTCCCAACCAATCAGTGGCCTGAGTTGCTTGTGGAGGCAGGACTAAGGGTATGAGCCAGGAGGCAGGAGAGAGACTAGCCCCTTTAGTCCATCTGGGGCAGCTGGCAGCAGGTCATAGAGTCCCTGCCAAAATGTAAAATTTGCTGTATGACTTCAGTAAGGGACCCCTCTCCCTTTTCCATTGCTCTGTAAGTAAACCCAAATAAACTCTGGTTTTCCAAACTGTAGTTTGGTGAAATTATACCTACTTTTGTCATTAGGGCTCTGGGGAGGAAGGTGGTGCTGGATGCCGCTAGCACCTACCAAAAAGAATTTTAGCAACAGGGCCTTCACAAGACTGGATCTGTCAATCAATTATTGATGAAGGAGGGGCTTGTGGGACCCTATCTTTCCCTGCTGAATTATTCATTCATTCATGGATAATGGAAAAAAAAATCTGGACGAATAGAGACATTTTCTTCAGTTGTGTACTCATTCAGAAGCCCACCATGTTCCAAATGATACAATTCAAAATCCGTTGTCATTCAGATGATGTTAGCTAAATTCAGTGTTTCACAAAACATAACAAAAACATAAATGTGGGAAACATTTTAAAGAGAGGATGAGATATTGACAGGCTTGGAAGGTGTGACAAATTAGAATTCATTCGTAATGTACTGTAAAGCTGGTTCTAGAAAGGATTTCACATCCCTCCCCGCCAAAAGCATGTTACACTCAAGCATGTTTCTTTCAAAGTGCCCTCCAAGACCCGATGGAGATCTGTGATAGGCAAGGAAAAGAACAGCAAACAGCCTGAATAAAAACATAGTGTTATAGGAAACAGAAGGCAATCCATTTTCAACAGATGTTCTGATTATCTCATTATATGAAAGTGCATATAACCGGAAAGAGAAGTCAGAAGTTCAAGCATGGGAAGCCCACTCATGAAGAGAAAATCCAACTGACTGCTTCAGCTTCCCCCTCTGTTTTATGCTGGATGTTGCGATCACCTGATTTAATGATGTTCCTCCATCTATTGCTCTTTATTTATTTATATTTTTATATGGAAGCATCACCTGAGGAGACACTCTGCAATATGCAGTACTTTATTGGGAACTACTTCAAGGGACTTTCTCACTCTATTTTTGATAAATATTTTCAGAACCTGATCTGCTGGTCCTTTCTATGCATCTGTCCATCTATCATCTACCTATCTATCATCATTTGTTTATTATCTATCTATCATTTATCTATCTGTCCTATCAGCTATTTATTCTTTTACTTTGGCTTGCTATTCATTTCATAAACTGACACATTCAAAACCAAAGTATCACAAAGCCCTGGACTGATCTCTGGGCTATACAGAAAGAGCATTGTACACCAGTGTGAAGATGTTAAAGAACAAATACAGTTATAAAATAGAAGTTATTATAGAAAGAAATGGAGGCTTTAAGAAAATCAGGAAAACATAAACCTTGTATTTCTTACATGTCTACATTTACATAGTATAAAAATGATGAAAGGTCAACTATGTGTGCATTTTTTTCTACAGAGCCTTTTCTTCATAAGCGATATAATGCATTTCATATGCACATTGCCTGGAATGAAACTGGCATTTGATAAATATCCTGTATTCCTCATTTTTCACTTTTTCATCACATTAAGGAATATATGTTGAGATGAAATGTGGAAGAGATCCATTAGAGAATAGGAAAATAGTTATTTGCTTGTACTTCAGTTTTTTCAAGACTATGATGGGGAAGAGCAAAGTTCTATAGATGTCATATAATACTATTCATAGCTAAAGTTACATTTTTATTCTGGCTAAGGCTCTTTTACACACACACACACACACAAACTATATATATGCACATATATTAGTCTTGCTAACTTACCGTTGAACTTGGAGAAATTTGTGGATTCATATTCTATGCTATGCAGCCGTTGTAGTGGGTGAGATAAAAACTCAATGTAAGATTTTATTTGTATTTCTTCAGTGATTAAAAGTAGTAAACATTTTTGGCACATGCTTAATAGCTATTTGTATTTTTCTTGATAGTTTTTCAGTTCATTTGCTTATTTATTGCTGGAATTGTTTGCTTTGAATGGTTTAAATTTGGGAGTTCTTTATGTATTTTGGATATTTATTCTTTGTCAGATGAATATTTGAATTCCATATTATATTTCTTCACTATTAGCTGTTTTTATTTTCTATGGAATCTTTTTAATTTGGTGCAGTTTTATTAATTGATTCATTCTAAAGTACTGGACTTCTTTCTTAATATATATTTTTATTTATTATCTTTATTTTATGTCTATGAATGTATTGCCTGCATAGATGTAAGTGCACCGTGTCATGCAAAGCCCACGGAGGTCAGAAGAGGGTATTGGATGCCCTGGACCTGAATTTTTGGATGGTTTTTAGTACCATATGGGTGCTGGGAATCGAACCCTAGTCCTCTGCAAGAGCATTCAGTGCTATTAACCACTGAGCCATCTTTTAGTCCCTTGAGTTATGTTTTTTTAAAAAAATCACGTCCTATGCTGATATTCGTTGTCTTTTCTTCTAGCAGTTTCAAAGTTTAAAGTCTTACAATAAAATATTTGATCTATTTGGAAATGCCTGTTGTATTAAGTGAGAAATATGGATCTCTCTCATTCTTCTGCATTTGGATTTCCATCTATCCAGTTTTCCATCTATCTTTTTTTTTCTTTTGAGAATCTTATATTACTCATTTTAGTCACATTCAGAATCCTTCTCCTATCTCCTCTCAAATCTCCTCCAGACCCCCCTCACCATTTTATTTTTTCTATTATTTTTTATTAAGGACTATCAAGTCTAATTTGTGTTCCCCAAATAGCCTTGTCTGTAGGTCTGTTTCCAGGAGAGTGGTCAACCTATCCAGCATTCCATTCCTAATAAAAACCGACTTTCCCTCTCTTAGTAGGTATTAATTTCCAATAACTCCTCAGCTAGGGATGAGACTTTGTGCTCATATTCCACATATATGGTAGAATTTTTGTCTAGCTTGGGCTCGTGAAAGTCTTGTGCATGCTGTCATAGGTGCTGGGGGTTCCAATGTGCAACTTTCCCACTGTGTACAGAAAACACAGTTTCCTTGAATTCATTTATCATAGTTCGATTCACAATAGCTAAGCTATGGAATCAGTTTAGGCTACAATTAACCAAGGAATGAATAAAGAAAATATGGCATATGTACACTATAGAATTTTATCTAATCAAAAGAATGAAATTAAACTATTTACAGTCTAACGGATAGAGCTACAGTTCATTCTGTTAATCGAAATGGATCAAACTCAGAAAGATAAAGAATGGCATGTTTTTTCTAATATGTAGTATCCAAATGGAAAAAGTAATTAAAAGAGTAGAAGGTGGCCATAGGAAAGATTAAAAGGATTAGGGAAGGGGAAGGAGGGACAAGGAGGGATTAATAGAGAAGATAAATAATCAAAATAAATATATATGAAAGTGTCACAAAAAACCAATAAAGCCTTCACCATATCCTAAAGAAGCCCAATAAAAATACATTTTAAGAAAATGTAATGGTATACTTGGGTGTTGGTAGAGGGCAGAGGAGAGGGTCTATAGAAGGACTACCCAAAAATAAGGAGGTAGGTAAAATCCCTAAGTTGTAGTCATCTAAAAACAGCATAATATTAGCAATGAAACATACATGTAGATCTATAGAGTAAAAGAGAAGACCAAGATAAGAGATCACACAATTTTAGCCACTTAACATTTGACAAAGGTGCCAAGAACACACACTGAAGGAAAACCAGACTCTTCCACAAATGATGATTGCAAAATTGAATCTCTATATATAGAAAAATGAAATTAGAACCATATCTATCACCTTTCATTAAAGTCAACCTTAAATGGATCAAAAACCTGAAATGCTGAAACTGCTAGAGGAAAACAGAGACAATACCCTATGAAAAAATATATAATGCATATTATATATATTACATATATATAATTCAACATTTGGAGTGTGGTGTTATGCATGGGTGGATAATGTTCCTCACAGAAGCCTAAGATTCTTAGTTAAAAAAAAATAAAACATGCACCATGTGTGGAATATCTCCATATGAATGACCCTTCAAAATTAGAGGCCAGTGTCAAAGTCCTTCGCTGCCCACTGAAATGTATAAGACCATATTGCTAATGACATCACACATTTGGACTGTAAGACATTAAGTAATTAAACTGCATTTGAGCTAGAAATTTCTATCCTGTTGACCTTTTTGTAATAGTGTCAGAAGATCTGTGTAAGCTGCTAAGGGTGAAAAAGCTCCAATTCTACTCAGCTGTGCAGCCCATTAGTTATAACAACAACCTAACTTGCAAGATACACATACTGGTACAGTAGTGATATGACTATTATGGGAGCAATCAACTCATTTCTGATTTGATATGGGGGCTGCTCCACCGGAGCTCATTACTGTAAATCTGGTCAATTGCTGGTGGCCCTGCAGTAGAACCTACTACTGTTGTTTTCTTAAATGGATGTGATGCCAAACTGAATTCTAATATCTCTGTTTATACTGATAGACTACTGCTGTCCTTAGCCTTCATCATAGAATCATCTTTTAAAGTTCTTTACAGTTAATACAGAGACTTACAACTAATTAGACAAAGTTCAGAGAATAAGTTGACTTTGGAGTGCATGAATCTAAATAGGGATTCTAATCCACCCCTTCCAAAGTTCAGTGGACATCTGAAGAGGGAGTAGAAAAAATATAAGAGCCACATGTTGGGAAGGAGTGCTGTGAAAAAGTGTCTACTGAACATGACATAGTAATTACACTCATGATCTCACTGTAGCTATGGTTACCTTCACAAGACCTACACAAGATTTCATCATGCATCAGGCAGAGGCTCATGAGGCCCCCAACTATGGGACTATGAACTATCAATGAGTGTTGCCAGAGTAGGTGTCATATTTTTCCATGGTATCACCACTGATACTTAGTAAATAGTCCAGTGAATAGTCCCCTCTTTTGCTCATGCAAGCAAACATGATTAATAGAAAAAAATACATCAAAGTATGTGGAGGACTTCCTGGAGAGAAGGGCTTCTTTGGAGAGAACGGGTGAGAAAGTCATGAGGTTTGAAAGTAATAAAAAATTCAATATGCACAAATATGAAACGTTGAATAACAAAATAAACATGCATGAAAGAAAAGTAATGATAAATAAATAGAAAATTTATTCTACTTTACTGCTGCCATATTGCATACATGAATTAAAATATCACTATGTCCTATGACAGTATAATGTGACCCTAACGAATTAAACTTTCTACAGGGAATCTCATGCTGGGGGTGAGAACAGCAGAGCCTTGGTGATGGAGAAGGAAGCGCAAGATGAACTCACAGGTCTCATTTTTCTCCCAGCCAACATACACGGGTGTGCTTTCTGGCTCTTGTTCCATCTTTGAAAGCTGCAACAATAAAGGAAATGAAAAGTAAGTGAAAAAAATCAATTTTTCCTTCTCAATTCTGGCCAAAACTCTAAGTAAAACCATTTTCTTTGACTAATTTGTGACTTGCAGCTTTCGATAAAGGGGCTAACTGTGGCCCTTATGTTCTGTGATTACTACACCAAAAACATGCAGCTATTACATTGGAATGAAATATGCTGTTTTAAATATTTGAGATGGAAGTGCTAAGCACCGTGTTTGTTCAATATGCACTGTTTACCTCCATTGACTTGTCATACTATACCATATAAATGTGTACAATTAAACTAACAATTGGAAAACACTACTAATTATATGATTTTTAAGAGACTAATGACTCTAAACTCAGGATTTGTTTAAGACTAACATAGCATGTACTGGGTAATACAAAAAATTACTATTTTTGTGTTAGAGCTGTTGTGCCCAAAGAATGGTCCCCCAAGAACTACCATGGAGTCCGGAGTATATGCAAGAACAAAGAGCCCTTATTTTGTAGGACCTTTATTTTTTTTAAAAGACAGGACCCTCACTTTAGCCATTAAAACCTCCTTGTCAGCTCACCCCTCCCTAACTGAAAAGTCCCAAAAGTCATAAGTGCTATGTCAGCATCTCCTGTCACAAAAGCCATGTCAACAACTTGTGGTAGGTGAGATAATATCTGGGATAATAACAGAAAAAGCCCCTTCTCTAGTAAAAATAGACTTCTGGTTAAAACATTTGTCCAGTCAACATTTCGTAATATGTCACAATGCTTGTGGAATAAGAATGGACTATGTAAAAGTTGTGTTTTTGTAACCCTGGTCTGTGCCAATCTATACCCTGTATGTCAATATATGATAATCTTGTGTTTTTTTGCTATCAAAGCTTGGTCCGAGCAGGGCGGGGGGGGGGGGGGGGTTGGTGGGGGGGGCTTGGCTTCCCTAGGCTAAGTCACCCACTTGCGCAAGTGAAAAAAACCTCTTGTTGTTTGCATCTGACGGTCTGGATTCTTGGGACTGACACTCAAAGCCTGAAGGGGTTCGAGTCCCCTAGGCTGTGAGTGGGAGTGGGGTGAGGCTCCTGGAGGTTGGGCTCTCAGGCAGCTTAAAGGGGTTTGAGTGCCCTAGGCTGAGAGTGAGAACCAACAATTCAAGCTTAAGCCCTGACTCTCAGACCTCACCAACACAGTGGATCCATGCTGAGAGCCCAGAGGAGAGTGGGAAGGAGCTTTTCATCAGTTTGAGACAAAAGGAAGAGGGGAATTGTGGTGTTACATTCTGATTGGTAAAGGGAGCTTGGGGGCCAAGCATATTTTAAATTGATTGGTTACACATACCAAAATTGGTTAAAGGAGGCTCGGGGTTCTCTCATTGGTGGACCCTGTCTTCAGGGCAAAGGAATGTGCTGATTATTACTTAAGTCTGTTGCTAGGTCCTGTTTTTACCTTGTTTGGCCCAATTGTCCCGGCCTGTATCTCTCCTTTGCCCTTGTGACCGGAGGCCTGCAAAAAATGAAGACTTGAAACATGGAGGGAGTTCATTGTAAAATAGAACCATAGCAATCTCCTAAAGCCAAGCAACTTACAGAAGCGAAAAGAGCGATTAGAACTAACATGGCATGGGCTAAGGAATACAGAGGAGGGTCCTACAGTGCTTGTTGAGCCACCCCGATAACCTGGCTCTGTGATAAAACATAAATACCTGAAAAATTGGAACTTCGCTTCACAGTAGAGAAATAGATTATAACTTCAAATAGAGAAAAATCAGAAGGCTGCATTCAAAATATGATTGTCTTTCAATAATTACTTAACCTACCTTGTTTTTATCATGATTCTATTTTTTTCTTCTCATCCCCTCCTTTTCTCTTCCTTCCATTTTCTTTCTTTATTTTATTTTTTTGAAATCTTTTCAGTTTGTCTGGGTTTGGTTCTTGATGGTACCAGGGATCAGTCTAGGGCCCTGTACATGTTAGGAAAGCACTCTGCCACTCTGCCAGTGTTACTAGTAAACGTCTATCTAATCATGTACATTGTTTATTTTCCTGTGTTTTATTAAAGTTATTCTCATGTGAAGAACTATATTTATTACTTTTCTCACTTCTGAGACCAAATATCTAATAAACAGCAACTTAGGAGAGAAAAAGTAGATGATCTGGGCTTGCTGTATGAGGATATACTCCACCTTGTTTGAAAAGGCTTAAAAGCAGCTCTCAGGTATGGTAATAGTAGCTTGCTCACATGTGGGTTGGCGGAAGAGACAGAAAGAGAGAGAAGAGAAAAGGAGGGAGATGGAGAGAGAGGAAACAAGAAGAATAACCAAATTATAAATCTCAAAACCTACCTTTTACAGTTCCACCTTCTACTGGCCCCCTCCCAAAAGTTCCACCATCTCCCAACACAGTGCAGATAGAGCCTATGCAGGTCATATTACATAAAAACCATAGCAAGGACTGTACAAAATTGTTTTAAACCACAGTATAGTAAAAGTACACTTTAACACACCTACACACTATCTTATCTTAACCCAGAAGAACTGAGATCTCAAACCTGAGCACTTTTAACAATCCACTGAAATACAAATCTCTCTTCTCTTCTAGTTTATTAGTTTGAAGACACCTTTGAAAGCATACCCTTTGGAAATTACTACATTTGAATCATTTCCATTTGTACTAAAGTTTCATTTTTATAGCATTTGAAGATTGTATATGAAATTGTTGCTGGTGATTATTTAGCAAACGTGAACATTTATCTTCCAGCGACTGAATAATTTTCTTTATCTGCTTTTAAGAGATGGTTATAATGTTAATGCCATTATCAATTCTTCAAAGTGAACTTTAGAAAACAGGATAGCTAATGATCTGTATTTAAATCTAAACAGAACTCATGACAAGAATGATACTAAATACAGAGCTTGTAATGTTTTATGCCATTTAGAGGGAAACACATAAAGCTGTCCTTGACTTCTTACAGTAATTAGTACCTCTTTCATGCTTGCTTAAAATGCTAAAATGCCAATGCTTGAGAAGTGCTTTGTTTTGTTATCAAGTTCCAAAATTACTTTGGATGTTGTCATTAAAAATATAAAAATAGGTGTGTTGATATACACAATACAGTAACTCTTCATAAGTTCCCTGAACATGGCCAGCATTTTAGCTTTGGGAGCTCTGCTTAAAGATGCAATTTTGGGAGCTGGAGAGATGTCTTAGCAATTAAGAGCACTGGCTGCTCTTGCAGAAGACATTGGTTCATTTCCCAGCACCCACATGGTGGCTCACAACTCTGTAATTCCAGTTCTGGGAGAACACAACACCTTCTTCTGGCCTCCATGGCCATTATACACACATGGTGCACTTATGCACATTCAGACAAGAAAATCATATTTAGAAATTAAATCACTGTTTTTTTTAAGATGTATTTTTATAGTCTTATCCTTTAAATTATGGGATCATTCACTGATATTGAATCCATTATTTTTTTTTTGCAAGAGAGAGTATATGAAGTAAAGGTGGAAATTTGTTCACATGACCACTTTTATCATTCTTGTGAACAAGATGATAACAGTCACAAACTGTAGTTCTTGTCACTGTAGAACCATGGGACTCATCTGGCAAATGAGAGTGTGAGAGCCACTCTTGGGCCATCTCTAACATGACGCTCTTAAGAGTTAACTGAAATCGCTTCCCTCTTCTGCATTTCTCTTGCTTAAACAGCATGAAAAAATAGTCATCGAAAGATGGGGAAATGCTTTCCTAATTACACACATGGTTTATTTTTTATCACACAAGAATGTGCTGATCCAGACATGTATATTCAATACAATGTCTTGGCATAATGATGATCATTATCATTATGATCCTGTTTCATGGACCTCTTTTATTTATATATTCTGAGCTTTTTAATTTATTAAATTTTTTATACAAAACAATGAAGCATGTCTAAATTTACAGAATCTCTAGACCTTAAACCATTAAGAAAATTGAATATGTTGGAAGATAAAAAAGGAGAAAGGTGTATTTTTTTCTTCCCTTCTTATATTTCTTCTTTCTTTTTCTATGGTATTCTAGCACCTCCCTGAATACACTAATGCTAGTGATTAGATTCAGGGAAAATATGTAGAGAGGCTAATCCCACTGGGGATACTAAGTGTTTCAAATGCAGAAGAAGTTAGGCAATGAGTAGAGCACTTCAGTTCCCTTGTTATCATGCTTAGTTTCACTGCTGATCTGGCTGGAAGTCTTAGGTGAACACTGAGAAGAAATGACTGCAGACAGACAAGTCTCATGATTCAAGAGGGTGTTCACGTTAGAAACATATATTTTTCACAGAGGAAGAATGATTTCTTCTTATTTTTCTTCCTAATTATTTTACTAGTTCTTTGGGCATTTCATACACTGCATTTTAATGATATTCACCACCTCTTCCCCAACTCTTCCCAGGTTCAACCCCTTTACCTACCCACCCATTCTTGTTTCCTCTTTCTTTATTTTTTTAAACCCAGTGATGTTTGGGTTTAAGAGAAACCATGGCTTAGTTTCATGGCTAGAGCACAGGGCATCCTTTCCTTACATGAGTCACTTTAAACATGCCAATTATTTTCCATGTATTAACAAATCCTAACAGCTGTACTTTGGGAGTTGACCAGTGAAAACCAAGATTAGATTTACTAACACCACAAACTGATGTCCAATTTGTTCTGCCTATATACTTTTGAGAGTATGTCTATCTGCGGAAGGATGATCAACCTACTGGGGACATCACATCTTTAAAAACAGACTGGATTTCTTTCTCACAGGAGCTACTAATTCAACTTGGCATGGGAAGGAATTCCCACCTCCCCTCTCCATGCTGGCTTGAGGTTGTGTAGGTCTTGTGCATGGCATGTTTCATCTCCTGTAAGTTCATATATGCACCTGTCTTGTGTGTCTCCTTTCCACTCTCTCTGGTACGTAAAATCTTGCTGCCTCCTCTTCCATAATGATCCCTGATCCTTGGAAGAAGATAGTATGAGGCAGGTGTGCCTGTTAGAGATCAGCATTTGTGTAGTCTCTTATTCTCTGGGTATTTACCAGCTATGGTTCTCGCTTTTAATTACCATCTAATGCAGAAAGAAGTTTCTCTGATGAGGGTTGAGAGACACACTAACCTATGGGTATAATAATAAGTCATTAAGAGTCATAAGTTTAGAAGTATCTGTTTGAAAGACTGACAGTAGTAGGTCAGTGCAGTAAGTAAAAAACCTTAAGTGTGGTGGTAGTAAATCTAATCTTGGTTTTCACTGGTCAACTCCCAAAGTACACATGGAATCAGCTCTTAGGATTTGTTAATACATGGAAAATAATTGGCATACTTAAAGTGACTCATGTAAGGAAAGGATGCCCTGTCTTGTAGCCATGAAACTAAGCCATGGTTTCTCTTAAGATTTTTATAATATTGCATGTATATTTTTCAGTGGGCTTTTGAACCAATACATTTCCTTCTGGCTTTTTATACCACCTAAGCACTATTTAACTCTTGTCTCTCTTTTTCTCTGTCTAAACCTCTCTCCTCCCTCTGTAAATTACTCACATTTCCCCATTTCACCCTGGATAATACCTTTCTCCTCTTATCCCCCCTCTCTTAAGCACCTCCATGGTTCCTTATATAACCTCCCTTCCTCTGTCCCCAGGTAAATATCCTCATTTTCCTTATTTCACTCTGGTAACTTCTGTCTCCTACCAGTCCCTTCTTTTGGGCTCCTTCTCTCCCTTAGCCCACAAGGCTATTTTTCATTTACCTGCTTCCTGCCCCTACATCAGGTTTCATCTTCATGTATAAGTATTTGGTGCTAAGATCCACAAATAAGAGAGAATATAAGTTGCTTGTTTTTATGAATCTGTGTTGCTTCACTTAATATAAAAGTTTCTAGTTCCATCCATTTACCTGAAAATTTCATGATTTCATTTTTCTTTATTGCTGAGTAGAACTCAATTGTGTGGATGTATCACATTTTCATTATCCACTCATCAGTGCCTTCACTTGAGTGAATGTGTATGGCTCAAGGCTATATAACAAGAAGCACCATGCCAGAGAGGAGAAAGCTCCTTTTGAGTTGTTGGTCAAGGCAATCTAAGAGTTTCCCCAAATAATACAGACTATGGCCACAGCCCTTGATTGTGTCCTAGAACTTGAAGTTAAAATCATATTACTGAAGATAAGACCTAGGAACTGGAACAGATCCGGAAGCCTCCTCCCTGAAGACTCATTCCTATAGTATTTAAGAATACTAAGAAAGCTGCTGAGGGAGTGAAACAATGTTCCAACCCCAGCTTTAAAGCATAATAACCATAACAAGGACTGACACAGCCAACTATATCAGTATAGTAGTGGTACTTTTATCTTGGGCATAATCAACAACTATTTAATTGGAATTAAAGCCCACCTAATGAGAGGGAATTAATGAGTGATCCTGTAAATGTAG
This sequence comes from Eospalax fontanierii, assembly GCA_035773235.1. Classification (NCBI taxonomy): domain Eukaryota; kingdom Metazoa; phylum Chordata; class Mammalia; order Rodentia; family Spalacidae; genus Eospalax; species Eospalax fontanierii. Next base: position 37,747,291 of record CM069527.1, read on the forward strand.
CCAAATACATATGCCTGTAGAGGTCTAATCCTAGAAGAAAGCCTACTTCAACCAATGTAACTTCCTACTATATGCTAAATATGAATCCTTATATTTACAGAGAAGCATACCTGTCACCATTCATTGAAGAAGCTTCGTTTTGCAACAGATGGAGACTATTATAAAGTTTCACAGCTGGTTGCACACAGAAAATATATGTCTGTGAGATGCCCATCCCTAAGTGACATATCTACAATGGAACCTCTTACCTAAGGATCAGAGAACATAGAACAGGGAGCAGGAGAATAGTAATGCATTTCTCAACTCCCACCAGCACAGCCTCCTCATGCAGCAGATGGTGATTAGCACAGAGGATCACAAATGACCACAGTGTAGAAAACAAGAGACTACAGAGTGTGTAGCTCCTTGATGATTAAGATTTTATGAATGAAATACAAAATTTCAGTAAACAATACACAAAAGGAACATTATACATTAAAATGTCTCAAAGAGATTTAGGCAATATCTTATATAATAGAATAAGAATAAAAAGAAATCCAAGATAAAAAAGCCACTTCCCAGATGTGATCTTGAACATTTTTTTCAATAAATATTTTTACTGAATTTTTGTGCATTTCATACAAAACATCTTATTCTTATTTAGAGCCCTCTCCTCTCTGCATCCCCTTCATAGACTGCCCACCATATTTCATGTATTCTTTCATATATGTTCCAGCCTATTGAGTCAAGTTTGTGTGCACAGATGTTCATAGGTGAGTTTACCTAGAGCTCAAAGATCTTTATAGAAGATGGGGCAGGAAGATTATAAGGGTCAAGGGTGTGCATGACCACAAGAAAACAGTCTTCCAGGCTTCTTGGAACTTCGTCATATGAACTTACAACAAGATTGACAGCAAGCACAAGACCCAAACAAACTCAATGACATAGAAACTTAGCAAAGAACGAGGGAATGGACAGGAGCCCCCAACCTTTGCTGAGGAACTATTGGCAGCTGGTAACTGATGGGAGCTTCATTGATGAGAGTTGAGAGATTCATTAATATTCTCTTTTACCCTCTGTTCTACTGTGTTCCATTAGCTGTAGGCGTAGAGGTTCCAGATGTTTCACTTAGGGTTGGGCAATTCATAAACAATCTGTGTGTGTCATCAGTCATGGAGCTCTGAAGTAATTCCCATCTTTTGCAAAAGAAGCTTCTTTGATGAGTGGTGACTGGGATACTTGTTTGTAAATATAAGGATCCATATTTAGTACGTAGCAAGAAATTACATTTGTCTAGGAATGTGACACTCTTGGTGTATTCTCTGAGATCTATGACTTTTCCTGCCATGTATATTTGGGTATGATTGCAGTGTAACACATGAGTTTCCTCTCATTGAATGTGCTCAAAGTCCAACAAAGTAGCTGTTGATTACTCCCAAGATAAAAGCATCATCAATGCCCCAATATCGCTTGCTGTGCTGAATACTGTTGTGGTTACTAGGTAGTTCCAGATTCTACTGCAAAGCTAATGTAACCAAAAAAGAATGATGAAAAAAAAGACAGAAATCAAATAAATAGAATAAAGTGCTCAGAAATAAAGCATGCACAGATGCAGACCTACTTTTGGAAGTGTTTCAAAGGCATTCAGTAAGAAAAGTCTGTTTAATTAGTGCATGTCTATAGGACTCATAATAACAAAGGAACCTTATCACCTGTTATTCAATAAAAGCAACTCTAATGAACTAAACACTGAACTGTAAGTAGCCAGAATCCTGAAAATTCTGAGAACAAAACATGAGGACAAACTTCTTAACCTTGGTTTAACTTTAATTATGAATAGCAACAGCCAAGCACTGGCAACTAAAGCAAAAATAAGCAATTAGGACATGTCAACCGGAAGAGTGCATGCTCAGCAAAGGAAACAGATTTAAAAATGGAAGAACACCCTAAGGAATTGGGGGAATTATGTGCAAACTGTATAAATTGTAAGAGTTTAATGATCAAAATATAAAAGCAAGTAATGCAACTAATAGCAAGAAAATACACAATTCCATTAAAGAATGGTTATCAGATGTGGGTCGTAAAATGACTGGCTAATAGCTATACTATTGGTGCCTGTGGTGGATTGAATGCAAATGTCCCCCATAAGCTCTAAGTATTTGGCTATTTCATCCCCAGTTGGTTTCACTGTTTTGAGAGGTGTGGCCATGCTAGAGGAAGCATTCCTCAGGGTGGGCTTAGAGAGGTCTTAAGCCTTGCTGGATCTCCAGTCTCCTTCTCTGCTTCCTGTGCCAGCTTGGAGATGTGAGTGCTTACTTCCGCATCTACTCTAGCCACCTAGAGACTGCTGCCATGCAGTCTCGCCATGATGGACTATTATTGCCTCTTTGGATCCTTAAGTTAAATAAACTCCTCCTGTCATAAGGTCCCTTGATCAATGCTTCTATCACAGCAACAGAAAAGCAAACTAATACAGTACCCAAATCATTATTCACCAGAAATGAGATCAAAAGTATGAAATAAGAGGTTCTGCCATTTGTAATACTCTGAAAGAGCTTGTAGGATAATATGTTAGGTGAATCTATCTAGACACAGAGAGACAGATGTATGAGCTCACTTATACAGGAAACTGAGAAGAGGAGGAAGGGGAGAAGGAAGTGGGGAAAGGTAATGAGAAGAAGAGGAGACAGGTAAAAGGGAGTCAAGAAGGATGAACAGGGCAAGGAAAGGCAAAGCCAGGGACAAGGCCAGGAAGAAACACACTATTTAAAAACTGAATTAAATCCTGCTTACCAGCAAAGAGTGATGGAGGAGAGGACAAAATAAGTTGTAGCTATGTAGGAGGAATAAGTCTATATAGAATAAATGTTAAACATGAGGATTCTAATAATATCAAATTATGTTATATAATTAAACTTGGCTAAAAGAGTGCACTTTAGGTGTTCTTACACCACAAAATTAAGGTGGCTATAGAAGCCCAATGAAATGGAAATTTTCTTATAGTACTCATTTTACTATGTGTACACCAAAATGCTATTTTTACAAATATGCAACAAAAGTAAATAAAATAAGACATAAGCCCATATATGTTAGGATAGCTACTATCAAAAAGACAAAGCAACTGTTGGCAATGATATGATATGGCAATGATCTTCTGGTACACTGTTGATGGAATGTTAATTGGTATAATCACTATGGAAAAACAGTATGGAATAGTCCTAGTATCTCAAAGGGTATGAAATAAACACATGAGCACCATATAGGTCCACCATGTTAACTGCAGCATTATTCACAGTAACTAAGCTACAGTAACAACTTAAATGCCTGTTGATGGATAAAGAATGTATTCTATATGTATACACAAACACTGTATGCTATTCAAACTTTTACAAAGATGAAATTCTGATATTTTGGACAACTCGAGGACATTATGAATGAAATAAGGCAGACGCAAGATGAAAAATGTTACGATATCTCACCTATAAGGAATCAAAAAAGGTGGAATTCTTAGAAAGAGAAGAAAGGGGGATATAGAAAGATGTTGACAGAAGGAAAGTTTCAGTTCTGGGAGGTATATAAATTCTATAAATTTAATATACAGCATTGAGATTGTGCTAACACTGTATCATAGACTGGAAATTTTCTAAAAAGTGGTTCTTAAGTATTATTCCTAAAAAAATTATGACAAAAGACTTTCTCTAAATGCTATACGATTCTTGAAGTTATCTGGCATCACAGAGTGCTATAATTCTGAACCTTGGAGAAACCAAACGGCCAATGAGTATATTTTTTGTTAACAGCAGAAAACCAGACATGGAGAACTACCATGGGACTTCCTCCACATCATATGTACTTAATAAACAGAGTCTTGCCTTAAATTTTCCCTGTGACAAATATAATTAAGTAAATGCATGTTTCCAAATCATGGAACTGTGAATTTTACTCCTATTGATGTTCATGTTTTTTGAGTTTTTACCTATTTGTCAAATATGTAAGGATAGTTTTGATTACTTGATACTGTAGAGAAATCCCAGATCTTGTCATTACTTAATAGATAATACAATGGTTAGAAGCATTTCACATTAATACAAATATTTCAATGACTCACTTGCAAACAAGCAACTTATTTTAAAATCAAATCATAATTAAATGTATTCAAATACTTATAAACAGTGTCTTCTATAATATATTGAAGAATTTCAGAATACATTTCAAAACAATTTAGGTGATAATTAATATTACTACTTAACATTTAGGTAATATTTTTTTATATTTTAGGGATATGGTGACCTGTCCGTATTTTCCCTTATCTCCTGACAGATGAAGATGCATTAGTTGAAGCTTCCTTTATCCTGAGTCATCGATTTTGCAAGTGATCTAAAACTGTATTCAGTTTTGTGTTATATTACTTAGCTGTTTTGAAGAGTTATTAAGTAATAATTAGAGAATGACAAGGATGAATTTTTAAGTTTTCTGTAACTTTGTGTTTTTCTATTGCTCATTGACTCTTTGCATAAATAATTGTTGGGTTCTGGGTTAAGGTCTAGTGAATTATAAATTTTATCAGCAGAATTCTTATTTATTTTCAAATAAAATTGTTCATAGGACAACAATAACCAAACAAAAGATGTAGTTGTTCTGTTTTAAAAAGAAGAAGCAAGCTTCGCCATATACCCTGTATCAGTCCTTGGAAATTTCCAGAGCACTGTTTGAGATTATTGATTTAAAGTATCCAGCTGCTCAGAATGTTGTCTAAGCTTATTTTGGGAGGAGGGTATTATTCTGTTGCTCCCTCTATAAACATCAAATGAAACATGATACCTAACAAAAGAGATTATTTTATCTTTTTGATATGTATAAATTATAACATAAAAATATTTCCTATCTTAAACTTGAAGTGATATTGTTTTATCTTATTTTGGTTATTGTTTTAGGCAATAACTTTCATGTCTGATGATAAGTCTATGAACTGTATGACTCAGGAAGACATACATGTTTCTAAAAATGGTTATATTTCCTTTCTAGAGAAATGAAATATTTTCTGCCTTTGCTTTTATCTTGCTAGGTGATGCTGGGTAAAAGACACAGAGAAGCACTTTCTTGTTTGTGAACATGGAACAAAAAGGAATCCTAGCATGATTATGAAGAAGCTTAGTTTCTGATCTAAGCAGTCAGTGGAATATAAATATTTAATATTTTTAAGTTCTTAGAATTAAAGGGAAAATAATCAATATAGAAGGCAAGAAAGAACAAAAGATAAGTATGTATAACAGAAAAATAGTTTAATAGACTGAAACTATATCCAAAATTAAAGCATTATATCAAGGAAAAAGAAAGATTATTTTAAAGAGGAATTTTTTTCCTAAAGAGAATGTACTGATCATGGTGACGTGTTTACAACATGTTCACAGTCACACCTATTCTGAGAGTCAACTACCCAAATATGGGAGCTGAGTGGTATCTGAAAATCAATTTGTTTAAGGTAGTGACTCTAGTATTTAATTTCACAGAATTGTAATATGTAGATTCCAGATAATATTTTTGTCAGTTTCAATTTTTATTTATTTTATTTTTAATATTTTTATTGAGCTGTTGTGCCTTTCATATTATACATCTCAATTAAATTTAGACCCCTTCCCCCTTCTTCCTATCCTCTCAATTTCCCCCATCAGATTTCAGGTATTCTGTCATATATGCTAAGTCTTACCCAGTCAAGCATTTCTGTCCTGGTGTCCCTTGGTTCACGTTTGTCCATTGGAGTCTTGTTAGCATATCTAGAGTCACTCCCTTAAACAAGATCTATTCTTTCTCACCCCTCAGTAATTACTGACACTAGGTCCTTAGGGTTGGGGTCTGCTGCCCATTTCCCCTGTTGTATGATAGGTTTTTGTCTGGCTGAGTCAGCATGCATCTGTGCATGCTATCTGCATTGCCTTTTGTTCACATTAGTTTTCTTTCAGTATGTAGTAGCATCCTGGTTGGATGTGGAGACCTTCCCATTTTTTAATTCTCTAACACATAGCTCTCATGGTTTTCACACAGCTGGTCATATCAGTGTCTTTTGCTTTGTATTCATCCATTATGTGATCTTTCGTCTCAAAGAAGTAGAATTAGAGCTATTCCAAGTTTAAGAAAAACAGACGAAATTCTTAAGCACTACTATTTGCAGTGCTTAAGAATTCCTGAACAGCAAGAACAAGATGTGGGGGCGGGGAGGGGGCAACGGATAAAAGAGATGGTAATATTTTGCTTTTCAATTAGATGTTTACTGTGATAAGTCTTAACGAACAATAAAAATTTACTTTAATATTGAAAGCTAGTCTGTAGACTAAGTGACTGTATTAGTACCTACAGAAACAGATTCCGTAGAATAAATACAAACACATACATACACACACACACACACACACACGCACACACACGCACACACACGCACATTCGATTAGCTTACAAGATAGAGTCCGAGTAGTCCAACGAAGGCAACATCACACAGGAGAGGCTGAGAATCCGGTAGTTGCTCAGTCCATAAGGATGGATGTCTCAACAGTTCCAATCTGATCTGCTAGATCAGGAAATCCGCTGGTCTTCAGTCTCTGTCAGAATCTGAAGGTCACAACAGCAAGGCGGACAGAAGGGGGAGCTCCCTCTTGCAGGGTGTTTTATATGGGCTGCCATCCGAAGGTAACATCCACATTTAGGGTGACTTTTCCAGCTTCAAATAATCCAATCAAGAAGATTTCTTTCACAAGAAAATCTCTTTCATCTCATTTAATCCCAGATGCAGTCAGGTTGACACCCAGGATTAGCCATCACTGTGACATTTGATTTAAAGACAGCATTGGCTAATTAGAATTATTTCTATGTCTTCAGCTGTAGTTCATTGATCAATGCATCGTTTTTATGCTAGCACCATGCTGTTATATTACTATAACTCTGTAGACTAACTTAACATCAGAGATGGTGATACCTCAGGCTCTTATTCAGAATTACTTTTGCCTGTTCTTTTTGGTTGGTTGTTTAATTCCATATGAAATATAAGGCTATATTTTTCAATTTCTATGAAATTTGAGTTGGAATGTTGATGGAGATTGTGTTGAATTCTTAGATTATTTTATTTGAATATCCATTTTCACAATATTAATCTTTCTAGTCTTCATACACTGGAGGTCTTCTGATCCTCTAGTATCTTCTTTACTTTCTTTCTCTAGTGTTGTAAAATGTTCCATTTACAAGTCTGTCACTGCCTTGGTTAGATTTATTCCAAGATTTTTGTTAAGGTTTTGGGAATAGAATTGTTTAGGTGATTTTTTTTTCTCAGTATATTTGTTGGTGATGTACAAGAAGGCTACTGATTTTTTAGCATTAATTTTGTATCTTACTACTTTGCTGATATATTTCTCAATTCTTCTGATGGAACCTTTTATTTGGAATCATCTCCAAATAAAGACACTTTGTCTTCTTCCTTTACTATTCGTATTCTATCACTTCCTGTACTTGTCATCCTCAGACTTAAAGTACAATATTGAAAAAATGGAGAGAGTGGACATCCTGTCTTGTTCCTAATTTTGGGGGAAATGCTTTCTGTTTCTCTCTACTTAGCATGATGTTCATTTTCAGCTTGTTGTGTATGGGCTTTATTATGCTGAGAAATGGCCCCTGCATTCTTAGTTTCTCTATGGCTTTTAACACGAAAGGATGTTGGATTGTTTCAAAGGCTTTTTGTGCGCCTAGTGAGATGATTATCTGGTTTCTGTCATTTCTGTCCTTGAGTCTACTTTTGTGGTGGGTTATATTAATTGATTTACATATGTTGAACCATCCCTGCATTTCTGCTATGAGAATAACTTGATCAAGGTGGGTAATCTTTTTGATATGGTCTTAAATTTTATTTGAAAATATGTTTTGATAATTTTTGTGTCTATGTTCATCTCTAATTTTTGCTTTTGTTGTTGATTTTTACCTGGTTTGGTATCAGTGTAATATTGGCTTCATAGGAAAGAATTGGGAAGCTTTCCCTTGTTTTCTATGTTAGGGATTATTTGAGGAGAATAGGTGTTAGTTCCTTGAAGGTATAGTAGAATTCTGGTCTGTATCCATCTGGCTCTGAGATCGTTTTAGCTTGGAGATTGTTTAATTACTGTTTCTACCTCATTGTTTGTACTTAATAATTATATTTAAATTATTTATTCCTTCTTTATTTAACTTTTATAGGTCTTATATATCTAGAAAGTCACCCATTTCTTTTAGGTTTACCAGTTTAGTGGAATATAGATTTGTAAAGTATGTAATTATGAGTCTCTGAATTTGCTTCATATTTCCCTGTTCCTCTGTGATTTTATTAATTACAGTTCTTTCTTCTGGTTAATTAGGCTAAAGTATGGTCAATGTTTTCATCTTTTCAAAGAACCATCTCTTCATTTCATTGGTTCTTTCCATGTTGTTTTTCTTTACAGCCCTTGTTTTGACTAGTTCTTCCTGTCTACTGTTTTTGGGTGCTTATTCTTGTTTTTCCAAAGGCCTCCCGGTGTGTCACTAATTGATTAGTATGAGCTCTCTAACTGAGGGACTATTCGCAAACTATGGCTTCATGGTGGGGGAAAGTTAGCTTCGTTTAAGGGTGAGACTCTTGGCAGGTTGACCAGGTTCCAGTGGAGGGTCTCACACCAAAAAAATATTTGGGAACGCATATTTGGCTCACAGGCCAGCCTTAATATTCATCTATAATAGGATCCATGAAATTGGGTGGTGTATAGTAGGAGCTGAAGATGGGGGAAGAAAGTCTAGATTCAATAAAAATATATTGTATGAAATTCAGAAAAAATCAATAAAAAATTCCATGTGGGCATTTAGTGCTATAAACATTCCCCTTAGGACTCCTTCCTCAGGTCTCATAGATTTTAGTGTAGTGTATTTTCATTTTCATTCAATTTTAGGAATTTTTAAATTCTCTCCTTGATTTCTCCCTCAATCCAATGTTCATTCAGTATGTTTCCATACATCTGTGCTCTTTCTGTTGTTGTTGATATCCATTTTGTTCCTTGTGCTCAGACAGAATGCAATATTTCCCTAAGTCTGTGGACACTTGGTTTGTATTCTAGTAAATGGTCAATTTGGGGAAGAACTCCATAGGCTGCTGAGAAGAAAGTGGATGTTTTAGTGACCCTGTTGAATTTTCTGTAGGTTCATAGATTTATGATATCATTTAACTCCATTATTTTTCTTTTTAGTTTTTGTCTGGATAAACTATCCATTGTTGAGAGCAGGGTACTGAAGTCACCCATTTTCACTGTGTTGTGATTAATTTGTGGTTTAGATCAAATATCACCTCTTTCAGGAAATTGTTTGTCTCCTTGCTTGGTACGTGGTGTGTAAATGTCTAGAACTGCAATATCCTCTTGGTGGATTTTTCTTTTAATGCATATGAAGTGATTTTCTTTATCTCTTCTGGCTGGTTTTGGTTTAAGCTCTATTTTGTTAGAATAACTCTACCTTGTTCCATTTGCTTGGAATACCTTTTCCCATCCTTTTCCCCTAACATGTTATCTGTAGTTGATGATATGCTTATTTTGTGAAGGCAGCAAAAAGAGGGATCCTGTTTTCTAATCTAGTTGTTAGTTTGTGTATCTTTTTGAGGGAACTGAGACTATCTACATTGAGAATCATTATTGAACAGTATATATCGTTCTTGTTTTGTTGTGACGGTGTTCTTTTCTTAGACTTCTTTGGATTAACTCTTCTAGAATTATTCATTTATTCCTGCTGGTTTCTTGGGTCATCTCCATAGAAAACTCAGGTGTTATTTTGATATACTTGCCTTTATGTGTGCCCTAATTGTTCTTTTTGATTATTACGTAATGTGAGGACTTTCTTTTCTGGTCCTATCTGGTATTCTGTATGCCTCTTGCTTGTTGATAGGAAATGTTTTCTTTAGAGTTGGGAAATTTTCTTCTATGATTTCATTGAATATAATTTCTGTGCCATGGCCTGAGTTTCTTCTCCTATACCTATGATTCTTAGAATTAGCCTTCTTATATTGACCCAGAATTACTGCATGTTCAAATCTTTATTGTCTTGGGTTGGGGATTTAATATTTTCCTTAACTGAGTGAACCATTTCTTCTACCTTGTTGTTTATATCTGATATTCTTATTTTCACTTGATCCAGTCTACTAGTGAAACTATTCTCTGTGTGATTTTTGACTGAGTTTTTCTAGTTTTAAGCTTTTTAAAAGAAACTTTCTTTGTTTTATCCCATTTTCATACCTTGAATTATTTTATTTCATTCATTGGTTTTGGGTCTTTATTCTTGAATTTATGCTTATCTTCTGTGAGTTTCCTTAGTTGTTGTTAAGTCACTGTCTTGTGTATCAACCAAGTTGCTTTCCTCTGGGAACTTGATTACTGGGCTGCTAATTTCTGGAGAAGACATTTTATATTGGTTATTCATGTGTTTGTGTTCTGGTGACGGGATCTAGGAACCTGTATTTAGGTCACTGATGGTGCCTCTTTTTATGGATACCTCATCTCATCTTTGTTGAGTGGATGTTTGAATCTTTGCTGTTGGAGCAACTGAATGATGTTTGAGATTTAGTCTTGGAGAAACTCCATTTGACGTATGAATAGAGTGTCAAAAATGCCCCCATGACAGCTTTTGAGGAGAACAACATCTGAGTTCAGAAGCAAACCTTCTGTGGATTTAGAAGATTCTCACTGCTCATCTTCAAAAGTCTTTGAGATGTTCATTGGGCATTCTATAGATTATCCTTGGGTGACAGGAGCTGAAGGCACAATAGGAGTTAGTGATACTCCTTGTAGGCCAGTCCTAGGATGCCACAAAACCCTTAGACAGAGGTGGATGGAGCAGACACTGGTCTGGCAGGAACTATCTTGCATCAGGGTCACAGAATGTCATGCTGTATTTAGGCAGTGCAGTGGTTGGGGTGGTTTGTAGGAGTGTGGACTAGATATAGGGACGCCCCTACTTGGTGCTGTGATCACATTTCACCATGTGCTTCCTAGGTAGTGGAGTGGGTGTGGTGCCTGACCACGTTGTGGGCATTCTGGCACTGGGGATCCTTTTTCTTAGAATTTGCTATGTAAAGAAAGTTAGATCAGTTAGCTCAGTGACAAAAACTCCCTCTTTAAGCACATTCCTATCATATGTGTGTGTGTGTGCGTGTGTGTGTGTACATGTATATTGAATTGCATTCATACTTCTTTTGTTGTTGTTTTTGTGGTTTGAGACAGGGTCTCCCTGTAGCTCCAACTGTCCTGCATACTAGGCTGGTCTTTATCTCACAGAAATCAGCCTGCCTCTGCCTCCCAAGTGCTGAACTGCTGGGATTAAAAGCAAGTGCCATCACTCTTGGCTTTTCGTTTTTGTGCTTCTTTTCTACATAAGAGAGACTGACTCATTTCAGTATATTCCTGACCAAACATACTTAAATCTTTTTTCCAAGAAGCTTCAGTTGATTTTTATTGGAGATTCATATTAGGAACTGAATTCTGAGTACTAATCATGCTTTCATGCTTTTTGCTAATGGGATATTATTTCGTCTAGACCTTTTTAACTGAAAAAGCAAGTTACTGTATGAAGTGTGTGTGTGTGTGTGTGTGTGTGTGTGTGTGTATGTATGTATGTATATAATATAAACAGAATATACCAGTATCTGTAATAAGATAATAGTTAGGTCATATTGATATCTCTAAATCTAATGCATAACCATATTGATAATTCCAGACTATTCATGTTTTATCTGTAAGGTATAAAGCCACAGTAAGTTTGCTTTTTCATATCTTGTATATTCAAACATATTAACAACAGAATTTTTACCCATAGAATTAGGAGAAATAGCCTTCTCAGAAATGCTAACATTTAGTTCATTTTATGTCATTTTACAAAATCTACTCATTTTTCAAACTTCCTCCTAAGGTCAGCAACTCTATTCACATATTTCATATTGTTGAACATGGATTCTTTGTCATTCTCTGAATTTATTCCTCAAATCTTCTGTACTCTGAAGTGTTTTCAAAATTTGCATTCACTAACCTTCAGTCTTTGTGTTGTAAAATTTTAGGCATTTGACAAATGCACAATTTTCTATATCCATTATGGCACTAGCATACAGAATAGCTCATTACCCTTAAAAATAGCTTGTTCTTCACCTACTTACCTTTCCCGTATATTCTTAAATTTGTTGGAAAACCTGAGGATATAACATTCTCCATAGTTTCTTTATTTCCTTTCTGGAATGTCAGGAAATAGGAATCATACAGTGAGCTACCTTTTCAAATTGACTTAGAAACTTATATCCATTAAAGAACTGTGCTAGTCCTTTCATAGACTAACACCTCATTTCTTTTTATCTCTGAATAGTATTCCACCATACAATTGTAGCACAATTTCTTTATCCATTCACCCAGTGAAGAACATCTTGATTGCTTTTAGTTGTAATGATTATGAATAAATCTGCTAAAATTTTGTGCAGGTTTTTGCAAGAACTTGAATTTTCATGTCACTGTATAGGAGTGAAATGGCTGCATTCATAGTAAAGCAAGTTTCAGATTTGTAAGAAACTTCTACTAAACTTGTCTTCCAAAGTGGCTGTCTCATCTTGCTGTTTATACTAGGAGTAAAGGAGACTTTCCTTTGATCTACATGACTGCAAGCATTTGGTGTGTCAAACCACTAAGTTCTTCTTGTTCAAATAGATGTGTAGTGCTCTCACACTGGTGTTTTTATTTGAAGATTATACCTTAGTATATGATTCTGTAGATTTTCTTTCAGATGTGTCTGAATAGATATTTTGCCCAATTATTGATTTAGTTACATGCCTTATTGAGCTCCATGTGTTCTTTTTGTATTTTAAATACAAGTTCTTAACTACATGGATGTTTTCCAAATAGTTTTTAGTCTTGCTTTTTTAACCTTCCTTTGCAAAATACCTTCTAGAGCAGATTTCAGCTTTTTAAAGTCCATCTTATTTTATTTCCTTGATTAGCCTTTGTGTCTTTTATGCTTTTTTTATTCTTTGTCTCCAAAAAGTACATGTTCTGTTAGAGCCATAAATTCTCATCTGTTTGATTACTATCTAAAATACTTTTTTACACTGATTGATTGATTGTGTGTACGTGTGTGTACATGCACATGTGTACATGACACAGGGCATATGTGGAGGTCAAAGGTCAATGTTTGGGAGCCAGTTCTGGTTCTCTACTTCCACCATGTAGCTCCCAGTGATCAAATTCAGGCCATTAAGATCAGCGGCATGGCTTTTATTTGCTGAACTATCCCACTGACCCCTAAAATAGTTTCTAATGATCTCCTTATTTTCTATAGTATATAACTAAGTGAATGTTTGCTAAACTATGTTCTACCTAGTATAGAATTCTATGAGTATTTTAAGCCTTCTACAATAACGAATTATATGTAATATCATGACACACAAAACAGGTATGATACATAATCATCGGTATTGCATATATTAGCCGTGTTTGGTGATTTATACCTATAATCATAGTACTTGTGAAGTGGAGGGAAGGTGATCAGGAGTCAGGATTATCCTTGGGTTTATAGTAAATTCACAATCAACTGGGTTTTAAAAGACCCTGCTTCCAAACACTGCATATATTCAACACAAATGGTTCTAAATTGATTTTTTAATAGTTGGATAGTACTGTTTTCCCACAGACAAATGCTGTCTTATTGAATTCATCTGCTCCTGCTTGCCTAAGATCATCATGTCTGTGTTTCTTGACAGTTCACATGCCCAGCTTCTCCCTCTCTTCCCTCTCCCCTACCCACTTGGATGGAAAGAAGGACAGGGAGAGTCATGAGATCCTCACCTGAGAGCCCAGTCACACCTCCCAACCTATAATGAGCAATTCAGCCCTAATGGCACATAACCTAGGGGAGTATTTAGACTATATGGTTGGGTTAGGCTCAGAAATGGTATTTCTTGGTATTTTGTAGGTCTATGGAGAAGACATCATTCATACTTGGGTGAAGACTTTCTGGTGTGGACTTAGGATGGGACCACTCAGATTCCTGTGAGCAAACCCCGACTCATTGCTCTATAAGTAAGCCCAACAAACTCATTGGTTTCCCAAGGTGCATTTTGATAGAATCATAGCTTGGTTTGTCCTTGGGACCAAGGAAGGAGGGTGTGGACAATGTTTACATCCTCCAGCCTTGGAGAAATTTTAGCAGCACTAATTCAAGACCTTGAGAAACATACTAATTTTTCATTTATTGTATTATAATTTCATTTGAAAATCAATATGTAAAGTTAAACATTTATTTGAGTGGACCAAGACAGAGAATAAATTGTTTGCTATATAAACTTAAGACATTTAACTCAAATTATACTAACAATTTTCTTTACTGCCAATGTGAAATGTCATAATTTTACATTAGTAAGTTGAAATATATGAATTAGGGTTACATAGTGTGCTTCAGTCGAAGACTTGCTACTCCTGGGTAGAGGGAACATCAACTGAGGGAATTCTTCCATTGGATTGCACTGTGGCCATGTCTGTGGGGCATTTTCTTGATTGCTGAGTGATGTGGGAGGACCCAGCCTAATGGGGGTATGCCACTCCTGGGCATGTGGTCCTGTGTTGTATAAGAAAGCAGGCTGCACTGAGGCCAGGGAAGCTAGAAAGTAAGCAACATTCCTCTGTAGTCTGTGCTTCAGCTTCTGCTTCCAGGATCCTGTTCTGACTTGCTGTTCTAACTTCCCTCAGAGATGACCTGTGACCTGGCAGGTGTAAGATAAAATAAACCCTTTCCTCCCCAAGCTGGTTTTGGTCACTGTTTTTATCACAGTCATAGAAAGTAACTTGGACTCATAGTCAACAGATGTGTTTTGACTTTTAAGTAATTCTTAGACTATACTGCAATGTTAAAGAAATTTCTCCTTGGAACTATCATTTCTCATTTTTAATAAGATAGCAAAAAAATCACAAATTCATAGGTGAAATATTAATTAATTATTGCATTTCTACTTGGTTACAGTGTGTGTGTGTGTGTGTGTGTGTGTGTGTGTGTGTTTATTGTCTTTTCATACATAGTCCCAATAAACAAGTACAATTTGATTGACCATACACTATAAAATAAGCTTTTGGAAGTTTATCTTTTCTACCACATAATGTCTGTTCTCCACTCCACATGCAAGTGTATTTTGTTTGTTTTATTTTTGTTTTTGTTTATAAACTTGCATTTGTAAGATGAATCTTTTCAGTTGGGGGTGAGAAAATGAGAAGATGGGCAATGAGCAGAAAAGTGACTTGACTCATTCACCTGAGTTTTCCAAAGGCTTTTCTTATGATCAAAAAAAGGAGGTATTACCAATAAACATGTTGAAGTCTGCATTGAAAAAAAAACAAAACTCCAACCACCCCAGCAATAACTTTGAATTCCTGTAATCTCCTTGAGTCCCCAAGGCAGCATAAATCATAATGTCAATGAAACCAGAGGCTTCTTTATTCTCTCAATATAAATAATAATGCATTCTGGATGAATAAGCAGGAGAAATTTGTAAGACTATTTAAGTGCTTTGATTTAGAGCAGTGAATGAGCTCATAAAAGCACAAGAGACAAGCGAAGGTAAACAGCATGAAACAGATATGATAATTTAGAAGAGGCTTTTTTTTCTCTAAATGCTTGAAAGATACACACAGTTTATGAGCTAATAATAAACTCTGCCTGTATTAAATGAAATGGCTTTGAAAAGAAAACAAGCACAATTTCATGGTGACTGAATAAAAAATTGAGCTTAAACCTTTGATTTTTCTTTTGAATATATTGATATGTATAATTATTAAAGATACTGAATAGATCCTTACTACTCTTTGAATTCATTAGAGAATTTGCAATTTTCTTCTACTCTGTGGCAAACAGAACATGTACTCACACATACAGAGACTGCTTCCATGGTCTGTTTTCATCACCATTTATTTTTGCAACAAATGTTTGAATGCTTCATATTAGGATAGGGAAAGTTGGATGAGGGTTCTACGTGCTAACAACTAGTTTTGAGTCTCATAAAACTGTGAACTGAGTGGCTCTTAAAATCATCACATAGATTTTGACCTCTGATACAATGCCTGCCTTTGAAGTCAGAAATCATTATGCCAGAGGCAAAAGGAAGTATGATACAGATTTAAGAGAATAATAGTTTCATAATAGTTTAATAGAATTAGTAGAATAATAGCGTTATCTTAACTTGTAAGATTAATTTCATATATATGCAAAATGAAGCAGAAACCCATATAGAAAATTGCCTGTACAGTCTCACCATGTAGAAAATCAACATCTATGACTGGAGAGGTGATAGACCTTGAGGAAAACATGCTTTGCTACATTCTTAGACCAACGCAATTTCTTGCTTTATTCTAAATATGCATCCTCTCTGCATGTGTACAGAGAAGTGTACTTTAGCTGTCAGCAAACTAGTTTTCCATTTTTAAAGATTTATTTTATTTCAATTATGTGTATGTATACATGTGCCTGACTGTGAGATTGAGAATATGACAGCAGGTGCCTGCAGAGGCCAGAAGACAGCTTTGGATCCACTGTAGGTTGAGTTACAGAAGGTTGTGAGCAAACTCTGCTCCCCCAAAGTGCAAGTGCTCTTACCTGCTGAGTCATCTTTCCAGCACCTTGACCCAGTGTTCTGCACTGATTGTTTCAGTGTGCATTTATTGTCATGTTTTGATTTTGTTTTAGCTTTATTTTGAGACAAGGTCTTCCTATGTCATCTAGACTAGTTTTAGGCACAGTGATGCTTCTACCTCAGCCTCTGAGTTATGGGAAGACATCATTTGCCACCATGTTTGTCATTTTTTTAAATCAAGAACATCTTATATGAGTCTTACATATGCACTTGTTTACCACATTCTTACTCGGTATCCTCCTACTCTTTGGATTTTCTGTGGGAAATTTTATAAAGAGGGAAAATTGTTTATTATATGTTGTGTACTGAATTACATGTATTCAAAGCACCTCATTTCAGCACAGGCCACTGCAATTAATTCCACAGGTTCATTTCTGTACACTCATTTCTGTACATGAGCCTTTACAGCTGGGGAGGACCATTGATTGGTTTTCTTCCTTGGCAGCTTGCATAGTATCCTCTGATACTGTGAGAGCTAGTCTTCAGGGAGAAGATTCCAGGTGAGTTCCAGCTCCTTTGCTCCAAGTCCTGTGTCTGAAGTATGACCTGTCTTCAGCAATGGAGTCTTACCTTCAAGTTCTGGCAGGAAATGAAAGGCTATGACAATACCCTCTGTTAATTTGGGAGTCTCTTGGACTACCCTGAGGGAGGACTACTCGAAGGGACATTTCTCTTGTCTGGCACTGTATTTTTTGTTGTTATATTGCCTTTATCTATACCCATGTACCCATATATTTACTGTATATGAATTTTTCCATAGGACTTTGAACTAATGCATTTTCCTCTAAGTTTTCATGCCGTCTAAGAATTAATTAGCTCTCTTCTTATTCCCCTTGTATATAAGCTTTGTTACTTCCTCCCCAGGTTAAGTACCTCCTCTTTGTCCCCATTTCCCCAAATAACAGCTGTCTTTTACTATCCCCCATCTCTCAACTCCTTCTTTCCCCCTTTTAAAAAATTTAATTTATTATTTTTATTTTGTGTGCATGAATGTATTGCCTCCATGTGTCATAGTGCACCCGAGTTGTGCAATGCGCACAGAGGTCAAAAGAGGGCATCAGATTCCATGGAACTGGAGTTATGAACAGTTGTTAGGTACCATGTGAGTGCTGGGCATGGAATTCATGTCCTCTGCAAGAGCAGCCATTGTTTTTAACCACTGAGTTATTTCTCCAGCCCCTCCTTCATCCACTTTATCTTCATGATTCCTTTCCATTTTCCTGGCTCTATGATTGCATCAAAATTCATACTGACATCTAAGGATTTGAGGCTAAGATCCACAGATGAAAGATAACAGATGTTGTTTGCTTTTCTGAGTCTTTGTTGCCTCACGTAATATAACAGTTTCTAGTTCCATCCATTTACCTACAAATTTCATGATTTTGTTTTTCTTTATAGCTGAGTAGAACTACGTTGTGTGAATGTGCCACAGTATCTTAATGCATTCGTCAGTTGAAGGACATTTAGATTGTTTCGATTTCCTAGCTATTGTGAAAGGAGAAGCAACAACATTACTGTGCAAATATCTCTGTAGTAAGATGGGTCCATTTGGTATATGCCAGGATCATATTGTAGATTTATTTCCATTTCTAGAAGGTCTCCATATTGATTTCTACTGTGGCTGCACCAGTTTGCATTCCCATCAACTGTGGATTTTCGATTCTCCTTCTTCTGAATCCACACCAGCATTTGATGTTATCAGTTCTCTTAATCTTAGCCATTCCGACTGGACTTAGATGAAATTTTAGTTCTGATTTGCAGTTCCCTAATTATTAAGGCTTTTGAATGCTTTTTGAGGTGATTTTTAGCTATTGTTATGTTTTCTTTTTAGAGCTCTCTGTTCAGATTCATAGTCCACTTTTTAAGTGAGTATTTTTTTTATTGTTTCTTCATTTTTTATTTAATCATTGTGTATTTTATACAGAACTTCTCAATTAATCTTAATCATCTTTATACCCCCTTCCTCATCCCATCCTCTCCCCTGTGTGCCCCTACTGGAATTCATACATTCTTTCATCTGTGTTAAGGTTTATTGCTTCCATATGGAAACTGAATCCTACAAGCTCCTGGGATCCTGCTCATATGAACCTACAGCATTGATTTCAGCATGCTCAAGAAGCATGAAAACTCAAGCAGACAAAATCCCAGCATGGAACTGGGGAAGTGGGTAGTGAATCCCAGTCGTTGCTGTCCCACCTTCAACCTGCCATTGCATAATTGAAACAACACCTCTGCCCTGGCAGTCCCTACCCCAAACTTGTCTTGGATTCCAGAGACCAGATTTCTTCCCTGGCAAGTTTTATCCTTCCCACTACCAGAAAGATTCTAAGAGCCAGGGAGGATATGTGTGACCACATGGAAATTGAATCTTTCAAGTTCCTGGGACCCTGGTCATTTGAACAAAGGTTTCAGCATGCTCAAAACCCATGCAAAGTCCAGCAGACAAAAACTCATCATGAAACTGGGAAAATGGATAGCAGACCCCCACATTTCCTTAAGAATTATTGGCAACTGGTAACATTTGGGTGATGATGAGTTAGTCTTCCTAAAGCAAGGGACTCTGGGTAAGCTGTCTAGATCTCAGTGGATGAACCTGCACTGAGGTCACTTGGGGACACTAATGTGACACAGTAGACCTTAACACAGGTGAAATAATTTATGGATTCAAGTTGGAGAGCTTTGAGGGATGCTGGTGGTGCGGGGGGTATAAAGATGGTTAAGATCGATTGAGATGTTCTTTGTGAAATACACAATGATTCAATAAAAAATGTTTAAAAAACAAACAAAAAGCAAAACTATGCATCCCAAGGCTCAGGGATCTTTGCCAAAGAGAAGGTAGAAAGATTATAAGAGCCAGAGGGGTTGGATGACCACAAGGAAACAGTCTTCCAGAGAGTTGTTCAGTTATTCTTCTGAACTCTCAGCGATGTTGACAGCATGTACAAACCTATGAAGATTCAAACTAGATAAAAATCCCAGCATAGACACTGGAAAGTGAACCCGAAATCCCACCACAGCTTAAGAAACATTTTGCCATTGATGAAGGCTGGGAAGGGGAAAAATGGTGTCTTGAGGCGGTGGGATTCTATATAGGCTTAGTGGATGGTACATTTGGAAACACATATGAAACTCTCTTTGTTTCATATATATATATATATATATATATATATATATATATATATATATGAACATATATGTAAGTAAATTGGGCAGGGTGGGCAATGGAGGGAGGAGAGCATATGGGAGGGGATCTAAACACCATCAAAAAATATTGCATGAAAGCCACAAAAAAATCAGTAAAATTTAACAAACAGAATACTGGAATAATTCTTTTTATTTCTTCATCTTTTCTTAAGTTGTTTTTTTGTTTTAACTGAGGACTAGGTTCCCACGTATAACATGATACAGATAGAAACAACCTTCTCAGATAAGAAATTCTAACAGCAGATATCTTTGGAGGATTGTTATTGGACTCAATACAAGTGAAAAGCTCTGTTTCTTATTAGAAGCAAGATCCTGTTATAGGGATAATGTGTACATGCAGGGAAAAAACACTGAATCCTTAGGTCTCTGAGATGATTCTGATCTGCTGCTGAGGTCAGTAGTTCTGTCTGAGCCTTGTTTTTCTAACAGAATAAACAAGAGTCAGATACGTTTGATACTTGTTTCCATTCCTTCCCAAGCATATTATAAAAAGTAATTTGACTTTGATAAGTTCATTCTGTAAAACATGCACAGTTTATAACAGGTGGATTTTCATTAATAGAACTGAACAAATTGAGGACTTTGACTAAAAAATATAAACTTTTAAAATCCAAATACCTGTCAAATACTTTTGAGGGAAAGGATGCCTGAAAGGTTTTCACCAGATTTCTTGTCTAAATATTTGTCAAGTGATCTTTTAACAACATTTCACAGCTGCTCTACCAAAACCTTCAAGAAATTGCATTGAAGATAAAAATGATAGGAAGGAAGACAGTGTAAGCATCGTAGACTTGAGAACTGTCCATAGGTACTTGCGGATGGGGTTGTTTGTGTGTAGTTAGAAAACCATTCATTCCACTCTGTTAAATGGGAAAATAGGAAGCAAAAGTACTTATTACTTGTAGTAACTGACTTACAGCTGTGAGACTTATTGATTTATATATTAATTTATAGTTTAATTGTAGGCTTTTGGAAGTGAGCAACTCACTTAGAAACCTGAGGATAAATATCTATAATAATAAGTTCTGATTAATGAAAAAATACTTAGAAACTTATGAAAGAAAAGAGCCAGGAAACTTTGGTACAGGAGTTTATAAACTGCTAGGCCACCAAAGTGTGCTGAGGTGGGAAGGAGGATCATTTGTGGCAATCTTCTCAGGTTTGCATTTCACATATTGTCTTTCTAAGTTAATTTTTTGTATCAATTTTTGACATGTATATGTGTTCGTGTGTGTTTGGGCACAGTGTAGAGGTCAGAGGATGATCTCAAGTGCTATTCCTTTGGTGCCATTCAACTGCTCCCCGTTCTTTGAGACCGTCTCTCATTGGCCAGAAACTCCACAAGTAGGCTTAGGTTGTGAGTATTCAAACCCCAGGGATCTGTCTGTCTCCACTTCTCCTGCACTTACTTTACAATGCGCATCATTATAGCAGGCATTTCTTTACATGGATTCTACATTACATGTCCTCATGCTTGAAAAGCAAGCACTTTACTGACTGAGATTTTATATTTTAAATTTATAAGCACGTTTACATTAATCTCTTTTTTCTTGATGTTTGCATAGATACTTGCTCTAGTATTATCGTAATCGTCAGATTCCTTTGCAGTAAGATTCTTCTTTGACCGCAAGCCTTTTGATTAATTTTCCAAAACGGTGCAATAATTTATCTAAGGACAGTGGGGACAAGGGAGGAGAGAAACTGGGAGAAGAATGAGAAAGAGTGAGAGGAGACTACACTTATTTTCAGGTCTTTGTAGCTTTGCACCATGGATAGTCAACATTTTATTTGCTTATTTAGATTAGCCCATGATGATAGTCACTTATGAGTCTCAAGTTTGAGTATGTCTAGAAATTATGTGAAAGCTGAGAAATTAATCGTAAGACACATTATTGTTCAAATTTATTTTAAAAACTGCAAGAAAATTACTCTGTAGTTTTTTTGAAAGAAAAGTATGGTGAAAACCTTGACGAAAATGACGATGATGACAACAAAATCCCTTGTTTCCTTACATACGCTGCCATATTAGGCAAGTTTTCACATTATTAGAAACTATCTGTACCTCAGAGGACTGATGTGAGGATTAAATTAAGCCATATTTCAAGTTACTGTTTGAGGAGGAAAGCAATGAATAGTTAAAAAAGAGAGAGAAAGCATTATGAAAAAATGCTAGGGGACATTTGCATGCTCACAAATTCCCAGTTTTCTGTTTTGGTCTTGTATGAAAAGAAGACTTTCCATTGCCTTATAGTCGAAAAGAAAATGCCCATTAGCGAATCTTTCCTGATTGCTTCAGGATGCTGCCTCTGTTCTAAGCAGCTTTGCTCACTTCTTGGCCTCATTTCCCCATCAGTGTCAGGAAAGGATTGGGAGATGATTCATAGTTGCCTGTTACTCATGTTTAAAGCTGTCTTTTTAAAAATACATCAGATAGGAAGTGCATTTAAAAATTGCAGTCCACATATTTGTATTTTTTGAGGCAAAATTTCTAATACTGTTTTGACTGAACATATCAAGTGAACTAAAACCTATTCCTTCAAAATAATTGCATCATCTTTGAACACGTCCAAATTGTTCACGTTTATTTTGTACTGAAAGGGCAGCTGGCTTCCGGCAACAGGCCTACGGATGCTGAGACATGACACATCTAAAGATTTTTTTCATGAGAATTCATCGTAGTATCATTTTTCCTAGGTACTGTTTGAAGAAAGATAATTTGGCTCACAATGATTATAAGTCTTAATCATTGTAAAGGGAGATAGAAATGTAATTAATTAATCATTTAATTACTTTTCTGTTGCAAGTAGATTTTTATCCATTTCATTTACATGCCTAACTGGTTTAATAGCTTTTCCTGAATAGATTGTTTCAACTAATAGACTAGAGCATCAAATAATCACACCAACGCTGCATATAAAATTGGAGTAAATATCTTATCTTATAGAATTTAACTGGTCATTAACTTGCTTTATGAAAATTTTAAGTAATTCCTACTGGCTGATTCACCCTGTACTCTTTTGAGGTGCCTTCTACTCAGTTGAAATAGCCTACTCCAGCAAGTGAGATCAATGAGCAGGTCAGAAACACATATATAGTCTTATCATTTTCTATTTATCTGAAAATTCTAATTCACTCTGGTATTGCTGTTTAGACCGTGGTAAGTCCTTAGCTTGTTCACAAGCTGCCTGGTGCTCATTTCAGAAGTTTCCTGGTGTTTTTATGTCAAATTGTCTCTTTAAAAATATTTTCCCAAGCATAGATTTCCTTTTTATCTTGTAACAACTGCAGAATCATATGCAATAAAAAATAATACACTGAGATATCATAAATCTTTGGCCAGTATCTCCCCACTTGTAAATGGTAGCTTATTGTATAACAATAGAAAAATATCAGCTAGAATGATGATATTGATTCAATTAATTTATATTATTTAGGTTTCATTAGTCTGAAACGCAATTATGGAGAAGGCAATGTACATGTGATTTTATTTTATCAAATTCTGTCACATGTGAATTGTCTTGTGAATGAGCAGCTCTGTCGCTATTGGAGCATTGACAGACATCCTGACCAGCATCTGCTGTGATTCCTGTCACCATTCTCTGCTGCTCCCATTTGACCAAGTTGCAATCATAAAAAAAAAAAAAAAAAAAACATTTTCAACAAATTGTGCTGGAACACCTGGACAGTTATATATTGTTTTGTTTAAAAGGGAACTCTCACCCTGACCTTGCACCAAGTTCAGTTGTTAAAAGTCAATCCTTATTCCTGAGAAATTGCTCTCCACATTTTCAGTTACTCATAGTCAACGGTCATCAAAAGATATTAGATGTAAAATGTAATAAAAGTAAAATCCATGAGCTTTAGATTGTAGATTGCTGCAGGGAGCACTATGACATTCATACCATTCATATTTATTTCATCTGGGACAGAAATCCTTCCTGTGTTCAGTGTCCACAGACAAATGTTGCAGTCTTTCAATGCTTATGTTTGAGTAACACATACTAAAAATGAGTGTTACTAATAGCCTTATAGGAGAAAAGTAATGATCCTGGCCAACTGGATATGCCAAAGAAAAGTCCTAACATGTTCCTTTTAAGTTAAGTTAAAACATAAAAATCTTCCTACTTTATGAGGAAAGGAAAGCTATCATGCAGAGGGTGCTAAGATACATGGAGAGAATGTATTTTCTACCTATGAAATGATGTTAGTTTTAACAATATGTTTCCAATTCTAAATCATATTACCATAGAATGTGAGAAGTGTGGGGTCTGTACAATACCTGAACTTAGGCATCAATTGAAAAACCAGGACAGATTTCTCACAGACCAAGGTGAACTGCTGTCTTTTCTAAAAACTCGTGTCACAGATAACTGTGACAGAACGGTGTTGCACAACAGTTTTCTCAGAAGCTCATTAGGATGAGCAGCATTGTATAGTATTTGACTTTTTGTCAGATATTTTTCAGTACTTTCAATTTTGTCATGCTTGATTATGAATTAATAGTATTCCATTGTGCACATGTACCACATTTTCTTTATCTATTAATCAGTTCAGGCATACTTAGGTTTTTTTCTGTTTCTTGGCAATATGAGTGGTTTTACAGCTGAACTTGGAAGTGCAGATGTCTCTTCAACATTCTGATATTGTTTCCTTTGGTTTATACCCAAGACTGCTGGAATATAGAAACTCTGTCTATACCTTTTCATAGAACACCATACTGTTTTCATAGTGGCTGTACTAATTTATGTTCCCATCCAATATGTTCCTTGATTGCCTTTGTTCCATGTTTATCTGAGCACTTATTTGACTGTTTAGCCTTTTTATCAAGAGCCATTCTTTCAGGGAGAAAATAATACTTTATTGTGACTTTAATGTGAGGTTCCCTGGTAATCCGTGATGCTGGGATTTACAGTAGTGGATCCTATAGACAAATAAGGAAGTTATTTGTATCATATTAATGAATATACAATTCCTAGAAAATCTCAAGGATCTGACTCAAGTGGTGAAGAAAACCACACTGACTGAACCCCAAAATTTGGATTCATTAATATTTAAAACACCATGAAATATACAACTCTATAAATTAAACTTCGTTCAAATTTCAGTGCAAAAAAAAAAAAAACAAATGCAGTGTTACTCAAATATAAAGTGGGCATACCACCACTCTGCAGTGCTAACCTTCAGTGACGTGAAATGCATAGCTGAAAGGCGCATGCTTCACAGAAGCCTCTGCCAATCATGGACACACATTTGAATTGTTTTTGTATGAGTCACATAATAAAAGTTATAAAGAGGCATATGATAGGAGATTGAGTAAACATATATATTGTAAATTTTACGAAACTGTTAACACATTAGTGAGATATTTCCAAATAGTTAATGTCTAGTAGGGAAACTATCCTCACACAAGCAAGAGAAAAATACCTTAATTTGAAATTTATCATCCTCTGTGGTGTAGAGTTCAGAAGCATTTGGAATGATGACACGTTTTAGAAGAATGTAGGTTTTAATACATGAGAACAATTCAACTTTCCTATTCATTTTACTGTTTTCTCATCTTTTCTTGAAGGCTATAAAACAATCCTATGTCAATCTTTATAGAATTGCTAAATATGAGATATTAAACCTCAAAGAGATGAAAAATTTCTATTTTTGTTTTCATCACCGTCTAATCAAAAGGGAAATTATTTGTTAGAAAATTTACCAGATAAATTCTGAATTTAAGAACAGGTTGTAGCAGGTTTAATAATGTCAATTAATTTTGGGTCTCACCTAAACAGAGAAGAAATGGATGAAAACCCTGGGAAAGAAGTAAAACAGAGACTCCGAAATTTAAGAAAAAAAAAACAAAAAACCTCTAATTAAAAGAGTCTTTAACTCCTAAATTTTTGTTAGTAAAAATAAACCTTTGAAAAATTTTTTTATTTCCTATGCCATGATCACTGAAGCCTTTTTGTTCCCTAAGAAAAGTCTAAGGTAATGTGATAGTCTTAGGTAACAACTGAAGTTTTAAGAGAAAATTAGAATGTTTCCTTCCAAAGCAATTTACAGATTAATTTGCCCAATCACCTCACCTTTTAAGGGAGAAAAAAATAAAACAGCTACTTAGTAGCAAAAATGTGAGTAACTAAGGACTACTTGTCCTAAATGTTGAACAACTTCATTAATTTTTACTTTCTTTTACAATAAGCTATAACTGTTTTTGCAGTTCTACATGGTTGAAAAATCATTTCTATTTTTTCCTTTATGATTGGAGTAATTAGATCTTTTGGGTTATTAAATAATTTTGAGATTCTGTAATTATAAAATGCATTTCCCAAAATGCATTTACTAATTATTCTGTGTGATGTATGTTATTAAATAAGAATATCTTGTTTGTTCATACTTGTGACTTGTTTTAATCAGCTATCATTCATATCTGTGAAAAGTTAATTTTCTCAGTATAGAGCAATTTAAGCCTTCATCTTTAGCTGAGTTGACCTGGAAATTACTAAGTAGTTCAGGTAGGTTTTGAACCCATGATCCTCTTGCCTCAGTCTCCCAAGTGCTGGGAACACGC
The DNA here is from genome assembly GCA_035773235.1 of Eospalax fontanierii. Taxonomy (NCBI): domain Eukaryota; kingdom Metazoa; phylum Chordata; class Mammalia; order Rodentia; family Spalacidae; genus Eospalax; species Eospalax fontanierii. The sequence continues at coordinate 37,773,708 of CM069527.1, forward strand.
CAGAGTAATAACATGCAATAACATGATGAAAAATCAACCATAGATAGTGTGGAGGGTATGGAGGATCCTCCCAACTAATTTGTCAGTTGACTTCTTGCATGCTTTAAAACCACAGCTTGAGAACATCACAGGCTAACAATTTCAATAACAGAAAGAGTTGTTATAACATACAACACAAACATTACAGGAAAAATTACCCGATAACTAACAGCAGAACAATGTATGCTTATCGGCATAGAAAAGGCTTAGATAAAAAATAAACTGATGAATCAATAATTTCTTATATACTTAAGATACAATTCTCAGAGAGTGCTTTTAATCTCTGAACTCATAGAGAAATGTGAAATTGCAATCAATTAAGAAAAGTCTATTACATTTAAACTCTATAATTTGATACAATCAGATAAGAACTTACAACTCTGCCAACCTATAATTTATCAAAATTCAAGTGTGAGTATGATGTACAATGTGCACAGTGGGAACTGAAACTAAATTTTCTATACATGAAAGGCTCCTGATTATGGAAATGCCTCCATGTATTTCTAATAGAAAATCACATGTAGTGAAGACTATAGTTATAAAGGTAATATGTTTGTGTGGGTGTAGTTATATACATATATGACACACTTGTACATCTATATATATATGTGCATTGTCTGGTGATTATTATAACCATTTATGTGTCACATTGTCATTGTGACTACATACGTATAATCATAGGTTTTGCTATATATATGCTATGCATGTTGTACACATATGTATATCAAGGTTTTTCTAAAAATTTATAATAATAATGGTTCCAAAGAGGAATCTCATTATTATAGGAATGCTTATGTCTATAACACTGGCCTGAGTCACCTAAACAAGGGAGTTATTTCTAGTCCACAGAGTCAGGTAGTTTAAGTTTGGGTCATATAATTACTGCAAAAAAACATCTTTCTTCCAGGAGTGAAAATTATCTCATTACTGTTGAGGACAGGCTAGCTTCCCTTCAAATTAGAAAAAGAACAAAAAAGTACCCTTGGAAAAGAACCAGGATTAATCATTTTGTTCTGCGTATATTCTTAATAGATATTTGAAAGGAAAGAAGTAGAATGTTGAACGGTAAGGCAGCAAACACTTTCACCGTGAGTAAGTTGAATTCATGAGGACCAGAATTTTTAATGAATTCCTAAGCCTGTGTGTGCCGTACTCAAAAGTCAAGAAAGCTGTCAATGCCTACCTCCTGGAGATGCCATGAATACCAGGAGAACAGGACACTTAAGAATTCCTAAGGAACGAGGGAGATAAGTTTTACCAAAAATGTTATTTTCCTATGTTCTGAGTGCTTGTCTTCCCTGGACTAATTCATCCTAGATCACACATTTCTCAGATCCACCACTTAGAAAGAGTAGTCTCAATGTGAATAATATAGTTTAAAAAGGTATTTCTTGGCACTTGGGACTCTTCTTTGCTCTTGCATAATTCTTTCTCTATCCTACTAATTTTCATGTCAGTTCAAATCTATTTTATTATATTCAATGGAGCAAATTTTTTATTCCTACAAAATGCAATTTAATGTGCTCAAGAAATAAAGTGACATGTGGGAGAACATTCTGTACTTTCAAAGATTTGAGTTTATTAATCACAAAATGAAAAAGCAAATATATCTCAATAACAGTATATTAATATGAGATGAATACAAAGAAATATGTTAGAATAGATTTTTGTTTGTTTTTTAGGCAGGGTCATGTATGTAGACAGGCTCAGAACTCATGATCCTCCTGCTTCAGCCCCTTGGATGATAGGATTACGGATATGTGCCAAAATGCCTAAATAAGAACCTTTAAAATAATATAAAATTTATAATCCAATAGTATCTCATCTTTCTGAGTCTTTTAATTCTATATGGTTGAAAAATATCACTGACGTCACATTTATATATAAACACTATCTCTCATAATCGTACAACAATATAAAGTGGTCACAAAATTATGTAAAAATACTAAATTTAGAAAGCACACACAGAATTAGAATGTTTCTGCTCTCACTGATAAACATTTCAGACTTTTTCTATTTCTTTTTAAAAGTTCGATTTTAAACTATACAAAAATAAGAATATCACCAGCAAAATGGAGTTTTTAGTTTTAATAACATTTATGCCCATAAGTAAAAATCCTAAACCATTACCAAATAACTTCTTTAACATCACTATCATTTTTTAAGAAAAGTAACTGTCTAAAAAATAAAGTACTGTTTAAAATTTTTCTGTATTTAGTGCTCGCTGCCTCTGCCCTTTCACGCCAGCACCGCCTCTTGCTCACAGAGCTCCAGCAAGGAGAAGGCATGTCTATACCAGGGCTAATACAAAGACTGTAAATTCACCGGTTGGTAAAGCACCAGCAAAAGCCGCTCACAAGAGTGGCTACTTCAGGGGTGAAGAAACCTCATCGTTACAGGCCTGGTAATTGGCACCTGGTGGAATTAGAAGCTATCAGAAATCCACTGAACTGATTTGCAAACTCTCCGTCCAGCGTCTGGTGAGAGAAACTGCTCAGGACTTCAAAAAGGAGCTCCTTCCAACGTGCTTTGCAGGAAGCAAGTGAAACCACTTTGGTCCGCTTCTCTGAAGACACCAACCTGTATGCTGTCCATGCTAACGTGTAGCGACTGTGCCAAAAGTTAGCCGTCTAACATGATGCATAGGCATAGAACGCGTGAAGAATCCACTCTGAGGGGAAGCATTTCATTCTAAAAGTTTTTATTTTTTCATTTTCTTCCTGTTGTCAGTAGTTCTGAATGTTAGATATTATTTTTTCCATGGGGTCAAAAATGTACCTAAGTATATGATTGTGGGTTGAAAAACAAGGAACAGAAATCAGGCACTGATTTTTCCACTTTCATTTGTGTGTGAATTTTTAATATAAATGGGGGGTATAAAACGTGAATGCAAGTGGAAATATTTCAGTGAACAAGTTTCAACAATCAACCTTATAACAATTATAAATAAACCTCTTAAATTTTTCTGGACTATGTAGCTTCAACATTTAAAAAAAATAGGTGAATTTCTTATTAACAGTGACTAAATGATATTTGTAGCCTTTTTCTCATACAGTAGATTCCATCCATTCACTATACTTGTCTGAGCTGTCCTACATAAAAGTACATGCTTTTAATGTTGTCTGTCTTCCACGCTATTACTGCAAGTTTATTATTCAACTATCTTAAACTATTAAAAAACATTGATATTTAATTGGCCTAAATTCTATTCTTTATTTTCTGCATGAGTTATTTGATTCCAATTAATGATCTAGAATCAGAAATCTTGAGCCACAGAAGCCACATACATAAAGGCAGATGGATGGACAAGATTCACAAAGAACACGCTCACTTCAAATGTGAAGTCTTTGGTTCCTTTGTCTTTAGGCACCAGAATGGGAGTTGTGTGTTTTATACCGAGAATATTTGGTTAACTCATTGCCTCACACATTTGCTGGTTTTTATATGCTTTTGAGTGTAGGTCTTCTTAGAATCTATTCAGGAAAAAAAATTATATGTAGGTAAAGAAACCTGGAAAAAAATGGATATGAAACATGCATTGAGTCTCTAGAATATTTTCTTTTGTTTCCGGCACTCTGATCTAATTTTGCAGTCTTCATGAATACCGCATGATATCTGCTCTCCGTGTACTTCAAGGAAACGATCATGTGGCGCTGCTGGATGATTCTAGACAGTAACCTATGAAGAATACCTGGATCTGGGAACAGATTAAAGAGCCTGATACAAATTGATATGAGAAGGCCTCCTAGTGATAGACAAATCAAGTAACTTCCTGAACTCTGGAAGAGAAAAAGAATATATTGGGCATACCAAGAAGCCTTTGAAAATGTCACTTCATTAACCCTGACACCACCTAGTTTCCTTATACACATACTAAAACCTAAAAATATTCAGACTTGCTCTGGAATTCTCAAATGTCTTCTCAGTCACAGGGTAACTAAGGAAGAAAAGAAGCCATCTTCATTACTCATTCAAGATTACTTATAACCTACAAATTCCATAGAGTAAATACGTATTTGGAATCTCTTTCTGGTCCTATTTATCGTGAAATATGACAAATAAAATCTCAAAAAATTTAAGCAGTATGCCACCATTCTAGAGATAAAAGGTGATTTATTGTTATAATTGTTATTACTTTACTGTATTAATAATTAAAAACAGATCCAAAAGGAATAGCTCTTTTGACAGATTATTATATAAAAGCTTATTAAACTCATACTTTTAAAAATGCATTGATATAATGTCACAGAGGTACAGGGCTCACCATGCATAGGGATGATACCAAAAGACTCAAAAAGGGAGAAATTAGGAAAAGTTCATTCATAGCAACATATCTGAGCAGACCCTCCTCCTAAAATCTCAAGTCCTGAGCTCAGCTTCTTTACAGACTTATAAGTGGACAGGTTTGAATTTCAGCCTTCATGACTGCAGGGTAGGAGACCAGGTATGGGGGAGGTGGATCTATGTGACCAGGGATTGAAGGGCGAAGTTCCTTAAGGATAGGTTCATCTTACAGAAGCAGAAAGAGGGGTCAGTAAAACACAGGAAGGGCTGGAAAGGTGTTTCAGTTATTATGAGCATTAACTGCTATTGCAGAAGACCAGGTTGCAGACACCAATGTGTCAGCTAACAATCATCTGTGGCTCCAGTTTCAGGGGATCTGGCATCTTTGTCTGGTTTCCATGGGCCCTTCACGACACAACTGCGATTATATACACAAGCATATAAGGCATACACTCATACACATAAAATTAAAATAAATAAAGTTAGGTTTTTTTATTTGCTTTCAGAAAACATCTGCTACTAGTCATGGGAAGAGGAATCTGTCATGTCTTAAGCCAGGGATACAAGAATTAGTCAGCTGTTTCTCAGAACAATTCTCTTTTCTCCTTTTGATGAATGGAATTTATTAATGTATCTTAAAGAAGGAAAAATATTGACCTTAGCCTTTTTTCATATTAATAACATTTTCATAATTTAGTTTAATGAACCTGATATATTGGCAACCTAATGAACCTTAAGTTAATTTGAGTACTTTCTGCACATTGTTTTTCTTGGTCTATAATGTATGGAGAAAAATTTTAAATGGAGAGCTATTCAGTGTCTCAATGTCATTTGAATTTTTAAAAATTTATTCATGTTTATTTTATGTGTATAACTGTTATGCCTGCATGCATGTAAGTGCACCTGTGTCATGCACGGAGAACAGAAGAGAGTGTCAGATCCCCTGGAACTTAAGTTATAGGTGGTTGATAGCCACCATGTGAGTCCTGGGGTTCAAATCTGGGTGCTTTACAAGAATATCCAGTGTTCTTAACTACTGAGCTATCTCCCTAGCCCCATAATCTTTCATTTAAATAAGAGTCATTGGCTATATTCTGCGGACCCAAAGAAACTACACTATTCCTACTCTGTAAATTACAACATCAAGTACTTGTTTCTTTAAAATATATTCAACAAATAAAGATTGTCAGTGTGTTCATATGTGTTCATAAGAAGAGCTATTACAGTGCAATTTACGTTCCTGAGAAAGTATGGCATCTATCTATTATATTGTTAAAAAAAACTAAGTTTGATATCTAAAGAAATTATAGAATGTTGTAAATTTTAGGTCCTTAAGATATGAAAAGACAAAGAATTTGGAAGGACATCTCAGTAAATCACAGGATAAAATCCTGTAACCATTAACATTTAAAGGGAGATTAAGCTTTAAGGTTATTAAAATATACTGGGAACAAAGCCTGCTGAATTAAAAATCGTATCTGTCTCAAGGACGCTTATGAAGGAAATGCCGGTGGAAGTTGCTGATCTTAAGAAAATTTCCATCACAACCCGATCGTATCATTCCACACCTAGCAAGTTGCTTGATGAAATGACACCGCAGTGACTTTCCCTGTCATCAAAGCTGTAAGAAAAAACAAAACATCAACAAACAATCCAAGGACTAAGATTTTCAAACACTGGGCCAAGGCATCTGAGTAAACCTTAATAAAGCTGCTAGGGCACTCTGAAGCATTATTGAATTACTTGAATTATTACTGTGAGGTACATCAGAGTTTCAAGATTATTTTACTTTTGATAATTTCTTCTATTTAAAAGCTGGGTTTTAAGAGACTTGTTTGATAGGAACTTAACTATCCTGTGGAAACATGTGGGTTGGAAAGAGAGGTTGCAACTTCCAATATATTTCCAAGGTACGAGAAGTTCTATCGTGACCGACATGGTCTTGTTTAAGATATGGATACCAAGTTGTCAGGAACTAACTGCTTTTTTCTCATTGTTAATATCTTTACTTTATGTATAAAATAATGGGTTCCATTATGACTTTTTCCTGCATGCATTTCATTTTATTTTTCTCATTTTATTCTTCCTCCACCATCTTCTTTCTTCCCTCTCTTCCTTCCTATTATGAATTAAAAATTTTATTAAGAAACTTCAGGTGATTTTCTTGACTTATGAATGCTATTAAAATTACTTGCTGAAAGTGTACATAAGTAAGAAAATATTTTGATTGTCATAAAAAGCACTGTATTTTACAAAAGAGTGGTTTGTTATTATGCTATCCTCAAATCTTATGAGCCCTACTTCCACAAATAAACTTAATTCAACAAGAGAAAGTTATTACAAATTAGGGTTTTGTTGATGTCCTGAAGTGACTGGTGCCAGGATCTAAGCTTGAGACCAAGGAGACTCCAGGCTATGTGACACTCAGGAGCACCTTTACCAAGTCCTGAAGCTTTTATTATGAAGCTTAGTGCTTGGAGTTCACACAAAATTTACATGTTATAAATGCTCAAGCAGGGCCGAGCACTCAGGAATTTATCACATAATTTTTTTAAACTATCGTAAGTAAATAGCTTTGTGCACTCAAGGCTGCGGTGAATGGCCGAGTAACAGAATTCCCTTGATGCATGCACAAAGAGGAAATTGTGGCAGCCTGCTCCCAGTTCCAGGAACACCTGTTTTAATAACCCATTTCCAGCATCCTGGGAGCAGGCATTACTTCCCCTCAAGTCATATCAGGAAAACATGAAGAAGCCTGCTAACTCTGATTGAGTTTAGTGCTACCATTCTTAAGGGACAAAGCAGGCAGCAACAGGGTTTCTTTCTCTCTCTGAAGGTTTTCTTTTAATTAAACAGACAGAAAAATAAAAGGTACCTTTTTTTTAAATGTACTATATCATAGATCTTTAAATTATAAGCTGTGATGTGTCACATAACTCCAAACAGGTCAATCAGCCATGATTTTTAGGATTTTGAAATATTGCATTTAAAAATGACCTTATGGTTTCATTCACCATATCTCAGCGAACTATATTAGAGGGCAGAGTACAAGACAATTGATCTAATTTCATTTCTGTTTCTGTGATAACATTATCTTGATAAAAGTAACATTAAGATTATTATTACAAATTACAGTCTACCACTGGTGGTGGTGGTGGGATTAAGGCAGGAACTTGAAGCATTTAATCACATCACATCCTCAATCAAGAGCAGTGAGAGAGTGGGATGCATGCATGTCAGGCTGTTTTAGGCCTCCTCTCTGTACTTATAAGTTCAGGACCCAAATCTAGGGAAAGATGCCACTCACAGTGTGCTGGGTCTTTCCACGTTAATTAAAATAGTGAAGTCATTCACTCATAGACAGGCATACAGGCAACCTCATCTGGCAAAACCTGCATTGAGACTCTCTTCCCATGTGATTCTAGATTGTGTCAAGTTGACAAAGAAAACCATATATATATATATATATATATATATATATATATATATATATACCTTCTTATGAAATCATTCCTTTCCAATCATTCATTGAATTTATTCTAATGTTCAATCAAAGTAATATTCCTGTCGAAGTCCATTACCTAAATATTTATAGAAATAAATTGAGGGGGTAAAAATTTTAACTTCATAAGAAATTCTAAATTTAAGTTATTTAACAGATGCATATTATATACATAATACTACAATATATTATATATATTATATACAATAATGCAGGTATTATTTATTACATCACAGGAAAATAAATGTAAATTTATGTATTTTAACTTTGCATTTTTAGAAACACAAATGCAACGAAAGACTTCAAGTCCAAAGAGTAGGACAGAAATTAAGATGTATTAGTGGTATTTGAAAGCTATTACCATTCCAAACACTTAGAGAAGAAAAATGAAATCTAGATATGCCAAAAGGTCAAAGATCCATGATATCAACAATATCTCTTTGAAAGACAGAAGGAAATCTGCTCCCAGTGACACATGGTCACTAAGTGCTATTGTGACAGCAGCCTAACTTGAGGCACATTCACCTGCTGCTGCTCCAAAGTACCCCAGAGAGTGTGCTGCTGAGAATGCTAGAGAGCAGCTGTTGCAGCCACTGTTGGAACCAAGCTGCCCAAAAAGCAACCTGGATCCAGGTCATAAAAAAAAAAAAGCAATGGTTCATCTTTTACATTCTTATGTACAGTACCTGCCAGTAGCTCTTACTGGAAGACAGATTTGAAGCTGGTTTGTAAATGAGTTCAGGTGATATCATTTGATGTCTCTATATCTCTGACAGCACAAAAACACAACAGCAATAAAAACTTGAGAATATGTAGAATATGAAATCTAGAATTTCCAAGAGAAAATTATGCTATGGAATTAGCACCTCTGAGAGACACTAAGTGTCCAGCTCCCAGGCACGTGTCCCTAGGCATCAGTAAGACTGCAACTCATAGTATGTAAATTCATGGCTTTATGAAAATATCTCCGTAATATTTGAATTTAGTAGTTTTTAACAGTACATTTAAAGTTGTATCTAATTGTATCACCTGTGTTTCCAATGGAAGATGAACTATAGTGACCTTAAATACATATGGTTATTTGTTTCAAATCATGATTAGCAATTCATAGCAAGTAAACATTTTCTTTACATGTAGCATAGAAACATGGGTTTCTACCTTAGATCAAGAGATTTGATTCATCATTTATACCAGTGCTACACTTTAGTGCTAATTCTTTTATCATGCAATATACATATTCAAAAGAAGATAATTTACTGTTTCACAAACATTTAATCATATATGAGAATACATGCGTTTTAGATTGTAGTATAGCCCAAACTTGCCTTGTATGCATGTGTAAATGTAAGATAAACTATACTTTTACATGAGTATTTACTACCTTCTTCAACATCATTATATGCCATAAAATCCATGAATTGCCTCCTTAATTATTTTATGCTGCAGAATGAATATGTCTTTCAGGGTGTTTCTGAATCTTTCTAATACAGAATCTGGAGAACTGAAGAAAGATTAACTGAAAGCTGAATGAAGCAAGCTGCAGAATATGTAGTAAGGAGTTCAAGAGTAGCTGAGAATGGAAGGCAAATGAAGAGAGGCACAACAAGAATTAGTAAGTCAACCCTAATGTGAATAATATTTCACAATATCTAAGCAAATCAAAGCATGCAATATAGGGATATTAAGACCAAGTGTAATGAAGGGTCCTTTTGAATATAAATAGCAGACTGAATTCCAGTAACACCTAATAACAGCTTTGCAGGGGCACAGGTAGGTAAAGAAAATGCAAACCCAGAAAGAAAAAAGGAATAGCCACTAACAAGTGTATGGTAAAAAAGAAAAATAACATATTAAAGACAAATGTCAACCATAGATTTTGGGGGACTCACTCTTCAAGACAAAAGAAACACACACACACACATACACACACATATACATACATGTATACAAACACACACACACACACACACACACACATATATATGTATTATATAATAGGGCCTAAAGACTCTGATTTGTATCTCCAAATTTCCTATGTCCTTCAGTGTTATTCCATCCACCGAATCCTGGTTAGCCAAGTAAGAATCCCATGCTTGAAAGAAACTGTCTCTCCCCCTCCCAGCAGCCATCAATTACCAGCAGTTCCATAGATTCATAGAATAGTTGATATTTCTTACCTACTTCTCTATTTTAGTATGGGATTTGATCCGGTTTGAACTTGCGTGGGGCTTGTGAATGCTATCAGAATTTCTGTGAGTTCATATGAGTAACTAAAGAGCAGTCTGGAAAACTGATTCCTTTGGTCATTCAATACCTCTGGTTCTTGTAATTTTTCTGCACCCTCTTCCACAGTGATACCTGAGCCTTGTGGGGAAGAAGTTTGAAATAGGTGTTCTATTCAGGAATAAGTGCTCTGCAACTTTTCATTTTGTGCACATTAGCCAATTGTGTGTTTCTATTTTAACCACCATCTACCGCTTAAGGAAACTTCTCTAGTGAAGAGTTGAGAGATGTATATTTATTTTATGTGTAGAGGTTACAGCAGATGTGTCACTTAGGCCTAAGCATCTCACAGACACTTATTCTTTCCATTTGACCAGTTGTAGAACTATTTAAGAGTCTTGAATCATTGCAGAGGAGCTTTTTTGATGAGTACTGAGAGGTATACTTGTCTATAAATGTAAGAACATATATTTAGAATAAAGTAAGAAATTACAGTGGTACAGGGATATGGCAGAAACAGGTTTTTCTCTAGGATCTGTGAATTCTCCAGCCTCTCCAGTATATTTTGACTATGCTTTACAGTACCACACATAAATTCCATCCCATTGAGGGGACAATAATTCCAATTAGAAATGTTGATTACCTTCAACATAAAAATGTCACTCTACCACCAGCCGTACTTTGCTGGGCCACTTATTATTGTTTATTATGCTTTGCAGCTGGGTAGGAGCAATGATTTTCACCCTTGGAAGATAGCATAGTATCCTCTGATACTATAAGAGTTAGTCTTCAGGGAGGAAGACTTCCATGTCAGTTCCTGCTCTTTTGCTTCAAGTCCTGTGTCTGCAATATGACCTATCTTCAGCAACAGAGTTCTTACCTTCATGTTCTGGGAGGAAATCAAGAACAGGGGGAACAGACTGTGCTTTTTGGGGAATCTGATGGACTACTGTGATCAACAACTCAAAAGGAGATTTCTCCTACTTGGCACTGTGTTTTTTGTTATATAGCCTTCAACTGTATACATGCACTTGTATATATAGTGCATATGTATTTTACAATAGGACTTTGAATAAACAACTTCCTTCTGGTCTTTCACAACATCTGCATTATCTATCTTTCCTCTTCCTCCCTCCTATACAACCCTTTTTACACCCTCCCCAGTTAAACCACCCCCTTTTCCCCATTTGTCCCTTAATAACACACATCTCCTATTTTCCCTCTCTGTTGAGCTCCTTCTTCCTCTTTATCCCCATGATCCCATTCCATTTTCATAGCTCCTACAGTTACATCAGGATATATACTCACATCTCAAGATTTGGAGACAAGGTCAACAAATGAGAGAGAATATATGTATCTTATTTTTCTGAGTCTGTGTTACTTCACTTAGTATAACAGTTTCTAGCTCCTTCCATTTACCAACAAATTGTATGATTTCATCTTTCTTTTCTGCTGAGCAGAAATCCATTGTGAAAATGGATTTTCATTATCCATTCTTCTGTTGAGAGGCATTTAGGTTATTTTAATTTTTTAGCTGTTGTGAAAAGGGCAGCAACAAACATGGCTGCACCAGGCTATGTGCAATACAATGAATCCTTTTGGTATATGTCAAGGAATCATATGATTGGATCAAAGGGGAGATTCATTTTTAGTTTTATAAGAGTTCTCCACACTGCTCCACAGGGGTTGCACCACTTTGTTTTCCCATCAACACTGAATGAGTGTTCCCCTTTGTCCACATCCTCACCAGCATTTGGAATCATTTGTTTTCTTGATATTAGTAATTCTGATGAGTTACAATGAAATCTTAAAGCAGTTTTGATTTATATTTCTTTAACTAGTAAGGATGTGCAACACCTTTAAAAGTATCTCTAGGAATTTTTCTTTTTTCTATTGAAAGCTATTATTTTCAGATCCATAGCCCAGTTTTTAACTGGGTCTTCTGTTTTCTTGCCTTTTTTTCAGTTCTTTGTATATAATTGATGTTAATCCTTTATCATATATATATCACACACACACACACACATATATATATATATATATATATATATATATATATATATAAACTTCCTTCTGTAGGCTTCTTATTCATTTGATTGTTTTTTGCATCTCTGTACAGAAGATTTTTAGTTTAATGAGGTACCCTTTGTTGACTGTTGACATTTCTGAGTGACTGATATCTGATTTAGAAAGTCCTTTCCTACACCTACATCTTCTAGGGTACTGCATTTGTTTTTATCTAAGAGTTTCAGCACTTCAGGTTTCACACTGATGTCTTTGATACATCTGGAGATGGCTTTTGTGCTGATGATAGGCATGGGTCTAATTTCATTCTTGTACATGTAGAGATCCAATTGTGTCAGCGACAATTGTTGAAGATGCTGTCTTTCCCCCAGTGTTCTCCTTTGTTAAATACCGGATGGTGGTGGTGATTGCATGCATTAATGTTTGGGTCTTCTATTTTGTCCCATTGAACTACAAGTCTGTCTTTATGCCCATATCATGCTGTTTCTATGACTATAACTCTGTAATATAATTTGAGATCTGGCATGGTAATCCCCCATCATTTGAGGGGTCTTTGAGCTCAGACATTCTTTGGCTATCTGAGATTTTTGTGTTTCCATGTGAATTTTATTAGGAAATCAGTGCATTTCTTTTTCAAATAAAACCCTGCTTTGGGTACATATTTAAATGATATTGTTGGCATCTCTTTGAACCATATTGGCTTAAACTTAGTTGGCATCTTGAGTGGTGTTAGATTGTGGGCCTGCCACTTTTCTAAGAGACCTGGTTCCACAACATAAAGAAATTAGGTCATATCCTAATTTGTAGAAGTCTCTCTGAGACAAACAACTAAGAAGCCATGTTGTACTGTGCCCTGTAAGCCCCTAATTAATGTCTTATTTAATACCTGGTTTCTCAATGCTTTATGTCATGAGGGCTACATAGAATTTGATCTTATGCTCTAAGTCTTCCTGATAGTCTCCCAAAACTTATAAAAGTCAAACATTTTCCTTTGTTCTTAAGTTGTCTCTAAAGTGTCTTTTTCTTCTCGGCCTCCATTCATTATGCTATGCATTGTGGTTATGGATTTATTCTTACTTTAAGCTATTCCACTTAATGAAGTTCCTTTTTTCCTTTCTTTAAGGCCCTGTCATTTTGCCTCCAAAAGGCTATAGTATCTCTTATGATGTTCTCCAACTCCAGCATATCTGTGCCCCAAGCCCTTTAGTCACCAGGTGCTCTCTGCTAATAAAGCTCATTTCAGATGAGTAATTTTCATCTGCTTTCTGGAAGCAGGCCTTCTACTGTCCATTTTCTATCAGTAAGAATGTGTTCCCATAGCCTGAAACTACTTACCTGCAAGGCAGCAATTACTTTCAGAATCTCATTCATCATTTAAGTAGAGTTGTTGAAAATAGACTTCAGAAGATTAGGTTATTTTTTATCTTGCATTAGAACATGAATACTATGCTTTATATAACTGCATGTTAATTGTTCAATAATTTATTCATGCATTTCTTCAGGAAACAATGATTTCTACTTGAACTGAACTTAAATGGCTGTGACACGTCTGCTCTTACTTTAATTTCTTACTTTATTTTCTATGGAATGTAACTGTTTTATTCTGACCACTTAGGGCTTCTGCCTTGGACTGATATGAAATAGGAAAAAGCTTGAGAATTTCTTGATATTATATGTGTTTATGTGTGGTGGTCATGTATATATATGTCCATATGTGAGTTTATGTGTGTGTTTGCTTAGAAGTGTGTGCCTGTATATGCACCCATGTACACCAGAGCTCACTGCTGAGGTTCCTCTTCATTTGGTCTCAGTCTTTTATTTGACTGTTTGTTTTTGGTCTTTGGAGACCCAAGCTGGCCTTGACCTAGCTATGTAGACCAGCTGGCCTTGAACTCCCAGAGATCTCCTTGCCTCTGCCTCCCAAGTGCTGGCATTAAAGGTGTGTACCACCATGCTGACCCTTAATCTTAATTTTTGAGACAGGGACTCTATTAAATTTTGAGTTCCCCATTTTTTCTAGAATGACTGACTAACTAGCCAGCTCCAAGGATCAAACTATCTGATTCTACTTCCTTGACCAGGATTACAGTTGCTCATAGTTACACTTAGCTTTTGCAGAGTTGCTGCAAAATTGAACACTGGTACTCTTGCTTATATATAGCAAACACTTTACACACTGATCCATCTTCCCAAGTCCCTTGCTTTTCACATGTACCTAGGAGCACTCAAAAGTGAAAATAAACAAAACAAAAGGACATAGCTACGTCTAAATGTTGGCTAGGCATGTTGATAGAAGGTGGTCAGAGAAAAAAACTAAACACTTTAACTAATGTTAATGTTCCAGGAAGCAAAGAGTAACAGGAAATATAGCAAAGCAAAGAATTCTAAAAGTCAGCTCCAATGATGTGTTTCCTCCAAGAAGGCAGAAACTCCCAAAACATACCCAAAGAGTGACACCAAATATGGACAAAATACTTGAAGCCTATAGGGTACATTCTCATTCAAGCCACTGTATTTTACACCACAGCCCTCATAGACTCATGATCATATCATAATGCACATCTCTGTACCAGGAAGAAATAACATCACCTTGAGATGAGAATTCAAGGGTAAGAAAAATTTCCTTAGAAACATGCTTTATTCAAATAGTTCATCTATTCCTTCTTTGTACTCTACCTGGTTTTTAGCTATTTTTAACAATTGACACTGTGTTCAACCTAGAATATTGTCATAGTTTGAATGAGAATGTCCCGTATAGGCTCCAAGTATTTAGACTTTTGGGTGGTTTTAGAAGGTGTGATTTCACTGGAGGAAACACATCACTGGGGTGGGCTTTGAAAATTCTTAAGCCTTTCCAGATTTCTGGTCAGTCTCTGATTCCTGTGTCTTTTAAAGATGTGAGTGCTTAGATTTCTGTTTGAACCACCTCCAGCTGCTATGCCTACCCTGCCATTGTGGACTCCCTCTGATCCATAAGCTCAAACAAATTCTCTCTTCTGTAAATTGTTTGGTCATGGTATTTTATTACAGCAACAGAAAAGTAACTAATACAGAAGTTGGTACCAGAAGAATGATGTTGTTGTAAAGAACTTCATCATGTGGATGTTTTGGAAGAATGGGTAAGACTTTGACAGTTTGGACTAGAAAACTGTGGAATGCTATAAACAGGGCTTAATAGTCCATCCTAGTACATGCAAAATGTGCAGCTTAGTTTGGAAAAGAATATTAGGAACATTAACATTGGAGTCAAGGTAAGTCCTGAAGGAGAGGCTCCCTTTGATAGGGAGATTAAAGCCATTTAGGAGAACCTTCTAGATTTTCACTTAAACAATTGAAGAGTACTTTCAGGGCAAGACCATACTCAAGCAAACCTTCAAGTTGTGAAGGAAAATTCTGAGGGATTTTCTGCTCCTAGAAAACCATGACATAGAATAAATGCTAATATGGATGAAGTAGACCAGAGTACATTTCAGGCTGACAGCCAGAATTGAGAATGTTGATGCCTTGGTATTGGCTTTAGAGGAGTGAAGGATAAAAGAGTGAAGAGGTCATTAGTTTTTCCTCTGTTGTTTCAGAGAGTGGCAAGGTCCTGTATGAATGAAAAAGGGGAGTCCATGAATAAAGAAGGCCTTGACAAGTCAAGATTCCCTGAAAGGCCTTTGTGAGAAATTGTGAAAATAAAACCCGGGTGACAGTGCAAATCCCAAGATATTATAGATGCTAGAGTCATGAGACATTTTCAGTGGAGAACTACATACCATGAGTGGTACCAGCCCAAGAGAGAGACTTATACTGCATGTAGCCTGGCTGGAATGACTGAGCCATTCAAGTCCTCTTATTAAGTAAAGTCCTAGATATTAGATATGGAGCTATTTGTTTTGATGTTTACCCTGCTGGGTTTTGTTCTTATTTTAGTGGAGTATTTCCTCACTAAACCCCCATTCCTTTTTAGAATGAAAATGTGTATTTTCTTTGTTTATTGGAAGCACATAATTTGTCTTTTGTTTTTGTAGGGGTTGCAGTTAAAGGATTTCCCTTGGTCTGAGAAGAGATTTTGGAAAGTAGAATTTAGTGAATTCAGAAAGTAGAATTTAGTGTCATGTTTACAAAGCTACTAAGAACACTATGTGCATCTACTGAAATGATTAAAATAATATAATGTTCATTTTCTAGTTTCATTTAATCTTGCTTGATTTAGTCTGTATAATTAGATGGATTAGAAAATAGCGTTTCTGTCATAAAAATAATTATAATTTCAGCAACACCCTTACCACTTTTTTGTTTCCTGAAGCTTGGCTATTTTTAAGTAGTATGACATTCAGATTGTTACATAAATATGGAAGTCTGATTGTGTTTTCTTTTAAACTTGTGCTTTGTCCTGTGAGTCCAGAGCATATCAATAAAAGACAATGAGATTATTGTGTGGTTATAAAAACAAAAGTCATTTTTTAGTTATGTTTAAATATATGGGCCATGAAGTACAGATTAGTTTCCTAAGTAAATCTCTATTAACAGACGTCATTTAAAATACTGATATTGGAATTTAATTATTTTTATCCTTCTAGGGCTAAAAATTTAAGCATTCAGCAGCAAAAGAAACCAAGATTCACAATGTGAGTGAATTTTGGCATTGTTATTTCTTATCAACAAACATTTCTTTATTTTATTTTTCTACTACAGATTTTATTATAGACTAACATCCTGGAACCTTTTATATTTTACCAAAACAGTGACAAAATATATAGGAAAACATTTCTTGAAGAAGCATTTAACCAGTCACTGGGTCTGGATTAACTCATTGTTCAAAATTGAGCTAGGCAACATTTTCAATTTGTCTTGCCTCAACATCACTTGTTCTCTCCCATCCTTACCAAGACAGATGAAGAGGTAATATACGTGCACTTAATAACTATCTATCTATCTATCTATCTATCTATCTATCTTTATTGAATCATTGTATGTTTCATACAGAACGTCTCAATCAATCTTAATCATCTTTATATCCCTTCTCCACTGGCACCCTCAATAGTCACCCCTGAATCCACACATTCTTTAATCTGCATTAAGGTCCATTGTGTTAAGTTAGTGTGCCCAAATGTTCCTCAGTAAATGTTCATTCAGTGAAGTCTGGTCAGCCTATACAGACTCTCTTATTTTCAGAAGATCCACTCATCCTCACCCAACCCTACCCATTTCCCAAGTTCCATGGAGGGTTTCTGTCTTCATGAGTTTGCATAGGTCTTGAGTATTCTGACAGCATTGCTCTAAGTTCATATGAGCAGGGTCCCAGAAGCTTGTAGGTTTCTATTTCCTTATGGTCATGCACCTCTTTACTGGCTCTTATGATCTTTCTAATCCCTCTTTCACAATGGTCCCTAAGCTCTAGGTGAGTGAAACTTAATATAGGAATCCTGTCCAGTGACCCACACTCTGCAGATTTCTAATTTCTAATGGCCATGCTTTGGCCATTTGTGACCTTTTGTGTTACTGACCCTCTATTGCACAAGGAAGCATCATTAATGAGAGCTGAGAGATTAGTGTTTTCTTTACCCCTTGTTCTATATTGCATCAGCCTTGGGTGCAGAGGTTGCATTGTACATGTGCCACTTAGGTATGGGAAATTCGCAGACAAGGTCTGTGTGTGAGCAACTGTGGTACTCTTTAGTAATCTCTGTCTGGTGCAAAATTAGCATCTTTGATGAGTGGTGACTGGAATACATGACTGTAAATATAAGGACTCATATTTTGTAGTAAGAAGCTACATTAGCCTAGGTATGTGACATCCTTGAGGATGTCTCAGGATACATACTCACAGATAAGGGTTTGGTGCTAGGATCCACAAATGAGTGAAAATATATGTCATTTGTTTCTCTGGGTCTGTGTTATTTCACTTAGTACAACAGTTCTACTTTCATCCATTTACCTCCAAATTTCATGTTTTCATCTTGCTATTCCTTTTTGTAAATCTACAACATTTTCATAATCTACTCCTCAGTTAAGGGGAAATTAGCTTGCTTCCATCCCTTAGTTATTGTGGAAACAAGGGGCAACAAACATGGATGTACAAGTACCTCTGCAATAGGAGTCATTTGTGTATATGCCAAGGAGTGGTTGAACCAGGTCAAACATTAGGTTAAGTTTTAGTTATTTAACAGTTCTCCACACTGCGTTCCATAGGGGCTGCAAGAGTTTACAATCCCACCAGCAGTGAATGAGAAGTCGTATGTCCCCAAATCCTCTCCAGGATTTCATGTTATTTGTTCCCTTGACCTTAGCTAGTCTGACTGGGTTAAGATGAAATCTTAAATGGTTTTAATTTGCTTTTCCCAAATTATTAATGATACTGAACACTTTTAAAGATGTTTCTTAGCCATTTTTATTTCTTCTTTTGAGAACCCCTTGCTCAAATCCTTAGGCCAGCTTTTAATTGGGTCACTTATTTTTTATTTTTATTTATTTATTGATTGATTGATTCATTGCTTTTTGAGTTCTTTATATATTCTGGACTTTAAACTTCTGTCAGATGTGTCACCAGTGAAGATTTTCTCCCACTCTTTGGGGTTTATCTTCACTTCCTTGGTTGTTTCTTTTGCTGTACAGAAGCTTTTTAGTTTTAGCTTTACATGTTGATGAATGACCTTAATTCCTGAGCAACTGATATGTGATTTAGAAAGTCATTTCCTATATTCCTCCCTTATATCTTGTAGCTTACTGCCAATGTTTTCTTCTAACAGTTTCAGATTTCACAATGAGATCATAGATCCATTTGGAGTTGACTTTTCTGCAAAGTGAAAGATAAGGACCTAGTTTCATTCTTCTATAGGTGGAAATCAAGTTTTGTCAGGACTATTTGATGGCCTAAGATGTTATCTTTCCTCCAGTGAGTGTTCTTGTAACCTTTGTCAACTATCAGGTGGCGGAAATAGCATGTACACATGTTTGTGTATTCAATTATATTTCATTGGTCTATGACTCTATTTTGTGTGGTACCATGCTTGTTTTTTATGACTACAGCTCTGTGATATATTTTGAAATCTGGGATACGACCCTTGGTCCCTGCATTGCTCTTGGTGCTCAGGGTTGCTTTGGCTACTGTGCTTCCATATGAATTTTAAGACTTTTTTTCTAATTCTGTGAAGAATATCATGGGAATTTTGATAAATCTATTTATTGCTTTTGGTAGGATGTTTATTTTCACAATATTAATTCTTCCAATCAATGAGCATGGGAGGTCTTTCCATCTCCTGGTGCCCTTGTCAAACTCTTTCTTTAAAGATATAACATTTTCATTTTAGAGATCCTTAACGTTTTTGTTCATATTTGTTCTGAGGGTTTTTGAGGGTATTGTGAATGGCAAGCCCTCCTTGTACTCTTTCTCCAGTTGTGTACTATTGGCATATAGAAAAGCTACTCATTTCTTTTTTTTCAGATTAATTTTGTAACCTGACACTTTATGAAACTGTCAATCATTTCTAGCAGTTTTCTGGTGGAATTTTTGGCATTTCTTAGGTATAATATCATATCATTTGCAAAAAGGAACAATTTGACTTCTTTTTCCATTAGTACTCCTTAACTTCCTTCTCTTGTCTTATTGCTCTAGCAAGTGTTTCAAGAACTATATTAAAAAGAAGTGGAGACAGTGAACAGCCTTGTCTGGTTCCTGATTTTAATGGGAATGCTTCCAGTATTGTTCATCTAGAATGATGTTGGCTGTGGATTTTGTATATAGCTTTAATTATGTTGAACTACATTCCCTCCATTCTAATTCCCTCTAAGACTTTTAACATAAAGGCATGTTGAATTTTGTCAAAGGTCTTTTCTACATCTGTTGAAATAATCATGTGATTTTTGTCTTTGAATCCAGTATATGCTTTATGACATATACTGATTTATGTATATTGAAAAATTCTTACATCTCTGGAATAAAGCCAACTTGATCTTGGTGGGGGATCTCTTTGAACTGTTTCTGTATGTGGTTTGCAAGTATTTCCTTGAGAATTCTTGCATGTATGTTCGTTAAAGATATGGTCTATAATTTTCATTTTTGGTTGTATTTTACTTGGTTTTGGTTTTAGAGAGGTACTGGCTTCATAAAAGGAATTTGGTAGTTTTCACTCTGTTAATTCTTTCACAATTCAAGTAGTATTAGATATAGGTCCCTTTGAATGTCTGATAGAATTCTACTGTGAATGCGTCTGTGCCTGGTCTTTTTTTAGTCATCATGTTTTACATTACTTTTTAAATTCCCTTATATAATATGGATCATAAACAGAAATTTTTTAATGAATTAGAGAATAAAAGTTCTTATTTTTCATATCACTGGTTAGTTGATTTTATAAATATAACTTTGCAGTCATTATTTTTCTATTCTGTGAGTAAATGATTAAAATTAAGATAAAGGAGTCATCCTCATTTCTGAATTTCTCAGAATACCTTCTGATAACATGAATATTTGGGGTTCCATTTTATGCTTGTTTCAAGTTTATTTTGTTATTTTTGTCAGAATCTTATAAAAGCAGATTTAGATTGATATTTTTCTAATGTAAGCATTCAGATAATTGACTTCTGCTTGGAGCAGTAATTCTGTACCATTTATTTCCTTTAATATTTGAATTTAGCATCTTCAAATTTTGCTTAATTCAATGTACTTTAAAAAAATTCCTAAAATCCTAAAGATGTCTTATTGATTTTATGTGTATGACTTCACTTCCAAATGGATTTTTAAAACGGAAGTTAAATTATGTGGTAGTTTGAATGAAAATGTCCTCCATAGATTCCAAATATTTGGAAATTTTGTCCCTAGCTGGTGACACTTTGGGGAGGTATTAGGAGGTGTGGCTTCACTGGAAGAAGCACATCCCTAGCAGAGGGCTTTGAAAACTCTTAATTCTGGCCAAATGGTTGAGTAACTCTCTGCTTCCTGTGCTGGATTAAGACGTGAGTGCTCAGGTTTCCCTTTAGGAACCTCCTGATGCCTCCCACACCAACATGGACAAATATTCCTCAGAACTGTAAGGCAAAGGAACTCTTCCTTCTACAATTTGCCCTGGTGATGGTGTCTTATCACTGCAACAGAAAAGTAATTAATACAGAAGTTGATACCAGGGGAATGGAGGTGTTGCTGTGAAGAACCTCATCATGTGGATTTTTTTCGAAGAGTGGGTAAGACTTTGACAGTTTGGACTAGAAAAACTGTGGAATGCTGTAAGCAGGGCTTAATAAGCCATTCCAGTAGGTTTCTGGCAAGCAAAATAGTTGCAGAGGAAAATAAGGACTTGAAAAGAAACTGGGATGTTTTGCGAAACCATCTGACTGCTGTCTGCTTACAACCCAAGAGCATACCTGAGGCTATATTGAAAAGTAACTGATAAACTTCTTTGGCAGAGAAAATTTCAAGAGAGTCAAATGTAGACATTGTGTCATGGATTAGTAATAGTGAATATTATGGAGATCTAAAGTGAAAAGGAGCAAGCGGGACAGAAAAACATGCTGAATGTAGAGTTTGGATTCAAAAAGAGCACAAAGAAGATTAAATGCAGAGTCAAGAAATGTGCTAGAGGGGCTGTCCTTGATAAGGGGATATGGCCATTAAGGAGAGCCTTGTAGACTTGTTCTTAAATAATGGGAAGAGTAGTTCAGAAAAAAAAAAAAAACATACCAAGTTATGTCTCCAACTTGTGAAAGGAAAAAGACTAAGGAGCATCCTGTCCCTAGAAAACTGCTATGAACAAAAATGCTGGCCATTTGAATAAATTTGGTAGGGGTCTATTCCTGGGGTATAGCTGAATTCGTTATCATTCATGTGGTACTGGCTTTGTAAGCATGAAAGATGCAAGAGTGAAGAAGTTATTAGTCTTTTTCTTAGTTTCAAAGAACTGTCAAGACCAGGCAGCTTGCAGCAGGGTCATCCCTGCATAAAGAATATTTTGACACGCCATTGCATGGAATTGTTGAAGTGAAGCATGGTTACCAGTGGAGACCCAAAGATGTTGTAAATGCCAGTTCCATGAGACATCTTCCCGGGAGAGCAGCACACAGGGAGTGGTACAAACCCAAGAGGGAGATGTGTTGCATGCAGCGAGGTTTCAGGGGTTAAATCATCCAATCCCTTTGGAAATAATATCCCAGAAATCAAATATAGAACTACTTGATTTGATGTTGCCCTACTGGGTTTTGTCTTGTTTTGGTCAATATTTCCTCACTGTGCCCCAATCCCTTCCTTTTGGAATGAGAGCATATATATTTAGTTCCATTGTATGTTAGAAATATTAATTTGTCTTTTGATTTTACTAAGAGTTTGTCTTGAGTCTCAGAAGTTTTTCAACTCTGGACTTTCAAACAGTACTGAGACTGGAAAGACTATGGGGACGTTTGAAGGTGGAGTCATTGAATTTTATTTACTTATTTATTTATTTTTAATTTTAATTGAGGTTTTGTACACTTTAACGTCATATAACAGTTCTTGATCATATTAGAGCATATTCCCTCACCCATTCTTCCACACATCTCCCCGTCTCTGCTGTACATCATGCATTCTATACCATATATGTTACGTCCTATCCTGTGAAGCATTTGTTTCCAGGTGTCCTTCTGCTCATCGACTGGAGTCTAGTCATTCTGTCTAGAGATCTTAAGAATTTTATATTGACAAGGGCCTATGGAGGGCAGGGTGTAGAATGTGCTGATTTGAACAAGTATATCCCCAATAAACTTCAAATATTTGGACATTTTATTCCCAGTTGGTGGTACAGTTTTGGGATGTTTTAGGACAAGTGGCCTTACTGGAGGAAGCACATCACTGAGAGTTCATGAGAGTTCTTAAGTATTGCCAGATTTCCAGTTGCACTCTGCTTTCTTTACTGAATGAAGTTGTGATTATCTCCTGCTGCCATGCCTCCTCCATCATTATGGGCTCATCCTCTAATCATAAGCCATATAAACTCTTCCTTCTATAGACTGCCTTGGTCCCCATGTTTTATCTAGTAAGAATGAAAATAGCTAATATTAATTATATCTGATCCAGGAAATATATCATATTTTGTACTGTTTTCATTTCATTAAGTTATCATTTATAGTTCAAAACAATGTATTTTTATGTTTATATATACTTGAAGAAGTAGTGTAGTCTATTATTTGGGTTTGTAACAATATCAATTAGGTCTATCTGGAGGTTAATGTTCTTAATACATATATTAATTTTGGTTTCAGAAAGAGTTTGGAAACACAATCTTATAGGAAAGAAAAAATGAGGCCAGCTGAAAGCAAACAACTTTTCTTAATCATTTCAAAGCAAAAACTACATCAAACAAATAAACAGGAAAGAAATGCTTTAAGATTATCAGAGTAGTGAAGACTGACTGAACATATTTGCCAAAATTAAGAATGAAAGTTTTTATGCCATGTAGTGAAAAGAGTTATAGGACTCATGATGTTGCTTGGTCTTATCTAGAGGAAAAATGCATCTTCTGCCATCCCAACAACACAATTTTACTACTTGGAGCAAAGTGCCTAATTTGGACTTAGATACTTATGAGATATTGGGACTGCAAGATCTGTGCTTTATTTTTCATAGTGAGCTCCTTTCAGAGATAGCTCCCAGGTTCTTGAGAAAGGTGTTCATTGGTTGTGAAACTAAAAAAAAAGTCTTAACATTTATTTTTTTTCTGCTTCAAAAGGTATTTTGTCTTTGAAATAACATTCTAATTTATAGATAGCAAATGGGCGGACAGCTCTTCCCTTTTAGTCCATGTACCCAGCCTCCATCTGTTCTATATTTCTACAATCTCTAAGGCACTGATAAGTTACTGTATTGATAGCTATTTGAAGGCTGAGGACAAGGAACTAAATATTTTATTTAATTTAAATTATTTAAGTATCCATGTGTGGTTAGTGGCTACTGTGTTCAGCAGTTTTCTAAAATAATCTTTCTGAAAAAAAATAAAGGACAGGCATCTGGAGGGAAGAAAAAAGTTATGATATGAACTGAGATAAGAATCAGTGCTATGAAGATCCCACCCACTGAACTCACAAGACAAACCAAAATGCCACAACAAAGTCTGGAAAGACGTTAGTATCCAAACAATACATATTGCAATTGGGATCTAGTTATGTGCACACCTCTAGCCGATTGTGGGAGATACTTTTTCTTCTTCTTGCAAAAGTAAGCAAATCAGTCTTTGAATAAGTAGCACAAGCCCACTCTGTCACCCTCATTCCCTCATGATTAACGAATTACTTCACATACAGGTTTGCTTAGCTAACAAATCACATATCAAGAAAGCTGACTTGATGCTGATCTTGGTTATCAATTTGACTAGATCTGGAATTAAAATTTGAGGGACTTTCTTTTAAAAATTTCCTTTATTATTGAAATTTTGAAAATTTTATACAAAATACCTGATCACATTTAGGTCTCCTTTTCTATCTGCACCACTTTTTACTAAATCCTCCATACACCCAGATTATGTGAAGCCAGAAGACCCATCCTAAATGTGGGTGTTACCTTCTATTGGCAGCCCAAATAAAAGGAAATGCAGAAGTGGGGAGGGATGACTTGTCTCCCAATGACAAGATTTTCTCTCTTGCTGCTGTGGCATTCACCTGATAACATTAGAACCAACTGCTTCAGATTCCATTCTGGACTGAAGATGCCAGGTTTGAACTATTAAGACATCCAGCCTCGTGGCTCGTGGACTTAGCAATTACCATATTCTCAGGCTTGTCAGTGTGATGTAGCCATTGTTGGACTACATATATATATATATATATATATATATATATATATATATATTTCTGTTCTTTTAGATAATTCTGACTAATACAGAATGTGCCACTAGGAGTGTATTTGTATCTAGAGAAATATAATTGAAAGTGGGAATTTCATCTTTAAGCTTTGTAGTATCTGGAGTTGGCACTCTAACTCAAGGAAATCTATAGTTACTAAAGACTCTTTTGATAGAATAGAGTACAATGAAAGTCCGTTGTTTGAAATAGTTAAAGAAATTTTCAAGTTAAAAGTATTTGAGTCTCCTATTCATCCTTTGTGAAGAACAGGGAATTCAGTGACTCTAAGTCTAAAACTTTTGACAATCTCCCTTAGCAGGAAGCTATGCTGATATGCTACACCTCCATTCCCAATCTATTACTTTTCAGGGGCTGGCTTGAAAGAAGACCTCCATAAATCTCAAACCGTAAAGCAACTTATGCTTCACAAACAGGCCTTTCTCTGTAAAGAAGGCATTTTGAGACCCTCTTTGAAAAATGTGGTCCCTAGGACTTAAAAAAAATGTCCCTAGCCAAAGTCTATTTACATCTGAGAGTGGGCTTAAGCTCCCGTGTTGTTTGTTGGTGTGGCAAACTCTAACATCAACACTCCTTGTTAACTAATAAGTGTCAATTAATTTTATTTTTATTGAATTTTTGAAATTTTTTATATAATGCAATGTGATGATATTTAGATCAATTCCTCTCTCAGCACGCCTCCCAAACCCTACCCAATTTAATGATCTCTCTTACAGATACACACACACACACACACACACACACACACTATGCCCTATAAGTATGATGTATGTCCCCCAATGTCCTTCACTAGGCCCACCAGGAGTCCCAAGACTGTAAGACATTGTCCTTCCTCTCCCAGAAGCCATCAGTGGTTCAAAATTCCTTAGGCTGGGTTTGGATTTCTTACCTACTTCTCCAGACCTATGCTGGAATTTTGTCCAGCTTACATAGGAAATGTGAGCCCCACAATTAACCAGTGTGCAAAGAACAAAATGTTATTGAGTATGTATCCCTGATAAGGATGCTATTTAAAACCAATGCCTCTCAAAGCAGGGATCATTGAGAAAGAGTGGCAGAAAGATTGTAACATGCCATTATAGGCATTGCTTTGTCTTTGCTGCCCATTATGGCAACTATGTTCACCTTGTATTTAGGGACTCAGTGTTGCCACATGACCCCTAATCCAGGGTCCAGTTATACCCATTATATTTAATTTTTTCAAGTGATTAACAGAATCTCCAGTTCTAAGGTCTGAAAAGGAGAAGAGCAAAAAGAACACTCTAAATGTGCTGGTGACCCAAATCCCTTTGAGTTAAGGAAAGGCCAGGTTGGTCCCCTGAATGAAGGACCATGTTACAGTACTGAAGAGTTATTATACTGTTAGCCTTTCTTTCATCCTTTCCCAGAAGGACATTCAACTTTTACTAGAGTAAATTGTACATTGGGGAAAATGAAATGACCACACAGTACAGGGCCTATTGGATACTGGTTACGATTGGATACCAATTCTGATACCTCCCGCTCCCCCCGGCCCCCACAAATAGCATAATGGCTCTCCGATTAAAATGGGAGCTTTTGGAGGTCAGGTGATAAATGGAATTTTGACTGAAGTCTGACTCACAGTATATCCAGTCCCTGAACATGAACTCATAGCATGAATATTTCTCCACTTGCAGAATGTATAAGTGGCATAGATATACTTAGAAGTTGGAATAATCTGCACATTTGGTTCTTAACCTTTGGAGTGAAGGCTATTATTGTTCGAAAGGCCACATTGAAACCACTGGTATTGCCCTGCCAGGGAAAGTAGTGAACCAAAAACAATATTGCATCTCTGGAGAGATTATAGAAAGTATTATACCATCAAGGATTTGAAAGATGCAGGAGTAGTGGTTCAAATCACATCCCCTTTTAACTCTCCTATTTGGCCTGTGCAAAAAAAATTGGATCATGGAAAATGGCAGCTGACTATTAAAACCTTAATCAAGTAGTGAGTCCAACTACAGCTGATATATCAAATGTGGTTTACCTACGTGAGCAGATTATCAAACCTTCTGATACCTGGTATGTAGCTTTTGATATGGTAAATACTTTTATTCTTGATGTCCATCCATAAGAACAATGGAAAGCAATTTGTTTTCAACTGAAAAGCTCAGAAGTGCACCTTGACTGTTATAATTCAAGGATATATTAATTCTCAATTTTTTGTCATAACTTAGTTCAAAGACATCTTGACCACCTGTTTCTTACACATTATATTGAAAAAACATTTCTGCATAGCACTTTCTCTAGGGTATCGTATTGTTGGTCAAGCTATGATCTATTCCACATGGGGGAAGCACTTGAGGAGGATGCCTATCTTGGACTCCGCTTCTGGCTGTAGCTGCCAGATGTGTACACCACTAACACAGCCTGTCCCAGTGTTGCCTGAGAAAGTCCTTTGTTTAAATGTCCACAGCCATCTTGAGAAGTTTTTTGAAAAACATATAGGCAAACCTCTTCCTGAACCAGAGCAATTAAACCCTGATGCTTGATGCACTCTCATGCACCCCATTGCTGGTTGATCTAACAGTAGAGTGTCATTCATTACTACCACAGTCTCTCTCCTGTCCCATACTGCAGAATGCAGAATTGGTGGACTTGGCACTTGAGCCCAATACAACTCTCTGTATGTCATCAGGAACTGATTCCATTCATATCAACAGCAACAGCGGCGTCATTCTTCCCTCTTTCAGTCCCCATGAACTGGACCAGCCTTTCTGGCAGCCACCGGGCATTCTCAGCGTCCTGCAGAAAAAACACAAACATGCCCTCTTCCCCATATTATACTGGGTCTGGGCCATGCCATTTTCCATCAAGTGGATCCTTCCATCTCACTTGTGCATAGGTGTCCAATGTTTGGGATGTCACAACCTATGTTTTGTGACAGAAAGACCAAGAGCACCCACATTTAAAAAATTTAAAATAAAAAAGCATGATTCAAGAGTTCTGTGGAAATCTGGGGTATAACTCCCCCTTTTTTATTTTTCATAATTGAATTTTTATAACTCCATGGGCACGTTCAACAATCCCTTGACCCTGGGGATTTATGGTATGCCTGTTTTATGTGCAATGGATAACTGAGCACAGAAGTGTTGGAAAGTTTGATTAGTGTAGCCTGTGCCATTGTCTGTTTTTTATGATAGATGGTAAACCTACTACAGCAAAACATATAATGCAGTGTGCTATAACATGTTTAGTAGCTTTTCCAGTTTGAGTGGTGGCCATAAGAAATCCCGAATATGTATCAACAGAAACATGAACATATCTTAATCTTCCAAATTCAAGGATATGAGTCACATCCATTTGCCATAATTAATTAGGCTTTAATCCCCCAGGGTTTACTCCATAATGAGGCACCAAATGATGTTCAGGACAGGAGTGACATTGGTTAATAATTTGTCTTGTAACCTCCCTAGTAAGGTGAAACTGCTTAATCAAACTTTGGCTGTTTTGATGATATAAGGCATGAGATTTCTGTGCTAACTGTATTTGGGACAAGTCCACAACATGAGTGGACTTATCTGCCAGATGGATGCCTAAAGTCAAAGGGTCTGGAAGTCCAGTATGGACCCTTATATGCCCTACAAAGCAGGGCTGAGAAGGGGCATGTAAACACCTTTGTATCTGACCAAATAATTCCTGAACTTAAATGTTAGTTGCCTCAATGTAAGACACAGTTTCAAGCAACTGTAAGGCTCTAGCAATATAATGACTATCAGTATACAAGTTAAAAGGAGAAGCAGCCATAATTTGAGACACAGTAGTTACCACACGAAGTTCCACCAATCTGGTAATTTTAATTACTGTATTCTATGCAGTTAAAGCTTGGGCAAAATCAAAACATTCTTGAATAAACCTTGCTTAGACATATATTGTTCTTCAGACTATTTGAACTATTACCTAAGAAATTTTAAGATTGCATATAAATAGTTTTCTCTCATCTTTTATATACCATATTAACTCAGATCTTCAATCACTTGTATAGATTTTCTCATTTTTTAAAAGATCTTCATTCCCTTATCTTTTTAACATCATCTTTCACCTTTTTATTTATTTATAGTTTTAGTACCATGGGATGTAATAACATTAAAAAATTAATTTTGGAAAATATTACATAAATCTGACTAGAAAGATTGTCTGGATACTCAGGTGACGGTCCAATGACCCTGCTTATTCCTCCTTCAATTAAAGAATATAATAGCCAACAAATTCAAATATGATGATCTTTTTAAATGCATCTTCATGAAGACATGAAGATGGCAGTTATTTATGGCTCATATGAGTACTGTGCAGCATCATCTTACTAAAAGAACATGGACTACAAATTACACACATAAGATAATGATTATTATTACCCATGTATATATTGTACTTTGTAAGTTCCTAGCTAAACCTTCTAGAAAACAATAGAAACCATAAACCCTGCTTTAGGTTTTGAGGAATTGTTAACATTAGGAAGAAAGAAGCAACAGGCACCTGGAAACACGTTATCAAATAGAAGTTTACAATCTTTAGCATAATTACTGACTGAAGAATTTTAGGCAGAGGTTGCTATCTATCTTCTCCAAGAACTGTGAATTGTATCCGTGACTTATTTGTTGGTGTGAGAAAATAGATAATTCCTTGAGTTACTTTTGCTATAGACATTTTATACCATAAGATGAATAATTACCTGTTGAAATTAGTTTATCTCTTAGTCATTCTCAACAGCACAATGTCCTTACTCTGAGGCTGTTTTGTTCTCCTTTTTTCTTGTCACAGGGTCAGGTGTCCAGTCTGAGTCTGCACAAGAGTCTTGAAGAACATCCTGAGACAACAGGCTTGAGTCTGAAGTAGAATGGGCAATCCCAGTTCCAGAGTCAGCTTCTCTGTATGCTCGAACAGCGCATGACAATTTACCAATATGATTTACACACACAAAAAAGGCATTTGTTTCTCTTTAGATTTTAACTCAGTGATTAACATGGGACAGAAAAGCTGTTGAGTTCAGTCACTACTAGCAGGAATGAAAACATTCCTTGTCCTTGCAGCAATTTCTGTTGTTCTCACCTCTGCTGGGTGGCAAAACACAATAGTACAGATAATACAGCTGTTAGGACAGGACACAGCTGTCTGATTGGGAAAAAAGATCAGCTGTTTAGTTTCACTTTCTCTTGTGATCTTACTCGATGCTTTTTCTGCTCGAGCCCTTTCTGTCTTGTGTCTAAGATCTAAACTATCCCTTAATTAGAGTAGACAAACTGAAAGTGTCCATGGGAACCTTTCTTGGTCTGTGAATATCCTAATAATCCTGAAGTTTTTCTCCTATTCTCTTCCATGTCTTTAAATTTATGGTCCCTTCTTCAGGGAACCAAGGACAGACTTATTCTATGAAGACCAAGAAATTACAGAGCTGCTGAGGTCCTACCCAAACCCCTTGAACATGAAGTTCTACTACTTGGGCAGAGATGTCTCAGGAGGAGAGATGCTGTTTACCCGGTCCTCCACCTGAGATAACCAGATGCAACTAAGACTAGAAAGATGAATATACTTAATGGAGTAATAATAAAGAACAGGCTAGGACATAGAAAGCCACCCTATGCTACATACACCATAGTGAGCACTCATCTACCAGGAACACACAGCATGGAAGTAACTCCTGTAACTGGAAGCTAGGAATCCTTTATGAAAAAAGTTAATATGATGAGTAATATTCTAAAAATGCTTTTTCCCCATAAAAAACCTGGATATCTTGTTCTGAATTCTTCCTACATGAATAACACCACGGATGTTAAGAGACATCTAATGAACACACTTCCTGCTGCCAGTGCTAGGAAAGAACTTATCCTTATCCTTCCATTAGGTCATCATATTAGATAAGAAAGAAACAATTAAGAAAAAGAAGAAAATGAAAGAAGAAAGAGGGAAGAACAGAAGAAGGTAAAATGATCATGTGAGAGCAAGAAACACAGAGAAGGCAGGTGACTTGCTTGTCCTGATCCATTTTTCTCCTGATACTCATCGCACACCTTTCCTTTTACTTGAGTCAATTTTCCTGCGGTGTCCTTCAATTTTTCCCTAGTCTTCATGTCCCTGTTTAGGCACCACTTTAAGGAGTCTGCAGACAGAATGGAACAGTACCTGAAGCGGGGAGTGAGGATTAAGAAAAAGAAGAGAGAGTCAAAGGGTAGACTCAGGAGGCCTGTCAGTGAATGCTGAGGCTCTGACTTTATTTTACTTAGAACATTTATAGCACTATCCAGAGCATAGGAATTCAGGCAGGAAGTCAAATTAGGCACAATGCTGACATTTGTGCAAAACAACAAGTGTTATCTTGTAAAACCTACATCTTCTCTCAAAGGTCATGGAACATTCAAATCTCATCCTTGTGCTAAAAGCATATCTCCTCTTAGATTTTGGGAGTAAACAACAAAATGGCCCCCATCAGGAAATCATGTGATCTCAGATGCCTATCATGAGCTGGAAGTTATCTGACCTACCAAGCCATAAAGTTAGATGTTAACAAAAATAAAAATGAAATGGTATCTATACAATCCAGCCTAAGCAGGTCCTGAGGGTCCAAGCAGTTTAAGTTCAGAAGTTACCCAAAAGTCAATGGTCTCTGCTTCTGTTACAGTGTGTTCTGTTCTAAAGCATGCACCTATGGTTTCATTAGGTGTGCCTTATGTTAGGATGACTGAAGGAGAGTAGGTGAGGTAGCTGGTTTAGTGATGGTTCTTCATGACACCCAAGCACCACCCAGAAGTGGATAGCTGCAGCATCACAATCTCTCTCTGGGACAACCCAGAAGGACACTACTGAAGGGAAATCTTCACAGTGGGCATAACTTCAGGCAGTGCCAACATTTTGTTTGGAAAGAGAAACGGCCAGATGATTATAAACTAATTCGTAGACTGTAGCTAATGGTTTGGCTGGATGATCAAGAACTAGGAAGGAACATGACTGGAAACTTGGTGAGAAAGACATTTGGGGAAGTAAGTGGATAGATCTCTCCAAATGCACAAAGGATGTGAAGGTATTTGTATCTTGTGTAAATGGTGACTGAAAGGTGATTTCAGTCGAGGATGAATTCAATAATCAAGTAGATGAGATGCCTATTCTGTGAAGAGTCAGTCTCTTTCTTCAGCTTTCTCTGTAATTGCCCAAAGAGCCTATGAAGAAGCTGGTCATGGTGCCAGAGATAAGATTACAAATGGGCTAGACAACATGGATTCCCACTCACCAATGCTCATCTGGTTACAACTACTGCTAAGTGCCATACCTGCCAATGGTAGAGACAAACACTGAGCCCCAATATAGCACTGTTACCTTGGGTAACCAGCCTGTGATCTGGTGGCAATTTGACTATATTGGATCATTTGAATCATGGAAAGCACTGCACTTTGTCCTTAAGGAATAGGAACTTATTCTGGATATGAATTTGCCTTTTCTGTGTATGATGCTTCTTCCCAAACTACCATCCATTTAGAATACAGAATGCCTTATCTATAATCATGGTATTCCACAGCATCTCTTTTGACAACAGAACTCACTTCACAGCCAAAGAATTGTGGCAATGGGCCCCTGGACGTAGAAGTCACCAGTCTTACCATGTTATCCACCATCTTGAAGCAGCTGGCTTGATAGAATGGTGTAATGACCTTTTAAAGACACAGTTACAGCACCAATTAGGTAGGAATAGCTTGATGGGCAGTAGAAAGGTCTTCCGGAAAGTTGTATATGCTTTGAATCAGTGTCCAGTATATGGTACTGATTTTTCTATAGCCAAAATGAGTGAGATCAGGAATTCCGGAGAGGAAGCAGAAATGTGTCCATGCCCTATCACCCCTAGTACTTTGATGGCTTCTTTTTCTGGTTCTCTGCTTTATTTTTTATTCATCAATTGTACCAAAGAGCGCTTAGTGAAGTGATGTGGGAATTTCACCTGGATATTTGTGTTCTGATTGAATTACTAAATAAATTTTTATAGATGTTAATGACCTTCTGTGGTTAGTGAATACTCTGTGCCATATGCATAGTTAACAAATATTCACAGCTCTGTGGAAGAAATAAGAATAACTCCTTCTGACCTCACATAGCTTGCCCAACCAATGGGGTTTTGTTATGCAGAGCAAGAAATACAAAACCTTATACAAATAATGTACCGATCCTTTTATTGTGTAATTTAATAAAAATCTTTCCTTTAAAATTAACTACATTTATCCTTGGCTGGAGAGATGGCTCAGCAGTTAAGAGCATTAATTGCTCTTGAAGAAGACTCAGGTTCAAATCCT
Source organism: Eospalax fontanierii (assembly GCA_035773235.1). NCBI lineage: Eukaryota > Metazoa > Chordata > Mammalia > Rodentia > Spalacidae > Eospalax > Eospalax fontanierii. The sequence continues at coordinate 37,806,879 of CM069527.1, forward strand.
AGCAACCACATGACAGCTAACAACTATCTCTAACTCAAGTTTCAGGGGATCCAACACCCTATTCTGATCTCTTGGACATTGCATGGAATAGGTGCACTTATTTACAAGCAGGCTATACTCATGCACATAAAAAATAAAATAATAAAATTCAAAAAATTATCTATTGAAATAAATAATCATATTTAATGAATTCTCTTCATACTCCATTTCAAATGACCACCTACAAAAAAAAGAGAACTTTAGGTCTATGTTGGAATTAAAAATGAGAAAACATTTAATATTTCTAGAATTTTCAGACTTTACTCATTAATGTACTATTTTTCACTTGAACAGGTGAACCTTTGCAACCCGACTAAATCCCATTGATTATCAAGGTCATTGTACTCAATAGTGCTTTATATTGCAGTGACCTATTTATTATGTGTCAGAAATGATTAATGAGTCCCCAAATGTTTCTCCTTTGAGTAGTTTCCAACACCAAAAGCAACATAAAGTCATGGAGCTAGTCCCTGACCTGTGATATAGGCCATTCAGGCCCTCAGGGGTCTTAGCTCAATGGTCTCCAAGGTCATTTATCTCATTCCAACATCTACAGAGTGATGCTGTTCACAATATCCTTTCATTTATACTCCAGTGAGCCAAGGCAACTTTAGCTCTCCTCAAACAGTATCCTATCTTTGCAACCAAACTAATTATTAGCTTCTTCTAATGATTCTTGCTATGATTTTATTTTGTACTTTCTGTCCATAACATGTCTTTATCCAAAATAAGGCTATATGTAGAAAAGAACCAAACTCCTGTACATAACTGACCATATAGTGGAAAGCACATAGTTAAAACACAAAAATCCTTTGACTTCAAAATTTCACATAACATCAATGAAAATTTAATTAGCATAACATTAACCACTCCATTATTAATACCTAAAGGAAGTGAAGTAACAAATACTCTAATTTAAAGATCTTTTTAAATCTTAAGGAGAACATCTTATATCTGGATGTGTGCAAGAAAACCTTGTCATGTATACATTCACACATTCTGTCCTGTGCATAATGATAGGTAAAGTTGCACAGAATGTTTATGCTTGATTGTTTGGGGAAATAATATTTAACAGTTCTAAATGCATAATAAAATTTAAAAATTTTCCAAAGTTTATTCCCATAAAGTCTGTTTTCCTCAAGGAAAATTATGTTCATTAGTAAATGTATAGACCCTCCTTGGTCACTAATGGAGATCTACCAAAACACATAAGGAATTAAGCTAATATCACATTTTTATAGTAATTCAAGTGGTTTACTGAGTAATTACTGCTATTTTTAAACTTTGGCATTTGTGTGGTTTGTGGGTATGCCTATATGTGCATTTGTGTTTGGCCAGAGGTTGACATTTGGAAACTTTCCCTATTGTTCTCCATCTTATATTTTTGAGACAGGATCTCATTAAACCTGGAGCTCACTGATTAGCAAAATTTGCAATCCTGAGAGCTCTGGGGATCTGCCTATCTCTGACTCCATAGTGCTATTGGGCCTGACTTGTATGGGAATGCTGGGGATTCAAGCTTAAATTCTCAGACCTGCATTTCAAGTATTTCATTTACTGAGTTATCTCCCTAAGCATCTCATTTTTCAAAAACATTGTTACTTAATCATCTAAGAATATCACTCATAAACTTGTAAGGACAAATATCTTAAGCTAATTATAACCTTTATAAAAATATGTGATCTCCCTGGCCCCAAGACCTATAGGCTTTCCATAGCCACAAGAAACCATATCACACAAAACCTCTAATGGATAGTTTCTAAATATACGTCTATTATATCTTGAAAGTGTTGAAAGTGTCATAATAGCAAATACTGGAAGACAATCTGATGATATGTGCCAGTCAGGATGAGCCTGAAAAAGTACAAATATACAAATACTTGTTCTCTGAAATAAAAGCAAAGGCACTGTAAGACACAGGGGAAACAGAGTGAAGTGAAGATTGCAGTTCTTAATAATAGATCAATATTGATTTGTTAGTTGTGATAAGTGTTGTGCAGGTATGTTAGTGATAGGGAAAAGTAGTATGTGAAGGAAATTTCTATGAGATTTTTACATAGGATTTCCTTACTAGGGTACTGTTTTCATACTAGAAATCACCTTTGAAATCTGAAGTCACCAAATCATACTGACAAGAATATTTAAGAGACTGCAGATATAGAAAGACCGTGTGAATTATATATGTATTTATATATAAAACATTATTTTGCACTAAGAATATTAATTTAGATTTTCATCACACATGAATTTGTAAAATCACTTAACACTGTCATATCTTTGGATTAACTTTATGTCTTTATTTAGTTTTAATTTTAATTTGTTGTAATTTTAGATAGAGTCTCAATATGGTTCCACTACTGTCCTCCAACTTAGAATCCTGCTGATACCGCCTTCCTGTGATTGGATTACAATTACTTGTTTGTTTCATCCCAGTTGGCTTGACCTGATTTTACTTTTTTGTTCAAATAAAATCTTAATAAGGCTTGCCAGAAAATCCCACTTTATTTTTCTCAAAGTGGCTTTATTGTGTCTTATTTAAAGAGGTCTTTTTAAAAAAAAATCCCAATTCTTATTATGTTTTTGTGCATTACATATAATAGATCTTAATCAAATTTAGGCCTTCGTCCCTCCCTGGCTCCTGTAGCCCAACCCTCATCAGATCTCAGGTATTCTGTCATCTATGTTAAGTCCTATCTGGACAAGTATTTATATCCAGATGTTCCATGGTGCAAGTTCATCCAGTGGAGTCAGTCTATCTAGAGTCTCTCCCTTAAAGAAGATCTACTTCCATTCACCACACAGTAATCATTTGCTAATAGTTCCTTGGCTAGGGTTGGGGCTTGCTACCCACTTCCCCGCTTCTGTCCTAAGGTTTTGTCTGATTGAGTCAGAATGACCCTTTGCATGCTGTCACCACTGTTGCAAGCTCAAGAGCTAGTTCCCAATAGCAGAAAAGTTTCTGTTTCCTTATAATCTCTGTCCCTATTTAAACACAACTTTCCCTCCCCAGTTTAAGTACCCTCCACTGTCTTCTTGATACTACTTGTCTCCTATTATTCACCTCTCTTCTTTACCTCTAGGGTTCCTTGTATGTCTTTCACTCTCCCCTTCTCAGTTGAATACCACTATTTTCTCCGTTTCCCACTTGGTAACATCTGTTTCCTATTATTCCCTTCCCTTGGACTCTTTATTTCCCTTTACCTCTGTGCTTCACTTCCATTTTCCTGACTTCTGCTGTTATGGGTATATACTCATATATAAGAGATTGTTATTACTATCTGCAAATGGGGAGTGCGTACCCCAATTGCTGTTCTGAATCTGGTCTGTGTTACTTCACTTCTTTCCTTATCCCCTTATGGAATTCCTTTACGTAAATGTGCTAAATTTTCATTATCCATTCATCAGTTGAGGGACATTTAGGTGATTTCTAGTTTTTAGATTTTGTGAAAAGAGCAGCTACAAACATAGATGTACAGGCGTCTCTACATTTGGATGAATCCTTTGGGTATATGCCAAGGAGTGTTATAACCAGATGCTATGATAGATTCTTTTGTAGATTTTGAAGAGTTTTCCACAGTGCTTTCCATATTAGTTGTTGTGCATTCCAAGTAGCAGTGAATGAGGCTCCACTCCACTTCGTCACTGTGTTTTTACCTGCTCTTGGTATCGTAGTACTACTGCTTTTGTAGAAGACTTTGGGAATTCTCCCTCTGTTTCTATATTTTTGCATGGTTTATGAATAATTGGTTGTAGTTCTTCTTTGAATGTCTGACATAATTCTGCCATGAATCCATCTAGACCTGGGCTTTTATTGGGGTTGGGGAGAGGTTTTGTATGATTTTTTCAATTTCCTTATTTGTTACGGGCCTCTTTAAGCTGTTGATCTCTTTTTGGTTTAACTTTGGTAGTATCCATGAATTATAAATTAATTCATTTCCTTAGAGTTTCAGATTTAATAGAGTATAGTTTTAAAAAAATATTTTCTTGTAATGTTCTGAATTTTGTGGTGTCTGTTTTGATGATTTCTCCTTTCAGCTCTGATGTTAATTTGGATTTGCTCTTTCTTTTGATTAGCTGGGCTTAGAATCTGTCTGTCTTGTTTAACTTTTCAAGGAACCAGCTCTTAGCTTCATTGATTCCTTGTATTGTTTTCTTTGTTTCTATTTCATTTTTTTCTGCTCTGAATTTTGGTATGTCTTCTCATCTCCTATGTTTTGGTTTAGTTTGTTCCTGCATTTCTAGAGTATTGAGTTGTACTGTTGAGCCATTTATATGTGAGGCTTCTGGTATTTTACTGTAGGTACTTAGAGCTATTAACTTCCCTCTAACTACTTTTAAAGTGTCCTAGAAGTTTTGTTGTATCGTATTATCATTTTCATTTAGTTCCAGGCGTACTTTTATTTCTTTCTTAATTTCTTCTTTGACTCATTCATCATTCAGCTCATCATTCTCCATGAGCTCATGTAGTTACTAGGGCTTCTTTTGCTGATGATTATAAACTTTATTGCATTGTGGTCTGATAAGGTGTATGGAACTATTTCAGGTTTTTCTTGTTTCTGTTGAGATTTATTTTGTGACCAGTATGTAGTCAATTTGAGAAACTTGCATGGGCTGCTGAGTAGAAAGTGTATTCTTTGTTAGGTCAAATATTCTGTAGATATACATTAGTCCCGTTTGATGTAAGATGCTGTTTAGTTCAAATATCTCTCTGTTTATTCTTTGTCCAGTACTGATTTTATGAAATTGGGTGAACTAGAGTTTGGTGCATATATGTTCATGACTGTAATATCTACCTGGTCAATTGTTATTCTGATCAGAATGAAGTGACACTTTTTATCTCCTCTGATTAATTTTAAGTCTATTTTTTCAGATTCTAGAATTGCAATGCTTTCTTACTTCTTAGTGCTATTTTTTAGAATACTTTTTTACCATTGTTTCACTCTAATATACTGCCTACTTGAGGGTAACATGAGTTGAAGACAACAAAAAGATGGATTTTGTTTCTTAATTCATTCCATTATGCTGCGTCTTTTGACTGGGGAGTTGAGACCATTGAAATCTAGAGTTATTATTGAAAGATGTGTATTGGTAATGTCATTTTAATTTATTTGTGTTCTTGGTCCTATTTCATGTTTCCTTAATCATACCTTCTTTCATTTTCTTTCTGTAACTTCTTTGGTTTTTTAACTATCTTCATGTACTTTACTACTTCATTTACATTACTATCTTCATTCCTTCAAATTGCTCCAAGTATTTTCTGTAGGACTGGTTTGATGAACATGAATTCCTTCAGCATATTTCAGTCATGGAAAATTTTCCATTCCCCTGCAATTATGATGGGTAGTTTTGTTGGGTTGGCATTTAGAAGTGGGAATACTTATTTCAGGCTCTCCTGGCTTTCATAATTTGCACTGAAAAGTCAACTGCAATTCTGAAGATTTTCTTTTATATGTAACTTGCTCTTTTTTTCTAGCAGCTTTCAGTAATTGCTCTTTGTTCCCTATATTTATTGTTTTTACTATAATTAACTATGGGGAGTTTTTGTACCGGTCCTGTGCAATTGGTGTTCTATGTACTTCTTCTATCTGAATAGGTAGGTCTTTCCTTAATTTCGGGAAGTTTTCTTCTATAATCTTGTTGACGAGCTGGTCAATGCCATTAAGTTGAGATTCTTCTCCTTTCTATATTCTATGATACATAGATTTGGTCTTTTCAGGATGCCCAAATTCTTATGGTTAGTAAGCTCATCTGGGTAGTAGGCAACTCTGTGGCATGCAGATCGGAAGGGGAACAAGGGCAAGATAGTGTGGTGACAGCTTGTAGAGTGTCCTACAAAGGAAGCTGGAGAATTGAGATATTCTTTGTGAGGGGATCAGGAAGGTGTGGGCAGTATGAGGTAAGAGGGTAGTGCAGAGATCTGGGGAAGAAAGAGTAGAGTGGGTCTGGCCCAAAGGGAGACAGGGTGCAAGGGAGAATTTGGAATTGCTCAGACTGCAGTGGAGTCAAAGCACAGCAGTTGGAATCTGAGTTACCAAGATTGTAAGCAGGTCTATGGCAGGCAGATCAGAAGTCTGAGGGCAAGGTGAATATGGGGACAGCCTATAGAGGTTCTAACAAACTGGGCTGGAGAATTGAACAGGTCTGACTTCAGAGGATCAGGATGCAGTGGGTAGGTCTGGACTAAGAGGGTAGTCTTAAAATCTGGGGCAGAAAGTGCAGGAGTGTACCTTGGCCCACGACTAGATGGAGTACTTGGTGTCGGAGAGAGGTTGGAGTTGCTCAGATTGCAGGTGGAATCAAGGAGCTGTGGGTAGGCTCTTACTAAGTGTAGAAGGCTGCTATCAGGAGTCCAAGAGCAAGGTCAGGGATGGGGAAAGTCTGTGGGGAGTCAAACAAACTAGACTAGAAAACTGAGCTGATCTAAGTGCAGATCAGAACACAGTGGACAGGTCTGGATAGTTGTCTAGAGATAGGTGGAGGAAAGAAGAGTTTATTTTTTTATTTGCTTTGTGATAACAAAGCCATTCACCAACCAACTGGTGAATTAAAGAGCTGAAAATACTGTCATACTGTTGTTGATGCTGGGAAATAGAAGGGAAAATTATTAATAAGTTGGGTTGCATTATGGAACATTTTCTCTCAGCTGTGTATGGACACCATCAACGTTTTCCTTTTAATTTAGAGTATAGCGCACTGTCAGCATTATTACAGGACAGCTTGGCTGCACAGGCTCTTGCCTCAAGTTTCAGGTCTTAGGGGAGGGTCACAGAAGATTCAAACAATGTGTTGTGGTAAATGGCCCAGAGTGCAGCCTGTCAGCGAGGATTATTCAAATACAACATATTTCAGAACACCAAACATATGTTCCATGCCATTTATGAAAATATCTTTTATTAACTCACTATTTCCAAGTATTTTCACTGTCCAAACACCAGAACACGATCCATTCTACCCTGTATGCTTACAAATACCTTAGCTCCCAATTCAGTCACTGCTTCCCACACTCAACTGCTGCCCATGTGCCTCACATCACACCTTCATACGGTGTCCACTAGGCCATCTATGCTCACTAGTTGCCTGTCGTCTGCTCTTGTCTGCCTCTCCACACGCCCAGTATCACACCCTCCATGCTGGTGTCCAAGTGGGCACAGCTCATTAATTTCCCTCACTCCATCCCTTGTACCCAGAATGAGAGGACTGCCTTCTCTTTTCTTCTCCCCCAAACTTTTGAGTTAAAATACATTTGATATTCTCAGTTTTATTTATTTATTTTGTTGTTCTATTTCCTTGGACCCACTAAAATAAATCCTTGATGATAGAAAAATTAATGGTTAAAGTGAAAAAACACTACCTAGAAAAAGGTATAACTTTCTTTAGATAAAACAGGAGGAGATGGCCAAAAACTTTGTAAAACATGTATTCCTGTTAGCATACTTCTTATTATTAATTGATACAGTTACATGAATAGCGTGTCAACAATCATTTGGAAACTTGTAGTTGAGTGAAAGACCCTGAAATTCAAAGAAATCATTATTTGAGGTTTAATAATGGCATAAGACTTTGCCCATTCTACCTCATAAGCAATAATGTACTGACAAGAACTGTTATAATCTATTAAATCCACTCATAATAATAACTTAATTGTCTCACAACATGCCTGGCATTACTACCTAGCAACATGGATGGGATCCTATATTTTTCTTATTTTTTCCATCTATAAGCATTCATAATATTGTTAATCACGGACTCAGGAAGACAGTTTTTTACCTACAATGAAACATGGACACAAGCAATAAGAAATAGATTTTTGATTACATTTGTATTTTTAATTTGTAAGAAGTCCTAAAAATCTGAAACGTGAACTGAACAGAAGGAGATGGTGAATGGTTCAGGACTATTGATCAAGTATTGCATGAACTCCTGCCTTAGAACGAGCACTTCAAGTGCTTAGAAGCTGACAACCTAAAGATGTCAAGAACCTCCTTCAACTTGAAATGTAACTAAGTCAATGAACATTGTTAAATCACTAATTAAATTTGATTTTTTGGTCTGTATAATAAAGCCTTTTATCTAATAAATTTCAAAAACTAAAAAGCTTTCAAATCAGTCAACCAGAAATGTCTGAGCAGCTGAATGTGTGAGCATTTTAATTCAATACAGCAATTCATATGAAATTAAATTTCATATTCCACACACATCTTTTAACAGACATGTGTTTGCTCAAATTATGGAACACTTATTACAAGATTTAAGTGGAATCAAATAAACAATTGTTGCTTGAAGTAAAGACAGACTGCTAACATTTTAGTGGCTAAACATTCTTGCTGAACACCTAAATTCTTAGTGTGTATGCCAATGCTTCAGGTTAACGACATCCTATAACTCAGTTTTTTGTTTGTTCTTTTGGAGACACAGTCTCACTGTGTAGCCCAGCTGGTCTGGATGTAAGCCATTCAGAGAGGATCTCAACCTCACAGCAATTCACCTGCCTCAGCCTCCTTTGCAAGTGCTTGGATTAAAGCCATGCATCATCATACACATTTTTTTCTCTTTTGCCTTATATATCTTCTTTTTTTTGGCAACTCAGTTTTTCATTCTCATATTCAAATGAAATGAGCATGTTTAAGTTTTCATCTTATGCATGTATTAATCAGGAAAATATTGGAGGATTAATTTGAGGTTGTTTTGTATTTGCTGATTTATTATAAATATTTTTATTTCTTTTGAGAATTTCAGACAGTGTTGTGATCCTATCCATCTGCAGCACTTCCTCTCCCTGATGCCTCCCAGATCCATCATCGCCTTCCCTCAACCTTGTGTTTTCCTTTATTAATTTCTTAACCCATTGACTCTAATATATGCTGTCCTTTGTCTTCTGGGTGTGAGACCATCTTGCCAGAGGTCACAACCTTAAAGAAAACTTAGTACCTATAAAGTGAAATTGAAGACACTGAAGAAAGATATTGGGATGATGGCCTGTGCTCACAGATTGGTAGGATAAATATCGTGAAGATTGTCATCCTACCAAAAGTAATCAGGTTCAAAGCAATCCCCATAAAAATCTCAATGAAATTTTTCACAGAAACTGAAAAAAATTTCTAAAATTCATATGGAATACACAAAAGATTTAGAAAGTACAAGCAGAGGTATCACCATACCTGAATTTAAGTTACACTACTGAGTCATAGAAGTAAAAACAGCATGACACTGGTGCAAAAACAGGCACATTGATAAATTAAGTATAAATGAAGACCCATATGTAAATTCACTAACCTACATTCATGTGACGTTTGACAAAATGCTAAAACTATGTACTGGAAAAATGAAGCATCTTTCACAGATGGTACTGGGAAACCCTGGACATCTATTGGTACAAGAATGAAACTTGATCTTTTCTGACTCTGTACACAAATCAATTACAATAGATCAAAGGTCTCAGTGTTAGACCTGGAACTTAGAAACTTCTGGAAGAGAGAGTAGGGAATGAAATTCTGATTGGACTCCAGTTGCCCAGGAAATAAGCCCAGCAACCAAAAAGGGATATTTTACTTATTTTTAATTTTATGTGTGTGAGTGTATTGCCTGCATGGATACAAGTGTCAGAAAAGGGTGCTGGAGCCCCTGAAACTGGGGTTATGGATGGTTGTTAGCTGTTATGCTGTTGCTGGGAATTGAACCCAGATCCTCTACAAGGACAGCCAGTGCTCTTAACCCCTGAGCCATCTCTCCAGCTTATGAAAATGGAAATTCTTAAAAAGTGTCTATCAAGAAACTAAAGGTATCCTAAATTATCCTGAAACAAAAGGATTTTTGAAGGTACCCTGATCTCAAATTTTACTTGTAAGTTATAGTAATTAAAACAGCATGGTACTGGACAAAAAAACCACCCCCCCCAAAAAAAAATAAGCAAAACAGCAATGACAACAAAAAAGCAGACACAATGATTCCTGGAACAGAACTGTTGACCCAGATTTAAATCTACACATTTATAACTACATGATTTTTGATAAAGGACTCACAAACATTTCAATTTGAATGTTCAGAGAATTCAGGAAATTCACAAATTAAAATAGGATTGGAGGAGACTTCGTGCAGGAGACAGTGGGATGCAATGCTATATTGGGATAAAGGGGAATGAGAATGTAGGAATGGCCAAACTGGGTGGGAAATAGGAGGGCAGGGCAGAGAAGGAAGCATGGGGATGGATGGTTAACACTAAAGGCCTTTAGAAAAGAACGTATGGAAACTACCACTATAGAATTATTCATAAAGTACATGAATTATATATAAATATATACATATATAGTACTTTATATATATACATTTATATATATATATAACTACCTATATTTGTTATTGTATATATGTAATAAAAAGAGATTAAAAGGGATTATAACGGGGAACATTTTCTCTACATTTTCTCTAGTATACACAGGCTAACAAAATATATCTCCAATGTTAGAAATGGACTCCTGTTGCTCAGGGGTTCAGTATACCCTCAAACACTACTGGCCATTGCATCTACTCTTGATTACCCACTAGAACTTCACAGCAAGATTGTACTTCTTAAGAAACCACATACAAGAGTGGTAAAATAAACATTGAGAAATGAGTCTGGTACTGACTCCACAGTCTCATTTCCACTGGCTAGCTTTTATAGTGTTGGGAGGTGTTATACATGCTATCAGAAGCAAAAAATAATTAATTTTACCCAGATATGAATCCTACAAACTACAAAAATTGGCCTGGAAAGATATACCTATGAGTGCAACAGTTGCATGAATATCATGATATTGACCAAACACTTTCTAATTGAATTTAAAGTCTGCTTCATAGGATGGAGCCCATACCTGACATTGATTTCAAGCCTAGGAACTTAAGTATTTAGTAGCTAGGGGAGAGCTTAATATTAGTTTTCTTCTAAATAATTGCAGTATTAAGCTGACTCTTAATGACTGATTGTTATTCCTGTAGATTAATGCATCTCTCATTTCTCAGCACAGTGTCTTCCTTATGCAGCAAATGAAGATTGGCATAGATATTCACAACCTGCCAATTTTTAGAGAGAGATTGTAGAGTGTTTATCCCTGAATATGACATCATATCAAACTTCTGACTTCCAAGGGTAAGAGCTCTTTGCAGAAGAGGGGCAGAAAGATTGATGGAGCTAGAGGTGGTGAATGACCACAAGGAGATAGAGTTTTACAGACAGCTGGCTTATTATGCATATGAACTCAGAGCAATGGTAACAGCATGCACAAAGTTCCACAAAACCTAAAACTAGAGAAAATCCCAGCACAGACATGGGGAAATTGGTAAGAATCCTCAATGCTACCAAAAGAACATTTGGTAATCAGTGGCTGCTGGGAAGGGGAGAGTCAGCCTCCTTTAAGGATGAGGCTCTTTGTAGGATAAACAGTCTTCAGTTGATGGGCCCACACTGAAGGCTATTTGGGAACACAAATTCTACTCAACATGCCTTATTATATCTATGATAAAGTCCATTAAATTAGACTAGAGCAGTAAGGGCAGAAGCAGATTGTCGGGGGAGGTTCTAAATGTCATCAAATTATACTGCATGAAAATCCCAAAAAATCAATTAAAAATTGTATGTATTTCAAAAACACTGTGACTTCACCAAAGAGGCAAGCTACATCCTGATAAAAATCCTTTGTTAACTATATATTAAAGGGAATATTAATGTCTAAAATGTAAAGAGAGTTAAAGAAACAACCAGAAATCTAAACACAAAACTAACCAACTCAGTTAATAAATGGACTATGGAATACAAAAGAGAATTCTGAGAGGAAGAAATACAAATGGCTAAGAATTATTTTAAAAGGTTCTTCATCTTTTTATTCCATATATATGTATATGAACATATATTCTGAATAACCTTAACTGTAAGGGAAGTGCAAAGTAAAAATACTCCAAGATTTTATCTTATTCCAGAAAACAAGACAAAAATATTGGCAGGATGCTGGTAACAGAGAACCCTCATGCATTGTTGGTGCAAGCGAGAATTGATTTTTTAAGGTTTAATTTCATGTAATGTAATGAGAGCGAGATTGTCTACACTCCTTGTGTGGATGTCCTCTAGCCTGAGTCTTTTATTTTTATTTATTTAATTTTAAAAATATTTTATTCATTATTTTTATTTTATGTGTATGAATATATTGCCTAAATGTACGTAAGTGCACCTGTGTCATCCAGTGACCTCAGAGGTCAGAAGAGATTGTCAAATCCACTAGAACTGGAGGTACAGATGGTTGTTAGCTGCCATGTGCTTGAAACCAAATGTGGGTCCTCTGCAAGAGCAGCAGACACTCTTAACCACTGAGCCATCCCTCCAGTCCCTGAAAATGGATTTTTAAATTAGTTGTCACTGAAGGTGACATACTGCTTCTTTGTGTGTATGATTTTTTTAGAAAATAGTTTGTTTTTGTTGGGCACAATGGTCCCTGTTACTTTATTACTGAGACATGAAACTGTGTGGGTTCCTTTCTTTTTAGTAGTTCCGGGATGTGCCACATGCCTGGCTATTAGTGTGCTTTGATCGTATTCAGCCAGGCAGTTCCTTCCATGTTCATCCCCTGTCCGTATCCATTCGACTTGGTATACTCTTTTTTGCTTTTTTAAAAATATCCAGTCCCATATGCATTTCCCATATCATCCTAGTTGTACAGGTATCCATTAAAAGATGACTGACCTCGAAGGGGGCTTCACTCTTATAAACCTCTGACTGTTCTCAAAGCAAATCCATGCTCCCATGATGGACCTCTTAGGTCCAGCAAGAATGGCACACCATATCACCTGTAAGACTGCCATTCCAAGATTTTCCCAACTGACATCATCCACCTCGGTGGACTCACCTTCCCAGGCAGATAGCGGACATGAAAGGAGGGACAGGGAGAATCTCCCATCTAATAAGTCTGTACTAGATGCTCAGGGGGAGGGACTAAGGGTATATAAATTGACGAGGTGGAAGAGAAACGCTCTCACCATTTTGTACGGTTGTGGGGAAGTCGCAATTCATACTGGGATGAAGACTTTACAGTGCGGCCTTCGGAGGAAGAACCAACACTCTTGTAAGTGAACCCTCACCCGTTACTTTGTAAGTAATTCCAATAAACTCATTGTTTTCCCACACTGTGGTTTAGAAAAACCTTTTACTATTCTTTTATCCTAATGTGGTGTTTATCTGTGGCAATGAAGTATGGTTTTGGATGCAAGATGAATTCTATTGTGTATCTAATAGTCTGTGTCTCTTTACTACAGAACTGAGAAGATTTATATTATGAATTGTTATTGAACAATGTGCACTATTTCCTGTTATTATGATGTGATTTTTTTTTCTTGGACCTCGTTTGATTCACCATTTTGAAATTGTTTATTTTCCTGTTCTCTCTTGGGTGTGTTTAACCTCTTTAATGGAAATATTTTTTTCCAGTATCCTCTGTGGAGCTAGACTGTAGGGAGAATGGGCTGTGGAAGTGCCTACTAGGAAAAGGGAAGAACACGGGCATTGCCTATCTTGAGTTCCCAGATTGCAGAAGTCATGGTGTTTCCCATGTGTAGAGGGTGATGGATCCTGAGAAGGGCCCTTGAGTGCCTACCTGGAGTTTCAGGCCCTGGAGCCATGAGATACCAGAGATACAGCGGGTGCATTCAAAGAAGGGTCCCAGGATTCGTGGTTCTTGGGAGCAATGATGATTGGGGTTTGGAGACTTATGGAATGACTCTGAGTGTGTCTATCGGAATCAGGATCACCTGGGCAAAGCAATTCTGGTGGCAGAGCTATTTTAAATGTTAAAAACTTATGTGTATGTCTATGCGTGGCATATAAGCATGTGAGTATAGGTTCCACAAAGGGCAGAGGAAGATGCAGAGTCACCTGTAGCTGGAGATGCAGGCAGTTGTAAGCTACCCAGCGTAAGTGTGTCCTCTTCAAGAGTAGTACTACCTATCTTTCTAACTCCATAATTATAGTTTCTGACAAAGGAGTTAAGATGTTTCAATGAATTGAAAAGATGGAGCTTGTAAATGGTCTTAGAGATACTAGATATCCACATAAATATAATGATCCAAGTTTCTGAGTTCATACTTCATAAAAGTTAACTTCAAACGTATTACAGGTAAACTACAACAGTAAAATAAATCTTATAATGAATACATTGAAGAAATTTTGGTGTTCTTCATTTAGGCAAAATTCTCTTAAATAAGATGTGAAAAACACATGAAAACCCAGAAATTACTTACATTATACTTCTGAAAATTAAGATATTTGCTCTTCAAATACCACTTAGAAAATGGTAAGGAAAATATTTTCAAAATATGTCTCCGAGAAAAGACTTTCATCCATAAAATGTAAAGCACCATGCAACTCAGTAATGCATGAATGAGCCTTACCAAAATTTGAAAATATTTAAGCAGGTACATCACTATAGAAGATATAAATATGATTGACCTTTCTTATACATCAGAAAAAGGCCTATTAATTCTACAATGAGACACTATTAAGAAAATATAAATTATGACCTTAAAAGAGACTGTTTAGAGTGGACACAAATTTCAAAAGAACAGTAGAAAATGCTGACAAGAAGCAAGAACACTCAGAAATTATTGATAGAGTAATTTTAGCATAGTTTGTCTTTCTTAAAAAAATTAAATGCAGTTATTTATGTAATTCAAATTTTGTTACCCAACAGAAATTAAATGCATGCTGCAAAACAATTGTATGTGAATATTCATAATCCACTCATTCATAAGTCAGATATTAGAAATTATTCAAATGTCCTTCAACTGATGAAAGAAGAAACAATATTTGGTAAATCCATATGATGGGTTGTGCTCACCAGTTACATAGATGATTGCTTGGGGCCAAGGATGTAATAGTAATTTAACTGTACTAAAGCATAAGGAAATAGCTGCAGAAATGTAAGAGTCCTAGGGTAAGTTTGTGGTGATGAATACACACCTACATACAATTTCCAGTAACTTTCACAGTATACACTTAAAATTATATAATATGTACTATTCATATTCCAGTAGGTAGGAAAACTTGAAAGTCTCTAAATAGCCATAAATGTCAAGCTGAAGAAATGAGATTTAAGTGTAGAGATTGTACATGACAGTTATAAGGTTTTGTGTCGGAAACGTTTTTTGATGAAATAAAATATAAGAATTAATGCTCCAGTATAGTAGGAAGAGTTGATTCTTACACTCAAGGTGACTTTTAAAGAATATATTGCAAAATAGTTTTATTGGAATTAAGTTTTCTCTTTGTCTGAAATATCAAATATTTTCAATCTGTTCTGGCATAACAAAAGTAATTGTTACAAATCTTAATTTAGAAATGTACTTACTTATGTATATTTTAGCTCTCCATTAAGAGTCTTCTTTTTGTCAGGTAAAGGTGGAAAATACCTTATAAAGAATTAAGGTGCTAATTCTTCTGGGAAATCACTATGTGTACCAGGCTGGCCTCAATCTCACAGAGATCCACCTGCCTCTGGCTCACTAGAGCTGGGATTAAAGGCATGTACCATCATGCATGGCATACTTTTTGTATGTTTGATAAATATACTACAGGGCCTTCTTCTGCTTCTTTATTAAAAGAAAAAAAAAGGTGAGCAATAAAATTTTAACTTCCTTGCCCAAATAAAACATCAAGGGAATTCATGAATTACAACCAGATACAGAGAGCAGGAGGTGAACCTTTGAAGGTACACTGAGGCATTTGCATAAAGCTCTCAAGTGAATCTGCTTAGGGGTGAACACAGATTGTGCCAAACAAGCTACAATTTGGGGACCTACAAGCCAAATAAATGAAAAAGAACTAAAAAAATGAGAACTAGTTCAAAAACTCAGTTATCAATATTTAAACAACGGTGATTGACTAGCACCACATCATTTCTATTGGTATTGTCAGTATTTCTATATCCAGGTTCAGCCTCCTGAAATGAACTTCCACACCACATATAACACACAGCAAAAACCATGGCTGATTTTGAACAATATGAAATGGCAAATGAAGTGAGAAATAAGCATTCCACACTGGAAAGGTGGAATGTCTCTCCACAACTTCCAGGAAACAAAAGAAACTGTCCACAAACTATCATCACCTGTGACTACAGAATAGTTTTCTGATTTGGCTTTCAGATGGCTTTGAGTGCAACTATATCTCTTAGCCAGTGTGAACCATCCTGTAGTTAAATGATAGCTTGCCATGACTACTAGCAGAGCCCCACATTTATTGCCAACTAAAGTTAAAGACATATAGAAAAGAAGGAATTTATTCTCCCATTGGAACACATTTTCCAGTGGTAGAAGTTTTAAAGCATTTTACAGGAGTTGTTTGTTGATCTGTTTATTGTTAAAACATACTTTGATAGTCATTATGAAAAGGAATGTCCTAACTGTGAGACCCTCACAGCAAATGGTGAAAAAGAGACATCTTTTCAAGTGCTGTTTCTCCCATTATCTATGGTCCAACTTTCTAATCCCTCATACTTGATGTACCAATTAACATTCCTCTGCAATAGCAAATATAATAGAGACTACACACACACAATATGCTTAAATAGTAGTTTTCCCCAAATTTCCAGGTAGTTGAAGATAATGATAGGAATATTGTTGAAAGTATTGCAGATATTTAATCACAATCTGCTATCTTTGGGTGTTAGAGCTATAAAAAGTCACACCCCCACATTGCATGATTTATATACAAACTTATTTCTTGTTTTTTTTTTTTCTTTTACCAGACCCTGAAATATAAGCAGGATTGTCATAAATCACAATTTCAGGTTGTGGTTTGCTCTGTTATATTTTTTCAATTGATTTTTTGAAATTTCATACAATATATTTTAATCATAATTAGACCACCTCTCTATCTGCGCCCCTCTTAATGCCCCAGCATTCAATTTCATGTATTTTCCCATATACATTATGGACTATCAAGTCAAATTTGTATCCCCAAGTGTTCTTACGTATGGGTCCATCCACTGGAGTCTCGATAACCCATTTGGAGTCAAAATCTTTAAAAGTAACAGATTCTCGCTTTCCCAGCATTTATTGGTTGCTAGTAGTTCCTCAGGTAAGGTTGGAGCTTTTTACACATTACCCTATGACTATGCTGGGGTTTTGTCTGACTTGAGCTTATATGAATCTTGTACATGCTGTAATCTTTGATGTGAATTCATATAACATCCCAGCTGTCTGGAGACTCTGTTTCCATGCAGTCACCCACCACCTCTAGCTCATAAAATATTTCTTCTCTCTCTTCCATAACAATTCCTGAGCCTTGTGTGGCAGAAGTTTGATATAGGTGTCCTATTCAGGGATAAGTATTCTGCAACCTCTTATTCTCTGCAATTTGGCCAATGGGGGCTCTCTGCTTTTATCACCATCTGCTGTTTGAGGCAGCTTCTCTGGTGAGAGTTGAGAAATTCGTTAATAGTATTTCCATCCATCTCACTATGCTTCCTGAGCCTTAGGTGTAGAATTAGCATTGTAGATGTGTCACTTAGGACTGGGCATCTCAGAGACTCTTATTCTGTGTGTTTGGCCAGTTGTGCTGTTTAATAAATGGTAAGAGGTGCACTTGTCTGTAAATATACAGATACATATTTAGAATTTAGTAAGAAATTTTATTGGTGTAAGGATATGACAAAAGTAGTTTTTCTCTGGGGTCCATGACTTCTCCAGTCATATGTATTTGACAATGTTTAAAGTATCACACATGAGTCCTCCCACCTCATTAGGCATGTCTTAAATCCAATTACACAGCTGCTGATTACCTCCAAGATAAAAGTGCCTCTACTGCACCCCCAAAAAAGATTATTGGCTGGATTGGTCATTTTGGTGGCTCATAGGCTTTACGGCAGGTTAGGATCATTGATTAGTTGTCTGTTTGGGGAACTTGTATAGTAACTTCTAATACTATGAGAACTAGTCTTCAGGGAGAATGCTCCTAGTTCAGTTCCAGTTTGATTGCTTCAAGTTCTATGTCTGAAGTACATCCTGTCTTCAGAAATAGCCTTCAAGTTCTAGGAGGCAATCAAGGGCTGTGGCAATAAACTATTCTTGTCTGAATTCCTCATATATGGGACTACTAGGAGTTCCTTTCTCCTTAGCAAAATATCAAAGTCACATAGCTTAAATTTTGAATAAAAATATTGCAATTTTTCTCCTGTTTTCTAAAGGGCAGCAAGACTCCTTGCAAAGTCTAGGATGGATTTTTATTCTGTGATATACAGGCAATAGTATAGTAGAATTGTTTAGGTGAGCATAATCTTATTTGTATGTGCTTGTGTGATATTATAGATTGCAAAATTATTAGTTAAAACCATGTTGTTTGCCATTCATATTAACTCTATAAACATAGTTACTGAAATATGTTTCTGTATGGTAAGGTATGAATCAGTTCGCAAACATATAGACTAAAAAACACACATGTAGGTTATTCCAGGTATGTATTACTATGTAAATATATGTGTCAGAAATGATACTCTCATAATTATAAACAGCCTACACTCTGGTCCTCATAGAGCCAGCTAGTATAGTTTCAGAAAATGAACCAAAACTTTTAAGAGTATTTTGCTTAAATACATCTTCAAATAATTATGTTCTTTAAGCATCCCCTTAAGTATAAACTGTACAAAGGTAGATCAAAAACTCATTGTCCTAAAAATGTCATATGATGGTTGTTCAACACAGATGAAAGAGGAAAAATTTTGATCTAATCATCTTATCCACATGTCCCATAGAAACAATTTCAATTTCATTTAATTGAAGTAAAAAGGACATTTCCATAGTAGACAAAGTGCAAAAACAGACAAATGAACACTGTGGAAGAAAATAGGGAAAGGCTGTAAGAGCCACAGTGGTAGATGACCACAGTGACACAGTCTCCAGACAGATTGGCAGTTGCTCAGGTGAGCTCACAGCAATGGTGACAACATGCACAAGTCCTGTGCACACACAAATCAGAGAAAATATCCCAACACAGATATGAGGAATTGGGAAAGAAATTCCAATTCCACCTAAGGAAATTGTGGCAACAGATTGATTCTGGGAGAAGCAAAACAGTCTCTTTCAAGCATGGAACTCTTGGTAGGTTAACCAGGCTGCAGTGGATAGTCACAAACTGAACAAACAGAAGGACATTTGAAGACACAAGTCAGACTCTATAGACCTTAATACACACACACACACACACACACACACACACACACACACACAAACGTACATTAAATTGGGTAGGAGGCAGTAAGGGAAGGAATAATGGAGGTGATCTAAATATCACCAAATTCTATTGTATGCAAATCACAAAAATTCAATACAAATAAAAAAGAAATGAATAAATATTAAGTGTACAAATAAGGTGATTCTTCATTTTTTTTTGTAGTACGTGATAGATGAGAACTGTCAGTCATTTTTTAGTAATTGGGTAACAGCTATAGGGAAAATATTGAATATTGTACTTAACTGCTAATGGTAGATGTATTTACTTCATATATTTTCACAACGATCAAGGCCTCTGCATTATAAGAAGACACTACTTGGAGTACACAGTGTTAGGGGATGTTTAAATGTTTAATTTATCTTTGCTTAAAGAGAAAAGTCATGATACAATTAGGGACACATGAACACACAGCTGGGAAATGTTTGTTAGTTTTGAGGACACCAGCTTGACAGAGTGTTCTCCTAAGCACTCTGTTTTATACAGCTAACACAGGGACATAAGTAAATTTAACAGAAAGGAGACCTCAACAAATTATACACAATAATGGAACAGAATTCCTAAATAACTCAGCTTCAACTTTTGCTGTAAAATTTATTACCTTCTGCTTAGCATGATAATAGGTGTGCAAAACTGAAATGAAATAATAGATCTCTTACAAATTTAGAGAGGGTCCCTGATCCTGCAGCCAGATGGTGATGTTTCTCTACTGGTACTGTGTCAGCAACTCCATCTGTTTCAGGAGGTGGTTCATCATCTTTCAGATACTCCAGGCTTCTCTGGTCTTTGCTGTTCGTAGCAACCTTCTTGTATACCTCATTGGTAGGACATCATAATCCTACTTGACCACCCATATAAAGATAGTCCATGGATGTGCCGTACAGACCAGGCAGAGGCTCTCTGCTGACCCACTGTTGCTGGTTGAGTTTTCCAATCTCTTTTTAGTTGTCTTCGATGAGTCACTTCATGTCCTTGACCTGAGCAATTTCTAGTCTTCCTGCCTCAGCATGTCCAGGTCATCGATCTGCTGAGCTGTCTGTGCAGTATATCACAGAATTTGGTCTTCTTGGCCACCTCCTCAAACCTCTTCAAGGTGCTGTTGTGCTGGTTCTGCAGAATCTGCTGGTCTGAGATGGCTAGCACCCACAGAGTCTTCGAGCTCTCATAGTTGGTATTCAGTCTTCAATGAGGCTTCTTGCTGAAGGTTGATTAAATGAATGATAAAAGTAAAGGCGACATGTTGCACAGCGTTTTCCTTTCATGGATCATTTGGCAGCTGAATGGAGTGATTTCTCACATTTTCTTTTACTTTCTGGTCATTGAGAAGGGACAGTGGCGCCTTCCTTGTGTTTCTTGTAGACAGGTAACTGCAAGTGAACTTGTCCTTGAACAGCATTACAAGTGCAATTAAAGAACTCAGGCTCCTTGTCTCCAGGCTAGTACTCAGATCCAGAATGCTACCCATTCCTCAGAGCACTTACAGGAAGGTGAATCCCAAGGGACTTAGCAAATGAACCCGAGCCAGGTGAGGTTGTTTCCTCCCCAACACCACCACAGCATTCTCCTAATAGATACTCTAAGGGGCTTCATGCCATTTAACTACTTCTGAAACCAAGTAGATATAGAAATAAATATTGGATATGCTCCTGTTAAGATTATGCTAAGAGCCATTAATTTTTCCCAAGTCCATATGTTGAAAACTTAATATTGTAAGATAATGTTGGGAGGTGATGACTTTGGGAAGAGTTCAATTAGATCATAAGAGCAGAGCCTCATGAATGTGAGCAGAAATATATGAGTGCTGGAGAGATGTCTCAGCAGTTCAGAGCATTGACTGCTCTTTCAGAGGACCGAGGTTCGATTCCCAGTACTCATTTGGCAGCTAACAACCATCTGCAACTCCAGTTCTAAGGGATCCAATGCCTTTTTCTGACCTCTGTGGGGACTGCACAAAACAGTTTCACTTACTTACATGCAGGTAATACATTCATATACATAAAAATAAAAATAATAAATAAAATATAAAAAGAAGAAATATAAGAGAATTTGTTTATTCTCCCAGTCATCAGACTCGGACGAAGTTGTTTGCCAAAAACTCCAATCATTCTGGCAAAATGACTTTGCAAGCTCAAATCAGACAAAATCCCAGCATAGACTCAGGGAAGTGGGTTAGAAATCCAAACCGAATCTAAGGCACTTTTGACAGTTGATGGCTGCTGGGAGGGAGAAGACAGTGTCTTTCAGAGTTGGAACTCCTGGTGATGGATGAATGGTCCACACCGAAGGACACTGGGAGATGCAAATCATATATGTTTAGGTATTCATATATAGATATAGATATATATGAATGAGTGTTCATTAAATTGGGGGCAGAGGGGGGAGTGGATCTAAATGCCATCTAACTATATTGTATGAAAATTGTAAAAATTCAATTTAAAAAAAATGGTTGAAGAATAAATGTTTCATATTTCAGTTACCCAATCAATGGAATTTTGTTAAATTAATCAGAATTGATTAATAACATTATTTTCTAATTTGATAGTGGTAAATTACTAAAAAGTGTAGTACATTTCTGTGTTACTCCATATATGCTAGTCAATCATACAGAAAATCACCATTGCATAGAAGGAATTGGTTCAAAATGCATTTTATGAGTTATAAAAATTATTAAGATTTACAACATTTTATCTGTCTCACCTTTGGAGGGAGTTTTTACACAAAATAAAAAGATCTTTGATTCTTATGTCCATGGTGATGTACTTTTAGGTGTCAATAAGGTACTTAGTCTTAGCTTTTACTGAGGTTCTTTCAGATTGGATGATCTTTTATAGACTGCTATAGTGGAAATAACATTAAACTATTCCCTTGAGCTGAACTGACAGACAAAGTAGATCTAGTTTTCCCAGAGAGTTGGTAGAGGGTAGATTATTTCACCTTCTCTTTCTCTTGATAGCTATTTTAAAGAAAGATGTTCAATTTTAATGTTCAACAGTCTAAAGATATTTCATGATCATGGGAATAAAATTTAGCTTCTTAAGATCTTTAATCTTATGTCAACATGTATGTAATTCAAATATACCTATTAGAAAATTGTTTTAATATATCTTTGTGATCTAGTAAAAGAGAATGTAGTACATGAATATCAGAAAAGGGCTAAGCTGTTTTCAGAGTTTTTATAAGACTATTCCTGCCTGTCTGATTTAACTAAGAACTTTATGAAGAGGAACTAGAATTGCCAGTTGATTTATGTCAGTGAAAACTGAGGGAATTGAAGCAATTTTTGAACACTTTCCTATGAATATAGAACTGTTACTATAAGTGGTCACCTTGCTTCTGAGCAGTTCAGTCTTTCTGGCCACTGAATGATACAATGAATATCAAAAAGGGGAATTTATGAAGTGGAGCTTTGCAGGACTGGACAGGCTGCTTCATTATTAAAATTATTTGATCATCTTGGCTAAATTTCCACTCTTGAAGCTGGATTTCCCCAAGATGTTTTCATTAGACAAATAGCTTTGGAAAATTTGATTTCTTGCACAGCATGAATTTGAGAAGGGGCTAGAAAACGCCATCATGATGGAATTTGTGTCTGAGAAATAATGTTTCTCCCCAAATCATTGAGTGAATAATCAGCAATCAGATCTAGTTTTTGGTAAAGCAATGACTCTCACAAACTTGACATGAAGTCTGCTTATATTATATTGGCCTCTCTGTGTTTATTGCTATTTTTCTTCTAATAAATTAAATGTCTACTTTGATGGAGGAGTGCTTGTTATATCAGATAATTAATATTCTAATTAAATAAAAATAGCATCATTCAGGCATATTGTAATAAAATATACATCATCAAGACAAACAGCACAGTTTTTGGAGGAAGATAAAAAGAGAATAGAATTTAAAATTCAGTGTAAACCTAGATGAATTAATGACATTCTACAATTTTGTTTTGATTTGAACTTAAATGAAAACTTTCATGTACTAGAAAATAGCAAGATTTGAGATAATAGATTTATAATTATTTATAATCCCAAACTCTTAGATGTTTTGATACTAAAACGTTCAGATTCCTTTTGATTTTACAATCAAAAGACTTCATATATTTTGAATTATAGAATAATCAGGAGAGTTTTAAATCTGTATCAGTATATAAGCCAGATATGGTGGTTCAAACTTATTTCCAACACCCGGAAGGCAGAGGCAGAGGCAGGTGAATCTGTGAGAATGAGGTGAACCTGGTATAAGGTTGACTTATAACTTAGTTCTAAGTCAGCTGAAACTACAGAGAGACCCTGCCTCAAAATACCATAACAGACCAATTGAAAAATAGTTTCTAGGAACGTGGTACATGATATGTAATTAAAAAAACATACAATTCTAAAACAGGTCTAAAACACAGTTTAAGCTGTTACCTTAAATAAATGTACCTCTGTGAATGAAACTGTGTCCCCATAAGATTCATGGAACAGTCTAACCCTCTGTATTTTAAACTGTGAGCCTGCACAGAACGAGAGGCATTTTGGGTCTAATTACTTCACATGAGGCCATTTAGAGAAGAGTGAGTCCATAGTCTTATGAGTGTCATTAGAGAACGGGGCAATTTGGATACACGTGTGCACAGAGAGTAGCGCCTATCTGGATGAAAGCAGTTTGGGCTGATGAAAAGAAAACACCAAAAACTACCAGAAAACCATGAGGAAGAGAATGTAATGTAATATATTCTTTCACAGGTATCTCCAAGAAGTAATCAAACTTGATAGCAATTTTATTCAAAACTTTATTTCCAGAACCATGAAATGATAGATTTCTATGGCTTATATCACTTAATTGATGATTCTTATTATATGAGACATAAACAAACAGTACAGAGAAGAATAGATTCTTTGCCTTTAAAAATACATTTTTAATTTTTTGAGAAGTACATTTATGAGTGCACTATATTTACATCATTTTCAGTCCTCCTTTCTTGCCAGGTCCTCCTTACTCTTTCTACTCCCCATTGGATTTATGAACTCGTCTATAAATCTTCCCTTATATTATCTCTCTCTCTCTCTCTCTCTCTCTCTCTCTCTCTCTCTCTCTCACACACACACACACACACACACACACACTAAGTATTCATTGTTGCTCTTATGCACATGTGTTTAGGACTGAGCACTTGGGAATGGACAAACTGTCAGAGGTTTTATCCAGGGAGAAAACTAATTAGCTAATTCTCCCTCCCTTGACTGCCTGTATTTTTTCTAGGGTTGAGGCATTATGAAATTTCTCCCATGTTGATGGGTGCAACATCCCTGACATGTGAAGTCCTTATCGAAAAGTAGACATTATAATCTTTTGACTTTTACAATCTTTCACTCTTTTGTCCACAATATTCACTGAGCTTTAGGTGTAGGAGATATATTGCAGATGTACCAATTGAAGCTGTGTCCCCCATGGTAACATATCCTCTACATTTTAATAATTTGTGGATCTCTGTAAAAGCCTCTACCTACTTCAAAAAGAAGCTTCGTTGATGAAAGATGAAAGCTCCACATATATGTGAGAATAAGTATCTAGTATGGAGTTAGAAGCAATACTGATTTAGGGACATGACAATAGTAGCTTTACCTCTAGGGTCTATGACCTCTCAAGCCATGGGTAGCTGATAGTACCAGGCATGTGTTCAATCATATTGAGAGGGACCTAAGTCCAATTAGATAGTTGTTGATTATCCTTAGAAATAAGTGCCACTATTGTACCATTGGGACTATCTTGCAAACCATAACTGTGGTTTTCAGGATTAACATCTGGGTAGCATTAGGAATACTGACTATTTTTCCTTTGGAATCTTGCACAGAACCTTCCAATACTATAGATCAGCCATATGACCTGGTTATAAACCTCCTTAGCACATACCAAGGAACTTGATTTCTTACTACTATCAATCATGTTTGTTGCTGCTCTATTCGCAATATCTAGGAAATGGAAGTAATCTACATGTTCATCAACTTTTGAATGGATAAATAAAATATGATACATATACACAGTGGAATACTATTCAGCCATTAAAAATGAAGTCATGAAACTTTTAGATAAATGGATTCACTAGAAAATACTCTACTGAATGAGGGAACCCAGATTAGAAAGAAATGCCACTAGTTCTTTCTTATTTGCAGATCTCTACTTTCATTTTTAGAACAGTAAGTCTTGTCAGTTTTCAGCTGTGTGGGTGATTGTATCTACATATACTGAAGGTCTTCTCCAGCTGTGCTTTCAACATTAACATAACATTGAGGAATCTTACTGTTCTTGTCAACTTTACCTTCAGTTGGGCAAAAAATTATGTATTTTCTACTGGAGTTTTGTGATGGTTAATATTCATTCTTAACTGGCTTATATCTGGAATCACCTAGGATGGAAAGCTCAGGGAATACTCTTAATGTAGATCGTAGACTGGGTTGACTCAGGTGGAAAGATTTACTCTAAATAGGGCAGAACCTTTTAAAGGGCTGGGGTCCTGGACTGAATAAAAAGGAGAAAGTAAGCTGAGCAGACATTTATTTATCTACTTCCTGACAATGGATGCAATGTGATCATCTGCTTCACACACTTGTTACCTTGCCTACAGCCCCATGATGAACTGTAACCTCAGACTACAAGTTCATACAAGCATTTTCTTCCTTAGAGTGCTTTAGTAGGGTATTTTATCACAGTGATGAGAAAAAAAAGTGTCATTGTTCATTCCCAAGAAGTGGTTTCTGTTGTACATGTATCCCTCTTGTATTTAATCAACCTTGTCAGAAGACTAAAATTCTAAGCACATTTAATGTGCACTCAGGTGTGCCTTAACCACCCACCAACTTTCATTCAAGATACTTCCCATTGAGGCTATGGTGTAAGTCAGGATGACTCACTTCCTTCGAGTACTGACAGTAATTCAGAGTAAAAACAGCAGAAGATATTTTCCTTATCAAAATGTTTCAGTACTCTGTCTCATTTTCCCCACCCCCATCACATATCTTTGCAAGAGCTGAAAGAAATGTTTAAGACAGGAGCTAGCATGTATAATACAGTGGTTATTTTATTTTCTGGTGAACTGTTCTTATGGATGCACTAGTGAGAGAGCATTCCTTTCAGAGAGTACACATGCACATAATTTTGTTGTAGAGAGTCAGACAGAGAAGTGTATATATATATATATATATATCTTTTGTATTACAAGATTTTTTGACTAATGTAAATACCAGAAAGCAACATCAAGTAAAAACAGGGAAAATGAGAATTTGATTAATGATTGGTTGTTAACAACAAAAGCAATAGAACATTCAAGACCTTTGTTGAAGGCAAAGATAATATTAAAAATGAAGATAGTATGAGAAAATACTGCATATAAAGTTATATTGACATGGTAGTGTAATTAAACTTGAGAGTTAAGAGTAAGATCCAAGCAGTAATAGCCTGCTGGGAGGCTTTGTCGAGTTCAGGGACTAATCCATGCACCTGCTACTGGGGATCAGGGGGTACAGGACAGGTTGGGAAATGGGTTTTCACCTTTCTCAGAACCTGCTGGTTAGCTTTGCTCTTCTCGTCCCTACACTATCTTGTGTCACTATTCTTTGTTTATTTCTACTTTGTCATATATTAACTACACTCCTGTCTACCTTACTCACTTACTGTATGCAATCCTATATCTGAGGGTAAAGATCTAGTTTCCCAGAACATAGACTCCAAAAAGGGAAAAAAAAAAAAAAAACCTGTTTGTACATTTAATCTGTATGACAATCTGAAACAAAAGTCTGAACCATTCATACAAGCAAACCTCTTCTCTGAACCTAGCAATCTACCAGTTTAGTTTAGGGTGTTTTTTTAATATATATATATTTATTATTTTATGTGTATGAATGTATTGCTTACATGCATGTAAGTGCACCTGTGTTGTGCAATTCCCACCAAAGTCAGAAGAGGTCGCCTGATACCCTGGAACTGGAGTACAGATGGATTTTAATGGCTATGTGGGTGCTTGGAATCAAACCTGGGTCCTCTGCAAGAGTAGTCAGCACTTGTAACCACTGAGTCATCTCTACAGCCCCCATAATTCCATAGTCCTGGGTATGTGGAACATTTCTAGTAATGAAAGTTAAAGAAAAATATGTTTTCAGATCAGAAGGATTTTAGTTAGTAGTTTTTCCTTAAAGTAAAAAATTGTTCCAAACTCTAAGTACAAAGAAGTAAAACAAACCAAGAAAACTTAAGCACAGAAGGTCAGATTAAGTCATAAAAAGATTCACAAAAGATAAAACTTAATGATCTCCTGTACTTGATTGAGCTAAATATAATTAAAGGTTATTATCTTTTTAAGGTCAGATATTGTTAGATGCTTATTTTATCATTCTGCTCTAGACATTAGGAGGAAATTGCAAAAGGAGGCAATGTGACCCAGATACTCCAGGCTAATTTAAATTTGGTTTTAGAGTTTCACAATCACAGAGATGAAATAGACTGCCTGAAATGGCCAGTAGAAATGATTATAGACACAAGGAAAAGCCGACTTAACAACCTTAACCTGGGGAGTAATAATTTCTGCATGAGATAACAATATACTACCTAAGAGAAAGCTCAGACTGAAGAAAGCATTCTAAAAGGGCAATGCTTGCCACATTTGTCAGAATCCAAGGTATTGGACAAAAACTGCCTAAAGAGGTCTTCCGAGAAATAGGATTTTGTCCTCCATGCTGAGAAGAAATGAACTGTAAGAAATTATTTCCCACTATTGAAAGGGGGATGGCTCTTTGGCTCCAATGTTGACTGCCTTAATAGAATGATGTCCCACTCATGTGACTACACATAGTCACTCAGATGCCTCAGGTGAATTTTGGCCTGACAGGTAAGAATGCTAACTTTCGAGCCAATACCGAGGCTTTGTTCTCTGTCTTGCTTGTTAAATGAGTACACTTTACAAAATAAACATGTACACCAACCAGAGTTGATGGGAATGTTCAAAAGTCAACAAGTTACTGTTGTCAACTGCAGCCCCTGATAATTGATTTGACAGCATTGGGATAATTCTCTTAAAATTTAGGGGGCATCCTAATAACTTACTCCTTTCCAGTTATATTCTATACCATCTGCATAGCTAGAATACTTATAACTTATAATGACTTTTACAATGCTGGTAGATAAAATTAAACCACTGCCTTTCCTTCACCTGTTACAAATACCAGCATAGTCTAAAAATAGATTGACAGTAAGATTTACTTGTCAAGATATAAATGCCATTTGTGTTGTTAATATCTTACCCCATCCAGACTAGAAGAATTTTCCCCCTTTGAAATGGATTAATAATGAAATCTGGATAACAACCTCAAAGTTTCATGTTCCTCTCAGTTTAGGACCTCATACAAAGTCACAATTCTCTCTGTAGTTCTTTTTTCTATAGTGGCTTTCATAGAAGTAATGTATATCCTGCAGAGAATTGTCAGACTAACAGATCATTTCATAACATTAGTATTACTATATCAGCTAAACTATGAAAACCTCCAAAGGCAGAAAACTATCCTTTAAAACACAAAGACGTTCAATTTTCTTATAAGGGAATTCTGAGATCCTAATCAGTCTGGTTTGGCAATAAGAAGAAACCAGATTGGTAGGAAGATGAGTATATATACTTTTCTCGTAGATTTAAAAATATTTCTTAGCTTTTTAGTTAGTGCGGGGTGGATGTTTTAAAAGACTAACCTTGGAAGTATTAGGGCTAGTTGAATTAAACAGAATTCATGTTGTCTGAGCCCATGTTCATCTAAGATTATTAGTCCCCATCTCCTTTAGATTGGGAACCCCAGACAAAGTTTTATCTGGCTACCAAGTAGTGTTCCAGCACACCATATTCTCCAAGTACCTCTGATGTGCAGAATCAATATTGGGATCTCTAGTCTTCCTGTTCAGTGAGATTTTGGCTCCTTAGTGATATGGAAGATATGTCTATATAAATATAAATATATAAATAAGGATCATCCTTATTTAGGACCATGTTTATTCATGAGGGCATTTGTACATATTTAGTAATTTATAACTCGATGATCATTTGCAATTTTCTCTGCCAAGTCAATAAAGAAGTTTTTTTTTGTTTGTTTTGTTAGCTTGTTTTTAACCTAAAAAGGCATGTTTAAGGTTTAAGCCTATATTCTTATACATCATTGTAGCTGGGTCAGGGCTGGTTGTGATGGGACCCAAGGTGATGAACTTCGGGTCCATATCCCATAGCCATGTGGGCAGTGTAGGGACTGAGGATCTGGTTTCTAACAATGTATTTTCCTTTAGATAGGGCAGTGATACCTTTGTGGGGCAGGTCATTTAGATACTGAGAACTGACCCATGCATTATAGAATCTGCAGCAGTCCAATAAACAACGGACATTGAAACATGACCTCTCCAGTGGGGCTGAATTTCTAAAGTGATAAGTGGGCAAGAATGTCCCTCATAATGGAATGTACTCTAACACAGAGGGCATGGTCTAGTCATAAATAACCTGTTTTGAGATTCTTTGAGAAGATGCCAGTGATGGACAAAATGGCCTGAGTTAAGATGCATAACAGATATAGGAACAACTTTATGGAGGTTAACTTAATAATGATAGCAATGGAGGATGCTTTAAATGCCTACATAATCAAAGTAAAGAAGCTCCAATAGAATCATCTCTGTATATTTACAGTCAAATGGATCAACTTCCTACCAAACTTATGGCAAAAAGTATAGCAAAAATGTAACTGTTGATATAAGCCAGGGGTCACAGTACATTACAATAAGAGTGACTATCTTATAAGAAAAAAAATAATTTATTGATGTTATAATCTTCCACTATGGACAGACCAGCTACCCTCTCGAGTAACTGGAGCAGGGAGGGCTACAGTCTCCTCAAGCTTCTGTCATGTATTTACTGACCAGCTTTGGGGATGGTAAGAGCAGGGCTTAAGTCCTCTGGTGGGATTTCAGTGTGTACGTGGTGTGGCTTGAAGTGGTTGATTAGGATGTTACTCTGGAGTCCAAGTTGTGGTTTCCTTTGCAGCAAATTCCACAAGGACATACCTACAACTTTAAGACTGTAGGTGTGGTTACAAGTAGGCTTTGTGCTGCTCTTTGTTCCTGGCTGTAAAGGTGGCCCATTGCTATTCTCTTGGTCTCTATATTCCTGGTGAGATGAGCCTCCATTTCTTTGATTATATTAAATTTATCCTAGAAGTCAATGAGTTTATTGAGTCTATTCACAGCAGGGTGCAAGGGTTGTCAAGTAGTTTATGGGTGACCCAAGAAGAGCAATATTGGAAATTCTTTACCCAGTGAGGTCAATGATCTTTCATTAACCTTATGGATTACAGGTTGGGTCCCCTTTCTTTAGCCCTTGTTAGTCTACATATCTTCATCACTCCCTAAAATCAGAAGACCAGATGTGATGAAGCATGATATAATTGCATACAATAGACTAGGAAGAATGAACAAATATTTAGGTCTCGATCACCTGTTTATGATTATTTTATATGAAGAAAGATCCATAATTCACAATTCCATTTTATGATGACTTTCTGTAAGTAGGCATAGTTCAACTCATGAAGTTGACAGTTGTTTGGCTCAGTAGATACTGTATAAACTTTCCCTTGTTAATAGAACCAGGATTCCAATTTATATAAATAGAAAAAAAAACCTGAGGTTTTGTGAACTTTCTGCTAAATTCTGAAGAAAACATAAGACAGTTATTTTTTTTCTTTATATAGAGAGTGGTTTACCAAAACCATGATTTAGGTTTGGCAGACACATGGCAAAATATTTTCAAATTTATAATTATAACTTTCAGTAGATGGGAAAGTATCAACAAATGTACTTGATAAGAACTTCATCTAATTTCTTAAAAACATTTTATTTATTTATTTATTTACTTTTTATGTGTATGACTGTTATGCTTACATGTTTGTAAGTGCACCTATGTTGTGCATTACCTATGGAGGACAGAAGTGGGTGTCAGATTATCTGAAACAGGAATTACAAATGGCTGTTAGTTGCCCTATGGGTGCTGGAATTCAAACTTGGGTCTTCCTCAAGAACAGCCAGTGCTCTTAATGGCTGAGCCATCTCTCCAGCTCAAACCTCCTTTTAAAATTTATAGCTTGCCAATTTATATTAAATAAGAGACAAGCCTGATAGCTCTTAGAGTGAATTTTTTTGTTAAAGAGGGTTGATTATCAGCCTGTCTAGATTAGAAATACAGTATTACAATTTACCATGCATAATCCTAGATTTAATTATTTATAATATAGAGAATAAGGAGTGCAGAGAATAGAATTTTAAAAGAACTTGGGAACACATTATACTGGAGGTCTAGAGAATGTCAGATTCAGATTCTCAAATTCAGAGTCTCAGTGTAGACCTGATGGAATCATTTCTCTCTTTCCCTTCCTTGTTATAAAGCAGAATCCTATTTATTACAGGCAATTCACCCCAAGCCTGAGCTCTTGACCCAGTTTCCTAAGACATATTAAGATCTTGGCTCCAGTATTTTAAACAAATTTGTAAACCAGTAATAGAGCCAGTGGCCTGGAGAGGAAAGGGTCCCTGCCTCGGGAGAGCAGTCCAGTACCCCAGTGCCTCTTTCCTTTTGTCCCATGTCAAAATTTAGAGCTCTTTTTTCAGACTTTGCTCTGGATGGTGGGAATACAAAGCTGTAGCCACAGATGGAAAACTAGGATCTCTTAGAACAATAAATATCCCTAGTCTACTTAATTTAATATTAACCTCCCTCTTAAAGGAGTTTACTGACTAGTAGTGGATGGGCACTTTGGTGAGTGCCTCCTATTAACTGACCCTCCTCACTCATTGTGGAGTGGAGTTGCTCCCTGTGGACTTGTAGTTCCCATCCAACCCTGTGTATGTTTTCACACAGACAAGGTCAGATAAAATTTCTACACCTCACTCAACTCAAGACAAAACAAACAAAAAAAAAACAGACTGACAACTAAAAAAGGGGTCACAGTTTTGTCCTTCCTGGCCTCTCATTCCAGTCAGAGACTACTTGGTTGTCTCTAGGACCTTTTAGGCTTTGAGTAACTCCAAGCAATGTCTAGTTGGAAGGTACTCCAGGACTAGGGTAGTCAAGGACCCTTATAAGGAGGTGATAAATATCGTCTACAAATTTTGATGGATCTCCTAGTGGACCTGGATCCTATCTGTACATTTGGGGAGTGTTTTACACTCTCACTCCTGTGGTTTGTCTCTGTCATGTTGTATTGTGCTCAGGAACACACAAGATGACACACAAGATGATTCATTCCTTTTACAAGCTCAAAAAGCCTGAGGTGTGTTAAGGATAATTCATCCTTCAGCTTCCAGGAAGGCTAAACTCAGAGACAAGGAAGTCAGAAAGACATCTACATCTCTATCTTCACCTTCCTTGTCAATGCACCAGAAATTTTGTGGAAAAAGATTAAGTAGGATATAGGAAGTGTACAGGAAGCAGGGATTCTAACTAGGATATATCCTTGGCTCAGAGAGACTCCTGTCTCAAAGTTCTGAGACACCAAAGCAAAATAGTAATTAAATTTTATATGTTAGGCATTGGGCTACAGTGAGAAGAAAACTTATCTACAGTTTCAGATTTAGGCAAATTATTATAAATATAGAAAGAAAACAAGTGGTAAAATAAATCCTCACTGAAAATCATTGCAGAAGTCTCCTTCTGTTACAAACAGAATTCAAGAAGTTTTATCAGGACACAAGGCCAGTGATTCTTTTTATCTGTGTTAACCTTCTAACCACAAACTTGTCAACTGAAATTTGCTGACAGAGACAGAAAACATATTTTCCTTAAACAGTCTATTTAGCTACATCAGCCTCACTGGAGGAAGCATGTCCCCAGGGCTCATTGCTTCATCCCACTTTTAGTCTGTTTCTCTGCCTGCATAAAGATGTGAGCCCTCAGTTTTCTCTTCTAGCACCTCTGCTACCATGGCTCCATACCACAATGGAAGTTTTTCCTCTGGAATCACAGGTCAAATAAACTCTTGTTTATGTAAGTTGCTATGTTCATGATGTTTTATCATAGCAACAGAAAAGTAAGTAATGCATCATGTTATATGAACTGGGAAATAAAAATTTGTATTAGTAAATCAGATTTCAATGATTTGCAAATGTACTTTGATATAAATATATTATTATGCAAATTCTTGAATCAACACAGCTGCATAGTATCATGTGGTTACTGTTAGATGTAGTTACCTGAGGGAGAAATTTCCTTTATTGGCATTGAAAGATGAAATTTTAAACTGATTTCCACAATTTTCAAGGGAATTTCCTAAAATATTTCCTTAAATAGTAAAATTTATACTTTTTATTCTGCTGGGTATTTATGTAAAAGCCAGAATTATATTGAAAAATAAAGATTTATTTCATGCTAGTAATATTCCTTGTTAAAACAAGTATAGATATTTTCATGATTATATTTACAGAAACTTTCTGCATGTCATATAGTGAAAAATTTTGACAATTTTGTCAATTGTGTCTTATATAATTCTACATAGTTGCTGTGCAAAACCAAATCATCAAAAATAAAAGTATTAGAATGTAGGATGGATTACAGGAGAATTTGATAATTGAAGCTAGCACAGTGTTTTTTAGGTTTGTAAAAATGCTTCTTTCATGATCCCCAGGATCAAATGAAGTTGAACAGATTTATCTTTAAAAAGAAGCCTGATTCTCCTGGTGTGCTAATTATCCACACACTCAGCCAGTCACATTAGTATAGAACATTCATTCTTTCTAAAGACTAAAATGTTATGTGTGGAGTCTGGTTCAAATAACAGCTTAATAACAAGAATACTTTCTACCCAGAAAAAAGTAAATGTAGTATTATCTGAACTTAATCTTTAACTTTACAATAAACAATTCAAAAAGGCACTTCCTTTTAACACTTTCTGTTCTATAAACTAGGATACTTAATGACTGTGTTTATAACTATCTACTCTCCCTTCTGTTTCTATTAGAAATGTTTGTTCCCATTTCTTAAGATCTTTCCTTAAGATTTTCCTTTTACCCCTATATTTTCCAAGTATTGGACATATAGAGGAATATATAGAGAAAATGATGCAAAAATTAAATAGTGAGTTCATAAATATTGCTTGTACCTTTGAGTGGAAGATGGAAGAGATTATGTGCTGGCTGTCCTTTGGGGGACTGGAAGTAAGTTCAGTGAAAAGATATGAGTGAAAGAATAGACATACTGTTCCAATATTTTCTCATTTCATTTCATTTGTTCCTTTCATGTGGATTTGGGGACCTCTGTATTTTTCTTTTTCCTTCTATTATTCTCCTATTCTCAATAAAAAAGCCTGTCAAATGCAAACAATCAGCACCTTATTTTCAAAGATTCTCACACCTAAAGGAGTCCCTGGTTTCCAGCAGCTCAGCAATGCACACAGCACAGAAAGTTAAGTATTGGCACATTCAGGTACAGCTAAGAGGACCAATGATTTGTGGTTTTGTAGACTGTTTTTATGGTAATTGAATTGTAAATGCAACTGCCATTGAATGGTTTCAATTGTAGCATTGATGAAAATGTGTTTGCTAAGTGATTTCCCAAATTGCTTTATGGAGTATGAAACGTCTGCATTAACTTGTAGGCTATTTGACTGAAAAACGTTTCTAAATCATACCCTTCAGGTCTGGTAATGATAATGCACAAGAAAACTTGAAGTTGCATAAGATCATCTAAATATGTTTTCTCTTAAAAAGAAAATGGCACTGTTAGTGACACTCATGCCTGTTCTGCTTAAATGGCACATTCTTCTTAAAAATATGTAAATGTCACGCTATGTATTCTCACTTACAGTACACAGCACACTACTAAGTGTTGAGATACAAGAAAATAACTCTGGGACCTACTTTTCAATAATAGTAATCGATAACAAAAGTCCCCTCTTACAAGATCATGAAGAAAGAAACAGTAAGACAAGATTCACTGATTTCTTCAAAATGTGAAGAAAAGTTTCAACAATTGCTCAGTCTTTTCATATTGAATGTTTAGCAAACATTTCATTTGGAGCAATACACACAGAATTTTTTGTTCCATGTGCCTATAGATCATATATTTATCAGCGTATTTGGGTTACAATATAAATGTTGTCAAAGAAAACTAAAAGAAACTTGTACATTTTGATCAATCTTAATGAGGACCAGTCTTACAAAGTTGCACAAATATTTCAAGAATTATAAAACTGTACAAACAACATATCATGAAAATATTTGCACATTTATATAAGTTATGGTCTTGTAATTCATAGCAATCTACTTAAGGAAATTTATCCTTTTTTTTAAATGTGTGTGTGAGTGCATTGCCTGCATGTGTGTAAGTGCACCCAAGTGCAATCAGTGCCTGAGGAGGTCAGATGAGGGTGTCAGATCCCCTGGAACTGGAGTTACAAATGGTTGTTAGCCACCATGTGGGAACTGAGAATCAAATCCTGGTTCTTGGTAAGAGCAGCCAGAGGTCTAAACCACTGAGCCATCTCTCCAGCCCTCAGCAACTTATCATTTAATGGTGCTAATCACAGATGATCAAGTTCATAAAGTTCACAAAATCCTTTAAGAATTTAACCACTAAAATTATTTGGATATATAGTAAATAATAAAAGCATCATTATCTCTGTATTCACATGAACAACATTTAGGCATATATTAGTAAATGCAAATAATACTAATTCAAGTATTAATTACCCACAACAGTACCACAGACAAAAAGGAAGAGAAAGATCATGTTTCATTTGATTTATAGTTGAAAATATATCCATTATTCAAAAGCATTTTTGCACACTTGGACAAAACATATTTATGATACTGAGAGGAAATTTCCCATGTGCCTATTATGTCAATACAGGGATATAAAGCTCAGTTTCTTCAATGACAGGACATAAATTATAGTGCATAAATGGTATCTTGATATGTTTTTTAATGGTTTATGTTGTTGTCAGTTTTATAATGTCTTAAGTATACTCAAAATACAAAATATTAACTATAAATGTCATATAAACCAATGCAACCTCTGGTTTAAGCTTTAGAAATGAGACCAATCATGAAACTGGCTCATGGGTTGAGGAACATCAAGGCTATAGTTCAGGATTTATATGTATAAATGAGTTTTTTAAAATCCATTTAGTCCTTATATAGATGAAGTAGGTAATAGCAATTAATACATAGAAACAGGATATTTTGTGACTGCCTGTGAAAGACTGAGTCACTTTGTCCCAGATAAGGACAGGGAGTCACATTATTGGAAATCATTGTATATTTTTGAAGCCCAGTTAATTTCACACAATTAAATTACAGAAATTACACTAATCTTAGAGAATGATTGAGTAATGCACATGCATTATTAAAAACCTTTTCAAAAGTATTTTAGCTATTAATATTCATGTGTGGCCCATTTTCATTCTTTCTTTTTTAATATGGATGAGGGGATCCAAACTGCTGTCCCCGTGCTTATATAGTATCCTATATCTTCTGAGCCATCTCTTTAGTCCCTGCTGATACTTCCTCCATCAAATTTTCTGTGTAGGGTTTCTGACTATGAATGATGGATCGATCTATCTATCTATCTATCTATCTATCTATCTATCTATCTATCATCTATCTTCTGCCAATATCTATCAGTCTAAATCTATCACTTGTTATCCATTTATTTATCTTTGCATATTTACATTGATCTATTTCTTGAATTTAGAACAGAAATCTATGTCTTTGGTTACACTATGCTGTGTAAATTATTCTATGCATTGTAACTTTTGAAATTAGATTGTCTGAGTATGCAAAGCATGATCTTGATCTTTAAAATATGTATTGACTATTCTGTTCTTTTTCTTTTCATGTACATTTAGAATCAGGTCATTTATTCCTGTAAATTTTGGAGGAAGAAAAACGGACAAGTTACCATTTTCCACGTTTTGATATCAACATTTTTGCTACTTTTATATGAATTTCTTTTACTTCTTTCTGTTTTAATATCTTATTTATTATTTTTATTTTATGTGAATGAATGTCTTGCCTTTATGTGTATTACTGCACCCATGTTGTGCAATGATGATGGAGGTCAGAAGAATGTGCTGGATTCCCTGGACTTTTAGAGAATTGTTAGCGGCCTTGTGGGTGCTGGGATTCAAATCTGGGTCCTCTGCATGAGCGTTCAGGGGGGCTTTTAACCACTGAGCCCTCTTTCACTTCTTTAATCAATTTTTATATGTTTATTTTTAGTTATTAAATATATTTTGATGATTTTATGCTAAAAATTCATCATCATGTTTCTAGTGTTCATAAATATAGATGAGTTTTGTTCTATCTTAAGTCTTTGGTAGGACTACAGACATGCTCTATTGTTTTTACTAAGTTTATAATTTGCAAGATAACACTTATATATTCTTTGAATAAGAAAAAATTTATTTCTTCCTCTATAAACTGTATGTAATTGCACATGAACTTCTTTGACTACACTGTGTAAGAGAGTCCAGTTCAATGTTGGATAAGAATGCTGAGAATACACAGTCTTTCTTTTTCCTAAACTTCAGGATAATAAAATTACTTTCATGCATAGCAGTAATATGAAATGTAATTCAGACTGGAGTTGCAGAGATTCTGTCTATTTGAATATGTTTCCCTCAGTTCCTAGTTTACTTTACCCTCTGTTCTTCCTTCTATGTGTCAAGCAAATAGCTATTTGCATCCATTTTTTTGGCTAGTGCTCCTGTGAGTTCAGTTATTTAATGGATCAAGATAGGC
This sequence comes from Eospalax fontanierii, assembly GCA_035773235.1. Lineage (NCBI taxonomy): Eukaryota > Metazoa > Chordata > Mammalia > Rodentia > Spalacidae > Eospalax > Eospalax fontanierii. Next base: position 37,844,944 of record CM069527.1, read on the forward strand.
ATGTACTTTGTCTCACTGGTACAGTTTGAATGGCATTTTTCCAGATTTCCACTTTCCATGTGAATGCAGAATGTAGTTCTTGTCCACATTAATGATGAATGAACTGGCAAACTCTGTCCTTTCTACATTTTGTAATGCTCACACAGCATTTGCTCATACCAATATTAAATAAATTTATCCAACCATCGTATTTGGTAACCCAAAATCTTGAGATTATTGGGCTACATATTCACAATATATCTCCCACATGAAAATTCACATGAAATTCACCAATATAGAGTCTCCCTTAAATTTCAGCACACAATTCATTTTTTCCCGGGAATTTCCATTTTACTTCCAAAATTTGAATATGAAAAGTGCTGCCTTAACACTATAACACAGTTTCTCTATACTTTTAACTTGAATAATCTTCACTGGTTGACAATGGAAATGGAAAAATCATGATTATTTTGTCCAACATTTCTTAACAATGTTCATTGTAGACAAAAGCTGGAGGCAACCCAATTCTCCTCTGTAGCTAGCATATCCACACAAAAGGCCATTATTCCGCCATGAAATGAATGAAATAAAAGCTACACCATGGATAAACTTCAGAAATATATATATTTTTTGGAAAAACCCCTGGCATAAACATTGTACATTGTATGAATTAACTCATGTGTATCAAGAATAGGCACAAATTTGGGGACAGAAAGAAGCACACTAGAATCTCTATATTGTGTGTATTTAAAGTACAATATAATAAACACACATGACTAAATTATATATATATATATATATATATGTAAATATACTAAGATTCAATTTCTTACTGGAGCTTTATTTGTCCTATATTTCTACTTTATGTAAACATGTTTTGAATGGTCTTTTGTTATAAGCTAATTTGGACTGACTTTTAGGGTCTATCATCTCTGTATTAAAAATATAAAAGATAAGCCAAGCATTTCACTGGTTTTTAATCACACAAAAGCAAAGGCAGAGCTAAACAGATCTCTGTGAGTCCAAGGCCAGCATGGACTGTGTAATGAATTAAAAAAGAAGGAAGGAGAAAGAGAGAAAAAGAAAGAAAGAGAGAGAAAGAGAAAGAAAATCCTGGAGGGAAAGTACACAGAAATTGAACTTTGGTTAATAAACAAACTAATTTTCTTAAGTGTAAGGAATCCTTTCACTTTACCACTTTACCATTATACCACTGCAGATTAGTCGTATAATAATTTTCTAGGGTGCTCATAGACATGGGATCAACTTCCAGCACCTCCACAACAAAACCAAATAAATGTAAAATCCGTACTTTAAAAACAGAAATGCTCATTCAGATTTCATTACATAATTTTGTAAAGCACATTATAATCTTTCTGTGAATATTTCCAAAATATATGAATATTGCTATAGTGTAATAACATCTGTGTATTTAGAAATACATAGTTTGTTTCTACATATTTCCTTTTTCTCTAAAGAATGGAGCCATGAACAGTATTACAAGACCATTGTCCTGATCAACACAGGGAGGTTCATGTTTAATATAAACCAATTACAGAAAAATCATGGACACACATCTTAATATAAACATCTCTCCTCTCAGAATTAGTGTAACCATTTCACTAATGCTTTACTATTACTATTTTCTAACCACTGATAATAAACAATTTTTGAGCAGGAGAGAAGGATCTTCCTGTAGTCCAGCTGGCCTGGAACTTGAGAAGGATGGCCTCTCTCAAAAAGATCCTCCTGCCTCTGCCTTTCCAATACTGGGATTGATAGTGTGGGCCACCATGCCTAACCCTATATAACACAATTTCGCATTTCTGATTGAAAGAACTTTCTATTACTCATGATAAAAGATCAGGAAAGACTATTTCTTGACATTAGTCATGTAAAAACTTGACCTTTCTTTTCTGAGTTAAATTTCTACTTGATTGTGGCATTTTCAAATTGATTTCTCAGAAGTTAATTGATTTGATGAAGACTCAAATTAATTTTGATATATTGGAGGCATTTAGAAAAAATGTTTTGCCTTTCTTAGACATTTTTCTTTTAAACATAGTTAGGAATGTATTTCAAAATGATCAAATGATACATAAAAACTGGTACTGAGATAACATCATCAGATACTAATCTTGTCCTTTTACATCCATAAATTAATAGTAAAATAATGACCATTAAACACATATCATGAAAAGTGTAGTCTGAGGTCTGTGGTCTGTCTTTGAGAAGATTATACATGGATAGCTCTGCACAGTGAACTGAAGAAAAGGGAGAGGTGTGTGAGTAGCAGAGTCTGTGTTGGAAGAACTGTCGGGAGATTTTTCTTTTCACTTTAGTTGAAGACTGGGGACAAAAATCTAAACAAAAACCAAAAGTTTACAATTGCTTCATTTACTATAATTTATATGACTAAGTGGCCAATTCTAGACACTTTGAGACAGATGCACTATGCGGCAAAATGTCCTTGCTGCATATTTAAACTATGGAACACGCTTACCCTTTATGCAGTAGTTTCAGTGATTGTTAAATGTAAGCCAGTTTAACCTTCCTTATATTATTTGCCCACTAGTGGAGAATGAAGTCAGCTCCTATTGAGGAGGGACTTCTTTTCTTAGCCTAGAGAAAGTCCTTCCAAATATGTGTGTGAAAATTTGAAATTTAAGATATGTTGCTGGTGTTAAAGCTCAAACGTTTAAATAAAAATAATCTTGGCTGTGTTATTTTTCTTTTATTAAGCAAAAATTTCCCTCTTGTAATCAAAACTGATTTATTTATTTGTCATATATTCTTGCTTTTAATGAATAAAAGAAATGTTCATAGAATAAAAGTTTTCTATTCAAGTCAATACAAATCTAGAACTCTTGAGGAATTTAACTAGAAAAATAACATAATTTAAAATGTGATTTTGTTGTACTAAATTATATATATATATATATATATATATATATATATATATATATTATACACACACATTGTATAATCATCTTGGGTTATAGAGTAAGGCATATCACAAAGGAAAACAAAACCAAATAAACAATTTCCCAGAAAGTATGTAAAAAGAGAAATTAAGAAAACATTAAATTTTTATCAACTAGGAAGAATGCTAGTAAGGAAAGAATTATAAAAGCATATAAAACAAAGGAAGAAAATCTACTAAATTGTGTAAAAATATCTGTGACCTCAAAATTATCAAATCAATGAAAACTATGTTGTGTGACACTATTTCTGGGGAGAAGTGAGCAAATATCTACAACCCAATTCCCACGTAGGGAACCATTGAGTCTCAAGGAAGTTACAGGAGCATGGGGTTGCTTCCAGATGCACACACGACTCAAAGACAGATGCACCACTGACTCCACCCCAGCATGGGCAGCAGCTCAAAACAATGGGAATCTGGAGCTCACTGCAAAACCTTCTGACCACTAAAGAGGTTGGAGAATGTTGTCTCCAGTTGCCTCTTCCAGGCAGCCCCATGGATCTTCTGCTTCTTCTAAGCATCTGACTTGATGTGTCTCTCAGCAATCCATAGGGCTTATATAAGTTTGGTGAAATGGGAGCCTAATGAGTCTTGTCAATTTCAAAGACTTCTTTAAGTTATTGAGTTATTTCCTGAATTTAATAACCTTTTCCAGAAGGATTGAAGATGGAATGCTTCACCTCTCCTTAGAACAGCCTGTTGCTTATCTCCCCACAGAACACCCTGCTGTTTACCTCCTTTATAACTTCCTATTACTTCCCAAGCATTTCTGAAAGATAGAAGATTTTATCTTGGAGGAAATTGCTATACAACAATTACTTGGGTATTTAGACAGTTACACTCTGAACCCACTGTCAGTAATTCAAGTACATACAAGAACAGATTGCAGATATGATACTCTATCATAAAAAGTGTGAAAATTTCAGTCATACATAGTTAAATAATAATTATTGAAATTTATTTATTATGTTAAAGTTATTTATTACAAGTACTTAAAAAAAGCTAATTTGTACTTGCAGGATAATGCTCACCCTCAAATATGGATGTCATGAAACTAAATTTTTAATATGTTAATAAAGTTTTCCCTCCAAATGGAGATGCCAGCTAGAAAAGAGAACACCTGAAGGGTCAGGAAGCAGGTTTAATTAATCTGCACCAGGATGAAGCTTAATAAAGAAACCTGCTTCTTGAATCTCCTGGTTTCCTAATAGTTGTCCCGTGACATGATGGAAGTTAATTTAATAATAATTGCAATACAGGGTACTTAAAATACAGAAGCTCCAATAGATTCTTTTAGTATATGTCCAATCAGCTGGAGCAACTTCTACCAAATCTATGACAAAAAATAATATTATTGCTAGGAAACTCTCTGTTAGTTCTTTGTCTAACTCTGCTCTGAGATGTATTACTTCTATGAAAGCCACTTCTATGAAAGAACCACAGCTGGAGTGATGAATTTATATGGTCCTACAGTGAGAATTTGGGAATGTTATCCATGATTCCATGATTAATCCCTGTCACAAGGGAGGGGGTGATGGAGCTAAGTAGAGTATTTAAGGGAAATATGGATTTTAATCCTGTTTTTCTCCCTCTGTCTCTGTCAGAAATTTCAGCTGACCAGTTTGTGATTAGAAGGCTTACAAAAACTTCTATGAAACTTCCTCAATTCTGTTTGTCTCAGGATGCAGACCTCTGCAATGATTTTCAGAGACATGATTTTTAACAATTGTTTTCTTTATAAATTTATAATAATTTACCTAATTTGAGACTGTTTATAAGTTTCCTTCTCATTGTAACTCACTGCCTGCGGTGACCTCAATTCAAGGTCCAGCCAGACTTTGAGATTAAGTCCTTGGAACCAGACTGCCTTTCTATTCATGATTCATAGCTCTTAATAAATAGGAAGTTTTAAAAATATGTTTTGATAAAATATTCTCTTGATAAATAGTTCTTCAGCATTCTATGGATGCTATGGTAAATAGAATTTCTTTCTTACTAATAAATTAGCCTTGTATTTTACAAGGTGTCCAATAAATTCACTACTCTCTCTCTGTGTTTAATATATATGTATAGAATAAAAATTTTATATTTATATATAATTTTTTGGTGTTTTGAGACAAAGTCTCCCTGTAACCCCAGTAGACCTGGAATTCCCTTGTAGACCAGGCTGTCCTTATCTCATATAGATCTGCTTCTCTCTGCCTCTGGTAAGAAGTGTTAAATATTAGTTATTGTCAAATATCTTTTCTTCAAAACATTTTATAAGGAATTCTAATATTCTAAACACCCCTCCCCACACTATAAAAACTTTTGACTTAAGACAAGGAATTCTATTCTATTGATCAGCTCCTCTCCACCCGACAAAAACTTTTGATTTATGACAGACTTCTAATTTTCTGCTCATCCCCAACACCCACCATATGAAATTTCTGTTTACTAAAAAAAGGAAAACAGTCCTGGTGAGTGCTAGGAATTGATGGTCCAGGAGTGGAGGGTGACTGCTAAGCCCTTCTTTCTCCTTGGTCACCCCTCCAACCACCCACCTTCATTCCCCTTTACCTCCTTTGACACAATTCTTAGCTAACTGGGAAAGACTATGAGGTCGGATACCAGCCAATGGGGATGACAGAGTATTATTGTGTCTTGCTATATACCCCATTTCTCCACGTGCTTGCCTCTTAGTAGTGCATCCTTCTGATCTTCAAAAGTAAAGGTTTCCCTTGTGCAGACCCTTTAATTGGAGTGGTGGTGTTCTATTCTTTTGCCACTCTGAACATACTTCTTACTCCTGAGTGCTGGGATTAAAGGCGTGTGCCACCATGCCAAGCTCTCTTTTTAAATGAGATCTTGAGTGCTCTAAAACAGAAAGGGAGGGGAAAAAAGAAGAGAGAAAGAGAGATAGAGCATGCATGTGAGAGAGATTGTCCTATAGTCAAATCAAAGAAAAATGTCTGACACATACATAATAAGCACAGATTTAAATAATTTAAATGGTTACCATCGAATAAAACCCAAAATATCTGTACAATAGTCTATGTATTTAGTGATAGGCATGGATAAAATATTGATACATATTACATGTTAGGTAGTATGTCTTGCAATAAGGTTTAAACTCAAAATATTATGCTGCTTTGGAAGGGTAAGTATAATTTCAGTTTCTGAGATGGACTGCAAATTCAGGTTCTTCTTAAGCTCTAGAGTGAGTTCCAGGCTACCCTGAGCAATTTAGTGAGACTTTTTCTCAAAATTAAAAGAGGACTAAGGATATAGCTTGCCTAGCATCTTGAAGACATATGTGCAATCCCTGGAACTCACTCCTCAATATTTTGAACAAAGTAAGTAAAATGCAAAAGATAGCGTATGATGTGAGTCCATTAGAACAAGTCTTTTTTCAAAGGCAAAAAAGAGCATTACATTGATCCTGCAGGCCTCAGAGTGTATGAAAGAAGTGACTACAACCATCTGAGATAGTTGTGCAACTTCATATATTCACTAAAATCATTGACTTCTTCACTTGCAGTGAATGAACCTTATAGTCATAAATAAAGACACTAGAAATGTGATAAAGCTTAATGAAAGCTGCCATTTATCAGACAATTCAAATAATACCATAAATTTGACTCCTAAATTCTTAGAGTACCCTTCTTGCCTTCAAAATGAAAAATTATCATGCAGATTTTTAAGTTTTAATTATTGTAGAACAAAAAGAAGACTATCAAATTTTATGTCTATTATCTGATTTGGATTATTATTTATTTTTATTTCTGTGTTTGTGGTTTGTGTGGGTGAGAATTTGGATGTGTATACAGATGCCCACAGAAGTCGGAAATGATTATAGAATCTCCTGGAATTTTAGTTACAGGCAATTGTGAGATGTCTGAGAAGGGTTCTGGGAACCAAGCTCTTGTCCTCTATAAGCAGTGTAATTCTCTTTAACCATTGCACCATCTGTTCAGTTTAGGATTACTGTATTTTTATATTTATTTATTTGTGTCTGTGTGTATGTGTAGGTTTGTGGGCACATACATGTTACCATGCATATGTGGGGAGTGAGAGGACTACTTGTGGGAGTCAGTTCTGTCTTTCCACCATGTAGATTTTGAATCTAACTTAGTTCATCAGTGTAGCAGGCAAGCACTTGGACCTGCTGCGCCCTCTCACCAGCCCATTGATATGGATTATTTTAAAGAGTTTTTATGTTAAAATAACCAGGAAGAATGTTCCATAATTTAAAAAATATATTAGTCATACTCAGAGCTTTTTAAACTTATTTTGAGACAGAGGCTGTTTACATTAACCAGGTTGTTTCTTAATTTGCAAGCTTCCTAAGTAGCTAGTATTACAATTGCCCACCAGAATGTTGAGCTGAGGATGCATCTTTCTATGGCAGCTTTTTTACACATTTTAAAAAATTTTTTAATTAATTTTTAAATTAATGGGTGCTGGTCTTATTAAAATTTCTCTTCATCTTTAGTAAATATGTGTTTTCTAAACTTTATTGTATTAACCTAGTGTGTAAAATGGATTTCCTAAAACTAATTTGCTGAGGGAAAATTCTAAATAAGGGATGTATTGGGTAAGATCTGTTGTAGTTTCTACCTTATGACTTGCTTCATGTAACTCATACCATAACAAGAGGTGAATATAGAACAAGTAAATGAGCCAAAACTTTCAACCATTTTGGATTTTGATTACTATCCTCAGGTTTTTCTAGAGTGTTTGACTATCTTCTTTATCTGTAAGGTCTTCTGATAGTACTTAAATTTTGTCTATAACCAATTTGAATATATAAGAATATTATCCCAAATGTTGTAACAATTTTGTGAGCATAAAATTCTCTTCATGGCCTGTCACTACACTAGAGATATTGTCCAATGAATTTTGGGCTAAGACTCAGAAATTAATATTTGTCAAGCTCGCAAGGAATTCTTACAAAAATTGTCCAATATTGTATTTCAAACGTCCCTTGTTTATTACAAACTGTCATTTATAAATATAAATATCTCTATATTACATAGAGATATTTTGGATTTTACCCTCCCCCCCAAGTCTTATTCTAAATTTGTCTAATAGTTCTAGTTGGGTTAAACAAATTAATTAAAGTAGAATGTAGAATAATACTATTAGATTATAAGAGAATATTATATTTTCATCAGCGTAAAGCAAAATGGGGTAGCTCTTTATGAAAAGTCAATTATGGATGAATCTATTGTATTTCTGCATATCCTGGTAGCCGAGGCACGGAGGACTTACATTTTAAGTGCTCTTTACAAGGATTAGAAATATCAATGAGAGATAAAGGTAGTGCCTCCATTTGAAAAGGATGACATTTTTCATTGTGTCATAAAATGAAGAGCATTAATTCAAAATCAACTTACCCATCTGTGGCAAAAGGTATGTTTTCAGATGACTACGAAAGATTTAGGTTGCCTAAACTCAGGCTTCTTCTCTTGTAGCACTGCCCACAGCAGGTGCAGACTTTACCTGATTACCAGATCATCATGTCCTTTTGTGGGGATTAAAACATAAAAAAGCACAGGCAAATCTTGGTATTTTTATGAGTGTTACTTCTGCAGATAATAAAGTGTCCTTTGTCTCCGAGCTGGGAATATCATGTGTTTTTCTATTATTCATGGAATTATGACAGAATTGCTTGTTAGTTTCTGAATATTGTGAAATCTCATATGCATCATTTTCTTAATATTACCTGTAATTTATATTTTTATACTTGAGAAGATATTCTATATTTATAGAAAAGTTCAGATAACTTCTATGAACATAATAAATAAAAAAAATTAGTACGTCCTCTAAAAGTGACAAGACATGTAATTAAATGATCTTATAGAGCACACAGCTGATGAAAAATGTAATGTGTAAATTTTACACCACAATTATCAAAAGTGGCCAGTATATCAATAGAATACAATTACAGGATCAAGAGCAGATTTCTTTTTAACAGAAGTTGAGCATGCTGAAAGGTTAATACAGTTCACATATACTCAGATAAAACATCTACCTTTTCTTTCTACTTGGAAAATTAGGGGAATAAAAATTTCATAAATGTTATTCTACATATGAAATATTAGTTATTTTTTTCTACAGAGCCTCATTGCTGTATTGTGCCTCTGACAACCTCCCTTTAATTTGATAAATGTGTTTGTGTTCAATGCAAAATAGTTCAAATAACCTGAAATGCCTTATCCTCTTGATGCAGTCTGAATTTACAGACACTTCTAAGGAATATACTGCTGGAGGCTGGGAACATTATGAATATTTCAGTGGAGCTGAAGCTGTCAAAATATAGAGTGGAATGCCTGTCGGATATGTAGAATAAATGAATGGAACTATGACAATTGAAAATTATAATGCATCCTTCTAAACAGATTTATTCTGTTTCAGAGAACATACTAAGGAACCAAAGTAGCAGAACTGCAATAAGTTTGGGAATTAATGGTGAATTGAAGTTAGGAAATGAATTCAATAACAGTGAAGAGAGCTATAATTAAGTTGAAAATATAATTACTCAGTACTCATTATTATATCATAATTTATGATCTGGTAGAAAAGTATAGGTCCACTTGAAATTCATGTTCTATAGAAGATTTCGCCTTACGACTAAGCAGAAAATGCAGGAAATATTGTATGTGATGAAACTTCCTAGAGATAGACATTTGTTTCTGCTTTCAAAATTTATTTAGCACCTACTTTTTGTCAGCTACTGAGGAATTCAGGTACAATTTTTAGCATTAGAGTTGTGCAGATCAATAGGATATCAGAATGTAAGTCTATAAGCTGGATCTAAAGGATAGTAAGTTAAGGCTTAAGCATTTCTGATGTGATACATACTAGGTATGTTAAGCTTAGATGGCTAAGATGTCACATAGGCCTGGAACTAATGCAGACATGATCACGACATCTTCTGGACTGAGCTCTAAAGGCACAGAGACCATGTGCTTGCAACTATTTCACACTAGTGGACAAAGGCAAAACTCTTAGAAAAATAAAGGGAAAAAAGGAAAAAAAAATCCCATATGTTTAATAATTACTAATAGTTAATTGTGGCCACACAAATCAGTGATAGAAAAATGACAACAAATTAAGCATTGGTCCAAACCTTATCTCTGAGGCTGGCCAAGTTACTTAGAGATTTCTTGTATCCTCATATACTTATTTGAAAAGATGGTTTAACTAAATTGGTTATTTAACCTTTTCTCATTCAAACTCCAATTATTTATGATTCTATGAGTTCAAGAATGTTTGCTTAAAATCAACTATGGCCTTGCTACTGTCCATAAAGTGCTGGAATCCATAAGATACCATTAATGTTTTATTATCTAGGAAGCCACAAAACTTCCATATAAATACAAAACCACTATAAATAATTTTATCAGTTTTCTGATATCTGGGCTTATTAACAGAAACTGAGCCCTCTAAACCTTTAAGTTCCCTCATCCTACTCTGCCTACCAAAAACAACCTATTCCACAACCTATATTATCATAATTTTGCTATATAATATGAAAAATTATTTCACATTTAACAATTGCACATGTGAATTATATAAAGCAAATTCTTATTCCAGCTGTGTCTTGGAAGAAATTTCTGGAGTGATCTAGGGTTTAATGCATATGGAGTATTACTAATGGTAGACTGAGTCACAACAACACCTGGTGGAAAGGGTCAGAACCTTTCACATATTAATTGAACTTTTGAGAGTCTTTCAATAGTCTAAGCATAACATGAACACATACTCCATTATATACAGCCAATCCCTGGTGCATGTAACATTATGACACGTGAGGACATAATGCTGTTGGTTTGAAAGAAACAGGAAATGGATTACAACAACCAAAATAGAAGGCTTGGTTATGTTATATCTGTTCCTTAGCAGCCATGTCTCTAAGAAGTTAACTTTAGATCCGTTTCTCTCTATGTTCTTTTAGAATATAAAGGCATTTTGTTGAATAGTCAAATTAAAACACAGTTGAATTTTCTTCAAGAATTCTACAAAAAAATTTAAAGAATAATTTTTATTTTCAGATAAAAATATAAATTTTATTCTGTAATTACCAAAAAAGAGAGTTTCTGTGTGGGACTGTGGCTGAGGGTCTTCTGTATAGTTTCTTCAATCCGTGAACTTCCTTCCGAATGGAAGATGTCTCTTGAGAGCACTTAACCGTTGGAATCTGCCAGATTCTCATCAGAGTGAAATAAAAGAATTGGAGTAATAACTTTAATAAGGAATAGACACTGCCTATGCTAGGGCGGAGAAGCTATTTTATATGGTTTGGGCCGACAGTGGCACAGCCTCGATCTCACACACAGAAGAATCTCAGGCAATGCGGACTATTAACATTTCTTTGAGTGTTGGGGGAGAGTTGTCCATGGGGTTACAGAGGCTGGGGGGCATTAAAGAGATGTTCACAAAGCCCCTCCAACCCCAAGGCTGGACCTTTTCCACAGCGTAGCTGCCTATTTGTCACCCAGAGGTGCTCTTCCATGGTGCAGCTTTTCAGGAGTGATCTGCATTGCGGGTGTGACTGGTGGAAATCCTCAGTGTTATAGCTGCCCATGCATTACCCAGCGGCTCTCTCTGAGGGATTGAGGGATACCTGCCTTTGAGTCACCACTCTTTTGGTAAGCTTAATAACCTCAATGGTTCATCAAGCTGGACTTATATGGAATCCTTTCTTTGGCTCTCTCTCTCTCTCTCTCTTTGTGTGCAGTGAACAGATATTTCCTTATTTTTCCTCAGGAAAGGTCATGGGATATATACTTATATACTTGTTAGGCATTTAAGTATAAAAAAGTGGTAAGAAGCAGAGAGACGATGGGGACACCGTCTAAGAACATATAGAAAATTTTGTCCAGGAACATATGGAAGATCTTGTCTAAGAACATTTAGAAAATCTTGAAGGCCGTGTGGGCCTGTTAGGGGAGAATATTTGAAGGGAAAAGGAATAATTGGATACCTGAAAGGGCTGTGCCAATGGACAAATAGCTAGACCTTTTCAGCTGTTGAATTTTAAGCTGATATAAATGAAAATTGTGAAATTTATTATCATAACTGCATCTTGTATCTTCCAAGAGAACATGTGTGCCATCATACTGAGGACAGCCTCTTCTTACAAGATTTGTTTGACATATACACTGAAGATAGAAATATTTACAGTGATATGACAAAAAGCATTTGGAAATTTTCCAAATGTATTACAAGGTCCTATGAATTCAGCAAATTCCTACAAATTGGCAATCTGAGGAGCACTCCATCCCTGACTTTGTCGAGATACTTACTTATGCTCTCAATATCTATGCCCAATATCTAACAGGATTTTCTTCCTTCTAATTCCTTATTTATAAACTGACTCAATTCTCTTTTTTCTGTTTCTTGCAATTTTGCCTAGCGAAGTTGAAAAGAATCCTTATTCCTTTAATTTTATTTTTCCTTTACTTTTCTAGGCATTAAAAAATCCATCCCCATGTGACAATGCAACAAATCTTGCTACTAACCCCAGGAAACTCATTTGCAGTAGAGGGTTTAGACATCCTCTCCTGTTCTCTGTAGCTTCAGCAACACCCATCATGATAATCATAAATGGTCCACAAGCTGTTTACATAAAATGTTGTCTTCAACATTACATATCGCATAGCATACTATTAGAGTGACAATTTCTGGCAACATATTTTGATCTCCAGGGAATAAAGTCCTGGAAGGCTTGTAAAGAACTGTAATTCTTGATACCTAGATATGCATCATACTTTGGTTTATAGAAGCTATGCCCTAAACCTACATTGTGTTTGGCTTCCAATGAAAATTATACCTAAACAAGAGAACACATGTTTGGGCTCTCTACAGTAGCATAACTTCAGAAGGAAGTCTTTCTAGCTCTTATTTCAGTCTTGTTTCCTAAATTTATGTACTGAAAGGGATCAGCCAAACTTTGACTTCTTTATTTCTTGAGGAATACCTTGTGTAAACTAAAAGGCCATTATACAAATATGAACAGCCAGGCTGAACAGCCCATTGTTTTCTATCACTTAGCTGGGGTGCCACTCACAAATGATAGCTTTAGGACAGTCACTGAAACTGCAAGCAATCACCTTAGCACTAGATTCCTTGTGAAATAATGAGGGGCAATGGGATATTTTCTGCCCTTTATTACCATTGCCATTTGTTTTTCTGCCTGAACTGGACAACAGAAACTATAACATTTCACCTCATGTTCTTCCTTCAGGGGATGAAATGTAGAAGGCCTTGCTTCATAGATCTGAAAAGCATAAATCTAGCATATGTATGTCTCTGCACATATTAAAATTCCAGTGTAAGTCCTTGTCAAGGCACCCCTTATTCCTTTTAGACTTTAGACATTATTGATTGTAACCAGCACATGCAAAATTCATGTTGGACCTTTTAACAGGACACTCAGTTGAACTCAGACTCTCTCATTAGACCAAGAGTACAAGCCTCATAGAGCACAATGATAGCTTACCTTAAAAAGTTGAAATGGAAATAAATCAAGTATGGCCCATTTCACTTCTCAATGTATTATCAAAGCACCAGACTTCAGTTTTGACGATTGACTTCTGGTAGCTTTCTAGTTCCATGAATCTTTCCCCCTTCTACCCTATACCTGGGTGCTTTCCTATTTTGGTGTTGGTAGGAAACAGAAATGTTGCCTTTGTGAGAAAACTCAATCCAACCACATCATTTAAGCCACTGCTCCCTGGGTGCTCTGTTTAGCAATTGACCTCGTCTATTATTTTTGGACTTGTTTGGGATCCTGCTCTGTGCTTTCTTCTGAAGTTCTCCTTGTGTAGAAATGGTATATTGTATGTGAACGTGGTGGAGGCAGGGTGTTATCAGGGTGAACAAGTGAATCAGCTTCTATCTGTGAAATATTCACACTAGTGCACCTGTAATTTCAGCCTCCTTTTTAGTAAGATTGTTTCACAGGGTTGTTTTTGTAATAAAATAAATGTGTAACTTTGAGACTGCTGCATTGCTTCACAGTTTACTTGCCCTGCTGCACAGTTGTGGACCATGGTTTACTGTTGGCTTAACTCAACATAACACTTAGGAACAATGCCAGATATACATTACACTGTAGGCAGTGATAAATGAACATTAAAAGTGAAGTTAGAGATTTGTCTGTTATCTGTGAGACCAGAAAGGGTAAATTGTCTTAACACACAAAGGGTTGGAGTTCATTGACTTCTAGACACACACCCAGGTAATTGCTTAAAATATTCTCTCCTTATTATATGCTTAGACCAATCTGCAAGTTGTTCCACATATCTCCGTAATATGAATACAGTCATCTATCTACTGTATTATGAGAAATTTTGTAAGGGCTTTGTGCTGACAGTCTCTCTGTTTGAATTTCCCTTCTCTGTCCATAATTCAAAATCAGAATAGCATTGTTGCTTTGGGAAATAAAAAGCATCATGTGGTAGCTTAGATCTAGTGTTTAGCTTTGAAACCTTGGTGGTGTTTTTGTGTATAAAAGAATATAGGTTATATTTATGATATAATATTTTAAATAGTACACATTTAAATATACAAGTATTTATCTGAGATAAACATATATACAAAATAAAATTTCCTCACTTCAGTCACCAAAGTTGTATTTATCATCCTTATTAATGCTACTATTGTCATTTTTTTAAATTTTGAACTAATCACTAACCAAATAATGGCAATAAAATTTTATTTGATTAGCTCCTAGAAGGGCCTTGAGTGAATGGGGGTCTGGCTTTATCCAGCTAAGCTGGGGGAGTCATTAAGGAAACTGTTGATTAGATAACAGACCCACAGTAGATGTGATTCAACAGAAGATGCATGGTAACCTATGTAGGAGCAGGGAGGCAGTGTCGTGCAAAGCCAAAGGGGTTCAGATAGATAAAAGTGTCTAAGAAAATGATTTTCATCACCTATAGTTTAATTTAGATTATAGTGTTTATCTCTGTATCCAGGTTTGTTTTTTATAACTTCACAAATATTTAAAAGTATTATTACTATCTTTTAAACTCTCAGTTTACAAGAAGTTAAATGATACTTAACCTGGGTATTGTATTTAAAACACTAACTTTGTGGCTAGCAGTATTGCATTGTCTGATTTAAGGAGCAGTACCTTTCCTCTTTATCATTCTTTCCTGCTGACAAAAATCCACAAGAAAACTGACAAAGAACAGCAAAAACTTTAAAATTTTTGCTTGTATACCGGAAATAGTGTGTATATGGTTTCCGTGTGAATATGGGAAATAGTCATTTAATTTAGAAATATTCAAATTTTGAACACTATACTTTCTCATATTGTTCCTTCATCTGCAAAGGGCATTGCCAAATCAGCCTGTAATTATGACACTGGAAAGGACAGGATGACAGTGCCTAGAACTGAAACAGGGTCTCATGTGTGGATACTCAGGAAATCTACCACTGAGTTACATCCGTAGTACATAAAGGTTCAGTATTCCTGTTTTACTCCTAGAAAACCCAAGTTCCACAGTTTAAGAAACATGCTATGTCATTTAGGGAAGCAAGATATCAAAATGCAGCCTGGGGTGTACTGTGTAACTGTACATGGAGGCAGATATTACTCTGCTTGTCTGGGCACAAGTAAGAAGACATTGGTTTCACATAGGAATCCAGAATAATGAATTTCCTCCTAGCTTGTTATGTGACTGAATTATTTAGTACATATTGCTCTGCTATAGTACCTCATATCATGCAGGACAATAGACTTAAAGTCAATGAAGTTGATTAAGCTGGAGAACACATTCCCATTTCCATACATGAAGATTATTTCTGGAAATGAAACCATATCTTTATGTGAACTCCTTGTTGTTAAAAACAAAATGATTTATGTTACTTCAAGAAAAGTCAGCTCACCACCAACAGAAAATTTCAGGAAGAATTCGAAAAAAGAAGCAAATAGTTCGGTAAGATTATGTAAACACAATCTGAATCTTAAAATGGCAAGTGATGGGATCATGTGCAAGTACAAGTATCTTTAACTTCTGAGCATCATGGAGAGGTCAGTGCCCTTGTTGTCTTTTAAAGAATAATGCCACATGGGAAGACAGATGAGAAAATGCAACCAAAGAAGTGATTTTTTTATGATAATATAACAAATAAATGAGCTACAAATAGGCAATCAGACTTAAAGTTGAATCTAAAAACCTAGTGTGACTACAGTTCGCTGCTGCACTTAGAATCCTACATGGGATGACTTCCTCCTTGTTTGTGCTAGTTTCAGTTTTATAGAAGAAGGGTTGTGGCTGATAGAAGGATGAACATTCGTGTGTAAAACCATTAATTTTAGCTCTACAGGAACAAAATGCCTGTTACTAAGCATTTTGATATGATATTATAGATGTAAACTTTGATATTAAATATCTAACTAAAACATTTAAAATTTGTATTTCTGATGGAAATATACAGAAAATAAAGACCAGGAAAGGAAATAAGGTTATCTTTTGTAGTTTTAAACTCTGTTTCCATTTCTATCTACTTTAAGCAAGTTAGTGTCCCAGGTTTATGCTAGCTTGAATAAAACATGTGCGCGTTTGCACGAGTAATCTATTCTCAATTTTTCCAATAGGTAGTGAAATGAGAATTTCTGAGGTCTACCCTTGAAATTATATATAGAGATATAAGGTTGCTCAGTCAATAGTTGAATTATGTACACAGCAGTGAACCATTTGTTTATGCCTATTTGTTAGAATGGAGAGTACCAAAATATGATTAAGGGAAATGACCAGGAACTCAATAAAAATATTCATTAAATAACATGTGAATAAAAGGAAAAGCACCTGGAATGATTTAACTTTTATTCTACATCCAAAATGGTCTAAAAATAAATTTTAAATCCTAAGGGTGGCACCTACCTATCAAGTAAGATTTCTTTGAAAGATATACAGTAAAAATTGTGAATTTTACATTTTTGAATAGTTACAAATAAACACATTATAAAAGTCACCAATCCAACCTTCTATCATCAGACTCTATGAAGTCTCACTGATATAATAACAATTTATGATGGCTACACATATGTGAAAGAAGAGCAGTGCAGGAAGAAGAGCAAGAAATTTATTAATAAAAATAACTTCACATCATATACAAATCATGTGGACTCTTGTTTGTGAATAGGAGCTCAGATTTTCCTCTAAGTGGTAAACTCCCAAATAGAGTCTTATTTCAGGCTGTTAAAAATGAAATGGAGAAACCAACAAGTACCTTCCAAATACTTTAGTTTGTCAATTGCTAAAATATATGTTGAATATTAGTGAGATATGTCTGAGGGGCTCAGAATCTGAGTTTAGACCAATTATACACAGTCCCAAACAATTTTGGAATCAGATGAAAATGTACAATAAGCACTCAGCTGTCTCAAGGATGGAAACTCAATGTTATTTCATGATTTCCATGAGGGAAATTTTACTAGCTTGGTATTCTGTGATGATCAGAATTTCAGTAAGTATAAAGGAACCTTTTTTTTTGAAATACAATCCCTTTGGTAATGCTAGGTTGATACATAAATAAAATTTGGCATTGGAATATCATTCAAAAATAATTTCCTTGAGATAACAGACTTCCATTCAGATAAGATACTGATTGATAAGGGTGCGATAATTTTCTAATTTTCAAAGAGTAACTAGATAATATATGAGGGAAGCCTGTGTCAAGAGCACAGTTCCATGAGACATCTGAAGAAATTGGTCATTCTCCTATTTCAAGTCCACTGTTGGCCTAAGTGTTAAGAGTCAGGCTGATTCTTATTCAGGCTAACTGTAATATGGCTTAGCCACGCCACTGTGTACATATCACAAAGCAAAATTTTAAGATATTGCCTCATGGGATTTGGAGGACTAAGAAACCCTAATTTTTTATGGCAAGTCAGAAGTCTGGAAATCAGAATGATGTTGATGTTTTAATCTTTATGCAGAATTTCTTCTCTAGGAAAACTGTCTTCATCATCCTAGGACAGATTCAGGATGCAAGCACTGCAGCAAATTCCCATGCTCATTGGCACGTGACAGTGAGTTTCTCACTCGCTCCTTCTCCACATTGTCTTGAAATCAGGATGATAACAGCGTATTCTATGTCAAGAGAAGGATCCTAATGTCCATGTGCTAATATACGAGAAATATTCAGAGAGGTACTTGGTACCGACCATGTGCTCAGTACGTATTAGTTATTTCAGTTAATAACACATTCATAATTCTCTACAGGAAAAGCTTTCCATTAGCAGAATTTTAGGAGTAGCATCTTTTGAGACATCTCACTTTATGAGCTTAAGAGTCAATATGAATGAGCTAGGAAAATTATAAACAAAAGTATGGAAACAGATACAGACTTGGCCTATGGTTTGACTCTAGTGTCCCTCCCTGTGTTTTAGAAAACAATTGCATCAGTGTGGTTTGTTTGTTTGTTCATTGAGAAAACAAATGATTTATATTGGGAACATAGCAAAACATATAAAATGTTTGCACATGAGCCATAGTTTATGTCTAAATTGCAGATGTTAGCCATTTCAGAAATTTATATTCATTTTGTTTTTAAACTATTTGTAGTCAATGTACACAACTACAGTTAATTAAAATGAAACTCAAACTAAAAGTAACTTTGTACTAAAAATGAAAATATTCATAAACCATGAGTCTTCAAAATTAAACCTTAGAATTCTCAACATAATTGTCTAATAGAAGATGAAAAATAAGGTAGAAATTCATCTGAAAATCAAACTCTTGTGGCTTGAAATAGTAGACATAATATGATTATGGTGACATTCTCTGATTGAAAAGTACTTTAAATATTAATGAGTGCATTTTTGTAAATTGAAATATGTTGATTGAAATTTTGGATAAGAAAGATTCTGCATGTCAAAGCAGTAAATAAAGGTTCAAAAGGTATATCATCACAGTAAAGTGCCTCAGAATTTTCAAAGCAAATAAAGAAAACACTTTTAGAAAGTCCTTTCCTACATCTATGTTTTGTAGGTTACCGGAAATGTTTTCTTCTAGCAGTTTCAGAGTTTCAGGTTTCACATTGAGGTCTTTGATCCATCTGGATTTGACTTTGTACAAGGTGAAAGATAAGGCTCCAGTTTCATTCCTGCACAGGTGGCTATTCAGTTTTGGCAGTACCATTAGCTGAAGAAACTCCTCCAGTGACTGTTCTTGGCCCTTTGTCAAATATCAGGTGGCTGAAATTCCATGTACTCATATTTGGGTCTTCAGTTGTGTTCCATGGCTGGTTTTTGTGCCAGTGCCATGCTGGTTTTTACAAATATAGCTCTGTAATATAGTTTGAAACCCAGTAAAGTAATCTCCGCATTGCTCTTTGTGCTCAGGGTTTCTTTGACTATCTGGAGTCTTTTCTGCTTCTATATGAATTTTAGGATTTTTTTTCTAATTCTGTGAAGAATGTCATGGGGATTTTGATTGACATTGCATTGAATCTATAAATGACTTTTAGTAGAGGTGTCATTTTCACACTATTAATTATTCCAGTCCATGAGCATGGAAGGTTATTCTATCTTCTGATGTCTTCCTCAGTCTTTCTTTAAAGATTTAAATGTTTCATTGTATATATTCTTAATGTATTTGGTTAGGTCAGTTGTTCAGGAATTAAGGTCAATAATCAATAAGTGGTACCTCATTAAAAAAC
The DNA here is from genome assembly GCA_035773235.1 of Eospalax fontanierii. Taxonomy (NCBI): domain Eukaryota; kingdom Metazoa; phylum Chordata; class Mammalia; order Rodentia; family Spalacidae; genus Eospalax; species Eospalax fontanierii. Next base: position 37,864,574 of record CM069527.1, read on the forward strand.
AGAAAACAAACAAACAAACCAAAACCTTCTGTACCGTAGAAGAGACAATTAAGGGAATGAAGAGAAAAACCACAGAGTGGGAGAAAATCTTCACCAGAGACACATCTAACAAAGGCTTAACATCCAGAATATACAAAGAGCTCAGAAAACAAAGAATTGAGACAAGTGACCCAATTCAAATATGGGTTATGGATCTGAACAGAAAGTTCTCAAAAGAAAATATAAAGTTGGCTAAGAAACAACTTAAAGAGTATTCATCATCATTAGTAATTAGGGATGCAAATTTAAATCATTTTAAAATTTCATCTTACCCCAGTGAGACTGGCTAAGATCAAGAGAACAAATGATACCAAATACTGGAGAGGATGTGGCAAAAGGAGAATGATAATTCACTTCTGGTGAATGTGCAACTCATACAATCCCTGTGAAAAGAAGTACGTAGGGCTCTTTAAAAATTAAAGCGTTTCATGTGCATTATTAAATTATTTATATGAGATGTCTCTGATTTTAGAGGTAGGCACTTAGTCCTACAATTTTCGCCCTTAGCACTGCCTTCATTGAGTCCTATAGATTTTAGTATGTTGTGTTTTCATTTTCATTTAGTCCTAGGAATTTTTCATTTCTGTCGTGGTTTCTCCCTCAATCATATTTTCATTCAGTACTGTGTTTAGTTCCCATGAGTTGTTTAGTTTTCTCCATTTCTATTGTTGTTGATATCTAGATTTATTCTTTTATTGTCAGATAGAATATGAGATATTTTGATTTTCCTAAATTTGTGGAGGCTTGCCTTATATTCTAATATGTGGTCAATTTGGGACACTGTTGCATGGGCTGTTGAGAATAAACTGTATTCATTGGTGCTTGGGTGGAATGTTCTGTAGATATCAGTTAAGTCCATTTGATTTCAGATGTCAGTTAACCCTTTTTACAAAACTGGGTGCCCTTTTGTTTGATTCATATATGTTAGTAGTGTTTTTTTAATGATTATTAAGTGACCTCCCCTATGCCTGCTGACTGCTTTTAGTTTGATCTTTATTTTGTCAGATATTAGAATAAATATATGTTTGTTTCCTAGATCTTTTTGCTTGAATATCTATTGGCCTTATAATTGCTTCTAGGATATGGTCTTATTCCTAGTCAAATTATTTACAGATCCATACTTGACATATCTGTTTTAGACCAATATAGCCAGTTGAGATTCTTTTATATTACATATATAATATTTTTATTTTGTCCTGTTGTCTCATTTCTTTGAGATTTTTCTTGTTTATGGAGCTCTAGTTATTTCTAAATCATACATATATATATATATATATATATATATATATATATGCAAAAAACACAACTGTGGCTTTCATGGACATTTCACTTACAGGAGAAATGGAAACATAAACAAACAGCAGAAACACAAACAATAGTTGTAATCATGAAGTTTATAGAAACCAAGGAGGAGAGTGAGAGACTAGTATTTAAATACAATATTGAAGTGACATTTTAAATAAGTAGTAGAGCAGAAATCCAAGAGAAGTTGAATGAAACTGCAACATGACAGACTAAGGAGCAGGAAGTATTGTCATTCTCAACAGTCATAGACTGGGTCCCTAGAGAGCAGTTCAGGTTAGAAATCTAGAATCAGAACATCTTGTCCTCATGTGAACCATTCATTCTATCAGAAATAAGGAGCTGTTGGTGATTTTAAGTTGGATATTTTGATTAGAATAAAAGGCAGTTTGTTGGATACACAAATCAATTAACAATGTGACAGTTTTGCATTTTTAACAATTGCTGGGATTTAATCCCTGGATTTTAATTTTTTATTAGTTTTCATTTATTCTTTAAAATTTCATTCATTTATACGATATATTTTGGTAATATCTATGTACCACTACCTCCCTTCAAATCCCTTGGGACTTCTTTCTTCATCTCCTTCCTAACTTCATGTCCTTTGTTTTGTTGTTATTAATAAACTTCTGATTGCTCTCAGTGGTGTCTGTATGTGCATTGAGTATGGGCAACCTCTCAGCAACCACATCACCAAAGGAGATGATTCTCCCTTGCTCAGCCACCATCAGCTGTCAATAGCTCCTCAAACAAAGGTATGATTTTTCGGACTCCCTCCCCTACACTTGCTGGAATTTTGACTGCCTTAATTTTGTGCAGAACTTGTACAGGTAGCCACACCTTCTAAGTTTATGTGTTCGACAACCATGTCATGTCCGGAAGTTAATACTTTACATCTCTCCTCCGCATCCTCCTGTAGCTATCTCTCTTGCCCCTTAAGGATGATAGCACTTCTCACTAATCATCAACACACTTCTGGCACTTGGCTCACCAAGTGTTATCAGAGTTCTTTGAGCATTGCTGATTCAGAGACTTAAAGAAGGGGAGAGTCTGCTCCCAGGATGTTGTAGGGAAGACTGATAAGACACCTGTTTCTAGAATACTGGGGACAGGTTGCCACATCCCTCACTCTGTGCATGCATCAGAAGAGCTCCATTATTGGTCATTGCCAGAGCTCTGTGGCTGTACTGTTTTCTTAATATGATAATGGGAAAATTCCTATGTGTTTTGCACTGCTTAAGAACTTGTCCTTTATAAACTCTGTGTGAATTTTCAACACTAAGCATCCTAAATAAAAGCATCTCAAGAGGGCACTAAAACCACTTCTGAGTAGCACAGGCCTAGAGACACCTAGTCTGAATTTCATTTTCTCAGCACGGGTCACAGCAGGGCATCTACAAACTACAATCTCATTCTTTCCATCCCCTCTTCCATTATGTTCCCTGAGCTTTAAGTGGAAGGATGTTGATAATATGACTCATCCACAGTTGAGAACTCAAACTTACACTTGGCATTTGAAGAAATGAGTGTTACATTAACTGTCATTCATTGCAAAAAAACAGCTTTCTGACCAACATCTAAAACAACACAAATCTCCCGATAAACACATAAATGTTTAGAAAGCAGTTTGACAGCAAAAAAATGTAGCAAAACAACAAAGTACTTTACCCTCTATGGCCTGTCATCTGCCCAGTCATGGGTTTTGACAAGGTTTACAGTACTAGGTGTGAAATTCTGCTGGTGGAGCAGAACCATTATGCCATTATTTCAGCAAATGGCCACACCTTGCCAGCAGGTCAGTATCATAACATGCAGGGGTGAGGTGCTAAATAAGACCATTGATGTTTTTCTCCTCCAGTAGCCTGCATAGCATCTCTGGCATCATATAAGTGTGCAAGCTTACATAAGAGGGAGTTACCTATTTCTCCATGTCCTATACTCCAAATAAGTGGTGTCTTTAGCAATCGGGACTTACCATCAAGCGATGGTGGGCAATCGAGAGTGAGGTTAACAACCTGTGCTTTGTTTGGAGCTCTGGGACTTCCTTGACCAATAACTTTGTAAAGAGGTACCCAGAGCCTGGTACTGAGATTATCATATAATAATGTATATTTTCATGGAGCAGCATTGTCAACTGCGTCAATGTACTTCTGTTCAAAATCCTTGTTCACTATATATTTTTAACTAGCTTAGAGACTGTAGACCCCCTTACTTCTTCATATATTCTCAGATTTGGTTAATCTACTTCCTACCCTCACCTCTCCCAGAATCTCCCTACAGTCTCACTGACTCCTGTAATCATGAGAATTCTCCTACTTCTTTCTAATCTCCTATATAGATTATTTCCCTAGTTAACTTTTTTCTTGTGTTGGAAGAAAATAAGTTAATTTATCATTTAAATACGGAGGTGTTGGAGAAAATATTAATTTAAAAAATCATTTGAAATCAAAATTTTCCATTGTTTTTGACAGACAGACTTCCATGCCCACTGACCTCAAGCTTAAGATTCCCATACCTCTACCGATTACAAACCTGGAATTATAAGAAGAAAACCACCGTGCTTGAAAGCGCGAATTTAAAATTAATTAATTTTTATATGAATTTCACTGTAGTAAACATAACATAAAATATATTCTTCTGAAAATAAAACTCATGCTACATTAATGCTAATTATTTTTCACCTTCATTGTATCTCATGTACCATTTCCATTATATTTATTCTCACATATTTCATAACACAATATCCATATGTAATGTTAATGATATGAAATTCATAATTCAATAAATAAAAACTTCTTTATTACTAAAATAATAAATGATATTAACTTTGGACTCAACCTGAACAAAACAGAATATCTTATGAAAAATCAAAAGCATTGATTTTTCTTATAATAAGACAATTCTAAAAGGTCTGGGGTGATCTTGATTATACTGAGATTAGTAAAACATGACCATATGCTGTCTCTTCACAATACAAGGATCAATCAGCAGTGTTTCAATTAAGGGGTTTTTACTAATGAAATGCTTGGGTGCACTTTTGTCATTTATTTCTTAATAAATCTTCTGTGAAAAATCAGCCAGATGAATTTTTTTCTGAAAACTTTTAATTAGAACTAATTGCTTTTCTCCTTAAGATTTTGTGCCAATTTATCTTTTGCAGTGTTTTTTAATGGATAATTTTCAACGTATTGGAAAAGGAATTTAAAACTGAAATACTCAAAACAACTCAGGATTATTAGAATTCAATGTTCAGGTTGCTTTTCCCATCTCTTGCTTTGCCTCTTTTACTGATATTTTGTCAGAACAAAGGAACTTGTAACTTTGAAACCTTTCTGATTAGTTACAATTAGCTTTGCCTCAGGAAGAACACATTTGTACAATATACTAATGGTTGCTCTGCGAACGGTTAGCCCAAATTGGAGGATTTTTCCATTTATAAATTAAGATATTTAGAAAAATTCCTATGTGTGAGAGGATGATTACTTTTGTAGTTATGTAATGTTTTGTACCTTTTTCTTTGATGTGAATGCGTTCTTTAGAATTAAATTTTACTATATTAAAAACTGATAGAATTTTAAAGCATTAATAAGTACATTTCTTAAATTATAGAATATATTTTATATTAAACATGCCATATGATTATTAACTAATTTGATGTGATGTTTTAGGTCAAACAATTCATATTTAAGGTAATAGATTTACAAAGGGTACTGTGAGGAACAGTTTTGAAAAATGTTTTTAGTAATACAGATTTCTGAATACTTCTTTACTAAGTTAATTAATTATTCCTTAAGGATATTTAAAAGTGTTTATAATACACATGTAAGTGTTCGCAGTTTTGTTTAAAGACAATAGTGTTCTTAAGTAGGACAGAGTGAGCAAATGTGGCCTAGTAAGAATCGCTTCAGCATGTAGCCCAGTAAGTAGCACTGCGGTATACCATCCAGCAACCAAAACTGCTTTGCATTAGTAATGCAGCATGAACTAATAGCTAGCACTGCGGTGCGTCTAACTACATGAAGTGAGTCCTACAGTACTGGGCAACACCTCAAAATGATGAATGCGATCAAAGCAACTTTATTATCTTTGAGTTTAAACAATTACTATATTTTTTCCAGAGGAAATATTTTAAACACAATTTTTAAAGTTTAAAGATTATCACCATTATACTTAAAGATAGACTCTATCAGAATAGATCATTTACAGTTAACAAAATATGACTTCTAGTGAGTAATATTTAGACTGAGAGAAGAAGGATAATAGGTTAGGTAAACATAGTGCCTAGTTTTACACTTTTATTCCCATGGCTCAACACTAAGGTAGGAAGGACCTTAGTGGCATTCTACACAACTTGTCGAAAGATCACTGGTTTTCCTCTCTAAATATTCTGCCTCAAAGGAGGGAAGCTGTCAGTCATGGTTCTCTGCCAGTACCATACATCTCCAGAGATTTGTCTCAAATCCAGCTCCTTCCTTTCTTCCTTCCTTTCTTTCTTCCTTCCTTCCTTCCTTCCTTCCTTCCTTCCTTCCTTCCTTCCTTCCTTCCTTCCTTTCTTTCTTTCTTTCTTTCTTTCTTTCTTTCTTTCTTTCTTTCTTTCTTTCTTTCTTTCTCTTTCATATTTCCAAAATCCCCTGTTTTCACCACTCCTGAAAGAACCTTCTTTTGCTCCAGACAAAGACATACAGAGTATCACAGCTGGTCACACACATACATTGTCTGTGAATTGTCCATGCCTAAGTGGCACATCTACAATGCAGCCTCTACATCCAAGACTCACTCAATATAGAACAAGAGGTAAAATGAAGACACATATGATGCGAGAAAGGTCCAATAACACAAAAAGACGTCACAAATGGCTAAATTATGAAGAATAGAAATCTACAGAGCATAGGTCCCTGGACAGACTCCTATATTGTTTTGCTCACCCAGGGCTCATGGGCCCATTTTGCAAGAGGAAGCTGGGAGAATGTAAGAATAAGTGAGGAGGGGAGTCACTACCTGGAAATAGAATCCTGCAAGTAGCTGGGGCCCTGCTTATGGGAACCTACAGCAATGATTTTAGCATTCTCAAAATCCATGCAAAAATCCAGCATGGAACTGTGAAAATGGGTAGCAGACCCCAGCCTTGCTTAGGAAATACTGACACCTGATTACTGTTGGGAGATAATGATCTGATCTTCCTAAATCAATGGACTCTGTATAGCTTGACCATATCTCAGTAGATGAACCTGCACTGAGGTCATTTGTGGACACTAACCTGACACAATAGACCTTAACATAGATGAAAGAATGTTTGCATTCCAGTTGAGGGGCTATAAGGTGGGTGGCAGCAGGGAAATGAATTTAAAATCACTAAGATTGTTTGAGATGTTCTGTATGAAGCACACGAAGATTCAATAAAAAGATTTTATAAAAGTAAATAAAAGTAAATAATAAAAATTTGTGTTCACAATTTTCAAACAAATACATTTTCACATAATATTTACATGGAAAATTGTACAAAGTCAGCATAATTGGAAAACTGTCAAGAGAAAGATTATCATATTTCAGAGAGATTATGAACAACTAAGAAAATGTGTTTTAAAATCTGGAATCTATAACTGAAATATTTGGAATTTAGTCCCTATTATAGCTAATTTCCAATTGGATGACTACATTGCATGTCAGTTGATCAGTGAAATCCTGAGAACAATATGACCACAATATAAAGAAGTTTATCTAATTTTTAAGTATCTTGCATTTTATTGATATAGAACTAAGAATATCACTGACAGAAGGATTGAATATTGTTTTTATATGAAATAACTTGATGATGCCATCTTTCTAAAGTAATATTTCTGGGAGGATATTCCCAGTTCCAATTTTAATGAGAATATTAATATAGCAATAAAGAGAAGGGAGGACTCAAGCATATTCTATAATTTGTGATAGAATGTGCCAAGCAGGAAGAAAGGGAACCAAAAGGCATCTGTACCTATCAGCTTCATAGCATCATTTGAGACATATAAATATCAATGTCAGCTTCCCCTGAGACAAGTGGTAGATCAGTGGTCAGTAATATCCCAGAGGGCAGAGAATTAAACACAAACACTATATTAGCATGTCTTCAAGTGGTAGGCTGTTCTTTTATGTGCTGGGTTCTTCAATGGTTAGACTAAAGATAAACTAGCACTGAACTTTCAGTAAGTTATGAAGATCAATAAGCTGCTTATAACTAATTAGTAGTGATTTTATATGTGTGTGTGTGTTGTGTATTACCTCTGTGTATCTATCTATCAATTTATTTTCTATGTAACTATCATCTATCCACAACCTACAGAGTTCATTTAGTAATGCTCATATGTACATGTGTTTAATCCTTTTGGGACTCGATAATTTATCATGAACTTTGTCTCTGAAGAAAACTGGTTCTCCCAGTCTCAGCAGTCATTGATTGCCTGTAGTTTTTCATCCAGAGGTGGGACCTTGTGAAATCTAACGCATCCACATTGGTGGGTCACTTGATGTTGACATTATGTTTTATTTAGGCAACCATACTCTTGAGATTTCATGGTTACAGTTTTCCTGCCATGTTTGGAAGTCACGGTCAGTGTCTTCATCCTTGGGCTTTTACAGTCTTTCCTTACCCTCTTCTCTGATGTTCTCTAAGCTTTAGTTGCAGGGGTTACATTGTAGATTTATCAATTGGGCTAAAGAAGAGATGAGGAAATTGGTTGGGAATGGGTGGAATGTAGTAGGAGTTGGAGGGCTGAAAATTATGTAAACACAGTACTCAGGTATACAAAACAGTAACAGGAGCTTTGAAATATCCCAAAAGCTGTCAAAGCTAAAAACTAAAAATTAGAAAGTAAATGCAGTTAATTACTCATTCTAGATTAACCAGAACTACTTAAAATTGTCTAAAAGTGTAAAACATGTGATAACAAAGTTAATCTTTCTCCCCCTCTTTAGTCCTCAAAGGTTGGACCATTGCTTTGGAAACTAGGTCACTTGGAGGAGAGAGCCAAAATGTGAAATTCCTGTGAAAACTATTGTGAACAAAAGTCCATGACACCTGGTACTTCTTTGTTTGCCTTATTCTCTAAAGTCTATCTTTATTACTTGTATTCAATGAAAGACATGTTTCTTTTCTCTTCTCTCGCTTTGTGGAAGATGCCAAGCAGCCCACCTTGCCTGCCCTGTTTGTTTTTGTCTCCAACAAATTGTCATTGACTTCCCTCTGGAGTCAGTTCTTAAATTGTTTGATCAAATAAAGAACCTGCTGCAAAGTGGACATTATGCTCCTAAGTAACGGTTATACATACCACACATATATGAAAATACCATATGCAGTATAAATTTGTATTGATAAAGAATCACAAATATCTAATAAGAAAAAGAAATTTTGCATTAAGAGAACTTTATAAATCAGTGTGCTTCATTACTTTTTAAAGGTGTGTGGTAAGTTTTTAAAATTCTCATTTTTTTAAATCAATATGATTTCTCCCACTCTTAGTCTGACAATTAACTTTCCAGAAATATTTGCAATATGGCAAAAACTACATTTCTTGTTATAACCAGTACATGCCTCAACATAAAAGTTTATTGAACAAAATAAATAGTATAAATAGTTATATAACCCAACAAACTGATATCTATTAATTATATCATGCATATAACTTAGGCCTTTCTGATTCATATCCATATACAATTACACACAATTATACAAGGAGGTGATTACTTAAATTGGGGTAGAAATTTAATATAATAACATATAATTCTATAATTTGGGGCATGATTGGAAGAGGTATAATTAAAAGCCAAATAAACTTAGAGTAAAGATAATTGCAAAATGAAAGTCAGCATTGGCCTTAATAGCAAGGTACATTATTTAATTAATTGACTGCTATTAATTATATAGAGATTAATTGTAACAAGTCAACACTGAAGTAGAAAAATTGTAGGTAACCCTAAAAAAGACAGAATACCAAATGTATTTTTACTAAAGGTAAAGCTTTCCTCAATTTCCCCAAAAGATATATCACACAGTAAATTAATTGTAATAATATCTTATTTTTGTGAGTCTAAAACTATCTTTTTTCATGTGCTTGATCACTGAAAAATACTAAATATTTCCTCCTGTTTCAGAAACTATAAAACGTTTGTTAAAGATAAAAGGATTCTTGCAATAAAACAGCATATAATCTGGAGGAAAACGTGTTCACCTTGTAAATGAAAGCTTTTGTATTATATTTATTTCAAGAATAGAAATGAATTATTTATGATTTTGTAAACTATTCTATTTGGATTTAACTTATACATTAGCAAAATAATATAATCAATGTAGGGCTTCAGGCTCACTTGTTAGTATGAATTTTTTTTAGCATTTACAATTAGTCATATCTCTAATTATATATGTATATATGAGTATATAAAGAAAAGGAAATGTATGCATATTATTCTGATTAAATGTTCAAATACTTTATAACTGTCATAGGTTGCTTTCTTGTTCTGTGATAAAATGCAAACCAAAATCGATTTGGAGAAGCAGAGTTTATTTTAGCTTTCTGCATACAGTTGGTCATTGGAGTCCACTGCAGAAATTCAGTGCAGGAATTTGAAGGAAGAAACTAAAACAGAGACTATGGTGGAATATTGTTTCCTGATTTGCCTCTTGGCTCACATCATTCATCTTGATTACTGCCCAGGAATGGCACTGCCCGTAGTAGTCTGTGCCCCCTCTCATCAATTACCATTTAAGAATATGTTCCAGAGGCATACCCAAAGACAAGTCAGATACAGAGAATTCCTCAGTTGAAGTAACCTCTTTCCTGGTGTGTCAAGTTGATAACTGAAACTAACTCTGGCATTCCACCCATCGTGAACATTGACACACAGATGTCATGCTTGACACCATGCCCTTTCATTTCTTGTCCCCTCACTCTCATGTTAATATCACAATGTAAAACAAATTCCAACTATTTTTCCTTTTTATTGAATTTTAATTAACTTGTTACAGTATATTTTGATGATATCTACATTCCCTACTCTATCTTCACCACTCTTTATTAAAACCCACCTAATTTTATGATGAACTGTATTATATTAATACGTAATATATATTATCATGTCAAATTTGTGTCCCAAATGTCCATCCATATGGATCCATTCACTAGAGCCTGGTCACATCCTTAAAAGACATTGAATCTCCTCCTCCCAGCAGCCATTGGTTTCAGATAATGAGACTACAGAGTGCTTAACTCTGAACTGGCTACAAAGGCTCAGGAATCATTGTGGAAGAGGCAGTGGAAAGATTGTAATAGCCAGAGGTGATGGATGATCACAATGAATCAGAATTTTCTCTACAGGAGTTTACTCATATGAACTCAGAATAACGGTGAGAGCATGCCCAAGTGCCAGAAAAGCCCAATCCAGACAAAAATCTCAGCACAGACAGAGGAAATGGGTAAGAAACCCCAATATTACCTGAAGAACTATTGAATATCCCATCTTCTAAATTTAGCAGGATCTTTAAAAAATTCACCTATTTAAAAGTCCAGTGTTTACTTAAAAATCCAGTCTCTTAACTGTAAATAAATAAATAAATAAATAAGCTACATACCTTTTTACTCCAAAATGGAAGAACCAGGGGCAAGACGCAACCAAATTAAAGCAAAACCCAAATTCAACAGTGTAAAAATCTCAATGTCTATTGTCTGTGACTCAGTCTTAATTGTCTTAACTCCAAATGGCCTAGGTAGGGTGGCTGCACTTCTCTGACCATGCCTTCTGTTATTCAACAGGTAGGCTCAAGCAGGCTTCCCTCCAAATCTGCTGCAGTCTTCAGCTGAGGTCACCTCTTCCCACCTGTGTCAAGTTGACAAACAACTATGAAAAATCTAAAGAAAATAAAATGATTTATAAATCATCCTTTACCTCTGTGTATATGTGCAGTGTAAGCACATATGTGCATGTGTTTTGTCTGCACTTCTGTGGGAGAGTGCCCACACCATGCCTGTTCATGAGGAGGTTATAACTTGATACTTGGTGTCTTCCTCTACCTGTCTCTACCTTATGTTTGGAGATAGGCTCTTTCACTGAGCCTGGAGCCCACTAATTTGGCTAAACTCCCTGAACAATGAGCTTCAGGGTTGTAGTTGTTCTTATCTGAGCTGGGGATAACAGACTTATGTCACCAAACCCAACTATTATGTGGATGATGTGTCTCCAAACTCAGGTCCTCCTGTATGACAAACACTTTACCCACTGAACCATCTGTTCATAAACTATTTCTAAGATGATTACTAGCCACTGTTCTAAAAATCACCTCATTTCCTATGAGGATAACTTTAAAAGTAAAATATTAGCCCTAGAAAGATGGCTCAGTGGTTAAGTGTACCTGCTGCTCTTTCAGTCCCCTCCCCGCAAACACATCTGGCAGCTCACAATCACTTGTACCTCTAGTTCTATGAAATATGATTCCCACCATTGGTACCTTCATGCAGTGGGTCACATAAACTCTTCCAGAAACACACACACACACACACACACACACATAAATGTACAAATTTAAAAAAAAATGAATAAATCTTAAAATGTTAAAAAGTTTCTTCTGTGCTAATTCTTGATATACCACTTAAATGAAAATCTTCCCTTCCTTTTCTTTATGGACAAGATTATGCTTTCTTGTTTGAGCTATTCCTTGGATTCCTGGACTCAAATGATTATCTTAGCCCTCTGAGTTGGTCGGACATAGGTACATGCAATTATGCCTCAACAATCTTTTAATTTCTTTAGTGGAATCAGTGTTTACCCAAAAGAAACCCACATGCCTTGGGTTTAGCATAGCTAAATGTGTTCTCTACATTTAGCTTCTTTCCGACTTGATTTTGTTGACTTTTGAATGTGGAATGATAAATAGATCTTACTATAAATAACTCGATTTCTCTTTCAGAAGATGTTAATTAAATTGTACAATTCATTTGATATAAGAGAAAGTAGTGTGCAAAAATAATGATATCATCTGGTTTCATCATCAACTTCAACATCAATTAAACTGACCAAGCATGAATATAAATTCTAAAAAAGTGTGAGATTGAAAAATGGTGCAAGATAAATATTGCTGCCTAGAATTTACGGTAAACATTTCTCATTCATACATGTTTAAATATTTTGAAATAAAGGCTGATATTACTGGATATGATTAGGCCTTAAAATGATTTAATTTTATACTTACAATGATTATAGAAGCAAAATGTCTTCAACACAGAAAATTTGAAAAATAAATAAGAAATAAGAAGGAAATAAAATAGTAACATTGTTCCATATTTATACCATGTTTCCTATACATAAGTTATTAATGTACAAAACAGCAAAACAAGCAAATGTCATGAGAAAACAGGACAGTTGGAAAACAAATGAAAATATTAATATTTTATAAGTGGAGTTCTGAATGGAGAAAATGAGATATATATGTGTGAAAAATATAAAAATATAAGCATTAGTTGAGAACTTCTATGACACAAGTTGTGGAAACTGAGCACACCAATAAAAATGACCTTGTTATAATTATTTCAAAAAGAACCAAGGGGCCAAAGACAATTTCAAGGCTACAAATTCTTGTTCCAGGAGCTGTCTTCCTATATTAGTCCAGTGAAACAGCCAATCTCATTTTAAAAACTAGAGTTTCTTTTCTGCACTTTTCCACAGATATGCCAACACTTAGAGGCTCCCTTGTTTGGGTAGTGGGTAAAAGAACTTGACATGCAAACATAGCAATCTGAGTTATGCTTTAAATCCAAGGATACACACAAAATACTCAACACAACATAGTCATCAACAGGCCCAGTGCTCTTATGGCATGGCAATGGGAGATAGAGACAGCAGAATCCCCAGAAGCTTGAGTACCAGTTAGCTTGATGTGTATCCTGGGCAAAAAAAAATAAACAAAAGAAGAACTGTCTCAAAACAAACCTGTCATCTGACCTCTACATATCTGATTGCATGCCCTCATTAGCACAAACGAATAACCAGACATACATAAACACACGTTAGAAATAGACAAACCATACATGCACACACACACACACACACACCATGCATGCACACACGTACTGGTTCTTCATCATCACCACTGCCTTTGTTGTTTCTGTAGAGCTTTTCAGCTACTCAAGCACCAGAAATTGTCAGTGAACTTCCTTCCTCAGTATTTTAAGTAGATTCTTTGTCCTAATGCAACCCTCAGCCTTTTCTTTGAACTCAGCTTAGTTTTATGTGCCTTTCCCTGGATGATAAACTAGTTTTGTTTGACAAAAGGAACTTCATTCTAACACAAGGAACAGTGATTTAAAAAGCCATTTACTTTACAATTCTGTGTACATGAACTTCATGGAAAGAAAAAAAAAAACAAAAACAGTGCATTTCAGGGTCTGAATTCAACAGAGCATAGAACTTTGAAGTGCAAGACTAATTTGATTATAATGGACATCACATAATTTTGAACATATGTCAAAAATCATGAAGTCAGTGTGACAGATTGGAACTCCATTCCAAAAGTAAACACTTATTTTTTTTCCTTGAGACAGGTTCTTCCTGTAGACTCAGCTGGCCTGGCACTTCCTATATATACCAAGCTGGCCTCTATTTCATAGAGATTCACCTGTTTCTTCGTCCCAAGTGTTGGGATTAAATTTAAAAGTGTTTACCACCACATCTGCCTCAGAAGTGAACACCTTTGCAAATGGTAATGAAGTGCAAGGTAGGTACAGCGCTTCCAATTATAGGGAAGATGCTGGACTTTTAAAAAAGTGATCGGAAAACTTAGCAACAGAAAAAAGATAAAAATTATTTATTTCTTATACTGTCTCTAGGCTAAAAGTCTGATAGCTCAGATACTTAAAACACAACAGCAAACCATACATTCCACAGGAAATAAAAAGTATGGTCAGTAATTTGAGATGCAATCATTTTAAAATACAGACATCAAGTTACAGACAAATGTGTAGACATCAATATGTATGATGAATGGAGAATTTCAAATTTCAATCAATCATGATCCTGTAAAGCAGAAATCACCTATCAAAAGTTTAAGTGACAAAAGAAAAACTTACAGGTGAGTTATAATATTTGAAAATTATTTCATAAGCAAAGGGTCAAAATATAAATTAAACATGCAACAATTTCATAGGACTATGATAGGAAATATGAAAATGATTTACCAAATATAATTTATGCAAATGACTTTTTGAATACTCATAGATACCCTCAGTCACTCTGAATAGAAGAAATACAAATTGAAATTATTCCAAAAAACTGGGTGTGATTTTGTAGTCCTTTAAGCAAAGTCAGGCAGATCTCTATCGGTTTGAGGCTAGAACAATAAGCATAGCAAGATCATGACCAACCTGGGATAGAGAGTAAGACCCTGTTACAATATAAAATTCATTTAGTCCAGTTTCAATACTTTAAAAGTTCAAAGTCTCTGAGCTTTAATCAAATAGAAAATTATATATTTCCAACATAGACTAACACAACGTAAATAATACTATCTACTCCAAAATGGAAGAATTAGAGTATAGAAAGGAATGACTAGGTCAAAATAGAGTAAAATCCAGCAGGGCAAACTGTATATCCAGCAGCTCTATGTCCAGCATCTGAGGCTTCTCCTTCAGTGCTGAAAACAGTGACCTCTCAGAACTCCCAACAGCAAGGGCTCTAACCCTGCCACATGATGCCTGGTCTCAGCTGTTCTCTATGACACCCTGAATCTTTCCTCTTTCATGCCAGCAAAATCAATACTA
Source organism: Eospalax fontanierii (assembly GCA_035773235.1). NCBI lineage: Eukaryota > Metazoa > Chordata > Mammalia > Rodentia > Spalacidae > Eospalax > Eospalax fontanierii. The sequence continues at coordinate 37,879,693 of CM069527.1, forward strand.
CATGGTGATGTTGCCAAGCTCTGCTCTCAACTGAAGATGTAGCTGACCTTCTTGGGCAACAGCTATATCAGATATCTATCTATCTATCTATCTATCTATCTATCTATCTATCTATCTATATATATATATTAAGATATATATTTTTCTGATCCTGGAGAAACACTTTCCCAGAATGTAGCTTTAAAAAACAGGGAAAGGTCCAGTTTAGGCATTCTTCTTTGAAATGGATTTGGATCTTTACAAGAGGAAGCCTCTGCTGAACAGTTTTCCTAGTTTACCAGGACAGCACAGTAAGTTATTCAATGGTTCTGACCTGTTTATAAATTACAGTTGCTTCTTCTGTACCAACCTGAATATTATCCTGCCATGAAATTTCCTCTAACAAACAAGTTAAAGCATTATCTATAAATTTAATTTCGCTGAGGTTTTCAGGACATGAGCAGAATAAAACCAATTTCTTGGCAAAATCATCACATGAATGAAACATAGGTCCAGCTCCTGAAAGGGTGCTTCTTCTTTTTTGACAACTAAGGAACTGGTTTCCACTGACCACATTTCACTCAACAGGGTTGTCTTTTAAAATCCCATCAGATTGGCCTATTAAGCTCTGCTTGCAGCATTCAGAAGCTTGTGTAGCCTAAAGAACCAAACCCTTCTGATTGTTTCACAAAACAATTCCAATGGTCAGGTTAATCACAGGAATGACCCTGCCTCTCTGTACCAAATACTATCTTTGTTTCTTCTCTGTTGCTGTGATAAAATGCTTACAAAAGCAACTCACAGGTTTATTTCGGTACACAATTAAAGGCACATTCTATCAGTGTTGAAATCAAGGCTGCAGGAGCTTGAATAAGCTGGTCATATGTATTACCATCAGAAAGCAGAAAATGGTGAGCCCATGTCTCAAATGAATTTCTCCTTTTATTCAATCCAGGAACCAAACCAGGGAATGGCTCCACCCACTTTTCTGATGGGCCTTCTTACGGCAATTAAATCCTTTAAGATCATCTCCCAGTGGCATGGCCAGAGGTGATTCAGGATTCTGCAAAGCTGACAATTAACACTGACCACGAAATTATTACCGATATGATTAGTTTGTGTTGTTGAATAATTTTAATTTGTTTTTCATGATGGAAGTAATTCTGTTTTCTTACTTTCAGCAATTAAGATAATTCATGATGATTCAATTAAAAATCTTGTTTTTGTAAACTGATTTGCATTTTCTGTCTAAAAAACACTTTTCACCCTGCCTTTTAATAATGTCTTTTCATAGTTTTGTAAAAGTGAAAAAACAAAAAACAAAAAAACTTTTACCAACAGTTTTAGTTGAAACTTCAGCTTTACTATATTTTCAACTAAGTCAACCATAATAAGTACGTTTGCAGTCGGGTCATTCTTGGAAATTTTCAGACATGTTGCAGGCCTCTCTGTGCTCATTTCACTTAATATTATAGCAAAATACAAGAGACAACTCAGGAAAATTGGATGGCATTCCCGTGGGTTCACAAACACCAAGTCGTTTATTGTAAATGAATATTCAGGCTTTTAGTTTTTATCCTGCCAATAAAATTCTTCGGTTTCTTTGAAAACTACACTGAATTTCTTTCATTGTTCAAGTTCTTTGCAGATTATTACATTCAGTTTTCCATTCTTCTTTTCCCTTCTCTCCATGAATTGTAGAGTGGTGTAAGCTATAGGGAGACCTTGTCTCAAAAACACAACTTCTTTTTTATATTTGTTTTTGAGAAAGGGTCTCCTTGTAGCCCCAGCTCACCCGGAACTCACTGCATAGACCAGGCTGGCTTAAATCTCAGAGATCTGCCTCTGCTTCCAAAGTCCTGGGATTCAAGGCATGTGCCACTACCTGGCTTATTTGGATGTTTGAGAGAGGTAATACAATTGGAAGTTTGGAAGTTTCTTGACTCTCTCTGTGTGTGTGTGTGTGTGTGTGTGTGTGTGTATACATATTTATGATATGTACGTGTGAAGGCCTGAGGTTGATGTCAAGTATCTTCTTTGATAATTCTGTCTCATATGTTGAGACTGTGTACTTTGTTGAACTGGAAACTTTCTGTTTTGGGTAGTCTTGCCAGTCAGCTTGCTCCAGACATTCCCTGTTTCTACCGTCTACATGCAGGGAAGACAGACTCTGTGTCATAGCCACAGCTTTTACATGGGTTCTGGGCATCTCAATTCTGGTCCTCATGCTTGCATGGCAAGTGTTTTATCTGTTGAGTCACCTCCATATGGCAGTTCCTTGGCATTTTTAGTGAAAGTTGAATTGAGTAGTTTTCTTAGTCTGGATATAAAATGCTCCCCAGAGACATATGTATTTAAGCACTTATCCCCACCTGGAGGCAGTATTTTGAGATTGCAAATCCATTATGACTACGGAGTAGAGAGCAGAAAGAGTTGACTGGGGGTAGGACTTGAAGATAATGTTCACTTATAGAACTGATTTAAGTTCCCTTTTTCATGTTCTACCATTATGTTAAAAAGGCATACAGTAAGCACTTATTGGCAAATTGAACTGCCCCATCCGCCCTGCCTTCTTAACTACCAGAGACTGCTGTCCCTTGAAACAGGAAACCAAACTAAAATGCTCCTCCTTTAGGCTGCTTCTGTGCAGCTTTCTGCATGGCAATACAAAAGTAATTAATACAAGTTTTACAAGTAGCTACATCACATTTTTAGACTTGATATATATTTGATAAAAATTTAAACTTGTACATGTGACTGGCTATAATAGTAATGGTCTACGTGAATAAGCAGAGACATATATTGTTTTGTTAACATCTGCTTTAAAAATGACTAATTTCCTTTGATTTTACCCTCTTCTGGCTTTATGGAAAACAATAGAAGAACAAACAAATGCTTTGAGTTTATGAGTAATAATATAAAGTGAAAATGGCAAAATTGACATTCTGAAAATGGTTATTGCAGAGTAATACTTTGGGGACAAAATTTTGAACTAAGACATTTAAAAGTCAGGTGTCATTTCCTTTGCTATAGTTCCAGGTCTTTAAAAATATGTTTTTCAAATTACAAAATTTCATTTTATAGGTTTTAAGGAAAAAAATCTTCATGACCTTAAAAGACCTGAATGTAAGATTTTGATGTTTTCTTTTTAATTAAAAATAACTATCATAGTGTCCCTCCTACCTGGTCCCCCTCTTGTCTTGGAATCAGGCCTGCTTTTGCTCTTTCCCAGATCTCTGGACTACCCTTTTATTCCAGCCGAACTGTAAAGCCTCATAACCACAATGACTTGTACAGCAAACTATCTCTATTGGTGCATTAGTGACACTTTTATTTAGGACTTAACAGGTATCTAATTGTACTTAATGTCCTCTTAATGGGAGACACTGTAAATATAGCCAAATGCATATGATGTCATAAAAGACAGCAAAATCTCTCCTTTCTCTGTAATATCTCTAGAAAAATGAAATTTCTTACTGCATGCTAAATATGAATCCTTATATTTACAAACAAGTATACCATTCACCACTCATCAAAGTTTCTTTTTGAACAGACAGAGGCTATTACAGAGTTCCACAACTATTAACACAGGGAATATGTCTGAGAGATGCCCAGCCCTTAGTAACACCTCTAAAGTGGAACCTCGACACCTAAGGCACATGGAGCCGAGTAGAACAGTGAGTACAGAATTCTGTCTACTAATACTAGTACATGCCTCAAGCCTCAACAGTGTAGCTTCCTCATCTGAGACTGTATCATGCACACAGAAAACCAAAATTAGCTAAATTTTAGAGAATAAGAGACTGTAGAATTCATGTCCCTGGATAAGACTCCTATACTAAAAATTACCCACACACGGCTCAGGGACCATTGGGGAAGAGTGGGGGGAAAGATTGTAAGAGCCACGGTTGGAGCATGAACATAAGGAAACAGAGGGTTTTAGGTCTCTGGGAACTTGCTTATGTACTGGTGACAATGGTGACAGCAAGCACAAGACCCATGCCGACTCATTCAGCCAAAACCCAGCATAGAAAAGGGGAAATGGGCAGCAGGTCTCAATTCCAGCCAAGGAACTAGTAGCAAATAATTACTACTGACTGAGGGAGAGTAGTTCTTCTTTAAGAAAGTGACTCTACATAGCCTGACTAGATTCAAGTGGATGAGCTTGTACCAAGGAACATCTGGATAGAAATACTTGACCAGATAGGACTTCACATATATGATAGAATGCCTGAAATCTATTGGGTGGGCTATGGGGGACAAGGAGGGGTGAAAGGTTCTAAGTTTGATTAAGATGTATTATATGAAATGCACAGAAACAAATATTAAAAATTGAATAATATAATTGTGCATATTTATGAGATTCAGTATAATATTTTAATACAAGAATACATATGGAGTATTCAAATTCATGTTGATAAAATGACATTGAGATTTCAGTTTCTGCTCAGACTGAGGTACATGTTTTCTAACTAAAAGGTTATAGGTGAATAATCTTCTGAAATTGTTTCATCACTCATATGCGGTAGTATGCAGAACTAGAGATCAGCATCTTAAATGAAATAAAAGCATGTGAATCTAAACAAAGTCGATCTCTTAAGTTTTCTTTTTATGTCAAATGACTCTTGAATAATTTCTTTGATTGTGTTCAAGCTCTTCTTTTATTTTTCAAGCTCATCAGGTTTCCTTATAATAGGTGTTTAAAATTCATCTGTTCTGCTTACTGTCTAATCAATTTCCAAGACCTAATGTTGACTACTGGATAAAGAAAAGGTTTTCTCATGGCTATTGAACCTTGGTAAGCAAGTATATCATGTTTTTTTTTTTTTTGCAGAGCTAGATATCCATTCTAGAATCTGTAAGCTAGTTTGCAATATGCTTGTTTTGCACACATTCTAAGCATGCTGTTTATATTTTTCTGTGCCTATAATCACTTCTAATTTGGCTCTAGATGGCACCTTAAACCCCAGTTTGCTTCAAGTCTGCTCTGTCTTGTCATTACTTCAACACTAGAGAGAAATCCAAGCCAAGGCATTTCTCAAATTATCAAAGTGTTGTTTATCATTAACCAAAGAATTTGTAAGTGCTACTTGGGGCATTGTAGGGTTTCTTCTGACTCTGAGGAGTATCAACATGGATTAAGAAGTCCCATGACTTTGGGGGAGAGGAAGGATAAGTATTCTGCTGCCTGGCGGGTGGTACTTATTGGCACGGTACACACAAACTGGCATGGAGCAGGGGTTATCTACCAGTACTGGGTTTCACCGTCCTGTATCTGGTTTGGGGTTTCATGTCTAGCCCAGATTTAATGTCTTGTCTCTTTACTAAGTTGAAAGCATCTCTCTCCTTACTTCATTGTTTAGCTTTGGAAAGTAGTAGTAAAAGGAACTTTCTTTTCTATTCTCCTCCGTAGTTCTTTTCTTACACTATTGAAAAATTAGGCAGCCTGTCTCACGTGCCTTCCTTAGTACTTGCAAAGTTTAGAGTGTGAACAGCAGTTGTGTTTTAGTAGCTTTACATGGAAAAATTTCTTGGCACAAAAGGAAATATATGTGTGTTAAAACATCAGTTTGCTGAGTTGGAGAGATGGCCTAGTGATTAAGAGTACTGGGTGCTCTTGCAGAGCACCTGAATTCTATTTCCACATAGCAATTAACAACCTTTCATAACTCCTGTTCCAGGAGGTTCGTTACCCTCTTCTGGTCTCTGCAGGCCTTGTATACACATGCAGGCAAAACATTATACATATAAAATAAAAATCAATACTTAAAAAATAAACATCAATTTTGAAATTAAATTATTTCTGGAGTGTTTCAAAATATGCACATTTTTATATTAATAGTAATTTGTAATTATGTGCTTCAAGTTATGTCTGTAAAGTAAATGACTTCAAACAGCTTAGTGATTTTTCTACTTCCCAAATTCTAGCTCTATGCCTTACATGAAAATCAAGCACAATATATAATTTTATGTGAGGTAAAGTTTTAAATTTTTCTGAAAGGAATAGACATTAAACTTCAATTTACAAAATGCTGAAAATATTTAAATGTATAGATATTCAGTAAAGTTGTATGCAACTCTAAAATAGTTATCAGAAGACAGACATGGGGATGACTTAAGGAAATCCAATATGAAGTTACTAGAATTAATGATCAGTTGTGCTTGGAAGAATTACTGAACACAAAGAGAGCAAAGCCAAATAACAAAGAATTCGCTAACACCAGAGAGCTCTCAAGAGCAGCTATGGGGCTGGTCTGGGAGAGAGCCATGAATGCAGTTGGTTATGCGAACATGTGAAAAGATATATAGTTAACTTAGTTGAAAGTACTTTTTTGTCCCCTCATAATTCCAAGAGCCAGAAACAGAAACTCTCTAGTATACAATACAGTCTATTTTTGTAATTTTATATATTTTATTTCAATGTATATTTCTGTTGATTTTTTTGTGCACTTAATACAAAACACATTAAAACATCTTACTCATCGCTATACCCCCTCCTGCATTCATACCCTCATAGCCTCCCCACTCCCGACACCAGATTTCAAGAACTCTGTCATGTATGTTAAGGCTTATTGAGTCAATTTTGTGTATCCAGATGTCTCTTAGTGCAATTTCGTTCACTGGAATGTGGTCAGCCTATCTAGGACTCTCTCTTAAAAAAGATCAACTCTCCTTCACCCAGCAGTAATCAGTTGCCAAGAGTTCTTTGGCTAGGTTGAGGCCTGCTGCCCATTTCCTCAGTTCTTTGCTGGGTTTTTGTCTGAGTCTTGCGCATGCTGACAAAATTGCTATAAGTTCATGAGCCCCCAGAGGCCTAGAAGACTGTTTCCCTATGATCATGCACCAGCCTTGGCTCTTACAATCTTTTTGCATCTTCTTCTGCAATAGTCCTTGAGTCATAGATGACTGAGATTTAATATAGGAGTCCTATCCAGGGGCATGTTGCCTGCAGTCTGCAGTCTCTTAATTTCTACACTTTGGCTAGTTTTTGCCTTCTTTGTTCACCCTGAACACTAGCTCTCATAGTTCTGGAAGACATTGTCCAAAGTGCTAAGGGAGAAAATTAATCAATGGTCCAATCCCAGTTTTAAAGCTTCACATTTTATCTTGGGGTATGGTGTGGGATAATCAACAGTAATTTATTTGGATTTAAAACCCTCTCAGTAGGAGGGAATTAATGGGTGACACTATGAACAGCCAAATACACATGACTAGAGAGGTCATAGATCTTAGAGAAAACCCTAAACCTGTCACATCCCTGGACAAACATAATTTCTTACTATATACTAAAATGGATGGCAAGTATGCCAATCATTACTCATCAAAGAAACTTACTTTGCAACAGAAGGAGACTATTACAGAGTTCTACAACTGGTCAAACACAGAGAATAGGTGTCTGAGAGATGCCAAATCTTATGTGACACATCTCCAATGGAAGCTCTATAGCTAAGGCCCGTAAAACATAATGGAACATGTCGTAGAAAAACGACTAATGAAGCTCTAAACATTTAGGAGCAAAGCTTCACCAAGCAACAGAATACAAGATGATCTATATTTAATATTATTCATCTTGGTGCTATTAAAAACCTCTTTATAAAGATGACTGTTGTACAGGACTGTCCTCTGAATCAGACAGATGTGCTTTTCCTGAGCTCAGCTATTCCCACTTGCCAAAGTACATCACAGCTGAGCTCGTTGACTATTGACACTTCTACATGAAAGGAAGGACAAGCAGAGTCACAGGACCCTCATCTGACTATTCATCCTCAGCTCCGGTCTGTGGTGGGAAATTCAGCAATAATTTCATGTGCCTTTGAGGAAGAGCTAAATTAAATAGTGGGGAAACGCAAAAGTAGGGTGTCCTCCATTTACGCACCTATGGGGAAGCCATCATCCATTCTGGGTGAAGACTTTCTGCTGCAATATTAAAGAAGAGCACCCATAGTTCTGTAAGAACCTGTAAGCTCACCAACTGCTTGGTAAGTAAGCCCAATACTCATTGGTTTCCCCAGAATGAACTTTGACGGAGTGATATCTTGATTTGTTGCTGGAACTTTGGGAGGTGGCGTGGCTATTGTTTACATTCTCCCCACAAAGGGGATTTAGCAACAATGACACAAGGAGAAGAACAGAAATAGGAATCAGTGGCCTGTCTTTATGGGTATGTGATCTTAGGAAAACATCAATTGATTTCAGCCATAAACTTCTAAGCTATAATTCAGGGAGAACACTATAGCCTACTACGTAAGACAGCTGAATGGATAAATGAAAACACATATAAAGTAAGCAGTACTTGGAAAATAAAGTTTCTCTACATTTTAAGTTCTTCATGATACTTGTCTTGTGTTTTCAGTATTAAATCTCTTATAATTAGGTGAATATGCACTTGAAGTATATTCTTATACTTCAAGTATAGTATATTATTATCTTATACACTGTATAGGATAGCCCAACACAGTGCAGTATAGCATAACACAGTGGTAAAATATAAAGTTGAGAATAGAATATTATACAAGAGCATGGTATTATTTTGACAGTGTAGTACAGTATGGGGAGCTATAATAGTGGCTCAAATTTTAAAAAGCATAACCTTTTTGTTGTCTAGTCAGTTCTACTCCTCCAGGTAAGAATTATCAGAGTCTCAGTACCCACATGGCACCTAACAACTTCCATAACTCCAGTTCCAGACACTCTGGAGTTCTCTTCTGACCTCCGTGGGTATTGTATCACATGGGTGCACCTACCTACAGGCAGGTAATACACACATACGTATAAAATAAGAATAATAAAATATAAAAAATGAGATGGATAAGCTGGCCAATGTCTATATGATTAAGATAGTTACTAGGGAGTTATAGTGGAAATGGAAAATGTAGAATAATTTAGGAAGTGTATTGCAATGGGAGTCATTCAGCTAGAAAATTATGTCATAAAGGGTGACTCCAAGGCCATATTATTATTATTACTTTATTAAATTTTTAAACTACAAATTGCTATAATAAGGTATTTGCCCATCAGGAGACTATAAAGAATATCCATGTTGACATATGCACTATATTTTGGAACTTGTATCATATCATGACTAAATCACTACTGGCCCTAATCAAACAGAAAATTTCTATGGCTCACCCATAGGTGTACATGTTCCCCTAAAGAGAAAGTACAGCTGTATTTATTTTACCACTGCCTGGAAAAAAGTCTAGTTTCCCATTGAATAAACCTGACTCTCATTCTAACAGCCAAGAAGAAGGTCTTTTCCTTTCCAATTTGTCTCAGCATGTCTTTATATTACCTCTCCGTTCTTTTCAACATCTTCAGCATTGCCTTACACAGCAAAGTGCCTTGACCAGTGACTGGAGTTTCCTTTTTGTTGTTCCACTAAGTATTTTAACCTTTGGTAAAACCAAAATGAGATACACTAAATTCTACAGGGTTCAACTGAGGAGGACCTAATTTGAGAACCAGATAGACCCAGAAATAGAATAAATTCAATGATTTCAGGCTGCTGGGTAATAGTTTTAGACAGAAAAAGGAAGTGATATATAAAAGCAATTGGACTGATTGAAACTTGGAGTTGCCTTCTGTAACCAGGTTTGACTAGTCATCTGACTGTAATTGAGTGACGTTTGATTGCTGTGACTGACTGAGGGATAGGCTACTTATTATGAATAGGCTTTAGTTGCTCACTGCACAGAGAGAAAGCTTTTAGCCCAAACTTAGAATATGAAATATGTACAGAAAAAACTTTTGGGCTACACTTAGTTAAATTAAATTTAACATATGGAAAAAATAGAACAGAGAGGGGGTAGACGTCCATCTTTTTGTATGAAGGAGAGGCTGTAATTGGAACTCTTCCAGGTAGTAAAACAGAAGCCAGATTCTCTATTTTTAGAGAGCTTCTAAAACATGTGCTTCGCAAATGCCTCTATTATGCGCCTTTAATTCAATAAAATGGTATCTGATACATCTTCTTTTATTTCTATTCTTTTGGATATGCCTATAAACATTCTTAAATAGCCAATCCCATAGTTCTTCTTCTATTTGACAGCCAGAAGAGGATCCCATGATGCATTAACTAATGTAGATAGATGGTGCCTAGCATAAAATGCAGTAGATTTATTATTATTAACTCTGCATTTAAATATGTGTTTAGAGTTTTGCATATTATTGCAGTCCATAGAAATGCAAAACCATTCTGGTAGGTATTTCTGAATCTAAGGTGCAATTGTGTGCTCACTTGTGAACATTTGTTTAAATCTTCATCACCCTTTCAAGCAAATGTTGCAATGTACATTCGGTGTGTGTCTTTGAATGTGCAGTATCTCAGAAATAAACCCCTGGCATTTATCACAATTTTCAGTAACTTACTGTGATGTGCTTTGACTTTTTCTTTGTTTGTTTTAAGACAAGGACAGCTGGCCTGGAACTCCCTATGTAGACTAGGCTGGCCTCAGTCTTACAGAGATCTGCCTACTTCTGCTTCCTGAGCACTGGGATTAAAGGTGTGTACCACTGACCCATGCTGTGAGTCTTTAACACTTAAGTACAAGTCTCTCTCCCTCTCTCTCTGTTTCTCTTTCTTTTTTACTCTCTCTCTCTCTCTCTCTACACACACACACAGACACACACACACACACACACACACACACCCATAATCTTTGCATATGATAAACTATAGAAGTTGTTTTTGCACAGTGGTGCCTCTTTCAGTGGCTATGAGCCTTATTATCTCACTGTAAAGGAATAATAGAGTGGAAATTCTTTCTAGATGATTATTTAGCAAGGCTATATATTTCAGTGACAATAAGTTTAAAGTCCAAAATCAGAAAATATCCCGAGATTAAGACTCTCATTCTCAAACAGTAATACATACAAAATTCCCATGAAACATAAGGGTTTTGCATTTTTTTATTCCTATCTTTTCATGGAAAATAGAATTTCTAGAACTGAATTGAGTAGCCCATTTTGTGTATAATTTTCAACTATTAGAACTTGCTGTGATATTTGAATAGATTTTAAGTAAAATCTGGGTTTTCATTGTATAGCTAACAATATTTTAAATAATAATAGTATCTCACAGTGCTCTCTGTATAGCCCAGGCTGCCTGGCAACTTATTATGTAGCCAAGACTATCCTCAAATTATTCTGTTTCTCCTGCCTCAACATCCTGAATGGTGTATATTACTATGACCCATTCTATTTTTCTTTCAGCAGATGTTTATAATATCACTTAATATCGTAACACCTGATATATATAAAATACTTATCCATGTATCAGCATAGTGAAAAGATGGTAAAGAACAACAAACCTTGGAGAGGCTCACACGATTTTCTCAAAAAAAAAAAAAAACATACTTTGAGAATAAAACAAAATGATGGAGACCTCCATGCTCATTTATAGAAATGAAACCCATGCTAAATGAGCAGATAGATGAGTATCAGGTCAATCTTGAACTCCCCAAAGTACAGTTTAATGATGTGACAAGTGTTCCTGATCTCATGAACAGAGTTCTTCTAATTGTCTGGTACTTAAAATCAGAGTAATGATCTCATCATGTATCCAAAGCAAAATATCAAGTGGCTACATCTTAGGACCATAAAAGAATTAACAAAGAATAGTTTCCATTAGGCTAAAACAACCAGGAGTCAGATTTCCTAATCTGACTTGCTCTTTTACCCTGAGTCTATTTTCTATGGTATAAACACAAAAAAATAATCATCGCCCATGATACTTTGTGCTTCTTATACTTTGATTATAGACATTTTTTTTTCTTTAACTTGGCAGATATTTGTATTCCAGCAGTATTTGGACTTAATTCATGAGTAAATTCTTCTTGGGAATATCTGAAGTATTTAGAGAAGCTTCAGTGCTTATTATAATATATTACTTTTTATTGTCCCAAGATTTGCCAATTATATACTCTCTGAAGCATTTTATCTCCAACAGTTATGTACCCTTTACCATGTGATATGCTAAGCACTATTGACTGAAGAAAGTCAGGTGATTGGTACCATCTCCTCATGGAATTAGAAAGGTCCAGGAGATGAGAGTCATAGACAGGGAAACTTCAGTGAATGCAACACCAAAGGTATTAGGGGTCTCTGTCCCATATCTTGCATTTATTTTCTATTTATTTTATTACTTCGTTGTATTTGTGTATGTTTGTGTATTCATTTGTATGTATGTATGGAGATGCCCTCAGGGGCCAGAACAGGGTGTTGGCTTTCCTGGAGCTAGAATTACAAACCAAGAAGGTATGTCTATTCGGTTATTCAACTGGACAGAACTGATAGGATGCATACTCTGAAATGGAGGATTTGTTAGAATAGACTACATGATACAGGCTAGGTAGTTCAAAAGTGACCATCCAATAGAAATTCTGAGAAGCCATTAGCTGCTCAGTCCATGAACTTGAATGCCTGGAAGGTTCTTGGAGAGCTCACTGTCTTCAGTTCATGTTGGAAGGCTGAAGATGCCTGGTTCTGATATCAGTGAATGAAGGCAGCAGCAACAAAATCAATAGCATAGGTAGACTCACCATCACCAACAGAATCAATAGTAAACATATTCTCACTAGTAAGGAAGGAAGGCAGGTTAGTGAAAAGCAGCTCGACTTTCCCCTCAGACATCTTTATATATGGGTCTCTACCCAAAGGCACCACTCACTCTGGAGGAAGATTTTCTGACTAGTTTTTGCACAGCCCAGAGGTTGTCATAATTCTTCAATATCTGTAGAGCTTAATCACATAGATCTATTCTTTCTGTGCCTAGGAAAATGTATGTATCATCTTCTTTAAGATATATACTCTATTATGATATTTATTTTTCATGTATTATAAAACCTTTATTTCACTGACATCCAGTTTGATTTGTTAGCTCTAATAGTATCAGTTATGTTCATTTTAGCCATTTTATTCAAGACATTTTTGTTTTTGCTTTCTTGACTCTAAACTAATTTCCTTTTTGCTTTTTTTGCATAGTAAACTAGCTAGAATTTGCCTAACTGTGAGTTGAGAAATTTGTGTGTTTGTGGCAAGGCCTGGGGAGAAAGGTGGGCTAGTGTTCTGCCTCTCCCAAGAAAAATTTTAATAACACCTCCACACTGCTTTCTATAGTGGCTGCACAAGTTTGCACTCCCTACAGCAATGAACAAGTGTTCCCCTTTCTCTACGTCCTCAGCAGCATTTTTTGGGGGGAGCTCTTGACCATTCTAACTGGGGTAAGATGAAATAATTATCAATAGATGAAGTTTTTGGAAACTATGACCTATTAATACTTTTAAACCCACTGAGGACTGCTAAATGTTCCCTTTACCTTTATTCAATGTCTTCATCACGGGGATATTTTCTGATCCTTACATTACTGCATCATCTATATCACTGTTTGAAATTTCCATGTAAGCATTAAAATGAATAGATGTTTTGGTTGATAGCATCAAGAACCAAGAAGCAATTGATAGTCTATGATCTTTTGTGTAGAAAGTAAGTGCTACAACAATGTGAAAGATTCTGTGTTGTATGTGTAAGAAAGCATCCAAGGGTTCTGAGTGACTCTCATAAGACTCTCTTTTCAGATATGGGTCAATATCTAGTGCTAAAAATTCTCTTATCTATCATTTCTCTCCTTCTCTCTCTCCCTCTCTCTTTCCCTCCCTCCCTCTCTCCTTCCTTTCCTCCCTCCATTTGTATTTCCAGACCCAATTCTCCAGTACAAGGTCCTGTGTTTATCTAGATACCTGACTAAAAAGCGATTACTTTAGATTTCACAGATGGTAATGAACAGATATATCTGAATTTTTCCAAGAGGATTTTTAAATGTGTTTTTCTGACTCTTCTAATTATAGGTCACAATTATAACTAACATGCAATTTGGTTAAGCTGTCATATTATGAGTGCACAATTTTCTCTAAGTTATCCTTATGTATTGACAAAAAGCTTTTGAGAGGGATGTGAAGAAAGATAATTGTTGCTGTACAGAGTAGAGATCAATTATTTATATTACTTGGAGCAGAAGAAGGTCAGAAATGAATTAGAGTCATTACTTTTCCTTATTCCCTAAGGCCTTCACCAAAGTGCTCACCGATTCACATTTTCAGTTCCAGATGCTTTATTTGCTCAACTATTCACCTTAAGTAAATCCAGTTTATGAAAATTATATCTACAAAACTAGCTAATCACAGATTGCTTATTTCCAGTCTCTCTGAACTGAGGCTCATACTGTATTTGATGCATAAACCTCGCTCCTATGCCTCCACAGTGGGACTACTTATAAACACCCTAAAACAACTAAGAAAAATCAACATATATTTTTGAGACAAGGTCCCACTCAGTAGGCTTGGCTGGAGTGGAATTCATTTCAAACCCACAGAGGCCTGCCTCTGTCTTCTGATTGCTGGAATTAAAGATGTATGACACCACTCCCAGCTGAAAAGTTAACACTTTTTATTATTTTCTTATGGTTCAGATGAAAATTCCATATTGACAAATTTGAAAATCAAATAAAGAAAAAAATTGGTAGCTAAAAGGTATGAATAAAGAAAATACAAAAAGAAAAATTATCTGGGGCGATAACTTAGCAGGTAATGTGCTTGCATCAAAGCATGAGGACCTGAGTTCAATTCCTTGAATGCTTATTAAATTGCCAGGCATGATGGCCAGCACTTATAAATTAGTGCTGAGGAGAAAGAGCCAGGTACATTCCTGATTTTTACAGGCCTTTTAGTCTAACCTAATTAGTGAGCTCCAGGCCAATATGAAACCCTGTCTCAAAAGAAGTAGAGAGTGTATCTAGAGATTGATGTATGCCCCCTCCCCCATGCCACAAAAAGGAGAAGGTTAAATAGAAACACTTCCAAACTCAACAACACAAATGTAGAAGGGAACTTCATGTTTTTCGGTCTGGCATTGATTTCCCCTATGAAGGTTCAGGGAAACATTATGAAATTTTGAAATTTTGCTTTCATTTTTCTTTATGACTTAATTTGTACTACTTTTCCTATGACAAGTTCTTGCTCAGAAAATTTTGTTTTTCAGAGTGCAGAGAGGCGTTTGTGTTTTGTTTTGCTTTTTATTAACTGATCATCTTGCTGAAAGAATTTATAGTGTGATTCAATCCACAAGCATCTCTGCAGTGAAGCATTTTCCCTTGAATATTTAACCCATCTTTTGAGAGCTTCCCTACCCATTTAATGTTCTGGTTGTGCTCACCAGCCCTGAATTACTGGGAAATCTTCTCCTTTTATGCCTCTGACTTTATAGATATTTGATGTGCTTAGATTTTCTGATTTTTTCATCTATTTGCCTACTTTCTTAGTCATTGTTGAAAGCACAGTCCAGATGTTTTTGATCTGAGATGCTTGTCTCCTTCTCACCTCCAAAACTCAACTCCAGGAATTTACTGACATTAAATACAGTTTTGACTGCTGCTGTTGTAAAGCTGCTTTGATATCAGGACAATGAGCTTCTAAAAATGACAATGACTATATTTTATTCATTCTGTGTCCCCATTCTGTCACACATAGTTTGTTCCATGATAATGGTCAATTAAGACTAAATAAATTAAATTAATGTATATATTTCTCCATAAATGTAACTTTAGTATTTTTCTTTAAATACAAGATATATTTATTTGCAATTTTAAAATCAAAAGGTACTCAAATATGGTGGCAAGCACTTATAATTTCAGCTACCTGTAAAGCTGAGGAGGGAGGATCAGTAGAGAACAGGAGTTGAAGAAACCTGGGAGCATATGAGAACATCCTAGAAAGAGTTTTCCACACAGTTCTAAAGTTACTCATATGAACTCACAGCAATAGTGACACCACACACATTTTCTACATAAGCCCAAGACAGACAAAGTTATAGCAGATATGTAGGTGAAGTATCCTTTACCTTCCTTGAGGAACTATTGGCTACTGAAAGCTGTTGAGAGGTGGAGAGTCAGTCTTCTTTAAGGGTGAGACTTTTAGTAGTTTGCCCAGGCTTGAATGGATGAACCCACAGCAAGGACATTTGGGGACATAAATTTGGGGATGTTACAGGCATGAGTGTGTGTATATACACATATAAATGTATATAATATAGTACATAAAATTGGGTGGGGAATAGTAACAGGGTTGCAGGTAGGAGTGTGGATCTAAATACAATAAAATATATTGTATGAAATTTAGTAAAATTCAGTAAAATACATATGGATAAAGTAAATGCATCGTATAATGCAACATGTAATTAGTATATAATGGAAAAAAATCAGAACACTTTAAGTCCTAATATCAGAGCATAGAAGCTGTCTTATACCCCATTGATCTTTGCAGGTTTGGTTGACTGAGAATTAGTTTGCATCAACAGAAATGCCTAAGTGTCCACAATTTGTCACAATATCATAGAATAGAAAAAAAAAGCCTCTAATGATCAAAGAATATATCCAGTAATGCCACTGATTACTGTATCCATAGACTGTTTTTGATCCAAGATCATTGCTCTCTTCTGTGTGACTAGACCCAGATTCTTTCTCCTAAATATCAAATATTCAGGGCAGGATGTGAGCTGGGTGCTAAGGGATGTACCTTCCTCTGCCTGTTTGCATAGGTGTTGAACCAGAAGACAGGCAGCCAGTGACTGATAAGGAGTTCAGGAACAACCTGCAGTGGAGGCAGCTGGACACTTTGATGTTTTTGAGATGTCTAGTGATTCCCACATACTCATAAAACATGGAATCAAATGTAGAAGAAATGGAACAACAAGCTTCCTTGGTGTGTTTTATAACAGTTTCTAGTATTACAAGGACAGGAAGCACAGACTGGTAAGCCCTTTGTTGATATCTCTCCCCTTTTTCTGAGTGGGGAAGATGATTGGGAGCCTGGAGCTAAAAGTGTAGTCTTTAGCAGCTGCTTTCACCTCTTATGGAATGGGGGATTTAGGAGATTGTTTACATCTACAGGAAGAATGTTCACATAGGTAGTCAAAAAAAAAAAAAGAAAAAAGAAAAGAAAACAGTAAAGAAATATGCATAGAGTTCCTAATGGACTTGTTCCATACAGGATCTTGGGCGGGTGTCCTTGTCTGTCTGTTACACATTCTGAGGGGTGATAAGCTGACAGCTTCAATGTGTACCTCTATTTTGCAGACTGAGCTATTACAATTCATAGCACAAGGGTCTTCTCTCTCTCTTCCAGGTCTTTAGTTTAATGTATTGATTCTGAAACTACAGTAATATCAAAAGACACTACAATACTTTTGTTCTTAAGGAAATGTTTTTATGTATGGCACAAGAGATTTAGTAGCGTTCCCTTCCTGCTAGTGCAGATGGGCATTTCTAACAAATATAACTTCTTTGATTTTAACATTTACTTGGGGATGTAATTTTGTTATGCTGAAGTAGATTTCTAGTGTTTTGGGGATATTCAGTTGTTATAAGTCCATTTCATATTATGTTAATTGAAATTCTTCTTGTCTTTCTATGAGAAAGTTTCCAGTCCAAAACTATGTGTGTTTATGCTACTGTAAATACGTTCCCTTTATCTTTCTTCCATTTTGTTCCGCTTTTCCTAGCTTTAAAACACAAGGGATTAGAAGTATTTTAACTATGAAATCATTAATTAAAATACATAATACAGCACATTATTTAAAATTTTCCTTACTTCCTCAGAACTGGCATCTCTCTCTCTCTCTCTCTCTCTCTCTCTCTCTCTCTCTCTCTCTGTGTGTGTTTCACATCAGCAATGATGACTGAATTATCTCTTAACAATTCTTCAGTCTTCCAGAGCATTTTTGGAGGTTTCAAAATCAATTCTTTGGCTCTCTCTATATAATGAGTCTCTTTAGTAATGGAAAGGCAATTTCACAAAATGCTTTGGAATAACTTGTCCTTGATCCAAATATAAAACATCATTTCAGAATTTAAATACGGACACGCCAAATATTCATACCAGTTCAGCTTCATGTTTTAATTTCATAAAAGTAGAATCATTACATGACTGACAAGGATTCACCTGGGAATCTTCAGTACACTATTTTACACCGATGATCACACTCTTCAACAAAGCACCTTTACTAAGTATCCCCAGCACCACCTGTGGAGGATGGGCATGCTCTTTTGTTTGCAGAGCCAGCAAATGGTGGTGGGTTTTAATCTCCTTGCACACACAGTGCTTGTACTTGATCGTCTCCAGAAGTCGAGGCAAAAATTCTTAACATAATCCTCACAAACTGCATACAGACATACATTCAAAAGCTCATGCATGCACTATGATCGAGTTGGTTTTGTTCCAGAGATGCAGAGATGGTTCAAAGTACGTACATCAATAAATGTTATAAATTATATAAATGGACTTAAACAGAAAAATCACATGATCATAGACATAGACATAGAAAAGGTTTTTGATAAAATTAAACATTCATTCATAATAAAAGTCTTAGAGGGAATTGAACCCCAGAGAGCATATCTCAATGTAATTAAGGCTGTATACAACAAACCCACAGCCATCATTCTAAAAGGAGAAAAGCTTGAAGTATTCCCATTTAAATCAGAAACGAGACAAGGTTGTTCACTCTTCCCACTCTCTTTCAATGTAGTGATTGAAATTCTTACTAGAACGGTAAGACTAGAAAAAGAAATTAAATGGTAACTAATTGGAAAAAGAAAATTATTCCTTTTAACAGATGACATAATCTTAAATATAAGAGATTTCTAAATTCCACTTAGAAAGTTCTAGCAATGTTCAATACTTTCAGTAAAGTGGCAGGATACAAAATTAACTTGCAAAAATCAATAGCCTTTCCTTATACTACTAGCAAGTAATCAGAGAAAGAATTCATGGAAGCACTCCCATTCACAATAGTCTCAAAAATTAAATTTCTACAAAAAACTCCAACCAAACACGCTGAAGACAATTATAATGAAAAATTTTAATGTTTAAAGAAAGAGATACAGGAAGACATAAGTAGATGGAAGGATGTACCATGCTCATGGATTGGCAGAATTAATATTGTAAAAATGACCATCCTTTCAAAAATAATTTAAAGATTCAATGGAAATCCAATCAAAATCCATGTGACATTCTTCACAGAACTAGAAAAAAATTGGTATCCTAAAATTGATATGTAATCACAAAAGACCCAGGATACCCAAAGCAATCACGAACACAGAGAGCAAAGCTGAGAGGATTATCATACCAGATCTCAAACTGCATTTCACACACTGGAGGAAAGAGCATGTTGGACAAATGGTGCTGGCAAAACTGGATCTTCATGTTTAGAAAAATGAGATTTGACTCTTATCTATCACCTTGCAAAAAAGTCAACCAGAAATGGATCAAAACCTGAAATACTGAAACTTAGAAAAAAACAGGAAGTACAGGAAGTATCCTATGAGATGTAAGCGCATGAAAGGACTTTCTAAATCATTCACTTAGCAATTTCCTGAGTAAATGCGTATTGAAATGCATTTCCCATCCAATTCCCTCAGTTTTCTTCACCAATCAGTGTAAATATTGATATACATACATAAATTATGGTCCTTCATATATATAGTGTAAATATATACACATAAATCATGTTTATAGGAGTGGGCATATATTCATAAATTTTAAAATAATGCATGTATATATACAATATGAAGTCCAGTGGCCTAGATATTTATCTATTGAAATAAAACCAAATTATGAGAAGAAATGTGATTTTTAAAATATTTCTTGTCTAAAGTAATTCAGCAATTTGAATAATTATGAACATTAAATAATTGTTATAAAATTTGATAGTAATGAGAGAGGTGAATGACTTTTAATCTTTAGATGTTTCCATCGTAAATGTATATTTCAGGCCTTAGGAATTATTTCAATGCTATGAAACCATATAATGAATATGTAATGAAAGACAGGAGGAGATTTTCAATATTTTAGAATCAAGACTTAAATCAGGATTCTATGGCTAGCTTAATATTGAAAGAACTGTAGGAAATTAGATTTTTGTGTAAAAGAGAAATAACTATGTAGCCAATATTGATGTGTACCATATCATCAGAGCCATCCTGATGGGAAATTTCTCTTTGAGATCTTGATATACAATTAGAGGGAGTTCCTATGTGAAATCTTGGTCAATAAACATTTCTTGAATGACCAAGATTGGAGGATAATAAAGACAAGATTCTTTAAGAGAAAACTTTATTCAGACACCTACAAATAAACAATCACAAGGTGAAGAGCAAAACTAAAATACTAACCAATCATTAAATGTGAGAATCTTATGGCACCTAATGCAATCTACTTATGCATTCTACCCAAATATGTTGACCCACTCATTCTCTTTTCTATGATCATAAATCTGGCTTTTTCTGTACTCAGATTAAATCAAGTGATAATTAAAAAAATATTCTAACCCTTTAAAACAAACTTGAGTAACAAGCATTGAAATGTTTATTGTAGCTGATTTATTATTTGCAATATTTACCAGTGATAAGTTTCAGTGGTAAAGACACTTGCCACCTAGCATGATAGCCTGAGTTCCATCTCCAGCACCCACATGATGGAAGAAGAAAAGTGGATCCTGCTAGTTGTTTTCTGAGGTACACACACACACACACACACACACACACACACACACACACACAGAAACACAGACACCCAAACAAACACAAATGCATGCATGCATATACATGCACACACACATACACATACACAAACACAGACATAAATGAAATTTAAAAAATTTTAAAAATAAAACAGTCCACATAGCGACTTAATTTCGTAGCAAGTGCTTTTCATTTCATTATTCTGTGAAATGTTTTACAAATGTAAGATACATTAAAACAAAATTTTAAGAAAAATATATTTTAAAAATAAATATACTTAGCAGAATCTTATCCTTAGAATCCTCTCCAGAGACATAAACTTGACAAGTAGAATTAAGCTTACAGTAATACCCCAACTAGATATATGTAGTAGTACAAAAATACCTGTAATGTTATATCAGAATAAAGCTCAGTTGGTAGATTGCCTGTACAGCATTCATAAAGCTCTAGTTTCAATTCTTAGCAAGGTGTAAATTTAGTGTGGTGGCACATTTATGAGATAGAGGCTGGAGAGTTGGAAATTCAGTGTTTTCCTCAGCTTCATAGCCATTTAAGGGCAGTCTGGGCTGTGTGAGAAAAGGCTCTGCCGCACAAATAGAATTCTTTTTTGTGACTGTTGACATTTTCTTAGTGACCTCAAAAGGTAGTAGAATACGCATTTTGATACATATACTTACATGAAACAATTTGACATTTTTCATGGATTTTGTATTATTTTGTTTATAAAATTTCATCTAGCAAGATTTCTGCACACGATTTACATAGTTATTTATCCAATCTGTCCCTCATCTGACTGAATAGGAGCAGAGAATCTGATATCTTTAACTAATAAAAGAAGGCAGTTGGTCTTTAGCCATCATTCAATCAGTCATTGTTACATTCAGATAAATCTTAGCTACCAACCCTCATTGCTGGATAAATGGAAGTTAAACCATGTCATAAACTTAGAAGGAGAATCAACATTGTTGTTATTTAATCAGTTGCAAGTTAAGATAATTGATATGTAGTCAAAATACTGTTTAAAAAATCTACTTGCTTTTGTTATAGGTTATTTAAATTATTTCATCTCTTCTTGGTATAACTTTGGTGATTCAGATGTATATAGACATTTATTTAATTCTTTTGGGTTTTTAATCTCAGTAGAATACAGATTTTAAAAAATATTTTCTTAAGATTTTATGAATTTCTTTGATATTTGTTTTGATGTATCTAGTTTTATTAATAAAAAATCCAACTAAAAAATCCCAGATCAATATGGATTCACAACAGTATTCTACTTGACCTTTAAAGAAGTTCTACAACCAATAAATACCAAATTATTTTAAAAATAGTAGAAGGAAAACTCCAAAGTCCTTATATGAAACCAGTATCACTTTCCTACCAAAGTCAGAGAAAGACACAATAAGAGAACACAGACCAATAACTTTGATGAACACAGTGGAATTTTTTAACAAAATACTTTACAAACAATATAAACTGCAGTGGTGTGAATGAAAACGTCCCCCATAGGCTTCAAGTATTTGGATATTCTTGCACCCAGTTAGTGGCACTACTTTGGGAAATTTTCAGGATGTGGCCTTGCAGGAGGAAGCACAACACTGGATTCAGCATTTGAGTGTTCTTAAAGCTTTGATGGATTTCCAGTTGCTCTCAGCCTCCTGTCCCTGCTTGGGTTTCTGCTCTGACCACCTCTACCACCATGCCTCCTCCTTTATTATGACCTATCACCCTCTGGAAATGTAACCTCGAATAAAGTATTCCATAAGTTTCCTTTTATCACAGCAATAAAAAAGTTACTATTTAAAATATGATTCTAGAGAGTGGGCTGTTTCTGTGAAAAACCTGATCACGTGGGAGTTTGGAGGATTGTGGAAGACTTCGGAAGTCTGAACTAGAAAAAATGGTGAAATGCTACAAGCAGAGATTAACAGGCCATTCTAGCAAGACCTTAGAAGAAAGTAGTGCTGAGAGCAAAGTAGTTTCAGAGAGAAAATAAGGACTTAAACAAAAACTGAGATGTTTTGATAAAGCATCTGGCTGCCATCTGCTTGCAGTCTAAGAGCTTGCCTGAGTTTAAATTGAAAAGTAATGGACTACTTTCTTTGATGGAGAAAATTTCAAAACAGTTAAATGTTGAATCAGTGACATGGTTATTAATAGTGAAAATTATGGAAATCTACAATGAAAAAGAGCATGTGGAGCAGAAAGAAATGCAGAATATGCAGTCTGGATTGAAAAAGAGCACTGTGAAGATTAATATAGAACCCAAGGCCTATGCTGACCCTCTTTGATAGAGAGATTAGAGCCATTAAGGACAGGCCTACAGATTTTCACTTAAACAATGCGAAGAGTGTCTTCAGGGAAAGACCATACCCAGCTAGTCTCCAACTTTTGAAAGGAAATGAGGGAAAAGGAGGACAAGGATCCTCCCAAGGGTCAATGGCAATCAAACTTGTGAATGTTATTCATATGGTGCTGTCTTTAGACATATGAAAGATGCAAGAGTAGAGGAATCATTTGTTCTTCATCTGCACATTCAGTTAGAGGCCAAGGCCAATTGGCAGGTAGCAGGAGTGTCCCTGAATAAAGACAGCTCTGACAGGCCATTGTATGAAGCTGTGAAGGTGATATCTGCTTGGCAGTGGAGACTCTGAGATGTTGGAGATACTTGAGCCCTGTAACATCTGCTCAAGGACAACTGTATATAGGAAGTGGTACCAGCCCCAAAAGAAAGATGCATATTGCACAAAGCAAAGCTGAAGGAACTAAGCCCTTTGGCACTAAAGTCTCAGAAGTTACACACTGAGCTACTGGATTTGGGACCTACAATTTAGAGAGTGCTTTGAGTCTCAGAAGAAGCTTTGGACTATGGATTTCTGAACAGTATTGAGACTGAAAATCCATTGAAACTTTTGAGGAATAACTAAATGCATTTTGCATTCTATATGGTCATGAGGCTGTGGGTGTCAGGGAATGGAGTGTGTAGGTTTTAATGAGAATATTCCCCTCATAGGCTTCAGGTACTTGAACATGTCCCCAGGTATGACACTGTTTTGTGAGACTTTAGGAGGTGTGACCTTGCTGGATGAAATACAAAACTGGTGGTGAGCTTTGAGGGTTCTTAAGCATTGCCAGAGTTTTAGATTCTCTCTGCTGCCTGTGCCTGCTTGAAGATGCAGTTTCTTGACTTTCTGCTCTGGCTACTTTTGCTGCTATGCTTTCCCAGACTTTACAGACTCTAATGCTCTGGTACCACAAACTCAAATTGTTACAGTGCCACAAACCTTGTTCAGGACCACTGGGAATCCAGATGTTCAGAAAAAGCTGAATTTTATTTAGCTTGCCAGGGACTACACTCCTTGGATCAGGATATGGAGAGCAAAGTACTGACTCAGAGGGAATCCAAACTTACAAAGGCAAAAGGTGGACATCCGGTGATTACACAAGATTACACAGGCATGACATGTTTGTTCCTGCAGTTATACAAGCAAGAAGTTAAAGAAGCTGATAATAAACATAGTAACTGAGACTTTCCAGAATTTGTGTTGGGGGGTAGGGGAGAGGGTATTTTCCTATGGTTAGTTCTTGGAAAAGACCTGTGATCAACTCTTCCTGGAACTGCTGCCAGAGTCACAGCTCATCAAGATGGAGGCCATATACAAAACTGAGGAACTCAGGCCATCACAAAATAAACTCTTCCTTCTATAAATCATCTTGGTCATTATAGCAACAGAAAAGTAATATAGACAGTGTCTTTAACAAATGGCTTTGGAAAAACTGAAAATCCACATGTAAAAGAATAAAACTAGACCAGACCTTATCTCTTACCCTGCACAGTAACAAACTCCAAATGGATCTGAGTCTTCAGTATAAAATCTGAAACTCTGAAACTGCTAGAAACAAAGGTAGAGTGTATATTGCAACATATAGACATAGTTAAGAACATTCAAACTAGCACTCTGCTCAGTAATGAACAAGACTAATATACAGATGGGACTTCATCAGTTTAAAAAGCTTCTGTACAGAGAAACGAATAGTCAATTAAAAAAAGACAAAGACCACAGAATGGGTGAAAATCTTATTTTTGATAGAGGATTAATATCTAGAGTACACAAAACACTCAGACTCAAAATATCAAGAAAAAAAAAACACCAGTAAAAAGTGGGATTATAAATCTGAAAATTGAGTCCTCAAAAGAAGAAATACAAATGGCTAGTAAACATTTTTAAAAATGTTCAGTGTTCATAGCAAATTAAAACCACTTTGAGAATCCATTTTATTACAGTCAGAAAGGCTACCAGCAAGAAATTAAGAAAAAAAAACTGGTGAAAATGTACAGAGAGAGGAACATTTATTCACCATTGGTGGGAATGCAAACTGATAAAGCAAGGCCACTGTGGAATATGTCCTACTTTGGAGACACTTGCTTATCCATGTTCATTCTTGTTATACTCACAATAGCTACGAAATCAAATCAATCTAGGTATCTATCAACTGAAAATGAATAATGAAAACATGCTGTATAGTTACAGTAGAATTTTATTCAATTGTGAAAAGTGAAATCATTTAACTTATAGTTATTAGAATTTGAACAAAACTCCTAAATGCAGAAAGACAAGCTGTATATTCTCCCTCATATGTGGATCTTAGCTTCAGATTTCTGATTTGGTATGTTAACTTGGAGTACCTGAAAAGACAAGGGAATTAGAAAAAGTCCATTGGAAGGGGAAAGTCTGAAGGGAGAGGTAAGTTGCAGGTAATGTGAAAATAGGTAGCCTACTGGCGATGGAAATGTTTAAGCAGAGAGGTGGGGCAGGGTTTGGGAAGAAGAAAGGAAATGGAAGTATTAACAAATGTCATGTAAAAAACCTACTATCTTGTAAAAGAGCAATCAAAGTGAAACAAATTGATATATCCTACATTGTTTATATTTATTTATATTTTAATCTATCAATATAATACAATGCATATTACAAACATTTAAAAATAATAAAAATAAAATTTAGAGCAAGGAAAATCATATTTCAAATTATTTTGTCATTTCATAAGTGCTTTATCTTTTTCAAATATCGATATTGATAAAAGCTGAGAATCTGCTCCAGGTTTTAAAGATCACACTTGCTTTTGTTTTCTTTAAACTACCCTTAGATAGAGTTGAATAAAGAATATTGCAAGTATTTGATTTTGAGTATAAGAAGTATGCTTCAACAGTGAAAAGCTAAATAGGTATGAAAACAGTGGTGCTGCTCAATGTGTGAATATGTAGTACATGGACTTGCCTTCGTTGTACCTGTATTCATTATTTCACTATGCACTAACTTCAGGCAATATTTTTTACAGGGAAATACAATATTTATTCATTTAAATGCCAGTTTTACCTATTTCCTTAATATTATGGAAGTTATTTATTATCTTATCTCAACTAACTGCTGTATTCCTTCTGGTGTATGCTAAGAAAATATTGCTTTAATTTAGAGGAAAGATATATAATTATGGTTAAAGAAGTCTGTTTCCAATTTTGCAGATGTTATAATGAGTTACATGTAACATAAGGAAATAATGGTCTCTATTTTCACCTGGGTAGTAAATTAAACATTAGTTGTTCCTCTAATATATGCATACCAGGTATTTTTATGTGGTATATATTAAATTTTATGAATATATTAATTTTATTATAAAGTTTATTAATTATCTCAAATTATATTATTTTTCTGAAAATACATTTTAGATATAGAACAAAACTTATTATTTATATGCATTTCTGTTTTATTTTGTCTAAACTTATGAGTGCTATATTGTATTGTAGAGGATGTGGTGATTTAAATATTTTCAGATAAACTAAAGATAACACAAGGATTAGTACTGGATAATTCTGAAGAACAAGTGAGAATTATATAATACAATTTTGGAAGTCTCCTCATATAAAAGAAATATTAAAATGATACATAAACTATTTAAATAGAAACCGAGAATAGAAAAAAGGGGTTGATCTTTTCTAATATTTCAATTTTGATAACCAAAAACTTTTTAGATACTGTTTAACAACCATAAAATCTTTCCTCTATACTTACATATTGAAAACACAGAAAATTTCAGATTTTTCTGTACCATTTGGATATATATTTCAGCATGTATGTAGTCATAAATAGGAGCAAATTATATTGTTTACAGGGAATTAGTTGAACTTGGAAATAATCATAAGTGCAAGAAAATAGACCAAGATAGGGAATATCATAATTGTTCTCTAAATTATGAAATCTGAGAATAACTAAAGGGCATGAATGTCAGAAGGCTGTTTCTAAGGATGAAGATGGGAAGAGAAGAGGGGGATGAAGAAAACAGTGAGTGTACAGGGGAGAGCATGGTTAAAGTGCATTATGTACACGTAGAGAAACATCATTTTAAAACTTCTACTTAGTATGACTAGTATATACTAATGAAAATAGAATAGAGGGGAATGCATAGAGGAGTGAATCTGTCATTTGCAGTGACACGACTGGAGCTGGGCGGCATCAACAGAAGTGAAATAAGCCAGATGTAGATGTAGATGGACAAGCACTGCATGCTCTCTCTCACATGTGGAAATTCTAACAGAAACTGTCTCTTTACACATTGTGTTCATTTAAGACCTTATTTTTGCCCATATTCTATTGAATATAGGTTCACATTAGGTGTTTGGAGAGTGAGAGGTGATCCGAATTCACGGGACTTATGCCATTTTAATGCATGGATATAATGTATTTTGATTCCTCCTCTATCACTCTCTTTTAGTCTACAACCTCTTTTCCAGTCCATATTTCTAATAGGTTCTTTTGTTCGAATGTCCTATTTTTGTTTTCTTTTTCATGTCTTATTTTACTTAACATATTGGATATGTTTTTATACTATTTTGTTGTCTTCTACAATGGGCTGACCATCCCCATTTCTTTTTAATTTGTATTTATTTATTTTATTTTATGTGTATGAGTGTACAGTCTGCATGTATACAAGTGCACCCATGTTGGGCAATGCCTGAAGAGGGCGTTAAATCCTCTGGAACTGGTGTTATGGACAGTTGTTAGCTGTCATGTGTATATTGGGATATCCCAGATCCTCTAGAAGAGAAGACAGTTCTCTTAAATGCAGTGCTCCTAACCACTGAGCCATCTCTCCAGCCCCCATCCTTGTGTCTTCTATGCCCTTCCTGTCCTTGTGCTAACAGAATAACCCAAAGGAAGCCATGGAGGTTTTCCTCTCTCATGCACATGCTCAGACATTTAAGTCCATGCTCTTCATTTATAATATATTTTAGCTGAGTTTTTCTTCACCCTTTTATATTTTGATTCTTTGAAGGACTAATTGTCAAAGGTTAGTAGTGCCTGAGAGTTACAAGCGCAGATTTTATGGTTTGTCTTGAGGAATCAGGAAAGCTCTCATGTTTTCTGCCATTTGAATAGATAGTGAATTGATCCAAGAACACCATGATCTTCAAATGAAGCACAATGGCTCAGATCCTCAGACACAAGAATGTTCTGGAATTTTCAAAATAAATTAATAGGAACTAAAGAAATGAAGTCAGGGCACAGAGAATGAAAGGCTGAAGAACTGCCAGGGAAAGATCATGTACATATTTGCACAACATTACAAAAGCCTTCCAGGGCTGTTATAAGGAAATATGGATTAAGAGAGATGCATTTCTCATAACTCTGAGGGATGAATGTTCAGGATATAGATATTGTCAGATTTTTTTTTCCTCCTGAGGCCTATGTCTTTGGTTTGTAGATGAAAGACTTCTCACTGAATCCTCACAGAGCCTTTTTCTGTGGTGGATATCCCTGGGTTCTTTGGTTGTTTTGAATGACAACCTTACTCATGTTGGCTTGGACCTGTTACTTAATCTACACAGCTGTTAAACGGAACCCCAAAAAGTCCTCTTCTCTAAACCGGGACTACTTCCTAGTTCAAAAGCCCGTGAATTCATTAGTTCAGTTTACAAGGCTTGAATCTAATCATTCAAGTCTGCTTTGTTAGATTATCCCTCCTTACCAACTGATATCTCTTCCCTATTCAGAAATGGGAAAGAGAATTTCTGTGGAACTGATGGAAGGCAAATGACTTTATATCCATGTACTTTCCTAGCTCAAATCCCAGGACTATGCTGTCTTAGAAAATCTCGTGGTTTCCATAGTTTTTATTTATTTAGAATAATTTATTATTCAAATATCTAATAGCTTTTTCTGTCCTTTATTTTTATTTCATTTTAAATAGACATAGTAGACAGGCCTATGTCCTGGAACTCTTTCCCAGTTACCTGAAATCCACTTGTGATGCTTTTGCTTGATCCTACAATATGTTGGGATCGGTATTTGTGAATGCTTCTGAAAATCCTCATGAGTTTCTAAGCACGTTTCCCCACTCAACTTTCGGGGAAGGGACTATTGTATTAGTACACAAACACAGCAGAGTTTTCATGTCATTTTATTTTTTCCACTAAAAATTTTTATCTATGACACAATTTCCCCCTCATATTTTTGGTACATGTGATTATTTTTTTCATTTTATTAAGGATTGGTAGAGGCATAACTATTCATCTGGTTTCAATTTGTCCTTAGTTCTCTGTAAGGATATTTTAGTCTCCATAATTGTTTCTGTAGTTTCACATCTGGTTTGGTATTTGGTGACTGAGTAACATGGAAATCCCTTACTCTCTTTAATTTTAGTCTGACTGCACTCATTATTTTTAATTAAACAGAGTATGTGCTGTTGGATTTGTGTGTTTTAATCAAGAAAATGAAGCAGAGCAATTAGTACCTTGAAATTATGAGCAAAATAACCCATACACTTCTCAGCAGACATTGATTTTGTCCTGACTCTTTTACATTCTGAACAAAGACAGAAACTCGTAAGACTTTGCTGTGAACAGAGTCGACTGAGATAACACAAGCTCAGACATACTGAAGCTAATTACCTACCATAAGTGATTTGAAGCAGAGCCAATACAAGATTGGGGAGTAAGCATATTAAAGCCAGTATAATAGATGTCATGAAATGAGACAAAAGAAATGAGGGATGGAAATGTAATGCATGGAAGGAAAGTCATATGGAAGATTAAGAAAACTGCATTGCTTTGTGTTTTATTCTACTTATAGTGACTGACTTTCACTGGCCTTGGTTATCAATTTAGCATTTATGAGAGAACACAGACCTGTCCTGTGTTTGATGCCACACAGGTTAATTATTTGTCCTCTTAGCCCCATCTTATTTCCTATCCCTCCCCTCTTTGTATAGATGATTAGATACATGGCAAGAAAATTATATGACTGTGTCAGGTGAAAGAGGAGGAATGCTATGTGCTGAGCTTATCAAGCTGAAGGCAGGACTTTTACAATGTCATAGCCTCTTCATCAGTCACAAAACTGCAGGGCTTATCATTAATAATTCTTCAGTTGATGAAAGGATGTTCTGTCAGAGCCCACTTTACCTATTCTCATTGAATTGCTGGTTCCCAAAGGTCTGGTTCTTAGTTGTCTGGATGTCTCTATTTTGTTAGAAAGTCATATTTTCAATAACTCATTATAATATACTAATAAATAAGAACATGCCATATTATCTCTGTGACAAGGTTGTAAAAGACTGGCTGATGAATGGAACATATTTCAGGCAGCTTCCTGGACTCATCTATGTTTTTCCCCTAAAGGAAATATATGCTAATATCCACAGGATTTTAATGAAAACATATTTGATTAAAATAAGAAATACAGACATATATAAAATATTAAGTCACTTATGTTTTTTGTTAAAGGTCTGAAAAACTGAAAAACCTAGAAAATTACTTCAGTCAGATAATATAGCATTTTAATTTTATAGAGATTCTTATCATATAATTTTTGAATTGACATGCCTTGATATGATTCAGGCCTTTTATGCAAATTACAGACTCTAAAGATGGATGCATATTTGTATATTTCACAGATTGAGACTATTTTTCTTGTATTACTGTATATAAAATTAGAGATATATTTTCTCATGCATTCAGTTAATATGGCAACAGGTTTACATTGGAAGGACTTCAATTATCAGGAGAAATTCTATTGTTATTAGTGCAAGGCAAAATGAATTTGCTATATAGTGTTGTATGATATAACGGATGTTTAAAGATATCGAATGCTAATGAGTAAAGATGTTAATGGGTCTGAACAAATGACCCAGTATTTAAGAGCACTGACTGCTCTTGCAGAGAACCTGATTCAATTCCCAGCACTCACATGATGGCTAAGAACCTTCTGTAACTCCAGTTCCAGAGGACTCTTCTGACTCTGAGTACATTGCACGACATGGGTGCATTTTCACACATGCAGGCAATACACTCATACACATAAAATACAATATATTTTTTTAAAAAGGATGTTATACTGAGATCATACAACAAACACCGGTGACGTGGGAAGCAGCTGCCCCATCCCTGGTGCTGTAATTCCTTCCACTCAGGAAGCTGATGTTCATCTATCTGCTTCAGAACATTAGTGTTATTTACACCTTTCCCAACACCTCTTTAAACTCATTGAAATGGACAGACTTTAGTTTTTCTGTAAAAGGAGATTAATCTTAAAAATAGCGCAGCATGTGAGCAAACGAGCTTAATTTTTATGACATAAATAAAAATCTTAATTTTTACCTTGAAAACATAATCCTAAATTTGTCATAAACATGAATAGCCCTTTGCTATCTTCACATTGGATAGTATTCAGAGTTTTGATGCATTTGAGAAGTGCATGTGGAATTTGTCTTTAGTATTCATTTCCTTTACCCTTAGATTATCATGACACTTCATTTAATATTTGAAAACACAGAATATAAACTCAAAGTTCTTAAAAGAAAAAAAGATTATGTTTACTAAGATAGTATGAAGAAAAATGATGAGCCTAAAGAAGCTCCCAAATAGTATATTTTGAAGAATTTCTGATCTATGAGGTGATTTTTGTCTGCCATAGCAAATGGGCTTTAGACCCATTTTACAGCACATAACAGTGCTACATGCTCATTAGGAGAGTAGACGTTGGGTAGCAAAATATGTTTTGCCATGTAGTCTTATTAGTACTCTTCTACTCATCCTGACTTATGAAAGATTGATCAGCAAGTCCGCATTAGCTGAAACCATGAGAAAATTATTTACCCATTGCTCAAATGGTTCTCTTGTTATCACCAAGATAATAAGTGATGCCAAGTAGATTCCTAAGTAATGTTTGGATTTAGTTACTTGGGAGTTAGAAAAATAAAATCTATCACTTAAATTTTTGATGCTTCCTTGTAGATTTGCTTATGTGATTATTAAGACAAAATTTGTGCACCAATAAGTTATTCAAATTAAATGAAATAGACAAAATTTAAATGTCTAATTTACAGATGTTAGTTGCAATGTTAAAAGAAAATCTGAATATACAAAATAAAATTACTATGTAAACTGTAGTTCACAAGAAAATGTGGGAACAGATGACTTTCCTGGTGAATATAAAATCTTTTAAGGAAAAAAATAATCTCTCGGAGACTCTTCAAAGAAACAAAAGAATATGAAATAAATTTAAATTTATAAAATATCTAACACTAGTACTAAAACCTGACAGACAGAAACAGAAAAATAAAACAAAATATATAAACTTAATTCTTTGAGAAAATATTGAAAATATGACACACATATAAAATAATGATAATACAAAATAACCAGTGGGGTTTATATATCAGGAATGTAGCTCAGTCAATGCAATTTAGAAAAATAAAATGGAAAATTACTTCAACAGAGGTAAAACAAATAATAAAATCATAACTGTTCTCAGCTAATGTGGAAAGGAAGAGAAGTTGCTTAATTTGATAAAAGATGTTTCTGAGAAACCTGTCAGTGAAGAGGCATTTGGCCACGATTTACATGCATTTCTATTCTCCAATCTAAATTGAATAACAGAGCTATTTCCTTTTCAGTGACAATATTTGGCTGACTATTTTGGTAAAGAGGAATAAAAGTTTTAGAATATGGCCTTTATCATTGTTGTGCCCTATGGAATTATTATTAATTTACATCAACATAAAGAGTCAAGTATTGTTTTCTAATAATTTACAGAAAATTCCTAATGATTTCATCTTTTCTCAGATATCAAATATTAAGATTGTGAGGTGGTTTGAATAAGAATGCTCCTCATGGGTTCCCTGTATTTGGACATTTTGCCCCTAGTTGATGGCACTGTTTTGGGAGGTTTTAGGAGGTGTGATCTTGCTGGAGAAAGTGTGTCACCGGGTGGACTTTGCGAGTTCTTGAGCCTTGCTGGATTTCCAGTCGCTTTCTGCTTCCTGTGTCTGCTTGAAGATGTGAGCACTTAGTTTTCTGCTTATATTCCAGTCACTTTACCATGCCTCCCTGCCATGATGGGCTCTATTTCCTCAACCACATAACTGTAAACTCAAATACATTCTTCTTCCTATAGGTTTCTTTGGTCATGGTGTTTTATCACAATAAAAGAAAAATAATATAAAGATTCTTCCAAATTTTGTCTCATTCCTGACCTCAACTCAGTTGCCTCCTCCCTGGCTTAGAGATTGGTGCCACCCACGGTGGGGATGGGTTAGCATTCCCACAACAACTAATATAATTAAGGCAAATTTCCCACATGATCAACCTAATCTAGACAATCTTATATTGAGTCTCCCTGCCCAGGTGATTGTAGATTGTGTGAAGTTGACATTGACCATTACATGGAAGGAATAAATATAAGCTATACAATTGGCTGCTGAGACAGTAATTTGAAAGAAGACCAGGAATTAACCAACCCCATATTTGCTATGCAGCTGAACACCAGAAGATGACAATAACATGAGGGCACCAAAGAGCTATGAAAATAGACAATAAAAACAGTAACAACAAAAGTACCCATCATGACTACAGACTCAATAAATAAGAAATCACATTAAGCAAGGACAAATAATTAAAGGATGAGTATGAAGAATTTATTTACTTCATAGATCTGGGTTATAGTTCATAGTTTCAGTGAAGTCATAGTGGTGGCAGCTTGAGAGAACTACTCATATTACATTCACAGTCAAGAGAAGAGAATAGTGAATTTATGCATTTGGCATAAATTTGGCAGATTTCTTCACTCTTAGTTCAACTCAGTTCTAAAGGATCAATATCAGGTTTGTGAGTCTGCATTTGAGATCACAATGTCAAGCCAAATGATTAATATCTTTTGAGATATTAAGGCACCAAAACAGTTATACAATTATTTTATTTTATATTGCTTATTGTGATAAACATTTGACTTAGAATCCCTGGAAGTCAATTAGTTTCTTCAAATCTCCATTTTCTTATCTATAACACCCATCTTACATGTTCGGAGATAGAACCGATACACTAATGTAAGTGAGAGTATTAATTTTGTTTCTAGACTTCCAATAAATGGACGCTTCATAAGTTCCACTTCAATGACATTGGGGAGATCATTTGAGCCTGTATAAAATATATTATATAGCACACAGTTCCTTCTCCAAAGCACTACCTCTCAACACAGGGCAAGTTTTCCCACAGAAGACATTCGCACTGACTGGAGGAAATTTGAGTATTACAACTGTGAGAGGAGTTACTAGCGTGGCTGAGTTGAGAACCTACATGCTACTTTCCAAAGAACAAAACACCCTTCACCTCACTCAGACACAGACTTATGAGGCAAAAATTTCAATTTTGGTCTGTTCTAAAGGAACACACCATACAAACTGTGTGCCCTTTGCTTAAAAGATCAAAAGCAAAACTGCAATTGTGATCCAGTACATATATAACATTTTAACCTTTTTTTTTTTGCTAACAATACTTTGAAGAATATTTCTAAATTTCTTGGCTATGTGCTTGGGATCCACTGTTCCAAGAAGTTGGAAGAGCTCTTCAGCTTTGTCCTTCAGAAGTTCTGCCAGGGAATAAGCCAGATGAAGACTGAAGTTTTTCTTGGGAACTGTCAGTATAAACATATATGACTCAACCTGGATATTTCTTCTTCTGCAATGCTTGGTTTTCCACTATCATCCATCTTGCTTATGGGCTGTGTAAAGAAAGCGTACTAAAAGGATACAGAATAGCCACAAAGAGTGTAGCAGTATTACATACTATGTCATAAACCAAGCTGACTGACAGCTGATGTGCTGGTGTAGGAACTAGGTAGACAGGGTGCATATTTAGATGATTTGTGTGACAAGGAATATCATTATTATGATTTATTTAAGGTAATAATTTCCATGTCTTTTTTAAAAAAATAGGCTAAATTTATCTTTGGTGTTTCCATAAATTACTAGTTTCCTTATGAGATGTAAATTCTGAAAATCTAAATTCACAAAAATGTCTATAAATGCATCAGGCTTCTTACTGTAACCAAACATCAGTATTTTTAATATGTGTATTTAAAGTGGTCATTGTAAAATAAAATATAAAAATCTTGCAAATATTAAGGAAATGTTAATCTTTTGTATTGGAATAGTAATTAATTTTTTAAATTCTTCTCTGTGTTTTGGTATATTATGTAATTATCAAATAACCATATTTCAGTATTGTCAAAATAATCAACAAAATTCTAGGTTAAATTTTTACTGGGAAAACAATCTATGTACTAACAATTGCCTTTTATTTATGCTGAAATTATTCAGAATTAATTAAAAGTACAGAGGCCAACAAAATGATTCAGTGAGTAAAGACACCTGCCACAAATCTGAAGACCTGAGTTTTGAGAACCACATGGTAGAAGGAGAAAGCCAGTTCCAGCAACCTGCCCTTTGACATTCACTTCTGTGCTGTGGTATACTACTCTCAACACTCCAACCAAAAATAAATCAGTGTAATAAAAACTAAAATGAAAGTCACAGTACATCAACAATATAACATACTTTACATTATCTCTTAACATATTATGAATAGGAAATCAAAATTAAGAAAAAGAAGAAATACTAGCAATTTGAAAAATATCTTTGGACATTGAGTAATATTTACTAATAAAAATATAGTAACAATTTATATATAATACTAATTACATATTTTTGAAAAATTTCACAAGATGTATTCAGTCTAGCTACTAAATATCTCAGTCATGCATAATAGTTTTTAGCTGTTAGCTAAAGGCTTATCAAAAAGCTGAGTAGCCAGACATAGAGGCACATAACCTTTAATCCCCACACTCTTTGCAGTTGAGTCCATAAAGAAGGAGGAGGAGGAGGAAGGGAAGGAGAAAGAGGAGGAGGAGAAAGAGGAAGAGGAGGACGAGGAAGAGGAAGAGGAAGAAGCATCTGAGCATAAGTTTACATCATAGAAAAGAAAAGGAAAATTGTTAAATTTACCAGAATCTTGATTATAACTAACCATTGTCTTGTAATTATCATTTCAAAACAACAAGCTAAGGGCTGAAGAGATGGCTCAGTGGTTAAGAACCAGTCGTTCTTCTAAAGGACCCAGGTTTGATTCTCAGCACCCACATTGTGGCTAGCAACCTTCCATAACTCCAATTTCAGGGGAATCCAATGTTCTTTTCTGACCTCCATGGACATTACATAACATGGATGCACTTATTTGCAGGCAATACACTCATACACATAGAAAATAAAGAAATGAAAGCAATCAATAAAATATTTTTTAAAACAAAACTAAAAGTATCAAGCTAAAATAAATGTTATTGATATTTAATTTTTTTTTCCAAAACTTTGCTTGGAACTAGGAGCATATGATTCTAGAGAAATTTATGTTAATCTGTCCCGTCCTAGTGAAATGTCATTATGCTGTTTTTTCAAGAAAAACTCATTAGCCAATATTTTTTCTATCAACTGCTATTTGAGATTGCCTTTACTTTTGTGTCACTTGGAAAAAAAAAAGATATTTCAATATGCACCCACCCAGTGTTATACATCATGACCTGTTCTAGGGGTTTAGAATTGGAAATGACAATGCTAGCTTGTATCCAGGCCATCCTTATCTATTCTCCCTCTAAGTTCTTTTTCTCTATCTTCTCATCTAATTTCTACACTTGACTGTCTTCATCATCAGAAAATGAAGAAAGGAAAGACACAGGGGTAGGTGTTTCCTAGTCTATGGATTCCAGTAAGTCAAGGATAATGGCATTCTCTAGCTTCTTACCTTCCTGATATTATAAACAGACTCTGCTTCTTCCTATGTAAAGTACAATGCATTCATATAATCACTCCATGAGCTTTTTAAAAATAAACTCTAAGTTTTATAAAGCTTGTTTATGTCTTAGTTCAATATTCTGTTTGTTTTCATTGTACAAAAAGATAAATATTGACAATTGCTATATTTGGTTGATAGAGTAGGGTATTGTTGAGAAGAGAGAATGAAGAGAAAATAAAAGAATTACATATGTCTTCTTATTCATTTAGGACTTGTTTGGTACTTGTTATTTTCTGTTAGATGTATTTTCTTGAAAATTCTAATCTTCAAAGGGAAGGAAAAATATATAAATTAGCTCCTTTCAAAACACCATACTTTCTATCAAATTTCTCATTAACAAACAAATCTGACTAGTGATAGAAAACCTATGGAATTCAAAATTAATTCACAGATAAATAGAAAGAAAAATTATGGTGTATTTTTTTTATTTTTTGTCTATGTATATAGGGGTGTGCCTGCACATGTATGTGAGTATGTGTGAAAGCCTGAGGTTGATGTCAGGGGTCTTCTTTAATTGCTCTCCACTTTATTTACCGGGGTGGCCAGGGTCTCGCATTTATACCAGAGCTCACTGATTGGTCTGTCTTGCTAACCGTCTAGACTTTGGGATTCCATGTTTGTTTCCTAAGTTCTGGGATCATAAGTGGGGATTACACTTACCCAGTTGTCACATGGGTTCTGGGGACCCAAACTCTGACCTTCATAAGTTGCAGGGCAAACATTTAATCCATTGAGAAGTCTCAGTTCCTTATATTAAAATATATCAGCTTTGAATTTAAAAAATTGTTCCATGCAAGGCAAACTGTTGTGCTTTTACCAATAAAAAGCAGAGTAGTTCAATATCTTTCTCCCTTTTTCAGTTTGAATAATTTCTACTCACCTTCTCTGGACTCAGAAACTTGATAAACAAATTTTCACTTTCAGTTTCTGAGTTAAAGATCTTCAGATTGCATATGATACTGGGAACATAAAGTATTTATCTTTTGGTGTCTGGTTTATTAAGAGCAATGCATTTCAGTTGTATCCATGTAGGCAGAAATGACGTAATTGCATTTATTTAGAAGGCTCAATGGAATTTTATTGGGTATATATTTCATATTTTCTTTAACCATTAATTGACTGAGAATTTGTTTCCATATCTAGAACATTGAAAATAGTGCTGTAATTAGTCTGAGTTGGAGGCATCACAGTTGAATAAGACCATTGATGCCTTTTCTCTCACAATAACCGCTATAGCATCATTTGTTACTATGAAATCTAGAAGGCCAGGAGGAAGCTTTCAACCCATTTCTAGCTGATTTCTCTATATTAAACAATGAAGTTGTAAAGTATCTTCAGCAACAGGGTCTTAGCATCTAATTCTGGTGTGTAATCAAGGGGAATGGCAAGAGTCTTTATTATTTGGGGAACCATGTAGCTTTCTTGACTAACAACTCATAAGGACTTACATCATCCTTGGCACTAAGGTTTTTGCTTAAACATTCATGTCTTCTAGGAGTGGGTTTTCCCAACCATACAGGATATCTACCTTAAAACTCTTTTTTAAAAATATTATATTTTTAACTTTGATTCCAAGACAAAAGATTGCCATGTGACTTTTTCATATCCCATTCATTTTGGGTGACCTTCCACTGCTCCTATGTAGGTTATTTTCCACTTCTTCCCTATTTAAATCTTTCTCTCTCTAGGATTCCCCCTCTACTCTTTCATATTACCTACTTTTAACTACCCCATCTCCCTTTTAAAGGCAACCCATTTTCAAATGACAAAATTTTGATTTCCCTGGCTTTTACTGGTACTCTATCTTCAACACTCAAAATTAAAAATTCTCTTTTGTTTGCTTGAGTTACTTTACACAAACTAAACTTTTGCAGTTCCATATATTTACTCTCAAATTTTGTTTTTTTTTTCTTTATAGCTGAAGAAAATTCCATTGTGGGTGCTAGGAAGTGGACCTGAGCCTAGTTCCCCAGCATCCACATTGGGTGTATCACAATCATCTATAACTCCAACTCTAAGGGATTTGACACCCTTTTCTGACCTCTGAAGTCATTGTACTCCTGTGTACAAACTCACACCCAAACACAAAAATGCACATACACACATATAAATAAAAAATGCTAATTATGTATATGTAACACATTTTCCTTATCTATATGCCACTTGTTGATAGATAGGTTCTATTTTCTTGCTATTTTAAATAGAACAGCAATGAACATTATGAGTCCTTTGTACCCCTGTTATGCTCTGGAAGTCCCTGGGTATGTACCAAATGTGGAACAATTGGATTATCTGGTAGTTCTATTTGTAGCTTGTTGAGGAATCATCATCACACTGTTTTATCTAGTTCTGCACCAGGTTGCATTTATACCAGCAGTACATAAGGATTCCTCTTTTCCCACATCCTCATTTTGCCTCTTGTTGATAGACATTTTGGATGAAGTGAAATGAAATCTCAAAGATATTTTAATTTACAGTTCTCTGGTAGTCAATGATACTGAACAATTCTAATTATGTCACTGATTAATATTTGTTCTTTTTTTCTTTAAGTTTACTTAATTGCATATAAATATTCATATCATCTATTATATGTATATATCTTTCTTCTTTTTATAACACACTTTTATTTGTGGCTTTCATACAATATGTCTTAGTTATATTTATACTCCCTTTACCTGTCTGCATCCCCCATAGCCTGCCTACAAGACGCCATGCATTTTGTCATATATGTTAAGGTCTATCAAGTCAAGTTTGTGAACTCAGATATTTCTTAGTGTGAATTAATCCTTTATAGCCTCTTCAGTCTGTCTATCATCACTCCCTTAAAGAGAAGAACAAATGTCCCTCACCCAGAAGTGACCAGCTGCTAATAGTTCCTTGTCAACGTTTTGATCTCTCTCTGATTTCCTAAATTTGATGCTGGTTTTTGTCTGAGTTTTCATGAGTTTTGTACATGCTGTCATGATTATAGCAATCATATAAGTTCATATAAGGAAGGTCCCAGGAGCTTATAAGACTCTGTTTCCGTTCATGCACTTGGAAGCCTCTTCCTTAAAGACTATCTCCAACCTTCTAGGCAAGAAGTGTCCACTTGTGCAGTAGTAGAACTACTATGAGGATTCCCAAATGCTCTGGGTTAGATTTGAGACCAACTCCACAAAATGGTGTTCCCATCTGGTACTGTAAATCTGATCAAAGCCCATGACTGAGGAAGTCATAGGCACAAAGGGAACCTGCTACTATTGTTTTGCTAAATGGACACAGTGTCAGCCTGCTTCCTAAACATGTATGTTAGCAATAGATTTCTGTTGTTCTCAGGCTTGGTCAGAGAAGGTTCTGTTTATAGTGAGTGATAGGTAACACAGAGACTTATAATCGGTAAAATTAGTTACTGTTTGCTTAGTTCTCAACCCTAAATAGAACTTCTACCGTCTTCAAGCTCATGAGACTTAGTGGAAGGGTGGACTAAATAAGTGTCAAAAATGAGGTGAAGTGATATCAAACTGAAACAATGTCTTCTTGGCATGACATGCCATTGCACTCATGAAATCATAACAGATATGGTCATCTATGCACTTTCCCAAGATGGGGCACTTTAAAATGCCATCCTGTATGTGGGAGGGGCTTATGTTGCCCTTCATTTGAGATGAGCTATTTGTATTTAGTGGTTGGTGGGTGTACTAATTAGGTTTCTATTTTTGTGAATAACATTATGAGCAGAAACAACTTGGAGGAGGAGTTTAATTCATCTTACAAGTTGCAAGGCATCACAAAGAGAAGTCAGTGTAAGCACAGACCAAACTGGAATGTTGCTTAATGGCTGCTCCCCTGGCTTGCTCTGTTGCCCGGCTTTCACATCCCAGGCTCACCTCCCCAGGGATGACACTGTCCACAGTAAGCTGGGCATTCCTGCATCAGTTACCAATATAGAAATTCCTCACGGAATATTATCAAGGAAATTCCTCAGGTGGGGCTCTCTCTCCCCAGCTATCTCTACTTTGTTTCACCTTGACGAACTCTAACCGGCATAGTGAGGGAAGCTGGGAATCTCTTCATTGATGTGAGAGGCAAACAGAGGGTAAATTGACTAAAATACAGCATATACATGAAATTATTAAAGGATAAAATAACTGATATTAATACAAAGTATTCTTTAATTTTAAATAATTTACTATTAATATAAGGGACTACCAGGGAATACTTGGAGGACAAAAGAGAATCTAGATTATATTGAGTGAAACAGGAGGAGAGTGAGAGTTCACAGTTGACTGGAGTGGAGAACATTCTCATGGGTGCATAGTTTAAATTCTTTTTTAATATTAAAGGAGATGATCTCATGGGCTTTCTTAACAAACCATCAAAATGTGATAACAAAATTTAAAAAATATAAAATAAGAGGGAGGGGCAAGAGTAATTATTCAAACATCAACTCATTTCAATATTTTATTGGATTGTGCTTAATTGAATTCCATGAAACACTTCATTTTAAAGAGTAATACTGATTTTGTGACTTATTTACAAGAAATACAGCTCTGATAAAATAAATTAACATGTAATAAAATTAATGCTACTTAAAATTTCAAATGTTTATTCATGGTATCTTGTGAAAATAAATGAAAATGGTGATAACCCCTGTAGAGTTAGTCAAGAGACAATAATTCTTAGGTCTTAGAAATGTATTTAGGCTTATGTATTTTGAATATATAAAGTCAAAATTAAACATGAGCTAATTCTTATAAATGTCCACATCAAAGAAAGAGGAAAATTAAGGCTAACCTATTATAAATTGTCAACTAATTTATCTAAGTAGGACTCCCTGCAGGATGATCTGTATAACTATAATCAGTTAAATGATGTTGGTGATTGATTTCTGGGCTTACCCTGTCAAAGTCCTTGCATCTCGTTTGGCACTGGTTTCCCTGAACCATTTTCAACTTGGATTTGTCTCATCTATACATTGCTATTTGCTGAAACAAACTCAGAATTTTCTTCTGTGTTTTTTACTATTTGCATAAATTTGATTTATGTTACAAGAATTTGATAACCATATATAATGTTTTGATGACAGTCACCCTCCCACTGCTGCCCCCACCTCCTTCAGACACCCCCTACCACATCTTCCTCCCAACTACGTACACTATATCTTCAACTTCTTTCCCACCCACACCTTCCATATTCCACACTGACTTTCATGCATTTTGTCATATATGTTAAATTCTATCCTGTCAAGTCTTTACAACCCTTGATGCAAGTTCATCCACTGGTCTGTCAGCCTATGTAGAGTCACTCCCTTAAAGAAGATCTACTTTCCTACACCCAGCAATAATCAATTACCAATAATTACTCAGCTATTGATAGGGCCAGCTTCCTGTTTCCCTTATTCTATGCTGGGTTTTCTCTTATTGAGTTGGCATGGGTCTTGTGCATGCTCTCACCATTAGTGCAAGTTCGTATGAACAAGTTCTCAGAGGCCTGAAAGCCTGTTTCCTTGTATTCATGCACCTGGCTCTTACAGTGTTTCTATGTCCTCTTCTGCAAAGTTCCCTGAGTCACGGGAGAGTGAGTTAATATAGGCGTCTTATCCTGGGACATTCATTCTGCAGTCTCTTATTCTCTAAAACTTAGCTAGTTGTGACTTTCTGTGTGCATTACACTTTGTTGTATAAGAAAGCGTCACTGGCGAGAGATGAGAGGTGTATTAGTATTCTATCTCCCTTCTGTTCTGCTATGTCCCATGAGCTCGGGGTGTCAAGGTTCCTCTGTCACCTAGGGTTTGGCATTTCTTAGATACATATTCTCTGTGTGTGACAATGACCAGTTTTGGAACTCTGTAATAGCCTCCATCTTTTGCAAAAAAACTTCTTTTATAAATGGTTTGTGGTATACTTGCTAAATGTTTAGAATCACTAATACGAAAAATCTTTGTGAATAAAATTACTACATATTTTTATAAGCAATTTTAGTAAAATATGAAGCATAAGATGGAAAATCTAGATTCACCTCAGTAAATTCAAGCTCAGACAGCAATCTTTATTGAGAAATTCTTGGAAGGATTCTGATCAGGAAAGACTAAAGATTCATGGCTTCTCATAGAGACATAGGTATAAACCAAGTGTATGTTGAATAAATGGCCTGATATGAACATAAACATAATCTTACTCTCAAAACAATAACAGAAAAAAGTAGCGTTTGGTAGTGTTTCTCCAGTATTTTTGTGTCTCTACCTATAGGCCTCACTGTAGGCTTTTTTATTCTGGCTAATTTATTCTTGAGTAGATTTTAATTACTCAGGACTATTTCTCAAGCATAGGATATGTGCAGCAACACTGGGCCCTGGATAAAAATTTCTCCATGGTTGACTGAATTCTTCATTTTGTATATCTTTAAATTCTCAGAAGACATAATGGATATTATTTTTCATCAAGCTCTACCACTTGTGTGGTTCTTCCTCTAAATAGTTCTGAGAATCAGTTGTGAGTGGAAGTGACTTGTTTAAATCACAGCGCTTAGTTGAATGGGTGCAAATTTGTCTCCTTCTTAAACCATACAAATGACTTATATTTTTGGCTAGCACTGGAACAAAAGGAAGCTTCATGTTGGTAAGAGTTATTCAGTAAAAATAATGGAAATGTTCATTTGGGTAATAACTTGCAGAAATAGTAAATACCCTTCCCTGGGTTTGTTATGTGACAATGTGATTCTGCTAATTACCCCCATCCAGAATAGAGACAAATTTTCTACCTCTAGAAATAATCTAGACTTCTTTACAACTTCCTAAGGGCGGTGCACTTGGGGGAAAGTGATGCTTTGCTCAATTTAAACCCAAGACTTTCTTACAGTTTTTCTCCCATTTAGAAATCTATCTCAAGCCCTCTAAACTTTCTTCCTCTTCTGAAACTCTGACATATGAACAAGCAGAAAGAATGTACCAGATTATATATGAAGAGAGGCAGAGAAGAGCCACACAAATGATAACTCCAAGTATGTGAGAAAGCCTTGCAATAATCAGCTACAGGAGCACTGATGTTCTTCTTTGAAGATGGTTATCTGTTCTGGAATTGCTCAGATGAACTCATAGCTTGTGAGCTACTGATTTGAGAGTAATATTATTTAGCAACAATAACTACCTGTTACAAAGTATTGAAAAATGGCTATTACCATAACATATTAATCAAGAAGCTACTTGTATGAGTTCTTATGATATACCTTAGGTTAGTTTCAAGCTTCTTTGCTATTTCCACACTAAAATCTTCTAACAATAAGTTATTACCCAAGTTTTATTAATTAAATAATTGAGGTACCAGAAAACAAATAACCCAATGACTGTAAAATACACAATACAAAACTAAGTAATTTTTTATTTGGGTTTGTTTTACTGTCATCACAGTTCTTTGCTCAAATCCATAGGAATGGCTAAGACATT
The DNA here is from genome assembly GCA_035773235.1 of Eospalax fontanierii. NCBI lineage: Eukaryota > Metazoa > Chordata > Mammalia > Rodentia > Spalacidae > Eospalax > Eospalax fontanierii. Next base: position 37,923,838 of record CM069527.1, read on the forward strand.
ATCTATTTGTGTAATATTAGCACATTTTCTTTCTTGGGCTTGACTTGTCTCAACTTGGACTAATGAAGCTGTTGGATCTTCCGGTTATAAATTTAATTTAGCATACTTCATCACACATTTGATTGAGGGTTAGAGAATGGCAAGGTTAGTAGATGTGGCTTTCTATGACACATGATATTTTTTCCTTATTTAAAAGAATGATCAAGACAGATGCTCTGTTTTGTGAATATCTAATGGGCTCTCATTGTTGACCTCATATCTTGGGTACGCTCTCTTGCTGGAGCTAGTTATCCTAATATGAATTTTATTTTCAAGAGTCTCTCTGCTCTGAGCTTTTAGTAAGTAACATGCAATTTTGAAGAGAATATTTACTGCTTAATATTAAAATAAAAATAGTAAAAACTGGTAAATTAAAATGTATCAATAAAGCAAAATAAAATAAGGTAAAGCATAGGGAAAATAATTATGGCCTGACATAGTTTATACTATTATTCTTCTCTTCCCTGTTAAAATTATAAGCAGAAGTGGATTGGACTTTTATCATTTCCTGATGCAGTGCAGTGTGAGATTTAATAAGCAGCCCCCATTCCTCCGTCTTTTGGGACTGAATGAATCCTCAGTTTATTTCAGAACATATGTTGGAACATACATGGATTGCCAAGTAGTGGTTGACCTATCTTGGACAAAGAGTAGACTTTTAAATGAGAGGTTTACAAAAGTCACCTTGTGTCACAATGAAGCCTTATTACAGTACAGCTGTCAAACGGCGACGCTCAGGTTTTCTTTCATTGGTCTGAAGTGGGCACAGATAACATGCAATTCTAATAACAGGCAAGTGGTGGTGCTGCTTCTGGTCTGGGGAACACGCACTGGAACAACTGCTCTTGAGTTTGCACTTCAGTTTAGTTAAATGTCTTGTATTGTAATTTGGAGTACTTTTCTTGAAATTTATAGTTACTGATAATTTTAGCATTGATAAAGTGAATGCAGCTTACTATTTACAACGAATACTTCTATATTGTAGTTTTAACTGAACCATGGCATTCTTTATTAAATCGAGAAAATGTGCAATAAAATCTCTCAGTAGATCTATAGAAACTCCAGTAACTTTTTCAGTTCATTGAGAGATGCCTAGAAAAAAATGGAGCCGACACTTTCATGTGAAGACAATTTAATATTATTCATTTCATTATTCACTCTCACCTTCCTTTCAGGCTGTACTTTTAAAACATAGTACTTTATGTAAATCTAGATTGCTCTGATAATTGAAAAAGAGAACTTCAACTTAATTTGTTTTCTCAATGTCTATGTAAAAGCAGACATTCTATAATGATGTTAGCCACGGGAGGTCATGGTGAAAGATAGCCCACTGGTGTTTTGATTACCACAATGAGTTTCCATAGGCATCACTGAAGTATGTTTATTATTGTGTATTCACTCACAACTTCATTGAACTCCATTATGAAAGTTTATTGCAGAGTTGCAGCATTATAAGTAACACGAACAGCAGAAAACCCTGAGGAAAACATAGTTAAATTGTGGATTAAATAGTTTATTTAAATGGAAGAAATAGTCTGGTATTAATTAGAGAAAAGATTATTTTTAACTGTGAGAGCTTGGGCGTTTGTCACTTGCTTGTGGGTTTATGGCTTGGAATGCAACAAAATCAATACAAATTCAGTTTGTTTAAACCACCCATTTGGAAGAGCAAAGGAAACAAATATCCTATTTTCACCAAAGTCATCAAATTGTAGACAGGCATCTTAGCTATCTCTTATGAAAATTATTGATCCCAATGGCATGACAGCTGTTACCTTTCTTCTCAGTGAGGAACCAGCTGCTACTTTCAGTGAACTCAAATTCTCTGTTAAACATTGGTGTTGACATTAAACATCAGATAATGTCTCACAGTCCAATTTGAGATATATCTCAATTAATGTATTCTTTTAATTATATAATAAAATGTTCTTTCTTAGCAAATTCTATCTATAGACATATTATGCAATTAGAACAATATTCACTTATGGAAGAAACATCGAGCCAGGAAATATAATCAAATTATTATAATCCATAGCTTAAGTCAATTATATTATTATATTTAATATCTTAAAATGACTTTTTCAAGTAACTAAACTTTATATTTTTTAATAATATAAAAGACTGAGTGGTAAGGGAACTTGACGTATGGATAATACATGAAAGATATATCAAAAAGCTAAATCCAAGCCTACTAATGCTAGTTTAGCTCCAGAAAGCATACTAAAGTTCAAAGTCATTCATGTTTTTTGATGTTAAGGGAGCATGGGGCTGTGCATGGATCCTGGGCACCCTTGCATATTCATGCTGTCTGAACCAAGAATGCATGGACCTGCTGGCTCTTTTCCCAGGCCATTTCTCAGAGGTACCTCTCTAATGAGGAGCCTTGAAAGATGGGATGAGTGCAATCTCCCATCAGGAAAAAAGCAAGCTACTTCTGTCTTACGTTTCTAGACAGCAACTCATTTACAGTGTAGATTCATGTGGGGGCTCTACCAGCAAGAAGGGGCAAGAGGTAGAGAATTAAATAAGTTTTTTTTTTTAATTTAAAGTGTTAGATTATCAAACAATTCCTTAAGATTTACTGGTCAAAAAGTAAAATAAAATCTGTGGCCTGGATAAAGACCCTGCTTTCCAGTTTTGCCAGATCACTGGGTCACAGGACTACCACCAGGAGAATGGGTTCACTTTAAGTTGTGCTAATGAGATGGGCAGACTACATTAATGAGATGGTGCATTTTTCCTGCCAGGAATCTCTGCCTCTTACTGCAGTTTTTATGCACTGGTTACAGACACAAGGTTTCTGTAAGCCTTGCACGCTTTTCTAAATTCTTCAGAAAAGTGTAAGCTCTTCATATCTCTTTTCTAACCATGCTGTCTTTAAAAAATCGGGCTGCCCCAACATCTTGCATGTCTTTACTTTTTCTCTGACACTCCTTTTTCTTCTGCACCAAGTGGCTGCTGGCCCTTCACTTGTCTGACCTCCATGCTGGCTCTAAACCAGTTTGACTTTATGCCTTTTTTTCCTACTTTCCTCTGATCTCCCCATTAAGGCAGTTGCTGAGATTTATAACTTTCCTGCTCTAAGGATTTTTGCTTAAATTCTAATAACATCCCAAAGCTTCTGTTTGAGTCTATTCTTAAAATTATTCTATAGATGAGACTAAGAAGCTTAGAAGAGGAAACTGTTCTACTCCATATAAGCATCACGTGGACATTCCTAGAAATACACACTCAGTATACCAGACTAGGAAACTCTCTAAAGTTGATAACCATATACCAAATACATTCAAATAATTTCTACTTTATGAAATCATATATGGACACTTGAAGTTCTTGTTAACCTGCTTTTACATTTGCTATTAGGGTTTTTGTCTTAGAGAAACTAAAAGTCTTTGTTATGTCACAAAAGGTGCACAGTAGCCAGCTCATGCCTTGATCTGAGCACTGGAGAGGCAGGGGCAAGGCAATCTCTGAGAGATTTTGGCTAGGCTGGTCCACATAGTGAGTTTCATGACAGCTGTGGCTCCAGGGAAACCCAGACTCAAAACAAAACAAAACTTAAAAGACCAAAGAAAAAATGGTACATAGTAACACAGATAATTATTCTATCACACCTTCTCAGTCAAAAATACTTAACTGCTAAATATCTTCTGTTAGAATTTCAATTTCCCACATATACGAGACTTGTGTCTTCTCACCTCTGAAATTACATTACTACAGCTACAATTCCCAGGAATACATATGTATGAATGTAAATATAGTGATAAAACATATTGTAAAGACTGATTGTGATACTCCCAAATCAATCAAAAGGATTCCAACAATATTTTAAAGTATGGGATCATTTGAAAGACTTGAGATTGAGTACAGTTTAGCACCCACTTTTATGCTACCTTCAGGGATTTGCTTACCTGTCAATAACAGCATGTACCACAATGCTGGCATTATGAATGGTGTTTTTCATATTGTTTTTTTTTCTGTAATCTGTCTTCATGGGTAATAGTGTCATGCGTTATAAAGAAACTTCTACATGTGCTCTAATTAAGAACTCACATAGACTATTGTTCTTTTGTTACCCTGATTTGAAAACTATATAATAACACTATTAATACAAACATTCAGTAATTAATGTGAAAATGTTGGTAGTACAATACTACAAAATGACCTACTAAAGATATCTCTATATTAGGCCAAAAGCATTAATAAATGTAAAAAGAAACTGTATTGCTAGAAACTTAATTGTAGCTGCAATTTAATGGTTGTAATTTAGTAGTTATATGGGGAAGATTTTCTTACTCATTTATTAAGAGAACCTATTGTTTTCATTTATCAACTCCAAAATGACAATAGTTTTCTCTTCAACTTATAAGTAAATTCTAGTTTAAATATGATTTAATATACATTAATCTTGGGAATAGCAGACTGTAGTAGATAATTAATTTAGGATAGGCATTGATTCAGCACTGTTCAAAGGTATGCTAGCTATGATACATACTGGGCTTCGTGAAAATTTTTCTTTGAATTAACTCTAACAAACAGAAGAGACTATACTTTCTTCCACTGAGCACTTCTTTTGCTGTGTGAAACTGTAGTACTCATTGTGTTACATTAAGAAGGTCAGAAAAAGAACAAAAATCAATGTGTAGAAGTTGGCATGGACAAAATAATACCTAAGGTTCTTGATAATTTTTTTTCAAACTTTTGGAGTAGTCTGTAGCAAGTTTCTTTCATTTTATTATTATACAATATAAATTTTTTATTAACTTGTGTTTCTTAAACTTTTTTATAAATCTTGCAACTGTGCAAAATTCTGTTTATCTTTGTTTACAATATATAAAGAATAAAATGTTTATTGATACAAGAAATTTGTTTAATGTACAATTTGCTCTAAAATGTTTGTTGTGAGAATTTTGAGACCAAAACCATTTAATTTTTTCACCAATTCATTTATTATAATATTTTGAAACTTATTTATTTTTATTTTGTGTGTATGAGTGTTGTGCCTGCATGCATGTAAGTGTATTTGTGTTGTGCAATGCTTGCAGAGGCTGAAAAAGAACATTGAATTTCCTGGAACTGGAGTTACAGATGGTTATAGGTACCACATGGGTTCTGGGAACTAAACCCTCTGTAGGAGCAGCCAGTGCTCTTAACTTCTGATCCATCTCTCCAGCCTCCATTCTACTATTTTTGTTTCTATATTTGTTATAAGAAAAAAAGAACATAAAGTTTCTCACTTATACAATCACTTGATCACTTGCAATCACTTGCAATTAGAACAGATGATAGAGAAATAACTATAAAGCTTAGCTTGGTGACCTTCTGAGCTTATTGGAAGTACTTACAGGAAGTGGATTCCTTACAGGAACATGGTGAATAAAAGGTAGTTATATCACTGAAAAGATCACCTCAGCATGAGTGAGTGTTCACAAAAGGTGCATCACTGGAGCTCTCAACACAGCATGTACAGGCAGCTCCATTGTATAGAGTCTCCCCTCTCCAGCAATTTACAGCTTCTGTAACTTTGTCTAGATGCATGGTGAGCCTTCTCACTTTCTGATCTTCCCAACTTTTTAAGTTTTGTTAGCTTTTTAAGCCTTAAGAATTGCCTTATCTCTCCAGCAGGAAATGTTCCAGTTAAAAAACAATAGCGACACATAACCATGAAAATCCAGGGTATATTTTGCTGAAGGTCTTTCAAGTATCATATATGACTTTACATGATATTTTAAATCAGTAGAGACTCTACAGTAATGAATAAGAATCTAAGACATTTTTTTTGAAATTTACTGGATACAGAAATTACTTCTCACATTTACCTGCTTCCATGTTCTTTCTTTGAATGTATATAAAGTAATTTACAAATCTAGTGGTTGATTAGAATTCAAAAGCATGGAACAATTTAAAATAGGGGTAGTAGCTTCAATTTAAAATAGGGTTACTGGCTTTTCATTTGTTAAGAACACTGCTCTTTCAGAGGATCCTGGCTCAGTACCCAAAACCCACATGTCTGCTAGTGACTGCTTAAAACTCTGATGCACTCTCTGGCTTGTTTAGGTGGGCATGCACATTCTGCATTTACCTGTATGCAGTCAAATCACTAGTACATCTACAAACCAAAAATATAAATAAGAAGACACAAATGAATTTATAAAAATTTGCAACCCCTTACTGATTTATCCATCTACCTTTACAATGTGCAATATTGTACTGTAATCTAGCTCTTATTCTTTAGTTCAGAAAGATTGAATTCCTTCCTGATTCTCAAGGAAGTCAGAGTTTCAGTCATCTGAAGTCTTTCTTTTAGCTATTGAACTTCTTCCCTCAAAAAATCTTTCCCTAAATCTCCTTTTGGCCAGAATGTGTCTTTTCACTGGCTAGTTTAGTTATTGCTTGTTCCTTAAAGAAAGACTCTCATGACCTAATACAACTTTCTTAGATGCTTTTGTATTTAGAATACATCCTATACTTTTTTCCATTGTGGTTCAATGTCAGTTACACTGAATTTGTTGTGTGTATGTTTGTGTGTGTGTGTGTGTGTGTGTGTGTGTGCATGTGCATGCTTGTGCATATGTGGGTGCCAAATGTACACATCTGATGTATTCCTCTTTCATGCTCCACACTATTTTCTGAGACAGGGTCCCTCAATGAACTTGCAGCTAGCTGGTTCAGCTAGGTTAGCTGTCTAGCAAGTGTTCAGTGTCTGCCAGTGTCTGACATTCAGTACTGGGGTTATAGACACACTGCCATACCTGCTTTTTATCTCAAATTGTTTTTGTTTCCTAAAAAAGTGAAACACAGAATAGTTGTGTGAATGCTAACCTTTAACAAATACAGCAATGTACATCATGGAAGAGTCAGGCAGAGATTGTAAGAATCAGAGGACAGAAATGTCTGCTGTAAGCTAGTGTGTTCTAGCCATGACAGGGAAGTTACCACCATCAAATCTCCACAATAGGGCTGCCAAAATAAGGCCTGCATAATGACACCACCAGCTGACACGCCAATTTGGATGGGGGAAATTTCACAAGGCCCCATCTCTAGATAAAGAGCTACAGGCAATCGATGGATGCAAAGGGAAGGAGAATCAATTTTCCCTTTGTAGCTTATCCAATTCCAATGGTCAGCCCTAAATATATGTACACATGAACTCTACATAATATATATGTATATATGTTATAAATATATACATATATTCAAAGAAAATGATAAGAAATTGAGAGGAAGTTTTTGTGGAGTGTTTGTTGGGGACATGTTCAGAGTCAGAGGGAGGAAAAGGAGTGGAAATGAAGTAACTACAGTACTCATTATGAATTATACATAGAAATACAAATGAAGGAGAAAACACACTAAGTCTGCATTATGTTTAGGACATTGTACTGAAATTAATTATTGATTTATGAGGGTAATATATTAAGTCATGGAGAATCAATTGTTTTTCTGTAAGGCTGTTCTGCATAGCATTAGTTTGGGAAACACTGAAACTTGAATTGTAGTTTCTACTTCTATACACATCACTTTCATCATTGTAAAGTTGAAAATGCAAACTAAACAATTATAACACAGAGAATTATTTAATTTGTTTATTCAAGCATATACTGCTTACAGTTATTCCCTTTATTTTGAGGATTTATTATGTAGTATCTTAGAATGTCTGATAATTTTAGTTTGGATATAAATTTTTTATTGTTTTTTGAGACAAGGTCTCACTATGTAGCCCCAGTTGGCCTGGAACTCAATCTAGACCATTTTAACTAGACTCTGTTTCACGGTGATTGATTCTGCTCCTGAGTAATAGGTCAGATAATTTTTAATTGCTCTTTTTTTGAAGAGACTTCTGATGATATTCCTCAGGAAAAATACAGACAACTGAAAAAGATCTATAGGTCATCCAGATACCTGGGTTTGCAGGTTAATACTATCATTTAAAAAATACTTTAGTTATTATTTTTATTTCATGTGTAAGAGTGTATTGCTTGCATGTGTGTAAGTGCACGCATGTCCTGCATGCAATGCCCACAGAGGTCAGAAGAGGGCACTGGATCCTCTGGAACTGGAGTTACAGATGACTGTTAGCTACCAGGTGGGAGCTGGGAATTTTACCTGGGGTTTCTGGAAGAGTAGCTAGTGCTCTTAACGTCTGAGCCTTGTTTCCAGCCTGGTAGGTTAATACTTTTAAATATCTACTGTGTAAGTTACTTTTCTGTTGTTATGATAAAATGCTCTTACCAATGGAACGTAGAAAAGGAAAAGTTTATTTGAGCTTATGGATACATGGGAATTAGAATCCCTCATAGCAGGGACGCAGGGCTGGAGAGGTGGGCAGAGTAAGAGCAGGAGGTAAGAATTAACATGTTCAAGTTTCCACAGAAAGTAGTTCTGGACTGGAGATCCCATAAGGCTCTCTACACCTGCCCCAGTGGCGCAGTTCCTCTAGCAAGGCCACACCTAAGACCTCACAAAACAGCACCACTAAGTGAGGACAAAATGTTCAACTACTTGGAGCCTCTGGGAGACATTTTTGTTCAAACCAGCACATCTGCTGTTTTGGTCTATGGCATGAGGTTAATGAAGGAAAAGAAGTTGATTAAGCTGGCAGAGGTGGTTCACGTCTGTAATCCAGCAGTACTAGAAGGCATCGTCATTAGTTTGAGTCCAATTGGGCTAAATGCTGAGTCACACAACAGACTACTACACAGTGGTGAGCCCCTGTCTCATGTTTTTTTAATTAACAACAAACAACAAAAATTTCGGAAATTTATCATATTGGAACATGAACATTTTTGTAAGCACCAAATATGTACTTTGGAATTTACATTTGCACTTGAATATCATCTGCAAACAGACACAAGTGGTTTCCTTTTTGTCCAAGGAATTCTAACAAAAGGAAGGCTAGAGCAGTTTGCTGCCTTGGAAACAGAAAAAAATGAACAAATCATAGTATCTCCTACTACTCTATCAGAAGAGTTTGCTGTATTTAAGCCATAGCAGTGGTTGAACTCTCTCTTTAGGAATATATATCTTGTTACATACACCAGAAGCATAATTCCAAGTCTTGGAAAATGTTAGGCTGCATGTGCTTAGCTTCTATTATGTAAATAAGGAGAACTGACTTACAGCATCTGAAAATAACCCAGTTACATTCGTATACTATAGCCTGAAGAATTATGTTAAAAATCAGCCAATCTTCTCTGTCTGACTTTTTTCACTTAGTTTTCAGGGAAAGAAACTTTTCCACTCAGTATTTTTCCTTGAACAAGATGTGCTGTGAATAAATTTCCGTATGCGCTCTTAGCAACAGTATAAGAATTTACGTGCTATGTTATCACTAGTTTTATTTTAAAGGCGATCTTTATAGTACTATCAGGAAATTAATAATCCATGTCATAAGTTTCAAATACCCACATGATCATTAAAATTATTATTATTAATTTTTGTGTTATTTGAAAATCATTTGAAACAATGATATTAATATGCCATTATAGAAAACAAAGCAGTATTTGAAAGAATATTGGTTCCGATTTGGGGAAGACTTTATTCAAATATGACTGCCTAAATTTTTTTATTTCAAGCAATAATTTACATCAAGCAATCACATTATATAGTTAACATTGCTTTATTGATTACTAACGGAAAATAAAATTACATGAAGGTTAAGTTTCATAAAATAATTTTAGAAAAGCAAGTACCATGGTACCCAGATTTACAAAACGAAGCAGTGGCCAGGAATTCATCTATCATTTATTACTATAAAATGCTTCTTTCAACATCTTCATCTCTGATCATCAAAGTTCTTTTCAAACTTCAAAGTAAAAATTAAAAATTGCTTCTCCTGATTTTCTAGCAATAATTAATAGTTACAGCTAACATCTAACTCAGTAGTTCAATAGTACTATGAAATTTTAATTTCAAAATACAGCGACACTCATTAAGAGAAATATAATTTACATTGCATGCCTTTCACAAAAAAGTTTATTTTATAAAACTGGTATTTCAATGTTAGAACCGTGCTTGCATTAGTTAACCTTTGTTTCAATGATGAAACACCATGAACACATCAACTTATTGAAGGAACATTTATCTATCCTTTGGTTACAAATACGGCTGAACTAGGCATAGCAGCAGGTTGTTGGAGCGGCAAACTGAGATAACACATCTGTAAACACACACAGAAAGCAGAGACAGAGCAAGCTGGAAGCAAGGCAAGGCTATGAACTTTCAAGAATTACCCCCACTGACAGATTTCTTTCTGTAACACTGTACCTCTCAAAGGTTCCATAATATCCTCAAACAGTGCCATCAACCGGTAAACAAATACTCAAATTCCTGAGCATGTGGAGGGAATGTTTCTCATTCAAAGCAGCACATTCTAGTTTCTGGCATCCATAGGCTCATGGACATTTCATCATGCAAAATGTATTTTGTCCAACTAAAACATCTCCATCATATTTGTAGTCTTTTAAAAATATTGTACTTATTATTTTCATTTTTTAATATGTATGGGTGAATTACCTACATGTATGTAAGTGCACCCATGCTACACAATGCCTATGGAAGTCAGAATTGTCAATTGGGTTCCCACGGAACTGGAGTTACAGACAGTTGTTTGCCACCATGTGGGTGCTGGGAACTGAACCCAAGTCTTCTTTAAAAGCAGCCAGTGGGTGCTCTTAACCACTGAGCTATCTCTCCAGCCTGGTGTTTAACAGTCTGAACATTGTTCAAATGTCCAAAATCCACAATCTTTTTGGAGACTCAAAATAATCTTTTATCTTTGACAATTTACTTACTTCAAATAACAATGTCATTGTAAATGCATTTGCTTTCCAAAAGGAACAGACGGCATAGTGAGGAAATACTGAACCAAAGCAAGACTGAACCCAGGAAGGCAAAGCTCAGATCCTGAGCTGGATAGAGTCTCTCTTTGAGCACACTATTCTCTTGTTTCAGTGCAGATCAGGAGGTGTCTCCTTTATGGCATAATGTCTTTAACAAATTACATCCTCTTCTATCACTAGGTTTGGCTGTAACTTTAAGTTTTCTAGTGTTCTTTTTCTCTTCTAAATTCTACATTTTGTATTTCTTTTTACTCCACTAGTTAATTATCATATGCATTTTTCATAGAAGACATCAATAATAACCATGCCATAGACACACCATTATGTTTTCTTGAAATTTCCTCTTCCAAAGAAATTAGTCCATTATTTTGAAATTAAGCTTCAAACCAATTCTCAGAATATGCAGAGAAAACAGGCAGATTCTTCCCCCTGCCACAAAAAAAAATATGTGAATGACATTTAGTCCAAGTGAAATGTCTCTGAAACCTTCCTCTCTGAAACCTCATGAGCCTGGCCTCTGTCTTCCACATTGCTTTCAATACTGCTGTCTTCCATGTTCCAGATAATTAACTCATTATGCTCTGATTATAACCACTTTTTCCAAAGTCTTCTACATTCCTCCACAAAACAACATGGTCAGGTTCTTCATAGCAACAACCCTACATCCCCTGGTTCCAAATTCTGTATTAGTTACTTGTTTTTGCTCTGACCAAGGCAAGTTTTAAAAGAAAGAGTTTATTTGCACCTTCTATTTCAAATGGATATTCCATAGTGGTAGGGGCGCCATGGCCACAGGCAGCCAGAGCAGCAAGCTCAAACATTCCATTTCAACCACAGGCAGAAAGCAGAAAGAGCAAACTGGAATAGGGGTGAGGCATACAGCACTGCCAAGTGCTCATATACCTGAGCCTATGGCGGACATTTCTCATTTAAACCACCACAGGGGATTATTTTATATTTTATGACTTTTTCAAGATATTAATCATACGACACACATACTCTCTCACAAAAATTCAAAATCAACCAGTTTTCAGAACTTTCACTAATTTAAAGGGTAAAAAAAATGGTCATATGGCATTTTATATAAGTGGAAAATTTAATAATTGTAATAATGATAAATTTTTTCATGAGAACAAAATTAGCTGCATTTGCAGAGGAATTGCGGAACACATTAAAAGTTGTTAGAGTAAGTGCTTTTTCCTTTTAATGAACTAAAGCATATTCTGTGTCTGAACAGTTGTAAAAATTTCTCTCAGCATAAAAGAATTTTATTAAAGCTGACAATACTGGGAATCTAGAAAATTGTGAATACTATTAAATGTGTAAAACATTCTCATGAACATAGCGACTGTACTTACCATTAGTGAACTTCAATTAAATAGAAGTAATTAATATATGTATTTTAATTTTAAGGGACAGCAAAATTAGGGTTTTTAATGTTATATAACAGAAATTTGAATGCTCAAGAAAATAATTATCATTTCTATCATTACCATAGCAAGCTTAAATCTAACTCAGCAACATAAGAACACGCTATCAGAAAGTAGCATAACTACAAATACACAATGAATATGCATCAACATGACTTAGAAGGGCCACAAAAATATTTATGAAGGTTTATAGTCTCAGTTCTTAACAAATTTTACCTTTACATTTTATTTTAATCTTATAAAAAATGCCATCATTGAGTTCATGAAGTGATAAAAATCATTTGACAAAGGCAAGGTTTAGCACTTGGCACCAAAGGATGATTGAGCCATTTTCTGTAGCACTTTTCATCTCAACTGAAAAGACTTGGAATGCTTTATAAAGGAAGCTGATATCATCTCATCCCTTCATAAGGTTGCCAATCACAGTGGAAAAAATATGCTCCGTATAACTTATGCAACTTGTTTTCATGAAAATGGATAGCTGAGCTGACTAATAGTAAAATCATTGTCTGAATCCTGTTTAATGAATATAAAAATGTCAAAAGCCAAATGTAATTTTAATTTAGCAAGTTATCTCCCAAATAGTAAGGATTCTTTGTTAATGTTTTAATAAAAACTTACAGATTGAGAAGGGGTTTAGCAGAACATAAGAAGATGACCCTGTCCCTGAGAACAGTGATCCTAAGTTAGTGCTGTGGAGGGATGGGTTCACAGGTTGTATGCTTGCCCCTCTCAGGTACTCCCTCCCTAGTGCTAGTACTTTAGAGACATCAGGTGCTGTCTCACCTTTCTAAGACTATGGATCAAGGAAAAATTAGATATTCCTTTTTTTGTACAATCTCAGTTGAAGATATGTAAAAATATTTTATTATTTATTTTTTTAAATTTCATGTGTGTGAGTGTTTTGTCTTCATGTATGTAAGTGAACCCACAATGCCTATGGATTGCAGAAAACCCAGTCAGTTGCCCTGAAACTGGAGTTACAGATGGTTGTCAGCCACCATGTGGGCAATGGGAACTGAATCCAGGTCTTCCGCAAAAGCAGCCAGTGTTCTTAACCACTGTGTGATCCCTCCAGCCCCTTAGCTGAAGATATCTGAAGGCTTAAAGAGACAAAGAGTTCTGGAATGTATGTGCATCCTGTAGTACAGAGAAGCTGAACAGTTTGTTTTAAGATAATGTGTTCACAGAAGCTGAAAACCTACAGCATTTCTGAGAATGAGATACTGAGGGCTCAGTCCTAAAATGGAGCATCTACGTACCCCACCCCCAATGCCAAAACTACCACTAAGGCTCAGAGAATACCACAGAGGAGGAGGCAGAAAGAATGTAAGCCCAACTGACTAGCATACTGATGAACTTGCAGATCTGGTTATCACCTGCAGAAGACCTGCACAAGATCAAACCAAAATTGAAAATGGTCCAGCCACCACCTCACTTACTGAAGAGATACTGCCAGGTGGCAGGTAGTAGTTTCTGAGAGAGGGAATTTTTTTTTCTCTTGGAGGATTTTACCATGCTCCAGTGGATGACCATACACTCATGTATATATGGGCAGCACTAACTGGACTTAATAGGTTATCAAAAAATAAATTAAAATAACATAAAAAGACATGAAATTGTAATGGGAATGTGTTAAGAGGAATATGGTGGAGGACTTGAAGCGTTAAGATGGAGTGTAAATATGATCATATTTCATTATATACATGTATGACATTCTCAAAAATAAAGAAAAATTAATAAAAAAGAAAAGTACAGAATTTCTGTTTTCAGTACCAAAGTAATGAATAAATGCAAACAGAACGCTAAACTTCTTTCAGTAAAGATTGCAATGTTCCTCTACTGGAGATACGTTATTGTCTCCTCCCTTAAGAATTAATTTAATTGGGTAGGTTAAGGTCTTGGCTAGGGGACCATCCTAGCCAAGGGGACCCTAGGAAAGCAGGTTCCCCTTTAAAATAATGTAATTTTTCTTCCCAGAATTCATGTCTTCTTATGCAGTTCCTACCAACATCTGTTAGGATAGGCTGGTTCTGTCCATCTTTCTGAATACTCTCTCAGAAAGCTTAGCTATTCCAGTTTCTTCCCATCTGTCTTTTTCTTTCAGATGCAGAGGTTAGTTATGCTCTTAAACTCTTTAACACTTTGGGCTTCCTTATTCTTGCCATAAGCACCCCTCCTAAACACATGACTAACTGATTTCCTGCTTATCCTCTTTCCTTTGCTCCTCTGAGCCCCTGAGTGATTTACAGTTTTGCTGCCCTGGGATTTTTTCTTTCTAGACTATAACAAATAGTTCTCAAATTTTCATTAGAGTCTGTTCATTATCCTTGAGCTTCTGTTTGATTCTGTCCTTAAATTATTTTATTAAAGAGAATAAGAATCCCAAGGGAATTCCAACTTGACCAATATCATATGGTTGCTTCACCAGGACTCCCAAGGTTTCTGTTAATACTTATTTCCTGCCTTTAAGTTCTTTAATCAGAGGTACGATGAACCCATTCTTGCATCCATAGGTGACATTGAAATTTTCAATTTTCTTCAAAATATGATTCTTATTTAGAAACTTGGAAACTTAGCTGCACCAGTAATCATGCAAAATTTAATTTCTTTAGCAAAGTGGGACCTGAGACAATAATATTGTATTCTACTTTTTTAAGAAAAATTCCCTGGCCCAGTCATTGTTATTTCCTAGACTTTACACCAGGTTGGGCCATTAATTGGTTTTCTTTCTTGGCAGCTTGTGTAGTATCCTCTGATATTCTGTGAGCTTGTCCTCAGGGAGGACTCTTCCACTTCAGTTCCAGCACAGTTTCTCAGAGTTCTATGTCCAAAGTGTGGCCTCTCTTCAGCAATACAACCAGTCTTAACTTCAAGTTATGGGAGATATTCAGGGCTGTGGAAATAACCTGTGCTACTTTGCATTTCTCTTGAAATGCTCTGACCAAAACCAGGAAGGGAGGTTTCTCCTGTCTGACACTGTGTTTTTGTTATATAGCCTTCAGCTATTCATATTTACTCATATATCTATTGTATGTGCATTTTTAGTAGAACTTTGAACGAATACATTTCCCTGGTCTGTACTGTCTGAGCAGTTTGTCTCTTCTCTCATTCCCCCTGTGTAAGCCTTACCACTCTGTCTTCAGTTTAGGTGTCTCCCCTTTTCTTCACTTCCACTCAGTAACATCTACCTCCTCTATACCCCTCTCTCCATCTCCTTCTTCCCCTTAACTCCGTGGTTCCCTTCCTCTTCCTGGGTCCCGCAGTTACATCAGGATATATATTCACATTTCGAGATTTGAAACTAAGATCTACAAGTAAGAGAGAACACATGTTGGTTGTTTTTTTCTGAGTCTGTTTTCCTTCATTTAGTATAACAGTTTCTAGTTCCATTCATTTACCTGCAAATTTCATGATTTTGCTTTTTTTTAACCATTGAGTAGAACTGAATTTTGTAAACGAACATTTCATTATTGATTCATCAGTTGAGAGATATTTATGTTCTTTTCCTTTCTTAGCTGTTGTGAAAAGAATTGTAACAAACAAGGCTGTAAAATTTTCTCTGTAGTAGGATGAGTCCATTAGTTATATGCCAAAGAATGATAAGACTGATGACTGACCGTGCAAAGTCACTACTGATGCAGTAGTGACCCTTTCATTGTAGAATCATCAACATCTGTATAATTGGATTTAAGGCCCTTTGGCAATTGATGACTCTTAAGATGGGGAGAGACAGTTTCTTAGAGTGATGGGACTCTTCTTAGACTCAGTGAATGGAACCACACTGAAGGACATCTGTGTACAAGAATCAGACTCTATAGGATATATATATATATATATATATATATATATATATATATATACATGGGGTACACATTAAATTTAGCAGGGGAAATTCAGGGGAGGTGTAGAGAGGTGAGGATATCTAGATACCATCAAACTATCCTGCAGGAAAATTCAATAAAAGTAAGATTATAAAAATATTTGAGAGCTCAACTATCAAATCATTCCTTCACTGGGTTCCACAAAGGCTTGCCTTCATGGGCATATTCTAGTTCACACTCATCATATAGGAGCATCTTTTCTTGTATTAAAGAAGTTTTGTGTTTAGAAGCTGATTCTTTGTCGTTCTTTCCTATTGACTATATCTTATTTTCCCACAGATTTAATTTCAGAAGTATTATATTGTGTTGATATCATTGGATAATATGTTTATCACAATTTTTATTCAAAGCAAAAAACCAGTACTAGTAGCTCCATCACTACTACGATCATGGAGCTAGTAAACGGTAACTCACTGATCTTGAAAAACAGAGAAACCTCACCTACTAGTATTTTGCAGATTTGTTCTCTTAGAATTTTGTTATTCTTCTCAATTGTGTGAAAAATACTCTAATAACTGTATAAGTCGGCATTTCAGTATTTTACTAATGGTCACTTTTATATCTGTCATATTCAACTATTTGGGACACGTTCTTGAACACAGATCCTGTTACATAAACTAACACAATTACTTTGTGTTTTTTAATATTATGGATTGAATTAGAATTATAAGTCACAATAGCATTAGTTAATAATTTAAAAGCAAAGATGAATTGTATCTTTCAGAATACTCCCTTGAGTGTGCGGAAGTATGCTTCATTTTGTGACTGAGGTAGCTGTTTTTTCTCCCAAACAGACTGAGAGATTATTTCATTTAGATGCAGAGTTGAGGTGAGCTGTGGGCAAGCATATGTGTTGAGGGCACAAGGGCCATTGGGGAGCAGAATTAGCTGGTTGATAGGGGAGAGAGAAAGCAGAAGAAAAGTGAGAGATACTCCCTTGGTCATGGAAAACATTTTTGACAATTTCCATGTCTAGCCAATGTTCATTTTGTTGCTATACATTGTCTCTGATTTCCTGAGTCTACTTGAACCTGATTGAATCCAATCCTTTAACTACCTAGTTACTTTATTGCTAGTTCTTGGTATTTGTTTAAATTTAAATGAACAACTTTTGAGGAAATCCACACAGGGAAACAAGATGATCATTCATTTTCTTTCACCTCATTTTATGAATGGTATTCCATTGACAGCACATTTAGAAATAGCCAATGTAAATTTGATATAAAAATCATCAGTCATTTAGCAACTTTTACTTCAGTGAAGAGACTGAAATATTCAGCAGCTATGATAAGGATATGTAAGGGTCAATGGTTCTTCAATAGACTATTTCATGGAGGAAAAAAATGAAAAATGATTGATGCAATTGGCAAATTAATGACCTGCCAGAAGCTGTCTCATCCAGGTGCTGGGGTAAAAATCATTAAATAAATCCATCACAAATACAGCTTATAGTTTTCATTAACTTACAAATTACTTATTGAGTGTCAGACACTGTGTATATGTGAAGACTCCATGGAAGAAAACTTGAAAAATATGCAAGGTTACCCACGAAGAATTATATGCTAGTGCCAGCTTGCTTTCTCTGCTTACAGGCTTTTGATCTTATGTTAAATACAGTAATTAACATTATTTTTAGTGATTTTAAGGGATATTTTTGTCTGTTTATAAGATGCATATTAAAATATACCTTTTTATACAGCTAAAAAATAGGCAATTATTTGTTAGCAAGTGTTAAGTTGTGGATTCTAACCAACGAATGAGATGATGCTGTTTTTATATATTTTAGGCATCAAAAACAGATGACTGGGGAAATATTACAAGGATCTTCACTGAATGTCACAAACCAATGTCTACAGTTAACTGTTCTACTTTAAGAAAAAAGATTCTGATAAGGAAAATAAAATGGAAAATAAAAATTAATACCTCTATGGAAAATTCCGCAAAGCAAAGAAGGTTTGAGAGTGACAGTGATGAACAGAACATCTGCACAATAGGGTAAAATTGTGAGAAAAACCGGCCTGGAAAATTAGTAACAGGTAGTCACAAGGGAAAAGAAGAAAATTCTGGGAATCTGGCTAACGTGTTTTCCACATTTGAACGTGGTAAGATTTTAGCCTACTGTGTTGACTACACTGTGCTTCTGAATGGAGACTTTAAAGACTATTTTTCTTTTTTCAGAAATTCAATAATGAGTGCTGTACTTACATCATTTCTAATATTTCTAATTCTCCTTCTTCTCCCTCCAACATCCCTCACGCTATGCTCCTGTCCTATTTCATGACCATATGTCACAACAAAAATTTAAGAACAGGTTACAAAACAAAAACATTTTTAAGGTCCTATATTGACTCTGGGAGTTCTTGAATGATGCATATTCCAAAGATGTAAGTTAAAACTCTTTAAAGAATTTTCCCATCCATAGGGAGTACCATTAATTAAAAAAGAATTTCTCTGGGAGTGGAGAAATTGCTCAGTGGTTGATAGCACTGGCTAATCTGGCTGAAGACCCAGGTTTGGTTCCCAGCACCCTCATGGCAGTTAACAACTGCTCTTGGCTCCAGTCACCGCAGTCTGATTACTTCTTCTGATCACTGTGGGTATTACACTACACAGATAAAAGTATATCAGCCAGCAATACATTCATACACATAAAATGAAAATAATAAAATATTTTTAAAGAAGTTCTCAATTCATTTCTATAAATCTGGGGTGAGCCAGCAGTTCCTTCTTGTGGAAATTTTATTTCAAGAACAATATTATCTTACTAACGATTGCTTTAGAGTGAAATGATACCAAGCATAGGAATGAGAATTTATTCTTTAAAGCTACATTTGGAAGAAATTAGGCTTTCAGACTGAATGATATATAGTTTAATTTAATTCTCAGTTGGACATCTTCAGCAGTAATTGGTTTTGGAACTAGTTTTCTTATAGGAAAAAAAAATAATTGAATTCTTACCTCATCTAACTCCCCTCCCACCCAAAGAAAGCACCAGATATTAAGTTATGGAGAGTCCAAAAAAAATGACCTATTTTTTGTATGTAGAGCAGGACAAATGCTTAATGGCTTATGTGCACGGTTACCTGCATACTTTTTGTGTTTGTAAACTTTCTATTTGCATAGTATGTTAATGTGCTTTCTTTACTGTACTGAATAAATGAAATGATAATATGGTTATCCATGGTATTTTATTCCAGGATTCCTGAGAGTCTATTAATCTATTAATATCACATTAAATGGTACAGTATTTGTATAAAATATTCATATACCCACTTGTATGCTTAAATCATCATTACACTACTTATAAAATTTAAAACCAGTGGGAGGACCTTTTGCTGCTGCCTATCCTATTCTATCTTGTAGTGCACTAGAAAATATTTTCATTAAAAAATATTATTATTATGCATATGAGTGTAATATTGCTTGCATGTGTGTAAATATACCAATGTCATGAGATTCTCATAGAGGTCGGAAGAGGGTGTTGGATCACTTGGAAATGGAGTTACAGGTGATTGTTAGCCACCATGTGGATGCTGGCAATCAAAACCAGGTCCTCCGCAAGAGCAACCAGTGCTCTTAACCACACAACCATCTCTCCAGTCCTGTAGAATATTTTTTCTTTAAAAATAAGAGAAATAAGGCTGGAGAGATGACTCAGTGGTTAAGAGAACTGGCTGTTTTTTCCAAAGATCTGGGTTTGAATCCTAGCATCAACATGATTGCCAACAACCATCTGTAATTTCGGTTCCAGGGAAACTTCTGTACTTTGTGGGCACTGCATGACATGGGTGAACTTACACACAGGCAGATGTAACACTCATACACATAAAATTAAATAAATAAATAGATAAATTAAACAACCAAAGGCAGGGTTTTGTACAATGCTGTTAAAATGTATTGGTAAGCAAAATAATGCAAATAAAAGCATATTTGTCCATATTCAGTGTAGATTCAATGTTGTAAAATAGTTCTGATTCCTAATTCTTTCGGTCCATAGATACAAATTACAGGTATTAGAACTGAATATGACATATTCCACGTGGCCTAAGAATGATTTGTTGAAAGTTTATACCTTATATTACAAATCTAATCATTGAGTCATAATTGGAAAGTGAAGGCTCTCACTTAATATATGCTGTGTCCAGAAAACATGGTATGGCTTCGTTATAGCCATCCACCAACTCTGTCTCTCATAATCATATTCTCTGCATTTTGATCACTTGTAAATGTCTGTGTAAACCACCATGTACTGCAAGAAGAAGCCTCTTGTGAGAGCTGAGAGACACACTAATATATTGAAATAATGATTAACCATTAGTGGTTGGTTTAATACTTTATGTTTATTTAGCATAAATATATTATTAGGTTGTCCCCAAAACCTTTGACCTGTCTAACCACAGATTTTAGATCCTGATAACACTACCAGGCATGAGCTCCATATTTTGAAGTGGATCTTAAACCCCATCAGAATGTAGTTGGTTACTTGCATAACATTTTTTCCACTACTGTATCAGTGGCTATATTTTGTCAGGCCAGTTATGTTTGTAGCTGGCAGGGTTCGCAGATGGGTAATGTTGATGAAACATGTATGTGCATGTAGCAAAGCTTTAGGGGTAGAGTCATCTAAGTTCTATGCAAATGAATCTGAGATTCTGAACATAGAGCTACAGGATTCATTGTTTACCCTGCTAAGTTTTGGTTTTGTTTCATCCAGTTTTCCTCCCTATGCCTCTGTTCCTCTATTTTACAATGGAAATGTATATTATGAGCCATTGTATACTGTAAATCTATAATTTGCCTTTTGATTTGGCAGGGAGTCACAGTTAAGAAATTTCCTTGAGACACCAAAAAAGACTTTGGACTTGTGAACAGTGTTGGGATTGTCAAAGACTACAGAGACCTTTGAAGTTGAACAAAATGGACTTTATATCATGCAATGGCCAGGAACCTATGGGGCCCAGAGATGAAATAATATGATTTAATTAGGAAATGCCCTGTATAGGTTCACATATTCACTTGGACACCAATTGCTGGCATTTCTTTGGGAGATTATAGAACTTTTAGGAAATGGAGTGTTGCTGAAGAAAGTACATCATTATAGATTCACACTAGTTTCCTCTCTCTTTTCTTCTTGCATTAAAATTTTAGTCTATTTGAATTGACTTTTATGTAAGATTATAGAGCTATGGATCACATTTCATATTTCAACATGTTGAAATCTAATTCCCTACCACCATTAGTTAAAGAGGCAACTTTTCTCCAATGTATATGTTTTCACCTGTGTCAAAATTAGGTATGTGTAAATATGTGGATTTATTTCTGGCTTTTATGCTTAATTCCATTGTTCTACAAGCTTTTTGTGCTCGTTACATGTTGTTTTTGTCACTATGTCTTTATAGTAATAATTTGAGACCATGAATTGTGATTCCTTCAGCATTGCTTTTCCTTTTGATGATTTTTTTTTTTTGGCTAGTCAGAATCCTACTGATATTTTGATTGAGATTATATTGAACCCATAGCTCAGTTTAGGAAATATGGCCATTTTAATAAATGCCAATCTTTTCTAATCTGGAAGGAATAGGAGGTTTATTCTCTCTACTCTTTTTCAGTACAGTGTTCAAAGTCTGAGAGGAAGGGCATACTTTTTAAAAGCTTTCACAGTGGTTAAAAATGATTCTAATTTACCTGTCTGGGGTCATATACCCACATCTAAACTGATTTAAATCCATAGACTGAGAAGTCTAATTGTCGGTGTTTCAACCTCTTTGTTGTTTGCTGAAGGCATACAAGTGAGTAGATTGCAGGCATACCCAATGCAAGAGAGTGCTCTTTATAAGAAAGAGGACAATCAAAGGGGAGCAAAAGCTTTGGATTGTTGGCAAAGTCTGTAACTGTTAGCAGTCTTCTGTAACCTGTGTTTCAAATGATAATGTTCAAAGGGGCTAGACTTAATAAAGCCTACAAGATCAAGAAAAATTCAAAATTCAAAATTTCAAAGCCCATCTTGACTTAGCAAATTAAAATCTGAAATCTCAAAACATATCAAATTGCTATGCTTGAATATTAAATTTGTAGTAACATGTATTGATACTTCCATAGAGGTTTACAACCATAATCAATCTCTACATCTGTTTCTTCTCCTGGTTAATATTCTTAGTCATTTTTCTAACCCTTGTCACCACATTCTCAGGCTTAATTTAATAAAACAACATTCCCCAAATGCTTGGTATATATCTCACATATCATAAGAGAATATATAATGTAAACACAATGTAATGCTAAGTGCCATGTTAAGATTTGCTCATAAGGTGCTTATGTCATCAACTCCATTTTCTAGGAAATATTTGATTTTACTCTTTCTAATTTCTCTCCTTACATCCTTTTCATTTTTGCCTGATTAACTTTAGTTTATACTGATGTAATTTTAGAATGATTGTTGAATGTATTTTTCAGCCACAATCCTTGTTTAGCATTTATATAAACCAGGTGATTGGCAATTATTCTTTCTGTTATTGTCTAGATAATCCCAAATACCCAGACAAGTGTCACAAACATTCCCCATTCTTTTTCTTCCTTGACTTCATTGCCAGCCTGCTGTGCTAGGATTGTGTTAATGTGAGATTACTGTCAAAAAACATTTTCATTTTTAGCCATTACTCAGTAGTTTGATTGCAATTTTCTATATTAACTAAGTAAAAGCCTCATAATACCTTGTTACACAGATGATATTATGAGAATAAAGTGACCTTAGTGCCTCTTACACTGATTACCCATATATTCCTGCAGTCCTTACATATGACACTTATGTGATACAATATTAAATAAATGTTAAAGGAATCACTCAGTTTCCTTCTTTTTAAAAGCTTAACTTCTTTAACTAATCATGAGCATACTTGCATTCTGATGCCCGTTAGCCTGAAGGTAATTGCATTAAAATATTTGGTTATTTTGTATTTGTGTGTATGTGTATTGGCTGCATGTATGTAAGTGTACCCATACCATGCAATGCTCATGAAGGTGAGAGGTGGGCATTGCATCCCCTGGAACTGGAGCTATTGATAGTAGTTAACTACCATTTGAGTGCTGGGTGCAAGATACTGAACCTGGTTACTCTGCAAAAGTTTTTATCCATTGAACCAACTCTCCAGTCCACTGTAATTTCATTAGAATACCCCATTTTTGAAACCAGAAACCAGTCTGTTTCACAATATATTTTAGAAAATAAAAAAGTGGAAATATTTGGCCTTATAAAATACGATCTGGTCATACCACTCTTCACATATACCCAACAGACTCAGAGACACTTGCACAGCCATGTTTGTTACTACTCTTTTACAACAGTTAAGAAAGGGAAAGAACCTAAATATCCTTCAACTGTTGAATATATAAGGAAAATGCAGTACTTTTACACAATGTAGTTCTACCCAGCAGTAAAGAAAAACAAAATCATGGTATTTACAGGTAATCGAATGGCACTAGAAATTGTTATATTGAGTGAAGTAACACAGACTCAGAAAAACAAATGAGAAAGTTTCTCTTTTACTTGTGAATCTTAGCCTCACATCCTTAGATGTGAGTATATATCCTAATATGACTGAAAGAGACAGGAAAATGGAAAGGAACCATGGGTGCATGTGTAAAGCTGAAGTGTGTATAATAAAAAACACAGTGCCAGGCAGGAGAAACCTGTTGAGATGTTGGTCAGAGTAGTCTAAGAGATTGCCCAAATAACAGAGGCTATTCCTACAGCCCTTGATTTTCTCCAAGAATTTAAAGGTTAGACCCTATTATTGAAGACAAGACATACTTTGGACATGGGATTCAGAGTCAATGGTGTTGAAACTGATACAAAAGCCTCCGCTTTGAAGACTAGCTCTCATAGTTCTAGAGGACACTCTGAGAGCACTAAGAGAAAAATCAATCAATGGCAACCCAGTGGCAATCCTAATAATCACAAGAATAACTGGCACAGCAAACCATTGGTACATTTGTGGCACTTTTATATTGAGGCAAGTCAACAGTCATCTTACTGAGATTAAGGCCCACTCAATGGTAGATAACTCATCTGTGGTACTATAAACAGGTTCAAGTACACGTCTGAAGAGCTCGTAGAGCTTAGAGAAAACCCTACTTTTGCCATATCCCTAAATGTGTAATTTCTTACTTTATTCCAAATATTCATTTTTATATTTACTGATAAGTATAACTCACACCCTTCATCAAAGAAACTTCTTTTTTTAAAAGATGCACCATTACAGAGTTCTAGAACTGGTCAAATGCAGAGAATAACCGTTTGCGAGATGCCTAACCCCGAGTGATACATGCTCAGTGAAACTCTATGCATAAGATGAATGCATGTCTCAACTCTCACCAGAGACACCTCCTTATACAGCAGATGATGATTGACAAAGAAACCCACAATTGGTCAGTGTACAGAGAAAGATGTCATGGAGTACTATCCCTGATTATAACATCTCTGCCTCTTAAGGACCAGGGATCGCTGCGGAAGAGGAGGCAGAGATTGCAAGAGCCAGAGCGGGTAGAAGACTACAAGGAAACAGAGTTTCCAGACAGATGGTCCATTACTCATATGAACTCATAGTAATGGTGACAGCATGCACATGTTCTATGCAAGATTAAACCAGACAAACTCCTAGCATAGACTTCGGGAACCAACCCAAGGTACTTTTGGTGATTGTGATCAGCTGGGAGCAGTGACAGTGTCTTGTACAGATGGGAATATTGGTGGTTCAGTAAATGGATCCACACTTAAGGGCATTTGGGAACACAAATCAAAATCCATAGGCTATGTTATTTATGTGTAAGAGTACATTAAATTGTGTGTGTGTGTGTGTGTGTGTGTGTGTGTGTGTGTGTGTATGATGGGAAGGTGATGGATCTAAATAGCACCAAGCTATAGTCATAAAAATTGCAAAATTTTGCAATTAAAAATACAGAAAAATGAAAATAAAATAAAATAAAATATAAGTATGTGGCCTTAAAAAATTTAGCTTGAAAGTTTTATGTATTTTGGCTATCACTCCCAGTCTTCTGGCACTTAAAGCACTTCGGTAGCAATTAGAAAAAATGAGTTGCAGATAATAATACTTTCTCAAGAACAGTGAGAGCTCTTAGTTTTAATTCATTATTTTAAAGTAATTTAATCAATCCTCTTCATGCTGGAATAAATGTTTCACACACCCAATACAGTTCTTTACCCCTCACTTTCTGAAATAACATGAATTCCTGCTTTAATGACTGCAGCATAAACAAATTGTGGTATAATCTGAAGTCTGGGCAAATGTATGGTGAGAATGATGATGGTTATTTCATTTCTGCCTGGAGGATACTGCACCATTCATTGTTGAATACAATTTGAAGACAAATGGTAAGTTTTTTACATAAGTAAAATATAAATTATCATATCAGGTATTGACTGAGTTAACTCTCAAGGATCATGGAAATTCCCTGGAAGTGTTGGGTCCGAGAATTTAGAATAACTAGAACAGACCCCATTTATTTTAATCCAGGAAGAATTTAATTAAAAAAAAAAAAAAACAATACCCCAGTTAGCTGATGTTGCAGCTCCTTGTCCAATATAGACACTTAGCAGCCCCGGTTACAGGTCTCTTGTCTTTTTATGGCGAAAAAAAAAAACCACAAATTGTATGACCTTTTACCTGATTGGGTGGTTACAGAGAAAGGACAAGGTGTTGCCTTTTATTAGGCCCTCCACCTGTGCTGACCACAGTTTCCTCATTCCTGGTCTTAGCAGATAAGGAACTTGTTGCTGCACTTGGTTAGTTCTCCGAACAAGGTAGGGTCTGGTGATTTCTTACAACTCAAAACTTAAAGCTCAGGAAACCAAAACTTGAGCCAGCTTGGGACAAAATGGGGACTAGGGTTTAACAGGCTTATCAAAATGGCGGCAGTTTGGTTCCTATCATTTCACAAGGAAAAATATGTTTCCTTTAATTGCTTAATTTTAGAAATTAGTAAGTTTTAGGATTATGAATTCCATTAACTATTTCTGACCTGAGATACATATTCTTAAAAATTGACTTTTATTTTTATTTTTTATTAAATTTTCATACAATGTAATTTGATGGTGTTTAGATTCTCTCCTGTATCCACACCTTCTCTTATTGTCCCCTGCTCATTTTAATATTCACTATTATACACATAAAATGGCTCAAAGTGTCTAATTTGTGTCCCCAACTGTTCTTCACTTTGGGTCCATCCCCTGGAACCTGGTAATTGTACCAAAGGTTCCATCCTCGAAAGAAGCCATATTGCCTGTCCCAGAAGGGTCAGTTGTGTATTTCTGTGTCAATCACCATTTGTTCCATATGGAAACTCTGTGATAAGACTTGGGAGATGCAGTAATCTATAGTTATAACAATAAGTTATTAATAATCAGTTTAAAACGGTAACCATTTCGATGAAATTAAGTATAAGGCTCTCCTCTATGCCATGTGACCTATCTACCCTAAAGTTTCTAAGCCTACTGTCTGTATCCTATGAGTAGACCTTAAATCCAATTAGAAAGTGGTTACCCCTATAATGTTTGTGTCACTATTGCACTGGTGTGCATGCCTTGCCAGGCCAAATGTTGTTGAAGTTAATAAGATTGTATTAGTAAATTTTCTGTTGTTTTGATAGAAAGATTGACCAAAGGAAACTTCTAAAATGAAGAATTTATTTAGCTTAAGGTTCCAAGGGGGCAAGAGTCCATCATATCAGGGAGGCATGACAACAGAGGTGGCTACAATAGACACAGAAGCTAAGTGCTCACATTTTTAAGCAGGAAATGAAGAGTGACTGGAGATTCAACAGGGTTTAAGAACTCTACATATTCAGCCCCAGTGATATGCTTCCTTTAGCATGGTTATCTAAGACCATTCCAAAGAGTGCCAACAATTGGGTACAAAATGCTTGAATGCTCAGAGTCTAGGGGAACATTCTCCTTCACACCACCACAATGATTCACAGCTGGGTAAGGTTAATGATGCTTTTTTTTGTTCCAGAAGCAAGCATAGCACTTTCCAGCCAATATTGGTAAAATTGAATTTAGCATCAGCTTGATTAGAAAAATGATTTTTAAGACAGGTCTTTTTTACAATGTTATTGAGAGTTCATTGTAGACTATGATAGTCCTATGAGGCCGTTAAGCACCTGAAATAGATATATTTCAGACTTAGTATTTCAAATGTAAAAATGGATGTTGCATTTGAAAAAAAGACGAATGAAAATAACCTATGGATAAATTTTAAACAGATTATATATTGGAATTGTACTAAGTTGTATATATTAGGAATTTTTTTTATTAAAATCAATTAAAAGTTGTTTCTTTTGATCTCTTTAAGTGGGGCAATGAAGAAGCATGTGTATGATCCCCATTTTCAGCTCATAGTTTAATTCTTACTGCACTGAGGTAGATTCTTATTATTTCTGAAAATAGTTTATCTTGTTCCACAATTGGTTAAAAATACTAAAATTTAAAGTTGATAATGGAAACATTTTTGATCTTCATTATTTCTGTTATCATCTGAGGCAGAAGGACATGAGCATGTCTAATGAGGTTGAGATTATGAGAATATATAAAATAGTGTGTTTGATAGTTCAATGTTTTTTTTATTTTCTACTTGAATTGTCAAAAAATGAAATACAGAGACTAACAAAGGAGTTAAAGTTTCAAAGAGAGACAGAAAAATTTCCCCAGAGTAATCTTTGGAAAACCAATGACCTTTGCATTTATTTACCACATAAATTATTATTTACCATAATCATTTTTTATAGTAGCAGGGGAAATAGTTTTCCTCTCAAATGAGAAATTAAAAATAAATGAATAGTAGTCTCTCTTATCTTATTAAAAACTGATCTTTGCTAGCTGTTGAATGAAATACGAAATAACCAACTTATGATAATTGAGAAGTAACAAAAAGGTCTAGTCTACGGAAAAAATAAAGCAAAGGAATGGATAACGAGTTTCTAAGGGAGCAATTTTCATAAGAATTCTGCAAAGTAGAGATACTGAATCTTGTATTGTTAAGTGGCTTTGCTTAGATATTTTATTGACAATTCTAAAGCATTTTTCCATTAGAAAACCAATTTTCACTTAAGTGGTGAAATCAAGCTCAGACTAGATTGTTGTGGTTAGAAGGATTATGTTGTCACATCAGACAGATCTCTGTGATAGCAAATTTTTCATTTATACAAATGCTGAAAATTATACCAGTGTAAAAGCACAAAAATAAGTTTCTAACATAATCTAATACATTTGCCTTTTATTTCTTTAATAGGAGCTGAAAAAATTACATAGTATTATTACCTATTTTTCATATTAAATTTTGAAAATTGATTTTTAGTTTTTGTTAATAAACTGACATGATATGATAGTGCTTTTTACTATTGAGTTAAAACTTTTATGTTTCAAAACTGTAAAGTGTTATCTTCAGATTTTTTAATTTGGAATGTTATTTTGTTCTTTGTAAAGTATATCAGAAACCCATAAATACCCAGTGAAATGAATTCAATTGCAAATACACTTTGTTCTTTGAATCTTATTTAGGATTCTACTCAATGACCACTGAATTTAGCATGGAGATTTAAAAAAAAAAAACTTGTATTTCAGTCTTGGATATTTTTTGGCAAATTTAGCTTCTTTTCCTGGATTCTAAAACTTTCTGGCTTTAATTACTCCCCAGAAAAAAATGAAATAAATACTCAAATCTGTGTGGTGGCTAATGAAATATGAAAAAATATGCATCCTGACACGTCACTAGTAAAATATATTGAGCCAAAATTTCTGTGAACTATAGAGTACTGAGATGAAAGTATAATTATTCTCCACTAGAGATTCTGGCAAATAGCATGTGTTGCTTGTGTTGGCAGATAAATCAACAACAATATGTATTGTCTTTTAAATTGTCTCATTTGGTATAATCTAGAGCAAAACATTTGGAACTGGCTTTAATATGCCCTGGGCAGATGACTTAAAGCTGGAGAGCCTTGATGAACATCCTAAAACATGACATTTCTTTTTGAAGCAATGAGGCTAGATAATCTACAGAAGTAGAAAAGCACACAGTCAAGATTGGTGGTAGGACATAAAACAGCCAGAGGAAGCAATATGTGTAGTGTAATGAAATATTAGTAAAGTGTGAAAAGAAATGTGTCTGTGCAAGTAGAATACCTTAAAATCAAGCCTAGTATGATGATATGATAGAGATGTTCATTTGAGGAACTATATATTACAGAGAGATGCTTTTATTATTTTGAATGGTCTGTTTGGAAGGAACATATGGTGTAAGCACAACAGATAACCATGAACGATTAATAGAGTATGGTAAATGGGTATTCTCCTTTCTGAATATGTGTGATTTGGTACATATTGTGAAGAATTACTTAAATTGAAAAGAGAACATCTAGGAATGTTTAGATGCTTCATCAAATGTATGAAATATGTATATATAATATTATATCATATTAATGTATGATATATATCATATGAATCATGGTGGATTATTTGTCTCAATGATAGAACAATATTATTCACAAACAACAGTGTTATTGAGTATTTTTTTTCCATAATTCTGCATAGCAGAATGTCTTGAAACTGCGTGGCTTAAAACAATAATTCATTTTCTCTGAAACTATTGTGGTTTTATTAGTATGATTTTTCTGGGCAATCCTTAGTTTCAGTCTCTTATGTGCTTTTAGTTAGATGATTAGTAGTAGGGCTCATTTGCATGTTTAACTGGGCTGAAGGTCCATGACAGAAAACTTGGTAGGATGATGGAGGGTAGCTGGACCTGTAACTCTTCACACAGCCTCTCTATAGGAGCAGCTTAGTTTTTCCTCACAGTATATCAGTTTCAAGAAGTCGAACTTCAAGTTTTACTTTAGTATGAGACTTTCAAAAAATGCCCCAAGAGACCCAGGCAGGAACTTCAAACCTAGCCTTGGACATCATTTGAAGCTATTTATAAATCTACAATAAAAGGAAATTACTATGACCAGATCTGAGCCTCAGAAAATAGGATGAGATTCCACCTATTTATCTCAAGAATAGTATTCAGAAGGATAACGGAAGTAATTCTTGGTTTTCTGTATGTCTGAAGGAGTTCTGGCAGCAGCAAGGTGATATGATCAGAACATCTGAGTCTTTACAAGGTGTCCAAAAATCACTGGAGAATTAGCAGCAACAAAAACGCTTTAACAATTTTTCTGTATGACTGTAACTACCCCTCTTACCATGTAAGTGGGTGCTGAGGGACCATAGATAAATGGGTCATATGATAAGGTATACTACAGGCTATTCTGAAATGAATGCAGTTTTAATCCATTAGACTACACAGTCTTCTTGATTAGAGGTTGGCACGAGAAATTATGACATCTTTTAAAACGCATCATTACCCTGATTCCCAGGAAGGAACCCCCTTTTGTATTTCCTGTATTTTTCCTTATTTGTATTTGACTTCTTTCTTTACTTTCTTTCTTCCCTTTCATTCTTTCTTTTTTTAACTACTTGGAATCACTTTTAATTGAATGTTTATCACATACCAACCCCTGTCATAGGCATGGAAAAACAGTGACTAAAAATGTAATATTATTCCTGCCTTCATTAAACAATTTCATGGTGAAAAACATAGCATTGACGAGGTACAGAATTAGCCACCTTAAATTTAAAAACAACTCAAGAAAAATTTAACTTTTTATGTAAAATGAATTAGCATTGGCAAAGTAATTAGCTATATAAAGACTGAATGATGCTGTTATGAAAACCTTCAATGAAAAAAAAAATTCCTGTCTCTTCATTTATACTTGGACCATTAAATTTTATATCCATGTTGAGACACTAAAGGAAAACTCCCCATGGGGAAAGAATGAGACACATTCCTTACAGAAGGGACAGTATCTCTGAAGCCCACACCTCTCCACATAGAGCATCTCAGCAGGCTAAAAGGGTATGTTAAGCAGCAGGCAGGGCTTTTGAGCCTGCTCCCTTGCTGTGGTGGTTACATAATTCAGAAGACCTTGGTAGGTAAATGAGGAGGTCACACTAGGTCCTTCTTTGACTTTGATGAAGATCATGTTTTCTTAAATTATGAAAACGTGTTTTGTTCTTACTTTCTAGTTCAGATGCTGTGGTGTGAAATAATGATGCTTATTGCTAAGCAGCCCTGTTCAGACAGATTAAGGACGAGAGATCTTATTCCAGTGGAATAAACAGAGAAAATTATAGGAACTTTCTAGACATCACATACATAAAGGCTTGAAAATAC
The DNA here is from genome assembly GCA_035773235.1 of Eospalax fontanierii. Lineage (NCBI taxonomy): Eukaryota > Metazoa > Chordata > Mammalia > Rodentia > Spalacidae > Eospalax > Eospalax fontanierii. Next base: position 37,955,316 of record CM069527.1, read on the forward strand.
ATAAGTACTTACTCTTTCTCAGTTATTTCTTAAATAATAATTCTCTATTTTAGAAGCCTTTTTGTGTTGATTTAATTCCCAAAGGGCCAGGGAATCTAAGATGATTGACTGCCCATATTCATTAGGATTTTCTAGAATTTCAGTCTCTAGCATGTGCAAAAATAGTGTTTATAACCATGCAAGCAGAAATGACCCTGGCTTTGACTACAAATGGCCTGATAACAAAAACATGATATGTAAGCTGGAAAGTCTATGTCATTAGGCATGTCAATGATGGCCCTGAGTCATCTTTACAAGATGAGTTGATCAGCATAATATAGATATACATTAGACAGTGTATGATAATTGTTCTTTGCAATCTGCATATATCCTCCAACCTCCCTTAACACTCCTTTGTTACCCAAAGTGCTGTTCTGAAGGATGGCCATGCCTGCACTCAGGAAGCTCATTAGTACAGAGTTTCTACAACACTCCTTTGTTGCCCAAAGTGCTGTTCTGAAGGATGGCCATGCCTGCACTCAGGAAGCTCATTAGTACAGAGTTTCTACAATATCCAGATGATGGAAGAAACTATGAAATGCACAGAAGCAGAGGCTAGGGACGCATTTGCCCTTCTAAAGAACATATCCAGAAGATCTGAAAACAGCAGAGACAGCAGTAGTTGCATGTAGACCAAGGGAGCAACATTGATTAGTTCAGACATTGGTCTTTGACATCTTGATTTAATCTGAGGTTTGAGAAAAGGGCTCCAGAGAAGGCAGTGTTATATAATTAACAGTGATTCAGGAACTAAGGATCAGATAGGTGGTAGTCACCTATTGTTATGGAACATGTCTCTGACTATGTGAATTGCAAACCCTGGCTCCTCCGAAAAGAAGATCCAATCTTGAAACACCTGAGAGCAATGCAGCAGTGAGTTACATCACTGGTCAACATTTCAGTCCAAGAGTAAGTGGACCTTCAACTGTATTAGTTACTTTTCTTGTGTCTATGACAAGTATCTCACAACAATAACTTAAAGAAGGAAAGAATTATTTGGCTCACAGTCTGAGGGAATGGGTAGTTTTGTATGTAAGAATGTCTGCTTGGTTCCATTTTTTTTTGCAAAAAGTTGGAAAATATCTTATACTCACTGAACTATGAAGTTTGAAATCCAGCTACAAGCCTTTACCTTTGAAGACAGTTGCCTAGACACATTGCCTTTTGTCACTTCTGTTCCCATGAACAGTCTCAACAAATGCAAGACTTAAAGACAAATGCACTTTTGATTAGAAGTTCCAATTATTTTCTGTTGACCATAGTGACATCATAATATCAAGCAGCACAGAATTTGTCAATGAGATGGTAAAACAAAAATGAAACCAACAACTCCACATAAACTGGAGCACATACTTTCTATCAAAGACTTTAGGCTGCAATTCAGATTAGAACAATAGTTACATAACAGTTTAATTCATTTGGAAAGAAAAGGTTCTATAGGTGCCCCCCCCCATCAATGACACTTCACAGATTGTTCCTTAGATTTCTGACAGATCTAAAATTGATTTCTATTTTTGTTTTCAGAGCATCTTTATAAAATCTTGTTGATGAAATAAAATCTTCCCTATGTACTGCCAAGGCAAAGCAAGTTTCAAAGAAATGTGTAGAGGAAGAATATATCAGCTTCATTTTGGTATCTGGCTTCTTGGTCAGCTCCTTTTTTGAATAATTAGTGGAATAGGAAAAACATGTGTCTATGTTCAAAAGAGGAAAATAATCTGAGTTAGCAAGATTAGAAGTTATTCACTGTGGAGAACTTAAAAAAAAAAAACTTTCATTATCAGGATCCTCACAAGATACAGTCATTTTCCATAAGAATGTGTAATATACATGGCCCTCCTTTCCCAGTTTTGGACTTGATGGGTGTCTTTAGTATTTAATAGGCAAACATCAAAATTGCATGGACTTTTTAAAAGCCCTTTAGATCAGATTGGATATGTTTTAAAATGCATAGCTGCTGGCTCTCTATAAATCAAATAATTTCTACTCAAATATACTACAAAACATTAATGATACTTGTGCCTCTTCAGAATTTGTGAATTACAGCTCATCTAAATGTGCCCAAATGCAAATAACCTTTTAGTGTTTATTTCTTTGACTTGCAGTGAGATGATTTTTGTTATTACTATAACATTTAACTATCATCACCATGCCAAAACAAAATTTTCAAACACTAAAAATTCTGAAAGTCACAGAAAACTCAATTTTATCTAGGAAAACTAAATATACTTTAGGATTGTGAATATAACCTTAGAACTGGCATATGTTACTAACACACATCCAAATGACAATGTAAAATATGTCAAGCGTTAAGAGAGTGAATCATCACTCTGATGCATTTGCCCCTTAGGTATACAACTTTCAAGTGTTCCTTGATATAAAGCCCACTTGCTAGCACCAGCTCACAGGAAGGAGACCCATGTTTGCATTCCACCTCTGTCATTCTTATGCAGTTTAACACAGGATAAAATGGAACTTCAAGTGTTTCATTTTGAATACCAGATTCCTGCAGCGTCAGCATTTGAGGATTCTCCCCATCCTGGCCACCATTTTCCCATCAGGCTTTATTCTGGATTTTTGTCTGCCTTTAATTGCAACTGTCTCATTTTGTGGATTCTGATTCTTACTTTATATCTCATGTTTGATAGTTTTCTTTGCTTGTTTCCAGGGTTATACTTAGTGAATATACCAAAGGCTAATCCTTGGTCTTTGATTGGAACATTCTTTTCTGTAAGTAGTCTTGCTTTACTGTTTTCCTGTGTCCCCTGAGTCAGGAACATCACTAAATCAGTTAGCTTAGTCTTGTCCTCTGTCTCTCCTTACAATGATCTTCCAATCTAAGAAAATTCTGGAGTTTGAATATCTTAACTCTGAAGAAAAGTATAGCTATTTCTTGAAAAAAAAAAACTTAAGGCACACTGTATGATACTAGTCCATAAACTATAGAAATTATGAAAACAGAATTCGAAAATTGTTATTTAATGCAAACAAATTATTCTATATCAGTTTAAGACAACATGAAATATTCATTGAAAACACCCAGGTTTTGCTGAAAAGAGAAAAGGTAAGACATAATTTTAAATATTTGGATTTAAAGACAGTAACATGTTAATTTTCACATTAAAATTGTATTTTATGATGCATCTTTACCTAAGAATAGTAGAAAGGATTAAGAAATATTAAAATACATTGAATTCCAACTTACTAGGAATTCTTGATAAAGAGAACAAAAGCACTCATCACCTCAATTCTTAATAAGAAACCCAGAGGACAACCTCCCCATCTTTTGGTTTTTCTATGTCGTGGGGCCTTTCCTATTTCTTTCCACTCACAACTTCCATGTGACTTTCTCAGAAGTAACCCATTTATATATTTTATATCGTTTTGTTATTTTCACCATATATTACTTGGAAAATAATTTTTGTGTATCTACTGTTGTTTCTGTCTTACAAATCTGCACAGAGACAACCATAATGTGCCCATGTAGAGATTCATAGTCATAGAGATCACACCTCCACATGCATTCTGAATTGTGTAACACCTCTGCAGTTCTCATAATGATTTACTTTTAACAACATCATTGCAAATAATGTTCTCTTGACATAATGTAATTTGGGCTACCTAGCAGTTAAAGAAGCTTATGTTTGAGCATATCCACACAACTTCCTAGTTTTTAGAAGCTCCTGGAACATAGATTGTCCTAGAAAAAGACACTAGATTTTGGCATTCATGGTCTACTCTTTGTAGTCTAAGTGATGCTTGGGCTTTCTGAGATTTTTTATTTTCTTTTTTTTTTAAAAAAGTGAAATGTCCTCTCCTTGGAATGCTGATCAATGATTATGCATATTGTCTGAATGATATTTTTCTCCCTTGGGCCTGCTTGACTTGTAAGTTTCCTAGTCATATTCCACTAGATGCCAGTAATGTCTCTCTTGTTATAACAAACCAAAATACCTTCAAGGCATTGCTAAATACCCTAGGGGGGCAGACAAAATTGTCCTTAGTTAGCAAACACTTGACCTGATGGGATGTGAAGATTAAACATTAATAATATTTTGAAAGACAGTATATGGAAATGACTGATTGATTGCTAATTGGTATCCTGTTGGATATCAAACCCAACTTTGAGTTTATGTATGTTTTGGACAATAACAGCAAAGTACACAAAGGAATGAGACAGGGACCAGAGACCTGGTGACCATTAGGAGGAATTTAGAGGGTCCTTGAGCTGAAGTCAGGCGTGAATCAGCCAATCTGGATAATACATGTTAGTTGGCTTATTTAAAATCATTACACTGAATGTTTGAGTCCTTGTTGTGTACACAAAACTCTTAATTCAGAAGAGAGGAGGGCATATTTTTGTTAATTTACAGTATTTTAATCAAATATTTAATCCGGGGAAACAGGGCTGATGTAGCATATGGTATTAGTCAGTAGCCATGCTGGGAAGTTTCAGAGTACCAAAAAGACACAGCTGTCTAGGAGACTGTCATCTTAAGAGAAATACATGTTACAATCCAGGATCTGTTTTTCTTTCAGCAAAATATTAAAAATGTCTCCCAAGAAAAGATTTCAGTTATCACTGGTCTGTCTCTTCTCTGTGTTGGTTTATTGTGTAATATGTAATATTTCACTGTGATTTACAATGTAGCATATGAATTATTAGTTGACAGATATAAACATCTGTGCCCATATTCTCCTATGTAACTATAAATATTGCACTGGAAATCTTTGAGGCAATAAGTACATATTCTAGGTATTGCGTGATGTACTGTGCAGAGTTCTATAAATTAGCTTGAAAGGAAAAGGGTAGTAAATGTGAGTCATGGCACCACATGCTGCCATAAACAAACCGGGGTGGGCCCAGTGACATTTTGAAGTCATTCAGAAGTGTTTTGTGAGGTCACCTGTCCCATTAGACACATATTCTTATTAATGGTTTCTCTGCTTCTCTCTCTCTCTCTCTCTCTCTCTCTCTCTCTCTCTCTCTCTCTCTCTCTTTCTCCTCTCCTTTTTTTTTCTTTTCTGAGAGGAGCTGGGAAAGAAGTTAAGGAGTAGAGGCGGGTGGGAGTAAGTGTCAGCACTGGCAATTAAATTTATTAACTCAATTACCTGGGGTACCAATAAAAACTGTAATCATGAGGCCATCTAAAAGGCATTAGCTGTTTTACTGCTAATGGGGCCCTTGCCAACAGGAAATGAAACCAGATGCTCTTGGTGGGTGCCAGCAGCTGTTTGGTAGTATAGAATCAAATGGATTGAACTGTGGTAGGGCATCTGGGCTAATGATAAAAAATCTTTGTGTTCAGAAATGTCTTCATTCAAAAAATATCAACAAATACTTCACAAACATGAACACATGAACCCATATAGGGCTTCCCATGGGGAATGAGTCATAAAGGTAGGGGGATGATTTTATGGGTACAAAAACTCTAAGCAGGGGCGCATACAGATGCACCCTCCTCATGATGTCTCTGACAGAATGAGTTGCAAAATATTAGCTAAGATATGCTCCAGGTTGCCTCCTCTTTTTTCAGATCTCTAGCTCTGGCAGCGTCAGACGTTTTAATGTTTACTTTAAATCTGTCGACTTAAGTATCTATTGAGCTACTTGGGAGGAGGCACATACTCTGAACTTTACAGTCTAGAATCATTTGTTATTTCATGAAAAACTTTAAGCTAGTTATCAGGCACCTTAATCACTAGAGTTGTCATTTGGATATTGAAATTATATTAATTTAGAGTGCAGTTATTAACATGCCAAGTAGTAGGCAGTGAGTTGGAGAAATCAAGTCAAACCAAACTACGTTGAAACACACAGCTCTAAAGGTAACCTGAAATCATATTTATATCAAGGCAATTACACTGAATGCAGATAGTCTGTGTGGGTGTTCAGGAGAATTTTCTAGGAAGTCAGAAAGATCTGATAAATCCAGACCAGAAGAAAGGAAGAAATATTCAGGTAAAGATTGTGGATGGTAAACACAAATCTGTGTAGATTGCAGAGGAAGAATATGCAAGTGAGCCTGCTGGGAAGAAAACATTTGAGATCCACAAACAACAAATGGTTCAAGAACAGAAGATCAGAATGAGGATGGGCATAATGAAGAGAACGGACCCCAAGGGACTGAAGAACTCTTCGTAGACGCACCATGCCCTGGCACGCCGGGAGTCTCAGAGGATGTGTTGTGATCAGTTGGGGCACACATGAGAATTTCAGTCTACTGGAGTCTAAAGGCAGGCAGAATGGAAGACAAAGAGTCTAACTGGTAGCCCATCACAGTGATCCTGAATTGAGGTGAAAGTATCTGGTATTGGGAAAGACATGTGAAAAAGGCTTAGAAATAAACAACGACTGGAAAATCCAGGTTTTTGTGATTGTTGGAGTCATGGAAGGCACTGAAAAAGAAAACCCATGATACGGCAGGCCAGAAAAAGCAAGTCACTCAGGGGAGAACTGAAGGTACATATGGGTGCTGAGAGCAGAAAGCCATGAAGAAAATAAAGACTGATGTCAAAGTCTGGTAACAACTGCTTGGTCTAGGAATTGGACCCTGAGCTCCAGAAATCCAACTCTGTCATAAATTGATTATAGCCGTCAGAAATCTTCAGCATTGCTTCACATCATAACTCCTAGGCCATACTTTGAGACAGTAAATAGGTTGTGTTTGTAGTGATTGGGTTTCCAGCATTAGGTAACTAGTACAGTCTTTCCTTAAACAAATTAAAATGATTTTTCTGCTGTTTCAATTATCTAAAAATGCTCTGCCCATATGAAGATTATTAAATACGGAACTGGAGAAATAGTTCAGCTTGATTCCCAGCACCCACATGGTGGCTAAGAACCATAATTAACTCAAGTTCCAGGGGATCTGACATCCTCTTCTGGCCTCCTGGGGCATTGCACGACATGGGTGTAGCTGCATACATGCAGAGAATACATTTATGCACATAAAATGAAAATAAAATATTTTTAAAGATTGTTAAATAATCATCAACTAGTCAGAAGAAGTACTTGATATTCAATAGAAGGAGCTACCTTCCAGAAGCCCCTATATGTCCTATTAACTAACTCATTCAGTTATTCACCAAACAAAACTACTGAATTCTTAAAAGTTAGCTTTATACAGGGTATGTGATGAGAAAAAAAAAAAAGGTTTTATCTTCATATGGTTGAATGCAAATAAATATTTTCTCTGTCATAGTGAAAAAAAATATACAATGAAGACAAGTTTTAGAGTCAAAAGGACCATATAAGAAAGGATTTGGCAGTTTGAGAGATTGCTCGGCAGTTAAGAGCACTGACTGCTCTTGCAGAGGAACCAGGTTTGAGTCCCAACACCCACATGGCAGCTAACCACCATCTGTAACCCCAGTTCCAGGGAATCTGATGCCCTCTTTTGACCTCCATGGGCACTGCATGACATGGGTGAACTTACATACATGCAGACAATACACTCATACACATAAAACAGAAAATAATAAATACAATATTGGGTAAAAGGATTTTATCTTAAACGAGTGACATAGGAAGATGTCAAGGAGGAATATTCTTTTTCTTTAATTCTTTTTCCATATATATATAATGTGTATTTTTATGCACACTCATGGATGTGGATAAAAGTACTAACATGCTGTAGTGTGCATGTGGACAATGGTGAACAACACTGGGTGTTAGATCTTCCACCTTGTTTGAGATGAGATTACTTACTGTTTATTTGCCACCATGTACATCAGGTTAGGCAACCTGCCAGCTTCTCAGATGCCCTTGTCTCCATTTCTCATTGGCCTACAGGAGCTCTGGGGCTATAGACATGCAGTACTACACTCTGCTTTCTTGGGTTCTGGCGATTCAAAATTAGGTCTTCATGAGCAAACATCAAGCACTGTATCCACTGAGCCAGCTCCACAGTCCTCAAGGAGGACTTGATATAGGTCTAAAGTCCTAAGTCAAATGAGTATATCAGGCACAAATGAAGAGAGAGGTATTCTAGGATTCTTTTTTAAAGATGTACACAGGTATTAAAACATTTCAGTTGAGAGGAAAGTTCAGTGAGCGTGAATATGCTTCTGGCTTTATCACTTTTATCTAAACTCTTAGAATTTTGCTAGTCCCAAGTGAGCTTTTAATATCTCCTAAATACATAAAATGAAGATGTGAAATCACATGAGAAATAATAGTTGTTCAGGCAACAAAAATTTGTTACAGTTGAAGAACAGGATTGATTGGAATAATAGTGGAATTGAAAGGCCCAGACTCCCTGAGCTCTCACACCTGACATCTGTTGAAGTCTTAGAATAATGAACCTCCCCTTTTCCAGGGACAGACCAATTATTTAATAATTCATAAAAGTGGGATTGGAAAGGTGGCTCAGCAATTAAGAGCACTGGCTGCTCTTGCAGAGGACCTAGGCTTGATTCCTAGCCCCAACGTGACAGCTAACAACTGTATATATCTCCAGTTCCAGGGAATTCTACACCCTTTTCTGCACTCTGTGGACAGTGCACAACATGGCTGCACTTACATACATGCAGGCAATACAATCATACACATGAAATAAAAATAATATATACAATATTTTAAAAAATATAAAAAAGTCACTTAATGTGACTATAGTTAAAACATTGATAACTTTAAATTTTAAAACTGTAAATTTATTTCCTTAAACTTTGTTTTTACACAGTACCTCAAAACCACAGTTTAAATGCTGTGGAATTAAAAAGCTTTGCCAGGAATATCAATATAACTATTAACTCTTACTTATTTTGATTTCATTGTAATAGACACCACAGAGAGTTTCTGTACCATGAAACAGGTTTTGGTTTCTCCAGGTTCTGTTTGCGTTAATGATGCCAGGACTGACAACTGTTTCTGTGTAAAACACTGAAGATTTTTATGACCTATAGCATCTAAGACTATTAGGTGAGATAACTGGGTTAGGGGGTGAAGTGTTGTTGTGTTATCTATTGGTATCCATGAAGTTTGGGGGCTGACTTCTGAAATGTTGAAGTTCATGTTGTGTTGTTAATTGTAATGACCTTTATAAAGATTTTTAAAATGTTTTAATTTTGAGAATTTCATGCATTAATATTGGTTTAGCATTATTTCTACCCTTCCAAATCCCCCTCCACCTCCTCCCGTGTCCCCCACTCACTCATAATTTCTTGCCATTTTCTTTGTTATTGTTACATGTACATATACATATGTATGTATATAATGCACTGAGTCCATTTAGTGGTACACATGTGTACCTATGCTTAGGACTGTTCATTTGGCATTAGAAAACCTTTCACTGAGCTAGTCCCTGGAGAAAATGGAATTCTCCCTCAACATCATTGATTACCTTTAGTTCTTTATCTTGAGGTGGGACCCCTGTGGCATAATCCCCATCGTCCTTTGCAGATCAGGTCTCATTACAGTACCATACTGTAGAAACTTCTTTGGTGCAGCCTTCTTATCATGTCTAGAATGACAAACTAAGAGCAAGTGTCTTGTCCCTCTAGCCATATCATTCTTTCTGCCTCCTCTTCTGTTGTGTTCTCTGAGCCTTAAGTTTAGAGGTGGCATTGAAGATGTGCCACTTAGGGCTGGGTCAATTACTTCTGCAAATAATCTTCTCAGTTATGATAGTCTAGAATTGTGAAGCTTTGAGATGAAATTATTGTGATGAGAATGTTGAAGGAAACTGGTCATGATATAAATCTTCCTTTTATGCTATTGTAGGTATTGAACTGCAAATAAAATATATTACTGAATAAAATTTTAAGGATGCTTCTTGACAATAATTGTTTAGAATGAGGTAAAAATTGCCTGACTTAGATTTAGAAGAAAATAGCTTTTACATAGATGCATAAATTAACATGCAATTAGCTATAGATAGAAATATTTTAATGAACCAACATCATTACAAGAGTCAGTACAAGAATGGTGTGTGTTGTCCTTCATCACCCTATAAAGTATCCCTGAGCATCCTGCCTTTTGCTGATTTAAAAAAAATATTTCTTTGCATTTTCATGTTCTTTGTTGGAGGCCTTCCACCTTTGTGAGAAATTTAAATTTCCATAAAAATGAAGTGAACATGGAGGTAGCATGTACATGTATCTAAGATAACAAGGTGAGAGTTGGTATCCGAGTGTGTAGTGCTGGCGGTCTCCTGTTCTCCATTATTCCTACCAGGAAGTGACCTTACATACTACTCAGTAATCACCCCCTTTCCAATGAAATAATTTTTAAATGTTATCATGGCATAAATGTATCTGCTCCATAACTTATTTATGAAATACACAGTCTTAAATAAACTCTGTATTTGTGAATGGAATTACAAATGTGCTCTGTCTTCTGACTCTCCTTCTCTGAAAACGTTTCCCTTCATTTGAGCACCTGGAAGATTGCTAATTGCACTTAATTCAGGGCTGACAAGTTTGTTTAGATGAGATCTTCTGGAAGTCAAGGAATTCTATGAACAATGGTATGAAAGGCTGATTGATGATGTACCAACATGCTCATGAAATATTACCCAGCTCTTGGTAACTAGTACTGTCAGGCTCATAATTCATTAAAACTACCATCACTACTGCTCATGTTCTCATTCATAAACACAATGAAGCTAGAAACAAAGATGTGAAAAGAATCGAACTAGCTTCAGGTTGCATGTACTTTGACTTGTTTGTGAAAATGAATACATTTGTTAGTTTTAAATTAACTTGTAGCAATAGACAAATATGCATGTGTGTGTGTGTGTGTGTGTGTGTGTGTGTGTGTGTGTGTGTGTGTATGATATGATTGAGCCACCATACAGAAGGATTTGGTGGTCTAAAGTCTTCCTTGGTTAATTCATTTGTATTTTGTCTTTCCAGTACCATTGTCAAATGCTTCTTTACATTTTATTCATCCTCATCGAACAGACTATTTCATTAAAACAACTGTTGTTTCTTTGAGAAGTACCTGTCATGTAAATCTTAAAATGTTTCAAAATATATGAATAATAAAGGACATTTCAAAGCAAGTTTCCCTCCTAAAACAATAATCTCTTAAATGGGTAAGATCTTTTGAACTAAAAGAAGCTATTTCATCTCTTAATTGCTCCTTCTTGGCTGTATATGGCATTACCATTCCACATCATAATTTCCTGACTAAAACAGCCTGCTCTGTTGTTTCCAAGAGTGTGCCCAAACTTGAAGGACACCCATTCTCCAAGATATTTCTTAGAACAGTTCTGGAACTGTGTCTTTGAGTCAGCACTCACCCATAATTTTATTTAAAATCATTTCTTCAGCTTCAAGTGGGGAGGAATAGGATTGGATCCACCCTTATCTAAGACGGTTGCCCTTTTCATCTCTAGGTTTAGAAGAATGCATACATGGGATGTAAGCATTCTTTCTCAGTCTTTATGTTTATTTTTGGTTTTGGTTTTGCTTTTCTCTTTTTGGTCTTTTTGAGAGGGGACCTCCCTGTAGACAAAGATGGCCTGGAATTTACTATGTAGGCCAGGCTATGTAGACCAGGCTAGCCTTGATCTCATGGAAAACCTCTTGCCTCTACTTCCCAAGTACTGTGATTAATGGTGTGTGTCATGAAGCCCTACTCCACCTTTATGTTTTAATGAAGATGCCTGCAATGCCTTTCAATGCTTTGATGTGTTTATTTTCAAGCACACCCAATTCATTCATTATCTTTCTGATTGGAATATTAAACTGAGGTTCCCAAGAAACAAGAGTAAGTGCCAGATCACAAGAAGACATGATTCAGTGAGTTTGCCAAGGTTAAATAAAAGTTATTATTCTAAATCCTGCCCATTTCATAAAAGTAATTCTTATAGGTAAGAAGTTTAGGAAAACCTAATTTCATTTTAAAGTTCCTCAGAAGCTATTTCCAGAATGTATAGTGAGTTCAGGGAAAGAGTTGGAACCCAGGGAATAAGTTAGTAAATTCTAATAAAAATATTTGGAGATCAACTATAGTTTTATTTGTTTTGTTCATTTATTTATTTATTTTTTATGTGTAAGAGTAATATGCCTGCATATAGGTAAGTGCACCCCTGTTGTGCACTGACCAAGGAGGACAGAAGAGGGCATTAGATGCCCTGGTACTGGAGTTATAGTCAGTTATTATCCATCATGTGGCTGCTGGGGTTTGACTCCATTCTTCTGAAGCGCTGCCAGTGCTCGTAAGTGCTGAGTCATCTCTTCAGCCCGCAAGATTTATTTTTATTTTATTATTTTATGTGTATTAGTGTTTTGCTTGCATGTAAGTGTGCCTTGTGCATGTAAACCCATTGAAGCTGGAAGAGGGCTGAGGATCCCCTGGAACTGAAGTTATGGATAGTTGTTAGCCACCATGTGGGTACTGGAAACCGAACCTAAGTCCTCTTCAGGAGTAGTCAGTGTTCTTTACCACTGAGCCATATCTCCAGGCCCTGGAGAACAACTATAGTTTTAAAATTTTAATTGTTGTGCCAGAAATCAATTCTACTGTGATGTGTCATAAACATATGTCTATACCATTAAATGTGTCATACTGTTTGTTTTATATTTTTATTACTGACAAAGACTTGCTTAAAACACAATAGAAAGCAAACAAAACCATAATCATTCTAGAAGTCTGCAGGTTTTGTTTATTATATAATGAATTAGATTGATTTATGTTTCTTTTTATAAAATCCATGAATAATCTCTTCCTAATTTGAATCTTGAAATAGTCACATAGTTTTCTGGGCCTTCTGGAAAATGAGTTAATTTCAAACATTAAAAAAGGCACATAGATTTGGAAACTCCTTCTCTGTTGTTGGTCTCCTGTGAATTAAGATACAAATAGTCCATTCAACCCTGTTGGCCAAGCTGACAGGCAGTCCTCTCTGAAAAGCTGGACTGCGATGATAGGCAATATCTGACTGCAGATACTTGAAAAACACCTATTAGCAGCAAGATCACCTAGGTGTGTATAGGCTAAATTGATGGCCCATAGAATTGTGTTGTTCTTATGTCAATAAAATTTGATATGTTTTGTTTATAGAGAAAATAATCCAACATATAAAATTGAACCCAGAGACAAAGCAACATTATGACAAAAGACATACATAAAAACACATACATGTAGTTTGGTTCTGAGAACACACAAGTAGCAGCAGCATCAAGTAAATTTTGAATTAAATCTGGAAAATCATGGGGAACATTAGAAAATGCTCAAAACAATCAGTGGAAAATTGTGAGGGGTATAAAAATGACAATTTGTTTGGAGAATCACCAGCTTTGATATTCCAGAGCCTGTAAAATGTCCCTAAAAATTTTGGAGTCTTATTAGAAAGAATGTGGAAATCATGTTTTATCTAATTCTAACCATACAAAATAATATAAGTCATTATTTCCACAGTGTATACAAGAAAATGAATTTCTGAATTCAAAAATAAAAGTGATTTTTCAGTTTTACTTTTTCCAATCTATAAATGATTATTAAAAACAGAGTGAACACAAAAACTATTTTCTAGGCAAGTACATCTGTAGACAGACAGAAAACTAGTATACTTCCAAAATATTTTCAGGAATACATTGTAAACACTGAACTATAACATGGTTCTTAATTTTAGCATTGTTGTCGTTGGAACCAGACAATTATTTGTTTTGGATAGTGTCTTGTTTATTGAAATTCTTTTTAGGAACATCCTTGACAATGTTTCTGTATATTACAGAATATTCTTCTCCCAACTATGACAATTGAAAATGTCTCTGAATATTGTCCAATGTCTCCTGCAGCCAAAAATCACTCTCACTTGAGAGTCATTGCATCAGGCAAAGGTGTTCTAAAGGTTTTGCATTTGTACAGAGAAGCCCCAAATTCCATGGTCCACCTCCACAAGTGCTATGTATATATTGTTTATTGAAAAAATGGGCCATAATCTCATGAGTGGAAAATTCTACATATTTTCTGAAGGTGTCTATCAAATGAATACCTCAAATTTATAGAATGGGATGCTTCATGTTACAGAAAGGCTTCTAGGCTAAGAGAGCACTATGGTGACACAAAGATAATTTTTACATAAAGTGAAAAATGCATAAATGGGTGAATCCAAAAATCCAGATAAATCTGTCAAGGGAAATGGGCAATAGCAAGAGAGGAGTTATTCCCAATGCCTAGAACTGGCCCTATGAGGATATGTCCTCTGTTGTAAAAGGGTCGTAAGAGACCTCTGCATTTTCAGAAGGCTGCAAAGAAACAGATTTATATAGTACTAGCTTTTACTTCTTTCCAAACTGGAGATTCATTTCTGATTACCTTGTTCTATATGAACATTAGGTACTGGGTGTGAAGGCATACACTAACTTGTTATTTTATAGGTTTTAAAATTAGTACAACTATACCAAAATGCCTCTTTAAATATGACTCTAGATTATTTTTAGATGTTAAGGTTGATATTTATGAAACTCAGTAATTCAAGAAACCTCTGAAGACTCTGGTATGATTGAACACGTTTTGCTTATGAGCATGAATTACTGGACTGTTGGTGCACATAGTAGGACATGTTGTGATGGTTATGAGTCCTCATTTATTCATGCTCAACATACTCACGGCTTGAACACTAAATCTTGGCTTCACCACAGAACTTATCTGACCTTTAGTATAATAGCAAACCTACTTAACATAAGAAGATTATAGAAAAGAGCTTGCTCTATTTTGACTTGCATCTCTTGATGCTCTTTGAAGACTTCCCTTTATTTTCACATTTGAAAATACTGGAAATGGCCTGTCAGCTGAGGGAGTCATGGGCTGAGTCACCGAGGGAGTCATGGGCTGAGTCACTGTCATTGAAACTGAAAACCAGCCAACCACCAGAAACATAACACTCAGAAACGTAAGTAGTAATGAAATAAAGCATGAATGAATTTGGCTAGGTACAGCAGCAGAACATACCACATGCACTGAGGCAACATTACTGATCTGTGTTCAATATTTTGATCTAAGTATTTGCTTTATTAAGTTGTTAAATTGTAGTTTGTAATTAGTAATTTGTGGTAAAATATGGCAAGAATGTCAAAGTTTCAAACCATTTGTTTTCTTTTTACTTTGTATATGAAAAATCTGAATATAGCAGGTTCTCTATAATGCTAATTGCTTCAGACTCTGGTACAAGGTTTGATAGTATCAGGTACCATGTCTTCTTTGGTGACATATAATGATGTTTCACCCTTGAATTGATTCTCTGTCAATTCAAATCGCTCAGTCTCTCCCTTTCCTACCATCCAACTCTAAGAGTGATTTTGCATTTGAAAGAAGCTCTAGTAAATTCATCAAAGTGCTGACAAAAAGATCAGCAATGATGTGCATGCAGTTGCTATTTTTCCTTAAGAATTATTCTCAATGACAAGGACGCTTTCCATTAATGGGATAAAAGAGACAGAATTCGTCTACATAACTATGCTAAAGCATGTGGAGAAAGGCAGCTCTTCATCTTTATGTGAAAGGAAAATAAAAAATGGCAATATGCTCAATAGGCTAAGTGCATGGTGCAATCACAGGACTCTGCATGTCACTTTATTAATTATCATATAAATAGCTTCTATTTAAGCCTCTGTCTCTGAATGAATCATCACAAGTCATATCAGGTAGATATTCCAATTAGTGATAAGGCACTGCATCATATTTTAGGTAATGATTGTCTTTATTAGGATACTTGGAAATCAGAGGACATTGTGAAGTGTCGCAGATGCCTTTTGTTAAAAAAAAAAAAAAAAAAAAAAAGCTTTTTGACACATACGCCAAACTGTTCTGACCTGAAATTTCTGGGAAGACAGAAAATAAAGCAGGATAATTGAATGATAAGGCTTCCATATATATATATATATATATATATATATATATATATATATATATAAAATCCTATTATGAAAAGATTTGTTATTGCTTTTTAAAAGTTTGATGACATTTATATCTATAACTTATCATAGGCAATGACATTTCATTTTAAGGTAGGAATGCATCAAATGCAATGGGACAGAAAATGATACATGGATCCTGTTAGCTTACAGAATATTTTAAACTAAATCATTGCTGCCAGTTATGGCAAAACATTAGGCACAATCCTATCACGTTAAGTATAATATATCAAAATATAATTTCTAAAGATTACATTTATATCTTTAGATATCTAGAAAACTATATATGTATAGGACAAATGCAACAAAATAATACTTTAATACCAAAAAATTATTTATTTTTCTAGCCAAAAAAAATAAGCAATCAAATTTTTCTACTAAAATGTATAAAGAAATCAAGAATAGTATTTTCTTTCTAATTAAAATTAGAACCTGTGCTGAGTAGCTTAGCTGTCAGTTTGACACACCTGGATAGAGGGAGCCTCATTTGGGGAATTGTCTCCATTGTCCTGGCCTGTGGTCATGTCTGTTGAGTGTTTTCTCGATTGTTGAATGATGTGGGAGGGCCCAGTCCACTGTGGCAGTTCCACTCCTGGGCTGGTTGTTTTAAATTGTGTAAGAAAGCAAGTTGAGCATGGGCCAGGGGAGCAATCCAGCAAGCAGTGTCCCTTCATGGCCTGTGCTTCAGCTCCTGCTTTCAGGTTCCTGCCCTGAGTTCCTATCTTAGGCTTCCTTTCAGGTTCCTGCCCTGAGTTCCTATCTTAGGCTTCCTTGGAGATGAACTGTGACCTGAGAGATGTAAGCCAAAAAAAAAAAAAAAAAAAAAAACCTTTTCTACCCAAATTGGTATTGGTCAGAGGGATTTGTCACCATAATGGAAGGCAAACTAGAACAGAAACTTACAGAAACTTTACTTAATATGACATATAATAGGTACATTAATCTTATAGTTATTTTGAGTGGAATAACTGCATATAATTTTAGCATATATGTTCAATATATTTTTGTATACTGACATATTACCTTAATACGTTCATAGCTCTTTCTGATGCTACATACTCCTTATACTATAATGATACACTGTTGTCAATATTTATAGAGAGATGCTTCTTATGTGAATGTTAATTATGTAGATTTTATCTACTAATTCTAGATCCTTTTGCAATAAGTTATTTACATCCAAATTTAACAATACTTTTAAATTTTCTTGATTACTATTGCATATTAGAAGTATTACTGGTAGAGATTTAAACTCTTATTAGTAGTAGTATTTCTGCTGCTAGAATTTGAAGATATTGTTTGTTTCTGTCTATGTCTAGCTCAGACTGGCCTTGAACTTGTAGGTAATTTCTGGCTGTTGAATCCTGGGCTTATATTTATGTGCAAAAACTGATATCTTGAAGATCTCCTCAGTCTTTTGAATTTTGGTAGGAATCTTCAGTTCGACGTTTATCAAGTAATTACCTCTCCTCCTTTGTTTAAAGATACATGGCCCTCAAGAGAGTACATTATATTTAAGTGTTTCAGTGAATCTGTTACATGTCCAATATTACCTGTGTATTTATTTACCACATTTTTCCTCTTAGGTTGTGAATCTAAATAAGAAGAAACAAGAAAGAAACATGGAAAAGATCTCTCTTTCCATCAAAGACTAAAACACCCTGTTTGCCTTTATTAGGTTGGAAAATGACATTATAGCATCAAGTTTTGTATCACTTAAAAATAAAATTTTAAAGATACTTTAGAATAGTTTCTGTGTCAAGAATAAAATTAAGGAGCTTGAGGCATTTAATTGTATATCGATTCACTGTTAATTACACACAAATGGGGCAAATAGTGCTGTTTGTATGTAACAGATGAAAAAGATGTGGAAGGGGTTTATTTGGACTTCTCAAGACCAGAATCTGGAGCCTTTGTTCTCGGTCTTTAGTAGTTATGTCAGTTCTTTCCAGCTAGTTTCCTAAAGCTCATTTGCCATAATTTCTTGGTTCATTACCAAACACTTAAATATTACAAATTAACATCTATCGAAGCATATTTATTATCTCTTAGTCTTTGCTTTCTTCATATTTGAAGGATGTTATTATCTTAAAAGTATAACAATAAGAGTGATCATCCCAACATTTCCTATTACTAACTTTATAGACTACTTTAATGATTAGTAACTATTAGTTTAAACATATGTAAATATGTTTAAGGTTAATTGGTGGCTGGAGAGATGGCTCAGCAGTAACGAGCACTTGCTGTTCTTGCAGAGGAGCTGGGTTCTGTTCCCAGTACCCACATGACAGCAAACATTTGTAAGTTACTCCAGTCCCGGGAATTTGTCACCTTCTCTGCCCTCCACAGGTACTGCACAACACAGGTAGACTTACATACAGGTAAAACACTCATAAATACAACATAAATATAAATAAATCAAAAATATTTTAAAAAGGTTAGCTGGTCCTATTCCACAAAATAGTTTTATTACTGGTAAATTGCTTATGGACCAGAAGCTTCATGTACTCACAAAAGTGAAAATAAACCTATAGATGGTACAGTATTTTATATCAGGGCTTATAACTCAGTGAGCAAAGATGAAGAAATGTAGAGATTGGTCTGCACATGCAAAAATTAATCTAGTTTTTCATGCATTCAATGCACTCATTTGGCAATTCTTTCTTCTTAGTACCTCCATAAAGTTTAGTTTTTACCTTTGTTAGCAGTGGTGTATTTTCGTGACCTTCACGTATAAGTGGAATTTAAATGTCCTTTTTCTGTCTTATAAATGTATACACTTGGCATCTACAAGTTTCTACAGGAAAGCAGGTACAAGTTCCACGTTTTTTTCCCTTTTATTTCTTTTATGAGGTCCTGTTCACATACTTATTTTCTTACTTTCTTACACCCTTCATTTAATATCATATTCTTCCTTTTTTTCCAAGAACATATCAAGAACAATAATAGGCAAATTTTGAATTCTAAGTCAGCAATTATGGCACAAATCATTAAAAAAAATAGGAGGATTGATCTGGAGACAAATTCATGAGGATCTTTTATTTGTAATGAACTCAACGTTTTTTTTTTGTTTGTTTGTTTGTTTTGTACTGTTTTTTAAGTCATGACTGTGATTTGATTAGCTGAAAAATAGTTTACTTTTAATGGGATACATTGGGAAAAGTTTAACATTACCCAAAATAACATGGATTTTTCTGTTCTTATGTTTATATATACAGAGTGACAAATTTTAAGCAGAAAAGGCAGAGTGAGGTCTGCTAGATTCAATTACAAATTCATGGAGCTTAATTTATGGACTCATGCTTATTGAATAGGACTATCTTCCAACAGACAGACCAAGAGCAGATGCCTTCTTCCCAAGCTTGGTTGCACTCACTGGCCTAAGATCATCACAGCTAAGCTTGTTGATTGTTGTGTTCTGAAGGGCAGAGAGAGTCACCCACACTTCCCAATCAACCAGTTGTCCATAGTTGCATGAGGGGGAGGGGATAAGGGTATATAAACTGAAGAAACTGTCTCCTTCCATTTTGTGTGGCTGTGGAAAAGTGACCATACACACTTGGCTGAAGAAGTTCTCATGTAGCCTTGGGAGGGGGATGCCCACATTCCTGTAAGTAAACCCTCACCCTTGGCTCTGTAAACTAACATAAATAAACTCACTGGTTTCCCAGACTGTAGTTTGACAAAATCGAACCTCTGTTTGTTTTAGTGATACTAAAGGACTAGAAAGATGCCTCAGCAGTTAAAAGCAGAGACTACTCATGCAGAGGACCCAGGTTCAATTCCCAGAACCCATATGGTGGCTAACAACCATTTGTAACTCCAGTTCCAGGAAATCTGTCACCCTCTTCTGACATCTTTGGGCATTAAATGACATGGGTGTACCTACCTAAATGCAAGTAATACTTTCAATACATTCAACACAAATGTGATACTAAGTGTGAAAGTACCAGAGACATATGGAACAATTTTTATTGACATTATCATAGAAGAGGAGAGAATGGTGAGTTTTGGAGGATAAAAGTATTTTTTTTCCTTGCAAAGAAAAAACAATAATCCAGGTGAAAATTTGGCAGTGATGCAAAGAAGTTGTGGAAGGGTGGTAAAAGACAAAAACCTTTGTTTCTTACATCTTGAATTTCTAAAACTTTTACTGTCCTGAAGATATTTTTATTATGAAAAAGGATTAAGCTAAGTGAAAAGGTAGTATTTTACTTAAAAGAAGACAATCATTCCTCAAGTTTACATATTTATGAGTGAGAAATAAAGGCAGAGAGATTGAATAGCAAAGAATAATTTAAACTATTAATAGCCACCTAGGAAATGTAAAATAAGTTTTAAATCATGATAATCTCAGAGTATTAATCTAACATTTTCATTATTATTAAAGGCACTGTGTAGGCATTTTGACTGTAAGTTATACATTAACATAATATGCTGTACCTACACTCTGTCTATCAGTGAAGCTATCTTTATCATTTTCCTATGATCTCTTTGATTAGGACATAGCAGTGGGCCAGTTTTAGCCTTACTGTGTTTCTGATCCCTGTAGATGCTCCCTCTAAGAATCAAGAGGCAATGGAGTCTTAAGTGTGGATATACACATGTGCCTGTTATGTGGGAAGAAATTCCAAAAACTCTGTGGTAAGAAAAATAAAGTTACAAGGGATAAAATAATGAACTGTGAATGCTGCCATTAGTCAACAATGGCAGCACCAAGTATGTGTCAGTGTTGTATTATTTTGCCCCTGTATTAATCTAGAGTAGATAGTGACTCATCATTCACTATTATTTATTCTCACTAATAAATGCCTAGAGGCCATGGAAGCAGAGGAGTCAGAATAGGAAGCAGTTACGAATTTATAGTGACTCTTCTAAGTTTTAACTCAGTGTTTTATTATGAGGACTATAATGACGTGCTTATTGAATATGCAAAAACCATTTAGGATCTTTTTATAGCTTAAAAATAAAAAAAAACATACATACTTATCAAGGCATAAACAATATTCAAGAAACCCAGTTTTAAATGAGAACATGTCCATGCATAACACGGCTACAGTGATGCATCATAAAAATAATTTATATGATGACAAGTTATTTTATGTTCTAATTTTCCCCATTTGAAAGTTGATTGTTTCCCTAAATCACAGTTTTTAGCACCAAGTCTAAAATCCATTGTAAGCATGTTTACTGCCTTTATGATCTTACCAGAAAAACATAAATACCTTAGAGGTTTGGAGGATTATTTTGTAGGAACAGATTAGAATTTGGTAATAAAACAACTAGGTAAATCAGCCAAACATGGTTGTGTTTTTAGAATTACTCATCTTTTGTACAAAATCCACTTCCCTTTCCAGTGTAGCACTCTGCATCCTTTTCACCAGAGCTCTGACTTTCACATTCCTCAATGGTGAACCAAACCCTAAATAAATTCTGAAAACCAAGTCTTGGCAAAGTGTCTGTATCCCTGAGATCTTAGGTAATATATAAATTAGAATTGTTGCAAATCTCTTTAAAGACTATAGGAGCACTGACTAAGTCCCTTCTCTCCAAAAGGCATCACTATTAATTTTGAATCCAAACTCTGAAATGCCTTTTCTGTGCGCATTACTGTCTCAATCATCAGGACTGTTGGGAATTTCTAAAAGGACATATAAAAAACCTAGTTATTGTCTGCCACTATCTCTGAAAAAAAGTTATCATGAGTTGAGTTTCCAACAATGATCTTAGAAACATACTGTTTAAATGTTAGTAAACTATATTCAGTCCACATCCTATTAATTAAAAGGAAAAACAGTGGAAGCAAACCTGAACTTAGAGGTGTATGTTTGTTGACAGCTTTTGACTGTTTTTGTAATTTTTAGTTTCATGCTTGTTCATTTAATTTCTAAGAAAAATCTAGTAATTGGTCTTATTCTCAGAGTGACAAGGTGAGGTTGGCCCAGTAGTTTCTTCTGTTTATTGCTGGTGGAAAAATGAACTAATACTTGAACCCAAAAGTTATTCCCTTGAGTTTCAGGGACACCTCAAAGGCTAAAGTCAAGGAGCTCATGACTTGGTGTCTTCTCAGTGAGCTTCTCTCTTGAGAACAATCTAGAAGACATGAAGACTTGAAATACTTTGTAGTTTCTAGGATTATTTTGGTTTATAATTAAAAAGTTCTTTTTCTTTTATTAAATGCATACAGAGGGTTTCAGAACATTATGTGGATATGAGAAGGAAGTAAAGGTCTTAATAATAAGATGGGAATTTGAATATAAGACTTTAAAAATATTAAGCAATTACAAATTACAAAGATAAACTTTAATATAAATGAATTAACAGATATAAAAACATGTTGAATGCTTTCTCTTCTGTAGACTTCCCATAATTCCTTGGAATTTGGAGGGGGAGCTTGAAGATATGTATTAAAATAATGAATTAAACTAGGAATAACTTTTTTCATGTTACTGTGGATTGAATTGTTTTGATTTCGATATTTTAAATCTGGTACATTACAGGAATTTCTGGATATTGGTATCATCAACTAAGCTCTTGCAGCAATGTTTAATTCTGTTTTTTTTTTTTTTTTTCCAGACATATGCCTTTTTCTTTATTGAGTTTTATTGATTCTCACCTCTTTTGTTAATCTGCTAGGGTGATTATTTTAGTGTCTCATATTACGATTTGTGCATTTTGCCCTTCTTTATTGAATCACAAACACTTCCCCAGCAAAGTCCACATAAGCTGTTAAATTTTCACTCATGACATTAAAGCTGTTTTTTCAATTGGAACAAATACTTAATGGATTGTTATCAAACAGAATAGTCTACTTTTCCTCATCTTATATTTCCTAAAATCATGAAAAATAAATGGTCCTAAATTAGCATTAATTAAGAAAAGTGTTATGTTTCCGGGAATAAAGACTGTGGAGAAATTAGATAACATCTGTCTCTATAATATATAAAAAGATTATTTTAGAATATATTGACAATTAAATATTCTTGTGTTTCTTATTTGTGTTTGCTGTAAAAAGATAATTTTCTTCTCTCAGTGGTCATTTAACGCTGTATCTATACCTCAAGTTTGTGTATAGGACTAATATGTGCTTGTGGCACTTGAGAAAAAGCTAACACTTCATAAAATACTGACCTAAAAAAATAACTTTAAACCAAATTTCAAATGATTTCTTACCTTGTTCTTATGCAATAAAAAAGAATTCACTATTTTAATTAAGACTTAACAGAATTTGAACATACTAGCTTTATGTCCAGTAATTCCTAAACAAGATTTCCCATCTATGAACAAGACATATGGCTATTTCACCTTTTTAGATTTATTGTCAAAAATAGTTATTAGGAGGAAAAACGTAATTTTTACCGCATCTCAAAATGCTAACATTTTCAATAGAATATTGCATAAAGTATTAAGCACCCGTAGTGCTTCTATGGGTATTAGTGTATTTTAAATCATGAAACATTTCAGCACTGTCGTTAAATTCCTTCTGGGAGGTGAAAACAACATCTGCCCCACCCTCTATTGCTCTGTGCCCTGTGACGTCAAGATGAGTCAGTGTGCGTACTGAGAACAGAGTCCATAGGCCGTATGCTAATACCGATGCTCTGCGGTGTGCTGCGGCACTCCCATCAGAACAATCCTGTGCGCATGCTAATATTAGAATTTTACAAATGAAATGACTGTAGAGTCAATGAACCAGGTTCACTGTCTCTAGTTATGGCCATACTTATTTTTGGAAACTTCGAAAAATGTCCCCTTTGTAGCGGAGGTGGATTGTGCTGGTGTAACTTGTATCCAGTGCAAAAGGGTTGTGTGTATGTAGAGGGTGGGCTTAGGGTAAAAGAAAAAAATGCGGATGCCGCTATTTTCCTTTGAGCTGTAACAAAGACAAAGAAGTGAGCACACAGTCCTCGGAGTTTTCAGAAGCCGGTGCCCTGCCATCCTGCTGCTACTTGGGCTGCAAACCAGTCAGCTCTCACCTATTGCCAGTTTCTGCAGCCAGGCAGATCTTCATTTTCAAAACCTGAACAAAATGAGAATAAACATTTTCTGTATTTTCACACAACAAACCTTTATCTGTGGTTCTTTAAGATACATTGCTATTTGTTATCTTTGCCTTTAACATTTTAAAAGAGCTAAAGTCAAATTTGAAAACATGAATGATATGTGAAAAACACATTTCCTAAAGTTAGAAAAAATTATTTTAGTATAATGAAATTTCCACAGATAGAAACTGAGGATCCAGCCCTTGGGCACTGCCTTTTGGTCAGGACATTCTTTGTGGAGTAATCATTACTTTTTTTTTTTTTTTCTTAAATAAAATATCTTTTTTCAAGGCTCTATTTCTTATTTCCATTTTTCTTTGTACATCTTTGGTGTTTCAAAAGGTTTAATATAATTCTGTGAATTCAGAAAACAACATAATTGATGGGTTATATGTGTAGAGGAATCCACACCACTGTGAAGTTGGAAATATGTGACAAATTAGTTTGATTTCTCCTATTTCATTTCTCAAATGTGACTGGCAATTGCTCAGAAGGAATTATTATTTCTTTCTTTAAAAGATTCATGACATTTGAGTAGCAATCAGGATTGAATAAACCCAAGGGCAGTGAAAAATCTCAGGCATCTCAAAAGAAAATAATTACAACATTTACTTCTAAAATCCTGAGCAAAGTTTTTAAATTGTTTCTCTTCCATTCTGTTCTAACTTACACAGCAATGTGTATTCTATAAGGATGAAGTGCAAGAACCGAATCTTCTCAATTAAGTTTAGAATTTCCATTTTAAATCAAATAGATTATGAAGGCAATGTAAAAGTATAAACAAATGCTCAAAATTATATCAAATCCTGTGCTCATGCTAATATTAGAATTTTACAAATGAAATGATGGTAGAGTCAATGAACCAAGTTCACTGTCTCTAATTATGGCCATACTTATTTTTGGAAACTTAGAAAAATGTACCCTTTGTAGCAGGGGTGGATTGTGCTGATGTAATTTGTGTCCAGTGAAAAGGGGTTGTGTGTATGTAGAGGGTGGGCGTAATGTGTAAAAGAAAAAAAATGCGGATACCGCTATTTTCCTTTGAGCTGTAACAAAGGCATATGTGTTATGCAAAATATATCCTTTAATGAAACAATAGTGGGTTTTAATTCTTCATTTTGGGAGTGAGATTCACTTTCTTGTTTGAAGTGTAATTTTGGTACTTGACATTAACTCTTCTTTTGTGTGCTTCAAATGCCTCTTTAAAATAATGTACAAAGAAGCAGGCATGGGTAAAGTAGAACATGCCCGGAAATGTTATCTAGTAGATACTGGCATATCCTGTCAGACACTGTAGCAGGAAAAATGAAGTCACCTGACTTCTAAAGAAGTTTGAATATTCTATTTCACAAACTGATGTTACTTTTGTTAAAAATAACAGAAGGTAATTTTTAAGTAACTATTATTTGGAAAATAAATTAAAAAGAGGTATAAAAGTTTTCTCAAGAGTGCATTGCATTTTATTTTACAAATTTTGGCTGTCTAAAAGGGATGCCAGTAGGCAACAAGAAGTAAATTACATTGATTGGTCAATTTAATGTCGTTACTGTGCTTGCCAAATGAATATTCACTGTGATTAAACACAATTGAGTACTAAATAATTAGGATTAAGTCAATTAATCATATATGCAGTGGGGATCCTGTAGAATCTCAGTACCATGTGACATAATAACCATCTTCTTTTTTGTCTGAAGAAATTTATTTTAATATTTATGATAGCTACAAAATCTTATATATAGTCTTCTATGACCATCTTCTTTTATTCAAAGACAATATATGATGTTTCCACAATGACAAACTTTCTTAGTGAAGCATTTCTTAGAATGTAGTACTGTAAGTGAAACATGATAAAATGTGTGTGCCTATCAGCTATCTGTGAATCTGTGTCATTTTTCTTTCTCTCTCTCTATATTTATCTCATTTATCTATCTTTCATCAACTTTTTTGTCAATTAAGATATTGTCTCCATTAGGTTGGCCTATGGCCATGTCGCTGAGGCATTTTCCTAATTCCCACTTGATGTGGGAGGGCTCATCTCATTGTGGGCCGCACCACCAGTGAGCAGATGGCTTTAGCTTGTAGAAGAAAGCAGGTTGAGCCCAGGTCAAAGCGAGAAAGCCAGTGAGCAGCCTTCCTCCATAGTCTGTGTTCAGCTCCTGCCTCCAGCTTTCTTCTTTGAGCTATTTGCTTGACTTTCCTCAGTCATGGACTGTAACCTAGGAGATATATGATGATATAAACCTTTATCTCCCCAAGATGGTTTTGGACAGAGTACTTTAGCACACTACCACCAACAAGAAGAATGTAGGAAAAATGGTTTTCCACATTTTTTTTCTATCTTACTGTGATTTGTATTGTCTAATATTTTCAGTATTCACTACGAAAGATCAAATTTCAGAATCTCATTTTAAGGAGTTATTCAAGGACTGAGTTCTCAAATTAATTCACATTTAGGTCAAGCTGGTGTCTCTTGAATCTCTTGACTCTTGACCTCCCTATTTCAGCCAGATAACATCTAGCACAGTGATTACCACCATGATTGCTAACTTGCTTTCTTTTTTTCTCCATTTAATAGTTACAGTCAATCTGAATCATCTTTGCAATATGCCCATGAGATTTTCTTATTATATAATTCATCTGATTACATGTCTGATTATGTATGTCTCTCTTTTTGTTTTGTCTGTGGATAAAAGACAATTCCTTCTCTTTTTATAATTTTACTTACTCTGAGAATGTTCTAACTGTATATTTGTATTTTGTTCAGACTAATTCTCATTCACTTCTCTTATTCCCTTCTCACTCCCTGTAAAAGCTTTCTTCCTGACCTGTTCTTCTTTTATGTTCGTTGCTTTAAAAGAACTAACATGTACAGTTTAATTTGGGTTGTTTCTATGTGCATAGATATGGGATTATTTGTTGACTCATAAGCATTTTGGTAAAGTTTTTCAGAAAAAATGACTCCTCCAAAATCAATAGTTAACTACAGATACCTTATCAGGATTGTAGACTTAAATGCTTCTCCAAAACAAAGCTCGAATGCTGTTGGGGTCCCTGTGCTCCAAGCAGGCCCTAGCAGGACACAGGGTCTCCACCAAGAGAGGGTGAGAGGCATGGAGTCAACACACAGACTCTGGGAGCTAGGTGGAAGCATGTGGAGTGGGAATCACATCAAGGAAGTGAAAGAGGTTATATGAGTTTGCTTAGCCAATCACCCTATGGGGTGGTTCCCAACTGCAGCCACTAGTAATCTGTCCCCAGGTAGATCACCTCCATGCAGGTTATTTCCAGATGCTGGTCTGAAGGTGGTATCACGCCTTGCCAGAGTAGATGTCATACCCACAGGAGCCACTCCCTTAATCCTCATAGCAGGTGACCTGGCTAAGGCCCACACTGCATTATGACATTCAAATGTTGACTAATTCTTTCATAATTTATTGTTTATTTAATAGTTTGATACAATGCATTATCATATTCTGATCACCCTCCCAGGTCTCCTCTCACACTTCCCCCCACCTCCCTGTCTCTCCTCACTCCGTGTCCTCTGTTACTTTAAGGAAGATTTTGTCTAATTTTTCCCCAAAATGCTCTTGAGTATGGGACTATCCCATGAAGCCTGATCAAATGAATCAACCTAATACATTAAAAAACAAACAAACAAACAAACAAAAAACGAATCTTCCTCTCCCAGCACCTATCATTTGCCACTAGTTCCTCAGCAAGGTGTGAAGCTTTATACCCAATTTCTCCTGAATACTGAGTGTTTGTCTGGCTTGGACTTAGGCAGGTTTTATCCATGATGTCAACAGTGCTGTGGGTTCATATGTACAACTGTACTATTACTGGAAAACAAAGTTCCTTTGTATTCTTGCAACACCTCTAAATCTTATCATCTTTCCACTTCCTTTTCCACAATGTTCCCTGTCCTTTGAGGGAAGAGGTTGTAATACAGATAACTCATTCAGGGCCGGCATTCCATTCGGTGTAGCAGGCCTTAAATCCAAGCAGAAAGTGGTTGGTTGCTCTTTAAATGCTATTATTTAAATGTTACTATTGTACCAGAGGGTACATCTTGTCAAGCATTTGTTGTCATTTGTGTTCTTAATCTTAGCCATTCAGTCCAGAGTCAGATGAAATCCCAAAGTAGTTTTCACTTGCATTTCCCCAGTGGTCAAAGATGTTGAACATTAAAATATCATCTCAGACATGTGTAGTTCATCTTTTGAGAAAACATTGTTTTGTTCCTTGACCCAATTCATCATGTTCATTGCTGCTATATTAACGATAGCCAGAAAATTGAAACAATCTAGATGCCCATCCACTGACAAATGGATAAAGTATGGTGCATTAACGAAATTGAATATCAATCAGCTTTTTAAAAGAAACAAAAATTAAGGAATTCTCAGGTAAAGGGAATTTACTGGAAACAATCATCTTAATTGAAGTAACCCAGACCTCCCCTCCCCCCGCGCCCCACAAAATCAACAATTCTCTCTTATAAATGTGTTTTAATTGGAAAATCCTCAGCGATCAGGAAACTAGTAAGGGGCCATGGGTTGTGGTCATGTAAGAAGAAATTGAGTGTAGTTATGTAAATGAGAAAGGAATAATGATGTACGGTTGATTTAATGGGATGGAGAGTAGGAAGGTCTAGAAGAAGAGGGAGCAATGAAGAGCTAACACTAAAGGACTTTGGAAACTATCACATGGAACTCTACTATAGAAGCATCTTTAAATATACACATATTTAATTGCTTTTTAATGTTTGTTTTTCTTTTCAGTTTTTGTAGGTTGACAGATATTTCTGTCAGATGTGTAGCTGGTAAATCTTTTTCCCCCGTCCTGTAAATTGCCTCGTCACTCAAGGACTGTAATTTCCTTTACATAAACTTTTTAATTTCATTAGCTCCCATTTGTCAATTTAGTCTTAATGCCTGTGCTAGCAGGATCCTGTTCAGAAAGTCCTTTCCTGTGCCTATAAATTGCAGTTTATTTTCTGCTCTCTCCCCTCTCATATATTGCGTTGAGTTCCTTGATTCGTTTGGATGAGCTTTGTGTCCGGTGAGAAGCAAGTGTAGAGTTTCATTCTCCACGTGCTGCTCTGTAGTTTGATCACCATGATTTGTTGAACATGTTGTCATTTCTCCAGTGTGTATTTTTTGCCCCATTTGTCAAAAATCCGGCAGCTGTAAATGTTTGGTATGTGGACTCTTTCGATTCTATTTCCTTGATCAGTGTGTCTTACTTATGCCAATGCCCTGCTGAGGATGGTATTACTTTTATTAACAGGATAATTTGAAATAAAATATAATGATGTTCCTCAAGTCTTCTATTGCTCAGGATTCTGTGGCTATGCTGCAATCTTTTCATGTTTCCTTGTGAAATTTGAGGGTTTTTTTTTTTCAGTTTCTTTGAATTACGTTGGAATTTGAATGGGGATTTTGTTGAATCTGTAAACTGATTTTTATAGGATGACCATTTTCATAATATTAATTCAGCCAATCTATTAGCCTGAGAGATCTTTCCTTTTCTAGCATCTTATTCAATTTTTATTTTGCTGTCTTAAAATTTTTATAATATAAGTCTTTATTTCCTTTGTTAGATTTATTCCATTATGTCTTTTGAAGCTATCTTAAATGAGATCATATCCTTGGTTTCTTGTTTGTGTGTAGGAAGGGTAATGAATTTTGTGGGTTAATTTTGTATCCTGATACTTTGCTGAATGTGTTTGACAGTTCTATGAGTTTTCTGGTGAAAACATTATGGTTCCTTACATGTAAGATCATGTCATCTGCAAACAAAGATACTTTGACATATTTGTTTCTGATTTGTATTTCCTTTTACCGTTTCACTTGCTTTACTGGTTGAGCTAAGAGTTCTGGCGTTGCACTGCATGAGGATGGACAGAGTGGACATCCTTTTCTCATTTGTGATTTTAATGGGGCTTTGAGTGTATACATTGGCTTTGTTATAATTTTCCTTTATTAAATTGAAATGTGTGCCTTAGAAGCCTTCCTCCCCTAGCAGCCACTGACTGCCACTTGCTCCTCAGAGTTGGGACTCATATTTTCCTCTCCATCAGTGCAGCAAGGTTCACTGTCTCATTATTGCAAAAGTCTTTTGGAGGTAACAATCACTGCTATGGGTTTTTGAGTGCGATAGATATGCCATGTTCAGAAAACAGCGTTTAGAAGCCCCCTCTCCATCCTCCTTCTCTATATGCTGTCCTCTGTATCTTGGAGGATATAATATAGATGTCCCTTTTATAGCTGAGTACTTAAAAGTCACTTGTTCTTAGAACTTTCACCCATAACACACAGATCCTTCCCTGACCAATTGTGGGGAACACTACTAATCTACTAGTATAAACGTAGGTATTTAAAAGGCACTCTGACATCATGTTCAGTTAGAAAAGGAACAATCGTGCATTCCATCCTGTGGCCTGTCTTCTCAAGCTTTTGACCAGCTTTACAGTGCCAGCCATAAATTATGTTTATTAGATTGGGTCTCATGTATCCCCAGAAAGCAGTTAATTATTTCCCAACATCGATGCCACTATTTTGTGCATTTGGGTACACTTTGCCTGCTAGATCAGTATTTTATTATGCAAGGTTCACTGATGGATAAGACAAGTGAAGATTTTTCTGCCCCAACTGTCTGTGTAGCACCTCTGCACTATGTATGCTGACCAGCAGGGACAAATTATCAAGGACACTTCCTGTTTGATTTCTAAATATCCTGAAACAAAAGTATATAGTATCTTCAGCAATATGAGTTACCATGTATAGCGAACAATCAAAAGCAATGGCAATAGACCATATTGTTTGGGGAGCTTCTGGTACCTCCCTGACCAATAATTCATAGGGAGATAGCCAACACTTAGCAATGGTATTTCATGTAATAAGCTACAACTTATTGAAGTAGCATAGTTCACCTATGAAAGAGACCTCTGATCAAGCTACATTTTTGTAATTATACTTTAAAATTAGAGTAACGAATTTTCATAAAACTATCTGTATATTCTAATTTTGTGTTAAAAAATAAAAACCTTCCCAATCTATTCTCTCCCCATTAACAAATTTTTATTTTCATTTTTTTCTCTAAACTATCAAAGATGTGGCTCTTATATGCTTCTGCCTTTCTTAAACACTTGTTCTCCATCTATCTTCCTTTCATACACTGCCCTAATGGTCTACATTGTGGTGGTTCCATAATATCTTCATGTTTTGTCTATTTTTCCTTATAGTTTGTGTAAGGTGTGAATGAAACCCCCAACAGTTTCAAGCTCAGGAAGATGGAAGGAAACCTGGAGCCAGAGCTTACGAAAAATGAATGAGGAGAGACCGACTTTTTACAACCTCTCAGAGATCTAAGCTTTTCAAATAGCTCAGATAAGACTCGAGATCCCAAATTCACAAAGGACACTGGGCTTCCTTGGCAGATAAGATTCAGGACTCAAGGAATTCACAAACAGCTGTGAAAAAGGACTACTTCCTGGCCAGAAGCTTTCCTTAAACATTAATTCAGCCCCCTAAAAACCAGGAGGGGGCTGAAGGTTTTTAAGGCTTTGAGGACTTGGACAAAGTAGGCTTTTGAGACTCAGACTTGGGCCCTGGCAAGCCAGCCTGGTTCCTCGGAGCCCCAGCCCCAAGATGAGGGTGAGGGCGCTAGCGTCCCCCCGCCCCATCTCTTTGGGGAGGCTAGCCCCCAAGGGGGCTAGCATTTCTCCACTTCTGGGGCGGAGGATCCAGTCCCATCTGGTCTTCTCTCAATAAAGCCGGTTCCTGCGGTTCCTGTTAGCTGCCAGCGGAGTCTGGTCCCTTCTGTCTGCTGCGTCTCTGGAACCCTGAACCTTACAGTTTGATCATCTTAATTATATTGGTGATATTTTGATTGGTCATCACAGCTCAGTCTATTTTTTTTACAAGAAAGCTGACCCTCCTTGGAGTCATCATTACAGCCATATGCCTTTCTATAATAGAGTCATCAAGATGTCATGATATTAACTATTCAAGCCAGTTGCTACATGTTTAAGAATAAAAATGTTGCTTTTATTTTGTATCAAGAGTCTATAACTGTATGACTTGTCACATTGTACATTCTTTATAAATCTATGTAACCTAAATAAATTTTGTTAGAACAGTATTTCTGAGATCAGGGGTGGTTATATTAACTGATTTGTTCACAGCCATCAAGGTTTTAGAATTCATATTTATTTTCATCTTGAATAACAAACAACCTGGATTAAAATGTGTATAATATTAACAGAATTCAGATATGGTTTATAAAGTTCAAAAAGTTATTAATGAATGAATATTCATAGTAGGAGCTTTGTTTTCAAAGTGCAAAAAAGAGGAGACATAACAATAAAATCAGTTTAGTAAAATTTGATAATGTATGTATTACATTATTCAACTGATGTTTATGATTTCTAAACTTCTGTTTGAATGTATTTTCATGTTTTCGAGCAAAAATATTCACCCATTAAAAACAGCTGTGCTGCTCAAATCTAAGCACTATTTGTATTTTGAATTTGGTTTAGCATCAGTATCTGTGTGAAGTACAGAATTTTCAAAATGCTCTTAAATTAGTCTATATGGTTTGTAGTTATAGCTTACAGAATTAGAGGATTTACTTGTGCAGTAAAGTTAGATGCATATGAAGTTTGCTTTGATGTTGAGAAAATGGTTTTCTACCTCTTACAATAACTTCAGAACAATTCTTCAACTTTGAAGTGCACATCTGTTTCATAGCAATTTTAGTGTCTATGATTTAATTAATGTCTTCAATAATTGTCTTGTGCTATAGCCAACTATTGTAGAGACCAGGCAAAATTGCTGATTTGATTTCCTGAGTGAAGCTTTTACTCTGGAAGTCAGAAACACATCTCATAACAGTAGATTTTTGCCATGTGCATGTCTTTTGTTTATCATGTTCCTGATCTTTTCTGCTTCAGAGTAATCTCAAAAGGTTTTTTTTATAATTTTGTTTTAAGATCAGGACTGTGTCATTCTAGGTGAAGGACTTTTAAATAATGATTTTTTATGTTATAGATTATTAAAATGATATAAAGTTTATAATTGTTAATATGCAAGGAGCATAATTAGTATAAAAGGTAATATATTGCTGAAATTGCCCACTGTGTGTATTCTATTTCAAAAGATATGAAAATCCCAGAAGGTGGCACACTTCTGTTATCCCCAGCACTTGGAAGTTGGAACAGGCAAGAGAATCAAAAATCAAAAATTCAAAATCAGCCTCAGATACATAATGACTTCAAGACCAACCTGAGATAAGTGCAATTGTATCTTATTAGAGAAAAGAAAGAAATATTTTTGCATATTTAAAACTATATAGAAACATAATAATGGCCAAGAATAATTTTTTACATAAGTACTAACAAAATAAATCTGTGACTTTGTATTTTGAAAATAGCCCTTTATATATCCTTGCATTTACAGTTTAGATCTCTTGATATGTATTCCCTGGGTTAGGTTTCTGAATATAATCTAATAATAAAATATGTTTTCTTCTCCAAAGCAGACAAGCCTAGTTCCTTAGAATTTTAGCCTTAGTTTTACTAACCTTTGGGACACAGGTTCAAAATAACAGATATCTGAAAGTTTCCTGGAGCTCAGGGACTCTCCTACAGGGAAAGAACAAAAGGCTTTGTATCATGACTTGTGAATCACATGCTTACCCTGGCAACAGAGTAGCCAGCTCCTGCAGCAAAATGAGGCATAGAAGCAGTGAAAAGTCTATCTCCAATTTGCAAACCTTCTGTTCTGTGAAATCACACACACAAGACAAAGAGATATGTCTGTATGCACTGTTTTCCTTTATTCTTATTTCAGAGCAAGAGTGTACTTCAGAAAAGAAAGAAACTTATCCGTGCTAGGATCAGAAAATCCTTTGAAAATTCAAACAAACTGTAGAAGGAGAAAGATTTACAAGAAAGCGAGATGAAACAGATAATCTGATCACCTGACAGAGGTAATGTTGCTGTTGAAAGGCAACTGTTGGTTCTGTTTTGTTTTGTTTGTGTTGGCTATCTCTAGTACCAAAAGTACTTAAAAAGCCTCCTTTGCTCATAAGATCTGATATCTAATTCTCAGATGGACTGCAGTTGCTCTAAAAATTTCTTGTTCAGAAATTATAAACTTTATCATATTTTTATTAGAAATACTTAAAAAAATAGCTCCTGGTTATGCTTGTTTACAGTTGATAAGATATATGAGTCCCAATAGAAAAGAACATGTTGAAATGTGTGTTGCCATTCTGAGACTGAGAACACTAAAACACATTTGATTTATGAATTTACTATCCTTTCTTTATGCGGTCGGACATTTCTGCACTTATTTAAAACTTTCTCAATGTCATCAATTAAGAATGATATTCCACATGGTTTTCTAATAACATATTTTTTAAAATTAGCCCCAGCTGGCCTGAAGCTCACTGTACTGATGAGGCTGGCCTCCATCTCACAGAAATCTGCCTCTTCTGCCTCTCCAGTGCTACAATTAAAGGTGTGCCCCACCGTGCCTGGTCCCCTTCTAATACTATTTTAAGGAGATCATATTATTGATAATAAATATAAAGGTATAGCCTATGTGCCCACATAAAATATTAAAGGCAGTTGTAGGAAAAGTTTACAGAGCAACAAATATCACCAGTATTATGTTAAAATATTAATAGTGCTGCTGGAGAAGTACAGATATTAAATGAATTGAAGACTCTTTACAGTTTACCTTGAAATGACAATCATCTGTTAAACTTCTAGTAAGTGATCTATGGGATATAGATTTACCAAATGGAAACCATTAAGTCTATGGTGTTTACCAAACTCTGTTAAATAATTGATGCTACATTTAAATGTCTCAGCATCACAGCAAAGAAAAATGATGTTTATGTCCAATTTTAAATTTAGAAAGGTTAAACAAAGAAAATTTAAGTCAGTCATTCTTAGACATACACAAGTCATATAGCAGATATAAGGTTTCCTGTTTCAAGCTGTAACACTAATTAATACACTTTTTTAAAATTTAAAGCAGAGTTGCTTTTTATGAAAAGACACTTTTATGTGTTTGTATGTGTGCACACTGTGTTGCGGACACTGTAATTTGGGGGTACATCTGTCCATGAACATGTGTGGGAAGACCAGAAGATGAGGTTCAGGTTCATCATGCCTCCCAGCTTATTTCCTCTGGAGACACTGTAATTTGGGGGTACATCTGTCCATGAACATGTGTGGGAAGACCAGAAGATGAGGTTCAGGTTCATCATGCCTCCCAGCTTATTTCCTCTGGAGAGTGTTTCTAAAAGGAGCTGAAGCTCAACATTTGGCTTGGCTGACAGGTCAGCAACATCCCTATGATCTCCGTGGATCTGTTCTCCAATGCTGAGGTTATAGACACATACAGCCATTCCTGAGAGGGGATTTGCTGCAAGACTTTATGCTTGTACAGCAAGTGCTCTTCTCCACAGAATCAGCTTCCCAGACTCCATAAATATTATTTTTTAAATATAGATTTTAAGCAGGATGGGAAAAAGAAGGAGTACAGAGAGTTGTACCTCATTGTTTTAAAAATAGTCAAATATTTCATTTTGATGGACTTTGAAGCTATAATGGGCTTTACAAAGTTGTTAAGATAACACAGGGGTAGAGTTCTAGAAGTGCACGAAGCCCTGGGTTTAATTCCAGGTACTAACTTAGAAATAATTAAATAATTAAAAGTCCAAAACTTCTTGCATGCCTCAAAGTGAGTAAAATATCCATCTTTTCTTCTTTGTAGTGATTAAACAAAAATTCACAAAAGTACATATTTATACACAGATCTCTATATTGTAGACTATAAAGAATTATGGAAAGAAGGAAATCAATGAATACAAGACTGATCAGGGAAGTAAATGGTGAATAATCTGAACTGTCTATGAAAAAAGGAATAGAATTATATTGTTTCTGATGGATAAAAAGGTATGAAAATATTCCAGATTCTAGTTTATAAGTACCTTAAAAATTCCAGAAAATGAAAGCATTTCTAAGACAAGGTTTGAATAAAGAGTACACATTGGCAAGAGTCACTGCATGCCAAAGTTGCTTTCTTGAAGCCCCTTACTATTGTCATAGTGCACTGCAGAAACAACAGAACACTGTGCCTGTTTACTGTTCTGTGAAGCAAATTGATTAAAAGGAGTAGCTGTTTGAAGCTTACTCTTGAATGTGTCTCATTCAACCATCTATGGCTTTGTTTTCTGGTTTAAAAATAATATTCTGCAAGACTTTAACAGTCTCAAACAGCCAAATAACAAAATGTTTTATATCTGTGAAATAATGGCAAAGAAAAATGGGAAGTAAGAAAAAGATATGCATATTCACAATAGGAATCTTTCTTTGATACATATTTTTTTTCTGTAGTTACTGCTCCACAATGTATTTATTTTATTTGTTTCTCGGTAATAAAGAAAGGAACATGAGGCAGTCTAATGGAAAGCAAGATTCAGTGAATAACACAAGTGAAGGATGCCAGTGTGACTTTAATTTAATGTGTTAAACATGAAACAATCCATTCCTATTATAGAAATACACATATGTATATGTATATATGTCTTACTCTACATTTAAATTTTGAAACCTCTATTTGAAAAGTTATTTTTTATCATTGAAGTCAGCAGAGAAAAAGACTCAAATTATCTAAACAGCTTGAAAAAAGTTTTTATTTTATTTTTTAAAACATGTAGTTATCATATAAAATAATGAGTTTTATCATGACATTTTTATGGGTATCATTGTACTTTAGACACTTGAGTTCTTCTGTGTGGAATTTAGGAATTTTTCTAGTACTATGAGGAATGATGCTGAAATTTTGATGTTGAATTGTGTTGAGTTGGTGATACAGCCGATTTTGGTAATATAGCAATTTTCACTTTATGAATTTTGCAAATCCATAAGCACGGATCATATTTCCAACTTCTAGTGTTTTCTTTGACTTCCTTTTTCAGTTTCTAAAATTTTCATGGTAGACATACTTCCCTTCCTTGGTCAGGTTTGTTCAGAAATTTTTTTTTTTTAAGACGCTATTGTGGTGCTTGTAAGGTGGCTCATTTACCACCCATGTTGACATGAGTTCAGTCCTGCATCCCACATAGTGGTAGGGGCAACCTGACTCCTGAAAGTAGTCTTCTGACCTCTATATACATGCTTTCACAAATTCTTCTGTAACAATTAAGTATATACATAAATACATAAGGGGAACTACTATGAATAGGTTTACCTCCTGATTTCTTCCTCTGCAAGTTCATTGCTGCCATATAGAAAAAGAACTACTTTTTTATATTGATTTTTCTTTCCTATTACTTTGCTGGACTGTCAGATGTGAGAATTTTCTGGTTGCATCCTGAGATGTGTTCCCTCTATTCTTAACTTCTTTTTAAAATTTAAAAATTTTTATTCATTATTTGTATTGTGTTTTATATGTATGAGTGTTTTTCATGAATGTATGTAAGTGTACCCGTGTTGTGCAATGCACATGGAGGTCAGAGGCGGGGAACCTAGGTTTTAGTGCTCCTTACTGCTGAGCCATCTCTCCGGCCTCTTAATTTGTTTTATGTGAAGGGGTAGTGATCTTTATAAAATGCATTAATCCAGCACTTTAAAATGTTGTAATCAAGGAAGTTGTGACTTCTGTTAAGCTCACATGGCCTTGCTTGTTCATGTTTCTTGGGTTACTAGGATGCAATGTGCACACTTTTACTTTGGATATTCTTCCAGTTTTATTTGAATTCTTCTATAGAAGGTTCCACTTGAGATCTCAGTCTCTATCACTGCTCATGCCAGACGAGATACATAAATACACTTAAAATTAGTTAAAATCCACTAACATGTCATCCATTATCACAAAACTACTGTAGAAAATTCTATGAGGTTCAAATTATGTTGAGTAAATATGGAAATAGTCAGGTGAATGAACTAAGGAAAGAGCCGCAGGAAGCGGGAGATCAGAGGAGAGGTGAGGTCACATCTATGAACAGAACAAAGAAGAGGAATGTAAATAAGTACCACAGAGTGAAGAAGAAAGAGAGAAGCGAGTAGACTGATGAGAACAAAATGAAAAAATGAAACCAACAGCAGTAAAGTGATCTCCCAATAGTGAGGAAGTTTAAAAGCAAAAATAATAAATATGAGAAGAAAAATAAGTAGAAGCATGACTTTAAAAATTATTTTATTGAGTTTTGTGCATTTCATATAAACATGTTAACTAAATTTAGGGTCCCTCCTCCATCCATAACCCCCTATAGCCTCCCACTGGATTTCCTGCATTCT
This sequence comes from Eospalax fontanierii, assembly GCA_035773235.1. Taxonomy (NCBI): domain Eukaryota; kingdom Metazoa; phylum Chordata; class Mammalia; order Rodentia; family Spalacidae; genus Eospalax; species Eospalax fontanierii. Next base: position 37,993,581 of record CM069527.1, read on the forward strand.
GCTATAGATGTTACGTCTCATCTGTACTCACATTTGAACCCAGATGTTCTTCAGTGCAAGTTCACCCACTGGAGTCTAGTCAGCCTATCTAGAGTCACTCCCTCAAAGAAGATCAACTTTCCCTAACCCAGCCGACTCTTTTGAAATGCAATAATGTGAAAATCCTACAAAAAGTGTAAACTGAAAACTAAAGGGAAACGAGGGGCAAAACAGAAGAGAGAGAAAGAGGAAAAGATGAGGTGCTACAGCATCTTTTCTCTGAGTCTGATAAACGGAGACTGGACAATAGTAGAGAGAACTGGAGAATATTAGGTACTCAAGGGAGTGGTTGGTTGAATTTGTCAGTGCTGTCTTTCCTATGGATCTTGCTGGCATCGATCCTGTATTGAATAAATGTCCTATGAACTAAAGTTCTTTTCACTTTAATAGTGTCCCTTCCTTCCATGCCAGGAGCCTCTCCTGATCACACTCATCACTGGACCCTGTGACATAGAAGGTTCTTAGAGCCTTGATACTCTCTGGATCATACTGCTTGGGGTGGCTATTGTTCTAGCTTTGGGGAGGAATATTTAGTATGCCTGTTTAAAATGGGTAAAGCAAAATCATCACTGAAAACTTCACAGGTGGAGGTACTTTCATTGTGCTTTCCAAACACTATACTTATTGATCACCCTGCTGGAAGGATGGAGCTGTGGGCATTAAGATTTCCACTAGAGTATCAGAGATGGTATTATTGTATGGCAAGTGGTTGGCTTCAGACCTCAGTGCTATTAAGAATCAGGGGTTTTCTCAGTGCATTTGTCTTCTCTTGCCCTCTGTGAATGAGGCTATCTTTCCTTAGGCACTTCTGTGTCTGAGCTGAGCTTCATGTTGCCTGTCCACTCTTGGCTTGTTAGCGCCCAGCCCTTCTATTTTCCACTAGTTCCACAAATTTCTACAATATAAGTTGTTTCCCAAGATGATGGCATACACAATGACAAAATAGGATTCCTCTTACTTGATGAAGGATCTGTTGGTTTAATCACTGTGTCATGGAAGACTGCAACTGAATTTGAGGCTTGTGAGGGATGTGAAATTGTCCTAAAGGTAGGGTTGGTCTACTTCCCTACAATACAGCCACTTGGCTTAGCCTTTGGATATGGCTTCTGATTCATCACCACCACCAAAGAAGAACCTGAATGGATAACCAAAAACAATAAAGGACCAATTCAGTTACATGAAACAATTTATAGTAGGAAGTTTGTCCAAGGTCATCAGAGGGTTCACTTTATAAATTAGTGATACACTCCTGATACCCTGACATATAATCAAGTGACAATTCCATCTTTCTCATGGAATTACTTGTGTTGGCATTGGGATCAAGGAGTTTGGGTTTTTGGCATTTTCAGGGAAGTCTTAATATGCTTATATTCAGATCTTACCCAAAACGTGAATTTTGCAAATTTAAATATTTTAAATTGAAGAACACATGAAAGAGATAATTATAATTTTATAAAACACAGAATAAACTCGACAATGCACTTAACAATAGTCTTCCTATATGAACTTTCTGGAAATTTTTTTGAAGCTATAATGTGTAGTAGGTCCAAGTTGGCTTATTCCTAATAATCTCTATTGCAGATAGCCCAGAAAACTCATGATATTTGGATTTTTGTCATAAGCATTGTCACCTAATTTCCTATATTTCAATATAATCATATGTTTATTCAGATGATTAAAGCAACGAACCATCATCTTATATACTATCTTCTTATAGGTCTCTCTGTGTTCATAAATTTGTTTATAAATATTTTAGAAGACATTTATGTGAAACAATATGTGAATAATGAACATAAACATAGTAACTGGAATAACAAAACTAGTATATTCATTCCATGTATTTAACTTCCTTGATTTTTATGGAAAAATGTAATGAGGGTGAGGACCTCATTGTTCAAAAACCCTGATAGCTTTACGACAGGTGATATTATATATGCACTACTCGATATGTGTCCTATAGTAATGTGTCACATTGCAATCGAATATTGCAATGTATTTCTATTGAATGCAGAGAAATAAGAAATGCAGAATTGACACTTTCTAGATCCTTAAATTTATTAATTTTCTAAACGTTCTTTTCTATTTAGTTTACTGTCTATTTGAATTAGAGAGTTGTTGATTGAAGGCACATTTTGAAGTTTTGTGTTCTCAGACACATTACTGTTGTGCTGTTCATAGTTGTGAAACTGGCAATTTTGTTGCCTTTTTCCTTCCTTCGGATCCTTTTGGATTTCGATGTTTTGTAGACAGTTTGATACGATACTCCACATGGTTCTTTATTCAAAAAATTCCCTAGAGTTCTATTAAGCTGACTGATATTCATTATTCTACTTAAAGGCTTGATTTACTGCTTCTCAGAATAAACACCTTATCAGTAACTCTGCATTTTCACAATAAGTAGTTTGAAACAGAACCACTGGGCAATACCCACACGACTGAGTGATGTGTTCTTAAGATTTTACCATGACTACACTGTGAGGGTAAAGCTGTCAGTTGTTGAGATACAGAAGCCTGCTTTGTAGAGCAAACTTGATTTCTCTGCTCACCCTGAAATTTGTAGTAAGAAACACTGCCCATCCGTCCAGTAGTTAAGGGAATCGAAATATGCTCTTGAATTGCAGGAAATTTCATGCAGAGCATTTAGTGAAAAATACACTTAGAAAACATGGAATGTGTGGGCATTCTCTGCGGCCAAGATTGATGATGTGAAATGTTGCTCAGAATAACAGGATCTAGCATTTTTCCTTACTTTCACAGTGGTAAAATCAAAATAAATTCCACAGTAATAATTTCTTAGTAAAGGAGCTGCTTATGTATTGAGAACTCAGCCCACACTTTATCTAGGGATTGATATTATAAATAAAGCTAGTAATAAAAATTAATGTGTTTATTAAAATAATTATATAAAAGTAGGTAAACATTGAGATATATGTAACAAAAAATTTCCTACCCAAATACCACGGATGATCTAATCAGAAATGCTCTCTCAAGTAAAATCCTCTCATATAAAATCAAAACTTCCCCCAATTTAAAATGTAAAGTTAACATTGCCCCCTTCTGGCTTCATAGTCAAATATGAACACTTGTAATGTGGAGAGGGCTTGCATAAAGCACCCAGCATGCAAGAAATTAACAACTAATAGTACTATATCCCAAAAAGTGTAAGTTAGGAATTTATTTTCTTTGTGTGAGTTACTAGGTCAGAATGTTACCTCTATTCACATGTGACTCACTTTGACACATTACAAAGGCCTAAAATGGAACAAGGGCATATGACAGGAAGACTGCTGGTATGTAGATTTATTTGTATCAAATGTAATGTATTTCTAACAAAAATAGGACAATAGTATCAACATTCTTGTATCTTACTGGACAATATTTCTTAAATAAGAATACATGAAATTATTACTGTTGTACCAAATTGAAGAAGACTGCCTTGATTCAAAGTAAAAAGATAATTGAGCACAGGAATCTTGAACCCATTTGAGAGGCCTTTTATTTCATGAAGAGTTTAGGGTTAATCTGTTCATCATCATGTGATTTGGTGACAAGTAAATTAGGGGAAAAGAATGTCAGTTATCATTTATAAAATTGTCTTTGGTATAACAAGCTACATAATAATAAAATCTAATTTGGTACTGACAATCTTCGATGCACTTACTCTTTCATAAATATATCAGGATTGCTTTTTGGCTCTTATAACATGGAATTCCCATGTAATTATTTATGTTTTAGAAGAAAACTCTATTAAAGAGTGTATTTTCATTGTCGTTATCGACCCTATGTTTCTTCTCTAATGTATTGATGAAGTTCTCATTTTTGTTGGAAGTCTCTAAGCTAGGATTTTTTTAAACTTGTCTTATCAAAGAACTCTTATGAAATAATGGAGGAATTAAATAGTCATTTTAATGATTATTGCTTTTGGAAATCAGAGTGCATGGTTATACTACATGAGATATACCACCAAAAAATTTTAAAGAATTACACATTCTTTAATATTCTAATTGAATTTTTGTGTATTTCATAAAACTATCACAGTCATCTTTATCCCCCATACTCCCGTTCACATTGTCCCATAGCCCTCTTCCCTTACTGAATTTCATGCATTCTTTAATTTATGTTCAGCCCTATCTAAACAAGTTAGTGTCCCCAGATATCCCTCAGAGCAAGTTTATCCCCTCTGGTCTTGTCAGCCTATGTAGAGTCACTCTCTTAAAGATGATCAGTCTTCCCTAACCCAGCAGTAATCAGCTGCCATAGATTCTGCAGCTGATTGGGGCCAGCTGCCAATTTTACCAGTTCTACGCTGGGAATTTGACTGCTTTAGTTTGTATGGGTCTTGTGCATGTTGTCACTATTCTATAGATTCATATGAGCAAGATCCCAGGACTCTGTAAGATTTTTTCCATACGGTCATGTACCACCTCCCCTGACTCTTACAATCATTCTGTCCCTTTTTCACAATGGTCCCTGAGCCCTGGGTGGGTGGAATTTAATATATGAGTCCTGTCCAAAGGCCCACACTCTGCAGACTCATTCTCTATGTTTTGGTCATTTGTGGTATTTTTGTTCATTGCCCTCTGTTGCATGAGAGAACTTCATGGATGAGAATTGAGAGATGAATTAATATTCTTTTTACCTCTTGTTCCACTCTGTTCCATGAGCCTTATGTTTAGAGGTTTCATCATAGATATATCACTTACAAATTTATTCTTTGTTTGTGACCAGTTGTGGTACTCTGTAATAGTATCCATCTGTTGGAAAAGAAGCTTTTTCAATGATTGATGACTGAGATAATTGTCTGTAAATATAATATGCATATTTTACACATAGCACAAAATTGCATTGGTCTAGGAATATAACAGCCTTAGGATTTTTTCTAAGATATATGGCATCTCCAACCATGTGCATTTGGCAGTGTTTACAGTACCACACATGAGTTACCTACCTCTCAGTGGGTTTTAAGTCCAATTAGATAGCGGTTGATTACCCCCAAAATAAAAGTGCCAATACTGCCCTAATGCTGTGTGCTGTGCTGGTCATTGATGCAGTCATTTCGTTTTGATGCTGGTGTTGAACCATCAATTGATGTTCTCCCTTAGTAGTTTGTGTAGTGCTATCCAAAGCTATGAGAGCTTCAGATGAAGTGACTTTCTGGTCATTGCTTCAAATCGTGGGTCCACAGTATGATTGATCTGCTTTCATATATGGGGTCTTACCTTCAAGTTCTTGGAGGCAATCAATGGCTGTGGCACTAGCCTGTGTAATTTAATAAGTCTCTTGAACTACCCTGGCCAACAACTTGAAGGGATGTTTCTCCTATCTGGCACTATTTCTTGTGACATATCTTTCAGTCTTACATATGGATAGATAAGGAGCTACTGTAAATAATTTTTCAATAGGCTTTTGAACTAATATATACCTCTTTGTTTTTTCACACCAGCTAAGCATTATTTATCTTTCCCATTTATGTGTGTGAGTATTTTGCATGTTATGTGCAGTCATGTCATGCAATGCCTGCAGAGGTCAGAAGAGGGTATTAGATCCCCTGGAACTGCAGTTTCAGATGGTTGTTAGTTGCCATGTGAGTGCTGGGAACTGAATCCAGGTCCTTTACAGGAACAGTCAATGCTTTTATCTCTTGAGCCATCTTTTCATCCCCTCCCTTTTGAATGTCAGTCAGCACCAATGACCCAAACTGTATGTTTCAATCCTTTTGATATGAAAGGATATTCCAGCACCAAACAATTGGACAAAGTCTCACAATTTTATGTGCATTTATTCCTAAGGTCAAGGTTAATAATAATTTCTTTTGTATGTGTAAGAGAGAGAAATTTGCATATATGCCATAGTGCACATATGGAGGTCAAAGGACAGCTTAGGGGAAGAGGTTTTCTTCTTCCATTATGTTGGTCCCCTGTCTCAGCTTGTCAGACATACAGTACATTTTGAAGTTTTTCTATTTTACCTTCATTTTGTCTTTAATCTTTGTTTTTTTTTTGGTATATTTAATCTATTGTAAGTTTTTCTTAATCCTGGCTTTTGAAATTGTGATAATTTTCTCAATTCATCTTCTTAAGTTTATTGAAATTCCTTTTGACTTTTTTTAAAGCTACTTAATTTAACTCTTGAAATTTTTGTATCTGTGCTTTGACCATCCCTACTCTTTTGGAGACTCTGTTGCCTGAAATCTTCTAGAAAGTAAAAAATAAATGAAGAAGTAATTAAAATAATAACAAGGAAATGCATTTGTCTGTCTTTTTTCTTATAATAGCTATTATATGATTTCTTTATTTCAGATTTCATTTTTATGAATCTCTACTTAAAAAAAATCATTTCATTTTGCTCATTCAAAAACAGACTAACTTCCCACTATGTAATACATATAAACAAGTACATAAGTTGACATCTGCACAAATTAACTGCTGTAGGATTGCTGTAGAATCAGCGAATTGAACATGGTCAGCTAAACATTCACCTATGCCTCAGTCATTGGGTAATCTCCAAAACTCCGCAGAGAAAAAAAGTATCCAGCAAATTTGGATCATTCTGATGAGGACTGTAAAGAGCAAATGAAGATTTGGACTGTTAATAGATTCAAATTTGTGATGATACTCAGAATAAAAGACAGCTTCATATAAAAGCAAAATTATATATACATTCTTGAAAATTTATCTTCTAATTACATACACACAGCAAGAAATCTACATTTTTTTTTTCATTTTGATATTTGGGGTCTAAGAACTGAATGCAAAACTCTGACGACTGCACAGGACTAAGACACACAAGCACCTGGCCACCCAGAGGGCAGATGTTTCCTAACACCTATTACCACCTCAATAAAGCCTAAAATAAGCCATACAATGACAAGTTCTATTTACTATGACTGTAATAAATGTTTGATTGAAAATCATAGCATTAATTATAATGAAGTGCATTGCATTGGAAAAGAAACATAAGAGAGACAGACACACAGAGAGAAAGAGAGAGATCAAAAGAGAGACAGAGAAAAGGAAACAAACAAATTCAAATAATCCAGTCATATATTTAAGCAAATAATTTAAAATAGACATTGGATGGGCTGGTGAGATAGCTCAGATCTTAAAATAGTTATTGGACATGAATTCAAAACAATCTAAGTTGTATAGCTAAGAAATTTACTTGACTGTAAAGGGAATTTATGAATTTATGAGGATATAATTTATTAGTTAATTTTTAAGGAACATGTCTTTAATTCAATAGAAAAAATAGCTTACAAATACTAGTAAATTAAATTTCGATTTGCAATTCCACACAGTAATATTTGAAGCAATAAATTATGACCAATGGTATATGACTAATTGATAAAATGTATTAGTAATAGAATATTTAAATGTTTTTAAATTTCTCTGATGCAAAACACTCATCTCAAGAGGCTTTTTATTAGCTTTGGAGAAGAGAACTCCTGCAGATTTGCACTAACTAGGGGAATAATTGTGTAATTTTTTTATATATCCAAGATATAGGCTACTATCCCTTAAGCTACTAATATAAAGTGTATGAGATAATAAAAATATGACTGTTTTATATATATATATATGCATAGCGATCTGTGTACAATCAAAGATATAGATAAATATATCTGTACAAATATTTTTGTAGATGTCTCTATAGTATTCATGTATATAAATACATTTTTTCTTTAGATATACATGGATATATAATGCCAAATATACTTAAAGCTTATAGTAAGCATAACCTATTTAATATAGTCAAAATACGCCTGAATTTTAACAGAATGTTTGAAAGTCTCCATCAATTTGTTTAAGCAATAGTGAGGTTCCTATTAAAGAAGCTAGATCTCTGATTGGCAGAAACTACAGCAGCATAATAAGTATATTTTTCCATTCAAATCAAGGTTTAAAATGTCTAACATTCAAGATAGGAGATGTTCTTTGTTTACTAAAGATTTGGAATTTGCAAGTACTTTTTTTTTGATTATCCCTTCATTATACAGAAGGATATTCTTTCACTAAGCACAGAAAAACACTTTCTTAAAGTTTAAAATAGGTAAATATTTTTGTTGCTTTCCCTTTATTTTCTAAATGACTTGCGTATGTTTTTACATTTATGCATTTCCATTCTTAATTCTTTGTATTATTCTAAGAAAATAGAAGCTACTAGACCCAAAGAGCATATTTCCTAAAAGCAGCAAAATGTTTATTACTGTTATAGAAAATATTCATCAGTGCATTTTTAAACACATAGATGGTACCTCTTTTTCTATACAGAGATCCTTTCACATAGGTTAGAGAATAACTCAAAGAAAATTATGTATAAGTAATTGCAAAGATGTTGCTAAGCACTGCATGATGCCTTCCTAGCATTCAAGTCCATTTGTCAGGGTGCACATAGTTTATTTTTATGTGAATGTGTATCACAACTTTTAGCTAAGGCAAAAGTCTAGAGATTATGTGTGAAAGGGCTTGGTTTAAAGCCAAAACCTGAGTTCTTTCTGGTTGGTTGCAAATTGGTCTTCAGTGGCTCAATTGCTATTTATCAAATCTTTGAAAACTCTAAGCATAAACAGAAAACCCAAGACAGAAGTATTCAGTGTTTGTTATGCTTAGAGAACATAGAGCCCCTTAAATGCAGGCCATTTCTGCTTATTAAATCCTTCCCTGGCTAGCGTTCCTGCTGTGTACAACTCACTATGAAAAGCAGGCACTTGCATGGCACAGCTGGAGGCCAAGCATAACAGGATTTCAGAATCACAAACATTCTAAGATTTCCTGTGATTTCCCCACATGCTTTCTTAAGAGTGCTAAGGCTTCCATTGTTACCATTTATGTGTGTAGTTTCTGATTAATTCTACTACTTTAAATACTGCTTGAAAAACTTGAGTCATAATAATGGACCTATATGGGGAATATCAAAGATTTTTTTTTACTCCCGCAGAACTTGAAATATGATGGTTAGCTCTCATTCAGTATGTTTATTACAGAAAGCTTGTTTGCTCATGGTATGGAGGTGTGTGAATTAATTTCTCATTATAGTCAGTAAAATAAATTACTTCTCAAGATACCGAACATATCATAGTAATGACATTTTCTTCTTTCTTTCTTATTTTTATTTGTAGTGTGTGTGTGTGTGTGTGTGTGTGTGTGTGTGTGTGTGTGTGTGTGTGTATTGCCTGGAACTGCATCATGCAATGCACCTAAAGGACAGAAGAGAGTATCAGATCCCCAGGAACCAGAGGAATGAGTGGTTGTTAGCTGCCATGTGGTTGCTGGAAATCAAACCCTGGGTCCTCTACAAGGAGCAGCCCGTGCTCTTAACCAATGAGTCATTTCTCCAGTCTACAACAAAGTTTCTTTATGATATGAGATGAAATTTATTATTTATTTGTTTTTAAATGCAAAGGTTGAAGCCATTTGTGGTGCTTACCTGTTATTTGGAGATGGGGGATGCACAGAAGAATCAGGAGCTCAGCTCTAGGCTCAGCCGCAAAGCTACTTCCAGGTGGGTTTGGAAAACAGAAGACCAAGTCACAGCAAATAAGTAAATCAAAATAAGTAAACCTCAAAGGTGGTTGATTAAATTAATACTAGGTGCAAAAGTTATGATGTTATTAGTTTCATGTTATTAGTAACAAAGGCTAAAATTACACCAATGCCTTTTTTAGATTTCTCCCTTTCTTATCTCTACAATATTTAATATATTTGAACTTTCGCACATGAGGGTATAATTAAAGCATTTGGGATTTCAGAGTCAATGTTTTTAAAGAAGGAAAACACACATCTTTCCTCATAAGAAAAAAATGTGAAACTGGAATTTACTTGTCATCTTCAGAAAACTGACATATCAGTTCAAAACACTACCTAACAATCTTGGGAAAGGCAAACACACAGACAGACAGCCAAGGTGCACCTGTCTAGCGAGTAGCTGTTGGTGACACAGATTATCAAACAACATTTTGATGATCTTAATGAATTCGCAGAAGGTGATAGGGGGGCTGGGGAGGTGGCACAGCCATTAAAGACTCAGGTAAAGACAAGAAGGTAACAATAGACTAACATAAGAGGGAGAAAAGATGGGAAGTCACAGCCTTGAGGGAACCCAGAACATTGATGAATTTTCTTTCCAGGCACTCGCCAAATTTTCCTTGTGTCCTTTGGGTGGATGGGAAACATAGATCAATATGCCTTTAAATGAGGTGTTTTACCAACATTCTCTGACAGTAGTAAAAGGAGGAGGGAAAAAATCAGAAACTACGTTACAAATCCAAAGAAACTAATTGAATTCATATTCACATACTACTGAAGAAAGCAGCAGCAGAACCTACATCACTATAACATTTCTCAAGAATAGCTGGACTATATGTTTATCATGTTACACAGTGTCACAATGTTAGAGATTAGAAATCACAAAAAATGAATTCTCAAGCGAAAGTGTAATCAAAGTAGAAATTTAAGAAAGAGAGCTGGAAAATCAACAAATACAAACTGAACAAAACAATTCTCATGCAAGCTGCTTAGAATGACTTCTTCCCAAAAGCACGTTATTAAGAGGAGTTAGGAAGTAAGTGAGCAGTTAAAAAATGCAATGCCTCTTGATTGTGATGAAGATCACATTCACAGGGAAAGATCATACTAATAATGTATATCACGGATATGTATATGTTGTTTCCGTGGTTTTGTTCTTAGAACTCAGTATAACCAGTACAGTCACGACAAAGGCTACAGGCAAATTTTACTTGACAGCAATCTATAAAATCTCTGAGTAATAGTGAAAATTTTCAGAAACACAAAGAAAAGATCAATAAGAAATTGTATATACTGGAGAAATCCTGAAGTAGTAAACTAATCATAATGCACAACTGTGGATGGGATCTTGGAATAGCAAAAAAATATTCCAATAAAAACTGAAATCTGGAGACTGGAGAACTCTCCTAGCGGGATCAGTGGTGAGGTCCTTATCCAAGACCTGCCATCTCAGGTCTCAGGCCCACTCCGGTCTCTGTGGTCCATGAATATCCCAGACCTATATGTACCAAAGCCTGACCAGAGATAGATTCATTTCTGAAGACCACCCCACAAACCCACAAACACCCACTCTCAGTTGTCACATCCTTGCAGTCTCAAAACTTTTCTAGCCATCCAACCTATTCACCTAGCCATCAACCAGCCCACCACGATTCTCTATGAAGTCTGTCTTCACAGCTCAGGTGCAAAAATTACACCTATTCCTAGCTGAACTGAGATCATTGCTTATACCCCATTTAAGCATCAACATATAATGGCCTCCAAACAGAACACCAAGCTCCACTCAGTTGGGCCATAACCTGCCAAACTGAGGAAACAACAGATGGTGTACCCATACCTAGAAACAATACCACTGACACAATCCCAAATGTGTGAAATCTCAGTGAAAAATCATAACATGCAAAACCAAAACAATATGTCTCCTTCAAAAATGGAAAGTTTCCAGAGGATAAAAACTTAATATAAATACAGGACAAGGATTTCAAAATAACAAAAGCCAACAATTTCAACAACACTGAAACACCAGCATAACTGGGATTAATAATATAGCTCAATAATACCACTCATTATTTTCTCAATTCCCCAATTAAAATCAAATGCCAACTAAATGATTAGATTAGAATCCATTGACTTTTTGACTACAAGAAACATACCTCAACATCAATAAATGACATTACCACAGGGAAGAAGGATGGAAAATGTATTCTAAGGAAACAGAACTAACAAAGTAGGTGCAGTCATTCTAATATATGAAAAAATATACTTTAAACTAAAGCCAAACAGAAGAGACAGGAAGGGGAACTTCATGTCCACAAAAGAAAAAATATACAAAGAGGATATCTCAATCCTAAACATATATGCACCATACATAGGGGCATTCAATTTCTTAAAAGAAATTTTATTAAATCTAAAATCACACATGGACTCCAACACAGTGGGTGCTTTCAATATACCACTGTTACAACCAGAATAAAACTAAAAAAGAAATCTGTATCTAAATGACATTGCAAATTATATGGACTTGGACTGGTGAGATGGTTCATCAGTTAAGAGCACTTACTGCTCCTGCAGATGACCTAGGTTCTATTCGCAACACTTACATGGTGACTGACAACTGATCACAACTCCAGTTTTAGGGGAACCTGACACTCTCTTCTCACTTCAGTGGGCATTGCATGACATGGGTGCACTTAGATACATGCAGGCAATACACATATATACACAAAACGAAAATAAATTAATATTAAAAATAAATTATTTGGACTGAATAGACATCACTATAACATTTCTCTCTACTAAAAATATATGTTCTTCTCAGCATCAACTTGAAATTTCTCAACAATAGACTATATATTAAGACACAAAGGACAAAATTAGCAAAATTAAAATATTATTTTGTGTTTTATAAGAATTCAAAGAAATAAAACTATACATATCAACAAAAATAGAAATTGAAAAGTGTACACAAATGCCACGGACCGTCCCTCCAGGAGACTGGATACCGAGGGAAAACAGGGGGGAAGGCTCTAGGAGAACTCAGAATTCGGCTAATGACAGACAGACACAACTCAGGTGGAGGTTTGAATCTGCTGCAATTTTACTGAAGCTTCATCTGAGGTTTTATCGGGTTACAGAAGGAAATTGGCAGGATGACAGTTTAAGCAATACAAAACATTAGATTTTAATCACTATACAATTTTTAGATTGTCACATTATATTCTTAAGGTTTTTTGATATATGTTTTGTGGTTACAGCCAACTGAACTCAATCCAAAGGTCACAGTGCCTTGTTCCATAGAATTATGTCTGGCACTGCCTGCCCACAAGTTTGTGGTGACTGGTTAATAATAAAACTCCCATGAGAAAGTTTTTACCAGTATGACAGAGAATTGGGCACTTGTGAGACCCTAGCTTTTATTCTTTCATAAGCCCATTGTTTTGTCCGTTTAAACGTTTTTGCTAATCTTTCCATGGTGGGTTCTAAATCTTTCAAGATTTTATTCTTTTCATGCTTGGGAACTAAGCACCACGGGGGTCGACTTCGGGCTAAACGTTCCATGAAGGGGAGTGTGTGCCACATACGTTTCTGGCCATCGTAATTTACCTATCAATGTCCACCTTCATAATATGCTCCTGTATAAGGTAGGGGGTCTAAGTAAACACCAGCTTTAGGGGTCCATTTCGGTGGAGTCCACCAACCACTCTTAAGTTTATACTATAAGTACCCTAAAAAATACCTAGTGGGGATTGCCAATTTCTGTAATTCCTTTTCTCTAGAAACTCTATTATGTTTATTTCCAATTAATATTTCTAGTTTTACTTTCTCTGGTTCATCATCTTTTTCCTGTATCATGAGCTCTTTCCGCTTAAGCTAATCCATAAAAGCCCCAACCCCCTTTTCAGGTTTTTCTTTCTGTTCTTTTATTACTTAAACCAAGGCTTGCATGACTGGGGGAGCACTTTGTACGGCTTCCATTGAAATTATTGATTCATTAAGGACATTTTCTGCTTTGGCCAAAGGTAAGGGATTACAGGAAAGCAAAATAATGAAAAGCACAAAAAGCAAGAAGCAAACAATAGTCCAGGTCAGAAAGTATCGTATCGTTCTGGGTACTGATGTTCCAGGTCGTAAGCACGAGCTGACTGCCAGGGAACAGCCAGGGGCAAAGCTCCGAGAAGCACGTATCCCTCCTTCCACTGCCTTTACCACTGGCCTGTCATGGCTACACAGTGGCTTTTGCTGTGGCTGCTGCACACAAACTCATAGAAACTAAACAACACACCCCTGAGTAAAAAAATGTATCAAGGGAGAAATCAAGAAGGAAAATTAAAAAATTCCTAGAACTGAGTGAAAATGGAAATACAACATTATCTTTGGGACACAATAAAGCCAATCTAAGGGAAAATTTTACAGCATTAAGTGCCTACATCAGAAAAATTAGAGACCTCTAATGTAAATAATTTAATATTGTACCAGAAGGCTTTGGAAAACCAAGAACAAACAATACCTTAACAAAGTACAAAGGAAGAGATAAATAAAATTAAAAGTTGAAGTGAGTGAAATAGATATGAAGAAAATAATATAAAGAATATAAGAATGAAATGAAGAGATGGATCTTTGACAATATTAATAGAGTTGACTAAATTAAGAAAAAAATAAACAAAATAGAGGTTCCAAATTAATAAAGTCAGAGATGAAAAGGGAAATAGACACTGAGTTAATTCAGACAATAATTGGGACACATTTTAAAAATCATTATTCTACTAAATTTGAAAAGCTAAAAGAAATGGGTAAATTTCTATATTAGCACAGCCTACTAAAGTTAAATAAACCCTGCATAATTTAAACAAAACCATAACAACTGAAGTAATAGATGTAGCGATTAAAAATATCCCAAATAAAATGAGCTCAGGACTAAGGGAGAAATCAAGGAAAAAAATAAAAAATTCCTTCATCACAGATTCCTACCAAATATTTAAAAAATAACTAGCAAAATTACTCTTCAGATTATTTTGTAAAATGTAAAGGGGAGGAAATCTCCCAGATTGTTCCTATTATGCCAGTATTACTCTGGCCAAAAGCAGAGAAAAACCTAACAAAACAAAGAATTATGGAATAATTTCTCTGATTAACACAGAAACAAAAATTCTAAATAAAGAATTGAAAAACTAAATGAAAGAACACATCAAAAATATTATCCATCATGATTGACTTCATTCCAGAGATGCGTAGAAGACTCAACACAGGTAAATCAATAAGTCTAAGAGACCACATAAACAGACCCATGGATAAAAACCACATCATCATCATCTCATTAGACAGAGTTCTTTGACAGTATCCCACCTCCATACATGATAAAAGTCATGGAGAATCCAGGCATAAAGGAGATACATCTCAACATAATAAACACAATAAACAAGCCTATAAGCAACATCTTAGTAAACTGAAAAAAAAATGCTCAAAGGAACCCCATTAAAATGAGGAACAAGAAGAGGATGTCCACTCTCTCCATTTCTGTGCAACATAGTACTTATTCTTACCTAGAGCAATAGGACAAATGAGTGAGTTAAAGGCGATATGATCTGGAAACAAGGAAGTCAAAATATTCTTGTTTGCAGATAATATGATTCTATACATAAAACACCCCAAAGACCTACACATGAAACTTCTAGAGCTTACAAACACATTCAGTAAAATTGTAAGATACTGACTCACCACAACAATTAAGTAGCCTTTCTATATAGTAACAAGAATAATATTGAAAAGAAAATTGGGAAACAATGCCATTTCTGATAGAATCAAGAGCCATAAAATATCTTGGAATAAATTTTACCAAGAAAGTGAAGGACTTATATAATAAAAAACTTTAAGACAATGAAGAAGGAAATTGAAGAAGTACCAAAACCCTAAAACTTTTGAGCTCATAGATCAATGAGATTAATAACGAGGAAATGGCCATCCTTCCAAAATCAGTCTACAAATTGACTGCAATACCTATTAAGATTCAAGCAGAGTTCTTCAAATAAATTGAAAAAATAATCTAAAATTTCAAATAGAAACACTAAAACCTGGAAGAGTTGAAATAATTGTGAAAAATGAAAGAATTTCTGAACACATCCAGATTTTCAAATTACACTACAGAGCTATAGTAATAAAAACCATATGGGCATAAAAACAGGCACATTGATCAATAGAATAGAATTAAGGACCTAGATATAATTCTACACATTTAAAGTCACACAATTTTTTGACAAAGGAGCTAAAAAGAAAGACAAAAGTGAGCATTTTCAGTAACCAGCTCTGGTTATACTGTATAATTACATGTGTAAAAATGAAAACAGATCCCTATCTCTCACCATGCAAAAAACTCAACTCCAAATGGATCAAGTACCTCAACAGAACACCTGCCTGATATCCTCATTAAGATAAAGGAGAATATAAAGGAAATACTTGGCCTTATGAGTATAGAAAAAAATAATTCTGAACAGGACTCCTATAGTGAAGCCTTAAATCAAATAAGTGACAAATGCAATCACATGAAACAAAAAAAGAATTTGTAAAGCAAAAGAACCATCATTCAGGTGAAGAAGCAATCTTTAGAATGGGAAAAAAAATCCTTACCAACTATGTCTCTGATAAAGGGTTGTTATCTAGAATATATATATATATATATATATATATATATATATACACACACACACATATATATATATATATATATATATATATATATAATTTTATTTAAAAACCATAAAAAACACCCAATTAAAAACTGGGGCAAGGATGTAAATAAGGAGTTTTCAAAAGATGAAATGCAAATATTTCTTAAAATGTTCAATACCTTTAGCCATCAGGGAATACTTATTTCCTGCTGATGGGAGTGAAAACCAGTACCATGACTATAGAAATCAGTGTGACTATTCGTCTAAAAACTTCAAATAGAGTTACCAATAATCCAGTCATAACACTCTTGGGCTTTTTCCCACAGAACTCTACATAACCTAACCTACTGACATGTATGTCCTTCAAAATTTATTGCTCTTCTATTCATAATATTCAGGAAGTGGAAACAATTTAGATATCTGTCAGCTGATGAATGGATAATGAAAATATGATTCATTTACACAAGATAATATTATTTATCTAGTAAAAACTGAAATGAAATCCTCATGAAAATGAGTGCAACTACAAAGAGTCATCCTAGTAACCAAGACCCAGGGAGAAAAATATTGCATGTTCTTATTCATAAGTGGCTGCTATTTTTGAATCCTTACATATGTTTGTTTCAATTGGAGAATTCATAGATGTCAGGCAGCTAGTAAGTGACCATGAGGCTGAACTTCCACGTAAGGAGAGATAGAATACAGTGAAACAGATAGAAGGGTTATAACAGAATGAGCAGAGTTAAATGGGTTAGGGAATGAAAGGGCAGGACAGAGGAGAGAATATAGGGAGAGATAACTGGGGCTAAAGACCTTTAGGAAAAGTCATACGAAAACCTATCACCACAGAAGTTTCTTAAAGCATATATATATATATATATATATATATATATATATATATATGTGTGTGTGTGTGTGTGTGTGTGTGTGTGTGTGTGTGTATATGTGTGTGTGTGTGTGTGTTTAAAAGGAATTACCCTATAACAGATGAACATCATGCTTACTAGACAACACAGGCTAGCAAATAAAATATTCAGTGCTTGAAAGTGATTCTGTCTTTTGAAGCTATTGACAATTGATTTCTTGGACCCTTGAACATTACTGGCCATTGTTCTTGGTCAGAACTTCATAAGACTACATTTTCCAGATATTATATACTTGAACTTTAGAAGAAAAAAGGAGAAATCAGCTAGTATTGATTTCAAAGTTTCTTTTCTACTAGGCAGCTTTCATTGTGTTGGAAGTTGCTATGCACACTACCAGTAGAGAGGAGTGATCATTGACCTTGACCAGCTGGAATCCTGTGAGTTACAATCACCGAGTTGTCCACTGGTTCAATGATGTCACATATGTTACAGGAATAATTAACTGCATTCTGATTGGATTTCAAGTGCACTTTACAAGGAAAATCTCATATGTGAAACTGATATTAGGCCTAGAAATCTGGCTAGACAGGTCACAGGCCATAGTGGAGACCCTGCTAATATAATTCTGCTAAATAGACTTTATAATATTAAATCATCTCCTAATGACTTATTGCTATTCTCATAGATCAATAAATCTCTCAACTGTAACCAAATGTTCCTCATGTAGCAAATTGTGATTAACACAGAGACCCATATTTAGCCAGTGTGCATAGAAAACAGACTACAGAGTTCTTATTCTGGAATAAGACACCTGTATCATACTTCTTTCTCCCAAGGCTCAGTGATCATTGATGAAGAGGGGCCAGAGAAATGGAGAGAAGGCTCAGTAGTTAAGAGTACTAACTACTTTTGCAGAAGACCCAGATTTAATTCCTAGGCCTCAAATGGTGGTTAGCAACCATCTATAACTCTACTTCCAAGGAATCCATTTCCTTCCTCCGTCTTGCACATTGCATTGCATGTCACGGGTGAACCTACATACATTCATATACAACATACAAAGCATAATACTCATACAAATAAAATTAAGATAAATAGTTTTTTTAAAGAGGGGCAGAAAGCTTTTAAGTAAGTTCCAGACGTGATGGAGACCCACAGGAAACAGTGTTTTCCAGTGAGTTGGGCAGTCATTTATGTGGATGCCAATGAGTTGTGACAGGTTGCACGTGTCTCAAATAAGGTTAAAGCAGACACAATCCCAACACAAAAGTGAGGAAGTGGCAGGAAACCCAAACTTTATCTGAGGAACTATTGGCAACTGGTGGGTAACTGCTGAGAGGGGAAATTTTGTCTTCTTTAAGGGTGTGATTCTGGATACATTAACCAGGCTAGAGTGAATAGACCTGCACTGAAGGACACTGGGTGACACAAGTTTTGATTTGACTGGGTTTAAAAAAATTGCGTATATATGTAATATATTATGTGTATATATTATACATATGCATATATATGTAATATATACACATATGTATGTAATATATATACATATATGTGTAATAATTATACATGTACATATATATGTGTTATATATATATACATATATATATATGTATATAAAATGGAGACCCGGAAATTGAATGGGCTGTGATAATGCAGGGTGTAGATTAAAAAGGGGTTCTAAATATGTTTAAAATGTAAAAATTCAATAAAATAATTTTTAAAAAGTAGAAAAACTTGAAATCTGAATAAGAATTTTAGTCACCAATAATAGATTACTGCTGGCTCTTCCATTAAGACATATTTGCCATATTAATCCATTCTGTAATTTAATGTTACTGATCATAGAGAAAAAAATTTATTTCATATTGTGATTATCTATATTCCTTATGTTTGTGCACCTCTCAGTTTTTCTAATTTAAGTCATTTGCAAATAAACATGAACAGTTTGAAGACCTGTTAATAAGTAACAGCTAATGTGTTTTTAACAGTTTTGGTGTTTTCATTCTTCAAGGATGAAAATGATAGTTGAAAAACTATAGTACATTAATGTGGTGGAATTATATCCAGCAATAAAACGGAACAATTGATTTTGACATGAACATGAGAACACAGGGTATTATGCTGAGTAAAAAGTGGAAAACTCAAGCTATTGGAGATGAGAGGGAAGGCTGAATGTGAGGCGAAATGCACAGCAAAAGGACTGAGAATGGACTTGTTCTGAATCGTGCCTCTCCCAGTATTCATATCCTGCTTCTAAAATTTCCCTATAGATTTGCAAGATATCATTGTAAGAATTCAGTATCTTGAATTCAGTTATAGAACTGCCTCAATATAAATATCTCAATAAAATTGCATGTTTGTGGATTTTCTAAGTATTGGAAACAAACTAAAGATAATGACACTAAGTGCATCAAAATACAGTGGGTATAATAATTCTAAAAAGAGTTATTCCTAACTATAACAGAGGATGTAGGTAAATGTGTGAATAGAAAACAAATTCTTGCCTTATATTTTTCTCTTTGAAATGGGAAGCAAGATCAATTGAAGGTGAAGAGCAGGGTGGATATATAGGAGTTGAAGTGGGAGAATGACAGAGTGGGAGCATTCTGGAAGAAGATGAGACAAGTGGGTAGCACTAAGATCACTTGAGGCAAATAGAGATGAACTTGAAGTGGGATGACATTAGTGATTTTCTATTTCTTAAAGCATATGTTTGTCACATATCCACGTAACAGGGAGACAACTGGTTTCAAACAGAATGAGGCATATATTTTATATCATAAAAGAAAGGGAAAAGACAGCTTGAACTCCAATTCACTTTGTTTGCTGCAGAAATTTAACAATGGACATTATTCCTGTGCCTTTATAATGCTCTTCCTAAGCACCCCGTGTAGTTTAGTTTCAGTAATAAAACCTAAGAAATTAATAAACATAACTTTTGTAAAGATAAACTAAAAAAAACTGTTCCATATGCAAACATTCACCAAAGCTAAAACAAATAAAGTTGCATCATTTGTCACTGCAGAGACTGTACTACTTGCTTTATAAGAAAATTAGAAAGATGGAAGACAACTATCATTTATGATAACATGAAAAAGAAATAAAAATTCACAATCATATCTCTAAAAACAATGTTTTTAGTAGGTGATTTATTTACTCAATTTTAAAACACTAATGCAAAAATGTAAGTATTACACTTGTTTTTGAGCAAACTTTATTTTCCAATATTTTCATTACACAGTAACTAGTGTATGTAGTGAATAGGAAATGGGAAGCACTAATCAATAGAAACATATTTAATTTCCTTGCTAACACATAGAAACAATTTCCTATGAAGAAAAGAAACATTCTTTAGGGGTGAGATGGATCAGCTGATAAAGGCACTTGTTGAAAATCTGGTGACCCAAGTTTAATCCCCAGATTTTGCATGGTAGAAAGAGAGAACCAACTCCTACATATTGATGACCTATGCCCTAAAATATGTGCTATGGTGTGCACACCCAAATACAGACACATAAATAAATAAATAAATAAATAAATAAATAAATAGTAGACAAATGTACTTTTGAGAGAAACAAGCTTTAGTGTGTATTTATGTTTATTTTAGAAAACATGTAGAGTATATTCAATAGTCAGTGTGCTGAATACTAAAAGAAAGAGTTATACATTCATTAATGTTTGATTCAATGAACATATTTAAACACTTATGTTATAACTGGTAATGTTCCAGATCCTAATGACTTAAGAGTCAACAAGACTCATTTTTCTGTTCTCACACTCTGGACTATAGAGGAGTAAATACACAAGTCAATGAGACTATTTTAAATTTCATAAAGAAATAAGAAAGAAACAAGGAAAGCTTGATTAAGAAGTTCAGGTAAATGATTTTGTAACTTTAAAAATATTTTATTTATTGTTTTTATTTTATGTAAATGAGTGTATTACCTGCATGTATGTGAGTGCACCTGTGTAGTGCAATGCCTGCTGAAGTCAGAACAGGGCTCTACAGATCCCCTGGAACTAGAGTTAGGGAATATTGTTAGCTGACATGTGGGTTCTACAAATCCAAATACAGGTCCTCTGTGGAATATTATGTTGCTTTGGTTTTGGAGTGGTAGTATTATAGTATTTATTTATTTTGCTCTTAAAATGGCCAGGTGAAACACTGTCTGGGACCCATTCTTGGATTATCATGAGATTTACCTGATGCAGGCCACGATAAGACAGGTTCTAATTTATGCATTTGTGATGTAAATAATTAAAAAGAATAAAACAATAAGAAGAGGGGAGATATTTTCTGTTATTTTCTTCCATTTACATTTCTCTAAAATTGTGTTTACTTTAATTCAATTTTAGTTAAGATGATTGCAAATTAATTTAGCATTAGAACAACTTAAAAATAAAACTTGATATTTTTACTATCCTCCAGTAAAGGTGTTTTAAGCAAAACACTTAAATCATAGATATATTTCAAAATATGTATTTGCTCTTTCTCTGTATTTCTTTTCCATTTTTATTATTTCAGAATCAAAACTCTTAGCAATTCCTGATAGCTACCTCTTGTGTCAATTTTAAATTTCTATGCTTCTTCGAAATCTTTCTTCCTTCTCTAACCCTATTTTATCAATAATCTCTCTCTCATCTATCATCTACATCTATCAACTATATCTATCTGCCATCTGTCTATCATGTGCAATCAGTATGCCTATTTATATTAATAACTGTATTGTACTTTGTTATATATGAACCAATGATTACATTGTACATGTGATATAGAAGAAAACATTAAATAATCATGTGATTATATGTCTTAACATGAACAATGCAAATGATGCATTCTTGACTCAGACAAACATAAATTATAATTGTAGATTATAATAAGTTGTAAGATTTGATGATAATTTGGGAGATAAATTCAAGGTGCTAAGACAGAATATGTCTAACAAAATCACACATAACTATTAAACTCTGTTCTTCTATTTCAGAGCTTAATACACACAGAGGATTAATTGAAAATCCTAAATGAGAATTTTATTAATGGAAAGAAAAAGGACATTACTTTAGCTATAAACTCTCTGAACTTTATGCTTCAGGGAATTTCATATTTACCAGAAAGATGTACCTGGATTTGGAATTGGTTTTACTGTAACTAATCCTTTAACAACGATATTTTCTGAAAACTGTTTCAAAAATAAAAATTTGCTTCTACAAGATATTGATTGAAAAACTCAGATTGGTTGATTATGATGTTTTATTTTTGCTAAAAGTATTAAATATTCAGAAGATAGCTGATTAATATCGTCATTTCACATTATGTATAAACTGTGATTTCTTTATTGAATCATTGTGTATTTCATATAGAGCATCTCAATCAATCTGAATCATCTTTATACCCTCCACCCCACTGGCACCATCCCCAATAGCCTCCAAACTGTAATTCATGCATTCTTTCATCTCGTTTAATTTCAAGTTAGTGTCCTCAAATGTTCCTCATTGCAAGTTCATCCGCTGAGGTCTATCTACTCAGTTTATTCAGAATCCCTTGCTTTAAGAAGATTAGCTCATCCTCAGGCAAACAGTAGGCAGCTGACAATAGTTATTCAGTAAATATTGGGATATCTGTCCATTTCCCCAGTTCCATGCAAGGTTTTTGTCTGACCGAGTTTGAATGGCGCTTGAGCATGCAGACACCAGTTCTATAGGTTCATATGCACAAGGTCCCAAGAGCTTCTAGGATTCCACTTCCATATAATCATTCATCACCTTACTGGCTTTATCATCTTTCTGCCTCCTCTTCCTCAGTGGTCCCTGAGTCCCGGGTGAGTAAAACTTAATAAAGGAGTCCTGTCCAGGGACCCACATTCTGAAGACTCCTAATTGCTTTGGCCATTTGTTAGCTTTTGTGTTACTGGCCCTCTGTTGCATGAGAGAGCTTCATTAATGAGAGCTGAAAGATTCATTAGTATCCTCTTTAACCATTGTTCTACACTGTGTGAGCCTTGGGTGTAGAGGCTGCATTGTAGATGTGTCACTTAGACTTGAGGTTTTCACAGACAATACTTGTGTTTGACCATTTGTGGTACTCTCCATCTTCTGTAAAAGGAGCTTCTTTGATGAATGGTGACTGGGATACTTGACTAAAATATAAGGATACATATTTGGCACTTAGTCATAGGTTACATTATCCTAGGTATCTGACAGCCTTAGGGATTTCTCTAAGACCTATGACCTCATCAGCCATGTGTATTTGGCTATGAGTACAGTACCATACATGAGTTTCCTCCCATTGAGTGGGCTTTAAGACCAATTAGGTAGATGTTGATTAACCCCAAGATAAAAGTGCCACTACTACACCAATGTCCTATGCTCTTTTGGTCTTTGATATCATTATTTTGTCATGAAGCTGCTGCTATCTTTCCTCCACTGAGTGTTCTTGGCCCCTTTGTTATTTGTCATTCAGGTGGCTGAAATAGCAAGTACTCACGATTGAGTCTTCAATTATTTTCATTTGTCTATGTGTCTATTTTTGTGTCAGTACCATGTTATTTTTATCACTGTAGCTCTATAGTATAGTTTGAAATCTTGTATTGCAATACCCCCAGCATTGCTCTTGAATTCAGATTTGCTTTGGCTCTCTGGGATCTTTTGTGCTTCCATATGAATTTTAAGATATTTTTTTTCTAGTTCTGTGAAGAATTTTATGGGGATTTTACTTTGGGTTGCATTTGTTCTATATGTTGTTTTTTGAACAATGGCAATTTTTGCAATATTAATTATTCCAATTTGTAAGCATGGGAGGTTCTTCCATTTTCTGGTGTACTAACCAATCTCTTTCTTTAAAGTTCTAAAATGTTCATTGTATGGATATTTAATGTCTTTGACCAGGTTTATTCTGAGATTTTTCCTGAGACTCTTGTGAATGGGAGTGTTCCCACATACTCTTTTTCCAAGAGTTTCCAAGAGTTTCCATATAAAAAAGGCTACTGATTTTTGTAGATTAATATTAAAACCTGCCACTTCACTGAAAATGATAACCATTTCTAGGAGATGGAAATTTTGGCATCTCTTAGGTATACTATCATATCGTCTACAGAAAGTTATAATTTGACCTCTTTTTTTCCAGTATTACTTTAACATCCTTCTCTTGTCTCATTGCTTTAGCAAGAGTTTCAAGCACATTTTACAAAGGAGTGGAGATAATGGACAGCCTTCTCTGATTCCTAATTTTAATGGAAATGCTTCCAGTTATTTTTTCCATTTAGAATGATGCTGGCTGTGGGTTTATATATAGTTTATATATAGCTTTACTTATATTTAGGTATGTTTCCTCCAGTCCAATTCCCCTTAGGACTTTTAAGATAATTGAAATAATTTGTCTTTGAGTCCATTTATGTGCTTTATGACATTTATTGACTTATGTATGCTGAACTATCCCCGCACCTCTGGAATAAATTCAGCTTGTTTATGGTAGTTGATCTTTTTGATATGTGTCTGTCTGTGGTTTGTAAATATTTTGTTGAGGATTTTTGTAACTGTGTTCATTACTGATATGGGTCTATAGTTTTCTTTATTGGTTGTATTTTTACCTAGGTTTGTTACCAGAGTGATGCTGGCTTCATAGAGAGAATTTGGGAATTCTCCTTCTGTTTCTCTTTTTGAATAATTTAAGTAGTACTGGATATAGATATTTTTTGATTGTCTAATAGTATTATACTGTGAATCCATCTGGTTCTGTGTTTTCTTTAGTTAGGAGTTTTTGTATTACTGTTTTAATTTCCTTATATGTTAAGGGACTATTTAAGCCGTTGATCTCATCTGGATTTAGCTTTGGTGATTTTAGATATACATCTATTTCCTTAAGGTTTCAAATTTAATAAGTTTATAAAGTATTCTTTTATATGTGTTCTGGATTTTGTTTTTCTGTTGTGATGTTTCCACTTACATCCTGATTTTGTTAATTTTGAGTTGCTCTTTCTTTGGTTGACTAGACTGTGTCTGTCTTGTTTATCCTTTCAAAGAATGAGCTCTTTGATGCATGTATTCATTGTATTATTTTCTTTATTTCTATATCATTAATTTCTGCTCTGATTTTTGTTATTTCTTCTTGTCTTCTGGGTTTGTTGTTACCTTTCAATATTCTTGAGTTGCAATGGTAAGTCATTTATTTGTGCTCTTTTTGATTTTTTAATGTAGGCAATTAGAGGTGTAGACTTTCCTCTTAGAACTTCTTTTAAAGTGTTCCACAGGTTTGCTTGAGTAGTGTTGCTGTTTTCATTTAATTCCAGAAATACTTTTATTTCTTTCTTAATTTTCCATTTGATCCATTCAGGAGTGCATTATTTAATCTTTATGAGTTTGTAAAGTTTCTAGGGCTTCTTCCAGTGTTGATTTCAAGTTTATTGCATTGTTGTCTGATAAAACACATGGAATTATTTCAATTTTTTGTATTTAATGAAGTTTCTTTTGAGCCTCAGAATGTGGTCTATTTGGGAGACCAAATTCAGGATTTCTCATGCAGTCTGTAGTGGTCTGAGGCCCTACTAAAGGGCACAAAAGCACATCCCTGCAGCCCTGGGAGGGACTGCATATGGTACTAATGTAGATGGAAGGGTACAGTGCTATTTGGAGGGGAGGGCTCACGGCCAGGCAGAGTTAAAAGGGTAGTCAATATTTGATGTAGGGAGTGGTGAGGGGGACTAAACGCATGCCTGTGTCCAAGGCTGGGATGTTAATAGGATATGGGGTGAGGGACTATGGAGTTACTGCTATGGTACAAGTATTAGAGATGCAGAGGGCAGGATCAGATTATCAGGGAAGAAGATTCATCTCCAGAATCCAAGGCAAATTCTGCGTGGGGACTGTCAGATTAGAAAGCTGGTCTCAGGAATGCAAAGTCAAGCTGGTGGTGAAGACAATCTGAGTGCAGGGGATCAGGATGCAGTGGGTGTGTCTCGACTAAGAGAGTAGTCTAGAGATCTGGGTTGCTAAGAGCATAATGGGGCCTGTGCCCAAGTCTCGCAGGATGTGGAGAAGGAGGGAATGGAGTCGCTCTGGTGGTAGAGGAGTGGAAACACAGTAGGCAGGAACAGATTGACCAGGGTGACAGGCTGGTTACAGAAATCCAAGCAGGGTGCGGGAGGAGACAGCCAAGGTTAAAGAACAGCCCTAGGGCAGTCAGAGGCACGACTGGGGTGGGAACAGCCTGGGAAGCTGGTCTGATTACAGGGGATCAGTACGCAGTGGGCAGGTCTTGAATAAGAGGACTGTCCAGCGATAAAAGGTAAAACGCGATTTTTAAAAAGTTATCACTAGAAAATATGTCTAAAAATGACATTAAGTCAGAATTTTCCTTTTTCTAAGGCCATTTGAACTGCTTAGCATTTTTAAAGGTTGTTAGTGCTCATGATCCATACATGGCACTGAGAATAATCAGTTTTCATTATGATCTATTTTTGCTGAAATCCTTTCCTCCCAACTTTTCTTTATTCTTTTGTTCATAAACTAACTAACAGATATTTTAAGGGACTTCTTTCACAGTCATCTACTTTATTGTATCAACTAGTTACTGTTATGTTAACTGACCACCAATGGTCCATGATGCTCATATGAATAAGAACCACACAAAGCTACAATTCACTTATGACCTTGTCCCAAGGTCACATAGCATTATCTTTGTTTATTTCATTTGGTAAATTCCAAATCTGACCTAATTTAAGGAATAACAAGTTTGGCTTTCAATTTTTAAAGAAAAGTGACAAAGAGCTTATAGACATATTTTATAGTCAGTGCTCCAAATGATGGTCATTTATCATATCACAATTTCACTACAAAAATTAGAAAATTTCCTAGCTAGGCATGGTGGCACACAATTTTAATTATAACAGTCAGGAATCAGAGGCAGGTGAATTTCTGAGTCCATCATGGTCATCAGAATGAGTTCCAGGTTGGCTGAGATTATCAGGACACCCTGCCTCAAACAACAAGAAAAAAAAAATTGGAAAATTTCCCAACTTGACTCATCAAATACCATGATTACGTTCTTCATAGGTATAATATGCTGAATTAAATTAAATTGCTAATTAAAACACCTTGCAATAATATTGTATAAGCAATAAGCAACTGTAGAAATGAGTTTTATAAAATAGACAGAATATGGACTAAGGACTTTTAATTGAACTTGGTAAGCTCAGTGAATCTTCATGTGCCTTTGTGATGTGGGCACTTCAATCTTGCTTCCTGGGAACCTCAATTTGCTACACCCCTAGATAGTGAATGAATGTGGGTATGCCTGAGAATTAATTTATCAAATACTGAAAGGTAGAGCATGAGTATCTTTTTTGTAAAAGATGAAGACTGAGAAAGGACACTTGACATTATGTATGAGATATCTAGAACCAGAGATGAAAAAGCAAGATTGTCTGATAAGATAAGGGTATATTCAAATTAATAGATTCCCAATTGAAGCTGTAGAAATGGTTTTGAACAAAACTAAGGGTGAGGCCTAACATAGTTCCAGAGTACAATTTCACAACATAGTTCCTGGGCACAGTTCCAAGAGAAATCTGGGGGAACAGGTGACCTCTGAGTTCTATCACACTCTTAAAACTAAAGTTAAGAATCAGTTCCATGAGTTACAGGTGTAGAATTTCCACTGTAGATGTGTCATCTTGGACTGGGCATCTCTCAGATATCTTTTCTCTGTGTGTGACCAGTTGTGGAACTCTGCAATAGCCTCCATCTGTTGAAAAAAGAAACATCTTTGATGAGTGCTGTGCAGTACACTTGTCTGTAAATATAAGGATCCAGTGCTAGAGAGATAACTCAGCAGTTAAAAGCACTGATTGCTCTTACAGATGATCTGGGTTCAATTACCAGAACCCACATGGTGCCTAATAACTGTACATAACTCCAGTTCCAGGGACTCTGATGTCCTCTTCTGACTTCTGCAGGACTAAACGACATGGGCACACTTACATACATGCCAACAATCCACTCATACACATAAAATAAAAAAATAAATAAAATGATTCATATTTAACATACAGTAAGAAAGACATGACAGAGAAACTACTAACACATCTCTCAACTCTCAACAGTGAAGCTTCCTCATACAGTAGAGTGTGATGTACACAGAAGGCCAAAGCTGGCTAAACTTTAGAGAATAAGAGACCACAGAGTGCTTCTACCTGGATAAGATTCCTATTCAGGGACCTTTGCAGAAGAGGGGGCAGAAAGATCTTAAGTGTCAGGGTTGGTGCATGAACATAAGGAAACGGACTTTTGGGCCTCTGGGAAGTGGCTCATGAACTTGCAACAATATTGGCAGCATGCTCAAGATCCATGCCCACCGCAAAGGACAGGGGAATAGGCACCAGGACCTAACCTTACCCAAGTAACTATTGCCAAATAATTATTACTTGATGAGGAACAGTAGATCTTCTTTAAGAGAGTGACTCCAAATATGCTGACTAGACTTCAGTGGACGAACTTGCACCAAGGGACATCAGAGTACAAATGCTTGTCCAGATAAGACTTAACATGAGTGACAGAATACCTGAAATCTGGTGGGGGTGCAGGTGGCAAGAAACGGCGGAGAAAGGTATAAGTTTGATTAAGATCTATTACATGAAATGCACAGAAACTCAAAAATTTGGGAATAAAAGAATCAGGTGACCTTCAGATATAGTTTATTGAAATGTGGCATATGAGTTTTCCTTACGGGTAGGAGAGGCTCCTGGGAACTCCAGTTCTGAGGCTGGAGAAGTCCCTAAGAAAAGGAAAATATGGGATGATTTACTCATACATGTAAGTTATAGGAAAATAATTTCAAGATTTTCCTTGATAGCTCACTTAATGATAGGTCCCAGGAAAAGTACCGAGAAATAAGAATTTTCAGATATTCTTAGTTATACACAAGGTAAATTCTATAAGCATGAGACTTTCTTGTTAACTTGTGCCAGTGAACTTTAATAACTCTTTATTCATGCTTTGCTTTTATTTACCTTACTAGGCCAGAATTGCAAGGAACTGTGCTGAAACATTCATTTTCATTTGTATTGTTCTGCTCTCACTATGGGGATATCTTTATCTCTTGAGTGTTATGTACATTCACAGCAATTAATGAATTTACTTAAGGGAATTGGAACTAAAGCATCATCAAAGTAAAGCAACTCTATGAACCTTAAAATGTTATTCGGAAGTATGTTGGCTGGAGAGATGGTTCAGTGTTTAAGAGAACTGGCATCTCTTGCAGTAGGCTCAGGTTTGATTTTCAGGATTCAATAGTGGCTAACAACCATCCATAACTCCAGTTCCAGGGATTCTGACAGCCTCTTCTGATTTCCTTCTGCATTGCATGACAGGTGCACTTAGATACATGTAGCTAATACACATAAAAAAATATGATTTAAAAAGTTGTTCATAACTATATCCCTAGTATTTAAATAATTAATTAAATATTTTAAATTTTATTGAAAATTTCATGTATGAGTACTGTAGTTACAACATTTCCATGCCAACTCCCTTTCAAATTCGTTGACCTATTCTTTTTAAATTATAGTTGCTAATTCCTAATTACATTGCTTAATTAATATCGCTGACTACTATATACATATATACATATATATATGTATTTATACTCATATATACTACTTATTGTGTTCATTTAGTGGTGCTTGTTTGTACGTGTTTTTTGGGTTGACCACTTGGAATTGGATGACCTATTATGGTCTTCTCCCTAGATAACCTGATATTCATTCTCTGTAGTCATTGATTGCCTGTTGCTCTTCATCAAGGGATGAGATACTGTGAAATTTTCCCCATTATTCTGGAATGCAAACTGGTGTTTTCATTATGCAGGTTTGGTTTAGGCAATAGTATTTTGAATATTCATGAGTGTAACTTCGCTGTCAAGTGTAGAAGAAACTCGCATAGCTGTTCTTCAATATTTAGCTGTGTCTGGTTTCTCCTTTCATTCCAGACTATTATTTAGGTCTTTTATTACATCCTAACAGATACCCAAGGCAGTGGTTTTGTTCTTTCTTTTTGTTTCTTAATTTCTTTTTCTTATTTTCTCTTTGATTTTTTGTTTCATTTTTATTTCCAAGATTTATTTTTATTTATATGTAGGTTTGTGTCCATGTGAGTGTCTGCCATATTTGTGTGAATGTCCACAGACGCCAGAGGAGGGCATCAGATCCCTGCACCTGGCTGTGAGCCGCATGGTGTTGGTACTAGGAATTGAGCTCAGATCCTCTGAAATGAGAAGAAGCACCCTTCACTGCAGAGCCTTCAATCTATTCAGCCCCTCTATTTCTTGCAGATTGCTGATTTCTATTATTCTATGTTTCCATTCACTGATGCGTATGTTCCTTCTTTCCTAATAGTAGTTAAACCTTTCATTTAAGTTTTTAAATTTTGATTATTCTATGCTTTAATTGTAAAATTTAATTTTTTCTTGTTTAGTCACTGTATTTATTGGGTGGGAATAAGTATATTTTAATGACTGCTTTAAATCCTCTGTCAGAGAATTCAAATACTTCTAACAGGCCCAGTATCTTTCAATGGCTTTTCCTCTGAACAGTTTGATATATTCTGTCTCTCCTTATTATGATTAAACATAGTCATTTATATTTTCTATTTTCCCTCTCTCGTGTGTGTGTGTGTGTGTGTGTGTGTGTATGTATGTGCGTGCACGGGAGAGAGAGAGAGAGAGAGAGAGAGAGAGAGAGAGAGAGAGAGAGAGAGAATCTATTTAATCCTCACAAGTGGGGATCAAGTCTAAATTTCCTACTCTGCCTGATTTATATCTGATCAGGACTGAGGCCATTGTTTGTCCCTGAGCTGAGATGACTTTATTAACTCTACTCTAAATGTCCATAACACCACTTACATGAGGACCATGCACTACCTTATTTGAGATCCTCCTGATATTACAGAGGAGAAACGTTACCGAAAATCCCTGTCTTTCTAATTGTCCAATTCTGACTACAAAGTGAGAGTGGAGAATGGAAGTAACAAACCTACAGGAAGTGTTCATTGATACCATGGAAAAGATGTTATTTTCCTCCAGAGAGTGCATAAAGTCAATCTATCGTAAGATTTGGTAAAATACCCTCGCAGTTATTTTTCAGACTTTGTCTGGATGAGAGTTCTAATTTTATAAATATTTTCTTACTTTCTAAGCTGATAGTTTTGTGAAGATGAATCAATTCTTTGGCTGGAGAGATAACTCTTTCATTGGGGTTTTTAATTGTTAAAAACTTTTCTATCATTAATATTTAGGTTATAGCTTTCTGCATACATAGACTGCATGAAGTGGAAAGAAACCCAGGCAATCTCCATGAACACTGGCAAGAAGCTTGGGAAATCTGGTTTGCCAGTTGTGGTCATCTAGTCTTCATCTTCTCTCCACATTCCACATCATGCAGGTTGATTTTATAAGTTCTGTCCAGACAGTTTAGTTGTCTTTTCAAGGCAGATAGGTGAAGCCACCTTTACATGCATCGATAAGTTCTCATTTTAAATGTTGTTAAGTAATTTTGTATGAATGCCTGCATTTGGTCAGGTGAAGGTCTTCTGATCTATGCTGATCTTCACAGCACTCTCATTACACTTCTGAGTTTTGCTCTTAATTTTCCAAGGGTGGGAAGGTAGGTCAACATTTCACTGAAAGAAGTGCAGCAAGGGGATATCTTAAGTAACTGGGACAATAGCTCTCAACTGCCTGTTCAAAATTTCAAAATCAGTTCTCTGAAACTTTCAAATATCTAGCTATTCATATTTATATATACTTTGAATCCCAAAACTCATAAAATGTATTTTATTTTGTTGATTTGCAATTGTATACTACTGAGAAATGCCAGTTGACTAACAGAGCTATACTATTTAAAAGAAAATGTTAGCGTTTATATCGAATAACAAATGTTGGGTAAATAATCATCAGCTTTCTGTCAAGTGTCTCCCATGTTTTAGAACTTGGAATAAAATTTATACTTCAAACATATAGAATAAAAATATATATTAATAAGGAATGATACAAGATGAATACTTGCAATCTAGTATCTAAAAACCATTTAAAATATTTACATTTTATGTAATAGAAGTATATATATGACTATATGTGGAAATAAAAGTATGCAATAAAATATGTTTTGAATGTATGTGCTTGGAATGGGAACAAATATGTTATTATTGTATATCAGTTTCTGATTACCATCTTGACTTGACAAAGTTCCATTATGTCTTGTTGAGGTTTTTCTCTTGTGATAATTTCTGAGAGATGTTGGAAACATACATGTTCTTAAGCAGGTATTGCATGTAATTAAACCATGTCATGTTCTCCCTTGAAAACTTGTACAGTAGATCTCATTTTACCAAGCTGAGACCTGTTTTTGATTTTTGTTGTGTTGGTTTTGGTTTCTTTAAAGGGACTTCATTCTTTGGACACAAAAAAACATATCTAAAATACATATTTAAGAAGAAATATGGTTTGGTGTGAATTTTTTCTAATTAGATGACGATGTAATAGAAATTAAAGGAGGAATTTTATGAAATTAAAAATTTAAGGTTCATTATGTAATCCTCTACAGAACTGACATTAAATGTGGGAAAGGGAGGGGATCAAACTTCCAGAAATTATTACTGCATTGCTCGGGCTGTATTGTCACTTTCAAACATATTTTGATATAGTAAACTGAAAGCAGTTTTGAAATGGATGATTGACAGTTTGCCACATTTTAAGAATGAACAGAGAGAAAATGATAAAACATGGAAACTGAATTGTGCTTCTAAATAACAAAGCTCATATGCTTTCCAGTTTGAATGAATAATTTACATTAAAGCATTACTGTTTGCAGTTGGAAATACTGAATATATACCAGACTAGAAACTATCTGTAAGACATACAGAATATGACAATCTGATGCTAAATTGTAGGTTAAATTTTTGTACAAAATATCTTAATCAGGACTTACACTGAAAAATATTGATTCACTTATGCGATGTTGAAATATTTAATCCAACAAAACATTATTTTTAAAGCATTAAATCAGAAAAATGAATGCCACTAATAATCAAAATGTCATAAACAAGTTAAATTACCAATGTTTTTGGAGGCATGAAAATTTCTTTTGGGAAGAGTATTATGTAGGAATCTAAAGAATCTGTGAGAGTTAGATTTTGGAGTCTATGGGTTAAATATCTAATCCTATTAAGAAAAAATTGGGAAAAACCATTAAGTGACCTTTTTAGTTACTTCTTTTACCCTAAGAATGACAGGCCCTAGTTGTCTTAAGTCCTACACAAAGGACTCCAGAAACCTTTCCTATGGTGAAATGTAACGTTTTCATTAAACACAAATGCCACAAGTAATATTCTGGCTACAATGTGAAGCCAGCTCTGACTAATTTCTGTGGGTTGTTGTATTTTCTGTACCAACTGTTCTTCCAGATGACTAGATTTAAAATAATGGCAAATGTTGAAGCTTTCATTATTCTTTATTCATCATAATTTATATGCACTTTACTTCTTTAGTGATCTGCTGTTCTATCTGAATGTTTCCTCTTCGTCTTGCCTTACTCATGTCCTAATCATATTTCTAAATATCAAGGATGCTGACTATCTACACATTCTTCACCTTCTAACCTCAAGTATATAATACAGTCAGCACAGTAGAGGACAAATCGTAGGAACTTTGTCTCTCCGTGTTTTATGTGACTGAATCTGACAATGAAGTTTTTAAGTACTAATAACCATGGTTCAAGACCCTCCAGAAAGTAGAGTTTGACTTCTATTTCTGTTTTTTTGCACTCAGATATGTTTCTCAGATAGTGTTTTCATTTTTAAAAGCTCAATTTTGATTTCCACACGAAGAAGATATAAAAGAAGATAAAAGATGATAATATTCCCACCCACAAATATGCCATTTTGAATGACGATTATAGTCAGCTATGAAAACTGAATAAAAGAAGATGTAAAAACCTCTCTACGTGTCCACTTGAAGTGGAGTACACATTCTCTTCATGCATTTCATTCTTTCATTTCAGGAAAGGAAGAAGACAATTATCCCTTGAGATAAAAGCAATAATGAAATTGTTCCTAATGTAATAGTATCCTACAAAGTAACAGTATTTTCCAGTGGTGTCACTGTGCATTAATCTTCTCACAACGTAGCTTGAATTCCCAGGGCCGTTTTCTTTATGTTATCACTTTATATCATACTTAGAAAGTATATGAACATTCTGGGCTTATCCGGCTTGGGGATCTTCTTTTATATGTATACCCTGAAACACATAAAATTAAATTATTGTCAGGATATTGTACTTTTCCTCAGTTTGGGTTTTTCTTTTTATTTTACTTCATAGGTTTCATCCACAAAAGCTACATGAAGAGAAATATTTTGCCTCCCATCACACATTAGAAACATATCTTAACCTCCAATGTCATGTTATCTCAATTTGATTCTCTGCTTATATTCACTAATGTGAAGGACCATGGCTTGTATTATCTTAGAGGCAATATTATGCAGCATTAGAAAGTTTTGTTGTGAGACTGCCAGCTTTTAAACTTCTACTACCACTTACTGTGTGACCTTGATAAATTAATGATCTCTCTTGCTTTAGGTTATTTTCTAAAATATGAAAATAAATATATTTCCTCATGATACTATGGTAAAAATTAAATGGCTCACATAAATCATGACAAGCAAAGCATACACATTACTCAACAAGTATCAGCTTTAAATTGCATTATAAATGTACCCAAACTAACAACTAATTCATTAAGCCCAGTAGTGAATTTAAATTTATTCAAAATAGTTCTCAGAATATACTGGTCTGAATTCAACTTTATACTTAAGAAATTTGTGTATTTATTTATTTAGATCTCACATTTCATTGCATTTCTTTCAAGGGACCCTGATTAAAGTCAAATATATGGCAAATTCCATTCTAAACCTTTTTTTTGCAAACCAAAATCATGAGGGCTTAATTTCAATCTACAGAAAAGTACATTCAGTGAGCATACTGAACAACATAAATGATAACACAGTACCTCGTAGTGAGAAGAAATCTTATTTTTTCAATGCAGCAGAAGTCTGGAAATGTGTTGTCTCTTTTAAGAAGTGAAGAAAATTTTAAATGCAAATGGATCTCTTATTTTCTATCGAAATTCAATAAATAATTCAAAAAAACTTGTGCTTTCAAAGATAACATAGAATGATTTATGCTTCATTTAATGGATAACATCTGTGTTTTCCAGAAGCAAATATTTTCTCTTGAATAGATTATAAAATAAGCTAAAATCTTGCCCCATTCTCTATATCTAATTATTAATGATATCTGTAATTTAAAACACACACTTTAATATAAAGCATCTACGAAATACCGTCACATTATATTGAACCTTCTAAGTTGATCTTCTCAAGCCACCTCATCTCATTTGTAACCATCTTCTTGTGATTTAAAGTATGAAAAATGTAGATCACTGTAGAAAAAGAGAATGAAATATCATGTCTATTAACTGCTTGTTAAAGTGGGCTTCTTTTCTTCTATATGTCAGTGGAATTGCATAATGATTTGGTTAGGCCTTCTCACATTTTATACTTTCTACTGGCATGACCAAAAGATTTTTAAATACAGGAACATACATACTATGTATTTATAAAATCAAATATATTGACATTTGTACATTAAACTATAAAAAGTTCAATACTGCCATTTATATGATAATGTATAATAATTTTAGAAGACTTATCAAATCTTAGAGGAGCTGTGCAAACTAGGTTCTCATTTATGAATGATTTAAATAAAATATAAATATAATCTAGATTTATTTCTGTCAAAGGTTGCTTCTAATGATAAAGCTCTTAAAGATTGGTGAAAAGTAACC
Source organism: Eospalax fontanierii (assembly GCA_035773235.1). Taxonomy (NCBI): domain Eukaryota; kingdom Metazoa; phylum Chordata; class Mammalia; order Rodentia; family Spalacidae; genus Eospalax; species Eospalax fontanierii. Next base: position 38,029,560 of record CM069527.1, read on the forward strand.
TTTTGTTTGGAGCATTTTGTTTGTTTATTTATGTACTTGTTTGTTTTAAGGTAGAGTTTTATATAGCCCAGATTTGCTGGGGATTCCTGATATAACCAAGAATGAATTTACACTCCTGATCTTTATGTTTCTACCTCCCAAATTTTGGAATCACAAGACATAACACTTTTTGGAAGGGTAGTCATTTTAGAAAATATCTCTGCAGTATATGATTTTCATTCAATCACATTATTTTGCTTAAAACAACCTATCTCAGCATTTATGTGGAATTTACCAGTTATTTACACACACTGTAGAACACTACACAGATTTTATTTCTTCATTTGTTTATGATAAGGTCAATCTGTAAATAAGCTTCGAATTTGCTATGCAGACAATACTGGCATAGAAGTAGATCTTTTAATGGTCTGGACATTGCTACATAAACCAGGGTGGTAAAAACTTGCTCTGTAGACCACCTTCTTCTCACTGGTTCCCATGTGCTGGTTCTAACACACCGGGCCTCACTGTAAGGAGTCTAAATTCTAGAATGTCATACATGCTTCAGAAATCTTCTACTAGCCTCCTATTTTAATAGCTTACTATTCAAGACCATTTCTTCATGACATTCGGGACCTGGTTTCAGTCACTAAAGACCTTTTGAGAACTATGAGATCTGAAATTACTAAAGTTACCTTTGCCTTACCTTTGTTATTTATGTGATGGAAATAATCCATGAAACTGTGACATTAAAACAGAGCTCTTGGTTTGAGAGTAGTGAAGACAATTTATTCTGAATCAAATATGAGAGACCATGGTTTAGGACTTAGATTTGTGTTGTCCTGAATGACATGTTCCACACCAAAGTAGTTCTATGAACTATTATCTGAGGAATAGCCCATTCTGATGGTTCCACTTCTAAAAGTCCCTTACATGGTGAGTAGTGTCTCCTTATAAAAGACAACCAACCAGATAGTAATTTGTCTATTTTTACTGAATGCCAAGTAATTATTTTAAAAGTAGGTAATCCATGTTTTACAAAAGGAGTAGGTCTTAGAGTTGAAAAAACTACTGTGACTATCTTGGCTAAGGAAGTCAAAAGCTTTAAATAATTTGTCAATTGAGGTTTTCTTTTTTTCTACAGTGCTGTCATTTGTTCCTTTACATATATACCCAGAAGATCCTGAAGGATGTAGAAACACTGGCAAGCCTGTACAGTAAGCAAGATTTAGCAAATTTATTTCAATATTCATTGGATAAAATGAATTCCACAATTGTTGTTTAATTTAAATAGAAGCCCAAATAGGGACTGCTAAGGCTGTGATTTTTTTCTGACAGAGGAGGGAATTAACCTAAAACAATATAGCACTAAGGCATTTTTATGTCTCTGAGATTGTGGATGAAATCTGGTCACCCTGCTTCAAAAGTTCCATTTAATGAAGTGATCCAATCTATATTCTCTAAGCCATTGTAAACTCTATCGTTGTAAATAAAAAATTAGGTTTTGGTTCAGGCCAGTGCATTGGATTTTGAGGAACTTTTAATATCCTTTACTTATAGCAAGCTTAATCTTTTTGTAAATATATATTCATACATATTTGTTTTATCTTTCATAAATCAGATAATATACTTTAGCCTTCTAGTTTTGTCTTCCATTTGTTTATTTCCATTTTGCACCAATTTTTTCCTTTTAGGACAAAACTTTATTTTATCAGAAAAGATTCTTTTTGTCACCCAAAGCAGTTTTTCAATTTAATTTTTATTAATTTTTATTTTATTACATTAATTTATTAAATTTCTCTACTAAATATATTTCTGCAATTGTAGTTTGTATATCTATTTTCAGACTTGATAAGCTTCTTATTTCTTCTTTATAAAAATTATTTTCCTAAAGGTTATCCTTTTAAATTTTATTGCTTAAGTTAATATATAAAGTAATGGGCTCATTTTGGAATTTTCATACTTTTGGGTCACTATAGCTTGTTCTCATTTGTGTGAACCCTGCCTCATCTTCTGTACTTCTTCCTTCTTCTGGCTGTCCTCCCTCTACTACACAGCACCATGTATTCCATTACCTTCTCAACTCCCACCCTTCTTTAAGGGTGTCCCCATTCTAATTTCATGACCTACAGAAGCATACACACATATACATGTAATTATTTAATGTGTGTGAATGCTTTGCCTGAATGTATGTAAGTGCACCAGTGATGTCCATGCCAGTGGAAGCCAGAAAATGGTGTTGGAGTCCCTGAAACTGAAAGTTGTTGGCTGCCATTTGGTTCCGGAACCCAAACCCAGGTCCTCCGGAAGAACTGCCGTTGCTCTTTCCCACTGAGATATCTATGCAACCAAACAAACACATATTTTTAAATTCAAGTTCTGAGTATAAAAGTAAACAAACTGTTGTTCACTCTGAATCTGGCTTATTTTGTAAATATAACGAATTCCAGTTCCATTCATTTTCTTGAAAATGAATAGTTCAATTTTTCTTTATAATTGCATAAAATTCCAATATGTCTATATACCACATATTCATTATCCATTCCTCAGTTTCTGGATACTCATCTTAGTTCGACAACTGCGTTGCTCGGAATAACTGCCAGCAAATATCATTCGTAGGTAACTGTGTTTCATGTTCATTTAGTGTTCTCTCTATGTATACATCCCTGTATCTATCTATCTATCTATCTATCTATCTATCTATCAGTATCTATCTAACATATCTATCAGTCTTCTATGTATCATCTATGTATCTATCATCTATCTGTATTTATGAATCATCTACATATCTATGTATCTATTTATTTATCTATCTATCCAGCTATCTATCAATCCAAGAGTGATATACCTGGATACTATGGTAGTTATGTTTTAACCTTTTGGGGAACTTTTTTACTGATTACCATAGTGGCTGCAGATATTCCCATCATTACTGAAGAAGAAGATTTATTTCACTATATATTTGCCAGCATCTGTTGTCACGTTTTCTTGATTATAACTTCTCTGAATAGGATGAGATAGAATCTCAAAGTAGTTTTTTTTATTTATTCATTTTTACATTTTTGAGACAGGAACTTCTTGTAGTTCCTGGTAGCCTGGAAGACCCAACATAGGCAAGACTGGACTTGAACTCATAGAGATTCATCTGCCTCTGCCTCCCAAGTGCTGGGATTAAAGGACTGAGCCACCATGCCCTGTTCAAAGTAGTTATTTTAAAGATTTTAGTTATTAATTATTACATGTGTCCTGGTATCAGAATTCCTTTCCTTATAATTGAGTATCCCTTAAAGCAGTTTTATTTTGCATTTCTCTGATGAATAAGGGTATGAATATTTTTCAATTACTTTTTACACAGCTGTGCTTCTTATTTTGGGACTATATATGCCATTCATTAGCCCATTTATTGACTGGATAATTTTAGATTCACTTTTTATAATTTTTAAAATAATTTCATACCTGCATATAGTATTTCATCATTCATTGTCCCTTTCATTTCTTGACCTCTTTTTTGATCATTATTGTTACTTTTTCATACATGCATTAAAATTTTCATTGAATTTTAGTGGTTTTCATACAAAATAATTTAGGTGTCCTCCATCATCTGCAACTCCCTCCCACTGCACCCTGCTTAATTCAAAGTACTCCACTATATATAAAGTCTAATGTGTCCTCACATGTCCCTCAGCATGGGTCCATCCACGGAAGCCTAATCAACCTACCAAGTGTCCCATCCCTATAAGACACTGTCTTTTCCCCTCCCACCAGCCAACAGGAAGCCAAGATTCCTTAGGCTGTGCTGGGATTTCTTAGCCACATCCCTATGTCTATGCTGGGATATTTTTCTGGTTTAGCTTGCATGGGCTATGTGTATGCTGTCATCATTACTGTGAGTTCATGGCTATTATCAGCTGTGTGGCAGAATCTGTTTTCTTGTGGTCATGTCCTCCCTATGGTTCTGACAGTTCTTCTACCTCCCATTCCACAATGATCCCTGAGCCTTGGGAGGCAGATTTTGAAATAAGTATTTGATTGACGGATGAACACACTGTAATCGCTTGTTCTTTTCACATTGGTCAGTTATGGGTTTCTGTGTTAAACACCATTTGCTGCATAAGGAAACAACCCAGTGAAAGTTTAAAGGTTTATACATCTTATGTATAGAACTTGCATTGAAAATGTGTCACTTAGGGATCAGAGTCTCTCCAAAAATTATTCCCTAAGTTTGACCAGTTGTGAAACTTCGAAATAGACACCATCTGTTGCAAAAAGAGCTTCTTTGATGATTGGTGAGAGGTATACTTGTCTGTAAATATAAGGATGCGTATTTAAATACAGTAAGAAATTACTTTGTTCTAGGGATGTGGCAAAACAGGTTTTCCTCTGGGATCTAGAACCTCTCCAGTCATGTGCATTTGGCTAAGTATACAGTAGCAGACATGAGTTTCCTGCCATTGCACTGGCAGTAATTCCAATTAGAAACTATTGATTACCCACAAGATAAAAGTGCCACTGCTGTACTAATAGCTATAGTTTACTGCACCAACCACTGTTGCTTACTAGTCTTTACAGCTGGGAAATAACATTGATTGATCTTCTCCCTTGACAGCTTGTCTAGTCTCCTCTGGTAACCTGAGAGATAGTTTTTGGAGAGGACACTTCCATGTCAGTTACAGCTTAACTACTCAAAGAGCTGTATCTGAAGTAAGGCCTGTCTTCAGAAATAGAGTCTTACCTTTAAATTTTGGGCATCAATCAAGAGCTGTGAAAATATCTTGTACTATTTTGGTAGTGTACTGGACTACCCTAGCTACTAACTCAAAGGAATTTTCTCCTGCCTGGCATTGTGGTATATTGTTATATACCCTTCAGCTGTACATATGTATTCATATATTATATGTGAATTTTTCAGCTGTACATATGTATTCATATATTATATGTGAATTTTTCAGTAGACATCTGAACTAATGTATTTCTCTCTAGGTTTTCACTTTCTTAGTATTTTTATCTCAACTCTCACTCTCCTTGTATAACCCTTCCTACTCCCTCCCTAGTTAAAGGACCCCGTTTCACCCATTTTCCCCTTGGTGTTTCCCATATTCCTGGCTTCTTCAGTTTTTTTAGGATATACACATGTATGCATTTAAACTAAGATATACAAATAGAAGACAAAAGATTTCACTTGTTTTTCTGAGACTGTGTTGCTTCACTTAGTATAACCATTTCTAGTTTCAGTCATTTACCTGTGAATTTCTTGATTTGTTTTTCTTTACCATTTTGCATAGTGCTTCATTTTGTAAATGGACCACGTTTTCATTATCCATTCTTCAGCTGAAGAACATTATGTTCTTTCCATTTTTTAGCTAAGGTGAAAAGAGCAGCAACAAACTTGGCTGTGCAGGTACCACTGTAGTATGATGAGTCCTCTGGGGCAATTCCCAGGAGTGATGTGAATGAAACATATAGATTTGTTTTTAGATTTTTTTTTTTAGTTCTACATAATGATTTCCACAGTGGTAGCATGAGTATATAATTCCACCATCAGTGACTATGTGTTCTGCTTTCCCTACACCAATACCAAAATTAAGTGTCATTTGTTTTCTTGATCGTAGCCATTCTAACTTCGGTTAGGTGAAATCATGAAGTGGGTTGATTTGCATTTCCCCATTTACTAAGGATGTTGAACATTTTAAAGATGTTTTTTATCCATTGTTATTTCTTCTTTTGTGATCTCTCAGTTCAAGCCCGTAGGCCACTTTTATTGTGAATTTTTGTTTTCATGTTTCCTTGTTTTTGAGATCTTTGTATAATCTGTCAGATGTATAGCTGGTGATGATTTTCTTTAATTCTGTGGGCTTCCTATTCATTTGATTGGTTATCTCCTTTGTTGTACAGAAGCCTTTTAGTTTAATGAGGTTTTGAAATGGCAAGGATGACTCCATTATATTCCACCTAACTTTTGCTTTACCCTTTGTGTGTTCCTAACCACCTACCTTCCTGCTCAACCCTGCTAACCTCAGTCAACCAGAACTAGTCTTATGGAAAACGCTCCTGTAGTTTCATGGTGTGTACTGTTTCTATCACACTGGGTTCCAAGCAGCTGGGTAGGACATCCTCCCACTCAGCTATACCTACCGTTCCATGGAGTCCATTGTTTTTGGATTCTGCTTCAAGTTTGGCAGCACTGGACACTGGACCAAAGCCTGCCCCTCTCCACAACTACTGCTGAGACACTGATCCTCCTGTGGACTTGGAGAACACTAGAAGGTTAACTCTTTCCCTGTCTAGTCAAGCTAGGCAGCTCCTTCCCCTGAGCATCCACAGGAATCACTAGGTGACTTACTGGCCTGGCAGTTGATGACTGAAGGCTCCCTGAGACCTTGGTCCCTGACAACTCGATCCATATCATGATGGAGGAGACCAAGGTCAGAGTATGGGGAGCTGGTAGGTTGATCTCTTTCATCATTGTCACTGGGGCTACATTGTTGTTACTTCCAATCTATGCTTGCAAAACCTTCCCTTCATGGGTCCCTACGGTGGGCGTACATGCCATCTTCACTCTCCCCACATTTCTACACCTCTCCAGTGCATGCTTTGGAATGTTCCCATTTCCCGCTCCTTCTTTAGATACTTACCTGCCCAGGCCCTCCTTTGGGTTGGAACCTCATGCAAAAACTCTCCCACTCACACACCATTTTCATTCTCACCCACTGTTATTAAAATTTCTCTCTGGGAGAGGCAGACCAACTTAAGCTGCCTCTCTCTCCCTGCCTTGCAACCCAAAAAAGTCTCCCCAGGCCTTGCAACAAACACACAAATTTCTCCACTCACAGTTAAATAGATTCTAGCTAGTTTACTTGGGCTTTACTAACAGAGCAATGGGTAAGGGGTTACTTTCAGAACGCAGGCGCCCACCCTTCCCTCCGCAAATTACATTAGTAAATCCATGTGGCTGGGATCTTGCAACTTCTCAGTGAACAGATCCAAATGGCCCATGGGGGAGGGGAGAAAAGGGCCGGTCACCCAAAATTCAATTCTTCCTATTCTTTCTTGAGTTCATGCTTCATAAGAATAAAGGAATGTATGGGCTTAAAGCTCTGAGTGATCATGCCTTGTATGTCCTCATAGCTGAATCAATTAAATTCCTTCCAAATAAGGAATGAAACAATTTTTAATCAGAGATTCCTTATGATTATATTAATGCCTTTAGGCATTCTCCCTGTTTTATGATCAAAGACTCACAGAATTCATACACTAAAAGGGGCAAAGTTGCCATAAGCATGAGAGGAGACAGAAAATATGAAGTACTAAACAGGGGAGAAAAAGCAAGAGAAAATATTGAATAATAGCAAGCAAAATTCTGACAACCATGCATTAAAATGCTCCATAACATATACTAGGATATCCAACAAACAGCTCAAAATAAAACAAAACAGGGTTAGTTAATCCAAAAAGGAGGCCCAGGCTCCATGAAAATCTTACTATCATACATGTGAAAAGGCAATAAGAGAGACTGGACATAAAGGGCTATGCTGGCACTTGATCCCACTTCAAGTTTCTCTTCTTTGGAAAATGGATCATTTATGGAGTTCTGTGTGATAAAGCGATAACAGAGACTGGGCATAACCTGCCGGTGCTGGCCCTTGGTACCACTCCAGGTTACTCTTCTTTGGAAAATTATCATCTTTGGAGTTCCATGTGGTAAAGCACAGTTCTTGTTTTGAAAGTAAAAGAAGTAATGTATTGTGACCAGGTATGAGTGACCATGACCTGGAAACATGGATGCAGATAGAATCAAATGACATCCCATTGTGCACGTGGTCATATGAACTGTTATTATCATGGAACAAAAGGGGAGTATAAATTGACACATAGCACAGATATTTTGGTGGAACAGCAAGGAGATTATTTCAGCAAACTTGAGAAGTCATAGTTACAGTTCTTAGGTGATATCTTTAAGGTTCTTAGCTTTTGAGTTAGTGAACGCTTAGTGGTCTGATGATAATTCCTGAATTCCAACAGTTTTCCTAATAAAAATTGTTAAATCAGATAGAAAGGTTGGTGATAAGTGGCAATTAAGGAAACTCATTATAGCCCAAGATAATTTTGGTTCTATATCTGTAACACACAAACTTTCCATAATCACTAAGTTCTAATCAGCCTGCAGAATCTCCAGCACAGATGTTGCTTATTCGGGGAGCTTCAGTTCACATACCTTAGTATATCTTTTGCAGGTGTTTATGAGGATTAAATGATGCAGTATATTTCAAATGCCTGGAATACTAGCTAGTATATTTACATTTCTTTTTGTATTATTAATGGGCTTTCCTTATTTTTATTAAGGTATTTACAGATGATTTTCTTTAAGGAAATGCCAAGTTTGAGATTTCTAATTCACTGAGTGTCAGTGTATGCTGTGATGTGGAAAAGGAAGTAATAACATCCATGCACAAGATTCATGTTTCTGTAGCAAGGCATAATATTGAGCACATGTCCTTTTGTGGACTCCTCCATAGTAAAAAAGACTGACCAGGAAGGATCTACTCTCTTACATTGTTTTCAGTAAGGGTTGAATAGAACAGCAGAATCAAAGAGCTGAGCACAATTCACTTTTCCTTACTTCCTCTCCCATCGTTTAACAATTACATTTTCCTCAGGTAGGTGGAAGAAAATACTATATTTATTTAATTTTGCCTATAAACAAGACAGACATAGATAAGACTATGTAAGCTACCTATTTTTTATATTTTATTATTTTTATTTTATGTGTATGAGTGTATTACCAGTATGTGTGTAAGTGTACCTGTGTTGTGTACCTGTGCAATACCAGTGGAGGTCAGAAGAAGGCACTGAGTGCCCTAGTACTTGTTTTAATGATGATTAACAGTTGTCATGTGAGTGCCAGGAAAATAGCCTGGGTCCTCTGCAAGAGCAACTTGTGCTCTTAATGGCTGAGACATCTCTCCAGCCCCCATAAGCTATCTAGTAGTGTTATTTTTAAATACATATAATTTTTATGATTCAAATCATTGCATAGAGAAAATGAGAGTAATCAAGTTCTAAGAGTCTTATGACTTTCTTAGAAACATTTTTTTAGAGATGAAAGATAATATTAGTCTTCCTAAATCATTGGATATTCCCACAAAAATACCCAGATCAATCAAAATAGTAAAGAATTTAGATTGGGTGTGTTAAACTCTGTTTTTAATTGACAGTAATCATGCATACTTATTGAATAAATGTGATCTAAGATGTGTGTTATTTTCTAACTGTGATCACCATGTAGTGAACTGAGCAAACAAACCTTCCTCATCTTATACCTTATGCATTCTGATAAACCTATTACTATTCTCTATATCCATATTCCAAGAAGGAACCCACATTTGTACTCTATTTCTGGAATGTATTTTATATCAGTCTAACTATGTGTTTGCCTACCCTTCTACCTACTACCTATCATCCTTCTATCTACCAAGCATCTATCTACTACCCATCATCTTTTCATGTAATCTATTTGACATATAAGTGGATTGGTTCACACAGTATTTGCCTTTTCTTGTGCTTGGATTATTTCACTTAGCATAACATTCTGTAGCTATTTTTTTTTATAGATGACAAAATTTCATTCTTTATTTGCTGTTTCCTTGACATCCAAAATGGAGAAGATTCCAAGACAGAACCTTGAGTACCATAATCAGAAGATCCTCAAGTATCTTGTATAAAATGACATAGTATATACATAAAACTTTAGAGCATCCTCATATATGCTATAAACCAGATCTACATTATTTATAATACCTACTATGATGCAAATACTACATAGTTGTTGTGTTGATCAGGAAATAATCACAGTATGTCTGTGCATATGTTGATTTATAATTCATTTCATGATGTGAAACCTATATTTTCTTAATTTATTTATCTGTGGATAGAAACAGATTTCTAATGTAGTAGGTCTATTGTACAATGCTGAACTGAATGTGAGAGTTTAGATACTCTTTGATGTACTAATTTCACTTATTTTGAATGAACAATCACTTAATGGAGAAGACGCTTTCAAAAAAGCAAGGCTGAAGAATTAAATAATTATATGTATGTAAATCTTTTATATAGACATACTAGGAAACTGGTGATGCCATAGGATGATATAATCTTATTGGACTCCTCTCATATATAAAGTTAGTCATTGACAGAATGTTGCTTTAGAGCATATGGCTCTTTGTCCAGAAAGATTACTGGATCATCTAGTAATTCTACTTTTAGTGTTTTGCAGGTGCCTCCATGTTGGCTGGCATTGTCGGTTCCCTCAGGGGAGGGGGCAAGGAGGCACGGAGTCAACGACACAGACCCCGGGAGAAAGTGGAATCAACAATCTCCTTTAATCTTAGAAGGGAACAGGATTTATGCTTTTGCCAGGCTTAGGGAAGGTCTTTATCTAGTCATCTGATGTGCTTCATTCTGGTAGGTCCTGATGATCTGACATTCATCACTCCCATTGGTCCTGGATGCTGCTAGGGCCTGAGAACTGACCCAGGTTAGGTCCCAGGAAGTGTTCACTGCACATGCATGTTCAATACCGGTTCTAGCCATTTTGGGACAGCAGGCTGGGAGCTTGCCTGGCTTGGCCTGAATCATCCTGCATATCCACCCTTTTTAATTTTTTTACTTTTTATTTTTGGACAAGTTTTAGTGGGTTGCTCCACCTTGAGGAACCACAGCATTTGAGACTGTGCCTGTCTTAGGTGGATTCCTCAAGTGCTGAGTCTTACCTGTCATTGGCATGCAAACGTTGGTATTAGTACCTTGGCATTCACATCCTGTCTTAGGTTGCCCAGGCTAGAGGAAGCCTTACCAGTCTCTGGCTACCAGCCCTTAGAAGGGTCTTACACCGGTACATTCGTCTGGGTGGTAGGATGTTAGTGTTATGTTGTATTTCCATAAGCCATGCACACATCACTTCCTTGGGGAGGGGCCATGTTCAGGTTGTTGGAGAGCCATCAGGACCTGAAGAGTTGTTTTGTTGATAGTGCATTGCCGGGATCGATACTGCAACAAGCACTTAGAGAGAATTAGTAAGGCGATACATACACCTCCCAAGATGGCATAAGTGATGATCCAAGAGAGGTCAAAGAGGGTTTTAATATTATTCCAGATTTTGGACAGAAAGGAGTTATCAAATTGGATTGGGTCGACCTTAGTCATATTTAGATGGAATATTTGTTGGTCAAGGAAGACAGAATAATTTAGAAACTGGTCTGACCAGTGACCTGTAATATATTGAGCCAGTGTAGCCCTCTGTTAAAATGCATCATTTACTTGGTATGGCATGAGGCAGGATTTAAATCAGGGGTCGTATGCCACGAGTGTCATCTGTCTATGCCTTTCCTTGGCAAGGAGGCCAAGTTGTTGTTGAAGGATATGGATTGCCTGATAAAGATGCTGATTAAGGAGTTCCTGTGTATGCAAAGCCTCAGCTGAGCAGGACCCAACCTCATTTAATGCCTCAGCTGTGGTAATTGTTTGAGTCAGAACATAAAGCTCGACTAATATTCCAAGTCCCATTTATGTTAGCAAGCATAATAATTGGGTCCACATGTGGTAACCCAATGTATCATTAGTTGTAAATAAGACAGGAAGTGTGGGGGAGTCTATGTCCATAGGCATTAATATGGGGGGCAGGGGCAATAAAGCCCAAAGGTTGGCAGCCTGGGTGTTGAGAAGAATGGACATTAGGAGAAGGGAATACATTACTCAAACATGCCTTTGGCAGCTCCTGGATCTGTGGCTGGGCGTACATCTCTTGAGGACACCCATAGTGGTGTAGTTGCTTCCTGCTGAAAGACACAAGCATATCCTCACTACCCCCCATGTCAAGAGGGGGACAGGCATTGCCAGTCTTGTGTTAAGGGGTCCCTCCATCTGAACAAGGCTAATGGTGTCTCCCAAGGAAAGAAGGCCCAGTGTTTATATGCTGGGCTTAGTCCCTTGTCATCAAAGGTTAGAAAATTTAAATGAAACAGAACCTCAACCAGTGCTAGGTTAGGGTCCCTTTTTGCTTCCTGCAAAATAGTTTTGTGCAGGGCTTCCTTGACTGTTCTATTAATTCTCTCCACAATGGCTTGTCCCTGTGGGTTATATGGGATGCCAGTAGTGTGGGATATTTTCCATGAATTAATAAATTCTTCAAATACATGTGATTTGTAAGCAGGGCCATTGTCTAGCCCATGGAACCCCCATAATTAACATTGCTGATTTTAAAATTTTTTATCATTGTAGGCTTTTTCACCTGACATTGCTAAGGCATAGATAAAGCCAGAGTAAGTATCCGCTATCAGATGTACATATCTTAGGTTGCCAAAGACTGCATAGTGAGTAACATCCATCTGCCAGAGCGTGTTGGGCATCAACCCTCGAGGATTAACTCCCATCCTTTGTAAGGGACTCAAAGGGGCAAATGGTGCACAAGTTTCACAGATTCTAGATAAATGCTTACACTGAGCAATTGGCAGTTCAGGCAATAGTTTATGCAGATTTTGTGGTGTTAAATGAAATTGCTGGTGCAACATTCTATCTTGCTCTAGAACATCCATTGAAACTGAGATGATCAGGGTATCTGCAATTTCATTGCCTCTAGCTAAAATCCCTGGCAGTTGGGTATGTGCCCTGATATGAGATATACACCATGGCTCCATTCTTTGAAGTAGAATATCTTGGATTAGGATCATGGTTGTAGTAATTAGACTCATGGAAATATTATTTTTGAAAAGGTTAGCATCAGTAACTTGAGGGAGTAATACTAACTGAGCAAGTCTTTGACCTTCCTTAATTACTAATATCCCACCAGGAGAATGAGTCATGATCTTTATCTCTCCTTCAAAATCTACATCAGTTATCCCTGGGGCTAACATAATCCCTTTCAATGTAGCACTGCTTCTTCCTAGCAATAGTCCTGTTATCCCCTTGGGCAAAAACCAAACATTCTTAAATAAACCTTGACTGGACATATATTCTGTTCTTCAGACTATTTGAACTATTACCTCAGAAATTTTAAGATTACATATACATAGTTTTCTCTCATCTTTTTATGCCATAACATATCGACTCAGATCTTCAATCACTTTTACAGATTTTCTTATTTTAAAACATCTTCATTCCCATATCTTTTTAACATCATCTTTCACCCTTTCATTTTCTTTCTTAGTACCATAAGGTGTAATAACATTAAAAAATTAATTTTGGAAAAATTACATACAGCTGACTAGGAGGACTGGCTGGATACTCAGGTGAAGGTCCAATGTTTTTCCCCTTTACATCTGGGACACAAGACTTGCTCCTTTTTAGGAGTGTTGACACTTTGTTTATTAGGAAATTGCTTCACCTGATGCCCTGGTTGTCCACACCCAAAACAACTTCCTGGGAACACATTATCAAATTGAAGTTTACAATCTTTAACATAATCAATAACTGAGGAATTTTAGGCAGAGGTTGTTATCTATTTTCTCCAAGAACTATTAATTGTATTAGCGACTTATTCGTTGGTGTGAGAAAATAGAGAACTCCACGAGTTACTTTTGCTATAGACATGTTACACCATATGATGAATAATAACCTCTGTTGAAACTAGTTTATCCCTTAGTTATTCTCAACAGCACAATGTCTTTACACTGAGGCAGTTTTGTTCTCCTTTTTGCTTGTCACAGGGTCAGGTGGCCAGCCTGAATCTGTATAAGTCTTGAAGAACATTCTGAGACAACAGGATTGAGTCTGAAGCCAGATAGTCCCAGCTCCAGAGTCAGTCTCTCAGTGTTATCAATATGATTTGCACACACACAAAATTTGTTTCTTTTTAACTCAGTGGTTTCCATGGGACAGAACTATTGAGTTCAGTAACTACTAGCAGGAATGAAAACACCTGTCCTTGAAGCAGTTTCCATTGCTATCACCTCTGTTGAGTAGCAAAACACAATAGTACAGTTAATACCAGGTGCTGTCAGGACAGGACATAACTGTGGGAAAAGATCAGTTGTGCTTGCATTGTTTAAATGCTATATATGGGAAATGTAGTTGGGAATAGAACTCACAACCTTATGTATGCTAGGCAAGCACCGTATAAGTGAGCTATTTTCCCAGCCCAACAAACTGGGAAGTGAAAAAAAGGCTGAAATCCTATTCAGTAATTGCTTTGGAAAGCAAAGCATCCCAGGGCAGGGTGCAGAGCTTGTGGAATTTAAATGATCTACTTGGCAATTAAAGAACGGAAACTTGGAGTAATTAATAAAATCCCCTGCCTGTGAGGATACTGAGGGTGATATTAATCCTATATTGTAAATTAAGTTTTGCTTGGGTTTCAGCCTGATCATCATGAGCAGAGTGCCAATTAAGAAAGGCAGATGGTTCCAAAACAGCCTTCGGAAGGTTATATGAATCATAATGGGTCTGGAGCTGCATAGACCTTTGCCTCAACACTTGTTCAAAATAAGGAGAATCAGGACCAGACTCATTGGGCATCTTGTGTTTGAGTGAGAGGTCTGCAAATGGAGGGGAAATCCAGGGCTGGGCCTTTGCATTAGGAAGGAGAGGCCAAGGAGTTGTTGGGGGCAATCCTTGAGGAGGCCACATGGCAGGGCTGATGGTATCAATAGGAGCTGAACCATGGGAGTTCACTCCAGGGGTAAATAGGTGGGGGCGTAGGATTCTGGGGTGGGGTGGGAGCAGGCTCAAAGGGAATAAGACGACAGGGGTCCATCTTGCAAGAAGGATCCCCAGTATCTGACTGTGTGGGGTACAAGAGAGGGGGAGCTTAAGTGATAGAGCACTTAATAAGCACTCTTGGCAGTGCTTATTATGGGCAGCTATGACTTCCTCAGGGAAGGATGATTTGAGACTGGCAATTATAACCAGAAGAATGGGGGCAAAGGATAACTGGAGGGGGCAAACCTGAGGTCGCTTCCCATTTTCTAGCCAAGAACAAGATCCACATCCAGAGATCAGGCTCCCACATGTTCTCTGGGGAGATCCACGGGGCCAAAGCCACTGCCTCATTCCTAAACCTTTCTGACTCATCAGATTTAACTTTAAGGCCTCTATTGGAGAGTAATGCCTTAAGGACCACAAAATGAGCCTCTTTGCAGTGACTGGGGAGATTACCCATGGTGGAAGATGATGAACAAGTGAAGTTAAAAGGGCTCTCTTCAGATGCAGGGACCACTCCCTTAATCTTTACAGCAGCTAACCACAAGAGCCACTCCCTTAATCCTCAGAGCAGATGACCTTGCCAGGGCCCACACTGCACCATGCCCTTCATATCCTCATTTTTGTTTTATTAATTGAGCGACCCTGGGAGGCATGATTCCAGGCAGGAAAAGTTCACTGTCTCATTTCAAAACCTTTCCAACTCACCCCAGCTGGAGAGTAACACGGTAAAGGCCCCAATATGAGCCCCCTTAGAAAATTTACCCTAAAATAAGGGCCAATTGGGACCACTGAGACATGCAGAGGGAGCAAAGCAGACTTCTGAGGTTGATTAGGCTGTGGCTGTGTGCCCACATGGGGTCTGTGGCAGAGATTCAACTGTCGGGAGTGGAATCGTGGCTCCCTTTCTCGGGGGTCAGCCCTTATGTGAAACACCGGCGAGCCTGAACCAAAGAGATGTACTTCCCTATTCTAAACGGATGAACAAAGAAACACATAGACAAAAAAACATAAAATGAAAGCAAAAAGCCGGGGCACCACGGAAGCAGGCCGAAACTCGCCGAAGAAGGGGTCTCCAAGCCGAAGTCACCCAACAGCACCGAGAGTGAGTAAGAGGGTCCGACCTGCTAGCAGAACTAAGCTCGGCTCAAGCAACTGCGGCAGGAACAGGCAAAAATGAAAAGCCAAAAAATGAAGACAAGAAGCACAAAAATGGCCAGTGGCCAGGTACAGGTGATGGGCCATGTTGGGCGCCAGTTTTGGGGGGCCATGGGAGCCAGATGGCTGGCTCTGTCAGGTCCTTCGGGGGAGGGGGAAGGAGGTGAGGAGTAAATGACACAGACTCTGGGAGAAAGTGGAACCAACAATCTCATTTAAGTTTAGATGGGAACAGGAATTATAATTTTTCCAGGCGGTCTTTATCTGGTCATCTGATGTGCTTCATTCTGGTAGGTCCTGAATGCTTCTGATAATCTGACGTTCATCACTCCCATTGGTCCTGGATGGCTGGTAGGGCCATAGAACGGCCACAGGTTAGGTCCCAGGATGTGTTCACTGCGCATACATGCTCAGTACCAGTTCTAGCCATTTGGGGCCAGCAGTCTGGGAGCCTGCCTGGCTTGGCCTGAATCATCCTACACCTTCATATTATTTTTCTTTTTTGTTGCATTTGTTGTTATTTTTCTTATTGAGAGTCTCCCAAGTCTCAGCGAGGACTGGGATTAAAGGCATACACTACCACATCTGGCATTCCATATTATTTTTCAAATGTTTGTATTGTTTGATATTTCTCCCCAGATGTGAGTAAAAATTTTTTTTTTATTTTCTCTATATTATTTTGGATATTTCTTTGATCATTTGGATAATGTCCACTCTAACAAGTATAAGATAGCATATCCTTGTAATATTTTTCATCTCCATGATGACTATTTTTAAATAGTTCTTATATATTTTCAACCATTTGTAGATCATCGTTTAAGTAATACTTGTTCAATATTACGTGAGGTTTTTCTTCCAGATTAGATTCTAAACTAAAATGCATTTTGAAAGAAAATTTAAGCAATTATTCCAAAGGTGATTTTGAGTGACAGTTTCTTATTTGATTAGGCATTTTTATTATGTTCCTGATAATCTAGCTATCTCTATTTATTTTAATGAGTTGTGGTAAAATTGACAAGCTATTTTGGATTTTCTCAAAATGTTTTTTCGGGGAGGAGTTTTGAATTGTAGATGAAAGAAGATTGGCAAAAGCAATTATCGTGTTGAAGCTGAGTGAAGGATAGATGAAGACATATTATTTTCTCATTGTAGATAGTAAATTTGCTTTCAGAAAGAGAAATGTGTGCCACATCCTTTGTCTGTTTTAATCAGATATTTGTTTCCTTTTAATTGAATTGTTTTACCTTGTACACTTGCCATGGGCACGTCTAGCAACTATTTTGTTCCATTCTATGGGTGTATCCCTTATGCTTTTTTTCTATGATTGAATTTTTAAGTTTGAGAGTCTCATTTGTCCACTAAACATTTTGTAATAATTTCAAACATGGAAGTAAATGTGTGTATGTGCTTTCAAGCACACATACTCTACCTTCCCTAGTTATAAAACTGCAACCATTTATTTTCAGCAAAGAAAATATGAAGTCATTTTCTTGAAGTACATCTTCCTGGAAGAGAATGAATAGAACAGTAAAACGAGAAAACATCAGGACTTTATATGTGATACCTGTTTTCCCAGGTTATATCTTCATTGACAGGAAAATAGTGTGATAGGATGGACTTGGATGGGAATTCAGTTGAGAGTGTTTCCATCAGGTAATCAAAATAATTTCATTAATGGCTTTAGGTCATAACCTCCTTAATGATAAAAATGCCAATGGGCAGGTACAGGTTAGTCTGCCAACAATGAGCAAGTCAAAAATTTCCAGGTCAATATTCCTCTTACACAACAGGATACAATTTTCTGTGCCTGTTTGAAATTCTATCTATATATCTCTAGATATCTCTAGATAAATAGATGATAGATATGAAAATAAAGACCTTACCATTCTTCGTTCTATTCTGAAAATATAGAATATATTATATCAGAAGATTCTGGGTTCATAGGAGATAGAAGGTAGGGCTCAGAAGCAAGGGATCAGAGTGACTGTGTACAATGAAAATATCCTTCTAGTGATCCATGAATGTTACTAGATCCACTATCAAAACAAAATGTTGAAGGATAAAATGTTGGGAACACACACTGCTCCATCCAATTAGACATGCTAAAACAACATTCTGTTTGAATTTTGGGCATAAATTATACTCCTGCAAAGAGGTTACAGAATGGAGTAGGGTTAGGCTGGATCACTAAACTAACATTCAATATCCTTGTCATTCACTGAAACATTCTGGTTATTTATCTGTTTATTGGAAAAGTAGCATTTTCACCATAATTCATAGCTTATGTTTGTTGTAAACATTACATTATGTAGATGGAAAGTACATAGAAATACAAAGTGTAGTTTTATGCTTCTTTAAAAACAGAATGGATTTGTGAGATTCTTGAGGCAGCTTCATCTGTTCTAGTTTTAAGTCCATTAAAAGTGCTCTTGGTACTTAAGAGTCTTTGGACTTGGTCCTGATTGGGCCTTCTCATGTTTCTATTGCCTGAGAATTATCAGTGTCTTAGTGTTGGATATTTATAGACATGTCAGTATCTTGGTTCCAGGCCAAAAGCCAACATAGAACAAGTCTTACATCTGTTAAGGTATCTGGGAGAACCCCAGCAGTCACTGGAGGCAAAGACTAGCCTAAGGTGGAGAGATGCCCTGAGACTTGGCAACAGCAGCCTAGAACCATCTACACCAGAAGTTGTTTAGTGTTTGGCAAGCAACTCTGATGTCTTTGTGGGGCAAAGGATCAGACTTTCTTTTTCAACCTTATGTTAGCTGTTTCAGCTCAATTTCAACCTATCTTGATATTTTAATATCCTTGGAGCCACGGACCCTTCATTCCTACTTTCTCTATCCAGGGTATTTTTATAAGATGATTGTATACAGCATTTCTGAAATACTGATGCATATCTAGCAGTTACTTTTAAAAGCTTTGCAGTGCTCTCAATTATGTGTGATTAGCAGTTTTAATTGTGATTATAACCACGGCTAAAATCAGAATTAATTCTAGAGCTTGGCTGCAGATCCCAAGATCTATCCTATTGAGAAAGACCATGTAATTCACCTCTGTGCAGTTGCCACTATGAAAAGGAAGATTTACCTTCATTTGTTCTCAGAACACACACAACCCAATTAGTGTTGAAAGTAGCAAGTGGAGACAGGCTTCCGTGTCTAGTTATTGTAGACTTTAAAATAATACAAAAGACAAAAAGTGAAAGACAGTAAAAGCATAAGAAATGCCTGTCCAAATTTTCTTCTCAAATTTGATAGACTCCTTTTTCTTTTCTTCAGCTTCTTATCACTATTAAAGTAACAAAACCTTTCTCTAAACAGAAAAACTAATTCTTTTAAAATTATGGAATAGGGATAATTTTCTCTCTCTTTCTGCTCAATTACCTACTGTTTTCCAGGGTGAAAATTTTCTTCTGACTAGGGCTCACAGTCATGTTTATTTAACTGTTTTTTTATACAATGACACAAAAGGTTTCTTTTCTTTCAAAAAATAATTGTATTTTATATACATTTAGGCATTCACTGTGTGTTCTATATTCTTTTATATACGTTAAAATAGTAAGAAAAATTGAGTTGTATATTTCTTAATATCAAAAAATAAGTTGTCAACCAAATTATTTACAAGTCTCAGGTTGTGATTTTCCCCAATCTTTCATGCTGTATTTTTGAAAGGTAATCATTATTCAATTGGAAGTTCTAACAGCCAGTATCAATTAAAAGGTTTACAATTATACCCTTTATTTGGACACAGCTGTACCAAAATAGCTCCTTATTATGTAAATACACTTTCTTATGGGAACTAGAATCTTCACCATACTTTCAATGGGATTAACTTTAATAAACTTTATTTAAGTATTATCTAAAAATAAATATGTAGCTGAATGTGTTGTTGCATACCTTTAATCCCACCTCAGGAGTCATAGGCAGGCAGATTCCTGCGATATTGAGGCCAGCCTAGCCTACATACTGAGTTTCAGGCTAGCAGTGGCTAGATGTTGTCCATGTCAAAACAAACAAATAAAACAAAAAAGAAAAGAAAAATATGGGTTGCTTATGAATCTTCTCTTTTCTCTGCCACACGACCACTTATGTTAGTAGCTTTCGGGGACTGGATTTATACTTGTATTTTTTCTAACGAAGGAAATGAAGGTGGTGATTTCAATGGAAGAATTCATCATAAGCTCCAAGTATTTGAACATTTGGTCTCCAGTCTGTGGAGTTGCTTGTAGAGAGTCATGGAATCTTTAAGAGGTATGTCCTTGTTAGATGAAAACTGTCAATGGAGTTGAGGTTTGAAAATAGATACCCACATCATATTGCAATCTTCTTTCTGTCCATGGCTTAAAGATGGGAACATTCAGCCTCTGCACTGGCTGCTTCAGCAGCCATTCCTCCCAGTCATAATGGACTCTTATTCCTCTAGAAGTCTAAGCCCAATAAACTCTCTCTTCTGTCCATTGCCTTGGTCACAGAAACAGAAAAATAGCTAATACAATGAAATTATGCTATTCTTTCTTGAGCATTTTGGTGTTCAAGACTATTTCTCTTTGAGTTCTTATCTACTGGCAGGTATCTCCCAGTTTAAGACTATATGTAGTGTAATTACTACCACTTCCCCTAAGGCACAGTTTTACTTACCCTAAAAGAGAATGAAACGATTTTGTCTACTGTTTATGAATAACAGGAAGCCACTATACCATGAACCTGAGATGATAAAGGGTGCTTGGAAGATAGAAACAACTGCTGTGTGTCAAAAATAACTCAGAGGGAGACATGCAGAAATGCAGGGTGCTCCAGTTCTCTGTCTTCTCTTGTTTTATCCATAGGTGCATATTATAGTTGTATAATTCTCTCATCAGCCAGCTCTAAACTGCTTTTGATACTTTTCATCACATATTTAAATTAAATCATGTATTTTTATTTCTCAGAATTTCTTTAGTCTTATTCAAATAGGCTTCAATAGTATTTTTGTTTTCTTCATTTACTTTTTATACATTTTAAAAGATATTAAATTTACATAAGGAAGACTAATAAAAGAATAAATGCATAAAGATAAAAATAAAAATGAAATTTAGTGGGAATGATTAAATATACTACAGTGTGTAGTATTCAGCTTGTGCATGTTACTAGAATTCCCTAAAATCACAGTAGTGAACTGTCGTGTCTGTCTCGTCCAGCAAGGAAGACGCAACACCACTCTTCTTTATGCAGTTTATTCAGGAACCTTGAACAACCTTCTGGCCTTTTAACTTTCTAACTTCTCTCCCCTGGGAAAGCCCGCCACAGAGTTAAATCCCCTCCTGCCAGCCAACCCCAAACTAGATAGGCGCACACAGGCGGAAGCAGGGCCAGATCTCAGCCACAGCCAATTATGGAGCTGTTTGCTCCAGAGAGCACTCACCTTCGGGATGGTGGAAGGTGGAAGCAGGCGCCATCTTTAAGACGCGGCAATCCGCAGCTCTCTACAATGAACATAGTAATAAAACACAAAATATACATTCTCTCTAGCCAACTGGAGTGTTTTTTTCAAAATATAATGATTTCATAAGAAAATAAAGGAATCAAACATAAAAGCATAAAATTTTGATTCACTTTAGAGGTGTGAAAACTAAAAGGTACTGTCCCAGTTACTTTCTATTGATCTATTAATCAAAAACATCCTAGGGTAAGAAAGGGTTTATTTCTCCTTCCAGTTTGTAGACAATCATGAGAGGAAGCCAAGGCAGAAATTCAAGGCAGAAATGTGGAGGCAGGAACTGAAGCACAGAACATGGAGGAAGGCTACTTACTGGCTTATTCCCTCTGGCTTACTCCGCTGCTTCTATTGTATAGCCCAGGCCCACCTGCCCAGGGATGGCACCATCCACTGTGGGCTGGGCTCTCCCACTACTCAAAACTGAAGAAAATACTTCACAGACATGGCACAGGCCAATCCAGTTGGGAAAGTTTCCAACTGAGGTTTCTTCTTCCTAAGGATGTCAAGTTGACAACTGAAGCTAGAGAACACAACTGACCATTTTTCAACTTGAAACACAACCACATAACAATTAAACCATAGTCTTTACATTTTTTTGTCTTCAAACCTCATGTTAATATTAGCGTCCATTTCTCCACAGCATACACTACTTAAGCTCAGCTGGCTCACTCTAAATCTGCCACTGTCCTTGGTGCTTATCCCTTTGTCCTGGCATGCCCAATATGCTGAGATCTTCACTGTCACTGAGGCTGCACTTTCACCAGGGGCCACTCCTGGCATCACATGGTTCCAAGCCTCACACTGTCTCCATGACCTCTACAATCCAGGGGTCTCTACTACAACTGAGGCTGAAACTTCACCACAGACCTTTTGTGACTTTATTTGGTGTCTGTCTTCAGATTTTCTCCATGATTCCTTCAATTCGGCATTTTTCATAGTACCAAAAATCATCAGATGATTCTTATACATCACCAAGTTCTGCTTCCACCTTCAGATGCAGCATTGTACTTCTCCACCCCAAATAATAGCCTCTGAGTACTAACACTGTGAAGTACTTCCCAGAAGCTTTCATCTCAATGATGTTGTCTTTTTTATTACAGCTGATTTTTCATCCCCAACTAAGCTGTGGGGAGAGATAAAGATGGCATCCTGCTGCTGCTTCCTCCTAGAGCCCAGAGGTTGCCAAGGTTACAGGAAGGAAGTATGATTGGTTGCTAAAAGCATGCAGGCCTTGTGACCTGCATGTGATGTTTACCATGATTGGAGGCTCCCCGCCCACGACTTGACCTTTTAGGTGATTGGCTAAGCTAGGGGATATAAAAGGAGAAGAAGCCCAGGAAGGGAGTTCTAGTTACTGTTGGAGAGTTCAAGTGGCTGTCTGTTAGTTGGAGTTGCTGTCTGGGGGAAGAGTTGCTGTCTTGGAAGAAGGACTGAATAAAACTGCTTGCAACCGATATGTCTGGACTGCGGTTTTTCCTTGCTGGTCGAGGGACATAACACTAAGCAACATTGATTGTCCCAGTGAATCAAAACTTTGGCTTCAGTGGTGCAAGTCTTTTAATCACAGCTGATTCTTCAGCTTCAAATAACATGAAGCCACAAATTTTCTATTCAAAATATCACACAAAAAAACACTGATAGTCATTGATAAGCTTTCAAACTTCTTTCTAAAACTTCAGAAGCCAGGTTTCTCTCATCTACACCTTTCAGAATTATTCTCCAAATTCCCATAGAACAGTTCACTAAGCTCTAGTCATTCAATGGCTTTTCTTGCGAAAGGTTGAAATACTTCTAAAATCCTTCCAAAACAAACATAGTCAGGTTTGCCACCAAACACCTCACTCCTAGTACCGATTTCTGCATTACTTATTTTACATTGTTGGGACAAAACATTGACCATCACAACTTGGAGTGTTTACTCAATTTATAGATTTTAGTCCATAAAGAAGGAAGCAAAGTCAGGAATCTGAAGGCAGAAACAGAAGCACAGATCACAGAGGAATGTCATTTACTGATTTGCTTAACCTGACTTGCCCACATATTTATCTTAGAAAGTCCAGTCCCACTTGTACAGGAATAGCACAGTGTGTGAGATGGGCCCTTCTAGATCACTCAACAATAAAAAAAAGCCTTACATTTGTGCCCACAAGCTAATCAGATAGAAAAGATTCCCCAATTAAGGTTCCTTCTTTCAAATAGTTTTGCTGCTTGTTTTTAAAATGTTTTCATTGAATCATTATGTATTTCAAAGAGAACATCTTAATCAATCTTAGTCATCTTCGTACATCCTTTTCTCTGTCACCCCTCCCATAGCCCCCAAACTGGAATCCATACATTCTTTCATCTGTTTTAAGGACTATTGTGTCAAGTTAGTTTCCCCAAATGTTCCTCAGTGCAAGTGCATCCACTGAGGTCTAATCAGCCTATTCAGAACCTTACATTTAAGATTAGCTCATCCTCACCCAACAGTAATCAGTTACCAATATTTCATCAGCAAAGATTTGGGTCTGCTAATCATTTCCCCAGTTCCATGACTGGCTTTTGTCTGCTAGAGTTTGCATGGGTCTTAAGCAGGTTGACAACATTGCTGAAGGTTCACATGAGCAATGTCCCAGGAGCTTGTAGGATTCTATTCCAAAGGGTAACCCACCTCCTCACTGGCTCTGATAATCTTTTTACCCACTGTTTCTTAATAGTCCCTGAGCCATGCATGAGTGAAACTTAATATGAGTGATGTCCAGGCACACACACTCTGCAGACTCCAAATCTCCATGCTTTGGCCAGTTGTGACCTTTGGTGTTACTGGCCCTCTGTTGCATGAGGTAGCATCAGTAATGATAGTTGAGAGATTTGTTAGTGTCTTACTTACCTCTAGTTCTATGTTGATGAGCCTGTTGTAGAGGTTGCATTGTACATATGACAATAAGGCATGGGCAGTTCACAGACAATATCTGTGTGTAACCAGTTGTGGTATTCTATAGTAGTCTCAGTGTTGTGCAAAAGAAGCTTCTTTGACAAATGTTCATCAGGATACTTGACTATAAAAATAGGGATACATATTTTGTACTTAGTAAAAGTTACAGTAGTCTAGGAATGTGACAGCCTTAGGAATTTCTCTAAGATCTATGACCTTACCAGACATGTGCATTTGGCTATGATTAAAGTACCACATAAGAGTTTCCTCCCATTGAGTGGGCTCTAAGACCAATTAGGTAGCCGCTGATTGCCTCAGAGATAAAAGTCCCATCACTAAACCAGTGTCATATGCTATACTAGTCATTGATGTGGTATTTGGTCATGAAGCTGGTGTTTGACCATCTATTGATGTTCTCCCTTGTCTGCTTGCAAAGTGCTCTCCAGAGCTATGAGAGCAAGCCTTCAGGGGAAGTGGCTTCCAGGCAAGTTACAGCTCCATTGCTTTAAATCCAGTCTCTGAACTATGTCCTGTTTTCAGCAATAAGTTCTTACCTTCAAGTTCTGGGAGACAATCAAAGGCTGTGGCAATAGCCTGTGTAATTTTGGGGATCTTTGGAGAACCCTGGCCAACAACTCAAAGGAAAGTTTCTCCTGTTTGGCACTATTTCCTTTTATGTTGCCTTAAACTATGCACATGGACTCATGTAGAGGTATTGTATGTGGAATTTGTCATTAGGTTGTTAGACTAATATGATTCCCTTTGATGCTTTATACAAGCTAGGCATTATTTACCTCTCCTCTCTCTCTCTTTCCCTGTCTAACAAACCCTCCTTGCCTTCTCCACTTAAACTGTCCCTATTTCCACCTTAGTAATACCAGTCTCCAATGGCCCCACCTCTTATGAGTTTCTTCTTTCCCTTTACCCATAGTACCTTGTATTATCCTCCATCCTCCTTCCCACTTAAATACCTCCATTTTATCTATTTCTCTTTTATTAACTTTAACACATATGTCCTACTATTCTTCTCTCTTGGGTTCCAACTTTCCTTTTACCTTCCTGGTTCCATTTCATTTTCCTGGTTCTTAGAGTTACATCAAGATATACACTCACGTATAAGGAGTTGGTGCTAGGATTCACAAATGACAGAGAACGTACTTCTTTTCTTTTTCTAAGTCTGTACTATTTCACTTAGCATAACCATTTCTAGTTTTGTCCATTTACATACTAAGGTTATGGTTTCATTTGTCTTTACCACTGAGTAGAACTCCATTGTGTAAATGTACCACAATTTTATTATCTATTAGTCAGTTGAGGGACACTTAGGCTGCTTCTATCCTTTAGCTACTGTGAAAAGAGTAGCAACAAGCATGGATGTACAAGTATCTACACTAGTATGAGTCCTTTTGGTTTATGTCAAGGAGTTGTATAACCAGGTCAATTGGTAGATTAATTTTAGTGTTTTAAGAAATCTCCACACTGCTTTCCATAGGGTTTACATGAGTTTACAATCTCACCAACAGTGAATGAGCATTCTTCTTTCCCCAGATCTTCTCCAGCATTTGGTATCATTTATTCCCTTGATTTTAGACAATCAGACTGGTGTAAGATGAAATCTTAAAGTGATTTTAATTTGTATTGCTCTAATTATTAATGATGTTGAACACTTTTTGAGATGCTTTTTAGCCATTTTTATTTCTCTTTTGAGAACTCTGTGTTCAGATCCTTAGTCCATCTTTTAATTGGGTCACTTATTCTCTTGATTCTTTGTTTTTAAGTTCTTTATGTCAAATCTCTGTCAGATGTGTCGCTGGTGAAGAATATCTCCCACTCTGTGGATATTCTCTTCACTTCCTTGGTTCTTTCTTTTGCTGAACAGAAAGAAGCTTTTTAGTTTAATGAGGTCATGCTTGTTGATCATTGAGTTAAATTCCTGAACAACTGATGTTTGATTTAGAAAGTCTTTTCCTACACCTATATCTTGTAGGTTACCGCCAATGTTTTCTTCCAACAGTTTCAGGTTTCACACTCGTCTTTGATCCATTTGGAATTGACTTTTCTGCAAGGTGAAATATAAGAATCTATCTTCATTTTTCTACACATGGAGATCCAATTTTGCCAGCAGCATTTGCTGAAGATGCTATCTTTCCTCCAGCAAGTCTTCTTGGGCCCTTTGTCAAATATCAGATTGTGAAAAATGCATGTACTCAAGTTTGAGTCTTCAATTATAATCCATTGGTCTATGGTTCTATTTTTGTGGCAGTACCATGCTGTTTTTTGACTATAGCTCTGTAATATAGTTTGAAATCTGGTATAGTAATCTCCCAGGCACTGCTCTTTTTGTAGTCAAGGATGCTTTGGCTCTCTGGGTATTTTGTGCTTTCATACGAATTTTAGGATTATTTTCATATTATTAATTGCTCTAATCCATGAGCATAGGAAGTCCTTCCATCTTCTGATATCCTCATCAATCTCTTTCTTTAAAGATTTATAATTCTCAGTGTAGAGATCTTTAGTGTCTGGCCAGGTTTATTCTGAGATATTTTATTTTTAGCATCTCTTGTGTGTATCACCTGCATAACAGTGATAATCTGATCTCTTCTTTTCCAGTGCATACTCCTTTCACTTCTGTCTCTTGTGTAAATTGCTCCAGCAAGCATTTCAAGCACTGCATTTAAAAGGAATGGAGATAGCAGACAGTCTTGTCTGGTTCCTGGTTTTAATGAGGAATGCTTCCTGTTTTCTCCATTTAGAATGATGTTGGCTGTGGGTTTCTGTGTATAGCTTTAATGTTGAGATATGCTCCCTCCAGTCCAATTCCCTCTAGTACTTTTAACCTAAATGCATGTTGAAATATTTCCAAGGCCTTTTCTGCATCTGCATCTGTTGAGATGATCATTTGTTTTTTTTTTCCATTGAGTCCATTTATATGCTTTAAAACATTTATTGACTTATGTATATTGAACTATCCATGCATCTCTGGAATAAAATTGACTTGATCATGGTGGATGATCTTTTAGATGTGGTCTTTATGTGGTTTACAAGTATTGATTGAGGATTCTATGTTCATTAGGGGTATGCAGCCATAGTTTTCTTTTTTGATAGTACCTTTGCCTAGTTTTGATATTAAAGTGTTGCTGGCTTCATAGAAGGAATTTGGAAGTTCTCCCTCTGTTTCTATGTTTGTGAATAATTTAAGTATTATCAGATATAGATCTTCTTTGAATAACTTCTAGAATTCTGCTGTGAATTCATCTGGGCCTGGGCTTTTTTTATTCAGGAAATTTTGTATTACTGTGTCAATTTACTTTTGTGTTATGAGTCTGTTTAAACGATTTCTTTTTGGTTTAGTTTTGATTTTCCCTATTATTTTAGATATATGTTAATTCTTTAAGGTTTTCAATTTTAATAGCTGATCTCTGGATTCTAAGGCAAGTTGGCATGGGATCTGTTTGTGCAGAAATATTCTTTCAGTAATGCAAAGCAATTTATGAGTGGGCATAGCCTATGAAGACTCTAACAATCTAGACTGTAAAATTGAGCTGTTAAGTACAGGAGATCAGGACACAGTGGGCAGGTCTGGACTAGGAGTGTAGTCCAGAGATCTGGGGTGCTAAGAGCAAAAGCAGGTCTGTGCCCAGGGCTAGTAGGAGAGCAGGATGTAGGGATGGTAGAATGGAGTTGCTTAGGTGGCAGAGAAGTAAAAAAGCAGTGGGTAGGATCAAAGTTACCATGGAAGTCAGAGGAATATAGGTCAAGTTGGGGAAGGGGACAGACAAGATAGATGGCTGTCTAGGGTAGGCACAGGCAAGTTGGGATGGCAACAGCTTATGAAGCCTCTAACAAATTAAACTGAAAGACTGAGCTGGTCTGGGTACAGGGGATCATGTCACAATGGGTGTGTCTGCACTAAGAGGGTAGTCTAAACATCTAGGGTTCTAAGAGAAAGAGGAGTCATGTACCCAAGGCCAGAAGGAGAACAGGATGTGGGGTTGGCCTAGGTATTTTAGGTTGATAATTGAAGCTATCCAGCCTTAAATACAAATAGAATGCATATATATATATATATATATATATATATTTTATTCAATTTTATTCAAGCAAAGTAGTCACATCAAACTTTAATCTTACAAGCTAATCTTGTTTTGCTTTCATTGTATTTGAATTAACTCCACATAAAAAGATTAATACAAAGTAATGAGCATCATTTTATATGTATAAAAAGCATATGTAATATAAATTATTTCATTTTCACAATTATCAATAAGCCAATCTTTCCCTATGTATTACTTTGATAAATTGTATTAAGCAAGAGACTTGCATTATCTCATGGAGCTTTCTTTTAAAAAGCAAATAAGAGGAGTGAAGCCTATGGTCTCAGTTCACCTCCTGTTTACACCTCAGCAGCTGTGGGAACCTTGAGAAGATGATTTCACCTTAATGTGACTCCAGTTCCTTGTTCATAAAACCAGAGTAATGATAAGCACCTCTGCTCACAGAAGGATTGTTAGAATAAGTGTGGTAGTTCAATGTAATGTTCATGGGTCTTAACACCTAGTGAGTCCTTTATAAACACTCTCAATTAACCAACATAATTGCTATTATTATTAAATTATTTGGATGATGCATAGGAGTCCTACTTAAAAGATTATTTTCACAAGCACACATGTGATAGAATGTGAAGTTTGACTGTGAACAGAGGCATGTCTGACTGTAAAATCAGCCTTATCAATTCCTCATTATTAATGAACACTTTAATTGAAAACCCAAATAAAGACATTGAGACCTTACCTACATATATATGACATAATCTGATATGAAATTTAAATAATTGTTGAAAATGTCCCTTGATTTTGTAACCTATTAATATTTCTTAATTTGTTGAATAAAAAGTTGAATTTCTATACTAATTAGGGAGTACAAATATTTTTAGTATTTTAACTTAATAAATATCAAAATTTTAAAAAGCCATATGTTACAATCTATAAATATTTGAAAATATTTGATTTATTATTCATACTTCAACAAATTGTGCTTTAACAAAACCTTTTTGTTCTTATTTATGTTGATTTTATGAGTGTTTGCCTGTGTGTATATGTATAATCATACAGTCAGTGCTTGAGGTAACTAGAAGGGAGTGTCAGATTCCCCGGTAGTTGTGATACAGCTGAGTGTTAGACACCATGTCCACGCTGGGAGCCAAACTCAGGTCCTCAGTAAGAGCAGCCAGTGCTTCTCAATGCTGAGCTATCTCTACTGGCCTGAGACTGTGGTTTTAACAATCTTCTACCTCTATGTTTCTTCAGGTGTATAGAAATAAGAATAAAAACATTTATTTTTAAATTAAGATTTGGCTTTACAGGTCTACAAGGGCATTTTCTCTCTGTGCACATACTGATAACCATGAAAGCAAAGAAATCACCTGTAGTGTGCTCTGCATGCTACACTATATAGCTCTGACCCACATGCCCAGTACAGGTGTCCTGAGACTTTCATTTTCATCACCATCTCACTTCTGTTTCCTCTAATTATCCTTGCAAGTGGGTAGTTTTCTTTACTACTGCTTATTTTTATGTATATTAAATTCAGATTCCATAAAATTTTGTTAAGCCCTATAAAATGCATTAACCTCCCTAAATATCATTTAGTATCCCATAGGAATGAAACAAAAAGCAAATATATTTTA
Organism: Eospalax fontanierii; assembly: GCA_035773235.1. NCBI lineage: Eukaryota > Metazoa > Chordata > Mammalia > Rodentia > Spalacidae > Eospalax > Eospalax fontanierii. The sequence goes on from CM069527.1 coordinate 38,059,466, forward strand.
AAAGCATGGTGTTTTTCTTTTTTGTTTTGTCTTTAAAACAACAATAGCAATTGAAAGGATTTAAGTATAAAAGGTTGCATTTAAGGTCATGGCTGAAAATTCAAGGATCAGTTTATAGCTAGAATTTGAAAGAGTCTTGAAGTAAGAAATTATTCAAACAGTAATAGAAAATATAGCACTTTAGAAAACTGTCTAATTCAGAAGACAATATTATGAAGAGGGTTTATTGTGATTAAAAAGGTTTTGAAGTACTGTATTCAGCTACAGAGAAAAAGAAGTTCTTCCTTTGATGACTATTTCTGTCATACCTACTTGAGTTTACATATAAATTGCAGGTTTTATTATGTATAAATTCAACAAAGATTTTTCATATCAAGAGACATTCATTGTATGTAAATGTATTTACTCATACTTAGGGTATGTGTATTTTTCAGTAGGACTTTGATCTATGTCCCTCTGTTTTTTCATACCATGTAAGCATTATTTATCTCACCTGTAACTCCTCCTGCATGACAATATCTACTAAGTCTCAGGTTAAAATAACCCCCATCTGGGCATTTCCACCTTTATAACACCTGTCTTCTGCTATCCCTGCTCTCCAGCTCCTTCTGCTTCACTCTTATTGTTCATTCACAGTTTCCTGCCTCCTGCAGTTACTCCAGGATACATGATCACTTCTAAGGATTTGGATCTATGATTGCATATCAGAAGATACAATGGAAGCTGCTGAAAGAGAAAACCAATCAATGGTCCTACACAGCTGTCATGCTTAATAAACAAGAGGTGGAAAAGCAAAATATTGCTATTAGTGTAGTAATGGCTCTTTTATGTTGGTGGTAATTAACAGCTGCCTAAATAGAATTATGCCCACACAACGTGAGAGAACTTATGTGTGGTAGTGTAAACATAGCTAAATACACATATCTGGAGAGGTTAAAGATCTTGGAGAAAAACCTACTACTGCTGCATCTTAGACCAATGTAGTTTCTTACTGTATGCTAAATATGTATTCTTATTTTTACAGTCAAGTGTATTTCTCAAAACACGTCAAAGAAGCTTCTTTTTGCAACATATAGAGAGTAATACTGAGTTCTATAACCAGTCAAACACAGGAATAAGAGTCTGTGAAATTATTTGCTAAGGCAACACATCTTTAGTGCAACTTCTGTACATAACAGGAATGTATCTCTCACCTCTCACCAAAGATGTTTTCTAATGTAAAGCTAAGAATCCTATGTATAATGTGAAATATATTTTGGTACTGCTTATACATAATTCTAAGAAGTAAACTATCTGATTAATTTGATACTCCTCATAATATTTTATCTTATAAAATTATATGCAGAGTTGAAGAATGTTGAATAAGAGCTGTGCTTTTGATCAGAAAAATATTATTTAAAAATTATATAATGTAAGTGGATTATATGAAAAGTAAAAATACTTCAGTAGAGTTAGCATAAAAATATTATCACATATCCTAAGTGATAGAAATGATAATCACTTTCTATGATATATCTAAAGTAAAATGAGAGGCAGTTAAAAAGAAAGCTTATACTTAAGGAAAAGTAAAAGCATTTGATGATCTGGAAATTGTGTGAATTGGGAATGAAGAAATATGAAATGTTTTTCTTTCAGCTTTCTGTGATCTCGGGTGAAACTACATACTGAAAACACAGATTGTCATATACCCAAGAAAAGACAGTTCACATGATCCATTTTGATAAAATATGGCAACATATAAAAGAGAATCCATGAATACCTGTCATGCTCTCTGATACCAGAATGAATTACAAGGTCCCATTCAAAGAAATATAAATTTTGAAAAAAATTCCTTTCTCATATTTCTTTGGGTAGGCTGTTATTTTCATTGTACTGCTATCTGAACGAATTACGGTAAGCCAGTGGCACACCCAAGTTAAAGAACAGTAGACAAATAAGTAAACAATATTTTCTATTCATTTAGGGTAAAAGTTTTGGAATAGAAGACTTGAAATAAAACCATATTTAAGTGACTTTTTCACATTTGGCAAGGTTCTTAGCAAGAATGTAATTAATTTGACTTGTATATTTAACAGCTAATGTTAATTCAAAATTTAGTACATTTTTCATTTTCAGTAGTTGAGCAGATAGAAAGCTATTTTCAAGAATAAAGATGAAATTTAGGCCAATGTAAACTCTACCATAAAACCTAGTGATGAACTATAAAAGTCAATTAATTTATTTACATAATTTCAACTAAAATGCACCTTAATGGGAATAGAGATGACAAAATAATAATTTTAAAGTAGGGTAATCAGCATAAAAGCATCTACATTCAGCTGAATATGAAGACTGAATTGATGGGATTTATGAAATATATGGGATATAATTCACATACATTTTATCTAGAAGAAAATGTATTTTCACCTAATGTTATGGGTGAAATAAGTTATCATTAAAACAAAGGTATAAATAATTTGATTTGAATATTATTTTGGTAGTTGGAACCTATTAATAACTCCTGACCGGATCTACATTTAGGTATTGAAAATTTGTGTTTATTAAGGAATTTTTTTGTCCATTCACAGTCTTTCTAGAAAAATCATGTTTAGAATTGCAGGTGACATACAAGACTAGTTATGCATCCTATAATTAAAGAAGAAAGCATCTGTATCAGTGAAATATACAGTAACCTGAATACAAATTACTTACTTGTGTTCCAAGGGTAGAACTGTAGCTTGAAGAATCTTTGTCAATATATATAAGGCCCTGGGTTTTATCCCCATCACTACCACTTACATAAATTAAAACTAGATGCATAATAAACGAATATTATTTATATACATCTGCTATAGAGCTACAAAAGTTGGAAAAATAAGTAGTATTTTATCCAAGGTAGCGAGTATAGTTGTCTGGTCACTAGCGTTTTGCTGTTATTGCTGCTATTATTTTGTTAGCTATTCATATCAGACTTATGGATCACAGGACCTACTCTTTTTATCCATTTCTTCCCATGAATTGTCAGCAGCTTAAATTATGTCTCAGTAAAACCATAGATGAATTTTGCCAGATCTCTAGACTTTTATCCTGTCTTCTGCCTCCTGAGAGGTTATTAAACAGCTGATAATTAGTTGTGTAATCTTTGATAAAATATTCAGCTTTAGATACCTGATTTGCTTCATTTGTGAAAGTATGCTTTATAAAAGTAATATAATATATTCTGTGTTGCATTGAAACGTAAAATGTGCAGCAGAATATGCTCAGAATTTTAGGTGTCTAGAGTATAGGCATCACTGATGTTAAGAGTCATGGGGAAATAAGCATCTTTCAGGACAAAGTCTTGAAGTCTAACTTGATGATCAGCATTAATGAATGAGCAAAACGAAGGCCGGTATAGAGGACTTCCATCTTTCCCTTTCAGATGAGCAGGAACACTGTCAGCTAGAAGAGAGGCCTGACTGAACAATTGTATTTGAATATAAACATCATCAAATGATGGGTGAATGCTTTCTGAAAATTACCATTAAAATTTAGAGTTTAGATTTTCCCTTGAAATTTTTTGGTGTTTGATTACAAATTGGTTTTATATCATCCTAAAGATAGCTTCAGGAAATATCTGTTATTTCCTAGTCATAATCAACATGAAAATACACCATTTTTAACCTATATTTTTCTTGCCAGCACTTCCTGTGTTACATTAATATGTGTATTCCATTCATTTAAGTTTTTCTGTATGTAAGGAGTATTTCCTAACTAAAGTAGAATGCTAGTGTCTGTCTGTGTCTCCATATCAGCTATGTATATTCACTTAATTGAAAATTTATTTTTAAAAGCCAATATTGGTTATAAATTTGGAAATGAAAATGTATATCACTGAAATAAAAGTAGCTAATAATAGTTTTTTTGTTGCTTAAATGGATTTTGAGGATAAAAATCAAGTTTTTAAGTATTTTTCCTTTTGTAATAAGATTAATGCTCACAGAAATAGAGGCTGACAAATCAATAACAATACATATAAAATTGATATAGGAAAATTACAAACCATTTCCTGAGGAAAAGACTGAAGACACAGAAAATTAATTACATTAGAAGTAATCATCATGAGAAGCAATTAGGAATAAGCAAACAAACAAACAGGTCAGAGAATTTAATAAAAGAAGTTTCCTCACATACAAACAATTAAATGGTTTGCTTCCCTTTTGTCAATGTAATACTGCTTTATTATGGCATATAATTTATATAAGTAATTGGTTTGATTATACCATTTTCATAAACATACACAATATATTCTAATCATCCTTTTACTTCCATTAGTTTTTCTTTCCAGTTGTACCACTTTCCTCAAATAATCACCTTGCTAATTGAAGTTTTTTATTTAGTCATTCTATATTTCATACAGAATATCTCTATCAATCTTATTCAAGTTTATACCTGATTCTCCCTACCTCCTCCCCCGCTCCACAAACCCATAACTGGAATCCATGCATTGTTACATCTGTGTTGAGGTCTATTGTTCCTCATTAAATTTTCACCCACTAAGGTCTAGTAATCTAGAGTCCCTCACTTTAGGACGATTACTCATTTTCACCCAATAGTAATCAGTTGTCAATAATCCTTCAGCAAAGATTAGGGTCTGCTACCTATTTCTCCTATTCCATCTTGGATTTCTGTTGGTTTGAGTTAGCATGGGTCTTGAGCATGCAGAGACTATAGCTGTTGGTTCATATGAACAGAATCCCAGGAGATTGTAGGATTCTGTTTCTATATGGTAACATATTTCATCACTGGCTCTTACAATCATTCCACCCCCTCTTCCACAATAGCCCATGGAGGTAAAGGGAAAGAGTAAACCTGAGAAAGAAGAGTAGAAGACACATACTACTATGGGAGAAATAGATTATAAAGGGGTATTTAAATGGGAAGGAGAAGGAGAATTATACAAGGAATTATAGGATCCAAGGAAAGAAGAACCTCAAGGAGATGGGGCAATAGGAGACTGGCATTATCAGTGTTTATCTCTATAAATGGGGAAAATCAAGACAGTTTAAATGGGGAATGCATGGAAGGAGTGTTAGATAGGGAAACACGCATCACCTCCCACACACCAGTGGGGAGGGCGAGGTGAGGAGAGATAAATAATGCCTATTAGTTTGTAAAACACCAGAGCGAATCATATTAGTCTAACAATCTAATGAAAAATTCTAAATGCAATATCTCTGCATGAGTCCATGTATACAGCTGAAGGCTATATAACAGTGCTAGACAGAAGAAACTTTCCTTTGAGTTGTTGGTCATGGTGATTCAAGAGACTCCAAAAATTGCACAGGCTATTGCCACAGACCTTCCTTTCTTTCCAGAACTTGAGGTAAGACCTTATTAATGAAAACAGAACATACTTCAGAGACTGGATTTGGAGCAATAGAACTGGAACTGACCTATAAGCTACTTCCCCTGAAAGCTACCTCTCATAGCTGTAGAGAGTACTGTGCAAGAAACCAAAGGAGAACATCAATTAATGAATCAACTCCAGCTTCACGACCAAATAACCATATCAGTAATGAGCATAGCATTCGACATTGGTGCAACAGTGACACTTTTGTCTTTGGGCCGGTCAGTGGCTATGTAATTGGTCTTAGAGCCCACTTAAATGGAGGAAACTCGTGTGTGGTACTGTAATCAGAGTAAAACACACAAGGTTGAAGAGGTCATAGATCTTAGAGAAATCCCCAAGGTTGTCTCCTCTGTACGCTAATGTAACTTCTCACTAAGAGCAAAATATATGTACTTATATAAACACTCAAGTATCCCAGTTATCACTCATCAAGCCCCAGATAGAAATTACTACAGAGTATCACACTGGTCACACACAGACATTGCCTGTGAATTGCCTGTGCCTAAGCAGCACATCCCCAATGCAACTTCTACACCCAAGGCTCAGGCAACATGGAACGAGGGGCAAAGAGGGCACTAATGAATCTCTCTGCTCTCATTAATGAAGCTCCCTCTTGCAACAGAGGTCCAAGAATATAAGGGGTCAAAAATAGCCAAAGAGTGGAGAATAGGATTCTGCAGAGTGTAGGTCCCTGGACAGGACACCTATACTAAGTTCTACTCACTCAAGGTTCAGGGGCCATTGGGGAAGACTTTTAAAAACCTGGATTTTACATATAAGAGAAAACAAGCATTAACGTGTAAGTCTGCTTTATTTCTTATTATGCTTTTAAGTACGTCCACCTATCAGTAAATGACATAACTATGTTCTATATAACTAAACAATGCTCCATGTTTTATATATGTATATTTATGACAATGGCCAAAACAAAATTAGAACAGACAGGTTTTCAGAAGAAGGAGTGTTAAAATCAATGAATACATGAAGAAATGCTCCACAACCCAGTGCAAAAGGAAATGCTTTGTATATGCTGTGAAAGTAGAAGGGAGAGGAAAAGGAAAATAATGGGGGATTATGGAATAAGAGTGAGTAATTTGAGCTAAAGAAGACAAATATCACATATTTGTATGGAAATGTGAAGTATAAGTTTAAATGCACAGAAAGAAACATGTATACACTCATAAACACATACATTTTACATGAAAGCAGAAGATGGATGATTGTAGAGGAAGAAGGGAGCAAGCAGGAAAGAAGGTAAGAGAAGGTACTGGGGGTTGAATATAAACAAAGTATAATGACACACACTTAGAAAACTGACTAAAATATAACCATGATTTTGTACGCGAACAAAAGATACACTGATATTCATCTCAGTCATTATGTCTATCATCTGGAAAACAAGTAAAAATAAGTGATGGACAAGATACTGGAAAAATGGAATTTTACACACATTTTGTGGGAACACGTTAGTCCATTCATTGTAGAAATTTGAATGGAAATTCTTAAAATATAAAACAAACTAAAATGGAGAAAACCTAAAATTGAAGTTCTACGAACAAAACAGAAATCATTTATTATAAGATATATTATAAAAACCCACAGTTCTTGGGCTTCTGCCCATAGTTATCAAACATCATGTAAAACAGAGATGTCAGAATGTCCATGTTTATTTTGCTTTATTTTCAGTAGCTAACTTACACAATGAGTCTAAGTGACCATCAATGGAATGATGGATAAAGAAAATTAATCAGATGTATGAATATATATATATATATATACACATATATATATGATCATGGAATAGTTTACTTTTAAACATCTTTGTTATTTGTGGAATCAAAATTTGGAACAGAGAAATGTAGCTAACAGACTGATATTATCATGGAGAGTTTTGATTTTTATCAAAACTTATTAATCTGATAACAGCCAAAAAATTTCAAATGCTATATAAACAAATACATTACAATTACATATTAGTGAAGAAAATATTTGTCTGTTTAGGAGATGTTTACGTAAGATATATGTTATTATAGACAGGATCTCCGTGTAATGCCAGCTGTCCTGGTGCTCAATATGTGTACCAGACTGGTACTGCAGGTCAGAGGGCTCTGCCTGCCACTACCTCCTGTGTGCTAGTATTAAAGATGTGTTCCTTCACATGTGGCTACAAATGATACTTTACTGAATTTTCTCTATCATCAAGCCATGGATTCTTGACAAAAATTTAGGTTAGTTTTCATCTTTATCATTAAGTAATTCTAAACCTAAATAGACACAAATAAACATACATAACTGTTCACTGCAATTGCGTATGAAAATTTTATGTTGATAATTTCCTTGATAACAATGATGAAAACCATTTAATTTCTTTTATTCTTTTCATACTGATAAAGATCCATGTTAGGACATTCCGAGGACAGTCACATTCCACACACTTTCCAGTCTACTGAATAAATATGACAGTGGAACACCATGCTTCCTTCGTTTCCATGCTGTCACGATATTTTTCAGTATTTCAAGGAAGTTTTTATTACTGGTTAACGGCAAAACAATAGTGTAAACTTGCTCCAGGTTATTTGTTTCAAAATTCCTTACTTCCAATTTTCTCCTTTTTTCGCCAGAATTGTATTATTCGGCTAGCGACATTGCACAGTTGGAGGAAGTCTTGGGCTCCTCACTGTGGTCACTCACAGCTTTCTTAGAGACATTCTCACACCATCTCCACCACTTGCCCTCTACCACTCTGGGTAACAGTGCCCAGAAATCTTCACTTGCTCATGCCTCTGCCATCCTCAAAATTTGGACATCCTTGAAACATGGGACATCCTCACACCTCTGGACATCCTCCTTTGCTCCTCAATACTTAAATACTTTAATACTTAAATCAGTGACTTCACCTAGGTCAAACTATATTTTACTACTCACTGAAGCAAATTACTAAAATAATGTTGGTAAAAGAAGGCGTTTTGAGTATATGCAACACCTAAAGAAAATTTCAAGATTCCTACTCTGCTGCATGTGCCCTTCACAGTTACCCACACCTTCCGGTGGTACAATTGAGACATAAAAATATACTAATGATACTGGGAAAATGCATGCAGAAAAAGCAAATGATAAAATATAGTGAGGCTTCTTTTTAAGACTCTAACAATGAAGGAAAAAGACAGTAGTACCTTAACAAATGAGTAGACACCATCATTAAAGCAGGATAGCAATAAATCTGGAAATTTATATTGTTAAATAAATAAATAAATACAATATATGAGAGAAAATAAATTCTTTCTCAGCTATGAGAGGTCTTCTGAAACTTCTGGAGTCACTCTGTCTTCTATGTGTAGACAGAGCTGTTTTCACAGAGCCTCAGCACTCAAGCAAGGACGTTTCATACTGTCCCCAGTAAACAACAGCAAAAACAGCACTTAGAGAAAGAAAGTCAAGATAACCTGGAGATATCTCATTACTACTAGAACACCAGGATAATTCATCAAATGTCTAAAAGACTGCCAATAGGATTATAAAAATGTCAAAGCAGCAGAGTTCACACTTGCCCAATAATGACAATTTGAGCTATAAAAGAAAATAGTAATTGTAGCCAGCTGGTACAGAATTCATTCTATAAAAGGATCTAAGTCCATCATCACGCTCAAACTGGCAAATACTTGAAAGTGTTTTAAAGGTAAATCTCCCTGAATTTTCACCTCTATATTTTCAAAACGTTCTCTATAATTATTGAAATAAATATTCTGAAGTGCATATTTAAGTTTTGATAACTGCCCCATGAAGATCCTACAACACAAATGGTAATACTAATAGAAATCTAAGATAACTTTTAAAGCTATATTTATTTTTATTATAAACTAGAATATAGGAAATTATATGGAATATGAGTGAATGTAAATCAATAAATAGTACTGTATCAATATAATAAATCAGTAAAATAAACAATTTAATCAGTTAGAAGATATGTTTATACCTCCATTATTGTATAGAAATGACAACAGGTATGAAAATCAATAGCAGTTTGGTAACCACATTTTAAGATTAACCATGACGTAGCTTGCCAAGTCTGTCGTGGACTTTCGAGTTGTCTTACTGGTTCAATTAGTGTTGGCTCCATGTTTCTGATATTTGTGCTTTTCAGAGGTAGCGATGTATACACTCCTAACATTCAGGGTGAAGAAATTTGAGGAATCTATTCTAATGCACTTTCAGCAAAATAAAATTGATTTGCACTTTAACTTCATTAATATTCAACTTACCTTACTTTATTCTGAAAACAAGTTTTGTGGCCAAAAACATGATTTTTATTATTGAGTACAAGAAAACAATTGCTCCAGTATAAATCAAAACTGGAAACTTATGTTAAAATCTTAGTGGCATTAGCAGTATATATTACCACAGAGATTATTAAACAATTACTAAAGGTGCTTATCTCTAAAGAAGGTCTAGAATCTCCTGAGAAAATACATCAAATTATTTTGTTGCATTTGAGGAATTATATTTCCTCAGAATAAATGTTAGAAAATTATTGTTTCCTGTTCAAAATAATATTCAAAGAACCAGACTAATAACATAGTTGATGCTTTATCTTTCTAATATCAGAAGAAATATTTATGATATGCAAAGCACTAGGAAAATTTTTAACATGTCACTGGTACTCTCAAACCATAATACTGAGATTAGAAAATGTTTTCTTAAGGAAAATTTTAAGGATAAAAAAATCAGATTCAGTGATGTTCGCCTTTACAATATGGTATTCAATCTCACTGCATATTAAAATGTACCTTTGTACTGCTTAATATATACAGACTAATAATACATAATTTATCTTTTTATTCATGATTTTTGATAGCCACATAAGAGCTATTACACTATAAATAGCTTACTCTAAAAGAATTTTCTACCATCTAACAGTTTATGATCCTCAAAATGTAGCAAAGGTGAGAATGTTTCTAGAAATGCATTATAGTTGCTCTGGGAATGATCTTTGGAGAACATAACAGGAACGTGTAGCAAAGAGAAGTAGCATTCTTTCCTTTTCAAGTAAAAACTAGAATCCATTATCGTGTGTTTGCAGTTCGAAAATGATTTTCATATGAATATGTGAAGTGCTCAGGGTAGGATTATAGTGGGATCAGGTTTACATAACCAAATTTGTGGAAAGATGCTGTGATTGCAAATATAGTATATTTTCAAATAAAATCGTTTTCATATAACTTACATGAGAGTTGGAAGTCTGGATATTTTAATTCTGTATGGGATTGGAAGCCATTTATAACACTGCTTATTAAATTCAGGAGATAAATGACTCAATAAGAAAGACTATCTGGACATGAGTCCACCATGACAGTAGGTTTTTAGTTTTCTAAAGTAGAGTAGTAAATCAAAATCAGAAAGTAAACTGATGGACTCCGCAGTGATGAGTGTCTAGTGACTCCTTTAACTCTGTGTGTATATCTGGCTTTGAGGAGGTTTGGAGCAAATTGGTGTGCACATCAAAGTGTGTTAGTGTCAATCTGCATCAGCCATTTCTTAGTGCTTTAATACAGAGAACCAGGTCACATGACTGTATATCATGGTAAGGAAACAACACTGAGAGTGCATGTTCCAGAGACTTATGTGCTTTTGGCATTAGATTTTTCTTTGGACAATTGTTTGTCTGCTTATTTTTGTTTTGTTTTGCTGTTGTTGCTGTTTTTGAAACAGGGTCCCTGTTAGCCCCAGCTGGCTTGGAACTCACTATATAGACCAGGCTGGCCTTGATCTCACAATGAGCCACCTGCCTGTGCTCCTGAAGGCTGGAATTTAAGGTGTGTGCTATCACACCCAGTTCTGCTATTTCTAGTCTCACTACCTGTCCTAATTTAAATTTGTATCTTATAACTTATATAGAGTTGGCAGAATCACACTGCTAGTATATCACTTAATATACATAGGCCTTTCTTTCCTTTGATTTAAAATAAGAAAGAAGTGAAAGTTATAATAGACTGAACAGTAAAAAAATACAGTTCCAGAATCTGGTCTACTTCCTCATCATTGGCAAAATACATTGACTTTTATCTTATATTTTGTTCTGTAATTGGAGAAGTCTAAATGGATTTACTGAACTTGAATGAACTAAAAGAAGAGGAAGAACTAAGACTTTGACTGTGTTCTAGTTAATGAACTGTGGCACACAACTGCAAGCTTTGTCAACTTCCTTCTTAATGGGATGGTTATTGCCCTCAACTGTATACAAAAACACCTAATAAAATACTAAAACAAGACACAAAGGATCCTCTCCCGAGGCACTTACTTGCATAATATTTTCCTATTCAACTGGTGTCCGTTGCAAGGAATAATTTTTATTTCACTTTTCTTTTGGTAAAACATCCAGCATACTGTAAATATGTGAATGAAATATTTTAAATTTTTGCATAATTTTTTACACTTTATTATACTACAGAATATTTTGTTAATAGATGGAATTAAACAACTCATTAAACAATGAAATAAATAAGGATGGCATTTTTTCAGTTTTAAAATATGCCAAAGTTAATTTCCTTTAAAAATTAGTACATTTGCTGCTGGAGTGATGGCTCAGTGGTTAAGAACATTGGCTGCTCTTCCAGAGGACCCGGGTTTGATTTCCAGCACCCACATGGTGGCTAACAACAACCAATAACTCCATTTTCAAGGGATCTGACACCATATTCTGACCTCTGAAGCCTTTGTACCTCAAGGATGTACTAACATACATGCAAATAAGACATTCATGAACATAAAATAAAATAGAAAATAATGCATCCATTTGTTCAGAAATTAACCATTAAAGATTCACCAAGCATTCAATATAAACAGAAGAGAAAGATGTATGACAGTTACCTTAATTACCTTTCCCTCCACTTTCCATGTTAACAGAGCACCAATGTCACTTGAAGCCTCAGGAAAATGCTTTTTTTTGAATAAACAATTATAACCTCATTCTCCTTTGACAGCTACATGATCCTCGTCATCTTGCTATTCTGGGAAGCTATGTGAAGTTAAGGAAGTTTTTGTGAGGCATTGTTACTTTAACGAAAGTCACAATCTCACAAGGGGAAACACGTTTTCATACTAGAGTAGGAAAATATGTTTAACTACGGCAAATATCTTGTGATTGTGAAAGACAAGGGTGTTAGAAAAAAGGTGGAGGAAAGAGGAAAAGGTGAAAAGCACTGGCGTCACCGAGGCACTGCGTGAAGCTGTCCCAGCTCTAAATGTCTTCAGTGCGTGGCAAAAGAACTGAAGGACCCATAAAAATCAATACAGCAAAGACAATAGTATCCCAATAAATCATGAGCAATTTCTATCCAATGAAGTATATGATGTATGATAAAAGATGATAAGAACCTTGAGACTCAGGTAATATTTGTTATTTCAATGTCAGCCTCTGAGGGTAAACATCAAGCCCTTGGAAGTCCAGCCTATTAACAATGATTCTGTCTCATGACGCATACTGTGCGTAAAGGACGTGATTATTGTGAGGCTTTAGAACATTTAGAATGTTTAGAATGTCTGTAGAGGTTTCGTACTAGTATTACCAAAGGGGATGGTAGCCATATATATATATATATGACAAATAAACAGATTAAAAATCTAGGCACCAATTAGGCTATTTTATCAAGAGTATTTTATCTGTATTACATAACTACTGAGAAAAAATAAGTTTCTACAGAACTTCACTAGGAAAAGTCCAATGGAAGCAGTTAAACAGCTTTCAGGAAGTTGTGTGAACCTATCTAGCAAATTAATTCTTTTTTATTTTTTTCTTTTATTATTTTTTACTCCCCTGTGTATACACCTATCCCCCCTCACACACACACACACACCCACAACAGATTTCATCAATTCTGCCATATATGTTAAAACCTATTCAATCAAGCATTTGTACGCTAATGTCTCTCAGTACATGTTCATCCACTGGAGTTTAGTCATCGTATGTAGAATCATTCCCTTAAAAAAGACTAATTTCCCCTCACTCTGCAGCAGTTACCAATAGTTCCTTAGCTAAGGTGAGGGCATGCATTTCCCCAGTTTTACGTTGGGTTTTTGTCTGATTGAATCAACCTAGGTCTTGTGCATGCTATCACCATTGATGCAAGTTCTTACGGACAAGTTCTCTGTGGCCTGAAAGTGTCTGTTTCCCTATGTTCATGCTCTTACAGTCTTTCTACCCCCCTTTTCCCAATGGGCCCTGAGCCATGCATGGTTTAATATAGGAATCCTATCCAGTGATATATTCTCTGTAGTCTCTTATTCTGTATACCTTGGTAAGTTGTGGCCTTGTGAATACATTGTATGCTGTTGTATGAAGAAGCTTCACAGGTGAGAGTTGACGGATGCATTAGTTTCTCTTGACACCTGTTTCCTTATGTTCCATGAGTCTTAAGTGTAGAAGTTTCACTGTAGATCTGTCACTTAGGGCTGAGTACCTCTTAAACACATATTCTCTCTGTGTGACCAGTTGTGGAACTCTGTAATAACTTCCATGTGTTGCAGAAAGAAAAAACTTTGATGAGTGGTGAAAGTTATATTGGCTGTAATTATAAGGATACAAATTTAGCATACTGTAATCAATTCTATTTCTCTAGAGGTGTGGCAGAAATATGGTTTTCTCTAGGATCTATTTACATTGTCATCCATGAGTTTTTCCTATTGAAAGGTCTTTAAGTTCAACTAAATAGCTGTTGATTATCTCCAAGATAAAAGTGCCACTACTGTACCACAATAGTTCATTGGACTGGTTGTTGTGGTGGTTATTAGGCTTTAAAGCAGGACTTGGATCATTGCTTTCCATTCTCCCTTAAAAGTACACATGTTATTCTCTAGAACTATGAGAGCTAATCTTCTATGTATAAGACATTTTCAATAAGATTTGTTCTATTAGTTTCCAGAAGCTGATAGATAAGAAAGCAAATAAGTTAGGTAGCTTAAACAATAGACAGTTATTTTACAACTCAGTAGTCTGTAGTTCAAAATCATAACATCCTTATGGACGTTGTCCCTTAGTTATATATAGGGAAAAGTCTTCTGTACCTCATGCTAGCATCTAGGGATTTACCAGAAATCCAGGACATTATTCAATATTGACACTTCCACAAGATCTTTATTATTGCTTGGTATTCTTAGATCTGTGCTTATATCAATTTTTTCTTGTTATGAAGATTATAGACATATTGTATCAAAGGTACATTTCACTTCACTAAAATGTTGCCTTAGTTATTTACATTTTCATTTGAACCTTATTTCAAACAAATACCTCCATGTTCTGATATGATGGGGATGAGAACCGGAACATGAACTTGGAGCGACACAAATCAAATCAATCCCCAAATAAGTTGAGGTACAATTTTCTCTTTGACTTCTTATCAGTCAGTTGGGACTAGTATAGCTGAGTAAATATTTTCTGGGATATTCTTTGTAAGACAGGTATTTTCTTGTAATTGTCCATCTGAAACTTGAGGAAGATTATCAACTTGCTCGTATATCTGATGCAAAGCACACGGGTTGCATCCTCTGTTTCACATGAAGTCATTTTGTGTTTAGTGGGCTTAGGTCACTTTTCTAGACTTTTAATAAAGCATGCTTCCTTGCTTCTTGTACATCTTTTCTGGGATTCTTCCAAATATTTAATAATCTGGGGAAATACCTGGAGTTGCTTATATTTTGTATTTTAAATTCAACTATTACAAAAAAGACCAAAAGTGAGATATTAATTAGAGTACCATGAGAAGCAAAATATCACCAGGGAGTTTGGTTTAGATCTTAGACTAGAGAGTGTCTTTCTATGTCTTTGTTTTTATATGAATTGTGACAGGAGAAGAGAACCTGAAGACAAAGGAACAATGTTGACATATGAAAGAAGGCAGTTGGCAGAGAAAGCCTGGAAGAAGTTCCCCACCTGGGATTCATAAACCAAACAGCATGCACCAGAAAAGTCCCAGAAACACAGTGGTAGGAGGAGTGGGATAAAAAAAAAAATGCCATGTAAAGGGCCATGAAACTCACGGCCGTGGGCTTTGGGAGGATATGATTTTCCCCCAGCTCCCTTGCCCACCACATTCTCAGGAGAGTTGTTCATATCTTTATTTCTATTTCTAATTTAGACCGATTCATTGCCCTTGGGCAAAAACAAAACAAAACAAACAAAAAACTAGTTAAGTCAGCAGGTGACTCTGGGACACTGCAACAGGTGGCCTCTGAAGCTAGTTTCATTATGACAGAATTGTTATTACGACTCACTATTCATTTCCTTCTTTTACGGAAACCACCATGAAGATTTATACGTTTGCAAGCAAAAATAAAATGTCAGTGACTTGATTTTTGCAGAAAATATGATTCAGTATAATGATTTGAGCACACATTACTAAGACTGAGGTACTAAAGGTCTACTCGTTGATGTAAATTATTCTAGTCTCAGAGCCTTTTCTTAGCTATCTTTAGGGAAATAAAGCACAACTATTAGCAGTTTTTTTCTGTATATAGAATTATACTGTCCTTCAGCAAGATATTTTTACTTGGCAGTCTTGAGTGAGTTTCTGTTCAAGAAAATTAAGAGATAATTTAGAAATAAACATGCTGGCAGGAGCACCTTTTAACATCCAAAAAGAGATTATAGAAATATATTTCTTTTGACATGGATTAATCCAGCGCGAATAAAACCAATAAGATGAAGAACCTGGATCTTTGAAGCCATATGAAATCTAACCTATCATTTAAATACATGTCATGAGTAAAGTTAAAAATAAGAACAAATAAAATATCAAATAAAGAGCTGTACTGTACCAAAGAGGCATTTGCTTCACAAATATGAAAGAAATAAAATATAATGTGGCATATATATATATATATATATATATAACTTCAATTCAGTAAGTAAGTGCAATAAATTGATAAAAACCATGTACATTACCAAAGCGATAGGTAAAATTCATATATTTTTATTTTAATTTAAAAGTTTTAAATTGAATTTTTTGCAAACTTCATACAATATATTTTGATCATATTAGAATCTATCCCCTAAGTGCTCCTCCTTCACTTCTCCCTACCTGATTTCATACACTCTGCCTGTCACCTATCTATCTATCATCTGTATATCTATCTGTCATTTGTCTACATCTATCTATCTATCTATCTATCTATCTATCTATCTATCTATCATCTATTTATCTATAGTCTATCTTTCTATTATCTATTTATCATCTCTCTCTCTGGCCAATCAAGTCATATTTGTACCCTTAAATGCCCTTCATTGTGGGTCCATCCAGTGTAGTCTGGTTAACCTAATCAAAATCAAAAACTTAAAACTGACACTCCTCCTTCCAGCAACTATTCATTGCCAGTAGTTCCTCAGCTAAGTTTAGGATTTCTTGCCCATGTTCCCATGTCTATGCTTGGATTTTTTCTGACTTGAGCTTATATAGGATGTGTTCATGCTATCAGCATTGTTGTGATATCACATGATTAACTGTACAGCTGAATGGCAAATTTTGTTTCTTTGTGGTCATCTGACTTTTACAACATTCACGTTCCCTCTTCCTCAGTGATTCTAGAGTCTTTAGAGATAGTAGTTTGATATAGTTGTCATATTCATTTATAAGCACTCTGCAGCCCTTTATTCAATGCAAACTGGCCAGTTGTGGGTCACTGGTTAATCATCATCCATCTAATACATGAGGAAACTTCACTAGTAAGAACTGAGAGGTGCATTAATTTACAAATATAACTGTAAGTCACTAGGAGTAAGTTTAATACTTTATTTATTTAGTCAGATAAAAGTAGTAGACTCTCTTCTATGGCCTGGTACCTGATTAACCAAACACATGTTCACTGGAATGATATCAGTATGAGATAAATGATCCATCTTGTGAAGCAGACCTTAAATACAATCAGAAAGAGGTTATTTACTCCAATTACATCCTTGGCAATATTGTACCAATGGGCATATCTTGCTAGGCCACTTAATGTTGTATCTTTCAGGATTCACTGACTGGGTGAGGTTGTTGAACAACTCTCTTCTAGTGGTGTGCATAACAACTACCAGCAGTATGAAAACTCACCAGAAGAGATGAAGCTTTAAAGTTAGGCCCACCTTTATTTTTCCTTATTTATTCTGCTTCTCATGTGTGTAGTGTCTTCAGCAACAGTTTCTTACTGCTAAGTTTTCCTTGATACTCAAGATCAGGGGCAATGGATTATACTGTTTGAAGGTATGGGTGTGGTCACATGACCAAAATTTTCATAAGAAGGAATACAATCCTGGGATTGGGCCTTTTCTTTGGTCGAAGTCTAGTAGGGGAAATGTCCCTCACTTATAAAATAACTTCTATTATTCTCTTTTAATATTGTATATGTATATACTTTAACAAGCTTCTATAGTACTACGTTAGTGCTATCTCTCTCCTCTGCCCTGTCCTCCCATTCCATACCCCATTTAAACGTTTCTACTTCACTATCCCTCCTTCTCCTTTAATATCACTGCATTCTCTCAGGCTACCCCTATAAAACTCCCCCATGGTCGTTTACTGTTTTCTTTGCCTACACATATTCAAAGATTCAAATCTAACATCCACTTATGAGAGAGAACATGTGATATTTGTCCTTCTAACTCTGAGTTATCTCAGAATATAGAAACAAAAATCTCAACCAAGTGCTCACAAACTGAATACAAAAACACATCAAGGTTTATCCCCCATAATCAAATTGGCTTCTCAGAGATAGATTATTCAACATAAGTAAATCAATAAATGTAATTCATCACATAAACAGTCTCAAGGACAGAAACCACATTATCAACTCATTAGATGCAGAAAAGATCTGTGGTTAGACCCAATATCCATTCCCAATAAAAATCATGGAGAATCTATGGATGCAGGGTCACATTTCAACATAATAAAGGCAGTATACAACCAGCTCACAGCCAACATCATATTAAGTGGATAAAAACACAAAGAATTTCCATTAAGTTCAGGAACCAGAAGAGGATGTCCACTCTCTTCATTCTTGTTCAATATAGTAATCCATGACTTAGCTAGAACAATAAGACAGGAACAAAGGGGATACAATTTGAAAGGAAAACATTTAAAATATTCTTATTTGCCTATACTTTTGGCCTTTTTTTTGAGACAGGGTCTCCCTATAGCCCCAGCTGTCCCAGAACTCACCATGTAGACCATGCAGACCCTGAGATCCGCCTGCCTCTGCCTCCTGAGTGCCAGGATTAAAGGTGTGTGCCACCACTCTTGATAATTACATACATATTTTTAAAGTATAAAAGAAAGCTTACCATACATTTCAATAGGCTTTATGATAACATTACAGAGTTTGCGGTGGGTAATTATAAAGACAAGTGTGTATATATATATATATATACATATATATATGTATATATATATATATATTCAAGCTGAGTATAATGTGTTATATAGCAAAAGAAAATTACAGTAGCACATGGGTGGTGGAGGGTTTTCTTAATCAGCTGATTTTAAAATGGTGTGCTATTCTGGTGAAACAAAGGTAACATGGGAAACACTGTTGCACGTGAAACTGGGATTTGAAGTGTGAGGGCTAGAATGCCTAACTGCACTGAAGCCTGAACAGTTGAGAATGGAACAGGCCATGACCAAGGATAAGTAACCCTGCTAGAAACAGAAAGAAAGTGAATTCCTTACTGGAATCTCTAATAGGCATGAAGCTTTTCAGATGAGTGTCATTTTAAACTTTGTACCTCTAGAGCCTCGAGTTAAAAGTGTTTTGTTTTAGATAACTGAATGATATCTGTAGTAGTCAATGAAGAAATTAGGAGAAAAAATATAAATAAGTAAGACAAAATAGAAAATATTTGGAACACTTTAGAATGGCTTGATAACTCATGGCTAATAGCTGAGGCAAAGAAGTACAGTGAGAGTTGAAAGCTAGTATGGGCTTTTAGTGAGTTCATAGTCAGGCTGGGCTACAGGTGAGAGATGCCGTCTCACAAAAGAAAACAGAGCTTATGAGGTGACTTAGAAGGTCCCAATAAATTCAAACATTACATAGTGTGATCCAAATAAAATATTTTTAGAGTATAATGGAGAATTAGAACTCGTTCATCTCTGAAATATGGAGTCTTGAAAATGGAGCAATGGATTAAAGAGCTTGAAAATGGAGTCTTGGATGAGACTCATAAGAGACTGACAAGTAGGAAATGGGCATTTTCTTTAGTGTGTGTGTGGGGGAGTGGTAGGCAGTAGGTGTGCATGTTGGTGTGTGTGTGTGTGTACATGCATGTGGAAGTCAGAGGAAAATTTGAGGTGTCTTCATCTATTGTTCCCCACCATTTGTTTATAAAGATTTTGGGAATCGTGTCTCTCACTATACCTGGAGCTCATGGATTTGCCTAGACTGGCCATCAAGCCTTTTCTATTCCTTCTTAACATGTTTCTGTCTATTTCTCTAGGGCTGGGATTACAAACATATACTGGCTTGCTTAGCTTTTTACATGTGGTTTAGCAATCTGACCTCAGGTCCTCACATGAGCACATGTGAGAAGCAGTTTCTGACTAAGCCATCTCCCTACCCACAGTATTAGACGTTTCAAAGAAAATTATGATGAAGCTGTAGCAGATATAAGACAGTATCTTATAAAATTATGATGTTTTTACCTGAAAACATCATACGAAACCTATTTATATCGTGATACCAGGTATACTTCTTTTAACTCACATTATTTTAATGTATTATTTTAAATTATCTCTTATTCAGTATTTTCACATCTGATAACATTAGCATAATCTTTCTTTTTAACTCATGAAATGTAATTTTATAGTTAATTCTAAGGTACTCACTAGTGACATTTAAAATTCTCTGTAATCAATTAGATTGTATCTTATTCTGTCTCCTTTTTCTGTTAGAATAAATTCATTTTACAAAATAATGGGTTTTATTAATATTCTTAACATGTATTTATGTACTTTGATCATATATGTTCTAAAATATAAGTGTGTACACTAAAATGAAAATAATAAATAACATAAATAAAAATAATAGTATATTTTTCTACTTTGGGTGTTTCTTTTTTAAATCTAGACCATACACCTGAGAGAAAATACCTGGTATTTTGCTTTCTGAATCTGGTTATTTCCTTTAATGTGAGGATCTCAAACTCCATCCATTTCCCTAAAAATTACATTTTACTCTTCTTTATGGTTGAACAGAATTTCATTGTCTATAAACCAAATGGATTCCAAATGGATGGTAGAAGAATGCAGCAATAAACATGGATGCATATTTAGACCATAGCATTGCTTTGTGCGATTATTCACTTTAAACTGAAATATTTCTGCTTGGAAGCTGGAAGGAAGCTCATAAGATTCAGAGAGCTGAGGAAATGTATAGCACTAAAGGAAATTCATGAGATTATAAGACTGGGAAACATCAAAAAGTTACAACATTCAAAAAGTTACAGCATCTTCCTCAAGGATATATAATCAGTAACAACAACTGCTAGGAGGGAAGAAACTGGTAGAGCTGATGCAAGTTGGGGAGGAAGCTATAAGGATTTGTTGTTCATGCTTGGGCGGGCCTTTCAGTGGGGCCACTGTCTTTGGGCCACTAGTGCATATGTAAGTAACTCCTTACTTATGTTATGGTTAAGTAACCACAAAAACCTCATTGGTTCACAAACAGATTTGGTTAGGATGATGTCTTTGGCCTGTCACCTCAATTAGTACCATTGAGCCAATCTCCCCAGGAAAAGTCGCACAACAGAATGCCATTTTCACAATATTTATTCCTACCAATACAAGACCATGGGTCATATTTCTGTCCTCAAATTTTCCATCTCTTCCTTTAATGTTTTAAAGTCTTCTTGTAGATGTCATTTGTCTCTTTGTAGGATTATCCATAAGATTGTTTTGTATGTTTGTTGGCTACTTTGAATAAGATTGTCTTGTTGATTTCTTTAACAGCATATTTTTTTATTTAGTATATATAAATGTTCTGAGTTATTTTGTATGTATTATGCTATTTTATTAAAGTATTTATCAGAACTGATTTTTCTGGTGGAGTCCTTTATGGTCCTTTTATTTACAGGATTACATCATCTGGAAATAGAGATCCTCCATCTTCCTCCTTTCTGCTTTATATCAATCATCTTGTCTTTGACTTATTGCTCTAGATAAGAGTGTAAGCATCACATTGAATAAGAGTGGAAAGAATTGATACCCGTGTTTTGCTCCCGCTTTTAGAGACCATTTTCTCAGGTTTTCCTCATTTTTGTAATGTTGGCTATAGGCTTGTCTTAGATAACATTCGTTATATTGAAATATGTTCTTTCTATTCCTACTTTCTTCAATATTTCTTTATTATGAAGAAATGATTAATTCTGTCCTTTATTCAAATTACATGTTATATTTATTGATGTGAATATATTGAATTCTCTTTTATTTGAATATAACTGGATCATAGGTTAGGCCATTTATAACATGTTGAATTTGGTTTGGTAAGTGTTCTCCAGAAAATTTTCTTCTACTTTTATCAGGAAAATTGGTCTATAATTTTCTTTCTTGTTTTCTTTTCCTCTGTAGTTCTAACTCATATTCATAATAGTGAAAATTTGAAATTGTGTACTTCTTCACTTTCCTTATATACAGGATCATTTTTTGCATGATGAAGAAGAGGACTGCTTCAAGACTTTAAGGATTCATTGCCAGGATATATGAAAAAATTCAAACCATAACATATCTCAAATAATTTCTAAGCCTTGAGTAAACTAAAGATGAAGTGTTGGGGAGTTGTTTCAGTGGTCAAGAATGCTGGCTTCTGTTTCAGAGAATCTGGGTTAAATCCCAGCACCCACATGGTGAATAACAACAATCTTTAATGCCAATTCAAGGGGATCTGATGCATGACACAGGTGTACCTACCCACAGGTAGGCAATGAAATCATAAACATAAAATTAAAATAATAGATAAAATATTTTAAAAAGATGAACATGGATTGAAAACCTAGACCTCAGAGAAAAATTAAGCTGTCATTAATTCTGAAAGTTATTATCATATGACACGGAGCTTTTCATATTACTAACAGTTGACTTCCTTCTGATAGAAATTATAGAATGAGCCCATTAGAACATAGAAATGACAATAGGAGGAATGAATGTATGTTACTAAAGCATTTCATAAATATGAATTTATATGATCAAATTGCCTTAGAGTGTGATGCTGAAGTTACTTGATTGATGTAAAAATAAGACAAAAATATGTCATTATTTTCTAAATGGAAAATAAAAATTTAGGATGCAAGATAGTATCTTACTAATTTGAAGATCCACTACATAATCTTTCTCATATTCAATACGATTTAGGAAAATTCCTATTATCGGTTAAATAGTAAAAAATTGTGGACTTCATCTATTCAAAAACCTGTAAATATAAAAGTGTAGAAATTTTATCTCAGAAACATGGTGGGTCATGTTTTGAAGTTTCCACATCTTTAATTTATAGTTAGTCCATGAGGGAATGTAATTCATACAGAATATGCTATTTGCTTAATAACCTGTAGAGTAATATGCTGTTTTTTATCAAAGGCCATTCTGTTCTGATCAGGACATGTGCCCCATGGCATCATTAGTGTGTACATCTGTTCTTGTGGACAGTAGACTGTTCTAATTTTAACCTGCTCATTTTTCTTCTCTTAATGTTTTCTCAAACAAATATTGATGAAAATAACTTGGGGAAATAAAAGGAAAAACTTCATTAGGTGAAAGGAAATCAACGTGACAAAACCTTTGAGCTAATATGCAAAGCAAAGTTGTTCTTACAAGAAACCCTTTCTTTTTTTTTAATAAGTGAAAGGTGTAGAGGAGATTAATGGCCCTTTAATTGACAGACTCACACAGAAAATATCTGTAAATCATTTGCTGGTTTCTAGGAAAATACCCCAAGAACTTTCATTAGATGCTTTATTTCAATAATGACATTTGTCTAAGGTTAAAGGTTTTAAATACCTTTGTCAAAAGTTTTAGTTTACAATGTTGCTAGACTATGACAAATTAGAGAATGCTAATTGCATTACCCTGCAATGCAGTCTCCACACCACAAGCTTTCTGACTGCAAGCCACTCTGAATAGAATTGCCTGAATAACTGACATATTCCTACAACCTGTTTGATGCACTAAGAATTCTTTATTCTTTCAATTTGATTATGGACAAAATTGTAAAAAATTTATTTCTAATTTTCTTAACCTCTACAACATTTTCCTATTCATTACACATTAAAAATAGAAATCATTTGTCTATCTGAACAAATTTCATCATACAATTCATTTTTCATTGTAAAATCATTACTTTATTTTTGCCTCTGTATTGATTATCTGTACTTTAGTTCTGATCTATTTACTTGGAGATGTGAGGATGATTAAAATTATTTTGTGATCTATTACCATTCGTTTATTTCAATGCCTACCATTCAGTGAATAAGTACAAAAATGATTATATTCAAGGACAAAATAAAATAGCAAATACAGAGAAATCACACATACTTAATATGAGCACTGTGGATGAAAACCTCATGTATCGTGAATTCTCTCATGGTGAGGCCCAGCATTCAGCCTGACCCCACCCCCAGGTTTGAACTGACTGAAAGGACAGAGAATGATCTTTAGAGAAATGAGTTTATTCCATGTTACTTAAAAGGGATTCATCCCCATGGAAAGAGAGATGGAGATTTTCTATGGAAGAGCCTGCATTTTGATAAGTCCCCCTGGAACTCTGGAAGTTACACCCAAGATGGAGACCTGGCACCATGGTCCCCTTTCTCCTTCCCAGCCTTCCCTGTGTTTCCACTAAACCTGCCCCCTTAAGTCATTGGTTACTTGGATGTCAATCACATTTGGAAGTCCATCCCTCATAGCAGACAGAGAGAAAACTGCTTTTCTATGCAACACCTCACCATAATAACACAGAGTAGAAAAATTTGAGGCTATTTTTGGCTAAAATCAAAACAGAAAGATAGGAATTAAAATATAAGAATGTGTTTAGGAAATATGTCAGAGAGCTTCAAGAAATTAAATATATACCAGTTACTTCTTTTTTCTTCTCTGTCTTTTGGTGGTTTTTATTTTTCTTGTATTTGTTAGACATTTAGATTATTCTGTCAGATGCTTCATTATATTTTAAATCCACTTTTTTCCTAAATTTTAAATTCACATTTTACCATGATAAAACTCTAGGCTATTTGATGTTTTTCTTGACAATGTAAATGATTATGTAGAATAGTTGGACTATTTTAAATATATGTCTTTACTAATCAACCATCTTCTTAAACTGTTAGTAACCAGTGATCTCTTTATAGATATGTCTTGCCAACATATAATTGGACTCCTATAATGTGTATATATGTTGATCAAACTGGAATTTTCCTCATAAATATACTTTAAAAATTTATCAATTTTTTTTGTTCTGATACCTTACTACTATTTACCTTTTAACATTGTTTAGGCATACAATTTGCTAATTCATGCAAAATATAAGGAAAAAAATCATCTTTAATCACTAAATGTGATTGCATGGTTTTATATATATATATATATACATATATATTATATATAATATATATTTATATTTATCATCTTGTTTCATTATTGCCATTTTCCTGAAAACATTCATCAGAAATTGCTATTAGAGTCTTTCAGATTATTTTTCTGTGTCAATTAAGATGATCAAGTATTAACCCATTTTTTGTTTAAGTCTGTTACCATAGTAAGTTTCATTCATTGGTTCTAATACAGTAAAACAACCTTGCACGGACAGCATAAATTTACATTTGCCATTATGTATACATATACAGATTAATATTTTAAGTTAGATTTACTAGCTAAGTTAGAAGATTTTTATGTCATCATCAAGAGGACCACTGCATTGATGTTGTTTTAAGTTTTTGTCTGCTCAAATATCAGAATAACATTGCGCTATTAAGTTAAGAAGTATTTCTTGGGATTGGTGAGATGGCTCAGTGGTTAAGAATACTGGCTGCTTTTTCAGAGGACCCAGGATCATTTTTCAGCACCCACATAGAATCTGGCAACCATGCATGATTTCAGATCCAGATGAATCTAATGTCCTCTTCTGACATTCATGGGCATTGAAAAGCCAGGGCACAATTACATTCAGGTAGGCAATGCATAATATTTTTCAAAATTTAAAAAATATTTCTTTCCCCCTGTTATTAAATTTTTGGTCAGAAAGACTTTTCTTATGCTTCCATGTAATATATATGCAGTAAAATGCATATTAAATTCCAATATTTGCATTCCTCATATTGGTAATTCATATTTTCCTTTTCTTTGCTGATTAGTCTGGCAAATATATACATATATACATATGCAAATAATATACTTTTGAGTTTAATTTCTGATATTATTTTTAAGGCAGAACTAAGGAAATTAGTTTGAGCCTTTTTTTCTTGGATATCAGAATTTATGATATAAAATATTCTCCTAGCACAACTTTAGCCAAATCCTATAATCCCTTTCTTTTGAGATTTCATTTTGGTTTAATTCATATTTGATTTTACTTTTATTTATTTTTTATTTTATTGAGAGGAATCCAAACCCTGAATTTTATTGAAAACATTATCTGAGAAAATGGTCTCAAGATGTCTAATGCATTGCTGCTGCTTGTAAATATACTTACACATGGAAAATCACATACAAAGTATCATGCACACAGATACTCAGTCAACAAGCCTGGAGAGCAAATGGACTGATTTATTTCACCACTAATATTTCATAATTTTATGCACTAATATTAGTGTTAACTCATTCAAAACAAATTATTAACAAACGAAAAACACTTTCTTAAGCCAAAAGTTAGTTCTTGAGTAAAACGGTGGTTTAGTAAAATTAGATTTGCTCTACGTTTTCCTCTTGTGACTGCCATCTTTATTCCCCCTTCTTCAATCGAATTATGTACATTTCATACAATATATTTTGATCATGTTTGGATCTCTCCCTGTATCTGAACCTCCTTTACAAACCTCCACCACATTTCCTGTACTAATACATACACACATACACACACACACATGCACACATATATAGGTAGAGATATAGATATAGATATAGATATAGATATAGATATAGATATATTAGGTCCTGTAGAGTCAGGTTTGTGGCCCCAAATTCCCTCCAATGTTGGGTCATCCATTGGAGCCTAGTCAACCTACCTAGAGTATCACCCTTAAAGGAAACTGACTTTCTCTTTTCTAGCATGCATCAGTTGTCAATAGTTTCTGCAGTATGGTTGGTGATTTCTCCTCACTTTCTATACTGAAAATGTTTGTGGTTTGAGCATATGTGGAAATTGTGCATGCTCTCATCATTGCTGTAAATTCATGTGAGACACTCACCAGATATCTGGAAAATTCTATTTCCTTCTGATTATTCACCACCCCAGGATCTTGCAATCTCCACCTTCTTCTGCAATAATCTCTGAGCTTTGGGAGGGAGGCAGAAGTTTGATATAGGCATCCTATTTAGGAATGAACAGTCTCTAGCCTTTTATTATATGCAGGTTGGCCAGTTGTAGTTCTCTGTGTTAATCACTATTTACTGTATAAGGATGTTCTCTGCTAAAAGTTGAGATTAATCAAGGCAGGTCTGGGAAATCCCTCAAATCTGGGAGTTCATAAAGGAAAAAGAAGAGATGGTGGGTACGAAGAGGTGTGGGAAAGGCTATGTGCCAATCAATGATTTCTGTATATAGAACCAATTTAGTCAATTGTAAACTATTGTTGAATATATAGAAAGTTAATAATGCTTTAATTTAAATATGATTCATTATCTGCTCCAAAATTTCTAACTCTACCATGTCACATATTTCATCTTTGAAATTTAAAAAAAAAGCAGAAAAGTAAAAACAAGCCCAATATTAGGTAAAGACACTTTTATTTAATTCACTCTTGCAATTGCAATAATAAGACATAGTAACACAAAACATCAGTTTATCAAACTGATATTATATTTATTTTATTTTTAATTTTTATTATATTTATTTTATTTGTGATTTTTCTCTAAATTAACTGTATCAAATGGTAAACCAGTGATTAGATATATTTTACATGTACATAATATGAAAGATAGTATATTGTTTTAAAATTTGTAAGGAAAGAGATTATGAATTTGATAATACATCCCCCAGACTAACATTTGCTAAAAAAGATGCATAATTTGTTTAAGTTATGAATACATATATGCATGCTTATGTTTCTGTATGTGTAAAATTGATGCGTTAAAAATGAATGATCCCTGGAGGACAGGATCCTTTTCATCCTTTTAACGGTGTGGGTGACTGTCTAGCAAAGTAACTTGTATTTAGAGACTATGAATTATGTGAGTGATTAAACACAGGAATATAAAAATAATATAACTCCTAATAAAAATATCTGAAATAACATGGAAATGACAATTAAATGTGGTTCTTACAAACATAGCAAACAATATATCTTCATGCAATTATAATAGCACCCTAAATGCTCTTTATTATACGAGGTAGAAAGTGGAATAAGAAGACACCAGCACATCCTATAATCCATTCATGTTTTAAATTTATGTTTACTTGCTTGGTTTTATAAATATAGATGATTATGTGTCCACTCATAAATAAATTTTAGACCGACATACCACATGAGAGAAAATATGTTATTCATTTGTTCTAAAGTTCTCCTATTTTGCTTAACATAATCATTTTTCAGTTGCATTCATTTTCCTGCAAAAATCATAACTTCACTTTATTTTTAGTTGCATAAATTTCCTTTGCATGTAGGTACAGGGATTATTTTACTATTTATCCGTTAATATGATATCTAGACTGGTTCATGAACTCAAAGTTGTTGTAATATCTAGGCACTTTAATAGATTCATCAAAATAGCAAAATAATTTATTCATAGTTAATACAGCAATCAAAGTCTTTGATGATAATAGATGCTTTTTAATTTGCATTAGCATATATATGAGAAATAATTGTTACTATAGCTTCACAGAATGAGTTTAAGCTGTCCATTGAGCAATACTATTTCTCTTTCCATTTAACATACTCAAAATAATCAAATGAATTGTTAAAAATATTACCTATCCCTTCATAATCATTTTTGGGATCATTTATCACTTATATTAAACAAGATTTTCACTTGTTTGTTATTGAAATCACTATAATTCCTGAGAATTACTGGAAACAATAACATATTCAAAGCTTCACTCCAGGAATCTGAGAATCTATAAGCTTCTTTGAGTCACATTCTATTATCATTTATCATCATAAAACTTTCTGAGTGTTTAAGTTAAATATCAACTGGTTAGTCATTTTACTATATGACATGGACACATCAGCTTTATTGTCTTATTTTAGCAGTTAGCTGTGTATAACTAGAGATTCACCTAAATCAAAATTGTGTGTCACAAGTATGTTCTAGTCTTATGTAACATGAATTGGCACATTTAGGTTAAAAAAAGAAGACTAGAATGGTTAAGACAGCACTTTCCTCTGATGAGGTTTTCAGAGAACTTCAAATATGCTAAAGTATCTGAAGTTGTCAAATAGCTAGAGTGGAAGTAGCTCAATAATGAGAGTCATTTTGAAGATAGACATTCATCTTCATACAGTTTCTTGCCAGGGCATGTTTACCCTTAGGGAGTGCAGGATTCAATGCTGCAAAGATCTTCCCATCCTCCTTCAGGGAGACTATGCTGTTTCTTTCCCTGAGACTAATTCATTCCATCAGCAATACCAGAGATTAGTTTTAAAACATGAGAATGAGCCATCACACTTATTGTTATTGCTTTTCTTTTAAAGTTACAGAATGAATGATAACGTTCCAAGTCAGAAAGCCAACACTGAGTAGAAGCTTGTTAATTTATAAAAAAAAAGGCACATTCTTGCTTTCTAGAAGGTTCATTCTGGTAGATGCGATACACACATGGATCGAAATTTAAGAACAACGATGACAAACTCTGCTGCACTGCCACAATCAGTGACCTAAATGAGCACAAGCAATACACATTAATTTTTACGGTGAACCTTGGAAACTTCTAGCAGATGGAGACTGGCAATGACCTCAAATGTGAGTATAAGAGGCTTAATTGAATACAAGAAATTCAAGACAAAGTAAAACAGAAAAGTAATAAAACAGGGAAAAAACTCTGTCTTTGAAATTTTAATGTAATAGAATTAAAGCACTGAAAAAATGGATTTTTCCTTATTAAATGTATAGTTTATATTTTTATTCTCCTGAAAAAAAGAAACTCTTCTAGTAATTGAGAGCCAAGATACATTAATAAAATAAGTAGGTAAATAAATGTCAGTGGTAGTAGTCATTTCTAGCTGCATACTAATGCCAAAATGAAAAAAAGATGTTTAGAAAATGCATGTAATACCCATTTTGTCATATAGACAGGATAAATTCATAATTCTGATTTGTTGTATATATAATAGTACTCTGTTATTTATCTTGCTTCTTGCTTTGCTAACTATCTCCTCTCTTTTCATCCTTGAAGACTAGGGTATTTTTTTTAATTAAAGGAAAATTTTACACTTGAATTTTGGCAGTAGCATTCCTTCTTTTGAATAGTCAACAAACTATTGAGTTTCTACTGTGTATTGGTAATTATTCTGATCAAATGAAGAAGGAAACAGAGTTTATATTTGTGTGAAGTGTGAATTCAACTTTGAGATTTTTAATTTAGTATTAATAATATTTTTATGCCTGAAAATGGAAAAGGTCCATCATCAAGGCCTTTTGCTTGCCACGTGTGGATGCAAGACAACAACTGGCCATCAAGGAAGATGGGAAGAATATTCTACAGAATCATTCCTCCCAAGTCTAGAATTTGCAAATGACAGAAACCTTCCCTGTTCTAAGGGCAAAGCCACTGCCATGCACAACCTGGAACCTCGGGGAAGGGATTTGTGGGGGATGCAACTACTCAAAGAAACTTAAATTCTTGTCCAACATTGTGATGTCCTCCATCATCCAATCTTCTCTACCATCAGCCCACCATGAGAAGAATGTGAACCATGCCTCATATTTGGGGATCACAGATTCAGATTCATGAAAATGGACCAAAACTTCAGCTCACAGGAGAGGACCATAGGCTCGGATTGTTCACAGATTGGCCACAACTCTGGTTCATGGGAGAGGACTATATCTTTCTCTTATTCTTCTACAGCCCCAGTATACCTTCATCTGTGCCCTACAGAAAATGTAAAACACCCAAATGAAATTCTAGAGATAAAAATATCAGTCAGTGAAATTAAAATAGTTTTAAGTATTTTAGTAATTGCATAGATAATCACTTTTAAACTAAAATATGTAATTGTATTTTACAGTGTTAACTCACAATTCTACATGTATACTATAATTTTAATATGATTTACTGACAAAGCTATACTTAGAAATTATCCATTTTATACAAAGATTTTCAGAGTAACCAACTTATTTTGGTTGGTTTTAAATTTTATTTTATTTAAAATTTATTTTAAATCAATGACTATAAAAAAGGAAAAGGGAAAGGAAAAGAAAGCAAAAAAATGGAAAGAGAAAAAACTTTTCAATAATGTCAATTTCAGGACAAACTTTCTTTAAAAGATGTTGAACAGGGTTCTCATTAAGCTCCAAATAATCCTGACCATTACCCCAGATCTAGATGGCACGACCCTATTGCTGAAGGCACTACATACATGAGCTGTAGAACAAACAAGGAGAAGTCAAGCTGCTGCTGACTTCGGAGCCTCATCTCTACTAGCAATCTTTCATAGGTGCTATGCAGGCTTCTGGAAGGAAAAAAAGAATCATCAGCCTTACCCAGCTTTGAATCCCGTGAACTACAAGTGTCGTGGTGATACATACACACCAGTGTAATGCTGTCACCAATATTATGGGAGTAACCAAAGACTCTTTAAGATAGAACCCACGTCTGACTTTGATTCCATGTTAAGGAACCTGAGGCTAGAGAGGTCATGTGGCACACAGTATATCTAATATTACTATTTTACTAGTTATAGTATTAAATTGACTCCTAATGACTTGTTGATATACCCATAGTATCTCCCACCTATCACTAGAGTAGTTTTCTTCAGCTTCCCATGGGGATTTGCAGAGTCACAATTGGCCAATGTGTAGACAACAAGAAGCTATAGAATACTTATCCCTGAATACGACACAAAGATCAAGGCTCAGAAATTATTGCAGAATAGGGAATGGAAGATTTTAAGAGGTAAAGGTGTCAGATGACCAGGTGAAACTAGTTTTCCAGATAGTTAGTTACTCAGATGAATTCATTGCAATGGTTAAACATGCTCAAGTCCAATACAAACCCAAACCAGGCATCTTTTGCCACAATTTCCTTAAGTTGGGTTGGAGATTCTTAGCCTCTTCCTCATGTCTCTGCTAGGAATTTTTTCTGGTTTGAGTTTGCATGGGACTTGTGTATGCTGTAGCAGTTCCTGTGAGTTGATTTGAGTAACAGAACAATTGTCTAGAAACTCTGATTCCTTGTGATCATCCACCACCTCTGGTTCTTACAATCGTTCTGGTCCTTCTTCCACAAAGATCCCTGAGCTTCGACGGGGCAGAACTTTGATAGAGATGTCCTATTCTGGGATAAATGTTTTGCAGCCTCTTGTTTTATGAAGTTTGACACTGGGATTCTGTGTTAACCACAAATGCCCTTGCAAGGTGTAATAATGGCACATATATTAAATAAATAGCAAGCTACTCTTCAGTTTGACTTAAGGTTCACGTCCCAGGATGAGGCCCATACCAAACACTAATGTCAGGCTTAGGAAAGCTGACAAGTCACAAAACACAGAGAAGAGCTTAAAACCATTTTTTTTTACTAAATAGTTATCATATTAAAGTGACTCTTAATGACTTGTTATTGTACTCATAGAATAATGTGTCTCTCAACACTTACCTAATGAAGTTTAAAAGGTTAAAGAATATTACAGTTAAACTTGAAAGATTCTTGGTGAAAAGGCACATTGAACAGTATTGCATAAACAAAATGAAAAATTTCTGTAACATATGAAACATTATTTAAAGTATAAGAAGATTGTAATATTTTATTTTTCTTACTTTTCCTGTGAAAATGAACCATTTCTTCCTCTCTCTCTCATCTTTTTCTCTGTCTTATACAATAAAATCTTAATCAAAATGGAAGAAGAAAAGATATAAAAGGCAACATGTTATATATATATATATATATGCCATATATATGCATATATACATATATATATCCTAAAATGATTCATTTTTCATAAAATAAACTGAGATTTGAAATGTACTTTGCATCACAAACATACCATTTTTAGGGAAATAATTAGTCTTTAATTTTAAAAGACATTATAATTGAGTATTTTGTACATTAATTAAAATTGAAAACGTGTATTTCTAACATTTATTTTCCAAAATTGCAAAACATAATTATTAAGTTATTTCTACAGCTAATTGACATGTAACTTTTTAGGAATATTTTCACTGAGTTTTGTTGAATTTCATACAATAGTTCTTAATTAAATTTAGACCCTCACCCCCATCTATGTCACCACTTACACCCCCCACCAGACATCATGCATTCTCTCATATATGTTAAGTCCTGCCTAATCAAGCATTTGCATGCAGATGTCCTTCAGTTCAAGTTTGTCCACAGGAGTCTAGCACAGATCTTAAAGAAGATCTAATCTCCTTAATCAAGCAGTAATCAGTTGCCAACAGTTCCCAGTCTAGAGTTGACCTGGCTATCATTTCATTGAATGCACTCTAGACCCTTGAGTGACTGAGTTGCCATGGTTCTTCTGTGTGACACAATCATTGTCACAAGTTAACCTGAGAAAGCATACAGCAGCCTGAAAGCCCTCTCTCTGTTTCTGTTGTTCATGAACTAACCCTGGTTCTTGAATCTTTCCACCACCTCTTCTGCAGTGCTCCCTGAGTCATAGGTGGATGAGGTTAATATAGGAGTCCTATCCACGGACATACACTGCAGACTCCCATTCTCTAAAACTTAGCAAATTGTGGCTTTTTGTGTGCATCACACTGTTGTATATGGAAACTTCATTGGTGAGAGTGGAGGGATGGGGATATACCAGTATTCTCTTTATTATGTTCATGAGCCTATTCCACTATGCTTCATGAGACTTAAGTGTAGAGGTTCCACTGTAGCTATGTTACCTACAGGTAGGTATCTCTCAGACTTATATTCTCTGTGTGTGACTAGTTGTGGAGCTCTGTAATAGCCTCCATCTGCTGCAAATAGAAGCATCTTCCATGAGTGGTATACCCTATATGTAATAGAAGAATGCATGTTTAGTGAAAGGTAAGAAATTTCATTTGTCTAGAAACTTGATAGAGAGAGGGTTTTCAGTAGGATCTATGGCCTCTCCAGTCCTGTGTATTTATTTGGCTGTAATTGCAGTGTCACCCATGAGTTCCCTCCCATTAAGAGGGCTGTATGTTCAACTAGAAAGCTGTTGGTTACCCTCCAGATAAGCGTGCCACTACCACATAAATAGAGGCAGCCTGCTGTGCCAGTCGTTATTAGGCTTTAGAGTTGAATTAGACCATGAATTGATTTTCTTCCTCAATAGCTGACATCATAATCTCTATAACTGTGAGAGCTAGTCTTCCAAGAGAATGCTTCCAAGACGGTTCCAACAACTTTGCTTGAAGTTCTGTGTCTGAAGTATGTCCTGTCTTCAGCAGTGGGGCTTACCTTCAATTTTGTGAGATAACCAAGGGCTGTGGCAGTAACCTCTGGTTACTTTGGGAGTCTTTGGACTACTCTAACCAACAATTTGAAGGGAGGACTTGTCTGTCTGGCACTGTACTCCTTGCAAAACAGTCAGACGCCCTCTATGTATTTCTCAGGGAAATCCCAGCCAACACATTTCCCTCTGACTTCCCATACCGTCCAAGAATCTCCATTCAGCAGTCCTTTCTCTCCTTCTGTCCAGCTTCCCTCCTACCTCCGTAGTCCAAGCACCCCCTGTATCCTCAGCACCCTGCCTCTCCTCAGTTCCCTCTTCCCTCACAAACATGGTGCCTTGCATGTCCCTCCCCACTACCCCTTCATGTGAACTCCCCTGCTTTCCCCGCTTCCCTAGTAACATCTGTTCCCTATATTCCCCTTTGGGATTGTTTCTTTCCCTTTGGATCCCTGTCTCCTTTCCATTTTCCTAATCCTGCTGTTACATTAGGATACATTCTCACATATAAGGATTGGTGCTGTGATCCACAAATGAGGGAGAAAATACATCATTTGCTTTTCTGAGTTTGTCTTACTTTACTTAGTATAACAGTTTTTAGTTCCTTTCATTTACCTGAAAATTTCATAATTCCATCTATACTTGCTAAGTAGAACTCCATGTGTAAATAGACTCCATTTTCATTATCCAGTCATCAGTTGTGGGTCATTTAGGCTGCTTCTCTCTCCTAGCTATTGAGGAAACAGCTGCAACAAACATGAAAGTACAGGTATCTCTACAGTAGGATGAATCCTTTAGGCATATACCA
The DNA here is from genome assembly GCA_035773235.1 of Eospalax fontanierii. Lineage (NCBI taxonomy): Eukaryota > Metazoa > Chordata > Mammalia > Rodentia > Spalacidae > Eospalax > Eospalax fontanierii. The sequence continues at coordinate 38,094,404 of CM069527.1, forward strand.
AGGAGAGGTATAACTGGACAATATAGTAGACTTATTTTTAGTTCTGGAGACCTCATTAAGCTAAAGCTTCTGTGCAGCAAAAGAAAGTGAAGTGAAGAGGAAAATCACTGAGTGGAAAAAAATGTTTACCTGCTACACATCTGACAGAGGATTAATAATGAGAATATCAGATATCTCAAAGAGCAAAGAAACAGGAAAATAAACAACCCACTACAATGATGGGCTATGGATCTGAACAGAGATCTCAAACAAATAAAAATGACTAAGAAACACCTTAAAATGCTCAACATCTTACATAATCAGAGAAATGCAGATAAAAACCAATTTAAGATTCCATCTTAACCAAGTCAAACTAGCTGAGATCAAGAGAACAAAAGACACCAAATGGTGTTGAGGAGAGAGGTATGCCCATTCACTGCTGTTGGGAATACAAACTCATGAAACCACCATCGAAAGTAGTGTGGAGAACTCTTAAAAAAGACTTGTAATTTCTATGTTATTACAACATATATCATTCTTGGAATCCTTTTATAGCTCATATCCCTTTGTGATTTTTGTTTGATTGTTTCAAGGTCTGGCTGGGTATTAGAAAGCAATCTCAGTGCATAACGCCATAGGAAGAGTGGCATTTAAAAGGGAATCTTTTAGATATTGAACTAATAAACCATTTCATCATGCATTCTTATGGTTTTTACACCCTTCCATTACAAAGTCACTATAAAATGATAGAATACATGTATCACAAGGAGTTATGGTTAGTAACTTTAATTTCCTGTGACATTTATACGCTTTTACATTTCTATTCTGCAAGTTGAACTTTGTATTTCAAAATATACCGCGTAAGAAAATAAATAAATCTGAGTGATGGATATTTCTTTCTTGAGAAAGATGAATGGTGAAAGAGAGAAATCCATGAATTAGAAGGAATTTATAAGACATCAAATGGAACATGATACAACAAAGTTAAGATTTCTCTATGTATGATTTCAAATGGCAGATCAATGAGATAATAAAAGTATTAGAATATTTAATGACTCAATCAGATTCTGGAAGAGAAGATTTCTAAAGAGATAAGAATGAATATCAATGAGAGTACTCTGCAGGAAAGAGAAATTGCATTAGCTTAACTCTTCAAAACAAATATTTATTTTGCATTCTCCACAATATCCACTGCACATTTTGGTTTGTTCAACTTCACAGAAAACCTGAAGAATTCATTACAATGGAGGCTGTATTTTTCTGTAATTTCATTGTTTGTAAGAATGAAGTACTTTGATAACTATGACAAAGGAAAGTAAGAGATTTTTGTAAGTGACTAATGTAACCCTAGACTGCTACATCCCTCCTCTCTCAAGTTTATCATAAGAATGCTTTATAGTGCTCCATCTTCTCACAAAATTATCCTAATAATGATTCCCAATGCTTTATCTTCACCCAGGGTAAAGGGTAGAGGAAAGTGTGGGAAAATTTCTGAATATGCCAGTTAACCCCACTACGGAAATTACTTGACTCAGTAAGATATTATGTATCTTATGGTAGCACACCGAATGTCTTAAGCTGTTCAATATACCTTTCTATTGTTTTTTTCTTTGTGATTCTCAAATGTAAATTAAATTTTAGTGTCAGAAGCCCCTTTCCCATAGATAAACAGTTGATTTCTATCATTCCAGCTAACTAAATATAATTGGAATGATAGCTGTATAAATTAGAGTTGTTTTTGCAGTGTATTAAGTGGGATTTATCATATCTCTTCAAGTATACTTGGGAATTTGTAATGTGACTTTCTCAATAAGAGGGTCTTTGAGGATATAATTAGCAAATATGGAATTGTACTGCGTTAAAGATGATCATAAACTCAGTGATGTGTGTCCTTATGGTACTATGATGGGACACACAGAAATACCTAGAGAGAAAACAGGGACTGGAGGAATGTGGCTACAAGCCATGGAATGCCTAGGGTCTAAAAGCAACTGTTAGGATTGAAAAAATCATTTTGTTAACAATGAAAACCTTCCTCTTCAATTCCTAGATTCTAATGGCTGTGTTAATAGAATACAGCTTTATTGTTTAACCCTATTTTGCTTATGCCATATTTTCTATGACACTTCTAGAAAAATACAGGAAATATTTAATAAATTTTAAAAAACATTGTTTGCATTGAGTCCCCTTGAAAGCTGTGCTATCATATAATGAAGGCTCCTAGTATGATCTATTGAAATACATACTATATTCTTGCTTGTCTTTTTTCCTTCCTTTTCTCTTTCCTTTCCCCCCCATTTCCCCCCCTTTCTTCCTTCCTTCTTCATCCTCCCTCTCTCCCTGTCTTCCTTCCTTGCTTCCTTCTTTTCATTCCTCTCTCTCTCTTTTCTGTTTTTTTTCTATGCCTCTGTTTTTTGTGTTTTTTGAGACAGGGTGTCACTTTGTAGGCTGACCTATGCTGGAACTCAGCATGTAACCCAGACTGGCCTCCTGCAGCAAGCGTCCTCTCTCAGCCTTATAACTGTTGGACTTATTGGTGTAACTTACCATGACTAGATCTTCATTTCTACTTAATTATCTTTTATCAATTTTGAATTACACATTTAAACTTGCATCATATTTTGAAAGGAAGAATTCCTCTTATAACTCTATTGTATTAAAATTGATATGTTAACAGTAGGTGATTAAAATAATTATCAGATAGAATTATGAAAGAATTTTTATATATGCAATGAATATTGTATCTGATATAGACTATATTTAAAATATCTAGTGCTTTATGTCACATAAGATTTAACTGAGAAAAAATATTCAATTTTGATGAAATTTGAGTAGTTACTTAATAATAGCAAGTATATGTTTAATGTTAGGTTGGGAAATCAGAAATTTATAAATATTTAGCAAAATTATGATGTTCTTAATTTATTACTGAGTTTTATAACTAAAATACTACTGTACATACAGAATATCTGAATATATGTAAATATATTCATGTATGTATTAAAGCAAATGAAAGTAATCATTACAGTGAAGAATTTTTCAGTGATTCATTCTCTGGCCTTTGATCTGTGATATCTTCACCATTCTGGTGCTTAGGATTTTTCCTTACTCAGGCTACTGTGTCAACTGAAAATTGTTTTCCAGAAACACACCATGAAATCATGTTGCACCATCTATATGGGTATTCTTAAATCAGCAAAGCTGGCACATGTAGTTAGACATCAAACAAGCAAAATAAATGTCTGCAAAAATATACACTAAGACAAAGTTCTCTGGAAAATGTTTTATTCACCTATAAAGATTGTAATCAATGGCCTAGAGAAATTTCTCAGTGATTAATAGCACTTGCTGCTGCTCTTGAAGAGGATCTGCGTTTAGCTCCCAACACCAGCACTGGGCATCTTACTGTCAGCTCTAACTCTGGAGGTTCCAATACCATCTTCCTGGCTTCACAAATATCTCCACTCATGCGGTGCACATACATATACTCAGGTACACATATATACACATCAAATAAATAAACAGTACATATATATAATTTGTAAAGCTTATAATGAAAAGATTATAAAGAGATTTTTTTCTAATAAATATTATTGGAGTATGAATCCTGATGTAACCACAGGAGTCAGGACAATGGAACATTACCAAAGGATAGTGGGGGGAGAATGAGCTAAGAGAGGAGGGTAATAGTAGTCAAGTTTTCTCAAGTGGGAAATAGAGAAAACGGAGGATATTTAACTCTGGAGAGGGGCAGTAGAGAGAAGAGGGAAGAGAGATAAATAGCATCTAATAAACAGAGGTAAATGTATTAGATCAAAAGCCTTCTTAAATGCACATTACATAGTATATGCATGAGTAGAGCTGAAGGCTATAAAACTAAAAGCAGTGACAGGCAGGAGAAACCTGCCATTGACATGTTGGTTAGGTTCATCCTTGAGACTCTCAAAATAATACAGGCTATTGCCAGAGCCCTTGAATGCCTCCCGGAATGTGAAGGTATTACTGAACTCATGGCATACATTGGATATGGGACATGGAGTAGTCAAGATGTAAATGGTCTGGAAACTTCCTCCCTGAACACTGAGGACTAGCTCTCATGATATCAGATTATATTATGCCAGATGCCAAGGGAAAAAAAATCACTAATACTACCCAACTCTTAACCTACCAACAAACAAAATGACTTGGTCCAGCCAACTAGCTCTATCAGTGCAGCAATGGAGCCTTTATCTTGGGGTAATCAGCAGTTATCGAATTTGATTAAGCCCTCTTTCATGAAGGCACTCATGTGTTGCTGTAAAGCTAGCCATACACACATTTCTGGAGTTGACATAAACCACAGAGTAAAACCACTAAACCAGTGTAATATCTTACTGTATTCTACATCCTTATGTTTACAGACAAGTTTGCCTCTAACCACATATCAAAGAAGCTTCTTTTAACAACAGACAAAAACTATTATGTAGTTCTACACATTGTCAAATAAAAAAGATAAGAATCTGGGAAGAGCCTAAATGATAGATCTATAATGCAACCTTTACACCTAAGGCACAAAGAACATTGGGAAAGACCAGACAGAAAGAATATTAACACATTTCTCATCCCTGACCAGAAGATTCCTCATGCAACAAATGGTGATTAACCCAGATAGTCACAACTGGTCAAATTTCAGAGACTAAGACACTACGTAGCGCTTATCCCTGAATAGGACACTTATGTCAAAACTTTGCCACTCAAGGATCAAGGATCAATGTAGTAGAGGATACAGAAAGAGCCAGAGTTGATTAATGAATAAACACAAGGAAACAGATTTTTTCCAGACAGCTGGGAAGTTACTTACATGAACTCATATTAATGATAACATATGCTCAAAGACCCTAATAATCTCAAACTAAACAAAATCCTAGCATAGAAGTGGAAAAATGGGTAAGAAACCCCCAACATTATCTAAGGAACTATTGGAAAGTGATAACCATATCCAGAGGGAGAGTCAGCTCCTTTAGGAGATAAACAATAGATAGATTAACCAGGATCCAGTGAATAGACACAAACTAAAGGACATCTGAGGACAAAAATTTGACTCAATAGATCTTAATATATATGACAGATTACATGAAATCGAGTGAGGTCATTAAGAGGGGTGCAAATAGGAGAGAGGGCTTTGTATGATCAAAACATATTGTATGAATATATAAAAATTCATTTAAAAATAGAATGTCAAAATTGCGTTTTATATTTTCACTATGAGGAATTATTGTAATAAACAGGGAAATGCAGCCTACTGTTTGACACACCAGTTTCATTTCTTGGCTATACATTTAAGAGCGGGATTGCTGCTTTATAGGGTCATTCTTCTGAAACAGTTTTGAGGAATATCTATATGTTTTCTAAAATGACTATACCTATTTTCTTTGTCATCTACAGTGCCTAAGGATTGAATATAATATTTCACAGCCCTTTCCTATATCTTCCCGCTTTAGTAATTTTCCCGGAGACTTAGAAGGTGTTGTATAAATGACCCATTTAGAGCTGAACACTAAAATATTTACAGCTCTTAGATAACTGGAATCATATTACATAACCCCTGCCAGTGTAGATAGCCTAGAAAACTGAAGTCATTCAGGCCTTGGGATCAAACAAAAGTGACAATGAAAATGATGCTGAGTACAGCAGAAAATCCTGAAATAACAAGGTCCAGATATTTTCATTCTGTGCACTTCCATATCTGTGTACTTTGAACCCAGACAAGAAAATCACCCCCTGAAATAAGAAATTGCATTAACTAGAAAATAACAAAATGCAGATTTCCACAATCTATTTTAATATAAAATGCAACATAACTTACTTTATATCAAATAACTAAGACAAAGAAAACATAAAAAGAAAAAAAAGGCATTATTTGTAATCTCAAGTAAAATCAAACTTGTAACTGTGAAGTATTTTAGTGAGCACTTGAACTGCTTAAATGACATCAAACACAATTCAAACTGAGTGCAAGAAAACATCAGCAGAATCAAATAAAATAAACATAAGCAATAAGAATAGACATGTCAGGAGCTGAAAAAATTGGAATGAAAAAATCAGCAGACATAACAAATTTCTGAATGGAAATAATAGAGCCTTAATATTGTATAATAAATACAACTGTAAGTGAAGATGAAAAGAAAACTAAATATACATTACATGTACATTATAATGGTCAGAAAATATCATAATATGAACTGTGCACAAATAAATTACCCAGAAGAAGAAAAAAGTGGAAAAGTGAACTCCCTGTACTTGGTAAAGGTAATGACCCAAAACTCCTTAAATGTTTTCAGACACATCATGGGAAACGCACAGAGAGAATATATAACAAAAAAGAAATCCACAAGAAGGCTCATAATGGTTAAATGATTTAATGGAAAACACAAAAAAACAAATCTAGGAAGCAGCAATAGAGAAACAAGAATTCCTTATGTAGAATCTCAATGTATCTGATTGATGTCTAGTTCCTCAAAAAGCTGGAGGCCAGAAGAAGGTAGACATAGATACAAAAGAAAATTCAAAAATTTCTTTACACCAAAATATTTTCTGATAATCAATATAGATTATATTTTATATAATAAAATTGACTCATTTCCTCCCCATAATTCTTGCCAAAATGTTTTATACAATTACGCCCTCAGATGAATATATATTCCAAAAAATGTGATTCCTCCTAAGATACTATTTTGTCTTCAGCTTGTTACTCTTTCAAAATCTGTTTTGATATTCAACCTCTTGTAGATATTGAATTTCATCTTCAGTCACATTCTTAATCTGTAAACACATTTACTTCCACTTCATGCTCCCAATAATACTGAAATTTGAGAAGGACAGTTGTTAGTCCCATGTGGGTGGTGGGAACCAAACCCTTGTTCTTTGCAAATGCAGCCAGTGCTCTTAACTGCTGAGCCATTTCTCCAGCCCCAAAGCTTTCTCTGTTAATATTATATAAAAGGAATAAAAATAAAGAGGACTTTCTTCAGTTTGTTTTCTTTTTTTAATTCTGAAGGCACAAAACATTATCTACATTTTGGGGTTGGAAATTCAGGACTCAGTTTAAGCTGTACATTAAAGTCCGTGATGTTCTTGTTGGGGAGAAGAAATTCTCAGTGCGGACTTGACCTGTCAACTATCCATGCCACATAATGCATCAGTCATCTGTTAGGGTATCTATCAGGACAGTAGCCTATGAAATTTTCTCAAATCAATCTGCTATTCTTTTACCCCTGTTGACAGGATAGCTCATAGCATCAGAGTCTCCCTTGTAACATGCTGGTTTTTAAAGGTATCTCTCTGCAGATGAAACAGACCCTGAAGTAGCTAATAGCTCAAGAACTATCTGTTATGCGTTTACTGACAGCTTATTAGTAAATAACAGGAAATCATTTTCTCTCTTTCACATTGATATGAATCTCACAAAGTAATGGGTTTCATAATGATGTTCTCAGACGTGCATATAATGGTTTTTGAAAATGCTTGTGTTTTACAGCCTTCTCTTGGCCCATTTTCCCTCCTGCTTGTTCACTTTTGCATTCCAAATCTTTCACTGTCTACTTCTATCTGAAAACTATGTATTCTAAATGTGAGACAACTTAGATATGGGTCTTTCTGATTCTTATTTATTTAACTTAATATTTTCTCAGCTTCATTCATATCCCAGCAACTGATAGGAATTTTGTATAGTTTACCCTGGTGCTACCCGAATGATTACCTATATTCACTCAAGAATTTTGTCATCCACTGTTTCAGACATTAAATCAGGTATTCAGTGACAGAAAGTCAGTGCTATGAATTAGATCATAGTCAACTGTCAAGATTTCCTTCCTTCACTCTCTACTTAAGATTTATCTTAAACTAGGATACATGTGCTCAACTAAGCAGCCTAGAGGCGTTGCTTGTACCATTGCCAAACAGTGATGCAGCTATTTATACATTTGAGTAGATTTTGGCTTTATATACAGCCTTTATCAGATATTCTTTATCAGTTGCCTCTGGGCATTGATATAGGAAAGAAAGATTTATTTTCTGTTTTTGTCCAATCTTGTATTTTCAGTCCCAAACCTCTATTTCAGATATTTGCCCCACTCAAGTCTTCCTATTCCAATTTTTTCTTGTCAATTATTTTTTTAAGTTTTGCTTTATTTTTATTTTCAATTGTGTGTGTGTGTGTGTGTGTCTGTGTCTGTGTGTGTGTGTGTTTGTGTGTGTGTGAATGTGAGTGCAAGTGACTGAGAAAACAATATGGGTGGGATCCACCAGGTGCGGGAGTTACAGGTGCTTGTGGGGCACTTAGTGTAGTTGCTGGGAAATAGAACTTGTGTCCTCTGGAAGATCAGTAGTTACTCTTAATTGCTGAACTATTTCTGCAGCCCTCAACATTAATTCTTCTTGTCAGTCATGAAATGTTTTTAGAATTTCAAAACAGTTTGAACATATTCTGTAATTGTATTAAATTCTTTTCCCCATGATATAATTGCTTAATTTCACTAAGCTCAGTTCATTGAAAATACATTCCCATTCAAATTGCCTTGTTCAAAACCACCTCAGGTAAGGTTACAGAGTAGGAGCTGTCTGCAGACATTTTGTCCACATAGAATTAGCTTCTCCAGCAATAATGGGCATCTTCATGAGTGCCCTGGTCTGGAAAGCTCATTCAGGCATTTTGCTTGTGTGATCTTTCTTATGTGTAATCTCATTTAAATATTCCATTTTCATAGATTTTACTTTAAAAATTCTAAAGCTCATAATGTTGAGATCCTGATAAGTTTAATCCTTTGATATAATGTCTTAAATGCAGACTTACTCTATTTCTAATATATGACTTCTCCATCAGAATCTAGTTGCTTGTTAGGGGTACATTCTCAAGATTCATACAACGAATGAATCTTTGTTTGCTAATTAACACATTCTTTTTCCCAGTAAGATTTGCCACAAACTCCATAGAGTGTCCTTTCTGATTACTGATCCCTCTGACCATAATATTACGTGCCCAAGCAACAATGTGGCAGGTTGTATAACCTAAAATGTTAAGCAAGTTCCTCTGGCCTGGACTCAACTCAAATCTCTAAGTGTCTTAATATCATTAAGTCCAAAGGTATAAGAACTTAACTTCCTTATTCTGGTAGAAACTCAGATGAAATAGCTTTTCTTTAGGGTACATTTTATAATATGCCTATACCACCAGACCTCTAAGTAATTTTAGATGTGCAAAAAGACTCCAAATTATTGCAGAGATTATATACCACTCATCTGACTATAGTTGCATGATAAAAACTGCAATGTGTTGACTCTTACCAAGTTTGATCAATACTAAAGAAACAATTATTAGCATGATATTAATAAGACTCAGAAAGAAGTACATTCATGTATAGATTATAACTCTTCTAAGAGTTAAATATAAATACACATTATTGTAAGTCTTTTTCAGATACTCAGTAATTAATCTAATGAAGAAGAAAGAGCACATTAACCAAATTATTGACTGTGCACCATGTACCAGAAACAGAATTAATGTGAAATAAAACAGATGATCATTCTCTAGGATCTCTCTCTGCTTCAAGGACTGAGCTTATTGTGACTTTTATGTTTTAAGTATTTAAGGAAGCATTTGAGCTATCCTCCTCAGAAATGTGATGCTTCTTTACTTGCTACCTTGACTGAGATTGAAGGGAAGGTTGTATTACAGTCTTGTTGTTTCAAATCCACATGATTATACTGTTTATACCTCATCAATATACAAAGCGGAGATTGACTAAATGCCATCTCAGACAATGCTAATTAATCATTTAAGGACAAGGGATATTATCATTGGAACTAAAAGCCAAAGGACATGAAAAAGTTTGTCTTAGAATTCATTCAGAAAGTTTCTGTCCCTCAGAAATTAAAAGCACTCCTGAAATAAATGTGGAGATTTGGTTCATGCTTATATTCTCAGAGTTTTGGAAGTTGAGTCTGGAAGATCAGGCATTCAAAGCCAATGTCTACTTCATAGTGAGTTTGAAGTCAGCGTGTGCTATATGCTACAAAACAACACAAGAAAAACAAAGAAAAGAAAGGAAGGAAAGAGAAAGACAACAGCAATGATAAGGCAAGTTAAATTGCCTTATTTTAATAGAGCAAGAATATCATTTGTCAGTTGCAGACAATAGAAGATATAGAAATGCGTTCACAGATGCTTGACAGATCCTGGCAAGAGACAAGGTGTTAAGATTGCAGAGTGGATAAAGGTGCTTGCTGCCAAGCTTGATGACCTGAGTTTGATCACTGAAAACCCATGTGGTAAAAGGGAATAACTTACCTTCGCAAGTTGTTCTCTGTCCAACACACACACACACACACACACACACACACACACACAACACACACACACATACACACACACACACCCTGATGAATGAAATGTAAATTAAAACTACAAATAAAAAGGCCACTCACTGAGAAAAACTTAATTTGGACATTCATAAAAATGGAAGGCTTAGTAATGACTGGAACTCTCTAATAGTGGAAATACTCACAGAGGGAACAGGATCAGGAATCCCACCAGCTTATCTGCCATTTCAGTGGGTTGGGAAACACTGCTCTTTGAAGCTGTGGTAGATTCACAGATAATATTTTTCCACGATTTCAGCATTAGCTTCAGATGGAAATATTTGCTATGTATCATTTCTAATTCTCTAAATGTTTTCAAATAGAGGGCAAAGACTTAAATGTGAAGTATTTGAAGAATGTGGTGTAGAACGTGAGAAGTTAGTCATACTTAGCTGTCACAATTTTAAGTACGGGAAAAGTTCACATGAAGTGCCCATCCATCACTGCAGCATTTGCTGTCAACGTGCTGCATCATAGCTGGTTTGTTGATAAAGTGGAAAAGTGCTTGTACCTTTCGCAATTCATGATGATTCTATGGAAGTGTCAAGATCTAATTCAAGACGATGTATGAAGAGAGAGCTAGTTATGAACATTCCCTGTTATCCTTCATCTTGATGTGACTTTTATTGAGATAGAAAGTTAGAAGTTAAGAGCTCACTGCCAATGGACAATTGCTTTAAAATGTCAGAAAATGTTTAAAAATCTGAATAGATTAAATAGTAGTTGGCTTTTCTAATATTTTCACTCTCTGCCCTCAGTACCAGTATCCAAATCTATGGTTCATTATTTTATGGTCTCACTAAAACTCTGCCTGTCTTGAAAGTCACAATATTTTAAACCCATAATGTATTCAGGGATGCAGCTTTATTTTCTGTCTGCTGATTTACATAATATATTAGAACTTAAAATTTATTTTAGATTGAAATTTGTAATTCATTTTTTATGTGTAGTTGCATTTATAAGAAACTTTTATCCTAAAAGGGTCATGGTAAGTAACTCTGTAAGACTTCTTAAAGTTAAAATAAGATATAAAGTAAAAAAATGTGGTTGCAAGATGGAAAAATCTCATTTCTTTAAAAAGTAACAAAAATTATATGAGGTTATGGATAGAACAAACAAATCAGGAGTATATCTTCATATATCACAGTATTCCTTGTTTGTTTAAATGCAATAAAATATTTCGGCATTGCATCAGTTAAATATTTAATTTAAATAGTGAATATCCTTGTTAAGACTTAAAAGTACAAACTTTAATAACTTAACATTATTATTTAGTCTTTATTTTAATAGACATTACTATAGAAACAAAAATTACCACCTGCTAATGAATCATTATTTGCTTTTCAAAATTATTTCTTTTTCAAAGCAATTTCAGATAAATTCAGAGTTATTAAAGTAATTAAGTACAGTGACGTGCTGGGAAAATTATGGAGAAAAAAAATCCTAAAATACTCATTTATTAGCAGAGAAATGTAAGAGATGGGACTATGCCTACATTATTGATTGTGACATTGGTCAAATGATCAAAAATCTAGGATTATGTATTATGTGTGTATGTGTATATATGTATTAGACACTTTTGAAGAAGAGTCTCACTATGTAACCTTGCTGGGCTAAAACTGGCAGTTCTCTTTTTTAAATAATTTGAGTGGTGTGATTAAAGGGATGTTCTAATAGCGGCTTGTACTTTTCTATTTGATTGTATTTTTATTGGAGTGTGTTGGCATTCAAGAAACCACACTTATTCAAGGGGTACACTTGGATAAGTTTTGACATATCCATATGTCCGTGACATATTGATCAAAATCATTCCTTTATCATTTTGAGGTATTCTTCATCCATTCCTAAAGTCTCCCAGATCTTTATCATGAAAGCATGTTAGATATTGTCAAAGGCCTTTTTGTCATCAGTCCAGATGATTCTGTGGTTTCTCTCATAGACTGTAAGTTTGTTTATATTTTATGTTATATTATTTATTTGTGTATATTGAAACAATATTGCATCTCCAGGATGAAGCCCTGGACTACCTAAAGTATGATCTTCTGAATGTGTTCCTGAATTTGGCTTGCAAGTATCTTGTGAATATTTGCGTCTGTGTTCGTCAAATAAATTTGTCCATGGATTTTTTAAAATTTCTTTTTAGCTGTATCATGTCTTTTATATCTGGGTAATACTTGTTTGATAGAATTAACTTAGTAATATTTCTTCCATTTTCATTTTTCATAAAAAAGTAAGAAGAATTAGTATTAAGTCTTCCTTGAATGTTTGATAGAATTCAACAATAAATTAATTTGGTCATAGACTTTAGGAGGATACATTTGATTACAGTTTTAATCTCATTGATTATAATGGGTCTATGTTAAGTCACATATCTTCTGGCTTTAAATTTTGAAGGTCATATACATTCAGTAATTTATTCTGAGTTTTCAAGCTTATTGGAGTAGACGTTTTTAAATTATTCTCTAATAATATTCTTAATTTTATTGGAGTCTGTGTAATCATATGCTTTTCTTTTTAAATTTTTTCAAATTTTGTATATTTTATTGAATTTTTCTGTATTTAATTCACATCTTAATCATCTTTATGTCCCCTTCTCCATCACCACCCTTCCATAGTCCCCGAATGGATTTCATGCATTCTATCATTTATATTATGGACTATCAAGTCCAGTTAGTGTCCTCAGATGTCCTGTAGTGCAAGTTCATCCACTGGGCTCTAGACCTCCTATCTAGAATCACTCTATTGAAGATCAGCTTTTCCTCTAATAATAATACTCAGCTTACAAATAGTTCTTCAGCTAATATTGGGGCCTGCAGTCTATTTCCAAAGTCCCTTGCTGGATTTTTGTCTGTTTGAATTTGTATGGTTCTTGTACCTGCTGATACCATTGCTGTAAGTTCATATGAACAAGGTCCCAGGAACCTGTAAGACTCTACTTCCATATGGACACCCACCTCCTCCCCTGGCTCATACAATCTTTCTACCTCCTCTTCTGTAATAGTCCCTGAGGTCTAGGTAGGTGAAGTATAATATAGGAGTCCTGTCCTGAGACCCACATTCTACAGACTCTCATTCTGTATATTTTGACCATTTGTGTTCATTACCCTCTGTTATATGAGGGAGCTTCATTGATGAGAGTTGAGAGATCCATCAGTATTCTCTGCATTCCTTATTACACTATGTTCTGTGAATCTTAGTGGTAGAGGTTCCATTTTAGATGTGTCATTTATGGTTGGACCACACACAGACACATATCCTCTTTTTGAGACCAGTTGTGAAACTCTCTAATAGTCTCTGACTGTTGCAAAAGAAACTTCTTTGATGAGTGGTCACTGACATATTTCTCTGTAAATATAAGGATCCATAATTAGTACATATTTAAAAATACATTGGTCTAGAAATATGACAGTCTTGGCATTTTCTCTAAGCTCTATGACTTCTCCAGCCATATGTATTTGGCTGTTTTCAGTACCACACATGAATTTCGTCCCATCGACTGAGCTTTAAATTCAATTAGATACCCTGTAAATACCAAGATAAATGTGCCACTGCTGTTCCAATATAGTTTTCTGTAATGTCATTGTTGTTAGGTCTTAAAGCTGGAGTCGGACCATTGATTAATGTTCTCCCTTAACAACTTCCATAGAGTTCTCCAAAATGATGACAGTTACCTTCATGAAAATGAGTTCCAGTTCAGTTCCAGCTCCACTGCTCAAAGTTCTGTGCTTAAAGTATGAACTCTTTTCAGCAATGGGGTTAAAAGAGTAGAAACAAATATGGTTAAACAAATATCTCTGCAGTAGGACTAGTCCTTTGGGTTTATGCCAGAGATTTATATAAGTGAATCATTTGTTTTCTTGATTTTTTTGTGAGTTCTTTATATTTTTGGATGTTAAAGTTCTGTCAAATCTATCCCTGATAAAGATTCTTGGGCAACTGCTGTCCAATTAGAAAATTCTTTCCTATACCAGTATCTTTTAGGGTACTATATAAGCTTTATTCTAAAATTTTCAGTGTTTAAGATTTCATATTGATGTCTTTGATTCATTTGGAAATCATTTTGGTGCAAGGTGAAGGATAGGAGTCTAGTTTCATTCTTCTATAAGTGGAGATCCAGTTTTGCTAGGACCATTTGTTGAAGATGCTGTTTTTCTTCCAACTTGTGTTCTTGGCACGTTTGTCAAATATCAGATCGTTGGAATTGCATATACTCATATTTGGGTTTTCAATTACTTTCTTTTGAACTATGTTTCTATCTTTGTTCCAGTACCATGCTTGTTTTATGACTATGGCCCAGTAATTCTGTTTGAAATCTGGTATGGTAATATCCCCAGGGTTACTTTTTGGTCTCAGGTTTGCTTTGGCTATCTAGGGTCTTTTATACTTCCATATAAATTTTCAGTTTTTATTTCTAATTCTATGAAGAATGCCATGGAAATTTTGATTGGAATTGCATTTAATCTACCTTTTGTTTTTAGTGGGATAATCATTTTCACAATATTAATTCTTCCATCTCCTAGTGTCTTCCTCAATCTCTTTCTTCAAATATTTAAAATTTTCATTGTAGAGATATTTAAGGATTTTTCTAGATATTTTATTGTTTTTTGAGTCTCTTCTGAATGTGAGGATTTCAATGTACTCTGTCTCTGATTGCTTGTCATTGGTATATAGAAAGGCAACTGATTTTTGTACAGTGATTTTCTAACCTACCAGTTTTCTCAAATTGCTAACAATTTCTAGGATTTTGTAATGGAATCTTTGGGACTTCTTAGATATAATATCATTTCATTTGCAAATAGAAATAATTTAGTCTCTACTTTTCCAATAACTACTGCTTTACTTTCATTCTCTTGCCTTATTTCTTTATCCAGATTTCCAAGAACTCTATTGAAAAGGAGTGGAGATAGTAGGAAGCCTTGTATACTTCCTGATTTTAATGGGAATGCTCCCAGATTCTCTCCATTTAGAAGATGTTGATCAGCAGTTTGATGTATATAGCTTTAATTATGTTGAAATATGTTCCCTCTAGTCCAGTTCCTTTTAGAACTATTACCCAAAATGCATTTTTCCCACAGGCCTTATCTACATGTATTGAGATGACCATGTGATTTTTTTCTTTAATTTCACTTGTATGATTTTTAGCATTTATTAACTTATGTATATTGCACCATTCCTTCATGTAAAGATACTCCTTTCCTCTCTAATTTTATTAATTTCTGTCTTCCCCTTCTTTCTTTATCTAGGATTTGCTAAGGGTTTTTATTTTTATTTTTTGTAATCTTATTAGTTTTTCAAAGAACTGACGTTTTAATTGTCTTTCATTTTTTGATTTCTATTTCCTTATTTTTTTTTCCATTTTCTTTGTCATATCTTACCACCTGTCTGATTTGGAATTGGCTGTTTTTTCTTACTTGAGAGCCTAGAGTTGGATCATTGGGTTGTTTATTTTAGATTTTCTCTCAGATTTTTTAAGAAGGGGTTATTTCTCCAAACTTTCATTTAGGACTACCTTGCATGGCTCAGAGGTCCCAGTACATTCTGTTCTTGTTTACATTTGATTCTAGGAACTTTTAACTTTGCTCTCTGATTTCTTGGATGACCCATTATTCATTATAAACTATATTTAGTATCCATTATTATTTATAGCTTCTGTAGATTCTTTTGTTGATTTATACTTCTGTTCTTTGTATTACTAAAATTTTTAACTCATATATGAAAACATAGATGTGTACATGTCACTGGACAAAATGTGATTTTTAAAAAAGATTTGTTTGATTTTCATTGCATGTGTGTCTGTCAGCATGTGAATGCAATTGAGTATGAAGTGTAGAAGAGAGCAAGAAATCCTTTGTAGCTGAGATATTGGTAACTGTCAGTCATCTCACAGGAGTGTTATGAACTGAACACAGATCTCTGGAAGAGTCTCCAATGGAGTCCACATAATTTCTCACATTCATGAATATTTTGTAATTTTTTATTTTAAAATATATATTTTATTGAGCTTTTGTACATTTCATACAACTGTGCTTCATGAAATTTAGACTTCCTCCCTCATACACACACACACACACATACACATCTGTCAGACCTCATGTATTTGAACATACATGTTAATTCCCATATGGTCAAGCAGGGAGATGTCCTTTGGTACAAGTTCATCCTCTGGAGTCTAGCACTTCTGCCCACAGATATTAAGGAAGGTCTACTCTCCTTCAACGAACAGCAATCAGTCTCCGAAACAGTTACTAGTTTAAGGTCTACCAACTGTTCATTTCTCTCGCTCTGCCCTGAGCTCTTGTCTAATTGAGTTGGCATGGAGCTTGTGCTCAGTGCTACTAATGCCACAAGTTAAGGTGAGCAAGCTTGCAGTGGCCTGAAAGCCCCTGCTTTCCTATGTTTGTGGATCAACTCTGACTCTTATGTTTTTTTTTTTTTTCCTGCCCCTTCACAATGGTCCCTGACCTGTGACAAAATGAGACTTAATATAGGAGTCCTATCCAAGGACACACACAATCTCATCTCTTATTCTCTAAAACTTAGCCAGTTGTGGTCTTCTATGTGCATCACACTCTGCTGTATAAGGAAGCTTTGCTTGTGAGAATAGAGGAATGCACGAGTATTCTGTCCACTCCCTGTTCTGCTATGTTCCATGAGCCTTAGGTGGAGAGGCTCAACTCTAGATAGGTCACCTAGGAAGATGGGAATCTTTCAGATATGTATTTTCTGTATGTGACTCTTTTAGAAAGTCGACATTATTCTCCATCTGTCATAAAAACAAGGTTCTTTGATGAGTGGTATATGATATATTTGTATGTAAATATTAAGATCCATATTCTGCATATGGTAAGAGATTTTATTTGTCTAGACGTAGGAGAGAGATAGAGTTTCCCCTAGCATCTACAACCTCTCCAATCGTGTGTTTGACTGTGTTTACAGAGCCATGCATGAGTTCACGCCCACGGAGAAAGCTGTAAGTCTAATTAGAAAGCTGTTAATTACCGCCCCCCCCCCCCCAGGTAAGTGTCACTATTGCACCAGTAGAGGTCATTTGCTATGCCAGTCTTTATGTTTTATGAGCTTTAGGGCTGGGCTGGACCATTGACTGGTTTTGTTTCTTATCAGCTTCCATATTAGCTTCTAGAATTATGAGAGTTAGTCTTCAGGCAGAAGGCTCTCCAATCAGTTCCTGTTCCATTGCTCCAAATCCTGTGTCCAAAGTACCTTCTATTTTCAGGTCATAACTGATCTTTGGCAATAGCCTGTCTTGTTTTGGGAGTCTCTTGGACTACTCTGACCAAAGCTCGAATGTCGGTCTCTCCTGTCTGGCACTGTGCTCCTTGCCATACAGCCCCCAGGCATAGACATGCACAGTGTTCAGGCACTGAATGTGTGTTTCTCAGGGGATTCCTGAGACAACGAATTTCCCTCTGGTTTCCCGCACCACTCAAGCTCCATTCATCTCTCCTTTCTATCCTTGACCACTTCCTCTACCCTTCCTAGTCTAAGCACCCCCACTATCCCCATTTCTTCATAACATTTGCCTCCCATCATGCCCCTCCTCCCCCACCTCCACGGTCCCCTACACGTCCCTCCCTCTTCCCCTTCCATTCGAACCTTCCTCATTCTCCACCTTCTCCCTGGTAACCGCTATCCCCCTTGTTCCGACTGTTTCTTTCCCTTTCCCTCTCTGTTTCCTTTTCATTTTCCTGGCTTCTGATGTTACATCACCATATATACTCACATATAAAGGATTGGTACTAAGATGTGCAAATGAGAGGGAACATATGTTGCTTGCTTTTCTGAGTTTGTGGCACTTCGCTTAGTATAACAGTCTCTAATTTCATCCATTTACCTGAAAATTTCATCTTTTCTTACTGCTGTGTAGAACTCTATTGTGTAAATGTACCGTATTTTCAATATACATTCATCAGTAGAGGGACATTTAAGTTGCTGCGAAAAGAGAAACAACAAAAATGGAGGTACAGGTATCTCTCCAGCAGGATTAGTCATTTGAGGACCTGCCAAGGAGTAATATGACTAGATCACATAGTATAATCATTCATAGTAGTTGCACTAGTTTGCATTCCCAACAGCAGTGAGTGAGTATTCCCTTCTCCACCATTTGATGTCTTTTGTTTCCTTGAACTTAGCCAGTCTGATTGGGGTAATCTGGCTTTTTAAAGTGTTGTTTTAATCTGAATTTCTCTAATTACTAAGGATGGTGAGCCCATTTTAAGGTGTTTGTTAGCCATTTTTCTTCGTTTTAAAACTCCCTGTGTAGTTCCACAATCCATCTTTTCATTGGGTCCTTTATTTTCTTTTTCTTTGTTTTTTTGAGACTTTCTATATTCTGGATGTTCATCTTCTATTGGGTGTGTAGCTCTAAAGATTCTCTCCTACTCAGTAATTTTCCTCTTTCTTCCTTGGTTATTTCTTTTGCTGTACAGAGGCTTTATAGCTTAATGAGTTCCTAATAACTTATTGTTTTTGTTAATGCCTAAGCAACTGATGTCCTATTTAGAAAGTCCCTTCCTATACCTTTATATTGTAAAGTGATATTGGCTTCAAAGAAGGAGTTTGGCAGATCTCCCTGTTTCTATACTTTTGAAATTTTTAACTAGAAATTGATTGTATATTGCTCTTGAATGTCTGGTAGAATTCTTCTGTGAATCCATCTGGTCCTGGATTTTATATTTGTGATACTTGTATTGCTGTTAAAATTTCCTTATTTGTCTATTGTGACGTTTCCTGTTTCATCTCTGATTTTGTTAATTTGGATTTGCTCTTTCTGTTTTTTGTTTGTTTGTTCATTTAACTGGGTAAGTGTTTATCTTATTTTTCTTTTCAATGAACCAGCTTTTAGTTCATTTAGATTGTTTCTTTATACTGATTTCTTTTGTTGACTCTTGGCAATTTCATTAATTTCTACTCTGCATTTTGTTATTTCTTATCATCTGCTGTGTTTGGATTTGCCTTATACTTTAAAGAGTCTTGTGTTGTTCTGTTAAGTTATTTAGATATATTTTTTTCTGATATTTTATGTAGACAATTAGAGTTACAACCTTCCCTATTAGCACAGCTTTTAAAGTGCCCCAGAGATTCTGTTGCTGCTGTTGTTGACTTATTATCCTCTGCATTTAGCTCTAGGAATACTTTTGCATATTTCTCTTTTTACCTCTTCATCATTCATGGGTTTGTTTTTTAATTTCTCTGTCCCCCTTTATCTTCTAGTGCTTTTTTTGTGGTGTTAAATTCAAGCTTCATTGCATTGTGGTCTGGTACAATGCATGGAAGTATCTCAATACATTTTACTTTTTCATGCTTGTTTTGTGCTCCAGTATGTGGTCAATTATAGAGAAACTTCCATGGGTTGCCAAAAAGGAACTGTATTCTTTGGAACTTAGGTCCAAAATTCTATAGATTTGTCCATTTGGTGTATAATGTTACTAAATTCCAATGTTTGTTTGTTTATTCTTTGTCCAATAGAGGGGAAATTTGCATTTTGCATTGGAGATAGTGTTGTATTGAAGTCACCAGCTGTCACTGTGCTGATGAAATTTGATGCACCAGAGTTTGGTGAGCATATATTCATTCTTTTAATATTTTTGTGGCCAACTGTTTCTTTGATTAGAATGAAGTGATACTCTTTACATGTTTTGATTAGTTTTGATCTGTAGTCTATTTCATCAGATATTAGATTTTCAAAATCTACTTGTTTATATGTTCCATTTACGTGGAATATTTTTTCCATCCTTTCATCCTAAGGTATTGCCCATCCTAGAAGGTGATATGAGTTTCTTTCAAACATCAACAATATTTTTTTTAATCCATTTAACTAGTCTTTGTCTTTTGACTAGGAAGTTGAGGACGTTAATATTTACAGTTAGTATTGAAAGATATGTATTTTTTGCTGTCATTTTAATTTCTATTTGTGTTCTTTGTCCAATTCTGTGTTTTTACAATTATACTTTCCTTTGTTTTCTCTAAATTCTTGGGTATATTCATTCCTATTTTCAGTCCTTTGTATTGCTTTTAGTATTGTTCTATTGTTCTTATTTGTTGAATATGAATTCTTTCAGCCTATTCATGTCATGGGAAATCTTTCCCCTTTCTTTATGATTGTTAGTTTTGCTGAGTAAAGTACTCTCAGTTGGCATCCATGGTCTTTTAGAATTGGAAATATGTTGTTTCAGGCATTTCTGGCTTTTGTATTTTACATTGAAATTTCCAAATAACTCTGATGAATTTTGCTTTATAGGTAACTTCTTGTTTTTCTCTAGCAGCTTTCAGGAACCTCTCTTTAATCTGTACACTTAATGTTTTTACTATAATCTCTGTACTGACCTCATAACCCAGACCTGGCCTATTACAACCCAAACCAGTTTTAACTCTACAACTGCTTCCTGATCTTCCTGTTGGAGACTTTCTCACTAGCCTGCCAGAATCCAGCAGTGGAACTCTATAGCCTTGAATTTCCTTTGTCCAACTGAATATCACTACAGTAATCAGCCTGAAACACCCTATCTCACCAAAATACAGTCAAAAGCAAGAACCTGAAGCATTTACCAACTAACTACTCACTCCTGAACAAAACACAACCAAGCTTCATCAACAATAGAAGCAGAATAAAACTTCAACTGAACAAAGACAGGTTAGACTTTTATATAGACACTCTACTAACAAAAGAAATCCATATACCCAAAAGACAGTATGAAAATACAAATAATAAGAAAATCCTAGAGAATATGTCCCCAACAAATCTACCAGTCCTACAGAAGTGTACTACAGTGAGAATTACCCAAAGGAGCTCCAGAGTACTGAGCTTAAAAGGTCAATCATAAACATTGTCAAACAACTTAAAGAACACACAAAGAACTCAATAACTCAAAATACTCATACAGGATAAGAATAAACTCCTGATTGAAGTTTAAGAAAATACAAATAGAAGGCTAACTGAAATGACAAAACAGTAACTGACTAGATTTGTGAATTCATCAAAGAGATAGAAATATTGAAGATAATCTAAAATGAAATGTCAAATTCAGAAATTCAATAATTCAAAAGAAATGATAGGAAAACGCCTCACAGACAGAATGAATAAAATTGAAAACAAAGTATCAAGATTGGATCTCAAAGTTGAAAAACTGAACCACCCAAGCAAAGAATATGAAAACTTAAAAAGAACACAGTAATGGAATTAGCAGGAAATGCGGGACACCATGAAAAGACCATATGTACTCATCAAAGGAACTGAGGAAGGCGAAGAATTTCAGGTCAGTGGCATTAACAAGATCTTCACCAGGATTATAGAAGAAAATGTCACCAAACTAAGGAAAGATAAATCTATACAGATAGAAGAAGCAAACAGAACACCAATTAAACAGAACCAGAACAGAAATTCACCACAGAATAGCATTAAATTTAATTTTTTATATTGTATTTACTATTTAAATAATATATCTTAAATTATTCACTTTTATCATCACTGATTTAATCATCATTTTTATGAATGTTAATACATTTTTACGGCAGTTTTACTATTAAGCCCCAGTCGCCCTAGAACTCATTACGTAGAACATACCAAACTGACCTCCATTTACAGTGATCAATTTACCTGTGACCTCAGAGGGCTGGAATTAAATATTGTTCTCACCACTCCTGGCCTTATTAAAAGTATTTTATACTGTGATAAGAAATACACTCTTTTTCCAGATGACTTTTCTGTTATTGTTATAAATAAACCATGACCAAAAGCAATTTCAGAAGAAGAGTTAACATTTCATTGAACATACTATAGCCCATCATCAAGGGAATCCAGCACAAGGTCTCAAAACAGGTACCTAGAGGCAGAAACCATGGAGGAATGCTGTTTCTCGCCGGCTTATATGAGGCCACTTTTATTATACAGTCCAGATGCACTTGCCTAGGTATGACACTGCAAACCCTGGACTAGGTCCTCCTACACCGATTAGCAATTAAGATATTGCCTTACAGACAATCCCAAAGACCTATCTAATGCAGGTATTTCTCAAATTGTCTTTTTCTCTTCCTGGTTGACTTCAATTTGTGTAAAGTTGACAACAATTAATAAGCATGGAGATCTACCTAAAATAATTCAGATTCTTAAGGAAAAATAAAAACTTCAAATTTAAATTAAAGTTAATCAGCACTTTAGATTTTTAAAAGATTTTGTTGTTATTATTTCTTTGCTTGTTTGGTTGTTTCTAGGCCAGGCCAGGGAGATGACTTAGTGGGCAAAGGTACCTGCCAACAAGTCTGAGGATCTCAGCTTGATATCCAGGAGCCACATAGTAGAAATAAAGAACTGACTCCAACTTCCACATTTTCCTTGTCATGTGTATACCCACACATACATGTAGGCCTGTACATTTAAAATAACTTTAATTGCAATTAATTTTTTCTCCAAGTTTGAACAGCTGAGCAAAACGGGAACAGAATAACAGCAGCAAATGAAACTAATTTTTAAATTTCACTCATTATTTTTATTTTGTGTATGAGTGTATTACCTACATGTGTGTGTACGTGTGCCTGTGTCATGCAATGCCTGTGGAGCTCAGAAGAGAGCCTCAGATGTCCTGGAACTAGAGTTACAGATGGTTGTTAGCCCATGTGGGTACTGGGAATTGAACCCAGGTCCTCTGGAAAAGCAGCCAGCGCTCTTAACTGCTAAGTCATCTTTTCAGCCTTCAGAAACTAAGTTTTTGACTGAGACATTTAATTTAAAATTTATATGGAGGAAATGTGCTCTCTGTGGTTCAGTCTTTCCGTTACCAGCAAGGATGCCATGTCCAAATCATATCTCATTTTACATGTGAATTGAATTGTATGAAACAAGCAAGCTAAGTGTGAATGGTTAAGGTGTAAACATGTCTTTAATTCATTGATCAAATTAAAGAATTGTCAAAATGAATTTTAGAGAAATTTGATGTAAAAAAGAGAGCCCTTTAAATTTTACTGTTTTTCATTTTCAATGGAATGTCTATTGATTATAATATTTTTTGAACATAACAGTGTCTTATGGAATGGCCACTCATTTATTCTCATTAACATTGAAACTGTATTTATTTTCTGAAAGAAGTAACTAAATTAGGACATTCAAATATCTAAAAGCAAAAGTCTCATTTGATGTCACGTTTCCTTCATTCCTCTATTGTTTGCAAGAGACATACTACTTATGTGTCCTATGTAAATTGCCTCACTCAGGTAATATACATCCTACTAGCTTCAAATCATATAACTACCATCAGTAACCCTCTCATCTGTAGTAGCATATTTGTTTCCAACTTGATTCTTGATTGGATTGTAATCTACTGCATTCACTTAGAGAAATGTACTTATAAGACTTAAAAAAAAGACTCTTCCAAGCTTAGATCCAAATACTTTCAGAGAAGGCATCTGCCACTATCTCAATTTACAAACTACATAAATTCTCTAACAACAAGAGCTTTCAAACTGGGAAGTCTTTAGAATAATTCCAATTAATATAAGGAAAAGTAAACAGTTGTGATTAATAACTTTCTTGTTCAAGTTCTTTATTAGAACAAGAAAACTGTCGGGGTGATCTGTGACTCTTACCTTGATGCTATTACAGCAGATGTGCTTTTCCACAGACAGTCATTGTGCTAATTCTCTTTTTCATCTAAATTCATCTACTTTGCTCATCTTTCTGTCCTTTGTAGAATGTGATTTGTATTGAGACAGCACATTACAGTAAGAACACATAGAAAAGAAAGTCCTTTCACTATTGGGGGAAGATAATCAAGGAGAAGAAAGAGATGGAACAGAGTCCCAAACCCATAAAGGTCACATTCCTACTGATTTAACTTTGTCTATCTAGGTTAAACCTCTTAAAATACCCAATCTCCCAACACTATATACAGGGGGCTAAGTTTTCAAGACACAGGGCCTGTAGAAGGAATTTCAGATTAAGTCCATAGACCTTTTCTTTCCTCTCTTTCCTCACCTTTCCTCTTCACTCCTCTTTCTGACCCCTTTATGTTCCATTCCACTCTTTTTTGGGGGGGAGATACAATGTCTCATTTCTGTACCGTGGCATGTGAACATGGCAAAAGTTTCGTATTTGCAAGAAAATAAGACTCTTAATTGATTGTCACAGAATTTATCAAAGGAAGTTACTATTGTTATATAAATTGAGGAAGGCACGAGGAGATGGCAGAACTTCTCATTATCATAGATTAGAAGAAAAATATTGTGAAAATGATCATTTTACTAAAAGCAATATATAGATTCAACGCAATTCCAATCAAAATCTCTGTAACATTCTTCACAGAATTGTAAAAAATATAAAATTCATACAGAATAACAAAGGACCCCATAAAACCAAAGCAATTCTGAAAACAAAGAACAAATTGGGTGTATTATCATACCGGATTTCAAACTATATTACAGAGCTATAGTCATAAAAATAGTATGGTACTGACACATAAACAGACACATAGATTAATAGGACATAATTAACAACCAAACCATAAGCACATGAATTTCAGTCCCCTGACATTTGACATAGGTGTCAAGAATGCACCCTGGAGGAAAGACAGAATCTTCAACAAATGGTTCTGGCAAAACTGGATTTCTACCTGTAGAAAAATGAAAGCAATGCCATATCATTCATGTTGAACAAAAGTCAACTACAAATGGATCAAAGGCCTCAGTGTGAAACCTGAAAATGTTAGAAAAAACTACAGGCAGTACCCTACAAGATATAGATAGAGGAAAAGATTTTCAAAATCAGACATCAATAGCTTAATCAACAATTAAGAAGTGGGACCTCATTAAACTTAAAAGCTTCTGTATGACCAAACAAACAAACAAAAAAACAAGAAAGTGAAGAGAAAATCAACATAGTAGAAAAAATATTCACCAGCAACACATCTGACAGGGATTTATAGAATATAAATATATAGAACAAATAGAAAACTCAAAAAACAAAGACTCTATATGACAAATTACCAAATTAAAAGATGGGGGAATGCTTATTCAGTGCTGGTGGGACTGCAAAACTATGAAAAACTGTGTGAAGAATTCTTTAAAACTAAAATTGATCCTACATATGACCCTGATATACCACTCCTTGGCATATACCCAAAAGACTCATCCAAATGCAGAGGTACTTGTACATTCATATTGGTTTCTATTCTTTCACAGTATTTAAGAAGCAGAAGCAGTCTAAGTATCTCTCAAATAGCAAGCTGATAATGAAAATGTGGTCCATTTACACAATAGAGTTTTGCTCAGTGGCATGGAAAAATGAAATCATGAAATTTTCAGGTAAATGGATGGAAGTAAAAACTGTTATACCAAGTGAAGTACACAGAATCAGAAAAAACAAATGACATATGTTTTCCATCATATGTGGATCATAGCACCAAATCTTTATATATAACTATATATCATGACGTAAAGTAGGAGCCAGGAAAGTGGAAGGAATCAGGAAGGGAAAGGGAAAGAAGAAGCCTGAAAGAAAAACAGTAGGAGTCAGATGTTACCAAGGGGAAAATCAGTTGAAAAGTGGTATTTAAATCGGAGGAGAAGAAAGAGAGTTTTAAAAGGAACCACGCCAGTGCAGGGGAAGGAGCTCAGGAGAGTGAGGACCAGAGGAAACAGGTATTATCATAGATGAAATGGGGAAAATGGGGTTAGTTTAACTGGGAAGGATTAGATAGAGAGAGAGGAGAGAGAGAATATAAATAATGCCCAAAGAAAGAAGACATAAATAATGCCAAGCTGATGTAAAAAATTAGAGGGAATATATTAGTCCAAACAACTCCTGAAAAATTACACATACAACATTGCCACAGAAGTCTATGTGTATAGCAGAAGGCTCAGTAACAAAGTACAGAACAGAATAAACCTCCCTTCAAATTATTTGTCAGGGTACTCTGAGAAACTCCCCAAATCATGCAGCCTACTGCCACAGACCTTGATCATTTCCCAGAACTTGAAACTAAGACCCCATTGCTGAAGACAGGCTATTTCAGACATGGCGCTTGGAACAATGGAGCTGGAACTGACCTGGAAGCCAGCTCCCTAAAAGTTAGCTCTCATGATTTTGGAGAATACTATAGAAGCTGCTCAGGGACCACATCAATTGATGATCCAACTACAGTTTTAAGGCCTAATAACCTCAATAATGACTGGCACAGCAAACTATGTTGGGGCCATAGTGGCACTTTAATCTTTTGGGTAATCAACAGCTAGACAGCTAACTGTACATAGTGCCCACTTAATTGAAGGACACCATGTGTGATACTGCAAAGAGAGCTGTATACACATGACTGGAGAGGTCATAGATCATAGGGAAAAGCCCAAGGCTGTCAAATCCATAGACAAATGTAGTTTCTTACTGTGCTAAATATGGATTCTCATTCTTACAGACAAGTATGCCAGTCACCACTCACCAAAGAGTTACTTTTGCAACAGACAGAGACTATTAGAGTTCCAGAACTGGTGACATGTAAAGATTAATCCAGTCACCACTTGGAAAGAAACTTCTTTTACAGCAGAGAGAGACTAATAGAGTTCTACAACTGGTCACCCACAGAGGCTAAGTGTCTTGAAATTCCCCCACCCTATACATCTACACATAAGACTATGAAACATCAAGGAACAAGGGGTACAGAGAATGTTAATGAATCTCTCAACCTCATCAACGAAACTCCCTCATGCAACAGAAGCTAATAAACACAATGACCAAACCATAGAGAGCAGAGTCTGCAGTCTTTGAACAGTCCTCGTATATTTAACTTCACCCCATTATGTTTTAGGGACCACTGAATAAGAGAGGGTGGAAAGATTGTCAGAGCCAGGGAAAGAGGTGTATGACCTTGTTCATATGAACCTACAGGAATGATGACAGCATGCTAAAAACACATGCAAACTCAAGCAAACAAAAATCAGACATAGAACCGTGGAAATGGGCAGCAAGCCACAATCTCAGCTAAAGACGATCGGACAACTGATTATTGATGGGTGAGGAAGAAGTGATCTTCTTTAAGGGAGTGACTCTAGATAGGCTGATTACACTCCAGTGTGTGAACTTTCACTGAGGGTTGTTTGACAACACTAACATAGTCTTTAACCCTTAACAGAAATGACAGCATGCATCAAATATAGTGAGGGATTATAGGAGGGAATTGATGAGCAAGGGAGTATAAAGGTGATTAAAATGTTTTGCATGAAGTTCACATAAAATCAATAAATTACGGTATTTTAGGCAAAATTTCAACTGCCTACTTATTTACTGACTTATAATCTTTATCTACTGTATAGGAATTCCTGTGTGATTAATAATTAATAAATTATTTGTAGACATTTAATCAACCTAACTTCTTACCTAACATGAATGATGATACTCATGTATTCCCTCATGAAAGGATTATAAAAAGTGTGCAGTATAAGCAGATATTTAATATTCACTTATGATAAAAATATGATTCTGTCCTTACTTGATGTCTTCTTCTACACCTCTTCTTTCCTTTACCACCCTTCTTCCACTTACAAGGATATTAAGCATATAATATGTTATACTATAAATCAAGTGCAAATTCTTTATTCAAAAAATTGGTTCAACATGAAAACTTGTATATGAAAGGAACACTGTGAAGTTTTGATAACAGTGAATGGAAAAGGTCAAAACTGTGCATTGTTTAAGGTGAGATTAGACTTAGAGCAAATAATACTTTATACTAATTTAAAACAGTATTTTAAAGATGAGCAGAGAAATAGAATATTATTATATTGAATATTAGTAAAGAGCGAGGACAGGGATGTGATCCATGTGGCTGGCACAGTTATGACACATCTGCAGCTATTGTTTTACTACAATAAGAGTTTAAAATTATCAGTATAGATGATGGTGACAAAAATAATTAGACAGTCCAGCTGCTTGACTGGATCACTATTTTTGTTATGTTATTACATCATCATTACTAAATCTATCAAAATAAATATATTTTGGTGTAAACTAAAATAAAACTTTAAAGGCTGTTTTTATATAAATCAGTTCAGTGTTTACCATGTTCCATTCTGTCTTAATTTTCTTTTCTATTTTTTGACGTTCACAGTTTTTCCAAATAAAGTTTTGTTAGTATAAAATATACTCATAAAAATATACATTGAATATGTTTAAGGCAGGATGAGCAGTGTCCATCTCTCCAAGTCAAAAATGGAAATATTTTCTTCAGCTAACCTGACATTGCATTTATTACAAATATTATTATTGTGCCTTAAATAATATATCTAGAAATCTTTTGAACTTGCAAAATATTTTTAAAATTAGGCATATTTGCCAGCTCAAATGCATTACCCAGACACTGAGAGAAAATGGAATGGCATAATTACATAAAATGATTTATTTTATCTCATTTTATAAACCATTATTTAAATAAGAGCAAAAGACCAAAGAAGATGCCAGCATATGCTCATTTATTTTTTCTTATGTTGAATTAAATTACTGTTTTATCCATTAAATTGAATTTTGAAAATAAAATTTGTTAAATTTTAAATTAGAATTCAGATAACTGTGCATTTAAATGCATTGTTCAGTACTTCATGGATAGCAGATATGATAAACTCATGCTTCTTACAAAGATACTAATGTGTCAGAGCCCAGTAGTAGGAAAACTTTGAAGACAAGTATCATTTATTAAAGGAAAGAAGAAAATGTTCCTAGAATGTTGGGTAACTGGCATACCTGATAACACTTCAGAATATTCTAGAAGGACAGAAGACAAGCACTGTAGGAAACAGACACTCAAATATCTAGGGAGCAAGTGATTCTCAACCAGTTTCTTCACTATGATTATTAAAATAAACATAATTTGAAGTTCTTTTTGAATTATTCTTTTCATGAATCATAACTGAAAAATAGATAGATAGATAGATGATAGATAGATAAATAGATAGATAGATGAGAATTTTTAAGCTCTATGTCCAGCAACTTTGGTGAATTGGGAGTAATGATGGAAAAATCTGAATTTATAATTTGTTACGCTGTAGAAATGAAGTGAGGTAGATACGGAATCTCACTTTACAAAGTTTAGAAGGTATAATGGACTCAGGGAGACGAAAATAAAAATACTCTTCTGACATTTATTGAAAAGTAAGTTTCATATGGGAAAGTTTTTATGCTTTATTTCTTTGCTATACATGGATAAAGACTATGTTGCCTATGATCTACTTTCTACCTTAAATGAAAGCACTAAAATTATTTGATTGTTCATAGGAGTATAAAATGCAGAAGCAGAATGCATCCACTATGATTGCTCAACACTTCTCCTTGTCTCCAAACTGAAAGACAAAAATGACAATTGCAGGCAAGTCATAAGCCAAAGGCCAACTCGCTTCATAAGGAAAATCATCTAAATGGACTACCTGAACTTACCTGACACTGAGGAGCCCTTTCATGAAGTAGAGTGTTAGACTTTGATTACATATTTTACTTCCTATGTACAATTTAATTGGAATTTGATTTTATCTGGTGAAAGGAGTTCATTAGGGCTGGAGTGATGACTCAGCAGTTAAGAGTACTGATTGCTCTTGCAGAGGACCTGGATTTGATTCCAAGCACCCACAGGGTGGCTAGCAATCATCTGTAAGTTCTGTTCCAGGAGATCCATCTATTGACCCCTGCAGGCATTGAAAGACCCAAGTGCACTTACATGCAAGCAAAACTTTCATAAACATTAAAATAAAAGTAATAAATATGATAAAAAAGTGTTCATCACCTCAAAAATCTTTTTTTTTTCAAGACTGGAGAGATGGCTCAGTGGCTAAGAGTACTATTTGCTCTTGCAGAGGACCCAGGTTCGATTCCCAGTACCCACATTTTGGCTAACTGCTCATAATCCCAGTTCCAGGGGAATCTCATGTCCTCTTCTGATCTCCACAGGCCTTGGCAACAGGGGTGAACCTACCTGCATACAAGCAATGCACTCATACTCGTGAAATAAAACTAACATATAAAATATTTTCATGGAATCTTTGTGTATTTCATATAGAACATCTCAGTCGACCTTAATCATCTTTATACTCCTTCCCCATTGGGACATATAGCCTCTCAGCTGGAATCCTTACATTCTGTCATCTGTGTTAAGGCCTATTGTTTCAAGTTAGTGTCCTCAGAGGCTCTTCAGCGCAAATTCTTTCCCTGAAGTTCAGTCAGCCTATTAGACTCCCACACCTTAGGACGATCAGCTTTTCTTCATCCAGCAG
Organism: Eospalax fontanierii; assembly: GCA_035773235.1. Taxonomy (NCBI): domain Eukaryota; kingdom Metazoa; phylum Chordata; class Mammalia; order Rodentia; family Spalacidae; genus Eospalax; species Eospalax fontanierii. The sequence continues at coordinate 38,125,031 of CM069527.1, forward strand.
TACTTAGTTGCCAGTATTTCTTCACTTAAGATTGGGAACTGCTGCTCAGTCCTCCCTCCCCCACCATTTTAAAAGCCCCCATTTTATCCATTTCTCCCTTAATAACACCTGTTAAAAAAAAAAACAAAAAAACTTTTTCCCATAAGTCACTGAGATACACACACACACACACACACACACACACACACATACGCAAGCACGCACACACGCACACACGCGCGCACGCGTCCCACATTTTAATATCCCCGTCACTTCTTTTTTCATCTGAATGTGCTATCATTTTTAGCTTAAAGCATATTTTCTATATGTTGCTCAGACCAGCCACCTACCATGATTATTGCCACTGATCTCCAAGCCCTGAGTGGTGAGCTACAGATGTGGAGTGTGGAGTTTTCTTTCTTTTTTTCTTTCTGTTTTTGAAGACAGGGTCTCCCTGTAATCCCGACTGGTCTAAAACTTCCTATTTAGACCTGGCTGATCTTGATCTCACAGAAATCTGCCTGCCTCTCACGCCTGAGTGCTGGAATTAAAAGCATGCACTAGCAGGCTTGTGTATCAGCATGTATTTGTAATTTGCAATGTCACACTTTTGAAAGTATTTTATGCTTTATATCTAACAGCTTTACTGTTCCTGGTCTTGTATAATAAATGTATTATATTTAAAAACTTTAAGTAAAAAACAATTGTTATTCCTTGAAGACTGTTTCAGGGCTTCATGCAAAACTCTGATCAGAACTTACTGTTTCCTTTCAGTTTCAACAGAAAACATTCCAACAGATTCCTTGACTTGTGTCTTCACTTCCCTGCATTGTTTTCTTTATACAAGTCTTATCTGTTCAAACAGATTTTAAGTACTTAAAAGCTGTAAGTATGTTAAAAGAAGCTGTATACCCTCAAGTGCTAAACAGATCTACCAAGTTTGTTAAAAGTTTCAAAGACACAGCTTGCCCTGCGGTGTTAGTTAAATCATTTTACTGAACGTTTATAGATTAAGTAGACCAGTATTCCAATATTTGAGCTTGTGAGAAACAGAAATATATGTGTACCTTTTTAGTCCTTCTTATATCCAGATCATATGGTTATTATAGAGAATGAACATGTACAATTATTAAACAATAATACTTATTCATTGATTTGTATTTATTTGTTTTTAGTTTCAGTACCTCATTGTGGGCATATGCCTCTTATACACGTTCATTGTTCCTTAAAATTAATACACTGAATTCTAACATCAACTGTCATGGAAAAATGTCTTAGTATATAAAACAAACTTTTTATTTTTTTTAATTTATTTTTTCTGTGTTAGTTTAATTTTTATTAGGATGAATACTTTATTTTTATTATTAAGTTTGAAATATAAAGGCATATTTTTGCAGGCATTTCTTTTTTCTTATGCTTTGTTATATAACACAACTAAGTTATCTGAAATTTTATATCTTCCTTTATTTCAAAGCAATCATAAATAAGGCATTAAGCTATTTTGATCAAAATCTGTTAATGGCTATTTTTGATATTTTATGTTTATACTTATTTCTATGTGTTTAATTTTCATACATTAGATATGGTTAATTACATGTCTCTTAATTTTACAAAAATAAGACAAGAAGGTTTATTTTTAAGTCTACATTTTAGAAATATAATGTTAGGATAGGTATTACTTGGAACATGATAAATGTTTGCTGTTTCATGGGTGATACTAAATAGTCTGCATTTACCTTTCCTGTGTATAACAATACTACTTGATTTGCCTCTGTACTTTTTCAAAACTGAAAAAGGAGTGAAACTGTGTAAATGAGGAACATAAAAGAAGGAACTTCTGAATTGTCTTTCATTCATGCTAGGGTGAAGGCAGCGAAATATAATGAAACTGTCATGTTCACAGGAGGAAAGAGTGATACACTGTCACATGTGAAGCATGCCAGGTGCTCAGCAGCACCCAGCAGTGCTACATAACAGCACAGGAAACTTAAAAAAAAAAATAGAAAAAGACTATGTAAGGTTTGGGTTCAAGAGACATAGCAGAAAATGGACCAGAGACTCCACCGAGAGTTAACAGGACTGGTTTATTAAGGGCATGGCACTGTCTTCCCAAGTTGGAAAAAGAGAGAAGACCAACCGGGACTAGCTTTCTCCACGCTCTGGAGTGGAGAAAATACTACCCCCCTTATCTTGGGAGTTTGGACTGTGGGACCGGGCTGGCATGCCTGGCTTAACTTCTCCAGATCGAGATGGGATAGAGAAGCTCACTCAGGGAAGAGTGTGAGAAGCTAACTCCCCTGGAGACAGAGAGATTAGCCCCACCTAGCTGGTCAGTAGGACTTTTTATGGGGAGGAGTCCCCATGACATTTGATTGATGTACAAGGGAAAACGGTAAATATTCGGACAGGAAGCAATCACTTTTTTCAGATGTTTGTCAGGGACTTTATCTGGTGAGAAGATGTAGAAGTCAGTTCCTTTCTCTCAGTATTTTGGTCTCTGGGTCTATCCAGCTGAAAAGTTGTAAAAGTCAGGTCCTTTGGCAGATATTTGTGGACCCTGGGTTCAGAGACCTTATCTAACCAAGAAGCTGTAAAAGTCAGTCCCTTTTACAGATATCTATAGACCATGAGTTCATCTGGGAGAAGTTGTAAAAGTCAACCTCTTCTCATGTATGTTTGTACATTCTTGTCCCAGGTTTCTGTCAGTCTTCCTGAGTTCTGAAACTGTGGGGGGTGGGGGGGCAGGGGAGTGGTCCTTTAAGTCATATATTACAATTTATTCTCATTTGGAGAAACATCCATGATAATTTGTCTTATTATAAGAACAATGTCAGATTACAATATTGGACATGATTTTTTTTCTGCTTTGGAAACTATTTCTTCAATAGTAAGTATTATTTTATATATATATATATATATATATATATATATATATATATACATATTTCCTAAATATCAGTGTCTTCTTCTTGATGTCAATTGATTAGAAAATCATTTGTAGAGATACATAGAAAATATTTTAGGAAATTTAAATATAAATGAAGACTCTGATGAATTTCTTGTGTGTTGTCAGCCCAGTAATGCTCTGCTACAAACAAAACTCAAGCAAGTTTTGAAGACTTCTAAAATAGGGTAGGTAGCCCCACTGAAAATTAAAATCTCACTTTCCCTCAGGGTTGACTGTGGAGGCTGTAGCATGTAACAAAGAGCAGGTCTTTCAAATGATTACTGTAGTAAGAAAATTATGGGGAACAATGGTCATAGAAAGTGAAAATCTTTAGTGAACCTTGGTAAGCACACAGAAACTTCCTTTGTAGTGTATTTACTCAAATCATGTGACACTGATTCAAATTGACTGTACAATTAAAAATAAATAAAGTGATATGTTTGTATATAGCCCTATCTGCAAATGTTTCCTGAATCAAATGATCATAGTCCACATGTTGTCCAGTTCTCAAGAAAAATTTTTTTAAAAAAGAGTAAAGCATTTTATTATATGATTATAAAATAATAACCATCTTCAGAGTTCTTTAAAATACTTCTATAGGAGCTAACAAGATGGCTCAATGGTTAAGGGCACTTGCTGCTCTTGAAATGGCTCTTTGTTTGGTCCCTAGTACAGTCTTGTGTAACTCCATTTCCACGTATATGATGTCTGCTTCTGGTTACATGGGCATCAGGCACACACATGGCTCACATACATATAAATAAATAAGTATTAAAATGGATTGTTAATCCATTCAATTTGTGAGAATATGAAAACATATTTTACAAAAAGTAATTGAATAGTGGTTACCAATAATCTATATAGTTATTTTTACCATATTTTATCATCATGTATATCCCTAAATAATGGAAAACATGCCAATTTAAGGAAACTTGATTCATTTCTCTTAAATGTCAATCTGGAAAAATATATTTTCTCTGTCTCTGCATTGGTGGCAGAATTATTCATGTATTCTTCCCCATATCCTTAATCACAAGAGTTAACTAGACAGAAAGATGTAACATATCAAGAACTAAATATCTGAGGCTGAAGAACAGGTAACTGTAGTGGATACAGAGGACCTTGGTTTGGGTCCAGGAACACACATGGCAGCTAACAACCCTCAGAAACTCCAAATCTAGTCTCATACCTCTTTTGGCCTCTAGAAGCTTTATAAATACATGTTAAACAACCATACATGTAGACAATAGATTAAGCACATAAAAATAAAAAGAAAAGAACTGCAGCAACATGATTCCTAGCAACCACACAGTAAGTTTATTTCCATAATAATTTCTTCCTTTTTAAGTGTGACTATTTTGTTGAACAAATAATTTTAATAAGTTAACTTATAAAAGAGAAAAAAATAGAGTAATAAATATAGTAAAATGAATTATTTACCCCACATTTGCTGAAGGCAATATAAACTTTTAACAGAGGGAACTATTAGTGTTTAGTGTTTTGCTACGTCCTATTTACGTAATTAATATGTTCACTTTTGTCTATGCAATAAAGTCCTATAAGACAGGGAGAATTTTTTCCTATATTTACACTATAAATATAGTCAGGTAAAAGTTAAAACAGTATAATGTAATATGGAACAGAAAAATGAGTGTTTTAAAGCAATAATTCTAAAATATTCCTTATGACTCTTCTAAGAAATTAGAGAAATCTGAATTGTTTCATGAATTCTGTTGAAAGAGCATTATCACAAGGTTGCAGCTGCAGCTAAGGGGCATAGCACATCTCTAGAAGGCACAGATGTGGGGATTAGTTCTCAGCACTACAAAGTCAAGAAAATGAAAAGAATACAGGAATAAACTTTGTTAAGGAAAAAGAAATTTGGTACTTTTGAAGGTGTCCTTAGTGCAAAGTCTACTTTCATTCTTCAACATGCAGAGATCCAGTTTTGCCAGGACCGTTTGTTGAAGATGCTGTCTTTCCCCCAGTGACTGTTCTTGCATCTTTGTCATCAGGTGACTAAAATCGTGTGTACTTATGTTTGGATCTTCCAATTATGGTCCAGTCACTGTGTCTATTCTTGTGACGGTACCATGTACCATGTTGTTTTTCTGACTGTAGCTCTGTAGTATTGTTTGAGATCTGGTATAGTAATTACTCTACAGTGCTGTCTTTACTCAGGATTTCATTGGCTGCCCAAGATCTTTGGTGCTTCCACATGAGTTTTAGGATGATTTTGATTCAACTCTGTGAAGAATGTCATGAGAATATTGATTAGAATTGCATTGAATCCATATACTGCTTTTGGTAGGATGATCATTCTCACAATGTTAATTCTTCCAGTTCATGAGCATGGGATGTACTTCTGTCTACTGGTGTCCTCCTCAATCTCTTTCTTTAAAGATTTCAAATTTTCATTGTAGATGTGTTTAATGTCTATGTTCAGATTTATTTTGAGATTTTTTTGAAGCAAATGTGAATGGGATGGTTTCCTTGTACTCTAGTTCTGATTCCTTGTTATTGATATATAGAAAAACTACTTATTTTGTAGTTTAATTTTGTAACTTGTTATGTTGCTAATAGTGTTAATCATTTCTAGTAGTCTTCTGGTAGAATTCCTATGATCTCATAGGTATAATATCATATCATCTGCAAAAAGGGGTCATTTGCCCTCTTCTTTTCCAGTTAGTACTCCTTTAATTTCTTTCTCTTAGTGCTCTAGCAAGGTTTTCAAACACTATATTAAAAAAGAGTGGAGATAGTGGACAGCTTTATCTGTTTCCTGATTTTAATGAGAATACTTGCAGTTGTTGTTGTTTTTTGTTTTTTTTTTTCATTTAGAATGACATTGCTGTGGGTTTGTTATGTACAGATTTAATTATCCTCAATGTGAAACCTAAAACTGTTAGAAGAAAACATTGGCAGTAACCTACAAGATATTGATGTAGGAAAGAACTTTGTAAATCACACAGCATTTGCTAAGAAATTAAGGTAAAGAATTAACAATTTGGACCTCATTAAAACAAAAAAAAAATTTGGCCAGCAAAGGAAACAACCAAGGAGGTGAATAGAAAACCCACATTGTCAGAGAAAATCTTCACCAGCAACATATCTGACAGATTTCAAATCCAGAATGTGTGAAGAACTCAGAATACAAAGAATCAAGATGATAAATGACACAGTTAAAAGACGAATTAAGGATATGATCAGAGTTCTCAAAATAAGAAATAAAGATGGATAAGAAACATCTTCAAAATATTCAACATCTTTAGTAATTAAGGAAATGCAGATTAAAACCACTCTAAGATTTTTCTGACCCTTGTCGGACTAGCTAAGATCAAGAGAACAAATTACAGAAAACACTGGAGAATATTTTGGGAAAGGGGAATGCTCATTTGTGAGTGGGTCTCTATCTCCAGCATGGCCTTTGTGCTCCAGCCATCCCAGAGAATACAGGGCAGTTGAACAGAGCAGGTCCTCAGGCAGCCCAGGGTGTGGCTGGAAGAATTTCCTGGGAGACTGCATCAGTGGACAGCTCACTTATTGAAACCAATTCAGGGGTTTATATAGGGAGGTCTTTCTGGCCTTTACAGAAGGTGGGAAAGACAAAGCTGGGGTCTTTATGTAAAGGTGGGGAGGTTGTAGGGCTGATGTGGCAATCAGGAACAAGAAAAGGAAATCCAAAAACCTGGTTTTGGACTGGGGTGATCTTTGTAGGGGAAAAAGAAGATTAAGCAACTGCTGAGGAATGAGGATGTTGTACTTGCAGTGGCTCCCTGGAACCTAGGATATATCTTCAGGCAGAACAGTCCAGGACACCTGCCATTCCTTTAGGGTGTCAGGGGTCGCACTGAACCCTGGATGCCTTTATGCAATAGGCTCAGGTCCTACATCTCACCCTTTGTTTTTTCATATAACAGGGAGGTATATAAGGGCCCCAGGAAAGGGAGGAGCCAGGCCAAGAGGGGATTGGCAAACCAGGGGGGATTGGCATGGGGGTGGTAAATGGGTTTCATTGTTGAGTTTATGAAAGGTCTTTCAGCAGATAAGTGAGAGAATGTATAGTCTCTCAGTTAAGTATTTGTTCTCTAACACTCCCCCTTTGAAGAGGTAACCCTAAGATCTTTTAGGAGTTAGATAAGAGCTCCCAAATACATTGAACATATTACACCTTTGGTATAGAGTAGGCTGTTAAAGGGCACAAGGAAAGCCTTTGGCTTTTAGACGAAAAAGAAACTGGCTAATTTTCTTTGTCGTCTTTTTTACTCTAAACTGCCTAGTCAAATTCTACCCCCTATTCTTTTCGCACCACCCTCCAAAGAGGTCACCCTAGTTGTCAATAGGGAACTGGTGAGCTGACCGTTCTGGCTTCTTCGAGCTGAATAGGGACATAGGCTGTGGAAATTGGGGTGCCCCTTCAAAGAGTCTACCTAAAAGACCCCTGAATTGTTAGTTGTAGGGAGAAAAGGAAGTAAACAAAATAGAATAGGGAAAATTTTAAATGTCAAATTCAAAGTCCGTTAATTTCTTGCTTAGGACTTTCAAAAGCATCTATCTCTTGGGTTTCTCTTTGTTTTTCTTTTTGTCTGCCAAGGATGAACTTTAGATTGGTGAAGTCAGGGTTTGTTTTCAGACCACTTGATAGCTTTCTGGAGTGGCTAGAACCAGGTTAAGTCCCCTCCCAAATGACTTCTTGACAGGGAGAGAAAAGAAAAGAAATGAATCATTTAACTTGGGGGTAAGAATAATAGTGGACTTGCCTTTCTTGGCCACAGATATGCACTGCAGAGTTGAGGTAGCCCAAGATTTGAAGTCTTACATCTGAGTGACATTTTCTTATTAAGAACAAAATCATTAGTGAGAAATTGTATAAATAACATCTTATATGAACTTCCCAGACATTAGATTTAAATCTAATGTCTGGGAAGTACAGTTCCTTGTAATCTTAAAGAAGCATACTAATCACCTTAATTTTTTAATTATACATTTCTTTTAGGTGTTTAAGATCATATATTTTGCCCAAATAAACAAATCTTAAGGTCAGTTGAGTATCTGTTCCTCACTTGGATCACATGGGATTCAGAGGAGCCCCTGGCTCCCTGGGCCTTTGTTTTACAAGTTCCACCTGTGTGAAGATAAGTCAGAATTTCTTGCTGGACTGTGGCTTCATTTGGAAGCAACTGAGGAAAAGTTTTCCTGTGCTGACCCTCTTTTCTGTACACTGGGCACTGGTTTGAGTCCTTCTAATGGGTCTCCATGACCTCCCAGAATAGGAGGACAGGTGATGCATCACAGTTATGGGGCATTTTGAGAAATGTCCCATAGTTCCCTATAACTTATTTGACCTTGGAGAGCAAGAGACAAAAGAATATCCCTTTAAGTCCCTCTGTCCACATTATTATAGCATGGATGTTGACTTTTTTATAACCTTATGGGCCAAGTCCTTTCTTTTAACCTTACGCAGATTTCCTTCTCAAATTTAGGAAGACTATTCGTGATTAGGGCAAAATTACATAGAGCTTGCTGGGAGGAGTGTCTGAATAACCAGGTGAGGGTCCAATGGCCCTCTTACTCCTCTTTCAGTGGAAGAGTACAACCATTAGCAAACCCAACTGTGGTGAGATTCTGTAAGTAGGCACAGTTGAAGTCATGAGGATGGCAGTTACTCGACTCAGAAGAGTGTTGTGCAGCATCATCTTAATAAAGGACATGTAATGCAAATTATGCACATAAGATAATGTACATTGTACTTTCTAAGTTCCTAGTAAAACCTTATAGAAAACAAAAATAAGTTAAAATCCCTCTTACTTTAACTATTTTAAAGAGTGTTCTAACAAAACTTTGCTTTAGTTCTTGAGGGAATGTTAACACTAGGTAGAGAAGCAACTGGTATATGAGAACACATTATCAAATTGAAGTTTGCCATATCCAGCATAATCATGAACTGAGGAATTTTAGGCAGAGTGTGCTATCTTCTCCATGGACTGTGAATTTCCCCCATCACTATACATTTGCATTAGTCTGTGTTAGGGACTTTTCAATGTTGTGAGAAAATAGAGAATTTCATGAGTTACCTTTGTTATAGACATTTTATACCATAAGATGAATTTCATCTCTGGTGAAATTACCACTTAGTTATCCTCAATGGTACAAAGTCTTTACTCTGAGGCTTTTTTGTTCTCTTTTTTTTTTCCTGTCACAGGTTAGGGAGCCAGCCTGAACCTGGATAAGAATCTTGAAGAACATCCTGAGATAACAGGGTTGACTCTGAAGTGGGAAGGCAAATCCCACCTCCAGAGTCAGCTTCTCAGTGAGTGCAAACAGCACATGGCAATTTGCCAATAGTATTTACACAAAAAGGCATTTGTTTTTCTTCAGAATGTAACTCAGTGGTTTACATTTCACAGGAGAGCTGTTAAGTTTAGTGACTACTAACAGGAATGAAAACATCTGTCTTTCTTATAACTTGTATACATTTATCTAGGCAGGAGAGTCTTCTCATCTGCTGTGTCCTTTATCCAGAACAGGGGTTGATGAATTAAAACCAACATTTACTATTAAGAGATTATTTTACTTAAAATTTTTAACTTTATGAAGCCATGGGTATTTAGTGAGCACCCAAGATCCAAGCAGAACCAGGTTGACAGAAGTTATCATTGTCAGACCTCAGATCTTTCTGGCTATACCTGATACTAGAGACATGAAGGCTTATACCCATAATTAAATAGTTTGTCTTTTATGTCAATGACAAACTGAAAGATTTAAAGTACTCTTTCTTTAAGTATATATATATGGGCTAATAATTATATAAAAAGGCAGGGATTAAAACCAGTGAAGTTTGCATCTCACATCTCCCACCCAAGCAAGCTATTTCTGTTTACCTCCCAATGATGTAGCTATATCCTCATAGCAGAGAACCAGGGTTTGATTTCCAGCACCCACATAGCAGCTGACAACTGTTCATAAAAACAGTTCAAGGGGATCTGACACCTTCTGACCTCAATGAACACTACATGACAGGATTGCACTTACATACATGCAGACAATACACTAATACACATAAGATAAAAATAATAAATATTTTTAAAATGAGTAAGCTAATTCCTATATAGAAATTTTATTCTAATAAACAATATTTTAATCTAGTATTTCATGTGAATAATCTTACCATAAATCAAGGATGAATGTGTGTAAATTCAAATTAAAGTTTCTTTTTACTAAGATTACAAGACTCAGAATATCAAGTAAGTTTATCTGAAATTATTTCATTCACATAAATTAATATCTATTTGAAGCAAACAATATAAACTTTTTTTGAGACATGGAGTCCTTGTAGCCCCACCCAGCCTGGAACTCACATGTAGACCAGACTGACCTCAGTCTCACGGAAATCAGCCTGCCTCTATTTCTCAAGTGCTGTGTATAAAGTTGTGTGTCACTGTGTCCAACTGAAACATAATTTTTAAGAAAAATCATGAAATGTAACATTGTAAAGCATTTTATTGAATATGTATCAATTTAAAATATATGATAGGCTTTACCTTTTCAAATGCTTATCCATTGATATCAGGTATTGCTAGATTTGGACCATACTTGATGTTATCTTTAAAACTCATTCCTATAGATGTACTTTCACATTACAAAGTGAAGTTAGATAAAAATAGATACGATTTTGACTATGTCAATTCATACATCTACTATTTTAGAGTTAGAAAATCGTGATATGTTGTTTAAAATTATTTTTAACTATTGATCAACTCAGAACTGTTTTAGAGACTCATCTAAATGTTTTCAAAGTAAATAAATAGAAATCACTAGTTATGCAAAAAGATCTCTACTAATTAAGTAGTATCATTTACTTTCCAAGAGCAACATTCATCTTTCAAATTTAACGTTTTAAAACCCAAGAGTTTTTCTTCCTAAGCAATGATAATATTCATGTAACATTTCATATATACATATACAAATATGAAGTTAGTGAAAGAAAATGTTAATATACTATATTTGTACATTTATATATTTAGATAGATAAATATAAATAATTCTTATATAATACATAGAAGAACAACAAAAGAGCAATTATGAAATGATTTAAATTAGTTTATAGATGGGCATGGTGGGCATGGTGGCACATGCTTTTAATACCAGCACTCAGGATGCAGAGCAGCCAGATCTCTGTCAGACAGAGAGCAGCTTGATCTACATAGAGAGTTCCAGGCCAGCTGGTGCTACAGGGAAACAATGTCTCAAAAAGGTAAAAAGAAAATTAAAAAGAAAGTTCAGCTTCAGCTGACATTCATTCGTATTGAGTGTATGGATTTAGACACTTTACATAACTTACCATTTGTAGTCTCCATAAATTACATGTAAGAATTTAACTGCATAATTGCTATAGAAACCAATTGATCTGATATACATGTTAAGGTGTACCACTAGAATTAGAACACAGATTTTATAATGTATGTATCTGCTTTGTATATGTTACAGATTTCTTAAGTGTTATTAGAGTCTGAATATTTTACTATTTGTAAGATTAGTGTGTGATGTTTTATATTAAGCATTACAATAAGTATAAAATGAACAGAAACCACTATAAACACAAGATTGTATTAAGAAGAGAAACAAAAGGAGGCAAAATATTTTTCCAGTAATTTTCCATGCAAGTTTCTGGAGTTTTCATTTAATAATTGTCATATTGTCAGCAACAGAGCTGTTAATCTTACTATGTGAAGTATTTTGGTATATTCCAGTCTTTGACTACATTGAAATTGTCAAGATAATCATTAGAGTTGCAATTACATAAACTGAAAAACACTGAATTTATTAATATTTTAAAGACAATGAAGATTTTTATAAACTTTAGCATTCCCATGCTGAGTATATCTCAAATAAATATAAAATGGAGCATGACAAAGTGATTCCTGTGCTCATGTATACAACATTTTTAACAACGGCAAAATATGACTCCACCTGCATGGCTATCATGTGGTGAATAAGGAAAACACAGTTTATATACATGTAAATATGGTTCAACTTATAGAAAGAATGAAGAGATGCACACATGTGCTCATAGCATGTATAAGACCTGCACAAACTCAAAGACTGACAAGAGTCAAGCATAGATGTTCAAGGGTCACCATCACCCTTGCTAAAGAATGATTGGCAAGTAATAGTTGCTGGAATAGTGATAGTCAGGTTCTTTTCTCCTCTTAGTTTTTTTTTTTTTTTTTTTAGAATACAATTTCAGGTAGGCAGATCATACTCCAGTGGATGACCACATTCCAACAGGGCATTTAATTATCTGTAACAATAAGCTTGCACATACCAACACGATCAGACAAGGGTCCAGAGTGGTTTGAAGGAAATGGGTGGCAGACTGACCCCAGACTGAGAATGGTTGGAAACTGATAAGGCTGGGTGAGCGAGAGCAGACCTTCCTTAAGATCTCCATATATGTTGAATAGACACCAGTGTTGAAATTTTACCAAAGGACATCTGGGTAAAATGCTTGACAGAATGGGACTTAGCATGTATGTGAGAGTGCATGAGGTCCAGTGTGGGGTAAGGATATGGATTAGGGATGGGATCTAAATTTGATTAGGAACTGTTATATGAAATGTAAAAAACTCAAAATAAGTATTAGATAAATAAATAAAAATTACAATAAAAGGTGATATTCTCGTTCTCTCAAAGAATAAAATGAAAGTGGAAACTGTTAAAATAGACACACACTGTAGGAATGAATATGGAAAATACTGTGGCAAGTAAAATAAACTAGAAAGAAAGAAAAGACTGAACGGCATATCTGTAATTTATTATTTTTACAGGGGGAAAGGATATTTAATAAAAACTGAGAAATGGGTGGAGTACTTCAGAATTCACATGGGTTAGAAAAATAGCTTTGATTCTAAGTGCTTCAATATTGACTTTATCAATATTTTAAATAACTTTTTATTGAGTTTTTGTGGCTTTCATACATCTTAATCATATTTAGCGCCCCCTCATCCCTATCTGTAGCATCCCATACCCTTCCCACAGGAATACATGCATTTTGTAAGGTCTTTTGAATCAAGTTTGTGTACCCAGATGTTCCTAACTGTGAGTTCAACCACTGTAGTCTTTCATCCTGTCTAACATCACTTGCTTTAAGAATATCAACTCTCCCTCAAACTGCAGTGATCAGCTGTCAATAATTCCACATAAAAGTTGTGGCCTCCTGTTCATTTCCCCAGTTCTATGCTGGGTTTTGTCTGCTTGCATTTGCATGGGTCTTGTGCATGCCGTCACCATTGTTCTAAGTTCATATGAGCAAGGTCCCAGGAGCCTGTAAAACTGTGTTCTTTATACAACTCGTCCCTGGCTTTTACAATCTTCCTGAACCCTCTTCTACAATTATCACTAAGCTCTAGGTGAGTAAGATTTAATATAGGAATCCTGTTCAAAGACCCACATTTTGTACTCAATATTCTCTGCAATTTGGACAGTTGTAGTATTTTGTGTGCATTGTATGAAGGACCTTCATTGATGAGAGCTGAGTGATGCATTAGTAGTCACTGTACCATTGTAGACTTGTCACTTAGGGTTGAGCATCTCACAGGCACATATTTATCTTTTTAAGATCAGTTGTGTAACTCTTTAATAGCCTCAAACTGTTTCAAAAGAAGCAACCTGATGAGGGGTGTGTGGCATACTTATGTGTTAACATAAAGATCAATATTAAGGACATAGTAAGAAATGACATTTGGGTAAGGATGTGACAGACTTAGTGTTTTCTTTATAATCTATGCAGCAATATGTATTTGACTATGTTTAGACTGCAACAGAAAAGTTCCCTCCCACTGAGTGAACTTTCATTCCAATTAGGTATCAGTGATTACATCAAAGCTTAAAGTGCCAGGTCAATTCCAGCTCCAAATGCAGTCTTGTTTCCAGCATTAGGGTCTAACCTTCAAGTTCTGGAAAGCAATCAAGGGCTGTGCCAGTAGCCTGTGTAATTTTGGGAGTGTCTTGGACCACACTGGCCAACAAATTAAAGGTCGGGTTTCTCCTGTCTGGTATTGTTTCTTGTTATCTAACCTTCAGCTCTGCATATAGACTCATGTAGAGATATTGTATGTGGAATTTGTCATTAGATTCTTATGCTAATATGAATTCCTCTATTATTTTACACTAGCTAGGCATTATTTATCTCTTCTCTTTTCTTCTCTTCTTCTCTTCTCTGCTCTCTCTCTGTCCTTCTTTCCATGCTTTCCCCATTTAAAATAACCCCATTTGTCCCTTGTCTCCCTGGATAACACCAGTTTCCTTAGGCCCCACCTCTCTTGAGTGCTTTCTTCACATTTGTCCTCCTGATTCCTTTTATAGCCTTCTCTGCCCACTCCCATTTACACACCTATTTTTATCTATTTTTCCCATAGTAACACCTGTTTCCTACTATTTTTCTCTCATGTTATTTCTTTCCCTTTACCTCCCTGGTTCCTTTCCATTTCTCTGGTTCCTGCAGTTACATAAGGATACATACTCACATAGAAGGATTTGGTGCTAGGATCCAAAGATGAGGGATAACATATGTCCTTTTTCTTTTTTACTGAGTCCATGTTATTTCACTTTTAGTTACATTCAATTACTTGCAAGTTTTGTGATTTTGTTTTTCATTACCACCCCAGAACTCCACTGTGTAAAGTACTGCGTTTTCATTATCTACTCATTATTTGAGGGAGTCTTGTATTGCTTCTGTCTCTTAGCTATTGTGAAAAGAGCAGCAACAAACACGGATATACAAGTTTTACAATAGAATGAGTCCTTTGGGTATATTCCAATAAGTGGTATAGCTAGGTGAAATGGTAAATTCATGTTTTTCAAGAGTTCTCAACCCTGTTTTCTGCTGGGGCTGCATGAGTTTACAATGCCACCCGCAGTGAATGAGTGTTTCTCTTTCCCCACATCCTCTTCAACATTTAATATCATTTATTCTCTCGATCTTAACCAATCCGACTGGGGTAAGATTAAATCTTAAAGTTATTTTAATTTGCATTTCCCTAATTAGTAATGATGCGAAGATTTTAAATATGCTTCTTAAATATCTTTATTTCTTCTTTTGAAAACTCTCTGGTTAGATACTTAGCCTATCTTTTAATTGGGTCACTTATTTTCTTAAGTCTTTGTATTTTGAGTTCTTTATAGATTCTGGATGTTAAATCTCTGTCAGATGTGTCACTGGTGATAATATTCTACCACAAGATTCATTGTTTTCTCTTGACTTCCTAGGTTTTTCTTTTGCTTTACAAAGCTTTTTAGTTTAATGAGGTCACACATACTGATTATTGACCTTAATTCCTGAACAACTAATGTCTACTCTAGAAAGTCCTATTCTATACCTATATCTTGTAAGTTACTACAAATATTTTCTAACATTTTCAGAACTTCAAGTACCACTTTGAGGTCTTTGATCAATTTTGAGTTGACTTCTGTGCAAGGTGTAAAGTTGGAAAACCAATTTTGTCAGCAACATTTGCTGAAGATGTTAAGTTTTTCTGTTATATCCTAAGCAAATGCTGTCACATTTAGAATGCCCTTTTCTGTACCTATATCTTGTAGCATATTGTCTATGTTTTCTTCTAATAGTTTCACAGATTCAAGTTTCAAATTCAGTTATTTGATCCACTTGGAGCTGACTAATGTCCAGGATCTACTTTTGCCAGCATCATTTGTTGAAGATGCCATCTTTCTTCCAGTTCATGTTCTTTGCAATTTGTCAAATATAAGATTGTTGAAAGTTGATGTACTGGTATTTGGGACTTCAATTATTGCCCTTTGATATGTTTCTGTTTGTGTGTTAGCACCATACTGCTTTTAGGACTATAGCTCTGTAATATAGATTGAGATCTGGTATGGTAGTGCCCTCAACATTGTTCTTTGTGTTCAAGATTGCTTTTGCTATCTGGGATCTTTTGTGATTCCATATGAGTTTTAGTATTTTTTTTTCTAATTTTATGAATAATGTCATGGACCTTTTGATTGGCATTTATTTTGGATAACTTTAGTTGTCAGATTGACACAGGTAAGCAGAGGGAACCTCAACTGAGGAATTTTCTCTAATGAATTGGCCTCTGGATATGTCTATGGGAACTTTTCTTGATTGAGTGATGTGAGAGGGCTCAGTCCACTATGGATGATGCTTCCCCTGGAGTGATGTTTCTGTATTGCATATGAAAACAGGCTGAGCACAGGTCAGCATAGCAAGCCAGTAAGCAGTGAGCATCCATCCTCTGTGCTTCTGCTCCTGTTCCACATTCCTATCCAAGTTCCTACTTTGACTTCCCTTGATGATGATCTCTTATCTGAGACATGTAAGATAAAATAAGCCTTTTCTTCCCTGTGTTGGCTTTAGTCAGTGTGTTTATCATAGCAAAAAAACCTAAGGCAGTATTGCTTTTAGTCTACAGATCACTTTTGGTAGGATGGTCATTTTTACAATATTAATTCTATCAATTCTTGAAGCCATAAGATCTTTCTGCATCCTGATGTCTTCCTCAATCTCTTTCTTCAGGGATTTAAACTTTTCATTATAGAGATCTTTACTTTCTTTGATCAGGTTTATTCTTTGATTTTTTTTGAGACTATTGTGAATGAGAGTGATTCTGTGAACTTTTTCTCTGATTACTTGTATTGATTTGTAAATTGATTTTGTAAGCTGCCACTTAGCAGAAAATGTTGACCATTTCTAGAAGTTTCGTGGTGAAATTTTTGGAATGTTTTATATATAATGTAATATAATATAATCCTCTGCAAACAAGAATAATTTGGTCCCTTCTTTTCTAATTGGTGATCTTTAGTATCCTTCTCTTATTGTTCTATCAAGAGTATGCACTATAATGAAAAGGAGTGGAGATGCTTGTCATCTGTTGGTATCTTCCCACCCCTGTCCCACATGGCTCTCAGGAAGCCTTTGTATCAGTGCTTCCTATAGCAGGGAACCAGGTGGTGGGAAAATGGCAGGGAACTGGTCCTTGGACAGTCACAAGTAGGACAGGAAAGAAGACCCTGAGACTAGGACAGTGCACAGTGTGTTTACTGAAATCAAGGCAGGAGTTTATATAGGGAGGCCTGTCTGGCTATAACCGAAGGTGGGAAAGTTCAAGGTGTGTCTTTTAGGTAAAGGTGGGAAGGTTCTAGGGCTGACATGGCCTATAGGGGTCAGATGATTTTAGATGTTAAACAAGCGTTAAAGAATGAGTAAATGAAAATTTATGCTGTGCCTGCAGTGGCTCCCAGGACCTAGGCCATAGCTTCAGGCAGAGCAAGCCAGACTCCTAAGGTCCCTTCAGGGTATCCAAGGGTCGTACAACTTGATCAATACTTTTTGCATTAGGCCTAGGCCTCACAGCCATCCTTGTCTGGTTCCTGATTTAAGTGGGAATGCTTCTTGGTTTTCCCCATTTAGAATGATGTTGGTCATGGGTTTGTTGTATATAGTAGCTTTAATTATACTCAGGTATTTTCTCCATTTGCTAATATAACCATGTGGGTTTTGTCTTTAAGTCCAATTGTATGATTAATTTCATGTATTGATTTATGCATATTGAATCATCCCTGCGTCTCTGGAATATACTCATCTCGTCATGGTAGATGAGCCTTTTGATGTGTGTCTGCATGTGATTTGTAAGTATTTTGTTGAGAAGTTTTGTATCTCTCACTCTCTGATTCTTTTCTTTTAGACTTTCAAATTTAGTAGAGAATAGGTTTATATAATAACTCCCTATAAGGTTCTGTTGCTACCTGTTGTGAAGTTTCCCCTTTCATGTCTGATATTGTTGATATGGATTTACTTTTTCTTTTTTTATTAATTAATTAATTAATTCAGCTAAGTGTCTATCTTGTTTGTATTTTCCAAAAACCAGCTCTTTTGAGTCATTGGTTCTTTGTATTGTGTTTTTTGTTTATAGTTCACCAATTTATGCTCTGATATTTGTTATTTCTTCTCATCTACTGGGTTTTGGTTTCATTTGTTCTCGCCTTTCCAAATTCTTGATTGTACTTTTCAGTCACTTGAGTTCTTTCTGAATTTTTAATGTGTGCACTTACAACTATCAACTTCCTTCTTATAACTGTTTATAAAGCATTCAGAAGATTTATTGTGTTGTATTATCATTTTCATTTCATTTGCGGAATATTTTTTCTTCTTAATTTCTTCCTTGACACATTTATCATTCATCAACATTTATCAACCACGAGTGTTGTTTATTTTCCATGAGGTTGTGTAGTTCTTAGAGCTTCTGTTGGTGTTGACTTTAGGCTTTATGTGTTTTGATCTGATAGAATGCATTGAATTATTTCATTTTCTTGCATTTCTTGTTGATCAGTTGTACCTTTGATCAGAATGATGTTACCTTTTGATCTCTTCTGAGTAGTTTGATTTTGAAGTCTATTTTTTCAGATATCAGTATTGTAACACCTGCTTGCTTTCTCAGTGACATTTGCTTTAAATATGTTTTCCCATCTTTTCACCCTAAGGTTGTCCCTATTCTTGAAAGTGAGATGAGTTTCTTGCAGAAAACAATTAGATGGATTTTGTTTCTTAGTCCATTCAACTATCCTGTGTCTTTTGAGTAGGGAGTTAAGGCTATTGATACTTAAAGTTATTATTGAATGGTTTGTATTGGTTATTGCCATTTTAATTTTCATTTTTGTTCTTGTTCCAATTTTATTTTTAAAGAATTATACATTCATTTATTTTCTTTCTTTCTCTTTGTCTCTTGGTTGTAGTCATCCCTTTCTTCAATCACTTATATTGCTTCAAGTATTCTTTGTAGTGCTGGTTTGGTGGACAAGAATTCTTTCAGGCTATTAGTGTTATGGAAATTTTTTCTTTCCCTTACATCTATAATAGATAGTTTTGCTGGGGACAGTAATCTGAGTTGGCATTTATAATCATTTAGAACTTAGTACACTTTTAAACAGACTTTTCTGGCTTTCATAGTTTACATTGAATACTCAGCTATATTTCTGGTTTGTATTCAATTATAAGTGACTTTTTTTCTCTTGCAGCTTTCAGTATTGTGTCTTTGGTCTGCACATTTATTATTTTTCCTATAATATGCCATGGGATGTTTCTATTATGATCCTGTCTATTTGATGATCTATACCTATATGGGTGTGGTGGTTTCAACGAGAACATTTGCCATAGCCTCCAAATATTTGAATATTTTCCCTTAGATGTTGGTAACATTTTGGGAGGTTTTAGAAGGTGAGGTCTTGCAGGAAGAATTGTGTCAGTAGAGGTGGGCTTTGAGAATTCTTAAGCCAGATTTCTAGTCGTTCTCTGTTTCCTGTACCTGCTTGAAGATGTTAGCTCTTAGCTTTATCTTCTTGGTCAGGTCACCTCACCATGCCTCCTTGAACACAATGGACTCTAATCTCTCTGAAAGCTGGAGCCATAAGCTCAAATTCGTCTTCCCTGTAACTTCCTGGTCAAGGTTTTTATAATTGCAACAGAAAGCTTGCCAATGCCATTTACCTGGGATTCTTCTCATTCCCCTATGCCTATGATGTATAAATTTGGTCTTGTCATGGTGTCCAGCATTTCTTCCATATTCCATTCCTGTGTTTTAAAAAATCATATTGTTTGCTTGAGCAATCCAATTCTTTATCATTCAGATTTTGTTTTCCTTTTTTTTTCATTCTGCTGTTGAATTGGCTTATTGAGTTGTGCACGTCCTTCTTCATCTCAGCCTGAGTTTTCTTCAAAATATCTATCTCTTTCGTGAATTCAGTCAGATCATATTATGACTGACTTGTAAGTTGTATGTCATGGGTTTCCTCTAGAGTGGTCTCAGTGTAGAACTCTTGTCTAGGACTGGTAGTGTTTGATGGGAACATATTATTCTGTTTTTTCATGATATTATTTTTTGTTGTGGTTGTGGCATTCAGATTTCCTTTCTTTAATGGGATTCTATTATGAAACTCAAGCTTTCCTTTGTTGAGTTGAAGTTAGATTCTGTTTGTACTATTGATGTAGCTTGGTTGCTTTCTGGTTGGTTATGAAAAATTAGTTGGTCTATGTTTGATTTTATATTGGAGAGAACAGAAGGCTCCAGACAGGCTACTCAGGAGCTTTTCATGAGGGCAAAGCAGCCCTACCTAATTAGGCACACTTCAGTAACCTCAGAGAAAAGGGCAAGAACCAAGGAGAGGAGATTGGGAAGATGTACTGGTACAGGCTAGTTAAGAGGGAAGCCTCGGGCCTGGAGATGGTACCAAATCATAGGGATCAGTCGAGCTTAATCAGAGTAATTCACACCATAGACTGAGTCAGGCACTTCTTACAGTCTCATAGCAAAGGGTGTGTAGGCAGAGGTGATGAGAAAAGGATGTTCATGTCAATTCATATCTGCAGTGAATAAAATGTTAGTTATTGGGTGTTGGATGTTAGAGAATTTTGAGAAATGTCAGTAAATGACTGAAAATTTCACTTAAAGAAGAGGAATAAATATGAGATATCTATATATTGTGTGCCATGTAGAGTGTAGCTAAGAAAAATATGGACATATCTCTTTTAACAACAGAGATACATTCTGAAAATTATACCATTTAATGATTTTAAATATATGTAAATATTGCAAATTATGTAGGTACACCACGGGGATAGTATGGGCGACGTTCCACATCACCATGATAAGTTAAGATATTTACTCTGTTTATTTTCCCTAAGCACATAAAATATTATTTACGCTCTATTGTGCTAGGATTGCAGTGACATGCTATCTAAAACTCATTGCATATTTAAATCTATTGTCAAAAATGCTCACAATTGTTCAAGTCAAAATCTTTTCTGTCTTTGTTTCTAATTCTAGTTTTCTTGGTAGTTCTACCTTCTGGCAATATTTGCCCTTGTGATATCTTGAAATGCAAGCTATGGTGCTTATATTATAAGCACAAATGTTATATTATATTATTATATATTATATATTATCTTATAAGAACAAATGTTCTGAAAGGCTTCTAGAAGGGTAGGCCCTTTCCAGAAATTTCTCAGTATATCTTCTCAAGCGTCATATGAAATTTATACCTAGAATAAGACTTTAAAACTGAAAATTGTAAATAGTCCTGATTCATGATTGACAGATTGCAGGACAAGGAGTTTTGTCTAGAGCAGTGGCATTCTGAAAGTGATCATTTTGTCTGAGCATTATGTCTCCATAGAGGGTAAACAAAAGCCTGTTAAGCAGGCTGTCCTTTTCCATTTATAAAACAAAGCCAGTCAGGTCTATGTAATCTCTAAGAACCAAGTATAGCTCAGCATTGTGACTGATCATTGACATCACTGTCATCACCAATTGCATTAGTCTCTAACAAGAAAGTCAGCGTGTCTTTTGAAGCTAGGCATTGACTTCTTTTCTCTAACTATAAAAGCAATCTTCCCTAAAGGCATTTTCTTCTCTTATAAAACTGTTTCATTTACATCGGAAATCTTCGTTTACTGAAGCTAACTTCAATAAACCTCCAGGAATGATATTCTTCATAATTTTCTACAGTCTATAAATAGAGGGGCACTGTACCTCTTGGTATTTAAAAATATATATATTTATTTATATTTATCTATGCGTATGAGTGTCTTACTTGCATGTGTTTAAGTGCACCCATGTCATGCAATGGGATGTCTGGTTCTCTTGAACTGAAGGTACAGATGGATGGGAGCTGCCATTTTGGTACTGGGAACTGAACCTTTTAAAAAGCGGACAGTTCTGATTACCACTGAGTCGTTTCTCCAGCCCCCACCTTGTATTTTCATATTAGGTGATGGCCCTTTCCTGGAAACCCTGAAGGAGCCTCTGGTAGCTTAAAAATATTGTTCTGAAGCTTCTTCACTTTTCTTAGTCCTGTTGGTATTGATGAGGTTCAGAGAAAGTATCTGGACTGTATTTTAGTTTTGACATGCCATTTGATCTATTGAGCCTAGTACTTCTTCCAGACTTAGGCTGCTTCATTTTTTGTCCTTTGTGAGCTGACTACAGCAACTGTTTTTCACATTTCATTTTGAGATACTTTATTATATCAGTGCATATTAACAGAGCAAATAAATGAGTTTCTTATGCTTCCACAACACATGCTAAGAGTACATAATTAACAGCACACTATAGTACAGTATGCATAAAACTACAAAAGCTTAAAGTGTAGAACCCAATTCCTCTTTGTAGCCTCTGGATGCAGCTCAAAATAATGGTTAACATGAGATTTTTGAGGATGTTGCCAGTTTAACATAACAATAGTAGATGCCTTACTTCTATGAAACTGGTAGGGCGACAGTAACATAACCGTACGTTACTATGGTTAGGGTGTTATTAAACTATAAGATATCTTCAGTTCTATTAACTCAGGAGAGCATAGTTCTACACAGGCTGTGATTGACTGAAGATAGCAATTTGACTATGTATTATATTTTTGACAATTGCTAAGAGTAGGTTTTAAGTATTCCTATACTGCTTATATGGTAAGTACACATATTGAAATCTCATTATGCAGTATAAATATATATATATAGTTTTATCAGTTCAATACATTAAAATTACATGTTCACTAACAAGAACATTGAAGGTGTCTCCCATGTTTATGATTGTCATTTAAAATCCTGTTACCCAATGCTGTGGTGATTAACTGCTGTGGGGAACTAAACAGATGATCTTATTAGTACATCCTTTTTAATTTAACTTTTTAGGTTCATTGGGTAAGAGGACCTGAAATAGTGATCACTAATTCTTTGCTTTTTGCGGCACATCTGTCTGTGTGAATAGACAATTGAATTCTATACATTGTGGAGTCTTTTGTGATAGTATTTCTTCTATTTGAATCCAACTTGCTTCACAAGATAAAGTTTGGCTGGCCTATAGGAGAGTAAGAAAGTTCTGATTTGTTCTTGTACAGTCATTATCATGAACACAGCAGCAAATCAGCCAACAGTTCATGACAGATTTTTATGGACATGGACAGGCACCAGAAGAACAAGCCCAGACAAAAATATTGGCAAATAATTGGTGAGCTGATAAAAATGATTATTTTTTATTAGCTAGGTGAAATATGGGTAGTACATTAATAACCAATAGTGAACATATATAATAGTTTCTACAGTATATAGTATTCAACATAATAAAAGAAATATCTATATCTATTAACAAATGCATAAAATTTGTACAAAAATACAAAATATCTGTTATATGTCATATCACATATTTAAATATAGATATAATACATATGTCTATAAAAGTCAGTATGTTTGAAAAGATATATTGAATGCATTTATTTATACATAATTACATACATAGTATTCAATACAAAATATGTTTGTGGTTATACATGCACATCTCTGTGTGCACATGGATATTTGCTGACTAAAACCTTATTATATTAGGAAGATCAAAATAACATTAGTTATTAAAAATACTGCAAAATTGATACATATTTGCAATGAGAATCCTAATTACTTTTAAATTTTTCTTTATTTTTTAGAATTTCATACATGTATACAATGAAATATGATATCTACTCTTCTTTTCCCACTCCAATTCTTTCTATATCCCTTCCAATACTACCTCTTCCCAATCTCATGTACTCCTTTTTCATAACCTACTAGGATAGGTCAGTGCTGTCAACATATGTATGGGTGTGGGGCTAGAGAATAGGAAACCTACCAGCTGCAATATCCTCAATTAAAAATGATTCTCCTTCACCTTGTAACTACATTGTCAATAGCTACTCCCCAATGAGTTGGTCTCAGTGACTACCTAACACATCTATGCCAGGATTTTGACAGGATTGATATTATGTGGGATTTACACAGGTAAATAAAGCTGCTGTGAGCTCATGAACTCACAAGCCATGTCATGCTGAGAAGACATTTCACAGCACTTGTCGCCATCTTTCAGGTCTTTCTACTTCCTCTTCCATGATGTTCCTGAGTCTCGGTGATGGTTCTGGGGGGCATGGTCAATGCAGATTTTATTTGTTTAGGGCTGAACACTTGCTCTTGTTCTTAGCAGTTTGACTGGTTACATGTCTCTCTGTTGATTGCTGCCTGCTATAAAAAGAAACTTCTCTGATCAAGGTGAGAGTAGTCCAGACATACAGATACTGATATTGCATTTTGCTGTTGTTTATTCCTTCATTTGAAATGTTTTCATTTTGTTCCTTCTGATCTTCTGATTACCTGTGGAAATGTTTATATTAAGTCATTAAAAGTGAAACTCGTCTGAAATAACTTTGTACTATACATTAAATTTTACTACATAATGACTGTAAAAGACTGAATGTCATACCAAAGTGTGTATACATATACACAGATAGATAGATAGATAGATAGCACAGTGAAGCTATACAAGTGCTTGTGTAAAATCAATATATAAGTGTGAATTTCAATGTATTGATCAAAAAAGATGTTCCAGCAATGCCTAGAACATACCTATTTCTCTGAGAAAAATATTATATTAGTTATATTACTGTTGCTAATACAAAACACTGTAACAAAGGCAACATGTAGAAAGAAGAGTTTATTTGAACTTATGGTTTCAGGGGGCAGAGGCAGGTGGAACACTGTAACAAAGGCAACATGTAGAAAGAAGAGTTTATTTGAACTTATGGTTTCAGGGGGCAGAGGCAGGTGGATCTAAATTAGTTTTAGACCAACCACTTCTACAAAGTGAGTTCCAGTCCATCTAGGGATATAGGGCACCCTGTGACTAAATAATGAAATAAAAAAGTAACAACAATTTTAAAAAATCTTTAGCTTACTAATTCATGTTGTAAACTAATATAGATCCAGAGATACAAAATAGATTTTAAAATAACTAAAACACCAGAACAGATATAAGCAAGGTATGATCAAAGATCATACTATAATCTCCACTCCTCAGGAGGCTGAGGCATAGAAGCATCTGCCTCAGAAGCATGTGGATTTATAGCATGTGAAACATAGCCAGATTCCATTTCACCAGAAAATAAGGGAAGAAAACAAAATAGAAACATAAAAGTTGTAGAAATGACATAAATTCAAAGCCAGCATAAATAAAAAATTATGAGTGTTCCCACTTGAGCTATGCAAGTTTTCAGAGTCTGTTAATTTACAGATTTATACAGTGCTCTAGCAAACTATACTTCTCTCTCTCCCTCTCCCTCTTTCACTTTCTGTGTGTGTGTGTGTGTGTTGAGTGGGGGCATGAAGGTGCATGTGTAACTATGTGTGGAGGTTATATTAAGGCACTCCATTATCTCTCCACCATGCTTTGAGACAAAATCACTTTGCCAAAACATAAGCCAGGCTAGATATCCCACCCTTGATATAATCTAGAGATTTCTCTATTTTCCTGTAGGGCATGGTAGGATTACAGGTACTTGTGATACTATACATGACTTGTATCTGGGCTGTGAAGATCTGAACACGTCTTCAAGCTTGGTAAGTAAGTGATTTTATCCACGGAGTCATCTTCATCCTCAAGATACTAATTTGTATTCTGTTTCTTTGTATGTGACTGTTTGGCATAAGAATCCCAGTTTCCTCAAATTCCCCAAAGACCAACTTTTTCTGTCTGAACAAAAGAATACAAAAGCACTTCTGTCATCACTATGGCCAGCACCCTGTTACTGGATAGAACACTTAAGTATTTCTTAGGATTCTCCTCACCCAGGCTTCACTCATCATGGCTTTTTAAAAACCGATTTTTCTCAATTATCTTGTTTATTTTTATATTCATGTGTATGAGCGTATTGCCTACATGTATGTAAGTGTACACATGTCATGTCATACAGTTCCTGCAGATGTCAGAAGAGGGCATCAGCATCCCCTAAAACTGGAGTTACAGACGGTTGTAGGATGCCATGTGGCTGCTGGGAATAAAAAACCGGGTCCTCTACAAGAACAGCCAGTGCTCTTAACCATTGAGCCATCTCTCCAGCCCCAATAATTGATTTTTCAAAAGAAATTTCTGATAACATAGTCTGGTATCATAAATGCTCAGATGATATGATGTTATATATGGGTGTACACTATAGATTCTGAAACCAATGAATAAAAAATGGATTGCAGAAACTACAGCATATGTAACAGGGAGTGGTTTGTAATGCTATTGTATTAAGAATTTTTAAATGAAGTCATAAAATATAAAGAAAGTAGAATAAAGGGTACTATACTTTATGTAATTAATATCTGAAAAACTCTTTTAATAGAGGTACAGAAAATATTATATTTCATTTTTATCCTCATGGCAACTAATAGTCATTCATAACTCCAGTTCCAGAGGAATTCAAATCCCTCATCTGACTTCTGCAAGCATTGCATGGCATAGGTGCACTTACATACATACAGGTAATTCACTTATATACATAAGTCAAAAATAACAAATGTAAAAAAGAACCCCAAAACTAAAATAAATAAAATGTGTGAATGAAGCTGAAACATGAAATATGAATCTTAGCTATAAATATATATGCTGTATGTAATCTTTTTCTATAACTATTAAAATAATCTGGAAATATCTGTCATTATTAAACACATGCAGTCTTCAGCTAGAAATTGTCAGTTTATAAGAATCTCTAATGTGGAGGCAAAGCAACCACTTGGTTCAGATATGGTCATGATAATGTCTATTCTTGCAATGTTTCACTGTCCAAATTATTGAATTAATTAAACTTACATCAAATAGGTTATAGTAGTTTAGTTAAAGAGATCACAATATATGTTTATTGATAATTATTTGATGATATTTACATTAAATTTTTATTCATACATAATAAAGACCAAATTATCTGTATTTCTTATAATTTGATTAATTGAAGAAACATTTGAGATTAAATGAAGATATTGATCTCATTACATAAATGTTTAATGATACTGTTTATAATGTGATATTAATTTTCAGTATTTATTGCTAATTTGTTCATTAGTCCTCATAAAATATATATATATATATAAAACAATATAAAATAAAGAGCTCTTAAACTTCATTGCAAATGAAAAATAAAATAGATTATAAAATGAAGGAAAACAGAAATAAACCAAACAGCAGATGAAAACATTTTCTTATTATGAAGATGAACGGTATATAGATATATTCACTTGTCAGACTGTTGTGTTACATTATCCAAACACTTGAGTTCATCTCCTTTGGTTTTGGAATCAGATGAGAAGTTCATATAATCATGTTCAAGTAGTGAGTGGACGACAGCCTGTCTCTCTCTGCTCTAGCAATTATTCTAGTTGTTACTAATTATCTCTAATTATAAAAGATAGCTTTTCTGAATCTAGCACTTCTCATTATTCTGAATAAAAATCAGTAATCTTAAAGAAATAAAAAGAAAAAAGATAGCAGAGCTTTGTATAAAGTGACTAAAACTTGTAAATATATAATTATGACCCATAATTAAGTTTTTAAATTTAACTATATTTACATGTGAAAAGCTAATATTGGCAAAACTACTATTCTAATTTTTTATTGTTTTCTATTTTTCATTCTTTAGAATGATTTATCCATAGCAAGTAATGTTTATCCTGCACATTATTTAAAATTTTATCTTAGCGTGTTTAGGTGAAAATTTACCAGAATGCAAGGAAACAGTGAACAATAGTAATTTGTCCCTAGAACATATATTTAGATGTGCACAAATACTAATAAAGCTTTGGTGTATGAGTCTAGTTTCTCAATAGATAAATCATGTTGATTACCAGATAATATGGATGGCTAATAAATAACTTTCCAGCTTTACTTAACAAAAAAGAGATATAATTTGAAATTTGATGGGTTTATTTCCTCCGCTTCTTCTACTGAAGCATTCTGCTGAGTGCTGAGGACATCCAAGGACAGTAGGCTGCTTCAGTGGAGCAGAGCTCTGGGCCCCAGTGCCCATCTGAGAAAACTTTTAAGTATGACCTGCTTATTATAAATCATTATTCCTTTTCATGCACCGGTAGGAAGGAAGAATGGCAGTTTGCTCAATGTAATACAGAGCTCAGTGTCATCCTGTGTTTCAGTCAGAGAGTAAAAGGTTTGTCAGTGAACTCAAGCCAATTCGTCCAAGCTCTTTTTATCTCTTATAATAAGCAAGGATCAGAAACTTTTCTAAGCTGAGGTAAAATTACACAAGGTAAAATATGCTTTTCCTTTGTCAAGTTTTCAAGAACCACTACAGTTACAGATTAAGGGAATTCAAGCTATTTTCCTCCAATACCATTTTAGAATAACCTCAACATACAGAACATGTGGTTCTAAATAGCTACTTTGTACTAGTCATTATATTATCATTGAAATTTTTATCAGCAAATTTTTGACTCTTAAAATTACGGCTGTGTTTTGTAAACAGTAAAATATGTTCACACAGCTTTTTGTGATAAACACAGTGACCTATTTCCCAGTCCTTTAATATTATATTATTTAGTATCCACTCATGAATTCTTTTATTTATCAAATTTACCCATAATCATTTATGATATTAAAAGTTTTAGATGTATAAAAATGTAAAAAAATACTGCTTTTTATCTCTTTAAACATATATACAAAATTATAATGGCAAAATGTACACATTATATCTATAAATCTATAAAATAAAATATTATGATTTTAACTGGTGTGGAATATCTGTAATTCTAGTTTTCAGGGGTCATTAAAAAGAGGATCGCAGATATAGGGGCAGCCTGAGCTACACAATGGGACAGTGACAAATATTTTTTAAAAGAAACAATCATTGTTTAGTACTCCTAGTCTCGATGACAATAGACAGAAGAGATTACTTAATAATCATTTCATTGTTATAAATACATTCTTCTATTATTACTAATTCAAAGGTATATATAGAAACGTCTTCAAAACTACCAGTTCCCCTATTAATTAAAAAAAAAGAAAGAAAATGAGCTTGTAGTGAGAAAAGGTCTAAAGAGAGAACGTGCTAAGAGAGCTTGTGGTCATGTGAAGAGATGACCACATGGTGACCTAGTAGATTGTAAATTCTTATGATGGATGACAGGCATTGTGTAGAGCAATGGTTAAGTATAACTGTTGGAAATGGGCATGGAACTTTACTGTGGAGAGAAGCCAGGTGGTGCCTGTCATTACCTAAATATAAAGGACAAGAGGCATTGAAACTACCGTAATAATCTCCTTACGGAAATTAGACTTGGTTGGACACCCTTGTTCCAGAACTGCAGATTTCCTCATTGATCTTTAAGACAGAGCTAAAAACTTCTGGGGAAGACCCGAGTAGAAGCACCTGTCAAATACATCTCTTGTAAATGAAGCATAGATACTTTATGCAGGAATAAAAAAAATCTTTCTCTCAAATAGAAAGATTAGTTCTAGCCACTCTTGAATGACTCAGCTTTCGGACTATGAGTAGATAGCACATGCAGTTCTTTACTCCTTATCTGCCATTTTTACCAATCATCATGTATTATCAGTCTCTTTTCAAATGTTCATTGAACTCTTGAAATGCGTGAATCAGAGATAATTCCATATTTAGCACAGGATGGATAATAGTGTTGTTAATTAAATTAGTGCGTGAGTGGTAATAAATATTCCAGAAAATGTGTCATTGTAATGTCTTTTTGTAGCTTGGAGTTTGAGCTAAAAGCTCCCAGATGATGTGAATGTAATTTTCTCTTATCAGACATAATGTAGCCTGCACTAAGATGGCATATATTATGTATATACACACTACATGTTACAAACATTAAACACATTGCAAAAATAGCATATTTAAATAAATGTTAAAAATTAATATATACTAATAAAATGATTTATGGACTGATCATTGTAAATTATTATCAGGCTAGAAGAAGACTAGCTTTGGATTCCACGATATCGGTAATTATTTAATGTGGAAAACATTTTTCTTACACTGCACAGTTTTTTACATATTTCGGAAAGGAAAATTTGGTTTCCATGCAGTACTTCATGCTAAGTTATAGTCTACAAGAGATTGAATTAGCAAAACTCATTGCAGTATCTGAAGAAGAGTATAGTTAAGAGACCAGAAATCATCCAGCTAAATGTTCTAGTGAAGACACTACTGGTCATATTGTAGACAACCCTTTGAAATAGGAGTTATCTCAGATAGCATCCTCTGTACACTGTTCACAGAAGCCAGGGTACAGGCTGGATGTGTGCTGGAGAAGAATTATAGGACAAGGGCTTGGATCACTTGCTTCAGTAGTTGGATTTCTTTAGGTTTAAACTGATTAATGACCACAATATTTTTACTAATAAAACCATACACAACTGGTTATGAAACTTAGAATTGGAAAGGTATGATACAAGAATCCTTGATATTTAGAAAATATTTTATTAACTTCTCTTGGTCTATATTTTTAGGAACACCTAGAATAGGGAAGAAGATTGTAACTAAGAACAAGAGTATGACTAGTTGTCTCTCCAAATGAACACACTTGTACAAAATATCTTCAAGGTCAGCCTGGCTACATGAAATTTTGTCTTAAAAAAAGAAAACAATACAGATAGGGAATAATTATATGAAGGGATAACTCAGTAAAGTATTGGTCTTTACAGGAGGAATGCTTAACACTTTTGAGAATCTGAGCTACAAATATATACCAAGATTTTAAGAATCCTTTAGAGTCATTAAAGATGTAGAAACAAAGCTTTTCAGAAAATGTCAGTGAGAGTGATCTGAAATCAAGGAAAATTGTGAATTAAATAAGGGATGCAATAAGTTTTGTACCTGGAGTCTGCCGACATACAAGATGACTGGTTACATATTTATCTGGAGACATAAATAAACATCATATGCAAGCTATGTCACCAATAAAGTGAACATTGTATGTAACCCATTGTAATAGACTGACCAGTGGCAATCTGACTAGTCTATATTTAATTAATTAATTTATTGATTTTGAAAACAATAGAGACAGGGTTTATATGTAGCTCCAGCTGGCAGGGAATTGTCAATATAGATGAGGCTGCTCTTGACCTCACAGAGATCCACCTGCCTCTGCCTCCTGAGTACTGCAATTAAAGGTTGATGCCATTCAGTCTGTATTTATGATTAATGATTCTTCCTGAAAGCTAGTATTAAATTAGTAGTTATTGCTCTGAGGCAATTTAAATGAAATTGTCTGACAATCATTTGAAAAGAAAATAATAACTCTGAAACAGTTCTTTTTAAAAGTAAAAGAAACATAATAAAGGCAGGAGTGGTGAAGCACACTATAATACCTTTAATAAGAAAAAAAGAACTTGTTAGTTAAAAACAAAATCCAAGATTAATAAAAACTGTTAAACTATTACATAAAAATAATAAAGTAATCTTTAAAATAATCATTTTTTTAATTTAGATTTTGGGTACTAAATTGTTACCTGTTAAATAAATATGATCAATTATCATATTATTTTAAAAGGTACTTGCTGTGTGATCATATTAATAACTCTTTTCTTCTTTTTCATTTATTATTTTACTGAGTTTTGTGCATTTCATATAATAGAGCTTAATCAAATTTAGTTTTTTTCGGGAGATTTTTGAGTTAATGCACTTTTCTCTGGCTTTTTATACCACATGTTTTATCTCTTTTTTCCCTGTCTAATGTCCCTCCTCCCTCTGCAGTTTTAGTGACCCAATTTTCCCCTCGATAATACCTATGGGCTCATGTTTGATAGAGTTGGCATGAGTCTTATGCTTAATGCCATCACTGCCTCAAGTTCACATGAGAAGACCTCTGTTTTTTTTGTTTTTTTTTTTTGTTGTTGTTCTTGGGCCAATTCTGGCTCTTTCAGTCTTTCCACCCACTCTTCTGAAATGATCCCTGAGCCATGGGTCAGTGAGATTTAATATAGAAGTCCTATCCAAGAACATGCACATTTCTCTAAAACTTACCCAGTTGTGACCTTCTCTGTGCATGACACTCTGCTGCATAAGGAAGCTTTGCTGGAGAGAGTTGAGAGATACATTAGTATTCACTTCACTCCATGTTCCTCTATGTTCCATAGCCTTAGGTTTAGAGGTTCCGCTGTAGTTAAGTCACCTAGGAGTGGACATCTCTCAGACATATATTTTCTATGTGTGACCAGTTGTGGAACTCTGCACTAGGAAGACAGAGGGAACTGTGCTGACTTGGGAACACCCTGAAAAATACACATATGGTATCTGAACATTCCTTCATATATAGACACCAGGGGTCAGGAGGCAAGGAGTACAGTGCCAGACAGGAGAGACCTTCCAAGTGGTTGGTCAGAATAGTCCAAGAGACTCCCAAAGTAACACAGACTATTTCCGGAGACCTTGATTATCACCCAGAATTTAAAGGCAAGTCCGTACTGCTGAAGACAGGACATAATTCAGATATAGGACTTGGAGCAGTGGAGCAGGGACTGAACTGGAAGACTTTTCCTTGTAGACTAGCTCTCCTAATCCCAGAGGTTACTATGCAAGTTGATAATGGAGAAAAGCAACTATTGATCCAATCCAGTCCTAAATCTTAATAACCATGAGGACTGGCCCAGCAAGCTACCACTACCCGTGCGGTTATCTGAGGAGTAATCAACAACGATCTAATTGGACTTAAAGCACTCTCAATAGGCGTGAACTCATGAGTGGCACTGTGATTATAGCCAAATGCACATGGCTGGACAGAGCATAGATCCTAGAGAAAACCATATCTGTGTCATATCTCTAGATAAATGAAACTTCTTGCTATATCCTAAAGATGGATTCTTAAACTTACAGAGAAACACACAGCACACCGCTATTCAAAGAAGCTTCTTTTCCTTTTAAATTTTATTTATTATTTTTTCTATGTGTATGAGTGTGTTGCTTGCATGTGTGTAAATGCACCCATGTCATACAATGCCTCTGACATTCAGAAGAGGGTGTTGGATCCCCTGGACCTGGAGTGTGAACGTTCATTAAGGATATGGGTCTATAGATTTTTGTTGTTGTTGTATCTTTACGTGGTTTTTCTATTAGAATGACCCTGGTTTTTAGAAGGATTATAAAATTTCTCCCTCTGTTTCTATTTTTTGAATAATTTAAGAAATATTGGTTGTAGATCTTCTTTGAATGTCTGGTAGAATTCTGCTTGAATCCATTGGACCTGAGGTTTTGTTGGTTTTTTTTTTTTCTTTTCTTTTCTTAAAATTTCATCAGTAGATTTTGTATTAGTGTTTCTTTTTCCTTATTTTTAAGTGTCTGTTTAAGATTTTGATCTCTTCTTGGTTTAACTTTGGTGGTTTACATGAATTTAGACTTTTATCCATTTTGTTTATATTCAAATATAAATTTTATGTAAAATATCTCAAAATGTTCTTGGGTTTTTAATATCTATTATGATGTTTTCCCTTTTTCTCTGAGTTTATTAATTTGGATTTGTTCTTTCTTTCTTTAGGTTAATGGAGCTAAGGGTCTGCAACTTGTTTAACTTCCAAAGAACCTGTTGTTAGTTTCATTGGTTCTTCATAATGTTTGTTTCTATTTCACTAATTTCTGCTCTGATTTTTGTTATTTCTTCTCATCTACTAGGTTTGGGTTTGTTCTTGCCTTTTCAGAGTTTTGAGTTATACCTTTAAATCATTTTATGTGCTCTTTCTAATTTTTTAGTGTAGGTACATAGAGCTATAAACTTCCCTCTAAGGTCTGCTTCTGAAGTGTACCAGAGGTTTCTTATTTTGTATTGTCATTCTCATTTACTTTCAGGAATAATTTTATATCTTTCTTAATTTATTCTTTGACCCATTCATCATTCAGAAGTGTGTTGTTTAATCTCTATGAGTTCGTGTGGTTACTCCAGCTTCTTTTACTGTTGATTATAGGCTTTATTATACTGCAGTGTGATGGAATTCTATGATGGAATTCATGGAATTATTTCATTTTTTTTTGTATTTGTTGAGATTTATTTTGTGTCCCACTATGTGGTCAGTTTTAAGGAAATTTGCATGGGCTGCTGTGTAGAAAATGTATTACTTTGTGCTTGGGTAGAATATTTTGTTGATGTCTGTTAGGTCCATTTGTTATGTAAGATGTTATTTAATTCAGATGTCTCTATTTCTTGTCCAGTTATATACTGGAGATAGTGGGGTATTGAAGTCACCTACTATTACTGTGTTGGGTGAATCTGTGTTTTACAGTCCTGGTGTATATTTTTTTTATGAAATTGGTTGCATCTGAGTTTGGTACATAAATGTCCATAATTGCTTGGTGCATATACTTAATAAGTAATCTTCAAGGATTGTGTCAAGGAGGACCTGTATTTATGACATGTTTGTTATTTGGTTTGTTTCTTTTTCTGCTGCAGCTCTTCACAATGCATATTACAAAGTTGAAGACAACATTTGAGTTTGAACATTATTTCAGGTTATGGGACAAAATAGCACAAATAGCATTTGTGCATTAAAGCTCTCAGCAGAGCACCAGATAATACTGTCCAGGTCTTGTTTTCCTACACATTGCCAAGGCAGAGCAGGTGACAGAAGCACTTAGACAAGTCTTCCTTCCTGCCAGTGTTGGTTTTTAAGTAGAATATTTCCAAGCACCCTTCCTGTAGACAACATTTCTTAGAATTGTGTCACATGTTTACCCAGAAATTCAGAAGAGCTTGAGTACCTGAACATGATGACTAGGAATGACTACCACTAGAAAATATCACACTGTAATTCATTGTGGAAAAGTACAAAGAAACCATTTCTCTGCTGGTTTTCTCTGGTGCCCTATTTTCCATTATTAAATTATTTTTTTGATTTTTTTTTGCACTGGAAATTTTTTCCATTTTTCAAACAATAATTGACAGATGACAGAAAATTCAGACATTTATTGGTGAAGGAAGTTACAGAGAGGAATGATTCACCAGAAACTTGATCAAAAGAGCTTTTACAAGCAGATGTCTCAATAAAACCATAGTTTAATATTTCCTGAAAGTAAAATTTTTATAATTTTGAAAAATTCAAGCTTATTAGCAAAGTGGTGTGATATGGAATAGTGAGTTTCATATGCCAAGGTTCTAAACAGGACATTTTGTTTCTTCTGAGGACAATACCACACCACTGATTTCTTGGAATTCCTGACTTACACTGCATCAAATATATACTCTGAATAAATAGTTCTTGTTCCTGAAATTAACCACATGACTGACATCAATCATTTTTTAAAAGCAGAACTTGAGAGCACTTGCCAAAGGTACTTCATCTGTGAAACACATTAGTCAAGTATTTCAAAAACCTTGTTAAAGGAAAGTGCTGTGATATCCAGCGGACATGGAAATGTCTCTCCTGTTTGTAAACATATCACAAGAGAAATCTGTCTATGTAATACCGATGTTTCATAGACTGTCTTTAATTTTTCCTGGGTGATTAATTTGATATAATACTCAGTATTTCTGAAATATTTTATGTATAAAATACTAGTATTATTCTATACTTCTTCTGAAAAGAATGATAGAGTACTGGTTACATATTTTTATAAATATCATACATCATACACAGGTTTCACTCTTACATGTTGCCTTTTTATCAAAACTGTTAGCTTGTGATGCTCGGTTGCTTCTGGGTTTCATGATTGCTCTTCTTTCTTGAACTCTTTATTTACAATTTTAACGTTTTTTTCAATAAGACTGACTTTTGCCAAAAATAAAATACAATATAGAATTTGTTAATGGAGGCAAGAACATACAACATATTGACTCTGCTAACATTGTAAATGTTACAATAGCAGTATATATGAAAAAAATATGTAAACATGTTTTTCTAGGATAGGTTACCCTCTTTTTCTAAATTAACAAAGTTTTGAAGTGTCTTAAGGTACCCTTGCTAAAATCTTTTAAAGAACTGCTACATTTTCTCACGGCTGAGTTGGAATCGCATAACAATTTGTCACTCTCTGTTGCCTTCTATCAGCAGAGTTATGTCACCATAAAGTACCCACTGAAATAAAACTTGATAGCTAGGTTTCTGATGACCCCAGATTTTTTGTCTTGATTAATTATAGCCATTATTTATGTGAAATATTTTGCTAAATATTACTTGGAAACTATGATTCCTAATAAAGGTCCTGGACCATAGTAGCTACCTATCATTTTTTAAAACCATGGTCACCTTAGATAACTTTATTTAAATTCTGATATCCTAATGTTATGACCATTTCATAGCAACACTAACCTAATTAGTGTAAGTCAATGATAAAAACTCTATGTTTTTATCTGTAATAGCATTTATATAACTGGTTTTTGAATATTTAAAAATATTTGTGTATGAGCTCAATCATGTTGTCAAGTTATTGAACATATAATTACATGCTTATCATATATTGGCATAGTAATGTTTCACAGTATTGGGAAAAGAATATACAATTCATAGTTAGAGTAATAGTAATTAAGGATTCAATAAGTCCTGCCATCTTTTGTTAGATAGTAGCAAGAAGAAAAGAAAGCTGGTGCATTTATTCACTGAGAATTTTAAATTATAAAAGCTCAACAATTCTGAAGGTAACACGTGGAGGTAGGTAAAAGTGATTTTATCTATCTATGTAGACTCAAATCTTTGCAATTATTCACACCACAGAATACTTATTTCTAAGTCACCTATAATTCCTACCATGGCAAATAGATATCCTTTATTCAAGCATTGATTTAACACCAAAGACACTGTTGACTAATACAATATTTCAATATTATTGAATTTTTAGATTTTCAACCAATTACTGATAAAAAATAAAAACATATGTGTGTGTTTCTGTGTACATGAATTTGTACAAGGATTTGCATGCATGTGGAGGCCAGCAGATCTCATCAGGTATCTTCTTGTCACTCTCCAACTTTTAACTTGAAACAGGATCTCTGAGTGAACTTGAAGCTTCCTGATTGACTCAACTGAATACCAATCAAATACTGAAGATCCATCTGTCACTGGCTACTCAGTGTTGGAATTTCAGGCATGTGCTATGCTCAGCTTTTCATATGGGTGTTCAGAATTTGAACTCAGGTCCTCATGCTTGCAAGTCATAAGCTTTAATGGCTGAGTTATCACCACAGAAGTACAAATGAAAAGTTTTGAGGCAAGAAGGAAATTTTATGCAATTGATGATCAAGAAATTTCAAGGTGCCTTCTCTCTGTACAGCTTTGGGGACTGAGATTTTATTAGGACTAAGCCATGAAGTAAAGTTTTCTCATCCTGCACTCTGAAAATTATCAAATTTTTGTTTCTTCTGTGGAATTTTCATATTGGGATTTAGTTTGCAGTTTGAATTTTTTCTTTTTTTTTTGCATGTAAATTTTTTTCAGCAGAGGTGATACATTCAAGAGAAGGCCAGTTTCTTAGCAGAGTTGGGACATAGATTTCTTCTGTGTAGTACTTATGGACTGCAGTCTCAATCCCAGGTCTTCTGCTTAAAAGCTACAGTCTGGGGCCTGGAGTGGCTTGGTTAAGGAGCTTGGAACAGATTTCCTCTGGGAATGTTGCCTGATCCTCAGTCTCCAAGCTGGATAGAACCAATTGGAAGGTCCGATTGAGGTATTTAGAAGGGATTTGGTGATTCCTGGGGAATTTAAAGGGAAGAAGAGGGCCCTTGAGGAGGTAGTTGTCCCTAACAAATGCCAAGGTAGACTTTATAGTGACATAAATGTCTGTGGAAGGGGAGAATGCACTCCCTACCTTGTATCTCTGGGAAACGTGGGTCTCTGGTAAAGAGCAGGTCCCACAGAAACTAAATCCATATAGCATACCCATATTTTGAAAACATATTATATTTACCAAAACAGCCAAGATTAGGACCTCATAAAAAAATGAAGAGAGTAAACATGAACTAAAGTGTACAATAGAAGCCATTGTGAAGTACCACCACTATTTTAAAGGAGACAGCTACACCACAAGGCAAAAATTTACATCTCTTATTTGAACAGTGCTTGTGGGTAAATAAGTGATCAAGACAAATGCAGTGAGAATCAAAAATAGAGTGAACTGAGGAAGTGTCAATGATTTTACAGGGAGAAAACTGTATCAGTGGAAGACACAGAGATTTCTAATTTTTAGTACCACTTCTGTTTTCAATATTGATCCAAAGGAAAGAACTTTAAACGTATATATGATTGATCAGCACAGTTTTGAGCTGGCTTCTTTTTCCTGGTGTTGGTGGATACAGGACCCTAAGTATGTGTTAAAAGGAAATATTGGCAGCTAATCACTGCTGGGTGAGGGAGCGCTGATCTTCTTTAAGGGATTGACACTAGACAGGATGAACAGACTCCAGTGTATGAACTTATACATTTGTACATAGGTACATATGGGGACACAAACTTGGCTCCATAGATCTTAATATACATGACAAAATGTGTGAACTCATGTAGCAAGGCTTTTGGGTTGTAGATAGGGAAGGGAAAGGCTAAATATAACTAAGGTGTATTGTATGAAATTGACAGAAACTCAATAAAAATATACTTTAAAAACTGTAAGGAACCAAAGAGTTTCCTAGAATTAAATGCTCATTTGTTTTAATTTGATTTCTTTGTTCCTGTATTAAACGCCATAACCCAAAGTCTCTGTTTTTAAACTTGTATAATACTTTCTAGTTCCATCTATTTACCTGCAAAGTTCTTTCTTAACGTCTGAGTAGAACTCCATTGTATGAATGTACCACACTTTCATTATTCACTCCTCAGTTGAGGGACACTTAGGTGTTTTCCATCTCTTAGCTTTTTTGAAGAGAGAAGCAACATGGATATACAAGAATTTCTCCAATAGGATGGGTATATGCCAAAGAGTGGTATAACTGGTTCAAATGGTAGGTTCACTTTTAGTTCTTAAGAGATTTCCATACTGATTTTCATAGGAGTTTCATGACTTTAAAATCTCACCAGCAGTGAATGAGCATTCCTCTTTTACCATATCCTCTCTACCATTTGGTATCATTTGTTCACTTGATTTTAGCCAATCTGAGTAGGGTAAGATAAAATATTAAACTGGTTTTAATTTGCATTTCACTACCTATTAACAATGTTGAACACATTTAAGAAGTTTCTTAGCCATCTTTATTTCTGCTTTTGAAAACTATGCTCAGATCCTTAGTCTGTCTTTTAATTGGATCACTTGTTTAATTGATCCCTTGTATTTTAAGGCTGTGTGTGTGTGTGTGTGTGTGTGTGTGTGTGTATGTTCTTTATGTATTCTGGATGTTAAACGTCTGTCAGATGTGTCATTGTTTCTCTCAATCTGTGGGTTTCCATTTCACCTCTGTAACCTTTCTATATATGAATAACAAGCGTTTAGAGAAAGAGTACATGGAAAACCTCCCATTCAAAATAGTCTCAAAAAATATCTTGGAATAAACCTAACCAAATATATGAAAAAACCTCTACAATGAAAATTTTAGATCTTTAGAGAAAAAGATTGTTGAGGACACCAGAAGATAAAAGGAACTCCCATGCTCATGAATTGGAAGAATTAATATTGTGAAAATGACCAGCTTACAATAAGCAATGTATAGATTCAATGCAATTCCAACCAAAATCCCCATGACATTCTTCACATAATTAGAAAAAACCATCCTAAAATTCATATGGAAACAAAAAAGATGTGGAGAGCCAAAGCAACCCTGAGCACAGAAAGCAATACTGGGGGCATATATTTGGTCGGTTTTTTTTTTTTTTGGTTGTTTTTTTGCTGTACAGAAGCTTTTTATTTTAATGAGCTCCTACTTGTTGATTATTTACTTTAATTCCTGAGAAACTGATGTTTGAGTTAGAAAGTCCTTTCTTATACCTTTATCCTGTAGGATACTGACAATATTTTCTTCTAACAGTTTCAAACTACTAAGTTTCAAAGAGTGAGGTCTTTGATCCATTTGAAGCTGAGTTTTCTGAGAGGTGAAATGCAAGGGTCTAGCTTCACCCTTCCACAAGTCGATATCCAGTTTTAGCAGTACCATTTGCTGAAGACGTTATGTTTCCTCAGGTGAGTGTTCTTGGTTCCTTTGTCAAATATCACGTGACTGAAATTGAATGTTCCCATGTTTGAATCTTCAATTGCATTCCATTGGTCTACCAGGTGTATTTTTGTGCTGGTAGTATGCTGTTTTATGACTATAGCTCTGTTCTATAGTTTAAAATCTGGTATAATATGCCAGAATGAGATTTGCCAGGGAAGAAGACTGCTCACAGTAATCCAAGGGAAGTTGGGAAGGGAACACCCAGGAGAGATGGCTACTCTAGTATGGGCAGAAGCAAGATGCAGGTGGGCACAGGCTTTGAAGGCTCTAACAAAATAGTCTCAAAACATGAGCTGGTCTGTGAACAGGTCTCAGGACCCAGAGGGTGGGTCTGGGATAAGAGGGTGGTCTAGAGAGCAGGCCTGTCCCCAAAGCTGGAAGGATTACATAATGTGAGGCGCAGCTTCTCTGTATATTAATACTGTTGCCTGTGACTCTATAATTACTGCAGAATAAAAGTACGTACACATTCTATGTATTGTCTTCGCAAAGAACCGGTGTTTGCATTGATAACACAGTTAAAAGTTTAAGGCAAAGCAAGGATCTAAGTTTTCTTAGAGCAAAATTAATTTAAAATTTTGTCCAATATTTTCTAGAAAATGCAAAAAAAAAATGAGGTAAGTTGGTCACTAATGTGACATGTTGGCAGAAGAAAACTTTAAATGTCTAAGGACCATATTAGTGAGATTTTCTGTTTTCATAACTGTCTTATTTGGAGTCTTTACCAAAACGTATAGAGATCTTCACCAAATTAAGTTTGAGCTTATTTTATAGAACGACATGAGCCACTAGGTTGTTAGGCAAAATAAATAAATAAATAAATAAATAAATAAATAATAAATAAATAAATATAACAGTGCCTATTTAATCATATCTAGGACATAATTATGTCATAATAAAAATAAAATTAATAATCAAAGAAAGGATATCAAATTTTTAGTAGAATTAAAAAAAGACTAATAACATGGAAGGATGATATATTTCTGTAGTACCATCTACTCGTGAGGCTGTGAAGGAGTCTACTTGATCATGTAAGTTCAAAGGTGACCATTAGAAGGAATTAAACTATTTCTGTTTCAGTGACTATCAGCAAGAAAGTGCAATATGTGAACTAGAAAGTCCTCACCAGACACCACAGCTGCTAGCACCTTGACCTTGGACATCCTAAATTCTATAACTATGAAAAATCAATATCTGTTGTTTATAAGGTACTTAATTTATAACACCTTGATAGAGCTGACTAAGCTGATGAAGACAGATGATAAAGAAACACATGTTTACCACAACTTTCTAATGAGGCATCAGTATAAATACTGAGGTTACATGTGTTCTCTCCCTGAGTTCATTGGTAATTTAGCTTCACAGTTTACCTCAGGCCCTTTACTAATATATCTGATCATAACAAACTGTGGCCCAATGATAGTGGGAACTGAATATATTAAATAGATCTAAATATCTTTTTTCCTTTTGCCCAAAATGTCCA
Source organism: Eospalax fontanierii (assembly GCA_035773235.1). Taxonomy (NCBI): domain Eukaryota; kingdom Metazoa; phylum Chordata; class Mammalia; order Rodentia; family Spalacidae; genus Eospalax; species Eospalax fontanierii. The sequence goes on from CM069527.1 coordinate 38,166,389, forward strand.
AAAGATTATTAAGACCTCAATGTTAATGAAGGTGTAGAAAGAAAATACATAATCAGATATAAACAATTAAGAAAGGAACTTGAGAAAACAGATTTTGCAATTACATACATGAGTTTAAATTAAGCATTTTGCTTTATTCAAAACAAATTAAATCTACTTTTATTTTCACAGTTGGCAAATAAGCAAATGAAATTCAATCACAAGAATTCTGGAATTCTTTGTGAATATCATTGACTTCAGTGCTTCCATGCATTAATACTGATATTTTGAAAAAAAACACTTAATGTTTTATATACATATATATGCATATATATATATATGGGTTTGATGATGTGTGTCTTTAAATTCAGAACTTAGCCGTCTTTAACCCCAGCAGTTCAGAGTTAGAGGCAGGTGGATCTAAGAGAAACCAAGTTCATCCTGGTCTACACACAGGGTTTCAGACGAGTTGTTGGGCCTCAGGGAGCCCCTGTCTCAGAAAACAAAACATACAACACCCCACCCCATAAAAAAAGCTGATAGATAAGTTGACATGGAAAGAAAATGCTAATGCAGTGTGAGACTTCCTGTCGAGATGTTCTTGTGATTATATAAAGTCATTCATCAGCTGTCATTGACGAGCTTTCTGATCATGAAGCAAAGTCTGTATGTAGGCGTTAGTTATGTTGAGTCACATCTGTAATTCCACTGCTGGGAAAGCTGAGACTGGTGGATTGCTGTATGTTCCTGTGACCTACAGATTAAGACTCAAGAAAAACAAAGAACTGTGAGAACTTGGAATCCTTTTACTGAGGTGTTCAATAACAAAGAGTAAATTAGCTATAATTTATCCCAATTTAGAGCAATTTTCAGTGTAATGGATGATGTCTACTTTTTGTGACTTCATGATTTCATTTCATCATCGACCGAAACATATCCATATGGAGTACAATGGAAAGAACCCAAGCACCCTTGGATTTATCAATTAATGAAGCATAATTTCTTTTTCATTAATTAGTATTGAGATATCTATATTACAAGCAAACATTCATCTCTGGATATCATTATACCACTGCTGTTTAAAAGTGTATAATTCTATTCTCATTGGATTTTTTTTTTCCTTCCTCTAATTGATATTCATTTGGTTTGGCAAATTTTCTCACTCACTTACCAAGAACTCACACAAAAATTCCCAAAGCAATGTTTTATGAATTCTCTCATAGTGAGGCCCAGCATTCAGCTCTGCCTCTACCCCTAGGTTTGAACTGATTGAGTGGACAGTGAATGCTCTCTTAGAGAAATTAATTTACTCTGGGTTACTTACAAAGGATTCATCCCCAGGGAGAGAGATAGAAATTTCATAGGCTGGAGCCAGCATTTTGATCAGAAGTCCCATGAACCTCTGATATATACACCCTTGATCAGAAGTCCCGTGAACCTCTGACACGTACACCCAAGATGGAGACACACAGGCCACTCCTAGGTCTCCTTCCCAGCTTTCTCTGCTTTTCCACTAGGAACCCCCTTAAGTCATTGATTAGTTGGATGTCAATGACATTTTGAGGCATTTTCTTAGAGGCAGAGAGACAAACTGTGTCGATTTTTCCCACAAGCAGTTAGTTTGTGTTCACTGAGAGATTTTTCAACATTTAAAGTACATCTGACCTACAGTATGTTAAATGTCCACTAAGGTAAGGAGTATTTACAAATATTAGATAATGTTACTAATTAGCACATAATAGTTTGATACAGCATTAGTTTGTAATTAATTATGCCTTCAATATTCTGTCCTGTTATTTTCTATTAGTTCATTTCAATTCTTGATAGGATTTCCCTTTTAAGTACAATACTAAGAAATGAGTGAGTTTGAAATTGAATACAATTTAGCTAGAGAAACAGTAACATAAATATTCTCTTGGAAAAAGATTACTTTAATGGCCTTGAAAAAATACTGTTTCACTATGTATAGAGAAATATTATTTAATTTTGAAATAGAATTTTGGCCATGACAAAACAATATTTCTGTTTGGACTTTGTTAATGTCAAAGAAAACATTCTGTACAACTACCCATGGTCTTTCCTTGAAATGGAAAAAAAGACACAGTAATAGACAGAAGAGCTATTAAATATTACCCAGTAGTCAAAGGATATCAAAGAAGAGATACAAAAATTCATATTATTTAAACTGCTAAAAAATAAGTATAAAGTCAGAATATTCAAGTTCATCACATCTAGAACATTAAGGTTGTGATGTGGGTGGAAATGTGGAAGTCTGTGTGGTCTTTAGTTAATCATAAAGCAGAAATAAGACTTTGAATAATGCCAGTAAGTTTGAAACGTCAAAGAAAAATTGAATCATAATCTACTGAAACAACTATACTTCAAAAGTATCTGCATTATCAGAATATGTCTTTCTTCTTATGCTATATTTTCTTAATGTCTCAGATATTATACCATGAAATGCACCTATGAGTTTCAAAACGCAATTCAAAACTCCCTACTTTATATCGTGAATCCCATATCTCAGCATATTTGGGAGTAGAGTAGTCTCAATTGTTAGATACCCTGAGGAAACTGTTTTATTAACCAAGAGTTTTGAAATGAATAAGTCAGCTGTACTGACCCAATTTTGAACCAACCAAATTTACTTCCATTTTTATAGATCTCACATACTTATAGCTTGATGCTTATAGCTGGTATTTTCAAAATCAGATTTGGTGGTTCATTCCTGAACTGATAAAAGTTAAAGTTATTAAATGATACACTCTTAGTCAAGAGTTCTCATCCAGTTGCATGAATATAATTATTTTTGAATATATTGAAATATATGTATTCTTTAATAGTTCTTGGCATTTCTCACTTAGAAAAATAGTAGAGTAAATGAATACTAATATGTGAGAAAAATAGTGCATCTGAAAATGATGAAAGCAAAATAGACATTGTTAATTAGTATTCTTTTAACTCCATTCTGAATATTACATTATGCTAAAAAAGTCAAATCAATGGTGAAAATACATTCTAGAGATATATCTTTGATATCAATGTCTCAAGGGAAAAATCTGATAATATCAATAAATATTTTTGTTTGTTTTTGAGAACTCCTGTTCTCATTCTTTTTACTCCTTGATATTTTAATTCAATATGATTTTTATTTGAAATAGTCATTTAAAATATCAGATCATCAAGTGAATATTTACAGTCAACAATAATTAACATTCTGTATGTTCAGTTGTGATCCTAAAAAAGTATTTAGTTTTAGTAGCAAACAAGAACACAAAAGGCCATATACATATGAATCTAGTATTGTGATTAGGAAAATGGAGGTATTAGATAATCAGCTCATGGTCCTTCAAATGGTAACACATATTACAAACACGTACACAGATGAGAGAGAGAGAGAGAGAGAGAGAGAAAGAGAAAGAGAGAGAGAAACACCTCAAAACACTGAAATGTACAGTATTGAGACTACTTTATGATGAGACGGAAAACTTTTAATAGAGTTGAAATAGTGAAGGTGGAGCCAAATATCTCCTGGAGAACACACATTCCAGGATCAAGAGTCATTGCTGAATGCTGTAGGATACGATTTGAAACACAGTGGAGGAACTGCAAAGAGGTTATTGTTGCTGAGACAGAGTGAGAAAAACTAGGGGAAAGAAGACAACAATGTGGGAGATGTTTTAGCATAGCAAACCACTCTGCAATAATTATTCAAGGGAAAGATATTAATTGTTATTTCTGTGGATGCCTTAGGAAACCTCTGAACTATGTGGGAGCAGATTTTTACTACTTTACATGTAACACAGCTTTGAAGGATACCTTTGTTATCTCTACAGAACCAGTGTATAGAAGTACAAGAATGGAAGAGGAGGGGCAAGCCATGTGAGTGCTGAAATACTCCCGCTGACACTGATTCTAGTAAGAGTGGGTGCAGTGAAGATTTCGGAAGCATATGTGTGACCAGGATAACTCTAGAGATGCTAGTTTCTGTGTGCACATCAATTGTTGTGAAGAGTGCTGTCCAAGTAAGACCAGAATTTGAAGGATGAGAGATGATGTTATGAAAGATCCAACTGGAGATCTTAAGTAGACTAATATTTATACGGGTGATTTTTTTCCTGAATAAAAGATGAAATGGAGACATAATTTTATACCCATGAGCAATTATATTAGATCTATTATATTTAGAATAAAGAGGCTATATGAAACTACACTGATGGTGAAGTTAAAACAAATATAAAAAATTGACCTTGTCATAGGTCAGTGTTTAAAAATTCAGAAGACAGTGCTGATGAGATGTTCCAGTGAGTAAAGTCACTTGCCACCAAGTCTGAGCATCTGAGTTTGATTCTCAGGACTCACATGTTGGAAGAAGAAAACTCACTTCTGCATGTTGTCCTCAGATACCACACAGTGTCATGGCACATGCATCCACACATACACATGCAAAACACACAAAATAAATATATTTAACATTTAAAAAATTAAGAAGCTAGAGAAATATGAACATAGTTTAGAATAGAGAAGACATTTATGCTGAATTGAAAATATAAAAAAAAAAACAGAAAGAATCAAAACAGTTCATAAAGGAAAATTCTGGAGTGAAGTTGTAGTTTCTGCAACTACGTAACTAAAAGCCTGAGGATGGCATCCACAACACTGCACAGACTGTACGGGAGAGTCTGAGAAAATCCTGTGTGGCAAAACAAAGACAGGATCCCTTCCTTTAGCCTCACAAAACACTTCCTTTCATGTATCAACGTACCCTAACATTCAGATCAGGGCTTTTTTGCCAAGGTCGTTTTAATTAAGAAGTGTTAGGGGCTGGGTATTGACTCATAGGGTAACATGCTTGCTGTACAATCATCAGAACCTGAATTCAGATACTCAAAACTCATTAAAAGTCAAGGACTAGTTATAAACACCTTTATCCCCAGTGCTGGGGTGGAGGAGAAAATGCACTCATCAGCCAACACAGCAGAAACGATGTGCTCCAGAGAAACCCTGCCACAAATATTAGGTGAAAACTTATTGAGGAAGCCACACAAAGCCCACGTCTCCCCTCCACAAGCATACCCACAGGTGAGGGTGAAACACACACACACACACACACAGAGAAGTATGAAGACAGACACCTCTGATCACTTTAGACAAGCATATATTCAATGAAAAATTATCAGTGCTATCATGTACAATTAAGTGTGTTCACATAATTCCATATTTGTTTCTGGTTCAGTCCCATCCTTTGATCTGACAGATGAAGTCAGTTGACTTATTGCTGATTATCCTACTTTCAATTATAAAACTCTTCTTTATTTTTAATTTTTAAGTGTGTGACTGTATTGCCTGTATGTGTATAAGTGTCCAGGTACCATGCTTTGTCTGTGGAGACCAGAAGTGGATGTTGGATCCCCTAGAACTGGAGTTATGGATGGTTTTTAGCCACCCCATGAGGACTTGGAATCAAACCCAGCTCCTCTGCAAGAGTAGCCAGTACTATTAACTGCTGAGCCATCTCTCCAGCCCAATTATAAAACTCTTTATTCGTATTTTATACAAATATCAGCTGTTTGGATATGAATATTCTATAATGTAAAATATATTTTATTTTTATTAATTTTTTAATCAATGTATAAACTACAGTAATCTTTCACTTTTATTCTATTAAGTGTTGAACCCAGTGCTTTGCATTCCCCAGACAACTGTTTTAACACAGAGTAGCATCTTTCTATATTACCAACTTTTAAACTACATAGTAATGAACATCTTATTTTAATTAATTCTTTAATTTTAATTGTAAAATATTAGCAATTGATAAATAAAGTGAATATGCTAGATTAAGCTTTGATTTTTCTCTGGGTAGAATGAATTGATTCATGTGCTTACTCTGGTGGGAGTATTTTTTGGTAATAAAATTGTCTAGAATAGAAATCATCACTCCTATTAGAGTTCACTGATAGAATGTTTAATGCAGTAGGAATTTTCAAATATTATTTACAAATTTAAACAGGCCCTTGCACTTCTTTATTAGCTTTTTAAGAATTTTGTTTAGGATGATCCAATTTGGTGCTTTTTACAGAGTTCTATGTAGTTCAAATGAAAAAATAAATAAATAAAATAAAAAAACAAAACAAAAGACACTTTGGGTTTCTAAAGTCAGGGTTTGTATAACTGATTCTATATATCTTTGCATGTGCAATCTTTTTGTTATTCAAACTCTGTCCAAACTTTGCTCTGTGCCCAGCTCTGTAGCCACACCTCTTGTTTATTTTTGGAATGTTTATCTAAAATTTCCTTCTTCAAAATAATACACCAAACCAAATTAATCTTTTTTTCCTAAACAATATTTTTCAGTCAGTGTCTCAAATTTCCTGGATTTTAGAAATTTAAGAATCAGCTTTCATTCTGAATTTTCTGGGCTGTTATCTACATGACCTCCAAAAGAACTCAATGGAAATCAATGATTTCATTTCACTGTTTAGAAAGTATACTTAATTTATAATGATTTTGATACTTTTAAATTACAAAAATGTATATTTTGTATTTATTATAAAGGATTTTCAAAACTTACATAAATTAAGAATAAATTAATACATACCCATATCCTAACATTAGAAGTAATTACTATTAACTTAATGTAGTTTAATTCTCTAATATTTCATCCATATTTAATAATTTTATACACATAATTCTAGAAAATATATGAATATATGTTTAATGTCATAAATAGTGTGCAAATATGTTCTGTTTCATTAATTACTGTTCTAAGATGATTTTCATTTTTTGTTTTTTCTGTTTAGTTAAGAGAGGTCATAATTCCATCATCATAAGGACTTGAACTGTCTCTTTTTACATAATTGGTTTTAAGACTAGTAATAATTTCACATTGATTTCTCCCAAATCCAAGTTGGATCTGAATATACATTTCAAAATACTTAGTCAAATGTCTTCAAAAGGTATTTGCTTCTTATAAAAAAAAGCGTTATATAGTTTATTATCTCAGACTTTATCAATATATTTCTAAGCCAAGGGGTAAATTTATGTAATCTTGATTTTGGTTAATTTGAATAGTTTTTTCAGTAGATTATTTTGGAGAATAATAAAAATAATTCAATCATATATAAAGACTCTTAAAATATCAGAAATTTACATTCTTTATGATTGTTAAATATTTTTTCAATGTATATTTTCATTGAACTGCGTCTTTCATATGATACATTTAATCAAATTTAGAACACTTCCCTAACTGCACTTCCCCAAAGCCTACTCATAAGGTTTCACGGATTCTGTCATATATGTTAAGCCCAATCAGGTCAGGTTTGTGTACCCAGATGTCCCTCAGTGAGTCCACTCACTGGAGTTGGGTCAGCTTCTCTAGGATCCCTTCCTTAAAGATCCTCTCTCCCTTACCCAGCAGTGATCAGCTGCCATTGGTTCTTCAGTTAAAGTTAGCACCTAAAGCTCATTTCCCTAGCTCTGTCCTATTTTTGTCTGATTAAGTACTCACGGATCTTGAGAATGATGTCACCATTGCTATAACTTCACATGAGCAAGTTCCTAGAGGCCTGAAAGACTCTTTCCTTATGATCGTGTATCACTTCTGACTATTACAATCTTTCTACCCACTCCTCCACAATGGTCCCTTAGCCCTGGGTGGGTAAGGTTTATTATGAGTCCTAGCAAGTAACACACACTCTGCTATTTCTTATTCTTCATATGTTGGCATGTGTGACTTTTTGTGTCCATTGTCATCTGCCCCATGAGAAAGTTTCACTGGTGAGAGATGAGAAACATATTAGTATTCTTTCTACCCACTGTTCCATTGTGTTCCATGAACCTGAGGTGTAGATGTTCCATTGTACATGTGTCACTTAGGACTGGGCATCTCGGAAGTGTATTCTCTGGGTGTGACCTCTGTAATAGCCTCCATCTGTTACAGAAGACCCTTCTTTGATAAGTAGTGACTGGTATATATAAGGGTATGTATTAAGCATACAGGAAGAAATTATATTTGTCTAGAAATAAGAAAGATGTGGGATATTCCCTAGTATCTTTCCAGCTATGTGTGTCCGCTATGTTTACAGTGTCACACATGAGTTCCCTTCATCTGAGCAGAAGTTAAGTTCAATTAGATAGCTGTTAATTACCCCTGAAGATAAAAATGCCACTACTGCACCAATAGAGAAAGTTGACTGTGTCAGTCATTGCTGTGGTTAATATGATATAAAGCTGGGTGCTGGCATTTCTTTCAAGTTCTGGAAGATAATAAAGGACTGTGACAACATCTTGTGTTATTTTGGGAGTCACTTGAACTATTCTAAAAACAACTTGAAGTGTGATTTCTCTTGTCTGGCAGTGTGTTTCTTGTTATATAGCCTTCACCTATATTCATGCACTCGTGTACAACTATTTTATGTGTGTTTTCAATAGACTTTTGAAATAATACATTTCCATCGAGTTTTTCACACTACCTAAGCATTATTCATCTCTCATCTCTCTCCATGTCTAACCCTCCCTCATGAGAGTTCCTCATTTTTCTCATTCCCTTGTTAGTACATATCTCCTATTATCTCCCCTCTCTTAAGCTCCTTCTTCCACTGTACTCCATGGTTTTTGTGTATTCTTTACTCCTCCCAGTTAAATATACCCCTTTTCACTATTTTCTCCCCGCAACATCTCCCCAACTACTGCGCTCTCTTTAACTCTTTCTTTTCCTTAACCTTCATGATTCCTTTCCATTTTTCCTGGCTCCTGCAGTTGCATTATTATTTATAATCACATTGAAGGATTTAGTGCTAAATCCAAAAATGAGAGAACATATGCCAATTGTTTTTCTGGGTTTCTGTTACATCACTTATAACATTTCCACCCATTTAACCACAAATTTCATCATTCTTTACCAATGAGTAGAACTTAATTGTGTAAATCTATGACATTTTCATTATCCATTTCTTAGTTGAGGGATATTTAGGTTGATTTCATTTCTTAGCTATCGTGAATAAAAGCAGCAACAAACATGGATGTACAAATATCTCCGAATAAGATGAAACCTTTGTGTATATGCCAACGAGTGCTATAAGAAGATGGTAAGGCAGATTTGTTTTTAGTTTTTTGAGTTCACTGGTGGCTAAAAATTGTCCATAACTCCAGTTCCAGGGGATTTCATTATCTCTTCTGGTCTCCACAGGCATTGCACAATATGAGTGCTCTTGCATAAATGCAGAGAATACAATTATACACATAAAATAAAGGTAAAATTAAATATTAAATATTTTAAAAAGAGTTCTCTATGCTGGTTTTCATAGAGGGTGCATTAGTTTGCAACCTCACTAGCAGTGAATGAGTGTTCTCTTTATCACACAGCCTTGTCAGCATTTTGTGTCATAGGTTCTCTTGATCTTAGCGGTCTGACAGGGGTAAGATAGAATCTTAAGTGGTTTTGATTTGTACTTCCATAATCGCTGTGGATATTGAACAATTTTAAGGTGTTGCTTAGACATTTTTATTTCTTCTTTAATACTTTTTATTTTTTATTCTTACTTTATATCTATTAGTTTATTGCCTACATGTAGGTAAGTCCACCCATGTCATTCACTGCCCATGGAGGTCAGAAGAGGGAACTGGATTTCCTGAAACTAGAGTTACGGATGGTTGCTATCCACCATGTAGGTGCTAGAAAATAAACCCCAGCCAGAGGTCTTAACAACTGAGATATCTTTACAGTCACCTATTTCTTCTTTTGAGAACTCTCTTTTCAGATCCTCAGCCCATCTACTAACCGGGAAGTTTATTTTCTTGATTCTTTGTTTTTTTTTTAAATTTCTTTGTATATTTTGGATATTAATCCTCTATCAGATGTGTAACTGAGTGAATATATTCTTCCACTCTGTTAGTTTCCTATTCTCTTATTGGTGTTTTCTTTTGCTGTGCAGAACCATTTTAGTTTAATGAGGTTCCACTTGTCAACTGTTGATCTTTATTCCGGAGCAACTGATGTCCCATTTACGAAGTCCTTTCCTGCACCTATATCTTGTGGGGTACTACCTGAATTTTCTTCTAACACTTTAACAGTTTTAGGTTTCACATTGAGGTCTTTGATCCATTTGGGATTGACTTTTCCTTATAACTCTAAGTATCTACATTAAAACAATCAGAAAGAGGATAAATAAATGACTTAACAGTAAAGCTCAAGACTCCGGAAAGGCAAGAAGAAACCAAACGCAGCAAACAAGAAGAAATAACAAAATTCAGAGAATAATATAATGAAATAGAAACAAAGAAAACAATGGAAAGAATGAATGATAAACAAGATAGACAAACCTTAGTCCAACTAACCAAAAGAAAGAAAGAGAAATACAAAATCAGCAAAATATGAGATGAAAGGGGAAGCATCACAACAGATGTCAATAAGATCCAGATCATAAGATCATCCAGAAGGGACTACTTTAAAAAAATTAGAGTATCAAATTTGAAAACCTAAAAGAAATGGATAAATTCTAAACTTGTGGAAACCACCAAAGCTAAATAAAGAAGAGATCAATAACTTAAAGAGACCCACAATACATAAGGAAATTAAAACAATAACACAAAACCCTTGGTATTAAAAAAAATAAAGCTCAGACCCAGATGGTTTCACAATAGAATTCTACCAGACTATCAAAAAAGATATAAATAAATTATTCAAAAAGTTAGAAACAGAGAGAGAACTCCCAAGCTCCTTTTACTACTCTAATACCCAAAGCTGGTAATGATACAACACGAAAGGAAACTATAAACCCATATCCTTGATGAATGTAGATGCAAAATTTCTCAAAGTAATATACACAGCCTCATACAGACACACATCAAAAAGAGCATCCACCATGATCAATTTGACTTTATTCCAGAGATGCTGTGATGATTCAATATATGTAAGTTAATGAATGTAACAAATCATATAAATGGACTTAAAGACAAAAAACACATGGTCATATCAATATATGGGGAAAAGACCCTTGAAAAAAATCAAACACATATTTATGTTAAAAGTTCTAGTGGGAACTGTACTGAGGAGCAATATCCCTCAACATAATTCGTTGTACGCCGCTGCCCCGAGTTAGAGAAAACAGCCAGCTTGTAGTTTGAGTTCATCTCAGAGGAAATCAGCCTTAGGGAGATACCACGCCCCTGTGACCACCTGTAGGTAAACTCAGTCCTTAATCTTTGTAACTAAGGAATTCTCACAGGAATGTCCTGGGGTCCTCCAAAAGGACTCACCTTGTTCTCAAAGGAGCTGAGCTAAGAAGGAAGCACTGAGGGCGCCAGGGCTCTAGCACTTCCCTGGTTCAAAGCCCCTGCCCCCTCTTAGTGCCACCTTCCTGGTATGCAGACAACTTCCTGATGGGCTTTGAAGGTTAGAGATAGTGCCTCTCTGTTAATTACCACATTGCTGTATAGATGTATCTGCATTCCTGATTCCCCAAAAAACTATAAGTACTCCCTGAAACAATAAAGCGCGCGGCCTGAAGAGAGACATTTCCCAGGTCCGTCTGTCCTACGTGTTTGTCTTTGTGTGTTCTGTGTGTGTGTCTGTTTGCCCCCACTCATTCCAGGTCTCCAGAGTCTCATGTCCACGCTGCCCGCTGGACGGGACAATAATTAAAGCTATATACAGTAAACTCACAGCCAAGATCATTAAAAATGGAGAAAAACTGTTTACACCCCCATTAAATACTGGAAACATACAAGGCTGGATTTTCTTTATTGCTTTGCTTACAATAAATGACAGTAAGAATCTGCAAAATTGGTAGTTGCTTAAATGTGATATTTTTATATAGTTTCTTATTCGCCTCAAATTACATAAATTTCAAAATCCATGAAGCAAAGTAGAATGAGAAAGCATTTCGACAGAGTATTTTTTGACCCTCTAACCCACAAAATTTAGTAAACAACTGAAGTTTGTGAATAGCTGGAGAAGCTACATTTTAAATTTTTTTGTTGAATATCAACATGAATATACTCTGGCGATTTTTAGCTGTTGAAATCCCCCTTGAATTCCTCCCATGTCCCACTGATTCCCTTCCAATTTCCTGTCTCCTTCTTTTCTCATTATTGTTACATATGAATGCTGTATGCGTGTATCACTGACACAATTCAGTGGAATTAGTATTTTGACTCTGTATTATTTTCTTTATCTTACTACTTTTGGTGATGTGGTTTGAGTATTTTCTATTATTTTCTTTAATGAAAATCCTGAAGCATTTTTCCTGTCTGGTGTTGGCTGCTTTTGAATTTACCTGCTGAAGTCCCAACTTTTCATATTTCAAATGACAATCCTAAAGTAAATACTTGATTGATGTGTAAGCTATTTATGTCCTCCTTTGCACTGTTCTAGATTTCAAATAGTATTCCTAGCTATATTGAGTACATCCTTTGCAATTGTTTAGGTTTTGAGGATTATGTGGTGAAAAATAGTCCCAATCCATGGCTCTATTAGGACATAATGAAATTTTTAATAGACAAGGCCTAGTAGATGGAGGTTAAGCCACTTGGAAAATACTCTTGAAGCAAATATTGAGGGCTCAGTGTCTTATGCACCTTTAACTGTGTACTCCAAATCTACATCGTCATTGTGTGTTTGTATGGTTCATTTCTCATCAATTACTTTACTACATTTTGTCCTGTCCAGTAATTTTATATCACATCTGTCCATTATGAATATCCATATAGTGAAGTCTTGGCTGTGAAAGTGGTTCACTAAGAATGTCAGTGTTTGTTCTTTCACACAGTGCACTTTCCAGTGGTTCATTGGTACTTTGGTGTTTGGAGGTCTTAAGGTGATCTTAGTAAATTTGGCTTTTACGGCAAGGATGCTGTCTTATCTTAAAGAGACAGTTATGTTTTGTCATACTGTTTTCAGAATCTCACTTAAAAATCTACACTAGCTGGTTCGGAACTTCAAAATCTAACATTCAAGAGAAATTTCTCTTTCCTAGTACTACTAAAGATCTTTATAATTGAACAGTGCATAAGTTATTCTGTATGCAGAAGTGAGCTTTTATGTAGTTTTTGCGGTTGTGATTACTGTTGCACTTTTCTTTTCCTGTGCGATTGTGTGTGTATGTGTGCTTATGTGTGTGTGTGTATGTGTATGTATGTATATGTGTGTGCTTATGTGTGTGTATGTGTGATTGTGTGTGTATGTGTTTGTATGCTTATGTGTGTGCTGCTTCATTTCTCTTCTCAGCACTCTAACTTCAAAGTCCAAGGATCTCTTTAAATCATACACAGTTTTAGCTTCTCTTGCTATCTTTGGATTAGGTTCTATTTTCCTAAATAATCATCTTCAAATTTTTCTTAAGAAGAATGAATGTTTGCTTTTACCATGTGTCCAGTGTTGCCTGGTACCTGTAAAGAATTAACTATGTTTTGCTGAGCCATTGTAAAGTTTTACAGCAGGAAGTAAAGTTTCATTCTTTGTTAGTCTACAGTTAAGTCCCAAGTCATAGGGGATCTGTTTTACATTTTCTTTAATTATCAATGTGTATTTAGCAAACTTAAAAGCACTATCTATCACTGACATTCAGATGTCATACAGATGTCAAAAAAGTGTGAAATATGCTTACCTATAAATTGGTAAGGAAATCTTAATTATATAAAATTTTGCATTTAATATTTAATTAAAGTGAGTATTTAATTCAAGTCTTATTAATGGAATAATATTAAAAATAGAATGGAAATGCATGACATAGAGACATCCCAAATCAGTATATTAAGTACAAATGAATTAGTCAGATTAGTCTCTCATTGCTTTTCAAATTTAGTGCAGAATTGAATTGAACTGCAATATTTTGGAGTCATGTAAGTGAAAGAGAAATCTCATGATTCTTTTAAGTAACGAAGATACCAAGTTGTGTTTTGGGAACACTGCTGTTTGTACTGGAAAATTCGAAAGAACAGAAGTAAAACTATGCATACAAAGCACCACTCTTCCTGCAAGGATGAATTCAGCATCATCCCTAGGAGAAAGCAAGTGCCTGACTTAGAGTGAAGTCCCGCCCACATGGACCAAGCGGGGCATGGGAGCAATTGATTTACAGCAGCTTCCCACGGGGACAAACAATAATTTAGCAGATGTTTTCACATTTTAAAATCTTTCACATTCATTGGAGTTTATAGTTTTATTTTATGAATATGATAAGTGTTTCCCAGAACTGAGCACAAAGCAATTTCCCACCGCCTCATGTTCCTCTATTCACAAAAATAGAAGCAATTCAGGTTTCATGTGAAGTTCAAGAGAAAATTAATTTCATTTAATGACTCAAATTCACTGTTTTAAAAATATTTGGAGCTTGCTTCACACTGGCATTAAGAAGAGAATTACAATCATTTAGCCACAACTCGATTGTGCCAGAGAGAACAGTATCAACCACTATTATGTACCATCTCTTCATAGGAAAAGGTATTTGAAAACATTGAAAGCATACTGGAAAGTAAGGTTACCTCTACAATCCTGGATTGTACCATTTCAATTAAAGGCACCAAAAGTTCAAAGAATGAACATGATGGTTGATTAGTGAGGATCTTAGAAAAGCTTTGGTTAAGGAGATAGGAGTCATCATATCGAACTCAAATAATGAAGCAGTGGAAAAGGAAATGAAGTGTTTGACTCTAGGAATGAATTGTTAAACTTTTACTGTTTGATCGTCAGGTTACTAAATACACATCAATCATGGAGCAGGGAGTGAAGGATGTTTCTTGTGCCTTCTAATCTCTAGACCTATGGGACTTACCGAACCTCTTCTTTTGATCTAAATATAATCGATTCGGTTAACTTTTAAATTTCAGAAACTATACGTCTGGATGGTTGATTACATTTACTTATGGTATCCTGAGTTCATTTGCCAAGTAAAACTGGTATTATCATGAATGAAAACTATGTGATGCAGAAAAGTATTCAATTCACCAATTATAAATTATAAATTTGTAAAACAGTGAAACTAGGAAAAATACCTTTCTCCTAAATTAGCTTTCTCGTGTTCTCTTTTTCTCCTATTGCAGAGATATTTTTATATCCATTTTTGTTGCTGCTCTTTTATCAATAACTAAAAGTTGGAAGCAACCTGAGTGTCCCTCAACTGATAAGTTGATAATGAAAATATGGTACATTTACACAATTGCATTCCATTCAGCAGTAAAGGAGATTTCTAGAGTTCTTACACAGTGAAATTATAAGTACAGCTTAAATGTTGTTTTGTATAAAAAGGGTGAATAGGGAAAGAAAGCATTAAAAACCAGAGAAGATGACTTGTAGTTGCATTAGTAAACATTTCATCTTTCCTAGGACTCCTGAATTAACTTTATTGTTTTGATAGAACATGGGAACTCTTAGTTGTACTGTCCCATTCTGTAGTAAAATAAAAAATTCTAAATCACATGGAACTGAAAAGAAAGTACAAAACTGCAAATATATCCACATAAAAAAAACCTAGAAAATTAAATAATGTCATAAACATGATGATTCGAGTACAAAATAGATTGTGTTTTCCCCTTAGAAATTTATTTAGAAAGTGTATGTTATTATTTTTTGATAAATTATATTTGATAAATGTTCATTTATCAAATGATAAACTATCTTTGATAAATGCATGCTTACAATATATTTCATCAGGTTTGCCACCCCAGGTCCCTGTAACTCCTGCCTGACCCATGCCCATTTTCATCCTCACTCCTAGATTCATGCCCTTAAAAACATTTATAACCAATTGAATCCAATTTGTTCTACTCGTATGGTCATGGGTGTGCAGTCAACCACTGGGCTATGATGGACTGCCAGGACCGCACTCTCAAAGGAAACTGATTCTCCCTGCTTGCGCTGGATAGCTTTAGTTGTCAAGTTGACACACCTGGCTGGAGGAAATCTCAGTTGAGGAATGGTTTCCATTGGATTGAACTGTGTCCATATCTGTGGGGCATTTTCCTGATTGTTGAGTGATGTGAGAGGTCTCAAACCCCACTACGGGTAGTGCCAACCCTGATAAAGCACCCTGAGCACAGGCCAGAAGAGCAATCCAGTAGGCAGCATAATTCCATGGTCTGTGCTTCTGGTTCCTGCCCTGAGGTCCTGCCTTGGAATCCCTTGATCATGAACTGTGCTGTAAGACAAATAAACCTAATAAACCTTTTCTTCTCCAAGGTTGTTTTGGGCAGGTTTTTTTTTAGCACAGCAATCATAAGTAACTAGAACACTGCACTAGAAGCTAAGAGTGGGCCTCACAAGCCCCTCCTCTCTCCATGCTGAAGTAACGACTGCCTTAGACTTGTGCAGTTCTCTCAGACCACTAGCTCTTAATAGTATTTCCACCACTTCTTCCACTATGTTCCTGAACTTTGGGTTGGGGCTGTGATATGCGTCTCCCATTGCCTGAACATTTTAGAGATACTCTCAGCAATTTGACAAGTGAGTTTCTGCTTAGCTGTTGTTCACCACTTTTGAGCTACACTATGTCATCTTCATTGGACCGAACCTGGGTCCACCTCATTTGGGCAGGCAGAGTCTTACCTGATGCTACATTTGCAGCCACAATAGATATTAATTCCTATGCCACATCTGACTTGAGAAGGTCCATGGCTCTGCAATAAATCTCCATCAAATAGAGAAATATACATAGAACTTTGATCAGTGTTGAGTCTCAGCATTAACCATGGTCCAGTGCACAAAGCTACTACTCTCCTGATGACTGAAACCTGCACTAATCTATGGACATAAAAAAACATGTATTTAGAGGGAAGCTTGATATCATGTCCATTTAACTAAATAAGAGTAGCAGGCTTATCTCCAAAACCTATGAACTTCATAGCCACAGTGCTCATTCAGATTTGAAGGCATGGGGGTTCATTCTATGGCACGGGCCTTAATGCCAGTCAGAAAGTAGTTTTTGCCTCCATAAGCTTCATGCTACTATTTTACCACTGAGCATATCTTGCCAGGCTGGTTATCAATGTAGCTTGCAGGACTAAGACTGATGATACAATGTTTCTTCTCCAGCTGTCTGCATATTACTTTCTTGTAGTATGAATGATAGTTAGCAGGGAGATCTTCCTTGATCTTTACCAATTTGATGGCTCCATGCTCTCTGGCCAAAGTGTGTGGTGTCTTCAGCAACCGAGTCTTGTTATCAAGTTGTGGTGAGTTACCAAATCAATGGCAATAGGTTATTGGTTTTGAGTCTCTGGGACACATTTTATAAACAACCTGAAGGAAAGTATTTCACTCATAGCAAGAGGCTGTGTATTTGGTAAACTTTGGCTTCTGTTAGGAGTACTGACTCAAATTAAATCCTTTTTATATTAATACTTGGGAAGCTTGTAAAATTGTAGATTTCTATCAGAGTTTTTATTTTAAATTTTTTTATTCTAAATTATGTGTATATGTGTGTGTCTGTGTGAGTGTAGGTGCCTACAGGGGTCACAGGCATCAGATACCCATAGAGTTGAACTTACAGTCTGCTGTGAGCTGCTAAGACAAATGTGGTTTCTCTGCAAGAACAGTACATGATCTTTATGGCTGAGCCATCCTGCCCTGGGCATTACTGTGGACATGGTGTTTGAATGATTGCTATTGCCACCATGGGCTTCAAAGCTTACTGCAACGGGGTAAAGCCATGTTTTCCCAGCCCCGTCTTCTAGTAAAGAATAAGTATTCTCTCAATGACCTCCAAAACTCTGTGGCCAAATTAATTGGCTTAAGTCCTTATCGCCCATTCCTCCAGCTAAATTCCTTCCCTTCTTTGGCCGTCTTAAAATTTCAGATAGTCCTTCTCAGAAAATCCCTTTGACCAAATAAGCAAAAGAACTTTCACAGGAGATATCTCACAAACTTTTTTCAATTACCCTAGCAAGAAACATTGCATCATCAGTCTTAGTCCTGCAAGCTACATTAATAACCAGCCTGGCAAGATATGCTCAGTGGTAAAATAGTAGCATGAAGCTTATGGAGGCAAAAACTCTTTTTTGACTGGCATTAAGGCCCGTGCCATAGAATGAACCCCCATGGCTTCAAATCTGAATGAGCACTGTGGCAGGATTTCCTAATGATATAGACAACCACTTCCCTTCTCACACATTACTTCAATCAATCACTGCCCTACCCCTGAAGGCCAATCTCCATTCTACACCCTTCAGTCAGCCAGTATTCTCCTGGCAGCCTCGGCTTTTCCAGATGCCAATAAGCATTCTTATGGATTAATTATTAAGACAGCCAACCAGCCAGGCAAGGCTCTTAAGTTTGCCAACCCTCATTCAGTTCAAGCAAGTAAACTTTATGCTATCCTCAGAGTCTTAAAGCTCTGTCAACAAGAACCTGTCAATATTTTCTCTGACAGTAGTTATGCTGTCCAAATATCTAGAACGCTTCTCTTAGCCAACCCCAGGCCTTCTCATAAGCCAATAGATATTGCCATAAGCACCTTAAAACTGTTGATGGAAAATAGACAGCATTCCTGGTTCATTGAGCATGTACACTCACACAGTGGTCTGCCTGGTTTCATTGCTGACAGAAATGCACAAGTAGATAAATTTATTACTGTCACTGCCTTGCCACTCCTCAAACAAGCTAGACGCTTACACCAAAGATTTAATCTCTCCCCTCTAACCTATTGGTCCTCTACCCCGAGCTTTCTCTTAGCCAATGTAAGCACTTAATCCATACATGTAAAGTCTGTTCCCCTTTGGCCCCTTTGGGCTCACTGCAGCCGCAGGAATTAACCCTAGAGGCCTAACACCAAAATTTCATCTGGCAAATGGATATCACCCACATATCCTCTTTTGGAACCTTAAATATGTCCATGTCATCATGGACACCTACTCCAAGTTTGTTTTTGATATCACCCTTTTGGGTGAGAAGGCGTCCTATGTCATTAAGGCAACAAAAACTGCTATGCTGGTCATGGGTGTGTTCTGGGTGATTAAGACAGGTAATGGCCTGGCATAGACATATGCTCAATTCAAGTCTTTTACGGAATGTTGGGGGATTAAACATTCTACAGGCATTCCCTATAACCCTGAGGGCTAAGCCATAGTGAAGAGGACTAAAAAAACCCTCAAAGAACTCATTATGAAGCAGAAAACTGCAATGACAACCAGGAATCCCCATTTGACCTTGGTTGAAGCTCTTTTCACCCTTAATTTTCTTACCTTTGGTGAAGCAGGACTCTCTCTAGTTTATAAACATTGGAGATCTCAACGGCCACTACTCCCTTGTCCCTAGTCCACTGCAAAGACCCTCTCACTAATGAATGGAAGGGACCTCACCCACTCTTAACACAGGGTCGAGGGTACACTTGTATCTTTCCAGAAACCTCATCCTCCCCCATCTGGATATCTGCCAGGAACATCAAGCCTGCCACGGATGTGCCTGCTGGCACAGTGGATGCCTCCACCACTGTGGAATCGTGAGTACGGGGAATTAATGGGACCTGGCTCTTGGGCCTTAGCCAGGCCAGCTGTCATGAGGAATAAGGGAATGGATTCTCAATGCTCCCTTCTGCAGAGACTAAATAAGATCTCAGCCATTTTTCCAGTCCTCAATTTGGTGATCTAGCGCATTCTTCTTGATAGCACTGCTGACCTTTAGTTGCCTTTGGAAAGCACTGCATCAATGCAGAGCTTCTCAGACATTGACACTACAAATTCCATTTAACTGGCCACTTAATAACACCACCCTCTTTGCAATACTTAACTATTTGCACTTCATCCTGAGTCTTCTACAGGGCACAAAAGCATTCTTCAACAAAGACCTTCATGCGCTCCACGGGAGCCTTCCTGCAAACCTCCCGTGCAATCCTACTTACTCTCCTGAGTGACAGGCATCACCAGAACGGTGGGTAGTCAATGATGGGTAAGACCCTGACAGCTGGGGCAACCCAAGATAGGCACCATGGCCTAAGGTGATCCCTAAGGGCTTGGGACCAACAATGGCATGTCAAAGAATCATGCCTCCCAGGGTCACTCAATTAATAAAATCAAAAAGGTGGATCTGTATGGCATACTGCAGCAAAGACCTTGGCTAAGCCACCTGCCATGAGGCATGGGGAGGGAGCTCTTGTGGATGCAGTGCTCCTCCCTAGCCAGGCTTGACACCAGCCTCCGGCCCAGACCTGGACAACCAGCCTAAGAGATAGAGCACAAGTGGCCACAGCCGGGACCCCACCCCATAAGGGGATTGGCTAACCAGACCTATAAGACCCCTTGCACGTCCTTGAATAAACGAGTTTGCAGTGGCTCACCCATCTGAATGCTTCTCACTCAGCTCCCTGGTTTGACTTTGTGTTTGTTGACCCTGCGCCTACTCAAATCCTCCCCACCCCACAGCACAGACCCTTCGTCCCCCTCAGGCTGGCCCCAATGGGCACAAAACTCTGTAAATATCACAAACTCAATTTATATCTTTATCTAATCCTGTCATTAATACTACCTTCAAACAGTAATATTTTGCTTTAATTTTATTTATTTGCATGCTGAATCTAAGGTAGTAAAACATAAATGTTTCTATCTTGGCTACAGTTCTTGAAATGTCATATACTATAACTGCTTAAATTAATTCAATGTTCCCCTAGAGACAGTCTGAGTATATATAAATATTACATTACTACAAATATGATGTTCCTATATAATTTTCTGTTGTTTTCTAAGATAACTAGAAATAAATTCCTTGATACTGTCTAAAGAGTAGTCTTATACATTTTAGTGATGGCATAATATTTTCTATTATATGTTTGATGGTTTGAATGAAAATGTCCTCCATGGGTTCCAAGTATTTTGACACGTGGACCCAGTGTGTTGCACTGTTTGGAGATAGTTATGGAAACTTTAGGAGGTATTACCATGCTGGAGGCAGCACAAGACTCAGGGAAGCCTTTTGAGATTTCATTTAATGGTGTTCATGAGTAGACGTGTTTGAGGCTGCCAAACTTGTATGCAGATAAAAGCTCTGAGGAAGTTAGTTACTGGGAAAAAAATCATATTGTCCCTCCCTCAGCATACATTTATTGTTGAAGCCCTGCATCTTGAGGTGGGAACTCATGAAATTCCCCCATCCAAGGAGGCATGTCAACTGGTTTTGCCATTGGGTAGATCTGTTAGGCTATTATACTGTGGAGGTTTCATGGTAGCACCTTCCCTCTCTTGTCTAAAATGCATTCATTAGAAGCAGTTGTCTTGTCCTTGTGACTCTTGCAATTTTTCTGTCACCTCTTCTGAGATGTTCCCTGAGCTTTATGTGTAGAGGTTGCATTATAGATGCATTAATCAAGGCTGGGCACATAAAGTCACTTATTCTCTGCATTTGTGGTGCTTTCTAATAGTTAAAACTGTTGAAAAAGAATTTTCTTTGATAAGTAATGTGAGAATTCCATTAAACATCTGGCAACTTAAGAACATGTACACTCAGGCCTAAGAATGTTTCATTGCTGTTTTAATGTTCGCATCTGAAAATTTCTATATTAAAGGAATATTGGCTTTATGTAGGCAACATTTTCTACAAATGATAAACATATTCATATTTTAGATTCTCTGCTGGTGAGAAGATTCAGAGAGACTCAAGAATGATGGCCTCCTTTCCACTCCCCTCTCGTGTCTCCATAATTTTCTCTGTCTTTCTATCCTTCTCAATTTCCTAGCATCATTTCCTGTATACACAGTCCTTATATAGAACAAAGGTTTCATACATTTCTTAAAATATTATATTCCACTAAAAATGAATATTAGATTACCATGTTAATGGCAACATGAAGTCAATACTTTGATTAGGAAGGCTATGAAGGCACTATGATTTATAGATAAAATACAGTAGAAATAGACTACTTGAGCTGCCCTATTAATATTTTTTGTTATTCTAAAAGAATAATGAAACAAATGAATAGATATTTGGAAAATACTTATGATTTTTTTCTAAAATACACTGAATTCTATTTAGTTGCCTAGGCATTTCTAGTAATTTAATCAATGTGACAGGCATACAAAAAGAAAATGTATGCATTTTTATATTTTCCTTCTAAAGCTAAAAATGTCTGTGAAGAAATTGTCTTAAAAAAATTTCAAGATATTTTATTTCTAATTATGTGTACATGTTTGGGTAAGTGTACATAAACACAGTTGCCCACAGAACCTCCAGCCCTAGGATCCCCCAAGATGTGGAGTTACAGGCAGTTGTGACTTGCTCAACGTGGGCATGACTGCTATGGCTATTGGTAACTGAACTTGAATCCATTGCAAGAACTTTTTTTGCTTGGTTGTTTCTTTTGTTTGGATTTTGTAGTAATTGTTGCTGCTGTTGTTATTTTGAGACATGGTTGCCATGTAGACCCTGCTGGACTGGAACTTGCTATGGAGACCCAGCTAGCCTAAATCTCAGAGTTCAACCTCTCTCTGTTCTCTAAGTGCTGCGATCAAAGGAGCGCACTACCACGCGTGGCCCCAGCATCACCTTGAACGATTGGTTCATCTCTCCAGTTCTATGAAACTATTTTAAATAAAAATTAAGTTACTAAAAATATTTCATTTAAATAATAAATTAATATAATGAATACTGAGCAATGACAGCAAGGTGTTGCTTCATAAATTGCTTTTTCCTATATTATGATTGCTAATCAGTTTCCAAGACAAAGTTAAAGCATGATTGAATCTGAGAATGATTGAATCATGAGAATAGCTCCCTAAGGCAGAGAAAGACGGTATGTAATATATTCTGGTATGTCTCAAACTACTACTCAAAATTGAGAGGCTTTGTGTTTAAAATGATACAGAATAAAAACAGGACTGTTGACATATATCATCAATCTAGAAAATTATATGACATATCATACATACATAAGTTTTATGTGGCCCAAATATTACTTTATATATTCTCCTGAAGAGTAATTATTAAAAACATGTAGAATAGTGACTACCCTGATCAAGTAACTGTGAAACCCGTGTTGTCTTTTACTACCAGCCAACATATCCAATCTGTGGCCTGCAATCTGCATGCACAATGAACAGCTATTATTTGTGGACAATCAAAATAGTGAATTTACTGAAATTATTGAATACTTTGTAATTTTTCATTATTTTTGTTGATGTGTATGTCTGGACAGTATGCACCATATGTGTGCATCCCCCTGGAAACTGGAGGAGGGCATTTGAATCCCTGGAGCTTGAGTCACAGGCAGTTGTGAACTGCCTAGTATGGATGCTAGGAACTGAAGTTGTGGGATCCTATAGGAGAGAGGCAAATGCTTTCAACTACTGAGCCATCTCTCCAAAACCTGTAATGGACATTTTTTTCGAGAATCAGATGTACTGACCAAGTGTTTGTACAGAAAAAGCTTTTTGAAAACAATATTATCTGTTAATATAATTCTAATTTTAAATGCAAATCACAATATATTATAAAGTCTTGAATATACACATTAAAAAATCACTTAACATCAACTAGTGACCTGACAAGACATGTCCACCTGTGCAATAGTGATAAAAATGTCACAGGAGCAACCAATTACCCACTTCTGATGGGTGACATCCACACCAGATATCAATATGAGGCCAAGAAACCTGACATCAAAGGCCATCACAGGCCACAGAGGAGAGCGTTACTGTAAATTCATTGCACAGTACTGAATAGTAAACTTTGTAGATGACAACACTGTGTCTCAGTGTCAAAAGATTATACATGCCCATTATAAAGGGTTTCAATATATTACAGAATTAAACATATCTAGTACTAAAGACAGTGGTATAATGTGTGCTAAGTGTGCTTGAGGTCCTGGCTTCAATCCTGAGTTAAATTGGTGATCTGTATCATTGTGTAATAGATTTCAGTTTATTTTCTTTTGTTTCCTTGAAGATAATGATATAGGATTTTAAACTCTATTAAAATAGAATAAGTGAGTTAAACACTTTTTGAGTATTTTAGGCTAAATACACCATGTAGTAGACATTACATCAAATTAAACAAACAGACCTTCAGAATCCTAAACAAAAGACATTTCTAAACACATCCTATAACCCTTAAATGTAATGGAAGAGAACCTATAGAAATTACTATAAAACTTAAATGCGTGTGGCACTGAAGAAAGTCAAACAAAGCATTGTTTGCTATCGTGAAATCTTTATAGAATTACTAAAGAGATAATTTTTAAGATTATTTTTCAAATACATATATGTATATGTGTACATGGTGGTGGAGGAGGTATGTGCTCGTGAATGCAGGCCCACAGAATCAAGAGGGGATTGGATCACATGGAGCTGTTGAAGTTACAGGCAGGTATGAGTCACTTAGTGTGTGTTCTGGTTTAAGTCCTCATTCTTAATGGTCAAACCATCTTTCCATCCCATAGTGTGGCAATTTAAGTTTCCAGCTGACATTACCTTCATTGTAGATATTAATTTGATGTTTCTGGTGACAATATTCCAAAAGAGAGAACCAGGGTGTAGAGTAGCAACTCTCTATGGTACTTTTATGGCTTGCTTGTAAAATCTTAACTCTTAACTAGCATATGTATTGGTAATAATATTTGTAATAATACACATGTATTTTCTCATTGATATAAAAATGGACTTTATTCCTGGAAAATATTATACAAATAATGTGATCATTTGGGGAAAATGTACCAAAAATTTGTGACAAAAACTTATCTAAATTAATTGTGTAGAGTTGAGAACCTTGAACTCTAGATCTCATGATTTATCTTATCAAGTTGAAAGGGTCTAATACAATAGGGCTTGGAGAAACAGCCCAAGGATAAGCTAAAGATGCAATCTTTTGTCTCACAAGTAGGTCACAGCTGCTGAGTGCTGAACCCAGAGCCCATATGAAAAACTGTAAGTTCCTTAGAAAGTCAAACACGCAATGATCTTTTATTTTTTATTTGCTTTTAGCTCAAAGTAGTCCTTATATCATAGTGGCATATTTTGATTCTTTAAAACTCTACGATCCTTATTGGATACTTATCATTGATTACTCTTAATCCATGTATTAAATAAAACTCATGAGGTTACTCTTTCTATTTGAAAAATAAAATGGATTTCTAACTAAACATCTGATTACAGGTGATTTCTGTGCTGACAGACATTGGAGGAAAAAATCAAACTTCCACAACTCAATTGATTCATATACATGCATCAACATATACATTTTCAACATCTTTTTGAAAACAAGTCAAAGACCAAGATTTGGAGTGATTTCATAACTGTGTGTTCATTAGAAAATCTGTAATAAACACATATAAAAGGCTGTGGAAAATTTATCTGTGTGTGATTTCTGTTGCTATGTTAGAATACCTTGACTAAAAGCAACTAAGAAGCTTTCTCTTGGTTTACAGTTCCAGAGGGATATAGTTCCTCAGTACAGAGAGATTACAACAGTAGGAGCTGAAGGTGGACCATGCTGTCAGGGGGCAAAGTGATCATACTTCATCTGAACACAGGGAGACCAAGAACTTGGTTCAAGCTACAATACCTCAAAACCTGCTACCATTTATATACTTCCTGTAGCAAGGTCCTGTCTCCTAATGGGTGACCTTCCCAAATAGTGGTACTAGCTGGGGTTCAAGTGTTCAAACACATGAACCTATGGGGCCCATCTCATACTCAAACCACAAATTATAAAACCAAAAAACGCAGAGCTAGAAGACATAGTGTGTTCCATCACCATACACTACAATCATTTGTTTTGATAAGGAGGTCACATAGCTGATTTAGCTATTGTCTAATGCTATTCACATACTTCAATAGAAAAATTACATTCATGGTAAAGATTTATTATATCAAATGTGAAAAATAATAACAACAGGAAAAAATGGCCATGAACAAAAGTCATAGATCTCACACACAATTTTCAATGTTCTCTCTTACTTTACTAGTTATAGGTTGCAATTATCTTTCATGATACCTTGCGTGATAAAAGATTTCGGGGTCAAAGAAAAATTTCAGTAAGTGAACCAATCAAGTTAAACCATGGAGCCGAGATTTTAGGTTTGTAAGTCATGAAATTATGAAAGTAGTACTGGAATCATGAAAGAGAAGGGGAAAAAAAGATCTTAAGGGAGGTGGAATACAGACAGGATGATGAACCTCAGTGAGAAGAGAGAACAGAGGACCAACTAAAGGAAGGAAGAGAATTAGTTACAGAGAAGTAGTCATCAATTAGAACAGTAGGGGACTAGAATACAGAATAATGACAGAAATGCAGGGCGATGCCATAGGGAAACACATTATTTTGTATGTCAAGATAAAATAATAAAATTACATATATACAAAATTGTGTATGCATAAACAAAAACAGCATTTGACTTAGAGACAAAAAATACCATTTTTTTTGTCTCTTTAAGCATCTTACCTTTCTCCCTGTAATATTCTGCTCCAAAAAAATTTATGGGAAGTTAAATCAATGTGCATGTATTTAAAAAAAAATAATTGTTGAAAATGAATCTAAGATGTTAAATCTAAGCTGCTTAAATTTATTTTGGATTTTATTTGAAAGTGTAAATAATTTTTCTTTTCTTATTCAGATGAGATGAAATGCCTTCCATCTAATTGCTACTTTTTAGTTAAATCTCTTGTTTCGGAGACTTAATAGGATGAGCTGGTAGATGTCAGGACTGAATATTTATCCTGACTCCTCTGCCCTGTATTTCTTCCTCTGCATGTTGACCAAATGACCTGAGGGTCTCCTTGGCAGCCTCTCAAAGAGAGAGGACACACTTGCCTCATCAGTGTCTGGGCTTGAATATAAAATGGATTTTCAGTAAGCACAAGGTGTCCTTTCTGTTTCACTCCCAGCAATGCAGGAGACCATGTGCTTTGGCATCTATAGGTCAGGGCTGGCTGTTTGACAAGCTTTATCCTTCCTTTAGTCCTTCTTCACTGAATCCTTAGAATGTAAAATAGGGCCCTTTCCCCTTCATCTTTTGTTCCTGGGTTGTTCTTTGTCTAACAAGCATAAAAAATACATGATTTACATATAGCATAGCCAGTTGTAGCAGCTATTTTTTTTAAAGATTAACACAATTTCAAACGTTATATTAAGAAAAATAAATTTTTATGATATATTTTGGTTGAAGTTTTGTAGATTTCATACAATACACAATGCTCATATTTACCTACCCTTTACTTGTCTGTACACCACACATAGCCTGCCCACAGGACTTCATTAATTTTGCCATATATGTTAAGGCATGTAGAGTCAATTTGAGTATTCGAATGTCCCTCAGTTAGTGTTCATCCACTGGAGCCTGTTCAGCCTAACTTTACTCTTTTAAAGAAGACCAACTCTCCCTCACCTAGTGGTGATCAGCTGTTACTAGGTCGTCCCCAAAGTTGCGGCCTGCTGCCCATTGTTCCAGTTGTATGCAGGTTATTGTCTGATTGAGTTTGCATGGGTCTTGTGCATGCTGTTAGAAATGATGTAAGTTCTTAAAAGCAAGGTCCCAACAGACTGTAAGACTCTGTTTCTTTATCATCATGCACCTCATCCCTTGGTTCTCAGAATCTTTTTGCTCCCTCTTCCACAATGGTCCCTGAGCCATGGGTGGGTGAGGTTTAATATAGGAGTCCTATCCAAGGAAATACTTTGCAATCTCTTATTCTCTATATTTTGGTATGTTTTGGCATTATGTATTCATCACCCTCTATTGTCTGAGGAAGCTTCACAGATGAGAGTTGAGAGATGAATTATTCTATATTTCCCATTATTCCATTATGTTCTGTGATGTATAGGTTCCATTGTAAATGTGTCCCTTAGGGTTGGGCATCTCACAGACACTTATTCTCTGTGTATGACCAGTTGTGGAACTCTGTAATAGATTCCATCTGTTGACAAAGAAGTTTCCTTAATGAGTGGTGAGTGGCATACTTGTCTGTAAAGATAAGGATCCACATGTAGGATATAATAAGAATTACATTTGTCTTGTGATGTGACAGAGAGAAGGATAGTAGGAGACAGGCATTAACAAGGATAAAATGGGTAAAGCAGGAATATTTAACTGATAAGAGGGAAGGTTATTCAAGGAACCATGAGAGTAAAGAGAAAGAAGGAGCTCAAGAGAGGGGAGATTATAAGAGACAGGTATCATCAAGGGGAAAATGAGGGTACTTTAACTAGGAGGGAGATGGACAAGGAGAGAGAGAGGATAAATAATACTTAATCAGTGTGAAAAATCAGAAGAAAATGTATTAGTTCAAAAGCCCACTGAATACTACACAAGCAATATCTGTAAATATTGTGCAGATGTATAACTGAAAAGTGATAACAAGAACCATGGTGTCAGACAGGAGAAACCACCCTACAATTTGTTAGTCAGGGTAGTCCAGGGGACTCCTAAAATTACACAAGTTGTTGCCAGAACCCTTGATTATATCCCAGAAGTTGAATGTTAGAAACTATTCTTGAAGACAGGATATATTTCAGACACAGGACTTGGAGCAATGGAAATGGAACTGACCTAGAAGTTTGAAGATTAGCTCTCATAGTTTTGGAGGACCCTATGCAAGCTGCTAAGGGAGAACATCAGTCAGTGATCCATCCCCAGCTTTAAGACCTAATAACCACAACAAAGACAGGTACAGCAAACTATATAGCTGCAGTAGTGACACTTTTGTCTTGAGAATAACAACAGCTATGTAAATGGATTTTAAGCCAGCTCAATGGGAAGGGACTCATAGGTGGAACTACAAAGAGCAAAATACACATGGCTGGAGATGTCACAGTTAATAAAGAAAACCCCGAGACTGTCACATCCCTAAACAAATGTAATTTCTTATAAATGAACACAGAAGTCAAGAAATTCTTTCATTTCCAGATAATTATCTTTAGGTATGAACCTTATTTTATCTTCCTTATATTATATCATTTTTTTTGACACAGGATCTTTCTATATATTTGTGACTGGCATCTAACATATGATCTTTCTTCCTCTGCCTCTCTGATTCTGGTTTTTAGGTTTATACTGCTTAGCCAAGTTAGATTTTATTTTATTTTTAATTAAATACCTAGCTAAAGGATATGCCAGTTTCTAGAAATTTGCCAGGCATTACTTTTTTTTTGTATTATAGTAGATATGTTTATTTTTAAAACCTACATTTAATCCCTAGGATACTGTTGCTCAATGAGCAGGAAGGAGACGAGAAAGTGAGATGAATATTTTTAATATAGCATGAAATCCTTGAACACGTTGCTATGCTTAGGAAAGCAATTCAGTGGTCATGGGCTTGACTAGTATATATGAGGTCCTGTGTTGATCAGTAGTAACTCTCAGGACAATATTACTTTTAGGATTTGGGGCTCTAGCTTAGTAATTATATGCTTACCTAGCATGTGTGCAGCCCTGAGTTCAATCCCTACCACTGCAAAGAAAGAATCATTTTATTTTAAATCCTAAGCATTAAACAACAAATGATTAATTTTTTACCTAACTCTGATGGAAAAATTTTCTGTTAACTTAGTATATTATAGATCTTTTAAAATTTGTTTAGGGCTCGGGATGTTACTTACTCATTACAGTGCTTGCCAGGCAAGAATGAGAACACATATGTGATTCCAGAACTCATACAGAAAACATGGTACTTGAAACCCCAGTGTTGAGAAGCTGAGACAGATCTCTGGGGCTTGCTCACCAAGCTCCCAGTCCAATAAGTTAGCTCCTACTCAAATGAAATTACCTGTCTCAAAAACAAGATAGACTGCATCTGACCTCTGGCTCCACATGCATTGCCATTCACATGCACACACTCTTGAACATATACATACATAATATCTTCTTCCAAACGTATTCTGAGATATTCTATTCATTATTAATTCAGAATCACATTTTAAGTATTTGATCTAATAATCCTTATTAACCATATAAACAATGGAGAGTCTCAGTATCACTATCCTAATGAGGGAATGATTTTGAAAAACACTGTACCTCTCACCAACCATGAAAAAAGCTTCTTTTGCAACAGAGACTAATGCAGAGTTCTACAGCTGATCAAGCACAGAGAATAAATGCTTGTGAAATGTACACAAACATTAAATATTTCGAAGCATGTTTTCATATTTTTGCTTGATTTAGGAAAGATGCAGCATAGGAAATCTTAAAAATGAACCACTGTTGGAAACTAGAACATTTTATTTGTCATATTGTCTATCAGAGTTTATTTCTGTTTCAAAGAACTGCAGTTATTTCATTTAAGTGTGCAATATGGGCTTGTGCTAGCCACCTTTATCCCAGTGTGACAAAATACTTGAGCAAATCAGCTTAAAGTATGAGAACTTGAGTTTTCTCATGCTCTCAAAGTCTTGAGTCTATGGTCTTCTTGCCCCATTGCTTTGGTCCTAAGAGTAGGCCAAGCATTTTGCAAAAAGAAACTGCTCTTCTCATGACAGTTAAGAAAGAGAGAATTAGATGGAGACAGAGAGAGAGAGAGAGAGAGAGGAAGAAGAGAGGAAGAAGAGAGGAAGAGGAGAGGGATAGAACAGTTAAGGAAAATGAAGCAAAATATAACATTCACGAACACATCCCTAGTCAATTTATTCTTCCAATTAGGCCTCACTTACAAAATTTTCATTACTCAAGAGACCGTTAAATTGGGGTCAAGTCTTCAGTACATGATTCTTTGGGGAGCATCACAGAGCCCAATTAAAGATGGCTTCTATAAATGGTATTGTTATTTTTTTAATTAAATCACTATGCGTTTCATTCAGAATATCTCAATCAATCTTCATCATCATCATGTCTTTTTCTTCACTGGTACCTCCTTATAGTCCCCCAACTGGAATCCAAACACTTTTTCATCTGTGTTAAGGTCTATTGTGTCAAGTCAGTGACCCCAAGTGACCTCAGTGAAAGTTCATCCACTGAGGTCTACTCAATCTACCCAGAGTCCCTTGCTTTAGGAAAACTTCCCCATCCTCACCCAACAGTAATCAGTTGCCAATATTTCATAAGCAAGGTTGTGGTCTATTATCCATTTTTCCAGTGTCGTGCTGGGTTTTAGTCTGCTTGAGTTTGCATGGTTCTTGAGCATGCCAAAACCATCACTGCAGGATCCTATAGGTAAGGTCCCAGGGGCCTGTAGCATTGTATTTGCATATGTTCATGCACCTCCTTCCTGACTCACAATCTTTCTGCCCTCTTTCCTCAATGGTCTTTGAACCCTGGGTGAGTGAAACTTAATATAGAGTTCTGTCCAGGGACCCACATTCTACAGACTCCTAATCCCCATGCTTTCGTCATTTGTAACCTTGTTTGTTACTGGCCCTTTGTTGACTGACAGAGCTTCAGTAATGAGAGTTGAAGATTCATTACTGACTTCTTTACACATTGTTCTATACTATGTGAGACTTGGGTATAAAGACTGTACTGTGAATGTGCCGACCAGGCACGAGTAATTCACAGACAATGTATTGTTATTTTAAACAATTTCAGTGAATATTTTTAGATTTGCTTTTGCATTTCTATGAGAAATATATTTATATGTGGGATAAAAACATTAAAATTATAAATATCAACCGTGTTTGTTGCCGCTCTTTTCACAATAGCTAAGAAATGGAAACAAGCAAAATGTCCCTCAATTGGTGAATGGATAATGAAAATGCAGTACCACTCAGTGGTAAAGAAAAATGAAGTCATGAAATTTGCAAGTAAATGGATGGAACTAGAAACTGTTATACTAAGTGAAATAACAGGGACTCAGAAAACAAACAACATACGTTCTCTCTCTTTTATGAAACTTAGCTCCAAATCTTTAGGTGTATTTATCCCCATGGAACCTCAGGAGCCAGAAAAATGGAAAAGAACCACGGGAGTTAAGGGAAGAAAGATCTCCAGAAAGGGGATAGTAGAAGATAGGTGCTATTAAGGGGAAAAAAGGAAAAAGAGGATCATGGGAGTAGGGAAAGTTATACAAGGGTGTGAATACTGAACAAACAACACTAGATGGTGAGAAAATTCAGAGGGAAACACATTAGTTCAAAGCCCTACAGTAAAATTCACAGACTCCAAGTATGAGTGCACATGCACAGCTAAAGGCTATATAATGACAAAAAAAAAAAATCCACAAAGTCAGGCAGAGGAAACTACCCATCAAGTCGTTGGTCAAGATAGACAAAGAGACCACCAAAATGACTCAGGCTGTTGATCAAACTAGAACTGACTGGGAAGCTTCCTCCCCAAAGACAAAATTTCATAATATTAGAATATAATTTGCAAGTTACCAAAGGGGGGAAAAATCAATGCTCCAACCCAGCTGTAAATCCTAATAAACAGCAATAACTGGCCTAGCAAACTATAGCTAATAGTGCAGCAGTGATCATTTATCTTAGGGGTAAGCAACAGTTATGTACCTAGAATTAAGAAGCACACAACAAGGGGGAAACTATACGTGGTGATAATGTAAATATAGACAAGTAAACATGAATGGAGAGATCATAGATCCTAAATAAAAACTTACTTCTGACACATTTCTAGACCAATCTAACTTCTTCCTGTATTCTGAATACGCATCCTCATATTTATAGGCAAGTAGACCTCTCAACACTCATCAAAAAAGCTACTTTTTGCAACAGATAGAGACTAATGCAGAGTTCCACAATCACTCAAGTACAGAGAATAAGTATCTGTGAGATGTTATCCCTAAGCAACACATTTGTAATGCATCCTCTAAACATAGGATGAATGCATCTCTCATCTCTCACCAGAGAACTTTGCTTATATAATAGATGGCTATTAACATAGAAATCCACAATTACAGAGAACAAGTGGTTGCAGAGAACAAGAGGCTGCAGAGCACTCATCCCCAAATAGCACAGCTATTTTAAACTTCTGCCTCCCAAGGCTGGATACCATTGTGGAAGAGGGGGCAGCAAGATTGTAAGAATCAGAGGTGGTAGAGGACCACAAGGAAATAGTGTCCAGATAGTTGGTTGGTTACACATATGAACTCTGAGCAATGGTGACAGTATTCACAAGTTCTATGCAAGTGCAAACCAGACAGTATCCCAGACTAGACATGGAGAAGTGAGTCAGAAATCCCCACCCAACCTAAGGAACTTTTGGCACCTAATGGCTTCTGGGATGGGAAGAAAATGTCTTTTACAGGGATGTAACTTTTGGTAGGTTGATCAGGCTCCAGTGGATGGAACCACACTGAGGGACTTGAAGGGACACAGACTCTACAGGCCGTAGTGTATACACAGTTGAGTACAATGAATTGGGCCAGGAGCAGTTGAGGTAAGGCCAGATGGGGGAAGGGCTCTAAATACCATCAAATTATGTTGTATGAAAATCACAAAACTTCAGTAAAAAGTTTAAAAAAAACACTAGTAACAAAAAAGACTTTAAAGTGTATTGGAATACTCTAACTCTTAAAAAGATTATATATATATATATAAATCATATAATTAATTATGATTCAGTATAAAATTTCATGAGAGATAATCAATAGTAAATATACAGAAGTGATTATTCACTATGGACAGTCAACAATAACATTATATGGAATATTTTATAATTGCAAAATATATTTTCATAAATACACATAGAAATATTTACTGTCAATTAAAAACTGAGCTACTGTTTCTTTGGAGATTATTTGAATTTTATGTGTAAGGTGATATTCATTTCGCTATTTAAAAATGTCTATTTTCCTCATTAATTTAACTCTGTTTAATCTGTAACAGAATAAAATGTCATCAGCTGAAATTGTGAACATGTCATAATATGAAAACCATTTTTTTCATTAGAACTTGTTTAGTTCAATATGTCTTCGTTATTTTGAGAAATCCTACTGTTCTGTAAAAGATTCCTCAGAGAAAAGTAGAAGTTTCTAGAAACAGGCAATGGTAGTGAGAAAAAGGAAAATATTAATAACTTGCCACTCACATGAAATGTAAATCATAGTTTCTATGATATAGAGAATTGTCTACTTATGGACTATGAGGTCAATTTTTATATCCTCATTCGTTTGAGTTAAAACAGTAAAATGCTTAAATATTCCAAACAATTTATATCTATAGATGCCTAAATGGAATATGTGTACTATGTAAGTTTCCTTCAAATGACCATAGGATTCTGAGTTATTTAGAGGAGGAATACATGTTTTGTGTTTTTTGTTTTGTTTTGTTTTTTTGCTTTTCATTAGCTAAAACTTCTAATCTAAGTAAATGCCATCATTGTATCTGATGCTTTCTCACAGAGGACAGGAATAATACAAATGTATCTAAACAGCAGATCAGAAAAAAAGGTCTCTCCAGAAAATGATAAGAAAACGCTGAAAGGATGGAGATGAGAAATGGGAGCTATTTTTCAAAGAACTGGGAAATAACTCTATCTAGTTTTCTTCATAGCAGTTTCTTAGATATCATTAACAATGGGGAAGATACATGTACTGATAAATACACATATGATCCTCAATTTCTAATGGTTATATGCCAATAAATCCACTATGAACTGAAAATATTTAAGTAAGCCAGGCATCAAAAAATTCCAATCTACTGAAAGCCCTAGGGGAGCAGCAGCGTGTTGAAGAGGGAGCAGCTCACTGTACCCGATGCTCACTGTCAGAGAAGCAAGCCACATGTCAACCCAGGAAAACACCAAAGTTCCCAATCTCGAGTACAATATCTCCTGAATGTTTTTTGTTATCACAATACCTTTGCAATGAAATTTAAATCAGAGACCATCTTCTTATACACATATTATGTGAACACATACACACACTCACATGCAAACGTGTGCAAGTTTTTTCCCTGTAAGGAAAACATGTACATGGTAAAGGACAAAGAGGAATCAGGATAAATTTACATGGGAGCACTATGGCAAGTTTTTTGTTTATTTGTTGTGTGGTTTTAGTTGCTTGTTTGCTTTTTTGTAGTTGTTTCTTTTTTCTTTGTTGAGACAGGATCTCCCTTTAGCCCCAGCTCACCTCGGACTCCCTATGCCATCCAGGCTGGCCTGTATCTCACAGAAATTTTCTTGCCTCTGCCTCCAGATTTGCTGGGACTAAAGGTATACAAAACCATACAAAACCGGCCCTGCTGTATCCAATGATAGAGAGACAGCAGGGGGAGGGGGGGGGAATGTCTTCATCAGCAGAACTTATGAGAATTCATGAAATTTACTCTGTGCCTTATTAAAATAAAGGAATTGCTTGATATTTTACTGAGTAGCAGTTTGTGAACAGTGTTTAGCTCTATTTAGGGTAGTTGAACCATTTAGCAATTACATTAACTTCTGATTTTTACTCTATAGCAAATCATCTCAGATTTAGTACTTTAAATAAAATGTTATAAATTTACTATCCTACTCTTTCATTTGTTGAGATTCCAACATGATTTATTTTCTACTAAAACCAGAATATTAAGGCTAATGAATGGTGGCACACCACTTTAATCCCAACAGGAGTCAGAGGCGGAGGAATCTTTGAGATCCAGGCCAGCTTGGTTTACATAGGGAGACACTGTCTCGAAAATTAAAAGAATGTAAAACAACAATAATAAAAACACCCAGCATATAAACCGGACTACAGTTCTTTATGAAGATTCAGGAGAGAGTTTCTTTTGCTTTTTATTTTTGTGTTTTTATTTTTTAATTTTTTGTTTTTGCCTTTCCACATTTCTAGAGTGAATCCATTCCTTGACTCATGGAGCTTTTTAACTTACAATCCTGCAGTGGGATATTGTTTTAATAATTCATGGCTTCGGGGATCAGCATTATCCATCCATTCCTGGTACCACTGCTCAGACTCCTTTTTACTATTATGAATTTTTATTGTCTTGTAAAGCAGGAAGTTTCAATGTGACTTCCTTATACATCCTAGTGTTTGACTGACCCTCCCCTAAAATGTTCACTCCTCATAATCTTTTCCAATTCCTTGTAAACCTTGTAGCTTCCAGTATTCCCTCCTCCTGCTTTCATAGTTCATGTGTACTGTCTTGTCTATCTCCCATTAAAACCTCATCACACACACACACACACACACACAACACACACACATATGAACACACACAATAGTAACCACCGTTTACCCTCTAGGTTTCTGTAGCCATTTCAATTTACACAAACAAATGTAAAAAATGTAAAACTATATCCACATATGTGCGAAAGTGTGTGGCACTTGGCTTCCTGGACTTGGATTATCTTACTTGGAAGAAAATTATTCAGTGCCATCCATTTTCCTCCAAATTTTATCATTTTGTTTTCTTAAAATCTGAAAAAAAACTCCATATATATATATATATATATATATATATATATATGTACTATATTTTAATAATCTGTTCACCAGTTGATGGAAATCTCAGCTAATTACATTTCCTGGTTGTTGTGAATACAACAAACATGTATATGCAGTTAGATGCTATTTCATAGCACTATGTCATGCATGAGTGGTACAGCTGAATCATATGTCAGTTCTATATGTATATGTTTTGGACAGAGTCTCCCTGAGGCCCCAGCCGGCATGGAACTTGCTTCTGTAGACCATGCTAACCTCAATCTCACAGAGATCTACCTGCCTCTGTCGCCTGAGTGCTGGGATTAAAGGTATGCACAACCATACCAAGTTTCTTTTTGCGTTTTGAGATTTTGTGAGAGAATATATTGACTACATTTTAGTGTACTTATCAATTAAATCATAAATATTGCCAGAAATTAAAGAATAATAGAAGCTACAAGAACCCAAAAAGAGCAAGAGCAGTTCCTTTCCTAGTCCGCTCAGGGGTATAGGTGTGAGGACGCTGATGCTTTAGACATATAACAAATTTAAAATACAAGGGATGCGACAGTGGCACAGTTTTTGCATAGTATGTGCAAGACTCTTGGTCCAATCCCCAATCACACAAAGTGGGATTTTGGAACTAAAGGGAACCCTAGAATGTTTTACTGTCCTTTGTAATCCAGTTTGTGAGACTTTGTTAAAGTAGCTCTCAGAAATATATGAAGAAAAACTTCATAAAGAAAAAAAAATTACTCGAAACAATTTCTGATGCAACAAAAAAACCAACTCTTGCTCCAAAAAAGAATAAATAGTTTATTCTGAGCTAAATAGTAGTGACCATGGCTTGGTAACACAGACTGAGGTTATGCTAAACGGCATATTTCATAATGCAAGTTGGTTACACAAACTGGATAATCATAGAACAAAAGACAATCCTAAATAGTGAGGACATTATATATGCAAAGTAATGGAAACTCTGTTCTAGATATCAGAGGCTGTTCAGTGACATTCTAAGCTTTGTGATAAGTAGATGTCTGAGGTGCGTTAAGTTAATGAATTCTGTAGGCTTTAGTTGATTGTGAATTGAATGCTAGGTTGAATACTTAAGTGGGTAGTTGATGAGAATACAAAGGGAACTTAATAGCCAGGCTTGACAGCATGAGTTTATAATCTTAGATACTTAGGAAGCTAAAGTCAAGGAATAGCAAGCTCAAGATCAGCTGAGGAACTTAGTGAGAATCTGTCTCAAAATAGAACGTTAAAAATAAAGACTGAGGGTATAACTCAATGATAGAACATTCTCCTTGTATGTGCAAAGCCCAGTTTCAATCACCAGTGGTAAATAAAGGTCATGGGGAAAGGACTAAATACAGCCCAAGATAATTGTGACTCAATCTACAGCACTCCAATTCTCTACCATTACAAGCTTCTAATCAGCAAGACTGCAACAAAGGTTTGGCTTTTTTCAGAAAACCAACTTACACAATACATTTATTTTAATCAACATGTAGTTAAACATTTTGATTTGAAAGGTTTGTCTTTCATTTTTTTCCTCTTTATATGTTGAAGTAATCTTCCTTAGCAAGGATAACCTATATAATAATTTTAAGACCATAGAATCGAGCAGCACATGAGATTGAAAAGTAAAAGCAAATAGGTGATGCGAAGTAAGAAATTAATTTCATTTTTATAGTTTTTTTTTATTGTGTGTGTGTGTGTGTGTATGTGTGTGTGTGTGTGTGTGTGTGTGAGAGAGAGAGAGAGAGAGAGAGATGGACGTCAGAGAATAACTTATGGGAAGTTGGTTCTCTCCTTCCATCTTGTAAATTCTGCAAATTGAGCTCAGGTCATTAGGCTTGGCTACAAGCCCCTTTGTACTCTGAGTCATCCATAGAACCACCAAATAATTTGTTTGAATTTCATATCTAAAATTGATTTCTACACTCTGCTAAAAAAATTATTTCTGTGTATCTGTCCCCAAAATACAGCAATACAAGCTGTGCTTTCTTGCACAATACATTGCTGTGATGCTAAGGACACTGCTCTCCCTAATATTTTCAGTTATTTGCAAATATTTACCCTCAAAGGAGTATAAAGAAGCTTTTTTTCATTTAGTCCATCCATCTGCATCTAATTTCATCTGCCCACCTTGCATCATTACAACCAAATCACTATAAAATATGTTCTGAGAATACATAATTGAGTATTATTAGAAAGTTAGCTACAATAAGAATAAAATCAATGCTCTAAACTAAGATGTACCTCAGCGACTGGAGGGATAGCTCAGCAGTTAAGAGTGCTTGATGTTCTTCCAGAGGACCTGGGGTCTGTTTTCCAACGCACATATCAAGTGTTTAAAACCACCTTTAACTCCTGTTCCAAGAGATGCAATACCCTCTTCTGGCTTTTGTGTACCCACACGTGTGACATACATTCATATATACACACAACACACACATACTTATAAACAATAAAAATGAATTTTTTACTGCTATAGCTCATTTCATTTTGAGTCAAATCAGGAAATGTTGACTTCCAAACAAATACCATTGTTTTGAGAGGGAAATAAGAAAATATTAGATAAATAGTTTGAATTGAAAAGAGATATTAAGATGGAAAAAGTTGCTGATAACTATTTAAAAAGCAGGATACATTCAATCAAAAGGCTCACACCCCAAAACTCATTGAAGAAATGTGCTGTCCTAATGTCTTGTTCTAGATCCAGAATATTCAAAGTCTTTTCATCTAAGCAATAAATAAATAAATAAATAGCTTTATGTTGTAAGTTCTACTTATTTTTCAGATAAACAGAGGTTCCCTTACGTGTGCTGAAGTAGCTAAATGTCTTTGTCACATATCTTTTTCATCATTTTCACTTAAAAATGTCTATTCTTTTTTCAAACGCTCTGAGGTTAATTTGTGTCTCCCCAATTCTAGCATGTTTCTATTAGCAGGAAACAACATCATGACAGACATTTCTATTTGACATGTGCAAAGTATCCTGTTTCTTGACTCTTCTGTCAGATAATCTTCCTCTGCACTGATAGTTTTAAATTAACGCATCAAAGGAATGTTGTTTTCCTTTTTTGTAACCTAAAACAAGACAAGCTTCATCAGTTATGTAATAAAGGCTAAAGAAAATGTTCTCCTCATCATTTTGGCCAATACTGTAAGTTCAGAGAGGCATGCAGTGATGTCAGCTGTACAATGGAAGGAGATGAATTTCTTCAATGACAGAGTCTGTTGTTATATTCATCTTGTTTTTTTCCCTTATGTTACTTAGATAATAGTGTGCTTGAAGGTTATTGGAGTTGGACACCCGTCTTCATAATCAACAGTTGGTAAAATCAGTTACTGAAATTGAAGACGTGTATTGATTATTGGTCAATTGGCAGTTGATGGCTTCGAAGGGGAGGAAGAGTCACTTTCCTTTAAGGGTGGGACCCCTGGTGGGTTGATCATGCTCCAGTGGATGATCTGGCATCCATGAGTATTTGGACAGTATTAAACTCAGTGATGTGTATATATATATATATATATATATATATATATATATATATGTATATATGAACATGAAGTTGAAGATGAAAGGGGGTGAAGATAGGAGGAATTATGGGAAAGAGTTGGAGTTGGGGTGGATATGATAAAAATACAGTGTATGCATATGCATATATGAAATTCTCAAAGAATTAATAAAAAACATTTTTAAAGAATGGGAAATGAGTCATATATCTGAGTCATATATCTCTTTTTAAAGGTCAATTTAGTATGCACTCTTGAAAGCTGAGGAAATTTTTCAGTGAAGTTTCATAGCGATGATAAAATGACAAAGAATGGAGGGTTGTGATTACAATAGCCAAGTTAGCCTATACCTTTCTTTTGAGCTTTTAAGCTAGTTGTTTGTTGAATTTTATTTTATTTATAATTACTGAGTGCATATGTGTTTGTATGAGGTGTATATATGTGGGCATGCACATGCTATGGCAGATGTGTGGACATCAGAGGACAATTTTGTTCAGTCAGCTTACTCTTCACACCATTGCATGGGCTCCACGGATCAAATTCAGATCACCAGTAAACATTTTACCTACTGCCAGTAGGTATGTTGCAATAATCTTTTGTAAGAGAAAATAATTTGACTTTTTGCTAATTAATCCTTAATTCCTGCCCTGTATAATTGTGAATATGTATAACATATGCAAAATAAAAGTTTTACTTCTAACATCTTGATACCCAGTAGGTTTGTTCAACCCAATTTTGGTTGAAATCTTCCCAATGATTGAGTGTGATTTTTATGACTTACTTTATAAGTAGCTAGGAGATCATGGGGATGGGAGGAGATTGGGGGGGACAGTAAATATGATCAAAATACATTGTACGAAATTCTCAAAAAAAGTAAAAATATTTTGAAATTTTATTTATTTATTTTAGGTGCATATGAATGTGCCTGAGTGTATATATGTGCACCATGTACATGCAGGAGCCCACAGAGATTAGAAGAGGGCTTTGAATCTCCTGGAGGTTAGAGACAGTTGTGAGCTACTATGTTGGTGTTGGGAATTGAATCCCAGGTCCTCTGCAAGATCACTAAGTACTTTTAATTGCTAAGCCATTTCTCTAGACTTATCTATTCCTTTTTAGTCTGACATGCAATTCATTACATAGGAAAGAATTACATTACTTTTTAGATATGCCTTTTATGTTACAAAAGTTCACTAAAATCACTCAGTAGTTCTGAAATTTTTGAGATTATTTTAGTTTTCTATAGAAATAATCATTTTCTTCAAACAATACTAGTTTTATCTCTTAATTTGTTCAACTCTGTATTTTGTCATTTTTTCCCGTTACACAAGATAGAATTTCCAATAAAATGTCAAGTATTTCCACAGACACCATTATTGCTTTTTTCTTTATCTTACAAGGTAATTAACCTGTCTCCCACTGCTTATAATCATGTAAGTTCTAGATGTTTTGTTCAAAACTCAAGGAGATAGCTGAGATTTTTATCCTGAATGAAGGAAGGATTTTATAAAATAATTTTTCTGTACTAATTTATATAATTATATGATGTTTATCTCAACACAGCTGATATTGAAAATTACGTGGATTAGTTAATTTAATATTAAGTCTTCATTGATGGCAGGGAAAATTTTTACTTG
Organism: Eospalax fontanierii; assembly: GCA_035773235.1. Lineage (NCBI taxonomy): Eukaryota > Metazoa > Chordata > Mammalia > Rodentia > Spalacidae > Eospalax > Eospalax fontanierii. The sequence continues at coordinate 38,207,740 of CM069527.1, forward strand.
GTAATATCATATGCTTATTTACTTGAAGTTTTGTATTCTGAAATTTCAACTGCAAATATTTTCAACTTTTGATTCTTCTATGTAAATCATTATCCTGTAATTTTCTTGCATTCCCATGTCTTTATTTAATTTGGTATTATTATAAGGATGGCTTTGTTGAGTGAGGCATGCTGATTCTCCATCTCTTAGCAACAGTCAGTTCAGCTAAGATTGGGGCTTCTTATCCACCTCCGTGCCTCTGTGATGAGATTTTGTCTGGGTTGAGATTATGAAGATCTCTTGCATGTTACTGCATTTGCTGTGAATTTTTATGAGTAACTGCCTTGCTAAATGGAAACCACTGTTTCCTATGATTTTCCACCATCCTGCTTCGACCATCTTTCCAGCCCTATTCCCCAATGATCTCCAAGACTTGGGATGCAGTGTTTTGATATAGGAGTCTTATTCAGGGCTAAACACTCTGCACTCTCTTATTTATACATATTGAGCAGTTGCAGGTGTCTGTGTTAATTACCATATGTTGCACGAGTACGTTTCTCTGGTGAGAGTTGGGAGAAACGTTAATCTATGAATACAACAGTAATTCATTAGGATTAAGTTTAATACTATATACATTTTGCAGGATAATAGTAGTTGGTTCTCCACTATGGCCCGTGACTTGTCTGGCTATAGGTTTCCTGGTCTGATAATGTCAGGTATGGGTTCTATCTTATGAATTGGGCCTTAAATCCAATGAGAAAGTGGTTAATTACTCCTAAAACATTTGTGCCACTAGTGCACCAGTGGGGATATCTCTTGTTTGATTGTTCATTTTGTTTTATATGTATGAGTAAAGTTTTGATTGCACATGCTTTATAATGCTTGTGGAGGCCAGAAAAGAGCATAGGCTACCCTGGAACTGGACTTACAGATAGTTGTTAGCTGCCATGTGGGTACTAATAACTGAACCCGAGTCCTCTGAAAGATCAGCTAGTATGCTTAACTGCTGAGCCATCTCTCCAGCCCCAGTGGGCATATCTTGCCAGGCCAGTTGTTGTAATTTGCAGGATTGCCAGCTGTGCAAGGTTAATGATTACTTTTCTCTTCAGGTAGCACACATAGCTCCTTCCAACAGCATAAAGTTGTGCAGTAGAAATGAATCTTTCATTTATCCTTGATTTCTCCTTTTCTCCTGTTCTATAACTTATGTATATACTGTCTTCCTCAATAGGGTCTTAACATCAAGTCCTACTGGATAAGCAAGGTAGAGCGAGTCCATTCCTGGAATTGGATTTTTTTTTTACTATCCTGTGGTATCTAGTAGAGAACTAGATGTTTCACCCTGTTACAGGATAACTTAATTTGAAATATTTTAATATTATTTTATATGCACATATAACACTGTCTAAAGCCCTTAAACGTTAGCTATCCCTACCCACACTCCCGCCTATGTTTCTTAAAGATAGAAGTGAAAATTTAGAAGTATGACTTAGAAAACAAGAAAAGGGGTGTTTGATTTCCTAATTCCTGTTGCTCGTTTTCAAATATTTATTCAGTGTTTGTGAAAGATTCCAGTATGAAAAACATGCTAAGAAATAAATTCACTGTTTACTCACAGATGAATAATTAGTAGTTCGATATCTTAAGAGCCTTGTTAACACTAGGTATCTTAACAGTTTAATACAGTGTTCTAGCTGTGTTTGTTTTCTATTTGGGTTTGCAGAAGGAATGAATGTGTAAATAGCCATCAGCTATCATGGAGCACATCAGAACTTCACTTTCAGTGTTTAAATTCCTGTGAGAAAGTTATGTAGTCATCCTGTGACTCAGACTCTGTCAGTAAAATTAATCTATGCAGCACCACTTCACAGGGAAGTAGTTAGTGTTAATTAATGTGCAAAGTATTGGCAAAAGTAGAATGATACAGGCCACATGTTAAGTGTAGAATACACTTTAGTTATTGTATAGGTCTATATTTAGATCTAGCTTGTTCCAAAAGTTCACCACCCAGCATATCCCTAAATCACATGACAATATTCACTCTCTGGCTTTGTCTTAAGCAGAGCTAGTGATAACCATGCAATTGGGGAGCAGCAGGAGTGTGAACGGGGCAGCTGCTCTCCACTCTCTGTTAGATTTACAGGGTCAGTGATAATGATGCATCACAGTTTTCACCCTTATATTCTCATCTGTACAGCATAAACTGCTAATATTTTTTTCCACCTTTGGCTGATACCTTTCCTTAAAGTAAATTTTCAGTGATGTTTGGCTGATAACTTTTTCTTAAAACATTTTCTGTGGGGTTTTTGAATCAGAAATCCTAAAAACTTTCTCCCCACCTTTCTTCAATGAGAATGGAGTCCGTCATCTTCTTCATCTCAGAGAATCCTCTATGGATTTATTGCATTGGCCACAAGAATTTAAAGCAACAGTGTCAAATTATATAAATTTTCTAAAAAGATATAGGTTTCCATTCAAGTAGATCATGCAAAACTTAGGGTCAGTGGTCTAGTCCATAATCACCACAATAGGATTATAATACTTATCATTTGTATTTTAGGGTCATACTAATTTATAATAGATTATCTTCAGAAGATTTTCTGAGTCATGAATAAAAATTTCACATATTGTCAATTTTAGATAAATTTTAATAAAATTGTAGTGCTTGTTCAATTTCTTTAGGATGTAGGTCTAAAGTTGAAATATGATTAAATACATGGGTGTAATAATATAGATGGTGTGGTACTATGCTCAGGGCTGAGCATATCAATGAACGTGTAGCTAATACATGAAAATCAAATCAATTCACAAGCCATAAAAGGATCAGTGCTTTTTAAAAGAGTGCATGGAAGAGAATAGGACCTGGATGTATGCACTTCCACCAATTATCATGCAGTGAATTAATTTCACATCTAAGTCCCATCTTCATATATACTACATGATTTACTTAGTTATCTTATGGATTTCTGTTAACTGTTTTATCATCACATGAGTTCATGAGAACTCATTTCAAATTTAATCTCACAACAATTCTCTGGAATTTTTATTAATTTTATTGCCCAAGTTCAATGAACATTAAATAGTGAACCGGGATTTCAATCCAGAATCGAGTCTCTAAAATGAAAAATGGTGCTGTTTTTCACAACGGACAATGAGAAGTCCTAGCTTAAACTTTGTCCTGAAGAGCTGGTGGGTGCCATGGTACAAGTGAATGTAAAATGTTCTCCCTGTTTCTAGAACTTCCAAGGTTCCTCATACTGTCAAGAAATCCAGTGGTAGTTTTGGAGGCTAAATCATAATTGTGGCCATTATTTGTGTTGGACCTTAAACAGAATACTAAATCACATGAATTTCTATAAGAAAATCTACCTACTACAATATAAAACTGTAAAAAATGGCAAGTTAGATGTACAAACATATTCAGAATAAAGTGATAATCATTATTAGGACACTATTCTATCCATCAGAGTCAGAAAAATGGCCTCACCAAGGAGACAATTTAACGAAAATTATATCTTTAACAAACCAATTTTATTAAAATTATATTTTAAAACTGACTAACTCAAAAATCGTAAGTACTGATTTACACAAACTTTGATATTGACTTAAGTGATTTTATTTTGGGGATAGTACAAAACATATTTTTGTGTAGAAAGCCAACATAAGTTTCATTTAAATTAATTATAATACTAATAACTAGATAGAATTAAATATTTTATATAACTTGAGACATAGTAATCAGTTCTCTTTTACATATTTATCTAGTTCTGGCAGGATACAAATTTTTAGCCTATTTTCTAATTTAGGGCATTTGATGATATAGAATTAGATTGATATATGGAAATTAATATATTTAAAATATTCTTTTCTGCCAATATTCATATACACATATTGAAATTCACTTGAGGTGGTAAATGTATCAACAAGTAAATATGAAATGCTTATATGACCTTGGGATAGATGACTAGGTGATTATGGTTAAAGCCTCATCCATTGGATTAATGCTAATGTCTGAGGTCTTATAAGTAAGACTTTGTTTTTCTTTCTCTCTGCCATAAGTAAATGTCTTTTCCTACATTGAAGGATACTCCCAAGATGCTACATATAAGGAGCAGTCCCTCTGCAGCCTCTAGAGTTCTAATAAATGAATCATGGTAGTTTATTAGTGAGATGCCCTAGGTTACTCTCTTATAATGGCCAAAATGAACTGAAATAGAAATAGTCTGAGTTCCTGGGGGCCTGAAATTAGAAATTCTACATTTTAATTTCTGCTTAAGTTTTCTTTCACTCATTAACACATTTAATGGTATTCCAAAATTTTTGGTTAATGACCTCTGTTTTTAAAATGTGAACATTTGTGCATTGTGATTCCATTTTAAAAATCTATAAATTTTGTAAGGTTTCTTACAGAGTCAATGATGAAGAAACATCTAGTGGTATTTTAATGACTTTTACCTAACTCACTAGTGTTTTAGAAGAACAGTTCTCTGTAACATGTGCCTCCAATGGTCCTTCTGAGTCTGCAGAGAGAAATGACTTTCTCTTACCCACTGTAAAGGAGATAATTATTTACAGCCTGGTGGATAGGTTTTCTATGATTCCACATACAGAAATATCTGTATGAAATATGAATTTGCTACATTTGATTCATAAATTATTCCTTTATCTGTCTATTTGTATAAAACTAATTATGTAATTAATATAAAAATAGTTTCTTTATGGAAGTTTTAAAGGGAAAGTGTGAGAATCAGCATTCTGGGAGTGTAGAGAAATTAAAGGATGTAGTAGCAGTAAATATCCAACTAACATGAATGAATAATGATTGATTACAGTTTTAGCCCAAACTGTAGAGACAATTCTTAATCTGAATTTCTTGTACATAAATCATTGTTCCAACTCTTAAAAAAGATGTATCAAAAGATGGAAATTATGCTTATGCTGATATACCTATGCATTTCTATACTAGTTACTTTGACATAGCTTTGACCAACTGCCTGACAGAAAGAATTCAAAGGAATAGTTTTTACTTTGTCTCTGTATCTCAGAGGATTCATTCTATTTTGGTACAAAAGGCATGGTAGAGTCATTTACATCATGATAGGCTACAAAGTGAGGAAAGGACTGGGATCCAGTAGAATGAAATGCACTGCTGCCCCAGTGACCCAAACTTCCTACATGAAGGTTCAATCTCCCAGTGTTTACACCACCTCACAACATAGTACTGCCAGTTGGGCACACATTTTTCAAAATATGAGCCTGTGGGGGGCATTTCATATTCACATGGTAACTGTCCTGAAAAACTTTTCCTGGAAGATAAACATTCTTTGGGCTTTAGGAATTTTGTGTGCTGCCCATTTTCAGTCCCAACATGACGTTTCCTGCAGGAATCCTAATTTGGGATGGTAACTATGGAAATATTCAAGGAAGTATTTTTTTTTCTCAAGTCTTCAAGGAGGGTGGTGGCCTTTCTATTACGTACATTTAAGATTCCTGCTTCTACAAATATCTGACAATTTTTTTTCTTGTTTAAAAGTGTTCACATCATTATAACAAAAACTCAAGAAAATCAAATTACAAAGACAAAAGAGGCATTTTGGTTGATTACTAACTTTGGACGTTTCAGTCCACAGCTTTTGAATGAGTGTGAAACAGAAGGCCGTGACGGGAGTGTTTGAAAGCCACCACTCATGCGTATGAAGGGAACAGAGGAAAGAGATGGAGTAGGGGTTCAACTCCTTACTACAAGGGTCCTTCATTTCTCCAGTCATGAAGAGGACCTACCGGGCCCCACTACTGAAAGGTTCTTCCTCAAACCACAGTGAGGAACAAACTGGAATACTTGGGCCTTATGGTCCTTTCAGCATCTAGACTGAAGTACGTTCAATGAGTTTGTTATTGTCTGTCATGGCAGCCAGGAAACGACACACCTACTCCTACACCTGCTTTCCCTTTGGGAAATTCCCCTCACCCCTGTGTGTGTTGTTGTGGTGGTGGTGATGGAGATGGTGGCTTTGTCTTTTTTATAGATAGGATCTCTATGTCCCTGCCGCTGGCCTGAAACTCACTATGTAGATCAGGCTGGCCTTACTCTCACAGACATCTGCCAACCTGACCTCTCTCAGTTGCAGGGATTAAGGCATGTGCCACCATGTCCAGCTTTAGATCCGATATACTTTAAATTAGTTCTTAATACTTAATACTTAATAAGCTCTTAGAATAATAACAATCTGGTGTACAATATTTTGTGTAGCTCTGACAGTAAATCAAAACTACTAACAGTATATTGTATTCATGAGAAAGGTAAAAGTCCACTTAAATCCATACACTAAATAATTCTAAAAAAAAAGTGAAACATGTTTAAGTGTTGATTTTACATTTAAAATTCCTGCAAGCTAAACAGAACCTTACACAAGTACACAAGTACCACAGCCTTTGTCTTAGAAATGCTCTCACTCTATAATCCTAGATAGCCTGTACCTGTCTCACAAGTGCTGTGATTAAAGGCATACACTGCCATGCCTGGTTTGTAACATTCTTGATCATGATTTTACTGAGCCTATCTTGTTAGTCCCAGACTACATGCTGTCCTTATCTTAAAGGCATTTGGCTCAGTGCACACATATTTATCTTGGTATCCACTTACTATGGTGTGACCACAAGTTCATCAAAAGAAGCTGAAACTTCACACTGAACTTCTTTTTTGCAAAGTGACTAATAATAATATCTAATAATAACAATAATGATTATAGAGAGTTTGGGATGTCCAGAGCCTAATTACAAATTATCTTGGGCAATCTTTTAGTCCCTTAATAGCCATATATTGCCCTTCTCTTTATCTGACCTAACAGTCTTTGTGACCATTAAGTAAATCATTTGGAATATACAGAGCACTAGTTTTCCTTCAGAATCTATTTAATTAGCAGATCACTAATTTCCAGAAACCCAAAAGCTAAGAGTGTCATCAGATAGCATCAGATACCTGTGAGAGTTTTCTGATTTGCTGTAGCCTGCCTCTCTGATGCTCCACTAATATATTTGAAAGTGTCTTGATATATGACTTTCTTTGTTATGTTATTATAAAGAACTTCATGAAACTATCATTATGTTGGAACATGGAATTTGGGAGGATATAAATCTCTGTTCCCTGGCCAGGGTCACTCTTATTTGTTTCCAGAATAAACCATCACAACCCTTTTGAGGTAAGGAGGAAGCTGACATCAGAGAGAGAGAGAAAGAGAGAGAGAGAGAAGTAATATTTAAATGATAAATAACCATGGTATTTTAGAAGATTAGGAAAGGAATTAGAGAGATCTGGATTTCTGTCCCAACTCTAAATTTTAGTAATGATGATAAATTCAGTGATTTGAAAATCTCTTGATGCTTCAGATTTATCATATGTTAAACTGTAGTAATGGTAGGCATCTAGTCTACGTAACTTTTTAATTGCACAAGAAAAGAAATGAAATATAATGCTCTGGTTATGTTTCAGTATGGAGTAAATATTCATCAACTCTTACTATTTTTTAATTTCTTGTTTGTTATCTTCTTTTCATATTTCTTATATTAAGGGAAAATATTCTGTTTCTGTCCATAAACTTATTCACAAGTAGTCAAAGAGTAAGATTTTGTTTGATAATTACCTTGTCTAATTTACTATAATGAGAATTATTCATAATCACAAGACTGAAAGCAGACCAATGCTAAGTAATAAAACTTCTCAAAATAAGTACTTGTTTTAATATATTATAATATGAATTTGATTATAAATTCTCTATTTGACCTTAGTTGTTTAATTTTTTAAATGCTAAGATTCACAAAGACTTATCTAAAATCTATGTATCTTATTCACTTCATCATTTATCATTTAAATGTGTAATATAAAATTTAACTTGTATTTTATTTTCATTTTCAATCAGTAATACCTTGATAGTCTAAAGTGTTACTTTGTGTTTGTGTGCATTAGAGAGAGATGTATGTGGGTGTGTGATATGTGTGTGTGTGTGTGCCATGGTACTCAGGCAGAGGTCAAGGGTATAAACTCAGATATCAGTGTTGGTAACAACTTTGTTTGAGAAGGATATCTGAACTTGCTGTGCTACCTACACCAATCTAGCTGGCATGCCAGACTGCAGAAGTTCTTTCTCAGCCTCCCATCTTGCCATATGAACAGTGGGGTTACAGACACATACTGCCATGCCAGGCTTTAAATTTATTCTTGGTAATTTAACATAGGTCCTCACACTTTTGTGGTACCTTATCTTCTGAGCCATTTTCTCAGCCCCTAATTTGTTTAATTTTTATCTACCTTTAATTTTGTGCTTTATCTGATATAGTTTAAAATATCACAAGAATATACAAATAATTACCTTCCATAGCTGTTCTGATTTGCTGACAGTAAAAGATTTAAAAATGTTGAGTGTGTGTGTGTGTGTTTGCAATATTTTTCCCAATGACTTGAAAATCAACTTAGGAATATTTTAAATATTATTTATTTGTGACATTTTCTAATAGAAAAGTAAAAATTCTAAAGTGCATAGTTTATTTTAATGTGAAAAATTTATATGCAGATTTCCCCATTTAGTGTTAATAAGGATTATATAAAGAAAACACTGCACATTCAGATAAGAGTGCATTCGTTTTTACTTATTTAGCTGAGGCTGTTTTTCACCTGTAATTTCTCAAAAATACTTGAGGGCTAGTTAAATGAAATAATTACAACATCACATAAATGACTAGATTCTAATTACATGTGGCCGACAAGAAATGCTACTAACTCTTCAAATGACAGTCTCAAATAACTTTATATCTTAAGATTTTGTTTTTATTGTGGTTTTAAATTTTGTTTTTGAAATTGGCTGTCATTCCCTAAGACTATATCCTGTCCTTTACCCGGCCCCTCCAGCTCATTTGGAGATAGATTGTTAGTAGATTACTCTCTTTGTTATAACAAAATGCACTGTAACATACACATCATAGAACAGGTAATTACAAACAATACGAAAACCAGTTTTGTAGTAATAAAGCATTCCAAGGGCAGAAGAGGAGCATTTTGCTGCAAGCAGTCTTTGAACTCAGAATTACAAAAACTATATCTATAGGAAAGCCACTTCCTGAAATATTTTGGGTTTTGACACCGAGCCTGAAACTTTCTACCTTTCTTCAACTCTGGTTTGAAGTTTCCGCATTTCACTCTGTTACCATTCCGTGGCTTAGAATAATTCATAAGGTCTTATATAAATGCAAGCTTTGAAGAGGCTAGAAATCCTGACCCCCAACTGAATAGCTCCTTCCTGATTTTGCACAGTAAAGGAAAAGGTGAACTTATCACAGATTGACCTCAAAAGAGGAAATTTCTATATTCATTACTTTTCTAAAATTTGGAATCCAACATTGAAGCACTTTCATGTTCTTTATTACTGTTCCATATTATATTATCTCAGTCATTGATTTTTTAAAAAAAATATTTCTAGTTTGTGTTTAGATAATTTGGAGATGAGATGATTATAGATACATATGTACACATATGGAATTGTACAGAAAATCTGTAATCTCTTTACATGATTCTCGTCAATGCTGGCATTCCCCAAATACACAGCTAAGATTTATTGACAGTAACACAGTTACTCATAGAAATCACTGTGTTTACTTGAATTTATCATTTCAAACTATTTCAACTTATTCATCTTCCCATCTCTTCCTTCACATCCAGTAGTCAGGAATCATGTTCCTTTTTTCCTATATATATTATTAGGATGGTATAATACTTCCATGTTATACTGTCATACTGTTTGTGAATCAGATATATATTTTAACTTGTGGATTATAAGTCCATATGTGAAATCTGTATGTGCTGGGTTATAATGCAAATAAAACTCATTTGAACAAAAATCATGTTCTCACAAAATCCTGCATAAGAATATGTATAGTAAGCGTTATATGTTTTCATGATGGAGATGGAATCCAGAGTTGTCCAGATGTTAGGTAAATGCCTACATCCCTAGAAAGGCAGTTTTTCTTAATGATAAAAACTAAAATTAACTAAGAAGTTCTTCAGTAAATAAAGTTTTAAATCGTGGTACATTGATACAATAAAATATCATTTGGAGATGAAAAGTAGTCCTATATAAAATCTATTCAAAAATTTGAGTTACTCTAAGTTCATGTCAATAAATAACATAGTACATTCTGAAAAGGTGATATATTGTATAATTCCAATTATGGTACAACCCAGAAAGGCAAAATATGCTCATGATACATATATTCATTATCATCAGATATTAAGTTTTTAATGAAAGCTGAATATGTGAAGCAAATGAAATATGGTAGTGAAACTTTGAAACTCTACTCAGTACTGTCTATAGGTAATCGATAGGTAACATGCATTTGCAAAATATAAAATTTTATAATACATAGAAAACAACATATATAAAATTACAGCAGCATGTACTTAAGAGGATGGTGGGACAGAATGAAAAATGAATTTCAAAAGAACAATTTAATTCATTGTTAGGTGGAAATAAAAGCCAATTGAACCTAGGCAGTGGCCTAAAGGCTAAAGAAAACTTTGGTGTATGCTGTAGATGATGGAGGTATTTCCAATGAGGACATGAGTTAGTTGTGCTGAACCAGTTTTATTTATATAAGAACTGTATGATTGGTGAAATAAATAGTAGAAAGTTGAGTCAAATTTCTTACTGCTGGGAAGCAATGCTATACATAAATAGGAGGAAAAGATTAGAAAGACCTTTGTGATAACTGATCAGAGTTGTAGAAAGTAATATGGATTCATATTTAAATTTAAGTAGCCACAGATTGATACAGATTTTTAACATGTACATGTGTATATATATTACACACACTCTCATTATTTTTAATTGAATTTTTGTGTTTTTTCATAATGTAATTTGATAGTATTTAGATCCCCTCTTCTTATTGCCCCTGCACAACTTAATGTAGTTCATTATGTATATAATTAGGCCTATAGAATCAAAATTTTGTCTCTAAATGTCCTTCAGTGTGGGTCCATCCACTGTAGAGTCCCATGCTTGAAAGAGACTGTCGCTGCCTTTCCTTTTTCCATAAGCTGTGTTGGAACTTCTTACCAACTGATGAATGGATTATGAAACTGTGGTATGCATGCATAATGAAATATTACTCAACTCTTAAAAATGATATTATAAAATTTGCATGTAAATGGATGAAACTGGAGACAATCATCCTGAGTGATGTCACACAGACTTAAAGACAAAGGTCACATCTTCTCTCTCATAGCTGGATGCTTACTTTGAAATCTTAGATATGCATAATTCAATATGAAAATTGAGAGAATAAATGGCCATGGGTAGAGGTGGAGGGAGATTTCTGGTGAGGGGGGTTAGAATGCAATGATATCCTCATTCTTTTAACTGGTTGGACCTAGAACCAATATTTATGTTTAAGAGTCAAAATTTTCTTCATATATATATGTATTGAAGATATCAATATATAAATAAATTTGGTTATACGTATATATACATATACATGTTGAATATAAGATATATAAGATACATGAAAATATCGGTATCATTTAATATATATGAGTCTATACATTTTATATATTTTCATTTCCTTTTGGAAAAACAAATCAAAAGAGGGTCTGGAAAGATGGCTCAACGTTTGAGAGCACTGACTGCTCTTGCAGAGGACCTAGGATTGATTCTCAGCACCCACATGGCAGTTAATAACTGTCCCAGTAACTCCAATTCCAGGAGATTCCAACATCCAGTTCTGACCTCTCTGGGCAATGCACAACACAGATCCACTTACACACATGCAGGCAATACACTCATATATACTGGTTCAAAGACTGTGGATGGAAATGTATAAAATCAGAACCATGATGACAGAAAGGCAAGGAAATGTTTGAAAGGAACAGAGAGACATTGCAGAGATGACACAACTGGCAATTTATTTGAAAAACTTCAACAATAGAATAAATTAATAATTACATTAAAATGAAAACCATCTGTGCAATTACATATTTGAACAAAACTTGTTTACTGGGTAAATACATAGGTAAATGTGGAGAATAGCCTGTTCTCTTAATTAGAAGTATTATGCAGATTTTAATTATGCATATTCTCTCCCCTTAAAGAAGCAGTCTTTTCTTATTGGATAAACATGTACAGTTTGCAAACTGATCTTTGATAACATTGTATAGAACTGAATAAAAATTAGAAATATTTTTACAGTGGAGAAACCTGATAGGCACTACCTTACCGAATGATTAGACATCAATGTTATATCCTGCACAGTTTGGATGGAATATTAGAAACAGATGTTCAGAGACAAGCAAATAAAAGCAGGCAGCTACCATCACCCCTCCTCCCTGCCACTGTGTATGAGTGAACTGCCATGCTGCTTCGGTGCTGAAGTCATGGCTCACATCTTTGGCCCTGAGCAAAGGATTTACTTTTGTAAAATAATATTTGAGTAAGATAGAATTTTTTCTATCACAATAATAACTTGGGAGAAGGAAAGAGAGAGGATTATCCTGAAGGAAGAAAGGACAACGAATTGAACAAGATTTCTTCATTAAAAGCATGGGGAATTTGGGGGCTGGAGAAATGGCTCTGATGTTAAGAGCACTGGCTGTTCTTGCAGAGGATCAGGGTTCTATTACCAACACCCACCTGGTAGCTAAAACTGTCCTTAACTACGGTTCCAGGGGATCTAACCCCCTCTTTTGATCTCCACAGATATTGTAGGAAATGGGTTCACTTATACACATACAGGTCATACACTCATACACATAAAATAAAAATCATAAACACATTTTTAGAAGGCATGGGGAATTTTAATAATGATGCCACATTGTATGTGAAGCCTAGGTCTGAAGTGAGAAACATGAGTGGCACTTTACCACTGTGCCTTTCCCTTCAGTTCCAACAACCACAGTCTAACGGGAAAACAGTGGGCAAAGGACAATTAAAACAGTCTACAAGTCACATACAAAATACTCTTCAAATTTTCCAATATTATCCAAAACTAGGAACATCTGAGAAATTACCATCAGCCAGTAAAGGATGAGGAGGTCATACCAACATGAGACTTTGCTAATTAATTGCACTCGAATTCTCCTGCACCTCTACAATCTTCACAACCCCGAGATAAATCTAAAACTACTTCAGATTTTTTTTGTTTGTTTTAATCTGAGTGTATGGGTTGGATAGATGGCACAGTAATTACATTTGCCTGTTGCTCTTCCAGAAGACCCAAGTTTAGATGCCAGCACCCACAGATGGTGAATCACAATTACCTGTGACTCTAGTTTCAGGAGATCCGATCCTCTTCTTCTCACTACTAGTAAGGACAACAGTATTCATGTGGTATATATCATGTACGCAGGCAAAACACTCATGCACATAAAACAAAAATTAATAAATCTAAAAAAATTGAATATTATGTTTCATTGCAATTAGCTGAACACTAAGACTTCTTTTATCTAAATGTGTATAGGAGAGGGACTCATTTTGTCCTATCTTTATAAGTAGTTGTAAATAACTAAGATGAGAAATATAAACTTTGTCAGAGTTAGCTTCAGCTGTAAACTTGAGAAAATCTTGAGTCACGTGGGAAAAATGACCTTCACTGAGGCATCCTAGTTCAGATTGGCCTGTGGGCATGTCTGTGAGGAATTTTCTTAATTGCTAACCCGGGTTAGAGGGCCCAGTCCATTGAAGGCTATGCCATCACTGAGCAATTGGGTCTGAGCTTAGCTTAAGCATCATTGAATTAAACAAGATTTCTTCATTAAAAGCATGGGGAGTTTGGGGGCTGGAGAAATGGCTCTGATGTTAAGAGCACTGGCTGTTCTTGCAGAGGATCAGGGTTCTATTATTAACACTGGTAGCTAACAACTGTCCTTAACTACAGCTCCAGGGGATCTAACCCCCGTTTCTGATCTCCACAGGCAAGTTTTCTGCATCAAGCTGCCTGCCTTGGCTTCCCTCCATGAGGAACTGTAATCTGTAAAATGAATTAAACCCTTTTCTCTCCAAGTTGCTATGTTCATGTGTTTAGCACAGCAACAGAGAACAAATTAGAAGAAACTTATTTTTATCATTTTAGTTTTCTCTTAAAGTTGCCTGTTTTGGCACAAAATTTCAGTTTCTGAGGCAGGAGGATTGCCATGACTTTGAGGCCAGTATGGGCTATATAGTGATTTATCAAGTTAACTAGAGCTACATAACACAACCTTGTATTAGAAAACAAAAACTACAGCAAACAAATAAAAATCCATTGACTTTTACATTTGAGGGAAATTTTATGTGAATTTTTTCCTTGGTATTCTTAGATTAGGAATTGATTTTTTTTCCATTTTTTCATATTTTTTCCTCTGCTACTTTATTTTGTCCTATGGCATTCCTTTTATTGAAGCTCCCACTGTTTTAGCACGCATCCTGGTGACAACTGTAGAACTGGAACTATTGTTATGTGTGCAATAGTATAATTATAGCATGCTCTTATTTAATCCATTAGATGTTCACAAATAAAAGATATTTCAGGTAAGAAGTATTGTTTTTAGTGGCTTCAAGATATTCATGTTTATTTCATTAGTTCTGAGTATTGTGGGTTAAAATTTATCTCAGGATGTTATCTCTGAAAATGCCATTTGTTGGAAATGATCAATGTCTAGTAAAGAAATGGTGTCATTGTTTCACAAATATGGATTTTCTTTATTAATTAGACTCAGTACCAAATGGCAACTGCCTCTCTTGCTACCCTATGGAGCCTCTTATTTCTGAGATATCAAAATTAGAATGTTTTCTAAACCTTTTAAAGTAAGGATCAATATATTTTCTTTAATATCTTGATAGAAAAAATAATATTCTGGGAACATTATATAGTGTGCCATTTATCTTGATGCTGATCTGTTTTTCTGTATACAGATGTCAAAGTGATTTCAAATATGAGTTTTAAAGAAAAGTAAAATAAAGCTATACCAAAATAAGTTATTGGGTACTGGAATTGATTTTGAGAAAGTCATTTCTCCATTTCTAAAATTTCTACCTACAAAATGACAACCATAATTTCTATCTAATATAGCTATCTGTGAGCATTAAGTTAGGTGATTCTTTTAAAGTATCAGAAGAATGGTTTGGTGCATCACAGACACTCAGAAATAGCTGCTATCTTAGCTGTAGGAATCTTCAGTATAATGACACACAAATGCTCTGATGAAATGTCCTGCTCTGCCATTATAGAATATTCACACTCTCATTTACAGTATATATTCTTTTATCACAGCCAGTGAGGAATAGATGTATGTCTGAAACTTTAAGGACAAACTATACATGTGAAACCAGACTATAATTAAGAGAGGCTATAAAAAGTGTGTCATTAAATTCTATGAGCAAAACTAGTAATATCTGTGGCAGGACTTAAAAATCACAATACTGTGAATAGTATTGAACATACTGACTTACATATACTACAACCCAGATGTTAGACAGCTATTCTGATATTAGTATAACTGAAGGTCATTGAAGATGTCCTCCTCCTTCTTAATCAACAGCTTGTAAACCTGGAACTGAAATTGTGAGCCTTTGATTACTCTTCCAAAGAATGAGATCTAAATCATTTCTATGGTCCTGAGTGGAGACATGATATTCTAAACTTCCCTAAAGAACACTAGATTACTATTTAGCCTGAGGCTTTCTGGTAAAGAACAAAGATATACCATCTTCCCCTCCTCTAACAGTTCATCCAAATGGGCATGTCAATCACCTGGACAGGAAGACATTCTCCAGGAACCTGTATTTTTCAGATACTTTAATAAATATCATAAAACCAACCAAAAAATGTTGATTTGGGCCTTGGTCCACTTTTGCCATTGTATCATATTATTCTGTAATATTCTGTGTTTTTTTATATTACACTCTGTGTGTCTTGTCTGAATACATTTAATAAAGATCATAAGAACCCAAGTGCAGGGGAGTCCATAAAGCAATCCTAGTAACATGTCCAGATAAAGATATCTATAAATATCTAAGAAGTTATTATGAGATAAGAGACTGAAATTTTGCTTATAATTATTTATCATCAAATAAAATGGAGTAAAATATTAAAATGTGAAAAACTACACAGATCAGTTCAAATGAGGAAAAAGTACTTAAAAAAACTATAGCATCTACTATCTAAAATTGGCTTTATATTATTTTGAAAATATAATTTATATATGATTTCACCTTTTAAAAATTTTGCAATTTTCTTGTTCTTGGCATTAGTAAATCTAACATCAAATATACCTGGTTTCCTTATATCTACTTCACATTCTATCCCCAACCCATATGTAAGACTGTGAAGCATGTCCCAGAATATCTTGTAAGTGTGATCTTCTCTGGTGTGCCCTCAGTTCTCTAGGCCTTAGAAGTTCAGTTGAAAGAATTTAGATGGCACACAAAGGTGGAGGACAGGTGGAGTTAATTGCCAGGTAAAATGAAAATGCTAAGGGTGAGAGTGAAAAACGGCCAGGACGTCCATTGTGAAGCCTATTTTTGTAGGTAAATTGTAAAACTATTTCTTAAAGTTTCTGGAATAGGCAGTTTCATTAGGGATGTCTTCCTGCTCAAGTGATGGTCTGGCTCTTGTGGACTAACTCTAAAGGAAGGAAAATGACTGTAGTATGTCTTTTAAAAACAAAAACAAAACAACAACAAAAAAAACCTGTAAACTTCAGATTACAATAGAAATCTATCTCCCAGGTAGCTTAAGGTAGACGTCTCCACATTTGGCCAGAGCTAGTATTCAGGTCCTATTCTGTGTTAGGAATCAGAGTCTTGAAACTTTAGTTCCCATTTTTTACAAGCTGCTAATTATAGGAAACGAGGCAAACCTCAGCACCTTTCAAGCCTGCTGATATCTGTTCAGCTATCTCCAAATCTATAAGTGATATTTTTAGTCTCAACTGCTTCTTATTATTATCCTACCATACAGCTTTCACACGGTAGATAGTTATTGAATAACTACCATTAAGCAATCCCTATACTATAATCTTGTCAGACCACTTTCATTTTTAAGATCTTTTAAATTTTCAAATCATTTGAAATTTTATTCATTAAATATTTTATAACATGCCATATTCCTTATTCTCAGTCATTAACAGTAACATTTTCTGAATCTGCATCATTGCTGAGTACCATTTCTCTTGTGTATTATGTATTTTTAAGTAATTTGTTTGTCCAAAGCCCTTTTAGCATCTGAGAAATTTCTAGACTGCTTTTAATGCTCAGTCTGCCAATGTCACATTTCCCAATCCTGTAAATTCGTCTTTTGTGTGCAGTACAGTGTTGAAAGTGCTATCAAACAGGAGGCAGATTAAGCCTCAGATTTCTCCTGCTGGCTCTTTGTGCTCTCTCTTCAAGAATGGTAACATTTATTAGGTACTGCTCTTACCTTTTGTGATGGCAAACTGTGACTTTGTTTAATCAACTTCTTTCTTATTAAGAGCTTACAGAATGTGACTATAATTCCTTTTGATATTAAGTGACAAGTTTGATATACTTTAATGGATTCTGGTTTCTTCCCTGCCATTGAAATCTGTGATTTGGTAAATGTAGGATGCTGAAAGGAAAAATAAGTGAGATAAGAAATGTAATTTATTTTTATCATTGATAATTAGGGAGATAATACTATCACGATTAAGATTAATCTGAATTTGTCTCTTATGCAGTGTTGCGCTTAAGAAGGGTTTGAGGCTGTCTTCATATTATAGGCATAGATATGAGTTTGAAGGGCACTGAGTAAGATTCCCCAGTTCCTCTACTGCTGACAATGATTTGCATAGACATTTGCATGGGAAAAAGACAGGAGAGAATGTATCAAAGAGGAAACAGTTGAGTTCAGAAATATGCTAAAAGTGGCCACAGTCCCAGTCTCAAAATACAAATTGAGATGGGGTCCCTTCTATGAGTTATTTCCAAATTATCAATTCTTTGAGCACAGGCTCTGGTTGTTATATGTAGCCAGAAATCTATATTTCCAGTCTTCCTTTGCCATAGCGTTTTGGTTTTTCATATGTTAATCTTGATGCCTCTGTAGTCTCGTAGTCTATTCTATTCTACCAAAAAATTTCCCTGGAAAATTGTGATCCCAGAAATATTTTGGGGGAGCTAAAGTATGATGAAGCTTTTTCTATGCTATTGAACTATTAGAATTCCTCCCTAAAAGAAAACACAAAACTCTTCTGATTGTGCTCATATATTAGAGAGCAGGCTCCATTTAAAGGCTCAAGTTTCTCTTGGTGAGCCATGGGTTGGTAGCATATGATGGCCAGCAATTTTACTTGTAGCAGCTCTTGGATTGTAGAAGACAAGATCAATTATTAGTTTTAATATACATGAATTAAACATATTTCAGAATCAGAGTTTTGAATGCTGATGCCACCTGGTCTGTTATCCCTGACAGCCAGTTCCTAACGGAATCAAAGAGAAAACCCAGCCATGACTCTTGATAGATAGGGAAGTTTAGATTTGAATATACCTTAATTATATCTTTCAATTTTGTAAGATTTCATTCATCTTTCTGCAAATTATTAATCTAAACCCAACATATTACATTAAGGACTGAAGAAAACTCACATCTGGGCTGTCAAAACATTTAAGGTAATTGTACCACATTTGATTACCCATTCATCAGTTGAGGGACATTTAGGTTGTTTTCATTTCTTAGCTATTGTGAAAAGAGCAGCAACAAACGGTTGTACAAATCCTCCATAGTAGGATGAGTCCATATACCCACTGATATATGCCAAGGAATGTTATAATCAGATCATATGGTGGACTAATTTTTATTTTTTTAGGCATTTTTCACCATGATTTCCACACTGATGGCAACAGTAAATGAGGGTACCCCTTCCCCTGCATCCATGACAGAATCTGGAGTCATTAGTTCTCTTAATCTTAGCCATTATGTCTTGGGTTAAATAAGATCTTAAAACAGGTTTTATTCCTATGTCCCTAATTACTAAGAATGTGGAACACTTTTTAAGATATTTCATAGCCATTGTTATTTCTTTTGAGAGTTCCCTGTTCAGATTCATAGCACATTTTTTAAAGTTAGTCATTTGTTTTCTTGATTCATTATGCTTTGAGTTATTAGTCCTCTGTCATATATGTAGCTCATGAAGATTTTCTCTCACTCTGTAGGCTTCCTCTTCACTTGACTGTTCACTTTGCTGTACAGAAGATTTTTAGTTTACTGAGGTCCCGTTTGTCAGTTGTTGATCTTAATTTCTGAGCAACTGATGTTCAATTTAGAAAGCCCTTTGCTGTACAAACATCAAGTAGGGTACTGACCTGTAATTTGAACGATTTCAGTATTTTAAGCTTCACATCAATGTCTTTGATCCATTTGACATTGACTTTTCAGCACGGTGATAGTTATGAGTCATATTTCATTCCCCAACACATGGAAATCCAACTTTGCCAGCACCATTTGTTGAAGATGCTATCTTTCCTCCAATGTGTGTTCTTAGGACCTTTGCCAAATCAGTTGGCTGTTTTGCACACACTCATATTTGGGTCAACTTTTATTTTCTATTGATCTATGCGTTTGTTCTTGTGACAATGTCATGCTGTTTTAATGGCTATGGTTCTGTGATCTAGATGGAGATACGATATGGTCAATCTTTATGTGCATCTTTACTTAGGTATCCAGAATCTTTGTGTTTTCATGTGGATTGTAAGATGGAATGTTCTATATCTGTGAAGAAAGTCATATAGATTTTGATATATATTCTCTTGAATCTATACATTGATTTTGGTAGGATGGTCATTTTCACTATATTAATTCTATCAGTCCTTGAGGATGGAGTTCTACTCCACAGCACAGAAAAACAAAATTATGAAGTTTTCAGGTAAATGGATGGAACTAGAAACTGTTATACTAAGTGAAGTAACACAGACTCAGAAAGACAAGTGTCATTGTTCTCTCTCATTTATGGAATATAGTTCCAAATCTCTAGATGTGAAGAAATACCTTGATATAACTATAGGATCCAGGAAAATGGAAAGGATCCATGGATATTAACAGGAAAAAGGGCCTTGTGAGAGGGGCATAATAGGAGACAGTTGTTATCAAGGAAGAAATGGGAGAAGGGGGGTTGTGCTTTAACTAGGGAGGGAATAGGAATGTTATGGGGGCATGAGAGGACATAAATAATGCTTAGATAGTACGAGAAAAGCAAAGGGAAACACTTGGTGAGGTCAGGTATCTTTTCAAAAATTAAAACCAGTTGATGTGCTATTTCTATAGCTATTTTCTTTTTAAATTTGACAGGAGAAATTATTCTGTTTTGCAAGGAGCACATGGGCTCTCATTGATTTAGGATTATGATTCCTATTGTGGAGAGATATTTCAGAACAGCTGAGTCTTTGGTCATCAGGATGAATTTTAGTTTTAACTCAAAGAGATCTATAGGATCTCCCACACACTCTCAGTTGTAGGTCTTCCCCTTTAGCTCTTCTTCAGATAGGGTCTTTAATTTGAGGTCACTGATTTTTGTCTTGCAGATATGAACCCAGTTTTATCAGTTCTTACCTCTGGGGTGTTCATGACCACATGGGGAGATTCTTAGTACCGAGGATTCAGCTTTTCTATGGATCCTTTATTCCATGTTTTACGGAGGATCTAGTCCAAAAGGTCAGCAATTTATGGGGCCACCTCCTGAAGGCTAAGCCCCATAGACAAGTTCTATCCAAAATATTGTAGTTCTTGCTAGATTCAACTTTTTAAGAGGGATAACACAGTCTTGGAAGGCCAGAAAATTTAGGACATTGATGTTATTTTTTCTGAGCTTTCTCTAGTAGTTCTTCATTGTTAAACTACCATCTAAATAGTATGGAATGGCTTCTTGTGGCACAGATAGATCCTAAGACCTTTTTCTAATGTCCAAGAAGCAATGTTACAGCTGGGCCTGAATTATTGAGGGAGGACTTTCCAAATGTATCACTGGCAATCTTTGAGGATGTCTCCTTCTTTCAAAAGCAAACACGTACCAAAAGTCAGTGTGTAAGGGAGTGTAAAACAAGACAAAACAAAACAAAACAAAACAAAACAAAAATCACACCCAATTAGGTAAAGGTTATACTAGAATTAAAGGGACACCGATAGATGGCTAGAAATAGAATAGCAAATTATCATACAGTTTTTCTAGGCAACCCAGAGGCAACAACTAAAACTGGTATCATGTTTAGTCTTGTCTCTCTTATGCCCACAGAAACTTCTGATTTAGTGCATCTCCCTGAGCTAGATGGATTTGACTAACCTACTCCTGAACAATTCAGAGGATATATGGATTAGAAATGGAACCAATTATATTTTAGATAAGAATGCAGTAGTAAACCAAAGAGAAATAATTGAAGCTTCTCCATTATGCCCCTCCGCTTCAGCCCCAAAGGTCAAACTAGTAGCTTTACAAACACACTCATTTTATGAAAGAGAAAATGGATCAACATAGGCACTCATTCAAAGTTGGCCCCCATGATCATACATATTCATGTTGCCATCTAGAATTAACTAGGATGGTTAACAGCCAACAAATCAAGAAAGCCTTTCATATCTATTGGAATTCATGCAGCTTGCCAATCAAGTGACTGTCATTCGCTTGTACTACAAAGTATCCTCTGGCTGATGAAACTAGTGAAAAGGTTAGGCCATTACAGGAGAGAAGCCAAGGAACCAGGAGACATTCTTTAGAAAACTTTCAGTGAAAGATTATGTCCTTATTCTACTCCCTCTTTAACTGAAATTCATTTCAATTGAGAAATTTGTCCCAAGTTTTACATGGATTTTGACTGTGCAAACAATTTTACCTTAACAGGGATCCTTATAAAACAAAATGGTCAGTTCAACTTTGTTGGGATCTCTTAAAGGATTGAAATATTATAAATCAAGGGACACTGTATCATCTCTACATTGCCCCAAGCAGTTCATTGGGTATCTTCATAAAAGGAGGCAGGGACCCTGAGTGATAATCAGGGACACGAGATTTGTCTTCACGTTGACAGGTTGCTTTGGTCCTGTCTCTCATCATCATGCTTCTATTCATCTCTTTTGTAATGGGGGGTGCTTACTACGTGCCATTGTATTTTGGAAGTACATAATTTGTTATCTTATTTTGTGTGAGAGGGGGTCACACTGAAGAGATGTCTGGAATTTCAGAAAGACTTATATTTTTAAACAGTTTTAGAACTGCTAAAGAGTCAAGTAGAATGTATTTTACATTATGAGATTGTCATAAGCCTTTGGAGACAAGGGTGTGTTTGAATGTCAAATTGACAAAAAGTTGAGCTGTGTCAGTTAAAGCCATCAACTTTTTGGATCTAGAATCACCTGTAAAACAAATGTCTGGCAAGCCTGTGAGAGTTTATCTAGATTAGGTTAACTGAGATGAATAGACTCACTTTAAAGATTACATCATCTTACAGAAATGAGTCCTGTAATCAGTAAAAAGGAAAAAGCAACCTGAACATGAGCACTGATCACCCTCTGCTTCCTAACTGTATATGTACTGTGACCAGATGCCTGGAGTCTGTTCTTATGATTTTCTTACAATGATTTTCTTTTCCTTTTTTCAAAATATATTTGTATTCTATATATATGAGTGTTTTGCCTAGGTGTATGTAAGTACATCATCTGCATGCAGATTGCTGAAATTAGGAGCAGTTGTTAGTCATCATTACTCCAGTCACCTTGCAATTTGTGAATTAAATCTTCCAATGCCTTATTACTATACTCATGGTTTAAGGTATCTCTTTTTTCACCCTAGAAGCTTCTTCTAGCAGCAGATGGCAGTTAACACAGAGACCCACAACTGGTCAATGTGCAGAACATAAGAGATTGGGGAGTGCTCAGCACCAAAAAGAAAACTATGTCTCATCCTCTCTTTCCACATGTATTCATTTGCTTTCTGTGGTTGTGACAGAAGCACTGAACAAAGGAACTTACTCAAGAAAGAGTTTATTTAGTTTATGGTTCCAAAGTTGCAAGAGGCCATAATGGTGGGGAGACATGGAGGCTGAGATGGCTAGAGTAGATGCAGCAGCTAAGCAATCACGTCTTCAAGCAGGTATAGCAGGTAGAGAGCAAATGAACATCCTGCAAGGCTGAAGAACTCTTTAAGCCCCATCCCCAGTGAAATGCTTTCTCCAGCATGGCCACACATTCTAAGACCTCCCCAAACAGCACTAGCAACAGGGGACAAAATGTCCAAATACTTAGAGCCTAGAGAGGACATTTTCATTCAAACTACCACACCAAGGATTATACAGGTCACTGTGCAGGAAGGAGGGAGAAAGACTGTAAAGCCACAGATGGTGGATGAACAAAAGGAAATCATGTTTTCAGACACAGTGGGGTAATTGCACATATGAACTCAAAGTATTTGTGACAGCATGTTCAACATCTGTGCAGGTCCAAGCCAGATATAAAACCAGCATGTAGTAAGGAATTGAGTAAGAAACCTCATCTCTAGCTGAGGAACAACTGGAAACTGATAACTGCTGGTAGAGGAAAAGTCTGTTTTCTTTAAGGGTGTGATGCCCTTTATGTAAATCAGACTCTTGGGTAGATGCATATCCAAGAGCATTAAGGGAGCACAAATTAGATATAACTTGGGGTTAATGCCCTTGCCTAGCATGTGCAAGGGACAGGGTTCAATTCATTTCACCACAAAAACCAAAACCTAAACAAAAACAAAATATTTGGGGAGGCATGGTAGCACAAGCTTTTCATCCCAACCGTAGTTACAGGAAGCTTCATGTGGTCTGGCCTTAGTGCTGGGAACTATCACTTGGATCCTCTAAAACATAGCACATGTTCTTAACTGCTAAGCTAATTTCCAACCACACAGATTTATTTTATGTGTGTAGGATGTTTTCTTATAGGACTGTTTTCTATGATTATAATTAGCTGCAACAAATATCAAAATTTATATTCAAAGGTATCCTTCTCAAAATTTGAAATAAAAATAATTTTCAATTTAAACATTCTTACTGTGTAATATTGTCAATGATTTGCAAGTGTATAGGCTTTGCAAAATGAGTTTGGCAGTGGTCTATATTTCTATTTAGAAACAATTTATAAGTTTAGTACTACAGATAGATTTTTCAATGATTTGTGTGAGTTAGAGGAGACAAACACTTTTAATGAATTTGTTTACTAATCCATCCCTCTTTAATGTAAAGTTCTCATTGTTTCATAGCCAGTTTAGTATCAGTCAATTGGTAATAATATGGTATCCCTAAAAACAGAGATACTTCTATAGAAAGATCAGTCATTCCAAGAGCTCAAAACATACCTGATCACATTTTTTTGTGGGTTACTGGGCTATAATGTGGATTCTTTTCTTGCCTAATCTTTTCCACTAAGAAAAACTTTTTTAGGGGCTGGGGAAATGGTTCTGTGAGTAACAGCACTTGCTGCACATACAAGTTCTTTCAAAGTATATCACCCATGTAAAAAGTCAGGCATGAACACATGCACCTGTCATCCCAGCACTGTGAGAGGCAGAGGCAGGAGGATAGCTAGGGTTTGCTGATCATCAGCCTAGATCCCAGTTTACTGTGAAAACCTGTCTACAATGCCTAAGGCAGAGTAAAGCAGGACCCTTAAGATGCTCCCCTGGCCTCTACATGTATGTGCACAGGGCATGCACTTGTGCACATTCAACACATACTTTCACCACATGTGTATACACACAGACATGGGTGCATGTGCAAGACAAGAAAGAAAGAGAGAGAGGATTTTGGAATGCTATTCAGTGAATTGCTCCAGAATAAAAGATAAAGTATTGTCTGTGAAAAGAAGGTCATGTGGGAACACGAGAGGGCCTGAAAATCCCATGTTGTTTGAAGACATTTGTCTTTTCTTTCTCCTCAGTCACAGCCACAAGGAACTAAATTTTGATACCAGTTGGAGTGACCTTCAGAATAGACTCTTTCCAATAATTTCTACATGAGTCTAGCCTAACTGATATTTTTCTGGTTGTGGGGAGAGGGGATCGTTTTGAGACAAGGTCTCCCTGTAGTCCCTCTTGGCTTGGAACTCACTATGCATGTAGACAAGCTAAACTGGATCCCACAGAAATTCACCTGGCTCTGTCTCTCCAGTGAATAGAGCCACCACAGCCCAGCTTTCCTAACTGGTGTTTTGACATTTCTCTTCCAATATTGTAGTGGCAATGGAAATTGACAGAAAATGAAGTGGCTGCAAAGAACCTGGAACCCTGGAAAGCGGCCTGGATGAGATAAGAGAAGAATAAGAAGGTAAACAGGAAGAAATTTGCCCTTGCCCGCTGTGGTCTATTACCAACTAATTTACCTGCCATATAACCTCCCCACCCCCAACTCTGAAATCCTTGTTGTCGAAACTGTGGCATTCTCGTGATCTTTTATGTATCCTATGTGTAATTGCTGATTCACTGCCACATAATACGCTGCTCACTTCAAAAATCCCCTGCTTGCTTAGGTGACTGTAAATTCCATACAAACTTTAAATCTGGTCTGGCACCATTATGGAATAATCTGATTGTCAGACTTCTGGGCTCTCTTCACCTGACTTGGCCAATTTGGTCGCTGCAACAATATCATAGTCACATAATTCAGGTAAATGTGCCTAGGCCTCTCACCCACAAAACAGAATCTGAATAAAGGGGTATTTCTTTAAGACAATGAGTTTCTGGCGACTTGATACCCAGCAATGGAGCACTCACAGGGGCTTTCTGAATGACATTTTCTTGCTCTTAACATTAACAGTTAGAATCCACATTCTAGTTTCCAAAGTGACATTTCACAGTCATTACCATTATCCCCTCCCTTACTTGTATACTTTGTTATGAGTTGGGAGAGTCCTTGATATCTTTGAAGTGCTCTCCCATTGGGGAAATGAGCTGACATGAGCTGCTCTCAACTATAGTAAGCACAAACTCTTTTAAAAATACTCACAAGCTTGGAATCTGAGAAAATGTTCTTTAACTTGATGGGGCATCTTTATCCATTTAGATATGATACGAATTTGCATCCTTTTGAAACTTTCAATTCAAATCAATGCTCATTATATTTCTTCTTCATTGTTAACATGATCAAGCCTATGCCTGAATATTTTAGTAGCTCTTAAAATTGTTATAGTCCTTTGAACAAACTAAGTGCTGGAGAAAACTATAACTGATATTTCCCTGAAGCTTGTTTTCAAGGATGGATGTACTTTTTAATAGAAAATCTCCCAAAAGATGAAGGATTTCAAGCCCCACCTCCACCTTGATGAACAAATACCACAAGTATAATGAAATAGAAAAGCACATCTGATGGTTGCTAAAAGACCTTGCAATGTACTGGTAATTAAGAACTTCAGAACAGGAAAGACTCTAAGACAAAATATAGAGGAGGGGAAGGCCAACAGGAGTCTTCCCCTCTGCTCCCTGTGGCTACCCAGGATAGAAGTCCTATATGTGGAGAAGTCATACACATTCCGGTCATATGTTACCTGTAAATTACCATGTATGCTATTTACCTTTTGCTTGCATTCCTCATCTATGAGTATATATGCCCCCCAAAACTTGAACACGGGGCTGACTTCTTTACAGACAGATCCCCATGTCAGTCCCTCTAGAATAAACAATCCCTCTCCTCACTTGACTTCGGCTGCTGGTCTCTGATTTTTCTTTTAACATTTCTGGAGGCCTCTAGTGAGATCAAGCCTCCCTACCCTTCATTGGTAATAGAGACTGTCACTCCTGAACCCTACAGCCCCTTCAGCCCCTGGTCACCCCCAAAGAATTTCCTCCCAAGTCTCTTTCCAGGAGGCCATAAAGAGCTGAATAACCCTAGAAACAGAGCCTCTCACCAGGTGGAGCAAGCCAGAGACCCAGAATGAATATGAATGTCCAGACAAGGAAAAGGAAGTCCCTCATCCCCCCCCCAGGGTAAACTGGTAGAAGCTGGCACAGGCTGATCCCCCATAGGAGACTGCATCCAAATTCTTGTTGTGATTCCAAGTTGTTACTGACCTTCAATCAGCAGGGAATGGGGCACAATTAAAACTAGATGTGATTCTGAGGCGCTGGTTCCATTTATATAAAACAAGAATCAAGCAGGAAGGAGACCACAATTAACTTCTATAAGATTCTGGGGTGCTGGCCCAATATACATAGAATGAAAAAATTATTGTAAATAACTGCCTATGCAAGACATTATGGCATTAAGATAAAACTTTACAAATAAAAATTTTCTGTGAAGTCGAGTGGCTTCATATCAGACCATGCTGAGGAAGATGAAGGCTATTTACGTGATTCCCTGGGTAAATAGACTTAAAGTTGCCTGTGCATTCTTGCCCAACCCCTCCTAGCAGCACACCCAGAAGGGAGTGACCTTGCCAGTTCAACAAACCTGGCTGGATCACACCCCACGTGTTGTTCTATCTGGAGGGACATGTGTAAATAGCTAACCCCATGATCAGTTAGGAATGTGCATGCAGAAATTTTGTGAAATGCTTAATTCTTATGAATGTTTCAAATTGTAACCAGTCCCTGCTGCCGAGACCCTATTCTGAGTATGCTGGAGAAATGGAAATAGGAGATTCCAGGTGTTTGGGCAGAGTCAAATCCCCCTGGATTGACCAGGAATCACCCTCCTTCAGTAGTCCAGTTGCTTAATATCACTGTTGCAGTAAGAGTAAGACAGTATCCTATTAGCTTACAGGTAAGGGTAGGGATTGCTAAGAATATCAACGGACTCAGAAATGCAGGGATCCTTATTCCCTGCCATTGCTCGTGGAAGACACTGTTGATAGCTGTGCCTAAACCAGGAACTTCAGAGTTCAGGCCAGTGCAAGCCCTCAGGGAGGTGAACAAACAGGTAGAGGTAATTCATTCTACTGTGTCCAACCCCTACACTCTCCTTAGCGATCTGGGACAAAGAAGCAGATTTATTCTGTATTTGATTTAAAGGATACTTTCTTCACACTGCCAATAACAAAGGCCAGCCAACCTATCTTTGCTTTTGAATGGACAGATCACTTGGACCCAGCTTCCTCAAGGGTTCTGGAATTCACCTACCACCCTGTTTGAGGAGGCACTGAGACAAGACCTAGTTGCCTATAAGGAAGCCCACCCAGAGGTAACCCTCTTGCAGAATGTTGATGACCTCCTCCTAGCAGCTGATTCCCTGGAGGAATGCACTGCTGCCTCTAAAGCCCTGCTGAAGGAACTGGACTTCCTGGGGTACAAGCTATCTGCCAAGAAAGCTCGGGTATGTCTTGCCTCTGTCACTTACCTGGTATATTGCCTTCATGAAGAGAAGTGCTCACTTCGGCTCAAGCAAGTTCAGGCTATGCTACAAATATCCTTCCCCACGAACAGAAGACAGGTATGGGAATTCCTGGGAGCCTCGGGATATTACAAATTTCGGATTCCTGGCTTTCCAGAGGTGGCTAAGCTACTCTATGCAGACACTGGTCGGATGGGACTGAATTCATCTGTGGATCAGCTGAGGAAAAGGTCCTCCAAGAACTCAAAAAGGCCCTAACCCGAGCTACTATCCTGGCCCTGCCTGATGTCACCAAACCCTTCTTATTGTACATTTTTGAGAATAAGGGAATAGCTAAGGGAGTCTTGGCTCGAGCTCTGGGGTTTTGGAGAAGGCTGTGGCTTACATTTCCAAAACCCTAGATCAGGTAGCATCAGGATGACTGAATTGTGTAAGGGTCATAGCAGCCATTGCTGTTCTGGTTAAGGAGGCATCAAAGCTCACGCTGGGGCAAAACGTGCAAATCTTGGGCCCCATATGGTGGAAGCCCTGCTAAGATTTCCCCTGAATGATGGATCTCAAATGCGTGAATTACCCAGTACCAAGTGTTGTTACTAGACCCCCTTGTGTAATCTTTCTCAAGACTGAGACTCTGAATCCAGCTACCTTCCTTCCAGATGCACAAGAAAGCCCACCCATTCATGACTGCCTCAAAACAGTGAGTACTCCGACTGGGGTGAGAGAGGATCTGAAAGACAAGCCCTTACATCCAGTGGATGAAGAACTGTTTACAGTTGGCAGTAGCTATGTCTGGGAAGGTGTTAGATATGCAGGGGCAGTGGTTGTAACTCCATCTGCAGTCTTATGGGCTCAAGCCCTGGGGCATGGTACTTCAGCCCAAAGAGCCGAGCTAATATTTGTGACTCAGGCGCTACAATGGGTAAAAGGAAAGACTGCTAACATTTATACTGATAGTCTATATGCCTTTGCCATGGCTCATGTACATAGGCCTCTATGTAGAGAGGAATACACCCCTCGACTGGAAAAGAAATAAAAACTAAGGAAGAAATTTTGGCTCTACTGGAAGTCCTTTGGTTCCCCCAAAAGATTGCCATTGTCCATTGTAAAGGACACCAAAAAGGGGACTCCAAGGAGGTCCTTGGAAACAAGCTAGTGGACCAAACTGCCAGGGAAGTCACCGTACTGCCAGTAGAGCCCTTAAAATCTCTGGCTCGCACATACTTTCTACCACCTCTTGCACGATAATCCCTGAGCCATAAAGAGCAAGGGGCTTAGGGAGGGAGAATAAGAGGTATAGGATGATATTTTTTCCGCTGTGGCATGGATTATCCTCTTGCTTCAGTGATACTCCTTCTACTGTAAAAACACAATAATTGTAAAACAGCAACAACACCAATAATAGCAACAGCAAAAGCAACATCCACACAAATGCTGAATGGCCTAACCTATGGGTGTAAACACATGTGCTTAGGCAATGCCTAAGTGGGCACATCATATTTATCCTGTAGCTTCTTTATGGGGACTTGTAACTCTCCCCCTCACCACTGGGGGTCAACATTCTTTTCCTAGTATCAGATGTGTGTGTGTGACCTTCCTGAAGAGTGGGCCCTGAAACCAATTTTAAATATGCTGGGGATGCATATACCAGATGAGCCTCTATCACACCTGTGAAACATGTAAGATCTGTCCTTAAGCTGAGCATTACAGGATGTTATTAAAATTTCTCTTTGGGAGAGGCAGATCAACTTAACCTGCCTCTCTCCCCCTGCCTTGCAACCCAAAAAAGTCTCCCTAGGCCTTGCAACACAAATTTCTCCACTCACAGTTAAACAGATTCTAGCTAGTTTACTTGGGCTTACTAACAGAGCAATGGGCAAGGGGTTACTTACAAAACAAGGGCGCCCACCATCCCCTCTGCAAGTTACATTAGTATATCCACATGGCTGGGATCTTGCAACTTCCCAGTGAACAGATCCAAATGGCCCATGGGAGAGGGGAGAAAAGGGACAGCCTCCTGGTGCCCCCAGTTTAAGTACTTTTAGCCCCTCCTCTTCTCACATCCAAGGCCAACAGACAGGGTGGGTGGGGCATAGGACTTTCCCAGCTCCTCATCTCTCTGCTCAAGGTGGTCCTGGTTGATACCACTCTGAGAGGGGTGTTTGTCCACATTTTCTCTCGGAGAATCAATCCACTCTACACAGGACTATTCTCCCATAGCGGTCTGCATAGTGCCCTTTAGCACCCTGAAAGCCAGCCATCCATTTGTGGGGAGTTTTCAGCTTGGTTCCAACTAGATCTCTTTCCATGCTCAAACCATGTCACATCTTCAGTAAAATGGCCTTGTTGTCCATTTCCAGTGTGCAACCAGCATTATATTGTGGCAATTGCCTTTGTTTGATAGAAAGGGGCTTCCAAGGCTCCTTTGGTCAAAAGCTCACAGGGGGAGCAACCCACACCTGGCACTACAATTGTAGTTAACAGTCGTATAAAGTATACCTTTACTCTTTGGGCACCTGAAGTCCTAGTCCCATAGAACTCCCAGAAGTTCACAGCTATACTTCACTCTTGTACCCTGTATGAGTTACATTCCATTCTTGTTCCTTCAGGTGTACTTGATGTCTCTCAATTGGGTTTTATATCTGCAAAACACTCAGAAGTTAACATTATATACGCATACAAGGTCTAACATAGCAAGGAAAATCCCTTTTCATTTGCATCAGCTGATTTTTCAAAAGATCCATGTTGGGTACAATGGCATGTAATCCATTTAGTGTCCTGGATTTCTCACATGGAGCCTCCATGCATCCCTTTATCCTTGCCAACCTCATTGGGGCTGGCCCAAACCCCCTACATAGGGCCAAGGAGAAATAAGGTTTTTCTTGCCCCTGTTGCACCTGTTGATTCCTAGGGCCAGGGAGACCCTGGATCTGATTCCTGACCCTAGCCACACCTGTCTGTGGTCTCTCCATTAACAACACCTGGCTGTTGGGAGAGGCCCTGGCTGAGCAAACTGTCTCTACCTCTCGAATAGCCAGTCACAGGGGAGAAATGTAGCCTGTTTACTCTGGGGGGATTAGTATCCAACCCTGGGATAACCTTTATCCTCTGTGTACATTTTGTGAACTGTTTCTCATGGCTCAAAGTCTCCCAGAGCTGCTTTAGCACAAAATTTGGCTTTTTATCACTCTTTTCTTTAGGAACTTGGACTAAACACAAGTCTCTCCACATTTGTCTCCAAGTAACCCAAGCAGACCTCCTTTTCGGTTTTGCCTCCCTTACACATCTTTTAGGTTCTTCTATTTTTCTACAGACATACTTTACATGCTGGTCCAGATTGTTTAAATCCATCAAAGCCTCTCTGGCCTTATAAAGCTCTTGTCCCACTAGAGAATCTAGTAGGGACACTAAACCTCCATAGCAATGCTGAGGTCCTTGTTCAATGAAGTCGCTCATTAAATCTCTAGTGAAGAGAGTCCTATCTGGGCCAGTGAACAGGCTATCATATATTGCTTTCCTCATACCCAGTTCTCTTAACAGCACCTGTACTTCCTGTGTCATACTCCTGGAATTCATGGAGATTTCCGCTGGGGATGACCAAGTGTCTTCTGTGGCATGCACAAGCCATTTCATCAGAGACTGCTTTCCTTTGTATTGTACCAGGTTATGCAGCTTAAATCTCAAGGACGGATGAGTAGTTATGTAGCTCAGTTGTCTTGCTTCTGCAGCCTTGAAAATAATTTCCTTTGCTCCTATGTCCCACCACCTTACAAGCCAAGTAGTTAAGGATTCCCTCCTGGTTTGTTTGAATGTCTTTCCTAGCTCCAGCATTTCTAAGGCCAAGAACCCTTAGGGGCACTTTCAGCTCCTTCTGAGTTGCTTGCTTCTTCCAAGGGGGTCCAGGTTTTAGGATCCCAAGATGGGTCCTGCATTATCAACCTGACCTGGGTTTTTGTTCCTTTTTGACTTTTTGGCTGGCTAAAAGCTCCATCTCCTTTTCTCTTTTATTCAATTTGCTAGCAAGCTCAGTGCCTAGTAACGAAGAAGCAAAGCTCATATCTTTCTCTCGATTTAATTTGTGTCTCACACTTTGAATTTCCTTTCATGTGAAACCTCAGCCTGAGACTGCCACCAGCATTTGTCCCACCAATCTTACCCTCTTAGGCAAGTTCCTCTTAATTATATATTTCACTATAAATCACCCCAAACCTGCAATGGCTGTCATACACATCAGTCTTATGGGGATAATTCACCATACCAAAATTTCTTCTGCCCATACACTTTCCTTTGCTGATTCCCATATTAAATGAGGCTCCATAACTCCTTTTCACCAGAGTATTCTCTTTCTGTCAGTCTTGACTATGCCATCTGTATCGTGAATTCTCTCATGGTCAGGCCTGGCATTCAGCCTCACCCCACCCCCAGGTTTGAACTGACTGAGTGGATAGAGAATATTCTTTAGAGAGATTAGTTTATTCCATGTTACTTACAAGGAGTTCATAACCAAGAGAGAGGAAGAGGGAGATTTCCTACAGCAGAGCCTGCATTTTGATCACAGGTCACTGTGGAACTCTGGAAAGTGCACCCCAGATGGAGACCTGGCACAGCACCCACCTCTCTCCTTCCCAGCCTTGCATGCATTTTGTTAAACCTCCCCCCATTAAGTCATTGGAAGGTTGGCTCTCAGTCATATTTGGAAGTCCATCCCTCATAGCAGACAGAGAGTAAAACTGCTTTTCTATGCAACAAGTGTGTTTATCATCCCCAGAGTTCAGGTCAGGTAGAGAAAATGAATAAAACCCTGAAGGAAACTATAACTAAACTCATGATCAAGACTGGTGGTGGTAACTGGGTAAGTTCCATTCCTTTTGCATTGCTTAGACCTAGATGTATCCCTATATAAAAGGGGTTATTCCCTTTGAAATCATGTTTGGTCGGCCACCACCACTCATCTCCTGCCTGGGGGAAGAGCACCTGACTGAAATATCTAACCAAAATCTCTTAAAGTCCCTATAAGCTCTCCAAAGTTTCTTGGACCAGACCCATGCACTGGATAATGAGACTAGAGCCTCTGACAGACCTCCCATAGAATTCAATCAGTCTGGGATTGAGCCAGGAGACCAGTGAGGGTGCGCAGTCATCAGGCACCAAACTTCAAACCTTGGTGGACAGGACTCTATCCTGTGATTCCAATTACTCCCACTGCCTTCAAGGTAGCCAGATGCGGGAACAGCAGCTCTTGTAATGCAGGACTACAAATATAAAGAGTCAAAGAATTTTCTTGAGTCATAAGAGGGGTTGGGAATGTGATACCCTAGGTAGATAGACTTAAAGTTGCCTGTGCATTCTTTCCCAACCTCTGCTAGCAGCACACCCAGAGGAGAGTGACCTTTCCAGTTCCAAAAATTGGCCCAACCACATCCCATGTGATATTCTATCTGGGAGGGACATGTGTAAATAGCTAACCCCCAGATCTGTTAGGAATGTGCATGCCGACACTTTGTGAAATGCTTAATTCTTATGGATGTTTCAAATTGTAACTAGTTCCCGCTGCTGAGACCTTATAAAAGCTTCTTTCTGAGTATGCTGGGGGTGCTTGCTCGGAAATAAATGGCACAACCGAAATAAATTGCTACTCAACCACATGGTGTTGGATATTTTTCTCCACCCATGACACTTTAAATCCTAAAAGCCATCCATATACTTATCAGAAGAGGAGGGAGAGCTGTCCCACAGCTGCAAGGTTATGGAGGAATTGTTCTCCTGTCCGAATTTAAAAGATGAGTGCCTACTTGCAAAGAGTCATCCTAATTAGATTCCTTGATTATTGTGTTTTGGGTGAACTTAGTGTTCATGTAATTATGTCATATGTGCCTATGATAATTGTTTTCATGTGTTGTTAGAGATTTCATGTAATTATGTCATATCTGTGTCTATATGTTTTTTTTCATGTGTTTAACTCTCACATAATTCTGTCTTGTGTGTCTATGATGATTGTCTTCATATTTTGTTTCTGTCAGAACAAACTGGCCACTTGTTTTTCTTTTCATTCTTTTACTGTAAACAAATTATTAGTTTTATTTTTGTTTTATTTTGGCACGCCCAATTAAAATATACATGTGCAGGTTTATAAATATGATATTTTGATGATGCATCCAAAGGTCTTATAAAATTGAGTACCATAAACACCTTTAAATTTATTAAAAATGTCTCTATGTCTATTAAGTGTTTGACAAAACTTTTAAGTGCTACTTCTTTATCTGAGCTGGTTGTTTATGGATCTTATTTGTTAGATATCTTTTGGTTTGGGTTTGCTTTCAGTTTGTTTTAAGATACTTCTTTTGTTTGCTTGCTTTGAAACTATATTGGTTTTGACATTTGGCCTATTTTGTGTTGCCTTCAGATCTCTGAAGGCCTGAAAATGGACTTAGAAAACTGAACTCTGACTGGTTATAGGTTTGATTTCATATGCTAACTAATCTTCAGAGTTGGAGATGAATTCTGGGACTGGTCTTCCTGTCCCATCTTGTTTGGCCTTGTGTTTCTTCCTGTTTCCTGAAGCAGGGAGGGCCCTGTACACAGGCAGATGTGGTGAGCTTGTGGGGAGTGGCAAATTTCTTCCAGGGAAGCTCTAAAAGCTTGAATGTGTCTCTCACAATTTTCTCCCGCTAAGCAGCTCTTTTGCCTTTAACTCTCATGTTTAAGTCTGACTTGAACTGTCTTTATACTAGCTATTCCAAAAAGTCCTACCAGCAACAGAAACCAGGAGTCTTGGTTTGTCTGTGAATTTTGGGAGAGCTCCCAGTCTCCTAGAGATGACCACAGGGCAACTGTGCTTCTGTTTATCTGGCCAGAGACCCATTTGAAAATCCTCAGACTCATTCATACTCTGGCACCTGAGTCAGACACAGTCACACATGGCTTCTCCTGGGTTACATTATAAGGCTAATCCCCAAGTTAGCCTAAGCCAGTCCAGTAACTTGCCTCTAAGAGAACAGCTTGAGACAAAGCAAGACAACTACAACAAGTTCAGAATAACTACTTATAACTTATTGCGCTTACTTTATTTCATAAAAATTACTATGTGCTTTTGTGTATATGATGAACAACCTCTAGACATCTCTGAGAATTAATTCCCAACTGTTCTCTACAGAGTGTCTTACTGGGCACTGGGCAGTGATATGATTTGTATGTGTGTTTCCTTTGCAGTCTTTCCACTGCTCTTCTTTCTCATGGGAAGCAAATGCTGCCCAGGCCGGAGTTGCTGAAGTCACAGACTGCCAGTCATGCAGACTTGGCCTGTGTGCTCTTCTGACCCTGTGTGCTGTGTGTTTGTGAAATCATCTCTCATTCTTTCTAAGTTCCTGCCTACCACCATGGGAGAAAGTTAACTGTCAACAACTGTAATTAAATCATGCTCATGAAATCTGTTTTCTTATACACTATGCTTTTGGTATTGTCAGTCTTTAAATTGTCTGTAATAAGTAATCAATTTTGTATCGCCTTTCTAGGACTAAATACTTCTTGTCATTCCATTCTTTACTTTATCCCATGAATGTATTAATTGCCAAAGATGGTTTACTTGGTGACAGCTCATTGGTTAATGCCTTTTTATAGCATAGAGAAAATAAGTAGTGTATATTCACCAATTTACCAAATACCATATTCCAATGTGGAATAAGAAAATACATTTATAAAATTGGTTTTTGTCATTTAATTTTATTATATTTTAATATTAAATTTGTAGAGAACAGCTCATTTGGCATATAACCTGTCTTTGCTCACACTTGAGGATGGCACAGCCCAATTATGTATCCTTATGTTTAAAATTATTTATTTATTCTGTGTGTATGCTTGTATACATGTGCGTATGTGTGGGGAAGTTATGTGTGGGGAAGTTATGTATGCATGTATGCGTTTGTGTGCATGTGGAGGCCAGATTTTGATGTCTGCTGTCTTCCTCAATTGCTTCTCCATCTTAGTTTTTGGAACACGGTCTGACACTAAACCTAGAATTCACTTGTTAGCTGGACTTGCCCTTAGCAACAGCAGAGATCCTCCTATGCCCTCCTCTCCGGTGCAGAAAGGACAGGTACGCACTACTGTATCCAGCTTTTAACGTGGGTGCTGGGAATCTGAACGTAGGTCCATATATATATATATATATATATATATATATATATATATATACATATATATTTATATTTATATCCAGCTGGTGAAACAGTCAATATTCAAATTAATATCTTCTAAATATCTAGATCAGAAGTTCTAGAACTCTTCTTTCAGATAGTTTTAAATGTACCCAAGAATCCCAATACTCTAGCACAAGCAATATACACAAGGAAAAGAGGGGTTACTTCAACTCACAGTTCATCACGGCTGGAAAGGCAGGAGGACCTTGAGGAAAATGGTCAGATTTCAGCAACAGTTAGAAAAGCAGACAGTGATGAATGAGTGCCAGCGCTCAGCTTATCTTCTCCATTTCATTAAGGCCAGGATCCCTGCTTAGGGAGTGGTCCCCAGTTAAGATGAATCTGCCCACTTCTGTTCCGCTAATGACGGTAATCGTAATCCTCCACAACCATGTCTTGAGGACTGTTTCCTAGGTTACTCTATTTCTCATCACACTGACAACTGAGATTAACTAGCATGGGTCATCTGGTAGAATTCAAATATACAGATAATAGCAAAATAAAAGATCATCCGTGGATACTAAAACTAGTAATAATGACACTGAGTTTTCTTTAAAATGC
The DNA here is from genome assembly GCA_035773235.1 of Eospalax fontanierii. NCBI lineage: Eukaryota > Metazoa > Chordata > Mammalia > Rodentia > Spalacidae > Eospalax > Eospalax fontanierii. Next base: position 38,244,776 of record CM069527.1, read on the forward strand.
ATATCTTCAAAACAGATTAGAAAGGTAAAATTTGCATAAACTAGGGAAATAGATTAACCAGATTGCATATTTTATTAATTTTTAAATCAATATAAACAGAGGAATTAAGATTTAGCTATCAATTTATCTCTGTATATGTTACTCATATATTCTTGGATTACCTCTTCATATGCCAATAATTTGAAGTTTAGTTTTCACATAGTAAATAGAGAAACAATTTAAATTTTCCTATGGGATGAGTCCTCTGAGTTTTAATTACTAGCAATAACTATAAAATGCAAAGGAACTTTAATTCTCATAAACACAAATTATTTCATTCATTTGTGGACTGGGGGACTCACTGGATATCCTTGTCCCCCTTCTCAATGTGGCAACAATGAATAATCTCTTTTTTTTTCATTTTCACTGTTATATTGTCTCTTTTAATTGGCTTTTTGAGACTGGGTGGCTAGGGTGGGCTTTTTAGAGTTGCTGGGTCAAAGGCTATGGCTGTAACTCCAATGAAAATATCACCAAGCCAATGCCAGGAGAAAAGACAGATTTTGTGTACAGGCCACACATAGAAAGTTGACCTTAGAAGGAGAGGACATATATGAAGATTTCAGAAGCTGCCTCAGTCATTTTACTCAAGAAACATTTTCTTATCTTCCCATTTCAGCCACCACTAGTCACTTTTTATATCTATTTGCTAAATCAGAGAAATTAATATTTATTTGAACTTAGTTTTAGCTGTCAAGGTCTGAACCCTTATAAATTTCTACTGAATAAGCATCCTTGCCTTTCTGATTGGGGCTCCTTTGAGACGTTTGGGTTCTTTTAAGTGTTTTTTGATTGTTTGTTTTTAAAACTTTAGTTTACATTAATTGGGGGCGGCGGGGATGAGAACCTGAGGACTGGTGCTTTCAGACACCTGAGGCATCCTCATGGAGCTAGATTTACAGGTAGTTGTGAGTCACCAGATGTAAGTGCTAGGAATTGAACACTGCTTTTCCGCAAAAGCAGATGCTCTTTATGAATATGCCAACTCTCCAATTCTCCCCCTTTTTTTCCTAAATTTATTTTTCTTTTGGTCATGTGCATGTGATTGGTGGGATATGTTCATGTATTTGAACCATTGTTTGTTAATAACATTTGGTGCTAGGTTTTGCAGTTTTGGGTTGTTCTCCTGAACCATTTGGCTATGGTGACATTGGTAGAATAGGCTTTGTCAATTTGGAATGGATGTTGAATGATTTGGTTACCTTTCATGTGAAGAGAGAAAGTTCTAGTGAGCCATTGAGTTTGGTAGAACCATTTGAGGGAGAAGAAGAAGAGTGTGAGATCTCTCTGTTGAGTGTTGTGATTTGTATAACAATGAAAAATATTAAATCCTTTTATCTGAATGCTGCCTAAGAAGATTGCTAGCTGAGTAGTGTTTTACAAACTTAAGAGGTTTCTAAGACAACATGAGGTGAAACCAGTATGTCCTAGATATACTGAAAATACTAAGAAGCATCTAGATACCTTATTTTTTTGCATTATTTTTAAGTAGTTGAGCATTGGGTTTTATGATTATTGCCAGTAATTTAAAAAGTGTATATGGATGGGTATGTTTGTGTATGTGTGCATGTGTATAAATTTGAATGTTTTAAGGCTGGTTTTTGGTCCACAAAAGAGCTATTGCTTTTCTGCCTGGATTTTTATTACTGTAAAGAGATATATTGTAAAGATGTAGTGAAGTTGAATTTCAGGCCAAAAAGAGGAAATGATTTTACCTGACTTTATCTCAGAGTGACTTCTCTAAAATATAAAGTAATGGAAATGTTAATATTCTGAGCTTACTTCTCTTAAATGATTTGGATGTGATACTTTCAACTGTTATTTCTGGAAACTGAATCTGAGGACAAAGTTTGATTACAAAATTTACAAGAGAGGATTTTACTTGTGATTACATGGATAAAATATGCTTTCATTAATTGCTTAGAAAACATCGCTAAACTTCCCTTTGCTAGGCAAAATTAAAATATAAAATTAGGAGATTAATTTTGGGTGTATTTTCATATGATTTCTGTGCTTTGGTCCATTTGGAATTTACATATGTTTTGTCACTGTTGAGACAGGCTAGTTTTGCTAGGGATAATTGGTAAAAAGTGATAGCTTTTGTTAAATAATGTTATATAATTGGATCTTTTAATACTTAAATGTTTTATATATATATATATGAAAGGAACAGAGTTTCTGCTCCACTGTTGTAATAGAGCATTAGAGATGGAATGTTTTTTAAAAAATGAAGTTTTATCTCCATCCCTTTAGAGGGTTGGAAGTTGAGGATGAGAGGTTGTGGTTGGTAATGGCCGTCTTGCTGATGGAGACTTCAGAGAACCAGTGCAGTCCAGGTCATTACATAGAAGTATTTTCATATATGAAACAGATAAAGCAGTTTTCTTAACAGAGCTCTTCATGAGATAATCTATTGCATCCTTCACTCATGTAATCCACTTACCCATAAATGGATTGTCCCATGGGGATGGAGCGGCAATAACCTAGCCAGTTTGTAATACTTCCTTTGTCTCATCTCTTCATGAACTCAGTGTTAAAATGGCTTTGGTAATATTCACATCATTGTATGCCTGAATCAAGCTCTCAGAATTTGGTTTCTCTATACCTTATTAATTTCCATGCATTATGTTTTCATTTATAAAATAGAACTCAGAGTTAGTTGTCATAGACTTTTTGACAGGATTTTTGGAAGAAGAGTTTATGCCAATTTGACATCAAAGCCTGTAAGGTCTGCTTAATTTGTTTCTATGTTTAATACGTTTGTTATTAAAATAGGTCTAGAATGCATTTGTAAATAAAAAAATAAAATAAAGTCATAATTTAGATTTTTCATAAAGATGAATCATTTCAAATGTGTCCATACTTCAGAACAAATTATTTTTGACAGTGCAAAAATTTGAAAGCATTAGGTCAAGTGATAAGCCTCTATTAACTTCTAATGTGCAGAAAAATCATTTGTGCCTCCACAGGAACAGTGTACTGAACAAAGTGTTAACCAGTAGTGTACAGCAAAATCTATCTGTTTCTATAATACATACAATGAATGGAAATTAGGTTTCAAGGCAAGAAAGTTAAAGTTGGGGATGAAGAGCCAGCCAAGTTTATAACCCATACTTGCTAATTAAACACTTTTATGTTCTTATAATTCAACTTGTGGCAGATTACACATTTTATTTCTGTCTTGTGATAGGAGAGCCATGAGGATCAGGTAATTCTCGAACACTACATATAAAAGTTCTTGTCTTCTTTTGGTTACTATAAGAGGTTTGTAATAACCTTTAATTTTTATCTTAATACTAGTATATCCTATAACAATTGGCATAATATCAAGACATATTTTATATTGGTAAAATTTTAACTTATAGCAGATAATTATAATGATAAGAGTAACTAAATGTATTGTTTGTATTTTGAAAGATTGCCATCAATGACTTATGTTTTAGTAGATATAGGAAGCAGATAATATTGTAAAGGCTATTTTGAAGTCGTATGGAAGCACTTAAGGGGTAAATGTAATGAAGTAAGGTCCCCAGGACTGGAATAAAGGCTTGCTTACTCAGACATCCATATTTTGTAAAAACTGTGTTACTGTACTTTCAAATACAGGAAGTGACTAATAAGGAAACAAATTAAATTTATTTGTATTCCACCTTATATAAAAAAATAACTAGGGACTATTACATAGTTTTAAATTTTTTCTCTATTCTGAAAACAAGAAATCTAAGTAAATGAAATCCCCACATATATTTACCTTTTTTATATGAAATGTAATTCCCACATTAACTAAGAATTTAACTTTTGTGTGTGATTGAGTTTTTATAGATGGGCTTATTAACTGGAAATTAGACTTTTGTAATCCTAAAAGGTTCAGTCAATCAATCCTTTGGCTCATTAATAATAGACTCATCTGTTATTATTTATTCTCCAATTACTAATTGTCTAAAACATTGATAGGGTATTGTAATATTTCCAATTAATAAATGAAAAAAGTTGTAATATATTTATAAGAGCTCCAATATTTAAAGTTACGAGAATGTTCATATTTTTTATTATTTAAAAATTTAAAATCATTTATTAAAAGCATTCATTTGTAAATTAAAGCTAATTTATCTCATTCATTAAAACTACACTTACCTAAGATGATTTTCACTTGATTACGAATATTATAATTAAATGTCTTAGCATGCAAATAGCACTTAGGTTCATTTACATATGCTACTGAAATCACAAGTTCTTTCAATCACAGTAAAGTTACTTAAAATACAAAGACTACTACCATGTAAAGAAAAGAAAGTATTATCCTGCAAATAGCACGAGCAGAATTAATTTTTAAGGAGCATACTTGTCCTTACCTTAAAATATCAAATACAATGAACATTTTCCTTTCAAGATTTTAATCATGACATACAACGTATTTGTACATTTGAAATAAAAATATGTAAGTACATTTTTAGTATAATTAATGGATTTTGTGCAACTTAAAATTCAAGAATATTATTAATGACTGATGATAATAAGGCAATCAGCACATTATCACACTCAAAATTAGTATAATTTTCTTCATGAATTATTATAATACTAAAATTATTATTTATGTATCATGTACTGTATACCACGTTTAATGGTATACATCCTATTTGAAACGTGTTCTTACATCTCCACCAAAATTCTATGAATCTAGCATGGATATTGTTGCCTGTTGTTCAATTACATTTTTCACATTTTATTTATTTATTTATTTACTTATTTATTTGTGTGTGCATGTGTGTGTGTTTGTGTTTGTGTATACACACATATGTTGTGGTATGCCTATGGAGATCAGTGGACAACTTTCAGGAGTATACTCTTTCCTTATACCGTGTAGAAATGGAACTGAACTGAGGTTCTCAGGCTTGGCAACAATCTTTCTTACCCACGGAGCCATCTCATTGGAGTATTCTTTCTCATTATTCAGTTAAGTGAATGAACATTTGCCTGTAGATTCTTTATGTAGAATTACATGCATACAAGGAACTAAGCTGGAGTCTCACTCCAGAGTCTGTGTTTCTCCTGTCTCTTCTTTGCTTTTATGTGGGTCTACCTTTCACTTAGTTATATTAAAATCCAAGTAGCTATTCATTTTCATGAACAACTTGGAAATAGGGATTCTGACATTATGTAAATGTATGAAAGCAAAAATATAGATTTTAATTATCCATCTTTTATATTTGTATTCATATTACTACTAATAATGGATGTTGCTATCATAAATACCAAATATCTGTTTATTTTCACAACTTTCATAATTAAAACAAGTTTTTAGATAATCTTTACCTTTATGTCCATCTAACACTAAATATCCTCCAGAATACTTCAAATAATCATGATTGTCCCAATTTGCAATACAAGTATTAGATTCTGATTATATGATTTTCCCCAAAGTTCTACGATTTATAGAAAATAATTTAAAAATATTTTTTCAAGTTTACATCTGCTATTTAAATGTATAACTGCTTAATTTATGAGACATGGGCTATGCATATAGAGCCTCCAGTGTCAAACACATGTACCAAGTCTCAAAGGCTAGAGGAAGGAGACATGTCCAGTGCACTGAACCCTGACCATCACAGCATTCAAAATGGCTGAGATAAGCAGTCTTGTGATGTCAAGCAGCACTGAATGCATTAAGTTCTACTTCAGAAAATTCAGAACTTGTTAGTTTTGAAATGGTTTGAGGTTGCTTTTTGAGCACTTTCCCTCTTCTCTATAACGAACTAATATTTTAAAGTGAGATACAATAATTGAGAATGTTATTTTATTGATTCACTCCAAACATCTGTTGATTTCTTCAGTTCATCTTTTTTGAACCTTTCTAAATGAGAATAGGAAAAACAAAATCTCCTTTTTTGAAAAACTAGAAAAATATCATTGAACTCCAATTGAACTTAATATGCACTGAATATCACTTTTGTACTAAGGAAACAAACTCATAACGTTTCTTACATAAGAAATATCAAAGACTTTTTGAGTTCTGTATTCTGAGTATCTGGAGCCTGTTATTGGATTAATAACAACTAAGAATAAAAGTAATGGTAGCAATTGCTAAAAAAATACTGCTGTCAAGTATTACCTTGGTAGATGAAGAGAAAAATGATATATAAAAATATTTTTAATCATCACTAAATTTATATATGTATGCATTATTGATTGATTTTGCTAGACTAAGAAATCAAGCAATTTGACTGATTCTCAAACGTGCATAAATGAGTACCTCTATAAGAATCAATAAAACAGTTCAAATCCCTCATATAATCTTTATTTTCCATGGGGCGTGGTTGGTACACACTGATACACACAAGGATTTCTGATCTGAAAAAAACCTTTTTGTATTAGGACTTCAGCAACATAAAAGAGAAATTTCAGTATAAACGTTTCCAAAATATTGCATCTATAAATTTTTTTCCATAAATAGCATTCTTTGGAGTTTATCTCATATTGTATATTCAAATGAGCAATTAAGTGTGCTGACTTAACAAATAATATTTTTATTATGTCTCGGGTAGCTTTTTAATATTTCTTGATATATAACAAATTTTAATATTCAAATTTAAACAAGAAATGCTATTTTGCTTGTTTGCTGTTTGTAAGAGGAAAGAGAGAGAGAGACTGAGCAAGAGAGAACACACCCAGAGTATGCTGGAACAAGACTAATGTCATGAAAGGCCTTAGAAGCATCAGCATAGGAGATAAGAGAGCAGCAGAGAAGACTGTTGTCTCACAGAGCAGACTTGATTAGGTTGGACCTAAGGAGGTATAGTCAGTAGCCAAATTAAGATAAGAGGGAAAACAAAAGAGCAGAAAACAAAGGAAAAACAAAGACAGCAGTAAGGCATTTGTGTTGGGAATACACCGTGCTTGTAAATCCTGCTCCTGCTGAGAGGAGTTCCTCTCTTGGGATACTTATTTTTGTTAATATCAGAATTTACAAACAGACTCCAAAGGAAACTGAAGGACAATATTATTAGAGTTTTAAGTAAAAACTCCAGGGCAGGCAAGCTGTGAATTTCAGCAGGTGACTGGAGGAGGAAGTTGCAAAAGGGAAAGAGAAAAAGCCAAAGCAGCTGAGACAAGCCAGCATGGAGGTCAACAACATGGTTGACAAGCAGCCATGCGGGCGGGGGTCTTGGAGGTGGTGTGAAGCCCAAAGGGTTAGAGAAAGCGTGCTTAGAAAAGTGAAAGAAAGAGAAAAGGAAAACTTATAACTTGAGGAGTAACTGAAAACAGGGCACTGATTTCGGAGCTGTAAGGTTGCAGTTCTGTAAGCAACTGCAAGATGGGTAGGAATTCTGCCACCAAAAAGTACATCATTTCGTTAAAAGACAGATTATTCCTGTCTTTAGCATGCTTTAAAGTGAATCTGCTTTCCTTAGAAATGGTACTTTAGTCAGATGATTTGCCCATCCAACTGGTTTAACTCTTTCAAATTTTGGATAGCTTGGGATGCTAAGTATCCACCCGTGTCAGAGAAATTGCTTTTCCTAAGAGCCTCAGAATTCTGATCAAGGTTACTGTAGCACTATTTGGCAAGACTGTCTTTGAAAATGTTTTGAAAGAAGTAGAGGGCTGGTTCATGTAGCTAACTCTAAGTCTGAAGTTATTTACTAGAAAACTGAGCTAATTAAATAAATCATTTGAATTTTAAACTGTGTTATTAATGTGTTATGGTGAGTCTTCTACCTTAAATAATATATGGAACCTCTTAAAAAGGAAATTGTGACCACAACAGACTTATAACTCTGATATACTATGGAAATTATACCTAGTATTCTTTTTAAAAAATTCACATTTTCATGAATATACAGAGAATTGAGCTTACTCTCCAAAAACAGTGAAGCATTTACAGAAATCTTGAAGCATTTTTCTTTCACATATGCAGTTTTAACATGGCTAACGTTCTTCTAAATACTGAGCTAATTCTTCATCGATTCTCATGTTTGCCTGCTCTTACAGAGTTCAGTATCACCAGGAAAAGACCATGAGACACCAGATCAGATGTAGATTCAAAGCATTATTCAAGCTAGCTTGGACTACAGCCCTTAGCTCAGGAGAAGGAACTGCAGTTCCAGAGGAGTGGTGAATCAACTCTTTAAAGCAATAAAAAGAAAACAAAAAAAAAAAGCAAGGAAGGGATTTTCAAGTTGGGAAGCAAGTTATGGTTAATCATTTTAATCATTGTGACAGTTACACAAATCCACAAATCAACCTATGACAATTACACAGTATCAGGGTAAAGGACAGAGGGGTTTCAGTGGTTGAAATCAGGTAAACAGGACATTCCTTAAGTTAGCCCTGAGAAGCAGTTACAATAGATAGTTACAGTGCTCTAGTGATAACACTGTTATCTGTGGTCCGCTAGTTCCTTTGAACAGGCCCTTTGGGTAGAATAATTATGGTGCCTACGTATAGGATCTACATCTGCAGAGTCCCAATCCCGTACTTCCTTTTGGGCAAATGGATATAAACATTGTTAAAGAATATCTCTAAGGGTCCCCCCAAATTTTTCTTCACTTCATGGTTCTACAATGGTTTTTGCATGAGTCATTTACTGGACCTGAGGGTAAGGTTGTTTCTAAGATGGAGTTCATGTGATCAGGACACTGATGAGAATATACAGCAGGGGAATATGGTGAGATTTGCACATGACTATTTTTTTCTTAGAGTCAGGCACTATTATTCAACATATAAGTGTTAACAAAATAATCTTGCCTTTCTAAAAAGTTTAAAATAGTTAAATTTAACATTAAGTAGTTACTGGAGATTTTATGTAATTTTTATAAATAAAAATATGAAATTTAAGACTGATTTAGTCAAGCTTGGTGATGTGCATCTATAATTCTGAATCCTTAAGAGGCTGAAACAGAAGAAAACTTCATCCCAAGAGCTCAAAGTCAGCATAGGCATCATAACAGCAATAAAGCTCATAAAATAAGATGAAATATAAAATAAATAACAAAATAATAATTCTTAGTCCTAAAAATTTCAAATAACTCAGCAAACTGTCACTTTATTATTTTTATAATAGATTTTCTGGACGTTTGACCTTTCTGTCTTCATTTCCTGAATATTCAGATTAGAAAATGTATGACCATACCTTCTCATCTGCTGTCTGGGAGCAAATCCAGGGTTTTGTGCATGCCAAACAAGCACTCCACTAGGTAACCTGTGTTTCCCACCTTAAAACAGAAATATTAGCATATTGGAATGTGTACTTTAATAAGTACCAACAGTTTGTTTTATGTGTTTTTATTTAAAGTAGAAAAAAACTTGTAAGAGTACAGAAGCAAAATAAATATATAATTTTACACCATGTTGATAATATAATTCCAATTTTCTTCTTTAAAAAAAATAAAAGTATTTTTATTAGGTCATCTTTGTGCTTTTGGACTAGCCCTGGAATACACTGCTTATGGATACCCATTTACTCTGTTTAGCTACTCAGAACCACTCTCTCTTGGTCTCCATCTTCTGCATCAGGAAATAGGCCTGCTGAGGGAGTCAGATACCTGCCTATTCCATTACCATCTTTGGAATTCAAAGCTAGACCACCGGTTGCTGGAGTACTCTTGCCTAGGACTGGAAAGTTCTGCTCCAGCTTCTGACTAGCCTGATGAGCTCTCTAGATCCAGTTCACCCTGCCACACTTTCTACAGTAATAGTCCAAGGTCTGATTGCTCACCTTGCACACCAGACCAGCCTAGAATCATCCTGTCCCTCTAATAAAAATGTCAAAAGTGAGAAACTGAAACACAGACTAGCTAACTATTCATATCTGATCAGCAAAAGTCAACTAAAATAGAACCAAACTTCAACTCAACAAAAGTAGGCTTATATACGAAATACAACTAACAAAGGAAGTCAATGGCTGGAGTGATGACTCAGTAGTTAAGAGCATTGGCTGCTCTTGCAGAGGACCCAAGTTCAATTCCCAGCACCCACATGGCAGCTAACAACCATCAGTAACTGCAGCTTCAGGGGAATCAGACAACCTCTTCTGACCTCTGCAGGCATTGCATGACACAGGTGCAATTACACACATGCAGGTACAAAATGCAGGCAATATACTCATACACATAAAACAATAAATAAAATATTTTTAAAAAGACACAAAAGAATCCATATACCCAGGTTACAAACCTAAAATATAATTAATATGAAAAGTCAAGATAATATATTCCCACCAAATCACACAAGCCCTATAGAAATGTTCTACAATAAGTTCCCAGAGGAACTCTAAGAAACAGAACTTAAAAAACAAAATCATGAACATGATAAAAGGACTTTAAATAACACAAATCAGTGCAAAGAGACAAGGAATAAATTCACCAATGAAGCTCAAGAAAATACAAAAGTAAGGCTGAATGAAATGACAAAGAAAATTCAGGATGTGAGAAGTGAATTCATGAAAGACTTAGGAATCACTGAGCAAAATTTAAGCTGAAATAGAGATGGAATTGAAAAACGTAGTGAGCTGATTTGAAATGACAGGAGAGAAAGTCTCACCATTAGAATAAATAAAGTGGAAAACAAGGTTATAAAGCCTGAATATAAAGTTGGAGAATAAGACCAATCAATCAAAGAACATGGAAGAGAAACAGCAGCAGCAGCAACAACATCACAAAACATAGGAATAGAATATTCAGGAGCAGTAAGGCATGATGAAAAGGTCAAATCTCTGAATTCAGCATAGAGGAAGGAGAAGAATCTCAGGTCAATGGCATCGACCAGATTTTAACAGAATTAGAGAAGAAAACTTCTCTAAATTAGACAAAGTATGCCCCACACAAATACAAGAAGCTCCTAGAACATCAAATAGACAGGACCAAAATACAGTCATGATCAAAACACTAAGCATAGAGAACAAAGAGTTTCTGAAAGTTGCAGGAGACGAGCAACATATGAAGGCAAACCATCAGATTAGGAGCACTTAATACCTGCAAAAGCCAGGTGGGCCTGCAACAGTGTATTCAGAGTTCTAAATGACCATAGATCCCAACCCAGAATACTTTACCCAGGAAAACATGCCTATCACACTCAAAAGAAAAAAAATTAATCTTCCATGACAGGCAATCAATGGATGCTGAAGGAAGGAAAATCAGTTTTCTCCAAGAAAGAGCTCCATGAGAGATTATCCAACTCCAGGTGAGCAGCCTTGTACATGTACACAGGAGTGCCACTGAGTGGACTCAGTGTATTTTATATGTGCATATGTATACACATATATGCATGTATATGTAAAAGCAATAACGAAAAAAGGGGACAGGAAATTGAGAGGTAGTGTGGAGAAAGCAGGACAAGACGGAGACTGAAAAGAATGGAAACGGTGAATGCTCTCTGCCCAATATGTTGCTCACAAAAATATGTTTTGAAATATTTTACTGTAATGAACTAAAATATAAAATTATAACCCAGAATTTCTCTTAGATTTTAAAAATATTGTATTTATTATTTTATTTTATGTGTAAGAGTGTATTGCCTTCACATATGGGAGTGCACCTGTGATCGGCAGTGCCCTCAGATGTCAATAGAAGGCACTGGATTCTCCTGGAACTGGAGTTATAGAGTTATAGAATTAGCTCCATGTGAGTGCTTGGAATCAAACCCACGTCCTCTGTAAGAACAGCCAGGGCTCTTAACATCAGAATCATCTCTACACACACTCTTAGATATTTTAATGTGGTCATGATACTTTGGGTCTTGAATCACAATATATCTTATTAAATTTTTTCTGTATCTCTCTTCAATATACATTTTGTATTGAATTTTTGTGTATTTCATACAATATATCTTAATTATGTTTAGACCCTCTCCCCATCTTTACTCCTCATCCCACAGCCAACCCACTGGATTTCTTGCATTTTGTCATATACTTTAAGACTTATCAAGTTAATTTGTCTCCCCAGGTGTTCCTTGATATGAATTTATTTACTGGAGCTTGGTCAGCCTATGTAGCATCACTCCCTTAAATATAAATATTTTAAAACAATATCATTTTGAAGAAAATGTTCAGTGTCATGGAGGATGGACAAGAAATAATATTGTATATCCAACAATTTTCTGTCATTTTGATGTTGTGTGTGTTTGTAGTTGGTAAGGTCAGGAATGGAAATCTGAGTTACATTGCTCATCACATATTTTTTCCTTCAATATTTGGTGCACGATTCCAATGAGGACTTAAATAGTAATGCAGAAAAATAGGCATTGAGAATTTCTTAAAACATTATAATAATGGAACAGAAACCTGAATTTAAATGAATGCTAACATAAAGGATGTTTGCATCAAGCATAAAGCAGCCTCTTTGTATACCCAGTGTGCACATCTTTATACAGAGCAAAGGAGGAGCAAAACAAATTCAATAGAAAAAGTCCTGTGTTCTGGAATTGAAACTAATAGCTGAATTTCCTCACATGTGACAAATTTGGCTAATGCTTGCTGTGTGAATTAAGAATTCTAAAGTCTAAGTACAATCAAGACACAGAAAACTCACAGCAGGCATAAAAGAAGAAGAAGAAAGACAACTGTTTTAAGTGATTGTCTATTGAGAGCAAAATTTCAAAGTAATATATTTATATGCAAATATTTCTAGAACAGGATTCTACAGAAGGTAATTTTTTTAGGAATATTATCTCAACTGTCTTCAGCATTGAGAGTTATGAGAACAATATATTGTCATGTAAATATAATTTTTAAAAGAAGTCAAAATAAAAAGATTTGTGTACTTGTTTTGCTAGTATATCCTTACTGTATGCCAGTATTTGCATTCGTAATTTTCCTTGCCCTTTTAAATAAACTGACTTTTTTCCCTCTGGGATGTACTGCAGATGGTGTAGTTTAATGTAGGTAAAGTCATTTGACAAGTATCACCAGAAATGATATATGTGTGTGTGTGTGTATGTATATGTATATATATATATATATATATATATATATATATATATATATTCAGAATGTTCACTTTCATCCAACCAATTCCTGTGATGTCAAGTGACATTAAAAGTCATGAGATCCACATATCAGTATTCACGGAATTCTAGCCTAAGCTGAATGTTTTACTACCACTACTGCACACCAGCAGCTTTACAGAAGGAAAAGACCACACTAAAGTACCCAGGGCAGGAAGACAGCACACTTGCAAAGAACAGCTGTTTATTTGTTCTTAAACAGGCATTCAAACTTCAAATTCTGCTTTGTTAAATGGGGGGGGGGGAGTTTGGCAAGCAAATTAGCTGCAGATACAACGGAGCAAAATTATTTTTCAATTTAGTCTGTCAGAGATCAACATATTGCTGGAAACAAAAGGGCTCATGACCAAAGTGCCTTTCTGAACTGTCTGGAGCCTGACTGAAGCTCTCAGTCGGTCACTAGGTCACACTGAACAGTACTGACAGAACAGGAGTGGGTCGTGTCAACACAGCCAGCCCTGTGCTTCTGCTGCTTTGTCTTTCACATTCTGTTAGCACTTAATTTTGCACATTGCTGTTGATTATCATAAAGATGAAACTTTTGTAAATGTGCATCATTTGTTACTGTAGAATTATAAGTATTTGTACATTAATCTCTGTCTACTGCATATTTTCATATTTAAAATAGCCTCCCATCACTGCTATAGAAATTATCAGGATTTCTCTTTATTAGGGCTTAGTTTCATTTACATCAACTGCAATGAAAATTCTTATTACAGAGAAAAATGAACATCTTTTCGGATGAGGTATCAAAATTGTTCAAAATTTCAATTATTTTAGACTTCATTGGATTCCTTTCTCCAAATGACATTTATCAGTTTATCTTAAATATATTGATGCTATATTTAAACTACATTTTGAGAAAAATTAATATAACACTGAACATATGAGACTGGTTCTGAGGTTTAATGTAACTGATATTGACTGGCATTTGTCAGATACTATTTCTCAAAACGATATGGCATTAAAGTTATAGGAAATTCTAAATAATCTTAAATAATTCTTTACCCCTTCTGTCTCTTTATTTTCTCTCTCTCCCTCCTTTCCACTTTCCATCATTTTTTCATGAAAGACAAATACTATTAAATTCTGGCATATAGTTTCTAATTGCTTCAAAAATGTATAGCATATTCCCTATTTTTATACTTATAATTTATATCTCATTAGCAAAATATTTTATTAAACTTGTTAACAGAAAGCTATAATAATATGGATCTTTAATATCCTATCATTTTATATGCAGACTTTCAAATCTATTCTATAATTGCTTCTGATTTTATATACTTATAGTACAGATTGCTATGGCACATTTACTGAGATACGCTGAACAATTTTTCATGGATATGCAATTTTCCTATTAGTGTCCTCAATTTACTTTGTAGATACCAATAAACTCAAAATATTTTAATGACAGCACTAAGTATCATTTCTGTTCCAATTATTGCCATTTTCATTGATCAGTAATTCAAAAGAGAAATAATTTGACTGTTGGTTCCTTAATATGACTCAAGAGAATGACATCATATTTTGGGTGTAGAAATTATATTATTCACAACCACATGCCTAGAAAACAAAAACCAGGATCATTGAAAACTAATCATTCTTAATAATTAACAGATGGTACAAGTAAAAGAATTTTATCTCATCCAAATCATTGGGCATACTTTAGAAAAATACTCTTTTGAAGCAGTGTGAAGTATATTTGAAAAATGTTCGCTCTATACTAAAGTAGAAACTTTGCTTGAAAAGAAAATGTGTGTGGGAATGTTGAATTATGTATTTAAAAAAAAAACTACAATTTTTTTACACGAATAGTGATTGACAATAGTTCTTCTGATTTTAGTATTGCACATACTTTTTTGTCCGTAACGATATAAATGGTCTTGAATTATAAAGGGAAAAATGAAGCAATTTGACAATTATAAAACTTGAGCTTTAACATAAAGTTTGGAATATTTTCATCCATTACCATAAAACCGACAGCTGTACAGTTTGTAGAAATTTTTGATGAATTTAGAGATAATACCAAATAATTATTTTATTTCTTTAAAAGTATAATATCATTAAGAAGGAGATCTTGATTTCAGTGAATGGATATTTTCAAAATTAGCCAGTGCTACAAATTCATATTGAAACAATGAATCATTCCATGTGCAAGGGAGGAAATAACATTTAAGAAGTTGACCATGACCAGCTGAGGACCTTTTTGTTAATCACCATCTGCCTCAAGAGGAAGCTTCTCTGGTGAGAGTTGAGTAATGCACAAATTTATGAGTATAGCAGTAAGTCATTGGGAGTCAATCTAATACTGTCTCTTATTGCTAGTAAATGCTAAAATACTTTTTACATTCAGCATTTAGCAGGATAATAGCATTAGGATCTCCCCTATAGCCTGTGACCTGTCTAGCCATAGTTTCTTGGCCCTGATAACAGTGCCATGAATGGCCCTCCCCCTTGTAATTATACTGGCAGTGTGGTTTTTGTTTAGTAGTCTGTGCTGTCTGGTAGTGGCATTGTTCTTCCATTACAGCGTAATTCCATTTAAACTCTTTATACCTTGTGTGTGTATATATTTTGAGTCCTCCATAGTTCATTTCCATATGACTTTTTCAAAAGGACTTTAGTGTTACTTGTTCCTCCCCAGAATCCTTCCTGTGTGCTGACCTCCCATTCCCCACCTCCATTTAACTCTTCCTGTTCATTACTGCCCTTTCCCCTTACTGCATTTTACTCTTCTTTCCCATGAATCTCCCATCCTTGGCCCCTTACCACTTCCCTGACTTCTATGGATTTTCCAACTGAAACAAACATACTTAAATATTCAAAGCTAACCTCCACGTGTGAGAGACACTATTTGATGTTTGTCTTTCTGGATCTGGGTTACCTGACAACATGATGGCTTCCAGTTTCATCCATTTATTGTGAATTTCATAATTTCATTTTTTAGACAGCTGAATATATACCATTGTGTAAATTTGCAGACTTTCTTAATTTGTACATCTTAACTCTGAAGTGAGTGTAATGCTGTGTGAAAGAGCAAGCAGGCCTTGCCATCAAGATCACTGCCAGTGATGGACTGTGATCTATAAACTGAAAAAAACAAAATCCTTTTCCTCACCTATTTCTTTTAGTCATGGTGTTTGTTTCATGGATAGACTGAAAACAAACAGCAACGAATTGGTAATATAAATCCAGATAACACAATAAAAATTTTTGAAAAGGCTATGAAATATTAATTGCTCCTATTACATGTTTTTCTGTTTTTATCATATATTTTAATTGGAAAAATATCTTTCATAAAATTAAAAACAGCATTTTTGTAAAAACATTATGTGTTTCTTTAAAAGTTGATAAGATATTGAAGAAATCTACAAATGTCAAAAAATTATTCTGTTTTTTTGTCATCTTATATTACCTATATTAAGTGAATAATATACCTATATTAAGTGAAGAATTATTTTATCTTTCAAGTTTAATGTAATCAATAATATGATCTGTCATTACCAAGATAAAATGCCTTCATTTCTTAATAATATTGGAAAATTCAAGAGTCCCCAGGACTAAAAGTTCAGTGAATTTCAACCTTAGAGAGTACACACTGAGAAGTAAATTCAAAATCCCAGGTGATGTGCTAATCTTCCAATTGATTAGAAAACCAAATGTCTTTATTTCAAAGCATTTTACAGGACATATTATATAAAAAAAAAACAGTAATTCAATATATCTGTAAATATCACAAGCAAATAAGTCCCTCTGACTAATAAATACTTCAGAGCTTCATTTTCATTATTTCTTCTATGAAAATATTCATAAATATTATAACCTTTAATTTACTATTTTTAAATTAGCAAGTGAGAAGTTTCATGGGAAATATGTTGCAAAGAAACACTGATGATCTTCACAAATTATTGTAAAAACATGACCTTACTACTAGACTTCGCCGTGTCTCTGCATCTGTGCCTCTCCTACCGTGTCACATTGTCCAAATGTGACATTGTCTGTTCCTATATTGGCTCAGTATCTCTAACTTGAATTCAGAGTCCCTGCAATTTTCAATGACCTGGTAGCAAGGACACTTTCTGAATATCGTAATTAAAATAAGAGTACAGAAACAAAGATGTCCAGTCAAGATTCTTAAGGCGAAAAGCTCCTGTTCTAATGAAAAGTATTTCTCAACAGACATCTCATAATGGTTTCAGACATTTATAATGGTTTGTAATGATCCTTCTGGTTGAAACTTCACCTACATGTCTAGGCATACGGTGGAAAATATTTTTTTTTTCTAAAACTAAATAAGAGTGTTTGATGTTGGTATATACTTTTCTCACCTTGAATCAATGTCTGCCTTTATTGTTTCAATAATGCTTATGCTGTGCTGTTTTGATTTAAAATTTCATGAAAACTCGTTTTTTCTGACTTTTGACTTCCAAGAGATAGAACTTCATTATAGTAGTGATATTCTAGAAAAATAAAATAGAAATATTTACTAGGCGTTTTATTATATTTTAACTCTTGTTATTGTTGACATGAATTTACTCTACTTCTGAAGAAATATAGACTTCATTGCTAATATTTAGTGGAATGAAAAGACAAAGTATACAATGTAAAAAATATTACAAGATACTTTTACTATAGTGTCTTGCTCCAAATTGCAGAACTCATTAAGATTCATTTAAAATTCAGCTTAAGATTTGACTATAAAGTGACTTGATAAGGTTTACATGTGGACAATAATCAGAAATGAAGATGTTCTTTGTCAGTGGTCATCAGTGAAATGAAACCTCAAATTGCAATAAGTTAGTACTATATAATTACTAAAATGATTAAAAAATCAGTAAGCTAAAATTATCAATAACTGCAAATGATGCACTCCTGGTGTGACTGTAAATGGTGCAAACACTGAAGTATTTCCTTGTTTTTTTAAAGACTAAATACTCAACCATCATGTTTGCTATTATTGCCCTAGGAATTTGTCAGAATAAAAACAATTAAGAGTAAAATATGGTGCTGCATGTCTATAATCCCAGCATTTGGAAGGCTGAAGCAGGAGGATCACAGGGGTTCAAGGTCATCTTCAGATACATAGCAAATCTGAGGATAACCTGGAATATATGAGACTTGGTCTCCAAATACAGAACATCTTTCACAGAAAAGTTCATATACAATTGTTGAAAAAATTAGAAGTGCTTTTCAGCACAACACTACCTAGTAAGAAATAATTAAATAATCACTGCTAGATTAAGACTACTGTAGAGCTTTATAACTAGTCAAATGCAGAGACTAAGTCTGTGAGATGCTCAGTCCTAAATGACAAATCACAATGCAACCTCTAAACCTAAGGCTCAGGGAACATAGCAGAACAGAGTGCAAAGAGAGTATTTTGTATTTCTCAACTCCCACTAGAGAGGCTCACTCTTGCAACTGATGGTTATTAACAAACTAAGCTACAATTGCCTCAAGTGTAGAAAATAAAAACCTGTAGAGTGTGTGTCACTCGATAGGATAGGACTCCTGGGTTAAATCTCTGCCACCCTGGCTTCATGGACCATTGTGGAAGAGGAGCAGAAAGATAGTAAGAGCTGGACTTGTGGATGACCACAAGGAAACTGTTTTTCCATGCAGCTTAAAACCTGCTCATGTGAACTTACAGCAATGGTGACAGTATGTACAAGACCCATGCAAGCTCATACTAGACAAAAACCCAGCATAACAGTGGTGAAATGGGCAAAATGCTCCAATCTTAGAAGAGGAACTTTAGGCAAAAGATGTCTCTTGGATCAAGGAGAGCTGGTGTTCTTTAAGGGCATGATACCAGATAGATTGACCAGGCTCCAGTGGATGGACTCCCAGAGAGATTTTGGGGAACACAAACTTGGCTTGATAGGCTTTAACATGTATGACAGAATGCACGAAGACAGACAGTGGTAGATAGTGTGGGGGGGTAGATTTAGGAGAAGGAATCTAAATGTGACTAAGATGTATAAAATACACAAAAATAAATAAAAATGCAAAAAATGATCCATTTATTAAAACTTTCAGAATGTGAAAATTAATCTACTTCTTCAATAATAAGAGTTATACATAAATAAGCTTTTTTCATATAAATATCCTATGTGGTGGTCAGAGCTGTAGTCTTCATTTGTTGAACAGAAACTCTGGTGTGCTTTCACAAGGTGATTATTAATAGGGATACTTGATGAACACCCTTTCTTTCTAGAGACCAGGGGTCATATATTTGTATATCTTGAAGATGGCATTAATCATGGCCTCTTGAAGTGTCCAGGATGATAGTGAAACCACTGGCTGATGTGTATTAGTTATTAATATCTGCTATCATCAGCAGCTTCTTGGGCACAGGACCAGAGACAATGCAAGTTCCTCTGGAAGATGGGATGAGGTGCACCAGAACCAGGACAAAGTAGCCTGGCACTTGTATGGGATGATGTGGGACTTAACAATCTTACTTCCTCAGTGGCCTCTCAGAACAGGGACAATGGAAAGCTTGGTCAGCATGATGGCTACTCAAATGATAATGACTATTTCCTTGGAACACATACCCAGACCAACATAGCAGTTGTACTTCCCAATGGCATAAAAGCTCTCCCTTGTCTTCTGGCCAGCTGAACTTCTCTTCTTCATTGACATGACCTCATTCTTGATGACTGCTACAAGGGAAAAAACAATAATCTCAAACTCTTTACTGCGCAGTGAGAACAAGAGAATCTGTTCCAAAAATTTGATCTTCATGTCCTTGACCTGGCAGCAAACTTGATGACTGAGATCAACTCATTGTCTTTGGCTTTGTCTCCGGAACTCCAAGGTTTTACTGGTTCCAACTATTGATTTGTAACTAGAGAGCAAAAGCCCCATCTGGGCCCCTGGATCACCTGGTCCTCCTTTTACAGCAGAGTCATACCCCACAAATTCTAGCTTAGGGACAAAAGGAAAGCAAATAATGACTTAGAAAGGGGCATGCAGGTGATGGATGTATTTCAACACTATATGAAAGACTCCATAAGTCTTTCAAAGCTACGTGATTGCATACTTAGAAGAGTTATAGTTTACTCAACTTGAAAGAAACTTCCATATTGATTAAACAAAGTGGTGATTAAGTTGTAATATAATCATTATGTTGCAATGTGTGATTATTTTATAATTGTCATTTCAATACTGTATCATTTTTAGAAGCATTTGCATTTTCATTAAAATTGTGTAAATTTGTTTTGTTCTTTCTCCATCTTACTAGTTAATAATTTTATCCATACATCCTCTCATGTTTCTATTTTACATCTGCCTTGCAGTTTGCTTATGCCAGATATTTGGCAATATTATTTCTATTTTCTTTGATTGCTTTTTATTTTCTGTAATTGGCCTTCTTTCATGTCTATATAATTTAAGTGTTATTATCGAATGTTAACTGAAAAATCAAATATTAGTTGCTGTTTTGTTTCTATGATAGAACACCACAGCCAAAGCAATTCAGAGAAAAAGAGTTTGTTTAAGATTATGGTTTCAAAAAGAGAGTCAATAATGGCAGAGGAAGCACGACTGGAGGTGGCTGGAGCAGGAAGATGCACACATATATATCCAAGTAAGCGAAAAAGCAAAGGAAACATCCTCAAGGGGGAAGGGGCTATAAATCTCTCAAAGACCACTGTGCTCAGTGACATGCTTCCTTCAGCAAAGCCATAGATCCTAAAGCTCTGAAAACAGTGCCATCAGCTGGGGTCAAGTCTTCAAATACATGAGCCTATGGGGTCCTTGGCTCATTTAAACCATCACATTCAAAATCCTGGCCCCTAAGGCTTGTGGAAGCGTCATTATGTAAAATTTGGTCAAAATTTAAAAGTCACCACACTCTGCAAATATGAAGTCAGAACTTTCTTGTAAGTCTGTGCTAAAAAGATTCAACTTGACACATCTGGGATGAAGGAAGCTTTATTAAGGGACTCTCTTCTACCACTTTAACTTGTAGGTATGTCTGTGAGGTACTTTCTAGAACATTGAGTGATATGGGAGGGCCCAGCCCACTGTGGATATTGCTACCTTTGGGCAGGTTGTATAAGAAAGCAAGCTGAGCAGAGGCAAGAGGAGAATACCAGCAAACAGTGTCCCTCTGTGGTCTGTGCTCCAGCTGCTGCCTCAAGGTTCCTGCTCTGAATTCCTATCCTGCCTTTGCTCAAGGGTGAAATGTGATCAGGAGGTGTAAGTCAAATATACTCTTTCCTCTCCAAGTTCATTTTGATCAGTGGTTTGGCAACAGCATTAGAAAGTAACTAGGACAAAATTTGGTACCAGAGATGAGGAATTGCTCTGGCAAATTTGACCGTGTCAGTGTTTAGAATTGTGAAAATTTTGGGATCTTTGAGATAGAAAAGCCATTGACTTCATAGAGTTTAGTGAGATATTCTGTGGAAACTTAGAAGATAATGCTGAGAAAAACGTCTAAAATGGAGTCATGACATAAAGTTTAGAGGGAAACATATTATTGGATATTTGGTATATTATACACTCAGGATCCCTGGAAGTGAACACTTTGCTTTCTGTGGCAATTGATACTGATTAGTTAGAAACGAAAAACAAGCTATAATTGAGTATTTCCTGAGGACATTCACACAGAAGGTGTGATCCAGATGGGAGCAAGGTTGAATCACAAGGTGAAAGCTGAACTTGATAATTTGTAAGTAACACCAAGGTGGTACTGATTTGGATGACATGAAAGGCTCAAAGTTAAAGGGGTCATAGAGAGACTCTGAGACTTGGCACCCCATGCTTAGCCAGGAGAGGCCTTTGGTGAAGGTACAGATGCCAAGAATGAAAGGGTCATAGAGAAAAACTCCAAAATTTGAAACCATGAGAAGCCAATGATGAAGGCAACCCTAGTCATAGTGGAGACCACAGAATATTGGAGATGCCAGGACTGACCTTGGAATGGCCATTCATGACAGAAGTAAGAGTTTAGGGTAGCCAGCCTGAACCTAGGATACAATCTGTGTGTTGCAGACAGCAGAACCAGAGATGTGGGACTGTCAAATCCCTTTAGAGCCCAAAGGATTATGAGCGAATCTCAAATGTCAGACACTGAGCTATTAATACTGTTCAATTTTAGTTTTGCTCTGAGCTGATTGATCTGTTTTGCTGGTTCCATTCCCTGTAAACAACTTTCTTTGGCAGTTGCTTCTGGGTCTGGCACCTCCAACTTCTTTGGGTCTCCATAACAACCCAGGATTCACCTTCCCAATTTTAAAAAATGGACTCTCACCACATTTTGGCAAATAGGGGCTTTTTAAAGCAGGATCTTCCCTACTACATGCTTCCTGGCCACTGCGGCTCTTTCAAACCATTGAGGAAGGATCAGTCAACCTTTGCTACTGTATTTTTCATGCCTCAAAAGTCCTTACACACAGATGACTCTGCCAAGTTCAGGTGCCAGTTTGACATGGGACTTGGTCTGTTTCAGTCTAATTGTCATCAGCTTTGTATGTTGAAGCACTTTGCTTAGTAGGAGGAAAAAAACAAACAGCTTAAGCTTTCTTTCACAGGTTGGAAGCTTAGCAGAGTTGAGAGACTTTTGGCCTGAGGACATTCTTTGTATTGTTCAAATGCATATCGAGAGACTTATCCTTCCTGACTATAATCTCCTTAACAATTACAGCCTCTGTTTCAGGCTGGAACAGCCTCTGCTCCAACATTGTTAAAGTGGCAAATAGCCCCAGAAAATTAACTGGAATAGACTAAACCATCTCTATTTCTGGGGCTAACAGACTAATGCAAATATAAAAACCCACACAGGATAGATGTTTTTAAAAAGGACAATTCTTAGTCCATAGAAGAGAGAGAGAGAGTACCCTCTGCCTAAAATTCTTCAGTCAGTAACTGTTTTATGTTTTCTATAAGTTTTACCTAGCTACTTATAAGGTGCAATGTCTACATGAGTAATATTAATTCCTTACACTATTTTATGTGTGTAATTTGCATTCCATGTTCTTTTAGAAAAATAATGCTTCACAGCACTTTTTTGAGTAAAATAACTGCCATCTTCATGATTTTAGCTGTGCCTGCTTGCAAAAGATCAGCACAGCTGAGTTTGTTAATGGTTGTGTTCCTTCATTAAAGGAGGGATAAGCAGGTCACTGGACCCTCACCTGAGCAAGTAGCCACTTTTCCCAGCCAACCCTAATCACCAATGTTCTCCTTGATTTGTGGAGGAAATCTGGGGAAGACTGTAAGAGAGATATTGACCCATGAGGTTAGAAAACTCAACATCTAGGCTGGACAAAAACTTTACAGTCCAACTACTTTTATGTCACCCATATACTTATCAGTAACACTTCACCCATCTTTATGAGCAAAAATGATTGGGTTCCCAAAGTGAACTTTAATATAATCAAACATTGATTTGACACTAGAACCTTAGAAAGGGGGTGGGCATTGGTTGGTGTCCCCAGGACAAGAGTTCTCCCAATAGATGGAAAATTTATTTCTTTATGTTTTTATGTCTTGTGGTATTAAAAAAAGGTAAAATTATGTTAAAAGTATATGGGAATGGAGATATTTTATTAAAAAGAATTTGTGTAGAATTATGATGATGACTGGATATTTCCAGAATTAAAAAAAGTATGTGAAAGAGATTAAAGGTCTGAATAAGTATGTTATGGTATAGAAAAATGAGACAAAATATGCTTAAATAGTCTTAAAATTTCTAAAATAATAGTTCAGTCAAATACTTAAAAAAACAAAATATATGTCTAGTCAAGGTTTATTAAAAAATGTTTGGGTTTTGCCCAAGCTTTGTCTACATATTACATGGTAGTCAAAATTACCAGACCAGTGAAATTAACATGATTAACAACAATATTTACAGGCCTAATCTAATCTTGTCAGAGGGACCTAAAAGGATAATTTTTTTTTTATCTCTTGCCCTCCAAGGTCAACTAAGTCCCAGGGGTCTGTAGTACATCTCTTAAAATGTCCTGGACCTGTGGTGAGTCACCTGTCCTCTTGTTCAGGGAACACATGGAGACCTCACTAGATGCATCAGTGTCCAGTGTGAAAAAAAGAGGGTCACCACGAAAAACATTTCCTCGATGCTTCTAAGTGAAGCCACAGTCTAGGAGGATTTCTGATTTATCTTCACATAGATAAAACTGATTAGAAAAAAAAAAAAAAAAAGAAGTCCTAGGGAGCCAGAGGCTCCTTCCAAGCCCATGTGGCCCATGGGGCTGAGCACCTCAACTGACCTTAAAAAAATTAATTTATTTAGGCCAACTACATTGACTTAAACACCCAACAGGAAAATATAATGATTATTAAATTAGTATGCTTCTTTAAAAATGCAAGGTATTGTACTTCCCAAACATTAGGTTTAAGTTCCTGTTATTTACGTGATTTCTCACCAGTGATATTTTTCTTAACAAAAAACTGCTGCTGAGATGTAAAACTTCAAATCTAGGCCACAGTGCCTACCTGCAAGTAAGGAAGACAAACCCACTATGGTTCCAACCTAAAAATTCAATAATGCCTAATTTCTTTTTTCTCCCTGTCTAGGAACCATTTGAGAGAGAACTTACACTCATACACAGATTCTAGCCACTCCAACAGATTCACAGTGCCTGAATACAAATCCTGACTCCAGCCTTGGCAGCCAAAAAAAAAGAAAGAAAGAAATGAGAAGATAGCTGCTTTTTGTACCCTGCATCAAAAAACTCTAATGTACTTCGAACTTTGATTTAGCTGTTTCATATTTACCCTGTTCTAACTTTACTGGTACTTCTTCACATCTCCCTGGCACCAGTCAAGGAATTTCCTTTCTTTTTAGAGCTAAGAGATATGCAATTTGGAGGCCTTTTAGATAGACCCACTGAAGGGGTACCCCATTTGCCACATCCTGTACATGGAAGAAGTCAGAGTGGTCAGCAACCCAATTCCCTGTTGGCAATTAGGATGACCTCTTCAAGGATGGTATAATAAAAAGCAAGAGGTAAAAATGGACTAGACAGTTTGAAGTAAAAAGATCCCCCCACCTCCAGACCCCCACAAAAAGTAACCCGTTTCTTTCTTGGATAAAAGCCACAGTTTCTTGCACCTTTTAGCAGCCTACTTTGTACCAAAGGCCAAAAATGCAATAGTTTTAGGAGTTCTTATCTAATCCCTAAAAATTTTAGGGTTACCTCTTCAGCAGAAGTAATATTAAAATGGCACAAAGCCCCAGAAAATAAACTTGGATAGACTAAACAATCTCCAGGGCATCTGTTGAGAAAATCCCACTTTCCAGTTTCACTAATCAATCATTTGCTCATAGTCTGCCCCTAGGGAGGCAGGTTCACCTTAAGTGATGCTAAATAGATGGGTTGAAGTAGTGTCTGTAATCCTACCTCCTGGTGCTGTGCTCTCTAATTCTTGGCCCAGTAAATGCAGTCATTGCCCCAGTTAAATAAATTTGGCTGATCTGGAACATCTGAGTCTGAGTAGTCCTTCCCAGAGGCCTGAGTGCCATAACAACATTAATATTAACATTTATATTTTTTACACCCAATTACTCTTTTTCATTTTACAGCTGCATAAAATTCATCAATCATAACTACATCATGGATACAATGTTAGGCTATCTTGAAATTTCCTTTACCAAAGTAATTAGTGTATTAACTTTTAGTTTACCCTCAGGCAAGTTCTTACAACAGGTGCCCAAGACAGCAAAATTCCTTGCCAGGATATCATAGGAATAGACTTTAATCCAGTTGCTGCTTAGTTCCCAGCATACTTCTCCTTCTGAATCATCTTGATCCAGGCCACTCTTAGAACAGTTCGTTAAGCTCTCCATACTGCATCAAACTGCTTTTATAGTCCAAAGTTCCAAAATGTTCCATAATCCTCAAAAATACAACACTCTGGTTCTGCACAGGTAGCAGCCTAATTCTGCTACTAACTTCTCTCACTATCATCTCTGTATTAGTTATTTCCGTTTGTTTTGATAAAATGCTATAACCAGGGCAATTTATTAAATGAAGTGTTTATTTGAAATCAAGATTCCAGATTCCAGAAGGAGCATCCGTAATGGTGGGAAAGGAATGTCCCCAGACAGTCAAAGTGGAGACCTCACAGGCTCATGGAGCAGAGAGAGGTTCTTGAAATGGGCCAAGGCCATGAACTCTCAAAGCATGCTCTTACTGATGCACTTCCTCTAACAAGACTGGGTTTCCCAAATCTCTACAAACATTGCCAGCTGGTGCCAGTTGCTCCAATACTTGAACCTATGAGGGATACTTCTTATTTTAACCACTTGATTCTCCCCCAAAGTAATGATTTTATATGTATTTTCATTTTCCTTCAACTCAAAATATTTTTCAATTTTCTTTGATAATTCTCTGAATAATATTAAGCATACACTATTTTATAGTTCAGTTATGCATTTTTATTAAATCATTGTTTATTTCATAAGGAATATGTCAATTGGTCTTAATCATCTTTATATCCCTTTCCACATTGGCATTTATCCCATAGTCCCCCAACTGGAATCCATACATTCTTTCATCTGTGCTAAGGTCAATTGTGTCAAGTTAATATCCCCAAATGTTCTTCAGTGCAGGTATTTTAACCTAGCATTTTGCTATTTTTTCTCTTTTGTCATTGGCTTGCTATTTCTAATTGTTAAATCTTATTGCTTGATCCCCAAATATCTTGAATGAACCTATGATTAATGTATATTCTGCCATGAGTACCTACTCTGATCTATACATGCTGATAAATTCAAGTATGCTGCTTGTATTTAACTTATATTTTTCAATTCTGTGTGTGGGAATCACTTTTTTGTGACAGTATCTCAGCTGTATTTTTTATTTGTCTGTGTGTATGTGACCGTTTTTCTATTAATTGATATTATAAAAGCATATTGTTTTTTTTTTTTTCTGCCTTTTTGAGACAGTTCCTTCCTGTAGCCCCAGGGACTAGAGAGCTATCTATGTACCAGGCTGGCTTTGATCTACCAGTGACTCAGCTGCCTATGCCTCCTGAATGGTGGGATTAAAGGTATGTGTCTCCATACCTGGCACAAAGCTAAGTTTAATTAACTTTTCTTCTGGGATTCCTGGGTAATTTTAATAGCTATGCAGCAGACAGTGATAAACACAAAAGGTCACAACTAGTCAAAGTGTAGAGAATAAGAGTCTCTAGACTGTTTATTGCTGGGCAGAGTTTTTATATTAAAATTTATCCACCCAGGGTTTAGGGACCATTGAAGAAGACTGGGTATAAAGATTGTAAGAGCCAGGGGAGAAGATATATAATGATAAAGAAACACAGTCTTATATGCTCCTGGACCTTATTCATATGAACTTACAGCAAAGGTATCAGCTGAGTTTGACTCATCAAACTCAGTTAAATAAAAACTCAGTATTGATCCGGTGAAATGGGCAGCAGGCCCTAAACTTAACCAAAGAACTATTGGCAGCTGATTATTTCTGGGTAAGAGAGAGTTGATCCTCTTTAAGGAAGAGACTCTAGAATAGGCTGACTAGACCAGTGGATGAACTTGCAGCAAGGGACATCTCAGTACAGAACCTTGACTTGACAGACTTTACATATATGACAGAATGGAGGTAATTGTTTGGGGGTATGGATGAGAATAAGGGGTATAAAAATAATTAAGATGTTTTATATGACATACACAAAAATCAATAAAAGTATACATTTAAAATATCATTCAATATGTCCTAATACATTAAAACTAAATAAGACAGCAGCTTCAAATAGATCTCTTATTTCACAAATGTAGAACTTATTTTCCATAGCAATACAGTTTTCTTGTATGTACCTAATAGGTCATAGAATTATGATAAATACTGAATATTATACTTGTATGATCATATATATTTATGTATCAATATGTGGTATATGTGTATACACTGTATGTTACAAAGTAGCATATTATCTATTTTATGTTGTCAAAATAGTATGAATAGAGATGACCACATGATCCATGTCCATCTCTGGGCATTACACACAATTGCCACACTTATATACATACAAGCAAAGAACTCATTGACATAAAAATAATAAATTATAATTTAAAATTTAAAATGATATTATGAATAAATTT
The DNA here is from genome assembly GCA_035773235.1 of Eospalax fontanierii. NCBI lineage: Eukaryota > Metazoa > Chordata > Mammalia > Rodentia > Spalacidae > Eospalax > Eospalax fontanierii. The sequence goes on from CM069527.1 coordinate 38,272,908, forward strand.
ACATGAATGGCTACACTTGTAAATAATTGACCAACTTTCTTAAATACATTTACTATATTCCAAAAAGTGAGAATTTGTTTGTTTATAGCACATGGTGCTTTAACCTCTCAATTTTTGAATCCTGTTAACAAAGCAATGATTCTATTGATTTTTCATAATTAGCATTTTAAAAACTACACTGAGTGAATAAACTGTAAGACCAGGGAGCTTATGAAGCATGAGTAAAATAGCAACTTAAGCAAATAATAAAATTATAAATCATAGATTGGAATGTTTGACTCAAGCAGTGTCAAACAATGTGCAGGCTCTTGAACGTAGGTAATTTAGCTCTAAACACCAACCTATAAATTATAAATAAATATCATTGTGCTAAAGAAAAACTATGGAGGAATGCACAGACAGTTGAGAGAGAAAGGAGAAAGCCAGGGATGTGAGGGCAGTAGAGGGTTACCAAGATATGCACAGATGCTTGAAAGAGGCCGGGACAGGCAGCTAGCAGGGGGTGGGGTGGGGGTGTAGATTGAGGACTCACGGGTTGGAAGAAATGGACTCTGCATGTGTAGAAATGAATAAATATTTGATTTTTTAAGAAAACATTTACGGGGTTGGAGTGATAAATCAGCTGTAATGAGCACTGCCTGCTCTTGCAGAAGACGTGAGTTTGATTTCCAGCCCCAACGTGGTGGGTTACAAATGTCCATAAATCTAGTTTCAGGGGATCCAACAACACTCACTCTCTTCTCACCTTCATTGGCATTGTATGACACAGGTGCACTTATACACATGCAGGCAATACAATCATACACATAAAATAAAATTAAAAAATATTATCTATTGGAATATTTCAGTGACAAGGTAAAAAAAAAAAGGAAAATTTAAAACATGTTAAAAGACAGTTATAGCACTTGGTGCTTTAACCTCTCAATTTTTGAATCCTATTTTACAAATCAAGTAACATGACCTTTCCTATTAAAATAATGTATTGTAATTAAAAGGATTTGGGGGACAAGGAAGCTGAGGCAGGGCTATGATGTGCGTGTGTGTGTGTGTGTGCATGCACACATGTGTGTACTCATCAACATTTTCTCATGTACGAAAATGCTGTATAGGGAATATGAAAATAGTAAGTGTTGGTTGGTATGCTATATACTGTCCTCAGCACTCTGTGACAATTAAGAAATTATTAGCATTGATCAGAGTTTGGAAGGCATCTTCAAAATACATTCTCAGAAAGTATCTTTCTTCTTTTAAAAACAATAGATAAAATAGTATTTTATATATTATATTTAAATATACATTTAGTTTCTATATTAAAATCTATAACATTTAATGTTATGCTTATAATTACTCTGAAAAAACTAGTAATGCATTCTTCATGTTGGCTGTTTTTAGTCCTGCTCTGGAGAGGGATATATAATATAGAAGCATTTCTCCTTTCAGGTGATTAGACAGCACACATAGAATAAAAAATATTAAAGTAACATAAGGAGATACTAAAATTACAAATGCTTCAACTATAGATAACCAACACTCTTAATTTCTAATGATAATAAAGGAAAAGCCCAATCAATTCTTAATATTTCCTGTTATTTTGTAACTATTCTTATATTTTAAGATAAGACATACAATGTCAACTATAGCCATTGTATAGCAGAACAAGAAAGACAATTTAACAACAGTTATTGACATAACTAATTCTGTATAGACTCTGAAAATGTATCTGGGAAATAAAGTGAAAAGGTATGCATCTCTTCATGCAAAAAAATTATAAATCAATTAAAATATTTAAACTTACATTTGCATTTAGGGAACATTTTTATTATATTTACACATATAAATAACAGTCAAAAGGCATATTCTATATATTCTAGTTAGGATATTTCTACTTACAAGTTAGAAATATATAATTTCTTCACTACACTATTATATGTAGTTCACTATGGCAATAAATACTCTGTACCAATGCTGATTTGCAATCTAGGTGAAAAAACAATAGTATAATAGAAAAAAATCTTTGTTAAAAAAATTACCAACATTTAACAAATTTGAGTGAAGTTAGTGAAAATTAGGATTTTTTTTAAGTCTATAACGTTACTAGTCAAAAGACTGAAACAATAGAGCTTAGAAGTTCAAAGGAGTAATGAAGGTGACTATCACAATAAGAAATTCACTTTGAACACTTAAGTTCAATGATATTCAAGAAGAATTAGAAAGGAAAGGACTTCAAAGGTCTCATAAGCATAGAGAAGTCAGAGAAGGTCACTCTTGAAACAGCTGCTGCAGGGATCAGAGAGATAACTCTTAAGCCTCATAATTACTATTAGAAAATTAAAGGAATTAAATGAAAACTTTCAAAGTGACAGAGGATTCCAGAGAAACAGCAATAAAATCTACTTGGACGCTACTACTCAGAACATATCTTAAAATATGAGTAAAGAAAAAATTCAGTGTTACCTCACTTATCAATACATTATCAAGAAACTTCCTAGAAACCAGTAAATAACAGAAAACAGGAAAGATGATATTTTCCTGGGTCCTAGAGAATTTGAAATCTTAAGATAAAGGAATAAAAGCCTCACTTGGAAATCAGGACCCAGGTAGTATTGAATTCTTAAAAGGTGTCATTAAATACGGATGAAACATCTCAGATTCTTTAGCCAAACAATCCAGTGACTAAGATCAGAAAGAAGAAAATTGATGGAATTTCTTGAAATAGTGATTTGTATATTACTTGTATCAATCAAAATTACAGTTCTTCACTCACTAAACATTTTTCTACTTTTTGAGTAATTTCAAATGAATTCATCCATATGTACAGAAACTAGTCACGTTTCATGAAATGCCTAGGTCTGGGAGGATGGCTCAGTGGGTAAATTGCTGGCTGCACAAACCTGGGGACCTGAGTCTGAGTTGACATCATTCATCTAAAAGGTGAGCATATTGTCACAACACATATAAGCCTAACACTGGAGTGATGGAGATAAGTAGAGGCCTGTGTCTTGCTGTCCAATCAGTCTAGCTGAATATATGAGCACTAGATTTGGAGAAGAGGAAAAATATGTAATCTGTTCATTTAGTATTATTTGCCAAATGATTTTTATGTCCACTTTGTCTTAACTGATTTTCTATTTCTCTTTCTGTCTTAGGACATAGTCACCATCATATACTATTTTACTTAATAATGCCTACCCATAATTGATAAAAGTAGAACTAACACTGGAGAAGTAAAGAAACTAGAAATACCATAGTCATCTGATGGGGCCCCTTTTGCAGCTGTGCTGCTTATTAAATTCCATTGTAAGAATATTTAACTAACTGCCAATATACCTGCCTTTCTAGTCAAATTTTAAATACACAATCCCAAGAAGTATTATCTTATATTTATCTTATTATCTTATATTTTGTGAAGTATACGTAATTAGGTTGTAAATTGCAGGAGACTATAGCTTGTACTGACCAAAGAAATATTTGCTTAAAGATGAGTGCATAACTCTATAAAGCATTCGAACTAAACTGGGTGGGTGACCATAACGTCAGAGCATTAGGTCTTCTGCGACCTTTAGAGATAAGTGCTCCAAGTCTCCTAGAAAAGTGTTTCATTTCTCTGCTTCCTGATTTTAACAGTCTCAAAAAATAAGATAGAAAATGATAATGTTGACCTCTGCACTCGATATGCAAGTGCACATATGTGTGTATGAACATAAAGATTGAAATCTACCCCCCACACATATGCACACATACATCATATGCACTAAGTAAATAATAAGTAAGTAAAAGAAAAACTTCCACAGTAGAAAAATCATACTGATATTAATTAACTATAGGAAAAATATGTTAGGGAGGAAAAATAGACATTCGTGGAATAGAATTTCAAATATTTTTAATAAATATTTTGTAGTCATGAAAGTAAAACATAGATCTTCACGCTTTAAGTGTGGAACGCATACTGTGATTTTCTTCCAAAGAGTTAAATATGAAGTAGCCTGAAAGATACCTGACAAACTACCTCATGAGGACACTCAAGGTCAACAACATCAACAATTGTGTTGAAAGCAAGTACACTTCACAGAATGTGATAAAGTGACAACGAAAGGTTAGTGTCAAACCTTCATTCTATAAAACCAGAGTATAGTCATGAGAATTAGACACATTTTGAGGGACTTTGTGTAAGAGTGCTGACTAAAACTTGATACCAACCTGATATAACAAAAGGAAGGTGAGAAGTCAAGAGCAGCCTCAGGAGACAAAGCTGAAAAGTGTAATGCATTATCGTGGATGCAATCCTGAGTCCGGAGGATATGAGAGAAAATAAGGACATTGGAATAATGATTGAAATTCAGCTAGCTATAAAATTTTATTTAAAGCATTTTTACATTTATAATATAATCTTAGGCATAAAATATCTTAAGTATCTATTAGTAGCCTTATGTGAATCAACCATTAAATTTTGTCTGTCCTAACATCTGCATGACTACTATATAATATTATTGGTCTATCCCATTGAACATAACAGAACTCTAGGCTTCATCTTGTCTAAGAATTTGATAAAGGTAGCATGAGTCTTGTAGAAAGACGTTTCTTCATTTTGCTGAGGTTGCCCACCTGCGGACTCTGATTAAGTGCTTTGACTTATTCTTGTTTTGTGACTATAAAACTTCAAATGTCCTCTTCCAAACATGAGACTCTCATTCAGGAAAACTTGAATCTGTTTTTTTTTTTTTAAGAAAATGACCATGTATATTTGACTAAGGATATACAATTATCTTGTTTCATAAAAAAACATAGTAGTTATTTTACATTAATAATTAATTAATTAAGGAGATCATGTGTTTTTCAAAGAAGCAATACTTTTTGTACAGTGGGTATTCACTGATTACTATTTCCAATATATCTCTAATTGATTTTCTAGTTAAAGCATCTGATTAAAAATCTATATTAAATAGGAAAGTGTACCTTGAGTTACTGAACAAATGAAGTCATACTCAGAGGAACGATATTCTTCCACGCTTTTTCAAATCCTATCAACATTCTTAAAAAAGTAAATACATGTTTAGATGAAATATTGGAAGTTGAGTCATGACGATTGGCATCTATTATTCTCACATAGCAATAATGAATAATGAAAATTACAATTATGGTGTCATGCATAAAACTTTTGTATTATAAGCTTCAAATATGAATTTATAAAACAATTTATTAAATTAATATGAGAAATATTTCTACATTATCAGGTTTAAAAAACACCTTCAGGTTTGGATGTTTATTTATAATGTTAAAGCATCACATTTTGAAAAGTTCTATGGCATGTATTATGTGACTTTTCCTGAAGAAACATGAAAAATGTCTGTTCAAGCAGATAGGGCACTGACAAAAGATCAAAGCAACAATTCCTCTTAAACCTAACTTAGGAAACAATGAGTCTATTGGTATTACTTACAGAAATATGGATGAGAGGTTACATACGCATGATTCATAGACTCTTTCATCATCAAAAGAGCCAAACCCATAATGGTTAGCACTCAAGGAAATTGCTTCTCTAGAGTCCCATAAACAATTTGTAGGCAGCTCTTGCCTAAAATTTCGCTTCCCCGTGCCAATTGTATAGTTTTATAATCTGGGGAGAAAAGTTGTGTGAATCCTGAACTCTTGAACTTTAGCATTAATTTTCCTTCTTCTAGGAGGGAAAGTATCAATCAGTGCAAAGGAAACACTAGATGCCAGTATGAGTCATTTTGAACAGCGAACAATGTTACATGATATATACATCAGATTTAGTTTATATTCATTATCATGTAAATAAAATTACAATGACAATGCAAGGTTTTTTTAAACTTAGTTTTTATAAATTTGAATGTGTACATCAAAAAACTTACAAAGAATAAGTGCAGAGAGAGGAGTCTTCTTGGTGTGCGCAACGACTTGATGGAGGTCTTGATCTCTTATTTCTAAACAAGACTGCATTTAACACATAACCCAATCCAGACTTTCTTTCAGTGTCCACTTTTCAGAATTTCTTAAATTGCTGCTCAGAAGTTTATTACCAAGTGTTGGGCATAATGTAAGGTGGGCCTAGCCAGACCACCTGCTAGGAGGAATAGAGGAATGGTTCCTGTGGGTGTGGCATTCTGCTCTGGCTGGTTGTGAGACCAGCATCTGGAAATTACCTTCCTACCTGAGGACAAACTTACTGTTGGCTGTATTTGGGACCCCACCCCATAAGGTCATTGGCTATCCAGACCTATAAGAGCTTGTGCACCTCTTCAATAAACGAGTTTGCAGGGCCACGTGAGTATGCAGTACCACGTGAGTATGCAGGGCCACGTGAGTATGCAGTACCACGTGAGTATGCAGGGCCACGTGAGTATGCAGGGCCATGTGAGTATGCAGTACCACGTGAGTATGCAGGGCCACATGCTTAGCCTGCTTCCCATCCAACTCCCGGAGTCTGCGGCTTGACTCTGCGTCTACTCACCCCTAACCCCTCAGGCTGGCTCCACGAAGTCCACTCAGTCTGGCCCCGAATGGTGAGACATGACAGTAACGGATACGACTATAACCAAGGACACATCCTAGTTGACTTGAACTCTATGAAGAACAATCATCATATAATATTCCTGTAGACCCTAGAAAACAGAAATATGTCTAAAATGGGAGGAATTCTAAAGATGAAATATATCTGTTTTATGTTACATCCATTTACTGCAGGGTTCCTGAGGTCTGTTTATAAATGTGTTTCTTCATCACTGTCCTTACAATCATGTGTTATTTCCAATGACAGTGAATGCATTATGCAGTGATATTATCTTTTTATTATTATTATTATTCAGGATAATAAATAAATAAATGAATATTTATTCATTTACTGATATGAATATGTGTCTCTGAATGCTCCATATATGTAGATATAGTCTGGGGCCAGAAAAGGTCATTGAAATCCCTGGAGGTGGAGTGAGCCCCATGCAGGTATAAGGAACTGATCCTTGGTCCTATGTGAGAGCAAGAAGTTTCTTAACCATTCAGCTATCTCCTCAGTCCCTGACCTTCTGTTTTTAGAATTAATAGTGTATGACCTGTATGATCAATAAATTACTGCCTCCCTGTTGCCTAAACACAAAGGTCAAGGATAGTACCATTTAATTGGAAGCTATCTATTGCATATAATCTCCAAACACCTGAATTTTATTGCTCTAGTTATTTCAAAAGAAAATCTTTTCTAAAAAGTTAGAACATTTATTTGGGTCACAAATCAGTGTTCTGTACTAGGAAGTGAAAAGTGGATTAGGTTATACAGAATCATATTTCTGATTTCTAAAATTTCAGGCTTTTTATTATTTCAAATTTCAGTTATTTTTTCAAATAATTAAAGAATTAAACTTTTTTTTAGCATTTTTCAGTGATTTTGTTTTCTTTTGCAAAAGTTAAGATCTTCTAAAAAATGGAGCTTTACTTTTAATTAGTGAGAAATTTTATTGAATACCATAACAGAAACTTTTTAAATAGGAGAGACAAGACTAATTTCCATTCAAAGAAATAATCTATTTTTGTTCTATGAGATTATAGAGAAAACACCAACAATTCTCAATAGAAAAATAACCCTGTAATTTGAATTCAAGTGTTCATTGACCTTCATAGAATTGTTTACAAATTTTCTGGAAAATTAGAACTGTAAATTGGAAGAAATAAATCAATTGTACGATGTGAATTAACATTAGTTCCCCCAGGTCCTTGTACATGTTTATTTGCTCATTTTTTACTTTTTCATATGGAAACTGAAATGTAACCTCACAGTCATTTAACTCCTCAAACAGTAATGAATTCTTTTTGTATGATATTTTATGAAATGTGCTCTTTATTTAGTATGTATTATGATCTTAATGATATGAAGGAAAGCAGAATGACGTTCAATTTTGTGTGTGAAAATAAACTGCGTATGATATCGGAATAGGACATCTGGTCTAAGGAGACTGGGTCTGAAATGAGAATTAAGTATTTCCTAATTCCAAATTTCTTTTAGTTACTAAAATGTCTAAGGTATTTGGACTTCTTACTTATTGAATGGACTGATTTTCCTTACATACCTAATTTTGGAATATAGGTTTGAATGATTGGGTGATTTTGATCTTTTTTAATCTAATTGTTTAATATTTTGGTACAATTACAGAGCTTTTATATTCTTTGAGAGCCATTAACATTCAGATTCAACTTTTACTAATAAACTGAATGATTGAGTAACTTCCTCAACATTCCCAGAAAACCTGGTGACATTATGCTTTACATTTTGGAAGTATGAAAACTACATTTATTACATATAACTGTGCCTATGAATTCAAATAATACTGAAAATGGTTGGATAATAAAAGAAGAATATTACATTGGTTAAGGATTGATAACTTTGTGAGATCAAGTTAATTTTGAAAACTACCTCATTATTTACTTTTTCTAAAGCTTGCCTGCAAGAGAAATACAGGAGCTAATGAACCCTTACTAGTCAATGGACAAATTTCAGCCTCAGGAATTAAGAATACTTGTTCATGGAATCAAACAGTCTAATCCCACACTGTTACAACTTTGTAGACAGGAACTACTCAAAATATCCTTGCTTCTTAACATGGCAAACTTAGAGCCAGAACCGCAACTGCCATGATCATGAATGTCCTTATCTAGGAAAGTTTTCCAGTAATGCTGGGAATATGATTTATATTTTCTTCTTTTAAATTTTGTTTCAAATTACTTTTGTGATCAGCCTTATAACATGTTAGTGTTCCCAGAGTCCCAGGCAAAGGTATTTTGATTATAAACAAATAAGGTGTTTTTTATGCTTATAATCCACTGGTTTTTTATTCCAACATCCATACATATTGCATTCTACTTTAGATTTACATTATGCTCAGACCAAAGTATCCTCTAATAGAGAGTCATGCAGTTGGCTGTGATCTTTTCAGCCTGACAAACAGCAATTTGGTGCAGTTGGAACTTCTTATTAAACTGTGGAAGGTTAGGGAGTCCAGGCTAATAGAATTCTCCTAACTGATTGGCTGGCACATTTGTGTTAGCTTAATTGTACATTTGCCCTTTGACTAAAATTAGGGATTAAGTCCCTCCCTGGGAACTGCATCTTAAGTTAGTAAGAAGTTCAACTGCACATTCTAATTAGATCTTTTTTATTTCATACTGCCATGGGGCTTTTACCTTGACAACACACTGTTCCATTATGTTCTGTTAAGAAAAGAATTTTCCCTTCATACTTTATATACGGCTGTCTCCATCTAGTATTAATAGTGACTCACTGGTTGTGATTACCTACTGTGTAGAGGCTGAGCTGACAATAGAGTTGCAGGCATCCTACATAGCACCTCTCATATTTTTCACACTTTTAACTCTAAAACAGCATAGATCTTTGTCCCAACAAAGACAACTTTCTGAGAATATTTATGTTAGTCAAATAGACCATCAATAATGTCACTCAAACCTAAACCGGTCATGTATAATATTTAACAATTCTCAACATTTCTTAAAAATAACTTAAATTATTGTATATTTTTTCAAGGCTATTCTTTAATATAAATATCTTTTATCATGGTGGGCAAGAATATATGAAATGTCATGAAAAGAATCCAGTTCAAAAAACTAAATGAAAAAAAATGAAAATGGCCAGGTATAATGTATATATAGTATAATTGAAAACAAATTATTGAGTATTCTTCAAGGAAAATGTTTGCTATTTCTCTTCTGTTGCTGCTGTTGTTCTTCTGGATTTGTTGTTCTCTGTTTTCAGTAGTAAAGGAGGAAAACTGATGCTTCATTGAGTTATAATCTAGTCTGTTAGCTTATAAAAGTCTCACACTGATGTGCTTCTGAATTTGATGATTAAGTAATAAGTCATGCCTTGCATAGCTAAGAAAATGACATTATTTTGAAGTTATCCAAGGCTTCCCCTGTGATTGTCAGGTTGAAAGAAAGAAATATTTAAGTTTGAAGAAAGCATTTTCTCCATTTCCAGTCTAGAAGTGAGAAAAACAAGCTATAACCCTCCTGCAGAAAAGACAGATGACCCTACAATTATATATTTTATTAATTTGAGAATATTTCTTAAGTAATTTCTTTGGCCAAGAGACAGGATGGCAGCAGGCTCTGTATGTAACACAGAAGACAATATTTAAAGTATTTAGATCTTTGTTAGTTTTAATGGACACATGGTTTTATTGAAATGTTGGATATTTCATGCAGAACAACTTAAAGTAGTTCTGCAGCACTGGGAGGGGCTGCAGATGGTCCCAGTGTGTGGGGGGAGATAAGTGTGGTGCTCACAGGCAGAGGTTAAGAGTTTTGGCCAGAGATAAGGGGGACTAAGAATAAAAGTGTGCCTGTGCCCAAGGCTAAAGGGAGAACAGGGTGGGTGTGGAGGGAGAATGGAGTTGTTCAGGTTGTTCAGGAGGGGAGTGGAAAGGCAGTGGGCAGTGTCAGATTTACCAGGGATTAAGGGAGCTCACAGGAATCCAAGGTAGGTTCAGGGAGGGGACAGCCAGGGTAGATAGCTATCCTAGGGCAAGAAGAGGGATGCTGAGGGTGGGAACAGCCTATGAAGGTTCTAAAAATCTAAACTGAAAAATTGAGCTGATTTGAGAAGGGTGGTCATGATGTATGGGTGGTCCTCGACTAAGAGGGTAGTCCAGAGCTCTGGGGTGCTAAGAACAAGTGTGGTCCTGTACCTAAGGCTAGGAGAACAGGATGTGAAATGTGGCTTGAAGGATAGTATTTGTACACCTTAAATTTTATGTTTCTTAAAATCTGTATCTAATAGTAGATGTTTTCCTAATTATGATTAACATGTCTCTGCTACTTTCCATACATTTCTTATGGCAATTCTCGGTGGAAAATAAATGTGAAATGCATCAATGCTACTGAATGCCCTTCACCTCTTCCCAAGTTCTAGGTGCACCTTTTTGATTCAGGCTATAAAGACATATCCTTCTGTATTTGAATACTTTAAATACTGTTCTTTGCCTTTTTTAAGTCTTTGGGTTTTAATAATTTGAATTTATACTTGCTAGCCAAGTTTCTAAAACAGAATGCAATTTATAGGCTTTGGGTTCAGTTATCATTTAGCCAGAAGAATAGCAATATCAAAAACTTGTCATACACTAAAGTCAAACATACATGAAACTGTTTAAATATGCAAAATTATCTGCTGAATATATTAAAATCTTATCTGAATTGAAGGTTATGAGGCAATGGACATTGAAATTATCTTTGTTCATATTCTTATTTGTGATTAAAAAAATCATCTCATGATCCTCATCCTCTTTAGTATTAAATGGCATTTATGTCACTAAGATGTGAAGCTTTGAAGGTTTCTCAGTAAAATATTTATATGACATCTCACTCTGTAATACTAGTGTGTAGATTATTCCAGACTGGCTTTGGTCTCACAGTGATCCACCTGCCTCTGCCTCCCCAGTCCTGAGATTAAAGTCTGGTACCATCATGACCAGCTCTGAATTTCAATATTCTTATATCATTGTGTACAAACTTAGAATTATCCATTACAGAACCATTTGGCATGTTGACTGTGACTTATACAATAAAATAACACTTGACATGTAAGGTAGAATCACGAATACTGTCCAGTTACTTTAATATTAATATTTTTCTCCATCTTCTATATAGATCCCAAACTTCATGCCATCTTTTCTGGATAGTTGTGGTTCTTAACAAATGGAATTATTCTTATAAATCAAATAATCATTTTACTTCTAATTCATCCACAATTGCTCAAATAATGCATAGGACATATTGGAAAATTCTTACCTTATTCTGTTCTCTTCTCTTGCAGCAAATGCTGATAGAATGTAGTTATACATTGCAGATTTTGGTCTATTATCTTACTGACAACACAGCTTTACTTTATGATCCTCACTTTAAACTTTTATTTTACTACATTGTGAACTATGTCATGTGCAATTTTCTGTGACTTATACTTGATTATAATATAACTTAGATGTCCTTTAATGTCAGTTTATAAAATCACTTTTTTAAAATTTAAAAACAGCATTCTCTGGTATATTTACGTTGTATTTTGGCTAAGAATTTCCTATCAATGACATTAGTTTGATTTGAAGTTTTTGAAATAAAATAGTTTTAATTAATAACTATATAGACTATTATCTTTTAAATATCTGAAAGTATAAATTTTCTTGCATTTTAATAATATATTTAATCATGTATCATTAGATACTTTGTTAATGTGTCTTTAAAAGGATATTAAATTTCCATTGCAACATCTGTCTCATTTTAATTACAATTCTGAAACTTCACTTCTATCCTATACTCTATTTTAATATACAAAGGAGCTTATTTCTGCCCTTGCCATTGAGTAATTTCTAATGGAACCCAAATTAACACTAGTTCCTCTCAAGTCTTCATTAGAATGCTAGAGAAATCTAAGTCTCATTGCTCTCTGAAGACTATATCATCTCATTTCAGATCTATATCTCTCTTAGTTGTTGGTGAATCCAACATGCCTTGATCCATTCTGGTATTTGAGAAAAAGACTTGAACTTAAGGGTGTGTTTTCACAGCTTGATGTTCATCAATATTTCCCAAAGGACTCAGATAGTTTCACTTTGGTATGTTTTCAAAGCATTCTATTGCAGAAATTCAGTTGTTCTTCTGCTTCCAGGAGAAAAAGTATAAGAAGCTTAGAGAACTGCCCTACAGGCAACCTTCACATAAAACATTCTCCTACTGCTTTCATTCTATGTTAGACATCTTTGCAAAGTTATCAGTGTGGTACAGCTTTTTGTTGGTAAAATACTCCATTTGAGAGGAAGGAAAGTGTGGGGCAAATGAGGAAGAGGCAAAGGATACATAGGAACATCTGAGAGGTTAGCTGCACATGTACTGAACACAATGATGTTTAGGCCAGCAGAAGACCAAAACTTAAAATATTTCTCACAAGAGCAACAAAAAAGTAAATTTAAAAGAGGAGGCTCTAGACTTCATGGCCACACTTGGGTAATGGAGAGACATGCCAATGAATAATTTCTATGATTGGTGGTTTTATCTTTAAATGTCAGTTACCAGAAGACAAGATTTAAATAGCAATATATATCAACAATGAAAAATATGAGCACATCTTTGACTAGAGGGATTCTCATTTATGTACCAAATATGTGTGTTTTGGAAGCAAATTTATATTGTTAGTTAATATTTTCTTAGTACTTTCTTTTTATCCTAGATTTTACTGATAGGGAATTAGTATTAAGTGTGAACAATTGCTTTATTTCCTTGCTCATCTCAAATTAATTTTGTTTAGTTTCCTAATTGCATAAATTTCATAATTTTACATTTTAATATAATTTTTCTCAGTGAATTGCAAATATTTTTCTATCAATGACCTAAATTTCATTTATTTCTAACTGTATCCTTTGACAATGAGAGATCATAACTTTGATGGTATCAGTTGCAAGGTGTCAAGTTTTATACCTTTTAATGTTTTCAATTTCTAGCAATAGAAATACCCAATTAAATTAAGTTATAGAACTAAGTTTCTGATCACTTATGTAATTACTATAAACAAAGTCCTAGAACACAAATATGTTCTCCAATGTTTACTCTAAATGTTGCAAAACAATACATTTTATTTTTCAAAACATATTACATTTATGTCAACATTTGCATGTTGTCTTTTTTTAGATTAGTTTGATTTTATGTTATAGGTATCCAAATATCTGGCAATTTTTAATAAATATTATAATTCCTTTCAATTTTATTTGATTCTTAGTAAAAACAACAAACTAGGATTCTGTGTATTTCTGTATGATTTATTTTCTTCTTTTAACTTGTCTATTTAAATAACATGATTAGCAAAATCTGGGTCTAGATGATGAAATTTGGTGGTCCAAATGCTCTGTTTCCAAGTTGGCCATGACTATCAATAGTGTGTTATTTCCAAATGTTCTTTAAAATCAGCTTTATTTGATGAAGTATCTTTCAAAAGAAGATTTATTTTAATTTTTAGTGTGTGTGTGTGTGTGTGTGTTTGTATTTCATTTGTGTAAGGGTATCCACAGAGACAAGAGGGTATCAGAGACCCTGGAACTGAAGTGAAAGGAAGTTTTGAGCCTCCCAATGTGAGTGTTGAGAACCAAGCTCACCCTCTAGTAAAGTGACAGGTGTTTCTAAAGGCTGAGCTATCTCTCCAGGCCCCTACATATCTTATTAATGTTAAATATAATTACAATTAATTTATAAATAAATTTGGAGAAAATTAATAGTTAAACAATACTGCATTTGGATCGATAGTTAAATATAAATCACTATCAAACTTTCTTCAATATTTTTCCCCATGGCAGTTTTCAGTGTCTATATACAGTGTACAGATAGGTACTGGACAGTGCACAGGACTCTAAAATTTTTTTCAGGTCGGTCCCTTCATCTTTAAATTTTGATACAATGAATTATATTGTATTGGTATACAAATTACAAATTTAACTTGTTTACAACTTTCATATGGAAAAAATTATTTTATGATATTTTATATATGTTTGTATTTCACAACAGATCAATGCATCAACAGAATAATATTTCATTGCTTTTAGGCTCACAGGCTCTTTCCATCTCAGCCCCAAGAGCAGTTTGGACTATGGACATGTACTGTTGTACCTGGCTAGCAGTTGACTGTAATTTTTGGAATTATAACATTGATGATACTTACATTTACGTACATGATATCTTTTTTTGTGTGCATCTCTTTCATTTCTAAGAATTCAGAATTCTGTACGGTATTATTTTATATTGTATATGGTAGTTGATATTTCTACTAATATAAATATATATGAATATAGGGAATTTATTCAAGTTTGTCTGATGAGTATAGATTTGAGTTTTAAAGTTATTTAATTCTGCACAAGATTTCAGGTTAGCTTATTTCTTATTCAATACTTTAAAGATATAACTTTAAGATCAGTGACATGAAAGGTTTTGATTATCTCTGCAGCTATTGTTGAGATCATTTTTCTTAACTTCATGTTAAGAAACTTACATACAGCATGATTTAGTGTTGATTTTCATATTTCTTTGTACTTGATGTTCTTTGTACCTCTAGGATCCATAATTCAGAGTTATCAATACTCAGAGTTTTACCACTTAAGCTTATGTATATTTGGCAATGTGTATTTATTCTATTTACTGAGTTTTCAATATGAATCTTTTATTTTCTTTCTCATATTAAATAGTTTCATATATATATATTTCTTTCTGTTTACTATATTTTCTGTAATACCTAATTTATGGAATCTTTTTACTATTTAATCCAAATTTCAGATTGTTTTTAGCATCTTTAGAAATTTCCTTTAAGACATTTTATGTTTTTTATTCTAAATTAGTGATTTTAATAAAGAAAATTGTTCTGTTGAGAGACTATAATTGATCTAATCTACCTCTGTTCCTTGAAACAGATCAATTTAATGCTGACAAGAAGGCATCATTTTGTGTTTAAGCTAGCAAAGGGGTTCTGCCTGAACCTCTTCTTTTCTTTGAAGAAGAATAAGTATAGGCAACATGATGAAAATTTAAACTTAGTTTTTCACGAGATGCTAAGTTTGTTCATATTTTTGTGGGAGGTAGTACTGTTCCAAATGTATGAAACAGACTTTATCTCATTGTGAACTTTCATTACAGTCAGCATTTTTAGACAAGAGTAGATATTGTTCTTTGTGAAAGTAGAGAAGATGGCTCTGGTGATGACCATGGTAACCAGTGGATGGTTTCATGAGTTCAATACTGGCCCAGAATAGGTAGTGTAGTGAGAACTTTTCTGAAAAAAAAGTCAATCAATAAATAGTAACAGTACTCATAGTTGTGAAGGTTCTACCAGAGCCTCGGGGTTTATATACTGATTAAGGTACTTCTGAATCTGTGTGTCGTCAAAGCCAGTCTTTGTGTTCCAGAGTCAGGCTTCACCTTTTTTTCAGCTCCATACTTACACAAGTAGTAGTCTAATAGACTTCTCTCCCATTTTAAGAAGATTGATTCATAATTTCATAATTTCTCTTTCCATTCTTTTCTGACACAGAAAGTAACCGGGGTAAAGCAATTTGTGTTCCATGTCTTTCAGAGGTGCATTCAAAACTGCCAATGGAATTTCAGTTGCTAATTGTGCCTGCAGCTGGTGTTCTCATGGTCAATACTGAATGCATATTGTTTTCTCTGATTTTCAGATTGGCATTCATAATCTTTGCAATTTTATACTTTCTTTATTCTTGATAATTTCATGACTGCACCCAATATAATGGGATCATATTTATGCCACCATCATCCTCTTTCAACTTCCTCCATATCCTTCAACATATCCCCTCCTGTGGGGCTCCCCTGGGGGTCTTAGCTCCTGTCCAGCAGGTCAGCACCAAGAGGACTTCCCACACAGGGGGCTGGGGAAAGGTAAGTGTGCTGCCTGCCCACTCCCTAACCTCCAGTCCTGGAGACAATCAGACATGACAGGGAGTTTAGTCAAGCAGGGACTCGTTTAGTGGGAGTTACATAGTATCTTATAAAGGCAAAAACTACAAGAGGATTTCCAAAGCAGGAGACAGGCAACCAATCTTCCTAAATGTCATCTCAGCACACAGGGTGCAAGCACTCAAGGTTACATGGGCTTCTATAGGTACGATGAGCATAGCACAAGCTGTCTATGAGGGAGGAAGTTTTAAGACCCAAACAAACTTTTGTCAAAACAAGTTAAGTCATACCCAAACCGTGCCCTTTGTACGTCCCCTGTGCGCCATCTTTATTCTCATAGGGCCCCTCACCATCCCAACTTCATAACTCTTATTTCTGTCTTTCTATAGCTCATCTACTTAGTGATGCCAATAAGTGCATGGGTACTGGCCATTGACGGGAGCATGGGAATCCAAAAGCTGCCAAAACGACTTTTCTTCTGTGGGAGAAGATATGACACCTCAAGAGAGTGGATCTTAATGAAAGTTTGGCCACACATTTCATAGTGACAGATGGTCAGGCATTTGTCTCTGGTGTCATTGTCTTTTGCTACTTGCAGTTCACTGTCTGAAAGCTGCTCTTCCATATATTCTATTCAGTTTTCTAGTTTTTCAAGATTGGAGGATAAATTCCTTTATGAAATTCCAGCCTTGTTACAGGCAGTGGTACCATTCATTATAGCTTTGAAGTGTTTTCTTTTTTTCATTTAATGTATAATGAATATTCTTTCACTCCAATCTGTATCTATTTGTGTAATGTCATTTAATAAAACAGTTTATGCCACTGGATCTTGATACCATCACAATGATCAATTCACAATCAGTTGTGATGAAGGTTAAATGATTTTACAATGACTTAATTAGCTTCATACTTCACATCATCAATTGACAATGAGTTAACAATCGTCTTAATTTTGCATATATTCAATGCTTTTTACTTCCTTAGCAATTTAGTTGAAAATTTGTTTGAAACAATGACTTTCTTTCTACTTCTAGTTCAGGACATCAAAGATATTAAGATAGTTGTGTCTTAAAAGTTGGCAAAACAAAATAGCTAAAAGGTGGAGTGACAAATACATAAATGGGATAGTGCAGGGACTTACGATATGTTTTATATCAGTGATATCAATTAAAATCACACAGATAATGGAACCTCTTAAGGGATATGATTCTTATTCTAAATCAGTTTCACTTTATAACTTTACATAACACACAGATATTAAAGGAAAATTTAGTAATATTTCCTGACACTATTACTTCCTCTTTTCTTCCTGTAATTGTTCTTGTCAGAAGACAAGTGTAGAATAAATTGATTCTCTGAGGGACAAGCCTGATGAGCTGTGGGCAAACCACTCTCCCAGGCAGAGTAGTATTTATCCAGGATAGCCTTGCACATGGAAAGACAATGAACTGAGAAAGTCCTTTGCCTCTCCCCACCGGTCCAGTGGCCTTAGATGTGAGAAGGGGAGAGCCTAAAAACATTTAAACTAAGGACTCCCGGAAGCAGGTCCTTTTTGCCACTCCTTTGGCCTTTTGGATCCTACCACTGGGAAGTTGTGAGATTCAAGCCTCTTTGTGAACTTATTAATGTAACTTATGGAGGGGAGGGAGGGCATCCATGCTCTGTAGTAACCCCCTACCCACTGCTCTGTTAGTAAGCCCAAGTAAACTAGCTAGAATTTGCCTTACTGAGGCATTTCTGTGTTTGTTGTCGGACCTGGAGAGAGGGGGATTAAACAGTCTGCCCCTCCCAAGAGTAGTTTTAGCAATAATTGGCCATGAGGATGGGATACGAACAGAAGGATGAGCTTGGGAGGAGCAATCATATTCCCCTAATATGGAGAAGACCAACAACTGAAACAAAGTTGGCTGACGGAAGAGTGTGTGCAGAGGAAATTTTGACTAGGTTGACTACCCTGTATAAGTGGGGTGTGTGGTTGACATTGCAGGGATAGCGTGGTTTATAGTGAAATACACAACTAAGGTAAAGTTACCTAAGCAGATGAGATAGGTGGGCAAATCCTGGGGTGGCAATCCCAGTGTAAGTGATATGGAGTGGCATGCCTGCTTGACCAATTTGGGCCACCTTGGGAATATAGCAATGCTTTGAGGTCAGTAGAAGGTCTAGAATAAACTTTGCAATCCCTGGGAATGGTGAATTAGGAGCAAAGATGTCAGCAAGGAGCTGCTGAAGTGGCGTGGCCGTTGCTATTTTTCCTGAGGGATTTCTCTCAGGCTGAGGCAGCAGTCCAGAGAGAGACTCAAAATGTGAGAGAGGAATTAGGTCGATACTTCTCGACATGAAGCTTGCCTCTTCTGTACTACACTCCGACCTTGCTAATAAATTGAATAAAAGAGAAAAGGAGTTAGAAGTTTTAGCTTGCTGTTTTTTATGATTAGGAGGGTGAAAAGGGAAGAAAGTCCAGAACAGGTCGATAATACAAGGCCTCTCCTGGTACCCTAGGACTTGGAACCCCTGGGAAGAATCAAGCAGTGATGAAGGGGGAAGAGACCTAGAAATTGTGGATGAGGTGGCCTGGATTCAACCTTTAACACAAAGAAAGTGAAAATCTGTAGTTCAGCATGCTGATGAGGTTATTAACAATAACCCAGTGAAGGAAACAATGATAATCAGAGAATATTCAGCAACGGAACTGTTGGAGCTAGGAAAGATGTTCAAACAAACATGAAGGAGCCCTTAGCTACCTGGCTTGTAAGGCTGTGGGACATGGGAGTGGATGGAATTATTTTAAGTGCTGCAGAAGCTGAGAAGCTGAGTGATATAAACACCATCCTTCTCTGAGACACAGACTTCATAATCTGAGACAGTATGAGGGAAATCATTCCATAACGGAGGGACTGAGGTTCCCATGAGCACCAGACTGGAAAACTATAGAGGAAGGGCAGGCGCTATTGAAGGAACTATGTATGAGGGAAGCTGTGTTTGATGCTGAGTTCATGGGCCCAAACAGAACTGTTTTTACCAGAGACTTAAAGAAACTGATTCAACAAGGCCCAAGAGACTGGTATGGAGCTCTGGTGTCAGTGTTGAGCCCCATGATGATGCGTGACCTATATGAAGCAGGAGAGACTTTAGCTGATTTAAATGATCTAAACCAACAAATAAACCAGGTTCAAAAGATGCTAAAGCACGTAGACAAAAGGGAAAAGGGAAAAATCCCCACAAATGGCTCCTTCCTGTCTCCCAAGCACAGGTATGGCTGGATCTTCCCATTACCCACTCCAGAAAGGGTAGTGAATGTCAAACAGTACAGGCTTCCTGGAGGCTGAGAGGAGTTACAGAAATCATCCTGGAGAGAGTGGAGGTTATATGCCCCGCCCAAAGGCCTTTCAATAACTCTGTATGGCCTATCAGGAAGCTAAATGGCTCCTGGAGAATGACTGTAGACTACTGAGAATTAAATAAGTGGTGCCTCCTATCCATGCAACTGGGCCCAACATGGCACTTCTAACAGAATAGCTGATGCAGGAAATGGGTCTTTCCATGCAGCTGTGGACCTTGCTGATATGTTCTTTACTGTCTCCTTAGCAACTGAATCCCAGGACCAATTGGCATTCACGTGGAGTGGATGGCAATAGACGTTTAGATTGCTTCCCCAAGGTTACCTCCACAGCCCCACCATTTTTCCTGTGATGGTGGCCTGGGACCTGACCCTCTTACCCTGCCCTCCTTCTGTGAGGAGATTCCACTATATAGATGATATAATGTTGACCTCTGAGTGCCTTACAGATTTGGAAGCCCATTTGGGAGACATACAAGTGCACCTGAAGGAGTGAGGATGGGAAATCAAACTAGACAAGGTACAAGGGCCTGGTACAGTGCTGAAATTTTTAGGAATCTTATAGGCAGACAGGACTTGTGTGATACCGAGTACAGCAGTTGAAAACATTTTACAGCAACCTATACCAATAAATGGAAAGCTGTTATACAGGTATTTGGGGGACTTCTAGGATATTGGCGAATTTTTATACCTCATCTTGCTCAGGTCACCCATCCCCTGTGTAATTTAATAAAAAAAAAGAGGCACTATATGGGATTGGGAGGCAAAGGCCCAAGAAGCCTTTGAACTGGCAAAAGTACTGGTTGGACAAGTGAAGCTGCTGTGTGCCCCTATACCCCAGTGCCCCTTCCTATTGGAAGTCTGGCCAAGGGGGACAGGAGCGGGGGCAACACAGGATAGAAAATAGCCAAAGCTGCTGGGATTCCTCTAAAATATTCTTACATTCTGCAAGCAGTCCAGGCTTGTGAGGCTTATTCTCAAGTATGACCACAGAGGATGGATGACATGATGGGATATGTACATAAGTCTGTCTCCCCTGTAAGAGACTAGCAAATAGATGATATAGGGCTCCTGCCAGCCAATGAGGGATGCAGATATTCTCTCACTTGTGTGGACGATGCCACAAGCCTTACACAGGCATTTCCATGCAAATGAGGCTACTATTAAAGGCCTGACCCCATTCCATGTCATGTATGGGTGCCCACGTAGAACTGATAGTGACCAGGGAACCCATTTATGAGTGCAGATTTATAAAACTGGGCCAAGAATAATCAGGTTCAATGGTATTTCCACCTTCCCTAAAATCCCACTGGGGCAGTGCTGAATGAAAGAAAAAAATGGGTTATTAAAGGAACAGTTGAGAGTCTTAAATATAGAAGGAATCCTACAGGAATGGAAGAAAGCCCTTCCAGAAGCCATACGGCTGTTAAATGAAAATTCCAGTAACAGGGTTGGGTTTTCCTCCTATGATCTGTTGGCCAGGGAAGGCCTAGAAACCATTCAAACCAAAAAGGCTGTTTCCACAAATATGGGTTACACACCAGAAGCAGACATTAAGACCCTACTGTGAAGACGTGGTAAGCATGGGAGGGGGAGAGATCAAGCTGGGGCTAAGCTTGAAACTCCCTGCCACTGCTTGAATGGCCTTTATTGTACCAGAAGGTGCTATGCAGAAGGCTGGGGGAGAATTGTCTCCCACAATCCTGCTCAGTGATGGACCCCATGTTACACTATCAACATGCTAAGCAAGACATTCCTGCTGGTGAAGTAGTGGCTGGTCTAGTGTACAAGCAACCAACCAAATTCCAATGGGACTTACAGCCTGCTCCAGGGGAGGGGGAAACAACATCTGGTACTGTAAGCTATGTTGACCCTCAGTGGCAAGGGACATTATAGGCACCAGCGCAGAAGCCATTGCAATTGTTTTGCTAAATGGATGTAATACACCTATTAAAGTACCATTCAAACATTTGTGTTTACTCCCATAGATTAGGTTACTATAATAGTATTTGCATGGTTTATATGGATGTTACTGCTTTCCTTTTGCTGCTGTTGTGTTTCTGTTTTGTTTTCCACTGTAGGAGAAAAGGGGGAGGACAAAACTAAAAGAAGTGACGATAAGACCCAGGAATTTGAGACTGTCTTGCAATAGGAAAAGGGCATGTCCCACACCTATTGCCACCCCCTTTCAAGGCTCAGGGATATTTTCCCAAAGAAGAGGGGCAAAGAATGTATGGGGCAGAAGAGGGGGTGGAGCGCAGAGCAAATTAATCCTCTGGGGACAAGCCTGATGAGCTGTGGACAAACCACACTCCCAGGCAGAGTGGCATTTAGCAGGATAGCCTTGCTTGAAAGACAAGGATCTGGAAAAGTCCTATGCCCCTCCCCACCTGTCCATTGGCCTTCAGTGTAAGAAAGGGAGGGGCTAAAATCATTTAAACTGAGGGTGCCCAGAAGCAGGTCCTTTTGCCTCCCCTTTGGCCATTTGGATCGGACCGCCGGGAAGTTGCAAGATCCAAGCCTCATTGTCGACTTATTAATGTAACTTCTGGAGGGGAGGGAGGGCGCCCATGCTCTGTAGTAACCCCCACCCACTGCTCTGTTAGTAAGCCCAAGTAAATCAGCTAGAATTTGCCTAACTGTGAGTTGAGAAATTTGTGTGTTTGTTGTAGAACTTGAGGAGGGCAGCACTAAGCTTAGTCTGCCTCTCCAAAGAAGAACCTTAGCAACAAGAAGTTAGAACCAAGAAAAAAAATGTATAAGAATATATTAATTTTTGGATCAAGAAGCCACAGATGTGGATGCTTGAAATTCATTTTTTGGGGAGCTTGGGGTATAGCTCACTGACAGAGCACTTGCAGAGCTAGCATGAGGCCCTCAGTTTGATCTCAGCACTTCAGAATCAAATAAATCATTTGCCCTTATTGTTCTGGTTAGCTTTCCTTTGCTGTGATTAAAAACACTGACAAAAACAATTTTATGACGAAAAGGTTTATTTCATCTTATTTTTATATTTCATCACAGAGGGAAACCAGGGCTGGAGCTCAGGGCAGGGCAGGAACTGAAATACAGACTTTGGAGGAGCACTGCTTACTGACTTGCTCTTCTGCTCTGGATCATGCTCAGTCTGCTTCCTTTTCTGCCTTTTTTTTTTTTTCCCCTCCGTCTATTTGAGACAGGTCTCCCTGTAGCCACAGGTGGCCTGGAATTTTCTGTGTAGACCAGGCTTGTCTCAATCTCACAGAGATCCACTTACCTCTCTTCCCTGAATGCTGGGATTAATGGCATGTGCAACCACATATGCCTCCAGTCTGCTTTCTTATACAATGCAGGGCCATCTGCCTGAGGTGGTCCCTCCCGCAGTGTGCTTGGCACTCTCACATCAGTCAATAATCAAAAAAATACCCCAGAGGCATGACCACAGGCCAATCCAATGGAGGCTTTCTCTTCTTTTCTAGTTGCTATGTAAGCATTTCCATCTGATCCTCGCCATTTCCACTCTATGTCTCTGTATATAGCTCACTCTCTGTTAGATCTTTTAATGAAGTCAGTATTAAAAATTAAAATTAAAAATCTCTCCTCATAATTTTTAACAACTGTATCAGTTTAAAATCTTCTTTACTGTCACTTTGTTTCTCAAGGGTGTTTCTCAAGTGTTTTCTATGTGTTTGTTTCTTTGAGACATGTTCTCCCTGTACCCTTCAGTGGCCTGGAAGTTAGTATTTAGACCATATTAGCCTTGATCTCACAGAAACCTACCTACTTCTGCCTCCTGAGTGCTGAGATTAAAGATGTGCGCCATCATGCCTGGCTCCCGCATGTTTTCATATGACCTGTAGTTTTCATTGAAAGATTACTATTTCGAATAGTACAATAAAGACTGAACTTAAAATATATTTCCTTATACATGAAGGTGTTCTCACCTCACATTCTTTATTCAGTTATTGAAACAAATTGTATTAATGCATTTAGACGAAAACTGAGTGGGTTGAGATGTTGCTGCTGCTCTAATTCTCAACCTGAAGGAGGACATAAATTCATCTAGCATTACCAAATGGACAAGTTATCTTAGCAGTCTCTTGTTAACTTGGTATAACGCTATTCCATCTATATTATGTTTAGAGAGGGTTTCTTCATTTTCTTACTCTTTTCCTGTCCTCTTTTCAGGTTCCAACCATGAAAACTTACTAAATCAGCTATAGATATTATGTAGGATATTATCTTTTAAATATTTTAACTGTGTGTGTGTGTAAGAGAGAGAGAGAAAGAGAGGGAGAGAGAGAGAGAGAGGAATGCATGCAAATACAGGTGCATGTGGAAGTCAGAGGTGTTTGATTCCCTGAGGTGGAGTTACAGGTTTTTGTGAGGCACATGTGTTCTCAAAACAGAAGCATGGCCCCTGCAAACAACTTTTAATCCTTGAACCAACTCTCTAGACCGAATGTGGAACAGTTTCTATTTGCTTGGTCAACTTTTGATCTTAGACAGCCATCATAATCATCCTGGTTTTTAGGAAATGCTTTCATCTTAGTTGACTTTTATCTCAGTTTAGTCTTGTGTTGAGCTGGTGGCATAGTCCTCCAACTCCCTGGACAGATACCTTCCTCATTTTCCTCTGTATGTACTACATTTTCTGTGGTGCTTGAAAGTCAATGCTGTATTTATTTCACCTCTAAAGCAGACTAAGACATTAAACATATGGAGAAAATAAAAGAGGAAGGCTCATGGTAGATTTTTTTTCCTTCCCTCTAAGTGTTCATCCTAACCTTTGTGCGTACTACAGTGAACACTTTCTCAGGGTTTCTTTCAATATTTTCAGTGAATACTAAATGGAGTTGTTCTACAAAAATATTTAATGAACCATGGAGTTCCCCCGATTTTTGTTATCCCAAGGGTATCACGAGTTCAAATAACACATGTGAAGTCTTAATATTGTCAGTTTTTATGACGAATTCTTTCTAGACTCTCAAGTGCATTCATACCAAGTGGGTCAGATTCCACCTCTTCTCTTTCTCCCTACAGGTTATTTCTTTTTCTTCTGATTACAAACTCTTCTTAAAGTTTAGACTAATTGATTGTTTTTTTTCTATCTCTCTGTTCAGAAGAACATTTTTATTTTGGGTTACAGTTCTAGAGAGATAAGAGTCCATCTTGGTGCAGAGGCATATCAACAGGTAGTATGTGGCTAGAGCAGGAAGTTGAGCAAGGCCACAATGCCTAAAGGATCCTTGATCTCTTCCAATCAGCACAAGTAACTGAACATTTCTATGGGAACATTTCTCATATAAAACATCCCATTTCACTTGCCCCCCATAGACTCATGACCATGTCATAATACATATTTCACTTAGTCCAATATATAAAGAAATCTTGACAGTCATTCATTCTCTCCACTGTTTAAAAGTCAAAAGTACTGGCTGTAGTGTAACACAACTTAAATATTTACACTGAGAAGGCAGAATCAGGTAGATCTCTGAAAGACTGAGGGCAGCCTGATCTACATAGTGTATTCCAGGCCAATTGGAGCTACAGGGAAACCCTATCTTTAAATGACAAGTAAACAATAAAAATTATTAAAATCAAAAGTCTTAAATATCTTCTTAGATTTCAGGAAATCTCTTAATTGTAAACCTCTATAAAATCAAAAGATATATTACATACTTCCAACTTACAATGGCACACAACATACATTCTCATTGGGGCATAGTAAGGAAGTACTGGACCAAGCAAGATGGAAATACAGCAGAGTACACATCAATACTGCAACTCCATGTGGTTTTGCCCTCTAGCTTTGCTGACTGTGACATGAATCTCTCTCTTGGGCTACTACAACTTCCTGGCTATTGCTGTTCTTGGCAGATATCATATGGTTCTGGCATCTCCTACCTCTTGGAATCTTCACCATAACCCAGGCTTCAACTTCACAGATTCATACAATAGCCTGTGATGGCGTCCTTGGCTCTTGGGACCTTCACACAGGGAACTCAGCCCTGGCACCTATTGTTTAGGCTAGGTGGCTTCTTGAAACCAGGGAGGAAGACTCTAAGCTCACCTCACTTTTGAGCCTTTCATACTTCCAAAGCCAGTAACTCATGAACAACACTACTAAGATTTGATAGCTTGTGATGGACCCTAACTCCCTTGAAACACCTTGAAACAACTTTAGTATGTTGATGGAATTGCTTCCCAGGGAAAGATAAGCCCTTGGAATCTCTGTCATACCTTGTAAGCTTAGCTGGGTGGTCTTGCCCTGAGGACAGCCTTCACATTGCGGCAATGCTGTACAGAAGCCTTGCCATAAGGATGCTACTCTTAACATTTATAGTGCTCTCCCAACATATGCTCAAAGCTGTAATGATAAGTGCCCTGGTCTTTTTATCTCTCAAAACTGTAGAGATGTTATTTCTTTGTGCCTCACTTGCTCTTTTTTCATTATAGATCTGTGTAAGCGTCACCTTTAGTAACATTTCACAGATTCGAGGTTACACTGTCTTGAAGTGTGCTTAGCCAAAGAAATTAATATATTACTTTTCAGTTTAGCTTCAAGCAAGTTCTTAGGAATGGGCCAAAGTCAGTAAGATGATTTTTTTTTTTTTTTGCAAAAATATTACTAGAGTGGTCTCTAGCTCAGATGTTCTAGAGATCTTGTTTCCTTCTGAAACTTCATGATCCAGGCCTTCACTTTCTGCATTGTTCTCAGTACTATTGTCTTCTGGACTTATACTAGAAAAATCCATTCAGCTCTACTTACAGCATTCAACTTCTTTTCTAGTCCAAACTTCCAAAAAACAACATCACAAGGTTCTTCATACCAACAGTCCATTTTCTGGTACCAACTTCTCCATTAGTTACTGTACTGTTGCTGTCATAAAATACTATATTCAACATAACATAGAAGGAAGAGTTTATTTGGACATATGATTCCACATGATAAAAGCCCGTCATGGCAGTGAAGGGGACATGGCATCAAGTGGCATGCACAGTGGCTGGAGCAGGAAGCAGAGAGTCCAAATCTTCAATTATATACATGAAAAGGAGAGAGAAAAACAGAGCAAATTGCAATTGGGGCAAAGTGAACTTTCAGCATTGTGTTCCAAGTTTCTACAAAAGCTTATTTAGTTCTAAGAAGGAAATGGAATTTACTAGTCAAAAGTTTCATAATGCTCACCTTCCTCCCATAGAATAGACCAAGGTATAAAAACACATGTTCAAGTCCAGCATAGTAACATCCTTCTCTTGATATCAACTTCTGTGTATTAGTTATTTTTCTATTTCTGTGATAAAACACTATGACCAAAAGTGATTTATAGGAGAAAGGTTTCATTTTGGCTTTGGTTTGAGAGGAATGAGTCCATCAAAGTGTGGAGGTCTGCTGGCAGACAGGCATAGCAGCTGGAGCAGGAACCTGAGCAATAATCTTTTTCACCTTCAAACATGAAGCGCGGAGCTTTGTTGTTCTCATAATTTAACTGTATAATGGGTTTAAATCCAGCCACCAGTGTTAACTTTTATGATTTCTAATATTTTTTTAATTTTTAAGAATTTTATGTATTTGAGTGTTTTGCCTGCAAGTATGTATGTGAACCACATGCATGACTGGTGTCCATGGAGGCCAAAAGAGGACACTAGACCCTGAAGAACTGGAGTTACAGGTGGATATAAGCTCCATGTGGATGCTGGAAACTGAATGTAGGTCCTCTGTACAAGCAGCAAGTACTCTTAACCATTGAGCCATCTATCCAGTTCTTAAAACTTATCATAAATGTATGAGAAAAAAGCTGTTTTAATTTCTTGAAATCCAGAAATATCATCAAAGAATTCATTCAGTCACTTTTGAAAGTTTGAGAATTTAATAGTAGTATATATGATACTTATTGATTTAATCTACCCTGGAAACATATTACACAAGTACATGAACATTGCTTCAGCTTAATTCTTTATATGACTTAGCATATATTTTGAGGTATTACTCAATTCCAATAAAAGGAAAAAGTAGTTTTAAATGATAAAAAGAACAAACTTAAACAGAATATTTAGTAAAGCCACAAAATTCTTTCTAACTGTGGTATACTTCTTATCAATTTATTTGTATTGGCATAGGTGACAGGACAATATTAAATATATCTGCTTGATTTATTTCTACACTCAGCATAACTTTTCCCTTTGAAAAAAAGTTTCTTAGACTTTTGTGATAAAGGCTATAAATGGAATAAAGGTTAAAGGAGAAGCATGGGGATCTCTGATGAGGTAGTGCATGAGTTGTTGAGACTAAAGAAAAGAAAGATGTGGTAGCTAGATAATGTGAGTACACTGTGTCTCGAGGAGAACTAAGTAAGAGAGTTTGGAAAGTAACATGGATCATGAGAAGAGAAAGATGACAAACACTGCTCTGTCTGGGTTAATAACTTGCTGCTCTTTTTTTCAGCATGGTGATTGCTGTCTGAGGAGGCAGTAGAGATTCCAGAGTTTCATGTGATAATTGGGTAATTACATGTTTAGGACATTTTTACAGAGTGCTAATTATGAACCTCTTATTTTTCATGTTCCTCTATTGACTTTCTAAATTTTCACTAAATACAATGTCTATTTATAAAATGATAAAAGTAATGCCAGTTAGTATTTAAAAGGCAATCTTTAAATTGGACCATATTACAGTAAAATATAACAAAATTGCAATATTTATTAGAATGGGAGTAGTCTACCACCATCTATCCAAGTGGCTAACCATGAGAGAAGAAAGATCCTTTAGGGTTTATTTTCCAAATGAATCAAATGAGCCTGTTGAAAGTAATTACTTTTCACAAGTGTTCACAGGAAGCCTGGAACTTCC
The DNA here is from genome assembly GCA_035773235.1 of Eospalax fontanierii. Classification (NCBI taxonomy): domain Eukaryota; kingdom Metazoa; phylum Chordata; class Mammalia; order Rodentia; family Spalacidae; genus Eospalax; species Eospalax fontanierii. The sequence goes on from CM069527.1 coordinate 38,301,536, forward strand.
TGAATGGCACCAGAAGGTCAGCAGGAAGACCTACAGGGCTGATTTTGTCCCTGTTGGTTTCTTCAATGGAAAGTACTTGCTATAAAATTTATACTTTGAATATGAAAGTTATCATTGGAAATCAAAGTACTAAAATCATTATAAAGTCTCAAGTAAATTTGTGAAAGGCTGTAAGAATGATCATTAGTTTCCTAAGATTGGCATATTAGCTGTTCTGCTTAAAGAAATATAATATTATTTCTTATAGTTTTGGAGCAAATTGGTGAGTTTAAGATATCTTCAGCCATATGATCCCTTTAAATATACCAGGGAGATTTCTTACTTATGTTTTCTAGGTGTTGTTGGTTGTCAATAATCTTTTCCTTTCCTTCGCTTGTAGATATCTCACTCTAATTGCTCCCTTTTCTTCACTCTTTTTATTTTGTATGGCTCTGTAGTCTCAATTTTTCTTATGGAAAAGTTTACAGTTCACCCCAGCCTGATTACATCTACAAGCAGCCTATTATCCAATAAGTTCACAGCACAGGGTCTTAGGACTTAGGACCTAAATATATCATTTAGACTATGATATTAAACCAGAAACAGACCGAAAAGAGATTTTATACTAGTATAACATAGATTAGTGTGGTATAGCATGTTTACTTTGATAGTCTTACAGATCCCAAGGAAATGTTTAAAAATATCAATGCCTGATATTGAATCTGGGTTCTGACATTCTTTAACTGTATAACCTTGAGTAATATTCTTAATAATCTAGAACTCCAATTTTTTTGGTAAAATGCCTGTATTTTTGTATGTCCCGAAAAGTTGTGCTTATTTAATCCTCTCTAAAGTCGCACTTTATACATATGTTGCTGTTCTCCTCTCAGGGAACATCTCTATGTAACTATCAAAAATTACTTATGGAATAAACTGCATGTCTCTGCTCTTTCCACGTGTGTTTCTAGAGACTAATTCTATCTTTCTATTTAGGGCATATATTTATTTAATTATTTTCATTATTTTGTGTAGGTTTTCTATGCATATGATTAGCTGATTAGATAATGAGACCTCCTAGTTTTATTAAATTGGCTTTTGATAGTTTAAGGATCTCACAGTACTTTGTGGCTAGTCAGGTACAATCCAGACCTTTGTGACTTGAGAGGTAAGAGTGCTCATTGTGTTTCTAGTTGCTTCTGTCCCCAGTGAAACTAAACCAAGCATATTCTCCATATTCTCCTCTCTCTCTCTCTCTCTCTCTCTCTCTGCCTCCCTCCCACCCTCCCTCCTTCCTCTCTCCACAAAGCTGAAGAAAGAAACTTTGACATGTTTCTGTACCCCCTTTCTAGATTCAAATTCTGATCTATAGGAGAGAATTGTCTGAAGTTAGTATATTTTATAGATCAGTTTTATAGAACAATTTCATTTCCATGTCAATCAAAACTCTGTCAACTTCTATGGCTTGTTTGGTTACAACAACATACCTTAGGTGAGAGCCGTGTTAAGATATGACATTGGATTCATGAATAACTCCTTTCTGAATAAGACTCTGCTTTGTCTGCCCTGTTAGCTCTAAGAGGCAAGTTCATTAGAAGAGAGTTCACCAAGTATCCTCAGAAGATTATGCTTTAACTAAAGCTTCTCTGTAGATTAAGTTGAAACTGTGCATGTTAGTTCATTTCTGTAAATCTATCTTGAAATTGCCCCTGAAAGCACTTGCACATTTGTTTAAAACCATTTGTTTGTTTGTTATGATATAGAAATATTGGATTTTTTAGCTCCAAGGATACTGGGATTAGGATGTGGTCCTTCAGGTGGTTTCTATAGAAGGTAAGATGGATGTTCAAAGTAAAGAACACACTTCTTTGAGAAGAAACAGCTACATTTTTAAGAGGTGATTTGGTCATGAGGTCTCTCACCTCACTTATAGACTAATGTGGATTTTATAGGAAGTGAACTTGTTATTATGGAAGCTGTGCTTTTATTTCTTGAAAAAGCAAATTTGGACTTAATTTCTCTTTCATCTTTCATTCTTCCTTTGATATTTTGTCTTCTGAAGTCTGTGACAGCCACCTGAACCATGAAGGAATGTATGCATGCTCATCCTAAATTACTCAGTAAGATTGTTTTGTTATAGCAGTATATTCTCTTTGTTGGAAGGGATTGATATGGGTGCAAATAATATAAATACAATACCCAGGTATGAAAAATTCAAAAATATAAAATAAATTTAAAAATAATTTTTCTGTGTATATAAGTGATGCACAGTGAGGTCAATGCTTATGGATGACCCATTGTTTCCCACCCTATCAATGTAGGTGGTTGCTCAGTTGCCTGGCAATGCATCTGAAAATGGGTTCCTGATTTTATCCAGAAAGTACTGGTCTGTTAATACATGTTTAATTAGTTTGTGCCTATGGATGCAGGGAGACTAAGAAGTAATCATCTCTGTCATATTGAAGATTCTATCATAAAGTAATTTTCATTAAGAAATTCAATTGGTGAATCCAGATAAACCTACAAAGTGAAACAAAGTTTGGTAATACTATTTCAATCTAAAGATAGAAAAGACACGTTAAGTAACTGTTAATGTTTGCAAAATTGAAAATAAAATTCAAAGAATGACTATTTATTAGTAATTGCTTTAATTTTTATGTAAATCTTATACCAGTAAGTCCCATGCTAGTGCAAAGTGAAACTTTATGTTTGAACCTTCCATAATCAAGGTCTCCTGGTGGACAACATTATTTTAACAGGATCAACTCAAACACAGAAACGAAATTTCAGGTAGAAGAATATATTAGCAATATAATAATTACTTTTTCCTTTACTAATTAAAAAAATAACCTTGACATCACATTCTGTATTAACTTTATATTCAAAAGAGTGACACAAACAGCACAAATTTATTGTCCACAATTCTAGCGGTTTAGAAACTAAGGTGAAAGTGTTGGCAGATTTGGCTCTTTCTGTGATGTTGCAGGTCGCTCTTTTCCCTGTGTCTTTGAAGGTGCATTTTTTTTCTCTTTCTAAGTCTCTGGGTCTTAATTTCCTTATACAGACACTAGTCTTGAAGACTAGAGACCATCCTAATAGTCTCATCTGAATATACTTACCCCTTTGAAACCTTTATCTCCAAATGCATTCATGTTCTCAAATAAATGTGTTAAGACCTCAAAATATGAATTTTGGTAACCATAATTTGTCTCTAACAAAGGCTTTTTATCAAATATAAGTCCTTTAGCTAATAAAAATATTAAAAACATAGTTCATGAGAGAGTTTTTTCATGTTCATGCTGTTATTTCATTTATATTTAGATTCCTTGAAATTTCTAGCTCGTAAAGAAGGAAAAAAGATTATACTTTAGCCTATATTGGCTTCAATTCTCATTTAATCACAGTTTCACTGACCTCCATAATAAAAATTTAAATATTTTCATCATTTGTTGTAATATTACCACTTTGAACTGTGACAAATATCTTTATAACCTCTCTTCTAAATTTGGAAATTTTGATACACTATGAGTTTAAAGTCTTGACTTAAACATGTTAATATTACAGTATTTTTCTGAAAAATCTTCTATTTTCAATATTAGCCTAAAATACATTAATATGAAATATTTTGTGATTAATGAGTTATTTTATAATTTGCAATGGCTAAGAAATATATATAAGATAAATATAAACTTTGGGTAAAACTGCCAATTTGCTTTATGCCTTAATTTCTATTATTACAAAATTTTAATAATATGTATGGTTTTATGTAGAATAACATAAATATTATGTGACTAAAGGGTAGAAAATTGCTAAGTGTTGAGTCATAGAGAAATGAAAGAAACTGTATTCAACTTTAAGTGATTCAGTTTTCTGACATTATTTTTCATAAACAGATATTTAAAAATCACTTCAAATGTAAAAAGGCTTATTTAGTATTATTTACAAAGTTTGTAAATTGACAAACTGGCCTTGTCTTTTTGTGAATGAATGATTTAAGAGAAACAAAGTATTACTCACATCTTAGTTTTCAGAACTTGTTTTGAGTAGACCTGAGGGTAGATATCAGTGTTGTGGTGATTGCAAGAATGCTCAGGAATGTGGGTTTAATTCCTAGCCCTGAAAAAACAAAGTTAAAAAGTAAAAACTTTAAGTGAGGTGTAGTGGAGCGAACCTTTAATCTTAGCACTTGGGACGTAGAGGCAGGCAGACCTCTGTGAGATTATGGCCAGTCTGGTCTACAGTGAGTTCCAGGTCAGCTGGGACTACCGTGAGATCCTTTCTTTAAAAAACCAAAACCCAAAAAATCCTAAAAGAATAAAAACTTTAACGCCAGTAGAGGTCCCACATACCTATAATCTCAGCAGTTGTCAGGAAGATCACCACAAATTTGAGGTCAGTCAGGGCAGAAAGGTGAATTCAAGGCAGCCAGGCTCCAACCAATTTCCAGTGTTGAACTAAAATAGGCATGTACTCTGAACAGAGAAAATTCATTATAAACTCAGATTGCCTCATAGGTTGCTCAGATTACAAGGGATGGTCCCATATCCATCAACATTTAGGAATAAACCTTTACACATAAATAAAAATATTTTTAAAAATAATTAGCACTTTAATTAAGATTATTTGTTAACCTTTTGAGAATTTATTCTTGACATTCTCCTAAATGTAAAACATCATTTTAAAAATGCTTAATTTATTATTTTTGTTATATTCTTTCCCTGTTCTTAAAATCCAACCAGTTTAATTTCAAAACCTGTCAGGAAACAATGAGTTGACCATGCTGAAGGTGTTAGATGTCAGCCCTGACTTCCAGTTTGAAATCTCTGTATTTGGCAGAGGCTATTTTTTTGTTTTGTTTTGTTTTGTTTTTAGGCCAGCTCCTACATCCTTTATAGTTCCATGTCCCTCAGGGCAAGTCAGCTGTTTGTTTTGTATCCAGTGTTTCATCTCCTAGAATTCTCTCTTTACAACTATTGATGGTCCCACGTTGTTACCAGTCTAGACAAATGCCATTCTATCTCTCCCAAGGCATGTATCTCCCTTACTAATGTGAACAGGTCTGCAGTTTTCTGCCTTGGTTTTAAATTCCCGTGGTTCGTTTTCTTTTCTTATTTAGAATGAGTGATATTCTTTTCCAATGACAAAGATATATTATTATAATTTATAAAAGCATGTGGGGGTCTTCAGTATTGGTACTCAGAAATAATCAATGGTTGGGAAAGACTGTTCTGAGTATAAAGTACTTGTTTCCCAGTCTTGAAGATCTGAATTACAATGTGAAGGACTCATGTAAAAGCCAGGCATAAGAGTAGGCATCTTGAATCCCAGCTCTCTTATGATGAGATGAGTGGTGGAGATGAGAGAAGCCCCAGAATCTCGAAGGCCAGCAAACATGGCATATGGAACAGTTAACAGCAATGAAAAGTGGCTGACCCTGTCTGAAATAAGATAGAAAGCAAGTACAAACAGCAGACGTGGCTTGCTGCACTCCACACGTGTCATGGCACATTTGTGTTCACACATGAAAGCACACACATACATCATATGCACGCACACACAAAAATGTGAAAAGGAGCTATATTCCTACATAAGTCTAACACTTTTGAACAAGACAAAATTTACTCTTTGTTAGAAATTTTTCTTAATATAACAAAAATCACACTTTATATATTTTCTTTAGTGAACACTTAATATTGTATTGTACTTTAGTTCATCTGACATATTTTTATTAGAAAAAATGAAAGCTATACATAATGCAAAGTCAATTCATTTTTGGTTATTTTTAATTTTTTAATCATTTATTTCTGTATGGCTATCTATATGGTATATGTGTGTAGTTTATATATTTGGGGATGCGGGTTGTGCCTTTGTGCAAATGTGAAGGCCAGAAGAAGAACTAAGGTCTTCTGCTCTATAACTCTACACCTTATTCCTTTGAGTCAAGATCTCTCACTGAGCTGGGAGCTAATCTGGTGGCCAGCCATCCTTAGCCATCCTCCTATGGACACCTCACTGTTGAGTTACAGATGTGTACATGTGGGCATTTGGTCATTTTGAGACAGAATTTTGCTGTAGTCTCAGCTGGCCTAGAACTCACTATGTAGACCAGGTTGGCCTTGATCTCACAGAGTGACCTTCCTCTGCCTCAGGAGTGCTGAGATTAAAGGAGTGCACCATCATTCCGGATAGCTGGTAATCATCAAAGAGTGCTTTCAAAAATTTTAATATTGGATTGTTAGGATGAGTAAAAAATTACCAATATTATTATTAGAAGACATTAGTATTTGAGGGCTTTCAAACAACAAAATGAATGAAAAAGAACAAATGTGATTTTTCTCAGCTTGAATGCCCATAGTCTCCTAGCACTAAACATGACTGAGTGTTCCTGGTTCTCTGTCATTTGTATGGGGACTAAAGTAGATCAATGACTTGACTAGTTATTCAAATTGTAGATGGCAGATTGTGTGAGTTCCCAGCCTCTCCTCTCATAATTAGTTCCATTCTCTTCTCTCTCTCTCTCTTTCTCTCTCTCCCTTCCTCCTTTCTCTTCTCCATCTTACCTTTTCTCTCATATTGGTTTTGTTTCTCTAAAGAACCTTGTGTAAAACAAAAAGATTTGTCCCATTATTACAATTTGTTTTCCCTGGGAAAAAGTCATAGCTTAAGTACTCTATTTCTGTGGGAAAACAAACAAACAAATAAACAAATAAATAAAGACAGAGTGAGAAACAGGTCAGATTGAGCTTATAATGATGGGTACATGTTTTACATCCTAATTAAAATCAGACTCTGCATTTAAGGAAGAAGTAGAGATGGACATCGTTAAGGTATAAGTGACTACAAATTACAAATAAAGGAAATTTCTAATAATATTTATTTCCTCAGGTGCTTTGACTAGTAGGTAAATATGTTTTCTGCTGTATTACTCTACAATAGATATTAGAAGTAAAATGAAACAGAAATTGAAGTGAAATAAATTTGATGCTCCAGCCACCTCCTCATGATCCCCATCTTCATGACACTTTCCTGTTTAAATCTTTCCACTTCCTCTTTCCATTTTATTATAACATGTGTTTTTCTTCCTTGCCTGTACCTCATAAAGCTTCTTTTTTCATCATCTTTTGGTCCACTTTCTAAATTGATATCAACAGCAATAGAAAGTACAGAAGGTACATAAACTCATCAAAACCAAATAACATATTACTGAATGAAAGCTGGATCAAGGGAGAAATCAAGAAGGAAATTTAAAATTCCAATAATTAAATGAAAACACAATGTACCAAAATACATGGGACAAAACTGAAACAGTCCTTAAAGGAAACATTACTACTAAATGCTTCCCATAGAGATCAGGAAACTAGTAATGGGCCATGGAGGTGGGGTGCTTTCACAGAAGGGGAGAAAAAAATGGAGTGGTAAACAGGAGAAAAATGGAGTAGGAAAGGCTGAATACGTGTGGGGATGCGGAGGCAAGGGAGAGGAGGGAGTACAAGGAGGAATTACTAAAACAGAATGATCTTGAGAAATGTTACATGGACATCCACTACTTATAGAAGCTTCCGAGAATAAGTGCACGTACTTACGCAAAGAGTTTAAAGGGAGTTAATGATGAAGGGACGAGGCTCCTAGTCACCTCAGGCTAGAGACAGGAAGCTAATAAGCTGCCTCTTTTGGAATTTTTGGTGGTGTCTGGGGTTCCTTAGACACCAAAACATTGTTGTTGGTGTTATTTATACCCCATAAGATAGAAATAAGATCCTATTGCTGAAGACACCACATACTTGAGTCTGGGAACATGGAGAAATAAAACTGGTGCGGCCTGTAGTGTTGTCCGTACTGAGTAGCTTTCAGAGTGCACGAAGTTGCTAAGTATGCTGCTGGATCCATATTCATTGTATGAATATCTCAAAGACTTAAAGAAAAAGCAGCAGAATCTGCAACTGCTGCAGAGAGTATTTCCAGAACGGAACCCTTGTAAAGGTGCTAGAGTCAGTCAGAACGTTTCCAGAGCACCGGAAGGGATGAGGCCAGATGAAGTTTGGACAGTGGTAGGACAGAAACGAAGAATCCACTTTAATCCTACACAGGGCCCTGAAAATGCTCACAAATCACAAGTGAAATTAAGTTCTGGATGCTCTCTTTTTTTCTTTTTTGCTTTTAGTTCTGTGCATTTCTATGATGAATTTTAGACATTTTCACTCCCAAATTTGTGTTTTCATCTCCTCCTTTTCTTAGCTGAACTCTTTTCATAAGTCTCTGTGCTAATTTAATTCCTTTGTGTTTGTGACTCTAGGTTTAATTGGAGGATTTTCCTGAGCGTGTGTGGGAGGTTATTTACTAGAGGAAGGAAAATGTATCAGTGGCTTCAACACTGAAGAAACTGACAGCCCTCTCCAGCAACCAGTACTTTCTCTGAGAGTGGTGGAGCCTCATGGTCGCTCCCACATCCATGATGAAATGGCGTCAATGGCAGGTAATCACAGCTGCAGTCATTTTTATGAATGCTATAGCCATGTGATGTCCATGTGATGTCTTTTGCTGCACCTCTCTCCATCTCCTGGCTCTGACTTTTTTCTGGCTCCTGTACTGAGTTGGCACTTAAGTATTGTGGGTGGTGATATACTATTCTTTTTATGACCACATACTCCACCAGGGCTTACTTATATGTTTCCTGATGACAGCCCAAAGTGTACATAATTCTTAGGTTAACTTATGAACATAAGAGCTGCCTTATTTTAAATTTTCCTCGTTTTATATCATGCATTGTTTAATTTCTTATTACACTGTGTTTTGACAATTTTATACATGAATATTATTATTCTTATCTCCCACCCTCTCTTATTTCCCTCCCATCCCCATTAGCCTCTCCCTTCCTTATAACTCCCTTTCCCACAGTCATGGTGTTTTGTTTGTTTTGTTTTGTATTCTGACACACTGAGTTTCATGTGAAACTATCCATTGGTGCCTGGTAGGCTCACTACTACATACAAAACTGAAGGCAATGATTCACCCTTTCCCAGCTTGTACCGCTAGCCAGCAGTTTTTAAGGGAATGTAGGGCCAAATGAGCCCCTCCCCAATCCGTGACTGATTGTTGAAAGGCCTGGTCTCCTGTAGGCCCAGTGAAAGCAAGATTTCATTGGCTATGTCACACCCAGAAGACAGCAATTCACAGTTCTTTGTCTTAATATCTATTACATTCTTTCTGTCCCTTTTCTGAGATGGTCTTTGAATCTTAGAGGGGATGAGATAATTATCCTGTCTCCGATTAAGCACTGAATAGTCACTTATTCCCAGCACCAGAGGCCTGCACTACCATTATAAAGATAAGCATTGATTACTGAGGATAAGAGCAAAATGTCTATGAGTATAAACAAAAATATTTAGAATGCAGTTTGATGTCATGTCAAATTAAGAAAACAGCAGTAGTAAGTTCATCTCCCAGAGTCTAGGACCATAGGTTTCAGATAAGGTTTACAGTATCTGTCATGATTTCCTTTTTTTGGGTAGCAGTACTCAAATCCAATCAGAGAACAGCTGGTTAATTCTTTAGGATCATTCTATGATTCCACTATTGCAATACTGAGTACATTTTAAATAATATTTGTGTAATGCAAATATGTACGCCATATGAACTAAGTTCAGTTCCCAGAAGATACAGAAAGTAAAAGGAGAGAAATGACTGCACAATTTGTCCATTAACCTCTACATGTGCACCATCATACAAAAACCACACAACAGTAATAAAATTAACATATGGAAACTATACTTGCTAGAAAAATTCTATTTGAGCACAAAAAAGGAATTACTTCTATCTTTGATCCTGACAAAATTAGCTATATTTTTCTCCTTAGAGAAAAGAAATATAGACAAGGTTTTTACATAATCAAAATAATTAAAGAATTAGGCATATCAAAATGCAAATACATATATACATACACATATACATATTTAAAGTTTCAGGTATGTTTATTTTCATAAAAATTCTAAAAAACAATTTTAGTACACAATACATATTATAAAAATATTATAAATTAGCATTAATAAAATCATGCATGGTAGAATCAATATTTTTATTACTTTTCAGCCTTTCAGATTTAAATATGAATAAAGCAATATATAAGATTCTTGTTTGAATTCTCCGATATTTATTTTACTCTTTTACCCTTTTCTAGAAAGGCAATTTGGTAATATTAATATTTCTACTTATCACATAATTTTTATCACTATATTAATCTTTGCACAGTCTCTGATTGTAACTTAAATAGTCCATTCAGTAATATGTAGGATATATGGCAATAAGTACACAAATATTTTTATCTAATACCCATTTCTTAGTTTTATTATCATTCAGTAATCCATTTAAAGTATGTAATCCCCCTGAAGGCTAGATCTCATAGCTCTAAAGAGTACTATGGAAGTAGCAAAGGGAGAATATCAACCAATGCCACAACACCAGGTTCATGACCAAGTAACCATATTGATTACTGGCACAGCATTCAATAGTGGTGTGGTAGTCACACTTATCTTATGGCCAATCAACAGCTACCTAATTGATCTTAGAGCCTACACAATGGGAGGAAACTTATGTGTGATACTGTAATCATAGCCAAATATAAATGACTGGAGAGATTATTGATCTTAGAGAAACCCCCATGACTGTCACATTTCTAAGCTAATGTAATGTCTCACTAAGTGTCAAATATATATCCTTATATTTAGTCATTTCCCAGTCACCAGTCATCAAAGAAACCTATTTTCAATAGATGGAGACTAATACAGAGTACTACAGATGGTCATACACAGATATTATCTGTGAATTGCCCATGTCTAAGTGACACATCTACAATGCAGTCTTTACATCCAAGGCTCATGAAATGTAGAACAAGAGGTAAAGAAGACATTTATGAATCTCTCAAATCTCATTAATGAAGCTTCCTCATGCAACAAAAGGCCAGTAAAATAAAATATCATAAATAGCTAAATCATGAAGATTAGAAATCTGCAGAGTGTGGGTCTCTGAACAGGACTCCTAAATTAAGTTTCACTCACACAGGGCTTGGGACCATTGTGGGAGAGGGGGCAGATGGATTCTAAGAATCAATGAGGAGGGATGTGACCATATGGAAATAGAATCCTTTAAGCTCCTGGGATCCTGTAGTAATGGTTTCTGCCTGCTCAAGACCCATGCAAGTTTAAGCAGACAAAAAATCAGCATGGAACTGGAGAAATGGGTACAAGACCCAACATTTGCCCCAGAAATATTGGCAACTGATTACTGTTGGGTGAGGATGAGCTAGTTTACCTAGAGCAAAGACTCCATAGAGGCTGACTAGACCTCAGTTGATGAACCTGCACTGAGATCTTTTGGGTACACTAACTTTCCGTAATAGACTTTAACTCAGATGAAAGAATGTGTGGATAACAGTTGGGGGACTATGGGAGAGTATTGGTACAGAAGGGGATATAAAGATGACTAAGGTTGATTGAGATGTTCTGTATGAAATATATAGTGATTTAATAAAAAATTTGTAAAACCTTATATTCAAACATTCTTATGTTAAATGGATCTTCTTTAATCATTTTTCTTCCTTCTGTTTAACCTAATGCATAATTTTAATCAAATCTATTTTTTCTACCTTTATCTTTTCTAATTTAAAATAATAAATTTTTCTTTTCTTATTTTAATGATCAGGTTTACTTATTAACTGTTATTTATGTGTACATTTTTACCAAATACTACTATAATTTTCATTTCCACAAAAGGAAAACCTGGTTTAAAAATATTGCTTTCATCTTATTTTTTATATTAGACTTTTTCTCTTATACAGAATATGCATAGTTTTTATAGTAATTGAAGAACGACATTTATATCAATATAATACATCAGTTTTGTGAATGTAATCATTGAGAGTTTTTCCTTTTTTGAAATTCTTCTGATTTATTTTTCTTTTATGTGAATTAGAGTTTTTCCTGCATGCAAGTACATCATGTGCATGCAATGTCCATGAAACGCCAGAAGAGGGCACTGGATACCCTGGAACCCGAGTTATGGATGCTTGTTAGCTGCCAGTGGGTTCTTGGAACTGAATCCTTGTGCACTGCAAAAACAGAGCGCTTAACCACTGAGCAATCTTGCTAAATGACTCATTTTCTTTCATATTTCATGAATATCTCAACTAAATAATAATATTTGTACTCAGAAATTGGAAGTAAAATCATCTCAAATTTGAGGTCTTCTTATGCTACATATGGAGGCAGCCTGAGGCACACACACACATACATCCACACACACACAGGTGCACACATTCCCACATACATTAAAGAAATTACCTGGAATCAAAATATTTTCTGCAATTTTCCCAGGAAAATAAATACCTAACTTGATTGTCCAAGAACGACTCAATCATAAAGTTCTTGCTTTGCAAGGACAAAGAGCCAAAACCCATAATAGGTGTGGACACACACCCATAATTTCAGTGATGTCTCAAGCAGAGACAGAAGGATACTTAGAGTTTATTAGCTGGCTAGTCTAGCCTATTTTTTAATTCCTGGCCAATGAAAGATCCCATCTTAAAGGAGGTAACAGTGACCCTGAGAGTAATAACACCTATAATTGTCTTTCAGCCTCCACACATATGTGCATTCACACCCAGAACCCCAAGAATTGGCATACACACACACACACACACACACACACACACTAACAAAAATTTGAGATTAAAAATAACGATAAATCCCATGGTATAGAATGATATGGTATGTGGGAAATAAAGTCTTTGTTTAGTTACTTTTTTTAGTCTTGATTTTTAATTGTGTATACCTTTCTATATTTCATGGGCTATTTTATGGGTTTTTTTTAACCTTTTTTGCTTTACATGTCTCCCTAAACAACTGAAGTTCACTTATCACAGAACTGTCTTTTGAAATCTTCTATAGTGACAATTTCATCAGAAATAATATGCTTTTAGAGTTGCAGCTACTATCACTACTCTCTAATCACTGTGACCTTCACTCTTTACTACCTACATACTTGAGTTGGGTAATAGATTGCTAGTCTATAGTTGCTGGGGTGCATTATCCTGCCATGTGGAAAAACTACGTATCTACATGTACATAAAGTGTGTGTTTTAAGTAAATTTAGTAATCATAGGCTGCCCTATGATTTAACAAACATCATTAGTGTTGTCTATTTCACTCTCTCTTCTGTATTGTTTCCTTTCCCTCTTTCCAACTCAGTACTCCTTATTTTCCACTTCTCTCCTTCATAGGAACTGTAGACTGTTACTTCCTTTCTCTTTAGATCTCCTTCTCCACCTTCCTTACTGCAATATTCCCTTTGTTCTTTACTGGCTTCTAAGGTTATGCACTCAAACCTAAAGATTGAGATAGGATCTCCAAGTAAGAGAAGTTCTGTGTCATTTATTTCTTGGGTCTAGTCCACCTCACTCAGTGTGTTTTCCTGTTCCATCCATTTACATGGAAATTTCTTGATTTCATTTGTAGTTATAAATGGATAAACTTCCATTGCCTATGCATACCAAATTTCCGTTATCCATTCATCAGTTGATAGACATTTAGTCTGTTTCCTTTCTCTGATATGATGAATAGATTGGCAATGAACGTGTCTGAACAGATATCTCTGTTATAGAATATTGCGTCCTTTGGATGTATACCAAGGAATAATATATCTGGGTTATAGGGCAGATCTATTTCAGTGTTTTGGATTCTAATAACTGATTATTGTGGTGGCTATATCCGTTGGCATTTCCAATAAAAGAACGTAAGTGTTCCCCTTCCCCCACATCCTTCTGCATGTCTTCTCAGTTGTTTCCGTTTTCTTTTTGTATATTTTTATTAATATTTTGCACATTTCACACAAAACATCTTAATCTCTTTATACTCCCCATGTACATCCCACTAAATCATTTTGTCATATATGTTAAGGCCTCTTGAGTCAAGGTTTTGTACCTAGATATCTGTCAGTGAACGTTCATCCACTGAAGTCTAGTCAGCCTATTTAGACTCTCCATTAAAGAAGATCCAATTTCCCTCACTCAGCAGTAATCAGCTGACAATAGTTTTTCTGCCAGGTTTGGGGCTTGCTGCCCATTTTAAGAGTTCTATGCTATTTTTGTCTAATTGAGTTTGCATGAGTCTTGTGCATGCTGACACCACTGCTGTAAGATCGTTTGAGCAACTTCTCAGAGGCCTAGAAGACTGTTTCCTTAAGCTCATGCAACAATCCTGGCTCTTGCAAAGTTTCTTTTACAATGGTCTCTGAGTCATGGGTGGGTGGGATGAAATCATGGAATTTTCAGGATAGTGGATGGACTAAAACTGTTTTATCACATGAAGTAACACAGACTCAGAAAATCCAGTGGCGTATGTTCTCTCATTTGTGGATTTTTGCACAAATTCTTTGTATGTGAACATATACACTGGTCTTACTGCAAAAATCAGTAGTCTTCTTAATCAAGTTGATTGGAAAAAGTGAAATTTCAAAGAAGTTTTAATTGTTTCCTTGATTGTTAAAGATATTGAACAATTTTTAAAAGATATTTAACAAAACTGCAGTGCCAGGAAGGTGTTACCACTGAGCTGTGAGTTAAAAGGTTCCAAGAGACTCAACCCCCCAAATACAACATAGTCTATTGATGATACTCTTTGTTTCATTCCAGATCATGAAATACATTATTGCTGAAGACACCACACACTTTAGTCAAAGGACTTGGAGAAATCAAGCTGGTACTGAGGGATAGCTCCTTAGAGAGTCAGAAGTTGCTGTCAATGCTTCAGTGGGAGAAAAGATATCAACAACCATACCCAGCTGTACATCCTGTTCATCATGAGAACATTGGGGACAGCAACATGTCCCCAAAGATACCATACTCACATTTATATTTTTGGGGCAACCAACGTCTAATTGGATCTATAATCTGTTCAATTAGAGGAGACTCCTGACAGGTACTGCTGCCTAGGGAATAACCCAGGACTGGAGAGTTCATAAAACCTAAAACAGAACCTACTACTGCCACATTACTAAATAATAAAGCTTCCAACTGCCTTCTAAATAGCCAAATTTAGACCCATAGTTAAATCTGAGATGGTTTTGTTTTTCCAACAGGCAGAGACTAAATGGGAGACCCACAACTGGTCAAACTGTAGAGTAAGTGACCAACAGTGGGTTGTCCAGTCACAAATGAGATGTCTATAATATAATCTCTACACTTATGCGTCAGGAAACATCGTGGAAAATGGGGCATAAAGACTAGAAGAGGCTAATGACCTAGAACATGGTTGTGTGAGAGTTTCTTCTGGAAAGAACAGACAAGTTGCTCCCATTTATTCTCAGACATATCTGCCTGCACCACACCAGGTAAATTTTTTAACACTATTTTTTATTATAAAATTTTTTCTATTTTCATAAATATTATTTGATACTATTTAGATCCTCTCCCCTAACCACAACTCCCTCTGCTGTCCCCACACAATTTAATATTCTCTATTAAATATATAATATGGTCTATAGAGCCTATACTTGTGAATGGTGAGCAAGGAAAGAACTATCATTCATGATTATTGATGATGGTGAGCAAGGAAAGAACTATCCTTCATGATTACTGATGTTTTCATTTATATTATGAGTTTTACAAAACTGAATAAATAAAGGAATATTTCAGATGTTTATCGAGTTTTCAATCAAATGAGCACCTTTCTTTGCCAAATCTAATTGTATTTTTTTCAATATTAAATCAATTTTTAAAACAATTCTTTAGGCCAGGCATGGTGGTACATTTTGAGGCTGAGATAGGTGAATGTCTGTGAGATCTAGGCCAGTTTGGTCTACATAGCCTGCTCCAGATCAGGTGCTGCTACAGGGAGAGTCTATCTCAACATGAAACCAACAAACATAAACAATGTTTTGCACATCCCAGTGTAACATTTCACACATATGAACTTCAAGATTAATCTGCATTATTCTCACTGCTAAATGTCTGTATCATCAAAACACAGTAAGTCAAGTCCTAAATTTTATCACTTGCTAATTTTTGTGCTATAAATACATTCCCAGAGCATATTTTAACAATGGACATTTCATTTTTGAGAATGGAGGACTAAGAGAAATACATTACCAAACTGGCATAACCCTTTCACTATATAGAAATAAAAGATGTAGATAAACGGTCAAAATTAACTTTAACATGCCTCATAATAGTATCTAAAACTCAAGAAATGTACAATGCAGTAAGATGCTTGGGAAATGGTGCTCAAGTCTCTTCTCTTTTAGTCAATACTAAGTGTTTATAAAAAAGAGAAAGTGACAGAGAAGTAAGGAATCATGACTTTTAATAATGTGGCTTTTTGTAGAAACACATGTTTTTGTCATAAGGGAATATTTTTAATTATGAATGTTCATTTTAATGTCTCATGATGCCAGTTGGAATCCTAATATGTTGCCTATAGAGCACCATAGAAATCTGTTATAGTACATGCCCATCCACTTCCAACAGCCTCATTTTCTTTATTTTGTTGTTTTCAAAACAATCTTTTTTTGATATAGAATGGCATTGAAGTTAGAGACATAATAAACTGTTTAGAAGCCCAAGAACAGTTGAAAAAAATCATTTTAGTTTACAAAATGGTTTAGTAGCAACCTGTAATTATATCCTATGTATTTTAATTTTTAGTATTATAACTATTACCTTCCGTTCTCAGATAAACAAAACAACTAGAGAAACAGTGAAGTCACGAGCCATTTAAAACTCATAAAATCTTATTATCTAGCTTGAAAACTGGGCAACTGAAGTAAATACCTAACTTCCTTTTAGAGTAATTGCAGCTTAAATGTGAGCACGGAGCAGAACAACCCCAGTAATTAACCACCTTGTTTTTAGAACACCTTTTATCAGTGTGTAACATTGGAGCAGAACTAAAAGGAAATATAATATTTTCTGGTAGAGCAATTGTTTTTTTTTTTCTTTAAAGCAATTTTCCCCAATTATGTGTAGAATATAGCCCATTCAATGAACTGAAATATTCATTATATTAATGCAGTAAAAAGATGGTTCTGTTTGTTGCACTTTATATTTCTTTTGACAAAAAGTTTATTGCTACAAATGGTTTGTACTGTTGTGAGTGTTCTAGAAAAGATTTTGTCTTATTTAGCTGTTACTAGTCTTAAGTATTAGGCTACTTTTGCAGCCACGTTTTACTAAGTGCTACAAAATTTATTTATCACATTGTCTACAAATAACTAATCATTGAACATTGGTTATTATTTATATGACACTGAAGGTATCGATCAAACTGTTGAAATGAAAAAAATGTTACATCTCTGACCATATGCTCTTCCCTGACTGGGTGAGTGATTCCTGAGGTAGAGGAGCTGTGTACCAGCTTAGCTTTCAGATGCTCTGTCTAAGGGAGCAGTTCTGAATCATGGCCCTTAGAGTTAACGACTTTCTAGTCAAACCTACAAAATATTAAAAGACATTGAAGTAGTTATTTAGGATATTTTTAATTACAGACAAAACAGACCCGGTTTTTGCTTATTAAAAAACGTGTCTATAGTATTTAAAAACTAAATCGATAAATATTTATAATTCATAGAAATCATCAGTATTTGATATTTTATAATTCAATGTAGCTAATATGACAATTAAAATTATTTAAATATATTTCTTTAAAGTATTTTTGATATTGACCATTTTCTGAGAAATTTCTTATTGAAATGAAACAAGGATTTTTTTAAAAAACTTACTATCCATCAAATAAAATATAAATCTTAAAGTTTAAAAAATATTTTTACCTCATTGTGCTCTAAGCAGAGAAACATTTGATTTCTAAATTTTATTGGGTACTATGTCAATATCAGTCTGATTTGTCTCCCATTGCAGAGGGAAATTAGATTTTTTGTTTATAAAATTGTGAACCAAGCATTTAGTCTTTTGGCTACATTAAAATGCCCCTTTACTTAGGTACAGATTCTTTTTCTCTTTTCAAATATCTCTAGATTTAACTGTCCAAAATCTAGAAAATTGCATTCTAGCTCATATTCTCAACATTTTATCTTCCTCAACAAAGCTTGATTCACTCATGTGCTTTCTGTATTCCAAAGATTTCTAGGTCTTTATTCACTAAATTTTCTCTATAGACTATATCATTTAAATTATTTCCCATATTTGCATCATATAAAGCCTCCATTTACAAAGTTCACACTAGTTGAAACTTCACAGAAAGCTTAGGTTTTAGAGAAAGGAAAATGGATTTTCTGTTAATTAAAATCATTTTTGGTAGGGGTGTTGTGTGTGTTTACTTACTTAAAAAGCAAGTAAAAAACAGAACATTTCCCATTGGTTACTTGTAAGAGATGGGCCTGAGACTAAGAAGTTTCTGGATCTCAGCAGATATGCATTATTTTCAGGCAGTAAAGAAGAGAAAGCCAGACTTACTATTCATAGACTATTATGCAACCTCAAAAGTTTGCTTCAAAGTTCTATGAACATCGAAAGGGTTTTGGAAATCTTGTTTCCAGTAAAACAAAGCAAAACAGTCAGTCAATCGGTTGTTTCTATCATTACCACCTGCCAAGAATACACTACAAGAGAATAAACAGGGTTGATGGTCAAAAGAGTTTATTTAATGAGGTTTCTTGTCTTTATTAGTTTTGTGGATTCAGTTAATTTGTTTCAATTTCAGTTTTCTTATAATAATGAGAGGTCCCCCATAATTTCTATTGGGTTATATGGAAACTAAATATAATATGTAGTAATCACTTAACAGAATATATAGCAGTTAGGCTTTGATAGATGACATTTGTCCATGTGTCTAGTTTTAGTGATTAGTTATCAATTATAATTAAATTTTGTTTATTTACTTAGGCTATTTAATTACAGCTTAGAGAAGTAAAATATTATTTGTTCTTAATATATATTTTATTTTGTATTAAATTGACTTATTAGTTTAAGGGGTTGATGCATAAATGCCATGGCATGTGTGTGCAGAACAAAGGACAACTTATGGAAATTAATTTTATCCCTGTACCATGTGGGTTTCATGATTCAAGCTCAAGTTGTCAGGACTGGCAGAAGGTACCTTGCTCACCTAGCTGTCTCTTGGGTTCTCTTCTTAGTATTTTTAAAGTAAGTTTTGGCTTTTGGTCTATTTTATTATGCTAGAAATCTAAATATATATGATGGGAAACTGAGAAGAGAGCAAAATGTACAAATAAACTACTTAACATTACTGATGAAATATTGTCTGAATGACTAGGTTATAACTCTAAACATAATTCTAAACATAAGTGTTGATATAGAGTCTTAAAACTGATATAGGATATCATTAACAGAATCCATCAGTTTTGGACCATGATCCAGTTTTTAAAAGCAAATATCAGAGATTAAAAGCTCTCAAATAAACTAAACACAAACCCCAAACAAGTGAAAACCCAGACATTCAAAAGCAGTCAAGCAGTACAGCAGGAAATTACACTTCACATTCACACACTCATCTTTTGCTGCATATTTATTTACTCAAATTGCAGAAAACATTATAAAACATGAATGAAATGTGTGTTATCAGTTCGTAAGATAACTTCTTATGGGGGGCTACCTGGAAGCTTTCATAAGCTCAGTAACCCAACTTTTATCACCAAATGTGTACCTTTTTTCAGAGTAGTATGAAGTTACTGCTTGGTTTTAATTTATCAGTGGATATAATAAATGTATTTATTTGACTGTACCAATCAATTTTAATAAATGTTGTCTGTGCACTCAAGTAAATACTAAATATATATAACTAAGTTGGTGAAAGGGTTGGAAGTACATAAATGTTTGATTTATCTATCATTACTTAGAAACAAATGGTGGCATAAATGTCCCCAAATATTATTTTCATTCATTGTATTAATTTCTTGTAACTATCAAACTTTTTAGACCGTTTAAGTTCACTTAATTCTATAATTAAAATATATTTGAGTGATTATCCTAGATAAGATAATGCTAGTTGGTAAATAAGTAATTACGGTATATAAATGAAGCCTCTTTTTACATATTGCATATTCACCACCAGCTGAACTCTAGGATAGATACTGTATTTGAGCTTTAAGTTTTTATTTGTTTGCTTTTTTTTTTTGTAGACAGAGTATTAGTATGTGATCTATGTTGTCTTTAAATTTTTTATCTTGGTATCAGTTTCTAGAGTTTTAGATTTTAGACAGGCAGACCACACCTGTCTATAGATAGACTATATTTAATGTTAATCATTGATAATTTATTATTTAATTAGCTGTCTTTTTCACATTGCCTTATTTATTGTCCTCTTGTGAGTGTTGCTTTTTAAAATACTAAAGAAATTTAAAGATTAAAATCTACTCAAATTAGTTATATACTTTTATATGCTTGTACCCCATCTCATTTTAGGACTTAATTTACTTAATTTATTAACTTTAGTAGACTTGTATACATTGCAGTAATTTAAGCATTTTGCTTTGAATGTGAAATAACCCCAGAGGCTCATATATTTGAAAATTTGGTTCACAGATGGTGATACATACCATTTGTGAAAGTTGTAAAACTTTTAGAAGGTAGAGCACTATTTGAGGCAAGATGTCAAAGGAGGTGGGGATTTAAGATCACCAGCCTGATCTTCCTTCCCAGTTATTTCCTACTTCTGAATGTGGATCAGTGTGCTTGCTCAGCCTGCTTCTCCCGACCCCAAGACTTACTACTTCTGTCCATGTCGTCCCTGCCATGATGGATTGTGTGCCCCGGAACTGAAAGCCTAAATAAGCAATTCTCCCACATGTGACTATTGTCAGGATCCTTTACAGCAAAAGAAAAAGAAACTGAATTAGAAAATTGGTATCAAGAGTGAAGTTTGGAACTTGTTTGTGGAAGATACATGGAAGAGTTTATTATTTAGGCTACAAAAGTACTCTTCTGCTGTAAGCGGATCTTAATGAGCCATTCCAGAAGGAGTTTGGAAGACTTAAATGCATAGAAAAATGCTCACTCTGGAGGTTCAGATCATGAGGCTTAGAGGGTAACACAGGCTATACTGTGAACTAGAGTAGTAACCTTTCAGATTATATTCTGATTAACTGACTGTCCTGCCTGTGTCCTGAGAACTCAGGTGAGGCTGAATTTTAAAGTCATGATCTAGTTTCTTTGGAAGAGGAAATTTCAAAGCAGTTCAGTAGTAAAACTGTCGTATGTTTATCACTAACTGATCTAACTCAGTACTACAATGAGAAATAGCAACAAAAGAAACAAAAATAAATAAAAGTGTAAAGCTTTTCAAGGAAAGGTATGTGAGCGATGTATTGAACAAGGATAGTGTAGATGCCAAAGCACCTGTAATTGTTAGAGAGATTGCTGTCATTAAATTGAAACCAACTACTTTGAACTGCACTGCGATAGTAATTAAAGTGCCTTGAGAGCAAGAGCACACCCACTCCAGGGCTCTTGTGAAAATATAGATCCGGTTGAGAATGGTGCTGAAGGAAACCCAGCTCCTGGAAGCAACTGTTCAAAAAAGTGTTTCTCCACAGTCAGCACTCAAACTGCCCGCAGCTGTGGTCTTAGGGACCAGAATCCATGCTGAAGTTACAATAGAACTTGACCGTTTTGTCCACAGGTACTTGTTTGGCAGGTGGAAAAGAAACAAGCTAGAAAGGTCATAGAATTTTGCCCTGCTGTTCCAAAGAGCTGCTGGGACAAGCTGTGTGCCACAGGATCAGAGTACTTATAAGAAGGTCCTGAGAGTACACCGCATGAAGCTTTGAAGGTAATACCGAAGTTGCAGAGGAGATACTGCAGAAAACAGAACCATAGGATGCTTACCTGAAAATGTTTCATACATGGAATGCATTTAGACCTGACAGGCTCTTTATGGTGTAGTGACAGGTCTAAGTCTTTTGGAACTGAGATGATTTCATTATAAGTTCCATTTGCCAGACACAGAGCTTTAGGATTTAGTATTGCCTATTTGCATTTTGTTTTGATTTGATCATTCATTGCTATGCTGTGATTATTTCATTTGGCATGGGAATAATCTGTGTAAATGTATGCTCAAAGTATATCATTTGTTTTTTTTTTTCTTTTAAACTTTGCAGAGGTCACAGTTAAGAAATTGCCTTGAGGCTCAGAATAAATTTTGGATTATCAAATACAGTTGGGACTTTTAAAACATATTGGAACTTTAAAAAATATTTTTTATTTATTTATTTTTATTTAATGTGTATGAATGTTTTGCCTGCATGTATGTAAGTGCATCTGTGTCATTCAATGCCCATGGAGGTCAGAAGTGGAAGTTGGATCCCCAGGAACTGGAGTTACGAATGAGTGTTAACCATCATGTTGGGAATTCAACCCATTTCCTCTGTAAGAGCATCCAGTGTTCTTAACCACTGAGAAATCTCTCCAGCTCCAATACTGAGACTTTTAAAATTGAATTGAATGCATTATTCATCAAGAAACAGTCACAGTCTCTGGACAATGAGGATGGAATATTGTGGTTTAAAATGTTTCCCAAAGACTCACGTGTCTGAATACTTAGTATTGAACTGGTTGTATAGTTTGGAAAGTTTATGGTGCCTTTAGGAGGCAGGGCCTTGCTGGAGAACAAAGGACACTGAAGATAGTCCCTGCCTTTGTTTCTTTTCTCTCTTTGCTTCCTGATTGTGGATACAATGCATCTAATCAGCTTTCTGCTCCTGCTGCCATGTCTTCTCCAAACATGTGCCATTTCTCTCTGGAACTGAAAGGAAAAATAAATCTTTACTCACTTAATTTGCTACTGTCAGGGTCTTTTACTATAGTAACAGAAAAATAAACTAATACACAGTTTAGTTAGTTTGAGAAAAATATAGAAGACAGATCTTTAAAAGACACTGAATAGCTTTCAATAATGTAAGGCTAGATTTAGTTTTACATAATTCATTTTTAAAATTGTCCATATCATGCAATTTGAATTTAATATAGGCTTAACAAGTATTTCTTTCCAGGTTTTATACAGACTGATACAGTAACTACTGAGGGGCATCAGTTCTTTTATATATTCACAAACAGATAACCCAACGAATGTAGGTTAAATGATTATGCATAAAGAACTTCATGCAAATTATGTTTAATAACAAATCCTGAAAGCATGATTTTGGCTCCCATTGCAGTATATTTCGTCTTTGATTTATATTTCAAATTATCTTTTATTTTTTACTGGTAATTCTGACAGTCTGACTTATTACAGAATCTGATACCAAAGTGCACTGAAATTAGAAATTAAGTTTTAACACTCAAGAAGCTTTATTTTCTGATAATAAAAAAATGCCTAGGAAATGTTTCTGAATTTTACAAGTAAAATAAAATGTGCTTTGAACTGTTAGAAATTTCCTAGTCTTTATAGGGGTTACTACCCATATAAACTACTTTCTTCAGCTCAACTAGCCTAGCATTTTCTGAAAAGTACAAATGGGAGACATTAGGTATACATGCATACATTTAAGTATCATGTATGCATCAAACATCAGTATTTCCTACATGTTTACTTCATATTTGAGTTGTGGTCTAGTTTCCTTATATTTTATTTGTTTTGGGAGGTTATTTTTTTAATTTTCTTTATATTAGGATCTGAATTACACTTAAGTAACCATGTGCATTTTGTTTAAGATGGTTTTGTGGTAATTGCTTGGTTGTGGTTATTATTGCTTTAAAAACTTGTCAATGAAATAAAAATGGTATTGACATTCTTATTCTTAACCTTTTTTTTTTAGAAAATTGGAAAGCTTCCTTGTAGAGCAGCTTCTTGATAGTATAAAATCCAGGAGCTAGTTTGTATAGGAGTTAGAATGAGAACTAAAACCCTTAGCTCCTAATGAATTTGGTTTTCTCAGGTTACTTCATGTTCTAATTATGTTCATTAACTTTTTTGTTTCTGTTTATTGAATTTCTCTTTGTAACATCAATAGATTGTACATTCTGGATCAAAAATTATTAAAATTACATAGTGGA
Organism: Eospalax fontanierii; assembly: GCA_035773235.1. Taxonomy (NCBI): domain Eukaryota; kingdom Metazoa; phylum Chordata; class Mammalia; order Rodentia; family Spalacidae; genus Eospalax; species Eospalax fontanierii. The sequence goes on from CM069527.1 coordinate 38,325,522, forward strand.
ATAATCCTGCAAAAATGATAAGGTGTATGGATTATTTAAATTAAGAATTTATTGTAATTGATTTATGCAGTAAAAAGAGGAATGTCTTTTCAACTAAGTGCATAGTGGCATTAAATAAACAGAGTTGAAGTAACTTATCTTAGATATAAAATCAAAACGATACCATCTGTTTATATAAAGAGTGTCAGAATACCTAGTAACTGCTACTTATAGAAATCATTCAGAGCTTATAAGTGCAACTATTTGTAAATTCTTTCTCTGTTATTTATATCTGTTCATCCAGTTTTATGTCACTATCACATTGCCCTAATTATTGTAACTTTGTAGAAGGCTTAAAATCTTGTGGTGTTAGACTTATTGGTTCTTTTATGAATTGTGTTGTTGCTATTACTATTGCAGATCTTTGCATTTCTGTGAAAAATGGAATTCCTTCTTCAACTTATATAAAATAAATCAGTGCTTTTCTGAGCATGTATTAAAATTGTATATCGATTTTGCAAAACTGACATCAAAATACTGATTATTCTAAAATATTGTCCTAATTATTCACTCCTTTCAACACCATCTTGCATATTTTAATAGAGACTTAAAGATATTCTGATTTTGAAGCAACATATGTTAAATTTTAAAATTACATCTTATTATTGTTTGTTACAAAATTTAAAAATAATAATGACTTTAAATATTCATATCCATCCATGTCTAAATATGTAAATGCAACTTTTCTCCCAGGACATTTTCTGTGTTTTCTCAACTTTTTCATGCATATAGTTTTAAAAATCGTCTATTGATTCAGAAGATAAAGAAGCTTTCTTACTTTCAGAAAAACTTAAAGATGCAGTGATTGCTGTAGATTAGAGTCAATAAAAATCATACCCTAAAGTTAGCACAGAATATAAGAACTGTCATTCTTTTAATAGGAAAAGTTTCAAACATAGAAACACACACACACTGAAGAGATATAGTCTCATTGCATATTACAGCTTGCCTAGTGCTTGAGTAAGTTTTTTACTACTACTGCCCTTGACTCAGTCCTTTGTGGCCTGGGATTATATATGTTTGACACAAAACCTATCTGTCAACATGTATTTTCTTTTATATATAATATTCAGAAAATTAAAAATAAGACAAAAGATAATTATCCACATGTGTTCTGACCTGAATAACTATTTCTAAAATTCATCGTATTGCAAAATATTTTGTAACTTATGTATTAGTGACAATATTAAAAATCAAAATTAAAAAATCAGCTTAAAATGTGATTGAAAGTTTGAAATTAGAATAAGTAAAATTAATGCATAAATATTGATGAATTGCCTATTTATTTGACAATGACTCTTCCTGCATGTGTTGAGTGTCTTCTGGAGCTTCCTGACAGTGTGGGGACCACTGTGATGTATTTCAAATATAGGTTCCTAGTTCACCTATCCAGACAGACAAATTGAGGTCTTTCACCACTAACTTAAATGGCAATCTTCAATTATCTATTGTGTTCTGTGTTCCTGTTGTTAGCACTTGTGATCAGTTTGAAACTTCAAAACATTAAGCTCATAGTCCTTTACAAGTAAATTTTGGAAACAACTGTGTTAAACAACTTTGGATAATAAAAATATTCAAGTATTTTTATTAAGGAAATACATTTGGAATTTTCTGATTAATAAGATTTCATTGACAAACTTTGTCTTCAATTATTCTACAATTTATAGCTATGAGAGTCTCAGATGAATCTTCATGCCCTGATTTTGAAGGCATTTTTCTCTATTGTCTATATTTTAACATGTTTAACAATCTTAAGTTTTCCAACTGAGGACAGAAGAAAACATATTCTTGTTAGTTTATATTACATGTAGACTATGAAATTATTTAAAATTGAACATAATTCATCATGTAACACATAGCAATATCACCAGATTTTTCATCAGATTTCAAATGAAATATATTTATAGACTCAATTATAGGTACAGAGACTGTTCATTTAATTGCTTCTTGAATTAATGTTAAAGTTGTATCTAAAAAGTACACAGAAGATGATTCTAATTATTTAAAAGCCAGGCTTCTGTAGCATACTTGGCTTTGTTCCAGCCTATTGTTTGGAATAAATTAGTCCTATGATATTAATTCATAAAACTTAATTTGAATAATTATCTTGCTAATTTATTCATAAAACAGAAAGATGACAATGATGAACTCAATTTGTGTTTTCACATGTCACTTGATGCTTTGATGTGTTTAAAAGTTACGCTGAAAATGGAAAAATATTCATCCAACTTTTTTATCTCTTTGATACTGATATTTTCAGGTTACTTAAAAATATTTATACAGGAAACATGTTCATATTTAGGTTAGTCTTACATAAAATGTATTGAATATAATATGTACAAGTCTCAAATGCTCATACATTTCCCCTGAGATATTAAACATATCTATAATTTTATAACTGTCATAATTTTTAGAATAGCTGAAAATTTCTATTCAAATGACCTAGCAAAGTACACAGGACATTAGAAAGTACTTAAATAAGGAAAATATGCAGTCAACAAAATTTTACAGATTTTAAGTAAAATTTTAAACCAAACAACTCCCTGATGCAATAATTTCCTTTTGCTTAGGTTATTTTAATATCCACATATAATTCTGACTTTAAGTTTTATAACAGAGTGTGTTGGCACACACCTTTAATACTAGCCCTTGGAAGATAGAAGTGTTCAGATCTCTGTGAGACTGAGGCCAACGTGGTCTATATAGTGAATTCCAGGCAGGCTGGGACTAGGAAGACCCTGTTAAAATAACAGCATTTTAAAAGTTGAAAGATATCAATAGTTACTTCCAGTTTTTATTTTCTAACAGTCATTGATAAATATGTTCTATTATTTTCATAATGATAGATTTTTCTGTTGTTTACTTAAAAGTAATAAAGGCTTCCCTATGTCGCTTTTAGAGTAGCCTTCAGGCAATCCAGACCCTGGCAGACTAGACCCAATCCAAGTCATTTCTATTTTGGTCCCTATTTGTAGTGTATGCCTCTTTCCTTTGAATGATATTGTCCTACCTTGACCACCCATGCCCAGAGCTCTCCAGGAGAGCAGTCAAGTGCTCCTCATGAACCTTTACTGCATCTGCCCCATGGATTTCTCTTTAAGGAACTGTAGAATTCAGAAAGGCCTAGCATTGGGAGCTTCTGGCAGATCAGAACACCATGCCATGACTATCAGATCCCTAAATCAGTTCAGGTTTTCTCATTCTTTTACTGGTATCTGCAACAGATCAGGTTACTCATTCTTTTTCATAACCTACTCTGCAAGACAGGAACATTTTTCCTATACTTTGTTTTAGTTAAAGGGGTTGAAAGGAGAATTTTGAGCCTTAATTTCTTTTTTATCAGACTATGGTTAATATTACACTTCAACTTTACTGAGAGTACGGTAACTTTTAAGTTTCAGTGGTGATCGGTTATGATGATAAAATCTGACTCAAGTCAAAAAAGAAAAGAAGTACAGTCAATGCCAATCGCTAGTCAATATATTTGACATGCCTATACACCACACTACTTTCTTAAGATATATTATTAAACTGTTGTACATTTCCTACAATAAGTCTTAATCAAATTTTGAACCTCTCCTTCATCTAAGCCCCTCCCCCACACTGTACCTCATGTATCCGGCCGGCCATACATATTAAATTCCATCTGGTCAAACATTTGTACCCAGACGTTCTTTGGTGCAAGTTCATCTACTGGAGTCTAGTCAGCCTATGTAGAGATCTTAACGAAGGTCGACTCACCTTCCTGCAGCAGTAATCAGTCTCCAACAGTCCCCAGCCTGGGTCACACAGCCCATTTGACCTCCCTTCATTCCAGGCTTTTGTCTGATTGAGCTGACATGGGTTTGTGCTACATGACACCATTTCTGAAAGTTCACATGAGAAAGCTTCCAGTGACCTCAAAGCCTGTTTCCCTAAGTTCATGGACCAACCCTGGGTCTTACAATCTTTCTGTTTATACTGTTTGACCATAGCACTCTACACATCCCAGTACTATACAAATATTGAATTACATTTGCAATATTTGTATTTGTTGAAGATTTTTTTCTGACACTGAAAGATATTTCAAAACATAAATTATTTTAACACATTTTTTCACAATCCCATACTCAACCCATAAAAGTACTGACATATGTGACAATGCACTAAGTAGTAATTTAATATCATGTATTTATAATTATGTCATTACTCAATTAAAATTTAGTTTATCATTAGATTTACTTTTAGTGGCATTTAATATTTTATGTAATAATTCATCAATTATAAACTAACATAGGTTAATCATTCTTGTATTTTTTAGTTCCCATTTAAATGCAAAATTAAAAGCAATGTCTTCACGTTTGTTGTCAATATAAATACATAATTATAGAGAATAGAAATATATACATATAAAATTTAACAATAAAATAAATTACTTTATTCTTACTAATGACATCATAATCAACATCAACTAATACTGTTATTTCCTATTTCCATATTTTCCAGTTTTAATAGCATTTGATTATCTTTTTAGTATGAAACCCTTGTAGCATTGGTTTAATATGCCGAATAACTAAAGCACTACTATTAACATATCTAGTAATATTTATTTTCCTATAAAATGTAAGAAACACTCTGCAACGTTTAACCTGCTTCTGAGCATTGTAGCTCAGTTTTCAGCGTGTTTACAGAACACAGTAGTCAGCAGATGAGCACCAGTATTGCTGAGGAAACGTCATCTGAACTTTGGCTACAACACAATAAACCACAATGAGGCCATTTCTCCCATTGCACAAGGAGTCCAAACAATATGAGCAAATTACAGCAATTATTACCAGTGTAAAATACCTTTTTTGGCTTGAAAAAAATCTTCATAAACACTAAAGAAAAATTAAATAATGAATGGATTAACACTTAATATTGTTAGTGTACATATGAATATAAAACTATACATACACATGCACACAAAAAAAGCTACTATATTTTTCTTTCTGATGAATCTTTTAGGAAAATAATAAAGTCTTGATAATTAGCTCAAAGCACAAAACAAATAGTTCTTGAGGGGCCTTTTTTCAAAGAAATTCTCCAGTGTTACATTTGGACTAACACAGCTGTGAGTTCTTCCTAAGAATATATGTTTACAGAAAAAAACAGATTTTCAAACCCCTTCCCATGTTCATATGCACAGATACAGACACACACAGGCATGGACACATATCACTGTACACTATAATGATTTATACTTTATATTATTATATTATTTATACTTTCCATATATTCTTATGGAAAACAAAAGGTTCATTGAAAATTAAAATATGATTAGATAGGAAGATGGGGTGCTTTGAATGAACAGTGTCCCTAATTTTCCCAGGTATTTGAACACTTGGCCAGAAGCTGATGACACTGTTTGGGGATGTTACGGAACATACAGGAGATATGGCCTTGCTAGAGGAAGTATTTCATTGGCTGCATGCTTTGAGAGATTACAACTTTGCCTCACTTCTGATATGCTCTCTCTCCTTCCTTTGTGCAATTGAAATGTCATCTCTCAGACTCTGGTTCCAGCTGCTTACTGCCATGCCTCCCCCACCATTATCTGCTCAGGAATCTCAATCTTAATCCCAAATAAATTCTTCCTTCTATAAACTTCCTTGATCATAGCAATGAAACTTAACTGAAGCACAAGGCATAAAGGAATACAAAGATGTTATATACATTTAACATGAGAACAGAGATATTAAACAATTTTCAACATTTTATTCTTCTTTAAAAAATGCTGGATCCAGAAAAGAATGCAAGTCAGAAATAAAAAGAAAATGCATAGATATCAACATGAAAATAGACATAATTACATGAAAGGTGAGTTAGAATCTAGATTAAAATATTTATGAAATGTTAAAGCATTAGAAAAATATCCTTCGGTAGGGATCCGTTCACTGGGCCCATCAAGAATTCTATAGCTATAAGATACCGTCTCTCTCCTCACCAGCAGACATCAGTTACCGAAACTTCATTAGGTTGGATTGAGATTGCTTACTTGTTTCCCATGCTTTATTACACACACATACAGTGACATATGTTTTTATAATATATAGGAGAGTACATTAAACTGGGCAGGAGGTCTTAGAGGAGATGCAGATATGGGGGGGTGGATCTAAAGACCAGAAAATCACAAAAATTCAGTAAGAGTAAATTTATTTTAAAAATATTTGGAAATGCTAATAATATTCAATAAAGTCTTCCAGATTAATATCCAAATAAAGAATTCTCATCACATGTAGTCATGTACTCTACAACTGAGTTACATTCTCTCTATACCTCCTTAATTGGATTATGACATAGTATAGTATGGATTTCTTAAAGAATGATCCTTAAAGAAATGAATATAATAATATTTAAGGTTTATATATACTGAGAATATAACAGAAATATGAATTTTTCTAGAAATCCAAAAGTGGGTTACCATTAAATAATTCTCAGAAAATAAAACACTGATACCCTGATTCAATCAAATAATGTCAATTATTAGCAAATATTTAGTATGAACAGCACTATGCTTTAACAAACTTATTGAAATGAGTACTACATTCAAGCAGGTTAGCATATCAATCACTTCATAGTTATCTTTTTGCAAAATCTTTTAAATTGACTTTTAAAAAATTGAACCCAGTAGACGAGCGTATATTAAAAATATGTTTGGAAAATAGAAACATATGAAATTATACAAAGAATCAATGAATGCAGGAACATGTTCTCAGAGAGGATAAACAAAGTACTGTGACCTTTAGCCCAGTTAACCAAAAGAAAGAGCAAATCTAATTTAATGAATTAAAAAAGCAAATATTAAAACAGATAAGTGATGCAGAACATTATAGGGGAGTATATTCAAACATTTACTATTTAAAATTAGAAAATCGAAAGTAATCCACAAATTTCTAAATCAATGATACCACCAAAGTTAAACTCAGAAGAGATAAAAATATAAACAGACCCATAACAAATAAGGAACTAAAAACAATAAAGGAAAGTGACCCAACTATAGAAAGCCCAGGTCCTAATTCATTCACATCAGAATTCTACCAGAACTTAAAAGATCTAGAATAAATTCTTCTTATATTATTCATGAAGACAGAAGTAGAGGGAGAACTTCCAAACTATTTCTTTGAAGCCAGCAGGTAAAGACACAGCAAAAGAAGACTATAGGCCCATTTCCTGAATAACATAAATGTAAAAATTCTCAAAAAATACTTGAAAATTCCATATAGACACATGTAAAATATATCATCCACCACGATCAAGTTAGCTTTATTCAAGAAATGCAGGAATGATTTAATATACATAAGTCAATAAATATATTAAATCACATAAATGGATCTCAAGACAAAAATAACATGGTCATTTCAATAGAAAGAGAATATCCCTTTGACACCTCTGTGAGTTCAGGCCCAGCCTGATCTACATAGTGAGTGCCAGGTCAGCTGGAGTTTTAGGGAGACCTTGTTTTAAAAAGACCCAAAACAGCAACAGCAAAAAATTTCTTGAGGAAATTAGAGCTTGAAACTCTTGCTTAAAGCCATAAGACAAGAGAAGGAAATTAAAGGCATACTAATTAGAAAAGTGGAGGTCAAATTGTCCCTCCTTGCAGATGATATATTTAAGAGATCCCAAAAATTCCACTAGAAAAATTCTATAAATGATCAATACTTTTAGTAAAGTGACAGACTATAAAATAAATTTACAAAGGTTATTAGCTTTTCTATATGCAAAAAGTAAGCAGTCAGAGAAAGAAATCATGGAAAGAAACTTCAGAATATGCTTTAAAAAATCAAAGAATAAACCTTAAAAAGAGGTTAAAGAGCTCTAGATTAAAATTTTCCAATATTTGAAGAATACATACATACATACAGATGTGATGACCTTCTATGTTCATGGATTAGAACAGTGAATACTGTGAAAATGATCATTTTACCTACAAAAAGCAATTTGTAGATTCAATGTAATCCCATACAAAATCCACATGACATTCTTCAGAGAAAGAGAAATAAGCATCCTAAAGTTCCTATGGCAACACAATAGACCCTGTGTAGTCAAAACAATCCTGAGCACAAAGAGCAATGCTGAGAGGTTAGCATATCAGAGTGCAAACTACATAACAGAGCTATAGTCATTAAACAGCATTTCAGTAGCACAAAAACAGACATGGGAACCAATGGAGCAAAACAGATGACCTCAAGATGCATGAATAAAACTTCCATCACCTTGTATTTGACAAACGTGACAATAAATGTTGGAAAGAAAATAGCATCTTCACTAAATGATGCTGGGAATGCTGGATCTCAATGTGTAGAAGAATGAAATTAGATGAATATTCATCTCCCTGCACAAAAGTAAACTCCAAATGGATCAAAATCCTCAATTTTAAATTGATATGCTGAAACTGTCAGAAGAAAACATAGACAGTACCCTACAACATATTGGTACTTGAAAGCATGTTCTAAATCTGATGCCTTTCACCCAAGAATTAAGCCAATTAAACAACTGACAAATGGGAGCCCATTAAACTAAAAGCTTCTGTAAAGCAAAGGAAACGAGTTAAGTGAGGGGAAAGCCGACAGAGTAAGAGATAAACTTTACCACTATGTACCAAATGATGTCAAAGATGTAGGGAAAAGAAACCTCCTTCACTGCACCTCTTATTGCAAACTGGTTCAACTACTATGGAAATCAGTGTGGGAAACTCTTTAAAATAAAACTAAATAAAGATCTACCATTTGATCCAGATAAACTATTCCATGATATACACCCAAAGGACTTGATGACCTACTATAGACATGCTTGTTCAACCATGTTTGTTGTTGCTATTTTCACAATTAAGAAATGGAAACAACTTAAGTGTCCCCCAACAGATATGTCTGTCACTTTACTGAAAGTACTGATCATTTATAGAATTTTTCTGGTGGAATTTTGGGGATTTGGAGGGAAAATTTGAGTTCTACTCAACAGTAAAGAAAGAAAATCATGAAATCTGCCAGTGAGTGGATGGAACTAGTAACTGTTATACATTGGTGGATACTAGCTCCAAATACTTAGATGTCACTATATATCCTGATTTCAACAAAGAATCCAGGAAAATAGAATGAAACTCCTATACTAAGGGAATGAAGGAACTCAAGGGAGGGGATAGTAGGAGACAGATGCATTATTAAGTTTAAAATGAGAAAATTGAGGATATATTAACAGAGGAAGGGATTGGGAGGAATACACAGGGGGAGAAAGGGGGATATAAATTAGTTTTAGGTGGTATGCAAAACCAGAGGGCAATGTATTAGCTCAAAGACTACTGAAAAAATATATATATAAAGAGAGAGTGCATAGCTGAAAATATAGTTGATTTTGACAAGGAAGCATAAATTTCCAAACTGCTGGAAAGTTACTGATATAAACAATAGCAATGACATAGTACTCACAAGACCCATTAAAACTCAAGCCAGAAAAAAAAAATCCCAGCATACAATTGGGGAAGTCAGTGAGAAAATGAGGAATTATTGGCAAGAAATAGCTGGTGGCAGAGGGAGAGTTGGTTTTCTTTAAAAGTATGATTCTAGATATGTTAACCAGGCTCTAGAGCATGGACTCACAGTGAAGGACATTTGTGGACACAAATTTGACTTGACAGACCTTAATAAGTTCAAGAGAGTACATGAAACCTTATGTGAAGGAGTCTGTAAGAAGGGTGCAGATAGGGGATGTGGTCTAAATGTGATAAAAATATATTGTACAAAATATGCAAGCATTCTATAAAAGTTTAATAAATGTAAATACTATAAAAAGAATTCTAAAAATTGAACAAAAGATGCATCATGAATACTATCATAGCATACTGAGTTAATCTTTAGGCATATTATACAGAATTATCAGAGAAAGGTTGATCAAAGTCACCTTCTTTATCATTTATTACCTGAGAAAAGCAGCATTGAATCCATACCTCAGAGACAGATTTCTCTATTTTTCAATGAAAAATATGCTACCAATGTGTCCCTACAAGTACACCCTTTGGATGGTGATGAGAACAGACAAGAATGCAGAATTAATGAGGCGAGTGTTCAGAAATGAGGAAAGGTTAACTACAGAGTACATTACAAAGAGAAAAGAACCCCTTCCCAGTGCAAGCAACCCCTCAGTGGTACTCTCAGTGAAATATTCCAGCTCTGGTTCAAGAAAGGAGGGTTCACACAAATGCCTTTCATGGGCACATACAGATCTCGAAAAATGCATCTTATGAAACTGGCTTTGTCGGGAATGTGCAGTTCTGTCTTATCAGTTCATCAGTGTCCAGTGTGGTCAAGGCAAAAAATATTTCACAGTACATATTTCAGTTATGAGAAAATGTGCTCCTTTCAGCAGCTTACTGTAAAAACTGTGACAACAATCAAGTAAGATTCATAAACAGCTAAAGGAGGAAATGGAAATAGGCTGTGGTGGCACAGTCCTTTAGTCCTGGCGACTGAGTAGGAGAGTCAGGTGTATCTTTGAAATGGAGGCAAGCTTGGGCTACGTAGCATGTTCCCAAGCCAGTAGGGATTACAGGGAGACACTGTCTCAAAAAATAAGTAAATAAATTAAAGAAAAAAATTGAAATACATAGGATCAAAAAATATAACCAGAGAACAACTTATTTCACAAATATTACATTTTTAGTGTTCTATTCAGCTAAACAAAGCTACAGGGAAACATACAAATACCCACAAATATCTGAGATAGACAAAAATGTACTAGAGTAATTCTTGAGTTTTCCCTGCTGTGGCATAGAACATAAGAGCTCAAAAAAAAATTAAAGTGAGAATACTGGCTCACCTAGTGTATGAGAATATAGAGCAAAGAGAATGCACGTGTATTGCAATTGGGAATAAGATACATCATAAAAGTCTTTGAAAGCTTCTTTTGAACACACATTTACATTGTTACTCTATAATTAAACCCTGCAAGAAAATAGAATATGTATGACTGTAAAAAAAGGACATATAAGAATATTTCAAGTCAAATTATTCACAAACGTTAATAACTAATAAAGCAAGCATATATCAAAAAGAAAATTTAAATACACATTTCCAATTATAAGGAAATAGATAAATGAGATTGGAATATCATACAGTAATGGAATACTATCCAGTATTATGCAAGAATAAAATATGAATAATTAAATCTTAGCATCAGTACATATAATTTGAATGAAAGAAGCTGAAAATGAAAAGAGCCACCAGGGTTTGAATCAGAGTGTGGTTGCCTCTGAATAGATCAGAATGAGAAGAAATGAAGGAAATGAAGCTGCAGCTTCCAAGGAGATGCAGTATTTATTTAGCTCCATGTGTCTATTTAACTATCAACATGATGAAACTGACAGAAAATTTCATGTTATTATTTGAAAACATTCAAACATTTCAGGTGGGTTAAGCTTGGAAATAATAGCTGTCATGGAGATATAATTAAATCGTCTTTTGTAGATGTATTGACAAGTATACTTAGCTTTCATTGAGAGCTTTTGGAGGAGTATTTAACTATCCATATAGTTTTTAACTGATTTAAAGAAATATTGCTTTATTTCACTGTTCAACAGTCTGTAAAGTTTTCAAGGTTGGAAAATAATAATTTCCTTGACAAACTTATATTCTCAATATAATTTGGCCTTATGCCAATATTATACCTTTCAGCTATACCTTATTTGGGAAATTTTTGATACATCTTTATAATATACTATAAGAAAAAGCAATATTGATAAGAGAGAGAAAGAAAACAGAGAACACATTATTTTATGTAATGAAGTCCCTAACTGCTTCATTCAACAGAATATTATTTAAAATGAAACATTTAAAATTTTATTGAGAATATACGAATCTGAAGCAAGTAAACAAGAGTAATAAAGACAGAGAATAGAATTTTGAGAAATCGTTTGAAAGTAAAATACAGTAAGCCCAGGGATATTAGTGGTTTCCTTATAAAACTTTGACAATTATGAAAATGAGCAAACACATGCAAACAGTTGATCATTCTAAACTGACAGCAGCTTTGGTATGAAAGGGATCTTGGTATTTTAGCTAATGGATCTCAAATATGAATTTGAAGAAACTTGGAATTGTTTTAAATATTTATTAACAACACCTTCAAGGAAGAAGTAGTAATTTTAAAACTTCCACTACTAAAAAAAATCAATCTGTAAGCATTTAGTAGTTCTGACCATTTTCATGTATGGATCTAATTGTCAATATGGAATAAAAGGAGCGGAGGTCCAGGTGAGAGGCTGAGGACAGAGGTCAGTGAAGGTACAGTTCCGGGTCTGCAGCACAGAGGTCCCTACTTTCTCTAATCTGTGGCTTGTTTTTTTCCACACCAATCTGTTACACTTTTTCTTCATTGAACATCTCTTCAGGTTTATTATTCTTTAAGATATTCATGAGAAATTATTATTTCAAGCTTCTCTTTGTTGGGAAAAGGTGTCTTATAATACCTACATAGAGGTGTCTTATAATACTTACATAGAGGTTCACTACAAAGTTTTGTGTTTTATAGAGCAGAAGTGAAAAAAAAAAGCCAAAAAACACTGTCAGCTTTTGAGTTTTCTGCTATTTTTACTGATTGTGAACAGGCAAGTTAGGCAAAAATAAGGTTTAGGATGTGGGACCCTGAATTTGAGGATATTTCTGAAGAAAGTCCTAGGAAATACGTGTTTTTCTAAAGACAGTCCTTTTTGTCATGAAGCCCAAATCCTCACATGGCAGTTACATCTACATTTACCCATTTCTTCCATTGTGGATGAACATATTCGGTGCAGGGAAGGAAGATGAGGGGCAGGTTCACCTCACAACAGCGATGCAGAGAAGCAGACACATGCAGAGGTGATACTGCTCAAGACTTCTGTGGTCCGACAGCTAACAAGAGAAGCAGAGTACACCGAAGAGCATACTTCTGAAAGAGTATTTTAAAATCATGTTACGGAAATGAAAGGCCAGTAAGGGAAGTGAGAGTAGCGCTCCATCTCAGCAAAGAAGTGCCTTAATGGATTTACCATATACCTCACATAAGTAAATAAGTAGTTCAAACAAGTATGGGCAGAAAATGAAATATTTTCTGATGTTACAATATTGCCTATTCTATTCTGAAAAGAACTTATTGTTTGAGAAGTAAACTCAGTTTCATAAATCTACCAATGATGATTTGGATTAGAAAATGTTTATTTAAAGGATTTTTTTAATGGAGCAAATGCCAAATGCAATACAAGGCAGTAATTCATTAGGAAGATATGTTAGTGATAATCATATAAGGAAAAAGGCAAATATGACAGAAAAATCTTCAACTTAACTGTTGAAATAATTTAAATTTTATAATAGTTTATACAGAAGGATTTTCATGATTATTTTTGTTTTCTTTCATTTTTTTGTTTCTTTAGAGATATTGTACTATTTTTTAGGACCTTGATACATACGGAACTAGATCAGCTTTCAAAATGTTGTTTCTTAAACATACAAAGACTAATCATATTTTTTATGTGATGCATGTGTGTTTGGTTTTTATATGCGTCCGTATTTGTATAAGTGCACATGTGTGTACAGGCAGGTGAGCAAGTGCACATGTTTCTGTGGTGGCCACACATTGATGTCAGGTGTCTTCTATCAGTCTTCATTTGGGTTTAAGGGTCTCTCCCTGTACCTGGAGCTCAACAATTCGGAGTATGAGCTGGTCAGCATGCACCAGTGATCCTGCATGCCAGTATAAGGTTTATAGGTGTGGGCCATCACAACACATCTGAGTTTTTACATAGATGCTAGGGAATCAAGCTCAACTCCTAATGCTTCTCAGCAAGCACTCTTCTGAATGGGTCATCTCCTCAGCTCCAATTATATTCTTTTACTATTCTGCCTAACTTTATAAAGGAGAAGACCAAGGATTTTTATTGCTTTTAATTAAAAGAAAGAGAAAGAAAACAATAAATGAATGCATCCTTTTCTTAGAACTAATGACCTCAAGAATGAGGGACATTGGAAAATTTAAAAGCAACTGTTATTTTATAAATATTCTTTAAAATTTCTTTCATCTCCAGTCAGGAAAGCAGTGTTGTTGCTTATATTTAAATGCTTTCAATATTTACACATTAGGAAATGTCTGTCATTGTAATTGACCTGTGTTATTCAAAGTTCCCAGGTTAGCCAGGCATGATGTTGATGGCCTTTAGTACCAGCATTCATAGGCATAGACAGGAGGATTACTTTGAGCCAGAGGCCAACCTCGTCTATAAAGCCCATTCCAGGCCACAGTAAGACACTGTCTCAAAAAGAAATGTTTCCAGTTCAATATGCGTTCACATTCCTATGTATCCTAGGCATAAATAGAATGTTTTTTCTCTTGGAACTTGGAATATGTGACTTTAAATTAAGCAATACTTATTGGTGAGGAAAATTAATCTATAATTTTTACTTTGGGGGCATATTTTTCAAAGAATATATTTTGGTTTAGGAAAATCTTGAACTGTAGCTAACTGTTAAGTCATTCTTAAAAACCTCAAGAATGAACCAATTATATGATAGTGGGGATTTGAAATCTTTGAAAGAATACTGAGCAACTTAGTGAAACTAACTTCACGCAAAACTGAAGGCTAGAGAAAAGTGTTAGCATTGAGGATGGTTACATTTGATGAGAACTGAGTTTTCAAGAATTGCCTTAAGTGTCATGATTTACATCATATAAATCCATGGTCTGGACAATGTCAACATCGGTATTTATGAAACTTTTTATAAAAATTGCCTTAAGATCGAGCAAAATCTTTTTAATATGTATCATTGAGCACATTTGTTAATGAAAGAAATTTGTGCTTAAATCTGATTCAATAATTATTTTTAAAAATAGAACTGGAAATCTTTCATTGTGCAAAAGCCCTAATCTTTATGATTAAATTTCTTCTAGGGTAATATTTGATAAAATTTTATATAGAATTTCTGGGCCCACATTGTTCCAGGTTCTGTTTAAGATTGAACATTTTGAAGGACATTAAAATTTGAATTCAAGTTAGAGATTACACTAATTGCTTTTTGACTACTGAAGAAAATCTGTTATGGGATTGATATTTTGTTTCTAGAAAGATATCCTGACTTGTTCTTTATCTCATTAACAAATTTCACACAGTAGGCTTTTTTCAATTAGCTTTATGGTGCATTTCTTTCTGCTCATTTTACCAAATAATCTCCTCCAATCATTTTATTTACTGTCTTAATTAGCACTAGCTAGTAAATTTCACAAAATGCTACGTCTGCACTTGACATATTAAAATATATTTGTGTTGGATAAAGAATCAGTTTTCTGTAAGTATGGCAAATTACTTATAATGTTTATAAGTATCACCATTCCATGTATTCTCTGTGTAAAATACTGAAGCAAGTACCATTCAATATTATGGAAGTCAAAATGAATTAATTTGCTTAATTGAACTATACAAGAAATATTAATCTTTTCCTTTTTGTGGGTAATTGAAACAATGACTCAAATTCTTTTCTGTTGGAGAGATGGCTCAGTGGTTAAAAAACATTGTCCGTTTCTGGATAAGATCCAAGTTTGATTTCAAACACCCACATGATAGCTAATAACCAATTGTTACTCCAATTCCTGAGGATCCGGTGCTGTTTTCTGGATTCCATAATCATTGTACACACAAGTACACATACATTCATGCAGGCAAGACACCCATTCATCTAAAATAAAAGAAAATAAAGAAAAAAGCAAAGATTCATGGTTTCAATATATAAAGTTCACTATATCTAATATGTCCTAATGGTAAATGTAAAAAATCATTTTAATAACATCATGAAATTTTATTTGATTGAACCTACATGTACCTTCAGATTTAAATTCAAAACCAATGCAATTAAATTAAGAGCCTATTTCTTTAATTTTGATAACCATAATTCAAAGGCCCATGACATCTTCTGCCTAACAGCTATTTTACAGATCAGGCCAACTTTGATTATTAATCCAAAAGATTCACTTATTTCAACACTTTTCTTAAGCAAGGTAATTTTAACTCTCTCTCTCTCTCTCTCTCTCTCTCTCTCTCTCTCTCTCTCTCTCGCTTCTGCTTCTGCTTCTTCTTCTCCTATCTCTCTTTGTGTATAAGGGAGAACAACAATGCCACAACCTGTGTGTGGAGGTCAAAGGGCAACTTTTGAGTTTCACTCCTTTCTTTCCAGCATGTGAGTCTGTGCGTCCCAGAGATCAAATTCAAGTTCTCAGGCTTGGCAGCAGGAAGCTCTACACACTGTGCCATCTCTTCTGCCCAGACAATATAAGTTTTGAAGATTAACCCTGACAGTTTATATTTAGCATTATTTAAATTTATAAATAGATAAAAATGTGGTATACAGTTTGCTCCTAAGAATCCTGTGATAACGTACACACATCTTTCAGTCACTATTTTTTCCTCATGTGTGAAAGGCAAAGATTTCTCTTTTTTTAAATCAAGAGTTTCAACCACTGTGCCAGCTCAAGACAGGGAAAATTCCTCCTGGAACGGGGACGTAGGAAGAAGTACCACTGCTAGATGCAGGCTTATTGGAGACTGAGAGCTGCTCAGAGACAGAGAGGGAGAGAGAAAGAGAAAAGAGAGAAGAGAGAGGGGAGGGTTAGTTTAAGGTTGTCACCTCTAGTAGGTTCAAGAGATGTCCCTAAACCCAAGAAAATTTGGATATCACAAAGTCTACCCAATTTGCTTTAAATAAGAACAAGACAGAAAGTTGGATGAGTAGAAGTGTTTAGGTTGATCTCAGAAGAGTTGGTGAACGAAGGTCAATATGGTCAAAACTACATTATGTGAGACTCACAAAATTAATAAAACAACTATTTAAAAAGGAATGCAAGCATAGAAATTAAGAAGACAAAATTAAATCTGAATTTGGAGCTTCTGTGTAACTAAAGAAATAGGCAACAAAGTGAAGAACTAGCCTACAGAAATGGATAAATTATTTACAAACTAGTGTTTGAAAAAGGGTTACTATACAGAAGACATAAAAATTTCAACAACTCAGAAACACACAATTAAAATCAGCAAAATAACTGAGTAGAAGATGTAGAAATGGTCAAGTGACAAATCACAAATTTCTCAGCATCACTATTTATAAGCAAAATGTAAATAAAAAACACAAAGAAATGAATTGCTAGAGTTAAAATAAAAAAGACAGTTTCAAACCAGCAAAAGATGATGATGTTGATGCAAAGAAATGGTGTCTCTTGCAGACTGCTGGTAATATAAGTCAGAACACTATGGGTTATAGTATAGAAGTTACTCATAAAAAGAGAACCTCAGTATGAGCCAGCATTCTAAATAGTGGCAAATAATCAAAGGCTATGAAATTTATAGCAAAAAGGAGACTGCATTACAATATAGATTACAGTATACTCACAATAACCAATCAATGGACTAATATTAAGTATCCTGAGATAGAGAAATAGATAAAGAAAATGTATTAATCAAGCAGAGAAAAGTATTCTTAACCACAAAAGGATGAAATTATGTGACTTCTGGCAGCAGGACTTGGCTACACATAATGTTAAGGGGAGCAGGCTAGGCATGTAAACAGATAAGACCAATTTTAATCAAATGTGCTGCATAAAGAGAATCTAAGCTCATAAAGTAATTAGTTGACTTATTTGAGCCAAGGGAATAGAGGAGGCGGAACTGGGAAAAGACTAGTAAACCGGTACAAAGTCATAGCCACAGTTCTGAAATAATAAGGATAGAGGATGATTATAACTAGCAAATCTGTGTAATATAACTGGAAATGACTTAAAAAGAGGATTTGGAATAGTATCATCACAGATTTTGAGAAAATACATTTAAAATGCTAAAAATTTAAAGTAGCTATAAAATGGTATTCAGGTAAGTTTTATCTTTTAATGTCAAAGCTGTCTTTCAAATTAACAGTTATGAGAAGATAAAATTCCATCCAACAGTTATGCTAATGAAAGACTAGAACTGGAATAGCTTATTTTAACACATAGGCAATATGGCTATCTTTAGAACAAAGACTGATTTTTTGTGGTATTGGTATAGAACATGTTCAGAAGTAAAAGGAAGAAAGAAAGTTACTCTTGGTAGATTAGTTACTGCAGGGACTGAAGTTTTATGTCAAGAAGAAGTTAAATTAACTGGTATTGCAAGAGAAAATAGGTTTCAAGGAAAGTAGTCAACAAAAATAATACTTTACATTATTTTTTTAATTTTTAAATATAAATCTGAGCTGGGAACTAGGATCTCATGTCTCAAATGTATTTCTGTTGTTTGGTTTTATTTGTTGTCGTTATTGTTTCTTTTTAGGCTTGGAATTGTTTAAAAGTATTTTGTATTCTTTGACAGTTTCATATATATATATGTATATATAATGAATATTAATTCTTTTCAACCCCTATTACCTATTACCCTGTCTCATCTTCACTCTTTCTCCTCCTGTTGAATCCTTTCTTCTTCCCATCAGGTCACACCCCTACTTCAAGTCTTTATGTGTGTGTGTGTGTGTGTGTGTGTGTGTGTGTGTGTGTGTGTGTATGACTAATTTAAGGTTGCCTGAATGGGCTAAATGAGTAGGAGTTACATACTGGAGTAATCGGTGGATATAACCCTGGGGAAAATGGCATCACTTCCCAAATGACCATTAAATGCAAAATCTATACTCCATCAGGGAGGAATGGACTACAAGAGCCCCTCTTCCACTGTGAAGTGTTAATGAGCCCAAACTTGTGCATCTCTTGTAGTGGTAACTACAGCAGAGTATTTATCAGCAATGCCATGTCTAAAACATTCTTTTATGTTTTTTCCACAATGTCCCCAGGGTCATTGGGGACACGGGGACGATATAGATATAAAGTTTAGGACCAGTCACTTACTCTCTTTATTTGACCCATTGTGAATATTGTCTTAGTCATTAACCAGTACAAAATGATGTTTCTCAGATGAAGCCTGAAAAGCTATAATAATGCATGAATGCAAAGGTCAGTATTTAGAAGTCAGTTTGCTGCTATGTCCATTTGGTAAACAATACGAGGCAAGAGTTCACTGCTGTCTGGGAGGACCTTAAATCCATTGATACTCTGGTTGGCTATCCTCATAATATTTATGTAGCTATTGCACCAATGGGCACCTCTTGCCAGGTCAGTCACTATATCTCAGATGGTTTAAATGGGTAAGAATGTTATTGATTTTATCTCATGGCAATCAGTGTAGCAACTTGCAGCACTAGGAAAGCAAATAGGCAAGAAGGACATTTCCAAGTTTGTCCCAACTTTATTTCTCCATGTCCTGTGACCAAAGTGTTTGGTGTCTTCAGCAATTGGTTCTTTTGCGTGTAGTTATGAAAGATAGCCAAAAGCAATATCAATATCCATTGTTGTTTTGAGGGTCTATAGATCCTACTGGACCAACAACTACAGATGAACCCACACATGGCTTTGAGATTTTTTTTAATAACTTATGGCTTCTGGGAAGAGCATTATCCCCATCATGTACCTCATATGAACTCTAAGTTTTAAAAGTTATACTAAAAACGTTTATAAAATATTAAGTTTCCATATGACCCTTTCCACATATCCTTAGGGTTAGAAATCCCTACCCTTATGACCTCCTCTGTCCTGTCCTTCCGCTCCCCCCCGATAAAACTTTCCCCTCATTATTTTTCCCTTTTCAGATTCCTAATCCCTGTGTTCTATAATTTCCTCTTCCTGAAGGCTTCAACTGCATTTTTCTTTTACAGCTATAAAATTCCACTGTGTATATGTACTATATTTTCATTATCTGTCCATCGGTTCAGGGACATTAATACTGTTGTTATTGTTTCTTTGAGAAAAGGTAGTAATATTCATTAAAGATAGCTTTTAATGTTGAAAAATCAATTTTCAAAATCTTGACAGATATGCATGTATATTTAAAACAAAGTTTACTGCGTGTTTACATTGCTGCTAAACTAAGGGTTTGACGACTTCTATCAACTACTGTTTACAATAATATTAACAGGTAATTTATTATTGTCCTTAACTTGCAAAAACTATCAAGTGACAGATAAAATATCTTTTCTAATGGATAAGCACAAGAACTAATAAAATTGGGATTCAGAGCAGCAACTCTCTACAGTTCAGATTTTTATCAGTTACTCTGCATTATACTTCACTTGTGCAATTTTTAATCTCTATAGTTACAGACCATTAATTCTCTAGTAGGTCTTGAGAAAAATTATAAATAATTAAAAGTCTTCATTCTGACTTCACAATTGAGCAGATATTCTGTAAATACCACTTTAAAAATTACAGTAAGGCATAACAATATGGAGTGAATATAACTAGAGAAAGAAAGAAAGAAAGAAAGAAAAGAAAGAAAGAAAGGAAGGAAGGAAGGAAGAAAGAAAGAAAGAAAGAAAGAAAGAAAGAAAGAAAGAAAGAAAGAAAGCATGGATTATGAAACTCTTTAGGATATTTTTAGTTTATTTGTGACAATAAATGAGTCCATTGAAAACTGTGATGACTTAAGTTTGATATGATCCCAAGAATTTGCATTGTCAGAGAAGAGAACTGATCTTCACAAATTGTCTTCTGAGAGCCCATACATATGCCTACAGATATGTAAATAAATAAATGTAACATATATGTATGTATTAGTAGGAATATGATATGTAGATTATTGATAATTAGCATGGCTTTTTGAATATTTAAAGATTAAAATGTTTTTTTCTCACCATTTATTTATTGTAGAGGACGGTGTGCATACTATGACAAAAGTGCAGCGATTAGAGGACAGCTAGTGGAATCGATTCTATTCTCCCTCCATGTGCTCTAGGACTGAACTGAGGTTATCAGGCTCGATGACAAGTCCCTTAACCCACTGAATCATCTCCCCAGACCCTAGGAATGTGTTTTATGATCTAAATTTTTGTACATGGTTTCTCCAAGTTTAATATTTTCTGATATTTAATGATTTTGTGATACTGAACATATTTTCATATGAGGAAAAAATGTTCTCTCTAAAATTAATTTCTTTGTGTATGTTTGATGCCAGGAATTGACCCCAGTGTGTCTAACTTGATAAGTAAGTACTCTAGCACTCACTTGGGTCCACAGTACTTTGTGGTTTTGTACTTCTTGTTTATTTGTTCTGCTGCTTTTGCTTATTTTGAGACAGAGTCAGCTCTTGTGTCACAACCGTGTCTCACACTCTTAATCAGGAGCCTCTCAAGTGCTGAGATTACACATGTGCCACTATGGCCCAAGTGACATCTCTTTACAAGCAAAGATCTACAAGTCAGTATTTTAAAACATGAGGATATTTTTGCATACTCACACATACCAATAAAGAGCAGACACAGAATAAAGTTTTTCTGTATCTAAATGTCTAAGTATGGAAATGATTGTAGCTTTTGAATATTTTATTATATTTTTGGCCTTTCTTATTTTAAGTTTGTTGGATAATTTCCTCTGTTCACAATTTTATAACATCTGTGTGGAAATTAGAATTGTTTCATATATGTAATGAAAATTTATAGCTCATCTTCTCTAGATTTAGTGCTATTTAAAAATATATATATTTTCCTGATTACCAAGTAATTAGCTCATAACAAAATTCATCATTTTAAGGGAAGCTTGATGAGCAGTTGCAGGTATATATAACCACATCAGTGTCATCACAGTCAACGTGTGGACTATTTCCTTCATTTCAGACAATTTATGGGAAGATTTTTCAATCAGTATGCTCATCGTAAGCTCAAACCTCGGCTTCAGCTGCCTCGATTTCTACTTCTATACTTTTCATTTTCTAATAATGTCATGTTATCAGACTTAGAGTTCATTCAAAATATTTGGATTTTCCATTCTGAGCCATTATTGTGGGTGAACCCATGTTGTTACAAGTGCTTGTAGCTCATTATTTATTAAGACTGCACACCAAGCACAAAACAACATCCTTTAATATTGCTGCTGATATTCTATATTTTATTCATAATTTACTTCTTAATAGATGATTTGATTCTTTCATTTGTGAATATAATTAGGAAGATCACAGTAAATACTTGTGGATCATCTTTCTTGGACAATTGTCTAGGTCATATAATTTCTCCTCTAAATTATGTTAGATATTAAACAATCAGATTTCTAGATGTTAGAGAGAATATTAAATACAGATTTACAATGTTTGAAAATTACCATGGTCTAAATGTTTTTACCCTGATCCACTTTAAGGTACAAACATTACATCCCCACAGGAAGAATGGATAAGATATGTGTATTGAAAAAGGATTTTATGCAAGGCCAAGTAAGATCTTAAAACATCAGAAACTTCTAGTTTGAAGAATACATTCATCAAACTGTCAAACTGTTTATCAAAGTGGTTGTTTATTTTTATTTCATTGGCAGAAATATATAAGAATTTAACTAAAAGTAATTATATTATAATTTTATCCAGTGCAGAATGCAACCTTGTTTCATCATTTTGTTAATTTTATATTACACCTAATAGTTGTGGCATCTTTCAAGAAAATTTTAACCAATGGTCAAACCACTTGTAATCCTTGCTTAAGTGCTTATTTTATTTTTTCCCATTGGAAAGTTCATATTTTTTTCATTTTTTTGAAATTTTGAAAAACTCATAGATTATATTTTGATCATATTTAGATCCCTCCCTTATCTGCACCTGAACTTAATTCCCCCTACCCAGTATTCTTAATATAATGCTACAAAATTACTTTTGAAGTTTTATTTCTCCTTTCTGTGTATATGTATGAAGATGCGTAAGTTCATACACACCACGTGCATGCAGGAGATTTCAGAAGCGAGAAGAGGACATTGGATCTACAGATGGTTGGATGCCATCACGTGGGTGCTAGAAAATAAACCCAGTGCCTCTGCAAGAGGAAGTGTTCTTATCCGTTGAGCCATCCCTCCAGCCAGCGGAGATTTTTTTTAGCACTTTCCAAAGTCCTAGTGCTTAGCACTGAACCATGTCCAATTAAGACAAAGTTGAAAATTTAGACTGTTTCTATAAAGCAGTCATGACTGACATGCCAGACTTCTGGAGATGTAAGGATGATAAATATTATTTTGTATAAGGGAGAAAAATCAATCAGTGGACCAACAAAACTATAAACCCTAATAAGTACAATGACTGACACAACAAATAATTTCTATTGGTGCAATAGAAATATCTAGTGGGTAATCAACAGCTGTCTAATTGGATTTGAGATCTTCTCAATGGGAGGTAACTCCAGTGTGGTACTGTAAACAGAGACAAATACATATGTCTAAAGAGGTCATAGATCCTAGAGAAAACCTTGTTTCTGTCATATCCCTAGACAAATGTAAAACCTTACTAAATGTAGTATGAAACTGCATTGAAGAAGGAACTATTGAATATATGGTTGTGGGAGAATTGAAATATATCTTATAGATATTTCTCAATCCAAACATGTTGAAATCATTATGCTACCTCATTTAAAAATCTTCTATGATGATACTGCACGATTTTAATTATTTTATCTTCATACTATATTTGAATAAGGCAATATAATGATTGTTATTTTGCTCTCCTGACTCAAAATGGTTATGAGAGTTAATCATGATTTCAACATGTTTGGATTGATAATATTTGTAAAGCAACCAATTGGTGGATATGAAGGTGTGTCAAGAGATGATTAGACTATGCAGGCTCTCTTTTGTCAAATGTTTTAATTCTTGGATCGAAAATAATATAATAATGTTACTGGGAAGCAGTAAAAATGTAGGAGGTGGAGCTTAATTGAATGAGGAAGAAATTTCAGGGGAACAAACAGGCTCTGACATGGATATTATGACTGCTACAAGGCATATTAAATGTGAGAGGTTGGAGCTGGCCTTAATCTCACATAGCTCTACTTCCCTTTCTGAGTGTTGGTATTAAAGGCATCTGACATCATGCCCAGCTAAAAATACATTAGTATTTTTAATGTATGGCTTAGTTAGAAAATAAATTTAAGTAGGAAATGATATGAGGGTTTTACTATTATTTAAAGTGCCCACACTCTGCATTGAGAAAGTAAGAAATACAATGTGATGCTATCTCAGAAGCTGGTCAGACTCCACCACTTACAGGTGCAAAGGAAAAGAAAGTAAACTCACTCAGAAGAGTTTCTTTGGAGACAAGCTCACACCTGGAGCACAGGACCATCAAAAATATATTTCCCTGCCTTCCCTTTCACCTCGGTCAACTTCCAGATTTGCTAATAAGTTTGGCAGGAAAAACATTTAAATAAGTAATTGAAATAATTTTATTTGCTCAGTTCTTACTTGAATTGCAATTTAATTTTATTAATGGATAGTTCAGGCTTATGAAAATTTGACTCATAGTTCACTGTGTTAGTGACACAGCTACTGCCAAACACTGACTTTGTCTGCATGATGAAACATTTGCACTCCTACAAAATGTGGGAAGATTTCTAACCTGATTTCTTAGGAAGGCCTGGGAGTCGAGGACATGTGGGGGGTATGATCTGAATTCTTACAAGCATAGCTCTCATAATGGGATGTATTAAAATGTGAGGGTAATGCTTGAACTGCCCAGAGAGTAGAGGAAAATGATGATGTCAGGATTGTAGAGAGTTTGACACCTAAAGAGAGCAAGTATAATCAGCACAGGAGCAGCAAATGTCATGATCACAGGGATCAGTTGCATAAGGTCCTAAGAACTCATATGTGCCACAGTTGCATAAAATGGAGACATGGAATAAAAGGATTCAGGGTTCGCCTTGCTTAGTTTCTATACAGCTTTGTTCTTATGTTTCCTCAATATTCTCTCAGTTTTGTTTGTTTTTATACAATGCTCATAGCTAAACACTGACACATGTCTCAGAGGAGACTTTAAACTTTGGGTATTGAACAATGTTGAACTATAAGATAATCTTGAATATGAGAGATAGAGTGTATACACTTTTCATTTTGATAATAACATATTAGCCAAAATCGTCTAGGGGGCAAGTAATAGCAAAATACTAATTAAGAAGAAGGATTGGGATACCATGCTGACATGGTATCAGTATTTATTATGGGTAATTGTGATTGTCAACATGACTTTAATCATTGCATCAAAAGCAAGATGATAGGAGCTAGAGGCTACCAGGTCACAAATCATCAGCAGTCACAAAATAGAAAATGACTAGGATGTGGGACCAGACAATGAAAACTCAAAGTCACCACCAACAGTGGGTTCCTTCTTTCAGTATCACTCCATCTAAAGTTTTCACAACTTGATCAAACAGCACCACCAGCTGGGGACCAAATGTTCAAACACAGGAATCAATGGAAACATTTCACATTCAAACCAGAAGAAATACCTTATGGTCCAGCTAGGCCAACCCTGGGTGCTCACGCAAAACAATTAAATTAGCATACCATAAAAGCATCTGTTTATAAAATAATACTGAACTATTTCTTTTGAGTATTTTTCACAAGCTGTAATGGTGTTAGTAAATAGGAAATTGATATTTATGTGGGGATGCATTGCAAATAAGAGGACTCACCAGATGATTTTGATAGTCCACATTTTAATTCATAGAAAAAGTGGGGTCTAGAATTATGTCTCCTCTTTTTGGAGGTCCATCAGTTCATAGATCTGGGGGATATGTGTGTGTTCTTTATCAAAAAAAATTACAAAACAGAAACTTAGAAATATATAGTCAAAACTGTAAAAAACAAAAAACAAAACAAAACAACAACAACAATAAAAACACTGGTAGTTTCTATATTCACCATAGAGAAGATCACAAAATATTTCTCAAGTACCTGCAATTACATCTTAAGTGAAAATTCACTCCATGTTGAATTTAATTATTGGACATATTGAATCTGACTTTTAAAATCTTACTGTATAAAAATATTAGTCAATCATTTTTAGCATATATACTAATGTTAGTTGAAAGTTTCTATAATTTCAAATTTTCATAAGCCTGAACCAATAAGAAAATCAAATTGTTATGTATGTAAGAACTGAGCAAATAAAATTATTTCAATTTGTTATTTAAATGTTTTTTCATGGAAAACTTATTGGTAAACTCAGAGCTCTTTCCATAAATTTCATGTCATTGATATAAACAAAATTTCTCTATTAATAGTCTCTGAGTTCTCTTTAAATTAATATTCAGTTGATTTCTACATAATTCCATTATCGAAGGATTTTAATTACCTAGTTGGCAGAGGGTGGAGAGGTTATATATAGTTCTTCAAAAATATGTACGCAGACTCTCAAAGAACTCTGTCAACTCTATGAATTTGTAATGTGATGTTTTATTTCAGAAAATACTGGTGACAAATTATTTCCAACAAGCTACTATGCATAAATTCAAGTGTTGACTATTAAGCAGGAAAAAATGTTTATAATTTTCAATTGTACATTTTTCCAAATATCATCTTATTTCATAAAATTAGATGTGTCACTATTCTAACTACATCATTACATATCTGCTGATGAATCAACAAAAATTTTATTCATAAATAAATATCTAATTTTCAAAAATACATGCATGTTCAAAATAATATATATGTTGCTTATATATAGACAACAGAAAAGATATTCAGCTAGTGTTCCTGATATTTTATCTAGTCTGATATACTGATACCCTGATAGGGTATCTAGTCTGAAATAATCTGTACCAACATCCAAGTAGATAAGCAGTTGTAAGAACAGACAAATACGTAAAACCAGTTTTGAGGTTATCAAATGCTGTGGCATAAATGGCAACATTTCTGAGGAGCTTAAAAGAGCTATTTTATTCATACATTTGCCAGAAGAGAAATGTGTCAATATTCAAAATACTTCATTATACTGTTTTGTCTCTAGTATGTGCTATCAAAAGAAGTAAACTCCAGTGTGAAGAGTCATTCCTTTGAGGATTTCATTCACATGATTTATAAGCAAGTTCTGACAAATGAATGAGATCTCACCTGGACATTTTTTGGGCAAGGCCTTCAAACATAAGTAGTTGAATCTCAGAGGAGTGCTCTCAGAATGATAAATCATATAACATATTGGATGGTACCATTCTACCTAGCTAAAGCAGGAGCTACCAGACCATGTTAAGTCTTAGTTCAGGGTCATGCAAAGCATTTCTTATATGTTTTGCCATTTATGTAGCAAGTCATATATTCAAGAGGAATGATTTGCAAGTGTGACAAGCAGGAAGTCAACTTCCATGGGGAACATGTAAGTCAGGTTTCACTGTAGGCTGAGATATATTCCTAGAAAATCATGTTCCGATATCCTTTCAAAAATTCATAAAGTATGCCACTCTCATCAGCCCATGGTAGAATTCTAGAATAAAATCTATACCAAGAACAGGTTGGCACATGATATGGAAACCAAGACACCCCAGTACATAATCACTTCACACAACTTAGACAAACAGTTGTTCAAGAAACCCTAAGTGTATTACTAACTTATTGGAGTAAGGTCATCAGGTCACAGTGGCATACAAAATTAAGGTTTTGAAAAGTAGCCAGTAAAATTTTGGGAGTTTATTTTAATATTTTTTACTATTTTTGTGTATTTTTAATTTTGGCATACTTCTCTTTCTAGGTAATTTATATTCAAGCTGCCAATCTCTGGCCTGGATGATCTTTAATTCTAGGAAATATTTTAATTATTTAAAATATATGATGGAAACTTTCAATTGAATGTTTCTCTTAACTGATTTAATTCCCACAGAAGTACTAGAAAATATTTTAGTTAAAAATCAGAGGAAGTGGGTATAAACACAAATTTTCTTTCAATCAACTTCAAGTAAAATTAATTTTTCATATTTATTGTTATGAAAAATATAAACAAGAAGACAAAACAAATGATATGTAGCTAAAACATATAGAATAGTAACCGTTCATTTAAAAGTCTAATCATGAAAGAATATTTGAGGAGCTGGGATGTTTATTGCTGAATTTAATCAACTGCTGAAGATAATCCAATGTCGTCAATTCACAAAATTAAGAGGAAATAGGGCAAGATAAACTAAATTAAAACAAAAGATAAAAATACTTTTTTCTTATTCTTATTTATAAAAGGACACTTTAAAATTTTTTGTCAGTGATGCACCAATAAGAAATATCAGAATCTTCTCTGATACCGCAGGGTTGGCATAATAGACATGTTCAGTTTCAAATGTTTTAAGGACATCTGTGGACACAGATTAGGTTTGATAGGCTTAATTATGTAGCATATATATTATATATGATAGAGAACATTAATAAATTGGGCAGGGAAGAATAAGAGGAGGTGCAGATAGGGGAGGGATCTAAATATCATCAAATTATATAGGCTGAAAATCATGAAAATTCAATAAAATGTTAGAAAACAATAAAAATATGCAGTAGCATTTAATTTTTTATCATAGTCTATCTTTTATGTTCAAAGTATTTGGTTTTATTCTGACATTTTATGCATTCATCTAATGTACTCTGCTCATATTCACCCTTCTAATAGTTTATATTTCCCTTCCTATGCTGATTCACATGCCTAATAATCCCATTTTATTTTCATGACATTATTTACCCAAAAATTGCACATATGAAAATATGAGATGTTTCTACTTTTGCATTTGCTTATTTTGTGTAATTTAATGCTCTCATTTATATCTGCATTCTGTCAAATTACATAATTTCATTTCTCTTTATGGCTGAATAAACCTTAATTTTGTGTGTGTGTATATGTTTTTAGTTGTAAAATGTATCAGTTTATCCATGAGTAGGCATTTAAGCAGATACCATAACTTCTCTGACATGATAAACAAGTATGCAAGTGATGTTAAAATAAAATAAATTCGATTTAGGGTTATATTCCCACAGATGGTACAGGTAGACCATGTGATATTTCTAGTTTCAAGACCTTTTGAGGTATTTTAATGCTACGTTTCATACCTGGAATATTAACAATCTTACTTACATTGTGTAATGTTTTATTTTCCCTTCATTCTGAAGAGCACTGCTTAATTAGACAGGATGATCATTCTGAATGTGGTGAGGTGGAACCTCATAATAGTTTTAGTTCCCATTTTCCTTATAGCTGAGGATGTTAAACCTTTTTCTAATGCATCTATTGAAAATTTGTATTCCTTCATTTGACAGTTTAGTTAGTCTTTTTACACACTTGCTAATTAAGCTTTTGTTCTATTTGATATTCAATATTTTTTATAAACTCATTTATTTTTATTTTTATTTATTTATTTATTTATTTTATAAGTATTTTATTGAGTCATTGTGTGTTTCATACAGAATATCTCAATCAATTTTAATCATCTTTAGTTCCCTTGTCCCACAGAAAAACTCCATAGCCCCCAAACTGAAATCTATACATTCTTTCATCTGTGCTAAGATCTATTGGGTCAAGTTGGTATCTCCAAATGACCTCAGTGAACGTTCAACCACTGTGATCTAGTCAGCCTAACCAGAGTGCCCCCATTTTAGGAAGAATAGCTCATCCTCATGCAATGAAAACCAATCATCAATAGTCTGCTGCACATTTTCCCGGGTCCATACTGGGATTTTTGTTTGCATGAGTTTTGCATGGGTCTTGTGTGTGCCAAAACCATTGCTGTATGTTCATATAAGCAGGGTCCCAGGAGCTTGCAGATTACTGAAACAATGTGAGTCTTTCCAGTAACCCTCACTCTGCAGACTCCTAATCTCCATGATTTGTCCATTTATGATCTTTTGAGTTATGGGTCATTTGTTGCATGAGGGAGCTTCATTAATGATTGTTGAGAGATTCTTTAGTGATTTCTTTACCTCATGATCTATAGTGCATGAGCCTTTGGTATAGAGACTGCATGATAGATGTGCCACTTAGGCATGGACAATTCACAATGTTTGTGTGTGACTAGCTGTGGTACTCTGTATTAGTCCCCATCTGGTGCAAAATACATGTCTTTGATGAGTGGTGACTGGGAGACTTGACTGTAAACATAAGGATACATAATTGGCAATTAGTGAGAATTTACATTAGCCTAGGGATGTGACAGCCTGGGGGATTTCTCTAAGATCTATGGCTTCTTCATTCATGTGTATTTGACTATGATCAAAGTACCATACTTGAGTTTCCTGTCATTGAGTGGGCTCTAAGACGAATCTGTTATCCGTTGATTGGTCCCAATATAAAAATGCCACTACTCCACCAGCGTTGAAGACTGTGACAGTCATCAATGTGGTTATTGGACATGAAGCTGATGTTGTCAGGACACACTTGGCTACTTGCTTAGTGCTCTCCAGAGCTATGAGTGCAAGCCTTCAGAGGAAGTGGCTTCCAGGTTAGTTCCAGTTCCAATGCTCCAAATCCAGTCTCTTGTATGCCTTGTTGTCACCTATAGGGTCTTACCTTCAAGTTCTGAGAGGCAATCAAGAACTGTGGCAATTGCCTGTGTAATTTTGGGAGTCTCTTGTACCACCTTATCCAGTACCTCAAAGGAATGTTTCTCCTATCTGGCATTCTGTTTTGTTATATAGCCTTTAGTTATATACATGGACTCATGTAAAGATATTGCATGTGGAATTGTCATTAGTGTTAGACAACATAGGATTCCCTCTGGTGTTCTACACTACCTAGGCATTATTTCTCTCTCTTTCCTCTCTCTCTCTCTCTCTCTCTCTCTCTTTCTCTCTCTCTATACATATGTATATATATATATATATATATATATATATATATATATATATCGCTATCTCTCTCTTTCCATGTCTAATCCTCCCTCAATTACTTCCACATTTAAGCTGTCCCCATTTTCCCCTTTTCTCCCTTGATAATACCTGTCTCCTTGAGCTCAGTCTTTCTTTTTATCCCCTTAGTTCCTTGTACAATCCTCCTTCCCCACTTCCATTTAAATACCACCTTTGATCTATTTCTCCCTTAATAACACCTGTCTCCCATCATTTTTCTCTCTTAGATTCCTTCTTTCCCTTTATCTGCCTCATTCCTTTCCATTTCCTTGGTTTCTGCAGTTACATCAGGATACATGCTCATATATAAGGGTTTGGTGCTAGGATCCACTAATGAAAGAGAACATACATCGTTTGTTTTTCTGATTCTGTGTTACTTCACTTTGCATAAAAGTTCCTAGTGCCATTCATTTACCTGCAGATGTTATGATTTCATTTATCTTTACTACCAAGTTGAACTCAATTGTGTAAATATATTATGTTTTCAATACCCACTCAACAGTTGAGGGGCACTTAGGTTGCTTCCCTGCCTTAGCTATTGTGAAAAGAACAACAACAAACATGGTGTACACGTATCTATGCAATAGGATGAGTCCTTTGGGTATATGTCAAAGAGTGGTATGAATATGTCAAATTATTTTAATGGGAATGCTTTCAGTTTTTTCCATTTAGAACGATGTTGAGTTTTTGTATACAGCTTTAATTATGTTCAGGTAATTCCAGTCCAATTCCCTCTAAGACATTAGCATAAATGCATGTTGAGTTTTGTCAAAGGCCTTTTCTGTAGCTATTGAGATGACCATCTGATTTTTTGTATAAAGTACAGTCATGTGCTTTATGACATTTATTGACTTACATGTATTGAACCCCCCCTGCATCTCCAGAATAAAGCTTCCTTCACTATGGGTGGATGATCTTTTTGATGTGTGCCTCATGCAGTTTGTAAGTATTTTGTTGAGAATTTATGCATCTTGTTCATTGAGGATATGGATGAATTGTTTTCTTTTTTGGTTAGATCATTACTTGGTTTATGTATTGGAGTAATACTGATGTCATAGGAGGAACTTGGGAGCTCTCCCTTTGTTTCTGTCTTTTTGAATAATTTAGCTAGCTTTGGAATTAGATATTCTTGAATGTCTGGTAGAATTCTGCTGTGAATCCATCTGGGCTTTTGCTGTTTTGGGGAGGGAGTATTTATATTACTGTTTCAATTTCCATATGTGCTATGGTTCTGTTTAAGCTGTTGGTCTCATCTTGGGCTAGGTTTGGTGATTCCATGATTTTAGGTTTGAACCCATTTCTTTAAAGTTTTAAAATTTAATAACATATTGTTTTTAAAGTATTTCCTTATAATGTTCTGAATCTTTTGGCAGTCTGTTTCCCCATTCAACTCCTTTTGATGATTTGGACTTGCCCTTTCTTTAGGGTTTGTGTGCCAAGGTTTTGTGTATCTTGCTTATCTTTTCAAATAACCAGCCTTTGTATTCATTGATTATTTGTATTATTTTCTTTTTTCTATTTCATTAATTTCTGCTTTGATTTTTGTTATGTCTTCTAGTTTTAGGTTCATTTGTTTTTGACTTTCAAGATTCTCGAGTTTCAATGTTAAATCATTTATTTGTGTTCTTTTTTATTTTGTAATGTTGGCATTTTAGAGCTATAAACTCTCCTCTTAGGTCTGCTTAAAGTGTCCCTGAGGTTATGTTGGGTTGTATTGTCCTTTTCATTGAATTCCAGGAATATTTTTCTTTCTTTCTTTCTTTCTTTCTTTCTTTCTTTCTTTCTTTCTTTCTTTTTTTCTTTCTTTCTTCTTTTTCTCTTTTAATCCTTTCATCATTCAGGGGTGTGTTGTTTAGTCTCTAGGAGTTCCTGTAGTTGCTAGAGTTCTTTCCTTTGTTGAGTGTAATTTTTATTGCACTGTGGTTTGATAGAACGCATTAGATTGTTTCTATTTTTTTTTTTTTGAGGTTTGTTTTGTGATCCAGTTTGTGGTAGATTTTGGAGAAAGTCCCTTGGGGTGCTCAATAGAATGTATATTTTTTGTTGCTTGGGTGAAATATTTGGGATATATCTTTTAGGTCCATTTGATGCATTTAATTGTTTAATTCAGATGTCTCTTTATTTCTTTGTGCAGTTGACTCTTCTAATGCAGACAGTGGAGTATTGAAGTCCCCTACTATTAGTGAGTTTGTGTTAAAGTCCTGATGTACTATTATATTATGTGGATGCATGCATGTTTAGTGCATATACGTTCATGATTGTATTATCTTCTGGGTTAATTGTTTCCTTTGATCAGAATGAAGTAACTCTATCTCTTATGATTGGTTTGAGTTTGAGCTTTATTTTTTCAGATATTAAAAATGATAACTCTTGCTTGTTTCTTAGTTCCATTTGCTTGGAATATTTTTCCATGCTTTCATCTTAAGGTAGTGCCTATTCTTGAAGTTGAGTTTTTTGCAGACAATAAAAGGATGGATTTTATTTCTTGATCCATTCAACTAGTCTATGTCTTATGATGGGAGAATTCTGTCCAATGTTATTTTAAAGTTGCTATTGAAGGATTTGTATTGATTTCTGGCACTTTAAATTCTGTTTGCATCTTTGGTCTAAATTTGTGGTTCTGTTGGTATAACTTAATTTAGGATCTTTCTGTTGCCCTTTGAATATAATCATTCTTTTCTTTAGTACTTTGTATTGCTTCAAGCATTCTTTCTGAAGGCCTGGTTTTCTGGACGTGAATTCTTTCTGCCTATTCATGTAATGGAAAATTTTTCTTTCCCTTCCAATTATAATACACATTTTTGCTGGGTAAAGTATTACAGGTTGGCATCTATAGTCATTTAGAACTGGAAATACTTTGGTCCAATATCTTCTGATTTTCATAGTTTGTATTGAAGAGTCAGCTATAATTCTGATGGGTTGACTTCTATATGTGACTTGCTGATTTTCCTTTGCTTCTTTTAGAATTCTCCCTTTATTCTGCACATGGGGTTTTTTGTGATAGGATATGGGGAAATTCACTTCTAGTTCTGTCTATTCGGTATTCTATGCGCTTCTTGTATTTATATATATGGGCAAATCTTTGCTTAATTTGGAGTTTTTTTTCTTTCATCTGGTTGAAGATCTGTTCAATATCATTGTCCTGTGCTTCTTCTCCTTCCTTTAGGCTTGTGATACATAATTTTGGTCTTTTCATGGACTCGTATTCCATTCCTGTGTGTGACATGGGAGTGGAGACACAGTGGACAGGATCAGATTTACCATGGAAGAAGGCTGGTCTCAGATTGCCCTGTCATGTTGGGAGTGGGGACAGCAGTGACGGCTCTAACAAACTAGACTGAAAAATTGAGTTGATCTGAGGGTAGGCCAGGACATGGGGTGTTAAGAGCAGGAGGTGGCCTGTGCTCAAGGCTAGGAAAAGAACAGGGGGTGGGGAGGGACTGGGAATGCTCAGGTGGGAGGAAGGTGGAAAGGCAGTGGGTGGGACCAGACTTACCAATGAAGAAGGCTGCTCACAGAAGTCAGTCAGGCTGGGGCAGGGGACAGCCAATGTGGATGGGAGGTCACTGTAATATAATAAGTTGGAGGATGGGACAACCTGTTTAGGTTTTTGAAAATTTGAGCTAGTGTGAGTACAGGGTGTCAGTTCCCCTGAAACTGGAGTTAAAGACTGTTGTTTGCTTTCATTTGGGTACTAGGCTTTGAACCCTGGACTTCTGCAAGAGCAGTCAGTGCTCTTTACTGCTGAGTCATCGCTCTGGCCCCCACCTTGCTGTTTTTATAACTGTAATAGAGGTTAAAGTCTCTTATGGTGATCCCCCAGCATAGCTATCTGTGATATTGCTTATTTAAACTCTGCGTTGTGGGGTTCATCAGGGTGAATTTCATTGTAGTACATTTCTGTAGGACCAGTGCATTTTGTTGGGGACATAGTCTCTTGGTTTTTATATAATTTGTTTTTCTGCATTGCCGTTTTGTGTTCAATAGTGAATTGTATTCTTCCTTTGTTGGTTGGTTGCTGTTTGCTCATGTATGAAGCTTAGTTGGTATGTGCTTTAGGTTTTCGCAGGGTAATAGACTGATCTAGGTAGTAGACAGGTCTATAGTAGACAGATCAGGATGGGGTTCAAGGGCAAGATGTAGATGGAGGGTAGGGATATCTTACGGAAGGTTAACAAACAAAGCTGGAGAATTGATCTAGTCTGAGTGCAAGGGAACAGGAAGAAGTGGGCAGGTCTGGACTAAAAGGGGAGTTCAAAGTTCTGAGGTGCTACAACAGGAGCATGCCAGAGTGTAAGTCCAGAAGGGGGACATGGTGGACAGCGGAGTGGAAGCGCTCAGGCTGTAGGGTATCAAGATGCATTGGGTGGGATCTGATTTATCAGAGTAGTAGTATGTGGGTCTGTGTCTGCTAGACCAGGAGACCAGGGGTAAGCTCAGGCTGGGGATAGCCTGTGCAACATCTAACAAACTGTGCTAGAGAATTAAGCTAGTCTGGGTTAGGAAGACAGTCCAGAGATCTGAGGTGGAAGAGCAGGAGCAAGGCTAGAAGTGGGGGAGGGTGTGGGGGAGTCTATTTTATGTAGTTTTATATGACCTTATTGTCATGATTGGTTAATCATTTGTGAGTTTTCTGATTTTTAATGAAGAAAAAGCATAACTATAAGTATGCTTTTTAAGTACGAAAAAGTGCCTTCACTCTTTTACATTTTTTGGGAAATAATGTTTCATTTCCTTATTTTTAGGATCTTTTAAATACAGTCCTTTAGTAAGTTACTTTTGCATTACTATTAACAAGACATCTGGCATAATCACTTAAAGTGAGGAAACATTTTTTTTTAACTTATTAATTCTGTGAGTAAAGGTCATGATTTCTCAGCCCTAAGGAGTTGGGCAAAGTTGGAGTTTTTGAAGGAAGATTCTGTTAATCTCATTGCTGGCAGGAATCAGCGAAATCATGGACCAGGCATGCCATTCAAAGGTGTGTCCTTGGTGATCTGCTTGATACTGCTAACCCCGCTCCAAAGATAGTCGTGCCACCTGGAGACCAAGCATTTAAGCATGAGCTCATGGTTGATATTCTTATACAAATAAGTGACCATCATGATGTTCACTTTTCTCCACGGATCTTGCTTTGGTAATTTCTTTTGTTACTGATGTTCTTTGTTAACTGACATGACTAACAGGACCCAGGAAAGTCTTTCTTTTTTCATTGCTGTTAAATCATTAAAAAAAAAAAATTTTGTACTAGTGTCTGTATCTTTTTTATTTTTTCTACTGAATGTAGGAACATATTCAATATCTTGTGCAATTAGTTGTAATGAATTGTATTAGTAAATGTTCATTTATCTGACTTATAAGTATTCATTTATCATTTAATCTCTCACTAAACTTTATTTTCAACAACTACATAGTATATACGGCCCGTTTTGATTACTGTCACAGTCACCCTCTCTTATCTCCTTCCCCACCCATATTAAGAACTCCTACAACTTCCCCTCCCACACACATGTATCCCTGTTTTCCCCCACGACACCAGGGGAGCTCAACCAGGGCTTGACTCAGAACCATGAGATAGGAACTATCCATTGGAGTATAATGGGCTTATCTGTGCATACACAACTCATGACAATGGCTGCTCTTCCTTAAAAAAAACCATTAACGTCCGATAATTCAGAGAGGAAATGTAGGGCCACAAGGACCCTATGCCAGTCTAAGATCCATTGTTGACAGGCACAGTCTTCTGCAGGCCCATTACAAGCAGCTACTGTTGCTGTGAGGTCATGATTGCCCTGCCTGAATCACACCCAGAAGACAGCTTTCACAGTTCTTTGCCTTATCTTCTGGCTCTTACATCCTTTCTGCCCTACATCTGCTCTAAGGACGTAAGGCCTCCTATGTCTTCTGGATCTATCAGAGGCATGTTTTCATTTCTCTTTTTTTTTTTTCTGGGAGGGAGGGGTGAGCCAGAGTTTTCCTATAGACCCAGTTGGCCTGGGTCTCACTATGTAGACAAGGTTGATATCAATCTTAGAGATCAGTCTGCCTCTGCCTCACAAGTATTGTGATTAAAGGTGTGTGCTACCACACTTGCTCATCCTGTATTTTCCTTTTACATTTTAATTAATTTATTTAGGTTTCTTATTTTATGTGCACGAGCATACTGCCTGAATGCTGTAAGTGTACCCATGTCGTGCTATGCCTGCAGAGGTCAAAGGAGGTGTCATATAGCCTGGAACTGGAGTTAGAAATGATTGTTAGTTGCCATATGAGTGCTGGAATTTGAACCCTGGCCCTCTGCAAAAGCAAACAATACTCTTAACCAGTGTGTCACCTCTTCAGCCGTGTATTTTCCTTTTAATTGAAGCTCAAATAAGGAGAATATAGTGCCTTCCCCATGGTGTTGTCCAGTCCCCAATGTTAAGGTCCTTTCTTCCTATATATCTGAA
This sequence comes from Eospalax fontanierii, assembly GCA_035773235.1. Classification (NCBI taxonomy): domain Eukaryota; kingdom Metazoa; phylum Chordata; class Mammalia; order Rodentia; family Spalacidae; genus Eospalax; species Eospalax fontanierii. The sequence goes on from CM069527.1 coordinate 38,362,721, forward strand.
GCTTACTATTTTGGGGTCTCACCTAGTTTTTAGCATCGACTCTAACGGTACTTTTTTCACACTACTCCAGGTCTAAGAACTCCTACTTCATTTCTCCCAGAGGCTCCGAAATGTGCTCACTGTCTCTAATCCAAAATCTTCCCTTTCTACTTTACTCCTTTAAAATAGCATAATTAAAGGTTTTAAGAAATTTGCTCCCATGAATATTTCAAAGAGATTTATATTCATATATGTAGATAGAAACATCTCAAAAATTACTTTATATTCAAGAAAAAACTACCATCATGTCAGTCTTTGAAACTCATATTTGTATTAAGATAAATAAGCAACGGGAGAACACTATTGTGGAAACCGATAAATTAATTTAAGAAAATTAATTTAAATGATTCTTAGTTCATTTTTCCCTACCAATGACATGCATGTTTTTCATATTTTAATTAAAGTCAATAATGAGAACCTAATATTTAAGTAAATTGTAATTATTTTCAACATCATTAAATTTTGTATTCTATAATAAAATTACTTTCATGCTCCACTTTATAAGCTACTCTTTCTCAGATCAATAAATATGGCCACTTTGTAATAGAAATTATATTTGTGAATGTCTCAATAATCTTAACTCAGAACCTCTATTTTGTCCAATTGGATTAAGAAATACCTATATAAGATTTTCTGTTTTAGGGGAATATATTCTTTTTAAGTAGTGTATTAGTTCTTTTCTTTTTTGCTCTGACAAATAGCTGACCAAAGCAATATAAGGATGAATAATTTTATTTTGTCCTTCCATTTGAGAGGGTCATCCCATTATGGTGGGAAGAAATGGCAGCAGGTGGGAAAGCCTGTCACCAGGCTCATGATGCTGCTGCTCTCATCTCTTTTGCAATCAGAAATCAGAGAGTGACAAATGCCCATAGTCAACTAGTTTCTTCCTTTTTATGCAGTCTAGTACTCCAGACAATTAAATGGTTCCACCAATATTTAGAATGGGTTTACCTACCTCAGTGAATACAGAGAATCCCTCCGAGATGGATACTGTCAAGTTGAAAATCAATAGAAACTATCACAAATCTGCCTATTGACAATTTTATACACAAGCATTTATTTTTTAAGCTATAATCTGTTATCCCTTGTCCCAGTATCATCATGGTCATCTCATACTGCTAAATGCAGTCAGTATAACTTCAAAAGTTCACTAATTTTTAGCAGTTCCTATGTTTAAAAATGTAAGTGAAGATTTTTTGCTGAAACTCAGGTATCTTTTAATTGTGCGGTCTTGTACAATCATAAATCAGTTACATACTTCCATCATATATTGGCACAAAGTGATTATTACCATTCTAAGAGAAAGAACTGAGAGAAAGGGAGGAAGGAGCAGATGATACTAAGGATAAAACTCTGCAAGCAAATACCAAACCAGTAGTTCCCTTTGTGCCTGTGGGGCTTGTGATTTAATCATCTGGGCTTCAAAAGTCTCTACATTTCTGGTCTGCAACCTCCAGCAGATATAGACTCAATCTGAGTAACTATATTCTAGGATTACAGCTTTCTTCAACAAATGTCCCTTGTCCTAGAATCACCACCATCCTGGGGTTTCCACTGCAATTTAGGCTTCATCTTTACCTTGTCATCAAATGGCATCTCAGGCCTCCTTGCAAACTCTGCCGCATACTGCCTGACTGCAGAAGCTCTCTGAAACCATATATTTACCCTCAATCTATCTCCCATTTGTGCTCTTATGATTTGAAAAGTGGCTCCATAGGCTCAAATATTTGAACAGTTTTTCCTTCGTGGCACTGTTTGGGAAGTGTCATAGAAACTTTAGGAGATATACCTTGCTGGAGGAAGCATGTAATGATGCAAGTGCCTTGCTCTTTGCTCCAACTGTCTCCTCTCTGTGATGGACTCAGAACCCTCTAGAACTGAAAATCCAATAAACCTTCCTTCTGTAAGTTTCTTGGTCATGCTGTTTTATCACAGGAAGAAAAAATTAACTAATACACCTGCAAAACCCACAAGGTTGTAGCCTGCTGCCCTTGGACCACATTTGCATCAGCTTCTGTGTATTGACTCTGGGGACGCTCTTTTCAGGCACTTCTTTGAGCATGAAATCTTTCTCAGCATTGTCATTTGAAGTTCTCTCCCCTCAAATGAATTTGCCTTTGCAGAAACTGGAACTGTCAGTGAAGTCTTGCATTCAGGGCACCTTTCCAATTGTTGTAGTAAAGAGAACAAGGTTTCTCTTTAGTGGCACGAATCTGTAAAAGGTATAGATTCTTCCTGATCTTCACTCTCCTTGTCCTAAACTTGATTTTTATTACCATACTTTTCCTCACCAAACAGGAATGGAAAAGGAATAACCTCTAGCCCAGGTTCTGATAGAGTTCTTACTCCTTCAGAAATCTCATGAGCTGGCCTTTCAATTGGAACATATGTCTTGGCATTCTAGGCTTTCATACTTATACCAGAAAGTCTTATTAAACCCTGTTTATGGATGGAATATTGTTTATGGCTTCTTTAGCTGCATTCAACATTTCTTTTAAATCAGGTCCAAATGCTAAGGACTATATGGTCAGGTTTATGAAAACAACACTCCCACATCTAATATCAATTTTCTACATTTGTTACTTATTTATTTGCTGTGAAAAAATGTCTGGCCAAAGCAACTTAAAGAGGGAGGGCTTTAGTTTGACTGATACAGTGGATCACTGTATCATGGTGGGAAGGTGTGGCGAAAGGAGCAGAAGTCTTCTGGTCATATTGTATTTACACTCAGGACACAACCGGCAATGAAGTTCATGCTCAGATCCCTTTCCCCTTTTATGCAAACTAGTACCCCAGTTCAAGGAATGGTGCACTCACATTTAGGATGGGACTGCCTACTACAATTGTTGCAATCTAGAAAATGCCTCAGAGACATGCCTATAGATTAATATTAAATGTGAATCTTGATACTATACCTAGTTAAACAAAACATAATTTGGTAGAACACTGTTTAATATAGAAACATGAAATATGAAAATGTTGTGTTTCCAATATTTTCTGTTTATAGTCATAAATACAACATCTCACTGAAAATCTATGAAAAAAATTTTATTGTATTGCCAATTTTATGATTTAATATGAGAACTCATAATGAAGAAGTCTCTCTAAATGTCATCTCTGCAATTCAATTACTGCATTTTCATTCAAATTAAACTTTAAGTGAGTAATAAGTAACATACTTGTTAGTTTAGTTGTGTTTATAATTTTACACAGTACACATTTTTTATTTGTTAATTATACTTAATAAAGATAGACAAATTGTAAGAACTATAGTAAAGGATTCTAACAAAGGCCATTCTTGGATAGGTTTACAAACTCTGGTACAATCATATATCAAATTCTATGAAGATTAAACTAAGAAATATGTACAATATATACTATGTGTGAAGATCAAGGTAAAGTATATTAGCAAATATATTTATGAACTCAGAATTTAACTTGAAATGATTTATATAGCTAGTTAAAGTTAAATTTGAAAGCTAATAGAAGTTTCTCAGAGAAAGAAGCATAGAAATGTGAGACCAGAGAAAAATATTGGCAGATGTTGTTTCATTGTGCAGAAGAGGTTTGTTCTGGCCTTTTGTAGCAGGAATACTGACTGCATTTGATCATTGCAATTTGGTTTTACCACACCCTGAGACTGTCAAAACTAAGTACTATTTTTGCTTTGAGTGTGTGCTGTCTATATGTCTGTTATGAATAAAATTTATTCAACTCAATATAAAAAGTGGAATCAATATAACAAGAGAAAACTGGAACAATTTTCAGGAAATAATTAACACTAATTATCTTCAAACAGATTACATCTGATGTTATAGATGAAGAATATAGAGTCTTAAATATAGTTACAAGCTTGGTAAGTTTGTAAACATTTGATGACACTACTGTATATATTTTCTTGATTGAGTGAATGGGGGAGTAAGATGCTCTAAGATGACAGTATTCACTTTCCATCATTCGGGTAAAGGTACTGGGGATGAAGAGATGTAGTTCAGTGAGTTAGAAATTGCCTACCATGTGCTAGGTTTTTTGTTTTTAGAAAACAAAAATAATAACCTTGTAAGAAACTAGATATCATATGAAAGATTGGATTAAATCAGAAGTCCATTTAGTCTTTTTGTGCTTTCTTAACTGTTTCTAATTTTGTCTTATATAGTTTTCATTTGTTATTAGAAATGGAAGTGCAATACTTTATGCCAAAGTGAGCTCATTTCACTTATCTTGGCTTTCCAGACTCTCGTGTTTGAATTAGAATATTGTTCACCATCAGATTTAACTGATATTTGATTAATTGACTTGGTCACAATGCTCATTTATAAGGAATGAAAATTTTACATTTTTAAATGTATAAAATGAATGGAATTTATTAACTTATCCTGTTCTATATTTCCATTAGCAAATCTGAAATTTGATCTCTTTTTCCTAATTTTTTGGCTAGGGATGGTGCAAGTGTAGGAGAATAAAATAGATATGTGTGTCATCTGAAACCACTGACTTTAGGCATTCTATAACCATTCCTATAAGAGATGAAAGATTTCCATTACTTGTGAAGTCAAATTTGAGGCTTCACTTCTGGATCTGGGAATATAACCAGCTAATTTTGGAGTAATTAAGTGTAAATGATAGGATACATCAAATATAAGAGTATATAAATATTTTTATAACAAATAAAAGTTTTCAAGTTTCACATAAATAAAGTAACAAATGCCATTAAACCTAAACATGGGTAATGTGATATGCAGAGAATGCCTGGATAACTCTTTAGAAAAACAGAAATATTTATAGCATATTTATAAATAGTCTTTCATCAAAATATAAGTTGTATGATTTTTTAAAATATTCTGGACACAATTTAGATTGCTTTAGCTTCCAATAACTCTAGCAACTATGAATATAATAATCCCCAAATTTCTATCTTATGTCTTCCCATCATCGAAACTATGACTTTGGACCCACAGTAGGTAGTCTATGGTTACACAATATATAAAACTGGGTAAAGAACAATATTAATAAATAATTTATAATTCAGCATACATAAGCAAAGTATAATAAAATGAGTTAAGTTACAAATTATTTACAAATTATTACCATATAATTTTAATAGATTTGGAGACATTAATGCTGAAGCCAAAATTGTTGTTGAGGTAAACACAGCATTTAGTTAAATACTGACCTATATTATTCATCTTCTTATCTTTACTTTTCCATATACAGTCAAGGACAAATATGTTGGTACAAATGTCATCTGTGATTTTAAAAATATGAAGGTCTATAAAGAAAATGACTTTTACATATATTTATATATTATATCACAGAGATAATTTATATCTTTATATATGACTAGACTTTAAAATTAAGAAAAAGTAATCAAATTCCTAATGTAATAAGCTTTATAACTAAACAGTTGTAAGCCATTTTGGAGAAATGAGGTCATCTAGATTTAAACAACAGAATAATTTCTTTTCTTTTCATTTTGATACAGGTCTTGCTATGTAGTCTACGCTGGTCCCGAACTCATGGCAGTTATTTTGACTCATACTCCAGAGTCTTAGGATCAGAGGTAAAGCAACATACCTGGTTCTAAAATAACAGAGTCTTACCATGGGCTTTAATTCTATATTTCAAATTCCATAGTATTTAATCACAACTTGCAAAAGGGAGACTTTTTTTCCTAAGTGGTCACCAACATTTCAAATGTGTAAATAATGTGGATAGTTTTTCATGTTTTAGAACTGAGTTATTTAAGAAATACAGTCCTATCACTTTTATTATGAATATAAGTACGGATTTGAATTGAAATAATTAAAAAAAACTGTTGAGATTGTTGGAAGAGAAGGGAAGGGGACAGGAGGGGAGAGGGAGAGGGAAGGATGAAAGGGAAGGGAATTGGGACTGGGAATCGTGGGATTAAGTATTGAATTAAGACAATCAGTTTCAAATAAAGTCCCATAAACATATACCTCTTGAGTCCTGGTCAAAATTTTTTGAGTTTGGAGGAATCTGGGGGCCATCTAGAACAATATTTAAAACTGTATTCTCAGGAATTGAATTACTCTGCACTTGAGACTCCCTGACAGTCTTGCAAAGAAAATATTCTAACTTTGGGCTTTAGACATCTCCCAACTCTCCCATGACTTTCACAATGTTGAATGGACTTCCAATTAAAGACCCAAGCCCACTTATGTTGCTGCACCAAGTTAACAAGACTCCTCAGCTAGAAACCTTCAACTACCAGAGCTGCAAGATATCTTTGCTCATGTCTCTGAGGTCTTATTTATACACCTGTAACCCAAAAGGCAAGGTGCTATATACTTTCTTAGTTGGGGTGGACCTGTTGCCTGAGCAGTCTACTTTGCAATCCTTACCAACGAAGATGCCAAAAGCCTGGCCTAGATGCTCCAGGTGCTCAAGAAGTTTAATCCAGCATGGGATAGAGTCAATCTTGATAGACCCAAATTTCCTCCTGCTGCCCACCCTGGCCATGAAACTCCTCGCAGCTGGGTCTTTCTCTTAGCTTTCCACATCTGTAAGTTCCTCTAGGTTAAGTTGTATCACCTGTCCCTAGAAAACCTTGTACAAAATGCGATTCTGTGCGTAGCTGGCCCATAGCTGGAGAAGAGGAGCCCATGGTGTCTGTCTCTGTGACCCATTATATGCAGTAGAACTCTTCAGCAAAACAAGCTTCAACCTGGATGTGAATCCCCAAGTGAGTTGTACCCACACTCAAGATGCCAGCCTCAAAAGACCCAATACAGAGCAATTGGTAGAAGCCTATATCCAGCACTTCTTCAATGCCACCTGCATGGGGCCAGCAGCTCAGCTTTGACTGAGTGAACTTGCTGTAGTCCAGAAACCTATGCAACTCAATTCACTATGGATCAGAAAAGAAAAATACAAAGAACATGCAGGTTCTGGAGGACACCCACAAGGTACAGTCCCAGTCCCCTGCCAGCTACAGTTGTTATTTTAACCAAACCTTCCACCTGCCCTGCCACCACATGGTAACCACACTCATTGCCCACCACCAGGTACTCTACTTTGACATGCAGAAGACTCATTTGACAGCAGACAGTGCCACCAGTCTAGACAGCATCCTGGGAAGCAAGTTGTGTGTGATCCCGGGTAAGCACCCAGCTGTAACTCTCCTCGTCGAGGACATAGGTAGGCTCTTGCAGCACTGGAGCAATGGAGAATAGCACTCTTTGGGAACTAGTGGGTACATCTCTGAGAACTATACCACCTCAGGGACTGGGGATAGAACCTAAAGTGACTATGTGCTAGACAAGTGCTCTCCCACTACCTCTTTGTATTTCTTCAGATAGAGTCTCAGTGGGTTGTTCAGGCTGGTCTTGAGCTTGCTAGAGCCGAGACTGACCTCAGACTCCAGATCCTCCATCTTTGAAATGCTGACCATTGTATATTTTTGTTACTTTGAGGCAGAATTTTACCAGATTGCCAAAACTGGCCTTGGATTTACTCTGTAGACAGACAGGCTTTGAACTTGTAAGCTGCCTAACTACTGAGTAGCTGGGATTACAGGCCTGTGCTGCAGGGCCCAGCCTCTGATTATGCTGATGCCCTGAAATGCCTATGTACATGTATACACTCATATACTCCCCTCTATACATACACATGTAAACTTACATACATATCCTGTTGCACATCCAAAATGATGACAGAGGTCTTCTCTTTACTATAACCTGCTCCCTAGAATGTGACAAGCTCCATAAGGCAAGAGTCAACAAATCTTTTCTTTTGAGGGATCAATAGTAAATATTGTGGAATCTGATGATCACATATAGTCTTTGTTGTATATTCTGGCTTGTGTTTTGACAAACTTTTCATAAGAAAAATGATTCTTTGCTCAAGGATTTTCTGAAAACAGATGATCCTCTAAGATAAAAGAGATGTCAGGTACTGCAATTGAAGGTTCAGTCTTAATAACTGTTACCCCAGTCATGGTTCACCTGAACCTTGCCTACATGTGAACTGGCCTGGGAAACTTCCCATGGAGGAAGAGGCTGCTGGGCAGGTGGCTCAGCAAGGTTCCTTGGGTTTTATTTTCCCCTGCTCTACCCAGGGACAATAAAGTGAATACAAGCACACACACACACATACACACAGAGATTCTGAGTTTGTTTCTGAGATCTTTTCCTTGTAGTAATAAAATAATAATTACTTCAAACTTCAAAGTCTTTGCTTTAAAGATTTATAGAAGTGTACTGAACAGTCTAGCCATATCAGTAGACTTATATGTTTATTATCACAGTTTTATTAAGTTTTGTTATCTTATTTGTGAGTGTAAATGATTGGAAGTAGTTCAGTTAGGATGAATTAACCGTGTTGTTAATTACAGAATTGTCTCCTACTTCTGAAATGACATTATTTTCTAAGTATGTATTCTGACACCTTTCTTTTGGTGAGTGCTGGCATTCAAAGTTTTGTAACACCTGAAGGATCTGACTATCCGAGGACTCAGTTTAAATAACCTTCCAGATCTGTGTAGTTGTCTCAGAGTTAAATGTTGCTCTGGTTTATCATTTGTTTGTTGCTTTGCCTTGGCTTTCTTTTCTTTCTCTGACCGCATCACCAAATCTAAGAGGAGATTTTGGCAGGACAATGACGTACTAATTTTAATAGCAAAGATTAGTAATTAGGCAATGTTAATTAACTTAAATATGATGCAATAAGTTGTATAATATCACATTCATATTCTTAAATTTCCCCACTATGGAAAATTAAACAATAAGATATTCCAGATTTATAACAAGACAAAGAAGAGCCTGATATAATGACAGGATTGTGTTAGATATGTTAAATGGTTAAGGCCCACACAAATACTACAATAAACTCATCACTTTGTCTTGAAAGAGACCTGAAGTTAGTTCTGGAAGTTGGCTTGTCAGGCTAAATCTTATGCTATTATGATATAAGTAGGTTTAACTTCAGTTGTACTGAAAGGTATAAAAGTAGATGCGATGGATGTGGCTCATAACAAATTTTGAATAGTGATATAGATTGTGTGTGTATGTGTGTGTGTGTGTGTGTGTGTGTATGTGTATTAATCCACTCTTGGTGTGGTTTTCTATGTTAATTTCTTAGAAATGAATCACATTTCTGTGAATAAAAAATTTATTTTACACTATTATGATAGTTATACTGGCACATTTGTCAGATAAGCATTATCTGTTGACAAATACTATTAATTCTTTTGTTGAGTTTAGGCAAATGACATTTCTGGGAAATAAAATAAGTGAAGATCTGTTGTATAACAACTTGACTTTTAGTACCCAAAGTTTAGTTCCTCTTAACTACTGAGTGAATAAACATTAAAAATGCTTGAAAACAGTCTTGACTAAGCCATTTTAATATGCTAATCACCAAATAACTTCCAATAGTATTGTTACAGCCTTCAGTGTCTCAGAGAAGGTATATAGTCTTAGAAAATTAATTAATAATGTAATCTTAAGACTTGACAACTCTTCTCTGTGAAATCATTACTAAATCATTACTGTTTTCATTTTATAATATTTTACAGTTTTTAAAAGAACAAGCGAATTGTTTCATTAATTTAGTATATAAATATATAAACCATGGTAAGTACATAGCTTCTAGAAAACTCAGTGTGCTGGTTTGAATGAGAAATGTCTCCGTAGGCTCCAAGTATTTGAATAATTGAACCCAGTTACTGGTGTTGTGTGCAGAGGCTTAGGAGATGCAACCTTGCTGGAGGAAGCATGTCATTGGGGGCAGGCTTTGAGAAAAAAAAAAAAATATATATATATATATATGTATGTATATATGGCCTTGCCCACTTCCAGTTTGTCTTCTGCTTCCTGTGCCTGCTCAGCTTTCCACTATGGATAAGGCTGCAATTTCTGCTATGTCTTCCTGCCTTGATGGACTGTGTTCCATCTGTAATCATAAGACCTGTCAATTCTTCCTTCTATAACTGTTCTTGTTCATGGTTTTTATCATGGTAACTTTAAAGTAACTAATATATTCTATATTTTATTCAAAATTGATAGTTATTGGAAGAATTTGAAGATGAATTTCAAAGACATGCTTCAACACCATTTACTGTTCATTAAAACTGACCACAGAAAACATGAAAGGCCTGCATGGAAATCTAAATTACTACTTATGGTTGTATCTATCACCTGAGGCTTTGGGAACTTTAACATTTTTGCCATCTAATTCAATGATCTATTTATAGAGCTGAAAGTCTGAGTCTTGTCATTTACTCAAAAATAATTCAATCTTTGGATTAGAGGGAAGGCTTAGTGGTTAAGAATACTGGTTTCTCTTACAGAGGGCCAGGGTTTAATTTCCAGCACGCACACAATGGTTAACAACCTTCTATAACTCCAGTTCCATAGAAATCTAATACCCTCTTCCGCCTCTTCAAGCATTGCACAAAATGGGTGCACCCATATCCTAAAACAAATTAAAAAATTCCATTTCTAAAATAAAATATGTTATATAAAGTCAATATGTGCTTCCTGTGTAAATTTAAACAAATTTCTAACAGGTAGCATAATTTGTATTTAGGCATTCTTTGCTTTAGTTTGAGCCTGGAATTTCCCCAAAGGTACATATGTCATAGGTACCTCAACTTACACCGAACTGTAACCTACCTTATTTTTGAGTGTCAGAATGTTTGTACTAAGTGGAGATGATTGTGTCAAATGAGGTGAGAAGAGTAGAGATTTGATCTGTTATAGATAGTGTCCTTTTGTTGAAAAGATACCAAAGTTTGTCTCTCTTCTCTCTTTCTGTCTATCTTTGTCTCTCTTCTCTCATGTGCAATCATTAAATAAAAGGTAGAAGAGCACAGGAAAAGAAAATAAGAATCTACTAATCAGCCAAGACATTGCCCCACAACTGTAATGTGCTAGAACACAGATCAAGAATTTTTGGCCTACAGAACTGTGAGGAAACACATTTATTGTTTAAGACACAGTCTATGATAGTTTATATCATGTTCATAAAAATAATTTAGACACTAGTAGGTAGTATTTTCAAAATTATAACACTGGACCAGTGACTCAAAGAGATTTTATTCTTGGGAAAGTAGGTTAAACTTCCTCATCTATAAAGTGATTTATAGGATGATCATAAAGAAAAATAACACAAAACTCACAAGGTGGTTCTGAACTGAACATAAAAGTGCATAAACTTAATGAGCTGCATTCAGTAGGCACAAGAAAAAGGTAAAGCCATTAATTTAATGAGAGATGTTACTTCATAGCTACCTAGATAGCTTTTTCTCCAAGATTAAAGTAAAATTATCATGCACATATTCTCATTTCTGCTAAATAATAATATTAAACTTAAAACACATTTTTCAGTTGTCTGGTTTCATTTTCAGAAAAATAAAACTTGAGAAATGAAAAAATATGTTGTGACTGCAAGTTTGAAGTAAGAAAGTTTGAAGTAAGATAACCTATATTGATGATAACCTAGATATGAATAAAATTTGTGACTTTCTTTTTGTTTAATATTTTAAAAATGTAAAATACACAAGCATGCTCAGAGTTTAACGTGTAGTGAACTCAGGACATTCCAATAAAGTTTGTTAGTTCATGTTACTGCTCATTTCTTTAACTATACTTTGGCAGTAGTAAAACAACAGGTGCATTGGACATAAAAAACTTGTGAACAGATAATTGATAAAATTAAATGACACATTCTGTTTCTACTTGTAATCCACATTTATAATGAATGTCTTAGAGTATATACAAGTAGTGAACTATAGCTATATGTTCATATTTAAGCATATTAAATGATTTTAAGTTTCATTGTGTAATTTATTAATACTACATTACCCTAATGATATTAATCTATCAACACATATACAAAAGTATTATGCTCCACAGTGCTTCTCTGTTTGCTTTAGGAATTTTTTTCCTAATTAGTCTAAGCAAAATCGAAGTTAACAGAAATACAAAACTGTTTCATGGCCTGCTAGCATGATTGCCCTAAGCTCTACTATAACCAAACATAGATAGTAGCTAAAAATATATATGTTTGCATTTTTCTACCTTAAAAGAGGGAATAAATGAAGAGGTAAAAGTATATTAAGGAAATATGGATTTAATGAATTTTCCAGTGTATAATAAAGCTGTAGAGAGATAGCTGTTACAGGAGATCTATCTCATAGTTTTTATACATATATTCTCTATTGTGTAATCAGTTGGAAACTTCAGATCTAACAACAACGTAATGACTACAGGGTGTGCTTAACAGTCCATGCGTTAAGGCATAAGAAAATAAATACAATTTCTTTTATTAAGTAGCGTCATGCTAGAAATCTCCACAGCTCAGTTATTATTTGCAAATACAGTACCTTATGACTGAATAATACAGTTATGACACATATAAAGAGCATTTATGAAAATTCTCCCACTTCTCTCATTTCCTAGACTATTTGCTTCCCAAATTTGCACAGATGATAAAGAAATATAAAGATTACTTAATTCATTGAGCAATTCTCAGTTTTCATTCTGTATTTGTTTCATCCCATATATATCTAAGACTACATCTTAGTTTTTACTGATCTTATATTTTGTCTTTTTCTATCATCTATCTAGCTATGATCTATCATCTCTCTATATATCATCTATCATCTATCTAATCTTTTTCTCTTTTGCACAAAACTACTTAATTCCCCTCTCTGTGTTGAGGCCACTTGCTAAATAAGCTGTGTTCTTGTCAAGTTGTTTTATAATACAGAACAGTCTTTTAAAAAGCTCTTGAATAGAGCCAAATGTTGTGGTGCCTACCTGTATTCTCTGAGACTTGGGTCTAAGAAAGGAGTATCTCTTTAGTCCAGGAGTTTGAAAACAGAATGGAAAATAGTGAGACCATATCCCACATCTCCTTTTGAAAAAGTCAATAGTTTACTTGTGTGTTATTTGCTGATTTATTTCACTATTCTGTGAGTCTCTCTGTTTGTCTCTTTCTATATATTTCTCTCTCTAAGTGTGTGTGTGTGTGTGTGTGTGTGTGTGTGTGTGTGTATCTCACCTTGGAATTCTTTCACGTAGTAACTGTTAAATTGTGGACTGCTAGCCTTCATATTGCCTGTCTGATATACATTTTAGTCTACCAAGCTATAAACTTGGAAATTTGTAACAATATGTTAATGTAATGATCCAAGGTATACACTTATCAGTTATGTCCATTTGATTCCTCTATGCTCAATTTATCTGACCTATGCTTAGACATACTTCAATTTATACAAATCAGTTCTTTGGATTAATAATAAAGGAAATATAAACATTATTATTTAGTTCCAATAGATGATTTCAAAGACAAAAGAGAGAAGATGGAGACTTATCAGCCTCTGTGCTCAGTTTGCACTATGCCCATTAATATATTACAATGAGAAAAGAGCTGGGAGATGATGTATACACAAAACTCATGTATTTTATATAAAACATTCTGTTTATATACCAATCACATGTAGTCTCGCCAAGTAGTTAAATATATTTACTCTAAGTTTCAGTCATCTTAGTTGCCAGATACCTAGTAAAAATTTGCACATTCTTGTGGTCCCAGGAAGCTTCCAGGTGTTCTGCACTAGGAAATGTCTACAGAAGTGCTGTGAAAAAAGTCAGGTGGTATACTAGATTTTGTCTACTCTGAACTCTGCACTCTAGGCAGATGCCCAAACCCAACTTCTATACCAGACAAAGTGCTTGGAGGTCCTGTGAATTCCCTCATTCCGGCAGAAAGCTGACAGGCAGCTCATCTGAGTGTCTAGACCTGAAGATGGTTCAGAAATACTCCATCTATAGGTATGGATGGATGCTGTACCTCAGTTCACTGGTATAGTTCAGTAAGGATACAGTCCTCAGGGATTGACAAGTGCCCTATTCCCACTACTGGAGTACAGTGCCATGGTTCCCCAACACAACAGAGCACTTTGTCCTTACACAGACTGAAAGGTACTTAGATTTATTTTCCAATTCCAGTTATATTTATTCACTCAGGTTTACAAGAATGGTCATGTCCCCGTGTTTCCTTGGAAAACTACCAAATACAGAAAGCAACAAATGTATCACATCACACCAACAAAATTGAGATACAATACTAAGATTTACACAACCTGTGCACTAAAAATGAGTTTATATAGTTAAATAAACTTTCATGACATGGTACTAAAAGTAAGTATAGATACTTGTACCTATGTGTCATAAAGGGTATATTTAACAAAATTGCATCTAACAAACTGCTGAATAGACAAAAAGTTAATGGATTAAGAATGTCATTTATATACATTTTATCTGATATAATTCTTATAACTTGAACAAAATCAATTACTCAAAGAAAAGAAATATAGCTTATACAAAGAACTGAGGATACAGTTAATCATATTTGCTGATGACAGGTTTACATATACAGAAATATATAGTTTTCCAATAAAAAACCAGTGTACCTAACAACTTAAGTCACCAAAGTTGAAGTTTACAAAATCAACACACACACACACAAATAATATAACTACATACCCCAAATAAAGTAACATAGAAATAAATAAAATTTCCATTTATAATATCTTTAAAATTAATAAAATATTTCTCTAAACACTAGTCTTACAAATTGTGTGGAACACACACTCGCAAAATACTAATCCAAAAGAGGTAGCCTATTTATTAAATACACTACAAAAAGCAGATCCAGTAGAGTTATCAAAGTATTAATAGCACATTTTACAAAAATAAAAAAAAATCCTAAATTTCATATTGAATCATAAAACCTGCACAAGCCAGGAAACATTGAGCAAAGAAAGCAAGGAATTGAAATTGTCAGAACACCTTATCTCAAAGCATCCTCAAATTTGTATTAAACAAGATGGTTTGAGACTGGTGGAAGAAACTGCAGAAGACACTGATGGAATAAAACAAATCAAGAACACATAGCCCTATGTTCCTGGAGTTTACTAATATTTTATAAAGGTATCAAAAATATTTGAGAAGTGGTGCTCTCTTTAACACATGATGCTGTCGAACCTGGAAACCTGTACAAAAAATTCTCCACTCTTTAATAACATTTAATATGTTACATTTAATCTAACAAAAAATTACTCTCAAGTGATCAAAATCTGAATTTATCATTCAGATAAATTT
This sequence comes from Eospalax fontanierii, assembly GCA_035773235.1. Taxonomy (NCBI): domain Eukaryota; kingdom Metazoa; phylum Chordata; class Mammalia; order Rodentia; family Spalacidae; genus Eospalax; species Eospalax fontanierii. Next base: position 38,377,897 of record CM069527.1, read on the forward strand.
TATCTTTTATGAAGTTACTAGAGAAAACACAAAGGAAAAAGGAAGATATCAGGATACACAATAGTTTCTTTAACAAGAATGATGTAACACAGGAAATAGAAACAGAAATAGGTAAGAAAGTTTGTACTAAATTAAAATGCATCTGCACAGCAAAAGAAATATACACCATAGAGATAAGAATGGGGAAAAATACTTCGGCAACTAATCATCTTATGAAGAACTGGTATCAAAAATTTGTAATAAATAACAGACAAATAAACTTTTATAGAAAATCCCTCAAATTATTTGATTTAAAAATTGGTGACCAATCTGAATAAACATGTTTCAAAAGAATATACAGCCATTCAAGGTGGCATGTACTTGAAATGTCAGATCGTTGGAGCTCAGGCAGGAGAATTATGAGTTCAAGGCTAGTCTAGACTACATAATGAATTCTAGGCCAGCCTCTAACTGCATAGTAAATGTGAAGTAAGTACAAATAAACTATGGTTTGCCAAACTGTAGTTTGGTGAAATTATACCGCACTTTGTCATTAGGTTCCTGGAGAGGATGGTGGGGCTGGATGCTGCTTGCACCTCCCAGAAACAATTTAAGCAACACTTGGTGTAGTTGGCAGGATATGACAAAACAGAGAATGAATTTACGAAAAGCAATTATACTCCCTCTGATATGAGGAAAGTGACTAGCAATCGAAGGGAAGCTGGGTGAGGGGAGACTGTGGGCAGAAGAAAGTTTGGCATGGATCGTGCAATGAACAGTGAGATGCTTAACTAAGGTGAAGCCACCAAGGCAGATAATGTCTGTGAGAAAAATCCCAGATGGCAATCCACTTGCAGGTGGTATAGAGTGGCACGTCTGCTTGACCAGTGGGGTCCACCACGTGATATAGAGATGCTTTTAGAATGGTGGCGGGTCTAGAGTGGACTTTACAAACCCTAGGAGTAGTGCAGCAAGGTCTGAAGTTTCAGTGGGTGGTGGCAGAGGCCTTCGTCAGTCAGGTTCTTCTTTAAATCTCTAGTGAACACAGTTCTATCTGGTCCAGTGAATGGGACCATACACTGCTGCCCTTTCACCCAGTTCTCTCTATAGTGCCTGTTCCTCTTCTATTACCCTCCAGCGCCTGATATTCTTGAGAACCTCCACTGATGATAACCGGATACCTCTAATGGCTCCTAACAGAGACTGAATCCCCCTTTAGTACTTCAGGTTATGTAGCCTATATCTCAAGCAGGGATCTGTGGCTATATTACTCAGCTTTTCTGCTTCTGGATCACTTAAACTAATATTATCTGCTCCCATTTCCTATATCATCACAATCCAGAAGATGAGGTTCTCCTTTACTGCTGCTTTGAATGTCTTCCCTAGTTCCAATAACTCCAGTTCTGAGTATTTTCTGATTGCCAATGTCTCCTGTTTGTTAAGGCCTCCATCAGCATTCTGAAACATGGATTTTTCTTTTCTTTGTACTAAAGGTCAAACTCAAGATGTATCTTTAACTTTCCCTGGGTTGGTCCCTTCCTCATCCTGACTTCTCTCATAGTTTCCAGGTTGAGGGGTCCCAGGATAACCATTGTTAATCTAATCTGGGCTTTCTTTCTTTGCAGGCTAAAAGTTCCATCTTTTTTCCCCCTTTTATCTAATTCATTAGCAAAGTCAGAGGTGTCATATTCTTCTCTCACTCTAAATCCTCTCTTAAAACTTTAGTCTTGGATACTGCCTCTGCTTAGGACATATTCCTTAGCACCAACAAGGGAAAGGGAGGGGCCGGGAGAGTGAGTTACCCCTCCCAACCAACAAGTGGCCTGAGTCGTTCATGATGAAGGAACTAAGGAGTGAGTGGAAGTAGCTAGAAGGAGAGTCATCCCTTCTCAATTTTGGGCAGTGGAAAGCAGCTCACAGGGTTGCTGAGGAGATATAGAATTGACATATGACCTCAGTAGGTCCTCCCCCAGCAGCCACTTGCTCTGTAAGTAAGCCCAAATAAACTCTGGTTTCCAAAAGTGCAGTATGGCAAAATTATACCTTGCCTTGTCACAAGGGTCCTAGAGAGGAAGTTGGGGCTGGACACCACTCCTGCCTCCCAGAAAGAATTTTAGTAACAATGACAGATTATATAAAAACAAATAAATAAAACCACAAACATATAAACACACAGTTCACTAAAAAGCAATGAAACTTCCAATATCACTAGTGATCAAGAAAATAAAATCAAAGTACACCAGAATATGATCTCAGCCCAGTGATGGAAAAAATAACAAATGTATAAGGAAAAGATTGCGGAAGGGGAACTTTGGGAGTTATTATAAATAGGTTCAGGTGCTGCTATGATTTGGATGAGTGTGCTTCAAATGTCCATATGTTAAAGTGTCAGTCCTTAGGAAGGCGCTTCAGGAAGATGGAAAAGTTGAAAACCATTTTTAGGACGGTGGGGTTCTTCATGAGAGAATTTTAGGTCATTAAGAATGTGCCCTCCAAGGGAACTGGTATTGGTAGGGGAAAATGTCCTATCTTTGATGTCTCATGCAAAATGTGGTAATTTGTACTGTTGCAAATACTGTACAGTCATATAGAGGACTCACCAGGTGAAATCCCCAGAGACCAAACATGGGGCCTATTACTCTTGAATTTCTAGAATCATAAGCTAAAATATACCTCTCCTTGTAAGAATTCTGTGTTAGATTTTAGGTACAAGGAAGGGAATTTGACCACATAGAAAGTTCATGCTGAGAATTTTGACTATTATTATAACTAGACATGAAAAGGCAGAGGGTTACTTGAAATTGATTCATGGGGAAATTCTGAAGGAATTTGGAGGAACAAGGCAGAGAAAGCCTAAAATGACATCAGTTGAACATTATAGGCAATTTGATTAAGGACTCATAAGCTTAGAATGTTGGTGGTGTTGGTTTTATCATGACCTCTTATAGGCGTGTAGAAAAATATAAATTATATTCTATACATATGTGAAATTAGTATTTTTTGACTTTAAACAGAAAAGAAAATTGCTGTTATGCAGTAGGAGAGCACAAATGCTTGGTAAATTATCCAGGCAAGCTTTCGTAAAATGTTTTTAGCCCATTTGTAATTTTGTTCATGTGTTTTTCTATACAGCCTCTACTTTTCTAGGACAATGTCTGTTGGATTTTACCAGGGTGATTTTGTTCATTGTAAGCAATTTGATAACTCAAACACCAAATGTTCCCAATGCTTTGTGAATTTACTGAAGCAAATAAAGAACTAATGACTGAAGCCAGTAATATTCCATGGAATAAAAATTGATTTCAGATTCAGAGACCATTTGGCCACTGGAATAAACAAAAAATATGAACCTCAAGAAAACTTAATGGATTTTTCTAAATAGATTATTTTCCATTTTAAATCATATTTATTATTTGCTTATTTATTCATATTTTATGTGCCTGAGAGTCTTACCTGCATATATCTAAGTGTACCCATGTTATGCAGTACCTGCTGATGAATCCCTGGAATGGGGACTGCAGTTTGCCCAAGCTTTTCTTCAAGAGCAGTCAATGCTTTTAGCTCTCTCTCCAGCAACACCCCCATTTTATTTTTTACATTTAATAAAACTTAAGTTACTATCGTGAAAATAGGAGTCTTGGAATAATTCTGAAGCTGACATTATAAAATGCAATAAAAAATTAATTCAAACAAGCATTGGTTGACCCCACTCCACTTTGGGCTTTGTGTGGACTCCTGCTCCTTCCCACTCCACAGGCCCACCAGACTCGCTATCCACTTCTCTATGATCTTGTCCTCGCAGTGTATACAGTGAGGCCCTACTACTTGCTACATAAGCCATCTCATTACCATACCTACTTGCCTCATCTCTGACCTCTGGAAATTCCTATAACTACCCACCTCACTACCTCCTTCAGAACTCTCCATAGCCACTCATACAAGCCAGGTCAGAGATCCAGTTCCCCAGCTCCATCCTTCATGACTGTCCCAATCTACCCAGCCAACCAACCTGATGTCAACCCGGAACTACAAGAGCTAAACACTCACATCAAATGATATAACCATCAACCTAACTCCAGATGCCCAGGTTCCATTACATAAACAATATGATATGGAAAAACAAGGATAACATGACAATATTTCTTCAGGAAAGAACATCAAAACCCTATTTAATCTCACAATGAGAGCAACTTAGAGAAGACCCATGGCATAGAAATCAAAAGAACAATTACAAATATGTTCAAGGAATACAAAGAGAACATGAATAAATAACTGTTTAAATATAAAGCCAGAGGACCAGGATGTCTGCTATTATGATAATGTCTTCCTGACTTGCTTGGGAAACTATACTCATGAAATATCAACAATATGGCTGCCTAAATAATAACTACATAATGACAACACAAGCTGATACGCCTATGTGAATGGGAGAAATTTCACATGGTCCCACCTTTAGACGAAGAGCTACAGATAATTAATGGCTGTTGAGAGAGAGAGAATCAGTTTTCTTTAGGGATAAGCCCTCAGACAGGTTATCAATGCCATGTAGTAATCTCTAAACACCTGCAAATACTAGCATCACTAAATCTGTAATCTGTAAATCTGTAAATCATATACATATATGCACTGGAGATCAGGAAATTGAGAAGGAGTGGGGAGAACATGGGAGGAGTTGGAGGAGCAAGAAGGAAAAGGACAGAAATGATGTAGCTACCATACTCATATATGAAGTCCCCACTACAGTTTTCAAAGGAAGTGCAAAAGACAGGCTCTTCAGAACATCATCTGATTCATCAATGGAAATTTAAAGACTAGAAGAGGTTGAAGCAATAGAACTGAAAGATCACAGATGCCATCCCAGACTACTTTACCAGCAAAGCTGGTGTAGGACTACCAAATAATTCCTATGAAATATATGGGAAGTAATATTTCAGACCGAAGAAGGTTAAGGACATCCAATAGTCCATGGATAAGGAATACATCATTTTCAAAATATTAATTCTACTAACTCATGAGCTTCAAATGATAAGATTAGCGGATTTAATACAGAGAAGCAGTAGAAGTCAGTGAATGGGAAAGCAGCCATTGGGAAGAAGGAGAAAGAGCTTAAGGGAAGAGGCTACAAGAGTAGACTACAGGCAATATAGTGGGAGAAGGGAATGGTACGGGAGATTGTTTGAATGAGGAAGGTCGGGTAGAACGGGGCTGGAGCATGGGATAACTAATACTAAGCATGCTTGAAAGAAACATGTGGAAACATTTTTTTTTTTTGGTCGTTTTTGAAGACTGGGTCTTCCTCTAGGCCCAGCTGGCCTGGAACTCACTGAGTAGACCAGGTTGGCCTTGAACTCAAAGAAATCCTCCTGTTTCTCCTTCTTCTGGAGTGCTGGGACCTAAGGTGTGTGCCACCACACCTGGCAGAACCAATTTTTTAAGCTCCCCAAAATATACATATTTAATTTTTTTAAATTTTGATGATTTTCATACAGTATAGTTTGATGGTATTTTGATCCTCTTCCTTATTCACACCTCCACCCACTCTCCCACTCTCAAATTAATGGACTCTTTTAAACATAATATGGCCTATAGAGTCTGATTTGTGTCTCCAAATGTCCTTCAATGTGTGTCCATCCACTGAGCTCACCAGGAGTCTCATCCTTATAAGACACTTTATTTGTCCTTTCCAGCAGTCATCAGTTGCCAAACTTCCTTAGTCAGGTTAGGATTTCTTACTCACTTTCCCATGTCTATGCTGGGATTTTTGTCTGATTTGAGCTTACATGGGACTTGTCCATGCTTTCAACATCGATGTGAGTTTATATGAGTCACTGACCAGCTGTCTGAAATACTGTTTGTGGTCATCTACCCCTCTGACTCTTAAAGTATAGCTGAAAGCTGTTTTTAAAATTTTTAATTGGAGTTACTTTACATGGAGCAATAATACCTTTCCCCAAAGCCATGTGTTTTCATACAAAAGCCCACTCCTAGGTGTGGGATACCCCCTTTCTAGTTGTTGTTCAGAGAGGTTCCAGGACAGTCCAGACAACACAGCTACTGCCATTGCTCTTGTTTACTCACAAGAACATGATACTAAGACCCTATTGCCAAGGACACCACACACTTTGATCACAGGATATAGAGAAACTGAACTGGTACTGACTTGAAAGCTTCCTTCCTGCTAGCTACCTTTCAAAGAACCCGAAGATGCTTAACAGTTTGCTAAAGGAAGAAATAACATCAACAGTTTATCCAGATGTGCGTCTATAAATTATAATAATGACTGGCTTGACAAGATCTATCCAGTTGGAACAATAGTGTCATGAATATTGTATGGAAAAACATGAGCTCTTCAATTTGATTTAAGTCCAACTCCAAAGGAGGGAATTCATGTCTGGTACTGCAATCCTGACCAAGGTCCTGTGGCTGGGGATGTCCAAGTTCCTACTACTATTATTTTTCCATAGATATATATATGTGTAGACAAGGGCAGCTCTTAACCTTCATTAGAGAAGTTTCTTTATCCAGTGGATGGTGGTTAATGCAGGGACTCAGAACTGGTAAAAACACAGGATATAGGTGATTGAAGTGTTCTTCCATAAATGTGTAATCAATAGTATACTTTCTCCATCTCACATTTTGGGCAATATTGAAGAAGTTGGAGCATAACGACTGTACGAGTCAGAGATGAAGGAAATTGCTGCAAAATCCTGTTTCTAGACATAACAGAACCATTAGACTCATGAACTAATCATTGTAGTTACATTTACTTGTCCAAGACCTGAAAAAGAACAACTCATTCTTTACAGTGGCATTGATTGGCAGCTGATGGTTGTTGTGGAAGAGTCAATTTTCTTCAGTGGTGTGTCTCATGTCAGAATTCATATGTTCCAGTGGATTGAGCCCTATACCCATGGGTACACAGGCAGCATTAACTGTATCCAGTGGTTATTTTTTTAAAGGTGAACTTGTGAGATGGCTCAGCAGTAAAGAGCACTGGTTACTCACAGAGGACTCAGGTTTGATTCCCAGCATCCACCTGGTGGCAAAACAGCCAGCCTTAACTCCAGTTCCAGGGTAATCCAAGGCCTTCTTTGGACCTCAGTGGGCATTGAACAACATGGGTGCACTTGCAGACATGCAGGCAGTTCCTGGACAGGACTCCTATATAGTTTTACTCACTCAGGGTTTTTTTCAGAATAGGGAATGGAAAGATTTTAAGAGCCAGGGATGAGTTATGTGACCATGTGGAAATAGAATCCTACAAGTTCTTGGAAACCTGCTCGTAAAGGTACAGCAATGGTTCTGGCAAGCTCAAGACTCATGCAAACTCAAGCAGACAAAAACCAAGCATGGAACTGGAGACATGGGTAGCACACCCTAATCTTTGCTGAAGAAACGCTGTCAACTGATTACAGTTAGGTGAGGATGAAATAATCTTCCCAATGCGAGGACTCGGGGTAGGCTGTCTAGACCTAAGTGAATGAACCTATACTGAAGTCATTTGGGAACACTAGTTTAACACAACACAGACTTTAACACAGATGAAAGAAAGTATAATTTCACTTTGGCAGCTATGGGAGCACACTGGGGAGGAAGGAGTTATAAAAATGATAAAGACTGATTGAGATATTCTGTATGGAATACATGATTTAATAAATTGTAAATTAAAAAAAGAAGGCATAAATTTGGAATAGGGTTGTGGGGGAGGGTGAGAAGTAGGAGAGCAGGAGTAAGGGGGATATGATCTAAATATATTATAATTACATATAAAGGTATCAAAGAATAAATTTTAAATTTTAATTCAATATCAGGTAAACAAGAGAAAGATAATTAAGTTCAGTGTTAAAAAATTGGTATACAAGATATTTCAAATACAGCATATATGGAAAAATTATGAAATTCATTTTAATTCTATAATATATAGAACAAAATTATTATTTAAATAAATAAATCCAGGGAAAGGTTGTAGCATGTAAAATGAGAGCTCAAGTAGGTAATCATTCACCGTTCTGCCCAACAAATATTCATTTAGCATCAACAGATATTGATCTGGTAGGTACTATGTGACATACTAAGAATACAAATAGAATGAGATAGTTTATATTTTGTATGTTTGATAAAGGTTAGGTAAGATTGAAAACTAAAGCAGAAATAGATAGACATGTAAGAATTTTGTAGGCAGAAAACCGAAATAAAAGATAAAAACAGGCAGAGACCCAGAGAGAGAATTACAGGGTACATCATAAAAAGAACCTTTAAAAGCACTTCTCAGCTACTCAGAGGGAATGGAACTCAGAAGAACTGTTGAAGGTAGCATTTGAACTGAATAATGAATAAAAAATAACATCTACCTAAGAACCATTCATTTCTGGGGTTCTCAAGGGCAAGGGTAGATTAACATGGAAAACAGGAATACAAAGAAGCAAACATTTTAACGTGGTTTGTATGCACTGTTAAGAAGACAAAGAATATCCTAGTGTTTGTCTGGCCTTCAGAACTTAGAAGTATTTGATGGCTATGTGTTCTTCATTGGAAATGACTCAAATATACAAATCCTTGAGTGTTTTGTCTAGCTCCAATTTAAAAAAAATTTTACAGTTTTTATTTTTGTTTTATGTGTATGCATGTGTTGCCAACATGTGTGTAAGAGTACCCATATTGTGCAATGCCCATGGAGGTCAGAAGAGGACATCAGATCCCCCGGAACTGAAGTTACAGATGATTATTAGCAGATATGTAGGTACTGGAAACCAGACCTAGGTCCTCTATAAGAGCAGCCAGTGCTCTTAACAGCTGAGCTACCTCTCCAGCCCCTAGTACCAATTTTTTATAATACTAATTTCAAAACATTAAATGTTTTATCATTAACTAAATGATAACTCTTTGATTTGTATGACATTAATGGCAAATAACATATAATTGCATACAGTTGTATATACATTATATTCATTCTATATGTGCATATTGCATGTAATTACATATAATTCATGCACACACATGTCTAAAGTTAATACTAATGCAAATTTTAAGACCTGTACATTTTACCTTCAACATTTTCCTATTATTTGGTCTCATTTTTCTTTTATTAATAAGGATTTTATATTTTCTCAGCAGTTTCACTTTGCTGTGTATTGAAAGCAGTCTTCTCAAACTCAAACTTACTTCATTCCCTCTACCACAGTGAGACTCCTTAAGTGCAGTCTCACAATTCGCTGCTCAGTCAACAACTGTGATTTGTCTACTCAGTATAGCCATTGTACAGATGAAAGTTCTGTATTTCAGCAAGAAGTTTTGGAATACACATTATGGATATTCAGTTTGTTCATTTATTGAAATAAAATATTCAGCCACTACAGAATTATTGAAAGAAATGCACAAAAATCATTTGAATGATCTCTGTAAAACTGACATCACTGTATAAAAGAAACATTTTGTTGTGTGTGAATAAATTAAAAGCATGAACAAAATGAAAGGATCTTACATAATGATTGTGACAGAGACATCACATTTTTTTGTTTGAGTGGAAAAATCTTCTAAGAAGAAGTATACTTTGAGTGATTAAACAAAAATCTAATTAAAGACAATAGAATTTTGCCACAGTTTGTGTCAGAGACAACCTAGATAAGGAAAGATGAGCCAGGAAGAAGACAAACTGGAGAAAGCAAAGCAGCCTCTGCTAAGACCACAGAGATCAGTGTGTGATAAAGCGCCCTTAAGGTTACCCTGGAAGCAAAAATGTATGCTTTGATTACTGCATGCAACTCTCTAAATAGATAATTTTAGAGTAAATATTAAATTATTTTCTTAGTAATTAGCAAGAATTGTTGACCAACTAGGATTTTAAAATCTGAAGAAATATATGTAAAGGTTACTATGAAAATTTCTGCAAGTTACATTGTGATGATTTATGTCAAGTCATAAAATTATCTACAACAAAATGATTTTCTTTTCTTTAAACAATATAGCCATAGGATGTAGTTATGATATAGAAAACACAGTGGTTTTGTCCAGAAGAAATTAATTTCAAAGTTAAATATATACCATTTAATATTTAAAAACAAAATAATTTCTCACTATGTAAGCAACATGAAGAACAAAATATTGGTTATTGTCTTTTAAAATATATATTTAGAAAGCATCAGAATAAACACTCCCTATGTAACAATTTGTTCTTGTTCTGGCTAGTAAAGGTCTTGAAAGTTCTCACTGTGCTTAGGAACAAATACATAAAAAGTATAAAGAGTGAAAAACCACTCACTCATTTGTGGTACATAAGAAAAGCTCAGTGACATAGCTGAATACTGTCCACAGTGTTAGTCTGGCAGACTGAGCCAGAGAATTTTAATTCACAGGAACAGACACCTATGTGGAAATTCGTGCTGGGAGTAGAGAAACTTCAACAGCAAATTATGATAGTCCCAAAGCTCTATGTTGAATCTTCTGAGATTTAAAACTCAAGTGGTTTCCATTCATACATAATATCCCAAGACCAACACATTTTTTGTCAGTTTTATCTGCAAGAATTTGGGAAAATTTCATAGTTAATATCAGAGGAAAAACAAGATCCACATATCAATATCAACAACAGCATTATGCAAGCTTTTAGCAGAAGAGAAGTATTATGTTAAATTACAAAAGACCATTATATTCTTAAAATGGTCCTTCTTCATAAGAAAGTATTTTACTAGGCCCCAAACTTTTATTCAATTTTTTTCAAAGAACCAACTGACCTGTAAGCAAGAAAACATTTTTCCAGCTAGCTCTATCTTTAAACAGAGAATTAAAATTCAAAGTTCCATCTCTGGTCTACTCCAACTAGGGCATCCCATCCAAAATTAAAGTAGGATAGGAATTTAGAAGAATCCTAACTATCGCAGTCAAGAGACACAGGCACACTAAAAGACTGAGACCTAATCATACCCTGTAGAATATGCCTAACCCCAAACTTTCCTCGTAGCACTGTAATCTTATTAATTGGACTTCTTTTACCCAAGGCATAACAGGTTAATAACAACAACAAAACCCACCACCACTACCATAACAATCACCATCAACAAAACAATTTGAAAGCAGAGTAATAATCAATATAAAAGTTTGAAGATACAGAAAAGAGGATCCAAAACAGACCTAGATATGGCTGAGTCTTTGGAATTATTATTATGAACATAATTTAAAACAACAGTGTTTCCATTCTATGAAAAGAGGTCTAATTAATAAAATATAAAGTCCACTATATATGAAGTAATGGGGTAGGTTCCCTGTTAGTTGACAGAAAACCTAAGAGCAATGTGAAAGAAATGCTTGTGGTGCCAAGCACCTGGACAGAAATGAAGAATACATTTGATAGAATCAGTATTAGGCTTAACATCTGAGAAAAAAAAAGCCCCAGGATGAATTTATAACTGAGAACATTCAGAGTTTGTGGGAAATTATAAAACCTGTATTATGGTGTTGTAAGAATGTGAAGAGAAGCAGCTGGCTGCAAGGAGCAAAAATAAATATTTCAAGTAATAATAATGGAGACATTTCTCCCAGTTAACCCTTATACCAAGATCCAGATCCAGTTAACCCTTATACCAACATACAGATCCCTTATACCAACATACAGATCCAGTTAACCCTTATACCAACATACAGATCCAGTTAACCCTTATACCAACATACAGATCCAGTTAACCCTTATACCAACATACAGATCCAGTTAACCCTTATACCAAGATACAGATCCAGTTAACCCTTATACCAACATACAGATCCAGTTAACCCTTATACCAACATACAGATCCAGTTAACCCTTATACCAACATACAGATCCAGTTAACCCTTATACCAACATACAGATCCAGTTAACCCTTATACCAACATACAGATCCAGTTAACCCTTATACCAACATACAGATCCAGTTAACCCTTATACCAACATACAGATCCAGTTAACCCTTATACCAACATACAGATCCAGTTAACCCTTATACCAACATACAGATCCAGTTAACCCTTATACCAACATACAGATCCAGTTAACCCTTATACCAACATACAGATCCAGTTAACCCTTATACCAACATACAGATCCAGTTAACCCTTATACCAACATACAGATCCAGTTAACCCTTATACCAACATACAGATCCAGTTAACCCTTATACCAAGATCCAGATCCAGTTAACCCTTATACCAACATACAGATCCAGTTAACCCTTATACCAACATACAGATCCAGGAACGTAAGATAAAAGTGATAATAAATCCACAAAAGTCTAGCAGTATTATATTCAAACTCTGCAAATCAAAGTCAAAAGCGCTATGCAAAATGCCAGAAGAGAAATACCATTTAAATATGAAAGAGCAAAAAGAAGATTTACCTTTACTACAACCTGAGAACCTGAACAGGAAACAAGAATAACAGGAAATCTTTATATTTTTAGATAGAAAACAAACTAGTTAAGATATACACACTTTACAAATTATTCTTAAAAGGATAAGGGGACAAAAAGATTTTTAGGAAAAGAAATTTTCCTGCCTGACAAAAATATTAAAAACAAATTTTCATCAGAAAGAAAGAAACGAGGTAAATTGAAACTTCTGTAAATAAACACCACTGGAGAAAAAGTTGAGATACAATTTTTACTTATTTAATGTGATGTAATGAAAGAGTTGTTGGAAACTAATAATAGAACCAATGTATTAAATGATACACACATACACCCACAGATTTGTGACTATTCTCCTTATCTTATTTATTGCATTATTTTGAACTTTGTGTAGATTTCATTAATTCTTTGACATTCTGGAAGTTTTTCTTCAGTATTTTCTTCCATTATACTTTTTTTTATCAGGTTTTTATGAGATATTGTTCAGTCAATCAAAGGCATGCTTGACTTTAAGTAATATATATTACACATTTGTATATAATTTGACATAAATAAATGGTATTGTTAACAGTGATACATGAAACTGTAGGGACAAACTAAAGATTTTTATTATTAAAAGACGTTCATATTTCAGTGTAATGTTATCAGAAAATGGATTTGAATTTCTGGTAAATGATTAGTGCACCCACTACATGAAAAATATGAAGAGGGGAATGGGAAAATAAAAGAGGAGAAAAAGGAAAAGAGAGAAGTCAAAGGGAGAGATGGGCCAAGGCTATTTATCATTTTGAGCAAAGTTGATTCAACATTTGAAAATAAAATAGCACAGTTTGTCACATCAATTGCCCAGCTGTGAATCCTGTGGACTATAATAACTGACCTTCCAATAAATGCCCACTGCTGCAATAGTAGCATGAAAGTTAGGTTAGTAATGAATAACATTCTGGAAATATTTAAAGTAGGCTTCACATGATTGAGCCCATATATGACAATGATATCAGGTTTATGGACCTGTGGCTACACAGGTCACAGGTCACAGAGGTGAGTCTACTATTATTATTTTGTTAAAGAGACATAGCATTAAGCCAATATCTAATGACTTATTGCTATATCCATGGATTAATGCATCTCTTAACTCTCACCAGAGAAATTTCATCACTCAGCAAGTGGAGATTAACACAAAGAATGATAACTAGCTAATGTGCAGAGAAGGAAACCCACCCACAGACACTGTCTGTGAATTGTCCCAACCTAAGGAGTACAATGCAACTTCTACCCCTGTCTCATGTATCATAGAACACAGGGCAAAGAGGACACTAATGAATCTTTCAACACTCATTAATGAAGCTCCCTCTTGCCCCAGAGGACACAAAAAGTCACAAATGGCCAAAGCATGGAGATTAGGAGTCTGCAGAGTGTGGGTCCCTGGAGAGGATGCCTATATTAAGTTTCACTCGATCATGGCTCAGGGACCATAGAGGAGAGGGGGTGGAAAGAGCCATGGAAGAGGTGTGTGACCATATGGAAATGGACTACTTCAAACTCCTGGGACCCTGTGCATGAACCTATAGCAATGGTGTTGGCATGCTCAACACCATGCAAACTCAAACAGACAAAAAACCCAGCATGGAAATGTGGAAATAGTTAGCAGACCTCAATCTTTGCTGAAGACATATTGAGAGTTGATTTCTCTTGGGTGAGGAAGAGCTAATTTTCTTAAAGAGACGAATGCTGGATAGGCTGTCTGGGTGCCAGTGGATGAACTTGCACTGAAAAACATGTGGGGACACTAACTTGAAACAATAAGCCTTAACACAGATGAAAGAATATATGGATTCCTGTTGGACAGCTATGGGAGGTTTTTTGTGGGGGAAGAGGGTATGAAGATAATTAAGATTTATTAAGATGTTCTGTATGAAATACAGAAAGATTCAAAAAAATATGAACATATATAGTAAAGAAAAGACGAATAAACATTTCAACACATAAGATTCCAGATAATAAATATGTATATGAAAAGCTATAAATACTATATTTCAGATGGAACTTCAAATCAAAATTATAAAATTCTATATAAATGCTAGAATGTTCCGTTCCAAACCCAAGATACTAATTTTACATCACAAAAGTGAGCACCAGGGAGTTTCCTAAACTTCTGGTAGGAATAAAAACTTGAATTCTGAGAATGTTTGACAGTTGTCCTTTTAGACAGTACTAAACACAGAATTTGTTGTTCCTGTTTGTATGCATGCATGTTTGCTTCTTTCTTTTGTTTTGTTTTGTTTGGTTTGGTTTAGATGGGGTGTCAATGTGTAGCCCCACTTGGCCTGGAGCTTGCTGTGTAGACAATTCCAGTCTTTCCTTGCTCACATACCACCTGTTCCTCTTGAGTGCTGGGATTAAAGTGTGTACCACCATGTCTAGCAAAAGAATTTTTAAATCTAAATTTAGCTTTGTTTAATCCTGGAAATGTGACTCAGTATTTACCCAAATAACATAACACCCACATCTCTAGAAAAACTTGCATGTAAATACGTATAACTATCTTCATAATTGATAGACTTAGAAACAATCATAATGTCCTTCAGCAGGCGAATGAGTATAAAACTTGGTGCTTTCAAGCAGTAAAATTTCACTCTAATACACTCTTATATGTTTTATTAGAAAATTAGAAAGTTTACAACCAAGTGAAACATAACTAAGAAAATAATGGTATTATCTCATTCAGCATATCGAACAAATCATTGTCCTGTTATGTTCAATAGCACTTTACTTTTGGTCTGTTGAGTCAAAAAGAACACCCAATGCTAATGATCATTGTCCAAAAGGGAAGACACGTGTTGGACTCTAATGGAATGCAGAAATGATTTTTGCTACTTCAGTGTGCAGAACTTTGAAGACACAAATCAACAATGAAAGAAAGAGAAAAACTTTACTTCTTTTGTTTGCAGATTACAATTTATTTTTCCTAGTGCTAAAAAGGCATTGAACTATCAAACCATAAAAGTGCCAGAATCTTGAACGTACATTGCCAAGTGAAAGAAGCATGCTTCACAAAGTTGTTAGTACTCACATTAGGACTTCATACATATGAAATTCTTGTAAATAGAAAACTGTGGAGTCAGTAAAAGAATTGGGGTGTCCATGGGTTATGGAAACGAGCTGACAAGTAGATAGATTACAGCTGAGTTTAGGAAAATGAACTTACTCTGAAAGATATAATTATGTATGTACACATATATAGCATATTTGTTGAAACACTGAGTGTCAATGTACTCTGTATAAATTATATCCACTACTTGTAAAAGGCACTGCCCTTGTAGCTTCTGATAGTGGAGAACAGCAAGGGATATGCCACTGATCTTGCTTATGAATTTTGGTCTAATAAAGATGCTGCTCTTGAGGAGAAATTAATAAAGCTTAGGTGGTGTGAAAAAACATAAAGAAATGTATTATTCCAAAAACCTAGTGAAAAATAAACATACAGTATCTGAACATAAATGAGTACATGTGTACACCTGAACCCTATATAACAAGAAACACAAGTAAAGACAGGAAAAACCTCCATTTGAGTTGTCTGGTTGTCATGGTTCTCCAAGAGACTTCCAAAATAGCACAGGTTATGTCTACATTCCTTGATTATCTCCCTGAACTTGGAGATAAGACCCTACTGCTGGGAACAGAACATACTTTGGACACAGGGACTTGGAAAAATGGTGCAGGAACTGACCTGCAGACTTCTTCCCTAAAGACCAGCTCTCATAGTTTTAAAGCATCCTATGCAAGTTTCTAAGGGAGAAAATCAATCAATGGTCCAAACCTAGCATTAAAGTCTAATAACCACAACAATGACTGGCTCAGCTAACTGTATTGGTGCAGTAGTGGCACTTTTATCTTGGGGATAATCAACAGCTATTAAATTGGACTTAAATCCCTCTCAATGGTAGTGAACTCATGTGTGACAAAATAAACATAGCTAACTACACATGGATGGGGTTGTCACAGACCCTAGAGAAAACCATTCTCTGTCATATTTCTAGAGAAATGAAATTTCTTACTGTATGCTTAATATGGATCCTTATATTTTTGAAGTACACAATTTCCCATTCATCAAACTCCTTTTTGCAACAGATGGAGGATATTAGAGTATTCCGCAACTGGTCACACACAGAGAATTTTTGTTTGAAAGATGCCCAACACTAAGTGACACACCTGCAAGGTTCAGGGAGCATAGTAGAACAGAGGGTAGAGAGAGTACTAAAGCATGTTTCAACTGTCACCAGTAAAGCTTTATTATACAACAGAGAAGTCCACAAGTAGCTAACATGTAGACAATAAGGAACTGAATGTGTATGTCCCTGGATAGGACTTCAATATTAAACCTTACCCACCCAACTGAGGAACCATTGCAGAATAGAGGGCAGAAAGATTGTAAGAACCAGGGTTGGTGAATGTGCATAAGGAAACGGAGTCTTCTAGGCCTCTGGGAACTTGCCCATTTGAACTTGCAACAATGGTGACAACATGCATAACTCAATGCAGACTCAAATGGACAAAAACCCAGCATAGGGCTGGGGAAATGGGAAGCAACCTTAGCTGAGGAACTACTGGCAACTGATTACTGCTGGGTGAGGGAGAATTGAACTTCAAGGGAGTAACTCTAGTCAGGTTGATTAGATTCAAATGGATGTACTTGCAACGAGGGACATTTGGGTACAAAAGTTTGAGTTGATGGGCCTTAACATATATGACAGAATGAGTGAAATAGGGTGGGGAGTTATGCAGGGTGTGGGTGGGGAGGGGTCTAAGTATGATTAAAATTTATTATATGAAATGCAAAAAAATATGCATTTAAAATGTTCCTCTGAAATAATTTCTATTTAACAGGCAACATGAAGCCAAAACACTATTTTATGAAGTTAACCAGTCATAGTAATAAGTTCTATACATGCTTGCATTTAACTTGGTGATGTCAATACTTTTTTCCTTTCTTTCATTCTTTTCTGTTAATTTTGTTAGAAAAGTAATAGATTCAGGTAGTTTGAAGAGTAGCCATACAGAAAATGATGGTTTTTGTAGAAGTTAATAACCTGGAAAGCTAGGCAATGCACCTTCTTTAGCTTCAACTTTCAAAGCTGAAGATAATCTTATTGTGAAGGAAAAAACAATGTTGTTGATGCTTTGAGCGTTCCCTTTACAAAATAAATCTAAGCTGAAATGACAAGTGAATTAGCTTGGAAGATTCTGAGAGCATGAGCCCACTTCCATAGTAAGACAAGAGGTATTGTTTCCATTATGTATACCTTGTAATCAATGCACTACCATAAAGCACCAAAATGCCACCCTTCTTGTTCTTGAACATATCAAAATAATTTCTAAGAGGTTAAGAAGAAATTAAGTAATTTGTAAGATAATAAACCAAGAATAATTCTTTTGTTAAGCATTATCTCAGTGTGTTGGAATTTGTGGGTATAACATTTGTATCTTATACAGCCATTTCTTTTCTAAGATAAAATTGTCTACTGGGTCATTATAACATCGGCATGCTCAAAAAATGTGGAAATATATAATTAAGGAAAAAGCTGACAGTTATCTTTCTCTTAGATTCACACAGCTGGCTGTTGGAGCAGCAGTAGACCTCTTGCATCAATCTGAAGTTGATTGAAATCAACATTGATTGCCCAGTCTGGACCATTAAGTACATACGCTGATTTCAGGGAAAGGAAATATGACGGATGTAGAAATCAGTATAGAGAAACTCAGGGACACTAGCAAGAAATTAAGGGTCCTGAAGTAAGTAAACTCATTTCTGTTTGCTAGTTTTTTTTTCTTTTTAATTTGTTGATTGTTCACTCCTTCTAATTATCTGAATCTGGAGCATTTGAAATGCAGTGGGTTTCAGAAACTATAGAATAGTGAGAAAGAAAAAAACAAAAAGGAAAAGAATCTCATGCCATTCCCTAAACTAAAGAAAGTGCACCAGATAAGTAACCAAATTGGGCACAGGAAAGATGAAGTGTCTCCAGAAAACAGAAGTGGACACAAGACAGGAAGATGCAGAGTTTAGAGATTTGAAGAGTGATAGAATTATGTTCATTTTAGCATAAAACATATTTTCCTCATATTCTGAAATCTGAACTTTCATTTTATAAGGTAATACTGTTTCTTTACTTCTGACAGATTTGTTTTCTTTATTCAATGGAATAATGATGTGTCTCCCGAACATTAAAAAAAAAATAAAATTTTAAAAAGAATCCAAGCTAAGTAAGACAATATGTTCATCAGTTAAATAGAAGATGAAGCAATTCTTTATTCCTCATTTCTTAGTATATAATTTCTAATTTATAGATGAATAGATTCTTTGCTTTGATTCCTTATTTATGTAATAGTGAGCATATGTATTTCATTAAAGTGATAATCTAATCTTTATATTGTATAATTACATTTTTCAATTTTGAGATATAATTTAAGAAACCATAACTAATCTTGAATTTATTTAAGTGCACGCATATTATGCAAAGCCCTTAGAGGTAAAAAGAGAGCATTGGATCCCCTAGAACTGGCGTAACACACAGTTATATCCACCATGTGGGTGCTGGGAACTGAACCCACTTCCTCCGCAAGAACAGTTGGTGCTCTTAACTACCAAGCCATCTCTACAGATCCTTTAGATACATTTGATGAAAATATTTTTCTTTCATTATCAATAGTCAGTCTAAATAGCTAGAAATGCTGTCAATCTAGAGTGTGCTCCTTTCCATTTGCTTCAGATAACAACCAAGTAGGTAAGGGAAGAGTAGGTAAGGGAAGAACCATGATATTAGTATTGGCTCCTGACTAAAAATTAAAAGTGAAGATTATACAAAACACCTACGTGGCTTCACCACATTAATGCCACATCTGATACAGAGCACACCCAAAGCCCTAAACATTTTAAGCAAGCATTTGCTCTCTAAGCTATGTCTCTAGCCTCTTGAATTTGCATTCTTTATTTTCTTTTTTCTTTTTCTGTCATTGTTGACACAGGTTTCCCTGTAACCACAGCTGGTGCATTAGCATTCTTTAAGCATGGTATTTGGGAACAAATTTCATAAACCTTTTAGGGTAGGGAACAAGTAGGAACAAGTTCTCCTTTCAAAGCCAGCATGAAAATTCATAAGTAACTTCTGTGAAATTAAGTTAATTAAAGATAAATCATTTTTGTATTTTTTTGTTTTTTTTTTTGCTCTGGACAAAATGACATTTTTACATTATTTTTATATTAATCAGGATGAAATAAGATAGAAAAAATATTTTTAAAAGACTCAAGAAAATTTAGCAAATAAGAATGATAGAGAACTTTGAGGACCTCCAAAAGTAGTGTTATAACTACTTAATTAAATTTTGTGAATTTCATACAGTATATTTTGATCATATTTAGACCCCAAACCCTCTCTATGCCCTCCTTATAGACCTCCTCGCAGAATTTCATGTACTCTGTCATATATTAACATATACTAAGGTCTATTGGACCAATTTGTCTCCAAATGTTCTTTGGTATACGTCCATCCAACTGGAGCCTGCTTAGTTCGTGTCACATCCTTTGTAAAAACTGACTCCAACTGCCAGAGTTATCCAGTTGCTAGTAATTCCTCAGCTATTCGTAGGGATTCTTACCAACTTCCCCACTTCTGAGCAAGTATTTTGTCTGGCTTGAACGTGTGTGGGTCTTCTGCATGTTGTTACCATGCTGGGAGTTTCTATGAGGAACTTTACAGCTCTTTGCAAAACTGTGTTTCTTTGTGGTCACCTCCAAATCTGGATTTTACAGTCTTTCCATCCCCTCTTCCACAATGAGTAAAACATGTTATATTTAAAATGAGGAGAAGCACAATGGATTCCATCTTTTGCAGCTGTTGATGGGGATCCCACAAACCCTCAAGCAATACTAGCCACTGCTTCTGCTCTTGGCTACCCAACAGAACCTGATAGTAATACCTGATTGCTGAAGACACTATATACATGGTTGTAGAGCAAACAATGAAAAATCAAGCTGGTGTTGATTTCAAAGCTTTTTCCTTACTGGCTAGCTTTCACTGTGTTGGAAGGTGCTGAATATGCTACTGGAAGAAAAAATTAGACATTGACCTTACCTATCTATGAATCTTGTAAGCTATAATAAATTCCCTGGTAAGATATGCCCACTGCTGCAATAGTGCACACATATGAAAGGAAGTTGTCACTAGACAGGTGACATGCCATTGTACAGAACTTACTACTATTATTTTGCTAAACAGACACAGTATTGAACTAACTCCTAATGAATTATTGCTATACACATAGATAAATGCATCTCTCAACTAATAATGGAGAAGCTTCTTCATGAAGCAGATAGTGATTAACACAAAGACTTACAACTGGCCAATGTATAGAGAAGGAGAGAATTCATAGCACCAAATGAACCATGTATATCAAACTTCTGCCTCCCAAGACTCAGGAATCATTGCAAAATAGAGGGGGCAGAAAGACTGTAAGAATCAGATATAATGGTTGAGCAAAAGGAAACAGTTTCCCAGGCAAAGGAACAGATATCCACATCAATACAGCAAGCCCATGTGAGCTCAAATCAGAAAAATTTTCTAGTCTGGAGTGGGCAAGTGTGAAAAATTTCCACCTCTATTTGAAGAACAATTAGCAACTGATAGTTGCCGGGAGGAGGAGGGCCAGCTTTTTTAAGGGTGTAACAAGGCTGTATTGGAAAAAAAATAAAGCCACAGGGCATTGGTGGACAAAAATTTGACTTCATAGGCCTTATCTGATACATGATTGAGTACATGAAATTGGGCGGGGAGAAGTAAGGTGGTTCTAAATATGATAAAAACATATGAAATTCTAAAAAATTCAGTTTAAAAATGAAGAAATTGAAATCCATATTTTGATGAAAGTATAATACATTTCAAATCTTTTTAAAAAATCCGAATCTGCATTTATATGTAGATACAAAGCACATAAACCCATTGTATTTCTCCCGTAACTCTGAGAAAGCATTATTTATCATGAATTAATGTTATGCTAACCTTAACCATTCTATTTTTTCAATGTATATATGTATTGAATTTTTGTGATTTCATACAAAACATTTTAATCATATTTATATCCCCTCCTGCATGTTCACCCCCCAATCTGACCTTCCACCATATTTTATACATTCTGTCATATAGGTCAAGGCCTATTAGGTCAAGTTAGTGTATCCAGATATCCCTGAGTGCTAGTTTGTCCACTGAGAGTTAGTCAGCCGATCTAGAGCCCATGAAGGTAACTCTCCTTACCCAGCAGTAACCAGCTGCCAATGGTTTTTAGCTAACGTTGGGGCCTTCTGCCCATTTGACCAGTTATATGGTACGTTTTTGTCTGCTTGAGTTTGTATGGGTCTTGTGCCTGCTGACCCCACTAGTGTAACTTAATATGTGCAAGGTCTCAGGAGCCTATAAATCTCTGTTTTCATATACCCTATTATTAAAGAGAATTCATTAGGCAAGATAAAGATATGCTTATAGTACCTAAAGATTATTGCATATATTGAACTTATGATATCATGATAATAATCATGTCTGTTTTTAGTAGAAGTTTCTATAATCTATTCCCCAATATATTCATATATATATATATATATATATATATAGTCTCAACAATATTCTTACTATAGTGTTTAAGTACTATAATAATTTTCTAGCTGGGGAATCTATGGATGACAATTGAATTTCTTTGTTTATTTGACAATGAACTTAAATAACCAGGAAATTACTTGTTTCTTGATGCAAATTAAATGTTTTCTCTCTCATTTCACATTCCTATACAAGCAACAAGAAAGAAGACATATGCAAATTTTCATACTGAAGGATTCTTAATTAGATCACCCAGTTTATCATTCCTAGTTTTCATAACAAATGTGGCAGCACCATTAACCTTTCCATTTCACAATGATATTTTCTCTTTCTGCCTCACCTGCATTGTGTTGAAGTGTGACCTAGCTTCTAGTGGAGTGCCTTTGGGTTATTTACGCTGTCATCAACAGTTCTGCCAATATTCCTCTGCGTTACCTCTTCCACCTCGGCAAAAGTCCATTCTATCTGCTGTATGTGAAGCACTATTTTACCACAACTCTTTGCACCCAGATTTATTCAAGGCATGCATTGCTGAGGGGTGGAAATGGAGGCTAGTGTAACATTTAAAGTAAATTTTCAAAATTTTACTCACAAATCAACTATTCAAGAAGGGCTTTGATGACAGTGCTTAGCTACTTATTCAGCATTATATACAGATGCTAGCTGCTATAAGTTGCATGCTTGCTTACATACACATATATACTCATGATGTGCTAGCTGCTAGTAGCAGCCACTTATTCCTCAAATATCCATATCAGATTATGTACAATGTGGTCTCTATGCATTCTGGACATCTTCTGACATGATGGACGGTTTACCAAGCCTGGTTTGCTAAGACAAAGATGATAACTTTTTATGCTAGTTTCAAAAGTCAGTCAAGTTCACTTCTGTTAATTGTACTTGACATCAGAAGGTCACAAATGCTGGTCTTTATTTAAGTGCAGAGTAGTTAAACTGTGCTCTAGGAAGCTTTCAGGGAGTTCACAGACAGATTTTTGTAGTCACAATTGAGCTTTCAGTCATAATAAAATTCTCTTTTACACCTGAAGTGCTGTTTCATGTTATGCTAAGCAGCATTAATCATTTAGAAAATATATCTCTGCATTAGATCTATTTTTCATACTTTCAATATCTGTTTTTCCTTTTACAATTATATTCAAAGCACAACAGTTTCTTTTTTACAGGTTGAACAATGCACAGCCCTCTCAGGAACAGAAATACAGAGAGACAGTCATGTAACAAAAATAAATATTCTTTGGTATTTCAATAACAATAATCCAAGGGTAATTTCCAAAATTATCACACACAAAAAAGATCTGGAACATATAAATTCACATCAGAATTTGTGAGTGAGTGTTGTCCTGGTTATCTATTAATTTTGACATTTAGACATTATTTTTTTGACAGTTGAAACATTAGCTTTAAACATAGTATATGAAATTAAGATACCCTTTTATGATATTATAAAAGAAAGTTATTATAAGAAGGTAGAAATATAGATCTGTAGATACTTCAGGCTTAGGAGAACATTAAAGCACCCAATGCATAGGCTCAATTGTCTTTAAACAAAGTTGCCAAATTGAATTTATGAGTAAATCAAAGTATTCACAACAAATGTTACTGTAGCAGTTATTTGTATTATTTGTATTATGTATACGGGCAGGATTCTACTTTATATCATGCATTCACATGCACGCACGCACACACACACACACACACACACACGCACACAGTGATGAGAATACCATCAATATTAAGTTGAAAATAGAAAATCATAAATCCTTTAAATATTAACTCATTTGTGACTTGTACAAGATTTCTTATGTATGATGGTAGAGATATTAACAATAAAGGAAAAAATAATACATCCACAATAGATAAAAGGTAAATTTGATTTTATTAAGTTGTGTTAAGTTAAATTAGCTCCTAATGACAAAATGTTATACCCATAGATTAATGCATCTCTCAGCTCTAACCAAAGACTGTTCTTGAAGCAGAGAGTGATTAACATAGAGATACACAACTGGACAATATGCTGAGGATAAGAGCCTGCAGAGTGCTCAGTTCTGCATGAGACACCTTTGCCTCTCAGACGTTCTCCTCTCAAGGACTGAGGATCTTTGCAGAAGAGGGAGCAGAAAGAATGTAACAACCAAAGGCAGAGAAATACAAGGAATTTCTCACCTTCCCTTTAATTTTTTACTCTTCACTTGATATTATGGACTCTATTATATACATTTTAAGACCTATTGAGTCTAATTTGTGTCCCAATGTGCTGCACTATGGGTTCATCCACTCGAGTCTGATTAACCTACTCAGAATCACATTTATGACTTATTGTTACATTATTTCTATATAATATATATATGTAACTGATTGTTACATAAATCTCTAAATTTGTTCACCCTATGTATGTGCTATTTTCTATCATCTGAGTTGCCTCTCCCTATTTTGTCTCATCCTTCCTGGTGAAAATATGATAACCATTGATTTATTCTGCACACATTTATTCTTAGACTCCACCATAAATTCTCTTGAATATCTTTCTCTTCTGGGCATAACATGATTATCTCATTCCCATCTTGGAGTAATTTTAACATGTATAACATTTTGTAATAATGTGGCAGTCATAGCAGTGAAATAAGTGGAATAAAACAGTGGTAGGTAAGTCCACGGTCATGTAATGGGGCTGTTTGCATGCCCTGATGAAGGAGGAGAGGAGAGTCACGGTATGCTCACCTGTGATTCCAGGCATTTTCTCCCGTCCTCCTACAGCTGCCAGCAATCTTATAAGATGCTAGTATATATAGTAAGGAACGATTACCTTATTTGAGGCTCTCAGGTGCAGCTTCCTAGAGATAAACATCCGTTAGTGATGGGCGGGACTTTATGGTGACATAACACCATAACTTTATGGTGAAATATTCACACTCTAGTAAGTAGTCCTCCACCCATGCCTTGTAAGAACATCTGATGAACTTAATGGCTCAACAAGTTGAACCTGGGTGGAAACCTTACTTTGGACTATCAGCAGAGGCCTGTCTGCTGTGAATAGAGTTTGCTCATATCTCCCCACAGAAAGTTAAAGCAAGTAATACATCTTATGCAGGTTGATAATTTTTTCTGTCTCTGACTTATTTCATTTAGTATACTTAAGAGTTTCTTTTAAGTATTTTTTAACAAATATAATTCTGTTAGATGGCTCAGTGGGGAAAGGCACTTACCACTAAAACTGAGAAGCTGAGTTTGATTCCTAGAACCCAACAAAGTTAGAAAAAGAGAATTAACTTCCAAAAATTGTCCTCTGACTTCCACATACAGGAAGATTAACAGGTCATAGTCAGACATTTTGCAAACACACAAAAAATCACATCAAATAAATGTAAAACAAAGATTATGATAGAGAAAAAGCAATTAAATGTACCATTCTGTTGTTATATGGTAATTGACTGCTTAGAGATTTCAATTACATTTTGTGAAGATTTTTTAAGGATTCATTTTTATTTCCTGCTACTCATGGCTTTTACAGACCTTCATGCACCAATTAAATTGAATGTGATAGTATGTATGGGGTTTGTTCTTTCTTTGTTTTCTAAGCACTTCTTGTTATGTTACGTTTTATTTCTCCTTTATTACAGATTCTGGAACCGCAATTTTGATGCATGACCAAGCAGGTATCTTGGACAACAGAGATCCTTTTGAACTTGATGAGAGAATTAACAAAAGTAACTAAAAGATAAACTGAAAGCCAATGATTATATATTGCTTCTGAAGATGTTTATCCAGATCTCATACTGTTAATTCCGAAATTAGTTCCAATTAGGAACTGTGTTAGTTGCATTTTGCCTATTCCAATCACACTCTTTAAACCTCTAAATTTAATCCAACTCAGAATATAATAGGAGAAAATAAAAGCAAGAAACAGAAAGAATTGGATGTACAACATTCACTCAGAAAGATAAATTCATCATAGCTCAGAACAGGTAATAGGTGGGTCTTAAAATCCACAGGAACGCCTCACACAGCACTCTCACTGCAGTAGACAAATAGGTTCCAAGGCACATCTGCTGATGCTTCTGAATGCTACTGGAAGATCTGCTTACCTGCCACCTCACCAAATCAATCCATTTAGAAACAACCTGACAACCTCACGCCAGTAAAATTTAGCAAAGTTCATTTCTTTAAAAAAAAAGTTCTAGGACTGAGCAGCATTCCAGACTTCAGATGGTGCAATGTATTTACAACAGAAAATATGTCCCTGAGATCACCTGATTAGTGCAGCATCTACTGTACTGAGAATAATGTGGAAAAATTCATCCTGTGTTTGGCTGCAGATTCAGATGCTGTGATTGAGTGAGGATCAGAGTCTTGATTACCAGGGCTTATACCTATGTAACTACTTGCTTGGCCCTAAGCTAAGCTTCAGTGCACAGCAAATAGAGTCTAATTGTAGCTTTATTTTATCATTCAAGTAGAGATGTCAATTTAGACGAACATTAGTAATTGTTTGTTTAAAATAGGATTTAAAGAAATCAAGTCCATCTCTATGCATGTCTGAAACTTAAGTAATACAATCTCAGGAGTGTTACTGAGGGAAAATTTTGCTAAGATCATCAAGAAACATGCAAATTTAGTGTGTAACAATTATGCCTAGACAGAAATCATTGAAGAAATCAAATCTAAAGTTCTTCCTTCTTCCCTTGCTTCTGATTGACTAATTACCAGCTAGTCTATATGTAGGCATGGCTCAGCCATCTTTTTGTTTCCCTATTGACTATCTGATAGTACCCACACTTTCATTTAAAACAACTTTAGTATGTCTCATTAACCTTTGTCATATGATTGAATAAGATGCAACAATTTCCAGTGCTGTGAATTATAACAGCCAGGGATGCCGTGCCCATTTGTGTGCTCTATGATTCAACCCTCATCTTTCTAAGATACTTTTCTACCCAGAAAGATTCAGCAACTTTGAATGATCAATAACAAGATAACTTCAAATTTATTTCCAATAATATTAAAGGTAATGATCTAAAATATAATAATACCAGGACAACACAGGGTTTGAGTGCTTACAGAATTATCGATGCAATCTCAAAGGCTGTTCAGTTTTGGCATTCATTTCAGTTGTAAAGTGATGAGCCATGTGAAAACAAAGACCATGGAAATATGATATGGGTGCATACTTGCTATTACTCCTCCACTGGCTTTATTTCATTAGTAAATCAAGAAAATTACTACATCATCTGAGTGTCTAGGGAGTACATCTGAGTATATAATGTTTCAGTTGCTAATGTTCTTGCATTTATATGCCATCCCATAGAGGTACAAGATGATCAAGAAACTAGCAGGAAATTCCATACTGGTATCACAGCACATTCTGTGATAAGCAATAAAGAAAATAACATGGTCTAATAAAGCTGATTGAAAGCACCCATTATAAAGTCCACAAATACATACAATACATACATACTACATACACATATCAAGGGATATATATATATATGTATATATATATACACACACACACATATAACTTAAATTCCTCACTCAGTTGAAATTACTGTTTCTGAAAATTGTGTCATTTCTGAATGTTGCTAAAGTAGTAATCTAGTTCAGCTTTGATGCTTGAAACTTGGTGAGATATGATTTTAAAATACATTATGAAGAAGATAAATGGAGGTGATGCAAACACTGAGGTGAAAGTTTAGATCTCTGGAGACAAAATTTGAAGGACTAAATTTATGAGACCAAAAAAATATCTGGGTTCCACTCAGAGAAAACGGTCTAAGTGTGGGTGTCGCTGCTTATCACTTTACTCACTTCGTGGACTTCTTTTTCTTTCCATTAGGACTAATTATAGGGGAACATATTCCTATAACATTTATGCATTTAAACAAATTAATAATGCTGACTGCTGTTGGGGGGTGCAATTGATATTTTTATAGCTTGCTACAGAATGTATCAAAATCCTTCACGTGCCTAAAATATATTTGAACTTTTATTAGAAATAATGGTTTAACAATGATTTCAACTAGAGCTCTCAACTTCCCTATGAAATTTGAATCAGAAATTTTTCTTCCGTTGAATTCTTGTTTACTGTCACTATTCTGCTTTATATCATATGTTAAGAATTGCCTTCAAAATGTAAATTTTTGTCCTGTTTTTATTATGTGGTTTAGCTCCTCTGTGAAGGAACATTATTTTATATTTATAATACAGTTTATGACATCTCCTCACTAGCAGCACTTACACCAAATATAGGAAATTAACGTCTGCCATTTGTTTCCGATGCAATTTGGGGTTAATGGAAATGACTTCTCAAACATTTTCCTTTTGCAAACTTTTAAACACATCACACAGAAAACGTTTTGAAGGTTTCACAAAAGTCAGTTTTTAAATTGTTGAGAATTATTTAACATAAAAATAAGAAAAACTATATACAAATAAACTAAAATTTATTCTTGTTGATTTGTCATAAACATGAACAATAAAATCATCTGGTGAATTTCACATGCTTCTGTATCAGACATAATATAATATTTGGCCATGTAGATCACACCCTGACTCTGAAATCTTGGTACGTTCCATACACTAAGATTTCTGATTAGAGCTGAGTTTGGTGGTGCATGCCTTTAATTCCAGGACTCAGGAGGCAGAAGCAGGCAGATCTCTGTAGGATAAAGGCCAGCCTGATCTATATAGTGAGTTCCAGGTCAGCTTTGGTTACAAAGACACTATCATAAAAAAATTAAAGATTTCTGATTAGGTAAATCTACTACATCCAGTATACAAAGATTTCATATTTTCACAATTCAAAATAGGATCCCAAAGAAAAAGAAGGGAAATTTTTAGTAAAGAAGGAAGGATGGAAGGACAGAAGGAAGTGTAGAAGGAAAGAAGGAAGGAAGGAAGGGAGGGAGGGAGGGAGGAAGGAAGGAAGGAAGGAAGGAAGAGAGGGAGGGAAGGAGGGAGCAAAGTTTTTTGTGTATTTGTTTTACAAATAACATTCATTAGTATCTGACTTTCCCAGAAGTCATGAGCGATTTTACAGGATAACAAAGTCAATGAAGACCGGGTTGGTTGATTTGAGTACATACTTGGAACATCATCTTGTGATCTTCAATTTTAAGCAAATATTCTCAATGATAGGCACAGCCACTATTGCACCAATAGAAATACTTTGGTGGAATGATCATTTTTGTAGTTTGTAGGTTTTACAATGGGTGAAATGATTGATTGGCTTTATCTCTGGACAACTTTCATAGTATCTTCTAATGCTAAGAAAGCTAGTCATTAGGAAGGAGGCTTCCGGGTCATCTCTAACTTAATTGTTGCAATTTCTCTGTTCAAAGTATATGTATCTTCCACAATAGTGTCTTAATTCAAATTTGGGAGGCAATAAAGGACTCTGGCAATAGTCTATATTATTCTCTAAGTCTCTGGCTACAATGATCAAAAACTCAAGTGAGATTTCACTTACCTGTTACTTTTGTTATATGACCTTATGCTCTGCAGATTCATTAATGTAGGGCACAATGCAGGATGGACCTTAGCCAGGTCACCAGCTATGAGGAATAGAGGAATGGCTCCTGTGCGGGTGGTGCTCTGCTCTGGCTAGTTGTGAGACCAGCTTCTGCCCAGCATCTGGAAAGAACCTGCCTACCTGGGGACAGACTACTATTGGCTGTATTCAGGACCCCACCCCATAAGGCCGTTGGCTATCCAGACCTATGAGATCTTTTGCACTTCTTTGAATAAACGAGCTTGCAGCACCATCTGCGTGCTTCTCACTTAGCTCCCAGAGTTTGTGTTTTAACTCTGTGTCTACTCGTCTGCCCCCACGGCAGAGACCCTCGGGCTGGCCTCGAACGAACTCGTGATCTTCCTGCCTCTGCCTCTTCAGCATATGCTATTGGCATGTGACACCTTAGGGATAATGAACATCTAACTGACTTAAGGCCCACTCAATTGAACAGAATCCACTCCTGGTACCATAAACATAATCATGTACCTAATGCTGGAGAGGTCAAATACTCCAGAGAAGAACCTACTCTGTCACTTTCCTAGATCAGTTTAATTTATTACTGTATAGTAAATATGTGTCCTTATACTCACAAGGAAGCGTGGCTCTCATCCATTATCATCAGAGAAGCTTCTCTTTGTAACAGATGAAGACTATTACAAAGCTCCAAAAGTGATCAAAACACAGAATAAGTGACTGTGGTGTACAGCCATTATTAAGAGTCATTTTGAAGTTTAAGAACCACAGCACATTCTGAACCATTATTAAGTATCCAAATTTTTTAATGCTTCATAAAGTATGGTAATGGCATGCTGTCCAGACTAAAATATACCTGGAAGCCTATGTTTTTAATCTTTGTAAAAATTTTTTTTTCAAGGTTAAAAGTATCTTCTACAGTTTTATATTTCTCTGTATAATTCAGAAAAAAGAAATTCTGAAAAAAATCAAAACATAACTATTGTTAAATTAATATTATCCAAGTCATCTAATAATTTACTTCTGTGATAGAAAGGCCATATCTCTATTTCCAGTATGATGGCTAATGACAATATGGGTTATTTCTCAATTGAAATATTAATGTTGCTACAATAAATTGGATTGTGAATTTTATCTAAGTTTGTGCTTAAATGGCCACATTTCTCTAACTATGACAGTGGAACTGTATAATTCAAAATTGTTATTATCACCACTTCCAGGCCCACAATATGACAGAATTTTACAAAGCATTATTGCTATTCCACAAGGTTTCAAATCTACTTACATTTTACTAATTAGCTTCTCACTGTACAGTCTAGAACTTTCTTTCTTAAATAACTTGTTTTAGTATATGTGCCCTAAATTTAATAATTTATTTTAAATATTATTTAATTTTGCATTTAATACTGTGTTAATATTTTAAATATTAATAAAATTACATAATTATGAACCAACAAACCATATTGAGTTTATTACTTATATAGAAGAACATATTTAAGAAGAAACAAGTAATATTAAAATTGCCTACATCATGTACATTATAAAAATTAATTTAAAAAATTTTAAAGTACTCCAAAATTCTATGAACTATAAGTAAAATTGATACTTCTACATTAGATCTTTGGTCACTGTGAAAAAAACAACTCGAAAGAAAAGCTTCAGAGCTTCAGTAAAAAACTGACTGGATCATTTACTTGCAGCCTGAGGCAGAACATTATGACTGTGGGAACAAGTGTAACAGATGCTCATCTCATGGCAGCCAGAGGGCAGAAACTGACAGGGAGAAAAGGAGTCTTGAAGGGGGTGGGAACAATGTGGCCACCAATGCCATATCCTCAGTGATATACTCGGCCCAGCAAAAACATTCTTCCTACACCCTAAAGATTCTACCACCTACTAAAATAACACTATGGGATAATTTTCCTGAAGATAGAGGAGGGAGTGTTATAAAAAGAGAAAGAGGTGAAAAATGAATAGTACTTATCTGGTGAGAAAAACCAGAGGGAAAAATAATAGTTCAAAAGTCTACTGAAAAATATACAGGTAATATCTGAGCATTAGTGCATGTGTGTACCTAAAGGCTATATAACCAGAAACATGGTGCCAGACAAGAGAATCCTCCATTTTAGTTATTGGCCAAGGTAGTCCAAGAGACTCCCAAGATTTCACTCACTATTGCCCCAGCCCTTCATTACTTCCCAGAATTTGAGGTAAGACCCTATTGCTGAAGAGAGGATATATTTCAGACACTGGACTTGGAGCAATGGAGCTAGAACTGACAGGACTTGGAGCAATGGCACGGGAACTGTCCTGGAAGCCATATCCCTGAAGACTAGCTCTCATAATTTGGAGGACAATGTGCAATCTTCTAAGGGAGAAAATCAATTAGTGGTCAAACACCTACTTTAAAGGCTAATAACCACAGCGATGACCAGCATAGAAAACTACATTGGTGTCGTGGTGACTTTTCTGCCTAAGGGGAAAGCAACAGCTCTCTAATTGAATTTGAAATCACTCAGTGGGGGAGAACTCATGTGTGACACTAAGCATAACGAAATACACATGGCTGGAGAGGTTGTAGATCTTAGAGAAAACCCATCAACTATCACATCCCTAGACATAAATAATCTTACTATAGGCTAAATGTAGATCCTTATATTTAGAGACCAATATGCTAGTCACCACTTATCAAAGAAGCTTCTTTTGCAAGAGATGGAGAGAATTGCAGAGTTTACAACTGGTCACACACAGAGTAAGTGTTTGTGAGATGCTCAAACATAAGTGAGACATCTACAATGGAAACTGTATCACTAAGGCTTATGGAAAATAGAAGAATAAGCGGGGGGGGATACTAATAAATCTATCAACTCTTAGGACAAAGTCTCCTCATGCAACAGAGGACAGTCAACACAAAAGGAGGCCACAACTGGCCAAAGCGCAGAAAATAAAAGATGGTAGCATGTGGGCCACTAGACAGGCTCCTATTTTAAACTTCATCCACCCAGGGTTCAGGCACCATTGTGGAAGAGGGGGCTGATAGATTGTAAGAGCCAGGGGAGGAGGTGCATGACGATAAGGAGACAGAGTATTATAGGCTCTTTGACCTTGCTCATATGAACTTACAGCAATGGAGACAGCATGCACAAGATCCATGCAAAATTTATTAGACCAATAAATAAATAAATAAATAAATAAATAAAACAGCACATAGCCATGGAAATGGGTAGAAGGCCACAAGTTTGGTGAGGAACTATTGACAGTTCCTCACTGGGTGAGGGAATCCATTTCTGGCATTGATGGATTTTATTTTTCATCAGCCTGTGATTTCTAAAAATGTTAGTATCTCTCTGCTGAAGGATAACTTCTCGTAAGTTTTTATGATCAATATGTGCATACATTTAGAAGCTTCTGTAGTAGTTTTCCAAATGGCTTTTCCTGAAGGTCTTTAGTGGTACTTGCCCATAATCCCTCCTCTGCTCAGCCCTGCCATTCCCCATCCTTTTACCCTGCCTAGTCTAATGTTCCCCTTCCCTTCTTAATGTCATCGTATTCTACCACTCCTACCAGGAAGTCTCTCCAAAACCACCTGTAGTCATTTATTAGTTTTCAGGCCTCTCTGAGTTTTCTGATTGGAACATGCATATCTAAGATTTCAAAGCTAGTGCTAACCTATGAGAATATATGACATTTTTAATTCTGAGTAGGTGTACTAAGGATAATTATTTGCAGTTTCATCCATTTACCTTTGAATTCTGTAATTTAAGTTTTTAAAGAGTTTAATGACATTTAGTTTTGAGTATATGTACCACATCTTTAGTTGATGAAAATCTGGCTTGTTTCCAAGTTCTGACTATTATGAAAACGGCAACAATGACTATGGATGAACAGGTATTTCTTCAATAGGATATTGTGTATTTGGGGTAAATTCAAAGAGTAGCATGGCTGGACCATATGGAAGATCAATTTTGAACTTTTTGAGGAATCGACCTTGATTTCTATTTAGAGATTCATTTTATTTATCGTGTGTGTGTATGCATATATGAATGCAGAAGTCAGAGGACAATGTATGGGGGTCAGTTCTCTCCTTCCATCATGTGGATTGGAGGATTGAACTCAGGTTCTTTAGCATATTGACAAAAATTTTTACCTGCTGAGCCATCTTGCCAGTTCCATCGTTCCTTCTACAATAATAAAAATAATTTTAATTCAAACAATCTCTGCACTTTGCATATTGGGATGCTGTGCAAGTATTACATCAGCGGTTCCTTGTTTTGTCTCAGTTGATCATCACTTAACACTATGTCATGTGAAAATCCTTGTGATATCAACTACTCTATGTGAAATCTTCTGGAACATTGCTTCTGAACTGCCATTGTCTCTGTAAAACTACAGAGGCAAGTACATAACAGAAGCCCTTAGATAGACATTAGGGAATAATAAATTTAACCCTTTGCTCTTCTCCAGCAATTTGCTTTATTATATCTTTGAGAAAAGATGTAAAATATACCAGGGAGTCTGCATTTGAGGATTGCAGGTAATACATATATAGCATTGATGGCACAAAACAGGTTATGACCTTGTTATTTATTATCACGATATACTTACAGCTCATTTAGAATACAACGGGAAGCCAGTATTTTCTCCTCACAAAATAATTTGACTGATATTCTAAGGATTCACTCAGTACAAGGAAAACTGATGAATAGATTTTTTTCAATGATAATAAGATTGAAGCTACTTAATCAATAGACTAGTATGGTCCAGTCTGAATTAAGACTGTGAATGAATGTCTTAACAGGTGTGGGGTCTCACATGGTAAGGTAAACAAAAAGTAATTAATAATTAATATTAGCTATTTTGTGTAAAATGTGTCTGAAGAGAAACACCCCCAGTAGTTCCAGGACTCAGGGGAACTGACAGACAGACACCTTGGTGACTCCAGCTTAACTTTCAGAATTCACAATTATCTGTGAAAAAGGATTGACTGCAGCTCCTTAACACCACCAGTATGATAAGCTTCCTAAGAAGATAAGCTTCCTGACACCAATTATAGGCTGGTTTTTGTTAATTGCTTTCCCTCCCTTTAAAAATCCTACCAAGCAGCCAAGGAGTTGCTAGCTTCCTCACTGCCAAGCTAGGAGGCTAGTCCCATGCCCTTAATAAAATGTTCTGTTAATTTCCATGCCAAGTCTTGAGTCTCTGCTGGGTCTCACTCCAAACCAAACCTGAACCAAACCTTACATTATGTATCTTTAGAAACACATAGAAACATGTATTGGCACATTTTACATTTATTTTTATAGTTCTGTGTAGTGTTACTAATGTTTTCTATTACTATTAAAACTATCCTGAAAATTTTACCTTTGTATTAATGGTATTCACATTAAGTTTCCCTAATAAAATTTCTATTGCATTACAGCATAAAGAACACATAACCTTGATTTGTACTGGGGCTTCGGTTTAACAATGAATTTGGAGCCTTGCACCAAAACCTCTACAAATATATAGTTGTACCAATTCTGTACATCTAAAGGTTTGTGAAATTAGTTATGTGGATCCTAAACTTTTGGAGAATTTTCTACAAAGTACAAATTTTTCAGATAGATAGTCCTTAGATATAACATTCAAATTATCAGATATGTTGCATGCAATAAAACCGTTTTAAAGGGTTCCAGGAACGCAGGTAAAAGCTCCTGTCATAAAAATGGCCATGAAGAAAGCAAAGACAAGGCTAAGGAATTAGAAATGTTAATTATTAAGTATGAATTCTTTAAGATGTCTAAAGTATTCACTTTGACTTTATAAGTATAAAAGTTTTGGAATACACCTTGATTGTCAAAAGTATTACAAGAGAAAGTTCTCATAGTACTCATAGCTTAACTGAGGTAACAATATTTAGAAATTTGAGATGTTGATCAATGTAGAAATTGCTAAGTTTACCTTGTAAAATTAAGTGAATATCACTTGTAAACTTGCATGTTTTAAATGAACTTCTAGTAATTTCAATTCCATGTTTGTCTAAAGCTGGAATTTTTATGCTAAATCCATGCCCTTTTCTGATAACAATAATAACATAAACTTGTAATAAAATATGCAAATTATGACATAGCAACTTTTACATATGTAATTGTAAGGTTCTGGGTTCGAGAGACGCAGCAGACAGAAGGGACCAGAGACTCCGCAGCTAACAGGACCTGGCTTTATTAAGAGAAGACCGGTAATAACATTCTTTTTTCTTTTAATTTATAGCATAGTTAACTCTTGAATTATACATTATATACAATTATATATAATATGTGTACTATATAGATTTTATTATTATAGTATATATGATATATAATATACAAAGCACTGAATATCACTACTGATTTTTGTTTCAGTATGCCTGTCCCCTTTCTTAGTAGCATATTTGGTTTATTTCTTCATACTATTTTATCTATAATTAAACTGGTGTGAGAAAACTAGCTAATTAAATGTAGATTAATTATTATTTAAATTATATAAGTATGCATATGTGTGTGTGTGAAATCATTATAGTTATGAATGACGGGTTACAAAAAACATGGCCTTCAAGCAACAGGGCCTTTTGCATATAAACATGATTTATGATCTATAAAGGATCAGTAGCCAAATATCTGAAGACAGCTGCAACAGTACCATCTATTTATTCATAAATAACAGACAGTATACATCCTGAAATGTGTATTTAATTAAGTCATCTTAATATGTACATATAGCTCACAACAATACAGCTAAAAAAAATACAAACTGAAAGTGTTACTGAGTTAGATGACATCAGTGCCTCCCCATAACTTCTGCTGTTGTAATAGAAACACTTTTCTGTTGCTGTGAAAGAAACACTGATCAAGGGAACTGCTGAAATAAAGAGTTTATTTAGTTTACAGTTCTAAAGGGGCAAGAGACCCTCATGGTAGGGAGGCTTTGGTGACAGAAGTGACTAGAGTAGACGCCAAAGCTAAGTATTCACATCCCCACGCAAGCACAGGAAGCAAAGAGTGACTGGATATTGGCAAGGCTTAAGAATTCTCTAAGCCCGCCCCCAGTAACATGCTTCTTCTAGCATGACCACAAACCTAAGACCTCCTGAAACAACAACAATTGTGATCAAAATATTCAAATACTTGGAGCCTATGAGGACATTCTCATTCAAACTACCAAAACATCTATCAAGTTAAAGTTCTAAATGTTATGACTAATAGAGAACACAATAAAATTAATCTACAAACTTAACATTTGTTAAAAATTGTGATGTTCTGAGTATAGTTGTAATTTTCCTTAAATGATGAAAAAAGGAGATTCTTACTATTACTAGCAGCTATAGAATTGCTAAGAATTTTGATAAATAGTTTCAATTTTCATACATGCTTTTAAGTGGTGTTTGGAAATGATGCTATATCAATATCTTCAGATATAAATTCTGAAAAGACTGATTATTCAAGTAAAGGAAAAAAGTATTCAACCTACTTTCTGACACACTTGCATAGTGAAACACTTTTCTTTTCTGATATACTGAAGAGAAGTGTTAAGCTCTCTTTAGCTTATTGATTCAACTTTAAAGAAGTCATAAGTGTCCTAAAATTGCAAAGCCTCCACCTAGATGATGAAACAGGAGGTAAGAAAGGCAGGAAATACAGAAGGTGAGAATATTCAGTAGTAACTTCTGTTTTGTTTGCTCATGAGAAGTATATCTTCATAAAAAAATAATTTGAAAATGATTTCCATTAATACTATCATTTTAAATTCCATTTTAATTTTTTATAATTTCATGCATGAATATTGTCTTTGAATTATTTCCATCCCTTTCAGTCCCTATCAACTCCTTCCATGCCCCTCCATCCTTTTAATTTATTGTACTATTCTTTGTTTATTATTACACACCCACATATATGCATTATATATATATATGTTATAGATATGTTTCAATGATTTCCTTTATTGGTGCTCATGTGTACCTATATTCAGGGCTGTCTATTTTGAATAGATAAGTTCACAGAGATCTATAATTCAGAAAACAGATTTATTTTTCCTTTCTCAGGATCCACTGATTATCTACAGGTTGTCATCTTGGGATGAGATCCTGATATTGCCTGCATCCACCTTGGTATGTCAACTGATTTATTCTGTTATGAAGATTTATTCAGACCACCATACTCTGGAAATTTCTTGAGTACAATTTCCCCATGTGTAGAATGCATTAATTTGTAGCCAGTGCCTTTTCCCCCTGGCCTTTACATTCTTTAAGTGCCCTCTTCCAACGATGTTCTAAAAGCTCCTAGTGTAGAGGTTACATTTGTCACTTGAGGACAGGTACATCACAGTAATATATTTCTGCATTTGACTGTGTTTATAGTACGACACGAGTAACTTCTCACTGAGTAGGATTTAAGTTCAATTAGACACCTGTTGATTACCTACAAAAGTATAGCCCAAACTGTAACAGTACAGTTATTTATTTTTGTGGTTTATCCATAGACATTACAGCTGGATTGGATCATTGATTCATTTTGTCCCCTGAAAGCTTCCATAGACTCTTCTGATACAATGAGAGTTACCCTTTAGGGAAGAGACTTCCAGGTCAGTTCCAGCTCCATTTCTCCAAGTCCTGTATTCAAAGTATGTTCTATCTTCAGCAATAGAGTCTTTCCTTCAAATTAAGGAGGCAATCAAGGGCTGTGACAAGGCCTGCTTTATTTTAGGAGTCTATTGGATCATATTGACAAGACAAAAAATTCAAAGAGAAGTTTTTTCTGCCTGACACAGTTTTGTTTGTTAATTACATTGTTGTTGTTATCCCATAGCCGTCAGCTATACATATGCAGCTTTTATATATCATATATATGTATATTTCAGGAAGGAGTTGAACTAATATAGTTCCCTCTGGTTTTTCTCATCATGTGGGCATTACTTACCTCCCCTAGCACTCCACCATAGACCGTCCCTGTTCCTTCTCCAGTTAAAATACTCCCCTTCTCCACATTTCCCTCTTGGTAGCACTGGTCTCCTCTTAGCCAACTCTCTTGAGCTCTTTCCTCCAATCAACCCCTATGGCTCCTTCCACTTTCTTGGCTCTTACAGTTACATCATTATATATACTCACATCTAAGGAATTGGAGCTAACATCCACACATGAGCAAGGGCATGTTTTGCTTGTTTGAGTCTGTGTTAGTTTGATTAGTATAACACAGTCTAGTTTCATTCATTTATCCACAATTCTTGATTTCATTTTCCTTTACCACTGAGTAAAGCTCTGTTCTGTAAATGTGTCACATTTTGATTATCTCTTCATGAAGTGAGGGACATTTGGGCTTTTCATTTCTTAGCCATGGTGAATAGTGCATGGACAAACATGACTGCGCAAATATCTGTCATAAGATGAATCCTGTGGGTATTTGCCAAAAAGTGGTATAACTGGATCATATGGTAGATAGATTTTTACTTTTTTAAAGATTCCCACAGTGGATGCACCAGTTTGTAATCCCACCAACAGTGGATGAGGGTTCCCTGGGTGTTCGACACTTCAAGGTATTTCTTAGCTGGTTTCATGTTTTCTTTTGGGAACTCTATATTCAGATCCTTAGCCATTTTGTTTTTAAACTGGCCCATTTGTTTTCTATCCTTTTTTAAAAAATCCTTTGTAGATCCTGGATGCAGGCAGTACACTCATACACATAAAATAAAAATAATGAATAAAATGTAAAAAAAGAGTCTCATAACTGTGAGTAGCAATCATGGATGGGTCAGCTCTGTCAACCACCTGGTATTCAAAGCTTAGCAATTATTTATGAGCAAAACAAAATGAAAGTGCTACAAGATGAAAAGTAGGGCTGTGAAATACTGCCTCCTGGGCATGATATGGCTTACATATATGTGCATATATATGTATACTCATGAGCATGAACACAGTAATGTTTCATTAACTATTTTAAAAGAAACTTTTTTTATCAAGTTTAAAGAGTGAGAATATATATTCTCTATCTATCCTACTTTATTTCTAATTGCTTGTTTGTTTAAGTGTCTCTCTGTAACCACAGCTGTCATGAAAACCACTATGTAGACCAGACTGGCCTCAATCAGATAAAGCTACTCCTGGCTCTGCCTTCCAGATTAAAGACACCAAGGCACCCAGTACATGTAACATGTATCTTACTTTACAAAGCAACATGAAGATTATTCCATTTCATCAGTGTGGCTAAAAAATAAACAAACAAACAAACAAACGAAAAAAACCAGCACACCTCTCATGATTCTGGAGCTGTGGCTCCCTCCTGTGAGCTTAGAGTGTGGAAAAATCAGAGGCCAGAAGACAAATTCAGATTAGGAAAGATCTTTAATCTGCTAGCAGAACTGACACATGGATATTTCGGTGAAGGAGTCAGCCCCTTGTTCAAGTTTTGGGGGATATACTTACTCATATGTGAGGAATGCAAACCAAAGGTAAACAGCACATATATGGTAATTTGCAGCTAAGATATGGCAGGAATACAGCAGCTTTGGGAAACAAAGACTTCTATCCTGGGTCACCCCAGCAGGCAGAGGGGAAGACACCTGTCTGCTTTCCTTATGTCTGTCTCCCATCTCAGACCTTTGCCTGCTCCAAAGATCTTAACTACGGTAACATTGCAAGGTCTTTGAGCAACCATCTGAGGTATTTTACTATTTCCATTATACTCCCTCCTCCTCATTAACGTAATCCCTTATGTTTATTCAAGAAGAACTCTACGATATTCTTGACAAATCACTTGGAGTCTGATGACCTCTACCCGGTTTTTGATAAATTTACTGAGCATATTTATTATACATGGCCCTACCAAAGGGACTAATATAATCATGACTATGGGTCCTGAAATGGGGCCTGCCAGAGTCCCACATTTTTCAGGTGTTCTCACAGAAAGACCAATTTTCCTCTTCTGAGTCCTTTCATTTTTCCAGCAGTTGCTTTGCATTCACTCTGACTACTCCAGGTTGATTTGCACAAAATCAGCACAGATAGCTCCCTTTTATGATTGTTCTGTTCTCTAGTCTCAGGTAGTGATACGTTTACTGACAGACCCAATGAAATTTACAGCACTCAGTTGAGAAAGAAACTGGTCATTTTGGGGGTTCTTGAGCCTAAACTGCCTAGTTAATTTCTACCTCCTAGTCTCATTACTCCTTCCTCTGTAGAGGTAATTCTAATTGTCAATTAGTAGTTGGGTCACCACCAGTCACTCTGGCTTCGTCAATGATAAATGCAGACACTAGGTATGGCTCCTGAGTTACCCCTTCAGTGGGTCTATCTAAGAGACCCCAAAGTATAGCAACAGAGTACAAGGAAGTCCTTGACTGGTGCCTGTGAAGGGGAGGTAAAGGCAAGAAAGGCAAGAGTAGTCAGGCAAATGTTCTAGACAGGGAGCAAGGAAAAGTCAGAACAGGGTCCATTTTAAACGTCCAATTTAAAATCCATTAGGATTTCTTGATGAGGGCTTCCAAAAGCACTCATTTATTGGGTATCTCCTCATTTTCCATTTGACCATGATGACTGGACACAGGATCTTCTTTTCAGGCATTTTGATAGTTGGAGTAGCTAGAATCAATATGAGTTCCCTCTTAGATGGCTTCTAGACACAGAGAGAGAGTTATTATTTAATTATGATAAGAACAAAAATGAACTTTTCGTTTTGGCTGCAGGTGGCACTCCAGTGTGGAACTGGGTCAAGAGCTGAAGTCTTATATTTGAGCAGTATTTTGTTATGGAGAAAATCTTTGTAAGAGTTTTCTAAATAACATCCCCTATGAACTTTTAAGCCGAATGTCTAGGAAGCACAATTTCTTGGACTTTAAAGAAAGACGATGAGCACTTTAATCTTTGCTTATATTTTCTTTTGGGGGTATTAAGTCCATGCCATTTGCTCAAATTAACCAAATGTTATTTGTTCCTTTTTTCAAGGTTAGTTGAGGATCTTATTCTCAGGAGTCATTCAGGTTTTGTTTTGTTTTGTTTGGGGGAGGCAAGTCTCTGGCCCTTACTTTTATCAATTCCATCTATGTGAAGAGAGATCAGGAGGGTCTTTCTGACCTTTGGCTTCACTTGGAAGCATCGAGGAAACTTTTCCTCTGTGCTGACCTTCCTCTTTATGGACTGGGCACCAGTTTGAGTTCCTCTGGTGGGGTCTCCATGACCTCCCTGAACAAGAGGGCAGATAACTCATCACAGCTACAGCACATTTTGAGAGATACCCCATAGTCCCATGAGACTTAGTCAACCTGGGAGAGTAAGGAACAAAACTGTCCCTTAAGTCTCTTTTAACTAGATTAGTGTGGGCTGTTTAGTATGGCTATTAACCATCCAAGGTCTGTTGAACAAATGAGGCACCTCTAATTACTGTGTCATATACAGATAAAGCTTGAACAAAACCCAAATACAGCATCGAAAGGAAGAGATTTAATATCACAGGTTAAGTAGGAACAACCCAGGAAAAGGATTTAGAACAATTATTTAGGCCTGTCTCAAATGAGGGCTGTTCTAATGCAAAGAGATACAGTCTCCTTTCTTTCTAGTCCCCTCCCCTTCCCTGGATTACACTTTTCAGAAGGCAGAGAGGGGTCATATCACATCCCTGTAGACAGGAAATAAACTGAACAGGATTCAGACCAAGCTCATGGGATGAAACAGTTTCCTGCTGGACATCTAGTTCAAGGAGGTAAAACTTGCTTTCTCTTGAGCTGAATTATCTTCTTATGGACATACGAAAGTATCAAAAGTAGCATTTGTATAATACAGAGAAATATAAATGACATCTTTTAGAAGTCGTAAGTAACCTAATACTTGTCTGCATCCATTTTATCCAAATTTGTAACTTAGTGTTCAGT
This sequence comes from Eospalax fontanierii, assembly GCA_035773235.1. NCBI lineage: Eukaryota > Metazoa > Chordata > Mammalia > Rodentia > Spalacidae > Eospalax > Eospalax fontanierii. The sequence goes on from CM069527.1 coordinate 38,420,265, forward strand.
ACAAGTCAGAGGAGTGGACTGAAAACTAACAACAACTCTGAATCTCTATAATGTCCTTGCTCAAAACGTTTCATTATCCCTTCTATTCTGGAAATACCCAGTCATCTTAATTTTATATATAAATGCTTTTTTAATTATAACATCTCTATTTTATATTCTTTTACCAACGATTTAACCTTTATTTTTCTTTCCTTAGTACCTAGACATAATAACATTCACAAACAAATTTACTATTTGTTGTGAGAATTTACTAAATAATTAATATTTACTCATATATATGGAGACAAACAATATTCTCAAATATACTAGGATAATGTTTAAACTTTAAGATGTCTTTGTAAGCCTTGAGGCAGGTTTTAAATTACCAATTCTCTTTTAAATGTTTAGAGGTGTTTTACATAGGCTTGGCTAGGTTATGGAAGCTGATAAACCTGCTTTGGGCTCTGTAGAGGCCCTAGTAGTGAAATGTTTATTTTATATAATACATATCTAAATGCAGAGATAGAGTGCAGAAGCAATCATTTATTAAAATTAACATATTCTTAAGCAATCAGAACCATGTTGCAATTTAATAATTTCAGCTTACATGAGAACTTACTTATAAGTCAATTTGATATGAAGTAATTATTATTAATTTTCTAAAAGCTGTTCCCTTAGTATTAAATATGTCTCTATATTCACAAGAATCCCACAAAATAAACACACAATGCAATGACAAACTAGTTCCAAATCAGCAAAACCTCCACATCTTGATGAAAATTCTAATCAGAATAAAATGTGACTCTAAACTTTAAAAGAGTCAAAATAACATTAAAAAACCTTTCACTCCTTACACAGTATTGAGAGTCTCTAGATGTGGAGCATTTTTTTCCACTGTGAATTAAAATATGAACATATTGAAAATGATTAATTTTAGTGATGGCACCGATTTTGGTCTTACTTTATTTCCATTATAAAAGTTGTACTGTCTAGTAATGGTCTGAACAGAGTCACATACACTGATGTTTGACATAGTGACTCACTTGAAGAAAGCATTTAAATGTTCCTGAGTTTATATTAAACGAGTGATGGAAAACAGTATTCTACATTTCATTTGTACTAAAAACTACCATAACCAAAATTTACAGAATGGTTAAACAAGATAGTGTTTAAAATGATTTAATTAAAGGCAATTCACTGAAGGAGAGGGTAAAGAATGAGCTGACTACAAGTATTTTGTCTTAAGAAGGCAATACAAAATTGATCACCTATTAAAGGCCATTTAAAGATTGACAATACCAAAAGAATAAAGTGGAGTATAAGAAAACAGACTTCATGAATACGATTTAATGATTTAATTACAGTTGTTTAAAGTTAACTCTCTCCCATAGTAGTATGTAAGAACTTAGAAGGAAAATAAGAGGACAGGACAAGCACACAGCACACAGGGTCAGAAGGGCCAGCTGGCCAGTTCTGTGGGGTTGGTGGTCTGTGACTTCAGCAGCTCAGGCCTGGGCAGCTTTTTGCGGAATATGGGCAGTAGAAAGATTGCAAAAGAAAGGCACATAAAGTCATACCACTGCCCAGTGCCCAATAAGACACTCTGTAGAGAACAGTTGAAAGTTAATTCTGGGGGATTTCTAGAAGATGTTCAGCATATACACAAAAGCATATAGTAATTTTTATAAAATAAATATCCTAAGTTAAAAGAAGTTACTCTGAACATGTTGTAGTTGCCTCCTTTTGTTTCAGACTGTTTTCTTAGAGGCAAGAGACTGGATTGGCTTAGGCCATCTTCGAGATTAACCTTATAATGTACCCCAGGATAAGCCTGTGCAACCGTGTCTGACCTACGTTCCAGAGTATGAATGGGTCTGGGGATTTTCAAATGAGTCTTTGGCCAGATAATAAAAGCACAGCTGTCGCATGGTTATCTCCAGGAATCTAGGAGCTCTCCCAAGATTTGCAGACCTCCTTTCAAGCCAAACCAGGATTCCTGGTTTCAGTTGCTGATAGGACTTTTAGGAATAGCTAGTGTAAAGACAGTTCAATGCAGACTTAAACATGAGAGTTAAAGGCAAAAGAGTTCCTCCAGAGGAGAAAAGAATGAGATACATCCAAGGCAGGAGTACTTTCCTGGGAGAAATATGCCCCTCCCCTAAAACTGGTCACATCTGCCTGCATAGAGGAGCCCCTCCCTGCAGCAAGAAGCAGAGGAGGAAGGACAAGGCTAGAAAAGATGAGACAGGATCACCAGGCCCAGAATTCATCTCCAGCTCTGAAGATGAGTTAACATGAGAAATCAAACCTATAACCAGCTGGAGTTTAGTTTTCTCAGACCATTTTCAGACTGTCAGAGATCTGAAAGGAATGCAAACAAGACCAAATGTCAAAATCAAAATAATTTCAAAGCAAGCAAACAAAAGAGATACTTTCAAACAAACACTATGAAAATAACCCAAACCAAAATTTACCTAACAAATAAGATCATTAAACAACCAGCTTAGATAACAGTTTTTTTATAACCAAGAAGCACTGTGAAGTTTTGTGAAACACTTACTAGACCTAGAGACTGTTACAGAATTCAAGACCACAGGAAAAAGACCACCAGACATGATTTAGAGTCAAAAATGGCCAACATTTACATAGAACAGTACTATGGCAGACATTGTCACCTGAAACTGCAGGGAATTCAGGTATTTAAAAGCCCAGACCACAGCTGTTTCACTTCTGAGGAATTTTCCTGCTACATGAGAGAGAACCACGCATTTTCTTGTGCAAGCGTCAATAAAGCAAGTTCACAGAAGCAGAGTAAGGAGGAAGTTAATCTCCATGAGACAGTTGCACAATTTTAGGAAAGGGATATGTTAGGAAGGGTTCTGTGGTCTGAGTGAGCAGATGACAACGTTTGTACACTTCAGGAAAAAATAGGGAGCAGACGAGGGTTTCTTGGAAACTTTTCTCCATCCTTGAGCTTAGAGTAATAAAATGGTTGCTTTTCAAAAATGGAGTCTCTCTGATCATCACATTCCCCACTGGCTCTGGATTGTATGAATGAAATCATTGATTCACATTGGGCTACAGTTTGGGCCTGCAGGGCCAATATCTTAAAGGTTCTTTTCCTAATAAATGTCAGTAACCACTTCAGGATAACAAGGGCCTATAATGACACTTAGGAGAAACAGGAGGAGGGAGTCCCGCAATTGGAGTTACAAAGGCGGTAAGACATGGGGACCAGGAAAAAAGGGACTGGTACCAGTTGGATGCTTTGGCGCATCCTCTTGCCCTAGCATGCAATTGTTGTTGAATCAAGTCCAATGTCTGTCTTATAACCACTGAATTATTTAGCATAGAAGCAAAATTTTTCTCCTAGGGCCACACATAGACCTCCTTCTTTCAAGAACAGTGATTCTAGCCCCTGAAGGTTTTATAAAATCATTTCTTCAAAGGAGACCACCTCTAACCTCCCTATGGAGTCACTGAGGTGTTGTAAATCCTGATCCACTCTGGTGCTTAAAATTTTAAAATTCTAATCTCCCAAAATTAATGTCAAGGCTCCAGAGCTGCAGAACCTGTTATCCCTGCCCCCAAAAGGAAGGGGATCAGGACAGCTGAAACTGCTATTTTCTTTCTTTGGTTAAGAGCTCTGCTGATGGAGGGGACCATTCCTGCTGGGAAGTGCCACCTACCCAAGTACCCAAGTACTTCTTGGGTCAACGTATATACTCTTGGGTCAGGACTTGGACAAGGGCCCTTCCTCCCCAGCTCCAGTTCTAAGTGTTCTGCAGTTATGAACTTAGCAAGAACACAAGTCCACTGAGTCCCTGGTGGAGCTAGACAATACCTTCTGACATTCTCAGTTTTACTAGTGCATTGGTGTGAGCCACAAGTTTGATCATAAAGGGAAGCAGGAAGGTTTTAGGATGAAGAGATAAGACAAGAATCAGTTTCCTGCAGATCACCTAGGGTGAGTTCTGCCTCCTCAGGCCCACAGTTATGGTTCTCAGGTTAGGTAGTACTAGGTGTGATCAGAGTACTTGACCTCTATCCCCACAAGGAGAGGAGGCCTAGTTTCTAAACAAAGCCAGCAGTCATCTCCAAGTTCGAGGATGGTACAGATAATCCAAATGTGCTTTAGTCTGAAGGTCTCTAACTCTGGGAATATGTCTGGAGTGGGAGCTAATTGTGGATCTAACTTCAAGCATGTGGATGCAGTCCTAGGGGCTATGGGACAGTTCTTAATGGTTATAGGAGCTGACTCTGTCACCATACATGGAGCACTCTGGGAAGGTGTGTGAGTAACCTATACTTTAAGCCTTTGATGAGGAAGTCAGTTCCTGGGCTCTGTGGGTTTTACTCACTGAGGAGACAGTTTCCTTTGTATAGCAAATTTCTGCCATGCATTTGTGTTCCAATCTCTGAAATTTAACTCAAACATACATATTGGTCAGTGAGCCACTGTTGGGAATTTAATTTCTATCATGGAAAGGTTGCACTGGGGACATGCTGGATTGCATCTGTCTCAGAGCATCCTCTTGGGACAGTAATAAGAGGATCCTTCTGTCTCCCCTGTTACATAGCAGCATAGCCCCAATTATCAAAATTTGTGTTAGTCTCTGGGCATACCTGATACCACTTTCTCAGCAGATTAAATTCTCTACCTTGTGTCCTCCAACCCAGGGAGTTCGTGGTCTCCCATTTAGAGTAAAGAACATTTTTTTTGAGGAAAGTACATACATCTAGCTTGAATATGGGCTTGTTAATGGTGTTTCTGACAATGCCCAACAATTTCCCATCCTGGATTGGAGTGACTTTCCCATCCCAGGTTTTGACTGGTGGTGTTAGCCAAGCATGAGGGCCAGATGCCAAAATTCCAGTTATTAGTATCAGTCCAATTCCTAATTTCAGGTGAATTGGAACCTTTAGGGGATGAGAGAGATTCTTTGTTGCCTTCCATCTCCCTTCCTTGTCTTGGCTGGTGGTATCTGCCTTTAGGTGCAACTGATGAATCCAGGTGGTCACTTCTGCTGCTTTGATGACTGTAGAGGTGGGCAGAATCGTAGGATATGGTCGCTTCCAGGAGGGATAGGCACCAGATGCACACCAAATCTCCTGGCTGGAACTTGTGCATCAGTTCAGTCAAGGTTGGCAAGGGGAGAGGTGGTGAAAGGTGTTTAGGCCATGGGCCTCTTCCATGGTCTCAACGTTTGAGAAGGGCATAGGGGTTTGGCACAGTTGGGTGAATGGTTTCCACCCTCTTATTGATCTCTCTCAGGTCCTGGACTGGGGTGGTAGCTCCTGGTGCCAGGTTTAGCAACAGGGAGCAGCAGTGTTCCAGGGAGAGTGACAAGGAAACAAAATTCCAAGATACCTAAGATGGTAGATATGCTTTCTGATACCAGCGTTGGCACCTCTCAAGATTGGATATTGTTTTATCCTCACAGGTGAGGCAGAACTCAGGAGTTGGACAACAATTGACAGTCAATGAGAGGCTAGATTGGGAGGTTGGCCTCTGATTACACTCCAGGGAATTTTTGCATTAATTCTGTGAGGAGGGGTTTGTCTACTTTTAGTCCTTCAAGGTTCTTTTCCATTATTCTATATTTATCTGATAAGGGACAAGTTATGAAAATAGCTGGAGATAGTTGCTTTAGATCCAGGATGGCTTTGTTCTCACTGAATGTGATGATGACACCGAATTTTCTTAACAAATCTGTTTATTTCGGGGAAAGGCATCCCACATAAAAAGAAAGGAATGAGTCACAATACCTTGTCCAAGATTGACTTTTTTGGGTAGTGGACCAAGCATGAGTTTTGGTCCTTGTTGCCACTTGGATAGTGGTTCTTTCTTTGGTGAGTGGGCCCAGGGCTTGGGTCAGTGCTGAATAGGCCATTCAAGTATTCACTAGGGACTGGAGAGTTTTCCCCCTAACTTTTCCTGTGACCGTGGGCTCCTGGGGCTTCATTAGTATGGAGTCCAGTCCCTCAGTCTGCGCTTGCCAGATTGAGGACTTGTTTCCCTGTCTCCTGACTGTACTGTGAGCACGCATTCTTCCAGTGCCCTTCCTCCTTGCAATATGTACATTGCTCTTTCTCTAGCTTGGCTGGAGGCTGAATCAGTCATCTGGGCGTCCCTATTTTTCTCTTTCTTAAAAGCAGCCACCATTATTCTGGCCAGTCATCTTTTATCCTTTCCATCTGGATCTCTATTGTTGAAGGTTTTCTTAGCTATCTCTAGAAACTCTGATCTATTTGTTCTTTAAACCTTCCAGTTTCTGCAACTACCTATGAATGTCTGCAGTTGACTGAGTCACAACTGCAATATTTATGATCTGCTGGTTTTCTGAGGTATCTGGATCAACGGGGTTGAATTCCTTGTAAGCCTCCTGGAAATGCTCCAGAAACCCAGAGGGGTGCTGATTCTTGATTTCCCTGAACATCTTCGGTTACCTTTGATTGGTTAGTTGGCTTCCTAGCTGCGGCTCTCAATCGGATCAGTAGGGTGTAGCAGTAGGTATCTAGCTTTCCCTTACATCTGTTGGCACTGAGATCTCAGTTCCGTAGAGTCAAGGGCAGGGCTTATGTGTCCTTATGTGTCCTGATTGTAGACCAGAGCCATCTTGGAATAACATCAAGGCCATCTTGGAATCACATCAAGACTTTGTATGCAGCCTCCTATGGGGGATCAGCCTGTGCCAGTTTCTACATGTTTACTTTAGGACCTTTCTTTTACCTGGTCTGTACATCCATTCTGGATCTCCAGCTCGTCCCGTTCCACCTGGTGAGAGACTCTGATTCAGGGCTCTGCATCTTTCTCTGGCCTCCTGGAAGGAAACCCTATAGTAATTCTTCCACGGTGTGAACTTCTCTGTTCCAGAGGTTGAAAGGGCTGCAGGGTCCACAAGTGACAGCCTCTATTACCAGTGAGGGATGTGGTGGCTTGATCTCACTGGGGCTCCAGAAATGTTACAGAGCAATCAGAAACCAGCAGCTAAAGTCAGGTGAAGAGGGGAACTTTAGTCTGCTAGCAGGACTGACACACACATCCTTCTGTAAAGGAGACAGTCCTTTATTCAAGTTTTTTGGGACATATATACTCATATGTGAGGAATGCAAGCAAAAGTTCAGTTGCACATACATGGTACTTCAGCAAGTAACATATGGCAGGAATGTAGTAGCTTTGGGAAACAAAGACTTCTATCCTAGGTACCTGCATGGCACAGAGGAGAAGAATCCTTTATGCCTGACCCATTTCTGTTTTCTGTCTCAGCTTTTCCTGCTACAAATTTCTTAACTACCATTATGTTGCAAGGTCTTTTAATAACAATCTGGTGTACTTTCCTATTTCCATTATACCCCCTATGGGCTTAAACTTTAGTTTCCTTTCGTGAGCTGGAGCTGTATTCTCATCTGGAGTTGTGTCTTTCCAGTAAGCCTTAGCTATTGTACCCTCCTGTGAGCTTTATCTGTGGTATACTCCTATGAACTGGAGCTGTGGTCTCTTCTCATAAACTGGAGTTTTGATCCCTATTAAGAACCATGGTTATATATTCCTCTGTTTGTAGCCTGATGGTGGAGGATGGATAACTTCCCAGGACTGGACAATGTTGGGCATTTTCAGATTTCTGAGTGACTGCATTCCCCACAGTTCTATCCCCTGAGGTCCCAGGCTGTGTATGATAGTGACTTTGCTGCTTATGCTGGGCACAAGGACATTCTCTGTCATTTGCACATTCTGACCTTGGAAGGAAGGACTCTCTAGATGAATATCACATGGCTCCTGAGTCCTCACTATGGTCCTCAATTCACATATAGTGCTAGGAATCCATATTTTGATACTATATTTATCTCATTACCAGACATCAAGAGTTTTCTGTTATTTCACTATTATTCTTTGATAGTGCCACAGATGAAGATCTATGTGCTATAGAAAATATAAAACATTTAATTGAAATTCTAGAGACAAAAACCATGGTATAGAAAGTTAATAAAAAAGAAAGAAAGCATACTGTAATAACTAAATGCATACAATTCTCAAACTAAAAATGTATAATTGTATTTTAGAATGCAAATTTTAATTCTATATGTTCTATCAACATTGTTCTATCAAATTGCAACAATAATGTTAATTTTGAAGCTGTTGTTATCATGTGAGTTTGTCATTTATTCCCTTTCCAAATTCTCCAAGAAACTTTTACAATGTAATCACGTTATTTCTTAAATAAATCAATGCCGATAATTTTTTTTAAAAACAAAAATTGAAAACAGATAAACATGATAATTTTGACATATTTAATATAATAATCTCCATAAAATTTTAGGGAGCAGTACTTTTCTAATGTTTTTTTCTCAGTCATAGGAAATTTTTAGACTTTCTATCTCCCTGCAAGAGATTTTAGTCCCAAATGAAAACAACTGAGAAAAATGGTATAGTATTAGAGAACTATTTTAGCACGTTTTCAGTGACGTGACCAATAAGTAAAAGAACAAATATTTGACTTTTGTTTCTACAGAAAATGGGGTTATCAGTAAGCTGAAAGACTTTTCAATAAAAGAAAACAAAAATGAATTTTAGATTGTTACAATATGCCCCCCAACACACACTATTTAAAATAATTACTACCATTACTGGCATTAGTGTCCAGTTCTGTTTTGTGTTGCTGTTTCATTTAAGGAAATAGAAAATCCTAAAGCCTGAATTTCTTGATGGAATCAAAGTGAATCTCCTTACAGTCACAATCCAGCCAAGTGGAACTCCATAGAATGGTGGTACTTCACTTGATTGTATGGTCATTGTGATGGCACCTGAATTTAACACACAATTTATTTTAAGGAAAATGATATTTACTATGTAACACACTAGCTCATATCCTGCTTCCTTGATGTGTTAATATATTTGCACCAAAATCTCCATTAATAAGGTTTCTTTAATAGTTCAATTATCAGGATTTAGATGTTTATAAACTAACTAAAACAAAATTAAAACATTCCTTCTTCTGGAATGGGATACAGAAAAAGAACACATAAATCTCCTTTCAGAATACTTACTCCATTTTAATATTAGTTACATGACTGATTTTATATATAAAAAGAGAAAAACAGTAAAATAACTTTGAAGTGTAACAATGCCACAGAGAGGAATTGTTGTAATATCAGAAAATAAATATGTTACTACAACAGTCAAAATTGCACAGCATTGCCATTAACTGCTGACTCTTAGTGCTTAACCTGTGGGGTCAAAGGCTAACATATCTTTTTTGACTATTTTTATGAGATTTAAGGGATTTTTTTGATAACAAATCAAGTCTTTATCATGATACAGAATATTAGTTAAAATGTTTGAGCACCAGTCTAAGAAATGCATTGATGATTCTCTCATGCACAGGCCCTAGAAATCATATGACAACTCAACTTCCTGTTTATTATCCAAATGTGCCACCAATTCAATAACTGCATTTTCTAACTATAGTAAGTTTAAAGATACTCTAATCAATGGGAGAATTCTAGTCAAAAGTGGCTATTAATGGAGACACCACCGTACTCTGGGACTACCTATCAAGATTAGTAAAAGAAATTTATGGTGTGCTGGTACTTGGCTCTGTGGACAAAATAATTGCCAAACAAGAGACAGGAGAGCAGATCCTCAGAATCCATGAAAACACTGCATGGGTGTGGTATCTTGCTGCAATTCCAGACTCAGAAGACAGAGGAAGCCATCCTGTGAACAAGCGGTTAATGAGATTACCATATAGGTGAGTTGTGGTTTTAATTGAGAGACCGTCTCTCAGAGAACAATATGGAAAAGCAATCGAAGAACTTCTACATCAACTATGGACATATACACAGGTGCATGCACATGCATGAGCGTGCTTTCACACATATGCGCATACACTTGTAGCCATGTATGTCCATACATATTACACACGAACATGTAAAGCTGAGTCAGAAGTAGCAGCAATGTCAGAAGAAGGAGAAGAAGAATGAGGAGGAGGAGGAAGAGGAGAAGGAAAAGGAGCGGGGAGGGGGAGTAAGAAGAGGAAGAGGAGAGCTCCTGGGGAAAATTGATTCATTCAGAAAAACTCAAACAGTGTGCTTTCCGCACATTCACAGATGTAAAGACATGGATGCATATTTTAGTGTAAAATGGATATTATTGGTGAAATATTCAGAATTGGTACTTGTATATTATGTATTTTATAATACTACTAGAAAAAAGTTAAGAACCTGTTTAATGCCAAATCATATCTTCATTTTACCACTGAGACAATCCTGAAGAATCTAGCCTTACAGTACTGTCTTTGTAGCCAGCCCCCAGTAAGAATTCCTCTAGAACAGCTGATTTTCTTTCCAACCCTGAACTGTCTTTTTTGTTATTTAAAAATGTTTTATTGATATTTTGACCATTTCACCTTATTCAGACCCTTCCCCTATCTCTACACCCTGAAGGTGCCTGATCACATGTGAATTCTGTCTTTTTTCAAATATATGTATATTATTTATTATTTTTATTTCTATGTGTATGAATGTATTGTCTTCATGTATGTAAGTGCACCCATGTCCTATACACACGATGGACTATATGTAATATCAATCTATCTTGTCAGATCTTATCTCAGAAAATCAAAGGACAGAGATAACAAAGCCATAGTTATTAATACGAAAATGAAACTTTCTTGGTTTTACATTTTCTCATTGGTTACTGTATCCTCTATAAAAATCTAGCATCCTTAAAATTGACTTGGAAAATTGTTTGAAATTGCTATTCTCTCTGCACCTGTATTACATATCATGCAGGACTGACTCAAGAAATAGGAATTTGATGTCTCTGTAATTGGCAATTTAAGAATGGGCAGAAATTATTCTGGAAGTTTTATGTAAATTGAAAAGCAGCAGCTGTAAAACACTGTTGCTCTAAGTGATAGGATTAGGAAACAGAAATGACTCAGGTAAAGTGGATTTTCAGCATAGCTTTCACTGCTCACCTGGTAGACTGCCTTTGGAAACAAACTTGTAGAGAATTTCTAATGTCTTAACTTCTAGGAAAGAGTACAGGATATCTGCAACAAAGTTTATGTAAATTAACTTGGAGTGAAATACTGTAGCTTCCTCCTCCTTGTTCATTTGAATTATTACTCAATCATCATAGTCTTTCACTTACAAGATCGAAGAATGTATCCTTATGTGCTACCTAATCTTGGTTTTCAACTAGGCCAGACTTCTAATCAACTAATAAAAGAGCTCCTAGGCAAAACTGAGAAATTTTCCTAATCAGATTGTTTGAAGAGGGAAGATTCATATGAATTGTGGGCAGCATCTTCTTGTGGCATCCCAGATAACTGGAAATCTGAGGGAAAATGTTTTGCTTTTAATCTCAAAAGCTTCATGTCTCAATGCCAAGTTCATCTACTGATTGTGCTGCATTCCTTTGCTAACAGAAGGCAGCTTTTGCAAGCAACCAATAGAAATGAAGACCAATGTCCCACAGAGAATCACCCTGGCCTTCGCTGTCAAGATGTGACTGCTTCAGGATCCATCTTTGTTTACTGAACACCAGTCAGGTTCTGAGCACTCTAGTGTGAAGACAGTCATTGTGGATCACCAAGATCATATTCTGTAAGTCAATCTAATAAATCTTTTAAAATATAAATTAATTCAATTATACTTTTCTTCTAATAAACCCTGACTACTATACATTAATGATACAGTTGCCATGTCCTACTCAGAGTTGAGAAACAGGCAGATAGAACTACAGACTTCAGTCTACTGAAGTTGAGTTTTGTGTACAACATAGAAGAATAATATGATGATGTTCTTTTCTTAAACCAATAAATACCTTATATTATCTTTATTTTCATCACATATTTTCATTATTGTAGTATTTGCAGATATTACATTTCCTTAAAAGTATTAGTACAATCATAGAACTATAAATATGTACCATATGAATGAAATTCTTTGTTAAGAATACAGACAATCCAAAGGCATCCACGGACATTATTAATGATAATAATGTGCTGAAGAAAACTACAAGATTTAAGATCAAAAATTTAAAATATCATTTGTATTTTTATTCAATGATATTTAAAATTGAAAATAAGTTAAATGAGGGAACACTCATATGCATATTTATATCAGAAGAATAAGTAACATAAATGAAATATATGACTCAAATAGCAAGATTTATAATCATCATTAAGAGAAGTTAAAATCTCTATCATTAGAAAGTTAACCTCAGTCATTGTATTAGACCATTAATTCCATAATGATTATATATGTTCAGGTGGGATACCACCTACATTAGTACTTTCAAAATTTCTACCAGGAAATTTTAGAATAAGATGAGCTTAAAGTTCCAATGACAAGTTAAGGAATTCCAGAGGACAATTATAAAATGGGTAACTATATTTAGAGCACACTTACTGAATCAGAATTTAAGACTAACCTTCAATAATAGATATAAAATGCTGTTGCCTGACAATCAACATGTCAATTAATGGGAATGGAATAATCTTATATATTTGAAATATCCTAATTTTGATAATGATGTCAAAATTATTAAGTAAGAGTATTAAGATTTTCAGCAAATGAGTGTGGAGATAAGTATACAAAATAGTTGAACACCTGATGATTCAAAATTTAACCTAAAATGTTTCAAAACTTAAATACAAGAGTAAAATTTACAAAAATCCTGTAATAATGATTGTAAATCTTTCAAGCCATGAATCCTACAAGATTTCTTGAAAGTGATACCCATGTTATAAGAAATATATAAGAACAAATAAAGAAGTAGCTTTTACTTCAAAAATATATTTTATTTATTTATATTTTTTGTGTATGAGTGTTTTCCTTGTATGTATTTGATTGTACCACATGCATGCCTAGTTCCACATAGTCCAAAAGACAACATCATCAGATAACCTTGAAATGGAGTTAAGAATGGGTATTAGCCAACATGTGGGGTCTGGGAATTGATCACAGTCCTCTGGAAGAGCAGCCAGTGCTCATAGCCACCCAGCCATCTATTCCATGTGTACTTTTCCAAATTTAAACTGCTTTTGTGTCAAAGAATACTACCAACAGCATGAAAAAGACAGCCCCTAGACTGGGAGAATATATTTGAAGCCGATATAATTTTAAAAATATTTTTATTGAACATTTCTACTTTTCATGTAACAGTTCTTAATCAAATTTAGATTCCCTCCCCCGTCTATGACCCTATACCTCTGCCCCGGACCTCATTTATTCACTATACATGTTAAGTCCTGTCCAGTCAAGCATTTGTACCCAAATGTCCTTTGGTGCAGATACATCCACTACAGTTTATCTACTTAGCCTATCAAGTGATTGTAAAGTCTACTCTCTCTCACCTAGCAGCAATCAGTCTCCAGCATTTCCAAGACTAGGGCCAGCTAGCAACCAACTTCCCTTGCTCCACTCTGGACCGTTGTCTCATTGAGTTGACATGGGTCCTATGCTCAGTGCCACAAGATTACATGGACAAGATTCCAGTAGTTTGAAAGCCTCTGCTTCCCATGTTCCTTCTTGACCAACCCTGGCTCTTACCATGTTTCTGGCCCCTCTTCCGAGTTATTGATTCTACTCTTTTGTTGAATTGAAGTATTTTTCAACCTAGAAATTGTATAGAAATGTTAGCATTATTCAGAATAATAAAAACTTGGAAACGATTCAAACCTTTACTGAAGAATGGATAAACAAATCATGATACATACATGTTGTGTAATCTATTTAGTCATTAAGACATGTGAGGTATTATATTTTTGATAGGTAATAAATTTCAAAATATTATTGTGTGTGAAATATGTCAAAAAGGTAAGAGAACATCACATATGGTTCATTTTTATGAAATGCTAATTAGACAAAATTAATGTTTAATAGATTAAATGATGAATGGGAGTCATAATGGGAAATTATTCACAATTTTTCACAACAGAAATTTTTGCATATGATATACTGTGATGGTTGCATAATCATATTAATATAATAAAAATACTGAATAATATATTTACATTTTATTACATCTTAAATTCTCAATTTAAAAGTCAACAATCAAATTTATAATAACTTCAATAGCATCTACAATCACTTCAAATAACTAAATGTTCGCAAATTTCTTAACAAATGTGAAGAGAATTTATATGTGAAATTAGATGAAAGGTTTCTTTTTTTGAGTGCTGGAATTAACCTTGGAATTCTCCTGCTTCCTTTCCCCAAGTGTTTTAAATCTAAGCCTGTGACACAGAATAGTACTTCTGCTGATAAAGGATAGTTTTTCTGAAAACCTCAGGATGAACGGGAATATTTTGAATGGAAAGTTTAAGCAAGGAAAGGGTGGTGATGACAGAATATGGGGAGGTTTACAAAACAAAGGAGGCATGAAAGAGCTATATGCAAACCTACTCTACTGTAACACAAAAGTTTATTTTAAAAATGGATTTTGAAGGGAGATATCCATGCATGACTGAAAAAAAAGCTTCTCCTAGAAGTTACATATTATAAAACACAAAGAAAAATAAAATCAAAAACAGAGGTAGGAGTATGACACTTCCTTATGAGTTCTTAGAAGTGTCACAGAGGCCCCCTAAAATGGTACAAGATCTTATCATTCCTTTTAGTTGTCCACTAGAAATATATGACAAAACCCTGTTGCTTAAGATATCATACACTTTGGTCAAATAATATAAAGAGATCAACCTAGAACTATGGTAGTTCATGACTGTGTGAAGACATTCTAGGGGATGGACCTACACTTCTTAAGTAAACCTCTACTCATTGCTCTGTAAGCAAGCCCAATAAATTCACTGGTTTCAAACTCTTGTTTGGCTAAAACAAGCCTCTATTTTGTCATAGGAGCAAGGGAGGTGAAAAAGCAACAATATTTGCACCTCCCAAAAGGAATTTTAACCACAATCAAGGTACTCCAAGAGACTCACAAGATAATACAGGCTATTTTCCACAGCCTCTTTCCTCAAGACTATCCCTCATAATGTCAGGGGACACCGCACTGTGCAAGCTACCAAAAGAGAAAAATAAACAATGACCCTACCCAACTGTGAAGCCTATAAACCATGACACTGACCAGAAAACTATTTCTATTGATTTAGTATCAACATATATATATATATATACATATATATATATATATATATATATATATATATATACTTTTACCTTGAGACTCCAAAAATTATACATGCTATTGCCATAGTCCTTGATTGCTTCGAAGAACTTGAGATAAGATCCTATCACTGAGGACAGAACATACTTCAAACACAATACTTGGAGCAATGGAGTTGCAACTGACCTGTAAGCCACCTCCCTCAAGGCTAGTGTTCATAGTTTTGGAGAGCACAATGCAGGATGCTAAAGGAGATGATCAATTGATGGCTCAATCCCAATTTAAAGGTCCAATAACCACAGCAATGACGGGAGCAGCAAACTATATTGGGGTAATAGTGGCAGTTTCATCTTAAGGGTAATCAACAGTTATGTAATTGTACTTAATGTCCTCTTAATGTGAGGGAACTCATATGTGGTACTGTAAACATATAGTCAAATACACATGGCTAGAGAGGTCATATGTCTAAGAGAAAACCCCAAGTCTGTTATACCCTTAGACAAATGTAATTTCTTAGTATGGATCCTTATAGTTACAGGCAAGTATGCCAGTCACCATGCATCAAAGAAGTTTCTTTTGCAACAGACTTTTTTAAAGTTCCACAACTGATCACACACAGAAATTAAGTGTCTATAAAATGCCCAAGCCTAAGTGGCACATCTACCATAGAATATGCACACGTAAGTTGTACTGACTTTAGTGGAAAAAGTGATAGATAGATTACTAATGGATCTCTCAGTTCTCATCAATGATGCTTCCTCATGCAACAGAGGGCAGCCAAAGTGTAGACTATGGGTCCTTGGACTCCCATATTAAACAGATTCAGGGACCATTATGGGAGACAGGTGTGGAAAGATTGTAAAAGCCAGGGGAGGAGGTGCATGATCACATGGTACAGATGTTACAGGCTCTTCAACCTTGCTCATATGAATTTACAACAATGGTGACAGCTCACATAAGATACACACAAACAAACAGACAAAAACCCAGGAGAGACCTATGGAAATGGGCTGCAGGCCTCAATCTTAGCTGAAGAACTACTGAGCATGTGATTACTGCTGAGTGAGGAGGCCTTGATCTTACTTAAGAATGTGACTTTAGATAGATTGACTAGACTCCAGTAGATGAACATGCACTGGGGGACATCTGGGGCCACTAACTTGACTCAATAAGCCTTAATAAAAATGACAGAATGCATGAAATCCAGTGGAGGGATATGCACGGGTGCTAATGGGGAAGAGTCTATAAAGATGATTAAGATCTTCTGTATGAGATATAGAAGAACTCAATGAAAATTTAAAAAAAATAAAAATAAAGCAAAAAAAGAGTTGTTTGTTGGAATGACTATTACAATATGTACAAAATCTGGACTAAGGACTTTTCTTAACTTTACACCTAGAATCGAGTCTATAATCTCCACAGCCTACCAGAGCCATGTGTTCTTATGCCTTGGACATATGAACTTAGTCCCTGAAGATCCTCCTTTCCCTCCACCCAAGATAGTAAGTAAATGTAAAGATGCTTAATTATCATATGAAATGCAGAAAGAAGCATAACATTCTCTTTGAAAATAATAAGGATAATTCAGGTGTCTGCTCAATATTGTGTGTGTAAAATATTGTGGATCTAGGGATCAAAGGGCAAGATTTTCTGGTAAGATTAGGATGGACACTAGCTTCTACTTTCCAAATTCTTCCTGGAGAGACCACAAGAATAAAAGGTACGAGTGAGGTCTGAATCAGGGGCACAGTCCCACGAGACTCATCAGGAGGGAAGAGTGCCTCAGAGTTCAGGTTCACTTTTGGCAATAAAACTAATGCTAAGTGTCAGGAACAACAGAAGTGTGGCTTCCTAACACAGCAATTATTGGTTTCAGTTGTGCACACACTTGTGATTCCACTATGATCTCATAGATTGTTCCAATATTATTGTCACAGAGATGGCCCTTGTAAAATAAATGAGTCACAAAACAAAACCAAGTCCTGAATCTGCAAAACTGACTGTTAGAGTTGAGAGAGGGGTGATTGATAGGGATGGAGGGAGTGTATAGAGGGCGAATAATCAGAATGCATTATATAAATGTGTGAAATTGTGAAAGAAAAAAACAATTAATAAAAAGCAAAACAATTCAAAGTATCTTAAATAAAAGACACACTAAATTGGTGGATTTGAAAACTCAATGTTTTAAAAATATTTATTTACTTAAAGAACAAAACACATGAGCAAATAAAATTAATTAGAACTTAATATGCTTTCAAAATTTGTTTGCTTACATCATCATTTCAAAAAGAAAGGAAATATGAATGGCAGCCAGTTTCAAATTGATTGTGCTTCTGTATGCCTCCTAGAAAGACTGAAATCTGTACTTTAAGTGATTAGTAATAACGCTGTGTATCTTTACATAGCACATGGAAATGGCATTGAGCTCTAGTCATGTATTTTATTGGTCTACATGACTATTTTTTAAAAGAGAAATACTCTAATGTATGAGAAATATCTGTTATATCATTCATTAAAATGTACTAGATTATTGTGATTAGCAAAATAAACAAACATCAGCCAATACAATACCATCACTATATTTCCCCCACATTTCATTATTAAACTCTGAGGCTATTCAGATGTTTGTGCATCAAACATAATGTTACATTAAAAAAAAAAAAGACAGCTTGCTGAAATAAACCAAGTATAATTCTGAAGCATTTCAATAGAAAATAATTGTTTTTCTTCTAAAGGGTATGTTCTATTTGATTCATTATGTTTTAATTAATAACTCCCATCTAAACCAGAATACATTCAAATTTATTGATGATAGGCTATTGGTATTGTATTAGCTGAGTTGTGGAAGTGCTCGGTGTCCTATCACCCATCTCCCCTGTTTAGTCATTGCTCAGGACAAAGGATTTTGTTACATGTTCTGGTTTTGAAGTAAATATCAACACAATCTGAAGTTTTTGTAATTAGATATGTTGAGCTATGCATCAGGGAAAATAAATTGTAATAGCATAGTTAATACTCAATTATGGGAACTGAGGGACTCTTCTAACTTAACATTCTACTATGTTTAGAAATATGAAATGTAAATAACCAACTGCAATAGTTTTTCTTTGTCATCTGTGCATTTTTTGCCTGTAGCTTTTATGTTTCTTTCAGAAAATTATTTTGATGATGAGTGAAAAATTATAGCTTGAAAATTCCCTAATCATTCACTAGTTATCAAAATTAGAGAATATGTTAGTTTTACGTACCACACACAATGTTGTTTTTCAGCAACTGTTGTTTGTTGCTGTTGCTTACCTTTTTGAGACAGGGTCTCCTTGTAGCCTCAACTGGCTTGGAAGTCTATGTAAACAAGACCAGACTGGCCTCAGTCTCACAGAGATCTATCTGATTTAGCCTCCTGTGTGCCCAGATTAAAGACACTCAGCACCAAGCCCCACTCTGCAGCTGTTTTGACACTGCTATGTAGGTCCAATTTACCTAGTAAGTTTTCAAGTGATAAGAAAGGAGAATTTTGATTGATATTTCCTCTTTACTTGGTTTTTAATAATTTTACTACTACATATTGAATATTATTCACTACAACATATCGGATAAGATGCTTATGAAAAGCATATTCAGAACTCAGTGTTCTCCACCTATGACTCGTTGTTTTATGACAGCAAATTGTCCTAAAACAGAATATAATAATAGGTACAAATGAACTCTTAGTGAATATTCTCATGCACAATTTTTCACAAATGTAATCAACTTTCTTGGGTAGAAAACACTTAGAGACCAAATTATATTAAATGTTAAAATGGAAAAAAATAACTATGGCATCAAAACTCAATTAACCAAATTTTCTGGGTAATAATTGTCTAGAATTTATTCTGTTTTATCATTGTAAGTGGCCTTATGATGGCAATTAGCAACATTTCATTTAAATATTGACCCAGTTATAGAAAAAATAATGATAGTTTTTCATGCTAATAGAACTAAGGTTATAATTCAGTTGTTTAATTCTGGTTTGCCTAGGGCAGTTAACATTCATGTCTAGCTGTAATGGATTTCATTACAGGATTAGTCTCAAAGTTTAGACATAATTTATGAGGTTCCTTGGATATCAAATTACATAGTTTAGGTAGGAACCAATCAGTAGCTGGGGCTACAGGGAAACCCTGTCTCAAGAAGACCTCGATTTTTTCATATTATATATATATATATATTATATATATATATAAAATATATATATATATAGATCATTTTTTGAGAATTTCCTTTATTAACAGTGTATTTACATCACATCTTCCTGACTCACACTGGCCCAATCCCCCCATCTCGATTTCATGGTCTCTTTTATTATTATAGAGAGAGAGAGAGAGAGAAAGGGAGAGAAAGATGATATTGAGTTAATTTAGAGCTAGTCATATGCACGTGTGCTTATGACTGAACACTTGCCTTTGGATAACCTGTCAGGGAGCAAACACTTGTAGAAAACTGATTGTACTTTCATTAGTCGCCATTGATTTTTCTGGAGTTCTTCATCTATGACTAGCACCTTGTGAAATTTCCCAGATCCATACTGGCCTGTCAACTGGTGTGATTAAATAGGTCTCGGTCTAGGCAACCATTTTGTTCAGATTTAATGAGTGCAGCTTCTCTATCTCTTTTCACAAAAACTAAAAAACGGAAACAACCTAAATGTCCATCTACTGATGAATGAACATGAAAGTGTTGTATATATACAGACTGAAATTCTGTTCAGCTCTAAAGAAAAATGAAATCATGAATTGTGTAAGCTTATAAATGGAACTATGAAACATTATATTGAGTGAGGTAAGCAAGATTCAGAGAGACAAAAACAACATAATCTCTCTTATCTCTGAATTCTAGCTTTGAATCCTTAGGTTTGAGGTTATAACCCAAACTAAATACAGAATGCAACAAAGTAGAAAGGGTCCATGAGGGGAGAAGGGACTCCAAAGAATGAGACAGTAGAAGACAGGCATTTCAAGGGGAAATGGGAAAAATGGGAGGGGACATTAACTGGTGAGGAGGGAGAGAAGGTAATGTAGAGGGATAGAGAGGACGGAGAAATAAATAATGGTGCAGATCTAAGAAACCTACTATTATACAAGCTTACCTCAAAGTGCGTATTACACATATGTGTCCATTTTAAATGAAGTTACACCACATGGAATGATAATTATCCCCCCCCAGAACCACAGACTATCTAACAAAATTTCCAGTACCAAAATAGAAAACACCTATTTTACTTTTTTATTGTTTTTGAGATTGTCAAGCTTGAGTACTGTTTTTGCATTATTTCCAATCTTCCCAGTCCCACTACAACTCCTCTAATGGCCCCTCACTCCCTCCTAAGTTCTTGATTTCAATTACACATAAACATTTATAAATATACTTACATATACATATATAAGGCACTGAGTCCTTTTAGTAGTAATCATGTGTACCTGTGTTTAGACAGTTTTGGATTAAATAATCTCTCTGAAAACAAGACACTGGAGGAAACTTATTCTGACTCCATAAGCATCCCTTGGTTGTCTGTAGCTCTTCCTCTTGAGGTGAGACCCTGTGAAATTTCCCAAAAAGAACCTTGTTTTGATTTGTTGGTCTGAGTAGTCCAAGTCCAACTCCTCAGATCCCATAGACTATTGCCATTGTCCTTAATTGCCTCCCAGAACTTCAAGGTGAGATCTGATATCTCTATATATATCACATATATTTTACACAGAAACGGAGGGAGAGAGGATTGGAGGAATCAAACTGGAATTGATCTAGAAGTCCCCTCTATTAGGACTAATTCTCGTAATATCTGAAGGTGCTATGCCAGCTGCCAAGAGAGAAAAGCAATCAATAACCCTATGAAACAACATTCTTCAGCCTGGCTCAGCAAGATATCACCACTGGTGCAATGATGAAACTATTGTTTTAAGAGTAGCCAACAGCTATCTAATTGGACTTTCAACCTGCTCAATAGGGAGAAATTTATTCCTGGAATATGAACTTAACCAAATATCTCTGACTGGAGAGGTTATATACCCTAGAGAATAACCTATTACTTCTATTTTTCTAAAATAACATAATTTCTAGATGCATGCTAAATACTTATCCCGATATCCACAAACAAATGTTCCCTTAATCTGTATCAAAGAAGCTTCTTTGTTAAGCATATGGAGGCTCTTACAGATATCCACAACTTCTCAAAATTCAGATAATAACTTAGTATAAAGTGCCTAATCCCAACTGAAACATTTATGTAGCTACAGGTTCATGACTTTGATAACAGTTGCACATGTGGGATCCATGTACAGTGAAATATGTCACCTAGTGTTAATCATCTCACAGACACGTATTCTCTGCATTTGACCAGCTCTAGAATTTTGTAAAAGTCTTCATATATCACAAAAAGAAGCTTTTTTGATGAATGATCAAAGGTACATTAGTCTGTAAACATGAGAATGTATATTTTGAATAAAATAAGAAATATGTTTGTCTAAGGATGTTGTAAAAGTAGATTTTTATATAGGATCTATGAATTCTCCAGCCTTGTGTATATGTTTATGTTTAAATACAGAGAATAGATGTCTGTGATACACTTAACCCTAAGTGCCATATCTTCAAAGAAACCACTACACATATGATGAATGTATCTCTCAGCTCTCACTAGAGAAATTTCCTTATGCAATAAATAGTGGTTAACACAGAAACCCAACAATTGGCAAATGTGCAGAAAGCAGGACACTGAGTACCTTCTCTGTGTAGAACACCTGTTTCAACCCTCTGCCTCCCAAAGCACAGAAATGATTGTTGAAGATGTAGAAAGATTGTACAAACCAGAGGAAGTGGATGGCCACAGAAAACAGTCTTCCAGATCAGGTAATCATTTACTCATATGAATTCATAGCGATGGTGAATTCACAAGTATGCGCAAGTCCAAAATAAGCACAAAACAAACAAAATCCTAGCAGTTATAGGAAAGTGGGTAAGAAATCCCATCCCAGTGTAAGGAACTTCTGACAAGTGATGGCTGCTAGGAGGGGAAACATTATTTGGGGGATGGGACTCTTGGTGGGTACAGTAGATGGATCCACACTGAAGGACGTTTAGGGACACATTTCAGACTATATAGGTCATTATAAATCTATATAACAGAGGGGACAGGAGGATGGGGATGATATCTAAACACTATCAAGCTATAGCATAGGAAAATCACAAAATTTCAATAAAAAATCAACAATTCCTCCATTAAGTTTCCAATAAATCAATCAATACATTCTGTATCTTTCACCATAGACTAAGTAATTCTTTTAATTCATGTTGATTATTGTTCTTGTCAACATGATAAGATTTAGAATCAACTCAGGAAGACATACATCTGGCATATGGGTGAAAGCATTTCCAGACAGTGTGAAGTCAGAGGAGTAAACCTTCCAAGGGGTAGTCAGTCTTAGACACAATCTATGCATTAGCATTAATCTATTGAAAAAGGGAACTTCTCTGATGAGGGTTGGGAGATGTACCAGAAAGAAAATAAATGATCACTTAAAATTAGGAGAGAAAAATTGTTGGGAATACAGAAGAGGAACTGGAAGAGGATTTGGGGTATAGATTTGGTCAAAGCACATTATATACATTTATAAATATTAAATACTTATTTCATTAGAAAATTGGAGGGGTCCAATTTTGTCAAATTTCCCAACCATGATAGTTCTTTGAACATATCTTTGCTATTCAAATTGTATTATTTAATATCTCAATCTTCCTACAACATGTATTTAAATTTAGATCAATTTAAACCACTATCTTTCTGTGGGAACAAGTTTATACTCATAAATGTAAAATCTATAGTATTTTTGAATCCAGGAATTAGCAAAAATGGTATCTTTAGAAAAATTATATAAACAACCTATCTCTAAGATATACAACAAAAGCATTTTAAAGAACATTATATAATGTCTGAATAATCTCTTGAAATCCTTGTCTCAACTCTCCCCATCATCTGTGACCTTATGAATGATGGACAAAAGCCAGGCATGATCACACACACACACACACACACACAGGCAGAGACAGGCAGATCTCTATGAGTTCAAGGCCAGCCTGGTCTACACAGCAAGTTCCAGGACAGCTGGGGATACAGGGAGACCCTGTCTCAAAAGGAAAAACAAAATAACAAAACAAACAAACAAACAAAGATCAGCAAGTATTTTGACCATGAGCTACAAGCTGAGACTCAATCTTTTATCTTTAGAACATTGTATCTCACAAAAATTGACTGATACATTACAAAAATTTCACTCCAGTGAATGGACCCATACTCATGAAGATATGGCAGCACAGATTATACTCAGTAGTTTAGTGAAAAATAGAGTACATATAGTGGGGAGAGGGTTGGGTTGTGGGAGCAGATATGGCTGATGATGGGGGACATGTGGAGAGAATATGATCAGACACATTGTATGAAATTTTCAATGAAGTAATAAAAATTATATATATATATATATATATATATATATATATATATATAGCCAACTCAGGATATGTTTGTATATTTTTATAGAATTTTTGTGTATTTCATACATATCTTAGTCATCTTTCTATCCCCTTCCTCATATACACTCTCATCAACCCCCCATAACCTGCTGGATTTCATGCATTCTCTCATTTCTGTTAAGGACTGTCGAGTCAAGGTAAGTTCCCTAGATATCCCTTAGTGCAACTTCATTCACTGGGAAACAGTCAGCCTATCTATACTCAGTGCATTAAGGAAGATCAGCTCTCTTCCTCACCCAAAGTAATCACCTGCCCATTAGTTCTTCAGCTAAGATTGTGGTATGCTGTCCATTTCTACATTTCTTCGCTGAGTTTTTGTCTGTTTGAGTACGCATGGCTCTTGTGTATGCTGACAGCAGTGCTGTAAGTTCATATGACCAAGGTCCCAGGGACATGTAGGACTCTATTTCCCTATGGTCATACATCTCCTTCCCTGGCACTTAAAAATCTTTCTACCCCCTCTTGAGCCCTGGGTTCATTGTCCTCTAGAGCTGTACTGATGAGAGTTCAGATGCATTAGCATTCTCTCTATCCCCTTGTTCTGCTGTGTTCTGTGAGTCTTAATGGTAGAGTTTCCATTCATCTATCAATTCAATAAAACTAAAGCAGTACTCTTAAGATTTCAGTAGCTTACATTACTATATAAATTGAACTT
This sequence comes from Eospalax fontanierii, assembly GCA_035773235.1. Lineage (NCBI taxonomy): Eukaryota > Metazoa > Chordata > Mammalia > Rodentia > Spalacidae > Eospalax > Eospalax fontanierii. The sequence continues at coordinate 38,444,594 of CM069527.1, forward strand.
TTCTATTAAAATATCTATAATTTAGATTTAGGGTCAATGATTTTAAACTTTTAAACTCAAGAACAATAAACAACACAATTTTAGTATTTATAAATAAGCACCTGATTCTGAACGTTCAATTGTTAAATAATATTATTTAGCAGAATTCTTATACTTAAAATGTTGTAAGTTTCTCATTAGTAATAATGTGAAATTTTAGTCTAACTTGTTATTTACTGGCACAATGTATTTGGTGTAATTCTGTTGGGATATACTGTGTTTCTTAACATGTGTTAACACTGAAGGATTAATATTTGTAACTTCCGTGAAACAGGTGGTACAAGACTGCTTGACGTTTTATATTTCACTATGGGACTCTACCTCTAGGGGGAGCTCTGGTTTCTTGTTGAGCCCCAGATGACTTAGTATCATGACACCAAAGGCACAAACATTATCAGGTTAAGGGAAGAAACGAGATGGCACTCCTCAGAACTGAAAGTGCATGCACTCATATGTCTATGACATTTGAGTTTTTATATACAATTTTTCTCTGAAACCTTGGTAATCAGAATATCATAGTAACTTAATTTCCGGTTTATCTATAGATTAATTTATCCTGAAAAATATAAAAATGAAAATTCAAAAGGCTGAATAAATTATAATTAAAAATATTTTATTGAGTTTTTTGTGCCTTTCATTTAACAGATCACAATTAAAGTTAGACACCCCCCCCCCCCACCCAGGCTCACCCCGACACACAGGATTTCATGCATTCTGTCATACGTAATACATCCTATCAGGTCAGTCATTTGTACCCAGATGTCCCTCTGTGCAGGTTTATCCACTGGAGTCTAGTTAGCCTATCTAAAGTCACTCCCTCAAAAAAGAACTACTCTCTCTCTCTATCAAGCACTAATCAGTTCCAATAGTTCTTCTTGCGTTTGGGTCTGCTGCCAATTTTGATCGTTCTATGTTGAGTTTTGTCTTATACAGTTGGTATGGATCCTGTGCATGCAGTCACCATTGTTGCAAGTTCATATACGCAAGTTCCCACTGGCCTGAAAGTCTCTGTTTCCTCCTGTTCCTGAACTAACCCTGCCTCCTATGAACACCTGTTTCACAATGGTACCTGAGCCTGGGTAGATGAGGTTTAATATAGGAGTCCTATACAGGAACACAGACTCTGAAGTCTCTTGTTCTTTAAAACTTAGCCAGTTGTGGCCTTCTATATGCACCACACTGTTGAACGAGAATGCTTCACTAATGAGAGTTGAGGGATGTGTTCGTATTATAGGTACCCTTATTTCACTATTGTCCAGGAGTCTTGGCTGTAGAAGTTTCATTATAGATGTGTCGCTTAGGTGTGGGAATCACTCAGACACAAATTCTCTCTGTTACTAGTAGTAGTACACTGTAATAGGCTCCATCTGTAATAAAAGAAGATTATTTGAAGAGTGAAGTATAGTACTCTGGTCTGTAATGTAAGGATTCACATTTAGCATACAATAAGAAATCTCATTTTCTAGAACTATGATAGAGATAGGGTTTTCTCTAGAACGTATGGCCTTTCCAGCCATGTGTATTTGACTATATTTACAGTGCCTCCCACAGATTCCCTCCCATTTAGAGACCTTTAACTTCAGTTAGATAGGTGTTGATTAACCCCTAAATAAAAGAGAAATCACTGTACCAGTAGAGATTGTTTGCTGTGCCTGTCACTGTGGGTTATTAGGGTTTACAACTAGGTTGGACCATTGACTACTTTTCTCCCTTAGCAGCTTGCATAGTATTCTGTAGAACTATGAGAGCTAGTTTCGAGGGAGAAGGCTTCCAGGCCAGTTACAGCTCCATTGCTCCAAGTTTTGCATCTAGAGTCCTCTCATTAGCAATCAGATCTTATTTTCAAATTCTGGGAGTTAATCAAGGACCGTGACAATACTTTGTGTTATGCTGAGAATCACTTGGGCTACACTGAAAAACAACTTGATGGGAAGTTTCTTCTGTTTGGCACTGCGTTCCCTGTTATAGAGCTTTCATGTTCAGATATTGTATGTGTATTTTTCAGGAGGTTTTGAGCTAATATATTTCCCTCTGACTTTTTATGCCACCTGTTTGATTTATCTCTCCTCTCTCTCACTGTGCAACCTCCCTCCTCCCTATCCAGCTTAAGTGCCCCATTGTCCCCATTTTCTCTTTGATAATACCTGGCTCCTATTATCCTTCTCCTTTGAGTTCCTTCTTCCCCTTTACACCTTGGTGTCTTGTATATTCTTATCTCTTTCCTTCCCCATTTTCGCCATTTCTCCCTTGAAAATATCCATTTCCTTCTATGGCCCTCTCTTGGCTCTTTATTTACTTTTACCTCATGCTTCCTTTTCATTTACCAGACTACTGCTGTTACATCAGGATATATACTCACATACAGGGGATTGATGCTAAGATTCACAAATGAGAGAGAACATATGTCACTCTCTTTTCTGAGTCTGTTACTTCACTTAGTATAACAGTTTCTAGTTCCAACCATTTCCCCTCAGATTTTGTAAGTTCATCCTTCTTACTGCTGAGTAGAACCCCATTGTGTAAGTGCACCACATTTTTGTTATTCGTTCATCAGTTGAAGGGCATTTAGGCAATTTCTATTTTTAGCTATTATGAAAAGAGCAGTGACAAACATGCATGTACAGGTATCTCTACAGTAGGATGAGTCCTTTGGGCATACGCCAAGGAGTGATATAACAGAATCATATGGTGGATTCATTTTATGTTTTTTGAGTTCTTCATACTGTTCCCATAGTGTTTCCATGAGTTTGTGTTCCCAGCAGCAGTGAATAAGCGTTCTTCTTTCCCACACCCCCCAGCATTTGATATCTTTTGTTCTCTTGATCTCAGTCAGTATGACTGGGGTAAGATGAAATCTCAAAGTGGTTTTGCTCTGCTGTTCTCTGATTACTTAGGAGGTTGAACACTTTTTAAGATGTTTCATAGCCATTTTTATTTCTTTATGTGAGAATGCTCTCTTCAGGTCCTTAGTCCAATTTTTTACTGGGTCATTTATTTTCTGGTTTCTTTGATTTTTGAGTTCTTTGTATCATCTGCATATTAATCCTCTGTTGGATGTGTAACAGGTGAAGATTTTTTCTCTGTGTGGGTTTCATCTTCACTTCCTTGGTTGTTTATTTTGCTGTACAGAAGCTTTGTAGCTTAGTGAATTCCCACTATGCCCTTAATGCCTGAGCAACTGATATCTGATTTGGAAAGTCCTTTCCTATATTTATATCTTGCAGATTATTGCCTACGCATTCTTCTAACCGTCTCAGAGTTTTAGGTTTATATTGTCGTCTTTCATTCATTTTGAGCTGAACTTTTTGTTGGGTGAAAAAGAAGTGTGCAGTTTAATTATTTTACATGTGGAGATCCAGGTTTGTCAGCAGCATTTTTTGAAGATGCTGTCCTTCCTACATTGTGTGTTTCTGCCACTTTTGATAAATATCAGTCTACTAAAAGTACATGTAATCATGTTTGGTTCTTCTGCTGTATTCCACTGATCTATATGTCTATTTTGTTCCAGTGCCATGTTGTTTTTATGACTAAAACTCTGTAATAGAGTTTGTGATCTGGTATAGTGATCTACCCCTAGCATTTCTCTTTTTTGCCCAAGATTTCTTTGGCCACCTAGATCTTTTGTGATTCAATATGAATTTTAGGAGGGATTTTTCTGTCTCTGTGAAGAATATCATGATTGGCCTTATTGATTGGCCTTATATTGAATCTATAGATTGCTTTTGATCAGATGATTTCCACATGATCATGGTAAGTTGTTCCGTGTTCTGGTGTTTCCTCTATCTCTGCGTTTCAAGATTTAAATTTCTCATTGTAGACATCTTTAATATCTTTGGTTAGGTTTATTCTTAGATATTTTTTTTCGAGGTCATTGTGAATGGGAGGGTTCCATGAATGCTTTCTATGATTGCTTCTCATTGGCATATAGAAAGGTTATTTATTTTTAGAAATTAATTAATTAACCTGCAGATGTGGAGAAAGTGTTGATCATTTTTAGCAGTTTTCTGGTGGAGTTCTTGGAATCTTTTACATATAATATCATATTTTCTGCAAATAGTGATAATTTGACCTTTTCCCAGTTATTCCACTTGAATTTGCTTCTCTCATCTTATTGCTGTAGTTTAAGCTTCAGGCACTGTATATTGAAAAATGGTGGAGAAATGGACAGTCTTCTGTGGTTACTGATTTTAATAGGAATGCATTCATGTTTTCTCTAGTTTGAATGATATTGGCTTTGGGGGTTTGTATATAGCTTTAATAAAGTTGAGGTATGTTCCATCCAGCCCAGTTCCTCTTGGACTATTAACATGAATGCATGCGGGATTTTGTCAAAAGCTTTTTCTGCATCTTTTGAGCTGACCGTGTGGTTTTTGTCTTAAATTCATCATATGATTTATTTAATTTAATAAGATTCATATATTGAACCACACCTGTATCTCTGGAACAAAGCTGACTTAATCACGGTGGATGATCTTTTTGATGCGTATCTTTATGCAGTTTGCCGATATTTTGTTCAGAATCTTTGCATCTATGTTCTTAAAGATACGTGCCTGTAGTGTTGTGTTTTTGTTTTGTCTTTACCTGGTTTCGATATTAGAATGATACTGGCTTCATAGAAGGAGTTTGGGTGTTCAACTGTCTCTATCTTTTTGCATGATTAAAAAGAATCTGTTGTAGGCCGTCTTTGAATATCTGGTAGAATTCTGCTATGAATTCACCTGGACCTGGGCTTTTTTGTTTTGTTTTTAGTTCATAGGTTTTGTATTTCTCTTTCCATTTTCTTTTTTCAATGGGTCTGTATAAGCAGCTTGATCTCTTCTTGATTTAACTTTGGTGATGTCCATGAATTTAGAAATTTCTCCACTTTTTTTTTAGATTTTCAAATTTAAGAGTGTAAGATTTTACATTATTCCCTGATAATGTTCTAGCTTTTTGTGTGTGTCTGTTGTGACATTTTCCTTTTTATCTTTCTTTTTGTTAATTTTGATTTACTCTTATTTCTTTTGATTAACTGGGCTATTGATCTATCTATTTTGAATAAAATTTTCAAAGAACAAGATTGTAGATTTATTGATTCCTTATATTGTTTTGTTTATATTTCATTAATTTCTGCTCTGATTTTTGTTATTTCTTCTACTGTACTAGGTTTGGGTTTGGTATGTTCTTGCCTTTCCAGTGTCTTCTGCTGCACTGTTAAGTCATTTATACAGACTCTTATTCCCTTTCTTTTTTAATTATAGGCACTTAAAGCTTTAAATATCCCTCTTAAGGTTGCTTTTAAAGTGTCCTTTGGATATAGATGTGTTGTATTATTGTTTTCACTTAGCTCAAGGAATACTATTATTTCTTTCTTAATTTCTTCTATGGCCCATTCTTCAATCAGGATTTCCATAAATCCGTGTACCTATTAGAACATTTTGTAGTTGATTATAAGCTTTATTGCATTGTGGTCTGATAAAATGCATGGAATTATTTCATTTGTTTTTTATTTGTTGAGGTTGTTTTGTGACCCAGAATACAGTCATCTTTAGAGAAACTAGCATGGGCTGTAGATTATAAAGGATATTCTTTGGTTCTTGAATGGAATATTTTGTAGCTATCTGTTAGGTCCATTTGATGTATAATGTCATTTAATTGAGATGTATTTCTGCTTATTCTTTGTGCAGTTGACTTATCTATTGGAGATTGTGGTAAAAGAAGTCATGCACTGGTAATGAATTGCGTTTAACTGTGTTTTGTAGTTCTATAGAACTGTTTATCCTGTTTTAGTTCTTTGATTGTCTATGTGTTCTTCAAGTTCTTTGATCATGTTTATTATTGTTCTTTTATATTCTGTGTCATGGTGTTCCTCGGGTTTATTCTCATTTTAATATACTTATGTAGGACTGGTGTGTTTTGTTGGGAACATATTCTCTTGGTTTTTCATATTATTTTTCTTTTTGCATTGCTTTTGCATGTTAATGTCTTTTGTTGGTTGTGTATCTAATAGAAAATTCTTTGCTGCCTTTGTTTAGTTGAAGTTTTGTTCTATTTATATTGTTGATATAGCTTGGTTGTTTGTTTTGCTCAGGTATGAAAAATTAGTTTATGTGTCCTTCAAGTTCTCTCACAGGAAAGTATGCTTTCTGGGTAGTAGGGAGATCTATTGTAAGCAGATCTGGTTGAGGGCCAAAAGTAATAGAGGAATGGAGACAGATGATGGAGAGTCTTACAGATGAAGGTGAAGAATTGACAAATCTGCAAGGGATCATGCCACAATGAACATTTCTTGACTAAGAAGGAAGTCCAGAGATCTTGGGGAGAAAGAGCAGGCATGGAGATGGGTCCAGTGTTAGAAGGGAGATAGAGTACGTGAAGATAGTTAAGCTGTCAAGGCTGCAGGGGAATCAGATGCAGTGGGATGGGATCTAATTTACCAGAGTAGTAGGTAGACCTGTGTCAGGCAGATCAGGAGTCCAGGTGGGGGTGGGGATAGCTTGTTTAGGGCCTAAATATATTATGACCTAAGACAAGAAGGGAGACCAAGTGCAGGGTAGCTGGAACTGGTCAGGCTGCAGGGAAATCAAGATTACAGAGTAGTAGGCCATCTGCGCAAGGCAGATAGGTAGGCCAGGGACACATTTGGGTTGAGGACAGTCTGTGATGGCTCTCATAATCTATACCAGAGGATAAAGTTAGTCTGGGATAGAAAGTTATTCCAAATATCTGAGGCAGAAGAGCAAGAGTGGACCTGGGCCCAGCGCTACAAGGGGGGTTGAGGGCAGGCAGAAAGTGGAGCTCCTCAGGCTGCAGGATAATCTTAAATAATTTGTAAATTTAGCATTGAATCTCATATAAATGTAATGTAGGATTTTGCATGCTATTTCTATGAATATTCACTTGATCCATAATTTCAGTCATTATCATGGATAGTTATCAGTAACACTGTGTGTATGTGTGTGAAAAATAATCACAGATCAAAATGAAATAAATTTACATAAACTTTGAGTTCATAAAATAAATCTCTGTATTATGATATTAATACTGTATGAAGAATCAAAGAGTGTAGTCGAATTATCACCAAAAGTCTCATATGTGTTCTAAATATTTTTTATAGCTTGGCTTGAAGTATGAATTAAAAGAATAAAATAAACCAAGTCTATCAGTTCTTATTTACACATAAAATTTTTTGCCTTTTGGCTTAATGAGGTAATTTTCAATTTACCAATTCTATGTTATGCTTTGGTTCTTTCATTATTTCCAGTTCTTTCACACAGATATGTTTCAATTTCCTACTAACTCCATGTAATTAGATACAGAATTTTTAATAATATTTTTATTAGGATATAAGCTGAGAATAAACATCATCAATCTTGCTATCAGGTACTCCCAGTGAAGAAAATGAAATCATTATCATTATCATCATCATCATCATCATCATCAATCATCATAATGCTGGAAATACCAGAATCCAACAACAAGTTTAGGGAATAATGAAATAGACAAATCACTCATAAGAAGATTTAGGAACTTAATCTTAGAGAGAGTCTTTAGATATTTTATCATAATTTCACATGTAATATGTATGATGCCTTCAACTTCAATAGTGGGTGAAAGCAAACTCCTAAGAGCTTTGTTATCCCGAGATGAAAACAAAAAACTCTGTAGACAAGTTAACTGAAATAGCCGAGAGTGCTGCATGTATGTAAGTGTACCTGTGCCATGCAGTGTCCATGGAGTTCAGAAGAAAGTGTTAAATTCTTTTGGAACTGGAGTTAGGGGTGGTTGTTAGCCATCAAGTGTGCTGGGAATTAATCCTCGATCCTTTGCAAGAACAGCCACTGGTCTTGGCACCTGAGACATCAATTCAATACCAGTTTAGTATTTTTCTAAGAAAAGTACTCAGTGTTGCAAAATTTGTGTTTCAGTTCTCCTTCAGAATTGTCTAATAATTTTGAACATATTTTCATTTTATTTAATCATTTCCTTTTGTTTCATTTGAGAACTTATCATTCAACTGCAATTTATTCTTTAATATTTTGATCACTATCTAAATATTTGGATACTTCACTGGTTTCCTTGGGCTCCTGAACTTTTCATTTGAAAACACAGTAGCAAGAACATAAATTTTAAATAATTGTAATCATTTCACACTTAGGAATTTTACTTGCATAGGAAATGGCCTACCATAACATTGAAACAGAGAGAGAGCACACCCTAGAGGGTTTTTGGTCTCATTTATAAAATAATTGAAGAATTCCAAAGGGAAGCATTAGGACAATTTTATTAGAATTAAAAAAAAAAATCCTCGGGGCAGATGAGCTGGTAATCTTGATGACTGCCTTGAGGAGGGGAGAAGGAAAAGAAGACATGAATCCATGCAGGTTTAGAGACTTCCTGGAGGTCAGGCAGGTGACCAACTGGCAGCCACAAGGCAGGGAGAAGGAAAACTTAGGGAAAAGGTAAAGAAATACAAGATTCTTGGGCAGCCCGAAGCATTAAGAAAAGCATGTTTAGAAAAGGGATATGAAGAAGAAAAGGAAAGTTTGTGTTTTTCTGATCAATTCAGAAAAGCGGGCAGACTTACAGCACCATACACCTCTGTGGGCAGGTCCAGAAGTGCTGCAGGGGGAGGTGGGATTCACTATCTCATTAACACACTAGTTATTCCACCCATTTAGCCTGACTTAAAGTGAACCTGCCTCCCTGGGGACCTATGAGCAGATGAGCAGATGACTGACCAGAGAAACTGGAATAGTGGGTCTTCCAAAAGAGAGACTAGAGATTTTATAATCTTGACCATTAGTGTTATGACGCTATTTACTCCTCTAACAATATACGATCTTATGAGTACCTAAAAATACTCTGCTTTTGTGTATTCTGTCCACACAAATTTCTATTTAGTCCTTTAGCTGATGATGAAGCTCAGTTCTTCCATGAGCTTGATAACTTTTTGAATTCTTTGTTTAATGAATTTTGAGGAATCCAGATTTCTCTCTTTCTCTGTTTCTCTCTGTCTCCCTGACAATCTAAGGCTCTTCTCTCTCTCTCTTCCTTTCTCCCTGCCTTTCTCTATTAATGGATACATATTTTATTTCAAGATTATTAAGATATTTACCCTACATTTTATAGCTCTCTCTTTGCTACATAGAGATTTAGGCATTGGTGTATCTATACATTTCAGAGTGGATGAATCCAGTAACACACATCAAACTATGAGCGTTTGCTACTTGTGATAATTTTCCTTAATATGAAGATTATTTATTTATTGTTAATAATATATTGAATATATTGAACATATTTATTGAGTAATATATTCAATTCTGTTTTTCTTTGACAACTACATGATTTTTTCCCTTTGTTTTACTTTCACATTGAGTACATAATTATATAAAACAGCTTTCCTTTTTAGCATGGAGTCAGCCTTTTTATTTTAAAAATCTTTTTATATTTTCTGTAATTACAGTTATACTAAAGTCTGTCTGACATTTTAATGTTTTTTCTTTATTTTTAGTTTAAAAAAATATGACTTGTATGAATTATTCACTTTTTAGAATTCCAATTTTGTTTGGTTTATTCTGTTTTAGTTAGAATGCAATTCTTTTATAACTTTTAGAATGCCTGCTTTACATATTGTATTATATAATGTATATAATATATTTCATTAGTATTACTTTAAAAGTTCAAGTAAAATGCAAGAGTGTATCTCCCCTTATGTCTCTCTACTTTACTCTATTAAAATAATGTAACAATAAAAATATTTTCTTTACATAATTTTATGTACTTCCAACAGATTTATAACCCCTGCTTCAGACTTAACATGCAATTTAGAAAAATAAAGAAAATAAGGAAATTCTGTTACTTAACCCTATGTTCTCTTGCATGTTCTTTATTTTTTCCTATTATTTTGACTACTCATTCAGATAATTCAATGATAATAATTATCTTTACTTTTTTTTCAAGTCAGAATGTCTTCCTTTCTCATTCATTCTTGTAAAGATTGCAAAAAGTACCATAATATTAAATGGTTGGAGTTGGAGAGAACACTCAGTGGTAAAGAGCACTGGCGTCTTTTGCAGAGCACCCAGGTCTGATTATCAGCATTCATATGTTGAGTAACAACATTCATCTTTTCTGACCTCTGCGGGCATTGTGCCACACGAGTACACTTACACACATGTAGGCAATGCGCTCATACACAACAAATAAAAATAATAAATGAAATATTTTTAGAAAAGATTAATTGGTCAAAACGTAAAAATTCCTGGCCTGGTTGGAACCCTAGCTTTCCAGGTTTTCTAAATCATTCATGATCTGATCATAGGAACAACCATAGGAGGGTAGGTTCATCTTAAGTTATGTGAATGACATGGTGACCTGTTCTTTGCTCTGAATCCCCACCTCTTGGTACAATTCTTGTGTACAGGTTCCTGACATGTATCTCTGTAAGTCCTGCTCACTTTTCTGAATTCTTCAGTAAACTAATTTCTTTTTCTTCTTCATATCACTTTTTTAAGGATATTTTCCTTAATACTTTGGGGAATGCCCCGATATCTTATATTTCTTTATTTTTTCTCTGAAATGTCTTTCCCTCCACCGCAGCTTTTCTCCATGCAGACTCTAAACCTGCATGGTTTCGTGACTTTTTTTCCAGTCACCACTCCATTTACCTCCTCAAGTCAGCTGCTGAGAGTCTTAGCTTATCTGTCCTGTGGATTTTAATTTATATTCTAATAATGTTTTCCTAAAACTTCTTTTATAAATGAGCCGACGAATTCTCTAGGGGATGCTGTTTTCTCTTCCCATATCATTTTGATATGGGAATATTGGATTGTCTTAGAGAGTGAAAGAACCTTTTTCAGCTCTGCTATGCTTAGCTTGAGAGGCTAAGGTCCTGGAAAGTCAAGGGACACCAAAGTTACCTCAAGCTTGAGCCTTTTGTATTCTTCTCTTGCAAATTCAAAGAATGAAATCCACAGACCACAGAGCTTTCAAAAGGAGTGTTTTATTACAGGCTGCTTAGGAGAAGGAAGGCAGAACTCCTGTACATCATGAGGGGTCCCCAGGTGCGGGATGCCATTGAGCCGCATAGTTAGGGAGTCAATAAGGGTTTATTGTAAGGAGGAGGAAAGGGAGAGATCAGAGTCAGTCCAGTTCTCGTTGTAGTTTTCCATGTTCCTTGACATTCTGGGCATATCCTCAGCATGGCTTCCAGGAACAGGTAATACTTCAGAGAAAAGAAATAAGGGAAAATAACTGCACCTCCATCTCCTACTGACATTCCCTGTCTCTAGCTTTGGTGGAACCAGAGACCTCTTTGGATTAGATAGTTCTAGCATCTAGCCTCAGGTAGGTACAATCGCAATGGCAGATTCAATGACATTAGTTCACATGCTAAACTGTCAGAAAGAAACACAAAGTAAATTTAACTTAGATAATGGCTCTTCAGAGAAGGAAAACAAAATAAAAGATATTAGTTGAAATTAACATGGATTTTTATACCCAATAATGTCCAGCATACATAGCTTTCATAGAGTGAATACTAAGCTTATTATCAGTTGACTGAATAAATATCAAAGTCATTAACAGTTTTGAATTTGACATTTAACCAAAGAAAACAAGATTTCATATAACACAATAAAATAAAAATACTAAAATATAACAGGCTATATTTTAAAATATGCTCTTTAATTTCTTATGTGATATTTCTTCTTTAAGTATTTGATTTATTATTTTTATTTTCTGAGTATGAGTGTATTGCCTGCATGCACATAAATTTACCCGTGTTGTGCAATGCCTGTAGAAGTAAGGTGTCAGATCCTCTGGAATTGAAGTTACAGACAGTTGCTTACACCATCTGGGTGCTTTAAGTTGAACCTGGGTCCTCTGTAAAATCAGCCAGTACTCTTAACCACTGAGCCATCTCTCAGACTAGTGATATTTCTTTAAGCAGAATATGATGGAACAACACTAAGGTTTTATTTAGACAAAACCACATTTTACTTTGATTTTTATTCATTTCTGTGTCCCTCTCTCAAACACACACAGACACACAGACACAGACACACACACTCTCACACACACACACACACACACACACACAGACACACACACACAGAAATACACATACATAGGCCTATTGTTTTAGCTTCTTGTCTCTGTTTTGTTCTTAATCAAGGTTAATCAGAACTGAAATAATACATACAAGATATGTAATTCTTCTTAACCTAAAGTAAAACAAAACAAATTTAGACCATAACAGAAATATAGCTTGGGGAATTTGAGTTAAAAGAGATGCCAAGTTTAAATATTTTATAAAACTAGTATCACCTTTGAAATTAATTATTTTAGAATAAATTATGCTTCGTGTATACTATCATATGATAAACGTCCAAATGAATATCTGTCCCTTGAAAGTCGTGAGGTGCACTCTATTAAATTTTATAAAAAATGTCTTGTGAAAATGTCACATTTGGGGGTTGGAGTCATGATTGTGTGGTTAAGGGAACCTGTCACTCTGCAGAGGATCCAGGTTTGGTTTCAGCATATGCATGGTGATTCACAACCGTCTGTAACTCCAGTTCCAGGAGACCTTTTGCCCTGTTTTGGCATCTCTGAGCAACAGACATGCATGCTACATGTATGCATGCATACGTGCAGGCAAAACACTCATACAGAAAATAAGAACAAATACATTTTTAAAATCACACTGTATTAATATTTATCAATGGAAATGGGATTCATAAAATTAAGAAAAATTCCAGAAATATGAACAATGAATTATGAGTGTTTCGTGCAGGAATGTGGTGAAGCAGATGAGTAAAATGATGTACCCTAAAATGTATAATTCAAATAAAATGTTCAAGGTATTCTTTACCTCTTCTTTACTTGGGTTATTCCCAACATTTCCCTGACACACACCTTTTTTCATGTTTTTCATAATGATAAATCTTAAATGAAGACCTGCAAGAAAATGTGAATTTGTCCTACATACATGTCAGTAATATTAAGATGGTGATTCTGCACAAATACTGCAACTTCTTCAGTGTGAGCACAATTAATGCTCTTGAGAAAAAGGGCCACAAAAATCACCATGGCATGAAACTCCTGACAGTTCACTAAATGCATTTATTGAAACTGAATTTTTTCACAAAATTAGTAGAGAATACCTATTTTTAGCCTGATCAACAAACTGTAAATACACAATTAAATACAAAACATAGCATTTAAATATTATTTTCATAGAATTAGCATTATTGTAAAAACTCAGAACTTGGAAATGTTAACAATCTTATTTTTTAAATGAATATACCTGTCAAAACTTAAGACTCTGAAACATAAATATATATCCAAAAGCACAGCATTAAAAGTATTTTTGAAGAAATAATATCATTTAAAATTAAGTTCACTGATTCAAATTTTATATATTCTTATTTGTACTTTTATTTTTCAGTTATACTTTTGAATATGCAGTGACACCATTAAAACCTCAGTGCTTTCAAAACTGCTTTTCAACAGATCACCAGGAATAGTGAGATGTTTCGGTGACTAATGCACTTGCTGCTCCAGCATGAGGACAAGAATTTGGGTCTCTGGAACCCACACAAACCAGACAGCCTGTGTCTGTAACCACAAGGTACCTGGGGCAGAGTAGGGACAACCCCTGGGATGTCAAGGGCCAGCAAGAGTACCTAATGAAGCCATGTGCAGAAGATTTCCCCAAACAAGGTCAAGAGTACCTAATGAAGACAAGTGCAGGAGGCTGCTCCAAACAAAGTGGAAGCATTTAGGCCTTGTCTAGGAGGTTGTCCTCCCTCCTTCACAAGCAGAGGCATTTATGTGCCTCCACTCACAAAAGAGCATGAACACACATGCAAACATATCACGTACATATACACATGAAAAAATTACCAAGAATTATATAGTGTAATTTAGAGAGATGTGTTCACATTTACTTTCAGTTATGTTGAAGGAGCTTCTAAACTCACCTGCTCATTTCATTCATTTAGAATGTCAATTAAGAACAGAAAAATTTTTAAGTATTTTATTTTTATCTATTTTATGTGCATGAGTATATTGCCTACATGTGTGTAAGTGCACCCGTGTTCTGCATTGCTTGTGAGGTCAGAAGAAGGCGCCTGATACCCTGGAAATGAAGTTATGGATAGCTGTTAGCAGCCATGTGGATGCTGGGAATCGAACCTGGGTTCTCTGCAAGAGCAGTAGTTTTCTTAACTGATGATACATCCCTCCAGCCCCTCAAAATATAAATTTTAAAAAGACTACATCTTCCTATAAAATAAAATATATATAATGAATTAATTCAAACAATAATCATTCATACAGGTGTTTTATAATAGCCGTAAGAGAAATTGAGAGAAATATGCAGATGACACAGAAAAAAAAATTGTCCGTTAAAAAGTGTTGAGATTTAAAAAATGTTGCCACTTTTTCAAAGAAGTAGCACATTCACAAAAATTGGATATTTAGACTCATTTTAATTTACTCAGAATAGCATCATTTTTGATTCTGTTTTACTAAATAAAATCATTTTCCTAAATTAGTCTTATTTCCATGAATTCAGTGCTTATTCTTTTAAATTATTTCATTCAAGTAGGATGTGGTTTACCCTATCAGTGTAAACCATTTGTGCACACATTTACAAAGCTTCACTTAAGTACATTCTACTGTTTAATGTTTATTGTCTATTTATTACCTGTCATATGGTATTCAGGAACTCAGGGATGTCAGACATCTGTGTTTTCATTATTTTTAATGCATCTACTGAATGTCAGAAGATTCAGTTAAATTTGAAAAACAAAAATTACTTTTACAGAAACATGAAAAAGCATATTAGCATCTTGCTTAATTTCAATTTTCATATCATAACAACTGCTCCCTTTCTGCCTGTCACATAATTTATTTATTACTGTAATTAGGTGTAGACATTTTATGCACATTGTATAATTTTATCCTTACAAATTATAGTATAAAATGTTTTACAAAAACTGGAAATTAATTAAATTGAGGTTCCACAAGATGAAGGAGTATAAGGGTCATAAATCCTAGATGCGATTTTGGACTTTTCTAACTACATGCACGCAGACAGATGCAGTACACATCAGTGCACACATTTTATTTTTGTGATGTTGTGATTATTTTATGATTATGTGTGCATGTCTGCATCTGCATATGTGTGCATGTTATGTGTGAATATGTTCAATCAAGATTCAGATAAAAAATCAGAAACAATTTTTAGTGCTTCACTAATAAAAGTTCTCAGGAAATAATTCTTATTAGACCAGTGGGGATAGCAGAGGAGTAGGTGCCACTTAGTTTCAATGTCAAATCAATTGCAAACATGAATGAGAAAACATTTGTTGCTATTATTGTCATTAGTAATGTGGCCTCTAAACTACTACTACTAATAGTAATAATACTGCTACTACTACTAATACTACTACACACACACACACACACACACACACAATGTACAGACACATAAAGAGTGATAGAGAGATAGAGACAAAGAAAGAAGGAGTGATAGAGACAGAGAGGACTCTGGCGTTTAGGCCTGGGTTAGAAATTAGTCAATGCCTATCCTCGTATCCAAATTTTCTTGCAATGTAACAGTGAAATGACTATCCTAAGCCTTCTCTCTGTGTCTAAAGGAATAAATTTATTTTGCAGAAAACCAAGGACAATCGTCAACCTAGAGAAAGAAATCTTGGCACTAGCTGGAAAGATAGTTCAGCAGTTAAGAGCACAGGATGCTCTTTCAGAGGACCCAGTTTCAGTTCCCAATGCCACATGGTTGGTAACAACCATCTATAACTCCAGTTTAGGGGATCTGTTGCCAGCTTCTAGGCCTTGCAGGCGTTAAATGTACAGGTGAACTTGTATATATTCAGGCAAACATTATTACACACAACATAAGCATAAACAAACAAACAAAAATAAACTGAGAAACAAAATTTTAAACTGTATGCAGTCAGT
Source organism: Eospalax fontanierii (assembly GCA_035773235.1). NCBI lineage: Eukaryota > Metazoa > Chordata > Mammalia > Rodentia > Spalacidae > Eospalax > Eospalax fontanierii. The sequence goes on from CM069527.1 coordinate 38,460,608, forward strand.
GAGACCTAGAAAAACCCAGAATTCTATAGAAATGCTGGATGAGAAAAATCCTTACTGATCACAACATGCTATTTTTTTTTTCTGAGATGACTTTCATAGTGTTTGAAGACAGTAAACTCAAATGTCACATGAATTCTGATGTCTAAAAGCATCAGTTTACTTTTTTGAAATATTTTTTAAGTGAGCATGACAGATTGAAGAATGATTTACAATATGAACATAATCTGGACAAAAGAATTTTACCTGACCTTTCAATCAAAAAATTACTATTTATAATATAAACAAGCTTAAATAGCCATGAGCTCTTCTGATCCCTCGGGACTTCTCCTTGCCTTCTTCTCCAGATCCTGAATGAACATGGATGTGCATGCTTTCCATATCAAATCACTGAGAGCAACATTAAGAGAAATCTGTTCACCAAGGCTGGTTCTTATTATCCCTTTAAACTCTATAGGATTTAATAACATAAATTCATTTGTGCTCAGCTTTCTCTTCTTAAGAGTGGTAGAAGAATCTGAAAAGGATAATATAAATGTCCAGGCAACTGTATATTTAAATATAATACAAAATTTCTACCAATTTTGATGATATCAAATGGAATTGTATCAAACTAAAATGTTTCTTATCAAGACAAAAATATCTGAATGAAGAGATAGCTTATAAAAAGGGAAAAATATATGCAAACTATGCATTAGAAAGGGCTTAACATACAGATTATAAAAAGAAGTATAAAACTTCAATTCAATATCAAAAAAATCCTCAAGTTAAAAGTAGGTGAGAGATGTAAATAAGTAGTTTTCCAAGGAAGAGATTAAAAAGAGTAAATATAAAATTACAGAAATATATGGGAAAAAATGGTTCAACTGCACTGAGCATCAGAGAAATGCAGATTAAAACCAGAATTAGACATCACCTTCAAGTTATTCCAGATGGAGAATGTGTATCAAGAATGCAAATGATACCAAATTTTGGCAAAGATGTGTAGAATGAGAAAACATTGTCTATTAGGAGGGGGAATGTAAAAAATCATTATGGTCATTGTGGAAAACAACATGGAAGTTCCTGAAAAATGAAAATAGAATTAACATGTGATACAAAAATACATTTGAATAATTGCTTAGCATTTAAAATCACTTGATTGCAGAAACATTTACAATCACATATTCTTTACATCACTATTCACTATATCCAAGAAACGGATAGCAACTGAAGTGCTCACCAACTGATGAATGGATGTGTAGTACCTATATACAACGAAATATTATTCACTTGTAATGTGAAGGCTATGGGGTTGTTGTAACAGTTTCCATTATGTTGAGGTATATTCACTCCAGATGAATTCCCTCTAGGACTTTAATACTTGTTGGATTTTGCCAGATGCCTTTTCTGCATCTATCAAGATGACCATGTGTTTTAAGACAATTTATTTGTTTTATGACATTTATTGATTTATGTATACTGAACCACGCCTACGTCTCTGGAATAAAGCCTTCTTGATCATGGTGGATGATCCTTTAGATATGTGTCTTTATGTGCTTTGCAAGTACTTTTTATTGAATTTTTGTGCATTTCATACAATGCATCTTAATCATATTTAGATCCTGTTCCCTATCTGTACTTTCTCAACACCCCCCACAACTGGATCCATGCATTGTGCCATATATATAAAAGCTTATTTAGTCAAGTTTTTGTCCCCAGATGTCCCTTATGTTAGTTCATTCACTGGAGCCTAGACAGTCTACCTTGCATATCACTTTCTTAAAGGTAACCAGTTCTTCTCCCTCACCCAGCAATGATCAACTACCAATCATTTCTTATCAAAGGTTGGGGCTTTTCCCCAGTTCAATGGTTTCTTTTTTGTTAGTTTGTTTTTGTTTATTTGTTTGTTTTTGTCTGGTTTGAGTTTCCATGAGTCCTGTCCATGCTGTCGCCACTGCTGTATTTTCATATGAGCAAGTTCCCAGGCATCTGGAAAACTATGTTTCCTTATGGTCATCCACCTGCCCTGGCTCTTACAATTTTTCCAGTACCTCTTCCACAATGGTCCCTGAGCTCTGGGCCTCACAGATTTAATTTAGAAGTTCTATCCAGGGAGATCCATTCTGTAGTCTCTTATTCGCTCCATTTTAGCAAATTGTGGCTTTCAGTATTAATCAGTTCCTGTGGCATGAAGAAGATTTGCTGGTGAGAGTTGAAAATTTAATTAATATTCTCTCCAAACCCCGTTCCCCTATGTTCCATGAGTTTTGCGTGTAGAGTTTCTATTGTATTTCTATCACTGAGGACTGGGCATCTCACAGACAATTATTGTGTGTTTGATCAGTTATGAAACTCTGAAACAGTCTCCTTATGTTGAAAAAAGAAACTTCTTTGATGAGTAGTGGCACTATACTTGCCAGGAAAGTCTAGAGGATAAGCAAAAAGGGGTATAGGCTCAAGGCAGTGATAGGAACAGCATGCGAACGTGTGGGTCTCCGTCTCCATTGGCAGTTGTTGTACATCATCCACCCCAGAGAGCAGAGAGCCCTCGAACAGGTCCTCAGGTAGCTCTCAGTGCGATGGGAAATAACTCCCAGGAGACTGTGCCAGTGGACAGTTCATTTATTGAATCCAAAGCAGTGGTTTGTATAAGGACTATCTGGCCTTAACTGAAGGACAGAAATTTCAAGGCAGGGTCTTTGGGCAAAGGTGGGAAGGTTCTAGGGCTGATTGTGGCCTATAGGAGTCAGGTGGAGTAAGAGCTGAGGAAGGAAGACATGAAACTTCATGCCATCCCTGCAGTGGCTTCCTAGGACCTAGACCATAGCTTCAAGCAGAGGAGGCCAGACTCCTACCACACTCTGCTTGCTCAATATCCCCTGCACGAGGCCCAAGCCCCACAGGAAGGATATAACTAGACAAGCAGAGTAGGAAGAGGAGAATGTAGCTGGACTGGGTGCAAGGAATCACAAAGCTGTGAGTGGAATCTCAGTCAGGAACACCAAGAGGGTGCCTAGACCTAGGAAGAGACGAGGAAAGCTAAATAGCTAAGCAGAGTAAATGTCAGCCATGGAAGAATTGATCAAGAAGCTGTGAGGCTTGGGAGACCAGTCTGGAGCTGTCAGGTGGAATAAGCAAGAGGAGGCCTAAACCGAAGATAGGAACTGGGACAGCTGCAGAGCATATAACTACCTAAGCAGAGTAGATGTGGGTCCTGGAGCAAGAAAATATAGCTTGTCCAAGTATGAGAGAAATAAATATGCAATTGATGAGTTGCCTAAGAAGAGCCTAGACTCAAAGGGTGAATTCAGATAATGTGGGGAGGGTTTAACTAGCTCAGCAGGGTAGATGTCCAAGTTGTTTTCTTGATCTTAGCCATTCTGACTGGGGTAAGATAAAATCTTAAAGTAGTTTTAATTTTCATTCCCTTAATTATTAAGGATAGTGAACACTTTTTAAAAGAATTTCTTGGTCATTATTTCTTCTTTTGAGAACTCTGTTGACAATTTCGATTGGGGCATATTATTTCTAGCACTTTGAGCTCTTTGTATAATCTGTATATCAGTCTTCTATCACATGTAGAGCTGGCAAAGATTCTTTCCAAGTGTGTGGCCATTCTCTTCACTCAGTCTGTTGTTTGCTTTGCTATACATAAGGTTTTTGTTTAACGAGGTCCAATTTGCCAACTGTTGGCTTTAATTGTTGAGCAATAGAGTCAGATTTAGAACATCCTGTCCGCACATAAATGTTACCAGCTCCGCCTTCTGTTTGTTTAGTTCCAGGTTTCACATTCATCTGTTGTTTTCTCCACAGCTAGAAAATGGAAAACACCTCAGTGCCCCTTAACAGATGAATGGATAGTGAAAATGTGATACATTTACATAGTGGAGTTTTAGTTAATTAATAAAATACAAGTTAAACAATAAAATTAGTACACATAAAATGTTAAGAGGGGTGAAGTAATCCAGATTCAGAGCAAGTGACCCATGTTCTTTTTCAGCTCTGGTTCCTAGCTCCAAATTATTAGATATTTGTGTATATCTTGAAGAAACTGCAAAAACCAGGAACGTAAAAAGGATCATGGGGAGAGGGGAGCAGGAAGAATGAAGAGATGGAAAGGAGGATGATAAAAATAGGAAACAGGTTCTATACAGCCAGAAATGGGGAAAATGGAGAAAGAAGGGTCATTATACAGGGGATGTGAGAGGAAAGAGAGATAAGTAATAATAGGTGACATGAAAAACAATAGGAAAGATTTTTTTTCACAACTTAATAATGCACATACAGGCTGTGCATGGTGGCACATGCATTTAATATTAGCACTTGAAAAACAGAGTCAAAGAGATCTCTATGAGATGAAGGCCAGCCTGGTCTACATAGCTAGTTTCAGAACACCTGGGGAGAGCCTGCCTCAAAAAATACATATGTAATAAATATATGAGTCTGTGTGTGTGTGTGTGTGTGTGTGTGTGTGTGTGTGTGAGTGTGTATAGCTGTCACAAATATTCCAGTGACAACCAAAGGAAACATACCTTAAAGTTGTTGATCAGGGCAGACCAAAATCATATAGGCATTTACTACAGCCCTTGGCTGCTCCCCAGATCTTCAAGGTAAGAGACTATTGTTGAAGACATGGCATACTTCGAACACAGTTCAGGAAGCAATTGATTTGGAATTGACTTGGAATCCCCTGCCCAAAGCCTAGTTCTCATAGTATCTGAAAGTACTATGCAAGCTGTCAAGGGAGAAAAACAATCCATGGTTCTACCAGCTGTAAAATTACAACCCACAACAATGTCTGGTCCAGCAAATTATCTCTGTTAGTGGGACAGTAGCACTTTTATCTTGGGGTTAATCAATAGTTGTCTAAGTCCCACTCAATAGGAGGAAATCAATACATAGTATTGCACATATAGCCACCTAAATGTGACTGGAAAGGACAAAGAACCTAGAGAAGAACCTACTAATGCCACTTCCTAAACAAACATAATGTCATACTGTATTCTAAATACGTATCCTTATGGTGACAGATAAGTATAGCTTTCACCAATCATTAAAGATGTATCTTTATGCAACAGACAGAGAATATTACAGAATTCCACAAATCATGAAAATGCAGAGCACAACTGACTATGTGTTACCCAACCTTAACTAATATATTTACAATGCAATCTCTCACACCTAGGACTCAGGCAACATCATAGAAGAGGAGACAGAAAAATGTAAGAGGCAAAGGAACAAGATGCCTGCTGTTAGATATGAATTGTTAGGGAATGTGCACCCATGAAACCTGCAAAGTCTGGTAGTCTAACAACATCTGTATAATGACAACCCAGTTGTCAAGACAAGGTGGGTGGGAGGATTTTCATTGTGTTCCATTTCTTGATGGAGAGTTACAGGAAATCAACAGATGCTGAGGGAGGGAAGATCAATCTTCCCAGAGACCAGCTCCCTGAGAAGTTATCTGATCCCAGTGGAATCTTAATCGCATGTTCACATGAGTATCACATAATGAACTGAATGCTTTACATATATAACACATGCATGTAAATGTAACAATAATAAAGTAGAGGACATGAAATTGAGAGGGAGTGGGGATTTGGATGGGAACTGGGAGTGGTGGAGTTGATTAAAATACAACTCTCATGTATGAAATTTTAAAAATAATTTAAAAGTTATTTAAAAATTAAACAAAATATTCTAATAATAAATAACAAAAATTATAAATTTCAAGCGTTTCCCTTTTGGACTGCTTCTTGTCTTAGATCTTTAAATGATTGTAAGATACTCTGTCTTCAGATCTTTGCTATCTTCATTAGTTTTAATTATTGAATGAAATTCTATAATACTTGAAATATGTTGTCTGCTTTTTTTGCTCCACATTCCAGGAGAAAAGAAGATAGCCTTTAATTTCATTACTGTATCCATGGTGCTGAAACAAAATCACATATGATGAACATTTGACAGCTACCTATCATTATTTGGATAATTAATCTTTTCTTAAAAGTATCTACTAAAATTGGAAATAATTTTATGAATAGTCAGTTTACTGTCAATTTTTAATGATAAAATACAATTTTATGCCAGTTAAAACAGAAAAAAGTCAATATTTTTTAAAACTAAATTTTTATTAAATGGATGATTATATTGTAAAATAAATTTAGTAATATTTTAATAATGAGCAAAATAATATTACTATCAAAATTTTAAATATATATATATATATATATATATATGTGTGTGTGTGTGTGAGAGAAATTTAAGGTGCATACCTATCTCAGCATAATGACCATGCTTTTAATCCCAGGAGACAGAGGTAGGTGAATATTTTTTCAAGTTCAACGTGGACTACATAGAGAGCTCCAGATCTGCCAAGGCTATACAGTGAAATATATCTCAAAAAACAAGCATCAAATAAAAACCAAAAACAGATAATAAAAAAGTATTCTGTTCATCTATCATTAGAATGTCCTTATGCTAAGTTTATTAATGGTGATAAAATAACTGTGTTCTAAATATTAAATCATTTTAAATATAAATATAACATAAATTTAAATTTAAAAATTTGTTTCCTCGTGATGTTTTATAGTATTATATGTCCTATCATTTTAAATATAAATACAACATAAATTGAAATTTAAAAATTTGTTTCCTCGTGATGTTTTATAGTATTATATGCCCTATGCATTGTTAAAGATGTTTCTTTACAAAGTACTATCAATTATAGATTTGGAAATTATAGAATTAATTTAATTCATTATCATAATTTTAAAAATACTGAAATATATTATTTTTAATTATTGTGTGTGTAAATGCATGCACATCCATATGCTCACATGTGATTGCAGCTACTCACACAATGAAGAAAGTATCACTGGATGCTTTAAAGATGGAGTTACAGGCAGTTGACAGCTGTCCAGCTGGGATTGTAGAAAGCAAACATGTATCCTCTCCAAGAATATATGGCTCATAAATTGTAAACCTGTATCTAGCTCTATCCTAATAGATTTAATACAGTATTTTGTCCCAAGCATTACATAACAGTTTAATTACCTGACAATTTGATCAACTTATTTTTCAGGTCAACACTTGAAAACTTAAGAGTAGCTATAAACATTTTTTTTTAAGTTTAAGCAAATAATAAAAGATTTATTTTAATTTTATGAATATTCTTGATATTTTGCATTTATTCATCCTGTTCTCGTCAGAAAACCTTGTCAGATGGCTTATTATTTATAAAGAAGACTGAAACATGGGTAAAAGTTTGAATGCTTTCATCAATTAAGCATTTTTTCTTTTTAGGGTTGAACTCAGAGTTTCAGATGTTATGAACATTAGTTTTGCCACTGTTATACACATTAAATCTATTTTCCTTTTCTTCTCTTTCATTTTTATTTAAAATTTAATATCTCACTCTAGTGTTCTACAAAGCTGATATCAGAAGTTTCGACCACTATCTCAGGTCTAAGAACTTCTTAAAGGTTTCAGGGCACTTTATTCTAAAGTGATTATGAATTGTGGAATGATACAAGCATTCTACAACAATAAACTATAGACAAAGTATGAATGCTATGTTTTGTTAGGAGGACAATTTCTTTTTTTATAAAATTAATAAAGGGGACTGGGGTGATGGTTCAGTGGTTAACAGCACTGGGTACTCCTGAGAAGGACCTGGGTTCAATTACCAGCACCCACATGGTGGCTAATAAGGAACCGTACCTTCAGTTTCAGGGATTCCAACACCTTCTTCTGACCTCTACAGGCACTGCACACAAGGGGTAGACTTATATACACTCAGATAATACATTCATACGCATAAAATAAAAGGCTTTAATCTATATGATAGATTACGTGAAATTCAATGGGAGGGCCATCGGACCTTGTTGATAAGGGAAGGGAGTATAAAGCTGATGAAAATGTTTTGTACGAAATGCACAAAAATTCATTAAAATATTCACATTGTTAAGTCCTCAATAAACAAATAAATATCAAATCTTTATCCCTTAAAAAATAAATGATAAAATAAAAATAATAAATAAAATGTTTAAAACTAATAGCGATTTTGAAATTAATATCATTTCCTCTACTTCATAGAATTTCTGCAATTAGTTGCATGGGTTTATGTGATTTGTCTATGCACTCACTGAACAAAACATTGATTTAAGAGTAAATCAATATAAACTATTCTTTAGAGGCTTTGTTTTGAGTTACTGAGTTGTGTAGGTATCTGCTGATGATTTACTCATATAACAGGGAAATTTACTAAGGGAAATACAGTGTGACATAAAAGGGCTCATTAAAATGAGTATTCTCCAGGGACTAGGTATGTTAACTAATCCCAAGTGGTCACCCTTAAGGCACATTTACACAGTAGCACAAATAAATGAACTCGATGCCCTATATGAACACACCGTGTGTGTGTGTGTGTGTGTGCGTGCGTGCGTGTGACTATAGCAATAATAATCAATAGTGAATTTGAGAGGAAGTAGCATGACATGGGTGCTGGGAGTGTTGGGAATGAATGAAATACTTTAAACATTATCTTAAAAATAAGTAACTTTGTAAGTAAATATACATCTACCCGTGTGTTTATGTCTCATTTTAGTAAAAACAAAAATGAAACAATTTATCTGGAATTGAAACTTTTGCCTGCTTTATGTTACTAGTAATTTCTAAACAGCAAAGCAATAAAAAGCTGTTATTTAGCACGATCACTTATGATTTGCTTTTGCCTGTTTTTCTTCGTAGGATAACCCTTCTGCTGCTCATTCAATGCTTCTACATACCTACACTCCCTAGGTGCTCTTGCCTTTTGTAAATATTTTCAGCAACCAATTTACACTAAATAACAGAAAGCAGGAAACACAAAATGTTTGGGACAATGCACTTGCATTAGGAGTTTGTAACAATTTTAGACTATCTCTACAGACCCACAATTAGGTCTGGTACTGGAATTCTAAAGCTTTTATGTTGACTAGAAAAGGCCAAGAAGGATTATCTACTGATTTATATAGTCTTTGTGGGCAAGAAATTGAGAAATTATGAAGAAAGAGTTTATATAAGCTACAGAAACTTTGATATATCCATTTGGTAATGAATAATCTATAAATTTGTATTCTCCTGACATAAGAAATGCTTATCTAGCAATGCTGCCAAGGACTGCCTTAATCCCAGAGCACACCAAGGGAAGATCTAATTGGAAATCTTTTAGATAACTTCTGCCTTTGCTTCTCCACACTTCACAGCTGAAGTTTGAAAATAAACTACAGACCAAGCAAGCGTATACAATTAGAAATAACATAATGTAATTCAGGGTGCCATGACCATAGGTTCTGCTTCATCAGTTTTCACTTCTTCCAGATACTGTCGCTGATACTACCTTTGTCCTGAATAAAAGTGGCATGATTTGGAAAATAAATTATTAATTCTGGAAAGACAAAATGTCAGAAAATAACTTAATTTAAGAAGATTAATATTTTCAAATACATACAGGGAAATCATGAATACTTACATTTAGACAAACCAAAGAAACATGACACATTAAATTATTGTTATCATTTACAGTTTTCTTATTGAAATGATGAGTTGATGGTGGCAAAAAGGCCAAATAATAGACTATTTCTCAAGTCTGCTCCTCAAAAGTTACTAAATTCATTTTAAAATAACCTTGGATTCAATTTATATGGTATAAATGTAAATTTTCAAATTTTTACATTTCCACACATTCATTTTCCCTTCCCATATTCCCAAATCCACCTTTGTCTTACTATTATTATTATCATGGTTATTATTAAGCTATTCCTTCTACTCTTCTTTCTCCCACTTCTTTTTTCTAATTATTCCACTCTTTGTGGCTCAACCTATGGCCTCATTCATATTAATCTCTCATTAAGTGGAGATTCTAACACTGAATAATACTTTCTCCATAATCTACTTCTTATGTAAACACTCAATATATTTACTTGCTTTTCATCAAATAAATTTTTCGTTAGTTTGTGGGATACTAAATATTTATTTGCATTGAAGGCCTATGCATAATGCATGGAAGTACATGTATTTTTTTCTGAAAATATTTGCACAAGACTTTAAAATGTTTACATCATCCATAGAAGAAAAATAGGTCTCAAGATTTTCCAGAGATACAAGTAACTGTGTGACCATGAGCTATATACATCTATCAGTTACACACATTAAATTTTCACTTATACAGTCAAATGTTTATTAGACTCAGTGTTGAGTAAGAACTTCATAATTTAATGTGATGTTATTTTTATAAAGAAAATAATTCTGTTGGATGGAAAATTAAAATATTTATGCACCAATTTGATATGCACCGGAGACTGATAGATAAACTCATGTTCAGCGTAACATAACACCCACTGGTAGCATTCTTTTATCATTGCTCCACAAAGCCTTTCTGGGTGTGGTTATCCTGTGTCAGCATCCTCTGTGTAGTCCTCTCAGAGACTGCATAACTGGTATATAGCCAGAGATACATGCTGAAACCTGCCAGAGACCCGTCACTCTGTGCCATTGGGACCATGAAGTTTCTGTGACTCTGATCCTAGGTAAGGCATCCCAGAACAGTGCTTCATGCGAGAGTCATTCCCATAGCCTGTCTCCCCCAAATATCAAACCATCCAGCCCCTAAAACTGAAGGGCCACATGCAGAGCCAAGTAAGCCTTTCACAGACTTCTAACTAGCTGTAATCTACTAACTCAACAAAAGGCTAACCCAGGACTATTAAGTGCTCATAGCTCACACACTGTGTCAGAAAATGTCTGGAAGCCCATACATACATCAACACAGAGCTACGACAAAACTGAACTCACAAGCACCATTCAGCTAGTACATAGTCTGAGAAGTTGAGATAATAGCAAAGATCCAAACAACCAACAAAGATGAAACCAGCTAGCCAAGAAACACTGCCAATACCCTAACTCCAGATGTATAGGTCCCATTGCATAAATATGAACACAAATAACTAAGACAAATCTTCTCTAAAAGCAGTACACATATTTCAGTATCTCTGGAGAAGAGCAACTTGGCTGACACACAGGACTTCAAAACACCATATTTTATATGTTCAAATACCTCACCGAGTGCATGAGTAAATTCTAGAAAGAAGATTCTGAAAACGCAAGCAGCTGAATGAAATAAAGGAAACATCAAAGACGCAAAAATAGAATTTAATACATAACTAGTGAGGTACTACTACATCAAAAAAAAAAAAAAAGCTGACTTTTGGAGTAGTAAAACCAAAGTTGACCCTGCTCTGTTCTGAGATGTTGTGCTTTCTCTCAAAAATGTTTTGTCCTGTTCTCTTAAAGAAAGAACTTCTTATATTTATTGAACATCAAAATAATGAGAGCATAGGGAAGGCATGAGGAAATTTGTCTTGAGGAATCATTAATCAGGGTTTGCAACTTTAGGATTAACGTTTCTTACTCTGATGATCCACAGCATCATAGAAAACCACAGACATCATCGACCTATGCCCACCTGCTGTTTGCGGCAATTTCAGTAATGGTGTCAGGTGGAATTACCACAGTTCATCTGTACAATGTTTGCTCTGCATCGATCATAACAGAATCACAATAGGGAACATGGTATAAAATTAAAGGTAAGCATTCAACAAAACTTATGAGTTAATTATATTAGGAGTCAAATGTGGAGTAAGAAAAATATTGTTTTGTAAAAGTCTAGTTAAACATAATCCAGCTAAGTGTACAGTAAGAAAAAAAAACTATGAGAAATCAAAATAAATCTTGAAATGAAAAACTCAGTGAGTGAAATAAAAAAATCTCAGAGGAAAGGCTCACCAATAAATGGATCAGGAGGAACAGAGTATATCAACACTTGAAGATAAGATAGAGGAATTAGACCACTATGTTGAAGAAAATATTAAATCTACAGACAAAACCAGGGATTGGAATGATCAAGAATTATGATACACTATAAATAAATCAAGCCTAAAAATCATAAGGATAGAAGAAACCAAAGTCAAAGTCACAGAAAATATTTTCAAAAATATTGTGGAAGAAAACTTTTCAAATATAAGGAAAGAAATGTTTATCCAGGTGCAAAGGGCATACAGAACACCAAATAGACAGGACCAGACAAGAAACTTCCCATATCACATAAGAACCATAATACTAAGGCCACATAACAAACTGTTTAGAAAGCTTAAAGGGAAGCACCACATCACATATAAATAAAAGCACATCAGAAAAAGACAAAAGTCCCTGACTTTTAAATTAAGACTTTGAAAGTCAAGAGGGTATGGACTGATGTTCCACAAGTTCTTAAAGGCCCCAGATGTCAACTAAGCTGTCAGTCATAATCATAGTAGAATGAAACTTTCCATGATAAAAACAGGTTTAAGTAATGTATAACCACTACATTAGCTCTACAGATGAAACTGTAAGGAACTGGTCTGAAGAGAAGGTAAAGCACTCTAAAAAGGACAAAAAGAATAAATCAACAACATGAGAACACTTAGTCTAAAGTGATAATACCACCACAATAAAATAGCAGGAATTAGTACACATTACAGAAAAATAATCCTCCATATTGTACAAATGCCTCACAAAGAGGCACAGAGGATCAGATGTGATTAGAAAGGAGGATCTATCTTTTTGTAGCCTCCAAAAAACACAACTCAGCATCAAAGAAAAAATATCACCTCTGAGTTAAAGAGTGAGATAGGTGTTCCAGGAAAAAGGAACCAAGAAATAAGCATGTTTGATATTATAATATCTCAAAATATACTTCAAATTAAAATCCCTCTAAAGAACTAAAGAAGGATACCTCATATTCAATAAAAAGAAAAGACCCAAGAGAATATTACAGTTCATGCAACAAACACAGGAGTACCCAACTTAATAAAAAGAAACTATTAAACAAAGAAACCACAGATTAACCATAACATAGTGATACTGAGTGATTTTAATATACAACTTTTACAGTGAATAAACAAAATATCCAGGCAAATCTAAACAGAGTAACTCTGAAATTAAACAGTATCAACAAATGAATTAATAAAAAGTGTACTGAGCATTCCATTAGACACTTAAAGACTACACTTGCTTCTCAGCTGTTCATGGAAATTTTTCCAAAATTGATAACATATTAATGTCTTAAAAATTGACAACATATTAGTACACAAAGAATATTCCCTCAAACATAGGAAAACTGAAATAACATACTTTCATCAGACCATAAGGATTAAAGCTGACTGTCAAGAGGAGTCAAAAGTAGACGATAAAAACAAACTCATGGAAGCTAAACAAAAAACTACTAAATTAAAACTGGGATACTCAGGGGAAAAATCTAAAAGGAAATTCAAAAGTTCCTACAACTGAATGAAAATGAAACAATATACGAAAAACTGGGACACTATTAAGGTAGACCTAAGGGGAAAATGGACAGCATTAAGTGCCTACAAGAGAAAATTAGAGTCGTTTCTATATAATAAATTTAATGTTAAACCCAAAAGCTATATAAATCCTAAAACAAATAACAACAGAAAAGAGTAGATGGAAAGTGGTAAACAATATCAGTAAGGAAATTAATGAAACAGAAAGCAAAACAAAACAAAAAATTCATATAGAATCAATGATATAATTAGTTGTTTCTTTGAAGAGATTACCAATATTGACAGAACATTAGCAAAAGAATTTTAAGCAAAAGAAAGGGGAAGAAGGAGGATTCAAATCAATAAAGCCAGAGAAGAAATGGGAAGCATTTTAACAGACTTTGAGGAAATGTATAGACTCGTGAAGACAAATATGAAAAAAAAAACTATATTGCATTGAACATATAAAATCTAAGAGATGGATAGATTTCTACATACATATAATCTACCAAAGTTAAAGCAAAATAAAATTAATTTAATTAGATCCAAAATTATTAATAAGATAGAAGCATACATTAGAAATCTCACAACCAAAAAATGACCTGAACCAGACAGATTCATTGTAGAATTCTATGAGACAATCATGGAAGTAAAACTAATACTTACAAATTATTCCATAAAAAAGAAATACCATTAAATTCCAAATACAAAGCCAGGATTACCCTAATACACAAACTAAATAAAGAAACAGCAAAAAAGGAAAATTCTATATACATGAATGAAAAATCCAAATAATTGGCCCCTACCTAATACCATCAGTCTGATAGAAGCATTCTACAATGATAACTTACTAGAGATAACCCAGAACATAGAACTTAAAAGAATAATCACAAACATAATTTTAAAGTTTCAATGAATTTAAAGAACACATGAATAAATCAAAGAACTAAAAGATGAGTATAAATGTTGGACTGAATGACAAAAGAGATAGAAATAGTGAAGAAAACTCAGGCTGAATGAAGAAGGAAGTGAAATACTCAAAAAGTACATTTGAAATGACAGGAGAAAGCCTCACCAATAGAATGAATGAAAAGGAAAACAATATCAAGACTGGACAATAAAGTTGAAGAATTACAGCACTCAGTTAAAGATTATGAACAATTTAAAAATCACAGCAATGAAATATTCAGGAAATATGGGACAACATGAAAAAAACAAATTTATACATCATTGGCGTAGAAGAAGGAAAAGAATCTCGAGATGATGGTATCGACCGGATCTTAACAAGATTTCAGAAGAAAAGCTCCCCAAATTAAGGAGATATTCTCATACAAATATAAGTCCACAGAACAACAAATAGACAGGACCAGAAAAGAAACTCCCCACAACATATCATACTTAAGACACTAAACAAACTAAACAGAACAAAGAGAGAATACTGAAAGCTGAAAAAGAAAAACAAGTTACAAATAAAGGAAAACCCGTCAGAATCATAGCTGATATTTCAATGCAAACTATGAAAACTAGGAGAATCTGTATCTCCAGTTCTAAATGACCATACATTCTAAGCCAAAATACTTTCCCAAGCAAAAATGTCTCATAGTTGAAGGGGAAAGAAAAATCTTCTACAGCATGAATAGGTTGAAAATTCATGCCCATAAAACCAGCTCTCCAAAGAATTCTTGAAGCAATGCAAGGAGCTGAAGAAAGGAATGATTATACCCAAGGGGCAACAGAAAGTAACTAGATGAAAGTGTAGCTGTATTAACACAAAGTTAGACTAAGAATGTTAACAGAAATTAAAATGATGGGAATAAACACACATTCTTCAATCATAACTTTAAATATCAATGGACTGAACTCCACAGTCAAAAGATACAGGCTAGTTGACTGGATTGAGAGACAAACCCCATCTTTTTGTCGTCTGCAAGAAACCTATCTCAATTTCAATAATAGGTACTACATAAGGTGATAGCATGGGAATAAAATAATACCAAGCAAACAGCACTAAGAAACAAACAGCAGTTGCCATTGTAGTATCTGACAAACAGGCTTCAAACTAAAACAAATTAAAAGACATAAAATGGTCTCTTCATTCTGATCAAAGGAACAATTAATCAAGGAGATATAACAATCATGAACATATGCACCAAACTCTGCTGCATCAAACTTCATAAAAGCAATACTACAGGATTTTAAGGCACAGATGAATTCCAACTCACTAATAGGGGAATTTAGTACCACATTGTCTTCATCAGACAGGTTAAGCAGAGAAAATATAATCAGAGAGACAACTGAATTAAAAAAAATAACATACATCAAATGAACCTAACAGATATCTACCAAATATTGCACCCAAGCACCAAAGAATGTACTTTCTATTCAGCATCATGTGGAACTTTCTCCAAAATCAACCACATACAGAGGCACAAAACAAACCTCAACAAATACAAAAGCCTGAAATAATTCCAAGCATTCTATCAGACCACAATGTAAAAAAGTTTAAAATCAACACTGAAAGAAGACCTAGTAACTAAATGAACTCATGGAGATTAAACAACACACTCCTGAATTATGAATGAGTCAAAGCAGAAAAAAGGAGTAACAGTATTCCTGCAATTGAAAGAAAAGGACATTATAGCACAATAAAACCTCAGGAATACTTCAAATGCAGTCCTAAGAGGGAAGTTTATAGCTCTACATGCCTATATTAAAAAGCCAGAAAAAAAACACAAATAAATGACTAAACATCACAACAAAAGTCAGGGCAGAAATTAATGAAATACAAACAAAATAATACAAAGAACCAAAGAATCCAATAACTGGTTCTTTGAAAAGACAAAAAAGATATACAGATCCTTAACCCAGTTAACCAAAAAATGAAAGAGCAAATTCAAATTAAAAAAATGAAAGAGGAAAGATCACAACAGACAACACAATGATCCAGAACCTCATAAGAGAATGTTTTAAAAACCTATAGACTATTAAATGTGAAAACCTAAAAGAAATGGAAGTATGTCTAAAATCGTTGGACTCATCAAAATGAAACCAAGAAGTCAACAGCTTAAACAGAGTCATAACATTTAAGGAAATTGAAACAGTAATACAAAACCTTCCAACTGAAAAAAGCCTAGGCACAGATTGATTCACAACAAAAATCATAAGACATTTAAAGAAAATCTATATCCAATACTACTTAAATTACTCAAAAAGATAGAAACCAAGAGAGAACTCCCAAATTCCTTACCTGAAGCCAACATCACTTAATATCAAAATCAGGTAAAGATATAACCCAAACAGAAAACTATGGACCCATATCCTTATTGAGCATAGATGCAAAAATTCTCAACAAAATACTTGCAAACTGCAAAGAGGCACACATCAAAAAGATCATTCACCATGATCAAGTTGACTTTATTCCAGAGATGCAGAAATGTTTCCATATGCTTAAGTCAATATATGTCATAAATCATATAAATGGACTCAGGGACAAAAATCACATGATCATCTCAATAAATACAGAAAAGGCCTTTAACAAAACTCAACATGGATTTATACTAGAAGTTTCAGAGGTAACAGGACTAGAGGGAACATGTTTCAGCATAATAAAAGCTGCATACAATAAACCCACAGTCAAAGATCATCCTAAATGGAGAAAAACTGGAGGCATTTCCATTAAAATCAGGAACTAGAAAAGGCTGTTCACTATCTCCACTTCTTTATAGAATAGTACTTGAAACTTTTATTATAGAAATAAGACAAAAGAAGGAAATTAAAGGAGTACTGATTAGAAAAGAAAAGCTAAATTTATATCTTTTTTCACATTATATGATATTATATCTAAAATATGCCAAAAATTCCACCACCAGAAAACTCCTACGAATAATGAATACTTTCAGTAAAGTGGCAGGTTATAAAAGTAATCCACAAAAATCACTAGCCTTTCTATATATCAAAAACAAGCAATTGGAGAAAGAGCATATGGAACCCTCTCATTCACAATACTCACAAAAAAATACAAATAAATTGTTTAAGAGTAATTCAAACCAAGCACATTAAAGATCTCCACAATGAAAATTTTAAATTTTTAAAGAAAGAGATTGAGGACGACACCAAAAATGGAAGGACCTCACATATTCATGCATCCAAAGAATTAATATTGTGAAAATGACCTTCCTACCAAATGTCATTTATAGATTCAATGCAATGACAACCACAATCCACATGATATTCCTCACAGAATTAGTAAAATAAAAATCCTAAAATTCATGCGAAATCACAAAAGACCCTGGTTCATCAAAGCAGACTTCAGCACAAAGATCAATGGTAGTAATACGCCCTGCTTTCAAATCTTATTACAAAGTTATAATCATAAAACAGCAGGGGACAGGTATTATCAAGGGAGAAGTGAGGAAAATGGGGACATTTCAGATGGGGAAGCATGGAGGAAGGGTTAGAAAGAGAGACAAGAGAGAAATAATGCCTAGCCAGTGTTAAATACAAGTTGTAATCATATTAATCAAACAAGCTCATGACATATAATATCTCTACTTGAGTCCATGTATATATCAGTCTACATAAGCAGAAACCGTGTCAGACAGGAAAAACTTTCCTTTCCTTTGAGTTATTTGCTGGGATAATCCAATAGGCTAACCAAATTACACTGGCTATTGCCAAAGTGCTTAATTGCCTCCCAGAACTTGAAGGTAAGACCCTATTACTGGAAAAAGAACATACTTTGGACACAGCATGTAGAGAAATCCTGCTGGCCATGATAATTTAGATTTGTAATTCCAGCTACTCAGCTACATGGAGAAACTAAGCAGAAGAGTCACAATTTCGAAGGTTACTTTTGGGTTATGCAAATAGTTCAAGGCCAGTGTGGGAAACTTAATATCATTTGCTGCCTCAAATATTATATATATATGTATATATATATATGTTGGGAAATATCTCCATGGTATAGTGCTTCTTCAGCATGACAAAGGCCCTCCGTTTAATTATTAGTATTGCCAAAACTAATCAGAAAAGTTAAACAAACATATAAGAGTATTGGCAAGAATTTCCTCATATTATCAGAATTTAGTAATTAAGTAGACACCAAAATGTCTACACAAAGGAACAAGATGAAGAAAAGGAAGAACTTCATGAAACTGAGGGAAGGGTGAAAAACATAAGTACTTCTCTGTGAGTTTTTACATATTGCAGAAGAATAGTCTCTAAGAGTGTAAAAACACCATCTATGGACTCACGAAATAAGAGAAACCAAAATAATAACAAAAAAGAAATAATGTGGTGGGCACTCTATAGACTGCAGTTATCAACCATTTAGAAAAAAAGGATTAAGTGGGATGATTCCTCAACATACAGTTCAGAGCTGTCATTCTATCACTATATGCCTCCTTTGATGTCAGAATACAATGCAGAGTTTTTGAAGTATATCAGAAAATCTAGTATGACTTGCTGTCTCCTGGGTCACAAGCCAATGAGAGTTTCATTTTTTAAAAATGTGTCATACCTGGAATCCACTAAGAAAGATCAACTAGAGAAGCAGATGAGAGAGGCACTAGGGAAGGGAATGATGAAGGAATGAGTAAGTGGACTTGATACACATACAGGCAGAATGAACATAAATTAGGATGACATCTGTGAGGAACACTAGTCACTTAACTGGGTTTAACTGTTTTGGCTACCTGCAGCTTGCACATCATTAGGCAAGTATGCTCTAGGTAGAGTACAAAATGAAGTAATGAGGAATTTGATGAATTAGATGTTATGAACAGATACATTTTGCTGAGGATCTTTGAAGTGCAAAGAATAAAATGTATGGGCATACACACACATACATAGAAACATAATTAGATGCAAACACACACACATAACATGAGGACACTGTCATCAGTTCTTCACATGAGTGCTGATTAACAAAGACAATGACTGTATTTTACAGCAAAGACAATTAACAGGGAAAATTACTTCCTTCTCTAAAGTATGCAGTCAAGTCTCTCATATGCATATGTCAGCTTCCCTCCACTGCATATTGCCATGGGGTTGTTAGACCCAGATTACTGAACTTTGGTGTGGGTTCTGGTCCTGGATTCTGCCACAGAGCGTAGTGGGAAGTCAAGGTAGGACAGGGAAAGCCTCCTACTTCAGCCTCCTTTCTCACCAATCTGCACCTTCACCAAATGGGGAATACAGGATTTCTCAGTTTATTAGCATTGCCTGGAGGCGAACAAGAAAGGAAAAAATGCTCTATTCCTAGGAGGAATGAATTGCCATCCTGAAAGAGAGGCTCGGGGATGATGGAGCTTGTGTTTGCGGCTAGCTCAAGTAGTCTCTTTAATGTGATTGCTCTTATGTACAGTGATGACAGATTTTGTATGTATTTTTGAAATCATTAAATATTGAATTCCACAGCTGGTTAGACACAGAGAATATTCATCTGAGAGATCCTAAGTCCTAGGTGACATATCTACAGTTGAACCTCTGCACTTAAGGCTCATGGAACACAGTGGAATGAAGGGTAGAGAGAAAACTGAAGCATCCCTCAACTCTCACGAGTGAAGGTTCCTTAAGCAACATAGTGCTATGCACAGAGAAGGCCACAACTGGTCAGGTTTTACAGAATAAGAGACTGCAGAGTGTGTATTCCTGTATTGAACCCCATCCACCTCTGTTTCACGGATCATTTCAGAAGAGGGGGTGTAAAGACTGTAAGAGCCAGGACTGGTTCATGAACTTAGGAAACCAGTGTCTTTCAGGCTACTGGAAGCTTACACATGTGAAATTGTGGCAATGATGGCACTGAGCACAGAACTCACATCAACTCAAATTAGACAAGGGCCCAGAGTGGAGATGGAGAGTATGACTTATTTACAATCTCTAGACAGCTTGATCAGACTCCAGTGGATGAATTTGCACTAAAGGACATCTGGGCACTAATTCTTGACTGGACAGAACTTAACATGTATTATGGAGTACATGAGGTTTGGTGGGGGTTGGAGAGGGATGGAGAAGGGAGGGATTAAAAATTTGATTAATAATTGCTGTATGAAAACAATCAATAAAAAGAGAAATATTTCATCATCATTACTATTGTAATCACCATCACCATGCCCTTTCTTTATGTGAGAGATACTTTCCAATACTCTAAGAGTCCCCAGGAATGCCTGAAACCACAGATAATATAAAATCATAAATACAGAATCATTTGTGTATATTTGTGTGTGTGGGCACGTGTGTGTGTGTGTGTGTGTGTGTGTGTGTGTGTTGGCTTCTCTTTGGTATATTTGAATTTCCAGCATCAGCCTCACATCAACTCATTATCATAAGTAGAAACAGAATAAAAATAAAAGAAAAAAGAAAACAATTAGTGTTTTTAACAAGTATTCTCCTGAAATCCAGATTCATGTAGAATAACTGACAAAGCATAGCTAGGAAGCCAAAATCCACAGGATCTTCTCTCCGCTTTAGTCTTTTCTGTCATCCCTGCTGCTTATCTCTCATTTTCATATTAATGTTGCCAAATAACTTCTCATTTTACCTATTTTATATGTTAACCAATCCTCTCTTGGAGACCAGGCAAATAAAAACTATTCATTGAATTCAATTGGATCAAACATCAACAGAAGTGAAATTTTTTATAGTTTATATTTTCTTTTATGAGTATATTTTGCCTGTAGGTACATGTACCTGGGCTGTACAGTACCTGTGGAATTCAGAAGAAGATGTCAGCTCCCCTGGAACTGGAGTTTCATATGGTTCTTAGCAACCATGTGGATGTTAGGCTCTCAACCTGGGTCTTCTGGAAGAATAGTAAGCTCTCTTAACTGCTGATCCAACTTTAAACCCCAATATAATCCTTAATATGCAATTTCATATGAGATAACCTTGAAGAAAGCATTTAGGTCACATGTGGATTTTATGTTCAGTTAGAACCAGGGTTTCAGGGCAATGTAGTACAAGCATCCCTGAGGAATGTGCGATGTCACCTTATACTGGCACCAAAACAAATTTCTCACATGTCTGTTTCTCACAGGTTGTATTCCTGTGAGTTCATATGGTTCTCCAATCAGTCACTGCTATCAATTTCTTGATTTTTTCCATCCCAATCACATGAGCCAGATATCCCACAGTTATAAGTAAATTAACACTTTCTCTTCTATCTGGGAATACCTGAATTGCAGAAAGTTGCACAAGAAAATTCAAATTCAACCAATGTGCAACAGTCCTTTATGTAGAGAATTTTAATTTCCCCTGACTGAATATCAAATTTATATTTGGTTTCAGTACTCATTTTGGGTTCTAGTATTTCCTGCTTTCTTCCAAGCATGAAGCTTAAATTATTAATTAGAAATGCTGTTCTTGTTCCTCAGTTCATCTTTCCTATAATCCTTTAACTCTTTTTTTTTCTTTTCCTCTCACAAGCACAAAAATTCTATTGAATATCCTTTCTCTATTTTCTATTTTCATAATTTATTTTAGTAATAAGATTTCATAGGAAGCTGTCTAGACACCCTGTCTCTAGTCTTCACTCCCTACCCATGACTCAAACCACTGCCATCTAGCTTTCATCCCATGTGTTCTCTTAAACTGTTTTCACTGGTGCTAAATCCACTGTAATTTAGGCTGGACGTCGGTGGCATCTCCACAGGGCAGAGCTCTACTGGCCCCGAAACAAAGCAGACTCTAGCCAGGAAGCACTGTGCTCCCCACATGTAATGGAGAAGCTCGTGCAGCACTTTGCCATTCTTTCCACCTTTACCACTAGTGTGAGATTTCTTTCTGGGTATTCCCCAATTCAGCAGAGATGGGAGCTTTTATTTTCTGGTCGTATCTAAGGTGAATATCAGAAAATGATTGGCAATACCCTTGCCCTCCAGCTGTGATAAAGCTCTTTGTGGCTTTCAAAGTTTTAATTCGGCCAAGTCCCAGCAAAGTGCAGTATATTTTACAGAAACAGAGAGCCCCTGTGGGACAGAGCACTTTGGTCCCTCCATGCCTGGCACTGGGGACAGCGCCTGCAAGGCAGAGCTATTTATTTCCTCTTGCTCTCACCCCAGCTAGATGGAGAACCGCACAAGGTAAGTCACATAACAGCAGCAGCAGCAGGAGAAAGCTGCTACCTAAATATTCTTTTCTTCATTGTACACTTGAGTACAACAGCCAGAATACCTTAAAGAAAGATACTGGGAGCCAGAAAATGCCTAAGGGACAACCAAACACAGGGACCTAGAAGAAAGTGCTACTTCGTGTAGAGATTTCCTGAGTTTCTTTATAACCAAATTGCACTAAAAAAAATTTTTATATAGAAAAGCTTTAAAAATTCTTATCAGTACATAAATTTCTAAACACAATAATCAAAATATACAAAATAAAATCACAAACATGTTCAGGATGGTGCATGCCTTTAATCTCTGCACTTGTTAGGCAGAGACAGGTTGATCTCTGTGAAACAGAGGCCAGACGATTACTTCCAGGGTAGCTGGGGCAACAGGGAGACTATGTCTCAACAGACTAATAAACAAACAACATAAGAAAAGAAGGACAAAGGAAAACAATCCAATATTTCCTCAGCTAGGCCTGGCAATGCCCATCAACCTCCCCACTTCCATGCTGGGATTCTGTCTGGCTTGAACTTACACGGGCCTTGTGCGTGTTATCACATTGCTGTGGGGAACTATGGGCAATCAGTGGCTGCTGGGAGAGACTCAGTTTTCTTTAAGGATCTAATGCTGGATAGATAACCAGGATGGAACCACACCAAAAGGCATTTAGGGGCACAGATTTAACTGGGTAAGTCATGGCTCTCTCTCTCTCTCTCTCTCTCTCTCTCTCTCTCTCCATATATATATATATATAGCAGCACACATGTATGGGATGGGGTGGGGGCCTTGGGGTCCACATAGGAGAGGGTATTTAAATATGATCAAAACATATTGCATGAAATTTTTAATATAGAAAAAAAAATCACCGAGTAAGTAACATTAAAAAAATACATAAATAAAGTAGTAAAACTTCATTTTCAAGAAGACAGACTACTATCAACTGGTACTAAACTCAAAAGGACCCAAGGGTTGCAACTATCAGAAAAAAGATTTATCTGAATTTGGTGGCAAAGGTAAATTCCAGCAACCTAAGAAACTAAGGCACAAGGATTCAAAGTTTAAGGCCTAACTGAGATACAAATTTGAATTTAAGGATAACCAGGGAAACAGAAAAGCTTCTTTTAAAATGAATAGTAAAAAGAGCTTGGAATATAGCTCAGTGGCATATCACTTGCCTACTTACCTAGTTAAAAAATCTTATAATCAATCCTTGATACCAAAATCAAAACCATACAAAACTCCTTTTAGCTATCATAAGAAAGTTGCAAAAATATGAACAAATGCATTTGGAATTGCTGAAAACATAAAACAACACAAAATTAAAGTATAAAAATGAAGACATTGACTGCCTTGGGCCTAGAACCTCTCCTAAGACATACTCATGGGCCTTGGAAGCCATCCCAGACACTGGGTCTTGATCTGCCTGCTCTGGGGCCAGTTGCATTATTGCTGCTCTAATGCTCACATCTATACTGCTTAGCTGGTTAGACTCTCCTCACATTGGTCCCATACTCTTTGCTTCTAAGCACGTTCCTAGTTAACCCACCTGAAAGCTCTGAGTTACCTAGCTTTGGATCATCCTAGCCACTGGATTACCACAGTTTTAAATTGGGCTTAAGCCTCTTCATACTGCTGGCAGGCTCTTCATTAGTCTGTTTAGAACCATCCAAGCTTGCCAATAAAATTCCAAGTAAGAACCCGAAGAAAAGAAAAGCTAATTATATATACACCTGATCTGAAAGAAACCAAACTACATGAACATTATAAACAGAAAAAAAATTTCACCAAGCGAAGGCAGGTAAGAATTTCATATTAGACACAATCAATAAAAGAAATCCACTTTCCCAGACCAAAATGTAAAACAAACAATATGAAAGCCAAGATATTATGTAGACAACAAAATTCACCAGAATTGACTACAGTTTATTACAATGACAAGGACCAGAAGAACCCCAGGACACAGAATTTAAAAAGAAAATCTCAAATATTATCAAATAATTCAACAACACACACACACACACACACACACACCACTAAAAGAAATTAAAGAGGACAAGAGTAAACTTCTGTGAAGCTCTAGAAAACACAAATTCAAGGCTGAATGAAATGAGATGACAACCCAGGACCTGAAAAGTGAATTCACATTAGAGATGGGAATATTGAAAGAAAACTCAAGTCGAAATGAAGATGTAACTGCAATATTCACTAAGCCAAGATGAAAGAACAGGAGAATGCCTGACATGAATAATGAAATGCAAAACTGAATATCAACACACACACACATACAAAAAAAAAAAACCTGAAGAATTGCACCCCTCATGCAAGGAAAATTAAAAACAAAAAAAAAGGAAATGTGGGACATCATGAAAAATCCAAATCACATCACAACATAGATGAAGAAGAAGAATCTCAAGTCAACAGAATTGAACAGATATTCAAAAGAATTGTAGAAGAAAATATCCCTAAATTAAGGAAAGATATCACTACAGATACACAAAAGCACAGAACACCAAATGGACAGGACCAGAACAGGACCAAACTGCATATCATAGTAAAAACACTGCATGTGGGACTGGTGCAACCACGGTGGAAACAGTATATTGAGCTCTTAAAAGACTAAAAGTAAACCAACCATAAGATCTTATTAATCCACTCCTTGGCATATACCCAATGGACTGAGCCTACTGCTGAGATCTATTTGCGGTCATAGTTGTTTTACCTCTCTTCACAATAGCTAAGAAATGGAAACAATTCAGATGTCCCCCAGCTGATGAATGGATAAAGAAAATGTAATACATTTACACAATGGTGTAATACTCAATGGTAAAGAAATTATGAAATTTACAGGTAAATGGATGGAACTAGAATTGTTATACTAAGTGAAGTAACAAAACTCAGAAAAACAAATGATATTGTTCTTCCCATTGGTGGATTTGTGGATTTTAACTCCAAATTTTTATAAGTGTGTAAAAAATTTGATGTAACTGGAGTCAGGAAAATGGAAAGGAACCATGGAGGTAAATGGGAAGAATGATCCCAAGAGAAGGGATAGTTGCAGAAAGGTATAATCAAGTCGATAATGGAGAAATGCAGTTATTTAGCTGGGAAAGGGAGAGGAAGCATTATCAAAAGAATCACCAGGGTAAAGGGGAAGAAGTTGCTCCAGAGAGGAATATAATAGGAGACTTGTATTATCAAGAGGGATATTGTCCCCAATTGGGACAATAGGGTGACTTTATCTGGGGCACAACTAGGGATCATTATGCAAGGGGAGGAAGAGGAGAGATAAATAATGCTTAGGTGATGGAAAAACACAGAAGTAAATATATTTGCTCAAAAGTTTTCTGAAAAATGCACATACACACACATGTGTGTGTGTATGCACACATGTGTGTGGCCATGTGTGTAGCCAAATGCTATATAGCAAGAAACACAGTGTCAAACCGGAGATATTTTCCTTTGAGTTGTTAATCAGGGTAGTCCATAAGACTTCCAAAATGATGCAATCTATTTCCATAGCCCTTGATTGTCTCCCAGAACTTGAAATTAAGTCCCCATTGTAGAAGACAGGACATACCTCAAACAAAGGACTTGGAGCAATAGGACTGGAACTAACCTGGAAATTTTTTTCCCTGAACACTCCCTCTTATAGAATCAGAGGACACTATGTAAATTGCTAAGGGAGAATAATTATCAGTGGTCCAACTCAGCTTTAAAACCTAATAATGAAACAGGGACTGGCATAGTAAAATATCATTATTCGTTCAATAGCTACACTTTTGTCATGGGGATAATTAGAGCCATCTAATTTGACATAAACTCACTCAATGAGAGGAAATGCTTATGTGATAGTGTGTAAGTAGCCAAATACACATGACTGGAAAGGTCAAAAATCTCAGAGAAAAACTTAAAGTGGTCACATACCTAGAAAAATGCAATTTCTTACTATATGCTATATAAATATCATTATATTTGCAGACATGTATACCTCTCACCACTAATCAAGGAAATTTTTTTCTTTTTTTTTTTTTTGGTAACAGTTGAAGATTAGAGTTCTGTAACTGGACAAACTCAGAGAGCAAGTGTCTACAAGAGGCTCAGCCCTATTTAAAACGTGTACAATTCATCCTTTCCCCTACGGCCCAGGGATCGTAGAAGAACAAGGGGAAGACCGAAAATTAATGCCTCTCTCAACTCTCACCCTCAAATCTTTCTCTTGCAGGAGATGATGATTAACGCAGAAAGCAACAACTGGTCAAAATGTAGAGAATAAGAGACTGAAGAGTGCAAGTGCATTAGGACTCCTTTATTAAACCTCTGCAACCCACAGCTTAGGGACCATTGCAGAAGAGGGGGAGAAAGAGCATAAGAGACAAGGGTTGTGAATGACCACAGGTAAACCATTTTTTCCAGATGGCTGGTGAGTTGCTCATATAAACGTACTTCAATGGCAACAGCATGTAGTAGACCTATGCAAACTCAAGATGAAAATCCAGCATACAAGTGGGGAAACTGATTTGAAGCCTCATCTTCTCTAAGGAATAATTGGTAACTGATCACTGCTATGTGAGGGAGAGCTGGTCTTCTTTAAATTGGTGATGCTAGATAGGCTGGCCAGGCTCCAATGGATGATGTCACACTTGGCTCAATAATACTTAACATTTGTAACAAAATGTGTGAAATCTGACTGGGGTGCTGGGATGGTGCAAATATAAGAGGGAGTCTCAATATTATTAATTTATATTGTATGAAAGGCACAAAAACATTAATTAATAAAGAGAAAGGCAAATTGTTAAGAGTGAATATTGCTCTTCCAGGCGTGTAGACTTCTGTTCCCAGCACCTATATCTGGCAGCTCACAATTGAATATAACTGTAAGTCTAGGGGATTAAGCACCCTATTCTGGTCTGTGCTAGCACAACACATACATGTTGCACATAAACTCACTCAGGCACACATACTTATACATAAAATAATCAAGTATTTAATTAACTGAATAAATGTATCTTTTAATAAACTCTGAAGGTAAAATATTTTGCTATACAACTACAATGATAATAAAATATTTATTGCTTAAGGTCAGAAATGAGACATTAAAAGGCAATCAATTAATTGTAATATTGTATTAGTTGCTTTTATCATTGTTGAGACCAAATAATTGACAGACTTACTAGAGAAAGGAAATATTTTGGGTCGCAGTGCACTCTGTATAGTAGGGAAGATATGGTAGCTGGTATGTCAAGATCTGCTTTCCTTCTGGTTTTTACATCAACTAGGCACTATTTATCTGTTTCTCTCTCTCTCTCTCTTTCTCTCTCTCTCCTTCTCTCTCTCTCTCTCAACAGTTTTCTCATGTCTTGACATAATAGGAAGCAGAAAGTTCATGGTAGAAGCAGGTTCAGACTATAATTCTTAAAGACGCACAACGATATATTTCTGCCAACATGTGTTGGATCAAATGTTGGACAACTTCTCAAAAGAACTCATTAGCTGGGGAACAAATAAACAAATATCAAATACATGAGACTCTGGGGATGGTTTATTACTTAAGTGAAGACAAAATTAGATAAATAGAAATTGACCAAAGTGAATGTGAGGCCCTAACTAAAATAACTCCATTTTGAAACTGGCCTCTATTTTATAGCTCATCTAGACCCACATTTACTAGAAAAATTACAAAATGTTGCAGGAAGGAACCACCCTAGGTCCTAGCCAATCAAAATCCGGCAGGAAGCACCAGATAGTCTTTTCAGACTGTAGATTGCTTAAGCTCTTGCAGTCATACCTGGCCAATCAGAAATTGGCAGGAAGGCGCCAAATGTTCTCATCAAATGCTTTTTTTGAAATTGGCCAATCCTGATGTGACAAGAAGTCTTTTGCTTCAGCTTGCTTAAGAGTTGACCAATCTTGTAACTTCCAAGTTGGTGACTCCCTTTCCCTTGCCACAACCAGAATAAAAGTTCTCCCCTCCCCCGGGCCTGCATGCTCTGTCTGGACCTGCTGTGTTGGTGAAGTCAGAGAGCCTGAGCTTAAGCCCAAAATAAAGGCTCTTTGCTTTTGCATGCATTCTGAACTCTGTAGTGGTCTCTGGGGGTTGTGAAATCTGGGCATAACATTTGGGGGCTTGTCCAAGATCCCCAAGGCCCTCACAGAACCCCCAGAGCATAGAGCCCTCTGTATTAGCCTTTTAGTGGTCTAGGCAAACATGATGGAAGACCCCAGGCAGTGTGACTCGTGAGATGTCACTTGATAGGAATCGGATCCCACTTGTAAACTTGAAAGAGTGAAGCGGGTTGTGCCCATGGAGCGGCAAGAGGATGACATCCTACTTTCGGTTTTTGTTCAAGGCGCCAGGCAGTTTTGTTTTGTCTCTGTGTGTGTCTCTATTGTTTGTCTCACTGTTTTAGAGATGGGCCAGAGTTAAGTAACTCTTCTTAGTCTCTTTCAGGGTCACTTTTCTGATTTCAAGAATAAAGCTAGAGGACAAGGGTTAGAAGTTAAAAATGACGACTTTTTATCTTTTGCAGAAATGAATGGCCGACTTTCAACGTTCCATGGCCACCAGAGGGAACATTTGATCTCCCCACCATTTATAGTGTTAAAGATATTATCTTCAGGCGACCATGGCATCCTGACCAGGTTCCCTACATCGTAACCTGGCAGGTCCTGGTAGAGGAACCACCCCAATGGCTTAGGCCGTTCCTGCCGCCACCAAACCGAAACCAACTATTCTCACTCTACATGAGGTAAAGCTTCAGAAAAATGAGACCAAACCGGCCGCCCTACTTTACCCTGTCTTTCAGGGCATCACAGAAGAGGAGCTTTTGCTGGAGCCCCCTCCCTTGCCGGCCTGCATCACCAACGAAAGTGGAACATCCGGAGGCGCCAGGAGAGACAGAGACCTTCCAGGTTCGTGAAAGGGGGAGTCCTCCCCAAACTAGGAGGAGGACCCAAAGAGACTAGCCACGCCGGCGGACACTACCATCCTCCCCTTAAGGGCAATAGGACCCCTCAATGGGGCAGAAGGCCAACCAATGCAATATTGGCTTTTTGCCACTAGTGACCTGTATATTTGGAAGTTACAGATGGCCAAATTCCCGGAGAAACCCCAGGGCCTCATTAACGTTTTAGACTCTGTTTTGTTCACTCACCAGCTTACTTGGGATGACATTCGACAGTTTTTGCCGATTCTATTCACAACTGCGGAGAGGGAGCAGATTCAGATGGAGGCCGGGAAATGGGTCCTGGGGAGGACAGGAATCCCAGGACCAACCAAGCCTTAACTGATGAAGTTTTCCTACTGGTCTGACCAAACTGGGACTTCAACCTGGCTGAAGAAAGGAGAGGCACGGAATCTACTACCAGACTCTAATGGAGGATCTCTGGGCTTCCGCAAGTTGCCCAAGCAATTTGACGAAGATTAGTGACATAGAAGAGGAAAGGACAGAAGCCCCTGCAGCTTTCTTAGAAAGGATTCTCGAGGCATTCCGTGCTTACACACTTATGGATCCTGAGGCACCTGAGAGTAAAAAGACAGTTATATTAGCTTTTGTAGACCAGTCAGTGCCCAACATCAGGCATAAATTGCAGAAACTAGATAGGCTGGCAGACAGGACCCTGCCAGAGTTCTTGGCAGTGGCAGAGAAGGTTTGCAATTATAGAGAGAGCCCAGAGGACAAAAGGCACAGACTGCGGCTGCTGCCAGTGGCAAGCAGACCCAGGATTTCGCCAGGATTCTTCTAGCCACGACTGCCAAGTCACCGGGTGAGTGGGAACGACAACTGTGCCACCTCTCTGTGGACCCAGGTAAAAACCCCTGGGAGGGGTGACCAAAATTGCAGAAAATCCAATCTGCCTACTGCAAAAAGATAGGCCACTGGATTAGGGATTTCCCAGAAAAACCTGCTGAACAGCACCAAGGCTGAGAAAAAATTAAAGTAGTTGAGCTTGGAGAATTAAGCCACTGGGGGACGGGGTTCAGATCCCCTCTCTGAATCTAGGGTATTGGGCATCTGCTACAAAGGCCCAGATATGCCAGAGAGAGATCACCTATTTGGGATACATACCAAAAGAGGGGCAAAGATGGCTTACAGAGGCTAGGAAAGAGACAGTCCTAAAATACCCACTCCCCGCTCCAGAAGGGCACTAAAAGAATTCTTAGGGTCGGCTGGATTCTGTTGCTTATGGATTCCGAGATATGCCAAGTTGGCAACACCCCTCTGTGAAACCACCTGAGAGAATGAATCCCTTCATTCTCCAATGAGATTAAATGGACCCTCTTGTCAGCCACAGCCCTAGGGCTCCCCATTGTCACTAAGCCTGTATGCCCAATGTAATTTCCAATTTGCCCCTAATATTCTAACCATTTCCTGAGTTACCCGAGGGGTGAAGGCAGGGCCATTGTCTGAACTCAGGAGGGCAGGCATACCATACCTTGGAAAAATTTCTTCAAGTAATTTCTTAACTACAACTTGAGTCATCTTATGTTTGGTGGGGAACACCTCTGTCCATCCTGAAAAGATATCTACCAAGACTAGAAGACATTTTTATCCGTATTTGCCAGGCTTTACCTCTGTGGAGTCCATCTCCCAGTGGGCTCCCAGGTTGAAGACCCTTATTCAGGTTCCTTGTTCTTTGGGAAGGTTTTTCACATTAGTCTGTTTGCAGCTGAAGCAAGTAGAAGCAATAGAGTCAACAAGCAGTGGGAGGTTTATGACCTTAAGATGGGCATTTCTTAGATGAGCCTCTGTCTTTCTGGTTCCTAGATGGGTGGTCTTGTGAATGGGGTGAGGAGGCTTTTAGCCAAGTCACTGGGCAGGATAATCCTGCAGCCCCCCATGCGCCACCAGGCGTCAGGTTTTTGATTCATGGGAAGCTTAGGTATCAGCTTTATGTCTTCTTGAGAATAATTAGGTTGGATCAGTAATGTGGGCGACCCTTGGTCAGGACAGGTAGAAAGAATGAATAGAACCTCGAAAGAGACCCTTACCTAATTAACCATGGGGACTGGCAGGGACTGGGTGGTTCTCCTCCCCTTTGCATTATATTGGGCATGTAACTCACCCTATGCCCTAGGATTAACCCCATATGAAATCATGTTTGGAAGCCCTTCCCCCCATTCTCCCTAATTTAAGAGCTGAATTGATTGCAGAATTTGATAACCACCAATTGATTCTCTTGAGGCAGTGTTGCATGCCCACAAGGACGTATGTCCCCGCCTAAAAGCCATCTATGAGACTGCTCCTCCACCTACTCCGCACAACTAAGAGCCTAGCGATTGGGTCTACATATAGAGACACCACGGAGAAACCCTAGAACCTCGCTGGAAGGAACCGTAAGTGCTGCTCCTAACAACCCCTACAGTAGTGAAGGTAGATGGAATTGCGGCCTGGATTCATCACACCCATGTCGGGTTAGCAGATCCACACCCGGACCCTGAGGATCTACTGCCGCCACCAGCCTCTACAACACATCCCAAGACATGGAAAGTCCACAAGGACACGGACAATCCCCTCAAGCTAAAATTATGCCATTCATAATGTTTGTGCTGATACCCGGGAATGCGGAATCTAACCCGCATCAACCTTATAACCTTAGCCAATGTCCCTGGGGACAACAGGGCAAGATCTCCCTCCAACAAGTATCAGGGACAGGAACATGCACCCTGTCCCCGGGGGTCCAGGCCCCTGAAGGCTTATGTAATCAAACAATCTCTGTCTCAAATGACACTTATTTTTCAGCTACCTCTGGACTCCTTGCATTCATGGGACTGTCCTTAATCCAAAAAAAATTGTTTGTATAATGGTACAGTTGTTCCTCAGGATGACTTACTCTGATGAAACCCAAATGGAATTAGCTTTTCCACCTCTATCCTCCTCTAGGGCCAAGAGAACCATAGGAGAGGCAGCTGTTTTGTTATCTTCCCTAGTTGGATTAGGTATAGCTGGGGCAACAGGGGTCAGAACCTCAGCCCTAATCCTACAGGACAAAAATTACAGAGCCCTTCAAATGGCTATTGATGCTGATCTTAGGAGTCTAGAACAGTCCATCTCCACATTAGAAGAGTCTCTGAATTCCCTAGTGGAAGTAACTTTACGAAATAAAGGGGATAGACCGTCTCTTTATGAAACAGAGGGGTTTACTTGTGGCCCTTGGAGAAGAATGTTGTTTTTATGTTAACCATTCTGGTATAACTAGAGACTCTATGGCACTACTTAGAAAGTGCATTAAGGACAGGGAACATGAAGATCCTGGATGGTATGAACAACTGTTCAATTGGTCTCCATGGCCCACCACTTTACTGTCACCTTGGTTGGACCCATACCCCTCCTTTTATTCATGCTAACTATTGGGCCTTGTATTGTTAGCAGGTTACTTACCTTTATTAGAGAATGGGTCAACACTGTACAGCTCATGGGATTAAGATTTCATTATCAATCCCTCCATCCATTCACCAGGGACCACACTGACCCATGATTGGGTCTTCCTTAGTCACTAGAAGGGGGAAAATGTGAGGCCCTAATAAAAGTAACTCCATTTTGAAACCAGCCTCCATTTTAGAGCTCATCTAGACCCCCAGTTACTGGAAAAATCACAAAATGTTACAGAAAGGAAACACCCTAGGCCCTAGCCAATCAGAACCTGGCGGGAAGCACCAGATGGTCTTTTGAAATTGTAGATATATTGCTTAAGCTCTTTCAGTCATGCCTGGTCAATCAGAAATCAGCAGGAAGGCGCCAAATGCTTTTTTGGAAATTGGTGATCCTGATGTGACAAGAAGTTTTTTGCTTAAGTTTCCTTAATGGTCGATCAGTCATGTAACTGTCAAATTGGTGACTACCTTTCCCTTGCCCTGACTACAATAAAAGGTCTCCCCTCCCCAAGGTCAGTGCACTCTGTCCAGACCAACTGTGTTGTTGAAGTCAGAGAACCTGAGATTAAGCCCGAAATAAAGGCTCTTTGATTTTGCATGCACTCTGGACTATGTGTTGGTCTCTGAGGGTCACGAGATGTGGGCATAACAGTGAAAAACACAGCAAACCTTTAAAATACTTTTTATATTTTTACTTATTATTTTTAATTTTATGGTATGAGTGTATTGACTGCTTGTATGTAAGTGCCCTAGTGTCATGCAATGCCCATGGAGATCTGAAGAGGGAATCTGATTTCCCTGGAACTGGTACTGTAGGAATTGTTGTCTGACATGTGGGTGCTGGGAATCAAATCCAGGTCCTCTGCCAAAGCAGCCAGTAATTTTAACTGCTGCGCTATCTCTCCAGCACCCCCCCCCAATAAAGTTTCATATGTGTGTGTGTGTGTGTGTGTGTGTTATACATTTATAATGACTAGATTAAAAGGAGATAAAGAACCAGGCATGGTGGCACAGGTCTTTAGTCCCCAGCATTTGTGAGGCAGAGGCAGGCAGAACTCTATGAGTTCAAGGACAGCCAGTCTACATAGCAAGTTCCAGGCTAGTTTGGGCTACAGGAAGACTCTGTCTCAAAAAGACAAAAAATAAATAAATACATAAACAAAATAAGATAGAAAATAAAAGGAGATGAAGATTTATAAAATTAGCATAAGGAAAAATTTTTGCCAACTACATCAATGCACAAATAAAAAAGACAAAATAATGAGTATTAAGCAAACAAAAAAGTTAGACTACATAAAAATTAACTTTTAAAAAATACTTATATATTTATATGTTTTTAATATGTATGAATATATTGTCTGTATGTGTGTAAATGCACCCATGTTATACAATTCCTGTGGATGTAAGAATTGGGCATCATATCTCTTGATACTGGAGTAACAGAAGGTTGTTAGCTGCCATGTAGTGCTGGGTCCTCTGCAAGTTAGTCAGTGTTCCAAACTGCTGAGCCATCTCTCCAGTCCCCACCCCAATTTTCCCTTCTTAAAGACATTATTCTAGGAAAACAGAGCACCCACAGTTTGATGGAAAATATTTAGCAATTGTAAAGTTAATAACAGGCCTATTCTAAAAAGATTTCTGTGGGGTGGAAAGATGGCTTAGTAGATAAGAGCACTGATTGCTCTTTCAGAGGACCTAAGTTCAATTTCCAGCACCCACATGGTGGCTACCAAGAGTCCATAATTCCAGCTCCAGTGGATCCAATGCCCTCCTCTGACCTCTGAGGGTATGCAGGATGAGTGTACCTACCTACCTACAGGTATAACACTTATACACACTAAAAATAATAAAGTATTTTTAAAAGATTTCTGTCTAAACAGATTTATAGACAAAACTACCAGACTTCAAAAATAACACAGCTGTATTGGTCATTTTTTGATCAATGTGACAAAAAAATCTGAGCAACTACATTTAAAGGGGGAAAATTCATATATTGTGAGTGACTGGGATAACAGGTACAATATTTATTCTTCAAGAACATAGTCCCCTGTGCCTCTATCCTTCTACCAGACCTCACTTCCTAGTAGCCCATTGAGAAATAACTCATAAATGGAGCATTCCATTGATGAGATTAGCAGCTTCATTACTTAATGGGCTCACAGTAGTACTACCAGTTGGTAATCAAGTCTTCAACACATAAACCTTGGGAAAATCTTAATGTTTAAACCAACCACAATAGACGTTTTGGTAAGCAAAATAAAAATTCTGAAATAGAACCACTATCCAATGTAGCAAGCACAAGTCTAGGTGCACACTCAAAGGAAGTGAGATCAGATTGTTGAGATGTCTGCCCTCTCATGTTCACTGCATACTTAAGTATGCATCATCATAAAGCCAGAAGAAATGTATTACACACACAGTGGAATATTGTGGAGCATGTGTATTATAATTCGTGATATAGGGAAGAAACTGCATCCCAAGAGGTTCCTTCGTCTCAATCATAAAAGAATTTAAGAATGGACTTAAACAAAAGCCTTAAGACAATTTTATTAGAGTTTAAAGAAAAATTTTCAAGGCAGGCAAGTTGCCTGGAGATAAGGCATGCAATGACCAGGCAGTCACTTGGCAAGAAGAAGGACACGTTAGTGAAAAAGTAAAGAACTTTGGGCCTTTTTTACTCTGAACTGTTTAGCCAGTTTCTATCTACTCTTCTTATCATGACATCTCCTGAAGAGGTGACCTTACCTACAAGTAGGTACCTTGGGGCACCAGATTCTCTGTTTTTTGCCGTGCTGAATAGAGGCACATTGTGTGGAAATTGGGGTACTCTTTCAGTAGGTCTACATAAAAGCCCATTACATTTACTAAGGAAGCAAATAGTGAGTGTTTCCATCATCTACATGTGGTGAAGGATATATAAGTTTCTTTGCCTGTCAGAAAACTTCTACAACTGAAGTCCATATCAAATCATAGCAATACAAATTGATTGTGTATGCTATATTATTAACTATGTTACTTAAATCTGGAAAAATCCTGAATAGAGGGATATCAAGTAATTCATTATTTGAAGATACACAGAAGGCTTGAACAAATAAATTACTGAAGGAAAATATGTGACTGGCAAACAAACTGAAAATTGATGTGCATCATAATGAGATACAGTATTTACTAGGGGACCCTAAAATTACAGACAAGGCCAAAAGATAACAAGAGAATGCAGAACAATTATGAGTCTCATGCATGTTTATTAGAATAAAAATTATATCACCACTTTGAAAAATACTTTGGCATACAAACTCAACCAACCTGTCTCTACCTTTTTTTACTGGAATCTTGAAGCTATATATTTAACTCAAAACTTAATGGAGAATGTTTATATGCTGATAATTCATAATGACTAAAATAGACTCCAAAATGCATGTACACAGGCTAAATTGGCATAAATAAACAATGGAGAAAGAAAGGAAGAAAGAAAGAAAGATCAATGATATATACAGCAAGTGTCAAATTTAATTCTTGAAGTGTTTAGAAGCCAATCTCAAATTTATGTTTTTTTAAAAAAAAATCAATGTACTATTCATCACTTTGTCTTTTTGGTTGTCAGCTTGAGTCTTTACAAGCTGCATTATCTCTCCAGCCCATATTCAACACTTTGCAAAGAGAAATACTACAGGAATCATGAACAGATCAGTAGTGTGCAGGGTTAGCTGATGGAGTAGAGGAAAGCAAGTAATGGGTTATAAAGCAAAGAAAAACAGTAAGAGACATATGAAAAGACATACACTTTATCAAATATCTCAAACAATGAAATTGTATAATTATGAACAAGTTGATTGTGTGTCATTTGTGTACTTGACACACCTGAGTGGAGGGAACTTCAACTGAGAGACTCCTCCATTGGTTATGTCTATGGCCATGTCTTTGGGGGCATTTTCTTAATTGTTGAGAGATGTTGGAGGACCCAGCCCACAGTGGGTAGTGCCATCCTTGTGTTGTATAAGAAAGCAGGCTGAGCATAGTCCATGGGAGCAAACCAGTTAGTATCACTCTTCCATGGTCTTGTGCTCCAAACTCCTTGCATTCCTGCTTTGGCTTCCCTTGATAATGGACTGAACACTGTCAGGCAAATAAACCCTTTCCTCCCCAAGTTTGTTTCAGTCATTGATTTTTATCACAGCAATAGATAATGACTAGAACACCACCAATTTATCTTCATGCACAATAGGATAGCATTAGCTTCAACAAAATAATTACATTATCAAACTTGGAGAATTGGAGAGGAAGAAAGGACTGTCTGAGCAAGGCAGAAGCCAATCAAATTAAGAGTTCAAAATACAGCAGATGCAAGAGGAATGAAACAGCAAAGAACTTTGTATTTCATCTCATTGGAAAGTGAGGTAGTGACTGTTTATTGTTCCCAAAAGCCTTCGTTATATTTCAAGGACCCGCCCCCATCACCTTGGTTAAGTGTTAGCGTCCATGTCACCCTTTCCTTTTCCTAATTAAAACATGAAATCTACGTAGAGTTACCCAGCTGATTTTTCTTAAACGATTAACGTCAGTAATGAAGTACAGTATTTTCTGTTTGTTTGTATTTATTTTGATATAGTCTTCCTATGTTTACCTGGCAGCTCTCAATGAATAATTCTCCTGCTTCAGCTGTGATTACAAACATGTTCCACAGTTGATGTGAAACAATGGAGATTTGGGAAAAAAAATAATTACATTTGCTTTCCTGTTTTGTTTTTATATAGAATATGTTAAAAATATAGAAAAGCCTAATATTTCTTTAGTTTAATTTGAGTAAATTGCCTCAAATCCCCTGGTTTGCTTCCTTCTTTCAATGATTTTATGAGTCATTACCACTAAATACTTAGCCTTTGAAATCATGAAAAGGAAATCCATACTTCACTTTAACTAAATGCACATCAACTGATTAACACAGGAATTTGCTTCTCACTGAAATTCTCTCAGTATGCTGACTGGTGGCTTCACTTATTTTCCATAAGACTAGGTTCATTTGTCTGCTTAGTGGGTTTTCAATACTTGGAAATCCACATTTTCATCATTTTCCTGCCATGTGAACTGTGAGGTCAGGGCACAGATTTCTTTGATTTCGAATTTGAACCCAAAGACTAGTTTTCTATAA
The DNA here is from genome assembly GCA_035773235.1 of Eospalax fontanierii. NCBI lineage: Eukaryota > Metazoa > Chordata > Mammalia > Rodentia > Spalacidae > Eospalax > Eospalax fontanierii. The sequence continues at coordinate 38,498,576 of CM069527.1, forward strand.
TTTTGTAATAGTATTGTCATAATACCTGACAGGCAGATGAGGGGAGGGATTGTATTTACATGAAAAAATGAACTATATTGGGTCATGTTTGGAAGTTTGGTGTCTTTGAGGGAATAATAGAAGCAGGATTGGGAGGAGAAAAGCTATGAATACACAAAAATAATTGAAAATTCAAGAAACCCCACAACATATTTAAATTGAGGGTGACACTTAAGGGAAGTTTCAACATATTGCAAGGGACCTGGCCTTTGGCAGGCCCAAAATAACCATTGCTGGGACTTCATTCCTCTTTGGAAGGCAGTAGCTGATTGCAGGTGGCCCAATTCCTCTTAGCCAAAGTTATTTCTAGAGAAAAGACTTAAATGCCAGCCATCTCCATTCCTGATAAATTGAAGGTCTCCTGGCAAACAATTTACATCCACCACAGATCACATATTAATTCACGGAATGAACAAGAGAAGATAAAGTGGAAAGAAAGAATAAAAGTAAGAACAGAATTCTCATCATGATGGAAATAAAGAGACGAGGCATAAAAGGAGGAGAAAGTTCTAAGACACAGGTAAAATATCTATGTATAATCTCAGAGAAAAATGAAGTCACTATTTTTGTGTAGGAAAACATGATCATTATAGTATGTATTAAGTGATTAATATTTTACAATGATTAATATGTACTTTTCCATTTATTATCATAATGACCATGTAGATAAATAATGGAGAACTTTGGAACTACATTTTCATTTTACATCGTTAACATAATGTGTGTAACTGATGAATATAGCTTTTGTTGAGCACAGAGACTGCTTCAAACTCTTTATGTTAAGCCTTGGGCGGGTTTTTCTCAAACCCAGTTACTGCACAATATATGACAACAAATTTTGCATGACATGTTTATATTTCCTCAATATGCTCCTCAGCATTCAAGGAAGCTTTGAGGCAGAATATAACTTGAGCATAATTAACACATTAAAAATGTTGAACTGCTTAAACATATGATTATTTATATTGTTTATATTTTGCTGAATTCAATTTTGCATTATTAAACTCAGCAATTGCTTCAACTTCCATAAGATGGAATATTCACTAATTTCCTTATGATGGAATATTAATATGCCAAAGATTATTATTGTTTCTTTTGCTTTATTTAAATATTTAAATAGTCTATTCAATAAAAGATGCACAGCACCACTTAAACATTTAATTCTGGGCAACTTCTCATCATCATATATTAATATGATGGCACCTTAATATGATCCACTAGATAGAAATTGGCACGGCTTTTTACAGTAAACTCATTTTGTGTAGTAATTAGCAATGTAATTATAAAAGTACCACCTGGCACAATTAACATTATGACAACTCTAACTATCTTAGTACATTCAATAAATGTAGTACATGCTATAATTTGCATTGTTATTACTCAATCTAAATATTAGAATTTATTCAAAAATGTTAATGATTTAATATGCCCTCTTCCAGTTAAATGTCATGAATTTATAATAGGTAGCTTTGGTAACATCTTAGTAGATGGTTATATCAGTAGTAAACATTTCAAAAAAGTACCTGAATAATGCAGTCTAGGAATTTTTTTAATAAAATATTAAATATAAATATAATGCTATTGTTTTGTTAGTGTATTTAAAATTAAGCAAAGTAATATCTGGCTCTGAAAAATATTTTCATAACACAGTGAAGAAACTCTAATGGTGACTGATATAACTTGAAGTATCTAAAATAACAGGCAAAATAAGGATATGTGTTCATGTCCATAATGCTTGATTTTTGGCATATAGTGATTTGAACATGATACAAATCATTTTATATCAAAAAGTCAATTTTATAATAATAAGAAAATTGATTAAGAAGCAATAAATAAAGGATAACTGCTGTAAGATTGAAACTTTCATCTAAGAGTTTAGTAAATGACTTCAAAAACTAATAGATAATATAAATAATGATTGCTTGAGTGTAAAAATTGTGAAAGTATAGAAGTATTTTCTTAAGAATAAGAGAGACACTGCTAAAAATCATGAATAAAATCATGAATCATTTGTAGAAAACTCTATGCTTACTTTTGTAAATACCTTCGTAAGGAAGACGGAATTTATCAATGTCTTCATGAAATTTCATAGTAACTTTGACACATGATTCAACATAAGTCCTGTATCTATTGACTAATATTCTATCCTGAAGTCATGTGTAATTTATTAAGAGAACAAAAGGATATAATATGTTTCCTAATCTTAAAATAGATACTGGAAAATAAAGACTGAAAGGAAAATTTAAAAACCTTCTTCACTAACATTTTCATGCTGCTTCTGTTTTTCAATGTTCATATTTGTAACAATTTAAATAAAATACATTATTGATGTTTTGTTTTTTTCTTCAATGGTGTACCAAAATTGAAATTATAAATACCTTGTACTTTCAATTCATACAGTTTCTATTGAATAGTGTAGTAATACTTGATCCATTTTCATATTATGCAATAGAAAGATAACCAAGTGAGATATTAACATTAGTTTAGAATACAAGATGCAGAGGTAAGAAAATTAAGTGCTATATCAAGCAGACATAACAATTTTTTTCAAACGATGCTAAAACTGATTTAAGTATCACCATTAGTTATATTTTTTTATTCCTTATTACCACTAATTTATTTCAATTTTTGTGTTAGATACATTCCATGGTCTGTTGGGAAAAGAAGCAAAATATTCCCTGGCCAGGGAAGTGGGAAGAGGTAAAGTATTTATTTTTTTTAGGAGAAGGTACAGGATGCTCAAGCTGTAAGATCTAAAGACAAATTTCTGCCTACTATCAAGATTAAGCTAAAAGTTCCTTAGGTTTTGGCACCCTGAGGGTTGCTGGAAGTGGGAGGGACAGTCTGTTACAATGATGGGACTCTTGGTAAAGTAACCAGAGTCCAGTGGATGGGCCCACAATGAAGGATATTTGGGGACATAAATAAGACTATATAGTTCATATGATAAATATAATAGAGTGTATTAAATTGGGCAAGGGGGAAGTAAGGAGGTGCAGATCAAGGAGGGGATCTGAATGCCATCAAATTATATTGCATGAATAAAAAGTTTAAGCTAAGACCCTTTTTTAGAAACTAGTGTTCACAGAGTTATTCATGGCAATGAAGGAAACACAATAAAATGAACCATGCTGCAGAGAGGTGATTTATTTCAAGAAAAAAGTGCACACACATGCTCCAACCTGTCTATAAATTATGTATTGTTCACATTTGGGGAGTTTCTAAATTAATCTAGATTCTTTGTTTGCAAATACCAAATGATGATGTTGGCAACAGTAGGCAAAAAGAAATGTCCTATATAAAGGATACTTTAAACTTACACATAGAGACTCAAAATCAACATAAGAAATACCACATGAACCAGGAAATTAGAGGCTTGTACAAAACATGCTGCCAACTCTTCTTTCTTTTCCTTAGGTTCCAATAAAATGAATATTTTACAGATATATCTTGTCATTTTTGCATATAAAAGACGTACACTTCATTATCCATTGCAATATTTCAATGTCTAATCTTGTCCTTTAACTGTGTAAATCTTCATTCTGGAGCTAATGGATTCTTCCATATCTGGACATTTGGATTAGCAATAAGACTTATTTAGGTCATAGTCTATGGGAACAAGTACATGTACTGTTTGGGAGTGTGATACTAACATGACCTGGCTAACCAGACATACAATGAAGATGAAAGACGCACACATGCCATCTCAACCACGCTAAAGAAATCCAAAATTCTTTTTAAAAACAAAAAGAACACCTGAAAACCATGTGAGAAGGACACTAACAATCTTACTTTCCTTTAAGAAAATGTGAAAGAAAATACTTTTTTTAAATCTACATTTTGAGTTAATGCTACTTATTAATAAGGAACAAATAAAATGATTCCATTTTTATCAATACAACTTATATACAGAAAGAATTTTAAGAGGCAGATATATAACGTTCCAGAAAAAAAAATCTAGAAAAAATATCAAGATAAACTATAGAGATACTGGACTTCTTATATAAAGCTAACTTCCCAACAATTACAACAATAAATAAGGAAAATTCAAATAAACATTCCAGGAAAAGGACACTGAGTATTTGATGTACTACTATGCAAATGTTCTCCAAGCCTACTGTAAGAAGTTCCAGTGCTACCCAGCCTGCCCAGGCACTCCTTAGTCCTATGCCAATTCCTGCTGATACGGCCTTTGTGTGCCGTACTAGCAGCATGAGTTATCTGGATCTCACACACCAGATCATCTTCAACCTGCTTTAAGACCAGCCCTGTTCACACTGCACCAAGACTCACATCTTCTTTGCTTAGCAAGTCGGAACCTGCCTCTTGATACGATCATCCTGACCTGGGCCTAGGCCAATTTTCCCTAATGGAGACCTCTCCACTCACTGGCCAATAAAACTGAATGGAGAGAATCTGAAACACAGACCATCAGACTATTCATTTCCAATCAGAAAACAACCAAGTTACAACAACAACAACAACAAAAAAGAACCATACTTCACCTCAACAAGGCAAGACAGAATTATATAACAGATACACAAAAAAGTAGAGAAATTCATATGCACAAATCACAACTCAAAAATACAAGAAATATGCAGAAACAAGATATATGCCCCCACCAAATCCCACCAGTCCTGTAGAAATATTCTACAATAAGGACTATTTAGAGGAATTTCAGGACACAGAATTTAAAGAAAAATCATAAATACGAAGAAAAAATTCAACAAATTTAAAGAACACACACACTTAAGAACACAACTCAAAGAACTCAAAGAGGATAGAGATAAACTGAAGTTCATAAAAATACAAATGTATGGATGAACGAAATGACACAGACAATTCAGCATTCGAAAAGTAAATTCATAAAACAGGTAGAATCTAGAAGAATATTCAGGCTGTAATGCAGATGGAATTGAAAATCTCAATATGTCAATTTTAAATGACAGAAAAAGACTAAACAATAGAATGAATGAAATAGAAAAGAGAATATCAAGAATGCATCACAGGGCTAGAGAGATGGTTTGGAAGTTAAGAGCACTGACTGTTCTTACGGAGGACCCTGGTTCAATTTCAGGTACCCACTTTGGCAGTTAATAACCATCTGTAACTCCAGTTCCAAGGTCAAATTATCCCTATAGGCAGATTATATAATACATAAAAGATTCAGAAATTAAGTTAGGAAATTCTAGAAATGACACTTTTGGCAAAGTGGCAGGATGTGAACTCACTTTACAAAATAACACCAAAATTTCTATATACAAATAACACTCATGGAGAAGAAGAGACAATGGAAACACTCACATTCTCAACATCCTAAAATATAAAATAAAGCACTTAGGAATAAACCTACCCAAAGACATTAAAAATTTCTTCAGTGAAAACTTTAAATATTTGAAAAAGGAGGTTACAGAAGCCCCAGAAATGGAAAGATCTTCCATTTTCATGAATTGGTAGACTCAATACTGTGTAATGGCCATCCTACCAAAATCAATTTATAGATTCAATACAATACCAATCAAATTCTCCATGAAATTCTTCATGGAATAGAAGAAAATTATCCTAAAATTTATATGGAATCATAAAAAAAAAAAAACTAGACAAAGAAATTCACACAGGACAATGCTGGAGGGATTACCAGTCCAGAACTTACATTATATTAAGGAGCTATAGTCCTAAAAACAGCATGTTACTGGCACAAAGAAACAGACATGTCAATCAAAGGACCAAAATAGAAGGCCCAAACATGAATGCATGAAATTTTAGCCACCTGATATTTGACAAAAGTTCCAAGAACACACACTGTAGGCAAGAGAGTATCTTTAACAGATGGTGCTGGCCAAATCATATCTGCACATGTTGACAAATGATATTAGACCCATATTTATCACCTCAAACAAAAGTTAATTCTAAATAGTTCAACAACCTCAGTATGAAACTTGATATACTGAAACTGATAGAAGAAAACATAAGCAAGATCCTATAAGTTATAAGTATAGGAAAGTTATTTTGAAATTGGACTTCAGCACCTCAGGAATTAAGGACTATATATAATAAATGAGATCTCATTAAACTAAAAAAGCTTTTGTACAGCAAAGGAAACAAGCACTTGATTGAAGAGGAAGACCACAAATTGGAAAGAATCAGAGTACACAAAGAAGTAAAAAAAAACCTAAAAATCAAGGAAACAAATAATCCAATTAAAAAATGGGCTATGGAGGCTGGGATGATGGCTCAACAGTTAAGAACACTATATGCTCTTGCAGAGGAACCACTTTTGGCTCCCAGCACACACATGGTAGCTAACAACTGTTTGTAACTTCAGTTCCATGGAATCCCAATCCATCTTCTGATATCTGAGATCATTGTGCTTACTAACATGCAGGCAATACAGACTTATAAATATAATAAAAATAATACAGTACTAAATAAAGTAAAATATGATTAAAAAATGGGCTGGATCTGAACTGAGCTCACAAAAGAAAAAATTAAACTTGGTAATGAAAATTTTAAAAACAGTTCATAATGGTTAGTAATTAGGGAAATACAAATCAAACTACTTTAGTATTTTGTCTTACCCCAGAAGAGTACAAATGACACCAAATGCTGAGTGAGTGGGGTTTCCTCACTCACTGAGGTTGGGATTCCAAATGGAGAACGCTTTACAAAACTAAATACTTAAAAAACTTTGACTCTATTGTACTACTTCTTGTTCTATATCCAAAAGATACATCTTACTGTAGAGACACTTGAACAGCCATGTTTGTTGCTACTCTTTTCCCAATAGCTATGAAACAGAAACAAGTTAAATATCCTTTAACTGATTAATGGATAATGAAAATGTGATATATTTACACAGTAGAGTTCTATGCACAGATAAAGAAAGGTGAAATTATGAAATTTGTGGGTAAACTGGTTGAATTAGAAGCTGTTATACTAAGTGAACACATAGACTCAGGAAAACAAGGAACACATATTCTTTCTCCTTTGTTGATCTTACCTCCAATTCCTTAGACATGAGTATATTTCCTGATTTATCCTTAGAAGCCAGGAAAATGGAAAGCAACCTTATGTTAAAGGGGAAGAAATATCTCAAGAGCGGGGAATATTATCAGACAAGTTTACCAAGGAAGAAATGAGGTAAATGTGTACACTTTGGCAGGGGAGAAAGCAGGGTTATTCAGAGGAAGAGGGAAGAAAGATAAACAATACTTATAATGTGGGAAAAACTAGAGGGACATTTAGTATCATGTGAATTTGTACAGTTGAAGGCTATATCACAACACACACAGTTCCAAGAAGGATAAATCTTGCTTTGAGTTGTTTGTTGTGGTAGTCCAAGAGACTCAAAATAATGAGGGATATTGCCCATAACTTGCTGGTGAGACCCTATTGCTAAAATTGAGACATACTTCAGATACAGCACTTGTAACAGTTCAGCTGGAACTGACTTGGAAGCACCCTCCCTAAGGATTAGTTCTGGTATTAGCAGAGGATACTATTTAAGTTGCCAATGACAAAACAACAATCAGTGGCTGTATCTAGTTGTAAAGCCTAATAAAAACAACAATGACCTGCCCAGAAAAATATCTCTATTGGTACTCTATTGGCATACTTATTTTGGAGTTAATCAACAGCTGTCTAATTGAATGTAAAACTTGCTAACTGAGAGGGGACTCATATCTGGTACTACAAACAGCCAAATACACACAGTTGGAGAGAACATAGTTGTTGGAGAAAAACCTACTTCAGTCAGAAACCCAGACAAACATAATTTCTTATTCTTCTATAAATGCATGCATGCTTATATAAACAAATAAGTATACCTCTCACCATTAATCAAAAACCTTTCTTTGTTAAACAATTGTGTTCCACAATTGGCAAAATGCAGAGAATAAGTGTTTGTGATGCCCACTCCAAAGTGGCACATCTACAGTGCAAGGCAATAGCTAAGACTAAGGGAACAGAGTGGAGCAAGAGGCAGAAAGAATATTAACACAACTCTGAACTTTTATCATTGAACCTTTTTCATGCAACAGATAGCGATTAACCCCCCACATCACAACTGGCCAAACTGCAGAGGATAGGAGACTGCAGGTGCTTGGACCTGGGTGGGACACATATCAAAACTCTACCACCCAAAGCTTCTGGGAGCATTGTGGAAAAGTGGGGTAGGGTGGGAGTGGGGGGAGAATGTAAAAGCCAGGGGAAGTGGATGACCACAAGGAAACAGTTTCCCAGGTGACTTTTCGTATTCATATGAACAATGGTGACAATGTAAATAAGACACATGCATTCTCAAATTAGACAATAACCCAGCATAGAAGCGGGGAAATGTGTAAGAAGCTAAAACCTAAGTTAAACAACTATTGGCAAGTAACGATTACTGGTAGAAAGAGAGGTCCTTTTCTTTAAGTCATTCACTAGGCTCCTTGGATGGACTCAACCAAAGGACATCTGCAGACACAAATGTGACCTAATAAACCTTAATATATATTACATAATTCATGAAATTCAGTGAGGGGCCTATAACTGGTGCAGATTAGGGAGAGATCTAAATATGGGTAAATGTATTGTATGAAATTCACAAAAATTCAATAAAAATAGGCAAAAAAAGCTCCAGTGTCAAAATAAGTTTACATGAACTGTATGATAGATTTGCTTTTTTGCATCGACTCTTGAGTCAGTCAAACTTGCATTCAATTTAAGAAATTGTAATGTAGACGTGTGTGTGTGTATATATATATATATATATATATATATACATACATATAAAGAGAACGTTAAAAAATTAAATTTTTGCAGGTTTTAGCAAAAAAAGTTGACAGTCACATTTATTTAAGGTGCAAGGGGTCTAAAGATTTCTAATGTCCTTCAGAAATAAATTTTCTAAAAGATAGAAAGCTTCCATAAAAAAATTGGTGATCTAAAGGGGAGAGCATTGTTTTAAAATATATATAACCAAATGGGGCTGGAGAGATGCCTCAGCAGTTAAGAACATTGACTACTCTTGCAGAGGACCTTAGTTCAATTTATAGTACCTACATGATAGCTAACAGCCATCTCTTCTGACATCTACAGGCATTGCATGACTTGGGTGCACTTACATACTTGTAGCCAATACACTCATACACAAAAACTAAAATAACAAATAAATTATTTTAAAGGAATTTAACCAGAAAAACAACAAATATGACATTATGCTATTTATAAGCACTGTATGGGAAAAGCTTTAAGGAAAATTAAGAGAACAAGAAAAACTAGTAATAACACATTATAAGCAACTATTTCAGAATTGATGATCATATACATATACTTAAATCTATCAATATATTCTCCATTGCCACATGGAACCCCAAAGAAAAATTAAGTGATTGAATTTGGTCAATTTACCTATATTTTTCTGCTTTTCTAAAAAACGTAGAATAACCCTATGGGTTATTAGTTCTAAGAACTCCAAGCATACTAAGACCTGAAGATGTTCAAATACCTTTGATAAAACTTCATCATGTCATACATACTCTATTTTGAATTTTAAATAATCTATAGATTACTAACATATTACAATGCAAATAGTTATGAAGTTATACTTTTGTGGATGGATAATGAAAATAAAAAGACATATATTCTTCAGTATAAATGCAGTTTTGTTTCACAAATATTTTAACCAAGAGATATTTTAATCCATTAGTATGGAACTCATCAAAATGGAGAGCTAATTGTACTGTCTTAGCTGCTAGGGTGGCAATGTTGTGAACTATAATATTAGAATATTCAATGTTATTGTAAACTGGATTAGTTGTTTCAGCTATTTGTTTTAAAAATGCATATTTCTTTTTAGCATGGTATATGACAAACTTTCAACATGCTGGGGATGGATAGATGACTCAATGGTTAATAGAATTGATTGCTCTTGCAGAGGACCTGGATTCGATTCCCAGCACCCACGTGGCAACTAACCATCCGTAAAACCAGGGAATCTAATGCCCACATCTGATCTCTGCTTCTGGCCTATCTACATGAAAGCAATACACTTATACACATAAAATATAAAGTAATAAAGTATTTAAAATTTTTTCAACTTGCTAAGAATTTTTTAAGAGATTTAAGATTTTTAAGAATCTGAGGCATTCTTCAACATTCATCTATTTTACATGGCTTTATAAACTAATTTTACATATTGCCATATTCCAATTATTACCCTTCCCTTGTATGTCTTTTGGGATGTGGAAGCACTCATGACATTGTTTGAGGTACAGTAATTGCTTCGCTTATGTGTAATGGGAAATTCCTTTGTTTGGATATTTTATTTGTATGGTCTCATGAGCTTTCACTTTGATGTGAAGATTAATATACAGGTGGAGATCCTATGATTATCTCTATGCAGATTTCTAGAATTCTTTCTTTTAACTCCCTCTTTATAGTCTATCAAATATCCTACCTGGTGCAACATATTCACATGCTAAATTTTATCTCAATTTTTTTTTTTTTACCATAGCTCTTATAAGCTGGACATCCTTGCTCCAGGATTCACAACTTTGCTGTAGGCATCTTGCTTTTTGTTTCTCTCATCATCCACTGTTAGACAATATCTAAAAACAAATTTTGTCTAAATTTCTAACTGATTATAAAAAGAAGCAAGACTATACCTGAAAGCTAAAGTCTTCTTTATAATTTTAAAGATAAAAATTTTATCACAGCACTAATTATATATACACCCTTTTCTCAAAAAATATTTGGAGACTGTTGAAAAGATTACAATTGATACTTTAGCACTATCCTATGTCATTTACAAAGTGCCATTGAAATTTTGAAATTTTGGAGCTTGGAAGATGATGATGTCTTACTTTTGAAAGAACCTTAAGAAAAATTCTTATAAAACAAAATGCCCTTGTCTATTTACTTATTTATTTGATAAGTAAAACTTAATTATATTTAAAAAGTCAGTAAGGTCCAAATGACGTCTCACACATAATTTGCCAAGTAGAACAAGTTAAGTAGAATTGGGGGGAGAAAAATTAAATTTTGACAATCATGCACTTATGTTTCTCATAATACAATATTATTGTTATTACTGTTAATCACTTTAAAGTTCTGATTTGATGCTTTTGTCTTCTGGGATTCCAAGTATGAAAGAATTTGTTTTCCTTGTTATTTTCGGTTGGTGTATAGTCATAAACCTCTTCTGGTAAGGGAACTAAAGGCTTAAGCTTTCTTTTACGGAAGCTCTACTAGCTCAGCAAAAGACCCAGAATACCGCCAGCAAGGCCAGTGAACAATCTGATCATAGACAAATGTCTAAAATATAATTTAATTTAACATGAACACCCATATTTTATACTATAGCTCTTTATTTTTATGGAGAAAATGAACCAATAGTTTGTAAACAGAGAGATACAAAGATAAATTTACTATAAAAGTTGGCCCATGTAGTTATTTTTTGTGAAGCATATATTTTAATATGAGTATGTTATATAATTATCTAAAGTAATATTTTAATTTTTATTGAATTTTGGGTATTTCATACAACAAATTTTATCATATTTAGACACCCTCCTCCATCGGCAGCCTACTTATCATACACATTCATTGCAGGGTACCTACTATGTTTCCTTCTAACAGTTTCATGTTTTACTCTTGAAGTATTTGATCTAGTTGAAGTTGACTTTTATGCAATGCAGTAAAAATGTTTCTAATTTCATTTTACTATGCATAGAGATTCAGTTTTTCTAGCACTATTTGTTTAAAGTTATGTTTCACAATTTCGGCCACTTGGAATTTAACAAAGATGCCAGGAATATACACTGGAGGAAAGATATCATCTTCAGAAAGTGATGTATTTATTTTCAAAGCTTCCAAACCTAAAATGAACCCACAGATTTAAGACCCAGAAGAGGCAGCAATGTAGGAGGAGGACATAAACCCTCAAGAGCCAGGAGTGTGTATGCAATGCAAAGGCACCTGCTCACAGAAGCTGGATTGAGTTATGTTTAGGTATTCAACCATTCTGGCAAATTCTGCCACATTAGGGATTCCAATCAGTTCTACCAGTCTTTCCTAAATCCAAGCTTATTTTAATCAGAAGTCACCTTTTGAATCTAGACCTTAAATGAACTATAACAAAAGCATTTACATTCCTTGAGAATAACTAAAATGTTCACAGTAAGTTTTAACGTGTATGTATAAAGGATATGATTAGTAGGCCAAAAATGAAATGTTTGTTTTACAGGGATAAGTGAGAAAATGAAAGAAAGAATAGAAGAAGAGAAATTCTAGATGAAATGCTTTAGAGTGGGAATCATTGAGGAGATTGCGATCATGGAAACAAGATCGTATTCTACAAATGGAGATGTGGGATTTCAGGAACATAGATGCCATATACTTAAGGAAAAATAGTGAATGCTCTACAATGCAAGGGATAATTTACATAATCACATAAGCAGTAAGAAAAATTTCAAACTTACATTTCATTGTAAACATTCTCCAAAGGAAAGCAAAATTAAATAAGATGCCGAATACATAAATAAATCTCACTAAATAAATTTCTATTCTACTACCTGATCCACAGAAATACTATTTATTTTATCGCTTTTTCTAAAATCTCCCTTATTCTCTCTCAAAAGTCACATAATTAATTTTGCTTCTTAAGTTAGATTATTTCTTTGTTATTATTATATTTTATCAGTTTCTTACATATTTTGGACATTTACCAATTCTCAAATATACAATTCACAAAACCTTTCTGATTCTAGACATTGCATTTTCACTTTATTGATTGGTCTTTATGCCATAAGAGACATTTTAGTTTGAAGCAATTTCTCTAGACCATTTTGCTTTTTTTTTTTTTTTTTGCTAGCGTTTTAGCATTATTTCAAAAACCTTTTTGCCTGGGATAATTTCAAAGTGCTTTTCCATGCATGTTATTTTGATTGTTTTATAGTTTAATTTCATAAATTTAAGACTTTAGTCTGTTTTGTGTTGATTTCTATATATGGTAAAATTTATGTTCATGATTTATTTTTTTCTTCAAATGAAGACACAACATTTCCTAATTCATTTGTTGAGTAGCTTTTTATTCTATATATATGTTGTTGGAAGCCTCATCAATAATCAGTAGGCAACAGATATATGCATTTATTTAGGAGCTTTCTAGTCTTACTGCATATTTCTGTGAGTCCATTTGTAAAAGATGTAACTATATTTTTGTGCCATATAACAATAGCTTTGTTATATATCTTGGTATCAGAGAATATGATCGCATGAACAAAGCTTCTGAACTCTTGTTTCTTAAAGGAAGACATACAAATGATTAGCTATATGTAAAGGAAAATTAAAACCACATGAAGCATCACTTCATATCTTCCAGAATGTTTTCATAATTAAAATGATGAGAGATAAAAGATGTTGGTGAAGTTAGAGATAAAATGGGATCCTTGTATATTGCTGACAAGAATGTAAATTTTACCATCAAAAACATCCACACAGGTTTCAAAAGCTCCTCTACTAAGCACATATTGAAGAAATAAAAACTGTATGTCAAATAGATACTTAATGATATAATAATGCAGAGTAATCCATTGTTCACAACTGTCAAAATATAGAAACCACTTAACTGCCTATTTATTATAATTAAATAAAGTGTGATACATAAAATACATGTCAGTGCATATATCTGTACAAAATGAGGGATTATTTTGGTTTAGAAGAAAAGGTAATAATTTGGATGAAGCCACTGGGCATTATCCTAAATAAAGTAAGGAAGACAGAAAGAAAACAGTACATGATTTCAATTCTACACAAGATCTCAAATAGACAAACTCATAGAAGCAAAGAGTTGGGTGATACTTGTGGTGAAGAGGTACAAATTTTCATCTGTAAATAATATGTCATATCTAGAGTTGTCTGTATTTTATGCTTGGAAATTGTTAAAATGGTTTCTCTTAAGTGCTTTTACACACATAAAAAATAATAACCACATGAGGTGATAAAGATGTTAATAACTAAGATATACAATTCACAATGTATACATGTAATTTTTTTTATTTTTGAGACTTACTTTTATATTGAATTATGTGTACATGTGTGTGTCTATGTGTGGAAATGTGTTTGAGAGTGCAGGTGCCCACAGAAGCCAGAGCATCAGATCCCCTGGGAGCTAGAGTTCAGGCAATTGTGAATCATGTGATGTAGTTCCTGTATCAACTCTGATTCTCTAAGAGCAGTACATGCTCTGAACCACTTAACCATATCTCTCTACCTCAAAATATAATTTTGTACAACTTACATATACACAGATTTTTATTTTATTTTCAACTGTACCTTAAGGAAACCAAGAAAATAGTGTGATTTTGAGAAATTCTCCTTTCGCAGCAGAATAATTATAATTCTTCTAATTCAGAATCCCTATGCTCACTTGGTTCTATCCATCTTCAAAAAAGCAGGTACTTTCTTTAATTAGTTGCTGGTAATATTTGATTCCAGTTTGGAAGTCACATGGGTAAAAGTAAATGAAAGAAAGAAGCAGAACCTGTATTTTTGTGCCCAGCACAGCGTGTAAACAGCACTCTCTAGGTACTTAAAGGTAAATGAGCCATATTCAATTTCATAAATTTCTAAAACTGTGTAAAAGTCTATCTTTATATTTCACTAAACTGCAGAAAGTAATATTTGTAATTTTTTCATAAATCTTTAGGAATGACCTGTAATGTATTTTTAAAACTCTGATATAATAAGTTGGTTTTATATTTGAAAACAATATGAAGACCCACACAACATTAGACAGAAGATCCTGGAATATGATCAAGTAGACCTATTTTCATTAGTCACAGATTCAAATGTGTGCTTTCAAGCTTGGTATATGAATGTGTCTCAGAGCAATATGGAAACATTCAGGTAAGTGCTACAGAACATTATGTGCAACCATGTGATCATTCGTGAACACTTATATGAATCTCACATTTCTCATGCAAATAAATGCCACATTGGATATTCAATATGTCTCAATGTGCAATTTCTCACTAAAAATATTCATTCTGAAAATCATAATGTTATACATTAGGTTACTACAGGACTTTTAAATACTCCCTTCACTGTGATTCCACACATATCATCTTCGGGATTTTGTGCTAAAAGCCTCGTGGTACACATACTAGTGCCTAGATCAATGGACCTGAGCTTTATTACCTACTACATAGAGATGAGTAAAACAGAGGCACGTGCCACCAAGGTGTCTGTTTCTTACATTCTTTCATTTATATGGCTAATCCCTAATAGTAAAGAAATCTTAAAGTTAAATAAGAAACAAAAAAATTCAAGATTACCATTGTTTCAAATAGCAAGATAAACAAAATTCACTTATAACTCAGTCAAAATTTACTTTTTTCCCCTCATTCATTTTATTTTCCTTCAGACCTCCAATAATTATTTTTAATCCTATTTTTCTAAAAGTCTATAGAGAAATCAAATATCTTTAAGTTAGTTATTGGAACACATGGCAGAATTTTTTTTTGCTGTAAAATTGTGGATTTCTTGAAATAAATATACCTCATAAAAATGTTACATATCAAAATCCTATCATATTTTTCTTTTAAAATAACCATCTTACGGGTTATCATTAATAACAATCTCAAGTAAATATAAGAGGCACCCTGAAGTTATATTGAGAACAAAGAAGTGAAAGATCCTGAAGTTCTTATGAGCATGAAGTCAGGTATGACCAAAATAAAGTGACTTATTTGTACTCACTCTAAGTGATGAATAATATGATAGACAAGACAGGCTCTACCTGCTGAGAAACTTGTTTCTCTAACTTCAGGGACATACAAGAGCTCAGTCATTCTCCAGAAATTCTTAACCCGAAAGAAAGTCAATGCTTGTTCAAACTCTCTTCTACTCATTGACTGATTGGAATGCACAGTTACAGGTTCCTTTTCTCTAGGGTAGAAAACACTGAAATCATCCCAGGTTCAATACTGTGGTGGAGTCAAAGGAGCCACCTCTGCTACGACTTTGAAGTTAAACTTTCTGTGTCTGTCAAATCTAGGTTTAATATCTAAAATGTGTTGATATTCAGAGTACTGATTAGAACAAATGAATCTCTACTAAAGGGGAATTCAACTTTAAAAAAACACTGTTATCAGCAGTCATCTAAGTAAACAGGTTTTCATATGGCATATGATATTTCGGAAAGTAGTCCTGGCAGATAGCTGACAAGGAGAATGTCATAACTAACAAAAGGAAAAACGCTGTATTTACAAGAGAACAATTACTAAAACCCTCACTTTTTGTGAGTTAGAAGTGATGTGAGTTAGATGTAAGTGAATGTGTTCCAGGATCAGATTTTCATATCTAGACTAAATGATGGAAATCAAATTTTTGGAAGGAAATCAAAGTATTTTTATAACTGAGTGACTTTATAAATCCAAGAATGTATTCAAAACAATGTAAATCGTTACTTTCAATGGAGCTAAAGTGACAAATTCAGAGGACATCCAAAACTTGTAAATATTCATCCCTTAAAAATAAATGATGGAAAATGTGAGAAGTAAACTCAGGAATATGTTTCTAGACAACTATTAAATTCTATTTTCCGATGAAGTTTATGTCAGTGATGGACTCCTAAATGGAGACATTTAAGACCCTGATTTTAGAGTTAGAGATACTTTAGTTGATAAAGTACACACACACACACACACACACACACACACACACACACCCCACATATGTAGGTGCCTTGAGTACACTGGTTCAGGGAAGATTTTTACTTCTTCCTAGCAAAGAAAAACACACCACATATCTTGAAAATAATTTGTGGTCTCTGCCTTAAAAAATATCACATATAGCTCAACACAGCTCCTTTCCTAGACTTATGATTTTCATGCAAAGGAAGATAAGAAATACTGCCTCAAAGAATGTGAGGAGCAGCATTTAAGAAATGTCAGGAGGTTCTAAAGAATTAAGGATATCTATGCTGCAAGGTGTTAGGAGGGTGTGAATGGATCTGGATTCCAAGGGTTCTGTAACAAAGCAGGCAGAACAGAAATTGAGATAAGACTAGAAAATTTATTGATAATGAAAGTTTATGCCAGGATAAAGTATTACTTGGCATCTGGGCTATAGAGATGACTCAGATGTTCAGAAAACTTCCTGCCTCCTAGAAAATCTGAGTTGAATTCCAGTAGCCAATCAGGCAACTCACAACTTCCTGTAACTCCAGCTCTAGCTGAATCCTATGACTCTGGCCTCCATAGGCAACTGCATTCATATACACATATCTCCAAAAAGGCACCAAGATACATAAACATAATTAACAAAAAGTAATAAAAATAAATTGAAAAATATTTCAATCATAAGACCTCAGGAAATGTTGCTAATACAGTAACTGGTCTCTTGAGAGTTTGGGCAAAATGATATCCTATGTCAAGTAAAGTATAAATACCGAAACAAACATAACAGATATAATTAAAATACATTTTAAAAATGATCAGAAATGTCCAAGCTTTTGTCATTAATTTATAAATCTTGATAATTCACGCCACATTTTAAAGAGAGTCTGGACAGCATTTCAACTTTCAAATTAATAAGAGCAGCAGGGATCTCAATCATATTATCATTATGTCAGGATTTCTTGACTCATTTCTAAATGAGACAGTTTTCATATGTGGAGCTCATTGAGAGAAAGGAAGCTAGATTAGAGGGTAAGTATGGTGTCATCAACAATTTGCAATATCTTAATGAATCAATTAATAAATGGTATAAAAGTCTGTTACATTCCAGTAGGGCCAGACTAAGAAAGTGTTCTTCAGAAGATAAACACAAAAAAGCAAAAGTTTGCCAGATCCTACTGTGTTCGAAGTTTAGGTAATAGGAAATAATCATTTGTGTTTTTATGATAAAGTATAAATTTCTATAATATAAAAAAATCAAACCCATGTGTCTAGCTTGTTTCTTGGCTCTGGAACAGAGCAAAAACAGAACAATAAAATGGAGTTAATCACTGGAAATTAAAATATTATTGACTCCTATCTAATTACTAGTCATAAACTGAGCTGAATTATTTTTTAAGTAATTTAGTCTTTTTGTGTTGATGTTTTTGTTGCTATTTTAAGTTTTCTAAAACAAAGTCTCATGTAGCCCAGGCTGGTCTTTAACCCACTGTGCAGTTTCGGATGACTTTGAACACTGGATCCTTCTGCTTCTACACCCCAAATGCCTTGATTACAGGCCACCATGCCTCCCCACAAGCTCAGCTTTGACAAATCTTTCAAGTGAAAGTTAAGTTAAACCTAGCAAAAATAGTGATTCAGAAATGATGTATCTAAGGCCAAAAGTATGCAGAGAAAGGGCAAAAAGATAAGCTACAGAAAAAAAGGCTCAGACACTTATAGCATACACACTTCAGTGTGTCTCTGTCCCTCTGTCTACATGCCTGAGCATATATGTATTTTCTTGTCCAATGGCGAAGAGCAAGGTATTTGAACTCATTGTTACTCCCTATAATTTCACCTCGGCATGGCCTTGAAAGGAGCAGTTCTAGAAAATCTTATGCTTAGTGATACTTTTGTGTTGAGACAAATGGCAGGAACAGGGATAGTATTTCATCTAACTGCCCTTCATTTTCTGAATGTCTTTATAATTACAATGGATGAATTGTTGAAAACATGCAATCTATGAACCACAACAATGACTGGCCCAACAAATAATCTCTACTGGTCAATAAAGGCACTTTTACCTTGAGGTTAATCAGTAGACTTCTAATTGGACTTAAGTGTCTGTCAATGGGAGGAAGCTCATAAGTGGTAATGTAAACATAGCCAAATACACATGGTTGGAGTGATCATAGATTCTAGAGAAAGACTTGTATTTTTAATATATATCTTTGTTGAGTTTTTGTGCATTTTACCGAAGGAATCTTAATCATATCTGGGTCTCTACATCTGCACCTCCCCCGTGGTCCTCCCACCCTACATCAGACTTCATGCACTCTTTCATACATGTTAAGTTCTATCGAATCCAGCTTTTGTACCAGATTTCTCTCAGTGCAAGTGCATCCAGTAGAGTTGTGTGAGCCTATCTAGAATCACTCCCTTAAAGAAAGTCAACTCCCACTTCACTCAGTAGTAATCAGTTGCCAATAGTTCCTCAGCTAAGGTTGCCTCTTGCCCATTTCCTCAGTTTTTTATGATTGAGTCAGCATAGGTCTTGTGCATGCTCTTACTAGTGCTACAATTTCATAAGAGCCAGTGTGCCAAGAGGTCTGAAAGCCTCTGTTTCCTTATGTTCATGCACAAACCTTGGCCCTTACATTCTTTCCAACCACCCTCTTTGACAACAGACCCTGAGCCATGGGTGGGTAAGATTTAATACAGGAGTCCTAGCCAAGGACTCTGCAGTCTCTTATTCTTTATAACTTGGCCAGTTGTGGCCTTCTGCAAGTATTGCACTCTGTTGTATGAGGAAACTTACCTGGTGAGAGGAAAGGGAGGTAATAATATTCACTCTACTTCTTGTTCTACAATATTCTATGAGCCTTATGTGTAGATGTTCCATTGGAGGTGTGTTGCTTAGGGCAGAGTATCTCTCAGATATACATTTTCTGTGTGTTGCCCATTGTTGAACTCTATAATAGCCTTTATCTATTGCAAAAAGAAGCTTCTTTGATGAGTGGTGTACAGTATACTTGTCTGTAAATATAAGAATCCACATTTACCAAACAGTAAGACATTTAATTTGTCTAGAGATATGACAGAGATAGAGTTTTCTCTAGGATCTATGTTCTCTCCAGCCATATATGTTTGACTATGTTTATAGTACAACCCCTGAGTTCTCTCCCACTGAGAGAGATTTTAAGTCCAATTAGATAGCTGTTGATTACCCCCAAGATAAAATGCCACTGTTGTACCAGTATAGTTTGTTGTGACAGTTATTGTTGTGGTTATTAGGTTTTACAGTTGAGTTGAACCATTGATTGATTTTTCTCCCTTAGAAGCTTACACAGTATCCTCTAGAACTCTGAGAGCTACTAAGCAAGGAGGCTTCCAGGCCAGTTTCAGTTCCATTGCTTCAAGTATTGTGTGTTAAGTATGTCCTGTTTCCATCAAAGGTTTTACTTTTAAGTTCTTGGAAGTAATCAAGGACTGTGGCGTCTCTTAGACTACCATGATCAATAACTCAAAGAGAGACTTCTGTCTGGCACTGTGTTCCTTGTTATATAGCCTTAAGATATAAAGACACACTCATGTTCAGATAGCGTTTGTTTATCTTTTAGTATGTTTTTTTAGTTTGGGTCATGTATGTAAACCAATCTAATTTCTTAATATATTCTAATATGTATCTTCATATTTATAGACAAGTGACATCTCATCACTCATCAAAGAAGCTTCTTTCTGCAACAGATAGATAATTTGAAAAGAATATTACAAAATTCCACAACCAGTCAAATGTAGCAAATATGTGTCTATGAGGTGCCCACCCTGAAGATACACATCTACAATGCAGCACCCACACCTTAGACTCAGGAACCACCACAGAACAGGGCTTAGAAAGCATATTAATACATCTCTCATCTCTCCCCAGTCAAGTTCCTTCATGTAACAGATGATGATTAACCCAGAATACCAACTGTCCAATGTGCAAGGAACAAGAGATTGCAGAATGCTTATCCCTGACAGGACATCAATATCAAACTTCTGCCACAGAAGGCTCAAGCCATTGCAGTGGAAAAGGGGTCAGAAATACTGTAATAGCCAGAATTTGGTAAGAACAAGGAAACAGAATTTTCCAGACAACTGGTTAGTTACTCATATGAACTTACATGAACAGTATTTAAGTAATAGCATATGCAACTGCATGTACAAGTATCTAAGTAACCGCATATATAATAACATACATAAGTCCCATGCAAGTTCAAGACAGAAAACAAAAAACAGCATAGGAGTGGGGATGTGGGGAAGCATCCCAAACCTTAGCTGAGGAACTATTGTCTACTAATAGCCATTGGGGGAGGGAAATCTCCTTTTCTTTTATTAGTGTGACACTAGATAGATTAATCATAATCCAGTGAACTGGCACACACCAGAGAACATTTTGGGACACAAACAATTCTGTAAGCCTTACTATATATAAGCACATGAAATCCATCATGGGGACTATAACAGGAGTGCAACTAGATGAAGATCTATAAATATCATCAAAACATGTTTTATGGAATTTGAAAAATTCAATAAAAAATTAAAATATTATTAATTATTTTCAGTATTTAGGTAGAAGTACATTAAAAGGCCAAAAACACTAGGCCGAGGTGGAAGTTGTAGATCACAATTCATCTTTGAGAATTGTCAGCAGATAACAATACATTGTTAAGTCTGTATTAATGGCCTTCACTAAGAAAAACTGTTTTTCTCAAGGTCATATCTACCCTGAAGTAATGCACATCTAACAACTGGTCAATGATGCCTGATCTCCTGTCCTCAAGACTGGATAGTCCTGGAAGCCTATCTCAGAAAAGACAGTCCCCTATTGGACAGGATGTTTTGTTAGGACTGAATCACAGTTTATCTTGTCTCTGAGGCAAATTACTCCTTCACACAAATACAGATGTCAATATCAAAGACAACTTATCTCCACACATACTTTTATCTCAAAGTCTGGTTTTTGTACTAAGCACAATACATACACCTTAAGGAAAATTAAATATCTTTATTAGTTAACATGTTAAAATAATGGTTATCTTTAGTCCAGCTAGTACCTAGGTTTTAATTGGTCAACAGGAAAAGTGAATTTGTTTATATTCAAGAAGGTTTGAAAGTTTTAGATAATAGAAACAAGAAACTGAAGCTGTAGCTTGGCTACAGCATAGGGTCATAGTGGAACCTAATTATATTTCCTGTATATGAAGAGTGTTTCATTTATGCTGGAGCATGCTGATCATAGTGAATATAAAAGGATACTTTTAGTTCATCAAAATATTTGATAATCATTTACAGTTCCCTAGTGTATTATCATTTCCTTCTCAGTAGGAAATTCTGTAAAAATATCATATGACCCATTTCTTGCCTGTCTCCGTTTTCAGTGAGGCATCTACATTCCCCCAGGAGCATATAAAAAGATTTCAAATAATCTTCCTCTGTTAGTGTTACTATATCAATAAGACCATTGACTGAGTGAGTTACAAAACAGACACTTGTTTCTCATAGCTCTGGAGTTTGTGTATTTCAAGATTAAGGCACTGGCAAATTTAGTGTAGTTAGAGCCCATTGATCACTTCATACATGTCTGCCCTCTTGAGAAGTTATCATATGACAGAACAATAGAAGATGGCTCCATACAAAGTCCTTCATCAGAACCGTGATTCATTGCTTCCAGAGGCTTCGGTATCTAATACTATAATAACAAGGGTGCAAGAATTACAATATATGAAGTTGTGGGTGCTGGAAAGGGGTATGTACATTCAAGGCATAAAAAATTAAGACCTTGTTTGCAACTCTAGAATTTATCATGTTTTTTTTTATTTGTTTGACCTAATATAGTTTGTTAATGGTACCAATCATTTCTGTACCATAATGTTGGAATAATCACAGTACCATTTCATTATGCACATTGTCTTAGTGGAAGATATCAATATATGATTAGATGAATAGGAAATTAATCAGAAAAGAACTATATTAAGAAAACATTCAAAAGTGTCAAAAGGAGGTAGTGTCAAGATGAAATAACTCTGAATCCCAGCTCAGATTCTGGAAAGAGTAAAGAGATTTAAAAAACAGATAAAATTTACTACAAATATTAGATAATTTCACATTATGTCTAGTGTATTGCTGACTTTCTAAAATCATGATATGGCAAAGGTATTTGAAAATCCTGTTAAAAACAAAAATGAACAACAACAAAAAAACTTTTTTCACTTTCCCAAGTAAGTAACAATAGCATATAAAAATAATTGTAGAAAAACAGTGGAAAAAGGAAAACACTGTTGAGCAGCCATCAGCTATGCTGCTGCAGGAACTATGACTGATGGACAGTCCTGGCTGCTGCAGGCAGAGCCAAAGTCCCAGTCCCTGCTAAGGCCATGCTCTCCACAAACTGCTCTCAACAATGTTGGATCTTTGCAGTGAGACAAAGAACCATTGGCTGAGGGACTACTCTATCCAAACAAACCTGTCAGAACATTACTTCATCTGACTCATTTTCCCAAACTTTCCATCATCACCCCTGTTGGGCATAATGCAGGGTGGCTAGCTAGCCCACCTGCCAGGAGGAATGGAGGAATGGCTCTCGTGGGCGTGGTGCTCCACACCAGTTGGTTGTGAAGCCAATTTCTGCCCAGCACCTGGAGGGAACCTGATCCACCTGGGAACAAACTGCAATTGGCTGTAGTCAGGACCCCATCCCATAAGGCTATTGGCTGAGAAGACATATAAGATTCTCTGCTCTTTCTTGAATAAATACTTTTGCAGCAGACCGCCACTGCTGGCTTTCCGCTCAACTCCCAAGTCCGTGTCTTGATTCAGTGCCTACTCACCTCCTTACCCCTCCGGCTGGCCCTGAGTGCTGGGACCCCCAACACTCCCCTTTTCCTACAAATATCTCCTATCACTCCTGGTTATTTCCCTTTCTTTATACTTTTTATCAAGAGACCTATTTTTCCAGTTAACATTTTTTTAAGTTTCTCTCACCTATCAAGGGCCATGAGATCGTTAGAAGTGCTGCCTTTTAAACATGTGTTGCAGTGTAGATCTGTCAGGTATGCACATATATAAATGCCTTGAAAAATGTATTGCTCAGATGTCTGCTGCAGAAAGCATTCATGACAGGAAGTTCCAGAACTACCATGCCATACATCTTGTGAACAGCTCTCAGGTGTGACTGACTATGGCTTGAATTCTTTGAACTCTGATGTGTGACTTCATTTGAAAATTTTCTATGTGCTTAACTGAAACTCTTTGAGAATTATAACAAAGGTTAAAATTCCTACAGTCTTCTCCCTTGACATTTACAAGGGTGAGACCTAGGCATCAGACGGTTCTCCTCCATCTCTGGCTGCCTCTCATGGCTCCTCACTGTCATTTCCTTAAACACTACTTCTCTGTAACTCTTGTCTTGGCTCCTGCTTCCCAGAAGAAATAGACACTGCAGGTGAACCGTAAGGAAAAGGAGATTCTTGATGTTAGCTTGTGATCACACTAATTTCTGAAAGCATATACTTTCTAGACTGAAGCACAGGAAGTTACAGGCAAAGCAGAATACGTTTTACAGAGGTTCAGAAAAAATACTG
The DNA here is from genome assembly GCA_035773235.1 of Eospalax fontanierii. Lineage (NCBI taxonomy): Eukaryota > Metazoa > Chordata > Mammalia > Rodentia > Spalacidae > Eospalax > Eospalax fontanierii. The sequence goes on from CM069527.1 coordinate 38,522,886, forward strand.
TAGCTCTTCTGTACTGAATATGCTGAATTTTCAGGGTGCAAAACATGAAAAACAGTTATGTGTAGGGCAGATTTTTGCCGATTGTTCACTGTGCACTGTAAACTGAAAGTGCAGATTGAAGTGTGCAGTGAATCTTAAGAGCAGAAAAGGCTGTAGATTAAAATTAATAGAAACTTCCCTCATATGGTCATGGTAGACTTTAGTTATAAGAATACTTGCTAAAATATTTTATTTACTTTAGTGGTTAGTGGCTTGCATACTGGGCTGGTTAGTTTTAACTGTGAAACTGACACAATCTTAAATCACTTGGAAAGAATGTCAGTGAGGAATTCTCTAACACAATTTGCCCGGTGGCTATGTCTATGGGTGTTGTCTTGATTGTTAGTGATTTACAGAGATCTAGTCTCTAAGGTTGATACATTACCTAGTCAGAATGTCTTTAACAGAATAAGAGAGGAGACATCTACCTGAGAGCAAGCCAGCAAGGATAAAAGCATTAATTCCTTCTGTTCTTTTAAAAAATATTTTTTATTGAATTCTTGTGGATTTCATACATCTGAGTCATATTTATCTTTCCCCTCCCCATCTGCATCCCCCATAGCCTGCCCACAGGACTTCATAGATGTGAGGTCTTAAGTCGCTGCTTTAAATCCCCACAGTTAATTGACTATAACCTGAAATTATACATTGGATAAAAGCCTTCTTCCCTAAATTGATTTTCAGAAAAATATTCTATCTAAGCAAAAGAAACTAGATCTCAAACAGCTAAAAAATAAAGACTCCAGAAAAACCTGTAACATATACTCAAGAAAAAGGAGAACGATTTCAAATATGGCTGAAGATAACCTCGATGTATTTTCTATGCAAAATTTCAGGTTATATATAATAAAGATGCTTCAGAGAAAGTCGGCTATAACAAAGAGCCAGTTAGAGGTGCCCAGAAGTGATAAAAATATTTGTAAGTATGAGCAAAATTGAAATGTAATAATACCAAGATTAATATCTGAAATGAAAATGCTGCTGGACTGGTTTAATGGGAGATATAATGGAGCATTGGAAAATTGAAGTTGGGGCTGAAGAGATGGATCAGTGGTTAAGAGCACTGGCTGCTCTTGCAGAGAACCTTGGTTAGGTTCCTAGCACTCACATGGTGGCTAACGACTATCTGTTTCTCCAGTTCTAGGGCATACGACATCCTTTCTTGTTCTCCACGGGTACTACACGATCTGGGTGCATCATATACATGCAGGCAATATATTCATACGCAGTCAAAAAGAGAGAGAGGATCTCCGGAAAAAAAAGACAATCTGAAACAAAATTTGAAATAGAACTCAAGAACTCAAACAAAAATCTTACAAAAAAAGAAGCAAAAGAGAAGTGGAGGAAATGGAACAGAGAATATCAGCTCCTGAAGACAAGGCTGAGAAAATGAATTGTTCTTTCAAAGAAAATGTCAAATCTAAAGTAAACCAGGAATGGAATATGCAATACCTCTAGGACATTGTGAAAGACTAAATCTATGAATCACACAAATAGAAGAAGAAGACACCCAAGCCAAAGATACAGAAAATATTTTAAATAAAACCATAGAAGAAAACTTCCAAAATCTAAGGAAAGAGATACCCAATAAAGAACAAAAGGCACACAGATCACAAATTAGACAGGACCAGAAAAAAAAAAGCCCCATGTCATGTGATAGTCAAGACCTTAAGTGTACAAAACAAAGGAAATAAAGCTGTGAGAAAGATCAAGATACATACAAAGACAGGCCCATCAGAATAAAAGATGACTTTTCCACAGAGACTATGAAAAATCAAAAGGCTTTTCACCGATGTCCTAGAAGTCAGGAAAGAACACAGAGTCCAGTTCAGATTTCTATAAACAGCAAAACTATCAGTCGTAATTAAAGGAAAAATACAAACTGCATGATAAAAACAGATATAAGTAATCTATGTCCACAAATCTAGCTCTGCAGAGAATACTCGATTGAAAACGTCCATTAGAAAAGAAGATTAAATACTCTCAAGAGGTTAAAAAAAAAGAATAAATAAATTATCCCAGAATGGTCAACTGAAAGAGGTCTAAGAAAATATCACTAGAACACTGGGATAACAAGAAACAAAAAGTTCAAAATATTCCTCAGTATTAATGATCTCAACTCCCCAGTAAAAAGACACAGGCTAATCAATTGCAATAGCAGACAGGATCTACCAATTTTCTGCCTCCAAGATACATATTCACCAACAATGATTGACACCATCTTAGGATAAAAGGGTAGAAAAATGCATTTCAAGCTAATGGAACTAAGGAACAAGCAGAAGTAGTTATTCTAGTATCTGACAAAATAGACATCATATTAAAACTAGTCTGAAGCGACAAGGAAGGTCACTTCATACTTATTAATAGAAATATCCACGAAAAAGAAATTATAATCATAACTTACAGGCATGTAACACAGGAATATCCAGTTTCATAAAAGTCAGTTTCATAAAGGTCAGTTTCACATTGACCCTAAATGGTAATAGTGGATGACTTAATTATGCCTTTGTTTGAAAGTACCTTTGATTGAAATAGTTCAATCCACAAAAACTAAACAACAACAACAACAAAACTGAAGTTAAATAATACCATAAATCAAATGGACGTTTGAGACATCTACAGAACATTCTACCCAAACATCAAAGAATACACTTTCTTCTCAGCAAACTTGTGGTACTTTCTCCAAAACTGACCACATATTAAAACATGAAACAAGTCTTGACAAATTTACAAAAATGAAATATCATCTTGTATCCTGTGTGACCACAAAGGAATAACACTAGAAATCAACAACAATAAAAAATAGAAAAGGTATGCAAAATTATGAAAGCTAAACCATACATTACTGAATAAAAATTGGATCATAGTAAAAATCAAGAAGGAAAATAAAAATTTTGTAAAACTGAACAAAAAATAAAAGCACAACATCAAAAGTTTTGGGACACAATGAAAGCAATCTTAAAAGATAAATTTATTATATTAAGTACCTACATCAAAAAATTAGGAATATCATATAAATAAATTAATGATGCACCTGAAAGCCTTGGAACACCAAGAACAAATAAAACCTAGAGAGCAAAGATGAAAATAAATAAATAATATCAAATCTGAAATTAATGAAATATAAACAAAGAAAACAACACAAGGAATCACTGAAATAGAGCTGGTTCTTTGAAAAGATGAAGACTGACAAATCCTTTGTTATATTAACCAAAGAGAGCAATTCCAAATGTGGTGGCTTCTCCCTTTAATCCCAGCCATCCAGAGGCAGAGGCATGTGGAGCTCTGTTAAACAGAGGCCAGCCTGATCTACAAAGTGAGTTCCAGATAGAGTGGGAGGAACGAGTTCCTGTCAAAAAGAGAGAGAGAGAGAGAGAGAGAGAGAGAGAGAGAGAGAGATTACTGAAATAAAGAAGAAACTCAGATATCAAAAGGGAAACATTTCAACACACCTAGAGGACATTCAGAAAACCTTAAGGACATACTTGAAAAAATCTGAAAAGCTTTATCCCTCTAAACTAGAAAATCTAAAAGAAAGGGATTCATTTCTAGATATGAAAAATTAAATAAAAGAGAAATAATAGTTTAAGCAGACCTGTAAGAAGCAATTAGAAAGATCCAGTAATTAAAATGAGCAAATTAATTAATGAGTAATTAAAATGCCTCTCGGGGTATTTCATGACATGGGTTCATTTACGAACATGCAGACAATACACTCATACAAAATTAAGATTAATAACTAATTTTTTTAAATCTTCAAATTAAAGTCTGGCATGGTAGCATATACCTTTAATCTCAGTACTTGAAAGGGAGAAGCATGTAGATCTCTGTGAGATTATGGACACCCTGGTCAACAAAGCCAGTTCCAAGCCAGCTGGGCCTACAGAGAGATCTTGTCTCTAAAAGACCAATAAAATAAAAAATAATTTCCAAACTAAAGGAGCCCAGGATCAAAAGGAGTAAGTATCAAATTGTACCAAAACTTCTAAGAAGAATGCTAATCCTTCTTAATATAGAAAATGAAGAATCACTGCCAAACATCTGTGAGGCAAGTATTATTCTAATAACTAAAACAGATAAAGACTGAATGAAAAAACAACACAGTTTTAGACAAATCTTTTTGATGAACATAAATGTGAAAGTTCTCAGCAAAACACTCACAAAGTAAATATAAGAACATATAAAGAACATTATTCATCATGATTAAGTTGATTTCATCCCAGGGATGGAGAAATGTTTCACTATATATAAATCAATAAATGAAATTCACCACATAAACAGGCTCAAGGACCAAAACAACATGATTATCTCATTAGATGCTAAAAAGGCCTTTAACAAAATCCAACATACATTCATGACACAAGTTAGGGAGAACTTAGGTATATAGGGATATAGTTCAACATAATGGAGGCAATATACCACAAGCATACAGTCAATACCAGACTAAGTGGAGAAAAACTGCATTCTCACTAAAATCAAGAACAAAAGGCTGGAAAGATGGCTCATCAGTTAAGAGCACTGGTTGTTCTTGCAGAGGACCCAGCTCTAGTTTTGGGCACCAATTTGGTAGTCAACAACTATGTGTAATTCCAGTTCCAAGGAATCTCATGCCCTCTTCTGACTTCCACAGGCATTGCATGAAATGAGTTTACTCACATACATGCGGACAATATACTCAAACACATAAAATAAAATTAAAAAAAAATCAAAAGCAGCACGAGAATATCCATTCTCACCATTCATATTCACTATGATACGAGAACTCATATCTAGATAAATCAGAAAAATGAAAGTGATGCAAATTGGAAAAGAAGTCAAAGCACCTTCATTTTCATAGTATATGATTCTGTACATGAAGGATCCTAAAGACTCCATCAGAAAGGTCCTAGAGTTGATAAATAAATAGAGAAAATTAGCAAGTTATAAAATTAACACACCCAAATCAGTAGCCTGGAGAAAACCAACAAACATACGAAGAAATGTAGGAAATGATCTTATTTATGAGATCAAAATCATTAAATATCTTGAAATAAAAATTAACAAAGAATGAAAGACCTGTAAAATATGTCATATTCATATGTCATATGTCATTTATATGACATGAAAACATGTCATAATGATTAAGTAACATCTAAATATGAGGAAAAATGTATATACATATATGCCATAAAATGGGCTCTAAAATATATTTAGATAAATCATTAAAGATCAAAGGAATAAGTGCCAAATTAACGGGCATAATCTGATGTATTAATATTAGATTCTCTTGGTGATTGTTTGGATGACTGGTGGATTTAGAAATTATCTTACTGGAGACAATGGGGCATTGAAGTAACATACTACTAATGACTGGAATTAGTCTGTGTCTTGAAGTCCTATTGCATTTATATGAAATATAAATCATAACTAATTTAAGATTTCATCTTGCCTCCATAATAATGACTAAATTCAAAACTACAAATGACACCAATCACTCATGTGGATATACAGAAGAGAACCCTTATCCACTGTTGGTGGGAATTCAACCTGGTGTAAACACTGTAGAAATCAGTATGGGAGAGCTCTTAAAAATTTTAAATTACATCTACCAGTTGTACAACTCCTTGGCATATACCTGAAGAACTTACCCTTCTAAAGGGGTATTTGCAGTCGTGTTTGCTGATGTTTTTTTCATAATAGCTGAGAAATGGGAAGAATATAAATTTTCCTCATCTGATGAAGGGATGATGAAAATATGGTACATTTACACAATGGATTTCTATCCAGTGGTAAAGAAAAATGAAATCTGCAAGTAAAGAGAAGGAAATAGATGCTGTTATGTTAACCAAAGTAACAGACGGATAAACAAGTGAAATATGTTGTCTTTCATTTGTGGATTGTGTTCCACATCACTAAGTATACAAAGTATCGATATAGAGAGTGTATATCCTGATGTAACAGGAGCAAAGAAAATGGAAAGGAAGCATGAGGACAAATGGAAAGAAGGAGCGATAAAGAGAAAGATAGTAGTGGATAGGTGTTCTTAGGGGGACTGAGAAAATGAGAGTTACTTCAGCTTGGAAGGGAGTAGAAAGGGTTATGGGAGGATGAGGGGAAATATAGCTAATGCTCAGGTGGTATGAAAAATACATAAATACACTGAAGAATACGCATACCTGAAAAATGCACATACAATAAATATATGAGTGCATGTGTTTAGCTAGAAGCTATATAACAAAAACCACAGTGTCAGAAACCTCCCTTTGAGTTGTCGGTTATTGCCTCAGCCCATGGATTTCCTCTCAGATCTGAAGTTAAACACTTACTGTTAAAGACAAGCACCACTTCAGATATAGGAGTTAGAGCACTGGAGTTTGAACTGACTTGAGAGCCTCCTTTTCAAAGCCTTGCTCTCATGGTATCAGAGGATCGTATATAAACTGCCAAGGGAGAAAAACAAATAATGGCCTAACCAGCCTAAGAAACAATGACTGATCCAGTAAATGATCACTATTGGCGCAGTGGTGGCAATTTTGTCTTGGGGATAATCAACCCCTGTCTAATTGGAATTAAGGACCACTCAATGGGAAGGAATATATGTGTGGTACTCTAAACAGCCAAATACACATAGCTGGAGAGGTCATAGATCCTAGAGAAAAACCTACATTTGTGACACCCTTTGACAAACATAATTTCTTACTTTTTTTGAAATATGAATCCCCATAAGATACTCTTCACAAAAGATGGAGACTAATACAGAGTTCCCTAACTTGTCAAAAGCAGAGAATAAATACCCATGAGACACTTAACCCTAAGTCACATATCTTTAGTGCAGCCTCCACACATATGATGACTGCATCTCTCAACCCTCATTAGAGAATTTTCCTTATGGAGTACATGAAACACAGAAACCCACCATTGGCCAATAAGCAGAGAACAAGATGCCACAGAATGCTTATCCCTAAATCTATGTCAAATATCAGCCTCTGAAGCTCAAGAATTGTAGAATTAAATGGAGAAAGAATTTAAGAACCAGAACTGGTAGATGGCCACAAGAAAACTGAATCTTCCCGACAGCTGCTCTGTTACTCATATAATCTCATAGCATGGTGGAATTATGAACAAGTTCTTTGGCAAAACCCCAGCAGAGACATAGGGAAGTGGGTAAAAATATCCCAATCAATGTAAGAAACTTTGGCAACTGATGGCCACTGGGAGGGAGAGAGATTGTCTTTCAGGAATGGGTCTCTGGTGAGCCCAGTGGATGGACCTACACTAAAGAACATTTGAGAGCAAAAATCATATTCTATTGGCTGGTGCTATCTCCTTTCCTTCTCTTCTCTCTTTCATTCTTCTTTACCTCTTTCATTATTCCTTTTTCCTCTTTCTGTTTTTCTGCTAAGATTTAGCTGATTCACTTCCTAGCAAATGTTTTATACTAATTCATTTATTGACAGGTGGAGCATGCAGGAAACTTCTGAAGGAGTTCCTTACTATATCACTGTTCCATTGATTTTGAGTTTGGTCATGTGTCATGTTTTTGTAATCTTATGTAATAGAATATAACATACAGACATATTTGAAGGGCAACAAATTGAGTCATACCTACAGAGTTTCTGATATGTCTTTTGCTGGATATTTCAGATAACCTTCACTCGGGACTCTGGGAAGAGAAGGCGAGTGGTGCAGAAGCATCGAAAATGGCTGATGACACATCATGATTGAGAGATCGGTATGCATTGGTAGCTCCAAGAATGGGGATTATCTGTTATTAAAAATGACTAGTGAAGTTTACGTTGGAGATTACAAAAAATAAAAATAATACATACTTCAATACCAAATATATATTAGAATTTTAAATTATTCCTGGCTTGATGTGTTTAGTGAAATTATGCTATATAAACAAAAACAAATTCATTTAAATTTTATATGAATTATAGTTTAGAAATAATACTCTGTCAGCAACAGTTACCAAATGAGTGATATCTCTGCCACTATATTGCTTTATTGAAGTTTAATCAACTAGTGCTCTCATCAGACCCTTAAAAGTGCATTCTGAGGGCTGGAGAGATGGCTCAGTGGCTGCTCTTGCAAAGGAGCTGGCTTAGGTTCCCAGCACCCATCTCTTTAACTCCAGTTTCAGCATATCTGAAGCCCTCTTCTGGCCTTAGCAGACATTTCATGCACAGGCATGCTTGCATACACATGCAGAATACTCATATATATAAATTAAAATAATGATGGATAGATATTTAAAGTCAGTTGTGGTTTTGTTGGTGGTGTCTGTGGTCACAGTCAAACATAGGAAAGGCACTTCTCTGTTCCCCATGTTACTCTACTGATGTCGTCCCCTCCACCACCTCTCCTGTCGTCCCCTCCTTATCCATTTACTTTCTGTAACTAGATGAGTGCGTTGGTTTTCTTATCTAGAATAGCTACTGTCCTCATTCACAGTGACCTGAAATCGCTCTGTGATGATTTACTTCCCCACCTGTGGCAAAATTTGGTTTCACTCTAATTTATCTTCCCATTCCTACAGAAACCTTCTTGCATCTTCTGCAATTTATTTTTCTAAGAAATCCAAGCTACTAATGTCCTTCTCTCGTCATTTCCTCCTAATTTCTGTATTCTCTATTTAAAATTAAGATTTTATTGATTTTATACTTTATGAAATTCTCCTTTTTGTTCATTTTTCTATCTTAAATTTAGTAGTGTATCTTTTACTTTTATTAGTAGAGTATACTTTTGCTCAATCCTATTTGAACTCAAGAATGCATTCAGTTTGTCAAAATCCTGTTATAGTAAACTTTACTAAACATATTCATATAGCCATACTGATACCTTTCTCCTTAAATTCAACGTTAAGCTTCAAAGAGACAAATATCAACCATAAAAATGGTATCCTATGACATAGATTTCCTTGTCTCAGATTTTACACAAATATTTCAAATATTTTCTTAGAGAAAATATCTTCTTTACATGGTGTTCTTTAGCACAAATAGGTTAATTAATGAAATTACATTATCTTCAATGTTCTTGCTAATATCTTAATTCAGTTTCCCATCTGTAAGATAAGATTGTGAAAGTGCATGATTTACATTCACCTTTGAAATATTGTGCCCTTGAGATTTTTAATGATAGTTACTTTTGTCAGCTTGACACAACCAAGAACCACCTGAGAACAGTCTCAATAACTGATTGTCTAGATCAGATTGGCCTGCAGGAAGATCTGTGGGGGATTATCTTGATTATATTAGTCAAAATGGAAATCTTTTTCACTGTGGATAACATTCCCTTCTCAAGGGAAGAATTTTGTAAGAGTGGAGGTCAGCTGAGCAGAAGCATGCATGTATGAATCAATTATTCTCCTATCTTGACTCTGGATAAATGTAACAAGTTGTCTCAAGATCCTATTGCTATGACTTCTCCACAGTGCTGTACTGTGACCTAGAACTATGAAGTAAAGTAAAACCTTTCTCCACAATTGGCTTTAATCAGGGAATTTTCTCACAACAACGGTAAGGAAACTAAGTCATCCTTTGGCTGCTAGGTATTGATACTATCATGAAATTCAGAGTGGTAATTGGGTCAACTACCAATTTGCAATATCTAGTTGAGTTTGTGCTGCCACTTACAATGAAAGAAATGCTGATACTCTTCTTGCGTGTGATTTCATCTTCAAAGGGATTTAGCATCTGTTAAAGATCATCTGCTTCCAGAACTCCATGGGACAAACATTGAGCCACAACACTGAGGATATACATTCAAAATCTTCATCAATGTTAAGTCAGTTTCTACTGAATTTTGCATGTGATGTCAGAATAATCATTTATTTCTGAGAACTTACTGTATACAAAATCTTCTGTTAAGAATATTCAAAATGGACAAATCCACTGTGTGTTCTTCAAAGTATGTTTTGTAAAAGCAAACAATTGTAAGTGTAAGTAAATCAAGACTTGCTATATATCCTAATATGGGAGCTGTAGAAATGGTTTGGTGGTTAAGAGCACTGTCTGCTCTTATAGAAGACAGATTCAGTTATCTGCCAGGCACTCAGGTGGTACCTAACAATCATTTATAACTTCAGTTCTAGGGGATCTGATGCCCTCTTCTGGCCTCCATGGGCATGCATAGGGTGCACTAATATATAGGTATACAGACAAAACATTCATACACATAAAATAATTGTTTAAAACACTGTTTATACATTATTTGTATAATTTTAAGTGTATACTGCTTTTTATAATGATAGGATTATCATTTAAATTGATATACATCACCATAATTTGTATATACCATGGCTGTGAGTATGATGGGCTGACCACAATTAATAAGCTATCTGTAGCTATTGATATACAATTTCAGTGGGATGTAGGGAATTATGATTGTGGTAGTGGAGAGGATAGATCAATTATTTATATTATGTTGGGAAGTTACAGGTCAGATGTGAAATAGACTCATTATTTTTCTCTTATTCCCAAAGGCTCCCTTCAGTAGATGTCTATTGATTCATTCTCCCAGATCAACACTTCTGAATGATGGATTAGGGTTTTTTAAGCTTAGCATTCAAACTTCCTTTTATAAGTACTTTAGTTATTCACTTGTTCAACTACTCTCTCCAAACTGAGATATTACAATCTAAGTATAGTAAAAAGGAAAGGATGAAATTGTATCCTCTGATAGAATTATTTTATTTACACATTGAAATGCAAGTGGCCCAGTAGGTAAAAGAACTTTTATTAAAGTTCAGGGTAAAAAAAAAGTTTCCCAAAATGAAATAAGAAAGTTGCTTTATAGTTCCCTATAAGTGTTAGTCTAAGAATACTAGAGCCTGTTATTTTTTTTAATTGCACTTATTTATTGACAGGATGGTATGCTTGCTGCTTGTCTGTGGGGGTCAGAGGATCACATACAGGGGTTGGCTTCTCATTCCACCTTGTGTGTCCTGGTGTTCAAACTCAAGTCATCATTCTTGGAGACAAGTACATTTACCTCTGGGTCATCTCACTGGACTAAGTAAAGATTTAAATTTTCTTTACACCTTTTTGAAAAGAAATTTATAATAATGGCAATGTCTCTTGAACGTGTGTGTGTGTGTGCGCATGCATGAGCATGCATGCATGAGAGATGGGGGCAGAGAGAGAGGAAGAGAGAGAGAAAGAGAAAGAGAAATTTAATTTCAGTATACTTTTTTCAGGAAAGCAAGGCTTTTGTAGACTATATTCATTAATAGTCTGAAAGATCATAGAAACTGTGGTGTTATTTTTCTTAGCATGTACAAGTAATAACATTGCAAGATCATTTAAAATGTCTTCTGGGTTACAAAATTTATTTTAGAAAATAAAATATCATATAATATCATACATATTGAGACAAAATTTGCAAAGATATTCAGTGTGAATTTTTAAAACAGTTACATATGCCTACAGTTTTCAAGAAACATAAACAGATTATTTCATATTATTTTTCTTCTTTTAACATGATGGGTTGAAAATAGTATGAAATGGAGGTGTGGGCTCCATAGAAATATAAATGTATTTGGTTGTTCAATTTGGAAATACATTAAATTTTAAAAATATTTTCTAATTTTTATTTTATGTATATGAGTGTATTGCTTGCATGTGTATGTGTGCACCTACGTTCTACAATGCTTACAGAAGTCAGAAAAAAAGTGTCAGATGCCCTGGAACTGGAGTTATAAAATTGTTAGCCACCATATGGGTTCTGGGAATCAAACTGGAACCAGGTCCTATGCAATAGCAACTGGTGCTCTTAACTAATGAGCCATCTCCCAGCCCCAAGGGAAATATGACAAAATTTTAAGGAAATAATGAGAGACGAAACAGTATTGGATAAGCCAGAACTAAGAAAGAATACTAAGAAATTCACTTGGAAAAATTAAAACACAAAACATTATCTCCTCTACTGGAGGTGATTCTAATAATTTCCTAATAAGTAGTTAGTATTTAACAAGAAGGTAGGGCTCAGGAGCATTGACATGATGGCTACTATCTACCTATCAGGCAAGTCAAGTCATCATGTTTGATCAGTGAAACACAACAAAAAGATAACACAAAGAAGACTTAACTAGGTAATAGTGTAGGAGTTCAAAAATCTTTGGGTGAGAAAATGCAATTGTAACTTTTTAACATCTCACCAAGATATGTGATAAGAAATAGAAACTAAAAACTACAAGCAAAGCACAATGCTTAAGGGTTTACAAATAATTAAAATCTAAACTTTGAAACATCAAATTTCTCTTGCAAATTGAGGTATATTTGGCAAAAATGTCGTAAAAGTTATTTCTCAGTATTTCCACTCCACTCCCACGTAAGCAACTCCAGCCTTTCTTAGTCTTGTGCACAGATCTGCTCCTGCTCTCAGCTCCCCAGATCTCAAGACTAATCTATTAACCCAGTCCACTGTATCCTGAACCCTATACTCAGACTAGCTCAAATTTTCAGTCTAGTTAGTTCAAGCCTTCACACGCTGTTCAAACCCCAACTTGTCATTTCCTTCCTCGACTTCTTATCTACCTTGGATGTCCCCTCCCGGAACCTGGCTTGGACTTCTGAGAGAAGCCTTCTTCACTGGAGTCAAGTCTTTTACAGAGTGCCTGAGAAAGCCTGAATTCACTCTCTGCTTACCAATCTTCCCAAATTGTGCTGTACATGATGACTACAGGAAGGCAGACATTAAGAGAGAGCCTGAGAGCATATTTTTCTCACCTAACATGTGCCTCTGAGTAAAAGCTGGAGCAGCTGGACTAGAATCATTTGGTCCTTTTTTATATAAAATCAAGAGAGAGAACCTGAAGATTCGACAAACTACCTTTTGATGTCAAATAAGAAAACAACCATGTCATATCAAGTACACAAACATAATCAGACTTCAGCTGAACAAAGTCAGGCTTGAGTCTCACATCATACTTACAAACAAACAAAAAATCCACAGGCCAAGATCACAACGAAAACAATAATAATATGGAAAGCCCAAAAAATGTCTCCACCAAGCATGGCCAGTTCTGATTTAAAGTTCTACAAAGAGAAACCAGTCACCAAAGAATACACATTCTATTCAGCATCCTATGGAATTTTCTCCAAAATGACCGCATACTGGGAAACAAGACAATTGAAGACACAAATCAAAAAGGTGACCAACCATAATCAAGTAAACTTTTCTTCAGAGACATAAGGGTGGCTCAATATAACTCATAAATGTCATTAAAATCCATAAATGGACTCAAAGACAAAAATCACATGATCATCTCAATAGATGCAGAAAAGGCCTTTGATAAAATTCAACATGCTTGTATGTTAAAAATTTTAGAGGGGATTGGATTGGAGGGACCATACTTCAACATGATTAAACTTATCTACAAAAACGCCCACAGCCAAATCATTCTAAATGGAGAAAAGCTGGAAACATTCCCACTAAAATCAGGAACCAGACCAGGCTGCCCACTGTCTTCATTCCTATTTAATATATTGCTTGAAACTCTTGCTACAGCAATAAGACAAGAGAAGGAAGATAAAGGAATACTTATTGGAAAAGAAGCCAAATTATCCCTTTTTGAAGATGATATTATATCTAAGAGATGTCAAAAATTCTACCAGAAATGATTAACACCTTCAATAAAGTGAAAGTTTACAAAATTAATTTACAAAAATCAGTAGCCTTTATATATACCAATAACAAGCAATCAGAGAAAGAGTTCAAGGTAACTCGCCTATTCACAATAGCCTCCAAAAAGTAAAAATAATAAAACAACTTGGAATGAACCTGACTAAAGACATTAAATATCTCTACAATGAAAAGTTTAGATCTTTAAAGTAAAAGATTGATGAGGACACAATAAGACGGAAAGACTTCCCGTGCTCATGGATTGGAAGAAATAATATTGTGAAAATTACCATCTTGCCAAAAGTAATATATAGAGTTAACGCAATCCCAATTAAAATCCCTATGTAATTCTTTATAGAATTAGAAAAAAAAATCCTCAAATTCATATGGAAGCACAAAAGATCCCGGATAGCCAAAGCAAACCCTCAACACAAAGAGCATCACTGGGAGGTTTAACTATACCAGATTTCAAACTATATTACAGAATCTTAGTCATAAAAACTACGTGGTTCTGTCACAAAAAAATAGACCTGTAGAACAATGGAATGTAATTGAAGACTCAAATATGAGTGCTTGCAATTACAACCACCTAATATTTGACAAAGGGGACAAAAACAGTCATGGAGGAAAGATAGCATCATCAGCAAACAGTGTTGGAAAAAGTGGATCTCTACCTGTGGAAGAATTAAACTACATTGTTATCTTTTACCTTGTACAAAAGTCAACTCTAAGTGGATCAAGACCTCAATGTGAAACCTGAAACTCTGAACCTTTTAGAAGAAAATGTTGGCAGTGATCTACAAGATAAATGTGTAGGAAAGGCATTTCTAAATCAGGCAGCAATTCCTCAGGAATTAAGGTCATGAGTCAACAAATGAACCTCACTAAATTAAAACCCTTCTGCACAACAGAAGAAACAATCAATGAAGGGAAGAGAAACCCCACAGAATGGGAGAAAATCTTCACCAGTGACACATCTGACAGAGGTATAACATAAGAATATATAAAGATCACAAAAAAAGGAATCAAGAAAACAAGTGACTTGTTTAAAAGATGGGCTAAGGATCTCAGCAGAGAATTCTCAAGAGAAGACATAAGGATGGCTGAGAAAGATCTTAGAAAGTGCTCAGGATCATTAATAATTAGAGGAATGCAAATTAAAACCACTTAAGATTTTATCTCATACCCAGCAGACAGGATAAGATCAAGACAACAAATGATACCAAATGCCAGAGAAAATGTGAGGAAAGAGCTGACAGGACTGTAAACTCCTGCAACCCCTATGGAAAACAGTGTGACAAACTCTTAAAAAAATAAAAATGAATCTAACATTTGACCCAGTTATACCACTCCGTGGCATATACCCAAAGGACTTATCCTATTGCAAAGGTACATCCATGTTTGTTGCTTCAGGTAAGGAATGGAAGCGACCTAAGTGTCCCTCAACTGAGGAGTGGAAAATGAAAATGTACATTTATGCAATGGAGTTCTACTCAGGAGTAAAGAAAGACAAAATCATGACATTTGCAGGTAAATGGATGGAATCTGAAACTGTTATGCTATGTGAAGGAAGACAGAATCAGAAAAATAAATGAAGTATGTTCTCTCTCATTTGTGGATCCTAGTACCGAACCCATATTTGTGAGTACATAACCTGATGTAACTCCACAAAGCAGGAAAAAGGAAAGGAGCCAGGGACATAAAGGGAAGGAAGGAACCTAAAGAGAAGAGTAACAGGAGACAGGTGTTACTAAGCAAGAAATAAATAAAAGGTGGGTATTTAAGTGGAAAGGAGAAGAGAGGGTTATACAAGGAAATATGGGGATAAACAGAGGTGGGGCCTTAAGAGACTGATATTATCAAGGGAGAAATAGGAAAAATTGGGACATTTTAAATGGGGAAGGCATGGAGGGAAGGTTAGACCAGGCAAGAGAGGACAGATAAATAATGGCAAGCTAGTTTGAAACACCAGAGAGAATATTAGTCTAACAACCTAATGGCAAATTTCATTTACAATAGCTTTACTTGAGCCCATGTGCATATCTGAAGTGCTTGCTAGACAGGAAAATCTTTCCTTTGAGTTGTTGACCAGAGTGGTCTAAGAGACTCCAAAAATTACAGAGGCTATTGCCACAGTCTTTGATTGCTTCCCAGAACTTGAAAGTAAGATCCTGTTGGTGAAGGCAGGGCATACTCCAGAGACAGGATTTGGAGCAATGGAATTGGAAATGTCCTTAAAGCCACTTCCCCTGAAGTCTAACACTCATAGCACTGGAGAGCACTAAGCAAGTAGCCAGGGAAAACACAGGCTTCATGACCAAATAACCACATCAATGACTAGCACAGCATTCAACACTGGTGTAATAGTTTCACTTTTACCATGGGGCCAATCAATGAATACTTAATTGAACTTAGAGCCCACCCATTGGGAGGAATCTTATGTGTAGTAATGTAATCAGAGCCAAATACACATAGCTGAAGTCCTCATAGATCTTAGAGAGATCCCCAGGACTGTCACATGCCTAGGCTAATATAAATTCTTACTAAATGCAAAATACGCATCCTTATATTTATAGTCAAGTATCCCAGTCATCAGTCATCAAAGAATCTTCTTTTGTACTAGATGGAGACTAATACAAAGTACCACAGCTGGTCAGACAAAGAAATTTTCTGTGAATTGACCATGCCTAAAGAGCATATCTACAATGTAGCCTCTACACCTAAGACTCGTGCAATATAGAATAAGGGATAAAGAAGAACTAATGAATCTTTCAATTCTCATTAACAAAACTTCTGCATGCAACAAAGGGCCAGTAACACAAAAAGTCACAAATGGCTAAATCATGGAGATTAGGAATCTGCTAAGTGTAGGTTTCTGGACAGGACTCATATTAAGTCTCACTCACCCAGGACTCAAGTACTATTGTGGAAGAGGGTATCAAAAGATTGTAAGAGTCAGTGAGGAGGGATATGACCATATGGAAACAGAATTCTAAGGCACCTGTGACCCTGATCATATGAACCTACAACCATCTTTTCAGCATGCTCTAGATCTATGCCAACTCAAGCAAACAAAAAACCCCAGCATGGCACTGTGGAAATGTGTAGTAGACCTTTGCTTATGAAATATTGGCAAATGATACTGTTGAATGAGATATTCTTCCAAAAGCAAGGGACTCTGGGTAGCTGACTAGGCCTCAGTGGATGAACATGCACAGAGGTCACATAGACCTTTAACACAGATGAGAGAATATATCGATTCCATTGGGAGGGGCTATGGGAGGGTGGTTGGGGGAAAGGAACATAAAGATGATTAAGATTGATTGAGACGTTCTGTATGAAACAAAATTCAGTAAAATACTTTTTAAAATACACATTTTAGAGCATACAAGTTTCATTCAAACACAGCAGAAATACAACTTTTTGTTTTAAAGATTTATAAAATAAATATGTAGATTTTTTTTCTGGGTAATACTGGTGATAGACTGCTCAGGCATGAGCAGTATCCTGAGTATAGACGGTCTTTAAGAAGAATTGCTTTACAGTGTGGAATCTAGAATTTAAACAATACATTTCTCTCTTCATAAAAAAGAGTTATTTCTCAATGGACATTCGAAATGAATAGTACAACTTTAAAATTATTTAACTAATAGCACTTAAGAAGAGTGTCTTGTGAAAACATCCATGATTAGCTACAAATCAAGGTACTAAATATGTTTCAAATTTACAAGAGCCAAATAAAGCATAATTGAGGATGATGATTATAGGGTTCTACCAAACTGCACTACATATATGACCGTGTATTCCTAGTAAAGTTAGAACTAACCAAGGTTATTCTTGGTTGAAAATTTATTATAATTGGTTCTTATAAATGAAAACAACAGGTCAGTACATAAAAAATCCTATGAATTTTTAAATGGGTAATTATGAGACAATAAAAATTATCAGAATAAATAAAGTTACATATTTTGACCTATAAAAAAGAAATGATTGCCCTGTGCTAAACATCAAAATTTCTCATTTTATTATTGTCGGCTTTCTTTTTCTTATGCATTGACACAAGCCAGTCCCCCTACCACATCTGTCCAGTTTTCTTTGAGTTAAATAAGAAGCTGTTTTATTCTTCTCCCTGCTGCTAACTGAGAAGTCAGTGTACCAGGAATGCATTAAGGCAAGCAGGATTTGTCGAGACATCAATAAACTGGAAAGGCTCCCAGAGGGCCACTTGGAGTGTCAATAAAGGCTCATAATTACTTGTTTCTCAGGGCATTTTAGACTCAGCCCTGCAACGTGCTGTCTTCACAGGACAGACTCTCAAACTCTGGAGATTTTTTTTTTTTTTTTTTTTTTTTTTTACTTGTAAACCCTAAGTAGAGACCACACAGCAACAGGGAACCCAGGTTTTCTTTTCTGATCCGTTGTTTTATTTTTATTTTCTTCAGTGCTGTGAGCTAACCTAGCAGGATACTTCAGCAGATAAGCAAGAACTCAAGCACTGAACTTGTGGTACTTAGGCTTCCTAAGCAGGAGTGCTGTCTGTTGTCTTTTCAAGCTATTCTGGAATCAGTCATTGAGAACTCCTCCTGTCCTAGGAGGAGAAGGACAGGAGGTGGGCATCAACATTTCCAAGGGTGGAAATGTATAAACTAACAAGGCCAACAGAGGAATACCAAAGCCACTACTCTGTCTAAAGGAACAGGAATTAAGTGCTTCCAGAAAGTCAGGGCTTCTGTGGTCAGTGCACAGAGATAGTGAGAAATCTGACCTCCAGGCTCTTTCGTCCACCATGGTGACTTGCAGATGTTATGTGTGATAAGACCTGTAGTCCATCTCGCCTGTTATGCCAGAAACTAGTAAGACTGGAAAGGTATTCAGAGGACTCCCAAAGCGCGCCAGCCACCCAGTACAATGCAAGTAAGGAAAAGCTAGGAAGAAGGAGGGGTAAAATTCAGATCCAAATAAACATCACTGAGAATTTCAAGAGGAGCCTGGGAGTCCTTTTCCTCTCCCCTAGGCCTGTGAATGTGTTTGTGGGTGTGTCCGAGTCCAAGGTAGCTACTTTTTCTCAGAACACTGGTTCTCAGCAGTGAAGTTGTAAGTGGCATTGGACTTTTCTTGACTTCTTGAGGAGTTTCCAAAAGACAGTGTGAGAATCACATAGATGTTCTTTATGTTCCTCTGACTTCACTTGCTTACCTCAAGATCTCTGGCCGGACTGTCATTCTCCACCCATTCTGGGAGCAAGAGCATCTCATTGGCTCATCTTGTATTTATATTTTTAAGACTGAGCTGTGCACTGAATAATAAGCGTCCTCCTTCCTCTTTTTCCCTTGCTGGGTTTCACTTTACCACGGAGGGCGTGTCTCTGCCAGAGCGTTTATATCTTGTTCTGCAAACACTCTCTGGTAAACGGTTCCTCTCCCTACCTACCCCCAGCTCTCCGTCCAAAACATTCCTCTGGTGGGATGACTCTAATCTATCTCAGCTGAGGGGCACTGCGAACACTGATAAAATCAGATGCTCTTGGCGCCCTAGGGTCAGGAGATCTGACTCTCTCGTGTACTAGGTGATGGTGTGAATGTGTGGCTGTGTGGCTGTGACTTTTGAGTATGTGCGTGAGAGTGCGCGCGTGCGTGCGACTGTGTGCTTCCTCTCAGGGCATAGTGCAGACCGAGCCCGCGACGTTACTCTCCAAGCAGCAGCCAGCAACGCGAGGCAACAGCAGCCTCCGCCCCCTCAGCCTGGTGATTGGCTGGTCTTGCTCATCATTTCCCTGCTACCCCGAGGGAAGGGCCAGTGACGCCCCCGAGCCCAGCTGCAGAAGCGGCCGCCACCTCCAATGCACAAGGTGTCTCATTTGAAAAGAAACCTGAGCTCCGGGGAGGCGGCGCTGAGCGACCCGGCCCCGGCCAGCGCTAACTGCGCAGCAGGGCGCTGGGCAGCGCTGGAGGAACCGGAGAGCTCTGGAGGAGAAGACCCCAACGACCTGATTCTAGAATCTCGTCTCCACGCTCTCTTCGCATTGCATTTTTCAGATTCTCCCCCCTCGGTTATTTCTCCAAAACGGAGTCTTTACATCAAGAGAGGGTGCCGGAGCTGGGGCAACCAGGACTTTCCCGGGCACCCAAGATGCGCTCCATTAGGAAAAGGTGGACCATCTGCACTATAAGTCTGCTCCTGATCTTTTATAAGACAAAAGAAATAGCAAGAACTGAGGAGCACCAGGAGACGCAACTCATCGGGTAAATGAATTTTCAGGATATAAGAGAAAGCCAAGCTGTGAATGAAATGTGCATAGAAACAGCATAGTGATGCTTGGGATATGGTGTGTACTGGTTTGAGCTTGTGTGTGGTTAGTGTTAGGATTAAATAACAAAGGCTCGGTGCAAGGTTGTGTGTGTGTGTGTGTGTGTGTGTGTGTGTGTGTGTGTGTGTGTGTGTGTCTATTTCCCAGTGTTAACAGTAGGAGTTCAACTTGCTCAGTGGTGGTGACAGTTCTATTGGTTCCCGGTGCTGCTCGCAAAGAAGTGACTGCAGAAGTGTCATCAAAGAACGTGTGCCCTTGTCCTTTTAATGAGTGGGCAGAGCTCCAGAGATGTCTTTATTCAGCAAGCCGCTGACCTTCCCTCTTTCTGTGTCCTGTCAGTCTAGGGAAATGCTAGAGAAAGCTGGTTTCTAGAAAGTCTGAAGTTTAAGTCTCCAAAGGAGGAAATGAGTCTCTGCTTCTCTACTCTTTGGGGGCGGGGGATGGAGGCCCCTAGGAGATCTGTGGGCTTCAATTCAAATTAGAAATTTCAGAGCAACAAGGGTAATTCCTTCTTTGGTCTTCCACGGATAAAACTCATGGGTGTCATGGTTACAGTTTTTGAAAGACTCTGGCAATTATATCTTCACAGACTATATTTCTGCTCTTTCTTGAGTTTGCCTAGATACGTTCAAAATCTCCGCCCCATTAAGTTCTGTAAATATCACACTTCCTTCCTCCTTCCCCTGGCCTCTCTGCCTTTGAAGTCTATCCAGAGCAGAGTGTAACTTTGTGTTGCTGACATGGTTTGGAAGCGTATTCTGAGGATGTGGACCTGGTTGTCAACTCTGTTTAAAGTCCTGTTTCAGAAATCCTCTCCGGTCCGGAGGCATCGCCTTTGGAAACTGCAGGGGCTGAGATATTCTGTTTGTGATGTTCTCTCACCGTTTTTAAAAGGAGCAAAGATACTTTAACGTTTTTCTGTGCATAGTCCTATGTATGTATGCGTGTAGGGGCACAGGGCTGCTAAAACACATGGTGAAACTTCCTGCAGCTTATTTCTGAATATCCTCACTCCTCTCTGAGTAATCCCATTTAAGTGAGCAAGACGCAGGTGTATCCTCACAGAAGGACTTGTTATTCTGTACAAAGCAGGGTTACAGTAAAACACTTAAGAGAGTGGAGGTGAGGGAGAAAGGAACCGCTAACCAGGAATGGGCTGAATGGTCGTTCTGCATCAACAAATCTATTCAGAGTCTATTCCAGGAGAACTCAAAATAATAATAAAATAAAATAAAAAAGAACAATATGAGGTCGCTTACAGAAAAGTGTTTTTTTTTTTCTTTCTTCTTTTTTTTTCTTTTTATCCATGTCCATGTTGGAAAAGAACAATTGGGAAAGATGTGGGCAACCCCAGTAGACCTGTTCTTGCCAGGCAGACAAAGGGGTCTTTAGGAAGGTGGTGAACCGGTGCATAGGAGCTGGATGAGAGTCAGAGGCTGAGTCGTTAGGGTCCAGACTCTTTGTTCCCGTGCGGACTGGTGGGTTCCGAAGACAGCCTGAGCCTAGACAAAGCAGTCCACCTTCTCCAGGACATCGAGGATTTGGGCCCCTGGCTGGGACCAGGGACAGCAGGGGTGGGCGTGGCTACCGGTAGGGGTCTTCCAAATGCTGGAAAGGAATCCTCTCCCAGTCTCTTTAAACAGCCTGCCAGAAGCAGAGAGCACCAAGTGTCGCCCCAGGGGAAATAACAGATCCTGGACACGCCACGTTTCAGAGTGTCAGTTCTTTGGTGACCTTTTCCTGGACACCTTTGGAGGGTGGGTGTAGTCCTGGACTCTGGGGACCAGACAGGCATGGGAGCGAGGAGTGACTAGCTCTGTTCAGATGTCTTCTGCACCCTTTGCTAGCTGAGCGGTGGTTTCTTCCCAGTTCATCTGAGAAGACTTGGGGCTGGCGCCTCAGTTAAACAAACAGGAAGAGAGGTGTGCCCTGGGCTATCCTCTCCTCCCAGAGAGAGCTGGAAAAGAGGGCAGGAGAAAGAAGATGGAGCATCCTTTCTGCAAAGACACAAACTGCCTTCGTTTTTAACAACAACAACAACAACAAAAATTCGTGCAAAGCTCCACCTCCTTAATTAAAACCCGCAACTGCAGTCATTTAGGACCAAATTGGGAGCTGACTGCGGACTTCGCCCTCACATAGGAGCCCCAAGGCATCCTGCTATCTTGGGCCACCAGACTCAGTTGCACAAAGTGGGATCAGTAATGCCAGGAGCAGTTCGAGTATAGCCAGGGTTCCTGAGTCTTCATTTTCTTCCCAGAGAATGAACCGGTCCCTGGAAAAGCGTGTGACCCCGACGCATGATTTCTTTTCAACTTCCAATCAGTGTCTCTGACGGAACAGTTGACTCATCACGCTATCTCATCAGGCTCTCTTTCTACCCAAGTTATGTGGAAAGGCCAGTTTGAATGAGTTAAATTGGAGTAAGGTTTGGCCCCAGCTCAGATCAATGCTGCATTTAAAAGCAAAGTAACAGAGACAGTGTCTAGCCTTTGGGGGGCACTGCATTCCTTGCCAGTGGCCAGTACTTTCAATCTAGTCCTTTAATCTTACGTTCCTCTAAATTCACATTCAACTTTCCTGCTATTTGCTCTTTCTCCATAGGCAGGCAGGTGGTTTTTTTTATTCCACATCTCTCCTCCTTTACCAGAGGCCCCATGGAGAGTTCGCTTATAGTCACTCTTCCATACTGAATAGCCATCCTGTGTAGAAGGGAAAGCAACAGCAGAAAAAACAAAAACAAAAACAAAAACAAACTTTCTCATCAAACATCCACATTCCCATGTTTCCAGAAGGACACTGCCAATGTGTTTTAAGGGATAATTCCAGAATGGTTAAAGCTAGAGCCATTGAATACCTAAAACTGCTATTTCTTTCTGTATAATCTTCATTGATTGTTATGATGACTTACTTATTCAGGAGAACCGCTAGTAGTAAATGATTTCTTCTTGACTTTTTTTCAATGTGCCACGCAGTTGTCCTATGAATTCACTTGCTGCTTGTGTTCATTAGAGTATAAATGGAATTGAATGTTAAGACTCACAGATATGAGACACAAGGGCATACCTATATAATGCAGAAAAGTATTTGAAAGAGTGACAAACTTTCATGCTACATAGATATTTGCTTTGGTTATGATTCCCGGAACGTTACTGCACTCTATTTTCATGGCTGATGACACTTAGGAATCCTGATATTCATAAAGTTGACAATAAAGCTAAGCTCTAGTGCTTTGATGGTCACAGTTATTGGAAAAGTTAGTCCAGATTCATTTCCAGGTAGAAGATAGCTTGATAAATCTGTATTTCACAATTTGCCTTTTACCTCACAGATTATGTGTACAATTCTGTCACACTATATAAGCATCACACTATGTCACACTATTGAGCATCTTATCTTTGTTTGTAGTTGACACTGGGGGATAAACACATGAAATTTTCTCTGGCTTAGGTTCAGTGATGATGAAAGTTCTTTTCTTTGACTTGGTTCATTTTTCAAAAATTTTAATTAAAGGAGATGTTTAACATAGTCATAGGGAGCATATTTATTCCAAAGCCAAGACATTCAGAATTTCAGTGGGATACAGTAAGCTTTTGAGGCCTAATATCCAAAAGTGAATATAATCACTTTTGTAATATACAGCACTGACAGAATGAACTGTTATGGAGCATGGAAACATGTGAAAGAGAAAACAAGGAAAGGTAGATATAAGGACACAAGGTTATGAAAGTAACAATTATATCCTAACAATGCTTCTCAGAAATTATCTTTCTGGAATTTTTTTAAGCACCATTAAGTAAGAATACTTAAAAAATTATGCATTCTTTATGGCAGAGTTACACCTTTGATGTTTTTTGTTTTTTTTTTTTTCCCCTTTAAAAGTACATATTGAGTTTCAGTAGATTGTTCTGTGTAAAAACTGTTTTCAGTACAGCTGTTCCGATGTCCTGTCCCATCTGGAATGAGAAACAAGCAGTGGGTGGCAATATCCTTCATGCCTTGCATTCATGGGAAGGAAGTATTTTTTAAGA
The DNA here is from genome assembly GCA_035773235.1 of Eospalax fontanierii. Lineage (NCBI taxonomy): Eukaryota > Metazoa > Chordata > Mammalia > Rodentia > Spalacidae > Eospalax > Eospalax fontanierii. Next base: position 38,546,865 of record CM069527.1, read on the forward strand.
GAGAATGCAGCCAAGATCACATGTGAAAAAAACCCTTGGGACCTATTTAACTCTGTGGAGGGGAAGAAAAAAAAACTATTATAGAAGTTCTGATGAGTTCCTTGACTGTAAAAGCAAAGCATGACTACTTATAGATCTGTTCACTCAGGTTCTTTCCAGTTGTAAAAGTTGGACACTTGGCCAATTCCCAATTTAATAAAGCAGTTCAAGCAGCAAAGTGCCATTGTAGCCTCTTGTCCACAGAAAAGTCAGTTGTACTTTTTGAAATTACTTTTTAATTTTAATTTTGGAAGTTCTGATCATGTCTTCATGATCAGAGAAAGCATGTCTTCATAGCAATCATTGTACAGGTCAAAATGCAACTGCAAGGGCCACAATCTTTTCTAAATCTTAAATAGTTCAAGCCCATGAATATGTTTACTTCCATGAAAATTTATCAGTTGTCTAAATTATTGCAATCAGAACAATTTGTTGTAAGAAAAAAGATATTATTGGCAGGCTGGTTATTAATGAGGGTGAAGATTAGAAAGATCTTTGCCTCTTCAAGTAGAAATATTTATGCTTGAACTCTTAGAGATGTGTCTCCAGAGTGTGAAGGTTAACTTCTGGGCTATCTACATTTTTGCTTACATGTAATTATTATCATTATAAGTGTAATATGAAAATTAGTGACTGGATCACTGCCTAGGAAAGTGTACTGTTTCCTCGCTTTCTAAATAACCTCTGTAAAATTGTTATTATTAGCTATGCATAGGCATGCAAACGTATCATTTTCATCAGTAGAATTGTGTAAAATATTAATTTTTGTAGAGGCCCAAATTTCACAGGAAGTGGCTTTCATATGATTTCATAAGAAGCACAGAAAGCTGTTTCAAATTTAAACTATATGTTTAGAAAAGAATGCAAAATAAAGTACCAAAATATCAGCCTCCAATTACAGAATTCATTCAACAGCTGCTGTGTAAGTAATGTTTCTATTGATATTCACAGAGAATTATCTAAGTGACACATACATTTAGACTTCGTGATTGAAAAAATAATCAATAATGTTACTTTTTAGCAATGCTATTGAGAGCCTAAAAATTCAAAGGTAATATGTAAATAACTAAGTGCACATATTCAAATGGCTAAAATTTTTGTCTCTGTGCATTGGTAATTGGCTTATTAATACTCTGAAACGAGGCTTACATTTAGAAATCAGGAAAACAGTTCAGGCTATTACATAGTGAACATTTTAGCTGTGCAAGTCCCAGTGATATATGACAGCAGAAGCATCTCTCACCAATATCAATACCACCAGATTTCTTAGTATTACCAGTTCACATGCGTACTAGCCACAGGTTGAGAGGGGCAATGTTGTTTTAAATTCAGTGGAAAAACACAAGAAATAATGAACAGAATGAATCTTCTTCATGCCATAATCTCTGCCCTCTAGGACTCTTATCCTTGAGATGATGGAGACAAGTTTTTCCTAATTAGCACTTCAGTAATGCTTGATGAGAACCCTTAATCATTTTATATTAAATAATGCTATTGCTGCTGGTCAAGACTAAGGTGAGACTGCTGTGAACTAGTGAGGTAGTACTCAAGAACACAAAGCTAGTCGTCCTGGAATCAAGAACATGCACAGATTTGGATTTTTTTAAAATCCTTAAGCAAAATTTTCTAAAACATTTCCATGCCTTAAATGAAACAAAAATTAACCTTGGTGTTCACAGGTATACACATGCAAGATAGCTGACCAAGCCTTCTGTCTGTCTCTTTTGTCTAAGCGTGGTCTAGATTTGTTGGTATGCCAGATTTAATGATAGTTATTTTTCTTTAAGTGCTATGAGATTGTTGCTTTACATGAAAAATTGATTCTTTTTAAATAGAATATGTAGACATTTTTCTTGATATTTCTCTATTATTATTTTTATTTTATGTTCATGAATGTTTTGCCTGCAGATACGTAAATGCACCCATGCTGTGCAAAGCCTGCGGAAGCTAGAAGATCTCAGATACTCTGTAACTAGAGTTATGGATGGTTGTTTTTCATCATGTGTGTACTGAGAATCGAACCTGAGCCCTGTGGAAGAGCAGCCAATGCTCTTAACCACTGAGTGGTCTCTCCAGACCCTGATGTGATAATTCTTAAAATACGGTTCATCATGCTGCTACTGTTTTCTAACTCACTGAAAAGAATGCCGAACTTTTCATCATTAATGTAAATCTATTTATGTCGGATATTACGTACACTGAGAGAGTTTCTAGCTTTTACAACATTGGCCTTTTTGTTTTGTTTCAGAGATGGTGAATTGTGTTTGAGTCGATCACTTGTCAATAGTTCTGATAAAATAATTCGGAAGGCTGGCTCGACAATCTTCCAACATTCTGTAGAAGGTTGGAAAATCAATTCTTCTTTGGTGTTGGAGATAAGGTAAGCTTCTTTATAAGCACAATAAATTCCATGTCATGCTCTCAAATATGTCTGGCTTGGCGAACTTTTATTGAACACTTGATTTACAGTTTAAATATGAATGTTTAATGAAAAAGTGAAACAGTTCCTAATGGAAGAATGTGGAATAGGTAAAAGTGAAATCATTACATAGTCAAAAATTCAAGGAAGAAGGAATTCTGAATATGTGAGTAGATAAAATATTGAGCTGAGTACTAATATTTAACGTATTTTTACTAGATTACTCAGGTTGAACACGTATTTGAGGGAACAGTCTTTATTTCTACCTACAGAGACTTAATTCTGATTGTAATTAAACTTCATATAATAGAGACTCCTCAATTCCTATTGCGTTGATAATTCAAAATAGATTTGAAATATTCAATGATTTTAACTGTGTGAGCTCATGTGAAAAAGTAAGTAAAAGTCAGTAAATAATCTTCCTATTGATTTGTCTTATTCTTTACAAGATAGCCTCTTTAAGCTGGAAATCAGTATTTGAAATCAAACTTATGAACCCCATATATCTGTTGCAATATTCTTTTATATTATAGTACTCAGATCAGTAAAAAAGATTGCATTATATTTTCCAAATAATGAAGAAAGCAAATGTAGCTCCTTTCTCTATCATTTCATAGTATCATTGTCTTGGTTGATATGATAATGAATGAGTAAGAGCATTTCAGTAAATCAGAGCTCTAGAAGTTTGAGGGAGCAGACCCCTTTTATACATGAACTCATTACATTTTTTCTAATATTTGAATAATGATAATTATTCATTAGTATGGACAAAGAATTTTGTAGCTGACTGTTTAAAAGATTAAAAAAAATTTTGATCTGTTTGAGTTTCTAGCTGCTAGGTTTTTGATTTGTGTAGATAATAACTAAATTAAAGGAATAGTCTGTTGCACTCAAGTTAGAGACCCTCAGGTTAGCAAGCATTTCAGCAAAGATTACATGTTTGAAATTAGTCTAAAGGAATATCCTCTGAAAATTTAAAAAGAAATCAGTGTCAAAGAAATGTAAGAATGATGGGACTACTTTGTTTTCAAGTTTTTTAAATGATTTAAGAGTGAGGCAGGAATCAACTGATTCATGATATGGTGTGATAGAAGCTTTGTTGTTTTCATTTTATGAAGAGCTTAATATGTTTAGGAATATAGTAAATCAATGCAGAACTATGTAGGGTATAAATATTTTATAATTCAGGCATACATACAGCCTTCAACAAGATTTATTTCAACTAGATGCGGGAAAAAAATAAAACCAATAATTAATACCTGGAGATTCCTTATCAAAGTACAAAATTTCAAAAATGCTTCAAAAAATGAAAAATATAGCAACACTTGACCTGTATTCTTTTTAAAAACTGTTTTGTGGAAGCTGGAGAATTATCTTCAAAGTCTGACATTTTTCTACTTTGTCTCTTATATCCAGCTCCTCATTTTAACCTAAGTTAAGTTAGCAATGAAATCATCATGTGGAATGAGGAGATAGAGGACCATGACCTCAGATATAGATTAATTGAAGGATTTGTTTCTCAGAAGTTGATTGGAAAGAGAAAAATATGACTCCTTGAAAAGTAAAGAAATGTTCTACAATCATGTCTACAAAGATAAAAGACAAAATCAATTAGGTGAGACTAATAATCCTTTAAAAAATAGTAGAAAGTTAAATAACAGAAATTCAGTAGTTTAGTTGGAATTTCTAGTCATGCTTAATAATATGTCAGATATGTGAAAATGTAAAATACGCATTAAATAACTTAATATACTATCTTAATTAATATGACAGACCATGTGTTCCTAGTATTTTCAAAAAATTATTTCTTTTTGCATTCTTGAGATTACAAATCTATATTTTATTTTCACTGAATGGTCAACCTAAAATGTTCAGTCTGAGGTGTTAAACATAAACTTACTCCATTAAGAATTTTACAAACTAATGAGGGTTGCCATTACATTTTGAAGGTGATCTTTTTTAGGTATAATAACTTTGAATATGAATGAAATGGCAGTATTGCTATGTTTATATGATTCTTCCTAACAGACAGAGAAGTAAACATTAAAACAGTGAGCAAATTTTGAATAATACATACAAAATTGTCACCTCAAGGAAATAATAATTTGTGTATTCATTATAGTGCAATGTGCAAACAGTTCATAAAGATTATTGTTATCTCGAGTATTTAATCAGCTTGTCACCTGTACTAAAAAATTTAGGATATGTAAAATTTAGGTTTTGCATGTATGTTATTAAAACCCTATTGGTAAATAACTGTGAAGTCCTATGGATGTTTTTTCTTTTACATTCTATCTCTACTGTAATACATTAAAAAGGAAACTAATCATGGTTTAACAGGGCATGTCTGTATATTGTGTAGTATTTTTCAAAATTCTACTGTGAATATATTAAGACATTGCACATAATTTTCTAGCATTAACTCTTTCAACCTTCTTGGCCTGATGTTATTTCATAACAACAGCAAGTTTTGGTTGATTAAACAATTTTGTTGTAGGGAATCATTAAAGGAGGTTTTAGTTCATTTTTCTTTGAGGAGTCATTAAAATTTCAAGAGTTACCACATTTTACAACTAACTTCATAATCAAAATGATTATTTTAGTTTAAATACTTCATTTTGTAAGGTTTTTATTAGTATTTTTTAACAGGGTTGCCTAGTAACCCCACCTCTCCTGGAACTCCCTGTGTAGACCAGGCTAGTCTCATTTTCATAGAAAACCATCTGTCTCCGCCTCCTCAGTGCTGGGATTAGGTATGCATCACCATATCCCACAAAATCTTTGTTTTATTGGTAATAGTTTATTATTATTCTTTTAAGAAAGGACACATTTACCCTTCATGACTGGTGATTAAATCTGTGAACATTATACAGATTGTTTTTCCAAATTTTGTTATTCTCTTAGTTTTTATGTATTGAGTATACCACTAAGAAGTATAAATGTAGATATATACCAATGTCTGACTCAACTGCTCTCCAAAATTGCCTAGCTAATAATTAGTGAGCAAAGCAAAGTCCATATATATGATATGATATACAACAGTCTTTACACAGACACAAATTGTGAGTTCATGAAACGTAATTGCAAATTTATATGTGTTTCTTTATCAAAATGAACTTCTTATTGCAGTTATAGATTTCTTTTAGGAAAAAATATCCCACATACAATTCTTCTAGCATTTTCTGTTTACTGTGATCAATAAGTGACCAGTACAAACATTAATGAAATAGTTTACTTCACATTCAAAGTCCATTTTAAGGAACAAATTGTAAAAGATTACATTTTAGTTCTAAAAGTAGAAATTATTAAGTGTTTCTTTCTGGAGGATATAACATTTTTCTATGCCTTAAAATAACAAAATATAAGTTACCATTAAATTCTACCAAATTTGGGGCTAAGTGTAAAATGGTAATCTAAGGTATGATTGAAACTGATTAAAATGTTTTTCATGTTATTTGGACATAATTTAAACATTATTAGCTTCCATTTGATGAATCTTTACAATTTTTCTATGGTACTAGAATATATTTTTCATATAACATAATCCTAAATTCCAAATTACTTAGTAATATAAAGAATTTTTCATTTTAGATATTTGAGATAACATGTCTCACCAAAATCGTCTTTGGGACACACAAAAAAATCGTATGTTCTACTTTTGCATTTTATAGGCAAAATAAAGCAGTAAGCTTTTAAAATTTCTTTCTTTTTCTTTTTACAGAACTGTGTTCATTGCCAGTTGAATTTATGATATTCATTTTACTTTAATGAAGTTTGCAAAAACTGATTCTCTCACCATCTTCTATTTACTGTAGTCTATTCACATTAATTGTGTTATATATAGATATAGATATATTAATTTAATTTAATTTTCAACATAGAATGTCTTACAACTCTAAGATTTATTATCCAATGCTTTCTAACGATGTTAATGCATTTCAGCTGAATCTCCTTACTACAACACATATTCATACTGTTGACAAGAAATACACAGGGAAGAAAGTGGCATCTGGTGCTGGGTTAGCTATATTTAACATTTCACAGATGAAAACAATGTAAATTACGTTTCTGATACTCTACAGATGCTACTGCGACTCATTCGTGATGGTTAAAAGGGAAGTTCTGGTTAAAGATTCGGTTAAGTTTCTGTACAAAATCTTTCCTCTAAGTTAACAGTCTTCACAACCTTTCAGTTTAAACCAACTTCTGTAACAAGAATATCTTTTGTGACTAAGATTTTGAGTCTCACTGAAAGCGAAATATGTTTTCAAGCTTTTCAGTTATCGTTCATGTTAAATCAGTTGCTGACCACAGATGCTTGCTTAACTAAAGAAGCTTCAAAATTTGAATTGGAATCACCAAATTAGAAAGAGTAATATTTATTTTTCTCTTTGTTCTTTTGAATCACACAGTGAAAATAAAATCCCCTTCTTCAAATATTCACTCTTAACTTGGTGGCATATTAAGAAACTTGTCCTGGTACAGCATGTGTATTAAAAGATTAGCTTTTGTTGATTCATGTTCCTATAGCACCCAGAAGTTAAGACATTTTCCTCATTTCTGAAGCAATTTTGCTTACTCTGCTGTTAAACAAAGTTAAATTCATATTATGTTCTAAAGAAAGTCATGAATATTCTTCCTGCTGAAACTTAATTTTTCAATTCAGTTTAGGCAAAAATGTTTTTCATGTTTCAGTGACATTTATCTAATTATATTTAAGTACCAGTTTTCTTCTTTTTCTTTTCCCTCATAAACTTATAGTCTAAATGGCAGCTATATTTAGGAAATCCATGAAAGTTTTTATGTTACATTACATCTGTAATCTAAGTAAATGGTACTAGTATTCTAGAGTGAGAAGAAACTAACAGCTCTTCACAGGTTCCAAAGAAACTTTGAACAATTAAATCACAATATTATTCATACATAATAATTATTTTCAGTCTTTTAAGCCCTTAAAGCAAGAATCTTATCTCACATAATTTTCCCTGGGTAGTTTTCAGTCCTAAAATAGAAACTAAATTTTTGGTTAAGTATAATAAAAAAGAATATACTAGAATCCTACAAGATCTCTTCAATTTTCAGTGTATAAAGGAAAATTCTAATTTAAACGTGTTCTCGATTTTATCTAAGGGACTTCATAGCTTTAATTTTCATTAGTCTATTTAAGTTGGAGTTTTATTGCTTTAAAAGATATTTTATTTTTTACTCTGCTGTGTAAATAAAAATTACTGCCGAACCTATAAATGCAGCATTAGAACAAAACATAGTATTAACTTCTGTACGTAGTAACTATCACTTTGAGTACTATTATCTTTTCAAAGTTAGGCAGTGTATGTGTTTTAAAGATTTATTTCTAAGCCCCTTGTTCTAGAAGTTTTCCTTATAAATAATTAAATTACAGATGTTTAGCTTGCTTGGGACTTCAGAAGTCATGTTTTAGGTATGTGTGTGTGTGTGTGTGTGTGTGTGTGTGTGTGTGCTTTTAATTTTCTGTTACTCGGAAACTAGGTTATTATTGGAAAGTCCCTCTTATTAGTTGACACGCATGTAAATTAACTTTCTGATAGTGTAAAATGGAGTTTCGCTTTTGAATATACAAGCTACAGAATCTCCTCCTATACCTACAGTTCAACTGTTCTCATCTCAAGGTGGTAAACATGGCACTGCTTTTGAGCACACATCGTTCAATGCATCTATAGCAAAGCATTTAAATTATGTTCAAAGGGAAATGGTAACTTTATCTAGTTTGACGATTTCACCACATCCGTGGAGTCTTAATATTAAGACAGGAAATGAAGCGTTTTGTTAAAGTACAGGTGTCAAGTGCTCACTTATGTCCCACCAGACAAATAAGTAGTAGTTGATAAATATGTACTAAAGATTATATGTGTTGCTATTTTGGTGATTATATATTCTCTTGTGAAGAGTATCTAGGCCTTGAACTGTTTTGTTACCAGAAATGAGATTTACCCAGTATTGTGCACCATAAACAGTAATAGCTCAAGTGGATAAATGTTTTTTTTTTTTTTTTTATCTTGCATATTGCAGCCAGGCCTTTGAGTTTTATCATGCTGAAGTGGCAGTACTACAGTAAGAACAGTTGGTAAATAATGTCTAATTTCAAATATGTGCCTAGAGATTTCTCAGGTTGTTTATTGCTTCTAAATTTTGGCAGCTTTAGAATTAAATAGTTATGCATTTTTGCAGAGCACATCCCTAAGTTTTTGTCGATACAAGTTCCTCAAAACTCAGTAGGATCCCAGAGTATTTTCTGGATGTTAGTCACATCATGAATAATTAAATTCAAAGATTTCTTGTCAACACACTCTTCTTTTCAGTCTTTTTAAATTGTTATAATTCATCCCTATCTTCTATCAGTTTAATTATAGCTACCTTTATGACATCTGAATCTATAGACATATATGAAACTATAACATTACCTCTTTTTTTGGGATTGGTGTGATTTACAGTCACATTTCTTGCCAATAAGTAGAAAGGGGCATTTGGGAGGTATAACATATGTGAACTTTACATGGTTGAGATAAGAAAACGTTGTTAGAGATTGATGCCTTTCCTTCACTGCTTGCCATATGCCAATCTGATGCCTTAATTTTCTTCATTTAGTGGCTTGATTAAAAAAATTAACATTTAAAGACTTTTAAACTAGTTTTCCAAGAACAATAGATTTGTTAGCAATAAATCACAACTTCCAAATTATGAAGGACTAACAGTGTTATTGGGTGTGTTTTCTCTTGTCATATTTCACCAGATTTCCAACTGGCTATATGTATTTTCTTATTTTCTGTCATCTACTGAGAATATGAATATAATTGCTTAGCATCTCATATCTGTGATTCTCTTAGAATATAGATATTGGATTGGCTAAATTATTTTAAATACAAATACAGGCTTCACAATGCCATGGTGAAACAAGTTAGAATTCTGTTTCTCATAAAGTCATATATAACATGCATTCATAGTCCATTCAAGAAAATCAAGGCAACAACCGAACCACATAGACTTATGTTTAAAAATTTGAAATCATTCTAGCTAATGCCCATACAAAATAGTGGAATTTTTAAAGAAAAAGGAGGGAAGAAAGGACACTAATAAATCACTTGTATCTCCTCATAAACAATTCAGGCCTGTATTTGTGTATGACTTCCTGGGCTATTAACATCTTCTGGATTTCTAAGCTTAGAAGAAAACATTGAACGCATTTAGTGATTTAGTTTTTATTTATCTTCAGTTATTTATAAAACATAGCATTTGGCTAAATGTGTGTGTGCGTGTGTGTGTGTGTGTGTGTGTGTGTGTGTGTGTGTGTGTGCTGGAATGTTCAGTCATTTAATATTGCTTACTATAGGTTAATTCAAAATAATTTCAAGTTGACTTCATCTCACTGGACAGCTATAGATACAAGAATTACTACAGAAAACACCTCCAAACATCCACTTATGTCAATCCATTAACTATATTTCATTTTATGAACTATTATTTTTAGTATATTTTGATAAAAAAGCTTTTTTTCACTTCACAGTTATATATATATATATATATATATTTAGAGAATTATTATAAACTATTCACAAATGATTTTAACTGTATTTATTATAGAATTTAATTGATTTATATAATACATGAATGTTTATAACAATTTATATTTTACATATTAGGTGGTAAATGCGAATGACTTCTTAGATGTGCAGCCCTTAATATAAAACTATTTTTGTATTTCAAACGCAGGAAGAACATTCTCCGTTTCTTAGATGCAGAACGTGATGTCTCAGTGGTCAAGAGCAGTTTTAAGCCTGGTGATGTCATACACTATGTCCTGGACAGACGCCGAACACTGAATATTTCCCATGATCTGCATAGCCTTCTACCTGAAGTTTCACCAATGAAAAACCGCAGATTTAAGACCTGTGCGGTTGTTGGAAATTCTGGCATTCTGCTAGAGAGTGAATGTGGAAAAGAGATCGACAGTCACAATTTTGTAATAAGGTGAGCATCCTTCTGCTCTTTGAGATTGTGAGTTTTTCAAAGATATTTTACTCAAGTAGAAAAATGCTGGAAATGTTTTAATTTGATATTAATATTAAGAATTTTTTAGAACTCAAATATTTATTTAGGATCTTTGTGTGCTATCTTCAAATATCCCTTTATTTTGGATTAGAAAATTTTAGAGATTGTATTTACTTAAAGATAAGGTAGCAATGATTAACAACAGATTTTAAGGATGGGACAAAGAACAAGTTTATTTCATTAGTACTTACAGAGAAAATACTTTCTTATATCTCATTTTTGTAATCATTAGTTTTAGATAACTTAAGCTTTGAGTAAAGAATATGAAGACTGCCATGAGCACTATCACAGTTATAAATCAATTTTACTTTTTTATGAAATTATTTAGCAACTTCAAAGAAGATAGTTTAACAACTCTGTCTACTATCCTGAGTCAAACTGCCTTATTAAACTTACTTGTAGTATTGGATATGCATGTCTATGTTTATGTTTTCACATTATTGAATACACCTATTTTTTAATCATTCATGACCAACAAATACATGATGAACCATGTGTTTGAGTAACTTCATATACTGTCAACAATGAGTAGATATGTTTATAAATGCTTGAACATGGAAGACATGTTGGAATATAGCATGTGAAAATATAGATTTTGAGAAAATGAAGTATTAAAATAAATAGCTAATGTATTTCTTAATCATACATAGACTATGACTTTTTACTGAATCAAATTTAGTCATGGAAAATCAAAATAGAACATTTTCAGTTGAATATGATTCACAATAAACAGGACTGCAAACATTTTACCCATTGTTTTGCCTTTTCAAAATTGGTTGTAGAATAAGACACTTATCTCAGAATAGTTGAACCTGTTAAAATCTCAACTTTTTAAACTGTTATGAAAGAAAGCATGTCAACCTCAGGATATACAAAGAAAACTGAATATACAAAGTAGGGAAAATGTTTTAAGGGATGAAGATAAAATGGTTAGAAGAGTGAGCCTAAAAGACTGTTGAAATACGACTGTGAAGAAAATATAAGGGTTCCAAAATTTCTCACTCGCCTAAAATCACAAGTGAGGCAAAATAAAGCAGTAAATGTTAATTTGTAATAGGATATATTACAACATAAAGAGTTCTGTTTTAAAAAGTGATTGATACTGATGAAGTTTAGTACAAATGGACCTCTCTTCCTGGTCTTCGGTCCCTTATAAGTAAAGAGGCAGATTCTTACCTCTCTCAGATATTGAATGCAGCACACCTTTATATGTGAGTGTTTTTATCTTCTTTAAAAATCAATCAGTTCATTGGTGTTACTGTCCTTTCTGTCTTTTTTTCCATCTATATTCACTGGGTTCTTTGCACGATTCTAATTAAAAGCATCATTGTTTTTATAAATTCTACATTGCCTCCAGTGCAAAACTTCCTGCCCTCTTTGTGTCTTAAGGATGATCCTAACTTTACTTAGTTTAAGCCACAGTCTCCCATTTTCATTTTTCTTACATCCATGTCCTAGAAACTATCCACCTTGTGCTATGTCCCATTCTCATGAAACAGTCTGTAGGTTTCCAGAACCATAGGCTCTGATATTTCAGTGAATAAAATTTTCATTCCACAAATTGTACTGTCTATCTCTTTATAAAGACAGGTTTCTCTTTCATAGGTCTCGCAGGACAGTAGGCAGAAGCATTGCCTTTCACTGTTATACTGTGGACACCTGGGAATTTACATCATTTAATGACTCTGAACTGACATTTCTCATACACTGCAATGCTGTCAGAGTAACATTTATTCTTGCTTAGAACTCAGTTCTCAACTAATTTCCCTAGTTGCACACTTACTACTTTGTTCTGAAGTCAGAACCTCTCTTAGCTGCAGTATCTGAGGCTGTCTATCATGATCAAAATCTGGCTATCACTTAGCTTGCATATCTATCTTTTTTTTTTCTGTTTATCCTCACAACTAGACTTCAAGAGAGAAACATGATCTATATACATCCGTTTTAGATTCAGTCTTCGAAAAGGTAGCTGACACATTGATATTTTCTAAGTAGTTGATAAATATAGGCACATAGACATCCAATAACTAAAAAGGGAAGACTGAAAAGAAGGAAGAAAAGAAAGACAGAAGGAGGGGAAGGAAGGAAGTAAAAAAAGGAAGGAGAGAGAAGGGAGGGGAGAGGGGAAGAGAAAACAGTCTAGTCAGAGAAAGCAAGCAGATAAAGACAGATGGAAAGAAGGATGGAAGAGGGAGGAAGCACTCACTGAGAAATTCCCATTACTTCTCAGTGCACCTGAATGGAGCCCTCGCACACAGATCGATCTTGTGATCACACTGTCGTCATTGTTTGGGGTATGAGGCCTATATATTCTACCATAAAGCTGGTCCACACTGTTAGTATCTTTTCTAAAACTGTATGTGACTAAGTATCAGAGCACATTGTACAGCCATCCTAGAGTAAGTGCAGAAGTCTTCTAGCTGTCTTCTGGAGTAAAATATCATAGACTTGTTTTCCCTGTCTGCATTTTGGTTCTTTTTCATAGAGCAACATATTAAGATCTGTTAGCTGTCTCTTCTTACTCATATTGACATGTTAAAACTTGCAGTGTTATAGCTTATGACCTAAAATTATACAATGTGCATTCTGGAACAATTTTCTTTTTCATCGACTTTTTAATTGAATTTTTCTATATTTCATACAGAACATCTCAGCAACCTTAATTACGTTTATATCCCCTTCCTCATTGGAACCCACCCAGATTCCTCCAGGGAATTCATACACCCTGTCATTTATTCTAAGGCCTATTATGTCATATTACTATCCCCAGACATTGCTCAGTGCAGGTTTATCCACTGAGGTCTAGTCAGCCTGTCCAGAGACCCTCACTTTAAGAAAACCAGTTCTCCCCTGCCCTCCACAACAGTAATCAGATGCCAATATTTCTTTAGTAAAGATTGAGGTGTCGCTGCCCATTTACACACTTCCATGCTGGTGTTTTATTTATTTATTTGTTTTTACTCTTTCTTTTTGTTTGTTTGCTTTAGTTTGTACACATCTTGAGCATGCTGACAACATTTCTGTGGGTATGCATGAGCTTGCAGGATTCTATTTTCATATAGTCATGTACCTCCTCCCTGGATCTTACACTTTTTTTGCCTCTTCTTCCACAAAGGTCCATGAGCCCTGGGTGAGTGGAGCTTAATATCGGAGTCCTGTCCAGGGACCCACACATTGCAGACTCCTAATCTCCATGCTTTGGCCATTTGTGACCTTTTGTGTTCCTGGCCCTCTGTTATATAAGAGAGCTTCATTAATGAGAGCTGAGAGATTCATGAGTGTCCTCTTTATCCCATGCTCTGTTCTATGTTGTATGAGCTTAGGTGTAGAGGTTGCATTGTAGATGTGCCACTTAGGCTTTGGCAATTCACAGACAATATGTGCTTATGATCAGTTGTAGTACTCTGGAGTAGTTCCTATATGGTGCAAAAGAAGCTTCTTTGATGAATGTTAACTGATATAATTGGCTATAAAGATAAGCATACATATTTTGCACTTAGTAAGAAGTTACCCAATCTAGGAATGAGTCTTGGGGATTTCTCTAAGATCTATGACCTCTTCAGTCATGTATATTTGGCTATGATTACAGTACCACACATGTGTTTCCTTCCATTGAGTGGGCTTTAAATTGAAATTAAATTCTGTCAGTAGCTGTTGATTGTCCCCAAAATAGAAGTGCCACTACTGCATCACTGTTGACTGCTGTGCCAGTCATTGATGTGGTTATTTGATCATCAAGCTGGTGTTCGTCCATTGAGTGATGTTCTCTCTTAGCACCTTGCTTAGTGCTCTCCAGAGCTCTGTGAGGTAGCCTTCAGCAGAAGTGGCTTTCAGGTCAATTCCAGCTCTATTGCTGCAAATCCTGTGCCTGAATTGTCTCCTGTCTTACCTTCAAGCTCTGGGAAGTAGTCAAGGGCTGTGGCGATAGTCTGTTAAATTTAGGGAGTCTCTTGGATCATCCTGGCCAACAACTCAAAGCTCAAAGGAAGGCTTCCCCTGGCTAGTATTGCCCTTTGTTATATCACCTTCAAGTGCACACATGGACTCAGGTAGAGATATTTTATGTGTAATTGGAACAATTTTCATGAAGTTGAATTTACATAAATTCAGTGTTCTACAACCCAGAGAACTCAGGATTCCTGAAATCCAAAGAGGAAAAAATAATCTCACTTTTTAAGAAAAATGTTAGAATGTGTCCATTTTAAAGAAATATTCTCCACTGTTGGGGTGGAGAGGTGGGGGTTTCTTATTTAATAGGTACTTGAATTCCATCCACTTATTAATATGGATTTGTGTGGTCATCATTGCTTTAATCTATGGAATATTTCAAGATTCCCTCCACACTTATGGACAACATGTCAGTCAGTCTTTTAGAATTAAACAATAATCAATTGTTTAATTAAACAACAAACAATTGTTCATATTGTTTATCATTAAATAGTAGCTGGTAAAGGCAAAAATTATGTACCAGTTAAGAACTATGATTGCAAACAAGAAAATAAGAAAATGAAAAAGAGAGATGAAAGAAAAGATAGCAGAATTAGTATATAAGAAAAATAATCGATTACTTGTCAATAAAGGCTGTCACTTTTTGCCAAAAATATGTGACATTTCCTTCACTCTGTAAATGAGACTTATCATAGAGAATGTAAGTCCCTTAAGAATAGTGAGCCAGAAATATTTGTGAGGTGACTGGTCATATTAATAATAAAGTAAGTTTTCTCAGTGAGTAAGTGATCTCTATATTGATTCCCGTGAAACCCCTATGAAATTCTGAATTGGAATTTCAGACAGGAAATAATGAAATGTAACCAAGTTTTTATTCCTGGAAGACAAAAGTAAATTTATTTGATCTCAAGGACACCAAATTGTATTTTGTAAGTGGAAGGGGCAGATATAAGTAATTTACATACACAATATAGCAAGCAAGCCAAAGACTGAGATGGTGATAATTACGGGAACAAAGTCTATACTTATGAAAGTGTTTGTCCTACAAATTTGTGGTTAATTCATCCATCACTATTGTTCTCTTAGTAAGATGTTTATTTTTTAATTCCACAGTCACTTTGCCGTATCCATTATATAGAGCACTGCTTAAAATAATTGTAGAAAAAGTAAATTCTAATATGATTACTAAACACCAACAATCAATTGCTTTATAGTGACGCATACCCCCTCTGAAATGTTTCTTCATAGCTCTTGTCCTTCCCATTACACTCTACTTATCATCTGAGCTCAATGTTTTTTTTTCTCCCCAAAGTGCCTGTGGTTTTTGTCATTGTATTTGTGTGTGTGTGTGTGTGTGTGTGTATGTGTGTGTGTGAAGTAGTGACATATTTTCCTAGAATTATCAAGATAATACTTGCATAAGTTTAGAGAAAACTTCATTCTTCCTTGAAATATCTCGTTATCTATGTCTAGCTAGTAAGAGAGCTCACAAAAAATCAACAAGAACTTTTAGAATATTTCAGATATCTCACCTTCTTGGCAATGTGTTGTGCATCTGCACATTTGCACATACTGGTTGGGAGGTCCCTTGAATAATCCGTTTCCAGTTTGTTTATTTGTTTCCCACTATTTTAGTGTGCAACAGGTTTGCTGAAGGAGAGATGAATTTTTTATTTCATTGGACAATGATTAGTTCAGTAACTTCTCAAGATTGGATTTGCCTAGATATTATGTTCAAGTTGATCTCTGACAACGAAAAATTAATAGCACTGTTATTGGATAAAATTTTGTTTACCTTTAACTAGATATTTTACTTTGATCTTTAAGTTACATTAAGAAATAAAACCCCATCTTCTTTAACAATGCACTACAATGTATAATAAAGATGAGAATCTATTCCAAATAGTTTCTTTTGGAGAGGGGACAGGTAAATATAAATGTTATATATTTATTCTGTGTTGTCATGTGTAAATTATTATTCTTAGTGTGACCATAAATTTTAAGATGAGTCCATGATAATGCCCATAAAATTTTGTAAACATAGAGCACATCACATGAATTTTCTTTTCTGCAAAGGAATTCATAGTGACAATGTGTAAAATTAGTAATCAATTACATTAAAGACAGTTTTAGAGAGATTTTTGACATAAAGGAGGTTTGATCATATCAGTACATAACTATTAAGATATAAAAACAAAAAAATGTGAAGACAGGAAAATCAGTTAAGGCTGGATTGTAATTTTGACTGTGAATTTTTAAATAAGTGACCAAATATTCAACTAATTTAATAATATAAGGTGCACATACTCATGTATTTACATAATAAGGAAAGAGAAATATCTATTAGAAATATATACAACTATAATTCAAACAACAATAGTAAGTACACTATAATTAGTCTTTTATATGTACAAATACTTGGTCCATGAGTCATCAATGGGAAGGTGCCATGCTTCACCAAAGAAAGCTTGATCAAGCCAAAGTACAGTCAGCCATGGAATAAGTTTAAGACCTCATGGTCTGCAGTCTCCTCTGAGAGAAGTGGTTGATAAAATAATACAGGCTGTATAACATCAACTATTCTGTCTTACTGAGCTAGAAAGAGAAATGATGAGCTTAAGTTTGCATTGATATGCACTGTATACTCTATTGCCACCATCTGCATGGTAAGAAGGGTAAATGGAGGCATAAGAGGAAATATTATTTTGGCTTTACTTCCTGAGAACTATGTCTCCAAAGGTTCACAGAGATTATGAGTTCTCTGAACGTACTTTATTAAAACTTCAGGAAGTTATAGTTTGTGACTATAAGAATCTTCACCGGTATTATAGGCACAGACCATGAGGTGCACAGAAGAACTCCGTTCTATGTATTATTTCATCTCTAATATTTTATTTTCCTCTTGAGGACAAGCACTTCTCTTTTCCAAGAAATGTTTTTTTTGTCTCTGATATTGCTAAATACAAAGGGGTTTAATTTGAGAACTTATACCTTTTTATTAACTAATAAAAGAGAGATCACAA
The DNA here is from genome assembly GCA_035773235.1 of Eospalax fontanierii. Classification (NCBI taxonomy): domain Eukaryota; kingdom Metazoa; phylum Chordata; class Mammalia; order Rodentia; family Spalacidae; genus Eospalax; species Eospalax fontanierii. The sequence goes on from CM069527.1 coordinate 38,564,379, forward strand.
ATATTGACTTCATTGAGGTTACCTACGCATTTAATAGCAACATTTTGTGCAGACACAAAGAAGGGAAAAATTGACATTAGATTGTAAGACATTAAAATATATTAAATTGACTAATTTCAGTAAATATAGCATGACCACAAATAATTTCATATATTTGTCTCCAATCCACTTTCCATATTATGTAAAATTATAGCAATTGGTAAACATTCCTATTATTTTTGTTGCAATCAATATTGGCTTTTAAAAGTAAACATTAATTGTATTTTGTAAGTGGAAGGGGCAGATATAAGTAATTTACATACACAACATAGCAAGCAAGCCAAAGACTGAGATGGTGATAATTACGGGAACAAAGTCTATACTTATGAAAGTGTTTGTCTTTTAATTTATTTTATCAAAACCTCTTAAGACATGATGATTTTGTCACAAGATAAACTTTAATGTGTGATAACCATAGACTAGTCAAGAATAAGCCTGTTTAAAAAACTAAATGTCTGTGCATTTCTTCTTAAAGGAGGCTGTGACTGGGTAGGATCAGAAATAATCACTGAAATGAAGTTTTCTTCAGGGAATATGCAAAAATTTACATAGCCACCTCTATTATATCAAAGAATGAAGACGCTTTATATGGTATTTGACAGAGAAAATAAGTACTGAATAAGGCTTCAAATTTTAAAAATTATTTTAATGTCTATTTTATTGAATATTTGTGCATTTCATTCAATACATCTTAATCATATTTAAATTCCTTGTCAGCAACCTCCATAGCACCGCCCCACTGACTTTATAACCTCAGAATTTTAACTACATGATCAGATATTCTAGGCTAAGTCTAGCATACTAGAGAGATAAGCAACTTTCAGATATGCTTTCCCATGCTTGTTAGACAGATACTACTGATAGTGTTAATTAGTTCAGTGTTGTTTTGTCACAGTGTCATGCACCAACCAGCACACTGAAAACACATGTAGTTACAGAATCGGTTGCATTATTAACAGACATTTAAAGTTACATGGTGCTTTACAAGATTTAACTGAGTCCATGATGGTTTCTAGTATCATTGTAATAGAATAGTTGAATTCACTGTTGTTTGTACATGCAATATTTGAAATTGTTCCAATTGTAATATTTCTGAGCCAAATGTAATTAAAATGAATGGCTTTATAATATTGCATAAATAAACCTACTCTTAACAGAAATTGAAAGAAAGTTAAAACATGTTAAACAGAAGTTAAAACAAGTATACTGTATACCACTCATCAAAAAAGATACTATTTGCAACAGACAGGCTATTTCTGAGTTCCACAACTGATGTCATACAGAGAATATACAGCTGAGAGATGGCCAGCCCTAAGTGAGACATCTACAGTGAAACCTTGATACTTAAGGCTCATGGAACATAGTGGAACAGGGAGTAGAGAGAATACTAAATATCTCTCCACTCTCACCAACAAAACTTTCTGGAACAACAGAGCGTGAATCACATAGAAGTTCATAACTGGACAGATTAAGAGAATACAAAACTGTAGAGTGTGTGTCTCCAGATAGGACTCAAATATTAAATCTCACCAACTTGTGCGTCAGGACCATTGAGGAAGAGGTAGCAGAAAGACTGAACAAGGATTTGTGCATCAACACAAGGTAACAGACTTTCAGGCTTCAAGGACCTTGCTCATATAAACTTGAAACCATGCTTATAGCATGCACAAGACCAATGCTGACTCAATCAGAAAGCAATCCAGCATAGAACTAAGGAAATGGGCAGCAAGCCCCAACCTTAGCTGATGAACTATTGGCAACTAATTATTGTGGACTGAGAAAGATTAGATCTTCTTTAAGGGAGCGACTCTAGTCAGGCTGAATAGACTCCAGTGAATGAACTTGCATCTCTGGACATCAGGCAATGAATACTTGACACAATAGACTTTAACATACATGACAGAACAGCTGAAACCCAGTGGAGGGACTTTGGGAGGCACGGATGGGGGAAGAGGATGTCAATTTGATTAGGATCTATTATATGAGATGCACAGAAATTCAATAAAATATGCATAAACAAAGTAAAACACAATCATTAGAGGCATTTATTCTTTTCTAAATTTTAGGTTTCAGTGATATAATCTTAATTCTAAGTAGATGCATTCATTCCTCAAGACTAAACAAAGTTTATTCTAGGTGATATTGGAAGAAGTTTTTAGCCTTTTCTCAACCTCCTCCTCCTCCTTCTCTCCCTGCGCCTCCTCTTCATACTTCCTCCTCTTCTTCCTCCTCCTCCTCATCCTACTCCACCCTCTTTCTCATGCTCCTCTTCCAACTCTTCTTCTCCCTTCCTCCTCCTCCTCTTCCCCTTTCTCCTCTTTTCTTTTCACCTTCTTTTTCAAGCTCCTAACTTGCCCTGCAGATATTCTCTACCTTGAGATATCTTTAAACTCTGAATTCTTCTTCCTTCAGGAACTAAGTAAGTACAGGAATTTTAATATGTGCACCACACAAAGGGCAGGTTTTAGCCATTCTGTACTTTAGTTTTCTAATTCACTGTCTGATATTATTGTTAGCATTTCTTCTATCTAGAATGCTTTAATTTATGTATTTATAGAGATCACAGAATGATAGTCTTATCTCACTGGCCAATGCAATGTTTATCCCAAACTGAATACCTTCTTTTAAATATGTTTTATGCAGTTTCACTGACTTCGAGATTAGAATGAAGAACATACCATGTCTTTTTCACAACAGATAAAACAGGGTTAGAAATTAAATTTTTGCAATGCATTTAAAATATCACAAGTATCCTTTCTTAGCTATTATTTTTCACTTTGTAACACTGTACATCTTACATTAGAGAAGATTGTTAAGTGATAAAATAATTTTGTGTGGTTAAATGCCATTTTTGCTGGATAATTTATCCCCATATATATATATATCTACAAAAACATATGTTATAATAAAGAAATACTAAAATATTATATCCCTGATGTAAGCATATTAGGATTTGCTAAATAATGCTAAAATACACTTTTTAAAAGCAATTTTGCTTAATGAGTTGGGGTAACCTATTTTTGTTAATTTATTCCTTTCTACTTCCTTGTTTTAGTTCTGCTTTTTTTTCCATCTTCCCTTAGCCTAAATCACATTCCTTCATTTAGTCATTTTCTGTTTTGTAATCAGCATCCTCAACCCATGCCTGGAAGGCCACCCTCTAAATTGCCTTGTATGGAGCATTTTTTACTTAAAATGAAGAACAGCAGTGAGATATCAATGAGGATACTGTTTAAATATTTATGTATCAAAATCTTTGCTTCTCAAAGCATAGTTCAGGACTCTAGTATTAGCTAAAGACTTGTTAGAAAGGTAGACTCTCAGGACCAGAGTAAGGACTGCTGAACCAGAATGTGAATATGATCAAATATTCACGTAACACTTACTGTGCATCAAGATCTGAGACACTGAGAGGATGCTACAGGCAAGTTGAATTTTTCACCATATCTGATTACTTTGGCTTGTGCCTTTAGGAAATAACAACAATTTTGGTATATTGAGTAGCTTACTGTTAAAACTTTGAATAAATCAGTGAGAAAATTAATGTAGATTTGAATAAATGTAGCTTGTACCATGTACCTGTTTTTATAATCTACGCAATACTGAATTTCAAAACAAAAAAGTGCTTTTCTAAGTTATCATATGCAATGTAGTAAAGACACATAAGCTCAAGAGCCAAGTTAAAATTACTAATAGTACAGTATATATTTTAATTGATTTAACTGAAAATGAAATGAAAAATTACCCAACAACAGTGACAAAAGGGAATCCCAGTTGAAATATACATCCTTATTGTCCAAATATTAATCAGAGGGTCCATCCTCAAATTTATCAAACATGTGTCATTAACATTGGAACTGCTAACACTGAATAACCTCTGAGGCTCACCAACATGTGAAGACAAAGGAATGCTGCCTAAGTGGGTAGAATTAGCTAGTGAGCACATGAAAGTAGATATCAGAGTAAGGAAGAGACATATGTCCTGGGGAATCTAAAAGATGGTTTTTCTTAAAAGAGAAGGAGTGCATTGGTTCACAAAAGAAGCCCTAGGCTGCTATACTGCATTTTTGTGAATATATCAACGAACTGATTCTCCATGGTGGGCAATTTATGATAAACTTTAAATCACATTCTTATCTTTCTAAAATTTTAAATTAAAAATTAAATTAAAAATTTTTAATTTTTAAAATTCCTAGACTCTTTTCTAGGAATGGAAAAATAGGATTTCCCTTCATAATCACAAATACCTTTAACTCTTAATTCAAAGGGCAAATATGTTATCTAGAACCAGTTCCAGGAACTGAAGAGGGTTTTTCAGTTTGTTTTAATTTGAATAACAATTTTGGATTTCAGACATAAAAACTTTTCTCATGTGATATTGCACACAGTTACTATTGAAATTTTGCTTATGGTTTTCATTTTTTTGATCAATGAGATTTTACTAGTTAAAAAATAATTATATTTATGGTGTTTATCTACTGAGTGTAATTTTTAAAATTCATGTCCTAGATAAAACTCAGTATTTAATTTTATTCTAATAATTTTTGTCTTTTCAATTTAACTTAGAGATTAATAGGAATTTTTCTTTGAAATATACAAGTGTTATTTTACTAACTATATCAATTGCCAGACATAACCAAACTTTTAAGAGGTAATAATGAAATATAAATAGCAGTTACTAAAACTATTTAAAACATTATTTACTGCGTTACAAAATAAATATTATAACCATACAATGTGTAGGAGTAATTTAAAAATATTTTTATGTACTTGCATTCATATTTGTACTTCAGTGAAATTATTAAGATGTGAAAATTGCCTGGTTGTGGTTGTACACACTTAATCCCAGAACTCTGGAGGCAGAGAGAGGCAAATCTCTTAAATCAAAGACAGCCTGGTCTACATAGCGGGTTCCAAGCCAGCTGGGGCTACAGGGGGGACCCTGTCTTAAACAAGCAAACAAAAACAAATCAATCAAACAATCAAATGACAAATAAATAATCACATATGTAAATAAATAAATGAAAAGGTATAAAAACTTATAGCAATTTTCTAATTATTAAGTTGATGATATTGTTTTTCTCAGCTTAAAATATTCATATTCATATTCCACTGCCAAGTGGAAACAATCATTTAACCAAAAAAGCATTGTTATCATGCACAAGAAAGAATAATTAAGTAAATCACTGGATATTTATATGATTAGTCACTCAACATATGGAGAAAAGGTTTAAGAGGCAGAGGAACCAGGAAACAGAAATATGTGTTTTCCAGGATCATAAGATATTATAAGTGTTTGGGATCACTCTACTTTTTGGTTATAATGAAGAATTACATGGAAGGGGAAATGACATGTCCGGATGTAGATAATGAAAAATCATTATATGATACAAATTGTTTTTTATAACACTTAGAAATAGCTCAAGAAGTATACACAGAGTTCCTTGGAATGTTGATTTATTTTCCCCTCGTCCTCCTTCTCCTCCTCTTCTTCTTCTTATGGTTTTGTGTTTTCTATAAGAATGAGTAAATTCAGAATTATAGAAATAAGTATCTTCATCAATGGGAAGACTGCATTCATAAATGATATGATAGAAGAGCCTCTCAACAAGGGAGATACTAGATGAAGCAATGTTGATATTTATGCCACATCAGTCAAAAGTAGGAAAGAAATCTAGCTGGAATTGTATGATTCTTCATGATACAATATTAACACGGATATTCTTCTCTGACCCTAAGTATTTACCAGATGACTTTTATTAGATCTTCTGTAGACTTAAAAAAATATGGATTTAGATTTTAATTTAAAAATTTAAAAATTCCAACTATTAAACATCTGTATACGAATGCTCTCCTAAAAAAATGAAACTGCAATGACAAACAGAATTTTGAGTACTTACATATGTACACCCATGCACATGTATGTGTATATAAAACTAGCTTTTATGTTTCTCATAATTTACATTCAATTCTTTAGCCAACATACCAACAAGTATTTGCTGACATAATTATAGATGACAAATCTTTACTTCTGACATATCCAGAGTATAGTGAATGATGTAAACTAGTGAACTACTAATATGCAACAACTTGCAAGTTGTTCTTTAAGAGATATTCACAGAATGCCACTGCTGAGAAGCAGAGGTGACTTGAATCGTCAGTTGAGAAAAACTTTCTTGACAGAGACTGTGATTTGGTTGTATTGTAAAGACGGAGAAAGTAAATACAGAGAGATAAGCAAGCAGATTGCCTCTGTGGACATGGTCATGAAGAATATCTGTGGTGAGCTTTATTGAAAGACTGAATGGGTCAGTGACTACAAGTAAGGCTGAAGTTGTAGGTAGGGTAGGCAATATAGACACATATACCTAGAAAGTTGAAATTCATTCTTGGGATATACTCAAAAGATAAGTAATATGAGAAAATTTGAATTTAATAAAGATAGTTGAAGCAAGAGATTTTCAAGAAAATAAGGGTAGTTCAGGCTGAATATGGATTATCCAAAATGATTAGCTTTGGAATTAAATTGGATATAGCTTTCCTCAGATTCTGGAATATAAGTATATATACAATGGAATGTTTTCAGAATGAGACCTTTGTCTGAGCACAGAGAGTTCACTTATGTTTCAGATACTCCTTTTGACTCTAACCTGAAGGCAGTTTCAGTCAACATTCCTAGTGCAGTTGCATTTTGATTGTGACTCATCACTTGTGACATTATCCTGATGTTGAAAAGTGTTCAGATTTTGGAGAACTTATCCTGTATTTTTATCTTAGAAGTTTTTCAAAGTGTAACTCTGAAAACAATCAGAAAGTTGTCAAGGTAAGGGAAAATCCAAGAGACTGATGTGAATTTGGACATAGTGAAGGCAGCAGAAAATATGAAAGGCAACAATACTATAAATTTATGTAACTGGAAAAATATAAACAGCAGGATAAGTATACAGTTATAAAGAAAGGAAACTTGTTTTATGACATATAGCAAATGCAAAGTTATCCTTGTAGAATACAAATTCATGTTGATTCCTCTAGGGTATTTATGTATAGATTGACATCATACAGTTTTCCCCTAAGAGAAAGTTTGAATGACGTCCTCATGTGTACCCAGTGAGTTGACAAAAGGAAAACATAGCTTTCTTTGCAACTCTATTCCTCAATTTTTTTCTATTATAGTCTGAAATGCTTGTTCAGTCCATTTACAAATGTTAGGATTTTCTAGACTGGGAAATATTAACTGTATGCTTCATATAAAACATATAAGAGACAAGGGAGAATATGTCTAAATTAGAAAGAATGAGAAGTTTTGTTGACATCATGAAAGAAAGAAGGGGATTTCTCAGACATATATTCTCTGTGTGTGACCAGTTTTGGAACTCTGTAATTGTCTCCTTCTGTTTCAGAAAAGAAGCTTCTTTGATTAGGAAAAATAAATAAATAAAATTTTAAAAAGAAAGAATGGGAAATTCCATTTTAATGTCTGATGTCTTCAAAAGGCCTAGAAATTCCTCAAAGTGTGGAGTAACAATACAAAACCATGTGCAGAAAGTCAACAAAATCCAAAGTTCAAATTTCCAAACTGAAGTTGATAATACTGATAGTCTTTTCTGGTGCAGTCTCTTGACTATACTATGAGGACTTCTTTCTTCCATTAAATTCTCACTGTGAACCAAAGATATATTTAAATATTTTAAACATGGGTGATCAAAACCTCATAGGCTTTATCTTAAGTGGCTTAACACTACAAAGTGGTTATTCAATGCAGATATTCAATCACTGTAAATCACCCTTCTGATGGTTCAAGATTAATTTGTAGTATAGTAGTGGTGTAAATTCCTAAGTATAACTTACACACACAGAAGATGTCAACATTTACAATTTAGTGTCCATTGGTACTGAACTGTTTGCATCCTGCCATGAAATATAGTTGAAATAACACTCATTTGAGAGTAAGGAACTCTGGATCCTCATGATGACACAGTAGCTAAATAAGGTGTGACCTTGAACAATGTAAACCATGTTGGTGTTTAGGTTTTTCATCTGACCTGTAAATGAGGATGAATTTAATGGTTTCCTGCACTCCCATCTTTCTCTGAAAGCCTGTGGCTCTAATTTCTGTGATTCAGTGGATGTTTTGGAATGTGAATATGTTTTGTCACTCTCTCTCTCTGTCTCTCTGTCTCTCTCTCTCTCTCTTTCTCTCTGACCTTGTAGTTACCATATTTTATGAGTAAATTTCTTCCTTACCGGTGAACTTGTAGAAATAGCACTTCTCACATTTTGCTGTGTCTTCTAATATGTTCTTTTGTTTCTTTTGGATCAGGAGTGTTGTCTTTCCTTCCAAATGGATGCAAGCAAGCTAGTTAAGGTATAAAATCAGAAGATGAGTACCTCTACTTAGCCAAAGAAACACAAGCCTAGTTTGCAATGATTCAGACAGATGATTGTAAATATGATGAGATTAGGTCTAGGGAAGTCATAGATTATAGGAAAGGAGTAAAGTGGAACCAGCAATGGCAAGTATTACTAAAAGAAAGAATAGTTTTACATCAGCTCCACTCAGTATGGTTCTAGGGGAAAAGCCCTGGTGTCTTTCTGGAAGTACCTCTTTAGTTCCTGTATATTATACATTAGTGGCAACCACCAAAATTTTTGTAATTACAGAATTCAGTCTTTAAATGTTCAATGACATGCTCCTGCTAAAAATATAGAAATTGTGTATTAACATTCAAGATGATATCAAATATTATCAGTAGTTATTTTTATTGAGTTTTTTTGTGCATTTCATATAATAGATCTTAATCAAATTTAGACCACCCCTCCCCCATCCACACCCTTCTATCCTCCCTCCCCGGATTTCATGCATTCTATCAATATGGTTAAGGTCTACCTGGTCAAGCATTTGTTCCCAGATGTCCCTTGGTGAGAGTTAGTTATTTTTAATGAAAAAATGTACAAGGAAAGAACTTCTTTTTCAATAGAATATTTTTCAATGTTTGTATGATGAGAGAGGGAAAGAGAGAGAGAGAGAGAGAGAGAGAGAGATTGATTTTGTGTGAGATTTTGTGTGTAAATTCCCATGTCTTGTTTCATGGAGTGAATTTTAAAACAGTAGTTTTAAAACTTGGCACAAATCAATATTAATTTAAAAGTTGACTTTAAAAGTTAGAACAGCATACATGTAAAGTTAGACAGTCTAGAGTAAGAATTTGTATTTGAATTTGTATTTAAGTTTCAGCACAATGAGGCTGAGTGCTGATTTTGAAATAAATAATGTTTAGTTTGTGAGTTTTTGCAAACTGTAGTATCATATGTTCATTCTTAGGTTCAAGTGTTGTGATGGATACTACACTTAGATTTAGAGTTGCTAGGTTCTATATGTTTTTTAAGAACTGAAACTACTTGAAACAGTGATATTAAGAGATAAGTTCTAGGTTCAGTATTTTTAATTCAAGGCATGTGTAAATCACTAGCTATAAAGATCTGTAAATCAAAGCAGCTATTCTTTTCTAATTAGTATAATATGACTACTCATCTTTTATTATGCAGGGGATTTTTAAGGTTTATGTAACTTACCAGTGCATGCTATTTGGCACAAAATAGTACCTGATTATACCATGTTTAGTAAATTAATTAAACAATCAGACTAAGCAATACATGGATAACTTATAAATTAATGAATTAGTTTTTGTACAAAAATTCATGAATTACTAGAAAAAATCAAAATTAGAATCTCATAATTATTTGGGGTATTTCAATAGATTTAAAATATGCTGCATCTAAAGATGGTTTTTAAAATTGAAAAAAAAATTGAAGTTTTGAAAAAGAAATAATTATTCTATGAATTTAAGTAGTTATAATGCTAATTTATTGTCATGTCTATTCAACTAGTATTTTATTCATTCAATGACGTTTTATGAAATAGAATCTAGGTGTGAAGTTTGATATCATGTTACAAGTATTAAAGATATAAAGAAAAATTACATGGTATATTGTGTTTGGAGTTAAGATTTCAAAGGAGGGGAAATATATTTAGAGAATAATAACAAAAAATATGATTATAGCCATAATTCAAATAAGGAAAGAATATTATTGACAGGGAGACAGAGGAATCCATTATAAAAATAAAAAGATCCTAATGTGAATATAGTTTTCTTAGGGAGCAAAGAGTAATGGTATTTCCACAAATGACTTATGTGTTATGATTTTCGTACTTAAATTTTTCATCATATTAATTTACAAATTAACAGAATCCCTTGCTATCATGTATAACTCATGTTTCCTAATACACTATTCTACAAGTACAGAGACTTTCTGAAAGTTTTGCTTTGAATTTTGAGAGAGTTAACGTTAGAAAATTGCTCTGACTTTAACTTTTTAAAGCACATGATTTGCTTTTGTTTTGTTTTCTTGCGTTTCTCAGAGTCAGTACTTTACATGCAATTCAAAGAAACCGTTCCTATTTGCAAAACCAAGTTTAATATCTTTAATGTTGAAGCTATTTCTGATTTTCTTTTTAATTGCTAACTGAGAATTCTATGCCTGGGGTAATTTTATTATATAACAGAATTTTAAGTATTTAAGTATTTCTCAATTTTTTTTCCATACATGAGTGTTGTATTAGCATTATTTTCACCCTCCCAATTCCCAATCAACTCCTGCCATGACTCCTCTACTCCCTCTCACTTTCATTTCCTCTTCTTTATCATTGTTACATATACATGCATACATACATTTGTGATACCTTTCTCTTTCTTTGTCTCTTTCTCTATATATGTCATCTCATATGCATATATATGTATATATATATTTATATAAAATGTAATCCATCAAGTCCCTTTAGTGAAGCTCCTTGTGCCTGTGTTTAAGACTTTTATTTGGGATTAGATGTTCTCTCTGTGAGCTAGTCACTGGAAAAAAAATGGATGATTGTAGCTCTTTGTCTTGAGGTGGGACCCCATAAAATTTCCCCCATCCACTTTGGCATGTCAACTGGTTTTGTCACTTTGCAAATCTTGTTAGATACTATCATAACACACTGTTGAAATTTCATTAGTGCATCTTTTCTATCATGTCTAGGATGCATTAAACAGCAGTAGCTGACTTGTCCCTCCGGCTCTTCCTTTCTTCTCTCTCCTCATCTTTGGTGTAGAATTTGCATTGTAGATAGTCACCGAGGAATAGTCATCACACAATGATGTTTATGATTGTTCTTTTTAGGTTCTCTGTCATGGGGTTCCTCTGGTAGTTCTCAATACAGAACACTTTCATAGGACTTGTGGGATTTTTGCAAATATATTTTCTGGATTTTTCACATTATTTGTATTTTTGAGACATCACTTTCGCATATGAACTTCTTTTATTGTTTGTGTATCTAATGTGAAATTCGAGAACTGTAAACATAAATGTATGTTGGATTTTGTCAAAGGACTTTGCTGCATTTGTTAAGATGACTGCATGATTCTTGTCTTTATATCTTTAAGTCCATAGGATTTATTACATTTGTGGAATTACATATATTGAACTTTCCCTGCATCTCTGAAATAAAGCCAATTTGATCATGGTAGATGCTTTTTCTGATATGCATCTGTATGAATTTTACACTTTGTTGAGAATTTTTGTATCTATGTTCACTAAGGATATGAACTCACATATCCTTATGTTGTGTCTTTTCCTAGTTTTCTTATTAGAATGACATTGGCCTCATCTAAGGAGATTGGACCTTCTCCTCTGTTTCTATTTTTTTGAATAATTTGAGAAGCATTGGTAGATCTTTGGATGTCTGGTAGAATTCTGCTGTGAATCCATCTGGGCCTGGCTTTTTTTTTTTTTTAATTGAGAAGTTTTCTATTGACGTTTCAATTTCCTTATTTGTTAAGAATCTATTTAAGCTGTTGATCTCCTCCTGATTTAGCTTTGTGAGTTTCCATGAATTTAGAAATTCATTCATGTCTTTTAGATTTGAAATTCTAGCCTACCTTTGTTGAGTTGAAGTTTTGTTCTGTTTTTCTTGTTCTTGTAGTATGGCTGGTTTCTGATCAAGTATGAATAATTATTTGGTCTATACCTCAGGTTGTGTCATTTGATGGTTTATTTGATGGAAAGAGGTTATTCCAGTCTGAGTTGAAGAGCAAGGTTGTTATCAAGATAAGACAGTGATTCTGAAGGTGGAGCGAGATTGACTAGTTCTGTCTAATTCATTGGTCTGTTTTGGTAGTGGAGCACAGCTTCCAGACTTTGTTCCAGAAGGGAGAGATGGCAAATGAGTGCTCAGTGTTCTGACTAGCTCAACAAGATAGTCTGGAATACCTCAGCAGATCCTCATCTCAGAGACTGAAGCTGGCAAAGTCCCATGTATCAATATTTTATGTGACGTTTGAAAAAGTACAATACTGAAATAGTTTAGTGGATATTTGAAGTTTCACCTATAAGCAGTACAAATTAAACTGTTATAATTTAGTGATAAGGAAATCCTGAAAACTGGAGTTAAACTAAATACTATAGTTTATGTTCTCTATTTATCATTCCTTTTTGTCTACTCTTTTTCATATTAAATTTTGTAGGGTGTTTTTTAAAAATAAGAGAGTAAACCAAGAGTTGCTGTGCACATCCTTAATCCCCACACACATGAAGCAGAGGCAGGCAGAATTCTTGTGAGATCAAGGCCAGTCTGGTCTACATAGTGATATCCAGGCACACAGAGGTAACAGGGAGACCCTGTCTCAAAACAAACAAAAAATTAAAAAAAAAGCCTTTAGGATCTCTCCATTATCCCTACCTTGTTTTGAATTGTCCTAAATATGTTCACAGAAAATTTTAGCCCCCTATAATAGGTATATCAGTATGTCAAGTTATATTTTTTTCACTTTAATTGTATTCACTTAAATTATTTCACCTTCAAGGTTATGATTTGTTTTGTTTTCAGTCTTGGTCTACTTTATTAATACTTCTGAAAAAGCTGAAAACCAATTTTTATATTAGACACATTTATCAGTACCTCATGATTTTCATTAGCTTACTTTCCAAAACACACAATACTACATATGTGTTAATATTTTAATAGAACTAACAAGGAAAAATTAAAAAATATAAAACTAAAAATGATTGCACATTGATGCCGATGAGCTTCTGCAGAGTTCACAGAATGAAATTCTCGAGCCCCACACAGGAGTGACCATTGCTTTTGTTGGTAATTTTCATCACATACTCAACATAAAGTGCTTAAATGAAAAAGAGCTAGGAAAATTACCTACTTTTTAGAGTTATATATTAGCCTGTGGGCAGAGCTTATGTATTTCAATGCTTCTAATGAAACAAGATGAAAGCCACCACCACGAGATCAGTAACTCCCACATCCTCCTCCCTAATGCACAGGGTGTCACTGCTTCATCTAGTTTTCCCAAGTTATTTTAAACTAACTCTTTATAACTTTCTATATTTACCACTTTCATACATAATAAAGGTATAAATAAATAATTTGGAATAGCCCAAAGGATACTAATGTGTTATTCCTAAAACATCTAAAATATACTACAACCGGAATTAATTTCTTTTATTTTTAAAAACAAATAGAACATTTTACGTGAAACACTAATAAAAAAAATTGGCATGCATAGAGGAGCATGGAATATAAAGGACATGGAAAACGCCAGTGTCACTTGAGTCAATGATAGCAAAAGGACTGTTTACCAAGACAATTCTGGGAAGCATAGGGTATATTACAAAAACCCCCCATTAGAATCCTGACTGATTAATAGACAATTTTTGGTTATGAGGATAGCAGGAACAAAGAGCCACTGCAGAAACTGATAAGGCAGAAAGTTCCTGTCATACAAAACCTTTGGAGCAACCATATATATATATATATATACACAATGGTGAAAAGTAACCTGTCCTCCAGACGTTGCTTCTCCTACTCTATTTACTATCTTTGAGCACATGCAAATTAATTGGAATGTTTACAACATTAAAAATTGTATATGCATGTATTGCCTGAATATAAGTGCACACGTGTTGTGCAGTGTTTGAGGAGGTCAGAAGTGGGTATTTGATCCTTTGGCACTGGAGTTTCAGACAGTTGTTAGCTGCAGTGTGGGTGCTGGGAAGAGAACCCACATCCTCTCCATGAGCATCCTCTGTGTCTTACCTTTGAGCCATCTCTCCAGCCCCAATTACAACAATTTTTTTTATAAAATAATGCAATGAGAATACATTCATTTACTATTATAATCCAGTTTATTCTTCGTTCTTGTAAAATTATTCACTAAATGACCCCCAGATTAATTCTTGATCCACAATGAGTCTAGCTAATTGTTTGAAATTACTTAGAAATTAATTGCAATAATGAATTAAGGGAATGTTTCTCACCTGAGAACATATCTATGAAATATGGAAAATGGAATGTATTCAGGACATTTTCCTGCAAGTAATTTTCAGGGGTTCATAAAGAATCACATGGAGAGAATAAGAAAGCTACGGCTGATGGTGAATCAGCATATATTGTATAATAAAGAAAGTTAGGAATGCCAAGACCTTTCAGCCTTGCAATGGAATTTAAGCAACATCCCACTGGAAGAAATATGATGTAATGGATGGGAAGTTGCTCTGAACTTCTGGTGACATCAGAAATTGAAATATTCTTGGATGAACACTTATGACCTGATAGGCTACTATATGCTTGAATCGTATCAGAATGAATGAATCTTCTAAGATCTGCACTGTCTTTGTTATCTAGTGTTAAATACATCACATATGCCATGTTAGAAAACATTTTTCAAGTTTCAAATAAACATCACACACACACACACACACACACACACACACACACACACACACACAAAGTCACAGGGAGAGTTATGTTTTTAACAATGACAGATCAAATCAGTAACCCCAAACAGGAGAATTAGATGTCAAATCAGTGGCAAATTTAATTTTAAATTCACTAAAAGCTATAGAACTTAAAGACGAGCTTTCTACATACTCTGTAATGAACACGTGGGGCATACTTTATTAACACTGCAAATTGTAAAGGGAAAGATTATGGGTTTTCTGCCTTTCTTTTCTAGCATGGGTGATTAATGTAGCAACCATAATATTTCAAGAATGATCTCTCTCTTCAGCGCAGGGCCATAATTTTTAATGGCATAAATTTCATGCCAAATCAGATATTCCTTCTGTGACACAGTATTAATATCTCAGCAGCCACAGATCAATGGAGTGTCTCCATTCCTGGAAGATGAGGGCCACAGGGTGTTGTGATATATCCAAATAATTCTTGCTCAGTTCCTTAACCCCTAATCTTAAATATCTAAATCTCGATTTTCTTTCAAGGTCTTACTTGTTAATTATTTTCCTTTATCATATAGAAATATAATCAAGGTTTCACAGCCTCTACATTGATTTGACGTCTTTTGCATGAAAGTGCTCACAATTTGCAAATGTGGAAAATGACTAGGGGAATAGAAGATTAGAAATCACAGAATGACTTCAGTGATAGCAAAAACCCAGGCAGGATATATTTACAATTGAAGAGTAATAAGTAAAAAAGGGAGGGTGGGGGATATATGAGAAAAAATTCAGTTATGACTAAGACTGGGAGAAGAAGCGGAACGAGTATAAGAACTCTGTCCGACATTGCTGTTGTGGTGAAGACAGATGTAACAGTGACAGTGTTAGGTAGCAAGAAACAAGTGGCTTATAGAAAAGAGCACAATGCAGATAGCCTTTTCCTCATTGCACTAGCTATCTGAATGGCAACTGGAACAATGCCTGAGGAATTCCTTAGCAGCCTGGCGGGTGGAGAGTTTCTTCCCCTTGCTAACTGAAGGTTTAGGATGACTCATCTGGCTTACTCAAGAGGGAAATTGTGTCCTACGGGCATGGGTGTCTCCTATCAAAAAACTAAAAAAATCCCAGACACTACCAACGGAACCTGAATGTTGACTAAGTGGGCAAATGTTCTTTGCGAAGCCTTGAAACCTGACATCATTCTTGTGATGTGTGGTGAGTCTATAAACATAAAAAGAGGGTATTCTTGTCTAATACAGGAGGAAAATGGAACAGATATTTTTTCTTCTTTTCCTGACAGCAAGGACTTTCAATGTGGCTCAGGGTGGATCTATTTGTGGCCTTGGCTAATGAGAGGCTGGCGGATAAGTGAGGGATGATGGATGACTCACTCAAAACACTTTCTGAGTACCTATCATGGTATTGCCAGTCAAGTAGCCAACCAGTAGCTCCCCACCCTGAGCCTGTGCTTTGCTCACATTTTATAATTTTCTGTTTTATTTTATAAATATATTGTCAAGACACAAATAGAGAATAGCAGTTGCTTTATCTCCAATATTGCTTACTACTTTTTATCTGAGAAAAAGTCTTTGCCTCTCATTGTCTTTGTGAGGTTGTTCTTTTATCTTCTTTATCCTGTGTTTCCAATGTCCTTTTAAAAAAATTATTTCTTGAAAAGCAACTGTTGACTTGTAATTATTCATTCTCCTCAAAATTAAATAGGCCCTGAGGAGAAAGCTGATAAAGTAAAGCTTGAGTGTGATTGAAAATGTGGATTTACAGTGAAACACTGTAATGACTTCCTGATTCTCTAGATCATGTCTGTTGATATGCTAGAGTTAATGATAGTGTAAGAAAGAGGAGTCTGTTTTGTCCTTATGTAGTCATGGAATAAATATTTTTGTCTTAAATTCATTGTTTTATAGAAAAAAAGACATTTATAATTTATATTGCATGTACATTTATTAAATATACTCTAAGTGTATTTAAGATAATTTTTGTATTATCCTTGTCATTTAATAAATATATAGATTCTAATACTATATAGAATTTTGTCCTTTCAGCAATGTAAAGATTTTAATAATGTATATAATTTAATAAGATAAAATAGTAAAAAGAAAAATAGAAAAAACATATATTTCATTAGAATTTTTCAAAATTAAATCCAGTGAATATATTTTACTCATCCTTCATATCTAGAACAAGTTTCATTGAAGACCCATCCTTTGGGAGAAGAGTGCATATGCAAATGAGATTTGGGAGGGATAGACTGCTTTTTGGGTCAGCAACACATTAGAGTCAGAATTCTGATAAAAAAAATCTTAGCCATATCACTTTCATATACAATGTGAATTATGAACATATTCTCTTCCACTTTTCAGTATTTTTCAACATTTCCAGTCCCAGCACACAGTGTTGAAGAGCAGGAGCTTAAAATTGTCTATATTATTTACAAACTGCTAAAATCTTGAACAATTTGTGATCAACACAACTTTGTTATCAATAATATTACATAAGGATAATGTCTCTTTTGTGATCATTTTAGAATCACAAATGATAATATACTGAAAACACATAGTAAGGCCTGATAAATTAGTATAATTACAGTAGCAGCCTTTCATTATCATGTATGAGTTATTATATCATTCTTTCATTGGAATGGCCTCATTCTTCTGATGATTTGATTCTTAATTCACAATCTTCTTTAAGTGCAGTTAGTCATATCTGTGAGCCTTTACGCTTACCTTATGACCAACGGAATCAACATTTTCTATGTAATCTTATACTCATGCAAAAACGTATATATATATATATATATATATATATATATATGTGTGTGTGTGTGTGTGTGTGTGTGTGTGTGTATAAAACATATGTATATGTACTTAAAACATAGTGCAATTTAATTTGTTTAAGAGGATTCAAGTTTGGTTCCATTGACCATTCGATCACCATTTTCTAAGAGACAAAACTAAATTTCAATCAAAACGAATCATGAAATTCATTAAAAATGAAGTCTGAATTTTCTCATAATGATCTTCCTACTTGACATTCCTTTCAATTTGCTTTTATATTCTTTAAAAACGCTACAGCTACAATAGAGAGTTTAAAAAAAGCATGTGCTCTAAATATGATTAGCACAATTGAATATTTCTCACACACAAAAAAGGAATTTAGAGAGGAAATTCAGTATTCATTTCATTCATGTGAAATCTTAATTATTCCTATGCTTATTTAAAGAGAAATTTGTGGGCAAGAAATTTGAGTCTCAACATGTTTTTATTTCTCAATTATACATCTACAAAGAAAGAAAAATAAAAACAGAATTGGAATCTCAGAGGTACAGACAAATGAAGACGAAAATGAGGCTGACTACATTTCATTGCTTAAAGTTTAACTGAAAACTTAACAGATATCAAATATGCATCTAATTTTAAAATTTGAATTAGAGCAGTATATCCATCAATTCCTGTATACTCCCTTGTGGATTGCAACCTTTCCACCCCCAAATCAAAGTTCCTCTACTACAGCCTTGTGATTGTAGCATCTTTGATAAATTCCATTTTTGTTCATAATGAAGTATGAGCTTGGTATGCAGAGATTTTATTTCTAGAATGATTTTTTTTCATTCTTGTAGTTTCCTAGGTATTTTAGAATATTCTTCTCTCTACCCTTACCAATAATGAAAAATAAAGTCATGTTTGTGAGAAAAAGTGGCTATTGTTTTTAGACTCATCGTTATTTTCATGGTATGTAGCATTTGTATTTCTCAATATCCAGTTGACTATTTTTAAAATGTTATATAAATAGCAATAATCACATGTGGTATGTGTGTATATGTGACTATTTGTTTGTGTCAATCAGCATACTAAGAAATGTACATCTTTGGGGCTTGAGAGTTGGCTTAGCGGTTAAGAGGTCTGGCTGCTCTCAGCACCCACATGGCGGCTAACAACTGTCTATATCCCCAGTTCCAGAGTATCCAAAACTCTCTTCTGACCTCTGAGAACATTTTGCAACACAGGTGCACTTACATATATGTAGAACATATACTATACACATAAAATATAAATAACAAATAAATATTTAAAGTAAGAAATATATATCTTCAAGGTGAGTTTTCATTTCTGTTTCTTATACAGTGTTTTAAGATAGCTGCTTACTAGATGTAAGTGGATTTATAATGTTTTATATATCAAGAATTTTAGCAGGTAATTAGCATTTTTCTAACACATTGAAAATAATTTTATTCAAAATATTTAAGACACAGATAGCATGATTTTGTAACTATTTAAAACTCTGTGCATAATATCTACTTTGAATTTGAGGAATATCATGGCTGTGCATACTTTTATAATATGCCTAAATCCTAAAAATCTGAAATTTAAAGCTAAAGTTAAATGATGAAGCACTCTTTCTTCAACACAGCAAAGTTGATGTGTAGGTGGATATGTGGAAATTTCCAATAAATCATATCTATAAACAGTGTTGGTTGAAACTCTTGTCCTATAGTCATTCCACATTGGAAAGAAGATGTCCTTGAACATATGTCTAACTTTCCTTTATTTTGGTTTTCAAAAGCTGAAAATAATACAACTCCTGAGCTCAGGCTAAAATGATTGGCATTAGGTCTATCTGGACTGTCTTACCTTCATCTGAGGAAAGTTAAAGAGGCTGATAGGCTGTGTACATGCCAGTTATTACCAACAACATTGTGAGGCTAGAACAAAGACCTAAAATTAGACAGGTCACATAGTTTCTTTGTCCTTTCTCTTGACTTTTCAATCTAAGAAGCAAACTACAGGGAACAGACAGGGTCATAAGCTTTCCCAAGGTGTTGGAAGAAGGGGCATAGGACAGAAAAAATTTCTATTAAATTGGCAATAGGGAAGATTGGTCTTAGCTAAAGGATTAGTGTCAACACTAGAAAAGCAAAGGTGGACTTGGCTACAGCACAAAGAGAATGGGAATTATGTGCAAGAAGTTTTCTGAATATTAGACAAGGTGTGGAAAAATAAAGCCATATAATCTATAGTAGACTAAGACTTGTTCCTTTTAATCTGATTAACTTAGTATGCATAAAGATTTTAGTATATACACTATCATTGTATATATATCAATATTACATCATTGTCTTGGGTGATTAGCTCTGTATGTACTATAAATGTGTTAAAACACACTGTAGGGAGAATAAATAAGTGCAAAATTAATGAGCCTTTATCTTTTCAACAGTATTAGTAACATTTGTCCACATTATGTTTGGAACTGATAATATTATTGCAAGATAACATGAATAGTTAAATAGCTAAGAAAGCATTTTGGCAGCTTAGTGCTGTATTTGAACAGTGAATTCTTAATAAATGGAGGAATGAAAGAGTGACATCCTATTTGCTTAGACTGCAGAACTGTAATTTAAGGGAAATCTTGAGAACATTGAAAAATCCAAGAGATATTTTCATTGAACTAAAGAAATGACTCAGCACTTAAGAGCACTTTCTGCTCTTGCAGGGATCCCAGCACCTACATGGTGGCTATGAGCCACCCATAAACCCACTTCTAGTGAATTGATGCTCTTCTGGCCACTGTCAGCATTACATGCATGTAGTGTTCATACATACTTGCAGGGACAACACTCATGAAAATATAATTTAAATAAATAAAGAAGTTCAGCATGAAATATTTTCATGTTAGGGAATTCCATCAGCTTGTGGTATTCACACTTGCAGTGAACATTACTTTCCTTATGGATTATGAAAGAAAATAGTCATATAGTTTTTAAAAGTCGGTTTGATGGGATGTAGGTGGATCTGAGAGGAGTCATGGTAGGGGAGATGAATATGATCAAAATGCATTGTCTGAAATTCTCAAAGAATTAATAAAAATACTATTAAAAGAAAGAGGAACTCGTGGCATTACATGATGATATGCACTCAGCAGTTTGGCTCACAAAACCAGAATTTAAAGACTGCTTCTGTTTTGTGAGGTTAAGAATAATATGTGTAATCACGAAGCACTTCATAAATGCTTGATGCACATTCTATTTCATTTTGAATATTTCA
The DNA here is from genome assembly GCA_035773235.1 of Eospalax fontanierii. Lineage (NCBI taxonomy): Eukaryota > Metazoa > Chordata > Mammalia > Rodentia > Spalacidae > Eospalax > Eospalax fontanierii. Next base: position 38,585,261 of record CM069527.1, read on the forward strand.
ATTTCCAAGGAGATTTTTAGAAGGATTAAAACCTTTTGACTGAGAATGCATTCATAATCTTGCACCATCAGCAATATTGCTTCTCACAATACTGAAGTTCACTGTCTGCTGACTGCTGCACTGAAGAACAGCTGTTTGTTATATTAGCTTACTTTTCTTTGAATTTGTGACATTCAGCTAATTATATGACTAAATATCTGATTCACCCACAGAGCAATTTACCAGCTAACCATATGCATGTGTCTGTTCTATTTCCATTGAAAAAATACATATATTCCCTCTAGAAAAGCGACTAGGTTCCTAAAGCCATTGTAAGCTATGTTTTATGATGCATCTGTCATCTTCTTATTTTCAGTGAGCCTATTACAATACCTCTTAAAAGCTGACTGGACTATGCTCAAGCTGTCAAAATCCTACATGTGAATTCATTATTTTTCTCATATTCGATTGCTTTTTGGTTAACATCAGGTTCATCTAACTTTCTGTAGTTGTAAAAAATATGTTAATTTTATTCTAGATCAGACATATTCTCAAATAAGCAAGAAAGCAAAACAGACAAACACATTCTATAAGCTTATTTTTTGTTCCAAACTGGAGAATATTTTTATTTAGCATTGAGCTCTAATTGATGAATTTATTTTTAACTGTTTGGAAACAAATCCCTAAGCAGGGTTAATTCATCTTAAAAGTGTGGATGCTGAGGAATATAGAGGATGGGGTGAGTTACTTTTTAACTTATTGTAAGAAGCTAGAGCATAAAATAATTATTCCTGTTTCTCCTTAACAGGTGATTTAGCAGTAGATAGTTGTTATCTCTTCAGAATAACTGTTTCTGATTATTTTTATATTGTGGAGAAAATGAAGTTTAGATGTTAAATACAGAGAGAACCTTTGGAAAGAACACCTTTGCTGCTGGTTTTTGTTTGTTTTGTTTTTGTATCAGGAATATATATATATATATATATATATATATATATATATATATTGCATCTCTCCAGACAGAATCATGTCAGCTCTTTTACATTTTGATTTGTTCATGTCATCTTTAATGTTAACACATGTTCTTGGATTTTATGTGAAGAAGCATCTATAATATTGATCATTAGAAATACATTTTCCTTACTGTTTCTAAATTTATATTATAATCAGATTGATTAAAATTTCAGTCTTGATAGACCTTAACACATGTGACAAAATACATGAAATTCGGTGGTGGGACCTCGGGGACACTGAATGGCAGACGGGGTATAAAGATGATTTGTATGAAGTGCACATATATTCAATAAAATTATTCAGTGAACAAAATACAACCAAAAAAGGATTTTAGATTACTTTTTATTGTTTGTGTGATACAGATTTTGGAACTTCAAATATAGGAATAATGATACATATCTGTAATCTTAGCAAAGAGAGGTGGAGGCAAGAAGATCAAGTGGTCAATGTCAGCTACAACAACATAGGATGTTTAAGGTCAACAATGGCTACAAGTGCCTTTGGCCTACAAAGGATACTGGTAAAACAATACAAAACAAAATAAACAAAACAAAACAAAGCAAAAATGAGTCATCAAAACCTCAGTTCCCATCATTGTCACTATAGACATAGATTCATGTGTAGTGCTGGCTTTTTAGGGCTATCTGATCCTAAGATTCCTAATGACCTTGTGATAAGTATAAATAATGTGTATTATCAATGAGTGACAAGGGTCATAGAAAAAAATAAACATCATTATAATATATACATTATAATATATAGTGTGCATAAAAATAAAGTAAAAATATAATATTTAGTCTATAATATGTAATTGTAGTATATATTAATGCTTTTCCTTCCCCCACTTAATATCTCCCCTTAGAGAATACACTAGACAATACACTAAACAGTATGAAATGAAAATAATTTGTTGTTAAAGGTGAATGTGTTAAGAGGTCTAGAAAGAATTCAATTGTTAGAGATAAAATAAAAAAAAAGATGATACTTTAACAAGTAGAACACAAACTTTACTTTTTAAATTAAAATTAACTTATTTGAAAACCTAATTAATGTCTCAAAGTACGCGGGGAGAGAAATGTAAAGAACTTTCATGAATCAACCAAGTCTGCAATATTACTCAACTATTAGGCCTATATTTAATCATTTTAAAAACAAAGAATAAAATACTGTATTTTGGGTATAAGTATGTTTTCATGAACGCATAGATTAAATGCATCAAATATCTTTTTTGTTTAGAGAGAGTAGAATGCTTTTTAAATAAAATCTACTTTTTCATTATCAATGTACAATCTTCATAGCTCAAAAGGGTGAAAACAAGGATATTTTAAAACTTTCTTAGATAATGTATCCATGATTAATGTAATAGATTTAAACTTACATCACAAATCATTTACAGACATATTCAAGATTCAAAGTGTTTTCCAAAGTTGTCTTACAAGAATGAGATCGTCTTGCATGAGTAAAAGTAGGTGCCAGCTTCTTTTATAGTCTTATGATTCCCTTGGATAGATCTGAATCACAAATTCTACCTCTTTCTTCTGTATGCATTCTCTAGGCTTAGGAAAGCAAGAATCTACAGGACAGTCTTTGAAAAACTTGAAAGGGTGATATTTTTCATAACTTCTTTTAAAATCTCAGAAAGGCAGTTAACTAGGACAACTTTATTTCCTTATTTTATTGCTCAGGTAGGCATAATGAAGACAATTTTAAGTATATTTCCAGTTAATTATAAAGGGAATAGTATTTTCTTGTCTCAGAATATAGAAAATACATATTCATTCAGATATATATATATGTGTGTGTATATATATATATATATATATATATATATATATATATATAAAGATAAAAAGGTTGGAATGACAATCCTGAAAAACTGATTAGATTGGATCATCAAGTGTGATATGTTACTAATTTATATGATTTACATTGTGTATTGCACAAAAACACAGCCCTTATGAATTTCTCATCATGATTTTATTTATTATAAATCCTTATCACATATATGGTTTGTAAAGACAATACTAAAAATTATCTCATTATAGGTCACCTGTAAGCGGCACCTGGAGTCCTTCACTGAGAGTGAACATCTGTATGGAAAGCAATAGTCCTGAAGTTGTGTTGATTTATTGAATTTTTCCAGACAGCTTATTTGGGGAACTGCTTTTACCTGATGAGTAGAACATTCTAGCTAATTTCCCTTTCTGTACATATCAATGTACGAGTGAAAATTCCATATTTATTTTTCATCTGTCCATTATTTTTTTTTCTCTTCAGGTGTAATCTAGCTCCCGTAGTGGAGTTTGCTGCAGATGTGGGAACTAAGTCAGATTTTATTACCATGAACCCATCAGTTGTCCAAAGAGCATTTGGAGGCTTTCGGAATGAGAGTGACAGAGAAAAATTCGTGCATAGACTTTCCATGCTGAATGACAGTGTCCTTTGGATTCCTGCTTTCATGGTCAAAGGAGGAGAGAAGCACGTGGAATGGGTTAATGCATTAATCCTTAAGAATAAACTGAAAGTGCAAACTGCCTATCCATCACTGAGACTTATTCATGCTGTCAGAGGGTAAGTGACTGGAAAGGACCAGTCTGTCCTTGGCACACTAGAACACATAACTAATCGTTTTCCACAGTCAGGAAGAAGTATCTATTAAATCTCCAATGGAAACATATTTTCATTATTTTATGCTGCTGTCTATATTCCCAAACATGAATTTTGTGTACTAACTCTTTTAACTCATCTTCCTTGAAAAGGCAAATTGTTTAACTTGACATTTATGCCCACTCATGAGCAAATTACTAATTTTAATTATTTTCTGTCCTAAAGGGAAACAAGAATTCGTAGTAAAACTGATGACTTTACAATGACAAACTGCAATAAGAATGCTAAATGGCTAGTGAGCAGTGTCATGGAAGCATAAACGCTAAACTTGTTTATGGAGCAATTAAATTCCATCTAGAGCTAAGAAACCCACTAGTGAGAGATGTCTGGCTGGGATAATGTGTTTTAATGATTCACCCTAAAATCATAGTTGCTAATTTTATAAATTAAGGTACTAGTTTTCTTTTTTTAATAAAACTAATCCATAAGTTTAAAATATATGAGAGAAATAATCTCTTGCTTAAAAGTGAGAAGTGACAAATGGTGAAGTTCTATCGTACATGCGTTTTACATAAATAACTGACAGATAGATATTTCTGTATATTGATGAGTGTCTATTAAATGTCAAACAGTGCAGATAAAAAATGAAAAAGACCTGGTCACTATCTTTAAGAAATACATCAGCTTTATGGTTGATTAAAGGGCATATGACACTCCAGTGACATAACAGTATATTGTTGTGAATGCATATAATTTGTTTCTAAGGTTCACAAAACTAGATGTGTAGGCCTAACATTTGAACTAGATTTAAAACATAATAGTAAGATTTTGTCAGAGGAGTGATAAGGGAGAGAAGAGGGATTGAGGGAAAAACAAAGATTGAGAAATTAAAGGAGAAAGAGAAAAAGAAAGAGAGGAAGAGAAAGAGAGTGGACACTGAGCAGAGAATCAGAATTTACAGCAGGCATTGAGCCCTTTGTAAATATTAAATACAAATTGAAAGAGTACGGTGGAATAAGGTTGGAAAGGGATTCACTTTTATTCTGATGCAGGATAGAAAGATTTCTGAATTTGAGGTAGCACATCTTGTAACTGAAGACTTATTTGGGAGATGAGGACGATAATAATGGGACAAAGAACCCTTTCTGTTTAACTTACTCATACAATAAACAAAGAGGTCCGGTGGAATCGGTGGGCATGGAAATAAAGGGCAGGTCCAGGGGACCAAACAAACACAGTAAATAGAATTCTTAAAAGAAGAAAAGGATCCAGCCCAGAGTTAAAATAGGATCTTTGTGCACTGCACTGGGTACTGTACTAAAGTGCTTTGTTTGTTTCCTTTTGTTATTGAGACACTTTCCTGCAGAGTTTTACCATTTCCTGTTTAAAACTCTAAATAATTTCTTGTACTGTACTAGTCTGTGGACAATTAAATTTACTTGTTATAACTGGTCACAGTTTTTCCACACTCATTATTTGGAAGTTTTTGTAGGTTATTAATCTCTAACCTTACAAATATCGTGACTAAAATTTAAAACAAAAGAATGTTATATTCATAACAAAGATTAAAACTACAGTGGATTATAATAATTCACTTTAATATATCAATGCTTAATATCATATTATTCTAAAAAATACTCATCACTTTTTGAGACCCACATATTCCAGTGATTGCTGATTCAGACTAATATTTTACTTACTGATTATAACAAATATAAAGCAAATTTAATGTGCTCAGTTGACACTTGGAACACTAGATTCTGGCTAACACTTCTCAATTCAGCACCAAAAACAAAATATGAAATAAAAGTTACAGTTGAAATATTACATTTTTTGTGTTACTATCCAGGTGGAAATATGTATATATTAGCAATAAATTCATGTTCATGTTTGCAGATATTTTATGCTCCTTTTTAAATTTTATTCTTTTATTGAACTTTTGAAATTTTAATACAATATATTTTGATGGTATTTAGATCTGCTCCCCTCTCTGCACCTTCTTCCTCTATCCACTGCTCCGTATGTTGTACTCTGTTATATAATATGGCGTATAGAGTATGATTCATTTCCCTTAAATATCCTTCAGTGTGGAGCCATCCACTAGACCCACCAAGAGTCCCATTCCTGTAAGACATGGTCTCTCTTCTTCCCTGCAGCCTTTAATTGCCAAAAGTTCCTTAGGTTGGATTGGAATGTTTTACCCACATCCACTTGTTGTGATGGGATTTCTATCTGGTTGAGCGCGCATGCTGTCACTATTGATGTGAGTTCACATTAGTAAATGACCAGTTGCGTCATTTACTCATTCCATATACTCTGTTTCCTTGTGGTCATCCACCTCCCTGACTCTTACTATTTTTCCACTTTCTGTTTTGCAATGATTCCTGATCCTTTGGAGACAGGTTTGAAACAGGTGCCCTACTCAGGGGTAAGCATTCTGTGGCCTCTTGATCTCTGCATATTGGCCAATTTATTGTTGTCTGTTTTAATCACCACTGCTGCATAAGGAAATTTCTCTACTGAGAGTTGAGAGATAAATTCATCCTAAGTGTAGAAGTTGCATGTGTGTCCCTGTGTAGGGTTAAGGGTCTCACAGGCACTCTCTGCTTTCGATTATTTCTGGAACTCTGTAGTAATCGTCTGTTGCAAAAAGACCCTTCTTAAATGAAGGTTTTAAGGTACACTTGTGTGTAAATATGAAGATGCTTATTAGAATAAAGTAAGGAATTACATTGATCTAGAGGTGTGACAAAACCTGTTTTGATCTACTTTTTTGCTTGCTTATTTGCTTTACACCGTTTGCCTGTCTTCCAGGTCGGTTTCAACATTCTGGGCCAAATGAATCTCCTGTTGTCTCCAGTATCTGGAATTAGAGACACTCCCATCACACCTAGCATAGATATTCAAACTTAAAAACTACAATTCTTTTTCATAATTTAGAAATATTATTGTATTTTGTCTTATTCACTTTTGTTGCATGATTATGTATTTGAAAACTATTTCACTAAATTTTAAGTTTTGTATTCCAGTGAGAAATATAGTCAAAGTTATGACCACTAGTAAAAGTGGGTGGTGTGCTTTATTGTGGTTACTGTGTTTTAGGTCATTTTGACCTGACCAATTTTTGAATTTTTTAAAAGAACTCATGTCACCACCTTCTTACTCATCTGCGTACATTCTTTAAGGTCAGGAATTTGAATTTTAAATGATGCCAGGAATGAAAAATATCTCTAGAATAACAAACCACCTTTCAAATTACATGGAAAGTTTTACATGTAGTTTCTGTGAAAGGCAATTTTATTTGTGGAATTATGAAAACTAATGTTACTAGAAATTAAAGATTTCAACAGGTGTGTAGCTAAAATTCTGAAAGAGGATAGGAAAATAGAAACACTGAAAGGACAAAGAGGATTAATTGGAACTTAAAACAAGAGCACACTCCCAAAGACGGTTAAGATTATTTCAGAGCAGAAACTACTACTGGTTTATTCCTCTGAAACCCTGCGGTTAAAACAGTTTAACAAAAGAGTTTCAAATCCTCTTTAGATTACTGAAGTTCAACAACTGATGAAAGGTTTGGGGACCAGGGCACTCATTATAGACCAGTCTTAACAAAGATACTGAAAAGTGAAGGCTTTTCCAAGAACTGCAGTCACAGATGGAAAGTTTAAATTGTAATGGAAATGAATATTTCTGATCATAAGAAGCCTTTTGTACTTATCAAACCTTCCCCTGAAATAATGAAACCTTAATAACTTTAAATACTTAGTTTCAGTTTTCTAGTAAACTCTAAATAATGAATACTAAGCAGCAAAGTCAGGCATATTTTAGATTTTGTTTTAATGTATGATTATTTCTGAAAAGCATATGAAGTGAAATCAGAGGAATAAACACATAGAAGATTCTTATAAAATAGTAAATGATAATTCTACTGATACAGGCACTTATTGAAATATTTCTTTAAATTCATTTTTCTTATAAATAAAATAATTTTCTTTTTCAAAACTATTGATAAGTCAAATTATTCTCATCTAAAATATATTTTTTATAAGATAAGATGTATTTATACATGCATTCATGCACATAAATATGCATGTGCATATATACATAGGAAAAATTTAGATATATACATATATATTAGATATGATTGCTGCTCAGTTTTGTTCTATGTATTTCTATTCTTTCCAAGCTATTAAAGAATGAATATCTATTTTCATGAAAATAAATTTTGGAGAAACTTTTTCATGAACTGTATTTTATTTTTTACTTATATGAAAAAGAAAAGTTGTAGACATATGTATACTAAATATGCACTTTATATTTTGTCTCCATATTTTTCTATATATGTATGTACATATATATTATAAAGAGAAAACATATATACCACTAAAACATAAATAACACAAAATACTTAAGAATTACTTTTGACATTTTTCCTTTTGTCAATAATACATAACTAACCATATATCAGGAAAAAGGTATACATTTTAGAAGCGAATCTAATGATCACAAATGAGATATAGGGCATAAGATAAACTGGTTATAGTAAAAATGAAAATACATACACACACATACCCACTCTGTGTGCTGTAGAGCATATGAATATAAATATATTATAAAAATATGTTAAGACTAAATTTTTACAGAACATACATATTGACATACCACTAACATATATTAGCAAAATTATCTAATGTACTCATATATAGTATGTACTTACATGTAATATAATAGTGATGTACATATGTATGCATATAAATATATACTTATAGATTATTCTATTCATGGTTGCATGTAAACATAGTGTGAACTTTGACGGGGGGCATAGTCTGTAATCACAGCACTTGGTAGTTGAGTTAGATGGATCATGAGTTTGACAAAAGTTTTTGTTGCAGAGCAAAGGCATCCTGGACTGCAAAATGAGATCAGGACTCAAAACAAAACAAAAGTCAAACTCACAAACCATAGTGCGATATGGTGTCACTTTCCTTCTAATCATGATCAATTGCTGACTCATATGAACTGTAGTCCCTTACTGTTCTCAGAAAGTCAGGATGTCAATGCTTAATAAACAGCCGAAAATTCCCATTTCTTAATTATGATGTTATTTGATGTGTTTCCTTGAACCTTACTTCTTGCAAATTCATCTTGTATGAGAAGATATTTTTTACATTAATAACTTAAATTGGATAATTTTTTCATTATTTCTCATTCACCATAGAAGATAATATCTGATCTCATTTGCATATTATGTAGAAAGAAGCTTTTTCTCTTGTTTCATTTATTCATCAAATAAAATATCTGCTGAACAAGATGATTTCATGAAATATTCTCTCCACAGTTTTCTCTAAGTTTGCTGAGTCACTGGTTTATTTATTTATTTTTGTCATTCACTCTTCAAATTAACTTCACATATGTTCCCGAATTGTTATTCCTGGCTGAATGATTTAAAGAGATCTATCACATGTATCACTTCAGCAAGTGTGCCTGTACTATCAACTATTAATTGGTTAAGTAGCATTTCTTCTTAGTGGAAAGTAAACCATACATGACTTAGTTAGAATGTGATTTTTATGTCTCAAAAGAAATAATATCTCCATAAGCCATGCAGAATCAAAATATTTTAATTTTAGTAACAATACCAATTGTAACTTTCAGTTACCGAATTCATCTTTCAGTTGTAGAAATCTATTTTAATATGTGCAGAGACAAAGCATTGCATGAAATTAAGGTTCTTCTCTCTAGGAAGACATCATGGGGTCATTATTGATTTTGAGAAGAGCGAAGCAGGCCAGGTCCCAGTAGAGCCCCCATTCTAGTATAGGCTGGAAAATCCCCTAGGTACACTTGAGGAAACTGAGTGCATTGAAGTTTTTTGAACAGATTGATTTGGAGTATTGAATCAAGTCAAAGTCACATAAGGAAAAGCAATAATAAAACTTTGAAAATGGAAATATTCCCTCCTAGTAATTTCTAAAAATGGCTTAGTTGTTTTAAATTTAGCTTTGTGCTAAAACCACTCACATATGGTTTCTATTTTGACCTTTGTGCAACACAGCTGTTTCTCTGTACAACATTTCTCTATAAAACATGTGTCCTAGTTTGTTTTTGATTAGCAAGACACTGCATAGTAGGCTTTTTAACCAGAAGTAGATACTTACGATAGAATATTTCTCTCCACCCTAGAATGCTGTGTGCATACTTCTGGCACTACAGATTTTCCTATAAATTTTAATGTTGCTACACTTTGGTGACAACATTTTTTTCCTACTTTCTCCCATTATTTACACTATTATTACACACTATTTACACTGTGAAGTATGACAGTGTAGGTGGCTTCTATCTGAAACCACATTCATTAGTATGTGGCTTTTAAATGAGTGAAATGCTTCCAACACAAATTTTGAAAAATTCTTTGTTAGCTCTTATTGATGCTAAAAGACCTCAATGCACTTAAAAGGCCTCAAAGTATCTAGATTTTATTTGGAAAAAAGGAGACATCTTTAGTATTGCTCTGTGACATGAGTGTATCTTGGGTTTTCTTGGGTATGTATTTTTACCTCTTCTCTTCAAGTGCATTTTTAATTTCTTTTACTTCATCTCAAAAGTTTGAGTTGTTCACAAGTACTCAAACTTTTTTTCTTTATTTGAGATCAATTGGACTTCATTTTACCTTTTCCTTCTCAAAGGCATTTTTATGTCATTACTGAAGTCAGCAAAATGTGTTATCTCTATAGACCTAATCAGAAACAAGAATTCTCTGTTTATTCTACTTTGGAGGTTGGGGCTCATGAGCAGAGCAGAGGATGCAGTGTAACAAAAGGCAAAATTACCTATTAGTAGCATTTGGACATTTAGCTCCCAGTTATGTCTCTGGAGCAATCAAGGCTACAAGGAAACAAGCAAGAGTGAGAGGAAAATCACATTGAAAATGGAATTCAAGTTTGATGGTGTAGAGGGAAACCTATTTTAAAAATGCTTGACTCCAAATAATGAGAACAGAAACTTGATAACTTGTCTATCAATTCATTAGTTTAAAAAGGGCAAATGTCTCAGTCTGGCCCTGCTTTCTACCAAGTTTTCATGTAGATGCTTATTAAGTTTTATCTTCATATTGTATTATAATAATAAGAAACAAGAGTATTTTATGATTAAAATTAAACGGATTATAGTCATGTGAACATCAATACTGACCATTACAAATTTGCCTACAGCATGTGAGAAAAGTAACTTTGTAAAATAATTTATTAACTCATCTTACTCTTTGATATCATCTTCCATAACTAGTTAAACATTATTTTTAAAATAATCTATTTAGTCCAGTTAGTTTTATTTAAACAATTAAAATAATATGTATTGCAAATATTTCTGGAATTGTTATAAATGTTTTATCTTGGGAAATAACATGGATGATTGGTATACTCAAAGATTTCATGTACGCATCAGATTATCACTTACGAACTTAAAGAAAACAGCAAATATATGTAATGAACTTATGCAGTAAGCATAAGTACATACCATCTAAGTTTATATTTAAAACCTTACTGCAGGGCTGGAGAAATGGCTCAGTGATTAAGAACTCTGGCTGCTCTTACAGAGGACCCAAATTTGATTCCCAGCACTCACATGGCAGCTAACAATCGTCTATAATTCCAGGTCTAGTGGAATTCAACTCCCTCTTCTGACTTCCACGGGTCAGAACACATGACATGGGTGCACTTACACACATGCAGGCAATATACTCATACATATAAAATAAGAATAATAAAATATTTTATAACTTGTTGAATGAGAATCCCATACATCTTGAAAAAGTTCGTGTCAGGTTGGAATGTAGTTCAGTGGCAATGCAGTTTTCTTGCATACAAGGTCCTTGGTTTGATTTTTAACACTAAGAAAAAGCTGTAGTTTGCCATATGTCTGCAACAGTTTAGATAAAGATAGCCTGACATTAGTAGTTCAGATTGGGTTTTGATGTGAGTGATCATGATCCATTAGCTAACTCCAGATCTTAATCTTGCTTATAACATGGTCAGAATCTGAAGCCCCAACTCAAAAGTTATGGCTATTGTTATTGGTAATGTCAGCTCAAAAACATCAATAATAAATAAAAGAAGGCACATGTTTAGAGAGTTTTGAACATCCATGTATTAAATTAGTTGTACACGGACTCTGTCATCTGTTCCAGAGACCATTGTGACATTAGGTCATGGTTCCTTGTGGCAAGGCAAGATGTCCGTGTCCAGTCATCGCCGCTGCCTGTTTTCATTCTTTTTGAAATTCTCAGTCTGGAAACACTTAAAAAATTGACAAGAAAGTATTTTGTAGCAAAATAAGTGTTAAGATGCAGCTATAAATGTCTGATGTTCTTTTAATGATTTCTTTTAGTTGTGTGATCTGTGCTACCACTTCCCCCCATGGGACCAAATATAAGGTCTTGAGCTTGCTAGTCATGTGCTCTGCCATTTAGCTAAATTTACATCCTAATTCTGTGATTTCTTAAAACCAAGCACTGAAAAGCAGGCAGAACAGCCGCAGGCTAAATGCTCTGCTTTAAGCAAGGTCCGAGTTGAGCCACTTGGCAAACCTAATGTTGACTTGTTTCTTAGAAGCAAGTGATAAATAACATCCAGAGAGATAGTTAGAAGAAACAAGTAATGTTGATCCAGGCTTACTCAAACCCATTATGTGAATTCTTCCACCTGTTTTCAGATCTACATTTGCTGCCACAATCATTTTCTATGTATACCATGCTATTTGTTCATTTGTATAATAACCATAACATTTACAAATATTTTCCTCAATTTCCGGGATGAGGTGTTTTTTTGAGACAGGGTCTCTCTGTAGCCACAGCTGGCCTAGAACTCACTATGTAGACCACACTGACCTTGAATTCACGGAGATCAATTTATCTCTGCCTCTTGAGTGATAGGATTTAAAGAATGTGCTACAATTCCTGGTTTTTCCTCAGTTCTTAAAAAATATTTTCAAGCATTTCTTATAAAGTCATAACTTCTGATATCCCATTGGTGCTATTTTATAACATATTGGGATTTTTTTTTTAGATGTGAAATGGTTTCCAAACTCTAGAAAGATTTTATTTTCGTCTTACTTTGGGAACTTTTAATCTCAATGAGATATTACTACCTAAGCTTCAAATATATGGAGTCACCTATACTGAAACATAATTAAATTGCTGTGGTAAAAGGAGAGCAATTACGAAGACATTGTGAATATTTTGGTGATATTTGGGTGTAAAAAGTAGAAAATATTTGGAAGTCTCAGCACCTGAATTTCTGATGCTCACGTTAGCTCAAATACTATGCACTTTTAGGTAATCGGGTCAATATGGTAAACCAATTTTCAAAAGCCTGTAGGTAACAAATTGCTGTCCTCTACTAAGAAAATGAGCAAATACTTACTGCATTTTGATTTTGTGGGACTTGTCAACTCAGCACTGATATTGATTAGCTATATTCCCTTATTTTGAATTTTGGGGGGCTGAGAATACCAGTCAGTGCCAGTGTTAAGAGTGCTCAATTAAAAACCCTCAATTTTGCAAGTTTCCACATTTATTCTTCAAACAATCATTCAGTGACCATGTGGATAGTCAACTGTAATAGACTGCAAATCTGAACTGGAAGAAGCTCCCTTCTAAAAAGCTCCCTTTTTAGTCAGTTCCTTTTTGAAGACTAAACTGCTTTTGTTTCAGACTTGTAAATTTTCAGGGTTTTTTTTATAATGGAAGCAGAATTTGTTGCTTGTCTCATTGATCTGAAGCACTCTCCTATAGAAAAATACTGCTTTTTGATGTCACTCTAGAGATAATAGCATCAGTACAGTGATCTAGTCATTCTTTTGCAAAAAATAAAATAGATTTTAAATCATAGAATAATGAAATAAGGATTTGTGGAAATATTACTTATGTAGAGTTTCTTTAATCACTTATGTGGGCAAAATTTCCTTGTTTTCTATACCAATTCAGTGATACTTGACAGTTATTTAAATGTAACACTAAGCACTGGATTTAGATTCAGTTTTCCTCATTTAAGATTCTAAAGAATACCTGCATCAATTACCAATGTGAATAAAGGCCACATAAAATATTTTCATTTGACAGTGATCTTAAAAATATTTATTTCTCATAGTCTGTGAAAATTTCTATAGAAACTGTTAGCTTATTTATTTAAGAGTAAACATGCATTGATAAATGCAGCTTTGGGTCGTTTGTGTATGTGGTAACTAAGTAGTTCATCATGCAACATTCATTTAGAAATGTTACCACCAGCAAGGATCAGTACTGTTAAAATTTTTAAATTTTCTCATTTGGCTAATAGTTTTGTTTCTTTCTTTCATTAAATAGATGCCTACAACAGAATTGTTGCTGGTTTGAAAATTACTATGCTGTTTATTTTACAGAAAATATTTAATAGAGTATACGCTCCTAGAAATATTTTAGCAATTTACAAATAAATTTGCTTTCTCAAGTGACAGAATTCCAAGATTGATAAGACAGAGGATTATGCAGGGAGGAAAGAAGGCAGTCTGGGAATGCTAGACTGATTTGGCAAAGACTTGAGTTATGTCCTTTGGAATATGTGAGCTGTCACTAGTTAAGATTCACACAAGTTTCCGAGCAGGATTAAAAGGCAGCCAGTAGTACAGACCAAGAATTTGCAGTCATGTCCATCCCCATGATGTGTCATAACTGTGTACTATTAGTCATATTACTAAAAGTCCCAACTTACACAAAGCTCCAGAATCCTATCTATATAATTCAACATATCAAAATTTATTCTAGAAAGGGTTTTAAGATGATAAGAACAGTTATATAGATTCTGAAATGAGAAACATCTTTAGAAATAATTCAAACTGAAAAAAAGTATACCCAAGATAGATTTATGAATCCTGCTTCTCTTTCTGCAATGATATGTGTTAGGCTTGGCATTTCGTTGTTCTAGTTTTCTCCTTTTACTTTGTGTGTAAGGGAAATATGTCCTTGGATTTCTTACTGTGACAGAGTGTGGTAATGAGGAGAAATGCTGTGGTTGCAAATAGAATAGTTGGGGGCCAAGGAACAGGTACTTATTGGATAGAACATTCAGACAGAATTGTGAAAAGGGCAAAACAAACTTCCTTCCTTCATCTATTGTATTCCTCTGGATCTATATGATAAGAATACTTTGAAATTAGGGTTTTATATCCTTAAATAATACAGAGATGATGTTGTTGAAAGAGTTTCTAAGGCAACTGAGTGGAAAAATAATCTATTTAGACAAAAAGCTGTTACAATTTGATGATGCACAGACTGGTGCATGTTTGATGTGACATCCAGCATTCTCTCCAGCAGTTTTGTTATGAAATCATTTGCATACTCCAAGTATTGTGAGCTGTTTGGGGGAATTTTGTATCCTCCCAAATGCTCTGTGCCTTTAGATAGGGGATTTTCTAATCAAACTGTTGATGATATTAAGGGACAGTTTCATAGCTTGTTTTTATTATAGAAACACATTGAAAACTAGTTTTCTAGCCTTTAGAATTCCCCCATCGTTCACTCTGGATGAAACTCAAGAAATTGATCACATGTTTGAGGGTATGGGTGGATATATGATCAAATATACTCTCTACTTCAGACTTATTTTGCTTTAGACCTATATCATTACAGTCCCACACAAAACAGGTAAAAAGTATTATAAAATATTGAGAAAAAAAGTTTATAACTACTTGAAATAACTAAATACATTTACAGAGAATTAAATACTTTCATTTTAGGCATTAAATGAGTTGATTTGTGACAGGTAAGACCAAATATAACATTAATATAATATAATTTACAATATAATATAACTAATCTAATATAATATAACATAATAAATATATAATAGTTTGGGATCAAGAATGAATAATGTGAAAATTATAGGTCTATTACAATTGTATATGCATTGAATAAAGACATCAAAATTTTGTGGATAGCTAAAAATATATAGAGAGAAATTTTTAACTCTCTCTAGAATAATCTAATTAAATATCTTATTTTATGCAGGGTATGGTCTGTGCTGGTTAATCTTTTGACTACTCAGCAATAGGTTCTCCTTTAGTGGCACATCCAGAGGTGCTGATTCCAACATCAGCTCTATTTCTACTGGTCTTGTTACAGAACAGTATAGCTTTATACTAGCAGAACAGTCTTTATCTCATTCTATCATTCCTCTTTGAGGTATGATGTTCCATGACAGACTGTTCATTTATATACCTTTGGCCATGCCAAAATAATATTCAGAAAGTTAATGCATTTCTGTTTACATACATCATCCCAGTTCTTGTTCCAGCTTCTGTTTCTTGCACAAAGACAATGGTTAAGATGATTATTTCTCACTGATAAGAAGAAATAACTAAATGAACTGTCTTCCTAGCTAAGGATTTGTAACCCAAATTCTATCCCCAAATTTTAAATAATTCTAAAATAGAATTTTAAAGGTTATTTTCTCTCCAACTCTAAAGAAATAGCACAATTTCTATCTCTGCATTCCCAAGCAGATCATTAAATTTAAGTTCATTTATCTGCTCTGGTTTTCAGCTGACATCTGGAGAGCAAAATCAAGATCTTTTCTGGAGAACTGATTGATGCTGTGCTGTGTTTTTCACAAAACTCACACCAACTACATCTAAAATATTTCATTGTAAATGAAATTTAAAACAAAATAAGGAAACTTATTTGGCCAGAGAACAAGCAAATTTTATATAATCACAATTCTTACACATTCTAAATCTATAGAGTTATTGAAATAAAAAATCTTCTGTTTGTGGAGCGCCCCTTGTCTACATGATTTAGATGATTATTCTACAATACTTAAATGCATGACATGCTGTTAGAGAAAAGATCACTATTTTATGATTTGTTGAAAAGTCCTATTGGGAATTTTGTTTTCTTTTGTAAATATTTATAATTTTGTCCAAAACAAATGTTCATGAAGTTAACGTTGAGGAACTGCTAGAGAATGAATTCTTAGTAATTACAAGCTGAACATCTAAGTTGATGACTTAGAATTGTTTCTGAAATACCAAAAAATGTCTAGTATTCCAGAGAAACTCATATTTGGACTTGAATAATTGTAATGTATATATTTCTTACGGTCAAGATAGTGTTTTAGAAATATGTTATTATTCAGTGTCTATTTGGTACTTATCTACCTAACAGCAGTCTCAGTCATGGAATGTTAATCTTCACAGGAACCTACTGGCATTTCTGTTCCTTTACCTACATACAGAATATGGGCAACAGCTAAATTCTATTCCAAGGACCCGTGTAACTGTACAGATAGTTTAAAGTAAATCAGTTGGACAACAATTAAAAATAATGTGGTTTCAAACATAAATGTCATTTTCTAGTTGGTTTATCATTTTGCTAAGTGAAGTCCTGAAATAAGTGAACAACTAACTTTGATGACGAAAACCAAATGTTTATTACTGCAGAGAAAAAGAGAAATACCTACTTGGCATTCTTAAGCAGTGTTAGCATAGAAATTAACAGTGAAAATACCTTTCTAAACCTGGACATATTCTGACCCCAAACACATACAAAGCAAAGAGGGTGGAAGAATTATTACCTACACTTTAAATGTGATAGGATTTCTCCCGCACCCACCTCAAAGTTTTATGTAAGCCGAAAGGGATTTTTCATTTACTAAAAGAAGACATGAAGTCAGGGGTAGGGGGTGGTGGAGCAAGGAGAGAGATGGGGGGAGAGGTCTGAATATAATCAAAATTCATAGTATGAAATTCTTGAATCCATAAAATTTAACTTAGAAATAAACTGAAGACCCAGGATACCTGAGAGGCTGAGCTAGATGATGCTGTCTTACGTGCTCTGGGAATTGTTACACAGGCTTTGTAGCCCTGTGTACTGGATTGTCTTTCCACCCCAATACTAGCTGATTCCCTCATACTACACCTACCTCTGGTTTATCCCAGTTCATTAAGCATTCATTACATTATTCTTTCCCTTTGAGGAAGAATGAGGTATAACTATTACAATAATTGATTCCGACATTCTTAGAAGGAGAGAAGACTTGGCATGTCATATAGTTATGGTCTTTTCAAAAATAATGACTTTAAGATGTCTTTGGACAGATTAAGTGACTTATTAATAACACAAATGCAATATCTTTGTATTTTTGAATCAGGTTAAATGTATTAATAAATGGTTATTGAAAGTGAGCATATCATCTCCCTCCTTAATGGAATTTTCTTGCAGGCAATGTGTGCTAAAACTGTTTAACAATGAGCTCTCTGGGTAAAGGAAAAAAAAAAAAAAACCTTGATTTTTGTAACTTTTGCTAAACTTCATTTCTAAATGCCCCCAGCAAACCTAATTTAAATCAAAGACAAAATTTCAGAGCTTATAAATTTCCAGAAAATTTCTCAATTGATTTACAAATGAAAGAAGGTGAGCACCAGGACCAGAATTGTTTCCTGGATCAAGGAAAGCCATGTGTAGTTCTGATGAAGCAAAATTGAAGTCATCAATGTAGTATCTTCTTAAATGAAATAGTTTCTAATAAGGAGATCTCTATAAGACACAGCTTTACCATTTACTAGAAAATCTTTATTTTATTTTGTCTGTCACCATATTTTAAATTGGCTAATGAAAAAGCACTGGAAAAAGTAAAGTCTAGGAATGAAAAGAGTTTTTATTCAAATCATGTTTTCTGGTTTATTATAATGTTAAATGCAAGCATCCACATGGATACATTATTAATAATCTTTAAAGTGAAGTCTTTTAAAGTTATTCACTAGAGAAAAAGTATTTAAATGCTTCACTCTGCTGCTGATCTTGTTATGGCTAATTGATTTTGAATAGCAATAAAATTTTATAGTGTCTGTAGGAAATGGATATTTATTCTAATACTATTACTATATACTTAATTTTTTTATTATAAAATTTGAGATTTTATAATATTAATAGTTATTGTATATCCCACAAATATTTATTACTCTATTATATATCCTTGAAAAAAGTTTTGGAGGATGTTTTCCAATGTTACTCTAGAAACATAGTTGTGATATAATTATCATTCATGAGTAAAATTTAAATGCCTATATTGTTTGAAAATTTTAATATCCTTAGGATTTATATTGAAAACCAATATATTAGTAAATATGATTTCAGATTACCTGAGAAAATTAAACTATTTATCATTTCCATTAAACACATCAAAGTATATTTAGAAGGAAAATAATTGGTGATAAAAATTCTAAGCAAGAAGTAAATATAAGTTTGAATTTGATAATATTTTAATATAAAATATGTACTACCACATGTATAGCATAACATGTGTACACACATTTGTTTATGAATGCATTTTACAGTTAATGTATATGTAAATCATTATACATTTAATTATAATTATAATTCAAAAATTTTAATGATAAATTTGTGTACATATTTGTTAACATAAAGATTCATTTCTCAGATGGAGAGATAGCTCAGCAGTTAAGAGTATTGGCTGTTCTTACAGAAGACCTGGGTTTAGATACCAGCTTCCACATGGCAGCCAAAAACTGTTTGTAACTCGTTTTAGGGAATCCGATGCTTTCTTTTGACCACCACATTGCACGACATGGACTTATAAAGAGTCAGGGAAAACACTCTGACACTTAAAATAGTAATTTTTTTAAAAGGTTCATTTCCAACTTGAAGTGATGACTGTGTTCCATGCAACAATGAAGCTTTTTTAGGAGAACATAATTATACAGTAAATGTCTTTCATCTGCTTACAGATATCTCAGTTATGTTTTGAAACATTGTTTCTTCCTGATTTCACAATAAAATTACTCCCAGTGGAAGTGAGTTAGAGTCCCACCTTTTCCACTCATACTTAAAATCATGCATAACTCACCATCACTCTGTTTTCTAGCAGTGAAAATTGCATATCACGCTCTTCTTTTTAATTTGTATTTTCTAGGAATTTTCTACAGGAGCATACATATTTATATCTACCTTTCTTTCTCTCTCCTCCAACTCTTCCCATGTCTCCCACAATTCCTCAGGAATTATTTAGTCTTCATCTTAAAACTAAAGAAAACATGATAGGTAGATTGATTAACTGAAAACTATGATTTTTAAAGTGCCACACTAGCAAAATAAATTAGTGACTGTTTTGTTTAATAGCTCTTAAGCTTTCATGTTTTAATCTGGATTCACTGAAACCATTGCATCGAAAGTATTTTACCATTTTGCAAGAATGTTTACCTTATGCTGCAGAAATATTATAAGTTAGAGTTAGGGTATATGCATGATTTACTTCAGTTAACAGTACTGCCTAGACAAAAGAAGCTATAAGAAAACAGAGAAATTTAGCATTTCATTCAGTGGAATTAATGAAATGTAAGCATTGCTGATGTATATATTCAAAATAACAGGTTGCTATTGCTATCTAGACCCATGAATCTCCATTTGTTTTACTATTTGTCTGAGGAAATGCTAGCAAAATGAAATTTTAAAAGATGTGTATGTGTGTGGTTGTGTGTGTGTGAACATTGATGAGAAAATCCCCAAGGATTTCTTTAATGGTCCCATAGGATAAATATATAATGATAATAAGTGACATGAATGTATTTTAGTCTTTTTAGAATAACAAGCATACTCTGTCAAATCTAAGTAAAACAAAAATCTATAAATAATGCTAGTAATGAAAGCATGATGTCACTTTCTTAGATTTTTTCCTAATTATGCAATTTTCAAATCAGTGTTTAAATTATTTTTATTTTTAAACATTATTTGTCCTTTTTTAGATGCACAAAGATACCTTTGATTTGGAAAGTTGATTATTTAAATATAGGATATGACATTTGTCATAGAAATGTGAAACATTTAGAAGTCTGGCCTATTCTTAGTAAGAAACACTACGTATTTAACTAGAAACTATTTTAACTATTTAAACTTCTTTCCTAAATTTAATTTTGTAAGGACCCCTTTTCTTTTATATCTTTAGGTTTTTATTGCTATCTGTACATTATGTTAGACCAATGTATCATTGAATAACCTCATAATATCACAAAAAAACCTGTAGAATATTCTGTTCAAACTCAAGTCAACCCTGACATGGTGCCATGCGCCTTTAATACTAACACTCAGGAGGCAGAGGCAGGTGGATCTCTGTGTGTTGAAGACCAGCCTGTTCTACATAGTGAATTCCAGGCCAGTTGAGGCTGTAGAGAACTCAAATCACAGCTTACTTTTTATCAATTAAAATAACACAATACACCTGAAGACACGATGGTTAAACTAATAATATGGGGGAAAGACTTCAGAGTCAAGCTGCTGTTTCTTTGTGTGGAAAATGAGAGTACTGTGCCAAGGTTTTATCAAATTAAACACACGATGATGTTTGGCTATGATCAGTTGATTACCCCACAAGGCACATGGTAGCACAGAGAAAAGATGATGCATGTGTCATTAATAAAATGTTGTCGGCTAACAGATATGAACTTAGTGATATGTTAGAATTTGTAACTGAGAACTTTGTGCATAGTTAAAAAGACTACAATTCATGCCTGTGATAGAAAAAATTTGACAGTATTTTAAATAACAATAAGTTGGGTAACTGGCTAAAAGAACAATGACTTTGGAGAAATGTTAATCCCCTAAGTCAGAAAATGGGAGAAATATTCAGATACACATAACAGAACATGTGAAACCCCAGATAACTTATTGGCAATATTTTCCTATCTGATATCATATAAAACTTAAATGCCACTTTGTGAAAATCATTACTAAAGTGATGTTTACAGTTTGTAAACCATCCCCATTTTCCTCACTAAGAAACTGAAAAAGTAAACTAAGCAACTTGCTTAAATTTACACAACTAGTAAAAGGCAAAGTCAAGCACCACTAAAAGCTCCTTTTCAGTAACTGCATTCATTCAGGTCAATTATTCCATACTATTTTTTACATGGGAAATGCATGAAGGTATAAAGTGTATTATATTAGATACACTTTTAGTACAATACAGTCATTAACTTCTATCAAAGAGCATCTTGTAAAAGCTGAACTTATATAATCGCACACATGAGTAAATAATAAATAAAGGCTGGCATGTTGTTTATCATGAATCAAAAGTCAATAGCAAGACTAGGAAATACGTTTCTGTAAAATATCGCTATATTCTTTTACATGCAAGGTTTTCCACTAAGGACCAAGTTTGCGAAAATATGTTTGTCTTAACTATGCCTTCAACTTGTTCATAAGTTTTCTTACCAAGTAAAATGTACAAACATAAGAATATATGAAACTTACGGGAAATACAAAGAAGTTGATGCATGAATATAAAAAGAGGTCAAAGGGTTTGTCTTTTTCATCTTTGAATTTATAGCACAACTCTTATCACCTGCTTAAAGGTAGGATGCATAATTAAATATAATTAAGTGATATAAAGGTAGGAATTACTTTCCTTGGGGTATATTGTGAGCTTTTCATTTAAAGAAGCATTTAAGAACCTCTATAGCAGATTGAAATTTCCTGATATAAGTCATAGAGGGAATGAAATTCAACATGTAGCAGGAGGATGAATGAAGTCACCAGAATATCTAGAGAACTGATTGAGGACCTGACACAAAGTTGTACTGATGAATGATTTTTCAGTCTAAGCAGGAAAATTTATTTTTTATTGATTTTTTTTTCAGACTGAATTTTTCTGCATTTCATATAGAATGTCTCAATGGTAATTGATCTTAATCACTTTTATACTCTCTCCCTCATTGGTGCCCTCCTACAGCACCCCCTCCGTCAAAAATTCGTACATTCTATCACTTGTGCTAAGGCCTATTGTGTCAAGTCACTTTCCCCCACTTTCCTCAGTGCAAGTTCATCCATCCACTGAGGTCTATTTAGCCTACCCAGAGTCCCTCACCTTAAGAAGATCAGCTCTTCCACACCCAACAGTAACCAGCTGCCAATATTTCTTCAGCAAAGATTGGGGTCTGCTGCCCATTTCCCCAGTTCCATGCTAGTTGCATGGTAGGTACGCCACTTGGGCTTCTGCAATTCAAGGACAATATCTGTGTGTGATCAGTTGATGTACTCTGTTGTAGTCTCCATATGGTGGAAAAGAAGGTTCTTTGAAGAGTAGTGACTGGAATACTTGATTGTAAAAAAAGGATACATATTTTGCATTTAGTGAGAACTTATGTTAGCCTAGGGATATGACAGCCTTGGGGTTTTCTCTAAGATATATGACCTCTTCAGTCATGTGTAACTGGCTATAATTACAGTACCACACATGAGTTTCCTCCCATTGAGTTTGCTTTAAGTCCAATTAGGCAACTGTTGATTGCCTTGAAGATAAAAGTGCCACTAACGCTCTAGTGGCCTGTGCTGTACCAGCCATTAATGTGTTTGGAACTTTGTTGTTTTTTAAATGGAGAATTATCCGGGAAGTTTGAGCTAGAAGTGACAAGGCCAGAGCTGTGCTTTTAACTAAAAGTTCACATTTTATTGGCTAATTAGTGGTTTATTAAACTTTATAAGTATTAGTGAGACCTACAATTGACCAGCAAAAGTGTAAAAAGATGGGACAGTTAAGATGTATTAGGTTATCAGAATGCTGTAAAATATTTCAGTGCCTCAAACTTACATTAACTGAATAAAAAAGATCTCACATTCTGAAAATAAGAACAATTTCCTTCATTTCATTGATGGATACAGGAAATTTTTTCCTTTTATTTCAGTTTTTGTGGTCCAAAGCACGTTTGAAAATGAAACATCTGTGAAACTAAAATATCTTCAATAGGAAGCATCTGTGATACCGAAATATCTTCAATATTTTTTTTATCTTTTGGGAAGGCTTCCCTCAGGCATATGTCCCAGATACACTGTTTCATATTTTAGTGATAATTGCAAAGACCAAGATGCCCTACCTAAGCCCTCAAAGAAAGACTAGTCCATATAAAATTCACAAGATGAAACCTAAAGCACAAACTCACTTTTATAAAAACTCTAGCTTTAAGTATAAATGAAGTAGACACTTAATTTATGCACATATTAGGCATTTGTTTGCATTCAGTATCTATTTATACAATGATACAAACTCTTTAAACTAGATTCTCTTAAGATTTCATAGATACATCATTTCCAACTAATTTCCATAGTCAATGTTCTGTATTTTATTCTCTTATGTTTTAAAAAATTGAGACCTTCTAGATTATATTTTTATATTATTCAGTCCTCCACCTTCTGTCACATCTAGTCTAACCCCTTAAACACCCATCTTTGTGTCCTCTTATTCTGAAAGCCAATGAAATCATATTTATATTGCCCAAATTCTGTTGTATGTGTGTCAATGTCCTGGAGCATGGTCAATCTGCAGTGGGGTCAGACCCATAAAGAAAACTGACTCTCCCTCTCCCAATACCTATCAAGTGCCAAGAGCACAACGTGGAGTGAAATTCATGCCTACTTTATCCAACCAGTTTAAATTTTTGTCTGGCTTGAGTTTACACAGGTCTTATGTATGGTATTGCAACTGCTGTGAACCATGTTTGCAAGTAACCTGTTGTATACAGAAACCACTGATTTTTTATAACTATCCACTTCCTCTGGTTCTTGCCACATTTATGCCAATCCTTTCACAACTATATTTGAGCCTTAGCATGAAGGTATGTTTTAGATATTTTATTTAGGTCTGACAACCCCACAGTCTCTTATTTTTTGCATAGTTGCCAGTTGAGGATCTACATGTAAATTGCCGTCTGATGCAAAAATAACCTTTTCTGGTGAGAGATGAGAGATGCCTGAATCTGCAGGTATAACAAAAAGTAATTAGGAGTAGGATATATATTGGACACACACACACACACACACACACACACATACACACACACACACACACACATACACACACACACACACACATACACAGTCTAGCCAAAGGTTTTTGACTCTGACAACAGTGCCCAGTATGGGTTCCATTTCGGGAAGCAAGCCTTAAATCCAGTAAGATATTGTGTGATTACTCCTATAATATTCATGCTACCATTGCACAAATGGGCACATCTTGCAGGGCCAGTTGTTATTGTAGCTCACAGGGTTCACATCTCAAATAGACTGGTGATTACTTTTCTCTTCTAGTAGCAGGCATACCTCCTTCTAGAACGATGAAAGACAGTCAGTAGAAATGAACCTTTGTGGTCTGTGTCAGCTTGGTTATTACACCCTTGTTCTATGGTTGAAATATGTAGTGTCTTCAGCAAAGGGTGTCACCATCAAGTTTGAAGGCTGACCAAGAGAAATGGCAATAGTCAGCAATGTGTTATGACCTATAGCATCCCTTTGGTCAACAACTCCAAAAGGCAGAATCTAAATCTAGCATTGAGCTTTTTATTTGATAGCCCGTGGCATCTTGTCATCCATGTATTGAATAGTTCTTTCTATAATTGTGTGTGTGTTTTAAAACGCTTCCATCGTAGCAGGTTTCTATAAGGTTTTTCAAAAGACCTTTGGTGTTAGTTATCCTCCCCTCTTTCCTCTACCCAGTTAATACATTTTGATATTTTACTTTTGTAAGTTATTGCTCAAATATTTTACATAGCTATGACATAAATAGACATAGCCAACAATATTTATATTAGAGGACATGCAAGATACAGTTAATATGGCTATGATTATTTGCTTAATTGTCTATAGAAATGGTTTGCTTGCCTCTATTTCAAGCTAATTTTCTTTGTACTTGCTAACGTATATGCATTTTATGTCAGTGTATTTATGCATTTCCTGTACACACAGAGACATCTGTAGTGCAGGCATTCAAGGATATCCGTATGAATATTATAGTACCGAGCTGGGATGTCACTTCGTTTGTTTGTTTTGAGACAGGGTCTCACTACGTAGTCCAGGTTCATTTCAAACTATCTTTCTTCACATCTCAGTCTCTTGGAACTGACATTACAGGTATGAGTACTGTAAGGATTCATGGCATTCTTGGGTATAGATCTATGATTGTTCACATTAAATTATGAGCTTATTATAATTTACAACATTCAGAGATAACCTTAAACATCAGATAGACTTACTGAGGGCTTACAGGAGTATCACCGAAATGACATTTTGTTTTGTACAAGTGTTTGTTTGATGAAAAGAAAACACAGTTTATGATTTAGGAAAACATGAATCCAAATAGGAAACTATGAAGTGTTTGGTTTTAAAATAAAATATATAGTGTTGACTATATGCCAATAGTGTTGGAAGTAATATACAGGAGGGAGATACAGGTAGTAACTGTAATCTCCTAACAATTTTTAAAGACAGATATTATTCCAAATTCACTGAAGATGGAATAACGTATTAACTTAGATATCCAGTAAAAGATCACACAGTCAGTGGTTCTGGGCTTCGAATCCCAGAACTCTGGCTGCAGAAATTGTTTACATCATTGCAAAATATTATGCTTTGCTAAGGTCTAATGCCTTTCATTTGTTTGTGTCTCAGAAGACTTTTTATACAATAATTTTAGGAAAGGTAGAAAAATTAACTGGAAGCAGAACTACATAAACACTTGAGCTTTAGTGTTGAATAAGTTTGTCCAAAGACCACTAAAATTGCAAATCTACACACTCAGAAATATAAAATAAATAATAAACAGAAACTATATTTAATCTTATTTAATTGTGATTTTCAAAAGCTCAGCCCTTTCTCAATTGAGAATGTGTTGCTAGGTAAAAATGTGGATGTTCTAAAGAGTACTCTGGTGTGCCAAGCACTTTAGGCATTAAGGAATGAAGAAATTTATTATATCTATTCTCTTATTCAGTTAATGACTTTCCTTTCTTCCATTATGGAATTTCACCATTAATATCTTTTGATTACTACATTTTTCCTCTATTACTCTGAGGTAGAATTAAACAAAGCAATATTTGATGAATGAAAATATTAAAATATTTAGCTGGGAGGATTCAAGGACAGAGTAGTCAAGAGGATATATATTTTATGTTAGAAAAAGTATTTTTATGTGTATAATTCATGAGAGGGTAAACACAAAGGAGAGAGGATCAAGCTTAAAGAAAACTGTTTTACATGAGGAAGAAGAAAATCGGGAAAGAGTGCTTGGCTCACCAAAATCTACAGGGGCCTAACAGGTTCTTCTGTTCCCCTGGAGACTGAGTGAATGGCCAATGGTCAGAGCATAGCAATGGAGTGAGTATATGAAATGGAAATCACACTGAAATTCCAGTGTGCAGAATAGTCATCAAAATTTACAGATTGAAATGGAACTTGGAAATATTACTGTGATTAAAAATGCCTATTCATTGCCTCCTTGAACATTGTTGGACTATGCTTTGTGTAAAAGTGCTGCCTGAATAAAAATTCATAGTTATTTTATTTTAAAGTCCAAGATAGGGTTTTTTAAAATTCTTTCCGTGATAAGACTAAGGTATTTTTTTATTTTTATTTTTAGTTTTTCTGGATGTGGTGGCACAGTCCTCAGGAGACATAATCAGGTCAATCTCTGTGATAACTAGGTTTGCTTGTTCTACATAGTGAGTTCCAGGCCACCTAAGGCTGCAGGGAGACCCTCAAAACAAAGCCAAACAAAACAAATCAAACCAAAACACACTCCTAGTTTCACTGGTGAGAAAATTTCATTGGAAACTGTTCTTTTGGTGAAACTAAGTACTTACAATGGTCAACCAGGCAGTACTATTTTACTTGATTTGAAACAACGGCTGCAGGGGGAAAGACTCTCCCACGGGCTTTGCAATCTTCTGATCCTCTGTTGAATTCTGGGACCATTGTACTTAAGTTTTTAACAGATTTAGTGCATATGTATCCATGTGAAATGACCCTACATCTCTGGAATGCTGCAAGTGAGGAAATCTAGGGGATATTCTAGGCACTTTGCCTGAGAGGATCTTTTTTTGTAAACTTGAACTTAGAAATCTAAACTCAGTTTGTTTTCATAAGTAACACCAAAACATTTGGTTTTGTCAGGAACATTGTTTAGATAGATCATCAAAGAAATACTCCTTTTTAAGTTGTCATGTATAGAAAGGTGGGCCTGACATCCTACAACACTGCACTGATAGAATGCAACAGCATGGCTCTGTGTTCCGGGTGATTGGCCTAAAAAGCTGTATGCCTGATCCAAAGGAATTATTAAAGAGCTGGGAGAAATGTCCTTCCTATAAGGTCATACCAACTTATTGAATCCCTTGCCCGTTTATTGTTTGCAAGTGGTTGTTTCATGTAGTCTCAATAAGTATTATAGAAGAGACACGAGACTATGTTAGGAAACTTACTTTCTACTCATAGAAAGAGGCTCATGATTTTTGTTGTAACTACAAATTCCCTGTGTATGATGGGACATTCTAGAACTGTAATTTTGGTGTATTATTTGTGTGTGTTTGTGTGTATACCTGTATACAGGTACATAGCAGTAGAGATTTCAGTTTGGACACAGGTTCCTAACCTAACCAGCATTTCACTGTGTAAATCTGTGTAAATGCTACTGACACTGCATCTGACATGAAGGCAGAGTGGTTAGGAGGAAGCACAGGACATGGTGACCCTGAAAGGCACTGTGCTGTTCTTGTAGAGCTACAGAGATGCTGTCACAGATGCCACTGGTACTTAGGGAAGAAGTACTGTGATAAGGATGTACTCTGAACTTCTCAGAGCTGAGTTAACCACACGTGCAGCTTGTTTCTGAGGCCAAGAGAGTCCTATTTAGATGTGAGGCTGACCCAATGTGAAAAACCTCTCTGGCATCTCCCAGCTGCCATTCAGAATGTGAGATCCAGGATGTGATCTGTCAACATGAGCCTCTTCAGCATATTATGGCAATGCAGCTGTCACTGTGATACATATGTCTCCAGAGAAAAACACTCAGAGTGCTTCCACGGTGGCACGAATACAAATGCACAGAGCGAGTTCTTTTGACTGTGACACTTTTCCGACAGCGTAGTCTACATTAAACATACAGATGAACAGAGGTGACCCCAATAATACTTCTGCTCTTTTGATTGCCAAACACTTTGTGACTTCTCTCTGTCCTTATTTGACATTTGGAAATCATGCATGTTGAACTTCTGAAGCTTTAGTCCTCTTTCCTAAATCAAGGCAAAATTGTTAAATGTCCTCTGAAACATTTGAGTGGAACATCTGAAAAGGAAAGGTTTTTCACTGTGTAGATATTTAAAAATGATTTTGTATTTATTATCAATAATAACATTCTAACACATCCCATAATAAAAATTCCTGTGTTAAGCAGTGTTTTATCTGAAATTTGAACAGCCTGCATTTTCAGTCAATAGGCTTTCTTATAGAAACAAAAAGTGAAATATTTGCTTCAACTAATACTACAAGAATCATCTTGACACTCCAAAGCATTTTGTCTTTCTGTTTTTCATTTTGACACAATATGGAAGCTACATATTGTGAAATTTATGTTACTATAATATATCTATGAGACTTATGTATACATAGTCATTAAGCTATTACCATGTGTGTGTATATATATATATATATATATATATATATATATATATATATATAGAGCTCATGTATGGGATTCAGTATATATATATATATATATAGCTCATGTATGGGATTCAGTATGTTAATATATTAGGTACATTTACATATGTAAAAATAATATGCAGCATTTATCTCCATCTATTTTATTAATCAGAGCAAAAAATCCTATTACCTGTTTTCCTGTTATGATTTGTTTTGTTTCCCTTGTTTATCTCAGAATTTTTGTAGTCAATGACTGATTTACTGAAAAGCATATTCACCTTTGCTATGTAAGACTATTCAATGATAAAGTGCTCATATCTTCTATCAATATACATATACAAATGTGTATCCCAAAATAGCTGGCACCTGCCATCCGACTCTGAAGTAGCCTAGAAACTTTGCACACATTTCCTCACTGCACTGTAGCAAACTTTCTGGGCACCTATCATTCCCCAGAAGACTTAGCCATCATCACTGGCAGATCCTAAATAATATTTTATGTTGAACAGATGTAAGCAATTTGTCATTTTTTGTCTCTTTCTGAAACAGCTTGTTTTGATGAATCAACTGGAAATTGAAACATATGTAGAACTTGTGTTTGTAGAAGAGCAGTGTTTCCCCACACTGGGATATTCAGTCAGCTCTTAAATACAGACCAGAGTTAGACAGCCAAAAAATTGGTCAGGATGGGCAGTGGTCAAAGCTGACGACGATTACTTATTACTACGATAGGGTTCCATTTCCTTTATTCTATATACTCTCATAAAGAACAGTTTGGGATTTTCATAAAATCATTACATTTCTACCAGACTGATTTTCTGTGAATGTCCCTTGAAAGAACTAGAGTTCTCTAAATACAGGACATTCTGATGAAAAATTAAAATATGAATTATCTTGTGTTTATTATTATTAAGTCAAATTATAATTATTATTAAGTCAAATTTATATAGTCTATATAAATTGAAGAATTTTTGAAGCAAAATGGCAATTTAAAATTTTTATTTATTTTTCATTAATCTTTTTTTAATATTTTTGTTAAAATTTGGGGTATTTCATACAAAATAATCATCTTCATATTCCCTCCCCTATTTACATCCTCCATAGTTCTCCATCAGATTGCGTGCATTCTATCATTTACCTTAAGGCCTATAAAGTGAAGTTAGTGTACCCAGATAGCCCTCAGTGCAAGTTCACCCAGTTGGGTCTAGTCAGCCTACCTAGAATCACTTCTTTAAAGAAGATCGGTTCTTCCTCACCCAGCAGTAATCAGTTGCCAATAGTTCTTTCACTAAGTTTGAGGTCTGTTGCCCATTTCCACAGTTCTATGCTGGGTTTTCATCTGCCTGAGTTTGCGTGACACTTGTGTATGCTGACACCATTGCTGTAGATTCATATGATTTCAAGGTCTCAGGAGCATGTAAGACTCTATTTCCACATAGTTATGAACATCCTCCCCTTGATCTTATAGTCTTTCCTCACCCTCTTCTGCAAAGGTCCCTGAGCCCTGGGTGAGTGAAGTTCAATATAGGAGTCCTGTCCAAGGATCCACACTCTGCAGACACTTATTTTCTACACTTAGGTTCTGTGTGTGTCCTTTTATGATCATTGTGCTATGTTGCATGTGGGAGCTTCATTGATTATACTAAACAAATATATTAGTATTCTCTCAACCATTTATTCCACTAGTTTCCATGACCCTTAGGAGTAGAAGTAGCATTGTATATTTTCCACTTAGGGTTGGACATTTCACGGACATTTATTCTCTATGTGTGACTAGTTGTGGAACAGTGTAATAGTTTCCATCTATTGCAAAAGAAACTTCTTTGATGACTGATTACTGGCATACTTGTCTGTAAATATAAGAATCCATATTTAGAATATTGGAAGAAATTATATTGGTCTTGAGATGTGACAACTTCAGAGTTTTTTTCTGAGAACTATGACCTCTCCAGCCATTTGCATTGGGCTATGTTTAGAGTATCACACATGAGTTCCCTCCCATTGAATGGACTTAAGTTCAGTTTGGTAGTTGTTGATTTCCCCCAAGATAAAAGTGCCACTACTGTCCCAATGTTGTTTGCTGTGCTGGTCATTTCTGTGGTTATTGGGCCTTAAAGCTGTGGTTAGACTATTGACTAATGTTCTCTCTTAGCAGCTTGCATAGTGTCCTCCAAAACCATGTGAGCTAGCCTTCAGGGTGGTGGCTTCCAGGTCAGTTCCAGCACCATTGATCTGAGTCCTGTGTCCAAAGTATGTCCTTTCTTCAGTAGCAGTAGTATGTCCTTAACTTCACGTACTAGAAGGCAATCAAGAACTGGGGCTCTTAGGAGTCTCTTGGACTACCCTAGCCAACAACTTTAAGGGAGGCTTCACCTGTCTGGCAATGTTTCTTCTTATATAGCCTTCAGCTATACACATGGACACATGCAGAGATATTGTATGTGTTATTTTTCATGAGACTTTTGAATTAATACAGTCCTTATGTTTTTACATAACAGCTATGCACTCTCTCTTCCTTTTCTCCAGATCTGTCCCCCTACTGCTGCCCAGTTAACTCTGTTCCCACCCTGGATAATATGTGTCTCCTATGATTCCCCCTGTCTTGACTTCTTCTCCTTCTACTTCCATTATTCCTTATAATGGAATTATTTCCTTTCCCATTGAAATGCCCCCTTAGGAGGCATTTCTTTCCCTTTACCTCCTGCTTCCTTTCCATTTTCTTTGCTCCTATATATAGTTAGATCCGGATATCTGCTCACATATAAGGATTTGATGTTAAGACCCAAAAATGAGGGGGAACATACATTGTTTGCCTGCCTGACTTTGTGTTGCTTCACTTAACACATTTCCTAGTTCCATCCATTTACCCGAAAATTTCATGATTTGTCTTTCTTTATCATTGAGTACAACTCCATTGTGGAAATGTACCACATAGTCATCATCCACTCATCAGTTGAGGGACACTTAGATTGTTTACATTTCTTAGGCCACAGTAGCTGAATCAGACACTCTCAGACAGTCTCCAAATTGAATAATTTTTTAAATTATATATGTAAGTGCTCCCGTATTGTGCAATGCCCAAACAAGGACAGAAGGGGGCATCAGATCCCCTAGAACTGGAGTTGTGGACAATTGCTAACTCCCACGTGAGTGCTGGGATTCTAACCTAGGTCCTCTGCAAGAATAGACAGTGCTCTTAACCACTGATCCATCTCTCTAGCCCCATTCAAAAATAATTTTTGATCCAAATATATCTGATTAAAATCGAGAAGCATAGTTAGATAAAACTTTCTTTGTTCTGTACACATTATTTTTGTGATTTTTTAAATTTTGATTTTATTGACAAAAATAATGCAAAGTAAAATTCATACTGGTCACCACTGATGGGAGGCTGAGATAGGAGGATGTCTACAGCTCAAACGTTCTTGAACAGTCTAAGGTGTATAATGAGATTCTATCTCACAACAGAAAACAGGTTTCTTAGAAGAGACATTTTAGAAGTTAAACTGATTGCCTATAGACAGGATGATTGCAGTTTAGATCCTCAGAACCCACAGAATTGTGAGGTACCTCATTTTTAATTCAAGCAGTGTATGGTAGAAAGAGGGTATCACTGGAGTAAGCTAATAACCATGTTAGTATTGTCTTCAATTTTGATTTTGACTGAGAGAACTGCCTCAAAGAACAAAGGGAAAAAGTGACAAAGGAAGATGTCTAACATCAATCTTGTACTTCTGCATGGACTTGAACGCAAATGCAGAGCACTCATATACATGTGTGTGTGTTCTGAAATATGGGATACACATATATACAAAGACACATGCTATACCCAAAAACAAATAGAAAAATTATGATGAATTTTCTTCGTTTCTTTAAATTAATGTTGATAAGTTCAGTCTTATTGGAAATTGATTCAGAATATTTATCTCTGAATTACTGAACCGGAACTATACATGCTACATAAAGATTTTAATTATCAAAACATAAGGATAAAAGATGGCCACTTATGCACTCTTCATTATGTAATTCATTTCAACATTTAATGTAAATACCACAAAATACAAGTGAATAGATTAAGAGACTATTTTCAATTTTTCTATCCTTTGTCTCTTTCTAAATATATGAACTTGTATGTCAATTTTAAATCATACATGGCTTTTTCAGGTTTAAAATGTATTTCTTGCATTAGGTCAAAACTATTATAATTATTATGCTCTGACTTTCATTCAACTTGTAAAATTCACATGTATCTTACTTCAGTGAATGTTATGACTCTAATAATCTTGCTAAAGATATGGTTTATGAGATCACATTTACATCTTTTGTTTGCATGTGGTATTTAGAACTGTACCCAGTTCTTCTTGCACATGCTAAGCAAGTTCTCCACCTCTCCACTCTATTACTAGCTCCCAGTTCTGTCTTCCATATAGCCATTAAAAAAAAAAAAAACTTTAGAAGTGTTCTCTAATCAAATTAAGAAACAGAAAGAAGTTTGGGGGCCTTTTATCTATTAGATGCCCTGTTTCAATATTGCTTAAATCTAGGATTCAGACTATAAGTTCTTGTTCTTGACTACTTCATTGCTATTACAGCAGAATTGAAAAACCCTTTGAAATGACTAATCTTATTATTTTTAAAAAATTAATAATTTTTATTTTATATATATATGCCTGTGTTGCCTACATGTGTGTAAATGCACCCTTATTATGCAATGTCCATGGAAGTCAGAAGACGGCATTGGAGTCTCCTGGAACAAGAATTTTGGATGGTTGTTAGCCACCATGTGGATACTGGGATGTGAACCTGGATCTTCTGTGAGAGCAGTCAGTGCTCAAAACTGCTGAGCCATCTCTCCAGACCTAATTTGGCTTATTCTTTAACAATTTCTTACATGTATATAATGCATCCTGATTAGCCTTACCCAACAGTGTCTTATCTTTCCCATTATTATCAACCAAGACCAACTGAGTTTAACCAGAGCCATCTGTATGTTATCTCTTCATAAAATGACTCTCTTAAATTTTTGGAGGTCCCACAAATTTTAAGGATTCTTGGCCTCTGTGGTGTTGACTTTAAGTTATCCTTTAGTTCAAAGGACAAACATTAAAGTAACAACTGAGGCATTTCAGAGATATGTATTATATACCATTATCAAAGCTTCAATATGAGGTTTTCCAATTTTCAAACATATTTTTTGTTCAATAGTTAAGTGGTCATCTACTTTTGTTTTGAACCTCCGGATTCCCCAATATCTCTTGTTTTCTGTACTTAACATATGTTTTGTGCATTATCAAATTCTATATAAGAAATTCGAGAAAGCATACAGAACAATATTACATGAATCTAAGAGAGAAAAACAGATGGTCAAAATACTGTACACATTCTTTGTAAAGCAACTCCCACAAGATTGTCTGTCTTCAATTTTTTTCATAAGTAAAATCAATCATCAAACAAATGATTTGAGATGCTTTATTATGGAAATCTTCTTCTTGAACAAAATGACAACAAAAAGCCATTTCAATCATATTGTCATTGTGAAGCTAGATTTGTTTCACCCTTTTCATGTTTATTGTTATGAAGTCTAAGCTAATTTTCTCCATTAGATTACATTCTTATTCAAAGTTTCTGAGGAAAAAGAGTTTGTGACTGTCACTACCGAGTGTCTACTATATCAGGGTAGCTAAAAGCGATTAAATTGTATGAAGTATGAAATTACTGATTGTGTAAAACTAGTGGTTTAGTACTTTAAATTTATGTCAGTTGCATGATTGCGATATAAAATAAGATTGTACATTCCACACTGAAGAGCGATATATCTCATGATGCTTCTTCCAGTCTTAAAATTTACCCAATGAAGAAAACATCGGGTTTCTTTGTTTTGTTTTGTTTTGCCAGACAATTTTCAAGCTCTAGTTGTTCAATATAAACAATAAGTCATTAAGTATTTTAAACAAAAATAGGAGCTAAATGTAATTCATACCCATAGGTGAGTGTCATATATGCATGGGCATAGGTCATGTGAGTGAACTTTTAAAAAATTCTACATAATTTCTTTCAATTAATTTTTATTGAATTTTGTAATTTTCATACAACTTTTGATAGTATTTAGATACCCTTGTCTATCCACACATCCCTTCACTTCCTCACTGCCCAATTTAATGTACTCTCTCATATACATATATATATATATATATATATATATATATATATATATATATATCACCCTACAGAATTTGATTTGTGTCCCCAAATGTCCTACAGTGTGTCCATGCACTGGGTCCACCAAGAGTCCCATTCCTGTAAGGGTCTGTCTCTCACCCTGCCCAGCAGTCATCAATTACCAAAAGTTTCTTGGGTTAGATTGGGATTCTTGCCGACTTCCCCATTTCCATGCTAGAATTTTGTTAGGTTTGAGGTTGCATAGGACTCGAAACAGTTGTCACCACTGCTGTGAGTTCCTATGAGTAGCTGATCACACATCTCACAGCTTTCCCCAGAATTTCTTATACAGCAGATTGTGATTAACACAGAGACCTACAAATGAAACTTCTTAATATAGTTATTTTATTATTATGTATTGAATGTCATTTGTATAAATATTCAAAAGTCACTGGATTGCTATCTGTTATGCAGTATTCAATTCCTTCTACATTCCTAAAGGTAAGATATTTTACCTAAATTGGTAAGGTCAAGAATCCAAAACACAGACATGAGGAGAATCATGGCAGCTAACAACGCTATGTAACTCTAGTTCCAGGGGATCATATATACAATAAATAAAATAAAATTGGGTCTTGGATTCACTTAAATTTAAATGTCTATTCAAAGTGTGATGAAAGGGCTCCCCTTTAATCTTTCAACAATGCATTTTAGTTGATAATGAATATAAAAATAAATAAATAAAAGTCCCTATTTTTATCATAGTATTTTCATCTTTGTAGTTTTACAAAGAAAATAATGGCATAGATCATAATGAAATTACCTTTTCATCTGTCTTATTTTATACCTTCACAGGAACACTGATTTAAAAAAAAAAACCTATACAAATATTTTTGCTATTCAGAACTCTTTTATAAATGTAGTTTGTAAATTGAGTGCCTCCACCTAAAATATGTAAAATACAGAAAACCAGTTTTTTTGTGGGGCATTATATTCAGCAATAAAGCATGTAAGGAATAGGAAATATTCTTATTACCAAGCAAGATAACAAAAAATATTACATGCAGTCTTAGAGCCCGTTATAAATTCAGTGCAAAATTTTGCTAATTAATCCCTACATTTGTCCTGTGGAATGGAATATTCAGCAGTAGCATCCCCAGCAATAGGCATCTTCCCAATATATGTTGGATGCCAGGAACTGCATTCTTGGCATCATCACATCATTATTCCTTCATGGGGTTTTCCCTCAGCTAAAAGCCTGTTCTCCATTCATATATTTGGGTAAAGTTCTTCATTGAGAAATAAAGTTTAAATGAAGGACAACACACTTGCCCAAGGGAGCATTCTTTCCCTCCTCCAATCCTTTAAGGCAAGCATAAAACTGAGAATTATGTCTAAATTGAACTCTCAAAGGTGACTAACTTAATATTAGCTGAGAAAACATCTTTAAAAGTTAGGAAGTTATTGTGGCAATTCCATTCTTCCTCTGCATTTGGCAAGTCAGATACTGAGTTAAGTCTGTGTGCTTTGCTAGAAAGAATTTTGCATTACAAACTGGATTATGGAACACATTTGTTGGCCTTTGTTCTTCTTGAAATAGATTTTAGCAGCCCTATTCCTGTCTGGGAGGTTAATATACCATTTGATTTACTGATGTAAACATTACTCACTCATTTGTAAAGCGAGCACATAAAATTCAAAGATCATTGAGCCATTTAAAAAGGTGTGTTTTTTTTTGTTTTGTTTTGTTTTTTCTGGTTTTGTTTTGTTTTTCACTGTTTTTATTTTTGTTTTTAACAAAATCGAGTCCTGTTGAGAAATCTGCATTTGATGGCTGGAAGCATAATTTCAAAGTGTCCCCTTGGACTAAGAGTGGGAAAAACCTTTGTACGAATAAGCACTTCCAGCACACCTTCACCCTCGTCCATTACCTAACCTGATGTTACTCACCCTTGAATTTCTTAACACTTCAGCCCTTTTATTTCCTTTCTGTTTCTATGGTAAAAAAAAAAAAAAAAAAAAAAAAAAAAAAGTTTGCACTAATTCTTATCAGTCTTGCTAAGAAAAAGAAAGAATATCATAGTTTTTCATTTATTAAAACCTGATGAAGGGTTAGGGTTATAAAGATGTCTCGGCTATTAAAAGCACCAGCTGCTCTCCAGAGTACCTAGGTTCGATTCCTAGAATCTACATGGCAGCAAACAATCCTCTGTGACTCCAGGAGATCCAATGCCCTCTTCTGGCGTCCGTGGGCAGTGCACGGAGGGAAAAGTCATACACACAAAATAAAAATAAATAAAATGTAAAATATCAAAATCTGATCTGATAGCATAACTGTTTTCAAAGGGAGACTCCTTCAGCATTAGCTTTACTTTGCTCTCTAGTCGTGCTTCAAAGAACAGTCTATCTTCTGTGCCCAGGATTCACGTTTTGCATGTCATCACTTCCTCATCAGACAGTATCAATGAACTCCACGTTTCTCTCTTTCATTCATAAAATGAGTTAAAGTGTTGTTAGGATTTGTGATGTTATATAATATACATTTTAATTTTAATGTGGATTCCATTGCTAATTTCAACTTTCAATACTTTTAATGAGAATACCTATAAGATATTTTCTTAATACAGTTAGAATCCATTACAGTTAGATAGTATACACTATGTTTTTTAAAACAGAAATTCTTCACCAAAATCTATCTAGACGAAATGAGATGTTCTGAGTCATGTAGTTTTGTAGAAATTCATGCTAATTCACTTTAGAATGCTGGTGAGTAAATAATCTGTAGGAAGTCTTCAATTTATTTTCATTCAATTTCTCTCTTATGTCAGCATGTTTTTGCTTTCCTATGACACATATTTTCTGTCACCTTTATTTTTGAACTAAAAATGGATCATTTTGAAATCTTCCAAAAATCAAATATAAATTCACCAAAAATTTGTGAAAGAAGGCTTAATGCCTTTTAGTCATTCAATAACGATGCAAGACCATGGAAATCATGTTGACATTTTCAGATAGAATGATTTCAGAAAGAGTGCTGCAATGTAAATGAATGGAAATATTGCATATTACATCTGAAAAAAATGAATAATTAGTGAGAAACCAAACATACATTAGATGACTCTTATGGTTGGATGATTTTGAATGTTCCTCAGAGCACTTTTGACTCATTATTGCTGAACAATCTGAAGCTGAATTTACTTTAATGATTTGCTCAAGATTACATAATTAGCTAAAGATCTAGTAAGATCAGAATCTGTCAGGACAGTCTTTCTTTCTATCAAGCATTTTTAACTACCTAATCATGAATCTGTTCCCTTTTATTAAGATTGTAATTTCTAAAGTACTACCAATAATAAGTTAATTACATGTATATTAAATACCTACTTTGTATTCACAATTGAAATAGATCAAAATAGAAGCTTCGGTTACCTCTTTGTGCTTCCGCTTGATGCTAATGTGTTTTTCATCAGCTGATAAAGACACCTTTATCAACCAACCAGTACTCTTCATATGTTTTATGTCTTAAGCAAGCAAAATACGCAATCCCTAGAATTTTTCCAAGGAATGTTTATTTAATATTAAAATTTCTTTCAACCTTAACAGTAGCGTAGGTCTGGGGAAGTATTATTTTTCTCTGTCTTGTACAGCAAGTATACACCATAGCTGGCTTGTACTGGTTTGCCAGAACTGATTGTACCATCTCAGAAGTATTTGTATCATCTCTTCCTAATTAGATTTTCGCAAATGTCAGGTTGTTAGACTGAATTAACAGTGTAGGGAATATTTTCACCACAGACATTAATGTATATTATGGATCAGTAGCTGTCCCTTCCCACTCTGGTATCTACTCTTAAACCTTTACCAGGATACCAATGGTCAGGATATCAATTGACAGAACAAATTAGGCAGGTTATTTTTCTTCCGGAGACAGAAATTCACCTTCTAGAGATACTTTTACATACTATAATCGTCAAATCATGAACCTCATGTTGTAGCTTTAAACTGCCTGTAATGAAATAAAGTTCCTAATATTACATTTATAGTTCACTAATAAAATATGATACATACTAATCACAGACCTAGAATTCTTGATGGTATCTAAAGTCAAAATAATAATGCACTCAATCACATAAAAGGAATATAGGCAATATTAAAAGAATAAAAACTGTTTCATATGATAGATATCACACAAAATATGTATTTGTCAAACTTAGTACAGAGATTACTCTCTATATAATTCCATAGTTATTATTGTAATCTATTCTACATGAAGATTAAGTAGGGATAATTGAACCTAAAGTAATATCCTCACTCTTTTCCTTTACCATAAGTACCTCATGCTTGTAATGAATTAAACTTTTGAAGTTTGTTAAAATATTGTCCGAGTGAAGAGCCTACACATGCACATGCACACGCACACAAAATTACTATTTTTTAATCTTTTATTTAATAAAGAGTTTGCAAAGAAAGGACACATAGAAAATTATACTGATAAATAACCTCTTGAGGTAACAAATTTGTACTTTCATTGTAATGACAATTCAAAAATATTTTAAGAAGCATTATTCAATTCTGTTGGGACGTTCTTACCCTTTGACACACTTCAGTGCCTTTTTGGCATTTGCAGTGTGGTTAAGTAAATAGCATATTGAAATCAGGAATTCATCTTCTGTCTTCAAACTACTGGAGAGTGTACATTGGGAAAACTTGGTCTTATTTATTTTTTAAATAAAAGTTACAAAAGTCCCATACATAAACCACAGCATTGTAGACACTGGCCTGATAATCACTATAAATCATCTAGTTCTATGGCTTTCTACCTAATGAATTCCTTTCCAAGTGAATCTGAAAAGTCCAAGTCCTTGTTAGTTAAACCTGAATCATTACAAATGCAGAGGAAATTTTGGATCTGTTACCTTTAGTATATAAGTGTATAAACTGTTTATCCAAACTTCTTTACACTCTGAAACTCAATGGTCACTTTTGTTTCTGTACAATAACAATTGTTTAGAGGCTTTTTCTGAAAAAATGATTTTTTTAAAAAGTCATATGCAGAGAAATTACCCCCTTATCTGTTCCTTTATAAATTCAACAAATTATTATTTGATACCTCTTAAAATTATTCATGTTCTTACCCCAGGTCTATTCTTAGTTTTCCAAATTCTGTAGGTATAAGATCTTGCCTTCCTATCTCTATGGCACAATGTACAGATTAATTTATGGTAAATGTAACTGCTCTTGGTGATATGATTTCTAAAATTTCCATTTCTTAAAGGAATTTATTCAAAACTCTATTTTTGTGGCACCTCAGGCTGTTTTATAATCCTAAATGGTGTTTTGAACTTTACCCAAGTACTTTCAAAATAATACCAAGTTTTATGCTCTTAAAGATAAATGCATATTTTGTAGTATAGTGTAGACTTAGAAAACCATGAAAAGATTATTTTAATAGTTAAGAAGAAACAGCAGAGAAGCCTAATTTCATTATACCCAAGGATGATTGCTGAAATTTTATTAATACACAGTAGATCACATAAGTTCCTCATTTGAACAAACAGATACATTAGCAACTATGAAGAATAAAATAGCAAAGTATGGCTATTTATGTTTCCATGCTGTGATTCTTGAAGGGAAAAGGGCCATAATAATGATGGTATCTGTTAGTTCCCCCTCTGAGGCACATTCTACAGACTTCTCCTTTGATGATGTGCTTTAGAGAGTTAGTTATTTGACACCCATTCAAAATTACTGCACGTGTGCTAGACCCAGGAACCATGTCACTTACCATGACAGTCTTGTACAAATAAGGGAGACAAGGAAAAGATAGAAAATCTGCTTATAGTATAAATTTCAATTGTTGTTAAAGAAAGAGTGTTCTATGTTCAAATTTGTCTTGAAAAGGTTATAGTTTATTTTGGAATAATATCTTCAGAGGAAATTTATTATTATGTCACATCTAAATATTTAGAACTCTTATTTAAATTCAAAATAATACTATTTGCATGTCAATATATGAAAGGTAAACATTAAAGAATAATACCGAATATATCACATTTTATTTTTTCCCTAAAAATTGTCATTCTTTATTTGTAATATTTTCTTTATTATTTTTTACTTTTTGTGTATGAGTGTATTGCCTCCATATATGTAAGTATACCCATGTCATGCAATGCCCATGGATGTCAGAAGAAGGCATCAGATCGATTCCCTGGAGCTAGAGTTGTGGATGTTTTTTAGCTGCTGTGTGGGTGCTTAGAACCAAACTTGAGACCTGCTGAGTTTCTGAAAATTGTCATTCTTTAACGTCAGCTATTTTGATTTATCAGGTGACTACTGTCTGTTTTAATGATCAAATCAAATCTAAAATATTACCTTTTATTTAAAAAAAAAAGAAATTAGGACTGTAGTGATAGCTCAGCAGTTAAGAGAACTGGCTGCTCTTGTGAAGGACCTGCGTTCCATTCTCAGCATTCACAACCCTGCAGACAACTGTCCTTCATTACAGTTTCAGACACCCTCTTCTGGCCTGAGTGAGCTTCCACGCATATCATGCACTTACATACATGTAAGCAAAAACATTCATTCACAAAAAATAAAAATAAACAAATTGCAAATAAATTTTAAAACAGAAAATGATTAAGCATGTTCTTTGGCATGTAATATATTATATCTCCAAACAAGGTAAAGAACACATGTTTAGGTTAAAGCACAGTGAATGTTTCACACAGTTGCTTGGAAGAATTATACTTTAACTTACAAGTAATTTTATAAACAGAACAAAAGTCAGATATTCAAATATATATGATCTTCATTCAGCTAAGGAAACATGTCCATTCAAG
The DNA here is from genome assembly GCA_035773235.1 of Eospalax fontanierii. NCBI lineage: Eukaryota > Metazoa > Chordata > Mammalia > Rodentia > Spalacidae > Eospalax > Eospalax fontanierii. The sequence goes on from CM069527.1 coordinate 38,627,369, forward strand.
TGAAATGAGATGATGACAGCAATTACAACAGATAATTATGCGATATAATTTCCAGGAGAAAAATGGTATTTTTGAATAGGATCAAGAAATACTTTGCCTTGTGACACGCTGACAGCCAACAGGTATCATTACTATATGCCAAGCTCTGTGCTCATTCACATTTACCACTTCTTTTATATCACTTTGACAAGATACTATCTGAAATACTATTACCAAAGATTCAAAAACTGTGAAGCAGGTTAAAAGAACTAATGGAATTTTACACAAATTCCTCAAGGACTATTAAATAGCATGTCAACTGCTGTCTTATGAGCATGAGTGTGGCCTTCTATAGCATATTCATTTGGAAAGTAAAAGCATTGCAGATTTTAAATTTTTGGAGAACTTGGGAAATATTGGAGGAAGCGCAATAAGACATCATGGTTACAAAGTACTGGTCTTTCATGCCTAGAGTAGTGTGATCTAGGTGGGTTTTCACATTTTTCAACTTTGATATAAAATATAATTTATACTGAATATTTTAAGGAACTGTGTTTTGCAGTACAGCAGGGACCATTATAACATTAAAGCTAAAGGAAGAAAGAGGAGATCAAAGGATGGAGGGAGGAAAGAAGGAAGTGGTTTGTCGGTGTCAGCTTGTTATATTGCTAGATAGATTTAGGCATGGTTTTTAAAACTGCTCTTAGAGATGTGGTTTGCAAGTTGACAGATACTATCTAGCTGATTATGTAAACAGAATTAAATATAAATATCTAGTCTTCTTTTCAGTTGTGGAATTTGTTTTTGATCAAATACTGAATTTCAAGGCCCATAATGACTCAATCATACAAAACCCAGCATAGAATGGGGGAGATGGAGAGTAGACCCCATGCCTAGCCCTGGAACTACTAGGAGGGAGAACAGATCTTCTTTAAGGGAGTGACTCTAGATAGACTGACTAGACTCTACCTAGGGACGTCTGGATACAAACGCTTGATCAGATAGGACTTAACAGAATATCTGAAATCTGGTGGGAAAGACTCTGGGGAATGGGGAGGAGGAAGGGTCTAAGTTTGAATAAGATGTATTATATGAAATGAACAAGAACTGAATAAAAATAATGAATCTCTACAATTTAGACCAGTCTATAAAATTTCAAGCACGACATCAAATTTCTGATGGTACTCATGAACTGTGTTTTCATTGTACTGTATTTATTATTTGCCAACATCACAATCACCTGAACAAATAGACTGACTTAAGTTTTAAAGAGTAGGCCTGAACTTGGAAGACACCAGTTCCCCTAGCTGTCTACTAGAACCATCTGTCTCAGAACTGTGCTAATGAATCTCTTTTGTTACCTCAACCTGTGCAGGTGGAGCTGTCTGTGTCCTCAAGTTGTGTTAAAGGAACTGCCTCTCTGGAACCCTATTTCTCCCACTGTGACCCATCAAGCCCCATCCACAATTTATTCAAAATGGTTTCTCTAGCTACATTGAGTAGTATAAGTTCAAGTTTGACTCCACCCTTAATCCTCACAAATCATTTGGTGTTTCCATCCCTAGTCACAGTCATCCAAGATCAAGTGATCTTCAGAACCTCCACTGAGTCCAATAGGCAGGTGCCCTGCTTGCAGTGCTTTGAGATGTTAATTCTCAAGAATACTCACATTTATTCATTATCTTTTGAGTGGAGCACCAAACTGAGATTGCCCTAGGATATGCCCTGATCATCAGACCCAAGAGCATGTTTTCTATGGAGTTAATTAAAAGTCATTAGTCCAAATTATTTCTACTAATAAAAGTCATTCCTACAGTGTGGGATTACATTTTTATTATTTCCCAGATTATATGCTGCTCATGTCATTTATTGAAAACTAATTTCCAATGGTATTTTGTCAGAAATTGGTAAAAGCCTTCTTCATTGTGTTGTTTTGATAAACATGTCTGGACAAATGTGTACTTAATTTTTCGTTGGAATTATTCAAATAGATATATGCCAGACCTCACTAAAGAAAGCTGCTTCTTCTGTTAGCACTACTTAAGCTAAATTAGTCCACTCTGTTAATTTTATAGACTTATTTATTTGAAACAAGTCTACAAGTTTCCAAAGCCTATATATTTTCAAATAGAATTCATTTTCAAGATCCTTCAACACCATGTCTATGATTTTGTTTTTGCTGTCTAGTTAAGATACTATTGAGTCAAAAGGTTTGCATATTTTTGTATCTCTGACTTCAGTTTGAAGCTTTTAAGTAAATAATTTTGCCTTCAACATTTCTTGCTGGCATTACAATTAACAATTCATGTAGGTTATATAAATTGTTTTGGCATATGTTTATGTCCAGTCAAAGTTACATGAACTTCCAGAAATCACTCCAGAATTAGAAAATAGAAAGCGTTTATTTGATAATAAGACCTCAGAGTCTCACAAAATAATAAAGCACTATATTATTTCTTGCTGATAACATTTTTCTCACTTCAGAAAACTTCAGCATAACTTTTTTTCATTTTAATTGAATATTTGGGACTTTCTTACAATATATTTTGATTATATTTATACATTCCTACCCTAAGTGTACATTCCCCTTGATAGTCCCCAGTCAGTTTCATGTACTCGTAGTTATTAAGGCCTATCAAGTCAAATTTTTGTACCCAAATGCCCTTTGCTATGGGTCCATAAACTGAAGCTTGATTTACTATACAGCATTATACCCTTAAAGAAAACTGACTCCCAACAGCTATCAGTTGCCAATAATACCTCAGCTAGGGTTGGGACTTCTTACCCACTTTCTCATGTCTGTGCTGGAATTTTGTCCGACATGAGCTTAGATGGGATTTGTGCATGCTGTCACCACTGCTGTGAGTTCATTTGGTAATTACACAGATGTCTGGAAACCTCTTTCTTTGTGGTTATCCACCACTTCTGGCTCTTATAGGCTTTCTGACCCCTCTTCAGCAAATAATCATTGAGCCTTGGAAGCAGAGGTTTGATATAGACATGCTATTCTGCTATATAAGCACTCTCTAGTCTCTTATCTTTTCATGTTGGCCAGTTGTTGGTTCCTGAATTAATAAAAAAAAATTCAGCATAACATTTGATACTGCCAAATTATTCTCAGTTACTGCCAGCTCCTTAGAGATATCTTCATTGCTTCAAATGACTTTGTATTGATTTAGTTTAATTTGTAAAATGGTTAATAAGTACAACAAGACATTTGTGACTATACATATATCATACCAAGAAAATTCTCAGTAATTAGCCAGTCATATTATGAACACCACCTTTCTTAAAGCACGGAGATGTTTGTGACACTTCAAATATATCAAAATCTTCAATTTAAAGTTTAACAGTGGGATTGCTATTATTTATTGTTGATTTTAGAACATGTATGCTGTGGATTCTACCTGATCATCTACCTTTTCATTATGAGATGTTTTAGATATTCTTCTTTGAAAATTAGTTTCAAATCTTATTTATAGAGAACGGGTGTTATAAAATGTCTTCCTAGAACATGAAAGGCCACAGGTTTGACCCTAGCACCAGAAAATAAAAGAAGCATAAGATTAATTGTATTGATTAACTTTTCTGTTACTGTGACAAAAATACTTAAGAACAAGTTGGGCTTTTGGTTTATGTGTGACAATCCATCATGATAAGGAAGGCATGGCAAAGTAGCTCATGCCTTGCTGTGCCGGGAAACAGACAACACAATGATGGTACTCTGCTGATTTCCTCCATTTCCCCTTATTAAGTCCAGGATTCCAGCCCATTCGGTAGAAATACCCAACATCGGTATGAGGTTTGCTCACTTAGTTTATCCTCTCCAGAAATGTCTTCACAGACAAACCATAGGGAGTATCATCAGTCTCCAGGGAATTTCTACTACAGACAGGTTGACATGATTATAAACGATCACAACAATAAAAACTAGAATAAATAGGAAAAAGTGGGGTATATGAAGATTCACATTGGCTAATCATATTTTCCCTGTCTGGGTCAGGTTTCAAAGTTCAATATTTCAATAAGTACTTGGAGTAAAATGCCATTTAAGTTCATTTGACTTTTGAGGTTGTCAATATTCAAATTATATTTTAGTTCCTTTGGAAAATTAAATTAAAAATTTTTAAATAGAAATAATGAATATTGTTTTATAAAATAAAAAGACAATCTATTAAAGAAGCAATGAGAAGATATAACATGATTCCTTTATATTTGAAGACAGGAACATATTTCCAGAGGTTTGAAACAATAGTGGAAACAAAATCTTTAAAAACCTTATTAAGTGTATTACACTTATAGTAAAACAAGGTTTTAAAGTAAGAGGAATTCACTCTTCCCCTTTTACTGTTGTCTTATGAGACCATTGGCTTTAAGGAAATGAATACGGTGAGCAGTACTGGAAACTCCCTTCCCTCTAACGGTGATGATTAACTTGGGGTTCTCCTTCTTTCAGGCCAGCAAATATAGACAACCATGATGGATCTCAACATTTGGATGCATTTTATTGTTATTTTAAGAAATATTTATTGGCATGAAAATACATTTTACCTGTTTAAAAAGATACAATGTCCTCCCAGACACTGGTTTAAATCGGTAGTGACAAAAACAAAAAAATACAAAGACATGAATGTGGGAAAGAGCTGTGTGGAGGAGGAGGAGAGGACAGAGAGCGGAAGGAGACAAGAGCATGTGGGAGTGAGGATGAATATTGACAGGACACGTGTGTGAAACTGTCAAAGAACAAATTTATACAATGAAAAAGAACAAGTAACGCTGTGTTAGAAATGAAGTATTCATTAATTATTCTTAAATTATTTTTTTAATTATATGGTTCTTGTGCTTGTTGAGATCATATTTTAACTATTTAGTAAAATATGATTTTTAAAATTATGATTTTATAATTGGATTTTTAAAAGTCAGTTGATGTAATGCAAATGAAGCATTCATCTGGCTCTTTTAAAAATATTTTAATTATTCTTTTAATTTTTTGTATATGAGTTTATTGCCTGCATGTATGTAAGCACACATCTGAAGGTGATGCCAGCCGAGATCATAAAAGGGTGTTCAGTCCCCTGAAACTGGAGTTACTGGACTGTTGTTAGCTGTCATGTGGGTGTTAGGAATCAAACCCAGATCCTCTGCAAAGTCAGTTCTTTTAACCTCTAATACAACTCTTCAGTCCTTCATTTGAGTCTTTGTGTGTGTGTGTAGGAGAAGCTGTGTGCATGTCGAGGGCAGAGGTCAGTCCTAGGTGGTTTTCCTTGAGAGTCTCTCTCTCTCTCTCTCTCTCTCTCTCTCTCTCTCTCTCTCTCTCTTTCTCTCTCTCTCTCTCCTACCTCTCTCTCTCTCTCTCCCTTCCTCCCTCCCTCCTTTTCTCTTTCCTCCCTCTCTCTGTATCTTGTCTCTCATCTCTTTTCAGACATGGTCTCCCACTGGAACCTAGGTCTGGGACTTAAAAGAATAGGCTGGGTGATCAGTGAAACTTAGGAATGCACTGATTCTGGCCACCATATCTGACTTTTTATGTGATTTCTCGGAATCTAATTCAGTGCCTTTTTCAGTGTCATTTAAACCATTCTGAGAAGATTCTCCATCAAATGTTAGATAAATCTGCCCCTAATTAATTTTTAATTAGAGATAATAGAATAGAATTAACATACAGTTTCAGTCTCATTTTCATGTCCTTGGAATATGTAAGAAAATAAACAGCTAAGAAAACATAAAACTGTAAAATTTTTCAAGATACTTGTTTTTTGTCTGCCATATCAGAAATTTTATTCAGAGATACCTATGTTTCCTACATAATATGTTTGCTGTAGACTATATTGAATGTTACTCTAAATTCTCCTATGTTCTATTTTTGTTTCTGTTTCTTCTAGTTACTGGCTGACCAATAAAGTTCCCATCAAAAGACCCAGTACAGGTCTCCTCATGTACACACTTGCTACCAGATTCTGTGATGAAATTCACCTGTATGGATTCTGGCCCTTCCCTAAAGATTTGAATGGAAAGGCTGTCAAGTATCATTACTATGATGACTTAAAATATAGATACTTTTCCAATGCAAGTCCTCACAGAATGCCATTAGAATTCAAAACTTTAAATGTGCTACACAATAGGGGAGCTCTAAAACTGACAACAGGAAAGTGTATGAAGCAATAAAGCACATTTTAAAACATATACAATGGACATGAACTTCTTTTTCTAAAGATGAATCTGAAGATTTGGAAAAAGGAGCCAAAACAAGGCTGGGTTTCAGCATCCACCAACTGAACTGAAAGGGAGAAAAAGGAAGTCTACGTGAAATCCACCACCAGCTGATGAAATCCTGCAAAGTGCTCTAACTATTAAATACTTTGACTTCAAGGGTCCTAGTAAGTGCCACTTCCACTAAGAATACAGTTTGAATGTATTATCAGTAGTGTTTACAAGATCTAACAGTGCACTCATCATTAATTAGCAAAGCAAATATGTTCATCACTGTAGGGCTGTCACTGCAATGCCAAGCACATTGGAAGAGGAATCCACATCTCAGCCCTTGGGAAATTAAACCATCCTTGTCGGCAGAAATCAAGATGGAAACAGTTTGAGGAGTGAAATCCATGAGATTAAGCAACTAGAATTAATGCCTTCAGTCAGGACACTGAGTCTGATCATGTTTATAGTTATTGTTTATCTTGTGAAATTTCTTTTGTTTGGGGTAATAGGGTGCTTAGAAATCCTTTCTGAGATACAGATATTGGAAATGCATATGAAGAAGAAAAAAATCAAACAATCCTTTCTAAGCTTCTTACATTTTTAACTGCAAACACAAGCTTCTTTAACTTTTATTTTGTACAACTCCAAACCTCTGGATTCTTTATCAATGGTATAGAAGGTACCAGCCAAACTATATCACTCAATAATAGTGAACCATTGTAAAGGAGAGATATTCCATGTCTTCTGAAATAGTGAAATGGCCAGAAAAATTGCACTCTTGGTACCAAAGAATTTATATGTTCCCACACAGCAAACCATTTTCCTTTCAGGAAAATAATACATTATTAACATGAATACAGTATTATGCTATTAATGCAGTTGGAATTTGTCTATAAATATTTTTAAATTTCCAAACTTAAGCTTTACTTTTATTTTACACCTTTGACATTTCATAACAATTTTGTGGAAACAACTTGCCCTTTAAAATAAATGCTGGATTGACATAGCTGAAATGTGACTTCTAGTTCTTTAGTATCTTCATTGTTCCTGAAACAAAAAGATTATTATGGTTTTAGATCATTTTAACATTTCTCCGTACAGAAATATTCATTGTTAACAGAGCTTTTTTTTCATCACAGATGATTAATTTGAAATAGTTACAAAATGACAATGTATATCAGTATTTTCCAATTAAAATGAATTCAACTTACCAATATAATTTTTTACTTAAATTTAGTTACATTGTGACTGATGTTTTTTTTTAAAAAGAAACATGAAGTTATTCATTGAGTGATATGAAACAATTGACTATGTAACAAAGTTGACCAGAAGGCCAGCTTTCTGTTTCTTTTAAAAGCAGAAGCATTGTATTCTCACTTCTTCTTTGGCCTGAAAAAACTCACATGAGTTCTTTTTCTGGGAGAAGGTAATCTGAGGAAAGCAGAAACATCATGAGTAATATGTATGCACTCTGAAAAGTGAGTAAAGAGCATGGAAAGACATACATATATATAATATATGTGTTCATATTATGTAAAAGGATAGTCATGGTAGTACAGGTACCAATATTTTTAAATAATATTTAGTATTATTTTTCAAATACAATAGAATGTTAGGTTCAAGAGAGCATTTTCTGAGTATTCCTGTATCTATGAAAAGCAAAGTAGAATACATATGAGAGATTCATGACAAAATAAACTCAGTATACTTTATTATTAAGCTTCTTATTTATCCCCAAAGTTTCAGAGTTGGATGAATGCTACATGATTGATTGTTAGATTGAAAGTATGATTTAATTAACAAAAGAAAAGTATGTGATTTATGAATCTTAGTTTGAACTATATGTAATCAAGTTATTCCAGTAACATCTAACATGAATTTAATAGAAATGTAGAAGTCACAAGTAAATTCTCACAAACTAATACTAACTGGCACTTACTCAGAATAAGTCTTTTAAACATCAACAAAATACCTTACCATTTTTAGTACACTTTCAACAAACGTATTTAAGTAACTTAAAAGCCACAATAAGTACACCTCAACCATTCACTTTTATGTGCATTGATGCTTATCTCTTAGATGCATTGTGTAGTGCCTTTTAGCTTCTTCAGATTGATTTTTTTTTTATCCTCTGCTTTATGTTCTCTAAATGCTTGCCCAACTATGAAAATGTTCAGCATCAAAAGGGCTCAGATATGAGGGAAACTACTTTTGTTCATCTCAGGGAATTTGCAATATCTAAGAATGAATTCAATTAAAGATATGTGATATTCAAAGAGGGCAAACTTCGTGATAGCATTTCATTCTTTAATGTGCACCTTTTCATTTGCCCTCCCACTAGTACCTACTGTGGCATTCTTACAATAATAAGGCAAGGGGACATCGAAGGCTGCTAGTGAGAATGAGGAAAGAGTTGAGATTTAACCAGCAAGGTGACATATGGAATGATAAAAACATCAAATTATAAGTTTATATTTGAAGTATCTGGGTTTTCCTTAATATCATATGCTCACAGTTTTAACTTTAACTTTTAATTTCCCTTTTCATGATTTAACCATGTACCTGACATGGCTCAGGCAACTGGTTGTGAAATATTCTTGTCACTGAGGTTACATGGTTGCTACTGTTCTATTGACATGAATGGACCATGGAAATATTCTCATTATTATTACTCAAACTGATTTACATTTAATACTAAGTTGCTGAAATAAAAAGTGAATCAGTAACAGATTTTCAGGGCGAATGTTGTGATTTAGCCCATGGGAATGACAAAATTACTGTGGAAGTTTGTCTTACTGAAAGAAGGTGCTGAGCATTCTAATGTCTTCATGTGTTGTATATCATGTGAACTGTATATCAATTGTTAATGGAAATTTTTGCATATGTGCTTTCAGAAATGTTTATTTAAAAAGTGCTAAGGGTAATGTACATACCAACTAGTTGCTAAGCTACAACACGAGAAAAGGGTAAGCCAAGTAATTTATTTCTAGTTGTGTCAGTTAGTCATTATGAATATTACATGATATTTGGTTCAAAAAGAGTTGTTTTCATGTGATTATTATAAGGACTATCTATAATTGTGGAAGGGTTATGGCAAAAGCTGTGTATAGTTAGTGATCTCTACAAGTTTGGAGTTTCCCTATCAAATGTTATTAATATACAAATGTTTTAAAAATTGAGTGAGGATAATAGTTTGTATTTGATTAAACAAAATCCAAATAAAGCCCACCTAGAAATAGATATTTTATTATATATGTGCTATAGATATATCTATATAGTACAAATAGACATATGTGATGCATATATACCATGTTATATATGTGTATCTGTGTGTATACACACTGAGTCTGTAATATGTGCACAACTAGATTTGTGTTATACTAACATCTTCAGGATCTGCATTGTAAACAGCCCTGGAGACCAACAAGACCATTTTAAAATAAAGAAGTTCTTTTGCAACTTCAGTTACGAATCTGCTTTAAGAGAGACCTACTTTATAAATGAATTATATGTTGTTCTTTCCTAGAGTAACAATAAGAGTCTAATATGTCCAAATCTTTGTTTTTAAAGCAAAGAATAAACTGTCTTCAAGCTGGTAATGTACTTAAATTGAGGTTTTCAGATTGTGGGTCCAGGCCAAGTGTTTCTCACTTAAGTAGCACCCTTTAATAAATACTGTTTCTTTGTGTAAGTAAAAGCACAAGTGTTTTAATTGTATATAGCAGGAAGAAAAAAAAGTTTACAGAGACAGCATTGCTGCATAGGGTAATTGCTACTGAGTCTTTCTTATGCCATTTGTGGAGTGAGAAAATGAGGTTTATTCTGTAGGTTCTGTTCAGCACTGTTTCCTCTTTGTGTATAGCAGTTTCGGTATTACTGCTTTATCATTTGTATAATTGTAAAATAAACTAAATTCCATTTTTCAATTTTCCTCTTATTTTTATATCCATGCCTCCAATCTGACTTCATATATCAATATCAGGGGATATTTTTTGAGAAGCCTTTATTACTGCTCTGGTCCACTCCAGCAGTCAGTCCCAGTGATTGACATCTGAGTAAACATTGATTTATAGTGTATTCATGGATATATGAACAATAATAGTAGCAGTATGAACATCAGGAAATCATTAACAATTTTTGGTGGGGCACATTCTGTTTGTGGTTTTGATACTGGAACTTTATACAATCGACTGTCATTTCTGGATGGTTTATACTCACTTTGACTGATGTTTAGGTCATTTAGTCTTCATGGCTAAAGTGCTGATGACTTTTCACACTGCATTTTCTAGGGATGCCTATTTGACTTGTGATTTCATCTGCAGATGGCTGCTGTTTGCAATGTGCTTTCCAGAAGGCAATTTTGGAAGCCTACTTACTTAAAGCTTGTTTCCATAACTTTCTATAACTTGAAAATCTATGTCTTCAGACAGTAGACTATTCTTGGAAATGCTTTAAAGGTAATTCCATGAGTTCTTTTTTCACATTCTACAGTGTTGAATCATTTGCTCTAGGTCAAAAAGGAACCATTATAAAAGACAGTTAGATGTTACATTTGTTGTTTATGTCTCCATAGTTAGATTTACTTTCAAAGAACAAGATAATGGCTTGTTCTGTCTATTCTTGGAATTTGGACAGATCACATAATATAGAATCCACATTCTTATACTACAGAAGTACTCATAGAGCTTGGTTTCAGGACTGTTCAGTATGAATCCATTTTCTAAAACACAATGTTGAAGATAACTATTTCTACTTTCAAATATTAACATATATATCACTTCAAAAGAGTTTTCAGTGTATTCTTTGCTGAAATTGCAATTAGATTTTCTATTATCATTCTCTAAAGTATCAAGTTGTTCAACGTACTTTGCAAAGGAATAAATGACATATTATAGCATATTTTCCAATGAGGTCCCAGATATTCACAAGGAACAAAAACAAATATATCAATTTGTTGTACATTTCATATAGTTTAAGAAGCATCATAATACATTGCTGACCAATTTTTAAAAATTAATCATTTTTTTTATGTGTATGAATGTTTTACCTGCAGGTAAGTGCACCCATTTGTTGCAAAGCACTGTCTTTTGACAGGCTGACCATGGACAGACACGATCTTCATAAGCTTGGTTGCACCCAGTTGCCTAGGATCATCACAGTTAAACTGTTGACTCTTACTCTCAACAAGAATGGAAGGGTAAGGACAGTCAGTCACAGTTCCTAACCATCCATACAGCCCAGTTGCAGGAGGGGGAGGGACTAAGGGTCTATATACTGAAGAAGTCGAGGGGAGACTGGCCATTTTATGCACCTGTAGGAAGTCTCCATGCTTGGATGAAGATGTCCAGTGACCTTAGGATGCAGTTTGGCAAAACTGTATCTCATTTTCTCATAATGACAAAGGAGGCAGAGCACTGTGTATGCCTCTCAGAAGGAATATTAGCTACACCATTTCATGTAATACCTTCAGAAGAAGGCATCAGATACCCTAGAAATGGAGTTATGGAATCTTGTTGGACAACATATGTGTACCGGGAACCCTCTATAAAGGCAGCTATTGTTCTGTAATGCTAAGACATCTCTGCAGCCTTAGATTTACCAATTTTTATGTAATTAAAAACTTAATATAGCCAGGCTTGGTGGTACATGGCTTTAATCCCAAGCATTCAGAAGCAGAAACAGAGGTATCTCTGTGAACTTAAGGCTAGCCATGTCTGTACTGTGAATTCTAGGCCAGATGGTACTACAGGAAGACTCTGTCTCAAAAAACAAACAAACAAAATAAAACAGAATTCTTTATAAAGTAAATATCAATTATATATTTCATATTTGGTTTATACAGATATATTACATCATTCTCAGATTTCCTTATATGATACACTAAAATAATAATAGACATACCAAAAGGAACAGCTAGCTTGAATAAGTAGAGAGTCTGTCGATAGCGCCCTGAAATAAGCTCTTCTAAGATTCTGAAGATGTGCTTTGAGCTTTGGATTACCAAATCAAACTAACCCAATTTGCAAGGGTTTATAAGAAAACAGGCTAAATGAATACTAATATCTCACTCCTGGGGTTAATTCACGTCTCTTCTTATATTGACAGTACTTAAATTGTCTCATTTTGAGTGAAATACAGTCTCAAATACTTTATACATATTAACTCACTTAATTTTAATTAAAAGTATAAGAGCCAAGCACTGCAGCTGTCCCATTTTATATATGATTAAAGAATAGGTTATCTGGACTCTTTAAGACTGCACAGCTTAAATGTGGTTAACAAATTCATTGCTTAATAACTATAGATCAAAATTATAGGTCATATAGAGTTATTATATAATTCATAGTTTGATTAGTCTGTAAAAGACCCCTTCCTCTGAACATCACCGTTTATAATAACAAAAACAGCTGCCATCCAGTCAGTGTCTACTAAATTAATAGTGCCAGATCTTCCTCCAAAGTCTTGGGTATATTTTATGCATGCAAGGTAAATTTCTGTCTTACAATCTTCATTATCACAAAATATATGAAATTACAGTGAGTTTCAGTTGGAATTTCACTATGAACATATTGAGTGAATTTGATCATTTTATTCATCTCCATTAGCAACTGTTTACAGAAATTTCTTGAGGATTAACTTTTGCAGATCAAGTTGACTTATTTTTTTTTTCCTTTTACTTTATCTTTTTTCTCAGGTAGACAATCTCCAAATTAAGGTAGCAGTTTAATATCCCTGCTCACATATTACCTTCATTCTACATAAGCCAAAAAACAACAAAATTATGATATTGAGTAAAAAATAATATATCAACTGATTCAGTTTAGGAAAATAAATCTTCCAATCATTCAAATGCTCAATTTCTGAAATTCCAATGGCAAAATGTAACAAGAGAAGTAAAAATGAGAATAAATATAGGTAACTATTATTTTTTGCTTTCAGATTCTTGATTTCTGAAGCAAAGACCAATGCAAAGTTTTCAAAGTAGACATTAAGGTATAAAAGTCCATGTTGTGTTTGCCCCAAACCTGCTCAATCAAACACAATTATGTATTTCTCCTTCTCAATTATTTAGAAAATATATTCATTTAGTAAATTAGTTGGCATCTACCTTGATATCTTGCAACAAATAAAGTTTTGTTTTTTGTTTTGTTTTGTTTGTTTTTTAGACAGATGCTTCCTGTAGTCCCAGCTGGTCTACATAGACCAGGCTGGCCTGGATCTCACTGAGATCGCCTGCAACTGCATCCTAGTGCTGAGATTGAAGGCTTTGCTCTACCACATCCAGCAAATGAAATCATTTTATTAAAAAGTTTTGTATAAGAATATTTTGCCAGCTTGTATGTAAGATTGCGTGTCTTGCACAATGCTCTTAGAAGGCAGCAAAGGTATAGGGATTCTGAAACTGGAGTTAATGATTGGTGCTAATCACCATATAATTGCTAGAAACTGAACCTGGGTCCCCTGCAAGAGCAGCCAGTTCTCTTAACTGCTGGTCATTTCCCAGCCCTGAGAGGTCATCTTTTGAGCTTAAGAAGTCATAGATCATTTCAAGTAACATCTAAACTATAAAATTATTTTCTTGATAGCGTACTCTTAAAATTATTTTTAATATGAGTAAAAATACAAAAAGAATAATGGAATAAAGTTTCACTCAAAAAATCAAAACAAAAATTAGTTTCAGACAACTGTGAAGTTATTTATATGAATTTACAACAATGGTAACATCATGCACAAGATCTATGGGAGCTCAAGAGGGAAAAAATAACAGCACAAAATTGGGAAAGTAGGTAAGACGCCCCAACTTTAGCTGAGTAATTATTGGAAAATGATAACTACTAGCAGAGGGAGAGTTGGTTTTCTCTAAGGACGTGACAATAGATGTGTTAACCAGGCCCCAGTGCATGGATGTATTTTGAAGAGCTTTTGGGGACATACATGGCTTGATAAGCCTTAGTATAGATAATAAAGTACATGAAATCCTGAGGGGAAGCTTGTAAGGGGTGCACAAACAGAGAAGAGGCTCTAAATATGATCAAAACATATTATGTGAAATTCTCAAAAATTCAAAAAAAATTGTAGAGAAAGAACATAATTAAATAGATAAATGAGTGTTGTTTGTGTGTAGAAGTGTGTGAGTGTAAGCTTGTATATGGGTGTGAGTATATGTGCTCACGTGTTGTAGTACAATGTGCTTGTGTGAGCACATGTTTGTAGAAGCCAGAGGAAAACTCCAGGTATCATTTCTCAGGAACCATCGACCTTGTTTTTTAAGATAGTACATCTGACCAAACTGAGGCTTACCAACTAAACTAGGCTGGCTGGTCACTGACCCCAGGGGTCTCTGCCTCCCCAGTACTGGGATTACAAGTGCAGACCACTATACTTAACTTCTCACATGGTTTCTGGAGCCCTAACATGGGTCTTCATACTTGCTCAGCAAATACTTTTTGAACTCAACTATCTTCTTAGACCCTTGTAAACATATTTTACTTAATGTTTTATTTTCTCACTGACAAATATTTTCAAATATGAGACAGATATATTTATTCTCTTAGTTATGTTTTTGGGGATGATTATTCTGTTTCACAAAAGCACTTCTAACTGCATTTCAAGAGGCAGTTCTACTACCAAACATTACTGTTCATCTGTTGTTCAGTCTATCTTATATTCACAAATCAGATAGTTTAAAGCATTAGCATTTTCAGAAGGATAAGTTTTCTATGAGGTAGTAATTTGCATTTTCTACAACTCAGGACATTATTGACTCTCACTCTCTGCTTTCTGTCCAGCACTGCTTCCTTGGCCCCAGGCTCCCAACACCACACAGATGGACTGACTTTGAACACATCTGCCAGCTCTGCCAAGATGTAAACACACTCAGCTGGGAGTAGATGTTTTCCAGGAAAGATTACTATCACTGGAACTGTTCTTTTCTGGCTTCTGTTAGTTAATCTCCATGTTTGGCCACAGGATATCCTGTTCATATAGATCACTTGACTCACAGGTGTAGAACAATAACAAGGTAGCTACAGGTTCACTCACTTGATATGTGCCAGGCACAAGTACATAGAAATACATTTAAAAGCTTTCCTGGTAGGGCAAGATCTTTTATTTGTTCTAATTACGGTTCATTTTTAAGAACTTATTTACGAAGTTCTTTAAAAATGACATACAAGCCTCATGGGAGCAAAGCATTCTTTCAATTTTCTATGTTGCTGATGGATTTTATTTTTGTTCCTGTGTGTGTGTGTGTGTGTGTGTGTGTGTGTGTGTGTGTGTGTTTGTGTATTGGGGTGTTTGTGTGACAATGTGAAATAGACAGAGAGATTCTAATAATTGTCTGCATTTGTAGTCCTAAATTCTTCTTTATAAAAAATATCAATAATGTGGTCATTTGTCTGGGAATTTTTTATTTTATTCTATAGACCCTGATTACATTATTTATTTTTAAAATATTTTATTATTTTTTTTATTTTATGTATACAGGTGTATTACTTGCATGTAGGTAGGTGCACGCCAGTTGTGTAATGCCAGTGGAGATCACAATAGAACATCAGATCCTCTGGAAATGAAATTACGGGATGATTGTTAGCCACCATGCGGGTGCTGGGAATAGAACCCAGGTCCTCTGCTCTAAATTGCTGAGCCAGTTCTCTAATCCCAGATTACGTGTATTTATTCTGCAACTAATTATGTATATATATATATATATACACATATATATACACACATATATATATGTTTTCAAATCTTGATGGACCATGAAATTAAGAAATACTTCAGTAACTGTCAATACTTCCCAGTACTCTGCTAAGCATTAGTAATATCATTCCTCGTGATTTCAAAATTTATATTCTTAAGCATACAAAAATATAAATATTCTAATTCTGTTATGCCCAGAGAGTGAGGGCACAAAGTAAACTGGTAGACAGTGGTTGCAATTCTGTCTTAAAGAGAAAGATAGTCTGGGTACATCTTCTGACTAGTGAATGCTGTCCTTTGTGTTAAAGATATATTTAATTCAATTTGACAAGCACTCATTAGTTAATGGCATTAGCAAGGAGCTAGTAATAGTAATGCATTATGCAGCTTCATACAGCTGTTGGAATAACAAGGAACATAGAACTCTGAGCGTATATCAGTACAGCAGTTGATTTCACAGAGTGTGAAACTGAAAATGATCAGAGCCAAGTGGAGTATCACCCACTCTTCTTGGAAACCTCAACTGGAGCATCTCTACAACTTCGAAATATCCTGAGCAGAAGACAAGCAGCATCTCAGTGATGTTGCAGAAGACAGGTAACAAATACTGACTATTATAAGATTTATTTATTAATTTTAGCTGTATGCATGTGTGCCAGAGTTCATGTATGTGCATCATGTGATTGCGGATGCTGATGTAAGCCAGAAGAGTGTGTCAAGTTCCCTGGTACTGAGTTCAAGAGGTGGTATGTCCTGTGATGTGGATGCTGGACCTGAACCCATGTCCTCTGTAGGAGTAGCTGGTACTTTTAACCACTGAGTCATCTCCCTAGTCCTTCTTGTTTTTTCATTAATACAAATGTTAGCATTGATAAAAGAAATAGGAACTATTCTAGAACATTGAAATCCATCTCAGTCCCTCATTATGAAAATCATACATCTAATCCTGAGATTGCTTTCCTAGAATCTTTGTTGAAATTTAAGTTTAAGTAACATTAATTCCCAATCTAAATAATAACCAGCAAAGCAACTTAATATTTCTGAAGTGACCTACCATAAAATTTTCAAATATAAATGCTTTAGTATATATTTTATTCTTCCAGCTTGGAGCAATGTACCATAAAAGAAAATATTTTATCCTTAATTCTTAAGTATTAAAATATTAATATTAATAAAATCAAATATTAATATGATTTTCTAGTCATTCCGGTACTCAAATTATCATGATTTTTAATTATTACTTTACATGGAACCCAAAACCTGCAAAGTCAACTGTTACATTTTGCAGACATACACGGGAGCAGATGAATGCTGCCTCAGCAGCCACCACTCATCTCCTCTACAGGCTTATGGACATATATTTTCTGAAATATGTTTCTAGATTTACCCTCAAAGTATTGTTTCCTATATTCACATAAGCAAAAAAAAAAAACATAGTAGACAAGTAGAAGCAGTATATATCAGTAGTATATCAGTTTAGTTGTTAAAATATTTTCTTTTTCTTTCACTTCTGAGAGAGACTTATTTTTATCTACAGAAGTTCAATTATGATAGGTAAAGGCACACTGTAACTGTACAAGAGTAATAGAAAAATAAAGGAAAATCTCTTGGTGCATAATTATGTGACAGGTCCAACATCAAGACTTGGATACACAGGATCATGTGTGGAGTGAGGACCACATGTAGCCCTCAGGGGAGGTGGGAGGTCCCTTCCATAGAACCAGTCCCTCCAAGACCAGAATCTTCAAATAACAGAGGCAAAGCCTCTGCCAAGAACAGCCTGGAGCTTCAGTGGAGAAGCTCTGGGGAATGAAGTCACTCAGAGAAGACTCAAACTGCTATCTTATCAGGGAGTTCTACCATCAATCAACACTAGAACAATGTGGAACCATGTTTTACCATAAGGATCCAAAGCTTCAGGCTCAGTGAGTGGACCAGAATTTCAGCTCATAGGAAGGGACCACAACTCCAGGTTGATACAAAAAAAGAGAAACTTCAGCTATAGGCCTCAAATGCTATCTGATGGCTTCCTTAGCTTTCTGGTTGATGGGTGCTAGGTTATCTGTGAATTGAAAGATATCATTCAGAAACAAAGGTAAAAAAGGAGTGGCTATTCAGGGGCTAAAGACAGCCCACATAAATTCTAAATCGGTGCTGAATAGGCAGCATTCCAAACTGCACAGTCATTGAAGTGCCAATCAGTTAATCAAACTTCAGGGAGCTCAGTCCAAGATGCAAGATTTTTCTGGGAACTTTTGCTCATAGTTCCCCTTGTTGGCCAAGCATCACATTTAGTGTATGTGGGGGCCACATACATACTCCCACATTACTAGGAAAGGCCTCTTAGGATCTGATGTAGATGAGGCTGAGAAGTAGGCAAGAATAGCAAAGAATAGCAGTCTTAGGGAAAGAAGAATACCTGGTAAAGCCAATAAGGGAGAAAATCCTGGATCACATCAGAACTATTAGCTATGAAGATTCAGATCTGACTGACTTTCCGTTTTCTTTTGTCCTCTATCTGACATAACATTTGAATGTGACACATAATAGAATTATAATACATAAAATTAAAATTATCAAGAACATTGCTTGGTCTAACAGAGTAAAGAAAACAGATTAAGATACATTTAAAAAGATTGACAATGATTTGTTATGGGTCAAAATAAAATATCCAACACCACGTGGATGAAATAGCAAGGTATTTTATTTCAGTGGACCAGGCCCCCTGACTCAGGAGCAAGTACACTGATCACGCTCAGAAAGAAGCTTTTATAGGGTTTCTACAGTGGTGACTGGTTACAATTTGAAAGATCCAAAAAAGAATCAAGCATTTCACAAGTTTAAAATTTCCCATGTGTGTGCACATTCCTTATGAAAACAATCCAGGTGGTTAGCTATTTGCATATGTCCCTCCCAGATTAGAACATCTCCAGGGGTGTGGTCTGGCCAGTTCTTGAAACTGGTGAGGTCACTCCTTTCTGAGTGTGCTGCTAGGGGGGATTGGGCAAAGGTCAAGCCAGGCAGACTTTAAGTCTGGATAAACAACAAAATGAAAGTCTTTATCCTGTTTTCCTAGGCCATTCCATGTTTCCCTCTGCATCTATCATTATTTGTACTCTATGAACTATTTTAT
The DNA here is from genome assembly GCA_035773235.1 of Eospalax fontanierii. NCBI lineage: Eukaryota > Metazoa > Chordata > Mammalia > Rodentia > Spalacidae > Eospalax > Eospalax fontanierii. The sequence continues at coordinate 38,646,384 of CM069527.1, forward strand.
TTATATTTGGGGCATTCAAAGAAATCTGTCATCTTCTAATTTTTCATTTTTCTTTTGACCAGTTAGACCACATAGCTCTAACCTCATGTGGAGTGGCTAGGTCTGATTCTGGTAGTTCTTATCTGTGACAAGATAGGTTTTATTATATTGGTATTATCCCAGATTTAATTTGGAAAAGAAACAGAAATAAGATATTATAGATGAAATTACATGAAAATATAGTATTCTTTAAACTTTCATTTAACAAGAATGTGTGCATTTACATATCATATATTTAATAGAAACAAGAGATCAAATCTCTCAGAAATAGGAATTTTAGAGACCTTGTAGACATAACCAATTTTTTTATTTTAATAATTAGAAATGGAAATGAGACCCTAGAGGGAGTAATTGTATTATTGTCCATTTCCATTCATTGCTAAAATATAGATATTTCTTAATTATTTTTTAATCACAGCTAATTGTACTTTATAGGCACCTTACATGCTCATCTAAGCAAGAACATCAGTCTTAAAGTATAAAATATCATGAATATAGTTGTTAATAGAGATCGCTCTCTTCTGTATGATTTGGACAAGAAGAGTTTACACAAATATTTGGATACACTATCTAGAGAAAACAGGGCTGTAGTTCATTTGTTAAAAATTGGAGAGTGTGACAGAGCCTTGTTGGAGATGGATAAATATATATGAATTTGAAATATCAGAAATAATTAAAGATATCTAGTTATAAAATTATTTAAGGAACAAAAAAAAGAGAAAAATGTTCAATTACATGGAGCACTCGATTGTCAAAGTAATTTGAGCATCTCTGAAAGTCTATATGGATGAGTTCTAAGCTAAAGTGGGTACATGTGAACCTCCTTGGATTCCATATCACAGGAATAGGAGAGAAATACTTGGATAGTGTTTTACCTCCAGTTGAGAAGAGTGTTGGATGAAATATGTCTTCTTTCAGTTGATTAAATTATTATTACTTATTAATCCTTCAAGGAGTACTCTACAACTAATACTGAATTTTTTGTAATTATCTTTAAAAGTTCTTGCTTAACTAAGCCAATTAATATATAAGAAATGCTTTGTTGTAAATTGACACTCAAATATTAATTTTAGCTCAGGGCATCAGATTTTGATCTGAAAATTTTAATAACCTTTATGTTATAATTCACAGTTATTATCTTATCAATTTTCCTTAAATCTATTTTTCTTAATCTTTCTACTCCATACCTTAGTCTTTTAACACTGATACAGCAAAGAAACAACAACTACTAGAGGATTCTTTGTCTCATTCAGAAAGAATTTAAGAAAGGACTCAAATGGAAGGTTTAGGACAATATTATTAGAATTCAAAGATAAATTCTCAAGGCAGGCAAGCTGCAAATCTCCACAGCTGCCTTGAGGTAGAGAATGCAAGGGAGAAGGAAAAAGGTCATAAAGCCATGTAGGGTATGGAGGTCAGACATGTGTTGGTCTGGCAGCCATGGCAGCCAAAGGGAGGGGAAAGTAAGGTTTAGAGCAAAAATAAAGAAATAGAAGATACCCCACAGCACAAATCATTAGAGGAAGCATACTCAGAAAAGGGATATGAATAAGAAAAGGAGACATACTTTTCTCTAGAATTCACAAAAGCTGGCAGATTTGCTATGAGCCTTTTCCAGAAGAACTTCACTAGGAAGTGGAAATTCCAGAAAGAAAAAGTCCATGATCTCAATAAGACATTAGGTATTCTGCCCATCTATTTAGCATCACACAATTATGTGAAATATGGGTCCCCCAGAGTGGGAGAAAGTAGAAAGCTTCTCTCTCTTAAGATGTATGAGCTAAAGCTATATGAGCTAACAGAACAAAAGGTTCTTTTTTAAACTTAAAGTAATATCTCTTTCTCTTTTTAAGAACTAAATAACTGAGGGGAAGATTCTTTTACATCTAAAACCAGAAGAGCTCCTCTTGTCTAAGCAATTAGCTTTACGTATATTAGAGGTGACAGGAAGGACAATAAAGGAAATATGAATAAAGCATAAAAGCAGTTATTCTGAACATGCTGCTTTGAATCTAGATGTGGTACTTTGGGGAAAGCAGTTATCTCATTTATTTTCAGACTGCTTTCTTGGAGGCAAAAGCCTGGCTTAGGCCATCTAGGTGATAAACTCCTATAAGAGTTTTCTCCTATCTAAGAAAAAAAGCACACATACTGTTGCATCTGACCTGGTTATTGGAGTTTAGATGATTCTATTAGATTTTTAAGTGGGTCTCTGGCCAGAAAAACAGAAGTAAAGGAACCCAAAGTAACATGCAAGTCAGTCTCAGCAGGGTGGATCATACAAGCCACAGACAGAAATCTCATCTGCAATGCTTCACTGTGGAACTCATCAGGAGAGCCCAGAAAATTCATCAGGAAGTAATACATGACTTCCATATGGTCATCCTTAGGAACCTGAGAAGTTCTCCTAAGCCTCAGAGATTTCAGCTCAAGCTAAATAAACATGGATCCATGACTTCAGTTCGTTAAAACTATTTTAAGACCAATTAAAATTAAAGACATTTTAATGACTGTTCAAGTATGAGAATGAAAAGCATAAGAGATGCTCACTAAGGAAAAATATGAGATATAGCCAAATGAGTAGACCCTCTAAACCTAAAGTGGCTTGGGGTTTGTACCTTTACAAATGAGAATTTTTTTTTTAATGTCTGGAATGTTTCCTTTTCTTTCTTTTCTTTTTTTCTCTTTTCAGCTTTTACTTTAAAATAGGCCATAATGTATTTGCATATAGAACTGTGCCATTAGGAGATAAAGAATGAAGGACAAAGGCTGAGAAAGATATGAGAATAGAAGGACTAGTCTCAAGATTTACCTTTAGTTCTGATATAACCTCTAAAAGTTTTAAATTGATTTTTTGCTTTCAATGTCTCCCTTTAACTCAGTTGGGATTTTATTCAGAGTTCTTATTATTATAAATTACCAATTTTATAATTTCTTTTGCTTTTTCAGATGATTTTTCATTTCAATTAAAGCAGAATGTCCATTTGTGATATTTTTAAATTTTATCGCATTGGACTTCTTCTTGTTAAGTGTGCAAAATAAGTCAGTTCAGACTAGCAAAAGTTCCTCATCAAGGGGAGCTTATCATTTGTTTGGTTTTCACTTTTGTTTATATATTTGTGGCTTGAATGTATATACTGCTCGGTTCCTGGCAGATCCCTAAAATGACTATGCAGGATCCAATATTCTAAAATAGCAGATCTGAGCTTAGCCTGAGCAAGTCCCTCTACTTAATGTAAGAACAACCAATCTCAAGCTAACTCCCCCCAGGCTACTTCCTGAAAAGTTACCCCACCTCCTTACTGCTAATAGAGACTGTTTGACTTCTGCCTCTGTCAACTGTCTCTCTGATGCCAAGAGGCAGCCCAGTAGTTTGATCCTCCCAATAAACTGCTGCCCCTCAAGGAGTTGTCTTGGTCTGTGGTCTTCACTGCTTCCCCCTCCTGTTTCATTCACATGCCAATCAAACTATAATCAGCTGGAATATGAACTATCTATCTAGTCTGCTCAAAACATTTTTCCATTTCTTAGATTAGATATGCTGAAAGTGTCCACAGTGGAAGAAAAAGATGTTGCTAGCAAGTTTTAAGAAACAATCATTTGTGCTCATCATCTTCTGTTGCATGAGTAGCTTCACTGATGAGAGTTCAGAGATGCATTAGTATTTTTTTTAACATTCTTCCAGTATATTGTGTAAGCCTTAGGTGTAGAGGTTCCATTGTAGATATGTCACATAAGGTTGGGTATCACACAAATGCTTATTCTCTGTGTGAGACCAGTTGTAGAAACATGTAATAGTCTCTGTCTGTTGCAAAAGAAGTTTCTTTGACGAGTGGTGACCATAAGAAAACAGAGCCTTACAGGCTTCTGGACCTTGCTCATATTAACTTATCACAATAGTGTAAGCACGTACAAGTCCAAGCACATCTCAATCAGACAAAAACCCACCATAGAACTGGGGAAATGGGCATCAGGTTTTAATCTTAACTGAAGAACTATTGGCAGCCGATTACAACTGGGTGAGGGAGAGTTAATCTTCTTTAAGGGAGAGACGGGAGAGACTCTAGATAGATCCCAATGGATGAACTTGCACTGAGGGAGTCTGACTATACTAACTTGACTCCAGAGGCCTTAACATATATAACAGAATGCATGAGATACTGTAGGGAGCTCTAGTGGGATACGGGCAGTGAGGGGTGTAAAGATGATTAAAATGTTTTATAGGAAATTTACAAAAATTAAAAAAAAATTAAAAACAGAATCAAATGGTCAGAATCAATATGCCATCAGAGATCTGAACAACCGAAACCCACAATAAATGTCAAAACCAAAACATCTTCAAAGGAAATAAACAAAATAGATAACACACTTAAAACACACACTTTGAAAGTAAACCAAAATCAAAAGTTATCTAATGAATAGGATCCTTAAAATACCAACTCATAATAAATAATAGATGGCTGACCAATCTAAGAGATGCCTGAAAAAGCCCAGGAAAGAATTCACCACAATCTACCTGAAGAGGCAGCAACCAGATGGCTCTACTCAATGGATACATGCCAATACCTACTTCCATCCAGGTGACTCCTTTGTTGAAAAGTGGATCACTCTTGAATGTGACACAATAGCTGTCATTTCAGCATAACTGTCATCTCATGTCAGTCAAAAGACTGCCTATTCTAAAGTCAAATATGAGTAAACATGGCCTAGGATTCAGGTTACCCCAAATTCCTTGTTTCAGTGTTGAAACAGTTTCATGAATTTTTTATGGTAACAGAACAAATAAGAATTGTAGATCAATATACTTTGTAAATATATTGGTGGAAGCATTAAATTGGCAGATACAACAAAAGAGAAATTTCTGCTCTAAACTTCAGATACTATCTCACGCCTTTCTTAGCCTTTTGGTTAGATTGCTAGTACATTCTTGAAGGCATCTTTTCTGTTAGTCAAAAGATGTTAAGTCAGAAACAGAGGTGGGCAAAGTTTGACTATTGGAGGCTAAAAAGCCCAAGATAAATTGTAAATAGGCTCTGGCTCTGCAACATTCTAAACTTCCCCCAGTCATTGAGGTGCTAATCAGTTGTTCAACCTTGCAAGAAGCTCTGTCCAAGATGAAGTATGCTTCCAGGAACTTGTATTCATGCTGGCTTGAATTTCTCACTTGAGGAACACTGATAATTTGAAAAAGTCAGTTTTTTATTTCATTCAAGGAAATAGATGAATCAAATGTTTTGTTGTTGTTGCTTTTTTTCACAAGCAAATTTCTGATTGACAGTGTGTGTGTGTGTGTGTGTGTTTGTGTGTGTGTGTGTGTGTGTGTGGTAATTTCAGCCTATATATTTTGCTCCCTGACCAGAGGAAGCCAGTGATGAGAAATCTTTCTCAAAATTGGATTTTGTTAAAAGCCCCTCTTCTAGCATCTTGGCTCTTCAGCCAGTTTTGAATTAATTGTGAAGTCATTTCTTACTGGTGTGCAGCTTGTCACCTAGCCACAGTAACTACCCACAAGCCCAGTTCCTGACAAGAGAGATACACTAGGGTGAAGCAAAGTGGGGTGGTCACAATTATACTCAGAGTCACATTTTGCTGAGACCCAGTGCCTCTATCATCTTGGTTCTTCAGACATTTTCTTTATTAATATCAATTTCCAAACACTTTCTTACCTCTACTGAGCTTGTCAACTAGATGATGGTGAAACAGGATGAAATGAGAGCATACCTTAGTGAGTTCTTAGTCTCATTCATAGAAGAATTTAAGAATGGACCCAATGGGAAGCTTTAGGACAATTTTATTGGAATTTCAAGAAAAATCTTCAAAGCAGGCAAGCTGGGGGGTCTCAGCAGCTGCCTGGAGGAAGAGAATGGAGGGAGAAAAGAAGCCAAACAGTCATGCAGGTTTAGATCCTGCACGGGGGTCAGACACATGTCGGACTGGCAGCCACATGGCTGGGAGAAGAAGCTTTAGAGAAAAGTAGAGAAATACAAGACTCTAGGGCAGCCCAAAGCCTTAGACAAAGCACGTTTAGAAAAGGGATATGGAGAACAGAAGGAATTCAGAAAAGCAGGCAGACTTACGGAGAGCTACATGTCTGTGGCCGGGTCCAGAAGAACTGCCCCGGGAGGCAGATTCCAGGCAGGGAAAGTTCACTGCCTCATTAACACACTAGGTATTCCACCCGTCCATTTAGTATAACTTAAGGTGAATCCACATTCCTAAGGGTGGTCCTATGATCAGGTGATTAACCAGTGAAACTGGAAATGTGGGTCTTTCAACAGATAAACTAGAGAATTTATAGTCTATCCCAGCTATATAGCTATTTGATCTCTAACAATGGCTGGCAGCCCATGGGTGCATGGTTTGGTGCTGCCTACAGGCAAAACAAGAGAGGTGAACCAGTTGCAACTAGGCCCTTGGTTTCCAGAGCATGTCTGCCCCACATCTGCATAGATTTTAAGGTGAATAAATATTGAATGATGCATATGGCAGTAGGGAGAGAGCTACAAGGAGAACCTGAGACTCTGTCTCAAGAAAAGAAAACAACAAAGCACAATGCTTACTCATCACTTACGTTTGTGGTCTCTATCCCTACTGCCATATGCATTTTTATTAAAATTAGATATTCTGTTGCATGAATCTACATTTAAAAATATGATCCTGTATGAATGTTCAAAGAAAAGGATGATTATTTGGTGACATCCTGCTTCCAGTTTTCCAGATGCAAAGCCACTTTCTCTGCATGGGTCAAGATGTGCTCCATATGCACACCTGCACATCTCAAGTCAGAAAGTTCTGTTAATTATAGGTTGATTCTCTAGGTAAACATTTTCCATCACTGCAAACATTTAAAACTATTTACTTCAAGGGAAATGGGGTACCTCAAGGAGAAAATACATGCCAAGTTACAGGGACCCTGACTGTATTACATGATAGTTATTACAGATCTAAATGTAGTTTTCTGCTACATTTGCCTATCACCTTTCAGAAAATTCTTTTGGTTTCTTTAGTTGTGTTTCCTGATGCTTGAGCATTATGGACTACATGAAGAAATTCCATTTTTAAATATTTACTTTTTCTTTCCATATATATTTTATTCAATTTTTATACATTTCATACAATACGTCTTGATCATATTTGGACCTCTTCTCTATCTGCACTCCCTCGTACACTCTTGCTTCATTTCAGGTATATTTATTCAAGTTAGCGTCCCCAGATGTCGCTGATGTTGGGTTCATTTACTGGAGCCAGGTCAGAATATCTAGTGCCACCCCCTTAAGAAAGACCAACTCTCTCTCACCCAACAGTCATGAGCTGGCAATCATTCCTCGGCCAAGGTTTGGACCTCTCACCCATTACTCCCTTCTATTTTAGATTTTTCTCTGGTTTGAGTTTACATAGGTCTTATGTATGCTGCCACCATTGCTGTAAATATAAATAATAATTATATATATATATATATATATATATGCACTCATGTACAAATATAGGATGAGTATTTTTCAGTAGGCTTTGAATTAATCTTTTTTCCCTGATTTTTCACACCAACTAAGCATTACTTCGCTCTTCTTTCTTTCCTTGTCTAACTGTCATCCCTCATCCCCAGTTAAAGTGCCCCCATTCCCCATTTCCCCTTCATAATGCCTGTCTCCTGTTGTCTCCCCTCTCTTGAGCTTCTTCTTCCCCTTTACCCTCATGATTTCTTGTAGAACTCTCTCTCCTTTCTTCCCAGTTAAATACCCACATATTCTCTGTTTTGCCTTAGTAACTCCTGTCTCCACTATCCTGTCTGGGTTCCTTCTTTCTCATTTCCCCCAAGTTTCCTATCCTTTTTCCAGACTCCTGCAGTGTTGTGTACTCACATATAAGGATTTGGAGTTAATATCCAAAAATGAGAGAAACTGTACATTGCTTGTTTTTCTGATTCTGTGTTATTAGTTTGACAGCTCCATTGATTTACCTGAAAACTTCATGCTTTCATTTTTCTTTATTTCTGAGTAGAACAATGTGTAAATGCATCATATTTTCATTATCCATTCATCAGTTGAAGACATTTAGGCTGCTTCCATATCTTAGCTATTTTTAAAAGAGCAACAATAAATATTTTTGCACAAGTATCTCTGCAAGTTAAGTCCTTCGGGTATATGACAAGGAGTATAACGAGATCATACAGTAAATTCATTTATCTATAGTTGTGTTCATTACTGAGTACTTTACAATAAAAGACAGATAAATGAGAAAAAAATGAGTGGATTAATATATGTTTCATAGGACACAGCAGCCTTCAGAAATGAATAAAGAAGTGAAGAAAACTGAATTTATGGTTATATCTGAAGAAGAATGATCAGTCATGGGAAAGCCTGAGGAATGGTGAATAACTACTTTGAGTCTTTTCAAATTATTTTGTCTTAATGTTTTTATTTTCTTGCGTGTGTTTTTATGTATTTATTTATTTTGTTTTATATTATTATTATTATTATTATTATTATTTTGGTCTTTTTAAGACAGCGTCTCCTCATAGCTCCAGCTGACATGATCTGCCTGATTCTGCCTATGAGTGCTGGGATTAAAGGCATGTGCTATCACTCTAGGTTGTCTGAATATTTTGAAAGAAAAAGTGTCCCTACCTTTTGGGAATAAGAATGATATTTATTGAGGCTCTACATCATGCTTCTAGAGGGAAAAAGAGAAAGAGTGTCCTCCCTAGGTTTTTTATTGCCTGCTTCATAGAAGAGTGGCAGTGGGTGTTGGGCCTGGCTTTCAACTTATATTTTCTCCATACCATAGTGGCATACACTGGGTGACATGTTCTGAACTTCAACAAACCCAAGGGTATGCAATAGCCATAGTTATTATTTGATGTCTTAAATGGACCACCATTCATCTGTTACCTCTGACTGATTTCTTTCAAATCAGATACCCATTTTCTTTCTGTTCCTTATTTGGTTAACATCCATTACCAGATGTATCTTAGTTACATAATATGTCTAGTCTCTTTAACTTTATCATAGTATTGTCCAAACTTAATCATCACCATTTCTTTGTCTCTCTAGTTCACTAGAGACATAAAACTGCATTTATAAATTCCAATTTTTGAGTCTAGAGTGCCTGGTATAAAAACATGTAGAATAAAATAGGTGCTTGACATATTTATATGGGTGAATTATTTAATTGCTTTATTTTATTGACTCCAGAGTGCACATATGTTAATAATTAGTCATCTCTGAAGTCAAAGTGCTGTTTAACATTAGTGTTATAGACACCAGAATTGGGAAGCTTATTTTTCATAATTTTTCTTAAAGTGATAGTCTTAAAAGTGAGGCTGTCTTTGATTCTTCAGAAGAACAGTTACTGGTGATGAAAGTGCTTAAAGGTTGAAAATATTGCCTGTTGTGCTTCACATTTGAAAATAATGTGAAAATTTGCTAATTATGAATTATTAAGAAGTACTGGTCAAATCCTCTCTATCCCCAAGACAAATGGCAATACATATTTCTTATAGGTTTAGGCAAAGAATTACCAGCTTTTATGTTCAAAATTTAATAAAAGACATAGAAAATATATTGATAACAAGATTTGTCTGTAAATATGACCAGATTACCTCCAGAAGTCTTTGCATTTGAGATAAGAAATCAAGTTCACTTTAGCAGGCAGACTTACTGGAAAAATTCTAGAGAGCTTAACCATTAAGTGCGAGTTTCTCTCTCATATACTCAAACCTGGAAATATTACTATTCAATTAAAATTAACTGAAAGAACTGTTTTAGGATATGTTTATTTATTTTGAAAGTCAATGATTAAATCTCCATAATTGCTCTTGTTCTGAGTAATGTGGCGCTGACTGTGACATTCAGGCAGCAATGGAAAGGCACAGGGCATTTCACAATGTATTTGAAATTAAGTTCCTTTAATTATGATTGTATGCATGTACATGATTTTAATTACCTAAAAATGACTCAGAACACATAATTATATCTGAAATTAGTACCATGTATTCATTTAAGCCTAAATCCTGTATCCTGTGTTTAGCAGCAGTGGGGTACAGGGGATCTTTAATAAACCTTGTCATAAATTCCAGACTTCCAGTGCTCAGTGGACAGAAGTGCTGTTCTCCCCAGTCTGAGCTATCTAGTAAGTGTTTCATCACTGGGACTACAGATTTTCCCAAAGAGTAAGACCGAAGGTCTTAAGTAAAAATTTGTCTCTAAGATAAAGACCTGCTGATACCACCCCCCATAGGTTGCAGCCTCTAAAGTTGTTATCAACCTCTGTAACATGAGCCTGCCTTGAGATTTTCAGAATGAAAACACATCTAGATCTTTTAGTCTAATTTAACCCTCTACTACAGTACTTTCACTGTATCATCTTTGATCCGTTGCATGTGATTTGACAATATAAATGGTTTGGTCAGAAAATATCAATTACCTGATCAAGGATCAAGCTGGAGTCCCAAGGTTTAACCTTGCTTGGAATTCATGATGAAAAACAAATCTCTCAAATCAGAAGCCCTTATAGTAAATGAAATGTTTCATGGATTAGTATAATTTGAATGTACCAAACTCCTCATCTTGCTGAAAGACATGGTCAGTCATAACCAAGACCATGCATGACCTGCAGAAATCTGAGTCATCCACACAATGTCCTCCTCACTGCACTCCACCATTCTGCTCTCCTAGAGTTTGACTCAATCACTCAAGGTTCTCACACAGGACTCTCAGACTTTTCTGCCCTCTGCCTAGCATATGCTGTACTCCTGAATATCTAGTGTGCTTGCTTTTTCACCTTCTTTGTTTTTCTCAAATGTCGCCTTCTTAGTAAGCCTTTATCAGATGCATTGTATTCAGCGTAAACCCCTCTCTTTCACATATGTTAGATACTTACAAAAGTTTCTGAGAGGAAAACCATAAAAATAAAAATCAAGATTCAGGTTTTCCATAATATTCAAGCCTTTAATTTTGATAGTTGATAAAATAATTGAAATGGAAATACATCTTTTGTGTAATTCAACAAACTCACTATATGTGATCAGAATTCATTAATTTTACAAAATGGAATTACTGCAGCATTGAGTGTTCATTTAAAATGGTTTGTGAAATTTTCCTTTAAAACTGAAAGTTTTCATAAATTTCTCACATCACCATAACTCTAACTCAGAGTATCATTAAGTTGTTCATTGCTAATGCTTTTATGTAGAATTATGAAATGCATCCTGTGTGAGAAATGTTCTTAACAGTCTCATGGTGTCGCAAAGTCAGTTTGGCTTAATAATAACATACTTTTTAAAGATGGGGCTGGAGAGATGGCTCAGCAGTTAATAGTACTGGTTGCTCTTGCAGAACACCTGGGTTTCTTTCCCAGCAATCACATCCAAACTAACAACTGTCCTAAACTCCAGTAACTCCTGATCTCTGAAAGCATTGCACGACAGGACAGGGGTATACTTACATACATGCATTTAATAGACTCACGCATATCAAAATATTTTAATTAAAGCATTTAAAAGAAATAACCAACTAGCTGAGTGTTTAATCCTAACACTTGGAAGACAGAGGCATGCAGATCTGTGTGTTCAAGCCAAGCCTGGTATACATACTGAATTCAAGGCCAGCTAGGACTACAGGGAGATCCTGTCTTAAAAAGACAAAAAAAAAAAAGAAACAAAGAGACAACAGACAGCAAACTGCAGATAGAATACAGGCTTTCACAGGCTCTCTGGTTTTACTAACTTAGAGATCTTCATCGTGCAAATAAGACAAATAACACTTATTCTTCTCTATTTTCCATATACTCCTCCAAATACGTCTAAGACACAGAACTATCCTCATCCTTTCCTATTTCTTTTCCTCACAGAAAGAACAACAGTAAACCCAGATTGATGAATTAATATATAATCCTTCAGTTATACATTTATAAAATTCAGTGCATATGCTGAACATTTTGATGGACTTCTTTTTTAAGTTTTAATTTGATCATTTTAGGTTTCAGAAGATATTCATATATTTAAGCTATATGGGTAAAGCTAAACATTTTCAAGCAGGGCCAGTTATTATACACAGTCTACATGGTACAATAGAATTGAAGTTACAATGGTATAGTATCTTAGATAAGCAAGATTTATGACTACGGAACTCACCTTAAGATAATGCTTAAGGTAGTTCTTCAAGAAGACACAAAAGAACAATAACTGCTTACATAAACACATACAGAAATATGATATTTATTGCCTAATTATATAGTCAAATCTAAAATATTTGAGAATTATAGTCCAAATTATCCTATGTATTTCAAAAAGTATACATAGTACACAATAGCTCTGAAGTCGTGTATGTCCCCTAAATTGATGGAAAAATGTCATAAAAGTTAAAAAAACAGCTATAGGTATAATGTATAATTAAGAAATACATAATAAAAATGCAAAATATGATATCAAGAATATAATTTATTGCATAGAGACTAAGAATCTAGAGGTTTTTGCGTATAACTGAAGTTAGGCTGTTATTAATTTAAAAGTCTATTTTAAGACATTTTCAATACAGTTTATGATAGCTAAAAAATAACTGATGATAGTACATACTCAAGTTATAAAGGGCAAGGAATCAACACATTTCACTACAGAAAATACATTTAAAAATAAAGGATATGGAGAAGGAATAATGAAGTACAAAATAATAAAAAAATGCACAGCTATAATCTTATCTATTAATGATTATATTAAATAAAAAATGGATTAGATTTTTAGATTTTTCATCTCGTGTTTATAACAGTTTTATATATATCCAGTATTCAATCATCTAATTATATGAAATAAATATTAATGGGTATAAAGGGAAAATTCTATAACAATGAAGAAAAAGAAGGGAAGGTCAATTCTCCCTTTAAACAATAACAAAATTTGTGAGTAACTTCTGGGGATAAACTGTAATTTAGACAAAATAAACATACCGAATATTCTGTTCAGTCATATACTTGTCATAAATCCCAGACTTCCAGTGCTCAGTGGACAGAAGTGCTGTTGGACATCAGAGTACCTATTCATGAGTACATGTAGAATGGACACGCTTCAGGCTAGATAGATAGAACATATGGTACATATTCCTCAAAATAATTCTTGTTAAACTCAAGAAGATTCAATCATATTCTGAAATCATATCATGTTTTACTTCCAGCCGCTATTGTGTAAATGTAAAAGTAATATGAGAAATTTTGAAAAATATGTAAATACACAAAAACTAACCAACATGGTTCTGAAGAGTCAATTAATAAAATGATAACAATCTTTTCTTAAACATAAATATTACATATATCTTTAAATATCAGCTGAATCACCTTTATTGCTCATAATCTTGCATTTTTAATATATTGGCAATATTCTGACTTCTTTCAATGACATACTCTTCTCTTATACACCTATATACATGAACATACATATATAGACATGTATGACATATATTTACATGTTACATGTAAAATAACAGCCCAATGTTAGAGGAAATCTTTACAACAGATCCACACATGTCTGGAAATATCCTGAGACATATGATGATGGAAACACAAGTTAAAAAAGAAAGCAAAATATTTAAACAGATGAATAATATTCCATTGTGCAAAGATTGTAAGAGTCATAGGTAGTGGATGACTACATGAAACAGTTTTCCAGACAACTGGGCAGTTCCTCATATAAACTCAGAACAGTGATGACAACATGTACAAGTCCCGCTTAAGCTCAAACCAGACAAAACTAAACCACACATAAAACTGGGGAAGTAGGTCCTCATGAATGTTTATGATACTCTAGAGTCTAGTGTGTCCCATTGGCCCTGTAAGCCCCTGAGTCTCATAAGACTCTCTTCTCCATCCATGGAAAAGAATATTTCTGGGTCTGAATTGTGTCTCTTGTGAATAATTATGGCTGCTTGGATTCAAGATGGCAATGGTCATGGCCAACTTGGAAGCACATCTATACTATAAGAAATTACATTAAATTGAATGAATTACTTTCATTAAAAAGTTCGTTTAAAGTCAGCCAAAATCCCAGCCTGAATGGGAGAGGAGTTCATGAAGTCTCAGATCTATCTGAGAAACCATTGGCAAGTGATGGCTTTGGAGGGAAGCAGAGTCAATTTTTGTTAGGAAAGCAACCTGAGAGGTTACCATGCTCAGTAGATGGTTCCACCACAGTGCACATACAGGCAACATTAAATGAACTCAGTGAGCATTAAAGAATAAAAGATAACATATGAAATGGTAAAGAGATAGGTGAAGATTTGGAGATGGGGAAATCCGGGGAGGACCTGACCACAATACATTATATGCATATATAAATATTACATAAGATATTAAAAGATGTCCATCTACTTATAATAGGTATAATTAAAATTTTGGTAAACTTTCATTATTTGTTACCAATGCTATGGAGGACTTCTCCAGTGTGGCAAGTTAAATAACTTCAATGTTTTTGTTTCATAGCCTGTGACGTGGTGGCATTGCCTTTCCAACTACTCTTCTCAAAATAGGATTAGTCCTAGGAGCTATGCAGTTTTTAAGAAAAGCTACTAGAGTGCTTCCATCTATTTCTAATTAAGATTAAGATATTTCTTGGTCATGTTGAGTCTATTTAGGCATAAAATTACAATCATTTTGACATTAAATTCTCATTACTGTATTTTCCCAGTGTGATTCTTTAGAGACATTTACAAAATGCTAGCTGAAAAATAATCTTTCATTTGATGTTGTTCGTCTGCATTTATTTCTTACTTCCACATTCATGCCTTGCAGTATCAGCTCGCTTCTCTTTTATGGATTGTGAAACCCATGCAAGAAGTAACCAAAAACCGAAAAAAGAAGCAAACTCACTGAGAGTGAGTTTGTGAAATTATTCATATTCTTCACGGGTGTCTGAGAATTCAATTCAGGTTTACTGCGGCTGCTACGACAACAGAAAAATGGTCTGCACGTGGCTATAATCTAAGGATTCCTGTTTTTGCTGGGCTGTGCTGCGTCACTGCTTGGTTGAGCATTCAGGCAGTGAGAATGGAAAAGTCAGGGACACAAATCCACTCAACTTGCAGCTTTCAGGGGCTATAACCACCAAGGCCCATGCGTAAGTGCTGCCCATGAGCCTGGAGCATGCAGAGCAGCCTCCAAAGTGCTGAGAACTTAACTGCTTTCTTTTTCACACAATGTCCCCGAACTTTTCTGCCCTCTGCTAGCTGGGAAAACTGACATGCACAACTCCAGACAATGCAACCTTAAAGGAGGCATGCTGGCTTCCGTGTCTCTTTTAAGTGGAGCTTGTGAAGCAAGTCAGTCCACAAAATCATGGTAGTTCCATTTGGGATGGTACTTGAAGGTCAGCTCTGCACTGGAGACATGAGAAAAAGATAAGACTATTTGACTGCAAACCTCCCGGCGATTTTCATTAAAAGATAAATCTACCGTAGTCTGGGTTTTTATAGCACAATAATAAGGGACAGTGTGAAAAAGACTTCTTTTCACCCACCATATTTTTCCCGCTGTTCATTCTCATCTGTAAATGCATTCAGCAAGTCTAAAGGCAATTGGAAAGTGCCTAGCATATGGTAACTTTGCAGCCAGGTGAAATATTGTTCAATCGGGTTAGAAAATTCACATCTGACTCTCCTGAGAGAGCGCCTTTGCTCAATTCTGAGAACACAGGAAAGTCAACAATGCGTACTTTTCATCTGTGTCTTGTTATGTGAAGTGACAACATGATCAAAGTCTGCATTGTATGAAAACACAATGTGCAGCAGAATGTCACCAACCATTTCAAAGTGATACCTCAGAGTACCCGAGAGGCTGATCTCTCCAGCCGATTATTTCATTGAGGAAAACCTAGCTTAAACAGGTGCTGTGTCTCAGAGCACACTGCTGGGTAGTACTTTAGAGATGGACTGTCTCAGGAAGATCTGTGACACAGTAAAGTCAATCACATGGGAGCGGTTGATTACCGTAGCCTGGATAACCAATAGGTCATATGTTTCTTGAGAAGATAGAAGTCACAATTTAATTTGTTTCTACTATTTAAAAATACTTAAGTGATAAGTACTGTAATTTGTGATTAAAACTAACGTGTAATGAGGCATTGGATTCCAGATAAGGGAAGATTTATTGTTATAATAATATTAATAACACTAGAATATGACCAACTCCAAAGGCAATGATTAATATTTTGCTTCAGGCAGAACAGATTTATCTTTTTATTTCTATCTCACATGATTTAATTTCTCTCCAGTTTCCGAAGGTTTTGAGTTATTTCTTTTTTATGCATCTTATTCTGTCAGCACTAATGAATCCCAATAGCAAAGATTTTCTAGACCCCTATTTATGCAGTGATTCCTTACAAAGGTTCAAAGAGCAAGTCAATCTTAGCTTATTAGTTTTTAAAGAGTGTATTATCACAGAGTAGACAATCCCAGAGAAATGATTCGCAGGGTATCTTAGCCCAAGTCACAGGGAGTAACACTGCCTTCCCTTTGCCACAGCAGAGAGTCAGACGATTTCCAGATAACACCTGCACAATTCCGAGGCTGGGATAGGCTGTATCAAAGTGGAAAATGACATTGTCTTAGTTTGCTTTCTATTTCTATGATAAAACACTGACCAAAAGCAAGTTGAAGGAGGAAGGAATTTATTTGGCTTAGAGCAAAGGCAGGAAATGAAACAGGAAGGAACACTGTTTTCTGGCTTGTTTCCCCTTGCTTGCTCAGTACTTTTCTTATATAGCTCAGCCTTGGTGTCCAGGGATGGCACCACCCACAGTGGGCTGGACAACTTACATCAATTAGCAATTATGAAAATGCCCCACAGACAATGTCCACAGGCTAGTTTGATGGAGGGATTTCACCAACTGAGATTCCTTCATACCTGAAAGCAGTTTGTGTCAAGATGACAACAACTAACCAGCACAAAACACCAAGCTTTAAATATTTCTTAAAATGTAAATGTCTATCTTTGTTCTCAGAAGACTTTTGAGTTACAATCACACATTCATCTTTTACTGAATTTTATTTTTAACTTGTGGAACAATATGTATCTGCAAAGTGCACTATGCAAGTTACTAAGTTTAGGCAAGCGAGTTCTCTCAAGTGTCCATTCTGTACATTCTCTATGGGCAGTCTCTCCCATCTCTATGACTCATGAAGTACCCTCCTAACATCTTTAAAGAATGGTTTTCAGCCCAAATTTGTCTTTTTCATGTCAAGATTATCTCACATGTCAAGAGAATTATGCATGTGCCAAGTGTAACATACTTTTGTACCCTTTTCTATCATTTCATGATTCCTATCTTAACAAATGGTTTTGCTCTATTTGGTTACTCAGATCAAGATTTTGAGTGATTTGTCTTTCTCATTTTCTGTAAACCATCAAATACAATTCATTATAGCCCTTAATTCCTTTTGAATATGAGTGTTTTTAATTATTTCAGGGCTGAAATAGTTGATGCTCTAAATCTTCACATTATGCACTATAAGAACTTCTGTGTATAATTTACTTAAACTCAATTGTCACACAAAGGTCCAATTTACACCATGAACCTTATGATAAATTCAGCATTTCCTAATCTGTCTTTTTATGGCCTTATTTGATGACCTGGAGTGACTTTCTCATCTCAATTTGTTCTTTTTTTCTCAGGACTTTATTTCTAAATTCCTAATGTTAATTCTTGGACAGAGTCAAGTCACCTGCCCATAGTATGTATACTTTTTTGGTGTTCCTGTCTCATCAATTTATTTTGACATATTCTTATGCATTGCTCAAATTCATTTTAAATAATGCTCTCATTGTAAAATTGTCTATCCTCCTAGAATATATTAAACATGATATTTTTGAGCCAGATAACAGACAGGCAGGAAACACAAGACATTTATTTTTATGTGGAAATCATATTCAAATCACACTTTCAAGCTATCCCTTAGATTTTTTAAGATGATAAAAGAACACAATTTCTTTCACTAGATGACGCTATCATTTATGAAGACATTATTTAAGATGATGTTCTCCTGTGGGTAACTCTATCTGCATACGATACTCTGTGACAATAAATGCAGCATTGAGCATGCAGCATGTACCCCGAGCATCTCATTTCACTGCTGAAGACTCTGAGGAGACTTTGAGGAAAAGTGAAGCATGAACTCAAAGAAGGAAATTTGGCTCACTGTGCCACTAGCTAAGCTACTTGTGTTTACACAGGGTCCTCACTATAAGTCAAAAGACCATAAAGGATAGTAGTGCTGATTGTCTAGAGTCACTCAGACAGAGGATGAGTTCCAGGAACTTCACTCTCTGTGGAAAAAGCAGAGATGGGAGTGAAGAGAATATCAATTTAGTATATAACTGAGAATCTTGACCCTGCAAAACCTTGGAGAACTTCCAGATGCTAGGTCCATAAAGGACCTCTCAGTCCCCATCCTGTTGGTACATGTTCTGGTATAGAGACTGGCTAGAGTAATGCTTTCCTTTTTCACAGTAAAACAGTTTTTCTATATGAATGGAAACCAGTTGGCAGCAGAGTCCCGTCGCCTGCCTCCATCCTGATGCCCCTACTTCCGTCTGATTGATAATCCCCTACTTCCATACGGACACTTACTTGCAAACAGCAATGCATTTATTGAGCCACTGACCTCTCCTCAACAATACCAGAATAAAATATGAAGGAAATTTAGATGCATTATTGGTCTGTACATATGCAAAATCAACAGAGTCATTGCTCAACAGGCAGAGTGCTCTATTCAGGCTCCTGGTAACAAGTTTGACAAACACAGACACTGTTCTGCCTGCACTGACTGCTTTGCTGATGCTGCTTCATGTAGATAAATCTTGTAAAGCACAGATGCTTTAGCCATTGGAAATATGCTAGACTTCCTAGAAAGATGTGCAATTCTATCTGAGATATACCAAGTACTGGACTTATTGCACCTCCTCTCTTTTATCATAAATGTCAATTGACCTATTTGTTCTCTCCAAACTCTCCATGTGTGAGGAGATAGGAAAAAGGAAGAAGACAATGTTTTCGAAATCTCCATCATACAATATTATATTTTTCATTTCTTTCTATATATAACAGAAGTAGCTTTTATAGAACAGTGTCATTAAACTCACCTATTATTCACAAGAAAGCAGTACTTCATGTTAAAAATATAATAACATGTAAATATTTGCTTCTGAGTCCACTTTGTGGATTTCTATATGTACTCTTTAAGTGTCATGTATTTTGTACCTTATATACTATGCATTAAAGAGTATGTAAAAATTGGCAGTACTTCTGATTATTTAAGAACTTTTCTTTGAAAGAATTTATTCATATCTTCCAAATCTGAATTATGTCAAATGAAGTTATTCTTACACGATTCTAATAACTCTGTTTATGAATTGTTCTATATATGAAAGTAATTCAATATTGTAAAAATAAAAATACAGCATACCCACAGCTTAATAATTGTTCTGTCATCAGATAAATTCCCTACTGTAAGTAATTGTTTGATTAATCTGACATGTCTACATTGTATTCCTAGATCCTAGACAAAACTACTGAATTAAATGAAGAAGTTCTTAATGAGTTGACTTCCAATGGGACAATGAAAGAATGTAGCACAAGATTAGTGACATCAGAGTAACATTATGTTAGGAGGCAAGACTGAACATTGAAGGAGGTGGTATTAAAGGTAAAGGCCATGTTAAGTTACATTAATCAGGTCTTGAACTTTTACCAATTAGGTCAGACACTCAGAATGTTTCCAGTTAAGTAAGAGACTTAAGGCTTTCTCTCTCTCTCTCTCTCTCTCTCTCTCTCTCTCTCTCTCTCTCTCTCTTTCTCCCTTCCTTTCTCTCTCTCTTTCTTTCACTTGTACTTTCTGTTTCCTTCTTCTTTCTTTCCTTCCTTCCTTATTCCTTCTTTCCGTCATTTGAATTTGGTTCTCATGTGTTACACAAGCATAATCAAGTATATAAGATTTCAATTATATTCTTACTATAACATTTAATAACTTAAGGGTTGTAGTGATCATGGAAGAGGTGAGGAAAAAGTGGATCATACCTGAGAGTTTTAAGGATGAACAGAATTTCACATAAACAAAGGGAATGAAATGAGTGATCACTCTAATTGCAATCAAAGAGCTATGTAGAGAAAAAGGCAGGGAGAAAATGGAAAGCGGTGTGGTAATGTGGGTAAAGACAGGCAACTTTTCAGAAATAACTGGGAATGAATGGATTTCAATTCTTATGTGAATGCAGCAACAGTAAGACTAAAGTCTGTACTTTGTGAAACTACCTGCAGAGTAATATACGTCATTGAAAAAACAAATCAAGGAAGGATCACGATAGGACAGTGCAAAATCAATATCTTTGTGGTACGACAGGCTGAACTGTTATAGCTATGTGTCATTGATGTGGGACTGTAAAAAGAATCAGTTGATACCATTGGATTAATTGATCTTCAGGCAAGAACTAAGGCCTTCGATACCCAAGGTTGGAAAATGTCAAAGCAAATTCGCCCCAGGCCTTAGTTTAAAGAGATTCATTAGGGTCCTCTTTACCCCTTGTTCTATATTACATACTGAGAGTCATAAAAACAGCATGATATTTGCACGAAATTAACCCCACAGACCAATGGAATATTATTGAAACCTCAAACATGAGTACATGCAATTTCAGCCACCTGATATTTGACAAAGGGGCCAAGAACACTGACAGCAGTGAAGATAGCATTTTCAGCAAATGGAGCTGGCAAAACTGGATCTCCACCTGTAGAAGGATGAAAATACATTTTTATCTTTCACCCCACACAATGGTCAATTAAAATTTACTAGTACCTCAATGTGAAACCTGAAACTCTGGAACTCTTTCCAGAAAACATTGGCAGTGACCTACACGATATATGTGTAGGAAAGGACATTCTAAATCAGACAGCAGTGGTTCAGGGATGAAGGTCAACAATCAATGAATGGGACCTCATTAAACCAAAAAGAAGCATATCAAAAAAAAAAAAGGAAATGAATTGAAAATCTACAGAGTGAGAGAAAAATCTTCACCAGTGACACATCTGACAGAGGCTTAACATCCATCTATGTTTTCTTGTAGAAATTTGGAATCTCTTACATGGCATCTGCAAAATGGATAATTTGACCTCTGCTTTGCCAGCTTCCTTCTGTTGTCTTACTGATGTACCAAGCATTTCAAACATTATATTAAAAAGGATTAGAGATAGTGGGCACTCTTGTCTGATTCCTGATTGTACACAGCTTTAATTATGTTGCGGCATATTCTCTTCAGTCAAATTCACTGTAGGATTTTTAATGTAATTTCATGCTGAATATTTTCAAAGGCCTTTTCTGTCTATTGAGATGACAATGAGATTTTTGGCTTTGAAACCACTTATATGCTTTATGATATTTATTGACTTACATATATCGAATCATCACTGTATCTCTATAATCGAATCATCACTGTATCTCTATAACAAAGCCAACTTGATCATGGTGGATGATCTTTATAATGTTTGTCTGGGTGCACGTTGCAAGTACTTTGTTGAGATTTTGTGCATCTATGTTCCGTAAGGACATGGGTACATAGTTTTCTTTTTCAGCTGTACCCTCACCCGATTTGGTTATTAGAGTGTTCCTAACTTCATAGAAGGAATTCGGGAGGTATCCTTCTGTTTTTAGCTTTTTGAACAATTTAAGAATTATTGGATAAAGTTCTTCCCTGAATGTCTGGTAGAATTCTCTTGTGAATCCAAATGGGCCTGGGCTTTTTTTAGTCTGGAGGTTTTGTATTACTTATTAAATTTTCTTATATGTTACCGATCTGTTAAAGCTATTGATCTCTTCTTGGTTTAGGCTCGGTTATTCCCATGATTTTAGATATACATCCATTTCTTTAAGGTTTTCAAATTTAATAGCATATAGGCTTTTAAATAGTTCCCTTATAATGTTCTGGCTCTTTTGCTAGTCTGCCCTTTCATCTCTGATTTTGTTGATTTTGAGTTACCCTTTCTTTCTTTTGGTCAACTTGTCTAAGATCTGTCTATCTTGCTTATCTTTTCAAGAACCAGCTCTTGAATTCATTGACTCTTTGCATTGTTTTCTTTGTTTGTATTTCTTTAATTTCTGCTCTGTTTTTGTTGTTGTTATCTCTTCTTATATACTGGATTTGGGTTTCTTTTGTTGTTGGCTTTCTAGATTCTTGAGTTGCAATGTTAAATCATTTATTTGTGCTCCTTCTGATTTTTCAGGCACTTAGAACTATAAGCTTCCCTCTTAGGATACTTCTAAAGTGTCCCAGAGTTGTTTTCTTCCTCCTCCTCCTCCTCATCATCATCATCATCATCATCTTCTTCTTCTGTTTCTTCCCAGGTGGTGTGTATATTGTCTTTTTCATTTAATTCCAGGAGTATTTTTATTTCTTTCCTAATTTTTCCTTTGAATCATTCATCAGTCAGTAATGTATTGTTTTATTTCCATGAATTCATGTATTTCCACAGCTTCTTCCGATGTTGATTTTAAACTTTATTACATCCAGTTGTGTTAGAATGCATAATTTCAGTTTTTAAATTTGTTGAGATTTGTTTTGTATCCCCAACATTTGGTAGATTTGGGGAAAATTAACATGGGGTGCTGAATAGAATGTGTGTCCCTTGGTGATTGGGTAGAATATTCAATAGATATCTATTAGTTCCTTTTGATGTGTGGTATTCTTTAATTCAGATGTCTTTCTGGTTATTTTCTGTCTGGTTGACCTGTATAATGGAGACAGTGGGGTAGAGGTGTCCCCTGTTATAAGTGAGTTGGGATTAATCTGTGTCTTAAAATCCTGTAGTAATATTTTTACAAAGTTGGGTGTACCAGAGTCTGGTGCATATCTTAATGATTCATATATATATATATACTGCTAACTGATACTTTGATCAGATAAAGTGACTCTCTTTACCTCTTCTGATTAGTTTTATTTTGAAGTCAATAATATAATTGCAATTTCTTCCTATTTCTTAGTGCAATTTTCTTGGAAATTTTTTTCTATCATTTCATCTTAACATGGTACCTGTCCTTGAAGATTAGATGGGCTTCTCACAAACAACAAAAAGGTGGATTTTGTTTCCTGATTCATTGAACTGACCCATGTCTTTTGACTGGGGCATTCAATCCATTGATATTTCAAGTTATGATTGAAAGATGTGTTTTGGTTCCTGTCATTTGGACTACCATTTGCATGGTGGTTTAACTTTGTGGTTCCCCAGTTATACCTTCATTTAGTTTCTTTGTTTTGCAGCTTGGATATAGTTATTGCTTTCTTCAACTTTGTATTGCTTCAAATATTTTCTGAAGGTCTGGTTTTCCTGACAGGAATTCCTTTAGCATATTCATATTGTGGAAGACTTTCCTTTCCCCTTTAATTATTTTTTTGCTGGGTAAAATATTCAAGTTTGGCATCTAGAAAGGCCATTCAGAATTTAGAATACTTTGGTCCAGGCTTCTCATACTTTATATTGAAAAGTTAGCTGTAATTCTGATGGGTTTTCCTTTATATATGAGTTGTTGATTTACTTTTGCAGCTTTCAGTGTTCTTTCTTTGTTCTGTTCGCTGAGTGTTTTTACCATGATATGCCATGGAGAATTTCTTTTCTGGTCCTGTCTATTTGGTGTTGTATGTGCTTCTTGTCTTTCCTTAATTTTGAGAAATTTTCTTCTACAATTCTGTTGAAGATATGGTCAATACCATTATCCTAAGATTCTTCTCTTTCCTCTGTGTCTATGATTGTAAATTTGGTCTTTCATGGTGTCCCACATTTCCTGAATATTCCATTTCTTTTTTTTTTTTTTTTAAAAACAACTTCATAATGTTTGCTTGAGTGCTCTAGTTCATCAACTTTACCCTCCAGTCTTGATATTCTGTTTTCCATTTCGTTCATTCTATTGGTGAAGCTTTTTCCTGTCACTTCAAATTGGCTTACTGAGTTTTTCAATTCCTTCTTTTTCAGCTTGAATTTTCTTCATATTTCTGTCTGTTTTATGAATTCAGTCAGAATTTTATCCCTATTTTTTTAGTTTTTTGTTTGTGTGTTCTTTAAATTCACTGAAGTGTTGGATCTTGTTAATGACTGTTGTTTTAAATTCTATGTTCTGACATCTCTATGGGGTTCTCATTGCAGAACTCTTCTATAGGTGATGATTGATGATTGGTAGGGACATAGTATTTGTGTTTTTCATATTATTAGTTTTTGTTGTGATCTTGATATATACATTAGTTTCTTCTTGCTGTTTTTCATTCTGATATGAGACTCAGTACTTCCTTTGTTGAGCTAAGTCTGATTCTGTTTGTACACTTGATTTGGCTTGGTTGATTTATTATTGGGTATGAAAAGCAAAAAGCTGGTTGGTCAGAGCTTCAGGTTCTCTCCTTAGATTTTATATTGTAGAGACCAGAGGGCTCTAATCCATCTGCTCCAGAGTTCCCTCTGAGGTACAGGTCAGGGGAGATCAGATGCTCTCATGCTCTCACTTAGTGTTTGGGACCTTTTATCCAGTACACACAGCACAATTTAGGAAAATTAGTAGGCAGAGACTGAATTCAGATTTTCTCAGGCTGTCTGTAGACATCTGGGACCCTACTAACGAGCCCAGAATCCTAGCCTTGCAGCAGTGGGAGTGGCTGCAGATGGTACCAATGTAGGGGGACAAGCATAGTGTAATTTGCAGAGCTCACAGTTGGGCAGAGGTATGAGGGTAGTCTAGAGATCTGAGCAGCTAAGAGTCAAAGTGTGCCTGTGCTCAACTCAACACTAGAAGGAAAACAGGATGTGGCAATAGGGGAGTTTAGAGTTGCTGCAGTGGTAGAGGAGTGGAGATGCAGAGGGGTGGATAAGAATTATCAGCTAAGTAGACTAGTCTCAGCCATCCAAGACAAGTTGTGGGTGGATACTGCCAGTGTAGAAGGATGTTCTTAAGAATAAAATAAAATGTCAATTTTGGGGATGGGGACAGTCTCTGAAGGCCTTAACATGCTATACTGAAAACTGAGCTTGTCTGAGCTCAGGGGATAAAGTCGCAGGGGCTGGGTTTGAACTAAGAGAGTAATCCAGAGATGTGGGTTGCTAAGAACAAAGTGGCCCTTTGTCCAAGACTTGAAAAACAGAATGTGGGGCTGGGAAGAATGGAGTTACTCAGGTGATAGGGGGGTGAAGACACAGTGGGTGGCATCAGCCCTTCAGGGAAAAAGGGTGGTCACAGGAATCCAAGGCAGGTAGGGGAAGGGGACAGTCAGGGTAGATGGCTAATCTAGGGCAGGCAGAGTTAAGTTGAGGATGGGAATAGCCTATGAAGGCTTCAAAAAAGTAGTCTGAAAAACTGAGTTGGTCTTAGTACAGGAGATCAGGATGCAATGAGTAGGTCTGGACTATGAGGGTAGTCAGGAGATCTAAGGTGTCAAGAGCAAGACTGAGCCTGTACTCAAGGCTAGAAAGAGAACAGGATGTGGGGCAGTGGAGAAGAGACATAAACATTTATTCCATATAAAATAATAGGTAAGTGATTACCTTTAAACATATTAAAAACATTGTCTCTGTTACAATAGTGCTAACATTAGGTGACTTTACAGAAAAATCAAATAGCTATTATAAAAGTAGATCTGGTGCAGTAGGGTTGGGAAGGTGTCAATGGGGTGGGGCAGAGGATTTGGGAAGGTGAAAGCTGGAAAAGGGTTAACCAAGATTAAGGACATAGGAAAGAGCTGTATAGAATCCTACTATTTTTAAAGATACATTTTTTTAAAAGTTTAAACATAGGTATGCTACATCGATGGATAACACTCTTCTGAGAAGTCCTTGTTACATGTGTGAGATATCTCACTATGACCCCCAAAAGAGTAAAGACGATTGCTATTGCCCTTGGTCACCGATAGAACTAGATGATAAAGCCCTGTTGCTGACAACACGTGACACTTTGGATATAGCACACAGATATGTTAAGCTGGAATAGAAACGGACCTTTACTACACATTGTCTAGCATTCATAGTGCTAAAAGTTGCTATATAGGCCACTGGAGAGAATAGGCATCAACAGTCCTATGCAGCTATGGACCCTGGGAACTACAATACCAACTTTCCATGTATGATGTGCCCATTGTTAGAATAATGGCATAATTGTTTCAAGAATAAGCCATCACTTTATGACTGGATTTGAGGCCTACTACATGTGAAGGAACACATGGATGGTAGGATTAACCTCCTCATAAACCTGGGCCTGGGAGATCATAGATCCTATGGAGGAACTTACTACTGAACGTGTAGCCAAGCTGCCTTCTAAATATTTCCTTTATACTCTTAGATTACTGTTACACTCAGTCTTAGCCAGAGAAGATTCTTTTTGCCGTGAATGATAGTTAATACACAGATTCATAATTAGTCAAAGAGCTGAGAATGAGTGATGTTTGAGAGGTAAATTCTAAATGGGACACTCGTATCATTTGTTCATTGCTTAGGGAACATCAGTAAAAAGGCGTAAGGGAGAATACTTTGAGAAGTCTTCTGAACAAGACATGGCCGGTGCAGTCATGAATGCAAAGCTTGAACTGTGGCTACCCTCAGAAGATGCTCACAGATATTAAAACACGAAAGTAGGAGGGGACTAATTTTGAAAATGAAGATGGTTTCTGGGGGGGAGTAATGTAGTCATAATACATTACATACATATATAAAATGATCAACTATTAAATGCAATACTGCCAAAATGAACACAATTAAATCTAAAAATTATTAGAAGAGATATTCTGCTTTTCTATAGCATCCATGTGATTTTTAGCAAGATACATTTATTGTTTAATATTTTAGTAATGATCTTTATTTTATGTGTATGAGTGTATTG
Organism: Eospalax fontanierii; assembly: GCA_035773235.1. Taxonomy (NCBI): domain Eukaryota; kingdom Metazoa; phylum Chordata; class Mammalia; order Rodentia; family Spalacidae; genus Eospalax; species Eospalax fontanierii. Next base: position 38,673,293 of record CM069527.1, read on the forward strand.
TCTACATGTATACATGTGTGTGCACTTGTGTCATGCAATGTCCATGGAGGTAGGAAGAGGTCATCAGATTCTCTGCTACAGGAGTTACAGACAGTTGTTAGCTGCCATGTGGATGCTGGGAAAAACTTGAATTCTTTGCAAGAACAACCAGAGTGCTCTTATCCACTGAGCCATTTCTCTAACCCCAACAATGTACATTTCTTCGTTGCATATTTCATTGTTCAGTCACATATCTTGTGAAACCTAGTTTGTGAAATATGTGTATATATGTAATTATAGAGAAATACCACTTGTTACATCAAATTTTGTCTTGGTTCAGACTGTCATAATTTCATAAATTGAATTATGGAATATATATATACTTATATATATATATAAGTATATATATATATACTTATAATTAGTGCAATTTGATGTATTAAAATACTAAAGGCTTGGTGTAGAAATCATAGTATAGAGTTGTACTAGAAAGGGATTCATTTTTTCATTTTTGCCATTTCTTCTTCAAGGAAAACAAAATTTGAAAGGATTTATGAGGCTGCTGGTATAGGGAGAGTAGGGTTTCCTCAGAGATGTGGCCCAGACTCCAGCGGATGGACCTCCACTCATGGACATACAAGCAACACCGAGCGTACTTTGTGGGTTTAAAGAAACCAAACAGAGAACATGTGAAGTTGAGAAAAGTGAATGGTGGTGGGAAAAATTAGAGAGGAGAGAATGGGACCTGAATTTGGTTGAAACACACTATATAAATATATAAAGTCTCAATAAAAAGAATATAATGTATGAATTCAACTAAGCTATGAAATGAGATAATTGGTTTAAAATATTTTCTTTTCACATGGCATGATAGAAGGTACATCATATTAATTGGTCTAATTTCCTCTTCTTGAGCTTATTATTGGAATAGATTTTTGCCTAATGAAAATAAATGTAGAATTTATTTCACTCTGGGAATTTTTGCTGTACTTTAGAACAAGTACAGTTTAAAATGAAATCTCTTTGAATTAAGGGAATATTTTAAAGATTAAGATGGCATTTTCATACATATTTGTAAGCACACATGGTTGGCACCAATTCACAGTCACTCTGCATGTCACAAGGAACAGAGAGTACAGTTCCTGCTCTGTTACTGAATAAATAGCCAGATACAAGAGCAAATTCTTTCTAGGAAGAAATAAGACATCCATTGCTTCACTTATGGATCCAGCAGTCACATTTCCTATGTTAACAATCATTTTGAGATTTAGATAAATTGGCAATGTGAAATATCATATTTGTAGCAAAATTAAACATTCTCATCTTGTATTTTGGGAGAAAACTTACCATATATCTTTCTTGTGTTATTTACTTTGTTTCCTTGAAACTTAGCAATATTTATTTAAAATTTTCATCTTGATATTTCTGTATCTTACATATTTTCATTTCTATCATGAACAACTGCTCTGTTCGCCTCCTGCCTGCCACCATGTCTTCTAGCTGACCATTTCCACCTCTTTTCTCTCCTCAGAGGTCAAGCTAGTAATGTCTGATCAGTAAGCTAGAACAAAACTGAATGATTTTATGTACCTCATTAAGATAGTACTTAGAATTTCTATGTTGGGGATACTGTAGTTCATGGTTGGACTGATGGTTTTCTTCTAGTTTACAATATTATGCCTGTGTATATTTTATACCTATTAAAATATAAGAAATGTAAAGTGTAGGAGACATGAAAAGAAATTGCACTCCAAATGACAACACATCTAGACATCATAACCCACAGACACTGACTGAACATAAGAACCCTAGAAAGTTCAGGACTGCTTAGTAACTTGTAGTCACTTACATGTTAGCAAAACGAAGATGGGCATGTTGGGGCATCTCTTCAAGACTGGCTTCCGGCAGGCATGGCCTCCATGGTGCAGATATCAGAGACCCAGTGAAAATGCAGATGAAAATGACCATTCACTGACTATCTGGCTTCGCTGCAGTTCCTTGGTTAAAACTGACTTGGCAAATCACTTCAGGAGTCATTTAATTCCATCCTGATCAAATTTCACAGGTCTGTGATTCAAATTATTCCACGTTGTCGGCTGCAAGACTTCATCAAGAATGAATTTGTTCTGCTTGGAATACTAAGTTAGCATTCGAGAAAGACCTCCATGATTAGGCCAATCAAAACCTTTCAGTGGCACCAGCCGCCACTTTCACACTAAATCTCTGCAGCTGACTTTTCTAACAAAACATTATCCTCTCTTTAATCAAGGGCTAAAACACATGATCTTGTTTCTCTCTCTTAGTAAATAATTGAACTGTGAGCAAAACTATGAGTTTTCCTGGAGGAGCTGTGGAGAGCCAGCCCGTCTCTCTCTTCAGGTGAGTGTGGCATTTCTTCAACACCACTCAAACTCAAGTTCTCTTGGTCCTTTCAACATAGCTCTGACTTCAGGGTAGCAGATGTGAGACCTGAGGATCTCTTCTGCCAAGCTGAGAAGTGGAACCCAGGTGACTCATAGATGTGCAGATATTCTTAAAGGGAGCCCATGAAGGAAGTTTCCTCCCAAGGAAACAGAAGTGTTTCTTCCATGAGAAGCCAGATTCAACTTTATGTGAATTTTCCTGCAGACTGAAGAAAACTCCATTCGGGCCTCCAGAAGCCACAGCGTCACTGCCTGTGTCAGGTACTGGGCACATTTTCCTCGGCCTCGAGAAAGATTGCAAGCTGCATCCAATTTTTTCTTTCTTTCTTTCTTTTAAGCTCATTGATTGGCATCTCTCCTAGTTTAAGCATTCACAGAAGTAGGAAACTCTGATTTCTTGTTTCACGCATGGTTAAATGTTTATTGTTATCATTTGCTGGTCGACTAAGCTTTTTGATGAGTTTAGACAGTAAGTAGCTACCTCTAGTTTACAGCTGAGTTCTTTGGCTGGCAGAGCTGTGAAGGATGGAAGACCATTTCCATGTCTGCTGTTTGTTCAAGGTTTTGTGATGCTCTTACTTATGCTTCAAAAATAGCAATTAATCATATCTGATGAGTCGTCTAGATTGTTTTAAAATATTCAGTTGCCAGCCTTGCTTTCCCTTTCTAGTCCCTAAGAAAGCAAAGACTCACTAATATTCCAGATGTATTTTGATGAAAATCCTGGGACAGTCCTACTCACAGCTGACAGTTGTCTTACTAAGCATGTGTACACTCAGCCTGATTCTTTCCATGACAGTTATCGATAGCTAGATGTCTGAGATAAAGTTCAACCATCACAGAAAATAACGAGAATAGTTAAATATGCTCTTTTATAGTTTTTCTCCTTCATCTTTGTATTAAGCAAAGGAACTAGATAAAATTACGTTTTATTGAGGAAGTAAAATACAAAGAAACAAAACACAACTGGCAAAAATGTAATATTATTCATGGAATTATTCTCTCCTGTCATTTCCTCTTAAATTCTACAAACCAAGTTTTACTATTACCATTTTCATTGTTGTTACTATTATTATTATTATTATTGCACAATGTGATTCAAGGAAAAAGAAAGACAAGTCACCTATAAATCTAGGTTGAATAATGCAGTATTTGAGATAATTTCATACTAGATATTGTGATATGGGATTTAATAAACAGGTCAAAATTAAAGAGGAGAATGTTTTCTCATTTCTCAGCCTCATAACTTCATCTAAATAACCCCTTCCCCTTCTGCCATGGTTGGAGAGATGGTTCGGTGGTTAAGAGCACTGGGTGATCTTGCAGAGGACCTGGGTTCAGTTTCCCCAGTGTCCCCATGGCAATTAACAACTGATCTTAACTCCTGTTTCAAGGTATCTGACACCCTCTTCTGGCCTCCATGGTCATTGCATGCACATGGTGCACTTATATACATGCAGGCAAAACACTCAGACTCATAAAATAAAAATAAATAAATAAGTAAATGAATGTAAAGAAATCCCTCCCAGGGATTCATGCAGTAAGAAACAAAGATGCAGTGCAGATGAAGGTTAAAATGGTCTTGAACTGAGGATCTTTTTATAAAAATGTTTTATTAAGTTTTTATGTGTATAAGTGTATTGCCAGCATATAAGAGTACCTGTGTCATACAGTGCCTGTGGAAGTCAGAAGAAGGCATCAGATCTCTTGGAAATTGAGTTGTGGACAGTTGTTAGCTGCCATGAAGGTGCTTCCAATCCCCAGTCTCTTAATCTCTGAGTCATCTTTTCAGTGCCTGAACTGAAGATTTTGATTCCTAAGGAGTGGGGGCATCTGATCAATGCTATACAAAGTTCAATGCTAAGACATATACACAAAAATATGTTGATATCCATGAAATATGATGAACACCTAGGAATTTGATATGAACAACAGGGACACTGCAGCTTAGTTCCTATTCCCAATTGCATAATCACTCGTGGGCGTCTCACGGATTAAATTCACTAAACAAATGAGTAAGAAGAATGATTGGAGGGAGAAGGATGGGAGTCAGATAAATGGAGAGAAGAGTCAGTAGCATGATCTGCCTGGAAACAAGGTGGATCAAAGAAACAAAATCTCATCGCATATTAGGTGAATCCTTGAAAGGTAGAAATAATTTAAGAGATTGCAAATGTAGCTCCATACTCAGATCACTTGAAAAGATACATGGACAGATGAATGGATGGGTAGATAGATAGATGATATATAGATTATAGATGATAGATAGATGATAGATAGGTGATAGATGGGTGACATATAGATGATAAATAGCTTGATCATTCAAATATAAATCTGTTTTAATAAATTACAGACATCCATAATTTTAAGAAGTCACTCCCCAGCTGCTTCAGTCAGTCAGGAGCAATTGATAAGTTTTGTGATCTCTTAAATCATAGGCAATGAACTTGTAACATTTTAAACATGGTAGATGTGAATATACGTGCAGTACTAATTTTCCCAACTCTTCTCAGTGAGCATCTACCCTAGAACGCACTCATTTACTGGCCCTTGTTTTTAGCTCACCTCTACCACATCAGTCTTGATTTCTTAAATTTGTTTTATTTCCTCCATTTTCTTCCCCGCAACTCATGTGGATCAACATTATATGTCCCTGTGCTGAAATGTTAATAATTTCGTACTTTAACGTGAAGTGTTGACCTCTGCAGTCTTTTCTTTCCCTCCGTGCTTACTTTCCCATGCACACATCAGATGGTGCCATTCCAACTTTAGAAATCTCTTATGGTTTCCCATTACATAGAAAATCGTGAGACCTCCTTACAGTTCTTCATGAGATACCTTCAGTGTCATTTCAGCCTCAATATGCCCCTCTAGGGACATGTGCTATTCAGGCCTCACCATATGCATTAACTCACAAATCGCTCCATGCATATCACCAGCTCTCATCCTTTTTTATACCTATTAAGTGTGATCTTATAAAAAATGAACTTGAAAAATAAAAACGAAAGAAAGACGCTTTCATTTTTCTTCCTTGCTTAGACTGAATCCTCTTTTACTCCACTTTTCTGTCACATTGTATCTACATTGTAGCACTTACTACAGTATATTTTACTTTGCCATTAATTGCTTTAAACTTCTTTCCCCCTCACTAGATTGTGATCCCTGAGAGGCCAGCTGTCAAGATTAAGTATCTCTGTAGGCTGCATTTCACTTTGTAATAGGTTTTGTACAAGGCACTTAATATAGGCTTATTGCTCTGGTTTAAACTGAATTGACAAGTTCTATTCTGAAAGTGTTTGAACATCAAATATTTAAAAATAAATAAATATGTCTTGGCAAGCTAGAAAATGCTTTCTATGAGATGTATCTATCTATAGTGAATGCAACTGATGCGATGATGCATTTTCACTTTTAGCATTTATTACTGTTTTGCTGTTATGAGAAGTTCTGATGAACAAATCTATCAGGATTTTTTTTTCACTTGACCCTATTTATCACTCAAACCAGAAGCAATTAAAGAAACATCCTGAGAGAAAGAGTAGTTCATCTAACAAAATTGCCTTTGTTCTTTTGGGACTTAAAGTAAATTGTGTTTGTGAAGTAATCCATTTGGATTTAGCCCATCTTTTTGTTAGAGCTAATGGATTTCTCTTTCTATTTAATAATTATAGTAAAGACTTTCTGAATAACTATGGTCTTTAAAAACTTTTAAAATGACAGTTCTTAAAGCCTTGCATTTCTCTCTTTTTATAATATGAAAGTCAAAATTATTCCTATTGTGTTCCTGAGATTGTACCATGCATTAAGAAAACATTCTATCAGGATAAATAGCAAATGGCATCCATAGTCACTTGCATTCTGCTCAACTAATGACCCAGCCAAAGAAGCTCTAATCAGTTCTTGCTTTTCCTTTCAATTGTATGACATAATCCACAAGCAAAAAATATAGCCATCTTATGTCTTTCAATTCCAGTGATATACAGAAATTCGCCTTTCTCACTTGTCTGTAAATCATTTTATTAATGGGGCTTTCCAAAGCAAATTATAACCTATATCAAAGGAAAAATCAAATCATTCCTATTTTTTTTCCTTCTGAAACAGTTTTTTTCCCCCAATTTGCTAGTTTTTATGTTATTATGTACAAAGACAGCTATGCTGTCCAAAAAGTTATTAGGAAATATCTTAAGTTAGGGCTTATGAATTAGTACAGTCCTCATTTGGTAAGTCAAAGATTTAGATATATGCCATCTATTTACTTTAGAATGTGGATTTATATTTTTAACAAAAAGTGTAATTAATTTACAAAATTGTTATTGGTGGAAATAAATGAGGTGAATCTTAATATCTAATCACTTCTTTAAACTATATGGAGTTTTTAATGAATTAATATTATGTGTGGCATTTAATTACAAAAAAATCTCAAATTCACCTAATTTAATAAACAGTGGAGACAATATTAGTAATTCATAAAATGGTCAATAGTGTAAGAAAACAGTTTACTAAAATAAGTATTTTATTTTTCACATTATAAGTAGTATTAAAAACTTTTTAATCCTCTTGAATAATTTAAGTAAAACATTCCTTATTGTCTGAATTGGTCAATTACTGTCCTAGATTATGGAGATAGAAACATAAATAAGACGCCACGTTTCATCCTATGAAGAATGTATCTCTATAAGAAAAGTATGTAAATATAAAGAGAGGTAAATAAACTCAAGGCAATGATTATTAGTATGATGTGTGACTGTCCCAAAAGAGATATGAAAAAAAATTCTACTCACACCAGATAGGGAACCAACCACAGATCAATGTAAAGATTCCACAGAAGTCCACTTTAGTGAACCAGTAAGCTTACTGAAGTTACTTACAAGAAAGCACATGAGGGGTTAATTTCAGAAGCATGAATGACTCAAAGGCAGCTACATCATCAAAACAACATCCCAGCATGGGTTATAGCTCACAAACCTTCATCCCTCAAGTTCTCCATATCACTTGTTAGCAGTTCAAATGTTAGAGAATCTCTTCTCCAAGCAATTGTTTGCTCCATGTATAAACATGGCATGGTATCTTATGAACCTTGTAACTTTCAACATTTTCCAGTTTCTGAGAATTATTTAATTCCTGGGTCTCAATAAAATTGCACAGAAAGCTAGTGCATGGTCACATAGGACAGATGCTATTGCTCTTTAGGGGAGATTATCAGAGAAACATGACCAAGTAGCTAAGGTACTGCATTTTTAGCTATAGTTTAGCCTCCCATTTCTTCTGGAAGTCTTTAGAATTCTAACAATGGAAGAAGATCATCATAATTTTGTGGTTACTATGATGAAGGAGATCACAGGTGTCAGGAGTCTCATCTTCTCTGATTGATCATCCAGAGATTCAAACCCTTCACTGAGAGCTGATGAGTCCTTCCAAAGAATCACATTGTGCTTCTGGTTGATAGTATATGAACTTAAGTTTGCATGACTATCTTACAGTTATTGAAAATTTTTTAAATTATCATGAGTTTAACTGTGTTTTATGAAGAGTAAAGTTATTGTTAAAAATTATGAATGAAAGTTTAAAGTGTCTCTTGCTCAATAAGTATCTGACTGTATTTTCTGGTAATGAAATTAAATGCATGTTTCTTTGGTTCTGGTGATGGTGATTGCTACTACAACCCAATGGAAAAAAAGACTTGGGAGAGTCCTGTTTTTCCCTACAAACTACATTGATTTCTTGAAATTCCAGTAATCCCTATGTATTATCATCACTTGTTCAAAGAAATGAAGAGGAAAGTTCCTACTCTGATTGATGTGTAAGGCAATTCTCCAGAAAGTGGAGTCCTGTTTCCACACTCCATAGAAGAGAAAAGTCACTCAGCACTTCTCTTGCTGTAATACTCCCTCTTGAACATACACTATTAATGATATTTATTTTAGAACATTTACAGGGATGAAAACATGGAATTTTTTATTGGTTATGGAAATAATCATAATCTTTAATTTTTCTCTCTTACATCAATTGCTGGTAAAATGTGTAGAGTCCAAATTCAATTATAAGAAAAAGAGTATTGGAATTATTTGGTCACTATTTCTCTATCATAATTTTAAATTAATTAAAGATTTTAATCTTGAAATTGAAGTTCAAAATAAATGAAAGGGTAAAACAAAGGGGATCTGAAAAAAGATTTGGGTCTGTGAAAATTTCACATGTAGAGTGGTTTGGGTTAGAATATTTGTGGCAGGAACTGAGAAGCAAAGAGGATCTGATAAATAAATTAAAGGCAGATTCAAGTGGGATTTGAAATTGATTGGACAGCATAAGTTTAGAAAGAAGTTTGAGAAATCAAAGAGAGTTCCCTAATAGTTGATTAGAAACCAATACATTTGGCAAAGTAAAGCAAGAAGAAAAATTGATTTCATAATAAGCAATTACTTTAATTTGGAAGTGGTTGAACACTAGGTTTGTATATATATATATATATTTTATATATATATATTACATATATATGTGATTTAGAAATAAGGAGAAGGATGGGTTAAAGATACAGATTAGGTTCAATTAGATAGCTGTTATTACACCCAAGATAAAAGTACCACCACTTTATTAATAGATGCATTTTTCTGGGCTAGTCATTATTGTTTTCATTAGACTTTACAGCTGGGTAGGACCATTGATTGGGTTATCTCCCTTGGCAGCTTGCTTAGTATTTTCTGATACATGAGTTCCAGTCTTCAGGGAAGAGGCTTCAAGGTCTGTTCCAGCTTGATTGCTTCAAGTCCTGTGTCTGCAGCATGGCTTGCCTTCAGAAATACAGTCATACCTTAAAGTTCTGGAAGACAAACAAGGGCTGTGTTAGTAGTCTGCATTATTTTGGGATAATCTTTTGAACTACTTTGACCAAGAGATGAAAAGAAGGTTTCAATTGCCTGGCTCTGCTTTTTTTATATAGCCTTCAGCTATATACATGCACACACAAACACACACACACATTATATATATATATATATATATATATATATATATAGAGAGAGAGAGAGAGAGAGAGAGAGAGAGAGAATATGTTTATATATATCATGTATATATATAGTATATTTAATTTTCAGTAAGATTTGGAAATAATAGTTTCCCTTTGTTTGTTTTCATACCACCTAAATGTTATCTCTCTACTCTCTCTCCCTTTGTATAATTCTCCTACCTTCTTCCTCAGCTAAAGTACTCACACCTTCTCCATTGATACGACCTGTACTTTACTATCTCTCTTTCTATCCCAAGCTTCTCATTCACCCCCATGGTTCTTTTCCATTTCCAGGCTCCTGACGTTACATCTGGATACAAATGTCTAAGATCCACAAATAAAGAACATATGGCTCTTGTTTTTCACAGTCTCTGTGACTTCATTTAATATAGTAGTTTCTAGTTCCATTCATTTATCTGCAGTGTTCATGATTTATCACTGAGTAAAACCCCATTGTGTAAATGCAGTACATTTTCATTATCATTTATCAAGAGAGGTGTTTTTAGATTGTTTCCAACTTTTAGCTATTGTGAAAAGATCATCAACAAATATGACTACACAAGTATCTTTACAGTAGATGGGTATATGCCAAGGAATGCTGTAATCGAATCGTATGGTAGACAGGCCCAGCAAATTATCTCTATTGGTGTATTTTTATCTGACATGTAATCAACAGCTGTATAATTGGATTTAACCCCTGTTCAATGGTTGTGAACTCATGTGTGGTACTGTAAACATAGCCAGATACCCATGAGGTCATAAATCCTAGAGGAAAACCCCACTTTTGTCACAGCTCTAGACCAATTTTAATTTCTTATTGTATTCCAAGTGTTCATTATTATATTTACAGATAAGGGTACCTCTTACCACTCATCAAACATAATACAAACACTTGTTTTTCAGAAGACAGAGAATATTACAGACTTCCATAACTGACCAAACATAGAGAATAAGTGTCTGTGAGAAGCCCAGGCCCATGGGACATATCTACAGTGTAACCTCCACACCTTTAGCTAAGGGAATATAGTGGAACAGAGGACAGAAAGAATGCTAATGCATTTTTCAACTCTCACCAGCAAAGGTTTCCTATACAACATATGGTGATTAACTCAAAAAAAATAAAAAATAAAAACTGACCAAAGTGCAGAGAATAAGAAACTGCACAATGTTTTCCCTGGGTAAGACACCTAAGTCAAACCTCTTCCACCCAGGGCTCAGGAGCCACTGCCAAAGAAGGAGCTAAAAGACTGTAAGAATCAAAGACAGTTTTCCAGAGAGCTGAGAAGTTACTCCTATGACTCCTATGAACTTACAGCAATGGTGACAACATGTACAAGACTCATGCTCACTAACACCACAAAAAAAACAGCATTGAAGAAGAGAAATGGGTAAGAAGCCCCAAACGTAACTGAGAAACTATTGGAAACTGATGACTATGGAAAAAGGGAAAAATTGGTTTTCTTTAAGAGAGCAATATGCTCTCTAGTCTCCAATGGATAGATTCACAGCAATTGACATCTCAGGATACAAACTTGGTTCAATAGACCTTAAGGTCTACAACAGAATGCATCAAAACTGGTAGGAGGTTATAGGGTGATGTGATCAAGATGAACTGCATGAAATTTGCAAAAATTCAATAAAGTAATAAAATAAAATCTGTTTTTAAACAATGCAGGTCAGGAAAACAATGCATTTGATGCTATGTGAGATAATGTTTGCTTATTATATTTTCACCTGAGAAATGTTACAGAAAAAAAGAACTCAAGATGGAATAATCTGGAAAGCATAACTGTTAATCTACTTATGTAATATTTTGCATGATAGCTACAGCCAAATAAGCACAATTCTTTCTCCATGAAAATGAAGACAAAGAAAAGACTGAAGGTCAAGCCTATTTCTCAATGCTGAAAAAAAAAAAAAAAAAAAAAAACCGGAGTAAAGAAAATGCACAGTTTCTGCCTAAAATAGAAATAGTGGCTTCTAGCAGAAAGCCAACATAAGTGAGGGAAGAGAACTTTACAAGATTGCCCAGCAATTTTCATGATGTTATCACATGTAGATTCCAGAAATCTTAGAAGATGTTTGTGGACTGGAAAGCAGCTAAATGATGAGTCATGTTAATGGGAATCAAAACCTTCACTGGCTGAGAATTTGGGAAAAGAATGATGACAAAAGGGTTTATCTTGGATAGTAATCAAACACCGTGGTTTGTGGCAGACGAGCCAGAAACAAGGTCATCAAAACCTTCATAAAATTTCCTCTTCATAAGTTGCAGGGGTGGTATTTGTTAATCTTTCATTTTTCCAAAAATAAGCTTTGGCACCTGTTATGTTCAGGAAGGGTGTGAGTCTCCAGAGTATGAAATGATAAGAGGGGAATACTGTCTGGCTCCAAAGTAAACAGAATGAAATGTGTTACGTACTTATAAAGGTCAAAAAAACGCCTCGAAATAGACAAGGTACAAAACAATCTATCTTCCAGCTAGAAAAATATTAGGAGGGTTTCCAGTGACTTAGCCACTTACTCATGGAAGGATAAAGGTAGTTTAACCATAGATTACAATAGAAAGTAGAAAAGCAAACATCTACAAGCCAATCAACCACAACATAGACTCTGTAGTTACACAAACATTTAAGTCTCAAACATTTTTTGACATTATTGCTTTATGAAATTAACATAATCACTCAAGGGAATCTGGTTTCAAAATATTAGGACAGTGAGGAGATACATGTTAGACACTCAAATATTTCACCTATAGTTGTTAAGTTTTGTTTAATAAGCAAAATTCACTTGATGTAATTCACATAACTTCAGGCATCTGTACAAAACAGTAATTTGTGTTTTGAATTATAATTTATTTCACAAAGAATAAATCTATAAAATGATAACAATCCATCATCTCCAACAACTATAGTAATGGCATCACAGCAAGGCAAAGAGAGGTTATAGTTACACCTCAATATATACATATGTCTGGCATGCAACTAGAAGTCACGAAACATGCCCACTAAATATTGTTTACCTTATGTTCTTTCAGTCTTGAAAACTTTCACTTTTATAAGGATAGAAATTAGCTTAGTGTGGTGGCACATGCTTGGGATTCCAATACTGGGTGTCTGAGGCACAAAGATCTGGAAATACAGGACAGTCTGGGAAACTTAATGAAAGTCTGATTCAACATTTTTTAAAAAAGATTAAACCTATAATACAGTTTCATAAAGATTGTTCAGCCATCATATATGTTGAAATTTTCTTCAGTGGTTTATTCTGAATATTTTTTAAATGTCTGTATTGAACACAGAACATATTTTAGTAACAACAAAATTTATAACATAAATGATATCCATATATAACACTTAACTTTTGTCTTAATTTTTAGGCGATGATGAACTATTGTTTTGTTATTCCCATAGTATAGATATCGTTATGTTGTTCAGTGAGGAAAGTAAGATGACTCTAAATTTAAAACACTACTATGATCTCTTAGGTTCCATGACTTATTGACATTTTTCTGTAAAGAAATATCATAGGGAGACAGGATTTCCAGAAAAGATTGGCCGAAAAATTTAGCATCAAGGAGTGAGGGTAATTACTGACCTTCCTAGAAACCTGTGACTCTGGCATAAATTTTCGCTTGGTCCTCATGAGAGGCCATCTTCACTAACTGTTCGAGGCTGTGAAATTGGTAATAGTCTTTCTAACCGATAACAGTTGAGAATGAAGGCAAAACAATAAAATGATTAATAAAATAATCTCTGGTTTCTCCTAATCAGGGGACTGTTTAATGTAATTTGATTAGGAACAAGCAGGAAGTTTCTCTTTTAATAGGCTTGCTGTATCTTAATCTACTAGAACAGAGGGTGTTTCATCACGTAGTAGAGAAGTATATGCTAGAGATAATCCATAGTTTTAGCAGTTTTCACTAGGCATAGGCTGTAATTCTGTAATCCACTTACAAATTCTTTAAAAACTGTTTTCACTCAAAAAAATGAAACTATGATTGGGGAAATAATTGTTCCCAAGAAAAAGAAAACTTTAGGAATGAGTATAATCAAATAAAAGAAGGCACTTTTACTTAAAATTGGTTTGTTTCCTTCTTTAGAAGAACTTAATTTTTTGAATAATTCTAATGTAGTATCTTTTGAAAGATTCTATCAACCATATAGTTAGGCTGCTACAGTTCTCTTGAATATGATCAAGGTCATGATTAGCAAACTAGATCAAAAATAAGATTAAATAAATAAATGTTTTTAAGACCCTAATTTAAAGAATTAGTGTTGTACATGAAGTGTTCCATGTCTAAAACTTTCCTGGTGCAGAAAACCCATCTTTCACAGAAATTCTGTTGATGATTTACTTCCCTTGAAACTTCAACAGGGAGTAAGTACCTAAAACTTACCTAATATTTCAAATGAATGAAATTTGTAAAAAATGACTAAATTGTGGCATGCATGTTCATTGTTTACTCGAATTTGCTGAAATGGTTTCATTGTTTCCTCATTGCTCATCTCCCCCTTTGTCAGGTCAGTGTCACACCTCCTTACAGGCTCACTGTACTCACCATTCTAATGCTGAGAGCAGAGAATGCAAGTCAGCTTGCCTGGCCTTAGGAAAATTCCTTCATCTACTTCCTCAGTTAGAGAAGTTTTCTACACAGCCATCAACAACCAGGACTGATATTACCTCCTGAAGAGAATGAATATGTTAAGTGAATCGAGGAAGTGTCTATCATATCTCCATATTAGCATTTTATTTATTGCTGCTGTTTTTGGTTTTCCTCTTAGAAACAGTGAGCTTTGGATTTTTCCTTAAATAATGACACTGATAATGCCAGACATGGCCTTCATCTTCTGACTTGGGCCTTAAATTGAAAAAAAAAAAGGGGGCGGGGGTTAATCTGTAACATTCATACCACTATTGTATCAGTGGGAATCTCTTTCTAGGTTTTGTTTTGTTTTGTTTTGTTTTGTTTTTTTCTGTAGCTCTCAATATTCACAAAAGAGTAAGACTGATGATTACTTATGGTTTCCAGTAATATGCATAGCATTTTATAATACTATAAATGCTAGCCAGTAAAGATGAAACTTTGAGGTCAGTATTAGCTTGATTTCTTCTATGACCCATGTGTAGTGCCTTCAGCGATAGGGTCAAATTCTACAGAAGAATCAAGAGCAAGGGCAACATTGTTTTATGGTTTATGGTTTATGGGAAACTCTAGTCAATAACTCAAGAAGAAGGAGCCCTTTCCTGGTGCTAGTGTTTTTCTTTGTTAGTCACTCATTTCTGACAGGTCCACTGAACTCCTGTTATAGGATATTCCATTTAAATTAATTTTATAGATATATATGTATGTACTTTAAGAAAAAACTTCTATACTAGTAGTTTTCCATATTTGTTTTAAAAATATTTTATTATGTTATTATTTTATGTATATATGTGTATTTAGTTAGACTATCACATTGTTGTCCCTACCCCTACCTTAGGCCTAGGCCCAGTCCTACTCCTCCTGAGTGAGAATTCTGGACTAGCCTCCCAGAACCCAACCATATTCTCCTCATAGTCTTGTATTGGTTTTGGCCCCTTTGACCTCCTGGGGAGTTCTTGACTAGTCAGCTTGGAACCATAATGTCTTAACAATAAAAAAATCAAATGTGAGAAACTGGAGGATAGACAACTAAATATTCATACTCAATCAGAAAACTACCAAGTTACATCAACGATATAAACAGAACTGAACTTCAAATATCAAATGAAGATGAGAATTTCATATCAGACACAAAACCAACAAAAGAAAACCATATACACAGGCCACAAAACAAAAAGCACAAATAATATTTAAAAAAAAAACAAGATAATATGTGTCCAAAGCCCATTACTCTTAAAAAAAATGTATACTAAAATGAACTACCAGGAGGAACTCCATGACACAGAATTTAAAATAATGATTATATACATAATGAGATAATTCAGTGACTTTAAAGAGCACACAAACAAACAAACCAAAGAACTCGAAGAGGATAGAAATAAACTCCTGACTGAAGCTCAAGAAAAATATAGATAGATGATAGAAAAATGAAATGATAAAGACAATTCAGTACTTGTTAAGGAATTTCACAAAAGAAATAGAAATATTGAAGAAAACTCAAGCCAAAATAAGGATATAATTGAAAAATTAAAGGTAATTTGAAATGATAGAAGAAAGTCTCATAAGCAGAATGAGTGAAATGGGATAAAGGCTATCAAAATGGACAACAAAATTGAAGAATTACTCAATGAAAGAATATGAAAAAATATAAAACCCCACATTAATAGAAAATTCAAAAAGTGTGGGATACCATGAAAAAGAGCAAATATATACATCATAGGCATAGAGGAAGGAGAATAATCTGAGGTCAATGGCATTAACCAGATTTAACCAATAAAACTGTAGACAAAAAATTCCATAAATTAAGGAAAGTCTACAGCTACAAAAAACACACAGAACCAATTAGACAGAACTAGAATAGAAACTCCCTGTGGCATATTATAATAAAAAGAAAAAAATGTATAGAACAAAGAGAGGGTACTGAAAGCTACCAAAAAATGTTATATACAAAGGAAAACACATCAGAATTTCAGCTGAATTTTCAATTTCAATGCAAACTACATAATCCAGAAGAGCCTGGGGCAAAGTATGCCAAGTTCTAACTGTTGATGGATGCCAACCAAGAATACTTTACCCAGAAAAACTGTCTATCATAGTTAAAGGGGAAAGGAAAACTTTTAATGATATAAATAGGCTGACCACAAACCAGTGCTACAGAAAATACTCAAAGTAATACAAAGAACTGAACAAAAATGACCACACTCAAGAGCTTACATAAAGCAAATAGTGAGATTATAGATATGAAAATGCAAAATGAGAATAAGAACACAAACAGAAAATAAAGTGAAAGCAACCAATGCACACCTTTCAAGAATAATTCTAAACATCAATGGCTTAACAACCAGGCAGACAGGCTATCTCAATGGATTTTTAAAAATGTTGTCTGTCTACAAGACAGTCTTCTTAACTCCAAGGATAGGACTCACCTTGGGGAGAAAGGATAGGGAAAAAAATCCAAGCAAATGGTTCTAAGAAACATGCAGAAGTCAATATTCTAATATCTGACAAAATAGACTTCAAGTTAATATTAATCAGAAGAGAAAATTAAGGTTGCTCTGTTCTGATCAAGATTATATTCAACCAAGAACACATAACAACCATGAACATATATCCACACACTATGGTTCACTCAGTTCATATAAATAGGACTACTACCCAAGTACCAAAAAATACACATTATCCATATCTGCCCATGGAAGTTTCTCTAAAACAGACCACATACTGGGATGGGAAACAAATCTCCAAAAATATAAATTAATTGAAACAATTTCAGGTGGTCTATCAGACTACAACATGATAAAACTTATCATCAACAAGCAGAAGAAGCTCTAGTAATTACAGAAACTCATGGAGATTATACAACATATGCCTAAATGAGGGATGAGTGAAAGAAGAAATCAAGAAAGAAATAAAAGTATTCCTGGAACTAAATGAAAATTCTAACAGATCACAACAAAACCTCTAGGACACATTAAAAATAATTCTAAGGGGGAAATCCATAGTTCTAAGTGCCTACAGAAAAAGAACAGAATTAAATAACTTAATGGTACAAATAAAACTTTTTGAAATGAAAGAAGAAACCAAATCCAAACCCAAATATGAGAAAAAAATAAAATTTATAGCATAAATCAATGAAATCATAACAATAAAACTTTAGAAAAAATCAATTAATCTAAGAGCTGATCCTTTCAAAGACCAACATGGTAAACAGAACCCTAGCTCAGCTAACCTAAAGAAAGAAAGAGCAAATTCAAATAAACAAAATCAGTGATGAAAGGGAAAACACCATAACAGACATAAAAAATGTTAAAAATCCAGAATTTTGTAAATGAACACTTTAAAAACTGGTAAATATGAATTAGAAAACCTAAAAGAAATGGATGAATTTCTAAATTAAGTGGATCCACAGGAGTTAAATCAAGAGGAGATCAGCAGTTTAAACATACCTATAAAAAATAAGGAAATCAAAATGTAATAAAGAGCTTCTCATTTTCAAACAGCCTAGGTCCAGGTGTATTCACAACAGAATTTTACCAGACCTTTATAGATGATCTACCACCTATACTAAAATCATTCAAAAAGATAGAAACAAATGGAGAACTCCCAAATTTCTTCTACGAAGCCAGTATCACGGTATCTGGTAAAGATACAGGAACAACAACAAAAACTGTAGGCTCATATCACAAATGAATACAGATGAAAAATTCTTAATGAAATACTCCGAAACCACATACAGACACACATCAGAAGAATCATCCAGCATGATCAAGTCAGCTTTATCTCAAATATGCTGGGATGGTTCAATATACATAAACCAAGAAATTTAATCCTGCATAGAAGTTAGATGGTGGGTAGGAAGCACCAATCTTAGCTTAGGAACTGTTATTACCAGCTGGATGATGGTGTGTTGGTTCTCTTTAAGTGTGTGGTGCTTGATAGGCTGACCAGGTTCCAGTGGATGAATTTACACTATAAGACATTTGGGGACACAGGTTTGGCTCTATAAATTTTAATATAGAGGACACTGTACATGAAAGGTGTGGGGAGTGTTTAAGAGTGCAGATAAGGTATAACATCTTAATATGATCAAATTGTATGAAACTTACAGGAATTCAGTAACATTTATAAAAGGGAAATAATAAAAATCATGAAACTTAGTGAATAGAAGAGCGAGTTGGAGATGAAGGGTTTCTAAATATGATAAAAATACATTGTACAAAATTCTAAAGCAATCATTAAAAAATAAGTCTGGCTGTCTATTCATAATACTTTGTAATCATGAGATTATGAAACCATAGCATCATAAATGAATACTAAATGAATAAGCAAATCTATCCTTTGAAATATTAATATGGGGGTGGGGAGATGTCTCCGTGGTTTACAGCGCTGTCTGTTCTTGCAAGGGACCCGGGTTTGGTTCCCAGCACCCACATGACTCCACTCATCCATAACTCCAGTTCCAGGGATCTGACACCCTCTTCCAACCTCTATGATTAGTGTACGACATTGGTACCTTACATGCATGCAGGCAATCCACTCATACACATGAGATAAAGCAAAAATAATAAAAATAAAATATTAAAAACATAAAATGTTAACCCTAGGCAGTCTTAATAATTACACCTGACTTGTTTTCTACTCTTAAGAACTGATTTTTATTTGACCTCTTATTTTATTGATGGAAAAAGCTAATAAGACACTGTGGTGTAAATGAAGAAAAGTAGGAAATATATTCTTCGTTTTATATATTAGTATGTGATGGTTTAAGTGAGAATGCCCCCCATAGGCTCCAAGTATTTAAACATTTTGTCCCTAGTTGGGGGTGCTGTTTAGGTAGGTGTTAGAAAGTGTGGCCATGTTGGAGGAAGCACATCACTGAGGGTTCGTTTAGAGAGTTATTAAGCCCTGTTGGATCTCTAGTCACACTCTGTTTCTTGTGCCTGCTTGAGGATGTGAGCCTTTAGCTTCTGTTCCTACCCCAGACACCTCTGCTGCCATACCTCCCAACCATGATGGATTCCTTCCCCTTTGGAACAATAAACTAAATAAACTTTTCCTTTTATAAGTTCTCTTGGTCAGAGCAACAGAAAAGTAACTAATACAAAGTTCACGGAATTTTTAGGAATTTTTTTATTTCTGTACACATCAGAATTATTACATAAATAACAGTAATCTGAGGTTGTATTAAACATCTACTAAGCATCAGACACAATGTTAAGCACTTTACAGAGTTTATATCAAGTCCTTCTACCTGTTCTGCATTCAACCACTGTCACAAATAAGAGAAAGGACTCATAAATCAGAACAAAGATAAAGTTGATTTTACATTCAAACCCCAGCCTGGTTTAAAATTTATACTGTCACCCCCATACTTGCTGTTTTCCTTCTCTTGCCTTTATGTAAAATGTTGTGCAGAGAAAGTGCTAACTGTACACCAGAAATATTTTACTGTGTATGCCATTGAAATAAAGAAAACTTATATTAAGGTGAAATTTTCCTATTATTTAGAGACACATACTTTCAGAGAAAAGGAGCATCAGACAAGTGCATGTCCAGGCTTATTTCCAACTGTGCAGATGCAAGTTGCTTTTGAAGAAAGAGAAGCCAAATATTACCAACAACAGTATTACTGCAAGACAAAGCTTTCCTTTACAATGGACGGAGTTGTATATCATAATAATTTAAGGGTCTTGTGCATGGAAAGGAATCCCTGTGCTGTCTGATCTAATCTTGTCCTGTACGCTATTCACATTGATCTAATCTTGGTCTGGACACTACCACAGAATCCATTGTCATTTGCAGCTCAAATCTGCTGTATAGAGAAGAAAAAATTCTTTGATGACTCATCTCAAAGAAAGACTTCACTATGACAGATACTGATTAAACCTTTAACAAAAATTGTAACCTTGTGTAAGAGTCTTGTAAAGGTGATAAAAAGAATAAAAATTCCAAAGGATGCATTGTAAGATTGTTTGAAGACAGCTGGTCTTTGAAGGAAGTCTTGAGAAAAAATGAAGACTATATCAGTAATATCCATATCAATATAATCTCTCACTAATCACTTAAAATGCTTTATTCTTAATCCTGTTTTGATTTTATATAGTAATTGGAAACTTGTATCTAGTGTTCTTTACTATCTTTTGCTTGATAAAGTGAGTGTGTCCATACCTAACAGTGATATCAGGCTTAGGAATCTGAGCCTAATGGGGTCCCAGGTCATAGGGAAGAACCCAAAATTGGTTCTACATAAATATTTGTAGTATTAAATTCATTCCTAATGACTTATTGTTATACCCATAGACTAATGCACCACTCAACTTTTGTCAGAGAATTTTCCTTATGGATCAGATATTGATTAACATGGAAACCCACAACTAGTCATTGTGCATAGAGCAAGAGAATGCAGAGTACTTATCCACAAATAGAAGATCTACTTTTAACTTCTGTCTCCCAAGACTCAGAGATGAGTGCAGAAGCTCAGGGATCATTGCAGAAGGGAAGAGAAAAGGAACGATTCTAAGAACCACATTTGGTGAATGAACACAAGGAAACAGAGCTTTTCAGACAGCTTCTCAGTTACTCATATGAACTCACAGCAAAGCTGGCAGCAAGCACAAGTCCCAGGAAAGCTCAATTCAGACAGAATCACACTTAGACACGGTAAAGTAGGTAAGAAATCCCAGCCCAATCTAAGGAACTTAGATCATCAATGGCTGCTGGAAGAGGGGAGAGACAGTCTCTTTCTAGGATGTGATTTTTGGTAGATCAACTCACATTTAAGGACATTTTGGGAAACAAATTGGGCTCTATAGGCCATATATATATATATATATATTAAATTGGGTGGGAGCAGTAAGGGAGAGGCAAATGGGGAAGGGTTTTAAATACCATTAAATTACATTGTATGAAAAATCACAAAGACTCAATAAAAATAATTTGAAAAAAATTTAAAATAGAATGAATGTAGCCTCAGTCTTCAACCACTAATCCTCATGATAGAAACAACTAGAAGGTGGGCTGGAGAGATGGCTCAGCAATTAAGAGCACTGTCTGCTCTTGCAGAAGACCTGATTTGAATCGCAGTTCCCATGTGGTAGCTAGTAACTGTGGATAACTCCAGTTTTAGTGGATCTGACACCCTCTTCTGTCCTCCAAAGGTACTGCACAACATGGATGCACTTATAAACATACAGGCATAACACTCATACACATTAAAAAAAAAACAAATGATTTTAAAACTGGTTTTTTTTAAGCAACAAAAAAAAGAAATAACTTGAGGAAAAGTCAGTAGTGTGTATATATACTGTATCCACCAAGATCTAGAAGTCTACGAAGGCTTTTCAAGTTTATATTATAAAGCAATAAAATACTACCAAAACAATTTTGTGAAGTTCTTAATATACTAGGGTATATGAAAGCTATTAAATGATGGCTAATATTAACTGAAAACTTGACAGAGTCTAGAATCATCTAGTACATAAGTTTCTGGGCATTCCTGTGGGGAATGACTTGCACTATGTTAATTGATATAGGAAGATCCATCTTAGCTGTGGGAAGGAGCATTACGTAGGCATGGGACCCTGAATTATGTAAATGAAGAAAGGGAACTGAGCATCAGCATGCATTCCCTGCTCATTGCTTCCTCTGTCTATTATAATACAGTTTTATTATTCATTCATCAGCTAATAGACATCCAGGCTCTTTACACATTTTCTAGCTTTTGTGGAGAGAGTAGCAATGAACATGGATGAACAAGTATTTCTGTGATAGAATAAAGACTCCTTTAAATGTATGCCCAAAAGTGGTAGAGCTGGATCATGTGGTAGAGTATTTCTATTTTTTTGAGGAATCCCTACACTGATTTCCATAGTGGCTGCACCAGTTTGCTGGTGCAGTGAATGTGTCCAATTTCCCCACAGCCACACACACACATTTGTCATTATTTATATTTATTATCTTAACCATTTCAATTAATGAAATATCAAAGTTTTAATTTGCATTTTCTTGATGGTTAAGGCTGTTTAACATTTAAGAAATATTTCTCCATCATTTGTATTTAATTTTTTGAGAACCCTGTTTCATTTTGTGCCCCGTTTTTTTTTCTTCTTTACTTTTAGCCGTTGTTTCTCGATGTTCCGGAACAAGCCTTGCGTCTTACAATCTCTTCCCTCTTCTGCAGTGGTTTCTGAGTGGTAGGTGGGTGAGATTTAAAATAGAGTACTATCCAAGGGTACACATTCTGCCATCTCTTGTTTTGTAAAACTAGACCAGCTGCGGCCTTCTGTGTGCATTGCACTCACTTGCATAAAAAAACTTCACTGTGAGAGTTGAAGTAGACACTGGTTTTCTCTCTACCTCTCCATTCTGCTATGTTCCGTGAGTCTTAGGAACAGAGGTTCAATTGTAGATGTGTCGACGAGGACTGGGCATCTCTCAGAAATATTATTGTCTGTGTCTGACCAGTTGTGGGATTATACAGTAGCCTCCATCTGTTTACAAAAAGAAGGTCCTTTGATAATGGGTGTAAAGTATACTTATCTGTAAATATAAGGATTCATATTTAGCATTTGGTAAGAAATTTCATTTGTTTAGAGATATGACAGATAGGGTTTTCTCTAAAGACTGTGATCTCTGCAGTCATGTCTATATAACTGTTTTTACATTGTCACCCATGAGTTCATTCCCATTGAGAGGGCTCTAAGTCCAATTAAATAGCTGTTTATCACTCCCGGGACAACAGTGTCGCTATTCCATCAGTATGGGTAGTTAGCTGAGCTGGTTGCTATGGTTACTAATCTCAACAGCTGAGTTGGACCGTTGACTGATTTTTCTCTCTCAGCAACTTCCATATTATCATCTAGCACTATGAGAGCTAAACTCCAAGTAGAAGACTTCCAGTTCAGCTCCTGCTCCATTGCTGTCTTCAGCAGTAGGGTCTTATCTTCTAGTTCTGGGGGATAACCAAGAGCTCCGGCAACAACCTGTGTTATTTTGTGAGTCTCTTGGACTACTCTCACCAACCACTCAAAGGGAGGTATCTGCTGTCTGGCACTGTGTCCCTTGCCATATAGCCCCCAGGTACACATATGAAGCAATATTCCGACACTGTATGTGCATTTCTCAGGGAGTTTTGACATTAACCTATCTCCCTCTGGCTTCCATAGCGCTCCCCCGATCCATTCATCTCTATTCTCTCCTATTCCTGTTGGATCACCCTCCTCCCTCTCCAGTTCCTGCTCCTCATTATCCCCACTGTCTGCCAATAACACTACCTCTTACCTACCATTCTCCCTCCATTGAGTTCCATCTCCCTCCACTGTGACCCCCTGCATATCCCTCTTCCCTTGCGTTCCAGGCAAACACTCCTATTTTCCCCCACTTCTTCCCGGGTAACATCTATTCCCTTCTATCACCCTCTTTTGACTACCGAGATAATGTGAGCTGCTGCTTTGTGCTTCTAATGTCTTGACGATCCTTGCCATGATGGACTCTATCTTGGACTGCAAGGCAGAATACGCTCTTTTTCCTTTATGTTGTTTTGGTTAGAGTTTTTTATCACAACAACAGTAAATTAAACTAAGTCAGCATTAACTAATTACTATGATACTACATAGTATTATAGTAGTGATAGGACTGTGTGGAGATTACAGAGTAAAGAATATTTTTAAATGTTTAAAAATATAGAGCAGTGTAGCTGGAAAGATGGCTGCTCTTGCAGAGGATCCAGATGGTCCATCTCCTGATATATAACCATCGATAATTCCATTTCCAGAAGACACAGCATTCTCTTCTGGACTCTGCCAGGACTAGGCACACATGGAGCACTTACATACATGCAGGTAAAACATTCATATACAAAAAATTACTTAAGAACTAAATAAAACACATAACACAAATTTTACTGCTTTTGACTTAGAGTAGGAAGAAGTTAAAAAGATGAATTGAAACCTAAAGATCAATTTGAATTTCATTAATTACCTGAAGCTCTTCAGAGAAAGGAAATAGCAAAGAAATGGGCTTTCAAGCTGCCTCGTTTACATCTTTCAACAAACTCCCCTCAGTCCACCTACAGTTAACATGAACTGGCACTGATGATTGCAATAAAAATGATAGATATAAAATTTGAATCTTAGTTCTCAGTTAAGAGAATGGTCTTAATGAAGTAGCGTAGTGCATAAAATTTGAGGAAATTGAGCCAAATAGAATTTGGGGCACCATGTCCGGAATGGAGAATTAGTGAAGAAACAGTTGATAATAAACTACTGGCACCTCTAAGCTTCCAGAGTCACTATTGGGTACTGGCTTCTATGATGCCTAGCTCAGTGTGAAATCACCAGACATCAAAGGGATGACAAAGGTGAGAAAGAACTGAATTCTAAGGACTACATCTTTGCTTATCAGTATTATTGTATGAATTTTGAGAAAGAACTCAAGCATTGTTGATGTAACATATGGGGAAATGTCAAGTCCTAGAGTTGGAACCATAATCCAGTGAGGAAGAGCACTGGTTGAAACTCTGAATCCCCAAATTAGATTTGACTCTTGGGCCATAACTATTTCTTATTTGATCTTAACCATCTCATTTTTATTTATTTAATGGGGTGAAAATGAAGAAAAGATGCTATGATATTTTAAAAATAAGATAAAAACAATACATTTAGGCAGTATGTTTATTCATAATCCTTCACTTCTGCCTTTTGCTCTTCTCCCTCTTTTAAAATTAATTTCTCCAATATATGTAAAATTTAAAACAACTCTGAAGTTTCTCTTTTAAGTGATTTAAAATCTTTGCCTAGTACTTAAAATAACATTTAATAGAAGCATGAAATATTCTGTATAAAGAAAATAGATAAAATCAATACAGTACTCCTTTTGAACATGACCTTTTGGATTTTCTCCTCTTTTCCTTTACATAATTTCATATTGCATAGATAAATTCAATCATCATCCTGTTGCTGAGGGTTGGTCAGAAGCATGAGACCTAAGATAAGAAGCAGAATACATTTATTCATTGAGAACTTTAACATACACAGCATCAATATGCAATTTAAACACAAGTACCAAGGAGAAGATCAGGTAAAGAAAATCAATGCAGTCCCCAAAGAAAGACCTCTAAGCAATGTTTAATAGAATTTCCTGCTTCATCTTAAATATGATGGAGATCATCTTTTACCCTTCAATGATACATAACCTTCTCCCATTAGAGCTCTAATTCCAGTAAAACTTTGTGTAGTTGTACTTTGAAAATCATTTGATCATGTTAGTACTTGAATTTTATACTTTCTGATGCATTAGAAAAAATAAATTTGAACGTGGAATAATAAAGATTAGACAGTGTATTTAAATGCATAATATTTATAAAATCAACTATGACTATACCTACTTTCAATACTATTAATAATACATTTAATAATATTATACTTTTTCCTTATACATTCCATTCACCTATAGGTTTGGAATTAGGAAATATTTGCATTCCAACTCCTTTAATGAAACTAATAGTTTGATTTTTTTTCTTAGCTGCCATGTTTTATTCAGGTGTTTACAGGGTCTACAAAATTCAAACCAATGTTTAAATTAGATATCAGATACCTCACTGTTGTGTATGCTAAAATATGTTTTAGAGAGACATAAAATGTAACATAGAATTAATATTATTATACAAACTAGAAACCATAAGTCTTGACATTTTAGATATATTTTCTTTTAATAGCTAATTTGCTTTGATTTAGATGAAAGAATGTATTAACAACAGCACAACTTACATTTGCCTATTTCAACCCTGGAAAAATTTCTGAAGTCATTTCCATGTAGAATGGTGGCCTGGATGCCATGTTTGTATGATTAAGTGATGTATCTTTAGCTGTATTTGGTTCTTGAATTATTTTACTTCACAAAAGTGAATTCTGTGTACTTTTAAAGCAAAAGAACATATGATTTGGTTTCATCTGTATTAATGAGCTCAAGGTTCATCTACTTCATTCAGTCTTGTTGAACAAATTATAACATCCCTATTAGTGCTGTAGATATAAGTCTAGAGTTCAGAAGACAAGGAAAATCTTTCTTAGAAGCATAGAACCAGTTTAAGCCATTTAAGTAGTCTTGAGGGATGTCCTCTTAGGAACTTTAAGTTTCTCATAGTCATAGTACACTAATTCTTATAATCCCAATTTCTAGACACTTTACAAATTACATAAATGAAATTCAAAGAAATAAATAGGCAATAGGAGTAATCATAATAACCTCAATGCTTTTTCAGAGCTGCATACATTTGTATTCCATACTAATTTTGATGAAACAAATCATTTAGAGGGAACAAGAAACCATAGAGGTGCTGACCTTTCTGTAGCATCACCAGTCTTAACTCTTGTCCCTTTACAATGTTCTTGAAAAATTAGAAACCTGTGAAACCCAGAGCAGTGCTCACTTGTACGAGAGATCTGCTTCTGCCTAGCTCTCCACAGCACTCGCTAGGCCTCCCAAGAGTCTCTTTAGATAAATACTTAATGCAGCATCCCCATTCTGTCCAAAATTTGATTTAAAAATGTATTAGACTGTTTATAGATGCATAATTTACTCTCATGTATACTTTGTACTCTCAGATGTTTATGAGAGTACATTAAATTAGGTGGGGACAATGGGGAGGTACAGACAGAATAGATTTAAATACCATCAAATAATACTGTATGAAAATCACAAAAATTCAATAAAATTTAAATAAGTGCATTATAAATCAACCAAGCCACGGTAATTATAATAGTTTATTAACAAAATCTAGAATCTTAGACACCAAAGTGAAAATTGTTCATTTTATTTCAGTAATTGTATGTGAAATGTCTTTTTTCTTATGTATTGAATGAAGGAATATTATTCCAATCCAAGAGTTTGTCTAAAAAAATAGCAATGTCATACTAGAGAGGAAGAGTGATCCACTTCTCTGGATCACAGAACCCCAGACTGATGGATAAGGCAGTCTCTTACACACAAATTCTTGCTTGAGTGACTGCACTGGCTTCCTATAGAATAAAGTATT
This sequence comes from Eospalax fontanierii, assembly GCA_035773235.1. Classification (NCBI taxonomy): domain Eukaryota; kingdom Metazoa; phylum Chordata; class Mammalia; order Rodentia; family Spalacidae; genus Eospalax; species Eospalax fontanierii. Next base: position 38,700,376 of record CM069527.1, read on the forward strand.
AGAAAGTTTCAGTGTAGGAGAATGACCTCAGAGTCTGTGTATTTCCCAGCTCAGGCTCTGGGTGTGCTCAGGCCACTGCTTCCTAGCCATTTCTCAGACTCAGTGCTAAGAGTCACACATATGTCTACACTGAGCTGTTTTACAGTTTAGGATCCCTGAATGATGTTTCTGTTGTCACTATTCATAAACAGAGCTGCTAATGTAGCATTCCTAACATGATGCTCAAAGTAGTCTTCATTTCTGTTTTACCAACAGCTTCATTTTTAATAATTTCCATATTGGCCTATTTCTAATTTTATCTTCAGTGCCAACTACCACTCTCCTATGTTGCATCTGAGTCTGAACTCTTCATGACTATTGGAAAAATATGTCTTGACACAGAATACCTTCATTTACGCAGGAGCATTTCCCCATGCTAACCAGGCAGAGTCTACCAGATGTTCTACTTAACTGCCACTTTCCTTACTCTTCTGCTAAACACTGTAAACATTTTACTTTCTCTATGCCCTAAAGCTGTGCTGTTTATGAAATAATGCTATAAACATACCTCATGCTGATTTATATAAAATAACTAGAACTTCAGACTTATGCACACTCAAATTTGTTTCAAGTGTCTGCTTCCTGTGTGATGTGACCAACTCCAAGAACCTTAGTTCATCTACACATTGCACAAGGAAGATGAATAGACTTTAGTAATGTTATATTTTAGAAGTGAAATGCCTGAATTGAACAGCAATGCTATGTGGCATATGTCCATATATGTTTTGAGGTGTAGCCATGCTATGCTGCTTGGGCTGATCTTAAACTCCTAGATCAAAGGATTCTTGAACCTCAGTCTCTGTGCTGTGGCTGGAGTAGTTTGGCAGCACATTCTACTGCTATCTTTAAAGTTAAGATTGACATGAGCTTCATGACTTTTATTGTAATTTAATTGCCATAAAGGCCCAGACCTTAAGCAAATGAGTGGTTTTGCTATACACTGTTTGAAGGTAAATGAGGGATGGCAGAGCTATGTCTTGTCATCATAGACATGTGTTTATCATCACACCCCTCGTTTTGTCTTTGAATACTAGAAAAGTTGTTTGAAATTAGTGAATGTGGTTAGATTAAGATTTAAGAGAATTTCACCTACATCAGCTTCTCCTGATCCACACAATTGTCCCATCTGAATGCCACATCAAAAATGCAGTTATTCAAACATAATAAACTGATGCTTTCCACACTAAGTAGTTCAACATTTCAGGGGGGCAGGTCCATATGTGTAGGAGAAACTACTTTACAGAAGAGCTCTTTCTTCAAGTTCCCAATCATATATGTCAGCCATTAAGCCCTAACTGGTATAAATTCAAGGCAATTTGATTACTTCTCACTCAAAACTCTATCCTGTGTACATTCTACATTTTTGTACTTTTCATAATGTATCAAGATCACATGTTTACAAGCCTATTTCCACAACTACTTCTTAAGAGTCTTTAAAACAAAAGTCTTATTTGTTCCTTTGAACTTTGTTATCTAACAAATTTTACCTTGGAACAATCACTCCAAATTTTCTTGCATGTATGAATGAAAGAATGCAATAATCTTGTTCTTAACTGTCTTTGAGGAGTGTATAAAAAGACAAAGCCTGAATTCTAGCACAGGGAAAGGCATCACCCAGGTGATGACCTTTAATGGGATTTTGAAGGATGAGGTGAATTTTGCTCACATACAAACAAAGCTCAACAGATTTCTAAGCTGATTCTAAATGTTTTTGGCTAAATTGTTCAGTGTCCAAAAACAACCTAAAGACAGCTTGTCAAAACAGGCTAGAAATGGTGTTGGGAAATATGCTCCAACCAGTGAAAGTACTTATTTTTCGAGAAGTATAAGCAAAATTTTATGGGCAAATGTAAAATATATATAGCAATAACTTTTTCAATGAGCATCATATACTATAATGTTGTTCTGGCTTTCACCGGGATTTCACGGTATATAGCCAGAATTTGCATGAGGAGGTGTCCCATTTAATCCTTTAATACCACACTGAAGATGAGCTGGCAGACTTGGAGTGTTATGTGGGTGACACTTTAGAGCTTCTAGAATGGAACATGTCACTGGTTCTTAAACATCCTGATTTTTTTTCTGTAGGGAGCAAGATATACAAATTTTCTTTCTAGGTATTTCCATGCTGAGAGCTGAATAATGCATGAAGAAATCATCCCTAAAATAGGAAAGAGACATGTCAAGACATTATTATGGTCAATTTGACTTAGAGTGGTCCAAAGAAACCAGATCTTCGGTGAAATAACAGACAGCTGCAGATTTGCTGTACTTAAGAGCAGTTTTTTGATGTGCAGTCCCTTGACTTCTGAGTCTCAGAACACAAGCTGATGAGTAGTCAGCAAAGGTCTCTGGGTTAGTTCATAGAAAGAAGATTTTGAATATCATGAAGATAATAGTGCTTTTTTTTCCAATTTAGATATGGGAGTCACACCAGTGGTAATAGCATGGTGAACTTGGGATGCATTTTTACCTGTTTTACAAAACGTACTTTATTTTGAAGAATTATATTTGACAAGGAAGAAATAACTCTCTTCAATAGCATTTTAGTGTACACAAAGAGATTGTCTGTGAAATCACTATATTCCCACACATGAATTATTTGTTTTCTAGTGACACCCAACATTTTCAAACAATCAAAGTTCAAATGAATCTTTTACAGAGAACAGCCTAGTATAAGACATGTGTGGGTATCACTGAATTTGAAGAAATAAAATTTTGCTGTGGCTATCATACCTACACCAAAAAAGTTATAAAGTGGACAAAAATAGCTGAATTGTTATGAAGAAAATGAATCAAATCTCATTTTGTAGCAATAGATCTAGATACATACTATTTTTTCTTAAAGGTAGGAAAAGCAAGAAAATGGGTTTAATTTCAAAGAGTGAAGATTCCGCATGAAGAGACAAAAAGGAAACGAAGTGGGTAGAGAGATGGCTCAATTTGTAAAGGGATTGACTTGCATGTATAGGACCTTAGTTTAATTAAGTACTTTATTAATTTAATTGTGATATGTATAAGTGTGTTTCCTACATGTCTGTAAGAGCAGCTGTGTCATGTGGTACCCATGGCAGTCGTAAGAGGCCAGTGAATTTCTCTGGAACTGGAGCTATAGAGAGTTGTTGAGAATCAAAGCCAGATCCTCTGCAAGAGCAGCCAATGCTGAGATATCCTTCAAGCCCTGGAGTCTCAGTTTATTTTCCAGAGACCTTGTTATAAAGCTGGGTGTGGCAGCCTGCACTTGTACTCCTGGTGTTGGGGAGACAAAAAGAGGCAGATCCCTGCACTTTGCTGATTTGAACCTCAGGACCCGGTGAAATAACCTGATGCAATAACAAAGGTGGATAGCACCAGAGGAGCAATACACAAGATTAACCACTGGATTCTATAAACAGATATGTACATATATTCACACATACATACACACACACATACACACACACAGTGGAAAGAAATGGAACATCATACATGGATTACTAGGAAAATACAAGTGTCAGTATAGACTACATAGAAGAATTTTGTCTCTGCAGACACTGAAGATGGTCATATGCAATTATGGTATTGGATGGAAATTTGGGGCAATTGACTATAATATACATAAATATCTACAAAATTGGTCAGCTACTTACACAAGAGATTTTATATCTGATATGAAATCAGACAAGAATATGTAGCAATACAGCAGAATAGAAAGAGAATGCAGAGAAAGATAAAGTTTTAGTGTATAATCTTAGGATAACTAGCTCATTGCATAGAGAAAATTATTATTGAATTGGGTGCATTGCTGTATGCCTGAGATTCTAGCACTTGGGAAGCAATCAGGAAGATAATGAGCTTCGGGTTAAATTGGGCTACATAGCCAAATCAAGTTTCAAAAGCAAACAAACAAATAAAAAATGGGCTTGGCATGATTTTCTATGATTACAGCACTTGAGAGTCAAATACAGTCCTAAATATATATTCACCAAACACAGGAGAATCCCATTTAATAAAAAAATACTACTATATTGAAAATCACAGATTGGTCCAAAGCAGTGATCATAAATTACTTCAATACCCCATTTTCATCAATAATCAGGCCGTTAAAACACAAAATAAATAGAGAAACTGTGGAGTTAAATGATATCCTAAACCAAATGGACCTAATAGATATTTGTAGAACATTTTACCCAAACAGCAAAGGATATTTTTTTCAGTAGCCAAAATAACTTTCTCTAAAATCAAACACTTATTAGAATACAAAACAATTCTCAATAAAATCAGGAAAATTAAAATAACATTGTTTATTCTTTCTGAACACAATAGAATAAAACTGAATATCAACAGCAATAAAATTAGAAAAAGGACAGAAACTCATGGAAATGAAACAACAATATACTGAATGAAAACTGGGTCAAGGAGAAATCAAGAAAATCAAAATCCTAGAATTAGAACATAAAAATTCCTAGAATTAAATGAAAAAGAAAGCCCAACATACCAAATCTATGGGACAAATTGAACAAGTTCTGAGAGGAAAGATTATAGCATTAAACACTAAATAAAAAGCCTCAAGAGATCTCATACAAATAATTTAAGGATGTACCAGGATGTACCTTAGAGCCTTCACAAAACAAGAACAAACATGAAACGTTAGTAGATGGGAAAATATATTCAAAATCAGGACTGAAATTAATCAAAAAGAGGTAACGAAATTTGGAAGATTATTCCCAGTTTCTTGTCAGTCTGGGCTATCGAATGAGAGAATGAATGAAACAAAATAAAGCAAATGGAAAGAAAAAAAGACGAAAGAAAGAAAGAAAGAAAGAAAGAAAGAAAGGGATTGGATTTCTATCTAGCAAGAGATAAAGTACTAAATATTAAAGGACACAATGGAAATAATAAAAGGAAATGTTAAAGACTATCTTTGTGATAATAAAACTTCTCTAAATTCATATATATATATATATATATATATATATATATATATATGCCATTAAACAAACACATTTGTTTAGCTACATTATATAGAATTCATACAGCTAGCAAAACAGATTTTAAATGTTCTCCTCGTAAAGACTAATCATAAAGAACAGCCAAATATTCAAGGAGATATATATGCTAAATCCAATTTAAACAGTATACAAAGTTCAACTGCATTAAACCAATAGAAAGATGCCAATTCATATGTACATTTTTACATCTGTACGCATCAGACAAATAAGTGTTTTAATAGAAAGAATACCCATAATAGACCCTCACCAAAATCATACATGTATAATTAAGTGAGAAAAGGCACTTGAGGTCTAAAAATGGCAGTGGAGTGAAGGTGACAATTCCTGAAATTCAGCAAGTACACAATAATAAAAACACTGACAGTCGACGTGATTATTAATTTTTCAGTGGAAAGAAAATTTGAAATATCAAAGAAATATGTGCTAAAAATAATTTGTGAGCACAAATTTTTAAAAAATTAAATCAATGTTATACCTATTAAATTAAAAAATAGAAATATGGATAATACTGCATTGACTTATACATAAAAATGAATTTCTATGTCACACTCTTGAAAATGTAGATTATAATATTTATTTAAGGAAATGCTTTCTAATGCAATAAAGTTTCAAGGTGCCTCTTCATAAAAAAGTATCACTCAGTACACAGAGCTAAGATTGGCTAACAGAAGTCACCAGAGGCACATCTATAGATGAATCTGGAAGGAAGAGTAGAAAAGTCACTGAAGTAGAAAGTATACAGAACATTCACGGGAAGGTGTAAATGTACATAAAGCTAGAAGAATGTTCTCTGATATCATACAGATAGGATAAATGAAAGAGGAGAGATGAGTAAGCACTCTAGACACATGCCTACAGAGCATAGAAAATCATGTGCACATACTAAAATATGCACATTAAACTACTAGTGTAATGACTTAGATGAACAGAAGTAAGTGTGGACTGTAGGAATAAATCATGAAGAAAACTAAGGAAAGGGCTTTACAGTACTCATTGATGATAATACATCATGAACTGAATTAAAATAATTATCATCACTTTCTGCATTTGAGATGCAGAAGGTGGAATAACAACACATTAAAAGGATATTTTATTGAGGGACCTAGAAATGTTGGCATTACCTGGGAGCTGCACATTTACATTTATTTTTATTTTAAAATACATTTTAATTAATGTTCATTGATTTCATATAATACATTGTAACCACATTTAGCTCCCCTTTCCCTGTCTGCAGCCCCCATAGCATACCCACAGGACTTCACGTATTTTGTCTTATATGTTAAAGCTGATATTGTCAAGTTTTTGTACCTAAATATCCCTCTGTGTGAGTTCATCCACTGGAGTTTGTTCATCACTATCTAGCATCACTCCCTCAAAGAAGTCTCTCCCTCACTCAACAGTGATCAGCTGCCAATCGTTCCTTAGCTAAGGTTGGGGTCTCCTGCCCATTTCCCCAGTTCATTACTTTTTAAAATCTGCTTGATTCTGCATGGATCTTATGCATGTTCTCACCATGGCTGTAAATTCATATGAGTAAATGTCTGAGGAGCCTGGAAGCCTGTGTTTCCTTATTATAAGCCCCATGGAACATACTGTACATTTTATTTTGCTGACTCATAACATTATTCAGTTTCCTTAGGACTTTGAAGAATTTCAGTGCATTTTATGAAAGGTCTCACTGTTTTGCCTATAAAACAGAGACTTTGATAATACATTTTTTACAACTTAGTAGATATATATATATATATATATATATATATATATATATAGTCATGAAGGAGCAGCAAAGGGGACTCATCTCTGAGCTTTTCATTTTGATAGCTTCCACCTATTTACTGTGATGCTTCATTAATTTAAATTTGTTTTAATACGAGAAAAGTTTAATCTGAAGATAATCTGAAACTGCTATAATACATGTTAAACATAAGGACAAAAGAACCAATGATGCTTTAAAGTGGTAATTAAAAGAACTGATGTGTGTCTAATGCAGTTATTCAGTGTCTTCTAGCACTAAGTCATGATAATGTTAAAATATTGTCCAAATATTAAAGCTATTATTACTGAAATCTTCAACTCTATAAATTGTCAAAATCCTATGCCAAAACTTGTCTTTGAGCTATCAAAGTAGAAAGCATGCACAAGAATAGCAGACATGCTCAGTTTGCCTTGTGCAACCCTACCTTCCTCCTTACAGGTGATACACAGGGCCTCCATGGATGTCATCAAACAAGGACGGAGGAGCACTTCAAGTGGCATCTGGATCAAAGTGAAACTAGAAGTGACAAAAATAATATATGAGTTCTCCACACATACTCCATTTTGTTTTTGAATACTTTCAGTTTCTTAAGAAATGTGCATGACCAAGTCTCATAAATGTCAAGGAGATAATGAGAGAAGTCCTATCTCATTTTAAAGAGGAAGAATCTGGAGTCACAAGCACATCTTTCTACCTCTGCTAAGGACCACACATTTGTTGTGATGTGTTGTGACTAGGGTCAGGGATTTCCTACTTCCAAGTCAACATCATGTTCTGTAAAGTGATTTAAAACTTCCAAAAGACAAAAACAGCTTCAAGTAATTTCAAAGTTTAAAATAGAAATCACACTTATCTAATGTCTACAATGAGGGAAATGCATTATTTATAACTGATAGAATCAAAATATTTCTGTATAACATAACATTGAGATCATAGTTTCCCATTGAATTGATTTAAGATGGTTGTGTTTTATAACCAAACTCAGTGATCTATGTAGGGAAAAATGTATGCTTTAAATAAAACGCAAAAGAATAAAATGGTATTGATTGATTAATCTTTGACTTTATAAATCTATTGGAGACAAGTCTAACAAAGAGAAAAAAAACTATCAAATAAAATATAGACAAAAAACCTGGATGTTAAGAAACATAGTTATATTTGCTGCTGTGTCAGGTGTCTAGAATTTGTTTCATGTTGTGTAAAATACATACATACTGCAAAAAGCAACTTTGGGTGGGATGCATTTTTTTGGCTCACAATTCCAGATTAGAGTCTATCATCATCAGGAAATCAGTGTGAGAGGAACTTAAAGTCACAACCACTGTCTGGAGCAGAGAAATGAGTGCATGTTTGTACTCAGCTTGCTTTTTCCACTCTTACATGGTTCAAAATATCCTGCCCAGTAAACGGTGCTTCCTGCAACGGCAGGTCATCCCACTTCATTTAACTAAACAAGATAATCCCCCACAGACATGTCCACAAAACAACCTCATTTACGGAATCTGTCTTTCAGACGAGATTGCCAATTGATTCAGGATTATATCAAGTTGACAAGTAAAACTAACCATCACATCAGGAGAAACTTTCCATATCATAGTTGTGTTGATGGACACTTATTCTAAAATAAAATGTTAAGATAGAGTTTTACCGCTAAAACATCAATTCCAGAACACTGACAGAGAGAGGAGATACATAAATCTTTAAGAAGAATACCATCTCAGAAATTTCTCCTCATAATATGTGGATAGTTTGACTATGGCTCTGTTTCTGTACTGGGGATAGCTCAGAATCACAGGAAAGTTAGTGTCAATCATTTCAGTCAAATCAGTTTTACTAGCTTCAGATGATTACACTAATGTGCCACATAAGCAATTTGTTTTATTTTCTATTACATTTTACTTTATTTATTGAGACAGACAAATTACATTGCCCAGGCTAACCTTAACAACATCCTCCTCATGCCTCAGGCTTCCTCATGCAGGGATTACAGGCATGTGTCCCCTATTTGCCTTCCATAAGAATTATTTTTATTTTAATTTTTGTTGAGTTTCTATATAGTTCATACAGCAGTTATTAATCAAATTTAGATGTCCTCCCCCATCTATTCTGCAGTGGTCATTTAGCCATGGGTGGGTGAGCTTTAATACGAGTTCTGTCCAGGGATACACACGATTACACTCTTTTATTCTTTAAACCTTGGCCAGTTGTGGTCTTCCATGTGCATTGCACTCTTGTACAAGGAAGCTTCAGTGGTGAGAGTTGAGAGATGCTTTTGTGTTCTCTCTACTCCTCAGTCTTCTGTGTTTTTTGAGCTTTCGGTGTAGAGGTTCAACTGTAAGTGCATCAAACCTAGGACTGGACATCTCTCATACACATATTATCTGTGTCTGACTAATTGTGGAATTCTACAGTAGCCTCAATTTGTTGCAAAAAGAAGCTTCTTTGATGAGTGGTATACATTATGTTCATCTGTAAATATACAGATCCATATTTAGCATATGGTAAGAAATTTGTCAAGAGATATGACAGATAGGGTTTTCTCTAGGATCTAAGTCCTCTCCAACTATGTGTATTTGACTGAGTTTAAAGTGTCACCCCTACGTTTGCATGCATTGATAGGACTGTAAGTTCAGTTACATGGATGTTGATTGCCCTCTAGATGCCAACGACTGCTCCCGTAGAGGTAGTGTGCTGTGTCTGTTATTACAGTTATTAAACTTTAGGTAGGGTTGGATCATTGACTGATTTTCTCCCTTAGCAGTTTGCACATTATTATCTAGCATTATGGGAGCTAAACTTCCAGGTCAGTTACTGTTCCATTGCTCCAAATTCTGTATCGAGTAATGTCATGTCTTCAGTAGTAAGTTCTTATCTCCTTGTTCTGGGAGCCAATCAAGAGCTTTGACAATAGTCTTTATTATTTTGGGAGTCTTAGACAAACTCTCACCAACCACTCAAAGGGAATTCTGTGTTCCTTTCCAAATAGCCCCATGGATTATATATGCACTAATGTTTAGACATTGTTTGTAAGTTTCTCAGGGGTTTTCGGGTTATCACATTCCCCTCTGGGCTCCGTGGCCCCCCAAGTTTCATTCAACTCTGCTCTTTTGCCTCCCATCTGACCTCCCTCCTCCCTCTCCCAGCAGCCAGATTATCCCTACCCTCTCCCCCATGACCAGTGCCTCACACCATCCTCCCTGTACTGTCTACCCCACACACACCATGGTCCCTACATGCCCCTCCTTCCTCTAATTCTTGTCAAACAGCCCCGGTTTCCATATGTCCCCCCATAACAACTGTTTCCTAGTATCCCCCTTTTTTTGGATTCTTTATTTTCGTTTTCTTCCATGTTTCCTTTCTCTGCTCCTGGCTCCTCGTGTTGTATCAGGGTCTGTATCCACACCACATTTAGGGGATTTGTGCTATACTCTGCACATGAGGGAGGCCATACATCACTGGCTTTTCTGCATTTGTGGTATTTCATTTAGTATAACACTCTCATTCTACCCATTTCCCTGAAATCTCATAATTTTATCTTTTCTTAATCCTGAGTAGAACTCCACTGTGTAAATGTACCACATTTTTATTATCCATTTGTGTGTTGAAGGACATTTAGTTTTTATCCATTTCTTAGCTATTGTGAAGAGAGCAGAAACAAACGTGGAAGTACAGATGTCTCTACAGTAGGATGAGTCCTTTTGGTATATGACAGGGAGTTATTGGTATAACTGGATCTTTGGTATATTCTTCTTTTAATTTTTTGAGGATTCTCCACACTGCTCTCCATATTGGTTGCACGAGGTTACATCCCCACCAGCAGTGAATGAATATTCCCCTTTCTACAAGGTGCTTCTTAGACAATTTTATTTCTTCATTTGAGAACTCTCTGTTCAGATCTGTAGACCATCTCTTTTATTGGGTCATTTATTTTGTTGTTTCTTTGATTTTTGAGTTCTTTATATATTCTGGATAATAATCCTCTGTTGGATGTATAGCTGGTAAAGATTTTCTCTCACTAAGTGGATTTCCTATTACCTTCCGTGGTTGTTTCTTTTGTTGTTTACTAGAATTCTTCATAAGGAACACTTTAAAGTAAAATGTAATGAAAATAAGTACAAGGAATAATAGATTGAAATGGCATTGAGTATAGTCAGAGCTATGAAATATCAGTATCAGTTCCTTCAATCTATATCCCTGTGTTTATTTAGGATATAAACTACATTTTCTGTGATTTCTAAAGTTATTTAAAGTCAATGGATCCTGTAAAGTTCATGCTAAAAGCCCAAAGAATGTGAATGGAGGTCCAGAAGAATGGGAAAGCTAGTGATAAAGCAGCTTCCTTTGGAGACTGTAAAAAGATCATCATCATTGCTTATCTAAAAGCTAGAGGTCATGAATGGCACAGAGTAGACACTGCTCTGGGAAGAATTCTCAGTGAGGTATCAATGCTTTTCAACTCTGTCTTCCCTGCATTAGCCAATTTTCTGTATTGTAGTTCAAGAGTGTGTGAACTATTTTCTTATATTAAGAAGTCTATAAGCTAGGAATATTGTTTTTATATTTTCAAATGTTTGAAAGAATCAAATAAATATATATTTCTAACTGAAAAATCACAGATGAAATTATAACAAATAGATACTGAAGTGAAAATTAGCGATATAATCTCCATTGGAAGATTCCTGATTATTTCTGATGAGCAAGACCTGAAATCCAAAGACTGATAGTCTTTTAATTTTATAATTTTTCTCAGTATTAGAAATGTGTGTCATTAAATTCACTGTAATGTTCACTCTAAAAGTTTTACAATGCAGAGAATAATCATCAGATATCATTTTTATTTGGGTGATATACATCAAAGGCATTAATCATGTGTGCATGTGTGTTTATGTGTGTGTATGTATATGTGTGTGTGTGCACATGAATGTGAATGTACTTAAGTGCATGGGTACTTGTGTACTTGTGTGTGGCGAACAAAGGTTAGGGTTAGATAGATTCCTTTATGGTTCTCCTCCTTATTATTTTGTACATGTCTCTGTGAATTTCATACAAAGTATTTTGATTGTATTTAGACACCCTCCCTTATTTGCAGCCACACTTAGTACCCCCATCGCAATGTTATTCACTGTATTATATATGAATATATACATGTATATAATATACACCACATTCATCTATCATCTATCTATGTCTTATCTATCTATCTATCTATCTATCTATCATCTATCTTTCCAATCCTGACACAGAGAAAGAGATTGAAGAGACAGTGAGAGAGAGAGAGAGAGAGAGAGAGAGAAATTAATGTTCAAAACTATCTTTTGATGTGGAATGTAGAGTTATCTACTGGAGTCTGGATAACCTATCAAGACAACACCCCTAAAATAAACTGAGCCTCTCTTTCTCAGCCTAGGAACATGTGGCTAGACAGGCTACAAGTCGTAGGGGAGAGCCTAATATTATTCGTTTGCTAAATAGATATTATATTAAACTGATTCTTAATGTCTTATTGTTATGCACATAAATTAATGGATCTCTAAATTCTTACCAGAGAAGCATCTTTATGCATCAGATGGTGATTAACACAGAAACACACAAATTAGCCAACATGTGGAGAATAAGAGACTATAAGGCATAAATAATTTAAAAGATGTTATGTTTAAAATACTGAGTTTTTCTTGAAAATGGTAACTAAATTCATGTTCAGAATCATAAAAACATTTAACTTACAGTCCATCATAAGTGCTTTTATGAAATTAAGTATGTCCTGAATATAGTTGACTAAAGTATAGATCTGAGTCAGCTCTGGTTTGTCTGACATCCAGGTAAAGTAATTAATAGTTCTTATTACATTCAAAGATAAATTGTATGCTAACCCAAATATTTCAATATAAGACAACTTCTGTACTTTGTGATTTTACCATATATTATAAAAATGGCAGAAAAAGTTGGAATTTTAACAATCATCTAAAATTTTATTACAGTGATATTTAATCTTCAGCAGTATGTAAAAAGATTGCTTAACTCATTCAAATATACATATAATTTTGTAGTGCTTATAAGGTTGAATATCATAACTTTAGATTAAGTTCATAATTACAAAGGAAATTAATGAATTCAGGGCAAATCTGATTGATTATAATAAATCATAGTTATCTGTTTGACTTTAAGTTGCCAAGGTTTGTGATAAACACAGTATCATTGTCTCTGCCTAGTATGCTTCAAGGGGAGACCAGCTCCCTTCTTAATGAATCTCCTCTACCTCAAGGTTATCTTTGTAATGTGATCTCTCCATTATACCAAAATTACCCTTACCAAGAACATCAGCCCCTTCCCTTGATACCAAACGGATAGCTTTAATATATATAGATTACTGGAACTTTGCTACTAAGAATTATAAATTGCTATGGCTGGCAAATTAAAGCCTTAAAATCTAATTACTTCAATTTGTTTTAAGTGCATTAAATTATTATGAAAGGAGCTATATTGAAATCTCCAAGTACCAGTCTTCTCTTTATATCTAAAAAACAAGTTACTCCTTTTCTATCATGCATGAGGGACTGTTTTATTGTGTAGACATCTATCAAAATAGATTTCCAAATGAAAGTTCTCTTTCTAATTTTCTGTCTTTAACATTTAACCAATGTTTTGGCTACAATGCAGCTTTCTGACATGGTGGTAGTACAAGTTCACAATAATTTTTTTTAATGATTTCCTAGGTTGAATCCCTGTAGACTCACCCTATTTTAATAGTCATCATTATTTTCTCCTGACTTGAATTTGAAGAAAAAAAATCCCTGGGAAGAATATTTTTACAGTCCTCAAACTAATATGAATGAGACATATTCTTACTTCCAATGTATTCATACCACAGGTTTAGAAAATATCTGTCTCTACTCAATCTATCAACTTTAAAAATAAATTACATAATTTTGTATTCCTTTATTCACTTTTTGCTCAATCCAGGGTTCTACTTACATGTGTGATATAAATGAAATATTTATCCAATTATCACCATTTATTAGCCTTCAGTTGCTATATCATAATTTATCAAAGGTAGCCATTTTAAATGTTAAGCAAAATGAGAATATGATGAAAATTTGAATAATGAATCAACAAAAGATGTATTGTCATCCTTCATAATTAAACAAAATCATTATTTTGTAGAGAAGTCAAAAATTCAACATTATTGAAAAGCAACCTGTTGTTTTTTGTTTGTTTGTTTGTTTTGTTTAAAAAAAGTCTATTCAGGTGCTGGAGAAATGGCTTAGTGGATAAGAGTACCTGCTGCTCTTGGAAGGATTCAAGTTTTGTTCTCATCATCCTCAAGGTAACTCACAATCATCTGGAACTTTTAGTCATCTATAATTACAATTAAGAGATCTTAAAACTTCTGGCCTCTAATGGAACCAGGTATGCACATGATTCAGCCATATATAGAGCTGGCAAAAAAATCATACACAAAAATTAAAAATAAAGAAAAAATTTAAGGTTCTTCCTGGGAATGGAGAGATAGCTCAGTGATTAAGAGCACTGGTTGCCCTTAAAAAGACCAGGGTTGATTCATAGCACGGTGGCTAACAACTGTCTGTAACTCCAGTTCCAAGGCTCTGATGACCTCTTTTGTCTTCAGTGGGCATTGCACCACATGGGTGCACTTACATATATGCAGGCAATATACTCATACACATAAAATAAAAGCAATAAAGAAAAAAAACTCTTCCTTTTCATCTGTTAATGTTGATTTTGTGCCCTTATAAACAATAAGATGAAAAGAGGTCCTTAAATGTTTTGAGACACACACATTCGTCTGTGGAAGATTTGTATTTCTTCTGAGAAGAATAGTGTCCAAGGCACAAAAAACAAAACAGAACAAAGCACATATAATTATATCGAAAAAGTAATGTTAATCTAATTTAAGAATCAATTAAAAGTTCCTTTCTGTAATACTAGTGAGTAAACTGTTTCATTCTCAGAAAGGTTCATTGGAAGTCAAATATAGCAAAATGACACATGCCAGCATAACTGCCAGGAACAGAAGTATAAGTTCAGTTCATTCTAGTAAGGACAGTGATGCTGTTTTGAAATGATAAAATAATTGTCTTGTCAAAATTCAAATTGAGCTTTTGAATGTCTCTCATCCTAAGCAGAGTGCTCATATTTTATATAATCTACTCAATTTACATATCTCTACATGGCAATTTAAACTTTTTAGATCAGTGCTAGTTCATTATTTCCTCTTGTGTCTTCCTGGCCTCCCAGTGTTTAAGGATTCTACCTGTTTCAGAGCTCTTAATGCATGACTTCACACTACCTTCATTACACTTTCATCTGTATTGTTGCCTGATTGGTTTCTTTTCTCTTACAGATTGTGAATTTCCAGAGTAGGCTGCTGTGCTTTATGCATATTTAGAAAAGGATTTTGTTTGTTTTCTTCCTGCTGCTGTTGTTTTTCCTTTGTCACTATAGGCACATTGCAGAATATAAGATTAAAATATAAGTCGATAGCTTTTCTATATACCACCAATAAAGATTAGGAATTTGGAATAAAAATCACATCATCATGTATAATAAAAAGGAAATACAAAGGTATAGATAAATGACTATATGAGCTATAAAAGGGAAATTATAAAGCACTGGTAGAAAACCAAGATAATTAAAATAAATAGGGAAATAAGAATGTTGATTATTCTTGGACTGGAAAGCACTGACTGCTCTTGCAGAGGACCCAGGTTTGATTCCCAGCACCCACATGGTGGTTCACAACCATTCATAACTCCAATTCCTTCTTCTGATCTACTGGGACATTATATGGCATGGTGCACTTACATACATGCAGGTAATACACTCATACACATAAAATAGTTAAAAATTTTAAAAAGAATGCTGTTTATTCTAACAATATACCTTCTTTTCAACTTGATAGAAATATTGGATTCTTAGTAAAATCACTTGTTAAAAAGTGAAAATTTGTTTTGCTAATTTAAATGGGAAACCTCAAATAATCATAGTAGTACATGATCCCGAGATGGCAGCATTCAGTCTCATGTCACTGCAAATTGAGATCTCATCTTTCAAAAAGTTGAAAGGGGGCTAGAGAGATGTTCCAGGAAAAAAGGATGGAAAGGATGGGAGGGAGGGAGGTAAGGGAAAGAGGAGGGAGGAAAGGACAGAGAGAATGAGGGAGAGAAGGAAGGAGGGAGGAAGGCAGATGGAGGATGGTCATAGAATGCCCACTTTCGAAAAACTTGCATAATACCAATGGTAAGCTTAAATGTGTGATGAAAATCTGTATCAACTGAAACATTTCTAGAAGGTAATACAGAAAAAGTAACAATGTTTTGGGATTGATAAAGACTTTTGAGACACAACTCTCAATGCAAAGGTATCTTTTCTATAGGTTTAAGCGTGCATGTCTATAATCTCACCACTTGGGAGGCTGAAGGAAGAAAATTCTAAGTCTAGTCTGAGTTCCACACAGTAAGTTTGAGGGTATCTGGGAATACATATCAAGATTCTGTCTAAGAAAACATCTGCACAATTAGAGAGAACAAATTTTCAAAACGTATATTTGATTCCACAGAGGACCCAAAGTATTTGAGACTTTTAAAAAATATAAACAATAAATAATACATTTAAAATATAGTCAAAATTTATGTAAAGACATTTGACTAAAAAACGAGATGGGTGGTAAACAAACGTGAAAAATAGTAACATATATCAAGGCATTACAAATTGAAACAAGAGCAAGAGACCACTAAAGAGACCACTAAAGACACTTAAAACAATGAAAATCCCAAGTACTGACAAAGCAGAATGTAAAAAATGCCACTTCTGTGAACAGACTAGTATGGGATGTATTTGTTTGGAGGACAGCTTGGGTTTCTGACAAAGCTGTAAATAAATCCCCTATCAGTCTCAGAAGCAACTCTGCTCCGTGTATTTATTCCAAATGAATAATTATGTCCATTCTTTAACCTGCCCATCAACAGCGGTTTAAATGAGTTTTACTCATAATTCCCTGAACTGGAAGTAATTGAAGTATTCTTCAACATTTAAGTAGTTAAGCTTAGTATAATGCAAATAGATTATAATTCAGAAAAAAAAATTAAGCCCTGGAAAGACACAGAATAACATCAAAATGTGTGAAAGAATCCAAGCTGAAAGGTCCACATGCTAAATGATTCTAACTACATGAAATTCTAATGAAGATAAAACAATGGAGACAACTTTGAAAACCAGTGACTGCTAAGGTGTAAGAGATAGAAAAGGCACAGAGAGGGAGGGGAGACAAGGACTTTTGAAACAGTGAATTTATTATACTCACTGTAAATGGTGAATGCACAGTATAATGCTGTTAACAAAACCCACTGAACCAAACAACACACAGAGAACACTTAAATAGACATTTTTGGATTTAATTAATAATAAAATATCAATCTTATTTACTCATTTGTATTAATAGCACAAATCACAAAAATACAGGATATTGAGAAAACTAATGAGAGAATATGAGCAGCCTCATACATTTGTATTCTTTTACCTATATGACAAACTGCCCTAAAATCAGTCTATCACTACAAGTGCAATATGTGTCATGATGATCTGTACTATCCAAGGAAAATAAGATTTATTCTCTACCTAAAAATTAAGGCAAGATAATTTATTAGTAGAATACAGAATAAAAATCACATGACTGTCACAAAAAAATTCACAAAATTCAATGTTCTTTCATGATAAATAGCCCCAAAATGAAAATGTAAAGATAATTTATCCAGTAGATGAATAGAATTTATGAAAACCATATATTGAGCGTTAACTAAGTATAAGAAACTGTAACTACTCCGGTGCCATTAGGAACAAGAAAAGGATGTATGTTTTCACCTCTTTTGTTCACTAATAAGGTAGATATCTATGCAGAGTTAGGTAAAGATTACAAAAAGGGTAAAATAAATATATTTATTTATGTTATATACTGATGAATCTTTTTCAAAATAAATAATGAAAACTATGTGTCACATATGAAAGACAGTAGTCACATAGGAACAATGAACACATATTGTATGACAAACTTCACATGGAGTTTCCATCATAGATACATTTATAGGTGAAACATGAAGATCAGAGGCATGCAGCCAGGAGAGATGAAGACTTGCTACATAGGCAGCGACTGTTATTACGTACAAGGGTTTTATTTTAGATGTTGAAAATATTTTAAAATTACAAAAAGTGTCAGAACACTGTGTATGTATATACTAAAAACATTTAATTATATACTTCAAGTGAGTAGATTGTATGGCATGTGAATTATATGCTAATATGACTGCTGAGAAGTATACGTACCATTGAAATAAATGCATATGAATGTCCATACCAATATTTTTCATAGTGATAATGAACTGAACGCAATCTAGGTATGCATTGCTATAGCTCACTAGCCTGAGCTGGATCGGAGATGTAGGAAACTTTAATACACAGGGCCTGGAGGAAGTTCTGTTGCTGGGAGAGCACTCTTGAAAAGGTTAGCTATGAGGACATTAGGCTCTTCTCCAACTCTTTACCTCCCCGTGGCAGCGGGGTGAACAAGTGCATCTGGCTTCTGCTCCCACTTCATAATATGCAACTCACCACAGACCAGAAGTAAAGTTCAGTGATGATAGACTAAAAGCTTGGAAACCATGAACAAAGAAATCATATTCCTTATTAGGTTGATTAGCTCAAGGATTTTTGCATTATTGATCAAAAGCTGACTAAAACATCCTTCATCTTCAAAACAAGTTAGTCATGGGATTTGCAATTTGGACAAAAGCTCAAAATGTATGATGAAAGAAAGAAAATTTGAAAGTGCATATTGTGTGAATTTTCTTTGATGAGAACAAAAATGGGTTTAAACAATCTGCTATATTTAATTTGAGGGGAATAGTGATTCCACACTGGAAAGTGATGGAGTTCTGGGTCCCTGATGAAATATTTCTTGTTTGGAATGTTGTTGATGTGGAAGACTGATGAGGTCTGCATTTCTCTATTGAACTTCATTGAATATTTTATTTTAGCGTGCGCTTCATAGTGTATGTCTTAATCATATTTAGACCCCCCTCTGTCTGCACTCCCTCAATGTCCCCCTCACTGGATTGCATACATTCTGCCATATATGATAATCACTATGGAGTCATGTGTGTACCCAAACATTACAGGGGAATAATGGCACACAACTTTAGTCCCAGCACTCTGGAAGCAGAAGCAGGTAGATCTCTGTGAGATCCAGGCCACTTTTATCTACATAGGGAGTTCCAGGACAGCTGGGACTACAGAAGCACTGTTTCAAAATAAAAGAAAAAAAATCAAAATTTTCATAAGTTCTCTATAAAGAAAAAATACCCTTTTAGTACAGTGTTTTCTATTAAAATTTGGAAATAAATTTTTTAATCATGGCCTGAAGTGATGGCTCAGCAGTTACAAGAACTGTGGCTGTTCTTGCAGAGGGCCAGGATCTGGTTTACACTGCCTCCATGGTGCCTAATAATCATCCATAACTCCAGTTCTAGGGGACCCAATGCCCTTTTCTGACTCCCTGTCATCTCATGATATGGGTGCGCTGACTCACATGCAGACAAAACAGTCATACACATTAATTAATTAGAAATAAAAATCAATTTTTTATCAAAAGTAATAAAAATATTTAGCATTGAAAAGCTCCAATTCTGGAAAACAGCTTAACGACTAACAGTAGTAAATGATAATATATCATAGTATAAAATTTACAGAGAATTTCTTTCAAAATTAATAATGTATCACTGAATACTCAAGTACAGAGTCCTCACATGGGCAATGAAGCAGCAATGAGATTCATCCCACATGTCTTATATAGGAAGATCTTGGCCTACAAAAATAATCACACTTTCCTTCATCAATATTTTGCTGTAGAAATAAAATTCATGTAATTTAATCATAGTCTATAAAAATCAGTCAAAATGTTAATTATAATTTGGGGTTCAAAATATATTATAGATTGACATTTATCAAAACTGCTTCGTGATTTGAGCTTTGTTTTTCACCTTCGTTTTATGGTCATTTCACTTTGAGTATAAGCCTCAGGAAATAAAAACTCCACTTACAAAAAAGTGATGCTATTAATCTGCAAAGTATTTTAGAAACATGATTGTAGGGTCTGGCCCACCTGCAGCCCCTCTCTCTTAGTGCTAGGCTCTGGGCCAAGAGCTAGCAGGATCTTATCAATTGCAAAACTGAAGTAAACAACTTGACCTTTAAGCTAGCCAGACCACAACTTCCTTTTTCCTGTTTACAATGGTGTGTCATCAATAGAGGAACCTCTTGCAAAGCCCCGCCCTCAGGTTATATAAGGCTTGATGCCTCTCAGTAAAGTCAGTCAGTCATTCTCCTTTCCTCCTACCTAGTGTCTGTGTCTCTGTCTTTTGTGTGTCATTCAATCCGCAGCCCAGCCCTCCGCTGATCAGGACTTGGTCAACGAATGTAGCCAGGAGGCTACACATGATAACATGTAGCATGATGCATAATAGATTTTCTAAAATGACAGAGTGAATGAATGAATGAGAGCAATGAAAGATGAGGTAAAATGAAAATAATATGAATATGTGTATAAATGGGGAATTTTACAAATTTTGAAGTTTAAAGTAATTTCTACAATTAAGTTGAGGTGAAATAGTTCTTAAGTTAATAATTATAATACATCAGTCTTCCAGATATATTGGAAAAAGTAAATATATATATATATATATATATCACATAATCAAATATATCAGATAATCAAATTGTACACCACAGACAAATAATACAGTTTAGAACAACTGCGACTTCATAATTTGTTGAGAGTGCATTTGTGTCCATTCATTAGGCAAGAGTACATAGGAAGAAAATGTACAGTGGAAATGAGTGAAGTCAATAATATCTCTGTTTTATTGCTTTTTAATTTTTGAATTAGTCTTGGGCTACAAGAATAGTAATGAAAAAAGGCTACACAGTTTAATTCTTGTTCATCTTAATCTTTGTTTAAACAATAGAAAGATCAAGCTGTTCAACACTGAATCTAAAGCATGATGAGTAGATTATGCAATTTTCTGCTTTATTTAATAAAATTAGCTTGTAGTTTTCTATCCGGATTGTATATTGAATTACTTTTGGTAAATACTTTGAGAGCTCAGAAGCTCTAGTCCACAATGAAAGGCCTAAGATTAACTCTGTATAGGTGGATATACTTTTTAAAAATTCGATTCTTGAAGAAAATAGGCACAATTGGATTTACTGTACTCCATGTTACAGGCATAGATACTGAGGCTTAGTCATGTTAAGACTATTGATCAAGAGAGTAACGAATGGTGTGGTACTCAGATCTGAACTCTCTGATAATTTTTATGTTTTATGATTTCCATGTTGATTTGAAATTTACTTCCTATATAGAGCAAGTTATTTCTTTACAAAATATTAGGATCTGAACAGTTTTAACTCCCTTTCAAAGTCTTAACATTTTAAACACAAGACTTGTACTTACCTATTGATACATACCACAGACTTACTCTGTTCTTTGAAAGAGCTGGCATCTACAAGATTCGTTTATCGAACTGCGGTCTCATCACAGTCAGGTGGGGGAAAAGTATGTTTGGAATTACAGTACTAAAGTTGTAGTCCACACACTGATATTTAGGTGTTAGGAACTTCAATTATTTGTCATCTTAAAAGTGATTAATAATAAAACTTAATTTAATTAATTGTTTTAAGTAGTGAAAAATCAAAACAGAGTTTGTAAAGTCATCAAATGCAATGAAAATGACTTGTTGAGAATTATCACTATTAATATAACTTGCCAAACATGTACAAGGAGTTCAGAAGTAATCTTGTACCTCTTGTCCTCGTCCTTTGGGCTAAACGAAGTATGCTTTATTTAGAAATATCAGATAAATCTAAGATGTTTGAAAAGATTCCAATATGCATTGCTGAAAGATTCATTGGTGGCCAAAGCTAAAAATGAATTTAGTGTTTAGACAAATTCATAGCTCAACTACCAGAGTGTTTAGGACAGAGCAATTATCCAATGTTCCAGATCTGATTTAGCACATGCTATTTTTTTAATTATATGTTTATTAAAGTCTGCTTTCAGAGGAAAATTTCATAAAAACAAGTTGTCAAGTGCTCAAGACTAAGAAAAAAGAGAGCATGTCCCAGAATTATACAACTGTTACGCTGAGTTATACAGTTCCACAGGACTGACAGTTTTCAATGGAATTAGACTTTTTTTCCTATGGCACTCAGAAATAATGAAATGAAATTTTTATTCATTTACTTTAAGCATTTTTATTCTGAGTCTTATGTTTTTGCAGTCCATTTTAATAAAATATATTAAGAAAATACTTTTTATTTAAAAATTTTGTTTCTATAAAACTGACTTATTAGAAGAGTTTCCAGATGGTAGCTAGTACAAAGCATTTGCTTCTTCTTTAAACTCACCCATATGACTTAGAAAAACTTTCCATTTTGTGTCAATATGCTTTATTCCCTTCAGTAAATAATCTAGAAGAATAATGACCCAATATTCTGTATTGGGTATGATTCTTTGTTTATGGAAATGTAAAACTTCATTCCAGTCATTTTAACATTTTACATTCCTCCCATTTATTTGTGAAAGTTCTAGATCCTGTGAATCACTGCCAACTGTTGTTACCTTCCTTTTCAACTCTAGGAAATCAAAAATGCATATAGTAACATTTCATGCTTTCAATTTGCATTTATATTTTGAGAGACTCTCTGAAGGTGTCCAACAGTGAGTAGTCTAGTGTTATAACAGTTGATTATTCAACATCTGTATTGTTTTCATTGCCCCTTTTTAAATTTGTTTCCTCTACATTATGCATTCTTATAAGCATGGAAATGGGTTAAGTAAATTTTTTAAAAAGTAAAATAAAAAAGAGAAATTGAACACATTTTTGGTAAAATATCATATTTCACATTTAAAAATTATCTTATCATATGTCTTTTTCTTTGTGTTCATAGCCTGTTATCATGACTACATGAATTTAACCAAGTGAATAAAAGGAAACATGGGTGTTAGGAATACCATTTTTAAAAATTCCAAACTTGTGTTCAATACTCTGTTTCCTACTAATGGAGGAACTCAGACCTTGTGTTGCTCTGTCATACGTCAGTACTACATTATATACACGCATAAACGTTAGAGCAAATACATTTTAAAATTTCATTTTTAATTAAAGTCTGTGTTTGATCAAATGGCTAAATTTAACAATCTCATTCAGAGCATATTTTAATACTTTAAATTATGATGTGCCACCTCTTGTATGTATATTTGTGTTTCGTGTTACAAATTCATTTTCTAAAAAACAAAAATTTTCTTTTATGAAATTAGTCCTATTCCCTGAAAGCAAGTACATTTTTGTTTTCAAAGTTTGATAGGAGTGATACATTTTAGCCTTTGAAGATTTTAAAAATAATTGACTTCGAAGATAATATGTGAAAGTACATATTAAAATTATGGGGACTCAATGAGTACACCAGTTGCTGGATAATGATAGGGGTCTGAGTTCACATCACTTGCATTCACATAAAAATCCAGACATGCTGGAATATACCTGCAACCTCAGGGCTGCTGGGCAGAGACATGTGAGTCCAAGGTTTTGCCAGCCAGTCGTTCCAGCCACAAAGGCATGCTCCATGATAAGTTAGAGAGCTTCACAAAAAAATATGGTGAGGAAGCACTTGAAAAAGACCATCTGACCTTTTCTTCTAGCTTTTGCATAATCGTATGCATGTGGGCATGCCGCACTCCAGCTGTACTCACATGCATACACCACACATAAAAGAAAGAAAGACCATTTCTACCTTTGACATTTTTATTATTCCACTTCCTGCAATTAAACTCTCAAACAATTGAACACATTCAGGAAATGAGATATTAGACTAATTTGAACGATTATAAACAAATATTGAAACTCAATCATAAAAAAAAACATTATCTCAGTGGGCTCAATTCTTAATTAGCTCTGAAAGTTCATTTTCTTAACTATGTTCTAACAACTCTGAATGACATTTTTAGGCGCCTGTTGTCATGGGGTTTTATATCAGTCAGCATTGTTGTCTTCTATTTTACTTTCCGCTATTATGAATTCATCAGACTAGCGATTTCAAATGTACTGTATCTTCATAATATAAATGACTTTTGAATAGATTTTAAAATTACATTCTTTCTTGTTTAATTAAACTGTTGCTACTAAATACAGTATAACTTTGTGCATGTTCCATGTGCATTCTGAATTGAATAAGTATGTTTTATCTAAACAATTCTTAAAGTAATTGTTTTAACACTCAAGGTATTTCCCAATCATTTTATATTTAACAATTTTCTTCTATTGGAATAATATCCTTACAGACAATGGTAAATGCATTTAAAATGTTATATACAATTATACCTAAAAAGTTATCAAAATTTGAAAAATTGTGAAATGTCAATGAAATATAAATTCAGAATGTTAAAATCATATGTATACAATTTTGAGTACAATAAATAAGAACAAAATTAAAAAGAAATATAAAGAGAAAAAAAAGAACAAAAAGAAAACATATAACCCAAGGTCAGTGTTGACATTCATAAAGTGACATTTATTTGTCCCTCAGCAGTGAAGAGGTCTGTACTGGCACACAAAGGAGCTTGTCCTTTATATCCCATCACTCACAATGCCCTGCTGTGAGTGGGAGCTCCCTCAATCTACCCATGAAATTTTTATTTAAATGTCATCTATCAAAGAAACAGAGAAATCCTGTACCAAGAAAGCACCAAACTGGGTCCCTTTTGCTCTCACTGTAGAATTCCCGATTTCTGAGGGCAAGTTGCTTGTCTGACAGCAGAAATTCCACTGCTTCAGGTGAATAATCTCTGTGTTCCTGGGGATATAAGAGTTTAGCCAGGAGTTTCACAGGCCAGTATCGCTTTGTCTCATCTTTATACACCCTTCCCCATAAGCATCCCCTTCAAAGCTCCCCAACTGGAATCCATACATTCTGTCATCTGTGTTAAGTTCTATTGTGTCAAGGTACTGTCCCCAGATGTTCCTCAGTGCAGGTTCATCCACTGAGGAAAAATGATTTGTAAACAAAAGTAACAACTTTTCTATCAATAAGCTATATTTTGTCTTTGATTTAATTAATCAAATTATGTTAAATACTATCTTTACACCAGACATTTTGATTGGTCAAAAATTTAATGAGATAAAACAAAGGAAAACTTATTGGATGGGAATACTTTCTGCCTAACTTTTAATGATTCCTGAAGTTATAGTCTAACTGACACTTTATCTACAAATAATTTAGTGTTACTGTTTGTTCTCAATTTTATTAAAGGTTACTACTAGGCTTTTGTTTTACATTCTTTTCCTTTTTTATATCACTTACCATATTTTATTAAAAATGATTAATTTAAAATGAAATTCATGATCTTAATCTTTGGTAAGACAAATAGGAAAACTATCTTGTTTTCATTTCTACTCTTGTACCTAGCAAAAGATTTGAGAAATGGTGTTGTTTACATATTCTCATTAAATGTGAGCAAAAAGAACAGAACAAAAGAAAAAAAAAGATGGAGAGTGAGAAGAAAAATAAGGAAGGGAGACTGGAAGACTAATTTGTTTTAAAAAAAATCTCTCTAAAAATTTGTTTAAATGAAATTCTCAATTCTTCAGAGAAATCTAATTTATAATTACAATGGTAGAAGGCAGAAGCAAATTTATGTTAAAAATGGGAGTATTTGCAATGGAATAAAATTGATATAGACATAAACACATAATTGATGTCTAATAACTTATTTCTAAATGTTATATAACCATATAAACTCTGTGATATAATACCAAGAAATACTCAGGAATCATTTTGTTGCAAAATTCCTAGTATTTAAAATAGATTTACAAATCAGTGCAGTATGTACACACACACACATTATAATATACTAAAAATTTATTTTTCCATATTAGGTTATATCTTCAAAGTTTTCTATAACGGACATGTATCATGCTCATACATAGAAAAATACAAGTGAATGTTAATAAAGATGTAGCACATAGAATTTAACATGGGATCAAACAATAAAGTTTACTGCCTTTCCACTCCCCTACAAACTGAGCAACTCCATTCTCTCCCCACTCACATCCCGTTCTCCTTCTAGCCTTAGGCACAGCCCTGCTCTTCCCCTTAACATCCCAGATCTCTGCACTGCTCTATTAGTCTAGATCCAACCCACTGAGTACAGCTCAATTTTTCAATCTAGTTTGTTAGAGCCATCAAAGGCTGTTCCCAACCAGTTGTGACTCTGTCTGCCCTACACCAGCAATCTACCCTGCCTGTGCACTGTCCCAAGTTGCCTTGGAATCTAGAGACCAGCCTTCTTCTCTGGTAAATATGATCCCTGCCCACTGTGTATTCACCCCTGTACTGCAAAGCAATTCAAAATACACACACACACACACACACACACACACACACACACACACACACCACATCCTGTTCTCCTTCTAGCCTTAGGCGAAAGCACACTTTTACTTTCACTCTTATCACCCTCCCCCGCCAAGATATCCGGACTACCCTCTTACTTCTGCTTGTTTGTGAGCTCTCCAAAGTGCACCGTATATATCTATGAACACTAATACCACCTGCAGCCATTCCTACGGCCTGGACTTCTGTGCCTTTTACGAGGAACCCAAACCCTTGCAGACTACATGAGAATGCCTGAATTTAGCAACTGCCTAGCGATCTTCCCAAATAGTTCTATACCTGCTTACTAAAGAGCCCCATACCTTAAAAAGGCACTAAGAACAACTGATCTCATCTAATTTATGTATCTGATGGAATTGCTGAGCCATTTGGTGCCTCCGATATGAAATCAAATGAGAGACAACTGAAGCCTTGATCAACCAGGTGTTGATACACAATAAGAAACAAACCAAGGCACATCAGGTATACAAACAGAATTAGAATTCAGTTCAACAAGGATCTACATCAGAATCACAAACAACATGCCAAGAAGAAATCCACATGCCAAGATCAAAACAAACAAAAAATAATAATAATATGAAAAACCCAAATAATATGTCCCTACCAAACATCACCATATAGAAAAGGTCTATATAGAGAACCTCATGGAGATATCCCAGGATACAGAATTTAAAAGAACAATTATAAACATGGTCAAGTAATTCAATGATTTTAAAGAACACATAAACAAATAAAAGAACTAAAAGAAGACGGGGATAACTTCTGACTGAATTCACAAAAGAGATTGAAATATTGAAGGCTGAAATGAAGAAGGAAGTGAAAAACTCAATAAACCAATTTGAAATAACAGATGAAAGCCTCACCAAAAGAATGAATGAAATGGAAAACAGAATATCAAGAATAGAGATAAAGGTGAAAAAATGGATATCTGAAGTAAAGATTATGTAAACTTTATAAAAACACAGGAATGCAATATGCAAGAAATGTGGGACACCATGAGAAGACCAAAATTATACATCATAGGCATAGAGGAAGAGGAAGAAGAATAGAATAAATTTAATAGTATTGACCATATCGTCACCCAGATTTTAGAAGAAAAATTCCCCAAATTAAGGAAAGAACTACTTATACAAATACAAGAAATACACAGAACACCAAAAAGACAGGACCAGAAAAGAATCTCCTCCCCCAGCATACCATTAGAAAAAACCTAAGCATACATAATAAAGAGACATTACTGAAAGTTGCAAAAGAAAAACAAGTCAAATATAAAGGAAAACCCATCAGAATTACAGCCTTGATGAAAATATCACCAATTCTAAATGACCATAGTTACAAAATCAGAATACTTTACCCAGCAAAATGTCTATTATATTGAAGGGGAAAGAAAAATCTTCCATGAGGTGAATGGGCTAAAGGAAAACATGTCCAGAAAGCTAGTCCTTCAGAAAATATTTAAAACAATACAAAGAGCTGAAAAAATGAATGACTATACCCAACAGAGAACAGACAGAAACTCAATGAAGTTATAACTATGAAACAACAAAGTGGACCAATACACATCTTTCAATAACAACAATGAACATCAATGGACTGAACTCCATAGTCAAAAGACACAGATGAGTTGAATGGATCAAAACCCAGAACACATCCTTTTATTGTCTACAAGAAACCTATCTCAACTTCAAGGTAAGGCACTACCTTAAAGGTGAAAAGGATGGAAAAATATATTCCAAGCAAATCATACTAAGAAACAAGCAGGAGATGCCATTCTAATATCTGAAAAAATAGGTTTCTGATTAAAAGTAATGAGAAGAGATAAATAGGGTTACTTCATTTTGATCAAAGGAACAATTAACCAAAAAAATGTAACAGTTATGAATATGTATCAATCAAACACTGGTACACACAAATTTATAAAAAAATATTATTACAAAACTTTAAGGCACAGATTAATGCCAACTCACTAATAGTAGGGGATTTTAAAACCCCACTGTCTCTATTAGACAGGTCAACAAGACAAAGAATAAAGAGAGATACATCTGAATTAAACAATACCATATATAAAATGGGCCTAACAGATATCTACAGAATATTCCAATCAAATACCAAAGAATCCACATTCTATTCAGCATCCTGTGAAACTTTCTCCAAAATAGATCACATACTGGGGCACAAAATAAACCTTAAGATATATTAAAAAACTGAAATAATTCTATGGATTCTATCACAACACAATGCAATACAACAGAAGACCTAGTAACTTATGAACTCATGAAGACTAAACAACAGACTCCTGAATGATAAGTAGATCAAAGGAGAAATTAAGAAAGACACAAATGTATTCCTGAAATTAAAAAAAGGACAAAAAAACACAACAAACCTTCTGGGATATTTTGAAAGCTGTCCTAAAAGGGAAGCTTATAGCTCTACCTGTCTATATTAAAAAATCAGAAAGAGCACAAATACTTAACATTGCAAATCCATAATCTTGAAAGGTATCAGTAAATGAAACCCAAACCCAAAAGGCAAGAACAAAAAACAAAAACCAGAGCATAAATTAATGAAGTAGGAACAAAGAAAAATGCAAAGAATGAACAAATGTAAGAGTTGGTTCTTTAAACACATAAACAAAATAGACTGACCTATAGCCCAGTTAATCAAAAGAAAGAAAGAGCAACTCCAAATCAATGAAATCAGAGATGAAAGGGGAAACATTACAACAGACAACAAAAAGATCCAGAACATTACAAAGGGAATAATTTTAAAACCTATATGTTATTAAATTTGAAAAGCTTAAAGAATTGAATGTATATCGAAAATCATGGGATACACAAAAACTAAACCAAGAAGAGATCAACAGCTTAAACAAACCCATGGCATATCAGGAAATTGAAATGATAATACAAAACTTCTGTACTAAAAAAAGCCCAGGCTCAGATAGATTCACAGGAGAATTCTACAAGACATTCAAAGAGGATTTATACACAATGCTACTTAAATTACGCCCCCCCCCAAATAGACAGAGAGAACATCTATTGCCTTCAATGAAGTCAGCATCACTCTAGAATTAAAACCAAGTGAAGATACAACCAAAAAAGTAAACCATAGGCCCATATCCTTAATGAACATAGATGCAAAAATCCTCAACAAAATACTTGCAAAGTGCATTCAGACACATCAAAAAGATCATCCACCATGTACAAGTTGGCTTTATTCCACAAATGCAAGGGTGTTTCAATATAAGTCAGCCAATAAATGTCATTAAGTATTTAAATGGACTGAAAAAAATCACATGGTTATCTCAATAGATGCAGAAAAGGCCATGAAGAAATCAACATGTATTTATGTTACAAATCCTCAAGGGAATTGTACTGGAGGGAACATACCTCAACAGAATTAAAGCTATATGGAGAAAAACTGGAAGCATTCCAGTTTAAATCAGGAACCAGACAAGGATGTCCACTATTTCTAAACATTTTTAATATAGTGCTTGAAACTCTTCCTAGAGTAATAATTTGAGAAGAAAGTTACAGGAGTAATAATTGAAAAAGGAAAGGTCAAATTATCCCCTTTTTTATTATTAAGATGACATATTATACCTAAGAGATTCCAAAAATTCCAACAGAAAAGTCCTAGAAATGATTAACACTTTCAATACTGTGACAGGTAAAAAAATCTACAAAAATCAGTAGCCATTCTATATACTAACAATAAGCAATTGGAGAAAGAGTACAAAGAAGCTCTCCTATTCACAATTGCCTTAATAAAAATAAAATATCTCAGAATAAATCTTCCCAAGATATTGAATCTCTTCAAGGAAAATTTTAGATCTTTAAAGAAAGAGATTTTTGAGGAAACCAGAAGATGTAAGGAGCTTCCATGCTCACTGAATGTGAAAAATAAATGTGAAAATGACCACCTTACCAAAAACAATATATTGACTGCAATCTCAATCAA
Source organism: Eospalax fontanierii (assembly GCA_035773235.1). Lineage (NCBI taxonomy): Eukaryota > Metazoa > Chordata > Mammalia > Rodentia > Spalacidae > Eospalax > Eospalax fontanierii. Next base: position 38,730,640 of record CM069527.1, read on the forward strand.
AACTTCCATGATGTTCTTTACAGAATTAGAAAAGAATCTCCTAAAATTCATAAGGAAGCCCAAAATACCCCAGATAGCCAAAGCAACCCTGAGTACAAAGAGCAATCCAAGGGGGATTACGCTATCGGAATTCAAACTATATTACAGAGCTATTGTCATAATAACAGCATGGTACTGGACTAAAAATAGACCCATAGACCAATGGAATATAATTCAAGAATCAAGCATGAGTACATGCAATTACAGCTACATAGTATTTGACAAAGGGGCCAAGAGTACACACTAGAAGAAAGAGCATCTTCAGCAAATGGATTCCAAAACTGGACCTCCACCTGTAGAAGAAAGAAACCAGACCCTTATCTTTCACCTTGTCACAAAAGTCAGCTCCACACAGACCGAAGACCTCAATGTGAAACCTGAAACTCTGAAACTGTTAGAAGAAAACACTGGCAGTAACATATAGCCCTTGATTTCCTCCCATAACTTGAAAGTGCGTCACTTTTATTTGGGGGGCAATCAATGGCTACCTAATTGGTTTTGAGCCCATTCAATGGGAGGAAACTCATGTGTGCATGTGTGGTACTGTAATCATACTCAAATATAAATGGCAGAAGAATTCATAAATCTTAGAGAAATTCCCAATACTATCACATCCAAACACTAATCTAACTTCTCACTAATTTGCAAAAAAAAAGAATCCTTATATTAACAGACAAGCATCACAGTCACCACTCTTCAAAGTAGGTCATTTTTTTTTTTTTGCACCAGATTGAAACTACTAAGAGTGTCACAACTGGTCACACACAGATATTGTGAATTATCTATGTCTAAGTGGTGCAACTACAATGCATCCTCTATACATGAAACTCGTGCAACGTAAAACAAAGGGTAAGGAGAACACTAAGAAATCTCTCAACTCGTATTAATGAAGCTCCCTTGTGCAATAGAGGACAGACCAGTAACACAAAAACGTCACAAATGGCCCAATAATGGAGATTAGGAGTCTGCCTAGTAGGGCTTCCTAGACAGGACTCTTAATATTGTTTCACTCACCCAGTGCTCAGGGACTATTTCTGATAAGGGGGGTATAAAGATTGTAAGAGCCGGTGAGGAGGTATGTGGCCATATGGAAATAGAAAAACTACGAGCTCCTTGTATTCTGCTCATATGAACCTAACAATTGTTTCTGCATGGTCAAGACACATGTAAACTCATGCAGAAACAACAACAACAACATGGAAATGGCGACATGTATAGCAGACTCCAATCTTTGCTGAAGAAATATTGGCAGTTGATTTCTGTTAGGTGAAGAACTTGTACCTTTTCATTTTAAACTAATATTTCTTATTAATAACATGACTGAATATAAATCATGAATTGGTTAGAGATGTTTTTAAATAGAATATTCATTTCATGTTCTTTATGCATTTGTACATTAGTATTGTGAATTATTTGTTTAAAAAGTGTTTAAAGCTAGTCTGGTACCTTTTATTCAGAATTGATTGTAAAATAATTTTACAAAAATATGTGAGAGTATGATTTGATTCATTGGAGAATTTTGAACTCAACCTGAAAAGTTAGTATCTCAACCATAAATAAATACTCTGAATTTGTCTTTACCTACTGAATCTTTAACAGCCCTTCCTTAACTTAGCATTGTGTATTCAGTAATATAACTTAGAAAATTAGATATGAAATTTAGAAGGTAAAATCTTTTAAATAGGAACCGGAGAGATGGCTCAGTGGTTAAGAGCACCTGCTGTTCTTGCAGAAGGCCAAGGTCTGAATCTCGGAATCCGCAGGGCCGACAGTAATCAGCCATAGCTCCATTTCCAGGGGCTCGGACACCCTATTCTACCTTCCATGAGCATTGCATGACATGGGTGCACTGGGATACATGCACACAGTACATGCATACACAAAAATAAAATAAAGCAAACAATTAAGTAAACTTGTTATTTTTACTGGGTTAATCATTTATAGTATTACATTTCCTTTCAAGCTCTAAGACATTTCTTTTGAAAGTTTCATTGCAGTGTGGAAGGAAATGGTTCAAAGTGCATCTAAGTCATTCAGAGTTCGTGGAGCCCTTTGCATTTCCAATTTGACCCACATCATATTTATTGGGCTATAATAACTGTGGATCACAACAAATTCACAGAGCTTCTGGAAAGGCAAAATATCTCCCATTAATAATGCAGCAGTTAACATTACAGTGCTGTCACCATACTAGTTTATGATGTGATAAAAGTGTTAAAAGTACATTGCTATACAACCTCAGGACTACACTGGGCCATAAGTATCTTCTACAAGCCAAAGAAAAAGAAGAATAAAATTGGGAGCAGAACAGTTCTCATGGAGGTGAATTCAGACTCTGTGTATGTGTGTGTGTGTGTGTGTGTGTGTGTGTGTGTGTGTGTGTGTATGTGTGTATGTCTGAGTATTTTTGCATGTGTGTATGTATGTGAGCTTATGCATTCACAAGTGTGTTTATGTCTTTATGTGCTATGTGTGCACATAGATTTCCTTGTTTGCAATTTAATGTAATAACAACATAGTTAATGCATAATGAAGTATGGAGAAAATTTATAGTCAGAATATTTGGGTCAGTGTTTAGTAACCACTCAAGGAGTTCAAAACCTTAAGATCCATCACCATCAACAAATCTATACTGTTTAGCACAATGCTGATTTTTCTTGGAGAAATTATATATTTAAATGAAAATTGACTTTTGGTGTTGTTTATATTATGTTTTACTTGCTGGTATTAAATAGAGCACATTTATTGTTTTATAGCTTCTGTGCATCAAGAAAGCATGCAAAGCCTAAATGAAAACTCTGATCAGGTCTTACAAGGCTGCCTTAAGGATTTATCTGGGATGTGTTAACCTCAATAAGCCTCAATAGTTTGCTCTGAAGTTTGCTCGTTCACTGGCAAAACTTATCTTTTTATTAGCTGCTGTTTATTAGCTAGCTATTAGCCTGACTGACTCTCAGACCAGACATGTTTTCCACATATACACTATCAAATATGCTTCTCCACTGGCAAAACGTGACTTAATTCAAAGCCCAGAAGATAATCTCTTTAATTTCAGCAAGAGTCAATTTGCTCATTTAAGAGTTTTCATCTGACTATCAAGATGACAAAAAAAAAGTTTTGTTTTGACTGATTTTACTTAAGTAAATTTCAAACCTAATTTCATCTGAAAATTGAACATATCTTTGTCACAACATGTAGGCCCATTCCAGAAGTTGAAGCTCTTCCTATTCGGTCCCCACCATACTCCACTGTGATAACAACTAATTCTAGGGCACGTCAAGCAGCAAAGCAGAATTCAGAATTCAGTCAGACTTCTGTGTATCACTTAACTTTTCTCAATTTCTTCCTTCAATTACCAAGACCATAATGTGTTTGGGAAACTTTTTACAGATTTCATATTTTATTATATTTTGAATTGTCTTGCTTTATCTGCTTCTTTGTTTCATTTTCTGATTTTTCACTGTTAGGACAATATATATATTGAAAATCTCTTACTACTTAGAACTGCAAACTGTAGTTTGGTTCTCCTATTAACCCCTGACCACTTTTGCACATTGTGCCCTGGGCAAGAAACAAGAAGAGAGAGCAAGTCACACAGAGACCTAATCCTGAATCACGTTCTCTTAGTAAATTTATGGTTTGAGGAAAATGTTTTCTCTCATTTGTCTTTCCCTCTTTTGTCTGTCAAAAGAATTATAAAGCTGGTATTTTGTGATATCTAGTAGAAGAATCTATCTAATATATATGATATATATCTATATCTAATATATATGATACAAAGTAGAATACTAGGCACAAGAAAGCAATCAATACATGGCAAACTCTTTTGTAAATAAGGGTTCTTTTTCACACTTGGAGACTCTCATACTGTTTAGACTTTGCATAAGAATAAAATCCATATGCTGAATTATGAATATTAGAGTACATGCCTAATATAGTATTTATTTTCTGTAGTTGTTATGCCAAAGTTGCTGGCTCAAACCACAGCTGACCTCTCAGAACTCGTGGAAACAGAAGAGCCATGTCTCCTTCACAAAAGGGTTTTTATACTTACCTGACTCCAAGCACCCATTTCTGTTCGAATCCATCTCTTATAATACTTGTATTAAATTAAAGCTCCCCTGATAACACTGGGTGGTCATCTTGAGAGTTTTTAATTCATTTCATATTCAAAGACATTTTTAAACACTATATTCATAGATTCTGGAGATTATGGCAAGGACTTACTATCATTTTAAGAGCAAATGTGCAGCCTATTACCAATATATATCTGAAATTAAACACTGCCGTTATTTCAGGTTCACAGGAGGAGGAATCATGTCTCATAAATACTTCACCCGGGATCACATGCACATGGAAATGTAGTAGAGTGGAGGATGGATGAGGATGGCACAGCACACACAGATCTGACACCCAGCCTGTGGCCTTTAGTGCCTGGCTGTACACTATGCCTGGCCAAACCAGCAATTTCTCCCGCAGAAGGAAAAGCTTATCCTGGAGGACATATCTGTCAGTACAGAAGAAATTTACTCATTTTTCCTTATATGAGGTTAACCTGACTTTCTGAAACTGTCAAAATCATTTCTTCTACTGAACATTAGCTTGAGAGTGGGAGTGAGACTTGGATTGCTTTAAATTTGAAGATGTCAAAGCAAGGGTCAAGTAGATGCCTATCTTGGTTCTTTAATTAGAAGATCTGAGAAATTTGCGCTAAGCATCAACAAGCAGGATGACTCACTTGGCTTTATGCTGTGATCTTTAGTGCTCTGTAGTTGACCCTTTGTACCACAGACTACAATAAACAGAAAAAAACGCAGAAGGGAAATAACTGGATCCTAGTGAGAACCGCAGTCTCCACACTTCTCTCCACTCTATTGTGTGCTTCCTGCCAATATATCCTGCATATCTGGCTCATATGCATTGTGACAATGGTGATATGCTAACTGATTAACAGTTCCTAATTTATGTATATAAACCTTGAGCATCCAAACTTTGAGAATCCTAACTCCTTCCAAACCCTAAACTCTAATTTCCACATGAAGATAAAAGTAGAAAACACAATCCAGGTACAATAAAAACATTATAGCAAATCTGCTTCAGTGAAAGCAATAAAGGGCAGATGAAACAATAGTCAATTAGTCTTCCAACCTGGATCTTATACCAAAGTAATTCATTAGGTAGATAAAATTAATCTAAAATTTAAAAAATACTTCTGGTTCCAACCACTTTGAGTAAGATATATTCAAGCTATATATTTTGTTAATCAGAATAAATTAAATGAAATTATAACTTCCTGCATATGAAAAGATACTATCAACAGAGCAAGAAGTCTACAGAATGGGAAAATATTTACCAATTATATTTCAGATAATGGGCTAATGTCCAAATGTTGCAGAGAATGGAAAAAAAATTAAAGAGTTCCCCTAAAAATGAACCAAGCTGCTAATCAACATATGAGATAATACACAATTATTAAGAGAAGTATGAAATTTGCTTTAATTAACAAATTAATAAAAAATAAACTGGAAATCAATAAGCATTTTTAAAACTGTTCACCATCCTTAGCCATCAATGAAGTACAAATTAAAAGTACTTTAAGATAACAACACACAGCTGAACATGGTGCTACATGCCTTTAATGAGAGCCCTTGTAAGGCAGAGGCAGGAGAATCTCTCTGAGATGGTGGTCAGCCTGGTCTACAAAGTGAGTTCCAGGCTATATGTGACTACAGGGTGGTTGTGCCTTAACACTTACCTGTCAGGAGCCATTTGCCTGCCTTGAACTTTGCCCTAGTTTAGGATCAAGCAGGGATCAGTCTTGCTGATCCCAGAAGTGCTGTGGGATTAGGGTGTTTTGCAATGCGAGTGATTTATTCACTTGAAGGTGGGATTATTTTAGGCCCAAGGCTGAAAATCCTGTAATCCCAAGGCTGAAAATCCTGTAATCCCAAGGCTGAAAATCCTGTAATCCCAAGGCTGAAAATCTTGTAAATCCTTGTAGGAAGGTCTGATTTAATCACCCGGAGGAAAGCTTATCTTAAATCCTAGGCTTAGCACCTTTTGTTAAGTAGACATAGGTGTTTTGAATAATCCTGTATATGTAAATGATGGTTGTATTGTTCCTATAAATACGCTGAACAGAATAAAGTCCTGGCCTCAGTATTGACTGAGAGCCCTCCCGAATCTGTCCTCGTGTTCTCTCTCTCTCTCTCTATCTCTCTTTATTTCTCAATCCTAACTCCCCAATTCAGGTACAGTTCGATGTTCTGATTTACCCTCCCTCAATGTGCCACATCATCTCTGCCAGAATGACTAACTTAAAGAATTCTGACAATAAATGCTTGAGACTATGTAGGGAAGAAAAAAAAACCTCTCATTTGTTGCTTTTAGAACTGCAAGCTAGTATAGCTGTTACAGAAAAGAGTGTGAAGCTTCCCGAAAGATAAAAATAGACTTAACATATGACAAGGGTATACCACTCATAGGTATACACCTACAGGATACCACGCCATATCCTATGACAGAGATCCATGTTTATTGCTACCCTATTCACAACAGCAAGGAAATGGAGTCAGTCTAGGTGGTCTGACATCAACTAATGAATGAGCCACAGAAATGTACTGAATATATACAATGAAATTGTATTCAGTTATAAAGAAAAGGGAATTTAAAAGTGAATGTATCTGTAAAGTCTAAATAAAAATAGCAAGGTGTCAGTACAAGAGATGGTTTTCTATCATATTACATTCTAGATTTTAATGTGAATATATAAATTTATGTAAATGAGGATAAAACCTCAAAAAACAGAAAGGAGGCTAAGACAGAGTAGACTGATATACTGAGGAGTTGTGGTGCAAAGGGAAATGTGTACCATGATATCAAAAAGGAGACTTGGTTTGAGACAAGAGGGTTGGGAGCCAGGGTTGTGGGGATAGAAGGGGGAATGAGAATGTGATAAGAAATATTCTGTTCAAAACGCCATAATGTTATATACTACTGGTAACTGGAAGTTTAGCTCAAATTTACACTTCTATATTTATAACAATTACAGAAAAGAATGTACAAAATACCAAATACTCTCATGGGAAATGATAGATAGGATCAAAATCTATGTCCATATGCAAATCTGAGTTATTTTTTTCACTAAAAAGATGAACTATACAAACATTTATTAAATAGGTATTAAAACACCTACTTTGGCAGAACAAAGTATTCCCTATATCTTTAAAAATATTTTTGTTATCATTGTGTTGTATAAAGAAGCTTCACTGGTGAGAGCTGAGGGATACATTAGTGTTCTCTCTACCCACTTTCTACTATGTTCCCTGAACCTTAGGCGTAGAAGTTCAACTGTAGATGTGTCATGTAGCACTGGGCATCTCTCAAACATATATTCTCTGTGTCTGACCAGTTGTGGAATTCTGCTGTAGTTTCCATCTTCTGCAAAATGTAGCTTCTTTGATGAGTGGTGTGCTCTGTGTTTTTCTGTAAACATAAGGATCCATATTTAGCATATGACAAGAAATTTCATTTGTCTAGACTAAGTTTTAAAGAATAAGAGACCTGGGAGTGTTTATCCCTGGACACAACTTCTATACTAAACCTTGCCTTCTCATGGCTCAGAGGTTATTGTGGAAGTGTGGGCAGAAAGATTATAAGAGCCAGGGGTGGTTCATAAATTCAGGGAAACAGAGACTTTCAGGCCACTGGAAGCTTGCACATGTGAACTTGTGGCAATGGTGGAATCAAGCACAGGACCCATTCCAACTCAATTAGACAAGACCCAGAATGGAACAAGAGAAACTGGTGGCAGGCCAGTAGACGGAAAACTACTGGAGACTGATTAATACTGGAAGAGGGAGAGTTTGCCTTACTTATGATCTCTAGATAAGGGATGAATTTTCACTAAAGGGCATCTGGGTACAAATGATGGACTGGATAGGACTTAATGTGTATGGAGGAATATATGAGGTCCAGGTGGGGTTTGGGGACTTGGATGGGGGTGGGGTCTAATTTGATTAAGAAATGTTGTGTGAAATGTATGAAAGATCAATAAAAAATTTATTGAGTTTTGTGCACTTCATATAATAGATATTAATAAAATTTAGAGCCCCTCCCAACTCACATCTCCCATAGTGTCCCCACCAGATTTCATGCATTCTCTCATAAATGTTAAGTCCTACCCAGTCAAGCATCTGTACCCAGATGTCCCTCAGCGCAAGTTAATTATCTGAAGTCTGGTCACCATATCCAGAACCACTACCTTACCAAAGATCTGCTCTCCCTCAGCCAGTAGTAAACAATTGCTAATTGTTTGGCTAAATTTGGGGCCTGCTTCCCATTTCCCTTGTTCTACGCTGATGTTTGTTTGTTTGTTTGTTTTTCTAATTGAGATTGTGGGGAATAAGGCCTCCCAACACAACCCTCTCCATAACCCTGCTATGGTGGCTGTTAGGTCTCTCTTGACAACAGGCCCTTCTGGAGGCCATGAGACCTTGCCTTAATGTACCTGAGCAATCTTGCGAGCTTTGTGTTCCTAACCAGTGATCTGTGGGACGTGTAACAAGTCATGGGACCAGGAACTTGTGGTCTGCAGTACAGAGATATGCTTCATGGTTGTAATATGCTGTCTATAAATCAGACATGACTTACATCATGGGGCTCGCCTCTTAGAGCTGTTTTGTTCTTGACAAATGCTCAGGATAGCCCGATCTTATTCTGTGGCCTGGAACCTGTGGATAGCTTGTTCTAATCTGCACCTGTGCCTTGGTCTGGAAAATCCATGATGTACTCCCTTTGTAATGCCAAACTAAATTGTTCTGAACCAAGTACCGTTACATGCCCAGAAACTTCCTGGGAACCTGAACTTTTTACCCCTTGCTGATTTGTATGAATCTTGTAACATTTGTGTGGGATATATATATATGGGATGAATGTGCAAGTAAAGAAGGAGCTTCCTCAATCCCGAAAGAGAGTGTTGCGTGTTTCTTTAATCCCGACGCCCCTGGCAGAGACTCGGACCCAGGGCCGTGCAGGCGCAGCAGAGATGGCGTGCTGTCACCACTTTTGCATGTTCATGTGAGCAAGTTCCCAGTGACCCAAAATCTTCTGTTTCCTTATGTTCATTCACCAATCCCTGGTCTTACAATCTCTGCACCCCTCTTCTGCAATGCTCCCTGAGGAGCATTGGGTAAGGTTTCAGATAGGACTCTTATCCAGGGACACATACGCTGCAGTTTCTTATTCTCTAGAAATTAGCCAATGGAGACCTTCTGTGTGTATTGCACTCTGCTGTATGAGGAAGCTTTGCTGGTGAAAGTCAAGGGATGTATTAGTGTTCTCTTTACTCTCTGTTCTGATATGGTCCATGAGCCTTAGGTAGAGGTTCCACTGTAAATGTGTCACTTAGGGCAAGACATCTCTCAGACATATATACTCTATGTGCAACCAGGTATGGAACGCTGTAATAACTTCCATCCATTGCAAAAAGATGCTTCTTTAATTAGTGGGTTTATGGTATACTTGTTTGTAAATATAAGGATCCATATTTAGCATACAGTAAAAGATTTCATTTATCTAGAGATATGATGGAGATAGGTTTTCCTCTAGGATCTACGACTTCTCCAGGCTTCTGCATTTGAATATATTTACAGTGCCACTCGTGAGTCCCCTCTCCATTCAGAGGGATTTGAATCCTCCATAAAGCTGTTGATTACCCCTAGATAAAAGTACCACTACTTTGCTAATAGAGATGCCCTGTTGTTCCAGTCATGTGGTTATTATGCTTTTCGGATAGGTTGGACAATTGACTGATTTTTCTCCCTTAGCAGCTTGCAGAGCATCCTTTAGAACTATGAGAACTAATCTTCCTGAAGATGATTTCAAAGTTAGTTCCAACTCCATTGCTCCAAACCCTGTGTCCGAATTATGTCTAATCTTTACAAAAGAATCTTACCTTCAAGTTTTGGGAGGTAATCAAGGGCTGTGGGAAAAGCCTGTGTTATTTTTCAAGACTCTTGGAGTACTGTGATCAATGAATCAAAGTGAGATTTCTCCTGTCTGGCATTGTTCTATAGCCTCCTTTGACAGCCTTCGGGTCATGCACATGCACTCTTTTTCAGGCATTGTATGTGTATTTCAAAGGGTTTTGAGTTCATATTTTTCTCTCTAGCTTTTTATGACACCTAAGCTTAATTCCTTTCCCCGTTTCTCTTTCTCTCTCCCTGTATAACCTCCCTCCCCAAAGAGCCCCCATTTTCCCCTTGATAATGCCTATCAATAGGAGTATTTTCACACCCTCTCTTGAGTTCCTTCTTTCCCTTTTCCCCCCATGGCTTTCTGTGTGTCCTTCCTTCATCCCTTCTCAATTGAATATGTCCGTTTCCCCCATTCCCCTTTGCTAACATCTGTCTCCTACTGTCCCCCTCTTTCAGGTTCCTTCTTTTCATTTACTTCCATGCTTCGTTTCCATTTCCCTGGCTCCTGCTGCTATACCATGATGCATACTCACATATAGGGGCTTGTTGCTAAGATTCAGAAATGAAGGCGAGCATATATCACTTGTTTTTCTGAGTCTCTGCTACTTCACTTAGTATAACATTTTCTAAATTCATCCATTTGCCTAAAAATTTCATCATTTTTTTCTTTCCTTATTGCTCAGCAGAGCTCCACTGTGTAAACAGAGTTCTCAGTTAAGGGTCATTTAGATTATTTCCATCTCTTAGTTACTTTGAAAAGAGCAACAACAAACATGGATGTATAGGTATCTCTACAGCTTCATGAGGCTTTGGTGTTTATAACTATTAGTTGTATGACTGGATTAATCATAGGTTTAATTTTGGTTTCTTAACAGTTCTTCATAACGTTTTCCATGGTAGTCGCATGAGTTCTCATCCCTGCTAACATGAATGAACATGCACCCTTCTCCACATCAGTCCAGCAATAGATAGCTAATGCTATCTTGATTTTTTATATTCTGGATATTAATCCTTTGTCAGACGTGTAGCAGGTGAAGTTGTTTTTCCCTCTCAGTGAAGTTCCTCTTCACTTCCTTGGTTGTTTCTTTTGCTGTACAGAAGAATTTAATTTTAATGAGGTCCCACTGGTTAATTGTTGACCTTAATGCCTGAGCAACCGATAACTGATTTAGAAAGTGTTTCCTACACCTATATCTTATAGTTTACTGTCTATGTTTTCTTCTAGAAGTTTCAGAATTTTGGGTTTCATACTGTCGTCTTTTATCTATTTGGTGTTGACCTTTGGGCAGTTTGAAAGAGAAGGGTCCAATTTCATTCTTCTATGGGTAGAGATCCAGTTTTGTCAGCACGCTTTGTTGAAGATGCTGTCTTTCCCTCATTGTGTGTTCTTGGCACCTTTGTCAAATATCAGGTGGCTGAAAGTACACATACTTATTCATGTCTGGGTATTCTGTTGTTTGCCATTTATCTATGTGTCTAGTTTTGTGCCAATGCTATGCTGATTTGATGACTATACCTCTGTAATATATTTTGAGAACCGGTATGATGCTTGCCTCAAGCATTGCTCTTTTAGCACAGAATTGATTTGGATATCTGGAGCTATTTGTGATTTCACATGTAATTTAGGATGGATTTTTCTAGTTCTGTGAAAAATGATATGGGGATTTTGATTAGCATTGCACTGAATTTATAGATTGTTTTTGGAAGATTCATCATTTTCCCAATATTAATTCCACCAACCCAAGAGCACATAGGTCTTTCCAACTCCTGGTGTTATCCTCTATCTCTTTAATTAAAGATTTAAATTTTTTCATTGCAGAGATCTGTGATGTCTTTGGTTAAGTTAATTCCTAGATTATTTTTTGAGGCTATTGTGAATGGGAAGGTTTCCATGTACTCTTTCTCTGATTATTTGTCATTCATATATAGAAAGGTATTTGATTTTTGTAAGTAATTTGATAATGGGCTTCTTTGCTGACAGTATTGATCATTTCTAGCAGTTTTCTAATGAAATTTTTTGATCTCTTACATATAATATAATATTGTCTCTCAACAGGAATAATTTGCCTTCTTTTCCAGTTAGTACTACTTTAATTTCTTTCTCTTGTCTAGCAAGGTTTTTTAGTACTATATTGAAAAGGAATGGAGATAGTGGACTTCATTGTGTCCTTATTTAATGGGAATGATTTGAGATATTTTTCTATTTAGAATGATGTTGGGTATGGAGTTTTTTTTAATATAGCTTGAATTATGTTGAGATACTTTTCCCTCTAGTCCAATTCCATCTAGGACTTTTAACATGAGTGCATGTTGATTTTTTTTGAAGGCTTTTTATGCATCTGTTGAGATGATCATGTGATTTTTTGTCCTTAAGTCCATTTATATGATTTATTACATTTATTGACTTACTATATTGAACCATTCATGCATCTCTTGAATAAAGACTACTTGGTCATGGTGGATAATATTTTTGATGTGTGTTTCTATGCAGTTTTTGAGTATTTTGTTTGGAATCTTTGGATCTGTGTTCATAAAGGATATGTACACATACTTTTCCTTTTTGTTGTGTCTTTTTCTGGTTTTAGTGTCAGAGACTGGCTTCCTAGAAGGAGTTTTGGAGTTCTCTCTCTGTTTCTATTTTTTGAATAATTAAAAAGCTTTGGTTGAAAATCTTTGAATTTCTGGTGGCGTTCTGCTGTGAATCCATCTGGGCCTGGGTTTTGTTTTTTTCAGTTGGGAGGTTTTCTATTGCAGTTTCAATTATTTGTTATGTGTCTGTTTAAGCTGTTGATCTTGTCTTGGTTTACCTTTGGTGACTTCCACAAATTTAGAAATTCATCCATTTATTTTAGATTTTCAAATTCAATGCAGTATATATTTTTACTGTAATCTTTTATAATGTTCTGGAATTTTTTAGTATCTATTCTGATGTTTCCTCTTTTATTCCTGATGTTGCTAATTTTGATTTGCCCTTTCTTAACTTTGGTGTCTGCGTATCTTATTTAACATTTCAAAGAACCAGTTCTTAGTTTCATTTTTTCTTTTTAATATTTTCTTTGTTTCTTTTTCATTAATTTCTATTCTGATTTTTGTTATATCTTCTCATCTGCTAGGTTTGGGGTTGGTTTGTTCTTGCCTTTTCAGAGTCTTGGCTTGTACTGTTAAGTCCTTTATATGTGTACTTTCTGTATTTGTGCATGACTGTGTGTAACTGTGAATGTGTGTGTGTGTGTGTTTGTGTTTGTGTTTGTGTGTGTGTGTGTGTGTGTGTAGGTACTTAGAGCTATACACTTCACATTTAGGACTATTTTTAAAAGTATCCCAGAGATTTTGTTGTGCTATATAATCATTTTCATTTAGTTGCAGGAGTATTTTATGTTTCTTAATTACTTCTTTGATTCATTCATTATTCATGTGTCTTTTAACTAGGGGAGTTGAGGCCATTGGTATTTAGTTATTATTGAAAAATGTGTATTGGTTACTGTCATTTTAATTTGATATGCCTTGGGAAGTTTGTTTTTTTTTTGAAGCTGTCTAGTTGGTTTTCTATGTTCTTCTTGTACCTGTATAGGTATTTCTTTCTTTATTTGGGGGAAGTTTTCTTCTTAGAGATCAGAACAATGCCGTTGGCCTGAGATTCTTCTCTTTTCTACATGCCTACAATGAGAAAATTTGATCTTTTCGTGGAGTCCCACATTTCCTGTGTTTTCCATCCCTGTGTGCTCTAATTTTTTAAAATAATCTTTGCTTAAGAGTCTAGTCTTTCAACACTGTCATTCAGTCTAGATATTTTAATTTCCATTTCACTCATTCTTCAAAGTCTTCTCCTTTTGTTTCAAAATTGACTGATTGAGTTTTTCAGTTTCATCTTCATTTCAGCTTATATTTTCTTCTATTTCATTGGTAAATTCACTCTGTAAGTCTTGAATTCTTTTTATTTCATTCAGCCATTCAGATGCATATTTGTATTTATTTAAGCTTCTGTCATGAGTTGGAGTTGTTTGAGCTATTCCTGTGTTCTATAAGCTCTTTGATCATACTTATACTGTTCTTGTGAATTCTGTCTTGTGCAGTTGTACAGTTCTTCTGGATGAGTCTCCTTGTGGTACACCTTTGTAGAATTTATTGGTTTTCTTGGGAATACATTCTCTTGGGCTTTCATATAATTTGTATTTTTGTGTTGCTCTTTTGGTATTTCTTTTCTGCCTTTGTTTAGTTGAAGGTTGGTTCTGCGTATATTGTTGAGATAGCTTGCTTAGTTTTTATTCAGGTATGAAAAGTTATTTGGAGTGTGCTTCAGGTTCTGTCAGGATAGTAAGCTTGTCTAGGAAATAGGCAGGTCAGTGGTAGGCAGATCAAGATGGGTCCAAGGGAAGGATGGACTAGGTAGAGACTGCCTCTGGAGGGTCTCAAAAATGAAGAAGTAGAACTGTCCTAGTCTGGGTGTGTGGGATCAGAACCCAATGGGCAGGTCTAGACTAATAGGTTAGTTCAGAGATCTGGAGTGGAAAGAGAAGGAGTGGGCCTGGGCCCAAACCTAGAATGGGCGCAGAATGCAGTGAGAGTGGAGGTGTTCAGGCTGGAATGGGATCAAGATGCAGTGAGCAGTTTCTGACTTACCATGGTAGTATGCAGACCTCTGGCAGAAGATCAAGAGACCAGGAGCAAAGTGGAGGGTCTAGCAAACTAAGTTGGAGAAATGAGATGGTCTCAGTGCTGGGTATCAGGGCACAGTGGCTAGGTTTGGGCTAAGATCGTAGTTCAGATATCTGGAGCAGAAAGAGCAGGAGGAGGGCTGGGCCCAAGGCTACAATGGGAACCATGTGCAGGGAGAGATTGGAGCTGCTCAAGCTTCAGGGGAATAAATCCCCTGTAATTTAAACAAAAGGAAATAACAGAATAATGTTCAATTAAGCAAACTACAGGAAACTTGGTGCTCTTATTTTGCTTAAGCTTTGACATTCTCTGTTAGTGACATTGAGAAAGAAGATAAAAATTTCATAGGATATCTATATCGCCCCCACCTAAGCAGCTCCAGAAACGTTGCAGAAGATAAGAGTGTAAGAGTGACAGAATAGGAACAAATATTACATTCAGGATATAACATGACTATTGCACTCACGAGCTTACAGAAGTTGTGGTTACCTATAGAAGACCTCCCCGAGATTAAGCCAATCAATTTTCCACCAGGGAAAAGGACGGGGCCTTATGAGACCTATATCCGGCTGAAGAGCTATTGGCACCGGTTGTCAGCTGGAGGGAAGGAGAGTCAACTTTCTTTGATTTTTTGGCCACTGGGACGTTAACTTTGGTCCAGTGGTTTTCTCAGCACACATGCACATATGAATATCTCCAATTGGTCTCAGTAAAAAGATACTTTGAAACAAAGATATTAAATTGAGAGGGTGATGTGTTACAGGGTGTCCTCAGGATGTTGGAGAGTCAAATTGGGGAATGTGCTCATAATACATAGTATAAATGTATGAAATCCTCAAGGAACAGTTTTTTTTTTTAATTTAAATAATGTTAGTTTTGAAATGCAAGTGAAATATATATACAAATGAAATATTCATTTGGTGCCCTAAAATGGCTTCATCTCTTTATTGCAACTCTGCTAATACTAAGAGTCCTCTGGAAATGTGTTCTTACTCTAGTTTCTCTTTCCTCTTAGCCTTTCATTTCTAGATGTGTTTCAACATTTTTTCTGTGTGAACACTCATCAGCCAGCTCTAGGGAGATTTAATTCTCAGGCATTTACTTCAATAGATAAGTGGTTAAATAGTAACTAAGTGCGTAGGCCTTTCCAAGAGAAGGTAAAGATGTTTGTAGTGAGAATGTAAAGCAGCTGAAAAGTATTTAAACTCAGATGATTAGTGGAGTTGTCCAGGGACCAAAGAGACTTCTGTTGAGTGGATAGAAAAAGACTGGCCTGCTGTTTTCCACAGATATCTCACATTTAAAACACAAAGTAATTAAGTGTTTTAATTTCGATCCCCATGGTGCATCTCCTTTTCAGAGCACAGCAGGGAGGATGAACATAATTGGCACCATTTGGAAGGTTGAGTGCCTAAGGTTGTAGCAAGCCTTTGTTTGTACTTGAAAAATGACATTTTTGCTTTAATATACTGCTATACTTAGCTATAGTCCCTTCCTATTCTAATTACTGAGCATAAAGAATATACCTACTTCACCCTCAAAAAGCAGTCTTAAAGCCAAAAAAAAAAAAAGTTTCTCATCTGAGAGTATGTTACTGTGTTCACCTGTGCAGAAAAACAATGCTGAAAAAATAATGTTTTGGGGGGTGGGAACACAGAGAGTGCATTTTTTATCTGCCAAGATGCACTTTAGTCCCTTTGATAGTTTGTATAGTAACAGTGATAATAGAAAATTATAAAAAAATCCCCCTGCTCTGTCTTTTTTGCACTGCACTGAAACTTTATTCTAAAACAATGCCAGCATGTTTCTTCTGCATATTTGCTTTCTTTGCTTTTTATAATTTTACTTTTAAATTGAAATTTTGTGATTTTTCATACAATATAACCTGATGTTATTTAATTCCCTTTTCTAATCAATACTCCCCGCACTGCCCCTCACCCAACTTAATGTATCTCTTATATATAACAGGACCTATAGAGTTTGATTTTTGTCTCCAAATGTCCTTTAGTGTAGGTCCATTCACTGGGTCCACCAAGAATCCCATTCTTGTAACACATTTGTCTTTGCCCCTCCAATGGGAAATGCAGAGATTGTCTTTGTAATGATTCACCCTCACTGATGCATCTTCAGTACAATCTCTACACATAGGATGAGTGCATCTCTCCACTCTCACCAGAGAATTTTCCTTTTACAGCAGATAGTGATTAGCACAGAAATCCTCAATTGGCAAATCGGCAGAAAACAAAAGGTAGCCGATTCTGTATCCCTGATTAGGACACCAGTTTCAAATCTCTGCCCCTGGTAGATCAGAGATCATTGTGGAAAAGCAGGTGGAAACATTGTCAAAGCCAGTGGGGAAGGGTGACCACAAAGAAACAGAATCTTCAGACAGCTCAGTTACACATATGAATTCTTTCTGTTCTTACAGTGAAAGGGCTAGACCTTATAGTGAAGGTCTAGACAACTATCCTACTGAGATGTATCTTCACCCTACCTACCTTGTTGAAATATGGTCCCTATAAATCTTCAGTGAATCAACAAATGAATTAATTTTCTGTATTTTTAAATTTTCTGTCATATAATGAAACCAGAAAGTTCTGACTCTATCCCAAGATGTCTACTTTAAAGTTAAAGAGGTACATAAGGAATAATTTAAAATTGTTCTTAATATTATTTATTATTATGTATATTTATGAGGAAGAGAACATAACATCTTACTGTGAATGTAGGAGGTCAAAGGACAACTTTGTGGAGTTGATTCTGCCTATGTATCTCTATATTAGTTCTGACGTTTGAACTCAGGTTTTCAGGCTTATGTAATAAGCACATTTACCGAAAGAATCACCTAACTGGTCCTGTATTTTATGTTTATATGAGAATACTTCTGATTTCATCAACTTTTAATAATCACTCTACTTCTATATCAATTAAATAGCTCACTTGAACCTTTGTCTCATTTATCTTGCATCCATAGGAAAGTGTTTTTCCCACCTATGTAACAGAAAATTTATAATCCACAAAAGTTACACAGTTTGGCCAATGAGGCTAAATAGTGACTCTCAACATGTGGCCATAACACAGATGGATCAGGGCTACAACAAGAAGCAGACCCGAACTGTCTGGTATGAGCAAAGGTCTGCTCAGTCGGTACTTTGAGGCTATAATTTACAATTGTTCAAACTATAAGTCTCCTTATGAAACGTATACAGCACCTGCTTTTGCTGGAAAATATTCATTATTTACCTTGGGTGTGCAAATGCCAAATGAATAGCTAAAACAAGAATAAATGCTTGACACCTCTGCCTTCATTTTTCCACTTTTTCATTGATTTTTTTGTGAATTTCATATATTTCTTGGTCATATTTAGCTCCTGTCCCCTATCAGTGTGCCCGTTACAACCTCCAACCCATCTAATTTGTTGTACTCGATTTTAGATAGATAAATAGATTAGATAGATAGATAGATAGGAGTTCAATTTGTGACCCCAAATGTCCTTTAATATGATCGATCTATTTGGTATCTGTCTTGTTTATCTTAAAACTTTGGCTCATATACTTGATCAATAGCACTAATGGTACCTAAAGTACTTTCAATAGATTTTTAACTCTTACATCATCCTGTTTGATATCCCCTAGTAGTAATTGTCCTAAGCCCTCTGAAAACGTGTGTGTAGATCATCTGATGATGAGACCATCTCCTCTAAGCAGAAAAAATCGCCTAATGGAACATGATTTTCTCCTCACCTGGGTCACAGATGTGATAAATTAAACAAATCAGAAAGGTTATGCATGGTGGCACACAACTTTAATCCCAGAACTTTGCAGTTGGAGACAGGTGGATCTTTGAGACTGAGGTCATCCTGGTCTACATAGGGAATTCTAGGCCAGCTGTGGCTACAGGGAATTCTTCTCAAAAAACCAATCAAACAAAACAGAAAGGAAAGAAACAAAACAAAAAAAGTAAAATAATAAAACAGAACTAAACTAAAAGAATGGAGTTTGCCTCTACTATTGCAGTGGCCATATAAGAAATTCATCATTAGTAGTAAAAGCAATATATTGGGGTCAGGAATATGGCGCAGTAGGTAAAAATGCTTTCTGTGCAAGCCTAATGATCTGAGTTCAGATCTCCAGAGGCAACTTAAATGTCAGATGGGTTCACATAAACCTGTATTCCTATGCCTACTGAAAAATACACATACAAAATATAAACCAGAGCACACATAGATGTGAAAGCTATATACCAAGAAATATAGTGCCAGAGAGGAGAAACCTGCCTTTCAGTCGTTGATCAGGGTAGTAAAAGAGATTCTCAGAATAACACAGGCTACTGCCACAGTCTTTGATTATCTCCAAGAACTTCAAGGTAAGAACCCATTGCTGAAAACAGGACATAATCCGGACATAGGATTGACTCAGTGAATCTGGAAATGATATGAAACCTCCTCCCTGAAGACAAGTTCATCTTTCTAGAGGATTCGATGTGCACTACTAAGGGAGAACACCAATTGATGGTCCAACCCATCTCCAAAGCCTAATAACCACAACAATAAGAAGCATAACAAACTATCTTCTTTGTTGCAATTGTGGAACATTTTTTTTTATCTTTTTGAGACAGGGTCTCCCTGTAGCACCATCTGTCCTGGATGACCGGGCTGGCCTTGAACTCACAATATCTACTTGCCTTCTTTCCAAAGTGCAGAGATTAAACACAGTTATCACTTCAGGCTTTTATCTTTAGGCAATCAACAACTATTTAATAGTAGTTAGTGTCTGATCAGTGGGAGAGAACTCATGCAAGTTACTGTAAACACACTCAAATATTCCTGGCTAGAGAGGTCATAAATTCTAGAGAAAAATCTAGGTGTCATATCCCTAGACAAATGCAATTCCTTACAGTCTGCTAAATATGTATCATTAAATGTAAAGCTCTCACCACTCATTAAAGAATCTTCTTGCAACAGATGTAGACTATTACAGAGTTTCACAACTAGTCAAATGCAGAGAATGAGTGTGAGATGCCCAGCCACAAGGAACATTCTACAATGCAACTTCTCTACTTAAGGCTCAGATAACATAGTGGAAAGGGGGCGGAGTGAACAGTAACGCATCTTTAAACTCACCAGCTACAATTCTTCATGCAACAGATGGTGATTAATACAGAAAGCATCAACTGGCCAAAATGCAGAGAATAAGAGACTGAAGATAGTGTATCTTTAGGTAGGACACCTACATTAAGCCTCTTCCCTCCGCTGCTCAGGGATTATTGTGGAAGAGCACGAAGAAAGACTTTAAGAGCTAGGGATGGTGGATGACCACAAGGAAGTCGTTGTCCAGGCAGCTGGGTAGTTGCTCATTCGAACTTACAGAAATGGTGCCAAGATTCACAAGACCTGTGCAAACTAAAACAGGACAAAAAGCGAGCATAGATGTGGGGTAATGAATAAAAAGCTCCAACCTTTATTGAGTACCTATTGGTAGCTTACCACTTTTGTGTTCAGGAGAATTGGTCTTCTTTAAAAGAGTGATGCTAGATAGGTTGAGCACGTTCCAGTGAATGAACTCACACTGAACAAAATTTGAGGACATAAATTTTTCTGGATAGGCCTTTGCTTATATGACAGAATGCATGAAATCCATCATGTACAAGACTACAGTGGGTACACAGAGGGGAGGGTGTGAAAATCTGATCAAGCTGCTTTGTATGAAATGCACAAAATTTCAATAAAATTAATATATATATAATTATATATGTTTACATATATATATAAATACATGGCATTGGGTAGGGTTAGTAAGCATAAGGGGAATAGATCTAAATATGTTCAAAACATATTGTATAAAAATTGCAAAACTACAATGTAAAAATATATCAGCATTGGCAAAAATTAAATAAATAAGGCATGAATAAACATAAGAATTAAAAAGAAAAGACACCATTGCTCACATGAATATACTTCCCAATGCAATCTGTGGATTCCATGCAATTCACATCAAAATACAAACATTTTCACAATGGAAATCACTCCTAAAAATTATATAGAACCCCCAAAGAACCAAAACATCCAAAGAAATTCCAAGAATGCAGAAGATAATCATGGTAAAGAACAGAAACAATTCTAACCGTAAAAGACTGTAATTGTTATAGTACTTGAAATAAAAACTTATATATAAATCTAGAGTTATCAAAGCATCAAAACCCTGACATTAAAACAAACAATATAACTATATGGAACAGATAGTATAATCTCTGCTCATATGATTTTGACAGACATACTACCAAGAGCATTCATTGCATACAACTGAAAAAAAAATTCTCTTCAATAAGTGATGTTGGCTAAATTGGATATACTTAATGTTTTGTATTATACACAAAATAGTCTCAAAATGAATAACAAATCTGCATTGAAATAATAAAGCGAATAATTTTTATATGAAAATTTTAAAGAAATACATCAAGACAATGATGTAAGCAATGACATTTTAGATAGGAACTTAAAAGTTCTGACACATTAGTAAAAATACATAAATAATTATTTCAAAGTAAAAATTTTTTGTAAAGGAAAGGAAATATTCAAGGGATTGGAGGTAATCTATAAAAGAGATCAAAATGTTTGCAAAGTACACATATAGCATGTGAATAATACTCTAAAAATATAAATCTTATAAACAATTTGATTACATTATATAAAATAATCAAATTAAAAGGAAGTAAAATGTGAACAAACAAACCTCAAAACAGAACATAGAAATTGCTAAAACTCTATGAAATATTATTTGCTATAGTAATAATTTCATTACTGGATCTCTGGCTGAAAGAGTTGAGATCATTATGCCAAAGAGATCATTGTCATACATAAATTGCAACAAAAACACCACAATTAAAATAAGGAATCAGTTTATAAAAGCATCAGTGGATGAATACATGATGGAAAATGTGCTGCGTATGCACAATGGAATGTTTTTAATACTTAAAAATTGTGATCTTGTCATTTGCAGGAATGTGAATAGAACTCTAGGACATTATGTTCAGTGAGCGAACAAAGAAAGGAAAAAGCACATGATGTCACTCATTTGTGATAAAATAGTCTCACAAAAGAATGGGTTGGATTGGGATAACTATCACAGGAGTTTGGGAAGAAAAGACAAAGTAGATCTCAGATTTCTGTCATTATCAAAACACATTTGGAGACGACAATTTATTTGGGATTTAGCTATAGAAGGGGAAGTATAAGTTAAAATGATATTTAATATATTGCCAAATGAGTGGGAGGTTCTGAAATTCTCAATACATGAAAATAATGCAGTAATGGAAATGTTTATTACTTCTATTTGCTCATTACATATTATATGCATTTATTAAGTTATTATAATCTACCTCATAAGGATGTACAAATATTATATGTAGATAATATTTTAAAGTAATCCAAACTACTTTTCAGGGACTCTAAATCTGAGATTCTTTTCCAAGGTAAATGATTAAAATTCTATCTAGACAATTACCTCTTCTTCCTAGTATTACAAGGGAATAGAGAAATGGTTTGCTAATATTTTCTTTCATGTTATATTTAAAAGGAGGATGTCCTGTGAACAATATTGTGGAATTTTTGAAGTAGTGTGTTTTTAAATTGCAAATAGATAAGTAGTAAAATTATGTATCAATTTTAGACAGGCTGAATAATTACAGGATTTTCACTATATTTTTAACTTATTCATGAAAAATTGTTCTATCAGCTCATAGTCCATATTTATTGTTAGATCTTTTTTCATTTATAAAATATTACACATTTTTGTATAACTGTAAATACATTGCAATTACATAATTAAATGCAAGATATTTTGCTAGTTTCATTTTCCAGTGGATAAAATAGTGATATTTTAAAATTTGAAAGCCAAATAAGTTATAGAATTACAATATTCTAAAATGAAGGCAAAATAGATATAAAGCAAAAATGCATAATTATAGACATGTGACTTGCTTAAACTAGTAGTCTCTCTAATTAATATGCTTACAGAATAAATGCACCTACATTATTTCATCACATAAATAAATGTTCAGGGATACTTCTAATTCAAAATATAGCATACCAGATTCCAGCACGCAAAAATTTGCCACTATCCATTTCTTGCTAATATTCTTATCTTAGATGACTTAATTCGCAGGTAGAAATTTCTTTCAAAGTGGTCATGGTCAGATCCAGTATTACTTGAAAGACGCAGCAATTTCATGTTTAACTTCAGCCCATAATACAAGTAAATTTGGAGAAATTGGTGCTCATTCAATTTCAATGATCAGGCTTTGCTCACATCTGTGCAACAAATCACAGTGGGCAGAGGAAACTCAGAACCTCACAAACAAATTGAAGATGAAGTGTCCAATCCAGAAAAAAGAGGCGGAAGAAAATGAATGCTGCAGGTCAAGAAAGTTTATTTACAGTTGATTGTCAAATCCTCTGCACTACAGCATTTACTGGAATTACAGAAGAGTAGGCATGGCCACTGAATGAGAAAATGATACAGAAGAGAACAGAAGAGTAAAGCTTACAAGAGATTAAGATAACATAGTTGAAACCTGGTTTGGGTTTCATGTTTTTTCGCTTTTCACACTCTAGCATGGGTAAGATTCATGTTAATCTTGATTTAATTCTTATAGTATTATAACACAAGCAAACATTTTGTTATATCTTTTATAACTTTGTAGTGCTTTGGAAAGCAGAAATAAAAGCAATCAGTTTGAGATAATTGGTGCCGGCACCAATCTGTCTGATTTGAATCTTTCATCTTGTCTTTACATCTTTGTGACTTACAGGAGGCTGCCCGCACACTTTGTGCCATACTTCAGCATTTTTAAATGCATTCAATTTTGTAACGTATTTTAAAGGCTGTGTCCAGAAGACTAATTTTTTTATTCTACATTTTATTGAGTGTCAGTTACCTGAAGAATTCTTAGTTCTTCCCAAACTATGAAGTCATTCAAGAAGTGCAGATGGATGAGTCTTACCACAATACTCAGAGGTTGTATGAATAGTGAAAAATAGGATGGCTATTCAGTTACCTGTAACCAAACCCAGATAATCAATCTGATTCACAGGAAATTCATTTAACCCAGGATGACGCCTGTGTTCAATGAATGGTAAATGTCATGGTCACTTATAAATGTCAACTTTCCACAATGAAGAATCACACCGAAAGATACTCTCAACTGAGTAATTATCTTTATCTTAAGGACCTGTGGGTAAGTCTATAGGGGTCAGTCTCAGTACTGAGACTTGGGGAGTCAAGGATAATCACTTTGCAGCCTCTTGCTTGCTACATGTTGGCTATTTGTGGATTTTTCTTTTAATCAACATCAGTTGCCTAAGGAAAGTTATCTAATGAGAGCTGATATATGCATTAATCTATGAGTATAACAATAAGTCATTAAGAGTCTATTTATATGATAACTATTTAGTATAAAACCAGTATTAGTTTCTCCCCTATGTCTTGTGACCAGACTAGTGTCAAGTTCCTAAGCATGATACCAATGTCTTGTGACCAGACTAGTGTCAAATTCCTAAGCATGATACCAATGTCAGATATGGGCTCCTTCATAGGAAGGAGATATTAAGTCCAATCCCAGAGAGTGGTTACTCCCATAATATTTGTGTCACAGTTGCACTTTTGGTTATATCTTGCCAGTAGAAGAAAACACAGGACAGAGTAAATATGTCACTAAATACCTTTTAAAAAATTAGAAAACCTACCACTATAAAAACTTCTAAAAGTGAATACACATATATCATAAGAAGAAAATAAAAAGTTATCCTACAGTGGGGGACATTGCTATTTCTTGATACCTTTGGGTGATTAAATAACTCTTAGTAACAGGAATGTAATCCCTCTAGAAGCTATTGATTACAGGTCCAATAGACCTCAAACAATACTTTTCTTAGCCTCTGCACTAGGTTACCAACCAGAAATGGATGGTAAGATCCTCTTTCTGATGACAGTACATACATGAAGTTAGGACAAGCAAGGAGAAATCAAGCTGGTCCTGACATTATAACCTCTTCTCTACTAGCTAGTATTCATAATGTTTGCTGAAAGTTGCTATGAAAGCTACCAGAAGGACAAAGCATTCATTTGACCAAATACAGAGCTCAACAGCTAAGAGCACTGATTGTTTTGCAGAGACCCAGGTTCTGTTCCCAGCACCCAAATGGCAGCTAACAATGGGCTGTAACTCCAGCTACAGGGGATCCAATGCCCTCTTTGACCCTGGGAGCATTGCACAGCAGGGGTGCACTTACATACATGCAAACAACAGACTCACACACAAAAATTTAGAAAATAAATAAAAACATAATCATCAACCTTCTCAGCTGTGAATTCTGTAAACTTTGATGGTGTTTCTTATAAAAAAATTATAAAAATATGATCCAGAACAAAATGATAGCTATTACCAATGATTATGTTGGAAAAGAAATCCATGAATTTCATAGCTTTCTCCAAACAAGTCAGTGTTTATAATGTATCATTTTTTATTTTAATATCATATAGTCAATTATTTTATTCCACCTATTTAGCTTGTATATATGGGTCATTATATTTGACTAGTGTACTTTAAGTGAAAACTTAACAATTATAATAAAATATGGACAAATGAAATTGGGCAGGTTCCCTAGTAGGTCCTAATAGTATACTAAAATGTATACAATAATAAGTATTCATTTTGATAATTTGTTCTTTAATATAACTTAAATTTAGAAAATTCCCATTTTTATTTATTTTCCTCATGATGATTCTCTACCTTTTTACACAAAGCCATAAAATAATACATAATTGAATATCCTCTATAAATATATAATAATTTGTTTTGTGTTTCACAAAATAATAAGACTAATAAAAATATCATCAGAGCTTACACTGACTGTTTTCTAAAAATTTCATGAAGGATTGTCTTAGTGCTAAGTTTAAAACTTTACTGGAAGGGAAGTGAAACATTATAATTATTAAGGGAAAATTCAGCAGAAATATGTGGAGATATTGAAGTTTAAAACTACAGAAGAAAAGCTAAAGAAACAAAAATATTTGATGATTACATTAAAGATGATCATTAACTGGAATGAAGTCCCTTATGTAAAACATAACTAGACCTAAAACATAATTCATGTACTGTTAGAGCTGGAAATCTAATTGTCAAAAATCCATATATTCAGCCAACAGAGAGAATTTATGTATACCATAAAGTAATAGTGCTCAGTGCAAATTCATTCAGAATCATTTAACATGTTCATGAAAGTCTAGCTTAGGGTTGAAATTATTTGAATTTTCTGCCAGATAAACATCTGGCCTTCTTTTTAAATTATAAGAAAACAGTGTCCTAAATTAGGCTGTGGCCTTCAGGATCCATAGTAGTAACTACCTTTAGACAAATAAGCATAATTCTTATTTTATGCTAAATATGGATCTTTGTATTTACAGACATGTATACTGTCAACAGTCAAAAAAGAAGTTTCTTTGGCAACAGTTGGAGTTTAGTATAGAGTTCCACAACTGGTCACATACAGAGAATGTGTGTGTGTGTGTGTGTAAATGGCCAACCTTAAGTGACACATCTACAATGAAACTTCTACAGGTTAGGTTCACAAACAGTGAAACAAGGGTAGATGGAATTCTAACGCGTCTTTCAACTCTTATCAAGGAAGGTTCCTCATGCAACATAGGATGATGAACACAGAAGGCCACAACTAACTAATGTGTAGAGAATAAAGACTACAGAATTAGTGTTCCTGGATAGGACTCCTATATTAAACCTTACCCATCGGGGCTCAGGGACCATTGGAGAAGATGGAGTAAAACGATTTTAAGAACCAGAAGTGGTACATGACCATAAGAAAACACAGTCTTATATACTCCTGGGATCTTGGTCATATGAACTTACATCAATAGTGACAGCAAACACAATACCCATGCAAACTCTGCCAACATAGAACTTGGTAAATGATCAGAAAGCTCCAACCTTTGCCAAGGAAATATTGGCAGTAAATTACTGTTGGATGAGAGAGAGTTGATCTTCTATAAAGAAGTGAAGCTAGATAAGCTGAACAGGCTTCAGTAGATGAATTCACACCAAGAGACATCTAAGTATACAAACTTGACTTGATAGACCTTACCACATATGATAGAATATGTGAAATCCTGTGGGAAGGTGATGCAGCTATAGGAAATCTAAATATAACTAAGATTAATGAAAAATTTTCACTGAAAGAAAAGAAATGTAACATTGTAATGTTTAATAAGTAATGTCAAGAAAATATGTCTATAATGCTCAGTACAGAAAAAAGTCGGGTTTTTTTTTTGTTTTGTTTTTTTTAATTTTTTTCTATTTGTGATCATTGTGGCATTACGGTTGGTTGAATCTTCATATGTAGAACATAGTGATGTGGAGGTTCAATTCAGAAATATAATAAATCAATATCTGTATTAATAGTTAATGGACTGGGGGGGTGGAGCTGGAATTTTCCAAAAACAAAAGATAAGAGTAATTCATAATAATGTAGTAAACATATCAGTTGTGATATACAAATTTTATTATACAAAATATAAAATTTGTGACATACAAATTTTAACTTAGATTATAATTAAAATTGGATTTTTAAATGCAAATAAAATCTTAGGCTCATTCACCATAAATTTCAACACGTTTCAGAAATTGTAGGTGTTGATAGTGTTTAATTCAAATTCTTTATCCAAGAAGATAAATTAGCAGTACTTAAGGACTTTATAAATCAATTCCAATACTACAAAGAAAAACACAAAAGCACAAATTTGAGTCAAAATATTGACTGTGGTTTATGGGTAGATAATCCTTAATAAATTGTCTCTCCCCTATACACAGTGAAATGGACCACTGCAATCTATGTGCAGGTCCTAACTCAGGAAGAGATCAGAGAGGCCAAACTTACTTTTTATTGCTATGATAAAGCACCTTGAATAAATTGATTTACTGAAGACAGAGTTTGTTTTGACTTTTTGTTCCAAACCAATAAGAGTCCAAATGGTAGCAAGCCAAAATTAAGGTGCGGGAGCCCGAAGCTGAAGGATCGCATTTCCATTCACACAGTGAGCAGAGAGTGATTCGGATGTGGAGCAAGGCTCGACACCCTCAAATTTCAAAACTTTGTAACATACTCCAGTAAATCTGTACCTCTTAAACTTTCTGTAGGTTCCCCAAACTGTTCCACCAATGGCGCATACCAAGTGGTAAAATAACCTTATCCATGGGCCATTTTTCATTCAAATCACTACACATTAAATCAGATGCTAAGGCTAGGAATGAAAATAGGCGAGAAAGGAAAACTCTGAGACTCAAACAACTTTATGAACCAAAATAATATCTCAATTTTCCTCCCGGAGAGACCTAAACACATAATCTTAAAATCACTATAAAATTAAGAAACTAAATTTCTGTTGCTGACCAGTACACATTTAATTACTTTGCTGAAGTTTCACTGAAGAAACAAATGATTAGGTGTTTGCATTCCTTTTCCTCAATATCTGTCTTGTTTAGTGTCTAAGTTCCTGCAATTATCCTCTATTCTTTTTTCATTCATCCTTGCCTGTATCCAATAACTGACAAAAATTTATAAACTATAGATAAAAATATCATCATAGGTTCATTGATAGTCACTATCAACTTCGTTACCCATGGTGATCATACTCTGGATAATATTTATTACTCCTTACCAGATTGCCTTTCTTCTTTGTTCTGCCTTAGCTCATATAGTTGAGCATTCTTCAGGTTATTATCTCTGGGTTCATATAATAAGAGATGATAATTATTCAAAGTTTTAACTTATACTAGCAGAAAAATAATTTCAATGTAAGTAGAACTTGCAAGAAAAAGCTTTTGCAACCAAGGAGTAGAGATAATGTAGTCTCCAGGGGCAAGATACTTAGGATCTGTCATGAATCAGGATTTCTATGCATTTATATAAACAACTGATTTCCTCACTCCTTTGAGGCTCAGATTTCATCTTCTTTCTCCCATCTTCTATAAAATGTCTTTGAGCGTTTGTTGAAATGAACTGAGCTGAATTGAAATGCTCAAAATATTCACTTCACACTGGTTGTGAGCAAACTATAAACCATTTGAAAGCATATTAAAAATTCACTGATTGGAATTCCTTGTTTCTGGCTTGAGTTCCTTGGAAACATTCCAACAAAATCCTCTGTAATTTGTACACAAAGATCTTAAAACAAGAACAGTGGTTTAAATATAGATAACAATAGGCTTTGGATTTGGTTTCCTGAAATTCATCTAACAGTTTCCAGTAATAGATAATTTTGACTCTAGGATGCTAGGCTTGTACAATGCCATTTTCTCAGGTAAAATAAATATATAAAATAAACCTATAATCTTGAAAATTGTTCTGGTGTAGTATATTACAATTTTTAACCTATAATTCTATGTCCACAATGTGTCAAGAGGTAAATATAAAACAAATGATAATTATATGCTAAATGTATTATTCTAACATTGCAGGGTAGCATTAATACGCAAAAGCATACACTACATGAATAGAAAAATAATCTTTAAAATCATATGCCTTTATAAATTTTATCTTATAACTTTCTTTATGATTCTTCCTGTTCTGCTAAGTTGCTTGAACACTATGAGTCAAATAATGGCATGAATGCAAGCATATAAAGACAACAGGACTTCCAAATGAGAGACAGCGTGTAGAAGGGCAGAATTCCATGTCTATCTCAGTCTATTCTTTTTTTCAAAATTAATTTTCATCAATCAAATTAAATGAATTTCATACACTTAAATAATTATAAGTGGGGCAAAAAATATAAATTTCATGTTAACAATTAAATAGCACTCTCCTCTGCCATCCTTGGCCCTAACCAGTCTCCAATTCTTCCCCTTCACATCTCTGGACTTATTTCCTAAACCATACTTGATAAACAGCCTAGGATAGACTCCACTGGCTCTTGATCTGTCTTATACAAACCAGTTCTCCTACTAAGTTGACCAAACTACCTACTACCCTGTCCCACCAACCACCCAGTCCAGTCTACAACTCTGCAAGAATCTGACACACACACACCAGTTTATTTTCTGTTCCTAAATAAAAAGCAACCAAGATACATAAACATTATAGAGAGTTTCAAAAATATTTTTTTGAAAAAGCAGAGTAGAAAATCCTACTAGACATATAACCAATAAAGAGTATCAGTATGTCCAAATGACAGCAAAAAATACAGATGAAAAGCCAAGAGGATATGTCCAGATTAAAACCCACTATTCCTACAGAAATGCACTACAATGAGAACCACTCTGATGAACCCCAGTACACAGAATTTAAAAGAACTATCATAAACATGATCAAAGAAATTAGAAAAAAAGAATTCAAAGAGGAAAGGCATAAGCTTGTGATGGAAGCTCAAGAATATACACGTAAACAGCTTAATGAAATATAAACAATTCATGACTTGAAAAGTGAGTTCACAAAAGAGCTAGAAACAGTGAAGAAAACCCAAACAGAAATGAATGTGACATTGAAAAACTCAATAAGCAAATTGGAAAAAACAGCAGAAAGTTTCACAAGCAGAGTGCATAGAATGCAAAACAGAATATCAAGAGTGGATGACAAAGCTGAGGATTTGGGCTACTTAAGCAAAGAATATGTAAAGATTTTAAAAACATAGGAATGCAGGAAATGCAGGACAACACGAAAACATCAAATCTATGAATTATAGGCATATTGGAAGGTGAAGAATCTCAGAAAAGTGACATTGAACAGATCTTCAACACTATTATAGAAGAAAATGTCCCTTAATTAAGGAAAAAAGGACAGCTATAGAGACTCAAAAAGCACATAGACTATCACATGACCAGAACAGAAGCTCCCCAATGCATATCTTCGTAAAAATGTTGAATGTAGAGAAAAAGAGAGAATACTGAGATAGCTAGTGAAAAACAAGTTAGATATAAAAGACATCAGAACAACAGCTGACTTTTCAATGCAAACTATGAAAATCAAAAGAGCCTGAACAAAAGTATTTCTAGCTCTAAATGAATATGGATGCCAACCATGACAAGAATAGGTTGCAAGAATCCCTGTCCACCAAACCAGGCCTACAGAGGATACTCAAAGAACTACAAAGGACTGAAGAAAGGACTGAGTATACCCAAGGTCCTACAGAAAGAAAACAAAGAATTGTATAATAATGGAAGCACAAAATAGGGCCACAGCAACACAAAGAAATAATGAATGACACTATCCAATACATGCTTTTCAATAGTAACACTAAATATTAATGGCATCAACTCCTCTGTCAAAAGACACAGGCTTTCGAATCAAGAAAGAAAACCCATCTTTCTGTTGTTTTCAAGAAATTCATCTCACATTCAAGGAGAGACAATATGTTAGGGAGAAAAAAATATATTCCAGTCAAATGGCTTATAAAAACAAGCAGGTTGTAATTCTAATAGCTGAAAAAACAGATTTCAAATTAAAACTAATTAGAAAAGTTAAAGAGGGTCTTCATTCTAACCATAGGAACAAGTGATCAAGAAAATATTGCAGTATTGAAGACATATGCATCAAACTCTGGAGAACCCAATTTCACGAAAACAGTACTCCAGATCTATAAACATAGATTAACTACAACTCATATTAGGTGACTTCAGTACCCCACTCTCTTTAATAGACATGTTAACTGGACAAGAATAAACAGAGAAACCTCTGAATTAAATGACATCTTACAGATAATGGACCTAGCAGACGTCGACAAAATATTCCACACAAGCAACAAAGAATAAACTTTCTACTCTACAACCCATGCACGTTTTTCTAAATTTGACCACTTTCTGGGACACAAAACAAATCTCAACAAATAAAAAAGAGCTGAAATTATTCCATTCAGGCAACAGTGCAATAAAGCTTATAATTCCCAGGAAAAGAAACTCTAGTAACTACACAAACTCATGAAGAATAAAAAAAAAAAAATACATGACTGAATGGCAAATGGGTCAAAGAAGAAATTAAGAAAGAAATAAAAATATTCCTGAAACTAAATAAATATGAGCATGAACACAATAAATCTTCTGAGACTCCTTCAAAGCAGTCCTAAGAGGGAAGTATTATCTCTTAATACTTATATTAAAAAATCAGGAAGAGCATATATAAATGACTTATGAAAACAACTTAAGACTTTAGAAAGATAATAACAAACCAACCCCAAACCTTGTACATGAGTAGAAATAACAAAAATCAGAGGAGAAATTAATGAAATAGAAACAGAGAAAACAATTTAAAAAAATCAATTAATCTAAGAGCTGGTTCTTTGAAAGGTTAAACAGGATAGACAGACCCCCTAACCCAGCTACACAAAGAAGTAAAGAGCAAATTCAAATACAAAATCAGAGACAAAAAGGGAAACATCACAACAGACACCAAAAATTCCAGAACATTGTAAGAAAATACCTTAAAAATTGATATTCGGTTGAATTCTTAAATCTAAAAGAAATGGAGGAATTTCTAAAATCACAGATCCCAGCAAATTAAACCAAGAAAAGTTCAACATCTTAAACAGACCCACATGAAATAAGGAAATGGAAAGTGTATTTCAAAACCTCACAACTAAGAAAGCCCAGGCCCAAATGGACTCACAGCAAAATTCTACCAGACATTCTATGAAGATCTGCAATCAATACTGCTTATTCAAAAAGATAGAATCAGATGGATATCTGCAAACTCCTTTTATAAAACCAGTATCACTCTAATATCAAAACCAGGTTAAGATACAACACAAAAAGAAGACTACAAGACTACAGAGTCATATTCTTAATGAACACAGATGCAAAGGGTCTCCAAAACTATTTGCAAACTGCATACAGACAAACATATAAAATATCATCTTCCACAATCAAGTTGGCTTTATTTCAGTGATTCAAGAATGGTTCAAATTATGTAAGTCAATTAGTATAATAAAACATATAAATGAACTTGATGAAAACCACATAATCTTATCAACAGATGTAGGAAAGACTTTAATAAAATTCAACATAAATTCACGTTAAAAGTCCTAGAAGGAATTGTTCTGAACAGAACATAACTTCACAAAATTAAAATTATGTATGACAAACCCACAGTCAACATCATTCTAAATGTAGAACATTGGAAGCATTTCCATTTAAATCAGGAATCAGACAATGATGTCAACTATCTCTACTCCTTTTTTCAGTATATTGCTTGAAAGTATCATAATAGCAATCAGACAAGAGAAGGAAATTGCAGGAGTGCTAATTGGAAAAGAAGAGGTCTTTTTATCTGTATTTGTAGATAACATGATGCTATATATAAGAAATCCAAAAAATTCAACCAGAAAACTGTTAAAAATGATTAAAACTTTCAGGAAAGTGGCAGGTTACAAAACCAACTTAGAAAAACCAATAGTCTTTCTACATACCAATAAAGAAAAACCAGAAAAAGCCATTCAAGGAAACTCTCCCATTTACAATAACTTCAAAAAATAAAATATTTAGGAATAAACCTAACTAAAGACATTAAAGATCTCTACAATGAAAATTTCAAATCTGTAAAGAAAGAGATAGAGGAAAACTCTAGATATGGAAAATCCTACAATGCTCATGGATTGGTAGAAACAATTTTGCTAAAATGACAGTCTTACCAAATATAATCTATAGTTTACAATATCAATCAAAATACTCATGGCATTCTTCAGAGAGCTAGAAAAAAAATCATCCTAACATTCGTATGGAATCAGAAAAGACCCTGAAAAGTCAAAGCAATCTTGGGTGAAAGCAACAGCACTGAGAGTTACCATACCAGAGCTCAGATTATATTAATACACTATAGTCATAAAACAGCATGCTATTGACATAAAAATAGATATGTAGATCAACGGAACACAGTAGAAAAAACATGAGTACATGCAATTTTAGCCACCTAATATTTGACAAATGTGCCAAGAACCCATCGTGGAGGAAAGACAGCATCTTCAACAAATGGTGCCGGCAAAACTGGATCTCTACCTGTAATAAAACGAAGTTGAATCACCCTTATTTGCAAAAAGTCAATACCAAATGAATTGAAGACGTCAATATAAACGTGAAAATCTGAATCTTCTAGAAGGACACATTACCAATACCTTCCAAGATATATGCCTACAAAATTACTTTCTAAATTTGACATCTGCTACTCAGGCATTCAGATCAACAATCAATAAATAGGACCTCATTAAGCTATAAAGGTTCTATATAGCAAATAAAACAACCAAAGAAGGGAAGTGAAAACTCAATGAATGAGAGAAAATCTTTAGCAACAACACACAGAATTAATATCCAAAATATACAAAGAATTCAAAAACAAAGAAACTAGAAAATAAAAGACCCGGTAAGAAGATGGGCTATAGACATGAGCAGACATCTTTCAATGGAAGAAATAAAATGGCCAAGAAAAACTTTAAAAAGTGTTCTTCATCCATAGTAATTACAGACATGCAGATAAAAAACACTTTAAGATTCCCTGAGATGGAATCAGACTGCTTAAGATCAAGAGAACAAATGACACCAAATACTGGAGACAATGTGGAGTAAAGAGATTATTAATTCACTGCTAGTGGGAATGCAACTCATGCAACTACTGTGGAGAATTTTCCAAAAACTAAAAATAAATCTACCATATGATCCAGTAACACCACTTCTTAGTATGTACCCAAAGGACTCATTGTACTGTAGAGATACCTGTACATCTATATTTATTGTTGCTCTGTTCACAATAGCTAAGAAATGGAAAAAAAACTCAAACTGATTAATGAATAATGAAAATGTGATATATTTATACAATGGAGGTCTATGCAGCACTAAGAAAAGATGAAATTTGCACATAAATGGGTGGAACTAGAGGCTGTTATACTAAGTGAAGAAAAACAAACAGAAAAGCAAGAGAAGCATGTTCTCCATCATTTGTGGATTGGAGATTATATATATATATATATATATATATATATATATATATATCCTCTACATGTGAATATATATCCTGATGAAATGCAGGAGCCAGGAAAAGGAAAGGATACACTGAGGTAAAGAAAAAGAAACAACCTGAAAAGCAGGCATAGTAGGGAAAAGATGTTACTTACCATGGGGAAAGTGGGTGTGTTAGTCAGGGAGAAGAGGAGAGAGGGGCCACAGTGTGGGGAGAGAGAAGTCAGAAGAGAAGGAATGATGGGAGGAAGGCGTTATTGGGGGGACTTGGGGGTAATGCAGGTGCTAGAACTGCGAGGGAGGACAAAGGTCAGATGAGAGGAATAAAAGCAGAGCTGAATGAATCTTGAAGGGTTTGGAACCCAGAGGGAAATGTGATGCCACCAAAACACCCTGAGAAATGTGCAGTGTGTAAACATTAATACATATGTATGCCTGAGGACTGTTTGGCAAGGAACACAGTCCTAGACAGAAGGTTCCTCCCTTTCTGTGGTTGATGACAATGGTCCAATAGATTCCCAAAATAATACAAGTTATTGCCAACATTTTGGTTATCTTGCAGAGCTAGAAGATAATACCCTACTTTTGAAGCCAGGATACACTTTGAATACAGGACTTGGAGCAGAGGAGGAGGAACTGACATGGAAACCTTTTACCTGAAGTTTAGCACTCATAATGCTAAATGATAATATGCAAATTACTAAGGCTGAAAATCAGTCAATGGCCCAACCCAAATCTAAAGTCTAATAACCTTAACAACTGACACAACACACTACTTCTATTTATGCATTAGTGATACTGCCATCTGTGGGGTAATCAACAACTATCTAATTGGACTTACAACCTTCACAATGGGAATGAACTCATGGTTTGCAGGTAAACTTAGCCAAGTAGCATCGTTGGAAGGAACATAGATCTTAGAGAAAACCTAGACTGTTTCACACCTCTAGACAAATGAAAGTTCTTACCATATGGCAAATATGGATCCTCATATTTCAGACAAGCACACAGTACACTACTTATCAAAGAAGCTTCTTTTTGCAACAAATTGGAGTTACGACATAATTTCACAACTAGTCAGATGAAGAAGATACACATCTGAGAGATGACCAGTCCAAGGTGACGCACCTACAATTGAACCTCTATGAGCACCTAAGGCTCATAGAACACAGCAGAAGGAGGGATAGAGAGAAAACCCTATCATCCCTTAACTCTCACCAGTGAAGCTTTCTTAAGGAACATAGTGTTATGCACACAAAAGGCCACAACTGGCCACAATGGATTTCAAACATTCTATCATTTACTTTATGGCCTAACATATCAGTCAGTGTTTCCAGATTTCCCCCAAGGCAAATGCATCTACTGGGGTCTAGTCAGCAAATCCAGAGTCACTACCTTAAAGAAGATCAACTCTTCCTCACTCAACAGTAATCAGATGCCAATAGTTCTCTAGTAAGTCCTGGGAACTGCTGCCCATTTCCACACATGTAGAGTGGGTTTTTGTCTGCTTGAGTTTGCTTGGGTCTTATACCTGTTGATACTATTGCTATAGACTGAAATGAGCAAGGTTCCAGGAGACTGTAAGACTCTGTTTCTGTATGGTCATGCACCTTATGCCTTGGCTCTTACACTGTTTCCACACTCTCTTTCTCAGTGGTCTCTGAAACTTGGATCATTAAGTTTAATGTAAGAATCATGTTCAAGAATGAACACTGTGCAGAATCTTATTGGTTATACTTTGGCCATGTGTACCCTTTTGTGCTTTGCCCTCTGTTGCATTAAGGAACTTCATTGTTGAGAGTTGAGAGCTGCATTAGGATCCCCTTTATTCCTTGTTCCACTACATTATATGAGTCTTAGTAGAGGTTCCCTTGTAGATGTATCACAAAGGGTTGGGTATCTCACAAGCACTTATTCTCTGTGTGTGACCAGTTGTGGAACTCTGTAATAATCTCTGTTGAAAAAGAAGTTTCTTTGCTCGGTGATGATTGTGATACTTGCCTAAACAGAAGTATCCATATTTAGCAAATAGTAAGAAATTACTTTTGTCTAGAGATATGACTATATCCAAAAAGTAATCATGCTGACCCTGTGAGGACATGGGGAAAAGGGACACTCGCTGTCTGATGGTGAGAGTCTGAACTGGCGCTTCCACTGTTAGAAATCAGCATGTAGATTCCTCAAAATGTTGAAAATAAATATCCTTGACCATATACCCAAATTTTGGCATATACAACTCTTGAAAATACCACTCTTGGGCATGTACCCAAAGGACTCTGTTTTCTAATTCAGAGATATCTGTTCATCAGATATACAGAGATATCTGATGTCGATCTGTGTATACACACGCAAATATATATGAAAACATAGTTTACAGATAGTTATGTTACAATGGAGTTTCAATAACCTTAATAACCTATCAAATGAAAAGTCTAATGCCAGAAATGAACTCTCTCTTTTGGTGGGAGTTGATGAAAGATATCCCATAGATCTTCAAACAATGCTGGCTCTTGCCATTACACCTAATTACTTACCCACCAGAACTAGACAGTAAGACCCTGTTGTACAATACACTGTATATCTAAGTTTCAGAAGACACAAGGAATATTAAATTTGGTTCCTTAACTCTCGCCAGGGAAGTTTCTTCTTAAAGAAACATGGATTAACATGGAGACCCCAAAAGAGTAAATGTTCAGAACATAAGACACTGCACAGTTCTCAGAACTAAATGGGACATCTATATCTCACCATCTCCTCCAAAGGTTTAAGGATCATTATGGAAGATGGTATACAAAGATTTCAAGATTCAGATGTGTTAGATTACTAGAAGGAAACTGATTTCTAGATATCACATGGTTGCTGTGCATATGAACCCATGGTGCTTTTGTGAAGGCATGCACAAAACTTGAGCAAAATCAAAGCAGACAAGAGTCCAGGATGCATGGGGGAGGTGGGCAGGAAGCCCCAGTCCTAGTTAAGACTCTACTGGTCTACTGATCTTGGAGAGGCTTGGTGAGTTTTCTTTCCTGGTGTGATGTCTGGCAGGTTGACCAGACTTCAAGGCCTGACCCCAAATGCAGGAGTACTTCTGAGACATGGATTAGAATTAATAGGTCTTTTTAAAAACAAAAATTTAGCTGGGTATGGTGGCATAGGACTTGAGTCCCAGCCCTCAGCAAAGATGGGAAATATAAAAGAGGATAGATCATGATTGA
This sequence comes from Eospalax fontanierii, assembly GCA_035773235.1. Lineage (NCBI taxonomy): Eukaryota > Metazoa > Chordata > Mammalia > Rodentia > Spalacidae > Eospalax > Eospalax fontanierii. The sequence goes on from CM069527.1 coordinate 38,768,531, forward strand.
GAACAGGAAAATGGAGGATAGGATAATGGGTATACGTCGGGGATATCAATCTGAATGTGATCAAAGCACAGTCTATGAAATTCTGGAATCAATAAAAAGAATTTTAAAAATCTTAAGAGGTAAATAAATAAATTTAAATGAAACACTTTTTTCACATCAGACATATTGAGACATGTTCAGTTTCTCAAATAAGACCACTAATAGTCATTTATGCTGATGATAATTCATACTCACTGATTTTGGATCACACTCAAGTTTTTGTCCTGAAACAAGACCATGAGACTTTGCCTGTTTATAACTAGGATAGACTTGAATTTGACTCATCCCTGGAAAATTTCAACTTCGGCTTGTTACTCTGGCTTACATTTTAATAGTTTACTTGCAGAAAACTTTATGTCATTCTGCCACTACTTCTGTGGTGGTTTGAATGAAAATGTCCTCCATAGGCTCCAAGTATTCAGACATTTTGTCCACAGTTGGTGGTGTAGTTTTGGGAGGTCTTAGAGGGTGTGGCCATGCTGGAGGAAGCAGTCACTGGGGGTGGGCAGTTCTCAAGTCTTGCAGGATCTCCAGTCAGGCTCTGTTTCCTGTGCCTGCTTGATGGTTAGCTTCTGCTCTAACCACCTCTGCTGCCACATCTCTCCTCTGTGATGGACTCTAACCCCTTTGGAAAAGTAAGGTAATTAAACTCTTCCTTTTATAAGTTCTCTTGGTCACTGTTTCTATCACAGTAACAGAAAAGCCACTAATGCAAAATTTAATACAACTTCCTTTACATTTAAATTTAAATTAAATTTTAGACCAAATATTCAGGGAAATACTTCATTGTGCACCAGATTTAACCCGTATTATTTGAAATTTAAGAAGACAATGAAGAGGGTAGTAAGGAATGAACATTGTTCAAGAACTTATTAGTCTTTTTAAAAAAATATTTAATTATTCATTAAACTTTAAAAGGTTTTGACAATTTTAGGCACCTGATTACATCCTCATCACCCTGTGTTTTCTGCTCTCCATGGTCCCCATGTTTGTCCCATTCTCTCTTAACTGTGTAAAACCTTCTTTGTTTAATAATATTACATTCACACAAATATATATATAATACATGATAAATAATATATAATATACTGAGTCAATTTAGTGGCTTCACTTGTACATGTGTTTATGGCTGACCTCCTAGAATTGGACAAACCATCAGGGAAATTGTCCCTGGGATAAACTGGTTCTCTCTTCCCCAGCACCCACTGATTGCTTGGATTCCTTCAACAAGAGATGGAAACTTATGCAATTTGACCTATCATACTAACGTCAGCTGTTGTTTTGCTATGTTGACAATTGTCTTGTCATTATTCAGATTTTTGTTTAAACAACTGTGTGGCTAGGATTTCATAGATAGAGTTTCATTGTAACAACTTGAAGACACTATCTTACCTCTGGGTTTCCTGGATCTTACTATCTTTCCACCTCCTCTTCTATGATGTTATCTGAGCATTAGTTTCATTTTTTTATCTTGTAGATGTTTCAATTGTGGCAAGGAAAACCATGGTTAATTATTCTCTGCATGTTGACTAAGTATAGAACTTTGTAATAGTCTCCATCTACTGCAAAAAAAATCTTTGATGAATAATGTGAACTATATTTGTCTGCAAATATACAGTGAATTTAGAATATGTTGCAATGGTTTAGTTAAAGGACAACAGTTGGTTCTTCTCTAGGTGCAATGGCTTCTTCAATTGTAGATAATTGGTTATGTTTAGAGTTCAGGCATGGGATTCTTTTAATTGTGTGGACATTAAGTCCAATTAAATGTTTCTAAGTTTTCCTCAAGACAAAAGTGTCCCTATCGGATCAATAGAATTATTTTGCTGAGATGGCCATTGTTATAGTTTTCAGGATTTATAGCTGTATAGGAGGATTTATTTTTTTCTCCCTCAATAGCTTGTAAGCACATTCTGTGAAAGCTGGTCTTCAGAAAGGGGAATGCCAGGATAGTTACAACTCAAATTCTCCAAGTCTTGTATTCAGACTATGTGGTGTCTTTAACAGTAAGGTCTTACCTTTAATTCCTGGAGACAACTAAGTACTATCACAAGACTATGTTGTTTGGGGAATCTCTTTGATTACTTTCATCAACAACTTGAAGGGTAGTTCCCCATGCTTGACACTGGGATATTTGCTAGATAGCCCTTAGTTATACACATGCATACACATGTGCATTATGTACTATATAATGCTTTTAAGTAAGTATATAAAATAATATATTTCCCCATGTTATTCTCAGACATACTTAATATCATTATAATTATCTGTCCTTGTCCTCATCTCTTTCATGATCCTCGCTCCCCACCCTGCTTAACACGTACTCCATTGTTCCTAAATTCCTCTGATAATCGCTGTATTCTATCCACTTCCCCCTAGTTATTTCATGCCCTTTCTCTGCATGGTCATAATCAAAGATGTATTCATCCCCAATTCAGAGCTATGATTCAAAAATAAGAGAGCTTGTGAGTTTTGTCTTTCTGGTTATGGGCTACTACACTCGGCATAATGTCCTCTAGTTCCCATAATTTACATGCAGATACATGATTTCAATTTTCTTTGCAACTACACGATTTTAAATTTCTTTACAACTAAATAGATTGAGGATATGTATCACACAGTCACCATACATTCATCATTTGAAGGACATTTAGGTTGCTTCCTTTTCTGTTTTCCTATTATGACATTGCAGCAATAAACATGGCTAGGTAACAATCTCTGTGGTATTGTAACAAGCCATTTGGGTATATGTGAAGGAATGGTGTAGTTGGGTTATGCGATAGATGTACTTTTAGTTAATTTGTTTTTAACTATTTCTTTATTTTTCATCGCATGTGCATTGGTGTTCTGCCTGCATTTGTGTAAGGGTACCTATGCGTTCAGTGTCCATGGACTCCAGAAGAGAGGATTGATTTCCTGAACTGGAGTTGTTAGCCAACATGTGGGAGCTGGGAAGCAAAACTAGGTGCTCTAGAAAAACAATAATTGTTCTAAATCGCTGAGCCATCTCTCCTGCCCCTGCTTTTAGTCTTTTGAGAATTCTCCACACTGATTTTCCCAGTGACTGAACCACTAGCAGTGAATAAGTGTTCCCTTTCTCATTCTTTCCAGCATTTGTTGTCAGATGTTTTCTTTAGCTCAGTCATTCTGAAAGGGATAAAATGAATTCTTAAAGTAGTTTTAATATACATGTCACTAATTGTTAATGATGTTGCTGTGGTTTGAATGGCAATGTCTTCTATCTCCAAGTAGTTGAACACTTGGATGGCTGATTATACTGTTTGGGGAAGCTCATGGAATTTTTAGGAGTTATGTCCATTCTGCAGGAAATGTCTCACTGAATGGACAGTGCTAGAGAGGTTATAGCTGTCTCTTTCCAGTCTGTCTGCTTTCTGTTGCCTGCTTGAATGTGTGATCACTCAGTTTTATGATCCTGTTGTCTCCTGTCTCATCCTATCATGATGGCCCCATTCATGATGAACTTTCATCCTTCTGAAACCTTAATCCAATTGAATTCATCATGCTATAAGTTGCCTTGGCCAGTTACAGAAAACATGACTGATACAGTTATTGAACACATTTTTAAATATTTCTTAGCCATTTTTATTACTTCTTTGGATAACCATGTGTTCAGATCTGTAGCCTAACTTTAACTGAATAATTTTCCTGTTTCTTTGTTTTATGAGTTATTTGTATATTTTAGATATCAATCCTCTGTCAGATGTATAGCTGGTGAAGATTTTATCTCCCTAAGTGGGATTGTCTTCATTTAATTGATGGCTTGATTGCTATAAAGAGGTCTTTTTGCTTATTGACATTCTACTTGTTAATTATTCTAATTGGCCTTAATTCTTGACTGATGGAGTTCAAGAAAGGAGTTTCTTCTTTTCATGTATGTATATATTTTAAGGTAATGCTTTTTTTTTCCCCTAACAGTTTCAGAATTTTGTGTTTCATATTGAGGTCTTTGGTCCACTTGAACTTGATTTTCAATGCAGGGTGAGAAATATGGGTCTAAGTTTGTTCTTATGAAGAAAGATATCCATTTTTCACAGCATCATTTGTTAAAGATGATGTCTTTTCTCTCATGTGTAGTTTTTACATCAATGTCAAATATGAAATGGCTGTAATTACATGCACTTATGCTTGGGTCTCCCATTTTTTACCATTGCCTGTCTGTCTGTTTTGTGTCAGGATCATGTCGGTTTTTATTATTATAGCTCTGTAATATAGGTTGAAATATGGTGTGTTAATCTCTTTTATGTCATTATTTTTGCTCATGATCCCTTTGGCTATCCATGGTCTTTTGTTGTTCTATAGGAATTTTAGGATACTTTTTTCAATTTCTATGAATAGGGTCATGGGGATTTTTGATTAGGATTACTTTGAATTTGTGAAGTGATTTTGGTAAAATGGCCATTTTTACAATATTAACTTTATCAGTATATGAGCCTGGGCTTTCTTTCCACCTTCTAGCATTTCAGAGATTTAAAGAATTCATTATAAAGGTCTTTCACCACTTTGGCTATGATTATTCCTAGATATACTGTTTAGTTTTTTTTTTTTTTTCTTTTTTAGAGTACTGTGAATGGTAATGTTTCCATGATCGCTTTCTCAGCATGCTTGTTATTGGTATATTGAAAGGCTTCTAATGTTTGCAAATTGTTTTTACATTTGTCTACTTTGAAAAAAATGATAATTCAAGAAGTATTCTGGGTGGAATTTAAGGATCTATTGTGTAATATCATATTGTCTGCAAGTAGGGATATTTTACTACTTTTAATGTTTGTCTACCTTTTATTTTTTAATTTTTAAGTTTTACTCATTTTTATTTTATGTATATGAGTATTTTGCCTGCATGTATGTAAATGCACCTATGTCGGGCAGTGTCTGAGGTGGCTAGTGAGGAAGTCAGATTCTCTAAAACTGAAGTTGAATACCATACACTTGCAAAGAAATAATCTCAGGCCCTCTGCAGGATCAGTCAGTTCTCTTAACTGATGTACCATATCTGTAGTCCTTATTTGTATCTCTTTACTTTCTGTCTCTTATCTTATTTCTGCAGCTAGGACTTCAAACATTATATTAAAAAGGTGTGAGGGTAGTGGATAGCTCTGTCTTCTTTATGATTTAATAGGGATGTTTTGAGGTTTCTTTTCCTATTTAGAATGATATTGACTGTGGGTTGTCATATATAGGATTACGTGAGGTATGCTCCCACAAACCTTATTTTCTCTAGGACATTTATTATGAAGGTATGTTGAGTTTTGAAGTAACCACAAACACTGTTGCCACAACTTTGTTGACTTCAAGAGACAGATGATGAAAACAAATAATTGACAACTGAAAACTTTCTTCAACAGCTATGAGGAAGATGAAGGAAAATATAATAAAGGAAAAGATGATATTCTTACTGTTGCTACTGATCTTTAAAAATTACATTCTATATTTTTAATTTTTAACTTTATTTCAAACATTAGTTTATTCATTTCCTTATCACATAAGCAACTGTATTTTAGTATTTAGTGAATGCACTACAATGCTCTGTTCAATAGGCTGACATTCATTAGGGAAAAGTAAAGGAAAAAAATGAAGTTTCACACTACCATTCAAATAGTTTTATGTATGTTATATTTAGTTATAAATAACGGTTAGAACGAGGAGTCAATGAACTGCATTTGTTATTTTGTTATTGCAATAAAGTTTGCATCGAGAAAAGACATGTCAATAAAGGATGAATTTTCCATCTATATATGCAATTTATATCAATGATTTAACCTGAGACAACAGGTGGAGTAGATAATTTTATTTTCATATATTGTCTCAATATTTTTTCAGGAAATATGTGAGAAAAGCATTAATCATAACTTATCAATGAGTTATAATTTGTAAAATAACCGTATTCCCCTTGTATGCATTAGCCTTATAATGAAGTCGAGACAACCACCATGCACTGGCTGCTAAATACTGTGTGAGAATCTACAGGAGCATATCCTTGCACAGTTATGTTTGCAATAGCATTTTGGTGCTGCTTTCTCAATTGTGGGCAGGATGTATTTTACTAAATGGCCATATGAGAGGCATGATCATTTGGAAGTAAACCTTTAGAGTGTTTTCCACAGACATACATTTAAGAACCTGCTGAAGGAGGAAGGAAATTGGGTAACAGTTTATATTTGTAAAAGCCATCATCTCTGAATAGATATTATCCTCAAGAAGAGGAAATTGCATTTGTGAAGCTCAAACCAAACCTATTCTGTTTACTTCCTTCTACTGGCCCTCCTTAAATGGAAAGCAGAAAAATATTCTTATTGCCCTTGTCAAAATACCCACAAGCTAAAATTATGTTTAATTTTTAAATGAAACACTGACCACACAATTAATTATGTCTCATTTTGTTCTCTATAGATGGATGTAGAACACAGTGTGTGTGAAAGCCTACTCGCATACCAGGAACCCATTGATATGAGAAGAAATCTCTATGCACATAAAGATAGGCCCCTTGCTAAACACTGGAAAAGGTGGAGAAGAAATAGGAAACCTCGTGTCTGTTTGTAGGAAGATTAAAATTATTCTAGGATGGTATTAAATTCCAAAGTGTATTTCCTCTTCCTAGAGATGAGCTAAGCATGTGCTCACGGGGTTGGGGGAGGACTCAGTTCTTAAAATACCTTAAATACAGTTCTTAAAAATATTTTATTGATTTATTTATATTTTATCTACATGAGTGATTTGCCTTCATGTATGTAAATACACCATATGTGTGCAACACACACAGACTGAGAGGTTGTCAGACAGTCTGGAGCTGGGGTACCGACAGAAGCTAGCAGCACTGGGAACGGAACTCAGGTTCTCCATAGAAGCAGCCAGTGCTCCTAACCGCTGAGCCATCTCTCCGGCCCGTGAATTACATGCTATTATGCTTATATTAAATTGGTGATGCTAAATTCCAAATGGCTATATATCTTGACCAAGAAATATATATCTAATGTGAGTCAGAGCCAGGTTTAGAATTTGCTCAGATTCCAAAAGCAGTGATTTTTACTCTGAGATAGAGTAATTCATTCAACTTGGGACAGAATTCCATCATGGGTTATCTGCGGATTGCTGGTCTTGACCAGTAGGACTGTTTTGCTAAAACGGAAATCCTGTACATTGTTCTTAGTAACTCTGTATTAATATTGTTATATACTATCATGCATTTGATACATTCAATAATGATAAAAATGTCATATATATAAAACTAACCTCTTTATAAGTAATGTCAGAATACAAGAAATAATTTGTTTTGATAATGGAGAGGACATTTTTTATTTGCTTAAGTAGCCTTTTGGAAAATTTTTGTTTGAAATCATGTATGTGCAAAACCCAGTGATCTCTCATCAGCGTGTTGAGTTGTTCAGCACAGACACTGCATAAATCTGCTTAACAACATAAACACATTGCCTGAGAGAGATCTCGTGAATTCAATAGCCTGTTTCCTGGAGAGAGAAAAGTATAGAAGAAAATTAATAGCACAGCGACTGTATCTCAATGGGGAAGTATCCTCCAGCCTGAAACATCACAGAACTGAAGATAACAGAGCTGATTTTAGTGAGTGTGTGAAAATGCCTGTGACCTCTGGAGAGTAGAGTAGGAGAGTTGATTTCCTAGCATGTTGTTAATTGACCAACTTAACAGAAATGAGACTCATGTAAAAAGCTAATTAAGGGAAATTGATGTGCACTATTTTTGTCTTCATTTTGAGCACAGCCCAAGCAATCTCTGAGCCAGAGACTCCCCCTCCCCCAAACAACCCTGAGCTAGATGCTGATAGTTAGAATTGATTTCAGCTTCTTTAAAAGGTATGCTTTCCTTGCTCCAGTGGTTTGCCAAACCTAGCCATTCATAGTAATTTTTTCTTGAGAGATACTTGCTTTTTTGATAGATTGTCAGGCTTATTAAACATGTGAAAAATTTTATATTGGCCTCATTTTATTATCTGCCTAATTATAACTCCCCATGTCTTCAGTTGCATTCATTCAAAAAGCGAAATCAGCTACCATTCTACCCAGAGTGCGAAATATCCAGATACAGGTACAGTATCATTGACTAGCTTTTTAAATTGTGCACCTAGTCGAACTCTCTCCTTATTTCATTAAGATTATGTTTTATTTAATGCATCTTATACATATGAAATGAATATTGAGTGCATAGAATCTATAGAATTCATCTTTCAAACAGCTTGAAAACCTGAGGGCACTCACACTAACTTCCAGCAAATTTAGTTGTATGTAAATCAGAAAAAGGAACTGAAAAATGGACAAAGGAAGTCTAAAATCTATAAGGCTTTGTGTTATTTCCTCTTGTTTAGGTAGCAAGGTAAAACCCAAACAGAAGTTCCCAAGATGGGAATCATTATCTAAAAAGTTTTGGTTTACTTGTTTTTGATTTTTTTTTAATAGTCTCCCTAGTCTCGGCCCACCTGGAAGTTAGTATGTGGCTGTATTACATTCCTTGTGTATTGTCTCCTGCAGTCTCTATATTGCCTTAAGTATTTAGGGCATGTTTGTTTCTGGAGTTTAAAATCAGCTCAGGTTTTTCTGTGCCTCTACCCTAGCCTTATAACAGATGAGTGTGAGTATGAATTTGGAGGACAGACCTTACATTGTAATCTGTATTTCCATCCCTTTCATCATTCTGGAGAACCATGCTGGCCTTATTCTCACAGAGATCTACCTGCTTCTGCCTCCCTAGGGAGGGGATTAAAGTTGGGTGCCACCTTGCCCAAAGTGTGAGAACATTTAAATAATAATAGCAGGCACTGATCACATCCTATAGATTAGTGACTATGCTAAAGCTGATGAAGTTATTATTTTATTAAATATAGATGAAAGATTTTATGAAATTGTGACTCACATGTCATAAAATACTAAGGTGAAAGAGGAGAATATAGGTAATTATTTAGAATTAACAGGAGGAAAAAACTGCTCAAGACAATTCCCAAAGTCCATTTTTAACCCTAAATATAGAGTTCAGTGGATTCCTTTCCAAGGGTTTTGTTTTTTCTTAAGAGTCTGACTTGGAAAATTTCTGATCCACATATGACCTTGCAAAGCTTAGGCTATTGCCATTGATTTCTGCAAGAAAGTACTTCATATTCCAGATTTACTAATTCTCCTTCAAGATATTTGGCTACTAAATATTGTTATGAATATTTGGTATTTTATCCTGAAAATAAGTGACTAGATGAAACATTTAAGAAGCCCAAACCTGCTTTGCATCCTTCTTTTTATGTGTTTGAAAATTTATTCTCAGTTTTATTAGGTATAACTGTTTGTATAGTATCAAGTCAAACTGAGTAATTACAGAAAGACTTCCTGCAAGATCACAATTTAAACAGTTTCAAAGATGAGTATAAGCTGTGTTTAACCATGCTAAAACAGACATGCCTGAGAGACTGATTGGGAGGGACAGGCCAGAAATATTTTTTGCATGAATTGCAAAGAACTCTCTATGGAAAGAATTTATCCTAACTGGACAGCTTATATTTCTGCAAGGTGGGAAATGTTCTCCAGAACTATGAAAGGGATGGACAATGCAAAGTACTATGTAAAGTCGATTCCTCAAATTTATACTCAGACTCATCTGTTACAAGGTTGAGATAGAAGCACTGGAAAAGTTGGGTTGATTTTAAATATCACCTAAATTTTTAATATAATAAAGAAAATTAAGGAAATCATACACAAGGAGTATAATACACTTACATACATAACTTTGGAATACTGGATACTTTAATTACTCCAGGCATAAAATGTTGGTTTGAAACATCTGCCATTTTTCTAGATGCGTCAACAAGTTCAAGTTCCAGATGTGCGAACAGTTCGGTCCCTCACTCAGCAATGAGGTCTCTAGAGTGGTGACTGCTGCTTATTATTTGGAAGCAGCAGGAATTCACATCAATGAGGCCAGCAATGCCAGATATTTTAGGATTACAGATGACTTTTATACAGAAAACAGACTTTTCACGAAGTAATGCCTGATTCTGGAATGGGAGAGGCAACTTCTTGAATATTTATATTAGGTTTTGTAAATTAGGGCTAGAATAGAAGAGTAGAAAGAGGGAATTGATAAGACAATAGTGTGTGATTAAAAAAACAAAAATGTCTTCTGAAACTAGATGTATTTAAAAGGATTAATTTTCTGATAAAAGTTGAAGAATTATGACCAAGAAATCATTCTTAATTCAGAAAAATATAAAAGGATTATGAGTAGAATACTAAATACAGTTATTAATATTCTTTTTACAAATGAAAGATCATGACTCTAGGCCTTCATGTTATATGTGAAAACCTAGAATAAAACTCATTTGATATTACTGCAACTAACATTACAGATGTTATATTAAGTCTAGCTTTTTTGGTTATTCATCTGCATTTTTCACAGTATTCTGATATTAGTCCCTAAATTTATTGTCTGGAATATATTGTAACTTTCCATTTAGGACTAAAGAGAAAAATTTATCGATAATTTACTCTCAGGGCCAGGCAAACTTTGTGTCTGACTTTGCAGGATTTATTAGTTTCCAGCTCTGGAAGACATCCCTGTCACGTTCTTGATTTAAGAGTGCTGTTTTTGACATTCTGTCCTTAAATATGATATTTGATTTTGAAAAATACTCGGTATTTGGAAACATTACCTTTTATTTTTTCTATTGGCTTTTTAATTAATAGTGAATTTAAACAGTTGTTTTTCTTAGGTGAAATAATATGCTCACTTTTAAATTTGTTATTCATTGGGGTAGTATGTATATAGAATTGTTTTATTGTGACTTATTTCTGAACTCACCTCATTTTAAATGAAGCCCAATGCAAATATCACCTTTCTATGAAGCAGAAGCAGTGACTTCCTCCTCTAAATTGCTGCAGTACTGTATTTACCTTCTCTATGTATCTAGTATATTCTACTTTATTAAATACAACAAACAACAATGAAATTCAAAAAGGAGAAGGGAACATTATATTTTATTTTTTAATTTTTAGAATTTCATATATGAGTACTCTATTTAGGTCCCTCCCACCTCACCCTCTCCAGGTCCAACTCTTACATGTGTATCAATATCTCTCAGTAATTCTCCCCTTTCTTTGATCATTATTAAAAATACATTCACACACACACACACACACACACACACACAATGTCCTAAGTCCCTTTGGTGGTGCTCCTGTGTACATGTGCTGTATCCCACTCCTTTTCAATTGAAAAGAATTAAAGCCCTAGACAGAGCAGTAAGAGAAGGAAATTCAAGAGATACAAATAGGAAGTAAAGTTAGCAGATGATAGGACAGTGCACGTAAAAGATTCCAAAGAATCTTTTCCACCAGAAAAGCAGCAATGATCAACACATTTAGCAAAGTGGCAGGATACAAAATGAACTTACATAAATCAGTAGCTTTTCTATATACCAATAACAAACATACTGAGGAGGAGGAGGAGGAAGAGGAGGAGGAGGAGGAGGAGGAGGAGGAGGAGGAGGAGGAGGAGGAGGAGGAGGAGATGACAAAGAAGACAACAGCAGCATGGTTATGTTTTTAAAAAAAGACCTGTAACTTAATGGAACATAGTAGAAGATTCAGTCTTAAGTACATGTGATTACAGCCACCTGATTTTTGACAAATATGTCAAAATACAGGCTGCATGACAGATATTATTTTCAAAAAAATGGTGATGAGAATACTGGTTGTCCACATTTAAAAAAGTGAAATTAGACTCATATCTTCACCCTGCACAAAATTTCAAATGGATCAAAGACCTCAATGTGAAAATTATATTCTAAAACTATTAGAACCAAACAGAGAGTACTCTACAATGTAGAGGCACAAGAAAGAACTTGGGACTGGAGAAATGGCTCAGCTAGTTAATTTATAAGAGAATGTGGATTCAATTCCCAGGCTCTACTTGGTACCTAACAATTATCCATAATTCCATTTTCAGAAGATTTGATGTCCTCTTCTGTCTTCTGCAGTGTAAGCATATGGTGCATTTACATACATATGAGTAAAACACTCATAAACCTAAAACAATTAAAAAAATTGAAAATAATTAAAAATAAAGGTTTTTCTGAATAGGAATTCATTTTCCCAGTAATTAAAGTCAGCAAGTAAAAAACAGGAACTCATAAAGCTAAATGAATTCTGCTCAACAAATGAAACAGTCAATCTAATATAGAGAAATCCTATAGATTAGGAGAGATCATTGAAAACCATGCATCTGATTGAAGATTAATATGCGGAATGTACAAATATCTATAATTAAAATGTCACAGAACCGAGAAAGCAAACTATCTAATTTAAAAAAGTAGCTATGGGTGTAAATAGAGAATTCTCAATGGAAGAAATAATGGTTAAAAAAGTCTAAAAATTTTAATATCCTTAGCAATCTGGGAAATGTAAGTCAAATTACTTTGAGATTATTTTTAACCAAATCAGAATGGTTATATTTAAGAGAACAAATGACAGAAAATACTGGTGAGGTTCAAGGAAAGAGGAATATTTATTCACTATTGCTGGGATTGAAAACTGGAGCAACCACTGAGAAAATCCATGTGAAAGATACATATAAAGCTAAAATAGCTCTACCATAGGATTTAGCTATACCACTCCTTGAAATATAGCCAAAGTACTCAACATTCAACTACAGAGAAATGTCTACATCTATGTCCTTTGTCACTGCATTCACAATAGCTAAAACATGGAAACAGCATACATTATATCACTAGATAAATGGGTAATGAAAACTTGGTACATAAATGCAATGAAATTCTATTCAGATATAAAAAAGGAAATCGTGAGATTTACAGATAAATAGATGTGAATGGAAAGTATTATACCGATTGAGGCAACCCAGCTCCAGAAAGATAAACACTGCGTGTTCTTTCTTGTTTGTTGATTCTAGGTCCAAGTCTTTGTTTGGCTCTGTAACTTGGAACAACCATAGTTTCCAGGAGAGTTGAAAGTGAACATTGAGGAAGAAATGATAGAAAAAGCTCTGCAGAGGGTACTAAAAGGGGAAAGGGGGAAAAACTGGCAGTGGAGAATTAGTGAGCTATCGGAAGGGTAATGGGGAGGGAGAGGGAGCGAGGACAGACAAAAACACTGAGAATGGCCGGAAAGCCCCAAGTCATATTATTATATATACATACAGATATCTGGAGTTATTCCACACTGTGGGCTATTTCTTCCCTCAGGAACCATCAAATATCTAACAAAAAACCCAGTGCCAGGCAAGGGATACCTCTCATCAAGATGTGGTTCATGAAAGTCTAAGAGCAGCCCTGAAAAATATAGGCTCTTGCCAGTGTTCTTAAATTCCTGCCAGAACATTGAAGGTAAGACCCTATTGTTGAAGACACAAGATGTTTTGATCACTGTGCTTGAAGAAGTCAGCTTGGCGCTGGCATAGAAACCTCCTCCCTAAGGGTTAACTCTCATACTGTCAGAGTTGCTAGGCAAGTTTCCAGGGTAGAAAAAAAAAATCTTATCAAAATGAGAAACCTGTGAACCTGAACCGTATGCCTATCTCACGAAGATACCCCCAACATCCATTACTGACATTTATTTCTTGGGAGTAACTGACAGTTGTCTAATTGGACTTAAGCTGGTTCAGTAAGAAGGGACTCCTTTCTGGTAACATAAACCTAATGAAAAACACATAGGAGTTGATTTCACATACCATGAAAGAGAACCTACTAATGCCATTTTGCTGAATTAATAAAGTGTCCAACTGCCTTCTAAAAACTTATCCTTATATCCATGGGTAAGTATAGCTCTCAGTCCTCAACAAAGAGACTTATTTTTGCTGTAGATAGAGGCTATTACAAAGATCTACAACTGGTCAAAATGGAGAAAGTGATACTGGGTTTGCAAGTTCCCAGAGGGACTTACATGACACAACCCCAACACCTAATGTTCAGGAAACATCATGGAAGTGGTGGAAAGATTTAAGAAGTGAGAACCTGGAAGGCTACTGTGAGAAAGTTTCTTCTGGACGTGACAGGAATGTTGAACTGTTCAACTCTCGACAATACGTGTCTGCATAATACTTATAAAGACCACATCAATTCATATTCCATCATGGATAGAGGACAATCTCACGATGCTTCATCAAGTACTAGAAGAACAGCTACAGGCAGCCATCAGCTGGAGAGGGAAGGAGGATCAGCTTTCTTCAGGGATGAGTCTACAGTCCTTAATTGTTAGCCCTTAACATAGATATTAATATATTAATTACATATTATTGTTATTAATATATATTATAAGTATCAAATAATTAAGAAGCATATTAAAAATGAAAGCTATGAGAGAGGGAAAGGAAGGAGAGAAAAGTCAGAAAGGTTTAAGGAGATTTGCAGAGAGTTTGCATTGATAGGTTCACAGTTCCTTTAATGAGAACTGGAGGATCCTGGTAGTAAGGAATGCCTTATGTTGTTTTTAAGTAATTCTTTTCTGGAATGATTTAACCAGAAAATCTCCACTCACGGTTGTGATAATGTAATGAAAACAATATACGAAAGAACACTATCCCATATACACATGTTTGGAAACTGGTCTTTGTTTATCTGACATTGCAAGCTTCTCTGAAAGAACTGATTTCTCCTACAGTTTACTGTTCATCTTAAAGTCCTAGATGAAGTGCACCCTCTTTCCTGACTCCCTCTTCTCCCATTTTATCTGCAGATTCAGTCTCCACCTTGGAGTGACTTCTGCTCTGCAGAAGGATGAGCCTGCCGTGGAGGTCTTCTGCTTGAAATCTGCTCTGCTCTCCTCCCTGGGAATTATTCCCTGTTGTCTGCACAAAGGTCACGTTGGTTTCCAAGTCCTTCAGGCTTTCCCACAGTCCTCCACACTCCCCAAATCAGGCTGTGGTAAACACCAGAGAGCCTGAGAACCACCCCCCACTAAGACCACACAACTTAGCCAGAGCTGAAATTCTATTCTGCAAAAGAAAGAACATTTTACTCCCAGAACATAAAATGCCTTCTCTTTAGTAATCGTCCTCAAGGTCATAGATGGTTAAGCTACAGACAAACAGAACAGCTTTAACGGTAACAAATATAACCACTAATGTAACCCATAATTAATCCTTTGATTCAGTGTAATAGCTATTAAAGAATCTTTCTGCACAATCTTAAAAAAAATGTTCTCTTTCCTGTGGAATTCACATTCTGCCTCAGGATGTATAAATATCAAGCCATCTGGCTTTATGCTCTCATCTTCTTCGTTTCAACTAGCCTAAAATTCTTTCCTACTTACCTTTACTCCCACGAATTAGACAGAATTCACTGCTAATAAGCTGATTAACTATCCTCTTTGGTATACAGTTCATATTTACCAACAGTTTTATGTTTCTTAATCAAAATTTAATCCAAGAAAAATATTTTTTTCAGTTGGGAATCTTCTATTATTTAAAGTAACTTAGCAAAAGCTTTGGTTAAGAAAAGGAAAGATCTTAGCACAAGTAGTTAAAATATTTAAAGACATAGACTCTGTGTGCGGTTTAACTGAAAAGTTCAACAACGTTATAGAACATCACTCCTTTCCTGTAATGATATTTTGATTTTAGAAAGTTGTCTTTCATCTTAAGTTTAATTCCCTCAGGACTAATGAGTTGGCTCTTCTGTGATAAGGTTTTGGGGATCAATATATATATATATATATATATATATAGCATGGAGAGTATAAAACTCTACCTTTCTTGCAGAGGAAGCAGTAGCCTCAGGCTATACTCTGATTGATTCAATTACAGCATGTTCTTATCCAGAAGTAAAATAATGAATGCCTTCGGACTAGATTGCCAACCACTCCCAACAAGGGATTGATTTGAGTAGTTTGAGTACGTCTGTTTCCAGAGGTGAGGATGAGGTTAATTCTGTTCAGCTCATGGTTTTCACCCATACTGGGTAAAAGTCAGTGAGTTTTTAAGGGATTAATAATGTCAATGTGCACACTTAAAATTCAGATTTTATGAGTTTGGAGGGAAATAAATTTGATAAAATTGTAACATTTCAATAGATAGGCCAACCAACCAGAGATCTTTTTCTTTTGGGGTCACCTGTCCTGTGGGCAGAATGTGCTACAAGATCTGCTTTTAGTTCACTCAGTTTTACCATGTATCATCTCCTATGCTCCTATGTCCTACCCTGGGTAGGCCTCCTACTCCAATACAAGATACACAGGCTGTTAAATATGAAGAGAAACAGACTCGGTTCTTCAGGACTGACACATAGACACTTCTTAGTTGTTGAGAAGGAGGCCAGAATGATTCAAATAAGGCATATTTATGACCTTGAGGTCTTGTGGAAAACTGTGAGATGAGAATCTATACACATAAGAAAGAAAAGAAGTCTGATCTAAGTGAGAGGAGATCAGAAGACATCAAAGGAAACAGAAACACAGGCAAGTGGTATACTGAGGAAGCAAGACCAGAGTGCCTCCATTCACAAAGACTTTTCACAGTCTCTGTGACGGTATGCCAGCTCTTATTCTGAGTTCTTGCTGACACTGCTGTGATCCAGATGTTCTGTTATAATGGCATACTCCTTACATATGCTACTTTAAGTTTTTGTTCCGTAGCATGAGAGAACAAAACTGATAGACATAAAATTTTATCTGATAATTTATTATGGAGTTCTTTAAAGAAATCTTCATTTTGCTCTCTTGGCTTATTAAAACTTTTACCTTCATAATTTACTTGACCTGCACAAATAACATATTTGAGTCTAGTGAAGTAAAAAATTTAATGCATTTCTTTCGGTTGCTTTCTAGAGTATTGGAGAAGTAATAAACCCATGCAAAACGTATATTCCTCCTGTAAACTACTGATGCCTGCCAATGGGAAAATCTGATCTTTATTTACATATGTGCTGTTTTGGTCAGTGATTAAATTAAAATAATTATGTCCTATGTGTTGCTACTGGGAAGTGTTGACTTTGTCCAGTTTGTCATATATTTTAAAGTCTATTTTACCCAAACCTAGGAAGACAAACTCTATATGTTCTCTCTCCCATGTGGATCTTCTATTTGAATCTCTTGTTTTTTGAGGTTTAAGCTGGTGCACATATGGAAGCTAGGAAACTAGAAACAGGCCGTTGGGGATGTATGCCTGAAGGGAGGGGCAATAATAAAATGTGAGTAAAATGGAAGTGGCCAGGAAGATACTGAGAGTGGAAAGGTTGATGCGTGAGGGGGTGGGAATGGGAAAAATGAGGTGGGCAGATAGAAGGTTTAATCAAGATGGAGGTTGTATTAAAAAACTATTTGGAAACCTACAACCTTAAAATCTCCAAAAAATTCAAGTAGAGGGGACAATACAACATGTGTGACAAGAAAGTAAAGGATGCATGTACATGGACTTAAAGGTTTATATTGAGAGGGGATGGGTTAACAAAAACTAAGGATACATGAAGATGCCCTATACAAATCCATTAATTTGTAAGCAGATTTACAAAGCGCACACACGCATACACATACACACACACACATGAGTGTGTGTAAAGGGTGTTGAACAGAAATATAGTTGAATAATCCTGCTCACTGAAGACACAGGTTATTAAATAAAAACCTGCAATACAGGCCGGAGATACGTCTCTACAGTTATTGGTCAAGGAATCCCCAGAGGTACCCAAAACTACAGAGCCTATTGCTGCTGTGTTTGTTACCAATAAAATAGATGGTAAGACCCTATTTTTGAAGAAAACATCGGCAGTTTACATGGTAAGCTTTGGCCAGGGAAGCTTTTTCTTACAGTGGGTAGTGATTAAGGTATAGAATCATAAGTGGTCAAAGTGCCAAGTATAAATAGCCCTGTGTTTTCAGCTGTGTAGGTGGCTCATCTTTATCAACTCCCCATCACTCCAAACTCCATGAATATTGAGGAATAGGGAGATGGAAGAATGTAAGAGTTGATAGATGGGGAAGAGAGCTGTGAAATGATGAATTCTGGACTTGAGATATCTCTTGCACACATCATCTCAGCAGATGAGATGACTTACACAAACCTGTACAAGAACACATCAGTCAAAACTCCAGCATGCACAAGAAATGGGCCTGAGGACCCACCAGTATCAGAGGAGCTAATAGAAGCTGATGGACACTGAGGGTGTGGAAGTCACTCTCTGGGAATGTGGCCAGAGTTAGATTGCTCATGTCAGACTAGATGGTCACATGCCCATGTGCCTGGGGGCAACCCTAATTGGAGTATAGTTATTAATATAAATAAATAAATAATAAATAAATAAATAAATAGAAGTTGGGAGGGAGAGGGAATAGGGGCACCAGAGGGAACTAGAGGGAGGTAATAGTTGGTGGACATGATTAGTACCTATTTTATAAGTATATGAGACTTTCAAAGAATAAAAGCATCTAACTTAAAAATACTAAATAGCTATTACTGAAAATGAAATTTTAATAGTCTTTAAATTTTGGTTCTATTGTTATATATGAAGCCAAAAGTATATTCTGCAAAAGAAGTTCAAACTCTCCACTGCACCTTTTTGAACATAAAATGTAAATTTGGTAAGGTCAAATAGCTTACCAGCAGTGTAGAGCCGCCAACACTCTGCTCTGAATCAGCATGGAAATCTGCCCAGAAGCAGGGGTTCTGTCCTCCTAATTGACCTGCCAGTTTGAAATCTTTTCTTGACAACTGTGGCCTCCTACAGAGTTGAAAGCACTGTCCATCTTGAGCTTAGATGGCATATTTAGTCTGAGTCAGTATGGTGTTCAAAATAAAACAGCATCTTTAGAGAGGGAGAAATGTGTGACTTGAAGAACAAGTTGTAATTTGGGCTTCAAAATAGCACATTCAAGTTATACTTTAATGTCGCTGAATTACCACAAAAAATTTTGTGATTTATAGTCTTACCGAGTAAATCTTCACTCTTATTAATGCTTGATTAGTTTGATAACGTTATTTATAACGTATTGGAAGGAGAACAACTTATAGAATGCATTTTATTAATGAGTTCATTCAAGCATTCTCTTAGAGTATGAGATGCCTCAAAGTCCTGTTCCTCGGCCATTTGATGGCCACATCGCAGATACTAAGGAAGACATATTCAGTGTGGAACTGGCTATCTCGTAGTCATTGATCTTAGACAAATCCTCAATGCTGTCATATCCCTAGGCTAATATAACTTCTTACTAAGGACAAAATATGTATCCTTATATTTACAATCAAGTATCCCAGTCATGACTCATTAAATAAGCTTCTTTTACACCAAATGGAGACTACCAGATGGAGTACCACAGCTGGTCACACACAGACTTTGTCTGTGAATTACCCATGCCTAAACGACACAACTACAATGCAACCTCTACACCCAACATAGAACAAGGGATTTAAAGGACACTAATGAATCTCTCAACTCTTATTAATGAGGGTTCCTCATGCAACAGAGGGCCAGTAACATAAAAGGTCACAAATAGCCAATGCATGGAGATTAGGAGTCTGCAGAGTGTGGGTCCCTGGCCAAGATGCCTATATTATGGATTCCTCTTAAATTAACCTTTTATATGTTCCCCTATCTTTTTCTTTAAAGATTTAAATTTTTCATTGTAGATATTTTTAATGTCTTTGATTAAGTTAATTCCTAAATATTTTTTTGGATTTTTGTGAATGGGTTTTTAAAAATATTTTTCTTATTGTTTGTTATTGTTATATAGAAACACTACTGACTTTTATAAGTTGATTTTGTAACCTGCCACTTTACTGAAAGTATTAATTATTTATCACATTTTCTGGTGGAATTTCTGGTATCTCCTATGTATAATAGTGTATTTTCTGTAAATAGTGATAATTGACCTCTTCTGTTTCAATAAAGATTGTTATTTTCCTTCCCTTCTCTTATTCCTCTTCTCTATTTATAATGTTAGTTGAGGATTTATTGTAAATAGCTTAACTTATGTTGAGGTATGTGTTCCGTCTAGTCCATTTCCCTCTATGACTTTTAACATGAATGCATACTGAATTTTTTAAAGGCCCTTTCTGCATCTATTGAGATGACTATAAGATTTTTGTGTCTAAGTTCATTATTATATTTTGTTGCATTTATTGATTTATGTATATTGAACCATTGCTACACCAAGGAGTTGGAAGGACCTATCATGCTCATTGACTGGTAGAATTAATATTCTGAAATTAATAATCTTAAGTAAAACAATTTATAGATTCAATGCAATGCCAATCAACATACCAACAGCATTTCACAAGAATCTAGAGAAACACATCCTAAAATTCATTTGGAATCACAAAAGACCTGGACATCCAAAGCAATTTTGGGTCAAAAGAGCAGTGTTTGGGGTGGGTAGCCATACCAGATTTCAGATTATATTACAGAAGTACAGTCATAAAACACCATGGTAATGACACAAAAACAGATATATAGGTCATGGAACATAACAGAAGACTCAAACATATGTACGTACAATTTCAGTCACTTGATATTTGACAAAGATGCCAAGAACAAAAAATAGAAGAAAGCATCTTCAACAAATGGCACTGGCAAAATTGGATCTGCACCTACAGAAGAATGAATTGAACCCTTATCTTTCTCCCTGCATAGAAGTGAACCCTAAATGGATGAAAGACCACGATATAAAATCTGAAACTCTGAAACTGCTAGAAGAGAATATAGGCAGTACCTTCCAACTTATAGGTGTAGGAAAGAACTTTCTAAATATCACATCAGTTGTTCAGACATTAATGTTATCAATCAAAAAGTGGGATCTCTTTAAGTGACAAAACTTAGTGGCACTTTTATCTTGAGAGTAATCAATGGCTACCGAATTGGTTTCTGAGCAGACTCAATGGGAGGAAACTCATTTCTGGTACTGTAATAATAACCAAATACATATGGCTAAAGAAGGCACAGATCTTAGAGAAGAGTGGGCAGAAAGATTGTAAGAGCCAGTGAGGAGGTGTGTGATCATATGGATATAGAATGCTACAAGCTCCTGGGACCCTGCTCATATGAACCTACAGCAATGTTGTCAGCATGCTTAAGACCTAAGCAAACTAACATTTAAAAAAAAAAAACAGCATGGAACTGGGGAAATGGGTGGCAGACAGGAATCTTTGCAGTGAGGTCATTCAGAGTCACTAATCTGAAACAATACTCCTTAACAGAGATGAAAGAATGTATAGATTCCAGTTGCAGGTGGAACAGGGTCTAAAGATAATTAAGTGCAACTCAAATGTTCTGTATTAAATACACATTGATTCAATAAAACATTTGAAAATATTACTTGTACTGATTTTAAAAAAGTCTACATAACAAAAGAATCAACCAAGGAAGGGAAGCAGAAATCCACTGAAGGGAGAAAATCATTACATGCCAAACATCCGACAGAGAATTGATATCTGGTATGTACAATGAACCCATAAAACAAAGAGACAAGAAAACAAATTACCCATTAAAAAGATGGGCTATAGATCTGAAGACAGAAATCTCAAATGAAGAAAAAAAATGGCTAAGAAACACTTTTAAAAGTGTTCAATATCCTTAGAGAAATACAGATATAAAACTCTTTAAGATTCCATCTCACCACAGTCAGACTGACTAAGTTCAAGAGAACTAAAGACACCAAATGCTGGAGAGTAAGGGGAGAAAGCGGAATGCTCATTCATTGCTGGTGGCAACACAAACTCCTGAAACCACTCTGGAAAGCAATTTGGAGAACTCTTTAAAAAACTTTAAATGTATGTACCATAGATCCAGTTATATCACTCCTTGGCATACATCCAAAGGACCATCCATATTTGTAGAGATACTTGTACATCCTTATTTGTGGCTGCTTTTTTTCCCAACAGTTAAGACATGGAAACAAACTAAATGTCCCTCACCTGACAAATGGATAATGAAAATGTGGTACATCTGCACAATGGAGATCTACTCAACAGTAAGAAAGCTGAAATTATGAAATTTCAGGTAAATGGGTCCAATTAGAGTCTGGTAAACTAAGTGAAGCAATACAGATTCAAAAAAGCAAGCAATATATATTTTCCCTAATTTGTGGATCATAACACCAATCCCTTATAAGTGATTATATATCCTGATGTAACAGCAAGATCCAGGAAACTGGACATTAAACACAGAGATAAAGGGAAAGAAAAAGCCTAAAAGAAGTTGATTGCAGGGAATAGATTGTATCAGCGGCCAGGTGGGGAAAGTGAAAATGTCAGGCTGGAAGGGGAGGATGAAGGGACATTCAGGGGCCACTGAGGTGAGGGAGCTGTGGACTCAGGAGAGGGAGAATGGTGTTAGGAGTATGTTATGAGGAATGAGGGCAGGGATGATGTGGGCAGTTGGACTGGGGAGGAAGGAAGGAGGCTGGACATGGGGGTCGAGAGGCGAGATGCCTGTGCTGCTGCACTGGAAGCCAGAGGGAAATAAGATGGATCAGGAACCCCGTGAGAAATACATATACCATGTCTGAACATTAGCACATGTGCATACCTGTGGACTGTATGGCAAATAACACAGAGCCAGACAGGAGAGAATTCCCTTCCACTGGTTCATCAGAGTAGTCCAAGAGACTTCCAAAATAACAAAGTCTATTGACTGAGCCCTTGAATATCTCCCAGAACTCTTAAGTTCCACTACTGAAGACAGGATATAATTTGGACACAGGATTTGGGGGAATGGAGCAGGAACTGACCTGGAAACCTATTGCCTGAAATCTAGTTCTCATAAAGGATACTCTCTAAATCTCAAAAGGATACTCTGCAAGGTGCTAAGGGTACAAGTCAATCATTGATCCAACCCAGCCCTACAGCCTAATAACCATAATGAGTGGTACATAAAATTCCTCTGTTGGTACATTAGTGGCACTGTTATTTTGGGCTAATCAATAGCTGTCTAGTTGGATTAAAGCCCTCTCAATGGAAGTGAACTAATGGATGGCGCTGCAATCATAGTCAAATATACATGGCTGGAGAAGACAGAGACAGTAGAGAAAACTCTATCTCTCATATCTCTAGTCAAAGGAAATTCCTTAAAGTATGGATCCTTATACTTACAGACAAGTGTAGCATACACCACGCATCAAAGAATCTTCCTTTTGCAACAGATGGAGAGTATTTCAGAGTTCCACAACTGGTCACACAGAGAGAAAATATCTTTAATAGACGTCCACCCCTAAGTGACATACCTATAGTGGAATCTTTATACTTGAGTCTCATGGAACATAGCAGAACATGGAGGCTGGGGAGAGCACACTAGTGCATCCCTAAACACTCACCAGCAAAGCTTCCCTATAGAGCAGCATGTGTTGCACACCAAAGGCCACAACTGGCTATGTTTTAGAGAATAAGAAACTGCAGAATGTATGTCCCTGGATAGGACTTCCATGTTAAACCTCTTCACCCACTGCAAAAGAGGTGGTGGAAAAATTGTAAAAGCCAGGATTGGTTCATAAACATAGGGGAGCGGAAGCTTTCTGGTCATTAGAAGCTTACTCATGTGAACTTTTGGCAGCGATGATGTCAAGCACAAGACTCATGCTGTCTTAATCAAAGAGTCAGGGCCCAGAGTGGATGAGGGAAATGGTTTTAGTGGGCTCTAGACTGGGAAAGGTTGGAGATGGATAACTTCTTGGTGAGGGAAAGTAGACCTTCCTTAAAATCTCTAGATATGCTGACTAGACTCCAGTGAATGAACTTACTACACCTAGTGATAGCTGGGTACATATGGTTGGCCATATAGAACTTAACATGTATGGTTGAATGCATGAGGTCTGGTTGGGGGGCATGCATAGTAGAGAGGGTCTAAATTTGGTTAAGAACTGTTTCATGAAATGTACAAAGTCTCAATAAAGTATTTTTAAAATTAAATTGTGCAACTTCTGCAAAATCTCTTGAAATCTGTAAATATTGTGTCCTGTATGTCTTTTACTCCTGAGAGAATTTTATCTGAAAAATATCTTAGTTTCCTATTTTATGTTCATTATGTAGCTTAATATTGATGTGCTTTAAAGGATAAAATTATCTTAAAACCATGTAATTTTTTCTTTTTCTTGCTAATTCAGAGTCAAGTCATATGAAGAACATATCTTTTATCAGAGCTCCAGGGTTTCTTTTATTCATATTCTTCATTAGCATCTGAAACCTTAGTTCTAGCAACATACCTGAAGCGTGAGGCTGCGTTCACAACTGGCACAAAGGCTCTGTGTAAAACCCAAATCATAAGTAGCACTGGAGCCCTTGAGTATTGGGGGTCATAGCATAGGTAGAGCCACTAAAGAAAGTGATTATGAAAAGATGTTAGACGTCCTTTTACATGAGCGTATATAAACAGACTCCAGTAAGGACAGAATCGCAACTCCATGATAAAGTGGTTCTCTATCATGTGTAAGACTCAGTCTCAGTGTTTGATTCTGACCACTACAAATCAGAACAACAAAACGGAATGCAAATTTCACCTCATTTCCTCAAAGATGACTTTATCAAAGAAGAGAAAGATAGTATATCCTAGAAGAACATGAAAGGGGGGGGTACAGAGAAGGTAGTGGATCTAAATCCCCTCAAACTATACTGCATGAAAATTTCAAAAATTCAAGAAAAATGCAAAAATTATGATGTTGGAAAAAGTGAAGCTTTGCAGCCACTGTGTTAGTTAGTTTTTGTCACCTTGACACAAACCAGAGTCACAGAGGAAGTGGAAACCTCAACTGAGGAATTTTCTTCATCAAACTGGTCTGTGAGGCAGTTTTCCTGACTGCTTATTGATGTGGGAGGACCCAGCTTTCTGTGGTCAGTGCCACCCCTCAGCAGGTGGGCCTTGTCAGTAAAAGAATAGTAGCTTAGCAAACCAAGGGAAGAAAGCCAGTAAGCAGCATTCCTCCATGGTCTCTGCTTCAAGTCCTGCATCCTGGCTCCTCCCTTGAGCTCCCTGCCCTGACTTTCCTAGATGATGGACTGCAAACTGCAAGCCAAATAAATTTTCTTTGCCCAAGTTTCTGGTGGTCAATGTTTTATCACAGACCAAAAGGCAAACTAGGACAGCCAACATAGAAAACAATATAGAAGTTCCTTCAAAACTCACAAATAGAACAACTGCATAATCCAACAATCCCATTACTATACATCAATAGATAGATAATAGATAGATGAAAGATTAGGTAAGTAGGTAGATGATAGGAAACTTACAGGAAAAATTAATCAGTGCATCATTACATCAGCAAAGCCATTTTGTTGCAGCACTGTGATGCTGCTTCTAATGCCCTCTTCCCGTAAATTGGAATCACTTAAGTAGAGGGTCTGAAGTGAGGAATTTTCATTATTGCCTTTATTGTTTTAGGAAAACCCATCCTAAATGTGGGCAACACATTCTGATATAGCCCAGTTAAAAAAGGGAATGGTAGAAGGAAAATAGCATTTTACTCATTTACCCGTCCCCTTTTCTGAGGCATTTGATAAGCAAAGAAAATGTACATATCCACCATGAAATAGAATTGGTCTCCAAAAAGAATGAAATTGTTATTTGTCAGACTGTATTGAGTGAATCCATCCAAAGAAGAAACATGATGATTGTGAAGGAGTCAAAGGCTAAATTAACTATTCTTTTTTTTCTCCTGAGGCCTTTGCTGAGAGCAGAAGCAATATTTTCAGGCACTGACTAAAGATCAGCAGCTCACCTGATCAGGTATTCAATATCAGGTTGAGACCTGCCGGCTCTCAAGTCCCACAGACTGAGTAACCATAGTGTTCTCAGCCTCTTCTATATGAGAAAGCTACTGTGGGACTAATCTGGACTGCTGAGGTACTTAACCAGTCCAGTCTCAAGGGTTGAGCAACTAACAGGTCCTCAGCCTCTCAGGTGTGTGTGTGTGTGTATGTGTATGTGTGTGTGTGTGCATATATATGCGTGTGTGTGTGTATTTTCCTTTCCTCTAGAGAATCCTGACATATTTAATCACTATTCACAATAAGCAAAAAAATGAAAACAACTTAAAAGAAAGATGAGCATTGCCCAATCACACTCATATGTAGAAAATTTAAAAATTAAGACAATCAGGTAAAATTGAGCAGTGCATGGTGATTTTCAAAAAAATTTTTTTTTCTTACTTGAATCGTTGTGTATTTCAAACAGAACATCTAAATCAATCTTAATCATCATTATACCCCTTCCCCACTGGTACCCCTCTGTAGCCCCACCCCCTCCAACTTGAATTCATATGTTCTTTCATCTGTGTTAATGTCTATTGTGTCCCCTATTGCTTCTCAAGGCAAGTTCATCCACTAAGGTCTAGTCAGCCTATCCAGAATACTTCACTTTAAGATTAGCTCACTCTTACCCAGCAGTAATCGGAAGCCGTTGCTTCTTTAGCAAAGATTGGGATCTGATGTTCATTTCCCCAGTTCGATGCTGGGTTTTGTTTGCTTTAGTTTGGGCGAATCTTGAACATGCTGACACCATTGAGAAGAGTCCCAGCAACTTGTAGGATTCTATTTCCATATGGTCAAGCACCTCTTCACTGGCTATTACACTTTCCCCACCCACTCTTCCCAATGGGCACAGAGCCTTAGGAGTCCTATCCAGCCAGGGACCCACACTCTACAGACGCCTAATCTCTATGCTTTAGCCATTTGTGATCTTCTCTGTTCCTGGTGCTCAGTTGCATGAGGGAGTTTCATTAACGAGAGTTGAGAGATTCATTAGTGTCTCTTTGCCCCTTGTTCCATGTTGTGTGAAGCTTAGGATGTATTGTAGATGTGCCGCTTAGGCATGGGCAATTCACAGACAATGTCAGTGTAACCAGTGTAACCAGACTACTACTTTGTACTACTTTGTACTACTTTGTAGTAGTCTCCATG
Organism: Eospalax fontanierii; assembly: GCA_035773235.1. Lineage (NCBI taxonomy): Eukaryota > Metazoa > Chordata > Mammalia > Rodentia > Spalacidae > Eospalax > Eospalax fontanierii. The sequence goes on from CM069527.1 coordinate 38,795,420, forward strand.
TGGTGCAAAAGAAGCTTCTTTGATGAGTGGTGACAGGGATACTTGACTATAAATATAAGGATACATATTTTTCACTTATGAAGAAGTTATATTAGACTAGAGATGTGACAGCCTTGAAGATTTCTCTAAGATCTATGACCTCTTCATCCATGTGTATTTGATTATGATCACAGTACCACACATAAGTTTCCTCCCACTGAGTGGGTTCTAAGAACAATTAGGTAGCCATTGATTAGCCCCAAGATAGAAGTGTCACTACTGCAGCAGTGTCCTCTGCTGTGCCAGTCACTGATGTGATTATTTGGTCATGAAGATGGTGTTGGGCCGTCGATTGATATTCTTCCTTATATGTTTACATAGTGTTCTCCAGAGCTATGAGAGTTAGCTTAACGGTGATTTTTTTAAAGGCTGGGTAGAGTAGAGTTAAGGACACGATGGCATAAAGGTATTCAATGGACACTTCTGAATTTAAATAGGAATAAGAAATTCTGTTGAGTTATTACATAGGATAAATAAAGACAACATTTATCTAGTATAATTTATAAAAAGTTAGAAAAAGGACATTGAATGTTTTACCATAAGGAAATAATATTTGGGGTGAAACATTTAACTGAGTTAAACATGACACAACATATACATGTTTTAAATGTATAATACCCAATTACAATGTATGTTTTTACATGTCAGTTAATTTTTAATTAGGAACTGGAGTGATGGGTCAGAAGTTAAGAGGACTTTATGGTCTTAAAAAGAATCATCATTCAGTTCCCAGCATTCACATGGCAGCTGACAACCATTCATAACTCCAGTTCCAGGGGGTCTGATAACTTCTTCTAGCCTCCACTGGAATTATATACACACAGTGCACTTACATTCATGTAAGAAAAGTACTCATACACATAAAAATAAAATTTATTTTTTAATTAAATTGGATAGTATTTAGAATAATAACTTTTACTAGTTTTCTCCGATATTGGATTTTCTTGATTCATTTTCAGGCTCCATAATTTTGTTTGTGGAACTGGCAAACAAGAGAATTTTTTAATTTTATGAACTCCCCAATGAATGCAGAGTGCTTTCTTATGTCTCTGCATCTTCTTCTTGTTCATAGTCCCAGCATGAGATGTTATGTAAGATTTAAAGGATATCAAATCATTCAAAGTGAGTTTCTTTTAATCTTAGACTGTGTTTGGATAATTATAATGTTAGATGATTCTTTTTTCTTCTTTAGAATGAGAACCTGGGGCATACGTGGCCATATTTGTTCATTCTTTCACCCTTCTGCAGGTATATTACCCAGCTTCTCCTCAGGGAAGTTACTGTATATCACCTTCATACTGTTCTACATAAAGTTCCAGCTTTCTTTCCAACCTTTTTGTTTGTTTCTAGTGAAGTAAAAAAACTAAAAATAAAAAAGAGTTAGGGACACAAATCAGAACTCATAACCCATCTATATCTATATAACCCATATATATATATATATATATATATATATATATATATATTCATACACACACACATTAACATTAAATTGGGTGGTGGGTAGTAAGTAAGTGAAGACACAGGAGGGAATCTAAAAGCTATAAAGTACATTGCTTGAAAATCACAAAAATTCAATAAAAATGCACATCATTCTTGTGTAACAAAAGAAAAACTTATACAAATTAAATGACAATTTTCAACGAAATTTGGCAATGATATTACTGCATTTAATTCCTCTAATTCAGTAGTTATAATTTATCTTGATTTTTTTCCTTGTTTTAAAAAAATATCTTTCTTTTTGTTATATTATACCCATCTTCCTGCATATACAATTATGCATGATCTGGGCTATTTAACCATTGTTTTGGCATTAGTATCCAATAAAAGTATTCTCATTGACTTTCCTGCACATTCTGTACAGAATGCATTCAAATATTTACTTCCCTGGGTTTGATTATTACAAATAAATAATTGAAAACAATTTATTAAATTGCCAAATTACATTGATCCATGAATACTTATACATTAGATATATAGTTCTCTATTTCCCTTTAATTATACTGTAATAAAAGAAAGTTACATTGGTTTTATTTTTAAACTGTACATAAGAATATTTATTTTGTTCTATCCATTTAACTTCAAGATTAAACAGAGGTGATTAGCAAATTGATGTTATGCAGAAGGGAATTGTTTTGAAAGGACTGAGGTATACTAACTAGGGACTTTAGTGGAAAGTAAATAGGATAGTATATATACATTGTTTAAAAACGCAAAGTGTTTTAAGAAAGTAATTGACATGTGACTCAGACTTAGTAAATGTGAAATCACATAAAACAAAGAAAAACCATCAATTATGACTCCGGAAGAAATCTGATAAACAATAGACACAAAACTACAAGAGAGAACTTGAATCATAATTATTTTGATAGAAATAGAAAAGAAATCCCAGTGTGGAAAATGTTTGCCCTAATATCTGCATATAGAAAATAAGAGATTTGTGTGATTAGTTCTGTTCTTTGAAGCAGTTGGGAATAAGCTAGCATTGGGAGCTTTAATTGGTGACTATGTAGATATCATTAATTACATATTTTAAGCTAACCTTCCCAAGGAAGGATCAAGAGAAGAAATGAAACGGGGGAAATTGAATATCAATAAATCAAATTAAAACAAAACATGCCCTAAGGAAAATTTTAATTTAGATCAGAAAGAAACGGAAAAACAAAACTTCATTCTCAAAATAGTGTCTAAATGGGAAAGGTTTATTTAGAAATAAATGTTTACTTGGCAACGGGAAAACAAGGGTCAATGCAGAAGAGGAAGTAGAAAGAATATAAAACGCCAGAGGTATCAGATGAATACAAGGAAACTGGTTAGCTGCACGTATAAACCCATAGCTCTTATAACGCATTTCACAAGATCTACACAAGCCTAAGGCAGAAAACAAAACAAACAAATAAACACAGAAACAAAAAACTAGCATGGAAAGAGGAGGATGGCAAGAAGCCCCAGCTCTAGTTGATAAACTATTGGTAATTAATAGCTGCTGGGAGTGAAAAAGTCATTTTTCTTTACTATTGTGATGAGTAGGTTGACCAGGTTCCAGGGAATGGGGAACACGAATCAGATTTCATAGAACTTTAAAGAATAATAGAGGACATGAATTCAGGGGCCGGTTAGTAAGATCAGGGTAGAGATTCATGATCAAAATACATTACATGATCAAAATACATTATATAAATACATTATATATTTCAAAGAATAAATAAAATATTTTAAAAATTAGAAGAACCTAAAAAGATATATTCTAAGCTCTGAAATATTACTGCCAAACCAAAATATTGTGTCCAGCAAAGATATCATTTATATGTTAAGGAGAAGTATAAAATATACATGACAATATCAAGCTGAAGGCATTTAGGACAACTAAGAATACTTCAGACAGACGAGAAGAATAAACAAATCCAAGACACCATTGAGAAGAATGAACATCAGGGAAGTAAATAAATAGAAGTCTCAGAAAATACAACTAAATCATCAGAATTTCAGGAGTTAACTGATAAATTTCAATAATACCCTGATTATTAATGATAGAAACCCTCCCATAAAAAGACAGAAAATAGTAGATTGGATTAGAAAATAAGATACATCTTTGTGCTACATTCCAAGAAACACACCAAGAACAGGCACCAATAAGTGACTTTCTGCTGCATATCATGTTATTTATTCTTTGGAGTTTGCTAGAGATAATTACAAACTCATTACCTCTTCCAGGAAACAAGATAAGAGAGTTTTAAAAAGTTTACTTACTTGCACCCAAATTAATTGGAGAAAATAGTGAGAGATCTGTGCTCAAGTGAGTGAATACAGATTCAAACCCAATTAAAATGTGGGCTTTATGCTGAAATTACAGTAACTTTGTATTCACTTGCAATGATGTTTTACAGAAAGCAGGCATCCCAGGCACTGACTGCTGTGAATCCATATTTTCTTCTCTCCATTTAAGTCAGCTTGGTAGTTACTCACTTCTAACCTCTATGATTCACCGGGTAGATAAATGCTTAATGTCATAAAGGAAGGGCAGAAGTTTTATGGGGCTATTCGTATCCTGGAATTAATTTTGAATTTTTGTTCCACTCTAAAAAATCCATTGCTTTAAAGAAAGTATTTTGAAAGAAAAAATTAAGAATCCATGCTACAAAAAGTGGGTGATATCATATTTTAATGTCTTTCAAAATTTGCATATGATTCATGTTTAGATTTTTAATTTTTATTCTTATTTTATAATTAAGTAACTTCTGACATCAAAACAAACACTGGAGATGTTTTAAAAACTGCAATATAAATTTTACAACACTCAGCCACATCATGAGCCATACCATCTTCGGTGAAACAGTAGAAGCATGTCCTTCTGTCTAGCTCTTTGTGTGCTTGAACAATTCACTTTGTACTGTTTTCTTGAATGTTTAATTGTGGAGATCTCAATATTACTGTTGAGTTTATTGGATACAGATGACTTGTCGATTATAGATTATATTTCTGTTTTGCTGGTCTGGTAATTAGAGCTGAATCATTTACTACCCATGAACTGATCTATCTTCTCTGTTGTCTAATTTTTTTTTAATCAACCTAAACTTTTCCTGTTAAGCTATAATGATCATGGATCACAAAGAAAGAGTATGACTTTAATTCTGAATTCATCTTGCTGAGAATTTTATATTGCTATTTTTCTGATTTTTCAAAACTCCTGGATTCATTGATAAGGTTTAGTCTGCCCCAGCATAAATTGAAAGTACTTTGAAACAAAATCTTCCTTTAATATTTCCCAGCTATTTTTTTCTTTTGGAGACTTTACATAGTTCTTAATATTTATTTCAATCTACTTTCTCAAAGTGAGCTTTATTTGTATTGCTCATTCCTTTGTAATAATTCACTCCTAGAACTTTGGCAGCCAGATTTAAAAATCTGTTGCCTAGACAGATGGCTCAGTGGTTAAGAGCACTCATCACCCTTGCAGACGACTTTAGTTCAGTTTCCAGCAAGGAGATTCACAAGTGTCAGTAACTCTAATTCCAGGGGATTGAAAAACCTCTTCTGGACTTTGTGTACATTGCACACATGTGGAGCAATTACATACTTGCTGGCAAAGTATTCATACACATAAATTAAAAATAATAAATAAAAAATAATTAATTAAATAAACTTCCCCATGGTTTAAACAATGGCTTTTCCAAACAGAAAGCCATCAGTATAGTGTCATGGATATAATTTGATTCTTTAGACAAGTGGTTAGGTTCAAGTCTGGTTTCTTTTGACCCAATTTTTTCTGAAATTGTCCTGTCCTTATTTTGCCCCAGAATTTAGTCTTATTTTAAATGGAGGAAAAGGGACATTTCACAGGTGATGTATCACTAGATAAAATGATATAAGAGCCATGCCTAGTACATTTTTTTGCATATATCAACTTCACAGATGGCTATTTCTATGGCAAAAGATGGCTGCAGTGTATGAGAAAGATTATACTGTTCTCTTCCAAGCAATCAGCTGTAATGATTTTAAGCTTTATCAAGTCTTCTAGAAGTGTATGTCCATGTGCACCACTGGTCTAATCCATAGTTCCTCTCTCTAAATGTACCCGTTTCCAGTTATTTTCTGGCTGCATAGTGGTTTTGTTTATAAAAAGTTAATAATATAATTCTTCCACCTCCATCTTCTGCTGTGCATTACTTTACTTAAGGATGTATATAAGTCTCAAATTTTTTAACCAAATGATATAATATTGAGTGTTACCTAGAATAAAGGGGTTTACTAGGGAAAATAAGTTTGACTTAGAGAAGAAAATGATGAGTAATAAGTTGGGCCTAGAAGTAGTTCTTTAAGTCTAGAGAGATCTGTTAATTCCTCTTACTTTCCCCTTGAAATAATCAATGGGAACTTTAAGTAAAGGATATATGGATGTCTATTTAACCTTGTCGTTCAATTTCATGGCCATGTTTTATTCAGAAAATGAAGAAAGGATCTTAACGTTTAAGATTTAGCAACTTCCATTGAAAAGTATTGAACTAATACTTATTATGCTTCAGGTCCACAAATAGTTATTATTTGTGCCAGGTCCTGAATTAGGTACAAGAGATTACAAGACATAGAGGGTGAAGAAGTACAGAGAACTGATATCTTCTGATCCACCTCTGTGTTCATCTTGCACAATAAATTTATTATAAATTTTCTTCAAGGCAAGTTGAATATGACACTGAACCTTCATTCTGCTGAACTGTATGAAATTTAAGTACACTTGCAAATGTATAATAAATATGCAAATGTATGGTAAATATTCAGGGACAAATAAGCCTGTAAAATATCTGTATGTGCAAATGTGAATGTCTGTGCACGAACACACATACACACACATGCACACAATCTGGAAAATGTACTTCAGTTTGCTTGTGTGATCCCATTCAAGCAAGTGTCTTTTCTGCTCTAGAGTATAGGCTCAGACACCTGGTGCTAGATGTTAGTCTCTCCAGGAGTGTAACACAGCTTCCCACTATGAAGGTTAGTCCATTTTCCCTGACTGTGAGTAAGGCCTCAAATTATATCATAAGCCCACAGGCTTCTCTGTTTAGAAGCCTTTTCCTATTTCTTCACATTTTACTAAATTTTAAGTTCCTCACTTTACTCTTTAAAAATTACCTCTTAAAGGGACTCATTCTTAGAGAGGAAACAAAAGGCAAGGCAGAGAAACAAAATATAAAGGCCTGGCTAAAATGACCATCAATAAAAAAGGAGGGAAGGAGGAAAATTAATGTTTTATAAAGATATACATATTTTTATTCTTCAAATAAAAAATAGCAACTAATAACTCCATAAGTTGTGTTGATATATTAGATGTTTTATATGTATCAACTCACCTGGTTTATATAGTCATCCAATGTAATTATCAAAAAACCTGTCCTTTCTTTCTGAAGGAACTAAACAGAGTGCAAAGACGAAATCCTTTTGGAGGAAATGGGAAAATTATTTAATGAAAATACTATTCTCACAACTGGAAAACCAGTTTGACAGAATGGAGAGTTGTGTCCTAAATTATGCTACAGATTTGTTTGCTGAAGAAACAAGAGTATTACAACTTACCAGAGCCTGTCATCTACTACTGAAACCACCTTGTGTTTTGTAGTTACTACCACTTGAAAATAAGAATTCATCTAGACCTTTCATTTTTGAGCTGGGTGCTGGAATCAATATTTCTGACCTACCATACAGGAAGTCTGAGAAAGCATTTATCTGGTATTTTCAGTTTCAATAACAAAGCTTTGCTAATTAGCAGAATTCATAGAGTGAGGAAGTCTTCAAATATTGAAGGAAGTTCAAATAAAGGTTGATTAAAATGAAGCAAATGTGGCCTCTGCACTGAATATGCTACATCTGAGGTACTGTAACCTTAACAGGAACAAGAGTTGTTTTTGTTGAAAAGGTTTAAATTGGAAATGTATTACTTCATTTCAGACTGGCAGCGAAACAGAGGGGATTTGGGAAAAATCAGTCCTAAATGCACTGGGCTGCTTCTTGCTGAAGAATGGAAATTACTGGCTCTTGGTTAAAATGCCATGTGAATTAATTTTCAGCCTCATTTCTTCTCTGGCTAAGCATAAAGGCAATTTCAAAAGTAGAAAAATGTCCCAATGCATGTGGGCACAAATCCGAGAGATGAAAAATATTAGTACTTACTAAAATACTAAAATTTAATTCCAGATTTCAGCACCTATTACTATTGTCATCAGGAGTTCTGGATATGTATTTTGTAGATTCAAATCCAAAAATTATTTTTAACCTATATTTCATTTTTTCTTACTGTCTGATGCTTATAATTGCCCCAGCACAACAGTATGTTTTAGCCTTCAATCCACCCTCAGTAAACCTCACTAGGAGTTATTGATTTCATTAGAACTGTCTTCATATCAATGATTTCATCTTCCAGCTAAAGAGCATTGTTCCTTGAGTATTGATTATTATTTTTATTTCATGATCGCCAGATAATAAGGGAATATTTTAATTTAACATAATTTCACTAAATAACATTATTTTTATGGAATTTAGAGACATATTAGAATTTTATTGAAACAACAATATTCATTTAGCTATACTTACTGAAAACATGGCATGGGAGCGTCAACTTCTGCGTATTTTATATGAACCTACTCTTGAACCAAATTAACCTAAATTCATTTCTAAATGACTGCATGGCACAATGAACATAAAATAAATCTAATTTTCAGTTAAAGCAGAATCCTCAAGATAGAAAAATTCTGATCTCATCCCTTAATTTTTGGTGTGATTTAAGTTAGATTCAGGTGATTAATTGTTTTAATCTCCATGTAACTGCAAAGAACTAAATCTCAACCTTTATTGGATTGCTAGATCATGTTAACTGTGTTGTTCACAAACACTGCAGTGGAAAGATGAGAAAGACTGTAAACCAAAACTGAAAAAAAATTCTAAAATTAGAATTAAGAGAACATAATTTTTAAAAAGTCATCTGTACTCATAACTGTGTTTCTGTACCAGCCCTCTGCTTCTTTCATATTTCTAATGAGTTGAAAATTTCCTACAGTGTACTTTGAGGTTATTCAGACCCCTTTTACCCCTTCACCCTCACTTACTACCACCACCCCCAACATCATATCCTTATTATTTGGCCTTTTTAAGGCCTATCAAGGATAATGTATGTTTTTCTATGGCTCTTAAAATTTTTAGGCCCACTCTTCCACAAATGATCCATGTGCCTTGAGAAGAAGGGGTACAAGATAATTGTTCCATTCAGAGCTGAGTACTCCTCAGACTTTTATTCTCTGAATGTTGACCAGTTGTGAGTCTGTGTGTTAATCACCATCTGCTCCAAGAAGAACCTTCTCTGGTGAGAACTGAGAGATGCAGTAATCTATGAGTATAAAAATAAGTCATTGCAAGTCAGTTTAATATTATGTCTATTTAGCAGATGATAGAATGATAGTAGTAGGTTCTTCTCTATTGCTTGTGACCTACTTAGTCAGAGGTTCTTGTTCCTCATAACAGTCACAGGTCAGTTATGAACTCTCTGCTGTGACACAGGCTTTAAATACAATTTGAAAGTGATTGGCTACTCCCTTAACATTTTACAACTGTTTCTCAAGTGAGCATATTTTGCTAATATGATTGTTATTTTCCCTCACAAGACTCAGAACTAAGTAAACTTGATGATATCTTTCTCTGGCAGTAACATGTATAGTACCTTTTAGGACTATGCCAATTAACCAGCAGAGATGTAGCTTCCAGCTCAGTCAGATCCTAAATTGTGCTTGTTTTTTCTGTGGCTCAGGTATAAAATAGATTTTTACTTTCAAGGTCTGGTGAATAACCAAGTGCAATGGCAACAGCCAATTATTGTTTGAAAATCTGATATCTCTCTAATCAGCAACTCCAAAAGTGGGAGTTTGTTCCTGGCAACGGGCTTTTCATTTGCTAGCCTGTTTGTCTGTTAGGGTCATTGAACCCTTCTTATAGGATTTGAATTTTTATATTGAAAGAAGCATCTATAGTAAGCTTCTATACGACTTTTTGGATAGACCTGCAGTGTTAGTTATTCTTCCTTTTACATCCTCCTTTGCCCTACCCTCCCATTCCCCACACCATTAAACCGCTCCTCTTTTTAAAAATAATTTCCAATCACTTTTACTTAATTTTTAGTAATCTCGGAAAATCTGATAGCTAGTTATAATATTTTCTTAGATTGATATATGACTCACTGAAAGCAATTTTGCAATTTAATGTATTGAGTATTTTAAATGGAACTCTAATATTTATGATTGAGACATGGTTGACTACATTTTGTTTTAGGCAAGTTAACTTAATAATTTTGTAAGATACATACTACAGTACATCTCTGAGGTAAAAGGACCTGAAAAAATAATAATAAGTTATCTTAAAAACAGGACCTGAGATGAGAGGTGACACATTCTTTAAAGTACAGGTTCACAACCAAAAAGACTGGACTAATGTGCTTTTAACAGTGTAAGTACATCACAGAATGAAATTTGGGGATACTTACAGAACTATAAAATAAACAAGAACATGTTTATAAAGTGTCATTAGTCACAAGATGCATAGCCATATGGAAATAGTCTTACAGGTTCTTGGGAAGTTGCTCATATGAGCCTCTAGCAATCGTGTCAGCATGCACAATACCCATGCAGACTCAAGCAGATAAAACTGAGCACAGAACTGGAAAAATAGGCAGCAGGCCCCACCCTTAACTGGGAAACTATTGGTAACTGATTACTGTGGGGTGAGAGAGAGCAGATTTTCTTTAAGGGAGAGAATTGAGATAGCTGACTAGACTCCAGTGGATGAACTTGTACCCAGGGACATCCAGGTACACTAACTTGTCTGGATATTCCTTATCATGCATTACAGAATGCATGAAATCTGGTGAGGTGGTTTATAGGGGTATCCAGGTAGGGGAGGCTTATAAAGATGATTAAGATGTTTTGTATGAAACAATGAACAAGAATCCAATAAAAATTATTCTAGGTTATTCTGGCACCCAAATAAATACTTAAAGAACACAATAAGGTTGAGTTTCTTTATTAACATTTAAATGTTATGATTTCAGTACTATTTTTTGTTTTTCTTCTGTTATGAAAAATGTGAAATATTTCAGAAATTCTTACAACTTGTTTTTTATTTAAAACATAAATACTTAAAACTTTTTATGCATTTTGAAAGTTTGCTCTACATTTATCAGAAATTTTATTGTGGCAAGTTTTACACAAACAGTGACGAGGCAGTTGCTGATCACACTTCTATCCAGGGGAGAAATCTGGCATTCACAAAGTAATATAGAATGACAGTATGATAAGTTAAACTATTGTTATCCTAGACACAAGTTTCATATTTAGCATGGCGTCATGTGCAGATGACTAAGTAGACTTGTGTCTTAGCCTAAGCTGTTTTGGAAAGCCTATAGGCATACTTAATGTGTTTCTATACTTAAGATACCTGAAGAAAGATTGGTGTGAAAATTAGATGTTTCCCACTTTCATGAAAAGGGTATACACAATGTATACACAAAAAGTATACACTTTTTACCTAAGAGAGCAGATATTAGTATAGAAACACATATCTTTATTCCTGTGTCTGAGATTATGATAGTACAATGTCAAGATCATGATTCTAAAGACACTAATTTTACTCTTAAGAAACAATTGGCCTTGAGCTGGCACTAAAATGCAGCAGTAGAGGGGACAAAGTTGTTAGTCCTTGTCAGTATTCCTGACTGTGGCGAAATATCAGAAAAAAGCAATTTAGAAAAAAAAGTTTGTACAACTCCTGATTTCAAAGGTTACAGCTTTGTGGCCAGGGGAAAACAGACTGGATGCCAACATCTCATTTAAGAGCATGCCCACAATGGCCTAACTTCCTTCTACTGTGGTCCTATCTTTTAAATGATTTACTATTTCTTAATGCAATTACTGCTGATGAATAAGCAAGCCCTTAGCACATGTAAAATCTAAACAACTGTAAATCTTTAATTGTTTGTAATACGGTGCATGTTGTTCACTTCACAATGCTAGGGGAGTAATTCACAACAAACTGATATCTCATTTATCACAATATTTTTGGCTTATGTAGTTCCAATCAGTGGTGATAAAACATAGGTTCCCAAGGAAAAGTATTAGGATAAGCAAAGAATAATGCTGTTGTGGTGGAGGCTGACAAAATTCTCACCTCCAGCACAGCAACTTCAATGTCCCCAAGTCCTCAGCTGTCCACACTATTCAAACTTTTACCAAGACAAGGAATTTATTTTTCTCCAATGCTTTTATTCAATGTACACATATTCATTCCACAAATATAATTGATGATCTTATATATTTGAGATTATATTCTCTGAAAAGAATGGAAGTATGAGCAGATCCAGATCTGGAATCTGAATACCAAATCTAATTGTCCTTAGCATGCAATGTCATTTCTGTGAGGTTTGACTGATAAACATCTAATAATGATTTCAGATTGTTGACAGGTAACATATTCTGTGTCTAAGAGCAGACGTTAAATGGAAAAGAATATGCATAAAATGAACACAATATACAAGATACACAAAACACCATTAAAAGTCAAAACAAGCATACTCATAATAGATGAGGACAAAGAACTAGAGGCTAACAGCAAAGAAAAATCTACTAGTAGAGCTAGGTAGATAGACCAATTGCTAAACTCTTTGCCAGGTAGGCATGAAGACCTCAGATCTGTCTTCATAATCCTTACAAAAACAAAATGGGCATGGTGGTGCTTGCTTATAATTCCATCTCCGGAACCTACTTGCTACTTGGCAAGCACAAGGCCAATGTGTGTCTAAATAAACAATGTGTGCGGCTCCTGCAGACAAATACCTGAAGTAGACATCTGATCTCCACATGCCTGTGTCACATATGCACCAAGGTGAACATGCACCCATATCTACATACATGGTGGAAGAGATAAAGAACCTGTTTAGTAAAATATCTAGCAGAAAATTTCCTGATTTTTGTAAAGATAAGGACATGTATACAGATGTATAAGGAATTCACGACCCTAAATAGACATGACTAGAAACATACCTCATCAAAGCACATTAAACTGCTAAAATGTACAGAACAAGAATAAATGTTAAAAACATCAAGAGAGACACGTCAAGTCATGCACATGTCAAACCCATCAGTAGAATGGCAGACTATTCAGAGGATAATCAAAAGCCCAGGAAGGCATGAAATAATGTATTTCAGGCCCTTAACAAACAACATTTCACTCAACCAAGATTACTAGATGGGGCAAAAACTATCCTTCGAAATTGAAGGCAAATTAAAGGCCTTTCAACTAAATATAACCTAAAGGAATTTCTGTCCATTAAAACAATATTATGAAGGAATTCTACACTTGGAAATGAAAGCAGCAACACAAATACAAGTGACAAATAATAATAAATGACACTAGAAGATTATAAAAGAAATAAACATCAGAAATCAAACAGTACTAATTCAGTAGACTATCAACATTACGAAATTTTAAGAAAGAAATATACATATAGACTGATAAAAAACAAAATAAGAAAATGACTAGAAACAGTAGATGCTGTCTGAAAGTAACCATCATTCTCAGAACTCACAGATCTCCAAATAAAAAAAAGATTCTATTTTTCAATAAAAATATAACCCTAAGTGTTTGCTGTCTCCAGGAAACTGGGTTCACTCATATAGACACAGACATTCACAGACTGAGATTAAAATACAAATAAATGTTATTTCAAGCAAATAAAATAAAATGGAACTCAACACACATCAGTGATGAGATACATATTCAACAAAAAGGACTTTAAGCCATGATCAATTTGAAGACTTCTAAGCAAAAAAGTTTGCAAGTGGTATCATAATACATAAATTGAAAATATACTGTAGAAAAGGGGCATAGTATCAGAACGGAAAAAAAGCATAGAAGGCAATGCAACAGAGCAAAGACCAGGGAGAAGGGGTGAAAGGTGCTTGCACACCCATTTGATTATAAACAAAGATGCCAAAAACACACATTTTGAAATAATAGCCCCTTTAACAAATGACTATATGGACAAGTGGAAAAAATTATACTAGATTCCTGTTTCTCACCCTACATAAAAGTCAATGCAAAATAAAGAGCTCAGTGTAATATATAAAGTTTGCAATTACTAACAGAAAATTTAGATAAAATGTATCAAGAGGGACTCCAGAGGGAACTGTGATGTTACTAAAACCCCTGAGAAATGCACTTACAGTGCGTAAACATTAGTACATGTGTATATTGAGGGCTGTTTGGTAAGGACACAGTGCCCTACAGAAGAGGACTCCCTTTGAGTGGTTGGTAAGAGTGATCCAAAAGTCTTCCAAAATAAGACAACCTATTTCCAAAGCTTGTGGTCATTTCCCAGAACCAGAAGAGAAGACCCTACTGCTGAAGACAGGACATACTTTGAAGCAATGGAACTGGAACTGATCTGGAAGCCTTCTACCTGAAGTTTAGCTCTTCAGTGCTAGATGATAGTATTCAAACTGCTAAGTGATAAAATCAATCAAGTGTCCAACGCAGCCCTAAATCCTAATAATCATAAAAACCAGAACAACGCACTACCCTATGGGTGCAGGAGTGGCACTGTTATCTAGGGGTGATCAACAGCTGTCTAACTGAACTTCACCCCTCTCAACAGGAGGGAACTCATGGGTGACGCTGTACACATATCCAAATACACATGGCTGGAGAGGACACAGATCCCAGAGAAAACCCTATCTGTCACATCTCTAGACAAATGAAATTTCTTACCATATGCTAAATATGGATCCTTACATTACAAACAAACATAAAGTACACCACTCATCAAAGAAACTTCTTTTGTAGCAGATGGAGGCTACTGCAGAATTCCACAAATGGTCAGATACAAAGAATATATGTCTGAGAGATGCTCAATCTTAGGTGACATATCTACAATTGAGCCTTTACACCTAAGGTTCATGAAACAGCAGAACACTCTCAGCAGCGTGGCTTCCTCATACAACAGAGTGTGATATACACAGAAGGCCTTACCTGGCCACATTTTAAAGAGTAAGAGACTTTAGAGTATGTGTCCCTGTATAGTACTCCTTTATTAAACCTCATGCACCCATGGCTCAAGAACCATTGCTGAAGAGGTGGTGGAAAGACCGTTAAAAGACAGAGCTGTATCATGAACATAGGGAAGCGGAGGCTCTCAGGTCGCTGGAAAGTTACACATGTGGACTTGTAACAATGGTGTCATCGAGCACAGGACCCATACTACCTAAATTGTACAAGGGCCCAAAGTGGAGCAAGTGAAATGTGTAGCAGGCCAGCCCTAGACTGATAACTATTAGAGACTGATAACTACTGGATGAAGGAGAGTATGTCTTACTCAAAGTCTTTACATAGGTTGACTAGACTCCAGTGGATGAAATTGCACTGAAGGACATCTGAGCAGTAATGCTTGACTGGATAGAACTTAGCATGCATGGTGAAATACATAAGGTCTGGTGAAGGTTAGGCGGGCATGGGTAGGAGTGGGCATCTCAATTTGATTAAGAACTGTTGTATGAAATGCAGAGAAGCTCAAAAATTTTTTAAAAGATATTGACACAAGCAACAACTTCATAAATAGTACTTCAGTAGATAAAGAAATAAAAACATGATGAATGGAGTTACATTATATATATATATTTTTAAATGGTTCTACATAATAAAGTAAATAACGGAGCAAAGAGATAAGCTGCAAAAAGGAAGGAAAATCATTGCAAGGTACTTATATGTCAGAATAAATATCTGGAATATATGAAGAACTCAAAAAAGTTGACAGGAAAAGAACAAATAATCAAATAAAACTAGGCAAAGATTTGAATAGCTAATGATTGAACTACAAATGGCAAATAAATGTGCAAAAATTTCGACAGTTTTAGCCATTCAGAAAGTGAAAGTCAAAATTCCTCTGAGATTCTATTTCAGCCAGAATGATTAAATGCCCTACATGGGTGGGAGAGGTTGGCAAGTAGCCTCAGGCCTATCTGAGGATCTTTTGTCAAATGATAACTGCTGGGAGAAAGAGAATCAATTTTCTTTTAGGATCCAATATCTGGTAGATTAACCCAGACTGCAGGAATTGGAGCCATACATAAAAGCATAAATTAGACTAAATAGGGCAGTAAAATAAGAAAAAAAATTATAGAGGTCATGAAGTCAGGGAAGGGAGAGTAAGTGGGTTAGAGATGGAGATTGGGGAATATGATTATTTTGGATGGAATTCTAAAGGAATCAATAAAAGTATTTTTATTACAAATCCTCCTGAGAATGTGTAGAAAATAGAAATTTTACATGCAGTCTTGCTGGGAATGTAGATAGTACTGCCACTATGGTGAGTTATATGAACATTTATCAAACATTTAAAAATAAAACCATCATGGGATCCAACTATTGTAAATTTTGATTTGTAACTAAATGACACAATATCAATACAGAAAAGAGATATCTGAATATGCAATGCTTATTTTGGCAATATTGTCAACTGCTTGGCAATTGTCAATTATGAAATAATATTAGATGCCTATCTATATACAAATGGTTAAAGAAAAAATATAAATAGAATGCTGTTTTTTTCACTTATAGGGAGACTGAAACTCCATCATTTGCAGGAAAATGGATAGAACTGGAGGTTCTTATTGAATGAAATAAGCCAGGTGAATAAACTCAATTATCAAATGTTTCCTCTTGATGTGACAGGAATGATGACTCAAATGTAGTAGAGGGAATATTAGGGAAAGAAAAGAAAACCAAGCAGTGAAAAAGAAGGAAGTCTGAGAAGATATCAAGGAAGACATAGAAAAAGTGGGAAAATTAACAGGAAGGTCCAAAATTCTCTAGAGCACTCACTAGCTAATATTATAATTGATATACTTTCATAGCAATTATAAGAAACCTTAGTTCTTCATTGATTAATGTCTAGTATGCAAGAAGAGAAATAGAAAAAAAATTCAATATATTCTTTATTCATTTGTTTTCAGCTCTCAGAGGAAGCCTAAATGAAGAATAGTATTATCCTCAAAATGAAGAAATCTGAGACGGTAGCTGTTTTCCTCAGATCTTATTCAGATTAGGAAATTGTGATTGTGAAATTCTACTAATTGAATAAATATGTGAAATGGGATGGAACTGTGACCATTTTTACTGCAAAGTCCCATTATGATGTGTAATTGGTTTAATAGAACTGCTCAGGACCTAGGGGCACATGCTTTTTCTCACAGTGAAATAAGCTATTATGACACTGAATGATGTTTATTTCATTATCTATGATGTGGAAATACTACCCAATGTATGTCAGACATTTCATGTGACTAGCACTCTTAATTAATGAAATTTGACCTATCAAACTGTCCTCCTAGCAAGATTTATAATAATTAGTCAACAACCACATAATTATATATACCATGATTGATTCTGACAAACCATCCCCACAGGTGAATACTGATAGTGTATTTTTTTCTTGAACTTCAAATATATTAAATACAGCTTCAAAAAAGATCTACAGGAAAATCATCTATGTCAGTGAAAGAAGTAGAAATGTCATCTTGATCAAACCAGACTCTCATTCAAATTGGAGAAATGGGAATGAAATATTTCTCAAGATTGTTTTACAGGAAAGGAATTTTCATTTGGCATTATTCTATCATATGAATAACTGTCAACCAAAGTCTATGTACATTGTCTTATATGTGCAAAATAAAAAAAATGCCTGGAATTACTCCCCAGCAAGAGCAAATAGTTTGTTTTACTATCCATTAATTAATTTATCTATTTATTCATTTATTTATTTTTCTTCTAGCTATAAAGGGCATTGAATTTTATAGTTGAGACTGAGGACTTCACTATGTGTGTATTTGCTACTGGGAGAATGTATCAAGTAAGATGAGACTACAGAGCACAGTGTTGAGCTGCAAGTGAACAGTGCAGTATGAATGCAAATCAAGCAGAAATGACAATAGAAACTGTGTTATTACATAATTATAAAACATGTCATGAATAAATTTAAGTCAATTGCTTTATTAATCTTGTCTTCATTGTATATAGAATGTCAAAGCATGGGCTGGGTGTTATCTGTGGTCCACTTTATCTTTCTGGGAACAAATCATCAGATGTATCAAATAAGAATGTTCCAATTTTAGTTCATGAATTATATTTGAATTTCATCCAGTTTCCTCTTAAATATTTCATAGCAATCCTTGGAAATGTTAGTAATAAAATCTTTTTGTTGCTAAGGAGTACCTTGGTCATAGGCAGCTTTGGGACTGAGGTCAGACATGAGAGATCAAGGTAAGATTAGAGAGTTGGTATCGCCAGTCTCATTCCTAAACATTAATAAGAATGGAGGTGTTAAAAGTTAAGCTGATTGTGAATGACCAATAATTTAATCAGTGATACCAACATAATGAATCTCCCACACTACCATAGAGCTTCTAGATGACTGAAAACTTGGAAGCTCATGGAGAGTTCTGTGCCACTGTTATTCTAAAATAGTCATTATATAGAATCTCTAAATTCTAAGGTTCTCTGAAGTGTAAGACTTCGCATTCCATTATGCAGTATGAAAATGGCATCATTTGAGGAAGAGGAACAAAACACCTATATATTAAGCACAGTGAGATTTCATTATAGTTTTATTTTGATGCTAGCAATTCAAAATTACAGATGTTTTATATACATTTGCAATCAAATTTATATGTAGAGAAAAATTGTTTTGCGTCTTAAGAAAATGCAAACATTAAGAGAAAATGTGATCTGTAATAAACCTAAATTTTTGTTTGCTCAAATGTCTACTGCTTAATGCCATAAAATAATTGTTTGAGCATTTATCATTTTGAAGATTCTAATGCATTTTCAGTAAAATAGAATAAGAAAGATGCATGTATTTTGAAATAAATATCTAAATGGAATATTCTAATCAAATAGAATTATGATATTATGACTAAAATAGAAATTTTCCTTTTGCATGATTTTAACTATCCTATAAAACAATCTGTTAGAATTTTTATTAGATATTCTGTCACAACCCTCACATGGTGGCTAACAACCATCTGTAACTCCAGTTCCAGCCTATATAGAATCATTCCCTTAAAGATGATCTACTCTGCCTTACTGAAAACCCTAACTCTATCATATCTTTAGGCAAATGAAATTTCTTACTGTATGTTAAATACGGATCCTCATATTTATAGACAGGTATACCATACACCTCTCACTGAAGAAGTTTCTTTTTACAACAGATGGAAGCTATTACAGAGTTCCACAACTGTTCACACACAGGTAATATATGACTGATGGTTGCTCGGCCCTAAGTGACATATCTACAGTGGAATCTCACACCTAGGCTCTTTATTTTTATTATCATTGTTAAATTGCTATATTCCTAAAATAGCTCATTAAAAGAGTTTTGAAAGCCTCATGGTGATTTCAAAGTAAAATTCTATAAAAGACAAACCAACAATAATAAGTCAGGAATCAAAAAAGAGTGTTAATAATTTAGCCACAAGAAAGGCTATAAGGAAGGATCAAAGAATAAAAGGTACCCTAAGAAAACTAGAAAGCAAGTTATAATCCAGTGTAGTGCATCATTCCTCTAACAGCTGCACAGGAGAGACAGAGGAAGGAGAATCATCATGAGATTGAAGTCATCTTATCTACATAATGATGCCTGGGCCAGTATGAGTTAAAATGTGAGACTGTCTCACAAAGAAAGAAAAAAGAAACAAACAAAAAGGTAAGTGAAAGATGAAGGAAAGAAGGAAGGAAGGAAGGGAGGGAGGGAGGGAAGAAGGAAGGAAGGGAGGGAGGGAGAGAAGGAGGGAGGCTCAGTTTGCAGCAAGACCTTACCCATTGATAAAAACCTTAAAAATAGTGATAGAACCCCTCTACTAAGGATTTATGCTCCCTTTTTAAGACAAAATCAGTGAAAAATCTTCCATATGTGTTCAGCCAGACACTCCAAAGCCTTCAAACATCCACAACATCTTGGCAAAACCTCCTTTGTCCTTACTGATCTTTCAAAAAACATCCAGGGAAGACACATAGATTGATATAATGTTTAGGAAGCTACATTCTTGGACACTTAATCCCAGAATAGGCAGGTTTCTGATGCTCAGAGCAAGAGAATGATCATGAGGTACACATCCTCTTTGAAAAAATACTGTAAGGGGTTGGAGAGATGACTCAGTGGTTAAGAGCACTATGTGCTCTAATCAAGGACCCAGTCTCGAATCTCAGCATCTACATCATGGATAACAATGGTCCATAATTCCATTTCTGTGGGATTCAACACCCTCTTTTAACCTCAATGGGCATTGCATGGCACAAGGAACTTACATATATACAGGAATTTACATACATATACATAAAATAGAAATACATTTTTTAAAAAAGAAAGAAAAATACTGTAAAAATGACATTTGTCTTGAAACTCTCTCAGTATAGCCTACCATAACAATAGAGTGCATCAAATGCGTGTCTAGAATGCATCGTAGGCATCTCTATCTTTCTTGTCCCTCAGTCTTCCACATAGAGATATCCATTTGCTAGCTCTCCCATTCTTCATGCAGAGAGATACTGTTTTTTTTCTTTTTTAAATCTCAAATTGAAATTGTATCACTCAAAATAATAAAGTGAAATTCAAGAATCCATCAACACAGGTGACTGAATAAGCATAATGTAAAAAAAATTCAATCAAGACAAAAATCATATAATCGTTATAGTAGATTCAGAATACATTTGATAAATTCAACATTCATTCATAATAAAATTGCCAGGCAAATTATGTACAAAAGGTATGTATATACCTCAAAATAATAAAGGCCATATAGCACAAGTTTAGTCTGTGCTGGCTGGAAAATTCTATAACACTGGAAATACAAAAAATGCAATCAAGGAATGATGGAATAAAAAGCACCACTATATCATTTCTATCAGCCCAAGTCAAGGGAAGAGCAGGCAAAATGTAAAGGAAGAAATCAAAGGTCAGTATACATAAGTGTATGCAGGTTAGTAGCAAAACAAACAAAAAGACCATGCCTCAAGCAAGGTGGAAGGAAGGCTATAGGGTGGTTCACTGACCTACATATGCACACTGTGGCATGCTTATGCCCACACAAACACATATATACATACACATTTATCATAAAAACATACACATATAAAATTACCAATACTTCAGAATACAGTATCAACAATGCTGCTGCACACTGATAATGCATTATCTGAAATGGAAGTCAAAATATTCTATTTATAATAGCTATAACACAAAAACGGGAGTGAAAAAATAATACAAGTCAGAGTTAATTTAATCAAAGAAATGAAAAAATCTGTACAATAAAAATTGTAAATCATTGATGAAAGAAATTTAAGAAGAAAGGATGAAAAACATCTGATCTGGGACTGAAAGAATTAGTAATCCTAAAATGTTCATAGATCCGTTAATGTAATCTCTGTTGTCAACCTGATGGGATCTGCAATCGCCTGGTACACAGGCCTCTGGGCATGCCTCTGAGAAATTATCTTGATTAGATTCATTGAGGTGAGAAGAGGCTTCTTGCTGTGGGTGGCACAATTCCCTGGATCAGAATCCTGGACTGCAGAAATGGAGAAAGAGAGCCAAGCTGCATTTGCATTCATTCTGTCTGCTTCCTGATTGGGCATGAAATGTAACCAGCTGCTTCTAGCTTCTGTTTCTTGATATGATGGAATGCATCTTAAACTGTGAGCCAAAATAAATTCTTCCTTCCATCTTTCTTTCCTCCCTTCCTTTCATCCTGCTTCCAACTTTAATTTTATTTTTGTATATTGTTTTCTTCTCCTTTAATTGGTATTTTTGCATTTCATATAATACATCTTAATCAAATTTAGATTCCTTCCCTCCTCTTAAACCCCATAGTCCCCTCCACACACCAGATTTCAGGTATTCAATTATATATGTTAAGTCCTATCTGGTCCAGCATTTATATCCAGATATCCCTTGGTGCAAGTTCATCCACTTCTAGTCACAGAAAGATACTAAAACAATACATAAGATGATCTACAGTTCCATGCAATCCCTAACAAAGCACCAAAAACATATTTCATAAAACTAAAAAAATATTAAAATTTGTATGGAACCACAAAAATAATAAGTACAAAAGTCTTGTTGAACAAACAGAAGGAAGCTAGAAGAACTGCACTGTTTTAAAAAGTATGACAAAGCTGTAGTAATCAAACAGCAGTGACCTGTCATAAACAAAATTGTATGGACCAAAGAACAGAACATAGAGAATAAATATGAAACCTGAGATGATTCCATGAGTTAAGGCACTGGCCTCAAAGCCTAAGGACTTCACTGAGTTCAATCCCTTATATTCACATGGTGAAAAGTGAAAACTGACTCCCCCAAGTTGTCCTCTGACTAACACATAAGCAAGCTAGTGTACTTACACCACCTCAAAAAAATAAGTAAATATAAAAACAAACAAACAAACAAAAAAACTAAGCCAAAACACATGCTATTTTAAACAAAGTCACTGGGAACAATCATTACAAAAAAGATAGCTTCTTCCATGAATGATTCAGAAAACATTTCATAATCAGTTGCAAACAGCTTAATTTTTACCAATTAGAAATATCACCTTAAAATGTATTAAAATAGATTTGAGAACAGAAACCATGTGACTTTAGGGGAAAAAAGCACTGAAGAAATACAAGAGGACATTGGAATGGACAAAGATTTTTAAAAATATATTTATCACAATAACATAGGTAAGAATAGCAAAAATGGAATTTCACTGAACTAATAAACATGTTCAGAAAAGGAAATAAAATAGTAAATGTACAAAAATGGGAAAAGTATTTGTAAACTCCCATCTAGCAAAAGGTCCATATAAACAGACCATAAGGTATTCAAATAAATCAATAGAAAATACCGTAATAATAATTAGTGAAAAACAGGCAATATAGCTGACTAGGTGCTTCTCAAGAGAAGACACATACATAGTAAACATAAATGTGAAAAATGCCTCAATGGCACTAACCAAAGAAAAATACGAACCAAACAAAATGAGGTAACACACTATTAAAGAATGTTATTATCATAAGGAATGAAGATAGAGGTAAAGAATTCATCTCAGAGGTAAATGTGTCTGAGTTGGGTCCTTGAGAGCCACATAGGGGAAGGAAGGAGCTGACTCTGGAAACTTGTCCTATGAGGAGTCCACAGCACATCTCCCATGCACGCATATACAACAAACAAATAAAAATAGGATAGTTTTTCTAAAGAGACTAAGGACAATCGTAGGTATGTGGAAAATATTAGCCTTTGAATATTTTGGGTAAATTAGTACACCTATTTTTGACAATCACACTGGATTTTGTCAAAAATAGTAAGAAAAATAATCCACATGTGATTAAGAAATTCTCTTGGGTAAGGGTACAAGGGCTTCTGCACTCACACACGCTATTGCAGCACTATTCTTCCTAGCTGAGAAAAGGGAAAACCAACTTCATCAGTGGAAGGAATAAAGAGGGGGAAGGACTTACATGACAGAATAATTTTCAAGCATAAAGAATATAAAACAACATCAGTAAAACAAGTACCAGAAAAATCTTACTTATATGTGGAACCTAAGATGTTGACGTTAAAGAAGTGGAGAGCATGTGCGATGACCAGCGGGGGAGAAGAGTAGGAAGGAAGGGGAATGAATACACATAGTCAGTAGTAACTAAAGTACAATTAAATACGATCAATAATTTTGTGATATACAATATTATGCAGTAATAGATTAATATATTAATAAAAATTTCAAAGCGAAATGGAATGATATTGGATGTTTTTCAAAAAACTGACATATTGAAAATATGTTTAATCTGATTTCAAAATTGAAATGCCATAGTGTACATACTTATGTTAGTTTTATGTACTAGCTTAAAAATGAGTAAAAAGAAAAAATGGTAATATTAATTTTCTTCCTAAGCAAAACTAAATCAATAATTTCTTTATTATACCTTATCTAAGAATATCAAAGGTCATAACAAACGGATGTGTCTACTCTGCAACATAACACTGATGACTGAAAGAAAAAATCTATTAGTACTAGTGATGCCAAGTAAATATGATATTTGATTCATAAAGGACTAATTCAAATTGGCATAACATGAAATTTTTGTTTCTATAATTACAAGAGATGGTGGAAGCATAGTGCTAACATTCTGATGTTAACACCGATAGGAAGAGCTCCAGAGATCTATGATCTAGTCCCAAATTTATACTGAAAAAATAATTGCGTATTTGAATGGCTATTGGATGGAAAAGTATAATAAGCTATTATAGGTAGAAACATATTAGGTAAACAGCTTCAATAGTTGTAGAGCTTGTAAACTCTTTTATTCAAGTTTGCCTGATCATTTAAGGTCCTGTCAAGATATACGCTCTGTAAGATAAAGCTTTAAAGATGCTGGGTAGGAATGTGGAACAATACAGAAATGTTGGAAAAACACGAATAGCAATGTCTTTTAGAAAGTATCTTTGAAAGCAGAAGAACTGGTGTATGAAATGGATACAAGTTCAACAAAAATATTTTTTAAAAGCAGTAGAACTTTCCTTCAAACACACAGAACATAACCTACTTTTCAAGTAAAGCATACATAATTTTATTAGAGCTTCAACCAGAATTTCAAGACTTCAGAGTCACTATTGCTTAAATTATGTCACTAAAATGTAGAGTTCAACTGAGTTTTAGAAGGAAGGTATATTTCTTCTAGATTACATGAGTTCAGTCTCTGAGAAGATATCTATAGTTAAGAGATTCAGGTGATTATACTGGATTTGGAGACAGATTCCTTTGTTCCAGACTGTACAGACCAATGGGAATTTACTCCTTTATCTTCAAGGGTTAAACACTGAATTTAAGGTGTACTGAGAGAACAGAGCTGATTGAATATATATCTTTCCAATTCAAGGTGCAAAAATACCATATTATTACTACAAATCAGCCATGATGGGAAATGTCTTTGAATGTCGAAATTAATAAACACTATTAATCAGAGCTGTTTTTGCAAATAAGCAGCAACGTATTGGGAAAGGAACTTTGCTAGCTAATGTCAATTCAACAGTTTACAGTTAACTCTGAAAACACTGGCTGCAAAGAAAAGTGAAATAAAACCAATATTGCTAGGAGGGCAGATCTTTGATATAGCTGTCCTGGCAGTGATAGGCAATCTGCAGTCTTATTCTCTGTATTTTAGCCATTTGTAACTTTTTAGGTTACTCACCATCTGTTGCACGCGAAAGCTTCACTAGTGAAAGCTGAGAGATGCATTGGTGTTTTTAGCTTACCACTTTTTCTTCCCACTGGGTTTCCTGAAATTTGGGAGGAGCAGTTGTGCTGCAGATGTGTCACTTAGGGTTGGGCATTTCACTCATAATTCTCTGAGTTTGCCCGGTTGTGGAACTTTGTAATAGTCTCTGTTTGTTGTAAAAAGAAGCTTCTTTGATGACCAGTGAAAGCTACACTTGTCTGTAAATGTAAATAGCTGTAATACAGTAAGAAACCACAGTACTCTAGGGATATAACATAGGTAGGTTTTTCTTTAGGATCTATGATGTCTTCAGTCATATGTATTTGGCTATGGTTACCGCATCACACATGAGTTTCTTCATACTGAGCAGATCTTAAGTCCAATTAGACAGTTACTGATCGTCAGCAAGTTAAAATGCCACCACCGCAACAGTATGGGTTATTGGCTGGGCTAGTGATTGTTATGGTTCATAGACTAGAGCGAGATGGGAACATTGGTTACTCTCTTGGTGGTTTCCGTAACATCTTCTGATACTATGGGAGCTAGTCTTCAGGGATGATGCTTCCAGATCAGAGTTCTGACACCCAAAGCTCAAGGACCTTTGGAGAAGAAGGATCAGAAAGACTTTAAGAGCCCAAAGTGGTTAATGATCACAAGGAAGCAGGAAGCAGAAGTTTCCAGACAGGTGAGAAGTTATTTATATGAACTTATAACAATGGTAACAGTATGTACAAGACCCACAGAAGCTCAAGTCAGACAAAAATCCCAGCATATGAATGGGGTAATAGGTAGGAAGCCACAATCTTAGATTGTTTAAAGCTGTTAAATTCTGGAGAGGGAAAGTCACTTTTCTTTAATGGTGTGATAGTAGAGAAGTTAACCAGACTCCAGTAGATGGATGCACACTGATGGATATTTGGGGACACGGACTTGATAGCCTTCAGCATAAAGGAAGAACACATGGAAGTCCATTGTGGACAGAGGACTGTAAGAAGGGTGCAGAGAGAGGAAAGTGTCTAAATATGATCCAAGTATACTGAATAAAATTTGAAAAAATCAATTAAAATAAAAAATTTGTCATGTGGACAAAAATAAACCAGTATTTCCTGTCTTTGAAACTAATTTTAGACCAGTGACTCACAGTAAAATGATCATATAACTGCTAGGCTCTCCACAGGCTTGTTTTACCTCTTATTCTGTCAAAGGAGTCACTTAGAACCTTAGTAGATTTAATACTAAGAAAAAGAAACAGAGACAGACAGGAGATGGAATATTGGGGCCCTGAATTCTTTCTCCACTGTGGAATGTAAACATGTGAGACTTGCAGAAGAAATGATGAAAACTGGCAACTTCTATTCTACCATCACACTTCTTGAAGGTGATGAAGTCAAACTAGTTCAGCAGTTTCCTCCTCTGTGTGTGTCTTCAGCATTTCAAACAGAATCTTAATTGCTGGAGTAAGATGAAGATAGAATAGAGGAGAAAAAATTAATTGACTCTATTAGTTTATTATTAAGCAAATAGCTTAATAATTAAAAGTTTGTCTCGCCAAGAGAAATAAGTTTTCCAGAGGGTTAATCATTGGAAGAATCACAAGTTTAGCATTCTTTGTTTTATGAATACAGTACTAGATTTGGTAGAATATGCTTAACTCTTCAAAAATGAACTTGAATTTTATTTTATTTTTAAAGATAATAAGAAAATATTATGTCAATGATATGGATATGTGCTAGAAGGGTTGATTACTACTTTAATCTCCTCATTTAAGTGAAAAAATATGTTAATAAATAATAATAAATTGACAATAAAACAAAAATTAAAAGACTGCTATGTTGGGGGTGCCTGTGCTCATGGCCAGCCCAAGGGGACGAAGGGTCTCCTCCCAAAGCGGATGAGCAGGTGCGGAATCAAAACACACAGACTCCTGGGGAGCTGAGTGAGAGGCAGGTAGTGCAGCTTGTTTATTCAAGGAAGTGTAAGGGTTCTTATAGGGCTGATTAGCCAATCGGCTTATGGGGTGGGGTCCTGACTGCAGCCAATAGTAATCTGTCCCCAGGTACATCATTTCGCTGCATATTCTTTCCAGATGCTGGGCAGAAGCTGGTATCATGACTAGCTAGAGTGGAGAGCCTCGCCCTTGGGAGCCATTCCTCTATTCCTCATAGCAGGTGAGCTGGCTAAGGCCCATCCTGTCTTGTGCCCTACACTATTACATTTTGGACCTTAAGTGTTTTACAGGGGCCCATGTGTTTCAATTTTTTCTACAGTGAAGAGAAACTGGAAGATGATCCTGTAGCCTTTAAAGCAGTTCTTAATGCAAGTTTCACCTGATTTCAGCTGAGCCTTTGGAGGCGATTTTTGGATCTTAGTTCAATTAGTACTTTCTGAAACTTGTTGTGAGGTGAGAGGCGTTGACTGATCACAAACTCCTCTGATGATACACTCCCTCTCCCAGAGTGACAGAATTAAACAATGACAGGCTAACACTGCCAAAATTAATATAGACAACGATAGTTGAAATTAAAGTCACAAAAAAAGTTTTAAAAAATTCTTTTCCACAGTTATTTTTTATATATGATGCAAATGAAAATAGCAAACATTGCATGCTCCTCTAAGAAAGGTGGAGAAAATGGGGATTTACGGTGCAACAGAAGGTAAGTTCTGGAGCTAAAGTGCTTCATTGAAAACAAGCTGTTTTCAGTTGTATAATATTAACACTTGAGAAATGTGAGGAAGATATAGAAAAGTATTTGGTTTAAAAATAGTTAATCAGATACAAGAGAAAAAGAAGTGTCAGATAGCAATCATCTCCTTTAACAATCTTTAAAAATAGATGTTTTATTTTTTTATTTTTTTGTGAATGTGTGTATTGCCTGCAAGTATAAAAGTGCACTCTTCAGTTGAATTCCCCTGGAAATGGGGAGCAGTTGAATTTGGATTCTCTCTGTAAGAGCAGCCAGTGATGTTAACTGCTGAGTTATCTCTCCATGTCCCTTTAACAGTCTTTATGCTAGTCATATTTTTGACTCAAAGGAAGAGGAATGTTAAATAGTTGACAAATTAAACCTTATTTTAGTGAGTGAAATATATCACATATTTGTTCTCAGTAAGCAATATTGTTGGAAGTCTGATAGGGAATTCAAAGTTACTATGTCTCAACTAAAATCGAGCTGTTTTAAGTATGCACTGGAACAGTTTTCATAATGTAATTTATTAGATCACTTAAAGCTGTTTGAATCGACACAAAGGAAAAGGGATACATGCTGCAGTCTAATGTCTTTGCTGTAGTTTGATCTTCTGTTGTGGGACCTTGTAGAGTAATCCAGAGGGGATTTAATAATTAAATCTAATGGTCTTTAAATCTGAGCTTCAAACTTTTTCACACTTCACAAAGAGAATAAGGTGGAAGACTCTTGGTATATGCAGACAAGGCTCAAAAGAGCTAAGCAGTAAGGGTTACTTTCTTCAGAATGAAGAGCCAGGGCAGAAAATTCTGTAATGCCTAAGCAGAAATGCAGCAAAATAAACTTAGAAAAACATTACCTCTGTTAAACTCTGATGGGCTTCTGAAAGAACATACTTTGTTTTATAGACAATAATTGAATCTAAAGAAAGGATGTCATGTTGAAGGGACAGTATAAGCATGACCTACCTGACAAGGACATGTAAAAGAAATTGAGCTGAATGGAGAGGCTGAATAAGGCTAAGAGCTGGGAGTACCAGGAAACAGAGTAACTGAGCCATACTTCAACCAGGGTCAACATCGCTTTGGAAGTCACCCATTGTCCACTGGATTTGTCAGGATTCTCTAGGGGAATGGAATCGATGGCATAGCAAGTTTACAAAATTAAGAATTTATTAAGTCAGCTTACTTCAAAATAGTAACAACAGCTGAAGCATGCCTGAGAGTCTGAGAACTCAGAAATTAACTGATCTTTGATACTGGGTGTATTATCAGCAGTCGAAGTTGCCCCCCAATAACTATTTCATGCTGCTCAGCCCACTTGTCTGGGTCCCTCAGCAATCTCCTGGATTGCTCCTGTTCCTTTGCCAACTATAGAAGCCTGGAAGCACTGAATTTGACATCACTGGAGGAATCATTAGCAGCGTCAAAAAGGTGAATTAACTCAGTAGTGAGAGGAAAGTCAAAAAGAAAAGTAATCTTCCTGCTGCCAGGACCTCTTTTGTCTGTGCTTCTACCAAAGGTGTCAGCCACATTTAAGGTGAGTCTCCCAATACAAATTAAGGCAATTAAAGAAATTCCTGAAGTCAGAATTCCTACTTAGGGGATTCTAACTTATAACAGGTTGACATTAAAATGGTAATACAATCAATTCCTTTTTAACTTGACACAAATTCATTAATTCATTATTTTATATTTACTTTTAAAATATTTCATACAAAATATTTTGATCATACTTAGACCTGCTCCCGTAACTATACCTACCCCCTCAGCAAATTTCTGTACTTCCACACCACACCACACACACACATACATATATATATATATATATATATATGTATGTCACCAAATGAATTTCATCTACTGGAACAAGGTCAACTTACTAAGAGTTTCAACTTTAAAAGAGAATGAATCACTCCTTCCCATCATTCATCAGTTGCCAGTAGTTTTTATCCACTTCCCCAAGTTTGTCTGGTTTGAATTTATTGGAATTTGTCCATGATGTCAACATCTTTGTGAGTTCATATGAGGAACTGACCCATTGTCTGGAAAACCCTGTTTGCTTGTGGTCATTCACATCCTCTTCTGCACTGATCCCTGAGCCTTGGCAAGCAGAGGTTTGATATAGGTGTCTTGTTAAGGGAAAATCACTCTTTAGTCTCTTTCTCTCTCCATGTTGACCAGTTGCCATTGTCTGGGTTCATCATCATCTGCTTTATAAGGAATCTTCTCTGCTGAGATCTGAGAGATGCATTAATCTAAGGATATAACAATGAGTCATTATAAATCATGTGAATTATATATTCTGCCATGGCCTGTGAGCTCTCTAACTTCAGGCTTATAGGTGTGATAACAGTATCAGTTATGGGACTTTTCCTATGACGCAGACCTTAAATCTGATTAGATATTAGGTGGTTACATCTACAGTATTTATGCCACTAATGCACAACTAGGCATATCATCCCAGTTAGTTGCTGTAGCTCTCAATATTCATAGCTGGGTGAGTTTCACACTAAACTTTCTCTTCTGGTAGCTGGCATAGACCCTTGTAGCACAATGAAAGCTGAGCAGTAGAGATGAGCCTTTGAAGTCAGCACCAGCTTCACTTCAGCTTGTTTGTTCTACACTTCATATTTCTTCTATCTTTAGCACAAGCAAGTAGGGTCTTACGGTGAAGTTCTAGTAGGTTGGCAATAGCAGGGACAAAGACCAGTAATGCTGGAGGGTCTATGGGACCCCTGATCAACAGCTTCAAGAGAGCATGTCTTTTTAGGAATTGGACTTTGACTTTGCAGGCTGATGATGTCCAGTAGGGGCAATGTCCCCCTGTTGTAAGCTAGACATTTGTCCTTTAAGTAGCTTATACAGTAGTAAGTGTCTATGTGGCTTTTCTATAGGCCTTTACGCTAGTTATCCCTACTCATACTCTCCCCTCTGGCCTATTCCATCACTTCCCACCCTAATCCTACTCTATTTTTCTTTTCCAACCTTATATCATTGCATTCTACTATAGCTCTCATGGAATCTCCACAAAGCACCCTTTCCCTTCCCGTGGCCATTTATTAGCTTTTGACCTCCCTGAATTGTGAAAATGAACTATATATATATATATATATATATATATATATATATATATATATATATAAGATTTCAAAACTGGCAGCTAGCTATAAGAGAGAACATGTGACATTTATTTTTCTGGGTCTAGGATACCTCACTTAAGATGATTGTTTCCAGTTCCATCAACTTACTTGCAAATTTCATAATTTTGTTTTTACCAGCTGAATATATTCCGTTGTGTTTGTGTTGCACACCTTCAATATCCATTCATCCGTTAATGAATATGTACATTGTTTCCAATTCCTGGCTATTATGAAAAAAATAGCAATGAACACTACTGAGTAGGAATGTCTGCAGACCTGTTTAGTCTTTTGTGTATATGCAGAAGAATGGTAGATCATTAGTAGATCAGTTTCGGACTCTTTGAGAAAACACCCACACACAAATTTCCATAATAGCCACACCGGTTTGCATTCCCAGCAGCAGTGGATGTGTTCCCTTTTCTCCACACTCTGCCAGCAGCATATGTATCACTTTAAAAACAGCTTTCTATTCATTTCCCCATCTCATATTTTAAGCAGAAAGTCTATTTTGAAACATCTCTAAAATCCTTTAAAAATCCTAACATTTAAAAAGTATCATATCTCTTAAAAATAAGCTCTTATTCATATAAAAAGCAAATTCTGTACTTCCAACATATACTGTCAGGTAGACATATCTATTCTAAAAGAGAAAAACAAAGTCATAGCACATCACACCAAAGCAAAAGCAAATCCAACAGAGAAAACACCAAATCTTCAAGCTCCAATGACCAGCATCTGTGTGGTGATGCTACATAAAATCTACCTCGTAGGAGTAATATAAACAAAACGGAGTCACATTTGTTCTGAGTTCTGGTTTCTCTCTTATCTGTTCTGTCTTCCTGTACAAAGAGCCTCTTTTTATATTTAATGACCAACACATCACTCCGATGTGGGAAAGAAATGAGGAACTTTGTCTCCAATAATTTTAATCTGAGGGAACAATGGAAGGAGTTCTTCCTCTGAACCTGAAGATTCAAAAGAGCATACAAAACCACATGCAGAAATCATCAGCTATATCTACTTGTTTGTATAGACACTTGTGTGGAATGTGGAGATTTTAACATGTCTGCTTTCAGGGTTGGTTGCAGGAATAATTGTTATATCTCACACACACCTACATTGTTCTGAGTCAAGAATACAACAGAGTCACTATCGAAAACAAGGTGTAAGTTTAAAAGTATGTGTTCAGTTTAGCTTGTAAGGAGGAATTACATCAGGAGGTTAAAGCATAGGAAGACAGATTATATTTTTTTTCTTAAAAGCTGTTAAACAAGCTGAGTATACAGTAGGAAGTGAGATTGAATACATAGTTCTAAATCACAAAGCATATGATTATCTTGCAAAAGTTCCACTTGTGATTGCTGGAAAAGTCTTTTCCACACATCTGGAGATTCCATAGTGCTGGAAGTTTCTATGCATGTAACTAGAAGAGAGAAATAATGATCATCCTCACCCAGCTGTGAACTGTGCATGCTTTAACAACTGGCCTGAGAAGAAGTGGAATAGTGGAACCAATATTATGAGAGTGTGCTGGATAGCTTTAGTTGTCAACTGAGCACACCAGGGCTGAGGGAGCCCCAAATGGAGAATTACTTCCATTGGACTGGCCTATGGCCATGCCTGTGGGATATTTTCTTGAGTGTTCAGTAATGTGGGACTTCCCATTGTGGACAGCACCACCTGTGGGCAGTTTGTTCTGTGTTGTATAAGAAAGCATGTTGAATATGGGTGAAGAGAGCAAGCCAGTAAGCAGCATTACTCCATGACCTGCACTCAGTTCTGGCTTAGGGGTTCCTGCCCTGAGTTCCTACCTCAGACTCCCTCAGTGATGATGTAAGCCAAATAAAACCCTTTCTCTTCAAGTTGGTATTGGTAAAAATATTTTTTCACAGTAATTTAAGACAAACTACAACAGCAGGTAACCAATCATTTTCTTATTAGATTTAAGGTTCACTTCAAAAGATGGAGTCCATACATGACAGTGATACAAGGTGAGGGACATGTGGTTAGGCAGGACACAGGCTATAGTGGAGATCCCAGTATTATTATTCTGCTAAATAGACATAGGACTAAAGTGACAACATGACTAATCTATTATTACATTCATAGATTATTGTATATCTTAACTCTCATCAGAATAGATCCCTTATGCAGCAAATGGCAATTAACACAGAAACCCACAGGTGACCAATCTGTAGAGAATAGGAGACTACAGAGTTCTCATCCTTAAATTGAACACATTGGAGGCAATTCCCCAGTTGGAGTTCCCTCAAACCAGATGTGTCAACACTATAGCTATCCAACACAATTGAAAGTAAATGTAAGAAAACAAAACAAAACAAAACAAAGATACAGATTACTAATTACAAAAATATTCCTAAACAACACACAAATATGCAGTATTAAATATGCTGCAATAAAATTGGACTAGACTCTTAAAAAAGTGCTTCCCTGAAAAAGACACTACTTTTGCAACTTCAATGAATAAATAAAATTGAAAGAAATAAACACATAAGTGGCATAATATTATTGGTTAAATTCTAAATAGGAAGTAAAGCATAGTAACCTATAGGTAATACGATTGAATACACTTGACCATGTAACTTATTTTGTTTTATTTTTATTTTTGAACAATGTCACATTTATATGGTATGAAGCCAGAAAATATTCCAAAAAGGTCCACCTGTTATATAATTTGTAGCAAAATCCTCAAGATGGTAAAGGGCAAAGCACCTGATGTGCATAGCCGTCCCTCGTGCAGAAATTTCTGGGAGTCTCACTGTCATTGAAGTGTTTCTTCTTTTACTCATTGGAAGACAAACCACATAGATTTGTTGTTTCAGACACAGAAGGGCAAGATTGATGCTTATGGGCACCTGAAGCTTATTCAAATGGGAAGATTTCTTTAAGAACAAAGACACAAAGCCTTGAACAAAATAATAGGTAAAACCTTTAATATTTTATTGAAAAAAATACATTTTTCCTTTTATGAATTTCATACAATATAGTTTGATTGTATTTAGATTCCTTCCCCTATCTGCACCCCATGTTATTACCCCCTGCCCCAATTTCATAGACTATATTTGAGAGAGAGAGAGAGAGAGAGAGAGAGAGAGAGAGAGAGAGAGAGAGAGTCAAATTTGTGCCCTTACCCAGTCTTTGGTATGGGTCCATCCACTAATGCCTGGTTTGCCTATCAAGAGTCACACTCTTAGGACAGACTGACTCTCCCCAGCTAGCAGTCATCAGTTGCCAGGAATTCCTCAGGTAGGACTGGGGTTTCTTACTCAGTTCTTCATGTCTATGTTTTTCTGAATTGAGCTTAAGTAATACTTATGCATCCTCCTGTCATTGCTGTGATTTTATACGAATAATTTCACAGTCATCTGTTCTTTCTTGTGGTCATCAACCACCTCTGGCTCTTACAGTCTCTCCACCCCATCTTCTGCAATGATCCCTGAGCACTGGGAGGCAGAATTTTGTGATGTCCAATGGGGTATTTTCTTGATTAATGAGTGATGTGGGCGGTCCCATTCCCACTGTGGCAGTGCTTCCCCTGGGAAGATTGTTCCGTGTTGTATAAGAAAGCAGGTTGAATATAGGCCAAGGGAGCAAGCCAGTAAGCAACATGACTCCAAGGCCTGTGCTTCAGCTCCTGCCTGCAGGTTTCTTCCCCTGCTTCGTACCTTGGGCTCCTTAAGTGATTAACTGTGACCTGGGAGATGTAAGTTAAATAAACCCTTTCTTCCCCAAGTTTGTTTTGGTCAGAATGTTTTGTCACAGCAATTGTAAGCAACCTAGAAAAAATGTTTTGATGGGATTACTAGATATGAGATATGAGGCTTGCCTTTTGCATAATAGGAATCAACTGTGCTTGTTTATCTCATGGTACTCACGGTGAGAAGTTAAATCACTTTGTTATCTGGTAGTTACCTGAGGATTGCCCATTTGTATTGATAGCTACTCTTTTTGTGTGTGGAGAATGGAGTCTAATGCTTTCAAATTATAAAGCTCTCCTTGCATTGATTTATTAAACTCAGAATTCTAAAAAACAACAACAAAAAACCTCTTGGCTACTAATTATAATCTCCTTACTCAGCACTCATTAACTACTAATTAAGTTTAAAAGGAAATAACTATAACCAATCCAAATCAAAATGAGGCCAGGTGTTGTCCTCTAATTGAATAATCAGAGCTCAATCGTCTTCCACTTGAGCAACACTGAGATCTACTGACTCAATGGGACAGAGTCACCTTTGTGAATAATCTAATATGCAATACCTTAGTAGATAATCTAATACACAGTGTTTGCTTAAGTGGGCATTAGGTTAAGTCCAATACTGAATCCGGTTAATTGTGTACATCCATATTTTCCAGGAAATGTGTCTATACTCCTTAATGAATTACTATTAGCAGTATGGTAGAATACTTCCAAAGCACACAAGCAGCTCAGCAGTACCAAGACAGCAAGGGTTCCATTGACCTGAATGTTCCACACGTACCCCTAACCTGCTTTGACACAGCTTGTAGCATAGATTGTAGTGTATGTTTATATTTATTTATCTATTTATTATTTACTTGTTTATTCATTTTAGTTGAGTTACAGTCAAACTGTAACCTGGACCTGGTTTATTCACTGTACCTTATCTTAGTACTTGGTTAGTGGTGCTGTAGAGGCCATCACTATTTCCTAAAGTTTGATTTATGAAATTTATGCTTAATTAATGTATTTTTCAAATAAGGCTGATTCATGTCTCAACCCAGAAACAGAACAGGCCCCTTTCCTTGTCATCCTTATTTTGTGATACACCAGTGATTCATTTCCTTTAACTCTACGTCATTGTAAATGAACAAACATTTCATTTTTCCTTGTTTTCTATTTTAATTCGTGTGTATCTGTGTGTGTCTCCATAAAGTTATGTGCACCAAGGGCATGCAGGAGAACCCAGATGCCTTAGAATAGGGTATTGACACCTGCAACTGAAGTTTGCAGTTGTGAGCAGCCTAATGTGTGTATTGGAAACCAAACACAGGTTCTCTGGAAGTGGGCTACCCACTCCTAACAACTGACTTGTCTCTTCAGTTCCTGAACTCATATTTCTTGACTTGAAATATACATCTTAAAGTTTTCTAGGTATTTATTAGTGTCCAGTCTTGAATTATTCATTTAATCTGAGAAAAAAAGGATATATTTTTTATCTTTTTCAGACAGGTTTCCTCTGTAGCCCCAGCTGGCCTTGAAGAGATCTGCCTGCCTCTACCTTCCAAGTGCCGGGATTAAAAATGTGTACCACCACGCCCGACCCTGAAAAAAATATTTTTATTGAGTTTTGTGCACTTCATATACTAGATCTTAATCAGATTTAGACCTCCTCCCACATTTATGCTCCCCGTAGCCTTCCAATCAAATTTCATGCATTCTGTCACATATTTTAAGTACTATCCATTCAAGCATTTGTACTTAGATGTCCCTTGGTGCAAGTTCATCCACTGGAGTCTAGTCAGCTGCCAATAGTTCCTTAGAAAGGGTTTCAGCCTGATGCCCTCCTCCCCAGTGCTGTGCTGCGTTTTTGTCTGACCGAGTCAGCACTAGTCTTGTGCATGCTGTCACCATTGTTGTTGCAAGGTCACCTGAGCAAATTTACAGAGGCCTGAAAATCTTTGTTTTCTTATGTGCATATACCAATCCTGGCTCTTACAGTCTTTCAGCCCTCTCTTCTGTAATGGTTGCAGAGCCATGGGTTGGTGAGATTTAATATAAGATTCCTATCTAGGGTCATGTACTCTGCAGTATCTTAAACTCTACACCTTAGCCAGTTGTGGCTTTCTGAGTAGATGACCCTTTGTTATATAAGGAAGCTGTTCTGGTGAGAGTTGAGGGAGGCATTAGTATTCTTTCTACCTCCTGTACCACTATGTTCTATGAGTTTTAGGTATAAAGGCTCCACTGTAGATGTATATCTTAGGTCTGTACATTCTCTGTATGTTACCAGTTGTGGAACTCTATAATACCGTCTACCTCTTGCAAAAAGAAGCTTCTTTGATTAGTGGCATATGGTACACTTTCTTCTAAATATAAGGATCCCTATTTAGCATACGGTAAGAATTTTCATTTGTCTAGAGATATGACCGAGATAAGGATTTCTCTAGAATCTATGACCTCTCCAGTCATGCATATTTGACTATATTTCCATTGTCACCCATGAGTTCCCTCCCACAGAAAGGGCTTAAAATAGTATCCCATAGTTGTTGATTAGCTCTCAAATATCAGTGTTACTGCTGCACCAGAAAAGATAATTTTCTAGACCAGTCATTATGGTTATTAGGCTTTAGGTCTGTGTTGGAACATTGATTGATTTTTCTCCCTTAGCTGCTTGCACAGTATCCTCTAGAACTATGAGAGTCTTCAGGGAGAAGACTTTCAGGTCAGTTACAGCTCTATTGCTCCAAGTCTTGTATCTGAAGTGTGCCTTGTCTTTAGAAAAAACATCTTACCTTTAAGTTCAGCAATACTGTGCTATTTTGGGAGGCTCTTGAATTACCCTGACCAACAACTCGAAGGGAAGTTTCTCTTGTCTGTCACTGTGTTCTCTACTACATAGCCTTCAGGTAAAGACATACACTCATGTTCAGATACTCTGTATTTTTCAGGGGGCTTTGGAGTTACATTGATAGCAACTCAAGCAACAGTGTTTTAATGTAATTAATGTGCTGTATTGCAAAAATATTTTCTTTTACCCTGTGTCTCTTTCAGCATTCATTCTAGAACAATACAGGACAAAGATATGTCAACAAAATATTCAACAGTTCTCAGACTCTCTGGGAAACTCACACACACACACACACACACAGCTTAATCTATACTTATGGACATTATTTTCCTCCAAATCATTCTGGGAAAATAACAGTAAACTGAATCAATCTTTCGATAAATATTTGTGGAATATAAAATTGACTGAACAATGAGTGTGAAACTATTCACTATTCCTTATAAATCATGAAATAAGAGAAGATTTTTACAGCAAGATAGATTTAGAAATTGTATCATTACAGATCAGAAATAATTTCAAGATAACCCATAAAAGAGATATATATTAGTAGCCTCAATATTAACAACAATCCATAAAGGAGATATATATTAATAACCTTGGTATTAACAACACTGTTTTCATATTTACATAGAAGCCAGATTTGCAGAGCAGTAATACAAATTTTTCAAACTTCACAATATTTTCAGAGCTCCATTTTATCTTTTAAAAACTTAATAGACAACAAGAAGAAAAGAGAATATAGTGAAGAAAAGTATTCCTAATTTCAGTACTTAATTGGCTATTTTTCTTAAACCAATTTACTTGACAAAAGCAGCAGCTGGGAACATGATAAACAGTCATCTCAGTCAGCAACAAAGCTGTGTGAAGGAATCCTTGCACTCACTTCCGTCTATGACTCAAAGTGCATTCGGTGTAAGTGTCAGCTTTTCTGCTGTGGTTTCAGAACAGACAGTCACTTTTTCATGCCGGGTAAATGCTGGCTGTAGGGCAGATGAAAGCTGAATTTTTACAAGGGGGATGAACAAATCACAGAAATAATATTCCCACCAGTACATAAGAGAAAAAGAAAACTGAAATGATGGTAACTTGAAACAGCCTTCAGGTCATCATACAGATGCATTACATTTGTTTGTAGTTCATCTCTAGACCTTCAGTTCCAGGTAGAAACCATCATATGATAGCAGCATTCTGATCATAATCTTGGAATACTACCATTATTTTCCAGTTAACTATCAGTACTTTAAAAAAAAAAGTTCCTTAAACCAATCCTGGGAGGAAGGTACTTATGTGGCTGCTTTGAGAGTGACATTTTGGCTCATCTTCATTTAAGAAATAAACCCCAGTTTAATTACACTTTATAGTAGTTTGGAATTGTTTCAGTCATAGTATTTCTCATGCAGTGGTCTTGAAGAAAGTTAATATGTTTTCACTAGACACAGAACAACATATTATTTACAATTACTAAGAGTAACATAAACAATTTACTCCTAAGCTTTTTGTTTTCAATTCTCTATATCATGATCAAAACAAAACTGGTAAGAATGGGATTTATCATATATAGAATTCAATCAATTTGTAATAATCTCTACTTTGTTGAGTATAAGCACTCGGTATAAAAACCGATTTGATGTTTTGTTCACAACTGTTTATGATATACCAATGGCTTAAACTTACAGCAAATTAGTATAAGAAGTGCATGTATTCAGTTAAAGAAGAAGAGGATGAATGGGAGAGAGGGAGATGGGTGGGAGGGAGAGAAAGAGAGAGGGAAATGTAGAAGGCAAACAGTGTCCATATGAGGATATATTTGAAAAGAATATTCAGGCTCTCTGTAAGATTTTTCTCTAAAAGTAAGGGAAGTTGACACTTATAGGTGAGAGACATGCCTAGGATTCATGGCAAAGCATAACACAGACGTTTTCTTCATCTGATGTGGACCAGCCTTGAGGAATATAGAACAAAGTGGGTAGAAAAGCCAAGAAGCAGGACACTAAGGCTGGTGTTATAGACACAGACAACAGGGTAATGCTATGACTAACAATTCTAAACATAGGGAAGCCCCTTTGCATCCAAAACCCTGTCCTGGTTATAGGAACTGGAGGATACTGCCTATTTGCTAGGCACCTCAGAAAGGCGTGTACAAGATGAAGTGCTCCACTTCCCATTCCATGTTTGAAAAGGAAAAGTTGATGGTCCTATACACAGTCACAAAATCAGTTGGCAATTGCAAGAATGGTAGTAAAGAAATAGTAAAGCTTTGCAAAATGTCTGACTATGCAACTAGAGGAATCAAGTAGTAATAAAACTCCCAACTCCCATTCATCAGCATGTGACAAACTGCAGGCTGGCGTCACTCTTGGGACCATCCTTAGCCTCTTCAATAGGCACACATGGAAGGAGAGGTTCTATGGAAGCAGCTGAGAAGTCTGTTTCTGTTGAGACCACTTGTCTCCACTGAGTCCTCAAAGGAGATTATACCTGGTCTTTGTCTTTTCACAACCTCAAGAATCTATGTTAGCAGCATGAAAATAGAAAGCACATCCATTATGCTTACTTAGAAATGTAGAAACTCTAGAAATCGACACACCACGGAGGTGAGATATTACACTTGAAGAAGAAATAAAAATTTCAGAACAGAGTCCCAGGTTTTCCTAGAAAGATGATGGGCTCAAATTTTACCAAATGTTGGAGCTGGAGAGATGGCTCAGTGATTAAGAACACTGGTTACTCTTGCAAAGGACCAAGGTTTGTTTCCAGGATCAGTTATTTGTGTATTCTGGATGTTAACCAACTCTCAGATGAGTAACTGGTGAAGACTTTCTTCCACTCTGTGGGTTTCCTCTCCACTTCTTTTGCTGTTTGATTTGCTCTACAGCTTTTTAGTTTAAATAGAGCCCACATGTCAATTGTTGGTCTTAATGCCTGAGCAACTGATGTCCGATTTAGAAAGTCCTTTCCTGTACCTATATCTCAAACGGTACTATTTATTTTTTCTTCCAAAGTTTAAGTTTCAGGTTTCACATTGAGGTCTTTGATCCTTTTGAAGCTTGCTTTTGTGCAGGCTGATAGAGTGGGGTCCAGTTTTATTCTACTTGTGGTGATGCCGTTTTCCTAGCACAATTTATTGAAGATGCTGTCCTTCCTCTAATGTGTGTTCTTAGTATTTCTATCAAATATCAGCTAATCAAAATTACAGGCACTTATGTTTGGGTATTCAATTTTGTTCCATTGTTCTACATATCAGTTTTTAATGCCAGTATTTATGAGTATAGCTCTTAATATAGTTTGAAATCGGATATTGTGATCCCCCCAGCATTGCTCTTTGACTATCTTGGGTCTTTTGTGATTCTATATTAATTTTACTATCTTTTTTGTTTTATAATTCTGTGAAGAATGTCATGAGAGTTTTTATTGGCATTGCACTGGATTGTTTTTGGCAGGACTGTCATTTTCACAACATTAATTCTTCCAATCCATGAACATGGAAAAGGCTTTTCATTTCCTTGTGTCTTTCTTTATCTTTTTCTACCAAGAAATGAATCCACCACATGGTCCAGTTATATCACTACTTGGGATATACACAAAGGAATCGTCCTACCGCAGAGATATTTGTATAGTCATAATTGCTGCTGCATTTTTCACAATAGCTAAAATCTACGTTAAACAGACAATTTTGCAAATAAAAGAGTGTGTGTGAATTTAGTGTTTTGGACAAGGAGGGAACAAACAAAACATCTACAACTATTAAAGTGATTCGTGTCTGCCATTAAACACAAAGCTACTTCTGTGCTCTGAGGTTATCATAAAGGTTCAAAGATGGAAAGTCAATACCCTGTTAGCAGAACCCTCAAACAGATGACAATACAAACATTTTTGAAAGGAGGAAGTTTAAAAGGAGAAGAGTCACCCAGGGAACAGTTTCCACAATGGAAGCCTTAAAGATACACAGTGGAAACTACAACTGTGGTCCAAGAGGACCATGCTATGCCCTGAAAGCAGAACTTGGAAACATTGTTTATCTGGTACTGTTTTTTTAAACATGAAAGTAAATGAGTTAAGGAGTTTTGGAGACTGGTGCCAAGGCAGCAGAAACCTGCCAGTTGTAGGCAAAGTGTGTCAGACTTGGAGTCTCTGCAATAAAAAAAAAGAGAGAGACCATGAAGATGAAGGTGAAGCCTAAGTAGCAATGTGTGTTGGAAATGCAAGGACTATGGAAGGAGTGACAAGAATATCCCTGAGAACAGACTGATGCCTGCTCAAAACAGAGGTCACAGGTACTAATGAGCTGGGAGGAATGTGGCTATGCAAACTAATTGAAGCCTAGGTAATTTGATTATATGCACCACATGCAAATAGAGAGTTGCTGGATTTAGTGTTTCCTTTTCTGAGTTTTGATCTTGTTTGGTTTGATGTTCCACTTTTGTACCCAATTCCTCCCTTTTGGAATAAGAATGTTTACTCTGCCCCATTGTACAGGGGAACTACTTAATATATATTCCAGGAGTTAACAGATCAGCATGCACACACACCAATAAATAAATAAAATCTAACAAAAATTTTAAAAATTTTGTTAAAAAGAAAAATTACTAGATAATAAATATCCATTTTCTGTTTGTTATAAGTGAATGCTTGAAAGCAGTTAATATATATGGAAAATAATTTCTTTCACTTCTCAAAGTTCAAGAGGCTATATTGCTAAAATCTGGGGGAAACTATGGTGAACTCAATGCATTTTCATTATAAATTTAAGATGAAAATTTCCAGCGTAAGGGTGAAATGTTTTAAAAGTGATGAATTTGGGTGTCAAATTGACAAGGATGAACTTGTGATGGTTAACGTTAATTATCAACTTGAAGAGATGCAGAATCATCTAGGAAAGAACTCTGGGCATGTCTGTGAGAATAGTCCATGGAGGTGTAACTCAGCTGGGGCTCTAGACTGAATGAAAAAAGAAAAGCGAGCAGAGCACTGGTATTCATAGTCCCTGCTTCCTGACTGCAGACACTGGGTACCTGGCTGCCCTC
This sequence comes from Eospalax fontanierii, assembly GCA_035773235.1. Lineage (NCBI taxonomy): Eukaryota > Metazoa > Chordata > Mammalia > Rodentia > Spalacidae > Eospalax > Eospalax fontanierii. The sequence goes on from CM069527.1 coordinate 38,837,700, forward strand.
CACTCCTGCTACCATGCCTCCTCCATGATGATGACCTCTACCATGATGATGACCTCTACCCTTAAATCGTGGGCCAAAATAAGTTTCTGCTTCTTTAGGTTGATTCTGTTAGACATTTTGTGAGGGCAATTAGGGAAGTACCTAATACAGTTGCCCTGGACATGTTTGTATTTTCTCTGCAGTTTCATATGTGTCATATTTTCACATTTCATGATTCATTTAACTCCTGTGAGTCAGATGAAAATTTTAAAATCTATTCTTACCTACTTATTTACATATTTATGTTTTGTATGCGTGGAAACTTCATTTACACTGCTTGCTATGTTAAAGTCTCATGATGTCATATAGTTTTTAAATAATTTCCCTTATGAATCAACATAATTTTTTGTAACAGGCTCCCTGTAGCCTCAGCTTGCTTTGAACTCATTATTTAGACCAGCCTAGCTTTGATCTCACAGAGATCCCCCTCCATCTGCCTACTGAGTGCTGGGATTAAAGACATGACTCCAGCTGTATCTTTATGAATCAGTTTTTTAATTTATTAGTCTTTGCTCAGCCTACAGAGTATTTAAAAGTGTAATGTGTTCCATTGCTCACAGATTAAACTTTAAAAGATATCAATATACATTGTATGAAGTTTTCAAAGATAATAAAAAATATTAAAATATTTAGTATGTTTTCAAGAATCATTTGGAAATGTAGATTCAATATTCATATAAAATAAGAAAAAGCTTGAAGTTGATTTATTAGAGAAATCATGAATACTCTATATTGGGGAATGGAATCTGGCTGTGTTTCTCAATGAATCTTGATCAGGCACCTGTCCATGAGTGAAACAATTAACCTTTCTGTTCTATCAGCTACTTAGCTGCCTACATAGCCTTACTGAAAATCATTCATTATGTATGTCCTTTGAAAGGTAAATGTTTAGGAAAATTCAACAGATATATAGTTTTCAAGTGTCAATACCTTGATTAAAAGAAAAATGAAATAAAATTGTACTTACTGAAGTGATACCCTAGATATGTATTAAAAAGTCAATTTTTCTTTTGGAAAATTATTCTAAATCAGAATACTATAAATAATAGCATAAAATAACTTTTCTTACATGAAGTATACACAAGGAATTGATCATGCCCTGCATATATAGGTTCTCAACAAGATACTTTGACACTGTACTTGACACAGAGAGCTCTGATATGCCTGAGTTACAAAGTCTCTGTATCATAGTCTTTCCCAATACTTTAAAATTATAGTTGTCAGAAAAGAAGATCCTTTTGTAAATGATAAAGACATTTAACTAATTCATTAAATCATTAGTGTTTCACAAATTCCCTGTGTGGTCAGGTGATCAGGAAGCAGGTGGCAGTGACTTTGGAACAGCATCACTGATTTGACTTAAATTGCTGCTGTGCACAAAGACAATGCAGCACATGGAAACTTCTGGGAATGTGAGTGGCATGTTTGTAGTAACACTCAGTTCAATCTGCTCAGTATCCCATGTCAGGAAACGTTTTCTTTGAAGCTTTTGTTTTGCTTCACAAGAATTAGTTACTGTACATTCTAGAATCAGCATTTTTTGTTTCTACTTCATGCAGTGCTGAGAATTGAGTCCTGGTCATTGTCAGAAACCGTCTCAGCAGGAAAGCAAGATACATCATGAGGGTTTTTTAAAGAAAAGACAGATGGCTAAATAGACGCTAAATATTCATATATATATATATATATATATATATATATATATATACACACACACACACAGAGTCAGTCAGAAAAAGATGGGCACAGATAATGAATAGAGACAAACAATAGAATAAATATTGCTATGTTGTGAACCTTCAGTTGAAACTGAATACAATACCAATATTTAAAAATATTTAATAAGTTTCAAAGAATCATTTGGGAATCTAGATGAAATTTTTTTTCATTTTGTGTATAAAAATAAGTAAAAGCTTATATATTTGTGTATAAAAAAAAGTAAAAGTGAATTTATTAGGGAAATCATTAAGACTCTATACTGGAGAATAGTTCTGGAGATATGACTCAGTGGGTAAGTGCACTTGCTATGTTCAATGACCTGAGTTCATTCCTGTAACCCATACAGCAGAAAGAGAAAACTGACCCCAGTAAGTTGCCTTCTGACCTTTACACATACACTGTAGCATTCACATAACCCCTAGATATACAAACAAATCAATAAAAGTTAAAAAATTAAATATGAGCACAGTGATAAATCATAATGAGTTTTAATGGTTGAATGGTAGCATATTAAAATGGTGAATTATGTAATAGAAATTGTACAATTACTCTGAATTTCACGTAAGAGCAGCATGTCATTAAAGTCATTTAAAGAAAAGGCATGGTAGTGCACACCTTTAATCTCATTTTGGGTGGCAGAGTAGGCAGATCTCTGTGAGATCATTGCCAGTGTCGCCTACATGGTGAATTCCAAGTTGCTTGGTACTACAGGGAGATCCTGTCTCAAAAAAAAAAAAAAAAAGGCCATTTAAATTAGTACAGCCCGTGTAGTCAAACACAGAAATCTCATAGAACACAGAATCTCACATGTTCAGAAAATGCTTTTCTTCAACCGAATTCTTAACCATGGACCCATTTAGAAAAGTCATCTGAATGGCAAATTGTATCAATTTATATTATTTCTGGGTTCTTGGAATTTATATAAAAATTAGTCAGGTAATGGGAAGCTATAGTCTAAATAAATATGAATGGACAACTTCTCCATTAGTATACATTAGTATGTATTTTTGTCAAAATACATATGCTATGTTAATTTGTCAAATATAAACAAATCTGATAAAGGTATTTTCTAAGATAGAAATAATGTATGTTAACAAACAGACTTGTTAGTCATCTGTGACAACCTCAAATTTCTAAAATACATCTATAATTCTAAAACAAGCATCTGATGGATTGCAGAATACTGGAAAATCAGTAGAAGAAAAGCAGTCTACCCAATTTTGTGGATTAGAGTTTAAATACCAATATTTCTTATTTTATCAATAACACAGTACATGTGTTATTTAATAAATCTTCAATTATAATACAATGACACTGAAAACTATGGGTAGAATCACAACATTTGAAAGGAGATATCATTTAGATAGATAGTAGAGGCCTATGTTTGATAGTACTGTCTGATATCAAGACTGAATAGAAGTTACATTTAGAGAAAATGCTGTATTTTAAGGAAACTAAGCAATGACTTAAGAGGAAAGCATTTCCATACATTGCATCTCCATGTCTTAGACAGGAAAGTCCCCACAGAGGTGATGCCTATATTCTGCAAACAGAGAGAGAACTTCGGCGAACTACCTCCCATCCTCACTGCAGATACCTTCCTTCAGTCCCTCTCCACTATTTTCCTGCTTTCTATAATAACTTCTTAATGGCTTTGTTTGGTCTTCTCTAGTCTTGCCTTGCCATTATTCTGACAGGAACCTAGGTCATTTTCCTATTAGTGAATTTTGATCATCTCATCCACATACTAAAAGAGGTCTTGGGAAACTGAACAGAAAATTAATTCTCTGTGACGAATGTTTATCACACATTTCACCACTCCTCATCGTCACGGAATTTTTTAGTATCTCATGCTGGCTACATATTCTCAGGTCTCCAGTGCTCACCTGTGCCATTTCCACTCCGTTGGCATTCTCCCTCTCTTTCACTAGTTATCTATTACAGTTGTTATCTAATACTAGTTATTACAGTTATGAAGCCATAGGCCTTCAAATCTGGGTTATGTGCTTCTCGTATACTTCTGTGACATCTGTCATTACATTGTTGTCCTTTGTGTGAATATATACCATTCATTCAGCCAAGAAAGAAAGAAGACTAGTGACTATGAACGCAGTGCTTGAATTCTCTTCAGTGCTTTATCTCCAACATGTTAAAAAGCATAATGAATACTTGAATATAACTGTTAGAGTACAACTATAACTATTCATTGTTGTATATAAAATACATATATATGTACCATAAATAGTAATTAAACATTTTTAACTGATGAATATTAGATCTTTCAACATTTGAGATATTTTCCATGTATAAGTTACATATATCCTATCAAATATAGAACATTAATAAATTTGAGAAAAGAAATGTTATATAGGCTACATTTCATGTCTCAAAGTCACATAAGTACTTTATATATAATCATATAATCATAAGTAATTTATATCTTGAGAAAATTTAAAAGTCTGTTTCAAATTCTCTTAAGTTAGCAGGGTATGAGGACACTTGCCTTTAATCCCAGCAGTCAAGAAGCAGAGGCGGGTGGGTCACTGTGGGGTCATATTGAGTTCATAGACTGTGGATCTACATATTGAGTTCTAGGCCAGCTGTAGCTACAGGGAGTTTCTGTCTCAAATAAACCACAAAAAAATAAGACAAATAAAATACACACAGAGATGTATAACAGAACAATAAAAATTATAAATTATATATAAATTTTGGCCAGGTACTAAAGAGAGGTCTCCATGGGGATTATTGTTCCTCTAAAATCATATGAATGTAGATTTTATGAATAAGAAATTTGATTAAACTGAATTCTTGGAAATATGAGTATACAGTCATGGAAACACAAGCCAGATTAAGACAGTCAGATATTTTTCCAAATTCAAGTAAGAACCCTTGAAAAAGTATAAAGCAGCACATTGCAATGATTTTAAATTTTAAATTATCAGTCAAGGTATAAAGCTGAAAATAGACTAGAGAGAGGGGTATGTGAGTATGTGTGTGTGTGTATGTGAGAGAGAAAGAGAGAGAGAGAAAATGAAAAACACTACAGTAACTACTCAAATGATCTATAAGAATGATAGCTTTTATAGTTACAGTGGAGTGGAAGAACATCATATTTTCATATTGCTAATTTAATCACCATGACTTTACAATGTGCTATTATCAATGATGAAACAAAATGAGCTCTCTAAAATAAAGACCTAATTAACAGCTTAAACACCTTGAAAGGATATGCACACCTTTATAGTAAACAATAAAAAAAACAAGAATACACTTTTAATGCTAAGAATGTGCTTATATGGATACATATTATATGTGAGATGACAGGTGAGATATAAACATGGATAATGTTCAGAGAGAGATCAAGATAGAAGAAGCTTACTCAAATATTTTGAATCAGAAGTAATGAAACTGGAGGAAATCAACTAGGGATAAATTAGAATATAAACAGTAAAAAACAAAAGAGAATTTGTGTCTGAATCTTGAGTGATTTAAACATGCAAAACACAGAAGAGAAAGAACTAGGAAAGGAAACAAGGACAAATAGAGCAGGCGCATTATAAATAGTGGGCCTGCGTTATGAAGGCAGGGATGTCAAATTGGTAAAGAGTTGGGAAGGGATAGTAAACTTCAGTGCTTTTAATGGCTTAAAATATTATATTGAAGTACTTGTATGTTAATTTATATATGGTCTACAAAGTAGATTTTTGCTAAAAAAATTAAAGTGAATCTAAAATTAGTAGATATAGGTAGTAGACTTAGAGGACTTAAATGTCAGAGTTACCACCATTATTGAAAGTCCTTAACAGACAGATCATCTGGGTTGATGCTAAAGGCTTATGACTTATTTAGACCAATACAATCCGAACATTTGATTCAAGTTATTTCCAACCATAATCACAAAGAATCATCACATGATTCCACGACATTTCTATGACCCTGTTACACTGTTCAGGTTACACCATCAGCCTGGTTCTCAGAGGGGCAAGAACCTTACCAAAGATCGATATATAACATGAGTTTCCAGGAAAAATTAACAAAAGATTAATAAAAGCAAATATTTTCAACATTGTCTTGATTTAAGCTGATGACATATCTTACTGCTTCCACCCTTCATAGGGCAAAAAGTAAACGTGTAAGAGGAAATTCAAATGGACTTTAAATATGTAAAGTGATTTTTTAAATATAGAATCAGATAAACAGATAAAACTTATATAATCCCATACTAACATGTTAATATCTGATATTAGATTTAAATACAACTTACAAATATCAATCTAATATAACTTATTAGACTGGGGGAAAATCAAATATAAATGTATTTGTCTGTATTTCCTAAACACTTTGCCTATGTGTAGTTTATTACTCCAAGAACTGGCAGTAAGTCTCTTAAAAGATTCAGAACATCAGATATTTCAAGTAAATAATTTGTTACATATAATTCAATAATTTCTAAATTAATCTAAATAGGAAATTGTTTTGTAAACAGGCACATATTTTTCTGTTTTTCTTATATCTCATATCTCACTAATTTGTTGTTAGAACCTAATTGTTTTGCAACATTTGATTATGGCTATTTTTGGGTCATTGACCACTTGTTAATTTGTTTAAACTGATCAATTACCTTACTTTAAATCTTTATATTTAAAATATTGTACTTATTATTTATATTTTCTTGTATGAATGTATTGTCTGCTTGTGTGTAAGTATATCTGTGTCATGCAGTTGTCTTGGACATCAGACAAGGGCATTGGATCTCCTAGAACTGAAGTCACAGATGGTTGTTAGATGCCATGTGGACACTGGGAATAGAACATAGGTCCTCTGCAAGAGCAGCCAGCTCCTAAGAGCTGAGCAATCTCTCCAGACCCTGAAAACATCTTTAAAGTGATTATTGCATTATATTAAAAAATTCTGCAATGATTATTTCTTTAACCATGTCCCTGTAACTTGCTTTTACTTTTTCTACTTAAAATATGGTATTTCAAAAGATGTGGTTCTGTAAAACTAACATAGCATAGTACTCTGGTTTTCTTCCTCATCAGTAACTTTCCTATCATACTACCTCAGTTACTAAGTTCCTCTTTTTAAAAATAATTTACTCAGTAATACAAGTTTAGCCACTTATTGAAAAATCAAGCTATGTGCTTTCCACTTCATACATCATCACCAACAATATAAATCTTGAGATCAGAGTATTGCTGGCAGCATATACTGCATTAGGAAAAATAAAGCTCAGCTTGCTTTTTGGAACTTCATAGAGCAGGACTGATGGTAATAGCGCAATTGTTTTTTTTTTTTTTCTTCTGCAAAATAAGCAGACATTTCTAGGACTTTCCAAGCAGAACAAATGTGAACTGAAAAAGCATATTTCAAATATGAAAAGAAAGTTTTGTGATCAAAATTCTGTTTTTATGTCATGTATTTTTCCAAGGAGGTAGAAATTTCCACGTTGTTGATAGTTGTGGAGAATTTTGGCTTTTACAAATAGATTGAGATATATATGCATATGAACTGGACATATATACTTATACTACATAACATTTACATATTATTTAAATGTAATGTGTGTAAATATAATTTATATGTTAGATGCAAACATACAATCATTTTATAATTTGAAAAATATTTTAATTGTGTTTATGTGCATTTAATACAGAACATCTCAATCAAACAATGTTCTTTATAGTCCTTCCCCACTGGTACCCTCCCATATACCCCCCACCGTTATTCATACAGCAGTGTCTTCAGAATAACAGTTTCAGTAAATATCACACACACACACACACACACGCACACACACACACACACACAGACTTGTGCATGTGTGCAAAATATTCTCAAAAAAAGATAGCATCATTTTGACATAGAGACCATTCATATTATATTCAGTGAAGATTCTGACTGTATTCTTCCTACACCAAGAAAGATTAAGTGAATGTGAATTTAAGAGTAAAGGACTAAGTTGTTTGTGGGAGAAAATTTTAAGAGAGTATAATGTGCAGGTTGTCACATGGTTAATTCTTACTGTATTTAAATTTAGAATGAAGGGGAGGGATTGGCGAGATGGCTGAGCAATGAAAAGCAGTGTCTGCTCCTAAAGAGGTCCTGGGTGCAATTCCCAACACCCTCATGGTGGCTAACAACCATCTGTAACTCCAGCTCCAGAATATCCAGTGCCCTCTTCTGACCTTTGTGGGCATTGCATGACATGAGTGCACTTACACTGCACATGCAGACAATACAATTAAATACATAAAATTATTAATAATAAATAAAATACTTTAATAGTAAGGAGGAGCAGCAAGTGTAGCAGAGAATTAGGAAAAATATTCTGGTCTAAAGGCTGTTAAGGTTGAAAATATGAGATTCAAATGTGGTTAAAGTTGAAAAACAGGCATATTCAAATATGCTTAAAGTTGAGGACAGCCTTATTTAGAGAAAAGTTAAAGAGTTAAAGAGATTAGCATCTTTAAAAAGAAATATTTCGCTTATCATTGACAGAATGAAAAATGTGCCTAAAGGGCAAGAGAACACATCCATCAAGAGCTCCAGTTTGTAACAATATAAGTAATTTTCAAAAGTTTCAATTGGAGAATATTTGGGAAAAAATGAAAACTTACCTCCTATCTCTAAAACAGAGGACTCTTTGCTCCTTCTTTCAAAAAAAATCTTGATACATCTTCATCTCTATTTTATTAAATTTGCTTCTAAAGAAACACATTTATGATTGTGAAATGTTATAAATATTTTGGTTTTAAGCAGTTAATTGAAAGAAAAGGCAGCTCTTTCAATATAGGGATATTGATTATTCACATTCAAAATAAAGCAGAACCACAACTTTTAGCAGTTAAACAAATAAAAATCAAGTGTATTAAAGACTTCAATGGAAGATCTGGAATCATGAAACTACAAAAGGATTATACAAGAAATGGTTCATGATATTGAATTAGACAAAACTTGTTTTTGGAAAAGAGCTCAGAAGCAAGGAAAACAAAATCAGAAAACATGAATAATGGCTTGTAGCAAACTAGGAAGCATTATAAGTTAAGAAAACAATACAGGAAAGATACATATATAGACAGATGATAGATGATTAACAGAGAGATGATAGGTAGGAGATGAGTGATAGAGATGATATATAAAGACATGATAGATTGATAGAGAGATGATAGATAAATGATATATAGAGAGATAGATGATAGATGATAATAGAATGATAGAGAGATAACAGATAGATGATATATTCAGAGATGATAGAGAGAGAGGTGATAGAGAAAGATGATAGAGAGATGATAGAGAGGTGATAGATAAGGAGAGATGATAGAGAGATGAGAGGTGATAGATGATAGAGAGATAGAAAGATGATACATAGATGATAGCTATGATATGACATATATTTCTATTTTTTACTTCTTATGGATGGAATATGTAGCGTATTTCAAGATGTTTAGTATTTTGGAAAAAAACTGTTCAAAACAAGCAATTCAATATTTAATTTTATGAAAATTTCAATGTATAAAATATCTAAAATATTTTTGCTTTTAAACAAATTTGTATACAAACAAATTGCAGGTCTGACAAAAGGTTAAAAATGAACAGTAGACAAAATAAGCATTTCTTAAAACATTAATGCATAAAAATGGGCAATGGGCATATGAAAAAATGCTTAGCTGTACCAGTCATTAGGAGGAAACAAATAAAAAAGTAGAATGAGAGGATAGAGTGGGGGTTAAATGTTAACACTGACTGTTCTTCCAGAGGACTAGAGTAGACTCCCAAAACCCACATCAGCTGGCTCACAAGCAACTCCAGTTCCAGGGAATCTGAGACTTTCTTTTAGAATTTTGGTATGTACACTGACATGCAGATGCCTGCACACAAATGCACATATGTTCACATAACCAAAATTATATAAATCTTTAAAAACGCACAATGAGGACTCACCTTACTCCAGTAAGAATGGCTATTGTCAAAAAAGAATAACGTTGTCAAGTTCTGTCAAGATTGTGAAGAATAAGGAACTTTTGCTTATTGTTAGTTGGCATATAAATTAATGTATTTAGAGAAAAAGTGAAGAATGTTTTGAAAGTGTCAAAAATAAGACTAATATCTGATCTGACAATCCTACTCCTGAATATATATATATATATACATATATATATATATGTATATATATATGTATATATATATATATACAAAACCAGATCATATGTTAAAAAGACATCTGCCCTCTCATCTTCACTGTACAACTATTCTCAGTGACAAATTAGAATTAACCTATGCCCATCGCCCAATGAATAGATAGAGAAAACAAGATACATATGGGCAATGGAATACCATTCATCCATAATAACAAAGAATCCTATGGTGTCTTTCAGAATTTATATGACTGGAGATTATTGTGTTAAGTGGAATAAGCTAGGCACAGAAACAACAGTATTTATGATATCACTTACAGGGATTCAGAAAGGATTGATTTCAGAGAAAATGAAAGTATATTTCTCATTGCCAAGGACTGGTGAAAGTGGGGGAAAGCTGGTCAATAGGTAGTGTGTTATACTTGGAAGTTCGACAGAAGCAAGTATTTATGATATCTTTTATACAGAGTACAGTAAATATAGGTAAAAAGAATTCTTTTTTATATTTCAAAAACTGGGAATAAATGATGTTTGAATAGATAGATTTACCCATGTTAAACAGCATACATGTTAAACAGTATACATTTATCAAAACAGCACAGTGCACAATTATGTTGTTAATTTTTCTACAATAAAAGCAACTGTAGGCAGTTATAGTCATGACTTCCTTTAATCCCATTACCCATGTGACGGAGGCAGCAGGATCAAGAGTTTGTACCCAAGCAAAAAAACAAGGTTGCCTTATAAAAGGGGAAACTTAAAAGAAATTCCTAGTGTTAAAAGTGATATCTTCCTCTGTAAAATACACAGATATTTCTTTTATATTTAATGTTTAAAGTTTAAAATAGTTTACTAGCAAATTACCATATGGATGTGTGCTAAATATGACATATATTAATGTTGTTTGCAAAATTCTGAGAAATGAAATGGTAATTATAATTAAAATTCCTGATGACAAGAATATGGATTTATTTACTTGGAAAGATAATGAAAAATAAACTAATTTCTTCTTTCTGTTCTACATATTGTAAAATCTAAAGATGAAAAAAGTTATAATAAGCAAATTCAAAGAAGGAAATACACATTTGGTCGCAGAGGCAGATCTCAGTTGTGTGAAGACCTCAGAGTTTTGTAATTCTGTATTTCTGAAGTTTCATGTCCTAAATCCTTACTTGCTTTTCTTATTTTAAGATAAGGAGAATGTTTATCTCCCAGATATGCTGAAGGAAGACTTATAGTATGCATCCCCAGGTTATTAGACATTTTTGACCCTGATTAGCTTCTACATCAAATGTCTGTCTCCCAAGGCTCAGGGATCATTGTGGAAGGTGGGTATAGCCAGAGCAGTTTGAAGACAACAAAGGAAACATAGTCTTAGAGATAGTTAGGAATTTACTCATATAAACTCACAGTAATCGTTACAGCATGGCACGTACGAGTCGCAAGTAAACTTAAGTTAGACAAAAATCCCATTATAAATATGGAGAACTGTGTAAGAAACCACAGCACTTCCTGAGAAACTATGGGCAACGGAGAACTTCTTGGAGGAGGAGTTTCAATCTAGTATAAGGATGTGTCTCTTCATAGGTTGACCAAGCTCCCATGAATGAACCCATGAACCCACATTGAAGAGCTTTTGGGGACACAATCCTGACTTGAGTGTGTGTTTCTGTGTGTGTTTGTGTGTGTGTGTGTGTGTTTACATGCCACAGTGCAAGTGTGGAAGTCAGAAGACTAATTTTTGGCGTTGTTTCTCTCCTTTCACCATGTGGGTCCTAGAAACTGAAATATTGAACTCAGATAATCAGTCTTGGAGGCAACCATTTTACCCATTTAGCCATTTCATCTACATTTCTCTGAAGTTTTCTAATTTCCCAAATAAATAATTATGTCCTTCCATGTCTGCTTATCCTATTAACAGAAGTCCTCTAGGCTCATCCATGATTTTGTAAATGACAAACTATCTTTCATAAAGCTGGAGAATATCCACCAGTGTGGATTTTTGTATGCATATGTGTGTCACACTTCCCTATCAGTCCATCCATACATTAGAATTTTAGGTGTTTCCATATCTCTGGCTTCTATGAATAATCCTATAATGAATATGAAACTGTTGGTAACTTTCTAAAGTGATGAACTCTTTTTTCCTTTGACATGCTACCCAAAAGAGGCTTCTTGTAGCTGGGAGCTGATAGATTATTATACTTTTGATTTGCATGTAACTAACATTTAGCCCTATTGATTTTTTTAATACCAGATACTTACCTGTAGAATGTCTTTGTGAAATGACTATTATTAGTATCTCTGTCCATTTAAGAAAACTGGATTTTTTTTCTTGATGTTGAATTGTTTGAGAATTTTATATGTTTCACATACAAATCCTGTAACTGTAATATGGTTTAAGAATACTTTTTTTCTATTTTTGAAGCTATTGCTTCAATTCTTTGTGAAGAAGCTCTCTCTAGTGCGTTGCAGCCCCATTTGTCATTTACTTTGGTGCCTGTGTTCTTGACAATTACTTTTGTGCTTTGAATCTTAAAGGAATGATTTAAAGGAACAAATATGCTTCGCATTACTATTTAGAGATATGGTGGAGACGAGCATAAGCAGGTACAGCTGCAGGTATGCAAGGAGACTGTCACCAGTTGGATAGATTCTCCCTGTGCTGGATCTCAGCAGTTCTCAGCTTTCAGTGCACCTTTGAGTATTCTCTGTGAGCTATCCACCGTGGCTGAGTCCCTGAAACTCCCCAAATTTACACCAACAAACAAACTAGAAATACTTTTGCTGCTAGAGTTAGTCTTACTTATATTATGACAATTAAAATCTGACTGAAAAATCATTTCTCAATTTAAATTATGTGGACAAAGCTAAAGGGCTCTATTTTAGTCATGAAAATTTTAGCGGCAAATGTGTTGAAACTGTTGGTCATGATGTCACAATTTAATAATACTCAACCCTTCTTCTCCAGGAAGAAATACTGTGAAGTTGTGAAATACTGTAAAATACTCTCAGTATTATTTTGCCTCATAATGTAGTGATGCTATGACCACAGTAATATGCAAGCTGTTAATGTTCAACTCTAAACCACTTTTCATAAACATTACCAAATTTAGAGTCCATAATATAAGCATGTATTATATTACTCTATTATAATATAAATTAATGTATTGTATTATATAGCTACTGCCAATGGAATGCCCTTCAGGACTAATATTAAAGATGAAACAAAAACGTTTTCTTCTGCACAAATTACAAGTAGTGGAGAACACTGACAGAGCTGATAATGCCCCTGATAGAGACGTTCTGTTGGCAGAAGTAGTAAGACGCAGAACAAAAAGAAAAAGGTTAACAATTTAAGAGAGAATGCTTCTTTACTTTTATAGCTTATCTCTGTTTTGATAAAACCAGCATGTTCAATGTCTCAGAAGCTACACAGTGTAGACCGTGGTGCCTGCAGGCACAGTATGGGACTCTGTGCACAGGCAGCAGGTATAAAGTAGAGAGAATTAAAGGCCACCAGTACCACACTCAGAATAGTTTCACAATAGTATCTGTGCTTTAGCAGATTTTTCTACTCACCATGGGCATCACTTCTTAGAGCTGCACTCTTGAATATGCAAGTCCTGCTATTATCTCTCACACAGAGCAGCAGAGGCACTGAGCTCTCGAGTGACAGCCAGGCTGCCTGCTCTCCACCAGGACTTTGGGGGGTTCCTTTCTATTTGTTTGGTTGCTGGAAGTAGTTCAGACTGCCAAATACATCTTAGGGATAAACACTGGAGCAGAAGGAAGACGCACAGAGAATGCACAAAACAGCTGTTAGGTTTTGCAAACCCGCGATCACACTCACAATACATAGGGATTTTACTCCCCTTCTCTTTCATGCTATTAGTACTTACTGTTTATGCTTCAAAATCTTAGAGGGCATCTTCAAAAGTAACCAAAGCTACTGGAAATAGTGTTTAATATGTAATATAGAGGATATTTGATGTGTATAATGGAACAATGAAACAAACCTGTTTGAGACACAAATACAAGGATTTTCAATGGATTGCTTAAATATTTAACATTTTACCTTATTGCAGAAAATAACATAAATTAATGAATAAATAGCAAAATATTTTAAAGCACATTATAGATAAGATATTTGATTTTAGAAACATTAAATTAAATAATACTAAAATAATAGTTATATAACTAATCATCACATGATTTTTTTTATACTTATGCACTTAGGGCAGTACATAGCTTGAAGATTCATTCAAATAATACTTTGGTAGCTTGATTTTCATTGTGTTTTTTATTTGATAATAATTCATAAGTTTTTAAGATACTGTAGGGTTTTTTTTAACAATTATCAATAAACACTTGTCGATGTTATTTTTTGATAATATCATTGACTCTTCCATTTACATTTATCTGTTTCTTAAATATCTCCCAGAATATATTGCAGCTATTTTTGTTGCAAGTCATCTGATAGTAATTACATCATCAAATTAGGTTTTATGTGTGTATAGTCATAGACACCGTCTCTCTGCAGTTTTTGTTTCTTATTGGTTCATTCTATGGAAAGTCCCCCCACCCCCGGTCTCTGACCAATAGGAGAGAAGGGAGGTGGGAGTAGGCGGAACCATCATGGTTCCGGAGATTACTAGGATCCACATGGGAAGAGAAAATGCCCTGTCCCAGGTAGACAGGAACCCAGGAAGCAGCGTGCCACACCCCCCGCCATCCAAGAATCTTATGAGTGGAATGAACTGAGAGGCCTGCGATTGGCTCTTGGCGTGTAACAGTTCCAAACTATGAGGGCAGGCCACCGGCAGGAGAGCATGGTGCGTGTCCCCAGAGACTTTATACCTTTGTAAATAAATAAATCATTCTAAAAGGAAGATCACTATTCTGTTTATCCAGCTGGATTAACTAGATCCCACCCTCTAGAGCATGGGGAGAGGATTTGTGCAACAATGTGGAAAAAGTTAAAAAAAAAATTTTTTTTGGAGTTTCCTGTATTACTTAACCTACCATGGCACACCAGTTTTGTGAAGTTTTCAGAGATTAATAAAATAGAAAATACAACTTAATTTTAAAACGAATATTGAACTTCCACTAATCAGAAGAAAAACATGTTTTAATTTGTGCAATGAACAAGTACATTTACTATGTAAAACACAAATGGAAAGAAAAATAAGCAGCTGCTTAATGTCACCTGAGAAGCATTTGTTGGATCCAGACCCCAGAGAAGCCCCTATTAGAGCTTAACTGTCAACTTAAAGTATTGTTGGTTCTTGGCAAGAAAGAACAAATTAATGACCTTACATGTTTTTTCCTTTGTTTAGATGTGTTTAGTTACTGTAATAACAAGTTAAATTCAATAGAGAGCTGGAACTGAAGTCCATTTTGGGACTGTTAGCTGCAGTTGGTGGGTACAAGTTATAACTGTAGCATCTACCTAAGCCATGTATAAGGAAATTGGTCCATTACAAACATCACTGGATATTTCCTTATTTTTTATACTACATAATCATATGAAATAACCCTATAATTTAGTTAAACACAAACATACTTTTACTAGCTAGCTATTTACTGTCTTAGCAAAACAGTGAGTCAAAGTAACAGAGTATCAAAGTATCCTATAGATCCAGAGATTAGTAGTTTAAAATGTATTTTACAGTACCCAAATATAAACCCTACAAGCCATTTATACTAATTGGATCATGTCATATTTCTCCATTTTAAAGTCAGTAGTCATATAACATCTTAAATTCCATCTCTTTGACTCTTTATGTCTCTGTCTGTCTGTTTCTCATGTATACATGCATAATGTATCCACATACCTTCTTTAACTTCTGCCTCACTCTTATTAAAGTTTCGTGATTAATATGAGTCTATGCAGAATTATTCAGGAAGTATAATCAACAGCAATTTATGAATTCTACTTTTTATATAAATCTTTCTTCAGCAATTTAAAAACGTCTTCATATGTTTGTTGTTAATATGAATGTTATATTGTATTGATTGTCTTGACATCATTGATTCATTTTCTTAATGATTTCTTTGTTTCTTTAAATTTGTAAGAGAAGTTTCAATACAAATCTTTCTAGTGCTATATACTACTCTTTTCATGATAGCCAGAAATTGGAATCAACCTAGATATCCATCAATTGATGAATGGACAATTAAGATGTGATGTGGTACATATACACAGTGGAATGTTATTTAGGTCTTAAAATGAAATTATGAAATCCCAGGAAAATGGATATAACTGTAAACAATCATCCTGAATTAGCTACACACAGAAAGATAAACATCACATGTACTCATAGTCAGATGGTAGCTTTGAAATCACAGGCATGAATGTTTCATTCTGAAAATTCAGAGATGTCAATAAACTAATAAATGGCCATGGATGGGGGGCAGGGAGACTTCCTGGAAGGGTAGCAGAATGCACTGATAGGAAGAGGGAAAGGGGAATTTTAGCACAGTAAGGGTTAAATGGAGTGGGGAATGGCAGAGCAGGACCAAGGAGGGAATACAGGGCAAAGTAAACCCAAAGGTCTTTAGAAATAGCCACATGTAAACTATCATTCTAGAAGGTTTTTTTTTAAGTATATAAAATATATTTTATAAAGTATATCATAAAAGGATGGAAAAGTTATCCTACAATTGGGGGACATTGTCCTTTTTAGTCATCATAAGCTGATTATAAAGCATTGCCACAAATGAAATCCCTCTCTAAAAGTGACTAGGGGTTCCATAGTCCCTCAAATAATAATGGCCATTTCTCCAGCTCTTGGTTACTCATCAGAACTAGATGATAATACTCTATTGCTGAAGACACTACATACATTAGTTGTAGAACAATCAAAGATAAATCAAGCTGGTATTTACTTCAGAGACACATTTCTACTAGCTAGCCTTCATACTGCTGGAAAATGATGTGCAAAGTACTAGAAGGAAAAACAATCATCATCCTTCCCTGACCCAGCTGTGAATGTTGTAAGCTACAATAACAACTGGCCTTGCATGATATACACAGGTTGCAATAGTGGCACCGACACTATGCAAGATACCAACCACCCTTTTCTTGAATTTTAGGTCCATTTCCTAAGATAGAACCCAAACCTAACATTGAAGTCATATATATATATGTATTCTCATTCAGCCGATCTGAATACCATCAAATTATATTATATAAAATCACAAAAGAAAATAAATCAAATACATAATAATGCTTATTGCAGACTGTAAAGTATCATTCGTTATTATTTCTAGAATCTTTTTGCTGATTTTTTATAATTCATAATTTACAATTTGTGTTTGATTATTTTAATACAGGGTCTTCCTGTAGCCCCAAATGGCCTGTAACTCCCTATATAGATCTGTTCTGGGTCCTACAGAAATCCATCTACCTCTGCCTCCTGAGTGCTGGAATTAAAGATGTGGGCAACCACATCAAACTAATTAATTTATTCTTATTCATTTATAACCTTAATATTTTATATTCAATTACAAAAGGAAAAGAAGAATCTAAAGAGAAGATATTGTGAAAAAATGATTGTAAATAGTAAGATAAACAGAAAAGCAACCAAAATGTTGTTTCATTCTACAACTTACAAGTACAGACAAAGCCTTTTCAATTTTGTAGCTTAAAAAATGAAGACTCGCAGTTTAAGTAATGTCAATAGGATTTAAAAACAATATCTGAATGGCTTAAAAGGCTTTTTCATTACACTGTGCTGTCAAATATGGTGATAGAGCTGAAAATCTGTTGAGTGTTATCCTTTGAGCCTTTTATCCTGCAAAATCCAGTTTAGTTGACCCTATAATATTTTATGAATACCCAAAGAATTAAACAAAGAAAAGATATATTTTGACTCTGCAATCTTTATGTAAAGCACACCCCTTCATATACACATAGTTTTGGTACAAGCAGATATTGAACAGCCAGATGCCCACAAAACATTTACACAATTTATAAAATCTTCCTGAAAATGGTATAAATTCAATGAATAACTTAAAATTGCATAACAGACCTGAAATTGTTGATTTGAAGCTATTGTTTTTCAATCTGCATAAAACACTTTGAAATTAAGTTCTGACCTATTTTTCAGTAAAATGAACAAATGTAAGAGAAAAAGTTTAAAAACTAAGTAGCTATCTAAAATTTTGTTTTAAATGTATTTACCAACATAATGAAGTGTGTTTACAGTGTGATATCACTTTTATCCTTTGATAATTATGAGTAAATGTTTTAAGTATACTAATTACTATTGTAGCCTATGCCTTGCCTTTGATTATATATGAGCATTATTCAGAAATTTGTAAGGATGCCAACATTCCATTTGTAGGAGAGCCACTCATAATTATCTCAAATATTAAGCTCAAATGGCTACTGTTTAAATTGAACTGTTGCTCATTTTCCTTCATTGAATCAAGTTCTTGATCTCTTTCAATGTTTTCTGAACTTCTCAAATAAATTATTTTACTCAACCCCTTACAATAGTATTAATTTCTGGAGAAACCTAATGTAAGATATATGGACCAGAAATTGTAACAAAAATCACATTCTTACAATAAAGTTATTAGAATATAAATTAATCACATTGCAAGAATAGCTTGGCAAGTTTATGTTTGGTAATGCATCCTCTGCCATGCTGTATAATACAAAAATGTCATTAATTATTACACTAAAGTGATACGTGATATAATTTTAGAAGGGGAAAATATTGGTTCATTAAATATGTTCAATATTTGTTAGAAATGAATGCACTGGTTATCTAAGTGAATACATACCTGAAGGTGTCTAAATGTAGAGTTTTACTGAGTTTTCTAGGCTGAGATCAAGGCTCACTATTAGTGAGACAGATATAGGAAGTGGATATCTGGAATTGGAATCCAAATCTGAAGGTTTGGTTATGTTCAATAATTTGAGCAAGAAAATATATCCCATACCCATTTAGATGACAATACCCTCCCTTTGCCTAGATAGCATTCCAGAAAGAACTATACAATGTTATCAAAAGCACATGTGTGGTGAATAAAGCCTCTTTAACACAAAAAGGATCACCCAGGCTGCTTTCACACTCTGATATGAGGAGAAAATCAAACTTCTGAGGTCCATTAGATTCAGAATCTGAGCTGAAACTAATTCACATTCTCTATATATATTTAGCATGCACACACACACACACATACACACACACACACACACACACACACACACACCTTGAGCCCATGCCATGTTGCTGCAAGCCCTTCCCCCAAATGGGATCCAGTTCCTAAAACCCAGATCTCTGGACTAAATTCCTAACCCAGATTATGTAGACAGCCTACCATAAATCCTTAAGTTAGACCTCAGGTGCATGCCCTAGTCCCATCTTCCCTGAATCTTGACCAGCAGGACAGACCTACTCACCAGAAGTCTGGTAAGTTAATTCCCACCCACCCCCTTTTCCATTCCTCTCCCACCCTCACCCTGTCCTCTGCCAGCCATGCCCCCAGATAGGCTCCAGTTCTTCCCTCCAGATCTCTGGACTAGCTTCCTAATCCAGAATAAACTCCATACTTTAGTTTAGTTTAGCTTATTTAGTTTAGTATGGAGGCTCCACTGACTTCTGATCCATCTGACACAGACAAGAACTCTTACTACCCCTACCCTGCCCTTCCCAGACCAAACCACCAAACCAAACATCCAGCCCAATCTACCATCCTGTAAGAACTTGAAACACAAATCAATATATTTTCATTCCTAAAAGAAAAGAAATCAATCTATAAAAACAATATAAACAGAACCAAAACTAAATTAAACAAAAGCAAATTAGAATTTCCCACTTGATACCTAAATAACAAAGAATAGCCATATGCCCAATGGCAGCTCAGAAAAACAAATAATATGAAAATCCATGAGAATATGTCCCCAACAAAAACCCCTAGTGCTACAAAAGTGTACTACAATGAGAACTAAACTGATGAACCCCAGGACACAGAATTTAAAAGAACAATCATAAACATGGACACAGAACTTAAAGAAAATACAGGCAAAAAACTCAGAGAACACTAAGAGGAAAGGTATAAGCTTGTGATGGAAGTCCAGGAATATACAAATATGCTGCTTAATGAAACAAGCAATTCATGACTTGAAAAGTGAATTCACTAAAGTGATAGAAATAGTGAAGAAACCCCAAATAGAAATGAACCTGACACTGAATAACTCAATAAGCCAATTGTAAATAATAGCAGAAAGCCTCACAATCAGAGTGAACAAAACACAGAATATTAAGACTAGATGACAAAACTGAAGATTTGGACTCCTTAAACAAAGACTATGTAAAAAATTTAAAAACAGGAATGGAATACTCTGTACATGCGGAGTAACTTGCAAAACATCAAATCTACAAATTCTAGGCATACAGAAAAAGAGAAGAATCTCAGGACAATGGCTCTGAACGAATCTTCAAGAGACTTATAGAAGAAAATTTCTCTAAATTAAGGAAAGACTAATCTATAGATATTCAAGACACATGTAGAACAAAAATTAGACATGACCAGAACAGAAATTCTCCATAACATATCCAAGTACAAAAATTAAATATACAGAACAAAGAGAGGATAGTAGAGCTGCTAGAGAAAAACATTTATATATAAAGGAAACCCCATCTGAATTACAGTTGACTTTTCAATGCAAACTATGTAGCCTAAACACAAGTATTCCCAGCTCTAAACGAGCATGAATGCCAGTGACAAATACTTTATCCAGAACAACTATCCATCATGGTCATAGGGAAATGGGAAATATTTCATGACAAGAATAAGCTGAAAGAATTCATGTCCACCAAAACAGCCCTACAGAGAATACTCAAAGCAATACAAAGCACAGAAGAAGGGAATGATTATACCCAAGAGGCTAGAGAAAGAAAACAAAGAAAAGTATATTAAGAGAAACACAAAATAGGACCACCAAGAAATTAAAATGACAGTATCAAATATATCTTTCAATAATAACACGAAATATCAATGACTTCAGTTTCTCTCTCAAAAGTCATGGGCTAGCTAAATGGAACAAGAAAGAAAACTCATATTTCTTTTGTCTTCAAGAAAGTCATCTTATCTTCAGGATATATACTACCTTAGGGTAAAAGGATGAAAAATATTAATCCAAAATAATGACTCTAAGAAGCAAGAGTTGCGATTCTAGTATCTGACAAAATAGATTTCAAATTAAAAATAATTAGAACAAAGATTGTCACTAAACTCTAATCAAAGGAGAAATTGATCAAGAAGATATTATAGTCAAAAACATATATGCACCAAATTCTAGAACACCCAATTTCATAAAAACAGTGCTCCGGGACTGAAAAACACAGATTAACTCCACTCGGCAATATTAGATGACTTCAGTACCCCCACTATCTGCAATAGATAGGTCAACTGAACAAAAATAAATGAAGAGACATCCAAACTAAATGGCATCTTACATGAAATGGAACTAACAGATTTACAAAATATTCCATCCAAGCTCCAAAGAATACACTTTCTACTGAGCAGCCTTTTCAATTTTTTTTTCTAAAATTGACCACTTTCTGGGACACAAGGCAAATCTCAACAAATGTAAAAAACTGAAATAATTCCATGCATTCTTTACACCACAGTGAAATAAAGTTTATAATCAACTGCAAAATGAGCTCTAGTAACTACCCAAAATCATGGAGATTAACAAAACACTCCTGAATGAAAAATGTGTCAAAGAAGAAATTAAGAAATAACAAAAGTATTACTGGAACAACTTAAAAGCAGTCTTAAGAGGAATGCTTATAGCTTTTAATGCCTAAATTAAGAAGTCAGAAAGAGTACATGAAAATGACCTAACAGTACAACTCGAATCTGGAAAGAGAAGAACAAACCAATCCCAATCCTAGTAAGTGAGAAAAAAAATAAAATCAGAGTGGAAAGTAATGAAATAGAAACAAAGAAAATATTACAAAAAAAATCAATCAACCTATGAGCTGGTTCTTTGAAAGGTGAACAAGATAGACAGACCCCCTAGTTCAGTTAACCAAAAGGAAGAAATAGCAAATCCAAATCAACAAAATAAAAGAGAAAAAGGAGAACATAACAACAGACACCATGTCATTCTTCGGAGAGCTAGAAAAAAATCATCCTAAAAGTCATATTGAGTAAAAAAAGACCCTGGATAGCCAAAACAAATTTGGGCAAAGGAACAATGCTGGGGGAATTCCCATACCTGATCCCAGATTATATTACAAAAATATAGTCATAAAAACAGCATGGTACTGGCACAAAAATAGACATGTAGATCAATGGAACATCACAGAAGACTTAGACATGAGTACATGCAATTTCAGCTGCTTGATATTTGACAAAGGTGCCAAGAACTAACAATGGAGGAAAAACAACATTTTCAACAGATGGTGCTGATCTCCACTTGTAAAAGAATAAAAGTGAACCCTTTTCTTTCACCTTTCACAAAAGTCAAGTCCAAATGGATCAAATACCTCAATATAAAACCTTAAACTCTGAAACTGCTAAAAGAAACCATAGTCAAGAATAAAATGGCTAGGAAGCACCTTAAAAAGTGCTCCACATCCTTAGTATTTAGAGCAATGGGGACAAAAAGCACTTTAATATTCCATTTTACTGGCTAAGATTAAGAGAACAAATGACGCCAAATGCTGGAGAGGATGCGGGGAGAGGGGAAAAATCATTCACTGCTGGTGGGAATTTAAACTCATACAAGAAAGAAGTGTGGAGAACAATCAAAATCTGAAAATGGATTTACTATATGATACAGTTATACCAATCCTTGTCATATATCCATGGACTGAACTTACTGTAGAGACATCTGTACATTCATGTGTATTGCTTCTCTCTTCTCAATAGCTAAGAAATAGGAACAAACTAAATATCCCTGAACTGATGATTGGATAAGGAAAATACAGTACATTTACAGAATACAGTTCTAAGCAGCATTTAAAAAGGACGAAATAATGAAAATTGCAGGTAAACTGATGAAAGTAGAGAGCGTTACTAAGGGGAGTAACACAAACACAGAAAAGCAAGTGGGGTATCTCCCCCCGCATTTGAGGACTGTCGTATCAATCCCCTATATATGAGTATAGATTGTGATGTAACACCATGAGCCAGCAAAAGAGAATGGATAAACAGAGGTAAAGGAAAAGAAAGAACCTAAAAAAGGGGGATAGGAGGGAGTTGATGCTACCAGGGTGGAGGTGAGTAACGTGGGAGCGAGGAGAGAGATACACGTGGGGGATCAGCTTTGTGGGGAGAGGAGGGGCTTCAGGACTGTGGGCTGCAGGGAGGTGTATGTTAATGGAGAGAGGGTAGGGATAATGTGAATGCTGGGACTGGGAAGGGAAGAGGGCGTTGGATGGGATGAAAAAGAGCAGAGATGAATGAATTTGGGGAGGCCTGGAACCCAGAGGGAAACTCAGTGGCACTGAACTGCCCACCCCCAAGCAACGCACAAACAGGGTGTAAATATCAATGCACCTGGATACCCGGGGACGGTTTGGTAAGGATCACAGTGCCAGACTTCCCTTTGTGTGGAGCGGTTCAAGAGACTCATAAAATAATACAGGCTGTTGCCAAAGCTCTTGGTCATCTCCCTGAGCTAGAAGACAATACCTGACTGCTGAAAACAGGACATACTTGGTATACAGGACTCAGAGCAATGGAGCAGGAACTGACCTGATGTTTAACTCCCATTGTGGTGGATAATTACATGAAAACTGATAAGGGGGAAAATCAATTGATGCTCCAATTCAACCCTAAATTCGAAGAACCATAACAACCAGCACAGCATGTTTCCTCTATTGGGGCAATAGTAACACTGTTATCTGGGGGGTAATCAACAGCTATCTAATTGGGCTTAAAACTCTCTCAGTGGGAGTGAACTCATGACTGACATTGTAAACTCAGTCAAATACACAGGGCTGGATCATCATAGATCCTAGAGAAAACCCTATCTCTGTCATATCCCTAGAGAAATGAAGTTTCTTACCATATATTAATATGGTTCCTTACATTTACAGACAAACATACAATGCACCATTAATCAAAGAATCTTCTTTTTGAAACTTATGGAGGCTACAGCATAATTCCATAACAGATCAGACACAAAGAATATACATCTTAGAGATGCCAAGTCTTAGTTGACACATCTACACTTGAATCTCTACACCTAAAGCTCATAGAACACAGTAGAACAAGGAGAAGATAGAAAATTAAAGCATTCCTCAAATCTCACCAGTGAAGATTCCTTAAAGAACATCGTGTTATGCACACAGAAGCCCACATCTAGCTGTGCTTTATAGAATAAGAGACTGCAGACTATGGATCTCTGAATAGGCTCATATTGAACCTCACTCACCTATGGCTCAGAGATCATTGCGAAGAGCTGGTGGAAAGACTGTTAAGTGCCAGAGCTAGTTCTTGAACTTAGAGAAGAATAGTCTTTCAGGCCACTTGAAGCTTGCATGTGTGGACCTGTGGCAATGGTCCATTGAGCATAGGACCCAAACCAATTTATATTAGACACGGGCCCAATGGACTGATAGAAACTGGTGGTGGTTCAGACCTAGACTGGAGAACTATTGGAGAATGACTACTACTGGGAGCAAGAGAATATGCCTTACTTATGATCTCCAGATAACCTGACCACACTCAAGGATTTGCACTTCAGGACTTCTGGGCACATTGCTTGATTGGACAGGACTTAACATGTATGACAGAATACAAGAGGTCCAGTGAGGGTTGGCAGGCTGGACGGGGGAGTGTGTCTAAATTTGATTAAGAACTATTGTATAATATGTATACAACTCAATAAAAATTAAATAATTAATATATATATATACATATATATATATATATATAATTTTATATTGATGTGTGCCTGAGCATACATATGTGCACCACTTGATTACAAAGCATACTAGAAGAGGCCATTGGATTCCCCTGGATCTGAAGTTTCAAGCAGTTGTGAACCTCCATATAGTGGGTACTAAGAACAGAATCCAGATCTTATACAAGGGCAGCAAGTGCACTTAAATACTGAACCATCTCTTGAGTCCCTTCATTTAGATTTTACATTAGTATAGGTTTTGACCTTGTCCTAGGCTTATATTGTCTTGTAATTATAATATATCCCCAAAGAAATTGAATTATCTGCATACCCCATTGAACATAACTACGGCCCCCTATATTTAATGACAGCATATTAACAAAGAAATGAGAATTTGAAAATAGGCAATATTTTCTGTTTCTTGAAAAGACATATATTCAAAAACTGAGTAGTCTACTTTAAAAATCCAGAAAACTGACATTTTTTTTTTTTTTGCTTCTGTAACTCACATTCATTATTTGTCACTCAAAAAGGCCAATGACTCTACAGTAGGTTGATGGACAAGAAAACAGATGGATTGAGAAAGCTAGCAGAACAAAGAATTTGTTGCCTGTTGCAACAAAGAACATTTACTTTTGAGTTTCAGGAACGGGACTTCTGAAGAGAATTGTGGGAGGCATACCAGGTAAGTGGACAGCAACGTAAATACAAATTCCCTGTGCTTACAGAATTCCAGTGGTTTGCTTCTCAGACTCAGGAGCTGCTGGCATATGTCATTGAATGTTCTGGATTCCTTGAATTGAGAAAATATGTACAGGTTAGAAAGATTTACTGTTTTGTTTTTTGATATTTATTTTAACTTTATGTGTATGTGTTTTGCCTACATGTCTTTACGGGTAATACATGCATGCAGTACAAGAAGAGCCAAGAAAGGTGCATCAAATCCTCTAGAATTAGAGGTTCCAAAGGTTGTTAGCAGCCATATGGTTGCTGCGAACCACATAGATGTTCTGCATAGGCCTGTGCAGACAACAGTCTCTTATGTGCAGCACCTGGAGTCACCGTGAATGTGTTTGTCTTCACAACTGTACCCTTCATAAAGAAAAGAAACTTAGCTGATCAAAGCTGAGGGCAGCACTTGTTTACTGGTGAACACAAATATTAAGGAGGCAGTTTGACAAGACCACAATTCTTTGGCCTGCTCAGAGTCTCATGATTCATATCTTTTTACTTCATTTTTCCCAGGAATCCTTAATTATGCAATACATTAAGAAAAGTTCTCTTTTCCCCAGAGAAGATGGGTTATAGTTAGCAGAAGGCTAATTTTTCCCATAGGACTGGGGAGATAAAGAAAAGTAACTTTTCCCCTGAGGACTGGGAGCTATAACATTCGTTGGATGTTCACTCTTATTGGTGTCACCCATATACGATAAGGTAGATGACCAATAATGTATTTCTCAGCTAGAGACTTCTAAAATTAGTG
This sequence comes from Eospalax fontanierii, assembly GCA_035773235.1. NCBI lineage: Eukaryota > Metazoa > Chordata > Mammalia > Rodentia > Spalacidae > Eospalax > Eospalax fontanierii. Next base: position 38,863,963 of record CM069527.1, read on the forward strand.
ATTTTTAAAAGTCAATTAAAATCAAGTGGAACTAGAGAGTTTGTTTATGTTTCCCAGCACCAACAATTTTATTTATTCAGTAGTCTAGGGAATATAAGCATTCCCTTTCAGTACAAGACATTTTCTAGCATTTAACCACTGGTGTCTCTCTATTAAAGAAGTCATTAAATGACACAGAGATCCCAGCTAGTTCTATAGTATTGACTGTAAACTATCAGATTTCATTAATGTCTTTAAAAATCAGGAGAGGATTAGTTTGGGTAAAAGAACTTCTAATTTCCAAATGCTGAGTTTTTAAATTTTAATCACACTAGTGGTTTCATCATAAAAAGCAAGGTAACATGAGTATTGTACTTGAAAACTCATTGGAGGCAAGAAAATTCAGAAGATACTGTTGGAAAGTAATAGATTTACTTTCCAAATAGAAAGTAAGACCCAGATTATTAAGATAATTATAAATCCGGAGTAAAGAGTTCAAGTAAAAGTGCACACATGTACATTGGAGTTAACCTGTATGGTCACATCACCGTATCATGGGACAGGAGAGAACACACATAATGTGATGAGCCCTGCAGGACATGGGCAAAAGAACAGCAAGGACAGATGCAAAGAAGAGCAATGGAAGGAGACAGGAAAATGCAGTGAGCTAAATTAAATTTAACTGCACATTAAATCACTATAACAAATAAACAGAAAATAATCACATTGCCTTTAAATACAATTATGAAAATCTTTAGTAGAAAATCATGTGAGGATCAAGAAATATTTATGGATACTTCCCTTATTGATAGTAAAATAGTTAATTCATTTAAAAATGATATTATAGCTTAACAATTTTATTCAAACTGTAAGACAAACAAAATATTGTTATTAACATGAAGAATATTCATTTGAAGAAAAAGAAAGTGCAATTATAAACCAAATAATGAAAGAAAACATGTCCTGTTCACCTTGAGTTAGGAATTTCAATATGAACTTATGAAATCTGAGGTCCTAAATGATTCAGGTTTTTCTACCAGTAATGACGGTCCCCTCAGACTCTGAAACCCCAGAAATGAATTTGTGCACACTCGACTAAAATAAGTCAGGGCTCTTAGACATGACTAAAGCAGAGATGATACAACATGAAATTGGTCCATTTGTTGTTAAAGAAAATGAGAATACTTAATAGGGAAGCTTGTACAAAAGATAGAAAAGTCACTGGCCAATGTTAGCATACTTAGAGTATCATAAGTGGCAGTATTCGAGATGTTGCAATAATAAATGAATACCCACATGTCTATAGTGATATAAAGAGGAAGAAGTAAGACAACATTATATTTATGCTCAGAACAGATCAAAGAGATATTTGTACTGCTTTGTGAATGTTAAATAAATGTGAATCAATGATTGTTTTGCCTATGTGCCAAAACAGTCTATATCTACAACACATAGGTGAATTATTTGATACACACAAGACTTTACTTATCATATTTCTCACTTTGAAAAAATGAAGGTTAAAAACACTGATATCTAAATTATTAAATGTTTAAATATAATTATAGGACAAGTTCAAATCACATACAAATTTACTACTGTTACAAATACTGAACCCTGAAATCTCATTCATATTATGAAATATTAATTAAATATATATAGCAGTGATATATTTTCAACATGAATTGCAAACTAATAAAATTATAATAATTTAATAATAAAAGCATTTTATAATAATGATAAAAATAACTCATTGAAAAGCTAAGAAAAAACAATATATATCTATCATAACAGAAATATATTTTCAAAGAGAATATGTCATATATGTTTGGGAAAGATTCCAGAAGGAAATTTTCAAAAATGTTTCATTCTTGCTGAATTTGTTCCTAATGAATAATGCAAACAGATATCCCTCAGTGCACAAGTAAATTATAAAGCTCTTTGATCCTGGGATGAAGAGACCATAAATTCAGGACACTGACATGAAGAGGGACACAAGAGTCCAGTGAGTGAATATTTTTAGCTCAAAAAGTCAAGATGTTTGAACTCAGGCAGCCAATGCACCTGTGTGGTTGCATAGGGAGCTGCAAATACATCGCTTACACGTGTTGCTAAGAAATCACAATTTGTCCAAGAAAACGCCCTAATGCCTAGGAGAATTGTTTTATTCATAATAACTTGGTGCTTTTGGATTATTCCCTGATAATATTCCCATTTCTGTAATTTCCTATAAAATACATATTTATACCTGTAATTTCTTAAAATTCCATTTTTCAAAATTTGTACCTGCTTTTTTTTACCAGATTTACATAGGGTGGATTAGATAAAGCACAAAGAGATCACAGAAAATAACTCTTTGCTATAGTTATTTGTCTAATAAAAGCAAATTCTTGTAAACACTGATCATAGTAAGTCGAGGGTTCCAGCATCCATTAGGAATGCAGACACTGTACTCTGTGCAGAACGTTTCAAAGACCTAGTGAATACAAAAGGCAATCCAAACCTGTTAGTGCGTGGCATATTTCAGGATATAAAAGGAATGCTCTGAAGTGTGTGTGTGTGTGTGTGTGTGTGTGTGTGTGTGTGTGTGTACATGCACATGTGTATGGAGGTGTGTGGTTGGGGGGAGTTCTTTCTCTGTAATTGGAGTTCTTCCTGTGTAGGTAATATACAAATTTTTGTTCACTACTTGTAATTCACAGATGTATGGTGTATGTTTATCTCACCAAACAGAATCTAACCAAATGACACTCAATCACAAAAGTGAACTTGGTTTGGTTGCTATCTTGTTTGTTCATTTTTTTTTCTTTTAAGACAAGGACCCCTTTATTCAGGACGTGCCTCAAACTCTCTAGTAGCCACGAATGGCCCTGAGCTTATTATCCTCTTGTTCCACCTCCTGAGTGCTAAGATTACAAGAGTTTATTATCACAGTCATTCTAAGAGTACACTTCTATAACTATAAAAGTGTGGCTTTCAGACAGCTGAGGAGCATTTTTAGGCAACATGATAAATATAATTTTTTAAGAATAAAAAATATTGAATTAGGCAGTAGAAATGCCTTGGGAAATTTTCAGTTCAATGTTTCTTATTTGGGGAGTTTGCTTAATAATTTCTTGGTTATAGATTGACCTTGTTCTAAAATCAAGTGACTTATGAAGAGTTCAGGTTGAAGGAAAGAGAAAAACCTTGAAGCGTACATATCTCAGTTGGTGAGAAAGGGAAAGTGACATAGAACTAAAATAAATAAAGGCCTGACTTAATTTTAGGCTGAGAGTAAGCGCAAAAAATGAAGCAAACTCAGCGTGGTCACAAGAAGTATGTGCCATGCTTTGTTGGTATGAACGCATAAGGGGGACTGTGGAGACATGTCCTTTAAATCCAGTGTAAATGACAGCTGGATCTGACTAGCTTAAAAAAACAGGGATGAGTTCCTTTGGAGTGATTAAGTTAACTTATTTAGGACTATTTATCTGGGTAGAATAAAGGCTTAGTTCAAAATTGAATTTCTTCATTTTATAGTGTTCTTTTTGGAACACAATGGTCCTATGAAAAATCACTATATCCTGTTCAAAAGCTTCCATTTCTTTTTTACCTGACCCTTTCACTCAGGAGTATTGGAATGTTCCAAGACCAGAGATTTGACACCTCTTTTCCCACCTGCGCTGCACCTACGCCCTCGGCAATCATCCTCATCTCAGGCCTTGATACAGCTTTTGGCTTCTGACTCCACAATTTACCTCTTCAGTCTTGACCTCCCTCTGCCTTCAGACTTTCATTGCTGATTGCTCATAGCAACCGACATTTCAAATTTATCATGTCATGAAATGAAAAACTGTCGTCCACTTCTAAACCAACTCTCTCTTCATTAAATAAAATTCTCTGCTAGCCAATGGCTAAAGCAAAACAATTCAGAGATAATTTTGAGTCCTCACTTTCTTTTATTAACCATCTAAATCCATAAGTAGACCCTGTTATACTTTCATAAAATCTCCAAACTATAATAGTTCATAACCATATAATTTATTACCAGATATGGTTCCAGTTTAGCTGTGTGCATTCTGAAATTTAATATATTGTCAACTTTCTACGTTAAAAATTGTTTCTCTCATTTGCCAGAGCTAATTTTTATTTCAAATTTGTTTAATTTTCTGTTAATTATTAACTTCTTGCTCATCTTTTCTTTCTTTCTAATATTTTATGAAAAGTCTCCTAAGGCATCTAAATTACTTTGTTCAACACTAGGTCTAAATTTGACAATTGATTTTTTTTTTTTTACTATTATTTATATTGTACGGGCAACCAGTCTTGTCAGTTTCGAATCTGATCTGGCTGTTTGGTGTCAATGTGTGAGAATCACATGGGTCTAAATTAGAAACAGTTTCTGCAGTGTTTCTCCTTGTGGTGGGAAGCACCAAGTTGAAGGGCCTCTCTTTAAACTTTGCTCGTTCAGAGGTCATTGACAATTTCTCCACCTTAACTGTGCTCAAATTCAGCATCCAGATCACTTTGTATTTCTGACACTGACCTGTGTCTATTGCTCTTGCCTCTCCAGGTCCAGTTTAGATGTGCTTGTTCATTTCTCCTTGGGGAGGTGTTCTTGGTGCTGCGGCCACTTCAAACGGTAAGGGCAGTGCCAGAGAGCAGTGTTGCCCACCAGTATACGCACTGCCATGCCTGCCTTCTAGTCATTTTGAAATCTGAGTGGCTGGATGCTCTGATAGAAAGATGCTATTGGCCAATAGGAAAATGATATTTCTTATCTTTTATTTCTATGAATTGGCATCAAAACACATTTTTCTTGTATAGATATTTTTGTTGATATTAAGTAGCTTCATTACAACGTCTCATTTTGTCTTATTTTTATTCTGTTTATTTTGATTTATTTGTTCATTTAGTATACTTAGTATTCCTTTCAAAAGTGTTAGCCATTAGAACTTTGAATCCTTTCTCTCCCTAAGACAATGTGTTGCTATTAAAGTCCAGTTATATAGTGTTCACATCTCTATTGCACTTTTCTTAAATTATGGGTGATATTATCAATTATACCTTAAAGTATACCAAGTATATTTATGTGTAACTGGGCTGCTATATTTTTCCATTAAAATTTACTATATAATTATTTACAATTTATATAGTTTATATTATCTTGTCATTAGTAAGTGTATTTTTTACATGGTAATTTGTTTGAATTTGAAACTCTTAGGTTTCACTAACATTTTAACTTAAAATAAGATGTACTGTACTAAAGAGATGGCTACTTAGTTAAGAGCACATGCTACGGAAGACACCCTTGCAGAGGATTCAGGTTTAGTTCCCAGTACCATTGTAGTTGGTTCACAACTGCCTATGATGGTAGGGCAAGGATTTCCAGTGGCTTCTGACACCCACAGGTACCTGCATATATATGCACATACCCTACAAGGAAGCAAACACACATATAATAAAAAGCAAGAAGATGCACCTTTTCCACAGATGGCACAATTTTCCCATCCATGCTTTGCCATGCAACTTCCATTTTCTAATGGCCTTTTAGTATGTTGAAGCAACCTTTGAACTGACCTACTGACTGCTGAAGAAGCATCATAGGTAAAGGCATTTGAATACTTTTGTATGTCGAGTTCAATTTCAAACTATTATTCTCCTTACTGTTATCTGAAAAAGATATAAACTCCTTTCTATTAACTTAGCAAATAAATATTAGCTCATTCTGCATTGGGATGTTTCTCTTTTCCATAAAACTCAGAAATTCACCGCTCAAAATAAGTAATTGGAAAATGCGAGAACATAAGATGAAATGTCCCTGTCTTCACATTAGCAACAGCTGTTCCAGGAGCCAAGCAAGCTGTAGTGGTGTGTCCTTTTTGCTCTCTTCTGTGACCCTGCATGACTACCCCCCCCACACACACATCACATAAACACACTCTCACTTATTCACATATGTACACACAAATTCATATATATATACACACACAATCACACTCACACATGCACACACACTCTCTCACAAAAAAACATATTTTGTTTTTCCTGCTGATAAGAAACACTTTACTGATAATGTCCATGAAGCTACCCCAATTATGTTAACTCAAGTCAAAACTTCACTAAATCTTTGTCCACAGAAGGATGAAATTTGAGGTTAACTCCTGCTTCTAATCCTAGTGTCTTTCAGACTCAAAACTTTATTCCCTGTTGAGACTTCTCACATATTTCTTGTCTATATATTTTTGATGTGCTCATATTTCTGTATTGCCTTGTAAACTTATTTGTATTATCTCTGTATTTGTAAAAGAGAAAGTATCCTTATATAATTAACTAATACTATGAATTTTCATGTTAGCCCAATTTATCCTAAAGAGTATATAAAAGAAGAATATTTTTCAGCACTTCATAAAATAGTAAAAACTTAGAAGTAAAATAAATAATTGAAAATAAATATTTGCTTAAATAAACAGTATCATTACACAAAAGAAAATCATTATGTAATCAGTAAAAACACTATGCTAAAGAGTCTTGATAAACCAAAGCACATACAATTAATTTTTAAAATAGCTCTTCATATTACCATTAATATATGTTTGCAAGTTTTAGTGAATGTATATTGAGATACCATTTATTGCCCATTGATTTTAAATTTATGTTCTCTTAATTTGGAATTTCTATAATTTTTGTGGTATTTTATTTCAGAAACATAGTAAAATTGAAATTTCTAAAGGGCATTATTTGACTTTCAGAGTGAAAATGATGTCTGCAGCACAAAAGGAATTTTCCCAGTATCAATATACATTCTCGCTGAGCTGTTAAAGAAGATAGTTAAGTGAGTGTCAGAGTGGACACAAGTGTAGAGAGAATGAACTTTGAGTCATTGTACGGTACCTTTGTGATCAGCTGTATGTTCAGAGAAGAATAAACATAGAAATTTCTAGCATGAACTGTGTCTTAAGATCTGTATGAAGAAGGGAAGGAGAGATGGCTCAGTAACGAGTTAATCCTGCGAAGAAAGAGGACCCAGGTTCAATCCTCAACACCCACATCACCAGTAAAAACCGTCTGTACATTTCCCAAAACAACAGCCTGGAGATTGCCACGTTGTAAGGGATCATATATATAATCTTGCTGAATGAGTACACTGAGCTAAAACCAGTAATTATATAAATGAGAAAAAAGACACATCTGAATTCAGAAAATCAACATTTTTTTATTAAAAATATTTTGTTCTCCATTTAGTACATTATAGAAATTACCCTTACATTCTTATATTTTAGAAGACATGTCCTTGTTTTATTTTTTTCTCTGCCACTTACTTATTCATTTCCTTATTCAGCTTATAAACAGTGGGACTACGAATAGATTGTTTTCCTAGTAAAGTAGTTTAAGAACCAATGTTCACAAATAATTGATATGCTTTGGCACACAGCTTAACTGAGGCTCCCATGAGCTGGACCAGTTGGTGATGGCTGACTTATCCTAATCTTTGAAGGAAATAATAACATTAAGCTTTTTATATGAAGTGAACAAAGAAAAGAAAAGCGAACATCCAAGTAGGGGCAACTATGATTATGGCCCTGATGTTAGGCAAATAGATATTTGTTCCTAAATCAGGGCCTGCTAATCAGGGCCACATAAACCCACATCATATTGATGGGCCAACTTTGATGGCTCAGCACAGCTGTCAAGCAGAGTCTGCTTGCAACAACCACTTTGGCAGCTTTCTGTGTTGTTTAGCTAGTCTGCATGGGTGTCTAATCTGTGTGGGAGCATGCTAGGAACCCAGAGCTGTGACCACAGTACAAAGACAAAAATGAACGATAGAGTGGAAGATCATAATGTGGACAACACTAAGGCATACTCGATCATGATTTTTGTCACTTCAATACCTGGCACACTTTCCTCCTAATTCTTCTTTAGTAGATCAAGATGTTTTGATAATGATAGTCTGTTTTCAAAAGGCAATGTATTCTGTATTCATATGAATAGAACATACCAATCATTCCCAAGGCAGTTTCTTTATTTAGTACATTTATTAAAATTCTCATAGATTAAACATTTAGTATGCATACTACACATCTTATACTTTATATCATTTTGTTGATAATATTCTCCCATGACATATCTCTTTGTTATAGATTATTTTCATCTGAAATTCTTAAAATTCTTAATGAAATTTTTAAGTCCCTTAACCCAGTTTTTAAAACCTCACTGTATTATGTAATATGATAAATATTAATAAATTAGCTAGATAACTTTCCTCAAGGCTAAGGGACTATTATAGAAAGAGGGGCAGTAAGACTGTACGAATCCAAGGTGAGAGAAGACTAGAGTGAAATACTGACTTCTGGATATGACAGGACTGATGCACTAATGAACTCACAGTAGTGAGTGCTTGGACAGGACCTGCACAAGATCCAGTCAGTCAACATTATAGGATGGAGTGAGGAGGGTTCCTGAGCCCTCCTCCTCCCTGAAGAGGTATAGACAGTCAATAATTTCTTGATTAACAAGAGACAGTTATTTTTAACAGTGTGGCTCATGATAATTAACCTAATCCTCCAAATAATAAGTTGACTACATACAAGTGAATAGCCTGACACCCAGAAGTGGTCAGCACAAACAGAAGTTGATGGGTTATTAAAAAATAATAAAAACTAAAATATAAATGGTTAATTAATTTTAAAATTTAACTAGAACTAATCTGAGAAAGCCCAACATCCTCATAAGTGTTTATTGTCTTACCATTATATTTAATTAAAGTACAAATGCTTAAAATGAAATATATCCATCAATTATTAGTTTTTGTAACAGGTTTCTAGAACCCGTTACATAAATTGATTTACATTCTTTTATTGATGACTCTAACTGCTGATCTCTTGCCAGCTCCAAAGGACTTGGGTCTACTTTCTTTTCATTGTACTTATAACCTTGGCTCTTTGAAATACCTCATGTAAGTATCTTTCTGTAATTGGTTATTTCACTATGCACAATATCCTTGAATTTCATTTATATCATACACATTGCAGAATTTCCATTTATGTTTCCAAATAATATTCCATCTTACGTACCTCACATTTATCCATTTGCCCATCGATGGGTATCTATTTCCACATCTTGATTCTTGTGGATGCTGATATAAAGAACACAGCAGTCCTAATCTCTCTTCAGGATCTTGTTTTAGATAAATGCCCATACATCACATGAGATAAAATGAACAATACTATTAGGAGTTAATGAAAACATTCTCGAAGTCAAATTCACAGATAAATACAGATTAAACCACAATTTCTATTAATTCTCTCTTTTATGATAATTATTTTCACATCTTCAATTTTAAATATGCCACGACTTCAAACCGTTTCTGTAAGAAAATTCAGTTTACTTTATACAATATTTTCACGTCCTCAAGATCATTAATCCACTGCAGTCTACTTTCTAACAGCCCACAGAAGTTCCCAAATTGGTGTTCTCTTATTACTCAACATATACTTCATTACTAGTAATTTTAATCACCACATAAATAATCTCAAATTACTTCCATCCAGTCTTTATTTTTTTGCATTCTGAAAAAAAAACTTTATCTAATTTTATCTAACAATAAAATTAATGCTTACTACCTCTTTATCAGTCAGTTAATCCTCAATTCATTTTAAAGCAGGGTTAGTACTGAATGTTGAACTATGGTGTTTTTTTGATTTCGTTTGTTTTCTGTTTCTTGTCTACCTTTGTCCTCCTTAAGTCACAAAGTAGTGCTATTCACTGTGATCAGGTGATTCTATAAAAAACATGTATTCTATATAATGCTTCAACTCCCATTAGCCTTGTTCTATCTGGCCTAAACCTACATCATGGAATTGACACCAACCTTGAAAAATCAGCAGTGACCTTCATATTTCTGTTCACAATATGGACTTTTCCATTATATGGACAAACATTCCAGCTGCACCTAATAGAGGTGAGCACGGTTTCCCAATTGCTTCTGTTCTTCTGCATCTGTCTCAGCCCGCTTTCAGAGCCCAAACTGAGTTCTTTTCTCCTCTAAATGTACACACTTCCACTGGGATATAGGAGACTTCATCCATTCTCATGATTTTATCTTTTACAAAATTTCACCTTTTTCATACAGACTTAAATTTTTTCTGGAACATGAAACACAAGGTAAATACACGTAACTAGAATTTATTCACAATACTTGCACATTGAACTTCTTCAGACAGTGATTTTACAACTTCACTTTTTCAGGTGTAAGCAGTCTCTGGTAATTTCATTTTGCTCATGCACCCTACTATCGTCATGTTGATAATGTACATATCAAAATTTTCTAGGCAGGTGTCATAATTGAAATGCCACTGCATGCTGAAAATTATTAAATGAATATTCCAATCCCTTGTTACTCCCTGACCTATCACTAAAAGTCTTACTTAACCTCCATTTCAAAACTTTAAATTTAGCATGAGCAAAACAAAAGCTTGAAATTCTAGAAAATATGATGACCTTAACCGTTTATTGATATTCAGTATCTCAGTTGAGGATATTATGTCAGAAACAACAACTTGGGTGACTTTTGTCCTCTTCCTTTAAAGCCTTTCCCATCCAGTCTGTTAATTGCTTCAATTGTACTGTGGTTTTTTTTTTCAATGTATATCAGCTATCATTTTCTTAAACCTATTTCATCTGCCATCACCTTAGTATAATACTACACCTATTTATTTCAAAAGACTTTTAACTACTCTTCCTTCCTATCTATTCTTGTACAACAGCCAGAGGGACATTTAAATGCAAATTAAGCTTTATCATTGTATATTTTAAAACAAAAGCTCTGCTTTTGTGTGTCAGTTAAAATGAAACCTAAAATCCTGGTGAGTCCTTTTTTGCTCTGCACAGTCTAGCCCATGTTGCCATCCTAGCTTTGTACCAGTTTCTTCACACTGTTTCAACATAATCCAGCACTCTTGGGTTATTTCTGTGGCAGTTCAAATTAGCTCCCATGGAACGAATAATCAGACAGAAAGTCCCTAGAACACTTTCCCATTGAGTTTTCAAATACATGCCTCTTTCCTGTATAACTCACATTAAATGTAAATTTATGAGAAGCATTTCTGGAATATTGTTTGTTCTTACCAGAGAATTTTAAAAAAATATATAAAACTACTCTTTTCATTGAAAGTGTTTGTCACAACCAGGATCCACCTTACTGAAGTTTTATGTCTGCTTGTCTGTCTTTGCCAGAACATGCACACTATGCAGATGGAGTTCTCTTCAATCATTTACCTTTATGAGTACAACAGGTGTTCAACAAAATCATGTGGCGTTGGGGTCAAAACATTAAGTTTCACTATTAATCATTTAAGGAAACATGTGAGGCAATGTTCTTTTTAACAGAAAGTCTGTATTTTTTCATAAATACTCCGATTCTGCCTATTGCTGAATACCATGAGGAATTTTCTCCTTTTATAGGTTTTAAATTTTCACACGACCTTTTGAACATTCCAAAAGAGAATTAGTTACAATATGCAAACCAAGTCTCATCTCAAAAGAAATATCACAATTCCAAATTACCATTTTAAAATATAGGGAATATTTTAGGTTGAGAAAAACCCATCTTAGAAGATTTTGTCAAAGTGAATATATATATAATATAGATTTTAGAACACTACAAAGTTGATCACACTTGATATAAAACAGAAAACAAAGAATTTTCACTTGATGTACCCTGTGAAGCAAACTGTATGCTGATTGACTGTAGCATTGGGAAGAACAGAAGCTGATCAGAATGCCTGGTGGTGCTGGCTTGATAGCCTTAGGAAATTCTGCAAGTGAGAAGCATTCTGCCCACAGCTTGACATCTGTATTGCCAGAAAATTCTACAATTCAGAGCTTCAGACGATTGAAAAATAAAATCACTTTATGTAATATAAATAGAAACTATTTCAGGGATAGGAAAACAATGGAGATAACCCGGCACAAGGCCAGGCAAATACAGATGGCACCAAAGCAGATATGAAGAAAGGTTTGGCTTCCTTCTAAGAATATTGTTTTCCAGTTGCCAAAGCCAATGACCAGTAGGTTAAGGGAAGACACGTGGCCAAATTATAATGGCCAATCAATAAATAAAATATTTTACAGTAAAGACATAAGATAAAAGTTTTAGGTGTAGTTATACATACAGGACACATGCTGGGTTCAAGTTGCCTACTAATGTTCTGACAGAATGGTATAGTGAGATGGATGATCTAGATGCATGATCTGGATGCCCATCCTAGAAAGTAAACTTGTGTGACTATTATTGCTACACTGAACACTTATCAAACAGTTCCCATGCTCCCCATTTCACAACTATGGGGAGTTTATGAAAGCTGTAGAAGAGCCTGAAATATTGGGACTGTACCCTATCTGAAAGGGCAAGTAAAGACTACAGAAACAGAGTAAGAAAAGACAGCCTCTTTCTGCCACTAGCTCATGGAGTCCTTATGATCCTTATAAACAGATTCCAGAAACGTTATGGATCAATAGTGATCTGTATTTTCTTTATACTCTTTGCTTAGACTCTTCTCCAGCTTTTTACTTGTTTTGCTGACATACAGTTTATTTCTTAGAGGGTAAGAACAGGATACTGGAAAGTACAAATGCTCCTATTGGTAAGATTACATTACACACTTTACATTGAATATCAATTCTAGAGGAGAAATTGGAGTTTCTTTACTGTAATAGAACTAACTGCAGCATCCTGCTTCTAAAAAAGAACAAGGATAGGCCGCCAATGCTTGGACCAGAGCCAATTTACTTTGTGAGGATTCCATCCAAATGTCCTTTTTTCTCCTTATAAAGGGATTTACTTTTTTAATGATAATGAACTTAAACAGAAGTCTGTATGTCTCAGCAGTGTGATCTGCTCTCTTCCCGAATGAGACACTTCTGGTCACTGAGAAGAGTTAAACTGTATTCAGGATTTCTGGGCAATCTGGCTTTTCTGGTGCTGTCAATAGTTTCCAAAGATGGACACCATAAATTATTTTCTTTAATCATGTTGGGCATAATGCAGGATGGGCGTAGCCTGGCCGCCTGCTAGGAGGAATAGAGGAATGGTTCCTGTGGGTGTGGCGTTCTGCTCTGGCTAGTTGTGAGACCAGTATCTGGAAAGTACCTGCCTACCTGAGGACAAACTTACTGTTGGCTGTATTTGGGACCCCACCCCATAAGGCCATTGGCTATCCAGGCCTATAAGAGCTTGTGCATCTGTTCAATAAACGAGTTTGCAGTGCCACACGCTTGGCCTGCTTCCCGTCCAACCCCCAGTGTTTGTGTCTTAACTTTGCGTCTACTGGCCCCTCCCAACATGGCGGAGTTCCCTTCTGTCCCCTCAGGCTAGCCCTGAGTGCTGAGACCCCCATATAAATTCCCTTTGGTATCAAGACTTCTCTCTTCTTGAATCTGGGGATGGATTAATGACTAATCTCATAGACATCACATTGTGGGACTTCTGAGGCTACGCTTCAGTGCCAGAAGAATATTCAATGGTAACATGTTCCAGTTGAATGTGTTGGTTTTCACACCTATAATCCTGGCACTCTGGAGGCTGCCATAAGTTTGAGGTCATCCTGGGCTATCTAGTGAGTTCCAGGCCAGTTTGAGTGTCAGTCAGTGTAAACAGTGTGTCAAACAAAACAAAGAAAAGTCCAAACACATTATTTACAAGGGAGAATGCTGAAAGTACCATTTGTTTCTGTTAGGTCACAACATAATATAAAGAGAAAAAGAAAATGGACAATATTCAGTAATGTTCTGGAGAATTTAGAAGACAATAACACTTGTTTCAAAAACTGAATTTTATCAACCCCAGTTTGTCCAGGTACAAGAAGTTTTCTCAAACTTCTCTGTCTTTGGAGGTGTTTCCTATAAAGCATAATATTGCAACATCAGGTGAAGCTTCTGTTTACTGGTACACCTAGAAAAGGCTTTAATGGCACCTTGAAAACAGGCAAGGCTCTAACCAAAATAAACAAACAAAAAAAAATTATATACTCCTCTGAATATTAATAGGTATTTTTTAGGCATTTTCAACAAGATAATATATTAAGACCCTATGCTCCCAAATAGAGAACTCCTATGGAGAAAAAAAAAAATCTGTGAGGATTATATTGCTTAACTGTGTTAAGTTCCAATGAGAATAAATGAGAAGCCATGGAAGGAGACCAAAGTTTACCTAAAAAGGCTAAATTCCTCTGAGCATAAAGCAGGTTTAGACAATTACTCAAAGGCAAAGACATTTCTTATAGAAAATTAAGGGCATCTTAGTGCCTAGTGCCAGCAGCCGAAAGGCAGAACAAAATGGCAGAGACTCATTCCCTTTGAGTACCCGAAGCCAATGAAGAGGAAGCAACCTATGGTCAGCAAGAAGTGAGATGTGTAGAGCTAATAAATGAGTACAGTATGTGCTGGTGTCACCAAGAGGTCAAATAGCAAATACTTTCATCACAACATCGAAGTAGTCTATGTAAAGGCTCTACTAATTCAACATTGCATAAAGCCCAAATATCACTGTGTTCCACAAACATACACAAGTATAATTAATCCTAGTTTTTATTGAATTTTATGTGTATGAGTGTATTTCCTAGATGTATGTAAGTGCACACGTGTCATTCATTCAAAACCTGTAAAGGGCATCAGAAAACTAGAGTTACAGATAATTGATAACTGCCATATAGGTAATCAAACCTGAGTCCTCGGGAAGAGAGCAGCCCGTGTTCTTAACTGCTCAGCCATCTCTCCAGCCCCAATTTATCCAGTTTTTTTTAATGCTATGATTATACTGTACCTCCAGTCACAACACACTTTTTTTATAAAATTTGAATTTTGTAATGAATTTCTAATCTGTGTATCAACCTTATAATATCAACTGTTGAACAGTATCCTCTTTAGTTTGTAATTCTGTTAAAGAGAAACCATATCAATAAACTGAATCTCAACTGGCCCTCTCTTTTCCCCTGAAATTCAAATGTGTAAATTCTAGACTTCAATCAAAGGCCTAACTGGGATATAATTTGGGGTACACTGGAGAAAGATCAGTTTATTTTGCTTTTGGGGAGGTTCACAAATATTGTGAGCTATCTGAATCATTGTGAAAGGCAATTGACATAAAACTAAACACATGTGACTGACTTAGGGCTTCATGAATCCTAAGCAAACTACACTCCTGGTGAGGAGAGCTACACCTAGTCCTAACTGGATGGACAAATATTAGACATTTCTTCCTTGCTAGAGGACTGCTTGTTGCCTCATTGAGCTGCAGTAGCACTGGGGCTGGCTTTGGTCAAACAAAATAGGAAAAATGCAAATTCATATCAAGGCAGAAACCTATGGATTACTACAGTCTGACCAGTATGGGCAGTTAGTTGTAAGAGTATCTGAGGTACAGATTTCTCAATCAGATTTTCTCCAGAGAAGTGTAACAAAGAGTAGAACCAGAGTCCATAGCGTATGTGTGTTCTAAGTTAAGATATAAACCCTTATTGTAATTCATGGTGATGGGGACCATCTTAGCTCTGTAATGTACTCATCCATCCTGCCTGCTCTGTATTTAAAATGACCTCACTGATGTCAGCAAGCTATCAACTTCGTAACCTGTACTTTTTCTTTAAGTCTATAACTGTTAACATGGGAAAAACTGAAGCTCTGAGGGACTGAATTTGATGTGAGATCTTGGTATGACTCAGCACAAAGTTTTGACTTCAAAATCAATGTGCTGATTTAATTTTTCAGTTTCTTGCTTTATAACAAGACTTGATATTTGAGACATACTTCATTTGTCATTTATTCTCTCACATTACACTACAAATGCATTTGCAATTAATAGATTTATAAGATATCTAATCTCTACGTACATACTCAACTGTTCTTTGTACCATTTACCCTTGGCCTCATACTCACAGCAACCTCCTACCTTGGTGGTAAGTAGGAGATGCTCTGAGATTACAGGCTAGAGACACTGCTAGAGAAAAATTTACTTTGGTCAGTGTAGGGTCTGCCCCCCCCCCCCCCAGCCCTTTTCTCTTAGTGCTAGGCTCTTGGCCAAGAGCTAGCAGGATCTTATCAATTACAAAGGTGAAGTAAACAACTTGACCTTTAAGCTAGCCAGACCACAACTTCCTTTTTCCTGTTTACAACTATGTATCATCAATAGAGGAACCTCCTGCAAAGCCCCGCCCTCAGGGTATATAGGACTTGATGCCTCTCAATAAAGTCAGTCAGTCATTCTCCTTTCCTCCTACCTAGTGTGTGTGTCTGTGTCTCTGTTTTATGTGCATCATTCAAACCGCAGCCCTCCGCTGATCCGGACTCGGACTCGGTCAATGAACGTAGCAAGGACCCTACAGCTGGAGGTTTCCACCAATATCTAAATACAGGGCCCTTCAGCTAAAGGTTTCCACCTAGATTAAAAGAGAGGAAGCTACAGGTCAGATTTTGTAGAGATAATATAAATATACAAGTTAATAAATAGTATGTAGAATTTAAATTTATTTTGTAAAAACACTGTGTCTGTACCACTTTAAACTAATTTTAAATCATATTTATTGTTTTGCATACAATAGCACAATTATTACTATTTTAAAAACTCAAAAACAACACAGTAAGTTTGGCTTCTTTCCCCCACAAAAATGGGAAATATATTTTAGTAAAGGAGAATTTTAATTATTTTATACACCAGTTGGTTGCTGCAGTTTATAGTTCTTTAAATTATGAAAACAGCAAAAACAATTAAGAGCAATTGATTAGCATATCAAAGAAAACAAATGACAATAAGGTAAGAAACGAAAAGCATCCTTCAGAAGAAGCATTTTAAAGTAATTTGCAAACAGAAAACCACTACAGTATAATTTTTCTTTAACAATGGAGCCCATTAACAGAGCACTTCTGTACATATAAGGATATAACAAAACAATACAATATTTACTGCCACAAAGCAAACTAAAGGTTGTCCTAATGTGTGCAACTTAAATACCCCTCCCCCTGTTATAGTGGCTTCTTATTCCTTAAACTTAGAAATTCTGCTCTTCATGGTGGAAAGATGAATTCTTCTCGTCAAAGGCACATTCTCATCTGTAAAAAAATAAACAAATAACCATTTTGCAGCAACTCTCAGCAAGCAAATAGAAATTTTGAGGGTAAAAACAAAGTATTTAAAGAACTTATGATTAAGGATAACAGTGAAACATATGATTACAATGTATTTATCAATCATCTTGGATATATGAATTGTAAAACTAAGTTTTAAAATTAATTCTATGAATAACATTGTGATAAAAACATGTTTATCCTTAAAATAAATGTTATGTACCAATATAAAAGTAAAGAATACTTCAACAGGCTTTAGACAATATAGGTGTTTTTATAGTTTCTATAAATATAATCCATTAATCCTGCTTTTAAACTCTCAAAATAAGTATTAGGAGCCATGGGCTTGAAATTATCTGATGAAAAAACAATACTTTAAGTTTTACAGTATGGTAACAAAAAATTCCACATAAAAGACAAGGTGTGCCTGCAATGAAAAGCACACATACTCAGTAAGCTGAGACAGGAAGATTGCTACAAGTTAACAGATAGTCTGGGCTACTCATTTAAAACCCTGTCTAAGAAACAAACATGCAAACAAAGAAACAAAAGGAAGTTTTGAATCAACACAGTCACTGGGACAGGTCTGCCCAGTTTTTAAAACTACTTTTATACACTATGAAGTGCTATATATTCTTTTTAATTTTTTTAAACTGAGAATTTCATACATGTCACTGCACTGACATCACTTCTGCCTCTCCTTTCCCCTCCTTCAACTTGCCCTCCTACCGCCTTCAGTTTTGTAACCTTCTTAATTACTGTCACACACACACACACACACACACACACACACACCCCAAGGACCAGGCCAAGTGCTCCTAGACAGTGTCTTCTAAACATGATAGGGAAGCTGTGTCCACAAAATCTCAACAATATGGCAGCCTAAACAAAACCTGACCACACCAGTTGACATGGCAGTGTGGAAGGGGAACTGCACAAGGTCCCTCCTCCAGATGAAGAGTTACAGGCAATCAGTGGCTGGGGAGAGAAGGAGGAGCTTCCTAACAGGTTACGTAATCCCAGATACTCAGCCCTAAATACATGTATAGAAGAGCACCACTAATTGACTGTCACTTATTCTCTCCTCACCTGATCACATAAAATAACTAATACCTCCCTCTACTTCCTTCGAAATGCTAACAAATCCTTTACAAAGTCACTAGAATCATCTTCTAGAACTAAGAATGACAGTATCCATCTTGTCAAAGAATGGAAGGATATGTGAGGACTCCTGGCTAATGAAATAGAAATCCCTAGGGTTTTGCTTTCATTCTTCATGATTTTCCTCATTTGGCTCTGGTTCTGATAGACTTTCTCATGGCTCCTTCATGTATCCTATATTGACAGAGGCTGGAAACAAATGCACAGACACACTTATACCATTTCTTATCTGCAGCTTTCAACTCCCCTTGACATGCAATCTTCTCCCGTACCACAAGAGCTTTCCTGGTTACCTTGCATACTGAAAAAATATATATAAATAACTAAAAATAAACATCACTTTCTCAATATGTTATCTGCCATCCTTAACTCAGTTATGGTTTCTCATGAGCCCCACAGTTTGAAAAAATGATTAGTATCAATAGCTCATGACAAAAACGAAACAACAAGAAAAACAAGGAATTCCTAGTCCTGGAGAAGAAATATAGTATTTACAAAGATAGATTGCTAGACTCAACAAAATCACCAGTCAAGTTTTAGTAGACCATAGTACATTCCGTGGCAGTGTATTCAATGGGAGTCCCTTTGGGCAGGGGACAGACTAAAGCTGAATCCAATTAGGGCAGACTGTATTCTGTGAAGATGGGACTGCACTTATACCCTCTCCTATGAAGGGGATCTGATAGTATAGTTCATAATAGAAACCATGTCTGTATTTCAGTGCCTTTGAAAAATTTGGGATGCATTTTGCAATCATACACATTATTAGTTGCTTTTAAAGTTCCAACCATTTATATACTTTCTAATTAAAAAAATGAAGGTAATCTAGTTATGAGAATAGATTAATACTACAAAAAGAAAAGACAATAGAAAAAAAAAAAAAAACTTCCAAGAACCAATATATACCACTGATTAAGTTGTGGGCTCTTTTGTATACTGCTTTAGTCTTGGGTATCTTTAACTTCTACAAAACTGATATGTTGGAATGATACTTGCTCAAAGGCCAATCCCTTAGTGATGTCCAATTCTAACTTTCTTCATTAATTTACAAATTTATACAGTTATGCTTGAAAAATACCTTAGATAGTGACATATAAAATGTCTACCAATTATTTTTATTCATAGTCCTCCCTCTCTCCCTCCCTCCCACCCTTTTTTCTTGCTAAGAAAGTTTTCATTTATTTTTCCAAGGAGAAAATGTCTTTTGGGAGAAATGGTTGTAAGAAAATTGAATTCTTTGGGGAAGATGGGGCAGAGGAAGGAAGGAAGGGAAGAAAGAAAGGAGGAAGAGAGAGAAAAGAGAGAGAAGGGGTGTCTGCCTCTCACTTTCTCAACAGTCTTATTGAATAAATGTCATAACTGCTAAAGTTATAGGGAACAAAGGCTTATACCACCACACCCGGTTGGTATTCATATTTTAAAATACAAAGTAAATTGCTAAGTGTAGGTGAATCTAGGTAATGAGAATATTTTTCTTTTCCTATTCTTATAAATTTTCCATAGATTTGACATCATTTCCACACAAGTAAATTTTGTTTTTTTAAATCATTATGGACTGGTGAGACAGCTGTACTCACAGAGGCCCTGTACCTCAGCCTGAGATCCTGAATTAGATATGTGGATTTCACAGGTGGAAGGACAGAATTTGCTCTCAGCAGTTGTCCTCTAGATGTGGGGAAAGGGAACCCTCATTCCCTGCTGGTGGAATTGCAAATTGGTATAATCACTGTGGAACTCAGAGTGGAGAACTCTTACAAAGCTAAAAATAAATCTACTATGTGATCTGATTATACCTAAGTCCTTGGCATAAGGACTCATCCTACTGTAGAGACACTTGAACAGCCGTGTCTGTTGCTGTTCTTTTCACAATAGTTAAGAAATGAGTATAACCTAAATGTCATTCAACTGGTAAAAAATAATGAAACTCCGTTTACACAATGGAGTTCTACTCAGTGGTAAAGAAAAATGAAATCATGAAATTTTTAGGTAAATGGACAGAACTAAAAGCTGGTATAGTAAGTGAAGTAAAACAGATTCAGAAAAACAAGCAATATATGTTCTCCCTCATTTGTGGATCTTAGTTCCAAATCCTTAGATACAAATATACCTCTCATCAACCATCAAAAAACCTTCTTGCAACAGATGAAATTACTACAGAGTTTCAAAACTGCTCATACACACAGAGTGTCTGTGAGATGCCCAGCCCTAAGAGCAACATCTACACTGCAACCTCTACACCTAACACTCATGAAACAGAGAACAGGAGACAGAGAGAATATTAATGCATCTCCCAATTCTCATCAGTAACACTCCCTCATATAGTAGATGAAAAACCCCAGAAAACCCCAACGGGTCAGGGTTCAAAGATAGAGACTGCAGAGGGCTTATCCCTGACTAGACACACATATCAAACCCCTGTCACACAGAACTCAGGGACCACTGCAGAAGAGGAGGCAGAAAGAAAGCAAGAGCCAGGGATGGTGGAAGACCACAACGAAACAGTCTTCCAGATAGCTGGGAAATTACTCATAGGAACTTACAGCAATGGGGGATAGCATATACAAAACTCATGCAAATTTAAACTAGAAAAAACCCAGCATAGAAGTGGGGAAGTGGGTAAAAAGCCCCAACCTTAGCTGAAAAACTACTGACAACTGATGACCACTGGGTGAGGGAGAGTCGGGTTTCTTTAAGGGAGTGAGTCTAGATAGGCTGAGCAGGTCCATGGATAGGTTCACACTGAGGGGCATTTGGAGACAGAAATTTAGCCTGATAATGACAGAATGCATGAAAACAGTGGGGAGGAGGGGAATGGAGGGTCTAAATATGATCAAGATGTACTGTATAAAACGCACCAAAAGCAATTAAAAAGAAGTTGTTTGTCCTTTAATCTTCAAATCGGTGTCACGGTACAGATGAGCCTACATGGACACACACATGCACACACACAAAGACAGTAAAAAAATCATGAATATGTATGCTCTTTCATTAAAAATTATCAAGCAGATGAAATGAAATCTAGTAGGAGGGCTATGGGGAAGTGCAGACAGGTGAAGGGGTTCGATCAAGATGCATTTCATGAAATGCACAAAATTCAATAAAAATATATATTGTATAAAAAAGTCAAATACATAGCACCTTTAAAGTTAAACTTAAAGGTGAGTGAGTCTCAAAATAAAACAAGACAAGACTCTGGGAACAGGACTAATATGGGGGAAAGGGTCAGAGAGGGATAAGAGAGAAGTTGTGAGAGTAAATATAATGCATTACACACAGATAGAAGAGAGTCGAAGAGCAAATTTAACCAATTAAAGAATTCTGTATCTCTTGCTTCACACATGAATGCAGACTCTAATTTTCTTTCGCCAAAGAAATTGCTTATCTTATATATCCTTCCTAACTGGTACATTTCTTTCAGTGTCTTCCCATTCCGTTTACACTGAAGCTAACTGGCTACCTTAAATATTGTTTATACAAACCGCTTAAGAGAGGCCTCAGTATGCAAAGAGAACAGATCTGAACATAGACATCACAGTTATACCATGACACTACAAATCGCTAGTCCTATAATTCAGTCAGAAAGCACTATCTATGAATTACATAAACCAAATAATAAAGTTTCTTCAGAATGTTAAAATAACATCAATTTACTAAATATGTATAACACATAAACATGTAGTAATAGAAGTACAGGTAATATTGTAAGAATGAAAAAAAATTAAGAAACTCAAACACCATAAAGAAATCCATGAAAAAGTTTTCTTTAGGGGAATTTAATCTGCTGTTTATGTCTATTTCAGAATAGCCATGTGAATGAAAGCTGTTGGCTAGGCGGATAAAAGGACTTCATTCACCAGAACTGAATAAAATCAGCTAGAATAATGATTGTAAAATGACAGTCTACCTCGATTTTTCTGGCAAAGTTTTGATTCCTGACACATTGAATTAAATCACTGAGTAAACTTACCTTCTAGGATGATTCGCATCAAACAATGTGTTGTCATCATCCTCATCATCTTGTTCTAAAGGTGTCAATTCCATATTTTCTATGTTGGTGTCCAAAACTCCGTACCTTCTAGTCTTCCGGTTTCTTCTTCTCATCCTATTAGAACAAATTAATGAATACAATTATTTTAATGTAGTGGCATATATTTCATATGTGTTTGCAGATTAAAAATAAATAACTCCCATATTTCCTACGTAGAAATAAGTCTATGCATGAATGTTTATAGTTAAGGTATATTAATATAACCAATTTAGCACTAAGGATTACTGGTAATTCCTGAAACAAATCTACCCCTGCATTTTGTGTGTCATCACCATCTGTCCTGTTTCACATACTCTCTTCTCCCTCTGTCAAAAATCATGTTAAGAGACAATTCTCCAAGCTTTAGTTCAGGAGGATCTTTAGCTCATTCAATCTTTAATGAAGCCTTTTAGTCCAGGTTTTATCTCACATTTTGATGTTGTACAGGATTAGGTAGTCTCTGAATCACTAAAAAGTTAGATATTACAAAGTTCTAGACTACTCAAATTCTAGATTAGTAGCTTACAACCCCAACTTAACATCAAAATCTCCTGGTAATTTAAAAATGTAGCCCCACACACTATATGTGCTCATGGTTATAGAGTATCTAGTATCAGTATCAAAAACACATATTACTAAGCATGGTGAATAGCTAAGATAATTTTCAGCAGCCACTTCTAGGAGACATATCTCTATAATCACACAAAAGCCATGCAGTAAGAAAGAGGTGTGAGTATAATATTTAACGTCACAAACGTAACCAATGTAAGAGTTAATAAATGTCATATCCAGGAAAATCAGGTAGTGTGAAGTTTAATAGGGCATATTATAATACATTAACTGCTTAGAAATTAATAATGTGTGCAAAAACACATATACATATGTCTGCATGTATGTGTATACATTCAAACATAACATGTAGAACTGAATTCTAAATTTTAATTGTAAAAGGTCCTAGAAAATATTACATTTTATGGGCCAGATTGTATGTATGAGTATATGTATTCTGTCATATACTCATCTTAATATTTTGTTTTTTTAAATAATACTTTCAAATAGTTTTTAAAAATACATTCTTATATCTTGGATTGTTCAAAAACTTGCAGATGGGATTTAACCTGTTTACCAAGATCCAGTTTAAACACATTAAAGTAATTAAGGGAAAAACTAAAAACAGAAATGAGTAAAACCATAGCATTTGAAAAGAAGAAACAGAAAAATAAAACATTTCACTCCAGGTCCTTCTGCACTACACAGCTGGTAAATAAGATACTCCTAGATATCTGTCAGGGAGTGACACTTCACAGGCTTTCTTCTGAGTTGAAATATGAGTGTACAGAGCTCTTAGAGCAGCACAGGCGATAGATGTTGAGAGGCACTATCTCTTTCTTTCTTTCCCAAGTATTTTGCTCCATTTTCTAAATCACATGGTTTCCCAAATATTCCAGACTTTGTAGGCAATAAAGAGTGTCATGTGAAACTATTTTTTGGTAATAAAGTTGATTCTCTCAAGTCATACATATCAAATAGACAACATGCTAACACCCTGGATTAATCTCAGGTAATTCATTCTTCATTACTAAGGTCATATCATCTTTAAATGATTTCCTAATCTCCCAACAAATGGGAAACTCGATTTTTCTAACACTATTTTCCCTATTTATATACAGCATAATACTGAATGCATTATTTGGGCATTTTAAATTTATTCTAGTTCATATTTTCATTATGCATATTCTCACTATGCTTCACATTGCATTCTTATTTAGCCACAGATAAACATACTATCTCCTAAACATCAATCTCTTAAAAAACAAACAAACAACCTACTTATATATAGAGACATTGTTAAATGATAAATTAACAAAAGGGGCATGTAGTTTAGCAAATTAACATTATAAAGGTACTAACTCATATAAGAATGCAAAATTAAAAATCTGTATATGACCAGAACTTAAACTTGAAATATTATTTCTCTAAAAATGTCTTTCCTCATTCCATTGGCATAATGGTAAGAGTAAATGGGGAATTAAAATACAGGACATTTTAACAGCCAAGAATTTTTATGTTATAAATGGATGGTTTTTCACTATATTAATAACTCTCAAACTTGCTAAATATGTATTGATAACAGTATACATATAGTTAATATGCATACTTTTGGTTTATATATAACAAATACATATTAAAATATGAAGCCATACTTTGTTGATCCTTCATATAAAAATAGCTTTATCTGAACATATGTAGAAAAATGCAGGGTCTAAAATGGAAAAAGGAGAGTTAAACAGTTGCATATACTGCACTACATTTACGCATGACAAGTATGTAAGAATTATTTAAGTAGCTATATAAAGATATACACACACAATTTATCTCTTAATTTATCTGTATGATAGTTTTGCTTTCATGTTTGGATATGCACCCATGTGGTACATATCTAGAGAGGCCAGAAGAGGTACTGGGTTCCCTGGAACTGGGTTATGGATGGTTGTCAGCTGCTATCTGGGTGCTAGAAACTGAAACCAAGTCCTCTCTAAGAGCAGGCAGTGTTCTTAATCACTGAACTCTCTCTCCAGCCTTGAGATGAAGATTTCTTAATAGAACATTAAATTTATTCAGCTTTGTAAGAACTATTTCTGTTTCAATAGCCTGTATTGGTTTTAGAATCAAAATAAAAATATTAAAGCAAGCTTGATAAAATTTTATATAAAAATGTTTGATGCCACATAAAGTAAACAAAACAGAATAATACTCCATTTCACTTAACTACTCTAGAAAAGTGAGAACACCTGGTTTGCTACATATATCTTTTCCCCTACATTTCCTTTTAATGGAGAATGTGCAGAGAATGAATTAAGTATGAAATATTGTAGCAACAGCATTGCTTAATTTTGTAGTACATTCAAAATAGACTGAGGTATATATGGGCCATGCACACATACATACACATGAATTTATGCACTTCCCTTTACGATCAGACACAGACATAGGGTAAACCTCAATAAATGTGTGTGTATATTATATATACATAATATATATAACCACTCATTTAAGAATTTACAATACTACTCCATTTCATGTCAAAATGAACTATAATTTTAAGAATTAATGAACAATACATCTCAAATTATTAATATAAACAAATTAGTCAGCTACAATGTTAGTTGTCCATAATTTTCACCAAATTTGGATACACGATGTAAAATAAAACTTTTTCTTTGTATTTTTGTTCTTATTTTTAGCATGTCTGGATTTACTTCATTTTTTATTTTAAAATATATTTCAAATGAATTTCTGTGGATTCCATACATTGCATCTTAATCATATTTAGCTTGACCTGACAGGTCTGAAATGCATGAAATTCTGTGGGCAGGCTATGGGAGCGAAGACAGGGAAAGGGGAGCTAAAGGAAATCTCTTGACATTTCTCATATTCAACTCCCATTCCTGTAACTAAACATATCCGTTATGGGTTCACGTTTTTCTAGAACCAGATATTATTAGTGGTTTAGACTGACATTCATTTAGCTGTGCCCTTCAAAAACTACAACTCAGTTAAATGTTGAGGTCCTAACTCCCAGAACTGTAGGATGTGACCTTATTTAGAGATATGGTCCTTACAGATATACTTGAGTAAAATCACAGTCATAAAGGTGAATATAATTCCATTATGATATATGTTCTTATATTTTTTTAAAAGAGGAAATTAAAAGACACACATACTGGTGGACTACAATGTGAAAATGAAGATACTTATAAGAAAGGCCTAAATGAGATATTTCCTTCAGAGCACTCAGAATAAACCAACCATACCACCTTGAGTTTCCATTTCTAGTCTAAAGAACTATAAGCCAATAAATTTCCATCACTGAGTCACTCTACTTTTAGGACTTCCTTATGGAAGCTCTAACAAATTAATACAGAATATATGAGATTTATGGGGGGAATGTTTGTGAGGGATAATGAACTAGACAAGATAAGGTGATCCTACAGAGGGCAATGCACTGATATCTGTAAAAGGATGACTAGACCTGGAGAACAGGGGCTGCAATGCACCTCTGAAAAGTTCTATAGTATGCTCAGAAGCAAAGGCTGACGACTCAGGAGTTCCATGTCTCTCAGCATGCTCTGCTGTATTCTGGCACTGGCTAGAAACAGACCTAGGAATTATGGTCCTGCCTTGAACGCTGAGATGGATAGAAAGCTAGTGACTGTCAGCCAGTCAACCATACCTTGTGCAGGTTTCACTGGAACCTGACTCAGCTAGTAAACTACTTCCACCCCCTGTTCAAAGCCCTTATTATAGGGTTGCATCTTCACAACTTCTGATTCTGTTGCTTTACATCAGAGTGGACTGGGTGTGTTGGTGCATGTTTCTAAGCCCAATACTCAACTTCAGCACTAGGGAGGTGTGGGAAGAAAGATCAAACATTCAAAAACCTAAGCTACACAAGGAGTTTGAGGCCAGGCTATGATACCGAAGATGCTGTTTCAAAAATAAATGAGTAAATGCTTTTATTAAAATGCAACTTGGTCATATCACTTTCCATGGCTACCATAATCCTGAAGTCCTATTGCCTGTACTTCAAGTAATGGATTCTCTTCTATTACTGCACTGTATCACTGCTGTCATCCCTTTTATTAAAACAGCTTCACAAATGCCAGCTTCTATCAATGCTGGTAACCCACTAACTTCTGCTTCAATGGGGTGGATGACTTAGTTAGCACTGAGTCATGATCTGTAATGTTTTACAAAGAGGAACACACAGTAATGGCTTGTACCAGTCAGTATTACTAGCTTGACATGGCCTCCCCTCAACATTCAGCTTCACTTTCTGCAGCCCATCACAACCTTCAGTCCGGAGTAACTGTCAAGTTTCCTCTGCCACTGCTTCATTCTTCTCGCTTGTACTTCCAGTACTGCTGTGCTTAGCGTATTCATTTTACAGCTTGTAGTATAAATGTTCTTAATGAAGCCTTCCCTGATCTACCTAGTTTTTTTTTTTTAAGTAGCATCAGTTTCACAGTATGCACTTGATTCTCTGAAAGTATGCATGCCATGGGTGTACTCATTTGTGCAATTAAATATAATTTAACTGAGTATCTTCTCTATCAGACCACCTTGATAGCTGGAGCTATAGCTATACTGATTCATCACTATATCCACAGCACAAGTTCTATCATAAAGTAGATGCTTGGAAAATATCCCTTAAACACCTTACATTTTAATCACTATATCTGTAATTTTTAAGTGAATCTTCATACATCCAGCATACAGTGATGCCTATAAGAATAGCATCTCCTGAAACGTACACAACAAAATATAAGGGAGATATAGCAAAGTTTTAATCTTAACATGGGTATCCTCAGGAGATAAGATCTGCTTTCTTAAGGGAAAAAATAGTATTAGAAGATTTAAATATAATAAACACATACTCACTGTGGGACTTTTAAGATTCTCATTTAACATGCTCTAGGTACATCTCAGGTAATTGCCAAACTCTCCCTGTTTACTTCTTTAGAACCATTAATATGTAGCTTGTATCTTGTGATAAAAGTTATATGTGTGTGTGTGTGTGTGTGTGTGTGTGTGTATTTATGCTCATATGTGTTTTCTTTGAGGTAAGCAAATATATACATTTCATGCACGTTTTCCATATTGAAATGGAGTTATCCTTTGATGTAGATAAATCAAATGTATCCTTTCAATAGCCAAATTGGCTTTTCATTCCTTAAAATTCTCTTCATCCTACAGGGAGTTATTTCCAATGCTAGAGATACATCTGTCCTACTACACACAACAAAATAAGTGTTTCAATCGTTTTTGGATTTTATAAGATCACAATTAGTCCACTCTGATGTAAAGAAACAGAATAAGAAGTTGTTAAGGTGCAATCCTATGATAAGTTTGATGAGCATTTCTATAGCATTTTATCATGATTTTTCTCAGGTCCTACCTATTGGTCTGATAGTTGCCAAATTCTGTTACTAACACAACAATGACCAAAAACACTATTAACCGGAAGATGCCTCTAACAAAGAATTTTGCCACTGCTCACCTGGGTTTACTAGTGGCAGGTCAAAGTCAACAAAGAAAAGACCAAAGCATGTTGGTCTGTTTAGGACACTGCAGTACAGCTGGGTCTTCTTAAACATGAGCTCTGCTAAGGTCTGTACTGTTTGAAGGCATTCTGTGAATGCCATGTAACTTCATTTAAAAGATTCCTGAACAAAGATGCAAAGACCATAATTCCTTGTCATCACTCTTCTTTATCCTTCTATGGATTTTCTAGTCATTTAATTTAGTCCCTGAAGTTGAAGGTGAAAGTACTGATAATTCCTCTGATCTCCATTTACAAAGCACTTAATTCTCAATGAACTTTAAAGTCTGATTTGAAAACTAGCACTACCAATATTGGCCCCACTTGAAATCTGACTGATGCTATGATGCCCCTTTCAGATGTCTCCTATAACCTCATCTTTTCCCTTACTCCCACTCTATCTGCAGCCTTACCAGATCTACCTACTCAGATTATCATTTCATAGATTAGATATGACACAGATGATTACTTACCTACAATGTTATACATAATCTACATATATTCTGTGTGTGTATGAACTTTGGGCACATTTAGTTACTAATGTTACATAAATTCATGGTATCAATGTACATGTTTTGCTACCTAATATAAATGTGTAAATTGCATGTACACATTAATTTATACACACATACACTGATTTTTACCTAAGCTAACACCATTTTCCTATTCCCTACTACTAAATGAATTCCATGAAATATAAAGAAGATGACATATACCAAATGCAATATCACATTTTAGTACACATAATCATAGTACTGTCAAATGCCATTACATTCAAGAATTAAAACTTATTATTCAACTAATCCCATCCAACACTTCCATTTTTTGTGTTGATGTGGTATTGATCTATCTAGATATTCTAATCTCTTATTTAAATTATTTTTTATCCTAGTCAGGGTAGATACATTTTTTAAATTATGATATGTCAATCTAAGAGTTTATTTATATTTCTCTTGTAGAGCAATGTATATCAATCATTTTAAATTTCATGACTGCAGTTTAAGGAAAAATCTTGAAATTCATCTGAAATAATTTTGAAAAATAAATCTTTGGAAAATTAAATAACAGATGAAATGTATTATCTCTATCGAATATACATATAAGTATGGGAAATAACTATAGAGGTTGTTTTATAAGTGAATAAACAATTTAAAGTAGATATAATAAAAGTTTTATAATATGTAGTAGAAGAATTAGAAAACCTTTCAAAATATACTACAATTGCTATCTGAGGAATAACATAGGCCAGGTTAAAATAGTTAAGATTGAGTGTTCACGCATATATCACAAGCATTGAGTTAAGCTTAGGAGATGGACCTTTATAATCTATAAAATAATCATAAAAGTTAAGCACCTCATTCAAGAAAAGACATCTTGGAGAAAAATTAAATTTGAAACAGTAAGTGGTACAGCTAAGATTCATACACAAGCAATTTGACTACAAAGCTTGAGTTTTGAAACATTAAGGTTTCGTATCTTCATAATTTGTCAAAATGATTTTAAGCACAGTCAGAGTTAACTGACACAGACCTGTTTAGCTCATTCTTTTTTAGTGAAAACTTACAGCATCGACTTACTAACAGAAATATATTGCTGTGATTAGCCCATCTCTTACATTTGATCACTGTAGCAGATTTTATCCACAGATCATGATTTTATCCAGAAAGCAATAAAGTCAAGCCCTAAAAAGCAAATATAATAATAATAATGATAATAATAATTGTCATAAAGTAATCATAAAAATACAATTTTCATTTGCTAGGTGAGAGACTTAGGTTAAATGAGATAGGAGGAAATACCTCTTGTGGGCTTTCTCAGACAGACTGATTCACACCAAAAAAAAAAAAAAAGACATTCTTCCATCCTGCAGGAGTCTAGTGCACAGAAACATAATGTTTATGACTGAAGTAGTCACTGTACTACAGAAAGGAAAATTTGAAAAACTTCACGAACAGTCTCATAAAGCCTCTGCACCAAAACTGGGAATGTTCACATTCAGGAAATGAGAACAAAGATGAATACGTCTTTATATTACAGTCACTTTCAATTGTGTGTTTTGTTTTTGAGAGATAAACCCTCCTAAGTAATACGAAGTGATGACATACTTAATACTTTAGCTTCTCTAGGTGGCAATGCCATTTTGCAACTGCCAAATACATTTCTTCTTAATGTTCTTTTATAAACATTTTTTAATTTATGTTTTATGTGTATGAGTGTATTGCCTGAATGTATGTAAGCAAACTCATCCTGTGCAATGCCCAGAGAGATGAGAAGACAGCAACAGATCTACCTGGAAACTGGAGTTATGGACAGTTGTTAGCTGCCATGTGGGTGTCGGGAATCAAACCTAAGTCCTCTGCAAGAACAGCCAGTGCTCTTAACTGCTGAGCCAGCTCTCCAGCCCTCTTAATGTTCTTAAGTATCTTTCAGGTAGACCTATTATCAAGCCCTCCCTACTATGCATAAAGGGATCAGGTTTTATTAGCACTTTGTAATGTAAAAGCGCTGACTCACAAATAAAATAAAATCCAACTAATTTTCATAGCTTTTATACCATATCATGTATCATAACTTTTTTATCATATTCACATCAAATAAATCTGAATTTTTACATTTTAGTAAAGCCTCTTTACTACTGAGATTCCTAGTTCCATCAGGTGTGTCCAAATAAAGCAGTATTACTTTTAGTAAAAATAATACCCTTAGTTTACATACTGTGGATCTACCATTAATAAACAGACATGAAATGCATATTAGAGTAATACCCATTGTATGCTATTCATGGCATCAGGATTGTATTTTCACTGGTCCTATTCTTCCCAGGTAAAACTTATCTACCTATAAACTCTGTGAATGAAAATCAATAGTAATCATATTTGGTATCATGCAAAAATATAAGTGCCCACAAATTAAAGTATCATGATCTTGAGATGAGCACCCTTTTTCACACCAAGACCATCAGTCTCCATGATGTTTGTGACCTGGGATGGTCTAAACTACAAGATGAGCTAGGCCAGTGTGAAGGGATGATTTTAGAGGAGTCATGAAGACGCTACAACATGTAGTGAAATGAATAATAGGTCACAGAAACCACTCATTAAAAGGAGCAAATATTTGAAAAATGCTCAATTAATGGAATATAAGAACTAGACATAATGAGAGGAATAGATAATGAGTAAACAGTATAAAGGAGAAATTAAACAGATGACTTTTCTCTGGTTAGGTTACTGTTATAATGGATATCAATGAGTATCATTTACAAAAAATAGGGAAATGTCAATCATGCTAATTGCAAAAATATTATTTGTGTATTTCTAGTATAAAAAATATTAATTTTATTACATTCAGAAAAGTGAAGATTCAGTCAAAGAAAGTGAAACAAAAACACCATTTCCAGAGATCAACACAAAAGCAGTATTAAACATAGAATTCAAATTGGTTTCTGCAGGGCTATGAGCTACACTAGAGTATTATGTCCTTTCAGTAGATTGCAATGTGTTCACCAAATCTGAACCTCTACCCCACCCTTCACACACACACACTTACCTAACTTTTCAGTTCTCATATAGTCAAGATTATGCCTAGTTCTGGTCAATAAAACCCAAATTGCATTAACTGTTCCCACATGTTTTCTAATTTTTAACACCAGGTTCCAACAACTGTGGAAACATAGAAAAATGGCAAAACCCTAGGATCACTGGTAGGTAAATTGCTGAGTTACCACAACAGTTCTGGTACACAGTTCAAACCTATAGCTGAAATAGTCTAAGGATGGGTATTATCCTACAAGAACGCATGGAATTGTGCTGCCCAGGAGAACTTTCTAAAATGATGAAATTATGCTATACTGATCTGCCTGATACTATTGCTACTAGTGATCTGTTCAAAGAGTTCTTGGATTGTCACTAATGGGATAAGACTGTTTTTGAATTTCATTTAAGTTTTTCATAGCTACATATAACTAGTGAATAACCTACTTGACAGTATAGCCACACAGGAATTATAAGGAAACACAGGTCATAATTAGGTCTACATTTCAATAGAGTACTCTCTGTTCAGTCTGGGACATAAACTGAAAGAGACATATTTAGAGTAGAGAAAGAAATTAGAACA
Source organism: Eospalax fontanierii (assembly GCA_035773235.1). Taxonomy (NCBI): domain Eukaryota; kingdom Metazoa; phylum Chordata; class Mammalia; order Rodentia; family Spalacidae; genus Eospalax; species Eospalax fontanierii. The sequence goes on from CM069527.1 coordinate 38,896,446, forward strand.
GTATCTATCAGTAACACAGGTACTAAAGCCTAAATTAATACAAGCTCAGTGGCTGTCACAAAGTGCTGACACACATAAAAATCATTTGTAAACTAAATCTAGTTGACCAGTTGTGAATAAGCAAGACTTTCAGCAGCCCAAGTTCCTTGTTTGGGGAACTGTGTAAATGTGATGAAATTTCCCTAGTACAAATAAGTTTACTGGGGGAATAAATTGATGGTTTGAGGCTGGGCACAGCGGTATACGCCGAAAATTTCAAAACTCAGCAAACTGAGGCAAAAGAATTGTGGTTCAAGGTTAGGCTGGGTTATATAGGAAAACTATCTCAAAAAAGAAAAGAAGCCAGGTGTGGCAGCATATGCCTTTCATTAATTTCAGCACTCTCACAAGGCAGAAACAGAAACATTTGGATTTCTATGAATTCAGACCAGTTTGGTATTCAAAGTGTGCGAGTTACAGGCCAGGTGAGGCTAGGAGGAAATCCTGGAGAGAGAGAGAGAGACAGAGACAGAGAGAGACAGACAGACAGAGAGAGAAGACGCTTTGACTATACATTCTTGTAACTCACACAAAAATCACAGCACAGAAATCGTAATTAAAAAACTGAATTTTAGATGGATCAGCTAGGTAGAAAGGGGGTTGTACCAACCGACAGGATGTATTAATAGAAACGAGAACCATCCCGTTTGCCATTATTCAGTGAATATTTTTATTCTATTATCTGGAAGAGGAACATAGGGACCAAAGACCTGTTCCCAAGACAAAGAACAGTTACATAAACAGGAAGAAGGTGTAGTGATTCAGGCCTGCCTCTAACCCTAAGTCCCCAAAGAGAATCAAGGATCTCCAGACAGTCTCAGCTATATTTCTAGTTTGAGGGCAGCCTACTACAGACCCTGTCTCAAAAGAACACACGTGCGCGCACACGCACACACACACACACAAACACACACACAAAGAAAAAGCAGGAAGAAGAGTTAATGATGAAGGAGATTAATGAAATAACTAAATACTAAAAACAAAGAGGAAAGAAAACGAATTTTGCAGAAGCCAAAGTCCAAACCAGTATAAAGATAGGACAGAGGGACTAAGCATGGACACAGACTGCATGTATTAACTGTCCCTGTCCTCTGTAAGCTGTAATGAGAAGCTAGACTATGAAAAAGGGAAGGAAGGAAAGGCATGGGAACTGGGACATTCCAAGGCAGAATTTCTGCCATCCTGTCCATGCTACTATTGTTAGAATTCGGGCTTCTCAGGGGTGGGGGAGATGGCTCAGCAGTTAGGAGCACTGGCTGTTCTTGAAGAGAACCCAGGTTTGAATCTCAGACCAAGAGGTCAGCTAATAACCATCTCTAACTCCAATTCCAGGGACTCAGAAATCCTCTTCTGGCTCCTGCAGGCACTGCACGCAAGGGGTGAGCTACTTACATACATGCAGGTGCAGCATAACACTCAGACATATAAAATAAAAATAAATAAAATATGGGACTAGAGAGATGGCTCAGTGGTTAGGAGCACTGGCTGTTCTTACAGAAAACCCAGGTTCAAATACCAGCACCCACATAGTGGCTAAAAATTGTCTATAACTTTAGTTCCAGGGGATCCAAGATAATCCTCTGTTCTCCACAGGCATTGCATGACATAGGTGCACTTAAATGCATGAAGGCATAACATTCATACGTATAAAAAATAAAAATTATAAAAAAAGAATTCTTCCTGCCTACACATTTATAATTGTGAACAATGACAAAAATATCCATCTATAAAGGTCTGAAAGTAGACTCAGTTACATGGCAAACATGTAAATGTAAATGACACATGTTGATTACAAATACTTCAGTCCTTCAAGATCAATTTCCTATCTTAGAGGGCAAGAACACTCCTCCACTGGATGCAGGCCATACGAAAAGGAACATGCTTTCATTATCTTTAAAGTTCAATCATCCAGAACAATTTGGAAAGCATAACACTCCCTTAAGCTTACCATGAATAACTTACAGGGATTCAAAGGTGGCTCAAAAAGCTCCCTGGACTACATCTTAGCATAGCTCACATTTAGCGCCATCCTACAAAACAACATGTCATACAAGCAAATGATGATCAGTAAATACATGCTAATGCAATAACACAAAGTTCCCTGCAGTTCTTGATGCCACCAAGCAGGGTGTACAGTGGATAATATGAGAGAACAACATATAGATATCAATTTTTATGAGTGTCACAATGACAGGAATAAGTGGGAAAGCACTCTCCTGGCATTATCCCCCTGCCCCCAATTAGAATATCTTTTCTTTCTTGACTATAACATAACACATATTGACTAAATATATGCATATATGGAAGGACAAAGTAAGAACAATTATTTATAAAAACACCCAGAGTCAGCAAGACGGCTTAGCAGTAAAAATATCTGCTGCAAAAACCTGAAGACCTGAGTTTGACCCCTGTGTTTCAGGGGAAGACAGCAGAAGCACAGAACTGAGTTATGAACATTATCCTCTGACTGCAGCATGTAGGCTATAGAGTGCACATGTGCACACACACACAAATAAAAATTTGTGCCAGGAAGTCAGCTCAGAGGGAAAAGGCACTTATTGCAGAGCCTGAGGACCTGAATTTGACCTCCCTGAAACCCACCTAAAGGTGAAAAGAAGCAACTTTACAAGGTTGTCCTTACTTCCACATGTACTCCATGGCATTCATGTGCACACACATTCATCACACACACACACACACACACACACACACACACACACACTCATGCTAGACTGTCACAACACTAATTTCACCATTACTCATAACTGGGCTTCCTGGGACTAGACCACACAGCCAACTTAACACTGATTACTTCACAATACGAACAAACATCTGAAGAAGGTTTCATCTCTCTAAAGAATACAGTTGCTTCAGAAGCTGCACTTATTAAACATATTTACAACCACTTCTGTTTCTCTACCTATAAAACAGTCAACATATCTATCTCCTAACTAAAGAAGCAACAGTAAAGCAGAACAAAAACTACATTCTAAGGATATATAATGAAATGGATGCTTAGTGAACGAAGAAATGTTTATTTTTCTCACAACTCTACTGCCAGTGCCCTGTGTGAGGCAGCTAAATAAATACTGACTGGCTGAGTTAAGACTATCAGTGCTAAATTTAGCACCCAAGTCCCCCATGTCAAAGAGCCTTGCATCCCCATTTCATAGGAGTTCTGAAACTGCAGAGAACAATTGACTTCCTAAAGATCACAGATGGAAAAAGCAGAAGTATCAGAAACTAAGACTTGCCTCCTTCTAGCACATCACACCAAATAAAAACGACACAATGTGAGGTAAGAACAATTACTCATAAATTTATAGCAGGAACTGCTTTTTGTATAATCAACATACATACTACATATTACAAAATGTAGTATAACTTTATAAGGTATAGTTATAACCTTTATAACTGTTTTGTGGCTTTATACCTTTTAAAATAGGAAGATTGTCCCACAGAAGAAAAATCTCAAGTATTGCGATCTTTACACTCTTTTTTTTTTCTATCAGCAAGCAAATATCAGTTAAGTTTCTAATCTTCAGCATTTACCTATTGAGCAATACAAGGAATGAACTATGATGGCTAATTCATTAGCCAACAGTATGTTCACTGTATATTGTACAAAATATTAAAATGCTTAGCAATGGGCACAGAGTAACGAGTAAAACATACAAGAAGCAACTTCACAGAGAGGCTGTGTTCATATTAGGAAGTCTATTCTCCACCTACTGAGCTTCTTCAATGTACTTTCCAAGTTCTTCTGCAGAAAGAATCTGGGTGTTCTTCAAAATATTTCTAGATTCCAAGTGGAAGTTATTTCTATCAAAATATTCATATTCCTGAATTAGGCTAAAACATTTTTGAAATCTCATAGTTTGATTAAATAAACTTTTACAGGTAAAATATTCACTGTGTCAGCTTATTAGTTAAAAGAGTGATCTGAGCACACTCTTCTTCCTTGGCACAAAGAACCAATGCTCATTCACTGTCATACAGCTTTTAGAAAGGGGGCCAAAATGAGCAGGCACCAAAAATGAGGATGAAAAGCATAATCTGGAAGTAAAAAGTATGAGTTCTGAATATTGCCCAGAAATACTTAGCATCAATCAAGCTTTGGAACCGAGGCAGCCAACTAAATTTAGGACTTGGCCTACACCCATGTGTTAGATGCTGCCTGAAGTAAGCAGTTTTTATTAGTCATAGTTCTCAATTTGGCTGTTCTTATCCAGCAATATACTGAATCATCCAGTAGAATCTCAAAAGGCTGAGTTCTTTCAGATTTTACATCAATGAGCATAGAAAAATCAACGGCAGTCATTATTTATATAGATTATAAAAAGATCGAACTGTAGTTTGAAAACAAAACATACCAAGAAAATTATCATTCTACCCATATTTTATATGTACAAGTATAATATGAAGGATACTGTGAATTTTATAGGAATAGGTTATTAATTAATTGTACATTGATAAAATGACTTAATTTTTCTATTAATCATTTTTAATACCAGGAAGAAAGTCTTATTTTGGTAATAAGTTAATGCCTGATGAACATTTTCTAACTTCCCTGTAAGACAGTGGGCCCAGATTTGCTGACTTTTGTAAATTGCTAATTCCTAGCTCAATAATATTGCTTAAATGAGTGGTTCTCAAATGCTTTAATTCCTTTACATTCTTATGTTATTCAGGGATCACAGAGGATTTATTCATGTGGACCATAAATATCAATATCTAACATACTAAGTAAGCCTGAAAATTTTAAATACTAGATGTAAAGTAATGATATAACATTAATTACATATAAAATGCAACTATCAATGGAAACAAAAATAGTAAAAAGAACGATTTTTCCTTCACAAATTCCCATCAATATTTGGCCTTAACTAATAGATACTAAATAAAAATAGGGGGCTGGAAAGATAGCTTAGCAGTTAAGAGCACCACCTGCTCTTGCAGAGGATGGGGTTTGGTTCTCAGCATTCACAAGGCAGCTAACAACTGTCTGTAACTCCAGATCCAGCGGGATCTGTCGCCCTCTTCTGACCTCCATGGGCACTGTATGACATGGATGCACTTATGTGCATACAGGCAATTCACTCATAAATAGAAAAAAATATTAAAAATAAAAAATAAGAAGGGAAAAGAGAGAAAAGAAAAACACTAGATTTTCAAGTTTCATCTGAATTCAATCATTTACAATGAGATATTAGGTTAAAAGATACAGAGAAAATCCAACCTCGTATACACAGGAACTTGGAAAATGAAGAAGCATTTTAATGCCTTTTTCTGATATTACTGGCCATTCTTTTACTGATATACATCAAAACTTGACAAGAGGTATTATTTTAATGTCAATTGCAAGGCAGAATCTGAAATCATATCAATACAAACTTTCCACTTCATACGCATGTAAGGGAATGTATTATATGGTGAATAGCTTTAATTCTGTAGACAACTAAGATGGGTCAGAGTAACTAATTCCCTAAGATTCCTTAGATCATTTGTCCAAATCAGGGTATCTTTTAAATCAGCCACTTAAATCTTGTTTGTTTTCTACTGAAAAAATATTTTCAAAAGAAAAAAAATTTGTTTAAATGGTTTTAAAATACATTATAGAACATTAATTATGTAATTAGACAGGAAGTGTGAAGTTTGAACACTTTAAACCAGCACAATCTCACAAAATACCCTCCACTTTATTTTAGGAAGGAGGTGCATACTCCTTGCCTACCCTTAGCTCTTCTCTGGGATAGCTCCTTCTGGTGGGTAATACTCTGAAACCTATTCAGAGAAATGGACCCCATTAATTAGATCCAACTTAATTACCTAGAGATTTAGGCCAGCACTAAGAAATGCAGCTGTTAATAAGGAAGAACTTTTCTTCTAAATTTCATAAAAATTAATTACTCATTAGGCCCGTCAGCATTACGTTAATGGAACGCTAACCCTTACAAATATGAGTCTTATACTGTCAGTGCATTCTAACAGGCAAAAGTTGACAGGTTAGTAACAGAAAAACGCAGAGAGTAACAAAGTACTGCCAGAATGAAATTTCAGGGAATGGGAGATCATTTCCACTCCAGGGGAAAAGGTATCTTTTAAGGGAGAAGCCTCAAGCAACATGAAGATGTTGTAGGTAGAGTGCTAATTTAAACATGAAAGGCATCAACTTGTGAACAGCAAAGGTAACACAGGCCATTAAAACAGCCAACATTCTCACTTAGGTTCCAAGCCCAGAAGCTGAAGACAGGGAGGGAGGCCAGCCCAGGCCAGAGAAATAGGCTTTGCTGGATGGAGGTCACCTGCCAGTCCTCAAGGCCGCAGGAGGGCCCACGGAGGCTAGGCCTCACCTGACGGTCCTGACCACGAAGTACACCAGCACAGCGCCGCTCACCACCACCAACACAGTCAGAGCCCGCTGGGTCATGGGCTTGTCGCCAGGGTGGGGGCTCACAGCCAGGCTGCCACCCAAAGAGCTTTCCCCGGCCTTCCCTCCGAGGCCGTCCGCCTCAGGCCCCTCCCTGGGGCTGCTGCCATTGCCGCCCTCCGCGCCCCGAGGCCCCGCGGCTTCAGCCCCAGCAAGGCCTGGCGGCGGGGCGGCGGTGGGTCCCGGAGGCAGCGGCGGCAGCGTCCGCGGCCCGGGATCAGGAGGCCCGGGGCCTGGCGCTGCCTCGGCTGCCGACAGCGGCGCCCCGGGCCCGCTCAGCGCGGGCAGTAGCAGCAGGACGACGAAGGGGGCCAGGAGGCGGGGCCTATAGCATCCCTGCGGGGGCTGCATCGTCCCCAGACCGCCCTCTCACCACGCCGCAGCCTCCCGGCCGGCCTCCCAATCTACAGCCCCGACCATGGGCGCGCCGGGGCCGGAAAAGGAGCTGACGCCCCGGCCGGGAGCCCGCGCGGCAGGTGGCGGAGGCTGCGGCGGCTGAAGTGGCGGCAGCTGCCGGGACAACCGGAAGTTCGTACATCTCTGCAGCCACTGCTGCTACAGACGCCTCCGGTTGCTAATATGTAGAGGGGCCTCACTAGTGACGTCGAACGCTCCTGTCCACTGCGCACGCGCGACACTGGAGGAAAGGCGCTAAAGTCTTACAGAAACCTTGCTGTTTCTTTTGCTGGACTTCACAGGGAAAGGGGTGTGCCATGTTGGGTAATCCGAACTATGGGAACCTAAAAGGACTGTGTTGAGTTTGCATCTTTCAGGAAGCTTGAGCAATAGGCAACTCATGATTTAAATGCCTTGATGCCAAACTTCAAAACTACGTATAATCAGTAAACTCTGGGCCTTGTTTCCCCTGAGTTTGATTTGAGAAGACTTTTACTTGCCCCAAGGCTCCTGACATTTCATTGAAGCTTTTACTTTAGAAAACATAGAACTGTAAATTCTTGTTCTCTCCCTTTAAGATTTTTGAGAAGAGACTGCAGAGTTTGTGTCCCTGGATAGGACTCCTATATTAAACATCACCCACCCACAGCTCAGGGACCATTTCAGAAGAGGGAGCAGAAAGATTATTCAGAGTTGGTCTCTGAACCTGAGGAACCAGAGGCTTTCAGACCACTGGAAAATTGCTCCTGTGAACAATGGTAGCACCTTGCACAGGACCCATACCAACCCAGGCCTGGTTGCAGACGTTATTTGGGTGCATGAATGGGAAGACGGGTCTAGATTTTGATGAGGGTTATTGTATGAAGTTCATAAAAACACAATAAAAATATTTTTTTTAAAAAATGGGTTTCAGTCGGACACTCAAGAGCAATGACACTAGGTTTAAATGTTGAAGTATATGTCCTAAAAGAAAGAGCAGGATCTACAGAGTACAAGTTGCAAAGAGATCTATTTTTAGTGGGGACAAGACACTGCCTTTTAGCTGTGTTTCTGAGATGAATGATCCAGATTTTTTACCTAGCAGAATTGTCACAACTAGGTCATCTGAATATTTAGTTGCACTGTGAGGAAGCTTATGTGTGACTCATCCAAAGGTCAGCTTCCTGAAAGTTATGAATGTTGCTGTGAAGACTAGTATCAGGTGGAAGACTAAAGGAGAATTAGCATAATTCATCAATTTATGTTTTGTTTTTTTTTTTTTTTCCTTTACTTTGTTTGGAGTGTTTTGTTTAACAATGAAGAAAATAAAAACTTGGCTCAAATGAAACTGCCCCCCACTCCCACGACATGCATTAACTTTGTGAGAGTTGATTTATTTCGTGTTAATATAAAATTGTTTTGTTTAACAATGAAGAAAATAAAAACTTGACTCCAATGAAAAGCCTCCCCCACTCCCGTGACGTGCATTAGCTTTGTGAGAGTTGACCTATTTCATGTTAATGTGTCTAGTTTTAGGAAACCATTGTTACTGGGCAGGAACTATGGATAGTTCATCATTTAATTGTGTCTCCAACAGACTTATGTTTACATCATAAGGAAAAAGAACAAACTTGGACCTAACAGGTATTTCATTAGCAGGTCAATCTCCTATAGAACAAATTTCAATAACTATTCCCTAGTGTGAAAAATCTGTGTATGTGTCCATTAATTATGAGGAGAGCTTTAATGATTATTTTTAGTGCCCCTGATTGAAGGAGTCTTCTCTTCCCATTCTCTTTAAGAAAAAAAATCTTCTTTTACAGCTTCATACATTTATATGTATATAATGCATTTCCAAACCCCCCTCCTTTTGCTCTTACCTCCTTTCCATTGATCCTTTCCTTCTCCCCTGCTTTCAAGTTTCCTGTGTTTCCTTATGTGTATGTGGGGGTGTGGGGGGGTTCCCCACTCTGTTTAGTTAGGATTGTTTTCATGAGCATGAGTGAGTTTTATTTACTTAATCAAGGGTAACTTACTAGTGGTTATACCACTGAGGAATATAACTCTACCTGCTTCAATAACCATCAACTGCTTAGAACTCCTCAGTGATGAATGGAGCCTTCAAGATCCAAGCTGGAATGTTGAAGGAACCAGTCTTATCTGGGTCCTGTGTAGGTAACCATTGTTATTGTGCTCATGTTTTTGAAGTGACTGTCTCATGTTTGGATGGCAGGGTTTCAAGTCGCACCTCCCCATTCTCTAGTTCTTACGTTCTTCCTGCTTCCTGTTCAGTGTTGTTCACTGAGCCTAAATAGAGATAACCTGTTTAGAGATAAGTACTCCACCATCATTTAGTCTCAGCACTTCTATCAGTTATATTGATTTGCATAATCCATTATATGTTGCAAAATTAAGTTTCTCTGAGCAGGACTGACAGTAAATAATTTGACTGTTGACTCTCTCATTCCTTCCCTGTCCCTGGAAGGTCTCTACATGCATTTAACTGCAATAAACTTCTATATCAGAAAAATGACTTCAAAAATGATACAGTCCAACAGAGAAGAGAATATGAAAAGATAACTGAACCTTGGGGCAATTAGAGTAAGATCAGATCAAAGCGCAGGTGATGGTAGAGTTGGAATATCGACAGGAGAGTTAAAGACAATAGTTCATAAATGAGATGGGAAAAATCCTGCTGAAGCAGATGGCACATAGCCAACTAGGAATTTGGCCATTGTCTATAAAAGTAATGAGGAGCTGGAGAGCTGGCTCAGTGGTTAAGAGCACTGGTTGTTCTTGCAGAGGTTTGGTTCCCAGCACTCACAACCATTCATAACTCCAGTTCCATGGGATCCAAAACCCTCTTCTGACTTCTGTGGGCATTGCACAAAATGGGTTCATTTACATACTTGCAGGGAATACACTAATATGCATAAATAAAATAATAAATAAAATATTTTAAAAGTAAATGTCATGACCAATGGCTATAGTTTTTGTGATGAACAAACAAAAGAACACTCTAATTTCTCTGTGTCTCTGCAGAACGACGTCCCTGATACAGGGCAATGACTTGAATTTTGTCAGGATATATCAGAATGTTGTCTAATGAGGCAGACATCAGAGTTCTGAGCTTTGCTATTGGTAAATCCAATGTGGAGCAAGGCACTAAGAAAGAAACCCAAGGAGGTAGCAAAGTCCATGGTAGAAAGCTAGACAACACAATCGCAGAATGTGTTCAGACCCACTTTGACAAAGTTTAAAATCTATCCCCAGCTAAGTTTTTAGAAGAAATAGAGTTTGGAGATAGACTCATAAACTTAATCAATTGAGATTTTTGGACAACAAAACACAGAAATACCAATATTTATTGAAAGGACAAAATAAAATTATCCCAGAAAAAGGAAAGTTTTCTGCTTCTCTGAGACACTATCTCCCTGTTGCCTCAGCTGTCCTGGAACTCACTATGTAGATTAGGCTAGCCTTGAACTCACAGAGATCCTCGTACCTTGGCCTCCTGGGTGCTGGGATTAAAGGCATGTGCCACCATTCCAGGCACGAAAGCTGATCTTTAAAGGAGTGATTCTATAAAAGCAGAGTAGACACCTATGGATGAACTTGCATTGAGGGATGTCTGGGTATACTAGCTTAACTCAATAGGCCTTAATATAAATGGCAGAAAACTTGAAATCTTGGGGGGCACTATGGGAGGATGTGAACAGGGGAAGAGGTACAAATATAATTAATATGTTTTGTATTAAATACACAAAATTTCAATTAAAAAACAAAAAGAAACAAAAGGAATCAATTATGAATTATATATGCCATAAAGTTATCCTTGAAAATAATAATGAAATAAACATATTTTCCTGAAAAGTAAATATGAGAAAATCTTTTCAGAATATTACTTGAGAAAAAACGCTGAAGAATGCTTTTTTAAGACTGAATGGAAAGATGGTAACTTCAAATTATGTGAAGGACAGCACAGCACCAGAAAATGCATTGCTAGTGTGTGGATAGAAACATCCATTTTGGAACTCTTTCCAAATTTCTCAAAAGTAATAAAATGTTATACGAAATAACATTTTCAGGCACATTCACTACTAATAAAAGTAGTATAAGCACTAGCATGCATGAGAAATGCTATAATGGCAAGGTATTGTATTATCTCCATAAAATATGACATGAAGGGTGACATTTGAAATGATAGATGTACAATGAGAAGGAGGATGGTTGGATATAGAGTTATCAATGCCTCTTTTAAGGCTCTTACAGTTATCAGATGTAAAGTGTAAAGTGAGTTTTACAAAAATCTGAAACATTTAAGAAATCAGTATTGGTAACATATCCAGTATTTTGTCACATATCTAACATTCAGTCAAAAGTAAGGACAACAGGTATATCTAAGAAAAGACTACATATGTATAATATATATATATATATATATATAATATGTATATGATATATATATCCATAGATAAAAATACTATTGTGAGGCATTTCTCAAAATTGATTGGAAAAATCACATCTTTCCAAGAAAAGTAGGGCATTTATACTATTAAAATTTATAAATTTTAATGAAAATACAAGACACACTATTCGTAGAATTGCCAGTATTCTTATATTCTATGTCCCTAATAATGCACATATGATTTTATTATACATTTAGAAAAATATAGTGTACATAAATTATATATTTTATCAGAAATATTTTATTTGTATAAAACCTTGTGAACATGAATTTAAATGATTTGCTATATATATTTACCCTGTTGAACCATCTCTCTTTTAGCTGTGACTTATTAAATATACTCCTTATTTTTTGCTTGTTTGATTTTTGTTTTGTTTCAGATTAAGTCTTTCTATGAAGGCTACCCTGGAATTAAACAGATAACCCAGGATGAATTTGTAATCCCACTACTTCACTCTCAGGATTATCCTTATTTTAGTAATCCACAGAGATCTGTCTGGTATTATTTTAAGTAAATCTAAGTATGGTATTCACACCTTTAATCACAGTGCTCCAAAGGCAGAGGCAGGGGGATCTCTGGGAGATCCAGGACAGCCTGGTCTACATAGAGGTTCTAGGCCAACTGAAGCTACAGGGGGGGCTGTCTCAAAAAGACAACCACAAAAAAAATCTTTATCTACATTACTATTACTGAGTTATTTATAAAGTAAATATATACCATTGATCTCATTTAAGGGGTTTTAGATGTAGAGTATCTCTATCTTATAGACAAAAAAATAAGTCCCTAGTAGATAAAATCTGAAAGCGGTAGAATAGAGACAGGTGCTAAATAGCAGAAATGGTCTTTTTTTTTTTCACTTATTTATTGATTCATTTATTTTAGGCCTTTCTCTGGAACCCATCAAGGTCTGAAAGCTACTCTGCAGTCAGGAAGGTCTTGAACTTAATCTGTATCTGCCCCGCTGCCAAGTATGTTAAAGAATTGAGTCATTACATTCAACCTCATTAGTAAATACCTCTCATTACCTGTAGAACAACACCAACACACAGTAATAATAATGATAACAGTCAACTGGAGCCTGGCCAAACATGAGCAAGAACATAGGAACGTTATTTGTGAGTCATCAAGGAAGAGAAATATGACGCCCATTCTCTGCTATTATTACTGGGGAATGTTAGGCCTTTTACAGGAAAGTAATACTAATGAATATTCAGTTCTATGCTGCGATTTACTGTTCCAAAGATGTAGAACAGTGGGCTGGCAATGGACCCAGATGAGGTCACTATCAGCTCTGAAAAAAAGGTGAGATTGAGAGTCTGAGATAAGTGCGTTGCAGCAGGCTGCATACGTGTGCTGCACCATTTTCCTTAGTATCAATGCCACATGCTACATTTCAAAAAAGTCACACAAGATGCTAATCTGATGGTACAAGCCTGTAATCCTAAAAGCTCATAGGCTGAGGCAGGCGATCAGATGTTCAAAGCCAGCCATGAGCTACTACATCAGAACTTGGGGGAAGGGGGACGAGAAGGTGAGGGGGGAGGAGGAGGTGTTTGTTTCATTCACTGATATCCTAAATTTGAGATGAAGATATATAGGTCTATAATCCATAACAAATATGTCTGCTGGCGCCCCTGAAGCACATCATCAATGTAATGTTAGGGTTTGATGTTTGATATTTGCAAGAATCAAGAAAGAGTAGAGAATTTTTGCTTTACAGAAATTGACAAAGGCAATTGACTACAAAAATCTTTGAAAACAGATCTTTATATTCCTTAATTGGGGTTAGATCCTATTTAGGCACCATACAAACTCTTGGAAGGAATGTTACACCAACTCGACTTAACTTTACAAACCAGAAGTTAAATTTAAAGGAGAACAGGGTAAAATTAATGTTAAAGAAATCAAGACTATTACCATCTTCTGAACTAAAATGATTATTTTACTTTCTTTTTTGTATTAGTGTAAACTAAGGAGTACCAACTTTTAGCTGGGATTTTAAAATATTATATTCTCTGTCAGATATTTTCTTACAGAAAATTCAACATTTTCTGTTACATAAGCAATGTATCTCTGAAGATTATTGGATCAAAAAGAAAGAAATTTGTTGTGTTAGGAGGGAGCAAATGGAAACAAAATGCGAGGTGATTAATGATTGCATGTATGTTTATTTTTGCCTTTTCCCCCAATATATAATTTATTGAATTTTAGTGTATTTCATTTATCTTAATCTTATTTAGACTCCATCCCCCAAGTTTGAAGCCCCTCCATATCCAACCCACAGGATTCTATGCATTCTGTCATGTATGTTAACACATAGCCAGTCAAGCTTGTTACCCAGAAGTTCCTTGGTGTGAATCTATTTACTGGAGCTTATTCAGCCTATCTAGGATCACTTACTTAAAGAAAATCACTTCTTTACACAACAGTGGTCAGCTGCCAATAGTTCCTTGGCTAAGATTGGGTACACATTCAAATTTCCCTAGTTCTATACTGGGTTTTTGTCTGATTGATTTGCATGAGTCTTAGACATGCTGTGCCCACTGGCAAAAGTTCATATGAAAAAGTTCAGAGAACCCTGGAAAACTGTTTCCTTGCATTCAGCTACCATCCCTGGCTCTTATAATCTTTCTGCCCCTTCTTCAGCAAAGATCTCTGAGGTCTGGGAGGGTAGGGATTAACACAGGTGTCTAATCCAGGGACACATACTCTGGAGACTCATTCTCTGCATTTTGGCCCATTGTGGCTTTCTGTGCTTGTTGCCCTGTGCTGCATGAGAAAATTTCATTGATAAGAATTTTAAGATGTATTAATGTTCTCTCTATTCCTTTTTCTGCTAATTTCCTTGAGCCTTAGGTATAGAGGTTGCATTGTAGATGTGTGATTTAGGATTGGGCATCTCTCAGACACATATTCTCTGTGTTTGACCATTTGTGCAACTGATAATAGTCTCCATCTCTTGTAAAAAAGAGGCTTTCATTTTATTTCTATTTCTTTGCTTCCTATCACATATTTTTTTTCCTTTTGATCCAATAATCTTGGAGGCACTCACTTGTACTTTTGTTTTGTTGAAGTTATTGGTGTTTTTTATTGCTTTCACCAACATTTTAGTTGCCAATTCTGGAATATTCCAACATCCAGCTATTGTCATCATATAGCGAATCTTTGAAAGTTTGTAACCATAAAATAGTCTCTATTTGGGGGGGGGGGGCTTACTGTTTTTAAATAAGTTATTCCTCAACTTAAGAATAATTATTTTTGTCTTTCCTTTAACATTTATTCTTTGAGAATTTCATTTGTGTATGCCATGAAATACTATCATATTCCTCTCCCATCTGCCCCTGCATCTCCCCACTGCATACTTCCCTCCAAGTTTAATAAGATATAAGGGTATAAAGCCAGAGGATGGGAAGGAGTGCTGTGTAATGCCATCTTCTGATTGTGATTCATCTATTGCAATTATATACTCAAAGTAGCTGTGTTTATCTTCAGAAGACCTGCACAAGATAGTCCTCAACTGTTTTTTAGACACTAAAGCAAGGTGAAGGTGCTCATCTGATAACTTCATAAATTAAGATGAATTTCTTAAAAAAAGAATTAAGAGATAATTTGAGAAAACACTGTAGTTACGTATGCTGTTACAAATACACACATATATACCACACATACAACCATTACCACTCCAACCACACACACACAAAAGTAAGAAAAAACAAGCTGGAGTTTGAGAGATGGCTCAGTGGCTAAGAGCACTGACTGCTCTCCAAGCGAACCCAGGCTCAAATCCCAGCATCTACATAGCAGATAACAACCATCCATAACTCCAGTTTGAGGGGATCTGATGCCTTCTTCTGACCTCTGAAGGCATTGCACAACTTGGATGTACTTACACATGCAGGCAATACACTCACACACATAAAATAAACATAAAAAATAAAATATGTTTAAAAAACAAGATAAATGTTGCAAATGCCATATTACAGTAACTACTTGTTCTCATTGAATAACTTATACATACATCATACACATATTAAAATCTGTAGCAGTTTCAACCACATATTTAGGCTTAAAATAAGCATGTTTGATTTCTCTAGCATTTTAAAATGTTGCAGTAGCATAGTTTTATATCAATATACATACACAAAGGTAGAAAATGATTAATTCTGTAATAAAAATATTAAATAGCAAAATACATTATTGTAAAATACAATGACATAAGAATTTTTTCATAAGTTCAAATTTCAGATAAGTGGCAAAGTTTCTCCTTGAAACATTTCTCTGAACATACACAACAGGAATGAAGGTAAGAATACAAATATTAGTTGTAAAATGAACATCTGTATACCTAATTTACCACATCATGGTTATAAATAATAATATTGTATCATTTATCTGAAATTTGCTGAGGGTAGACAATAAGAATTCATTCAGTACACACTGATAAGATTAGCTTGTGTTAATCTTCTCGTATATAAAAATATCACATTGTACTTCTTAAATACACAATATTTTTATATGCTAATTTTATCTTAATGGAACTGGAGAAATAAAATGAATGCTTAATTGTGTAGAACACTTCTCAACTAATCAGGACATTCTTCTAACAATTCACACAGGCCTTGAGTTTTTATTACAGAGAATTTCTAAGAAACACAACAGTGTCACA
Source organism: Eospalax fontanierii (assembly GCA_035773235.1). Taxonomy (NCBI): domain Eukaryota; kingdom Metazoa; phylum Chordata; class Mammalia; order Rodentia; family Spalacidae; genus Eospalax; species Eospalax fontanierii. The sequence continues at coordinate 38,912,425 of CM069527.1, forward strand.
TGAGTGAGATTTTAATATTTGTAAACCTCTGTATACATAAAGGTTTATAAATTGAAAGACAAATTGCTTTGAGTGAAGAGATTCATACATGAATACTTGCCTTTGAAACAATTCTGAAGAGGTTAAACGCAACTTCAATTTAATGTAGTATCAAAGTATTTGGGTTGAGGAAATTACCAACTTTATTTTGTAAAGCAGAACAGAATAAAAAAACCATTTTACAAAGCAAGATGAAGTGTCATTTCAAGGAACAGGATGGTGCTGGCAGAAGGAATGCGTCTCTCCAGAAAATTTAATCTCATTTTGTTAGAGAACTTGGCAGACTGCTACTTTGAAGCAGCAAATTTTGAATGTTTGAGAACTGAAGTTGCTTGACCTATTCAAGTTATAGCAGAGACTCGGAGTGAGCCCTGAGCTAGTAGCCCTGCATGTGTGAGACCCAGGGTAGCATCTTCAGTCCATCAAAAACAAACTAACAAATGTATAAAAAGACAAATCACAGCAAAAAAAAAAATTAGATATGCATCTCAGGCACTAGAGAATATTTGTTGTTGTTAAAAGTGAACATATATTAATAATGTAATCCTTGGAAGAAATTTAAAATCAGATTTTAGATTACCTTGGTAAAAATCAAAATCAAATGGAATATAAAGAACATTGTTCAAAAGGAAGGATACAAGGAATATTGAAAAAAACCCTCTTATCAACTGATTCTACTTTGTAGAATGTATCTTCAAAGTTTCTTCCTTACATAAGAAAATATATCATTATTTTTATGTGCCAAGAGAACATCTGAAATATTTAAATATCATCCCACTCTACCTAGGCATTAGTTGTATAAAATGTGCAGTTATAAACACAATAGAACTTATGTCATTTAATTTACAAGCTGCATAATTAAATTTACTGTTTCCCTTTATTAGATACATAATGCAATTTAATAGGTGAAGATATTATTCTGAAGTTTTTGAATTACTAGTATAGATTTAATAAAATATTAAAATAGTTATTTAATTCAGGATATTTAAACCAAGGAAATTCAATCAAAGTAAAATTCTTTAGTTACTGAAACAGTTTAAAGGTTATCTTTCATCAGTTCTGTTTAGTCCCTCAATTCCAAGTACTCATATGTTGGAAACAATTATTGAAGTCATACATTCTTACATAGAGGAGACTTTGGAGACTCTCTGAGATCAACAGGATAGGGAGCCCATGATAGGATTGGTGGTTCTTTTAAATAAGTAGAAGACAGACCTAGGCTTTTGGGCTTATTCCATTTATTCATGTGATGCCCTCTGCTATTACAATTCAGGAAACAGGCTTTCATCAAATGTCAGCACACTAATGTACTATAGATTCTTGATAACCATAAGAAATATTTTTCATTATTATCTAGACTATGGTATTATGGTATTATAAGTTAAAGGGTAGTAAAACATGTGTAAAACTAAAGAAGGGGAGATACTGAGGGTTAATAATTATATGGGTAGGGGAGAGGAAGGAATAGTGGAGAGATAAACCAAAACTAAGGATAGAAGGGAAAATCTTGTGAAAATCCAGTAAGCAGTAAGTTAATTTCAATATAAAGATTTTTTAAAGTTAAAACAGAATTAGTCTACATGCATAGATAATGTCACTCCCAGAAGATATGCCTTAATAAATCAAAATCACAATATAAGACATAGGATATTTTACTGGTGAGTGAGGTCCCTGGAGTATCCAAACAACACAAGGCATTGCCATAACCTTGGATATCCATCATCATTACATAGTAAGCCCAAATTAATAAAGACACCAAACACCTTGACTACAGGACACAGAGAAATCATTCTCAAATTGCCTGGAAAACATCCTCCCTGTTGGCTAGCTTTCAAAGCATTGAGAGGTATGAGGTAGGTTGCAGTGGGTTGGGGAATCAAAGGTTTTACACAGCACTGGACCCCGTTGCAATACTGATCTGCCAGGCAAAATGTGCCTAATAGTGCACTAGTGGCATGACTGTTATCGGATAGCTAACGGCTTTCTGATTGGATTCGAGGTCTGTTCCACAGGAGCAAATTTAATGCCTATTACTGGCTGGAAGGTTGCAAGCCCTAGAGTAGAACATGCTATCGCTACTTTACTAAATGGGTGTGCTGTTAAATTGTCTTCTAAATATTTATGCTTATATCCAAAGACATGATTTCCTCTCAACCTTGATCCAGAGAAGCTTCATTTTACAGTAGACAGCAGTCAGTGAACCGATACCTAACTGTTAAAGTGCTGAGAATAAAAGACTGTGTGCCCAGCTCTAAATGAAACATCTATATGAAATGCACCATCACCAAGGTTCAGGGAATATAATGGAATAGGAGCGGGTAAAGACTGTAAGAACCAGAGGGTAGAGGGAGCACTGTGAAAAGTTGTCTTCTGGATATGATGTGGCTATTCCAGTTTTGATTTTACAGTAACTGTGGTTACCTTCACAGAACTTTACAAGACCAAGCCCACCAAAATCCCATCATAGATGGGTTAGGTCTTATCCAGATCCCACCACATATGTTAGAGATTCTGGCAGTTGACAAATGCTTGGGGAGGGAGAATTACTCATTATTAAGTCTATGGCCATTACTGGGTTTCCCCCGCTATACTGGATGGCCCCATACTCATGTACACATTGGCAGCACTAACTGGATCATGCCAAAAAGACTTAAATTTGGAAAGTGGATTATGAAAGAAGACATAAATATGGAAAGGGGGCATGCTAGAGGGATGTGGGGGAAGCTGTAGGGAGAAATGTGGCCAAAATATGATTATATTCCATTATTTACTTATATAAAATTCTCAAAAGTAAAGGAAAATATTTTAAAAATTAAATAAACATCTACTCTAAACAAATGAATTTTAGAAATTCAGCAAATGTATAATAATTAAAACTAGGGACGAAAGTCATCAGCAAAACTCATTAGAGATTTTTAAAAATTCAAATAACAAGCTGAACTATTGAAACAAAAATTTAGAGAATTATATCAGATAGTATGCATTTTTATAATGGTTTTATCGGATCCTGAAGTATAGTATAATTAAGACTCACTGCAGAAGGCACTAAAACAGAAAACAGATTAGGAAAGCTTGATGAAATTAGTTGTTTTGTTTGATTGTTTATAAATTGAGTCTTCTGGGCAAATGTGGTAGCTTACATTTGTAATTTATGAGCTGGAAGACAGAAAGAGGATCGTCACAGTTTGTAGGCAGCTTGGTCAACATAGTGTGATCTAGGCCAGGCAAGGTATATCGTGTGTCCCTGTCACTAACTAACTACAATTGAGGGTTTTAATTGTAAAAATATTTTCAAATTTGTGTAAACACTAGAATCATTTAGGTGAATTTTAAACTGTCAGAAATACAGTTTTATCCATGAGTTTAAGACATTCTGAGTTGGAAATTATATATTTTATAAAGCACCCCATGTTGCAATTTATAGCCACATTTGGTGACCACTGCCTATTTAAAGTAAGCCACTTAAAAAAGTTATTTCCCATAACAATTTTTAAGATTATGATCAGAGGTCTGAGAAATGACTCAGTGGTTAAGAACACCAGCTGTTCTTTCAAAGGACCTGGGATTAGTTCACAATATCCACATGTTAACAAATAATTGTCCATAACTCCAGTTCCAAGAGACTCAACACACTCTTCTGGTCTCTGCAGGCATTGAATGGCATAGATGCACTTAGGTACAGGCAGCCTAAACATGCACACCAATAACAAATAAATTAACTTTTAAAAGTCATCTTTGAGTGAGAGAGGATGAATTAATGAATTTTAATGCATATGTGGCATAACCCGTTGCCTTAGATAGTCCAGCTCCATGAAAATGTTGCAAATCTTAATGGCATCCCTAGATTTTTCTCCAGTTCCAACAATTTACTTGAAATACAGATCTTTGAAGGATGCAGCTATAAAAGACAAACAACACATACAGCGTAGGCAAGAAGAACTGATGTGTTTGAGAACAGTAAATTTCACTTTATATCCTAGCAAATTCTACATAGGCAACAAGTGATATAACAGGAGAAATATTTTCTTCTATAGAATATGAGTTAATATCCATGATTTATGAATAATTTAGAGAAACCAAATAAAACAAGATATTAAAATGTTAAAAGAAATTTTCACTATACCCACAAAGACAAAAGTACAGGGATGCTAGAAATAGCTCAGAGATTTATGACTCAGAATCTATATGGAAGACAGTGTTCCGTAAGGATGGTAGATGAAAGGTGCAGTTGTTCTACATTGTCTCCAAAGTTTTGTGTTTTCAGCATCTTTTTAAAATCTGTGGTCATGGTGGTAATTCTTTAGGATCACACAATTTTTTTGCACTCAGTTATAACTGAAGCTTATTCATATTGGAAACATATTCATAGGGTTGTTAGTCAATTTCCTTTCTCAGTGATATGCATATATTGTCATTTTCCTCAAATTTCTTAGTGAGTTACTTGATGGATGAATGGATAGATAGATAGATAGATAGATAGATAGATAGATGATAGATAGAGAGATAATTTGTGTGAGTGAATATGTTTCCCTTAGAGAACAACATTGTATTTAGATCGTTCAATGATATTTTCACTTCTAATGAGCTCCAGTGTCCAATGTCAACAGAAATTAATGCATATCCATCAACATATAAGCTTTATTCATAATAACCAAATCGAGATATAACTCAAATGTCCACCATCAAGAGAATGGATAAATATGTTTTCATGTACTTATACAAAGGAACATAGCATTTGTGTAAAAGGGAAATAAATACAGCTACCTGCAAAAACACAAATCAATCTCACAACTTAAGGTATTATTGGTTGAAGTGATTTATGCAATGTATTTTGATCATATTTGGATGCTCTCCCCTATCTCCACCCTCACATTACCTCCCCATCCTCACCCTACCCCCATCACAACTTATGTCCTCCTTTAACAAATGAAAAACCCCATGCATCTTATTTATCCCATCTGAACTGGTCCTAGAGAAATCATATCTCATTAGAATGTCAGTGATCTATAATTCTTACACATAGATGGGCCAAAATATGACCCACTCCATTTCCTTTCATTTGTACATGCTTTTGGGTCAGAATTTGCCCAAGTTTCTTAGGATGGAATTTTCACACTTGTTTTCTGTTCTCTTACTCAATGCTCATGATTGTCAAGTAGGGATTTCTCTCTTCCTCAACAATAAGAAACTCTAGGGTTTCCTCATCAAAGTGAGTTATAAATAAGTCATGGCCGCAGTGCCTGAAAGTTATACTTTGGCTGTTTCAGGGCCTCACTCAACTGTTGCCATCTTTGTTCTTTATTTTTTTCATTCTTGCCGAGTCCTGAGTTAAGAATTTTGAGACAATATAGACGTGTGATAAAGTTCCTCCCATGATCCAGCACACACACTCAGTCTCTTGGTAGCTGGAAACCAGTAGGCTCTAAGCCCTGAGGCCAGCTGTCCAGGGCATGCCTTATTCCACTATCATCTCACCAAGATTCTTAATAAAATGAAGTGGTCCAGAGTCATGTTTAAAGTCTCTATGCCTAGAGTCACTGCTACTACCATCATTGCTCTGGTACCTGCAGCCACTCTGTCACCATCTTGGTTTCTCAGTTATTTTTTCTTACTTGCCAGGCCATGCAGTCAGATTTTTAGATCAAAATAGAAGCACATATGGTCTGAAAAATATTTAACTTTTATTGTAAAGTTCTCACAAGGTCCACAGGCACAGACTCTTGAGAGCCTGAGGCTGGCTTCCTTTGACATTCTCTTTCAATCTTTAATAAAACTACACAAATGAGTTTCTACAAAATAATTGCAACCGTTTGAACAAACTCCACTACCCAGGCTAGCCCAGTGGAGGTTGTATCTGGAACATAGAAGTGCAAAACTAGTACTTGGCATAATGGATACCTTAGCTGATTTCGTTTTTGGAAACTTACTCATATCAAGGTTAGAAGATTATCTTCAGAAAACAAAGATGTTTATCTAACACTGTATGTTCTATATGAAGATTAAATATTCACATTATTAATAAATTGATTTTTCAATATAAATAAATCTCAGATTATCCCCATATTACTTACCCCATTGAAGTGAGTTTTATATACTTCATTGTTAAGGATGATATTCCAAATCCCTTATAACACTTTGTTTATGTTGCAGCCTCTCAAGTTCCACAATAAATCAATTACTGTTTTCTAATGTGAAGTTTTGGGCAAGGAACAAACATCTAACCGTGATTTCTGATACTCTCTATATTTTCTGCTACATTACAAAGAACATGTGTTTATACATATAAATGTACATATTACAGCTTTTTGCATAAAGAAGCACCCACATTTGTCTTATTAATGCACTTTTCTTGAGGCTTATGCTATCCAGCATAAAATTACCATTCACACAATATTTTATTTCCTTTTGTGTACTATAGTTTGCCTATTCAGTTTTCCTATTATAAACTACATATACCTAAATTTGCTTCTCTTCTAAGAAAATAAGTTTATTTTTATCTCAATTTATACTTATTGATAAGCTCTACCTTTTTTCTAATAAGTTTTACATTTCATACATTAGAATTTCTTATGTGATTACTTCTTTTCTTCTGTGATTTTTGCAAAAACAAGAGTATTTTTCTCCATTTATTCCTGTTATTTTTCTGTTTGAATTTTCTCTAAGTTTAAATTTTATAATATTTATAGTAACACATTTTCGGAAACATGATATAAATTATGATTTCCCACCTTCCATATATAATTGTTTTCCTTGTTCCCAAAACTTTTAAGAGCCATTCTAGCTTATAAGGACTTTAGAAGGGCAAAATAATGTTCTGATGGGGCTATTGTACATGTTATTGTAATATTGAAGTTATGAAACTTACAGTTATGATTAATATCACTTGTTTAGACTTCCCAGAACCTCGAAGTACAATATATAGATGTTTGAATTTTCTCTTATGATTTCACTGTGAGGGAATTAAGATTTTAATCTGGGATTTTTAATTATTTTCATTCTTTTTTATATTCATTGTACAAGCTATTTTGTTACTTAAAAACATTTTCATACAGGTATTTGAGTTTTTATGTTCAAGAGGTTTTATATGTTTCTAGAGTCTCCAAGGGAGATAAGAAATTCATGAAAACAACATTCATTGACCTGACAGTCTTTCAAATATCAACATGTCAGCAGTGATAAGCAGAGATGAACCACGCTTTCATGATGGGAAGAAAATAATGAAATTAGAAAGAGAGAGAAATAAGAGAGGACCTGAGAGTGACTAACATATCGATACACAAATGATGGAGATGATCTAAAGCTAAAAGAACATGGGGTCAAGCAGTGAAGACACAACTGAAACTCATATAATGGACACATAAATATAAATCAGAAGATTGAAACTTTTGTACTAGGTAATTAGAATGATTAAACTATATATTAAAAAGAATGGTGTTATAAGCTTTATTTTCAGAATAAGACAGATAATGGTTGAAAAATAATTGAGTCAGAAAATGTACTTGGGAGATTGTAAACAATGAGAGTGAAAACAAATGGGACCAGATAATCTATCTAAATATTTTTGTCATTCATTGTAGCAAAGCGTATGAAATTATCTATGTATAAAGCTGCATATGCAATAAATCTCTTAGTTTTCAAGCATGTTTTTTGTACATGTCAATGTTATTATCTAGGCTTTAAACAGAGTAGGACTTCGTGTTTTGTTGTATGTAACACAGGATTTAGGAGGCAGCAGAGATAGCTGTCAGATGGACTTGTATCAGGGTAATTCTTGCCCTCGCTGGCTTTTTGATATTATGCATATTACATTGTATACTTATTCTTGGTTTTGTTCACAATGAGACCTATGTAATTTTTACTCAACAGGTTATGAAGATTAAGGCAAGTAGTGTCTACAAAATATATTGTTTTTATATCATTATTATTACATATTTTGGAGATAACAAAATTAAGATTTCTATTAAAGTACTGTACAGATGCTAGAGAGTGACAGGTGAACTTACATTAATCTAGTGTTCAGGAAAAAGTTTAATAAAGGAGAAGCAATACTCAGGAGACTGTGGAAAGGTCATAGTAAGAGAAAAATATTTGTTTGAAGACAATAGAACATATAAAAATGAATATTAAAACTACCAATACAGAGCAGTGAATAGTAAGAAGAAAATTAAACTGAAATTAGATTGTCAGCTGATCCATAGTGGAGAGAATGTACACAATTAGATGATATTATAATAACACAAAAGCAGACTGGAATTAAAATTTCTCTAACAATCTAGAGAACAGTTGCTGGCAGTTTCAATGGAATTCCAGAGAAAGAAACACAGTTAGTGAATACCAGATTTACCAGTTAATATTACATTGGGATATTAACTATAGACCTGTTAGAATGTCCATGCCAGAACACTGATCATACCAAATTTCTAAAAAGTATGAGCAAACTTTGGAAGATGGTTTTGAATTCTTAAAATCCTAAACACAGTTTCACCATCCTTCAAGACTCACTCACTTATCCTGCAATTGTGTTCCTTGATATTTACCAAGACTATTTAAAAACACATGTTGATACAGAAATTTGAACATGGACAATCACGGTAGTTTTATTTCATAATTGCAAAATTTTGAAGCAACTAAGTTGTACTGTAGGTAAGTGGATAATCTGTGGCCCATCCGGACAGAAATGTACTCCAATAAAAGAGAAAGGAAAAGAGATGAATTCCATTGGGGTGGAAGGAAAAGAAAGAGTCTATTATTCCATGAGGAGTAATCTTACATGCATTTCACCAACTGCAGAAATCTTGTCTGAAAAGCCATACATAGTGAGTCCAACTGTATGGCATTGTAGAACAGATGGAATTCTGGAGACATTAAAAATATCAGAGGTTTCCAGAAGCCAGCAAGGAAGAAAAGATAAATGTGCAGAACAGTAAGGATTTTAGGGTAGTGAAACTCTCTACTTTCTAGGATCGTACAGTTATAGACACACATAATTACACATTTGTTCAAATCCATAAAGTATAAAGATCCAAGAGTGAACCCAGATATGAAACTGAAGTCTTTTGGTTTATTATGATATGTCATGTAGATTCATTAACTGTGATGAATGTGGTGCTCTGGTGGGAGATATATGAGGACAGCTATGAACGGTAAATTTGTCTTTTTTTCTTCATTTTGCTATGCCATCAAACAGGTAAAAAGAACAGTAAATATGATTCACAAGAATAAACTTCTAGGGTTTATTGTTGGCTTCTAGTGATTTAATGGATTGTCTAATAAATAACTACTATTCTTGGGAAGGTTGAACATGTCAACTCAAAGGAAAACTCTTACATAAAAGATAAGAAAATAAATAAAATCAGTAATTTATTTGGATTGTTTGTTACATGGTATGTAATAGATTAATTTTATTTGACAGTGCCAGTAGAATAAAAATTCCAAATGAAAAACATAGAAATCTTTTAAAGAAAGGCATGCCTGTAGAATTATCTCCTTCACATTATTCTAGATCAGGGAAATTATTTTACCCTATAACATTAGGAGGCACTTAAATTGTAACTGCGTGTTGGATATTTCTATTGTGCATTTGTCCTTGCTGTCCCTGCATTTTAAAATGTCACAGTGAGAGTTAATTTAGAGTGTATAGAATTGTACCTACCGAAAGTGAGCTATAATGATATAAAAGTTTCAATTCAGTAGTCACGTCAGATTTGGTCAATAGCCAGCAATTGCCATTAGTAAGAAGTGAAATGCCTATAAGAAATGCCAAGTCCATCAGAGAAACAAATCAAAGGAAGATAAAGTAGTTTGTGATGAGCAACACAAAATCGATAAGGGAAAAGAACCTCTCTCTTAAAGTGAATGAAGAGACGGCTGATGTTTAAACAGTATTTGTTTCATTTACTAGTTGTTCTGCGAAGCAAAGCCAAGCACAAAACTACGGAATATTTTCTTTAATTCTTAGGACTGTGAGCTTATTCCAAAATTTATAAGTTCATTTGGGTATGAGACTATATTGGAAAATGGATATCATGTTTTATTAATGATACTTAAAGAAGCAGAGTAAGTCTCCTATACTGTGCAACTTTTTCTACTACAATAATCTGACTGTAATTTCAAACTACGTCACTTACATTAAGTTAACTCAGACTGAATAATACATAGTCTGTGAGTTCCAGTGTGGTGGTTAGCTTGGAGGCAAACTTTATTTAATGATCTGCCTGGAAGCATAGAGGAAATGATTCAATAAAACACCAAAAAAGAATTCTTAAATGCTTGAAGAGATGGAACATTTCATGAAGCCCAGGAGGCTAATTGTAAACTCTGACAAGAATGGAGATTGTAATTCCTCAGAGATGGAGGTTCAATGCACTGCCACAGGATGAAATTCCTTCCATCCTTGGGTTCTTCTTAAGAATAGAAGCTTCATTTTGTTCTTCTTTTCATAAAAACCCAATAACATAATAAATTAAGAATTTAAGGAACCTATTTGTTACTAATTGCACTGTCGTTTTATGATGTTCATTAAGTGCAGATATCAGAGACACTTCCAGTTCAGTACCTGTGATCTATGGGGCAGTGAGTGACAGAGTCAGTTCTTCCAAGACTGACATTTGAGGGATGACTAGAAAAATCATTCTTTCCCGTCTACTGAAATTTCAGTGTTAATTTAAATATGTCTTAAGAGTTCTGTGGGTTTATTTAGACTTAAAGATGACCTCCAGTGTGTCATAGTCTTTAATATGAATTTTATTATGGCTTCTGTTTCCAATAAAATATGGAAAAAGAGATGGCTACGTTTATTATGGGTTCAGGTTGCAAGTAGCTTACAAGAGTTTAAATTACAAGGTGGTTGCTCTACATTGGCCTACTTGATTTTGGAAAATTCCTAAAGGATTGCTCTAAAATGACAAGAAAGTGAAATCTTTTCCAGTGACCACATAAAGGAACATGAACAAAGTTTCTTCAATGCTAGTCAAGCCACAGAAATGCTACTCAGTCAACAGCTTGATGTGGATTCCTGAGAATCCCCAAAGCTGATTTCTGCATTCTTAACTCATGAAGCAATTTCAAGCCACTAAATTTAAAATTAATTTGTCATTTAGAAATATATAATACAGGTTATTTACAAATTTACTAGGGTGAATTACTTTCATTTATGATATAATTATTTTCTAAAAAGATAATATCTAAGATTCTTTCACTTTTTCCCTTAATAAGACTGTTCAGTACATTAAAATCAATAAAGCATTAGCAGAATAAAAAACTTAAATGATCATCCTCACAGATACAGAAAAAAATGTTTGAAAAAAATCAATGCTTTTCAGTGACAAAATCTTTCAACAAATTAGGCATTAAATAAATCTACTGCAATGCAATACAATCTGTGTATCACAATGCCACAAGCAACATCATATTCATTGGTGTAAAGCCTTCCTCTGAAATTTAGAGCAATGCTAGAGCCTCCATTCCTATCTCCTCCAGTCAGTGTACTTGAGTGTAACTTACACAGAACAGGTAGATGAAAAAAGAAGAAGGAGGATGAGGGGGAGGAGGAGGAAGAGGAGCAGGAGGAGGAGAAGAAAAAATATCGTTCAAAGAGTCTCTGCTTGCCACTTGTCAATGACCTGCTTTTATGCACAGAAAACTTTAAATATTTCACCAAAAGTATTGAAACAAAAGAGTAAATTCTATAGTGTTGCAAGAAATAAAGCCATCATGTAAAATTGAGTTGTGTTTCTATGGACAAATGATGAATTATCTGAAAAACAAAATAATCCCTTTCAAAAATATAAAAAAAGAATAGTGTCAAAAATCAGTCCTAAATATATATACACACAAGTACCACTAAATGGACTTAGAAGATCGTTTGTGTGTGTGTGTGTGTGTGTGTGTGTGTGTGTAAGAGAGAGGAGAGAAAAGAGTGTGTGTAAGAGAGAGGAGAGAAAAGAGAGCGAGTGAGTGAGCGAGAGAGGTGTCATAGTAATAGCTGAAAGGTGAGAGGAGGGTGGGAAGGGTGCAAATACATTACCTTGTGAGAGTCTCAAAAAATAAAGTTTGTCATTTTGAATAAAATTTCCAACTATGCTTCAGAAAAGGCTCTCTCTGTTTCTTTCTCTCCCTCTCTGTCTCTTTCTCTCTCTCTCTCTCTCTCTCTCTCTCTCTCTCTCTCTATATATATATATATATATATATATTTTTTTTTTTTTTTTAAGAGAAAAAGACACTAGGGGTTGAGTTGTTGGCTCATTGGTTAAAAGCACTGGTTTCTCTTGTACAGGGCATGGGTTTGGTTTCCAGCACTCACATTGAGGCTATCAGCTGTTCATAATTCCAGTGATGAAGGATCTAATGTCCTCTTTTACTCTCTGTAAGCACTTCATGCTCAGGTTCATTTACATACATAAGGCAGTACACTCGTACACAAATAAAAATAAAATAAGTCTTATAAAAATGTAAAAGAATAAAATCCTCTAAGCATATTTATTTTCCTTTCTCCAAGTAATTCTGACGTCTTGCACTAGTCTATATATGTTAATTGGAGATCATGAAAGTACTAGGTGTGGGAATTATGAGTAAGTGTTCATAAAATGCTTCATACCGTGGCTGGTCTTTGCAATGCCTATGTATATATCTATTACAGACCCCCAGAGATATTTTTAGGGAGATCTTATCCTACCATAATAGTTTCTAGCAACTCCAATTCAGACTGTGTTAGTCTGGAAAGCATTCTGCAATATTTGTAGAACAAGATGTATGGGGTTTTTATTTTTTGTTTTGAGTGTTATCATTGCATGTATATCAGTGCACCTGTGTTGGGCAGTGCTCACCGAGGCCATGGAACTGGGCTTAAGGACAGTTTTTAACTGCCATATGGGTGTTGGGAATTGAACCCTGGTCTTCTGCAACAGCAATCAATGCTCTTAATCATTGAGCCATCTCTCTAGCTGAAGATGTGTTTTTTAATGTGTTCAACTGAGCACCTCAGATTTTTAGTCTATTTCCTTGTCAACATGAATGTATTGGATAACATTCAAATGCTAATAGAGCCTACTAACTAAGACACCATTGAAAAGTGTTTTAAGTCCCCCAAGCAAATATCAATAATGGCTTGTTGCTTAGTAAAGAAGAAAATAAATCCTTGGTGGATATAAGTGCTACAGTTCGCTTTGAACCACAAGGACAACACAAGCCTTTGAAAAGCAGGTTTGAATGCATATTCTGTTGCATAGGCGTGAAGTTCAGAAATTTATTGCAGTTGTATGAACATATTAAGTGTGTGGATTTCACCTAGTTACACATCTGGTTTTTTTTTTTTAATTAAATAGTCTTTCTTGTTATAAAAAATTTAGCATGGTTTAATACAAGTATTAACTGTGACTCAGGATACAATTTTACGGTCGAACACTTCCTTAGAACGCACAGGTTCCTGGGTTTGACACCTAATGCTTTACAGATAAATAAAAATAAACCAAAGAAGAAGAGTTTCTGAAAAATCATGCAAGCTATAAATAATCATTGAAAAATGTTTGGCGTGTACATATATGTGCTATTTTTATCCAGTGTAAGATATTCCTTTACTTTAGGAGCAATTAAAACCCAATGTGTTTAACTAGCTATGATGGCTTATGTCTCATGGCACTTGGGAGGTTGAGGTTAGCAGATCTGCAGTGCCAGAATAGCCTCAGCTACACAGTGAGTTCAAAGCCAGCCTATGCTACACAAGACCCTGTCTCAAGAAAAAGACTTACCAGTTAAAACAATTGTATGTTTGCTTATGTCATATAACTAAGTTGTCATTATGTATTAAATTGGTTTTCAGGCATGAGGGAAAAATAGATTAAAGTTATATATCACCCATAAATACATTTGAAAGATAATGCGGATGAAATAAATTAGCTAGAATATTTTTCAATTGTCTGTGCATGAAATGCTGATTGAATGGACTCACCTTGTGTTTTGTAATGATCTCTGTACATTTTTCTCATAGTCTTGTTGGGGATAGGGAAATGCTTGTCTCCTCTCACATGCCTTATGGATATAACTACAGCAATTTTAGTTTTATATTCCTGAAGAATACACACCGAACAGTCAGAGCATGCAGAGAATCAAGATTTATTTCAGCAGCTGAAAAATCAAAGAAGAAGTTATCCTCTAGAAAGGAAGGTGGACAGGGACAGTGGAGAGGCTGTATCTGGACTTACAAGTCCTGGTCTATTATTCTACCACTGACCAATTCTGACTCAGTCTACGGTGGTCTCTTTTCTAGAATAGGTTGTTATAATTCAATGAATTAGATGTAGGGATATATATCAAGGTCCAACTATCCAGAGTTCAAACGTTGACAAAGGGAAAGGACAATAGTGACACGCCCCAGGCTCCTCAGGGAAGCCATTCTGGGATTCAGTCAGAGCCTGTGAAGACTGGTTTTCCTTTATTTTCTGGAACTTTGTCCTCCTGCTCATCTGTTCAGCTTACTATCACATATCTAGCGGCAAACCTCTTCTTTACTGTCTTTAGTGTTCCTGTCTTCACTGATTTACCCTAACAAGTTTAAACTGAATGTTAATATTAACCCTAACATTTATTTTTCACTGTAATAATATCAGTTCCAATTATGACAGAATTCATGGTTCCTCATTCTCTTAAATCATTTAATCTACTGACACCTTTTCTTGCAACTGTCGGTGTACAAGCAACTGTAAAGAATTCAGTTATCCTATCATGCCAAAAAAAGTGCCTATTCCAAGTTCAGAGTAATGACTCTGGCAAGCAAGGTCACCATCAAAGGACAATCAGTCAAGAACCAGAACTGTCATGAGAAATTTCAATAGATTAAACAAAACCATCTAGAACATTTCTGAAACTCCAAAACAGCAAATAGTGACAGATAAGACAACAATAAATTAGCTGCTACTTTAATGTTTAGAATGAAAGATAAAAAGGTTGTGATGTTGTTATTTAAACACATGTACCAAACTGCTTGGTAGGAATTCAATCACAGCAGGATCTTGTCCCTTGGAGGAAGACACTGTGTGGTTTGAGCTGGATCACAGAAGGAATGTCTTTGCTCTAGATGCCTTCTACAGTGGGAAGAAAGATATCTTATTCTTCCATTATCCCCATCCAGTCATTTTCAAAAGCTTCTAAACCTTTCCATCAAAAGAGGACGCTAACTAGCAAGAAGCCTGAAGAATAGTAACTTCAGTAAACAGATGAGGAACAGGACAGGTAACAGTCCCAAAGCAAACACAGTATTGTCCAGGATACTCAGCATTGTAAAGTTGATTGGACATGGCATTTCTCTATTACTATTCTTGCTTGTATAATTAATGTAATTATGTAATGCATGCTTTGTAAGTCATCTTATATTCAAAATTCATCTTGTATGCTTGTCTTAAGAATTTCTTTCTCTGAGTCCTGAGCAGTGTTCAGCTCCACCTACCTCTCTAGGTCCTGAAGAACTGCTGGGCATAATGCCGGGTTGGACTAGCTAGGCCACCTTCCAGGAGGAATGAAGGAATGGCTCTCGTGGGTGTGGTGCTCCACACCATTTGGTTGTGAAGCCAGTTTCTGCCCAGTACCTGGAGAGAACCTAATCCACCTGGGAACAAACTGCAATTGGCTGTAGTCAGGACCCCACCCTAGAAGGCTATTGGCTGACAAGACCTATAAGACACTCAGCTCTTTCCAGAATAAATGAGTTTGCAGCAGACCACCATTGCTGACCTTCTGCTCAACTCCGGGAGTCTGTGTGTTGACTCTGCACCTACTCAACCCCTCCCCTACTGTGGAGCTCTTTAAGTCCCCCTCGGGCTTGTCCTGAGTCCTGGGTGCCCCAACAAAGGACAAAGCAAACGAAGTATGATTTTGTTAGATTAGAGTTAGGGAAACCAGAGTTTATTTGGGCTTACAGAGTAGTTACCCAGGAGAGGGGACAGAATCCTCCTACCGGGGCTGGGCAGTGAATTTCTGCCTGACTGTCAGTCTGCTACCAGCAGCCCAAAATGGTAAGCTGCCTGTCCTGTCCATCTTTTCCAGCTTCACTGCTCATACCTTAGCTTCTCCCCCGACATACAGATCAAGTCACTGGTTGGTTAGGAGGGTATTTGACTTTGTTGACTTTTTCCACTGTCAGTCAAGCTTTTTTATGCTGTGTCCCAATTGTGTGTAGTCCATTCTGCCAGTCAGAGGAAAAATTTCATACAACAGTGCCTCTGTCTATTTGTATGGATGTGCTGTTTTGTGCTATGTGAAACAACTTATTTACATAAGTTTATTTTAAAAGGAGATTCAAAATATTTATATTTATAATTTTTTTCTAATTTTCACAAACTTTTATTTCTTTTTGCAGAATATACTTTTGACCGTTACATAAAAATATTAGCTTCTCAGAGAATGACTAACATAAGACAACATAAGTTCAACTTATTGTACGGGAAACCTTTGTTTATGTTTTAGATTCACATGAATGTGTCAGTGTATTCTACAATTCCACATGCTAATTATTGGTTAGTTATTTAGATGAGTTAGATACAGATTGAATTTCACCATCATGTGCTGCCAAATGGGGAAATTATAATTACTGATTTATAAATGAGAATATGTGAAATAGGCATTTTACATTGCATAAATTTAATGCATGTCATTCTCATGTCTTTATCATCAACATTAAACAATTCTAGGCAATTTCTCTTTGTATTTTATTTTAAATATATACATATACATATATATGTCACTATATATATATATATATATATATATATATATGTTGACTACAGTGAATTCTGACCTTGTTTACTGATACTGAAACTTAAGAACATGCCTTGGAGTAAAGAATATGATCAATGCAGTCCATGAGATGAAGAATGTTGTTGTTTAAAAATTTTTTGATGAAAAAAGATGAATTTTGAACTTTAACTTGTTATTATAGACAAAATCAAAGAGATTGTCACAACTTCACTGCTGTAATTTTAAGAAGGGAACTGGGAATGGGAGGTGATTATTTGTAGTTCCTATTTATTTATTTATTTACTTATTCATTAATTAATATAAAAGGAATTGAGTCCTTACCCATGCCAAATAATGCAGCCAATACAATGGATAACAGTCATAATCATCATCATCATCATTGTCATCTTCATCTTCATATGACATAAGGCTCAGAATTTACAGAGCAATAGACATGGCTATAAAATAATTGAATAAAATCACATAAAGGCAAGCACCACATGCTTTCTGCTCTATGTGAATGTTAGCTTTGAACCTATAGATATGTGTGCTTAACTTGGAATAGATCTAAAAGTCATTAACCTAGAAAAGGGCTATGGGATTAGTTTGAAGGAAAGGGCAGTCAAATTCCTCAGAATCTTAAAGTTTATATATATATATATATGTGTGTGTGTGTGTGTGTGTGTGTGTGTGTGTGTGTGTGTAATATTTGGTAAATAGAGTGAAACTCCTTAATTATAAACAGTTTACAGATACAATATTTGATTGACTCATGTAAATTAAAGTCTGTTTTTATTCATTGTTTTCACTGGATAGAACCAGAGTCTTAAGAATTTTATCAGGGTCAGACACAGTTGTGCATAGCTTTAGTTCCAGAACTTGGGAGGCAAAGATAGGTGGAGTTCTATGAGATTGAGGCCAGCCTGGTCTATATAGAGAGTTTCAGGCTAACTGTCTCAAAATATATTAACAGATTACTCTCTAATTTTATTTCACAGGAGTAAGTATATGAGACTTGAACTATTTAGAATCAACATATGTCACACAATATTGATTTTCGTACAGTAAGATGACCCTTTGCTTTCATGGTCTCTATATCTACTCT
The DNA here is from genome assembly GCA_035773235.1 of Eospalax fontanierii. Lineage (NCBI taxonomy): Eukaryota > Metazoa > Chordata > Mammalia > Rodentia > Spalacidae > Eospalax > Eospalax fontanierii. The sequence continues at coordinate 38,930,294 of CM069527.1, forward strand.
TCATCAAAACATAAAGCCTAAGTACTTAAAAATAAGTTAATTTCTCCACTCTACAGTTTGTTTTGTTGTTATGAGTTACATAAAATGACATAGATATGTTTGGTGTATAAATTTAATGAGAAGTCTATAATTTTCATTCCATAGTTTTCAAGTGAAAATAAGATATAGTTAGGAATTCTTTCTTCTAATATTTTCCACAAATCAGTCTAATACAGAGTTTCACCACTGATGTCTGGATGAGCAGTTAGAACACTGACTTATCTTTTCTATTTTGAGGTTCTGGTTCAGGCGTTTCCTCTTTCCTTCTCTGCATTTGGCATAGAGCCAGGTAGGAGACTCAGGGCTTGCTGGATCCAAGGACTGCAGTTCTGTCATGCTTGAAGTTATGTCACTGTTTCTCTCCCCGTTTTCCTTTGCACAAATTCTTACATTCTTTTTGATGTGTATTTATTGTACTATGTGTGTTTTATAACCTACTTTACATCACTTCCAGAAGTACACAAACATAAATGAATTTATAAGTAATTAATTATGATTGAGGTAGAATGTAAATATTTCTGTTTCTTTCATATATTAACATGGCACACAATTTTATAGAACTTTTCAGAAATGACTATGTATAACACTTTTTTTTATTGTACTTAGTTGTTAATGAAAATTTAAAGTTGCTAATGCACTTTTATAAGAGGAGTAATGATAAAGCAGGAAAATAATCCTTTTGTTGTTATAAACCTATTTTAGGAATTCCTGGCTTGTGTAAACATAATGCCTTTCTTCCATTTATTCAGAAAATCTGACAAAATTCAGTAAACTACTCAAATATAACTGGCCTGTATTTAATTAAAAACATCATTATGAGTTTCTGCTTTTATGGATATTTTGATGTTCATTAATATGTGTGTGTGCATTTATATAGTAAGATTCCAGTGATTTTCATAGTCCTTGCTTCAATTATTCATATTTTTTGAACTTTGATTTTCAAATTTATTTACTTATTTATATATGAGTGGGTGTGCATGTGTGTTATATGAATGCATGAAGATGTAGGTTGGGCAACGTGTATTCACTCTTGTGAGTATGTGTAGAGGCCTGATCTTGTGCTTGGGCTTACCTTGTTTTGTTTTGTTTTGTTTTGTTTTTTTAAGAAAAGTCTCTAATTGAATTTGGTCCTCACTGTTTTGTGTGCTCTGTCCCTTTCCCTGAAAATAGGACTATAAGTGTGTACCACAATACCACGTTTTTGGCATCTGTGTTAGGAATATGAACTCAGTTCCTCATGCTCACATAGTAAGTAATTTACTTACTAATCTGTCTCATTATTCCTAAACATTCATTTTTTAAAAATTTAGTAAATAATATTTCTTGATTGTGATTTGGTGCAAGTAGGTGTTTTTTTGTAGACAATGTCTGCTAAATCAAGGATAGTAGCATATCCAGAAAGCTTAGTTTTATGCCTGTTAAGTGAAATGTGTGAGAAGTTTAGAGTAAATCCCCAGGGAATAATTGATGCCACTTTAGGAATAATAATAATAATAATAATAGTAATAATAGTAATAAACCTAACTTCAGGGGACCTGTGACTCAGATACATTTGTTATAGAATAAAAATGAAGTGCTCAGGATGTCAAGAACAAGTTTGTTGAAAGAAAACCAAAATGGTGGTTTGCTGGCACTAGATAGGAAACTGATAGGCACTGCTCCCTTTTACATAATGGTGAATTAGTGCCAAAACAAAAGGTACAACTTGGCTTCTGTCATAAGTACAAATAAGAGAAGGAAGCTTAATCAGTGCTGCCTGGATGCTAAACTGTTCAGATTCTTAACACACAAAGAGAAAAATCTTCAATATACATTTACTGATTGGTTTATTTTGTGGGTATGAGTATTATGCCTACGTGTATGTAAGTAAAACTGCATCATGTAGTGCCTGCAGAGGTCAGAAGAGGCCATTAGATCTCCTGGAACTGGAGTTATGATGGTTGTTAACAATCATGTGGATGCTGAGATTGTAACTCAGGTCCTATGCAAGAGCAACCAGTGGTCTTAACCACTGAGTAATCTCTCTAGCTCTGAAATACATTTTTTAAGGGGTGATAACATCCACTGGAGCAAACCATAGCTGTCTGTGTAGTAATCAAGTGCATAGGGAAAAGTAGAACCAAGAAACTTCAGACTATCAGAGGAATAAAAGAGTGGACTGTGGAAGAAAAGCTAACAAGAGCTACATCCTAACTTTGGAAGAAATAAATGATATTGTGTACAAGTTAAAAATCATTTAAAAATGTATACAGAGGCATACGCCAAACTCCAAGAAGGTAGAGAAATGCTTTTGTGTGAGAAATTCTGATGAATTTGTTTCATGACTCTGCATCAATTTTATCTGAGTATTTATGAGCAATAAATAGTAACGATTTCTCATTGATTTTAACCTCATATGATGGAGAAGTCAAAGGAAGGCTACTTTTGCTAGGCCTCAGATTTGAAGAGACCATCTAGGTTTTGATCAGCAAGAAAATTTGAATGTGAAGTCAAATTCACAGAAACATCAAAGTCACTGGACAAACAGGATCCACATCTGTCTTTTTCTGATACCTAATAAAACCTTAAAGTTCATGATTAGCCCAAATTCTTCAATAACAGACTTCAATCAGCTTAGACCTAGCACTACTTCAACTCTCTATAAACATTAAAGATTTATCAATAACTTCAAAAGAAAAATTTTATGAAGTCTTCACTTGCAGTTGAACTGCATCTATCCTTGGAAAGCTCTCCCTTATTGAGGGAATTTCCAGAATACAAGTTTTTCTTTTTTCCAAGAGGATTATTCTCAGTACAGAAAATGGAATCTATGGCTCACATATTTAATGTCTGTCAATATAAGATAATCATGAAATTGATTCCTCAGTCCTATAGATGAGATGACTATTCTCACCCCTTCTTCTCCAGAATAAATATGCTTTGTAGCAATTTACAAGTACCATGTCCACTAAAGCTAATCCACATGAAGGCTGCCTGTTCACAGTCCTCCAGATGATGTGTATTCCACTAGTCTTTACACACACTGAATGCCATTTTACTCAATGACTGGATTAACAATGTGTTTGGGGGCATGCAATAGTAATGCTACTTTCTGAAATCTTAAACTACAAGTGTTTCCTATATAATAAACAGAGGTTTAGGTTAAATCTTAACACCATCTCTTCAGATGTATAAGTTTTACAATTTTGAGAAGTTTTTATTTTTTGTAAATTTTTATTGAAGTTTTGTGTCTTTCTTATAGAACATACTAATCATATTTATATTCTCTTTATCATTGGCACCCTCCCATAACTACAACCCCTTTCTTAATTAATACATTCTGTCTTTTGTGTTAAGGACTATCCTGTTTTAGAATTTATTGTATGTGCATAACATCTTACTATAATATGTGCCTTAAAATATTTGGAAACATGAAAATTTAAGAAAATTAATATATATATATATATATACATATATATATAAAATTACTTGAGATAGGAACTTACCAGCCATTATTTATCAAATTGAAATCAAGTACTCTATACACAACAGGCTAGAAGGTTCAGCTCATAGTAATAATGATGTGCAAAGGAAGCTATTTTGTTACTTAAATCAATGTCTTCATTCCTGACTTCCCCTAAACTAATGCTGACTTTTGTAATAATTTTCTATCCGTGTTTAGTGATGTCTTTCCATAAAATACTAGATATAGGAACTAGAGAAGCAGCTAAAGTTGAAGACTATGAAATTTATGCCTAAACTTGCAAAGATTCTTTTTAAATTGTTTAAATGTTTTCTTCTACAAAATTTCTATAAAATTTCCATATTTCTACAAAATATAAGACCGATTTTCTGAAAAAAATATTTCCCCAAACAAGAATAGAGGAACACAATATATCAACTTGTTATAGTGAGTTTCAAGTACAAAAGGGGGATAATATTAATATTAAAGTTGTTTGAACATTGTACCTTTGGAAATACATTGATGTATGTTTGAATCTTCAAATACAGATGCTATATTATTTTTTGAAACAAATAATATTACATTTTAGATTAATGTGATTTTTGATGGTTCATCATTCATTGCATAATTTACTCCCTAGATTTGAATATAAATTTATTATTTTTAATGGTATTTCATATGAAATAGAAAGTCAGAGGATTCAAAAATATTTAAAGACAATCTGCAAAATTTATAAATTTGTTTAAGTGTAGGTGAAGCATATTTTAATCTAGATAGCAGAATTATCAGTTATCTTTAACATTAGATACTTCCTTGAGGGCCCTTTTAAGAATCTTGATCTTGGCCCTCCCTGGATTGTTATTATATCAAACAATCTGTCAAGCAGTTGGTCTGTTAGTCACCTGTCAATCAATTAATTTTTATGTCTTGCTACAATGTCAAGCAATTTAGAATTTAGGGGAGTACTGCCTCACTGCCACAATTACATGATTCCATTCTTAATGTAGGCTGATAGACAAAAGTAAATAGAAAATCAGTTGGTAATGCAGAAGGTGCAATGCAAGGATAAAATGCCTATTAATAAACATTGATTTAAGTAACTAAAACCCAAAGTTGCCTTTATCAACCTATCTATGACTGTATAATCTCAGGAAAATAGAAGGCCACTCTGTAAAATATCAGAGCCAAAACTGACTCCAGCCTACAATGTATTGTATACATTTTATCAAATATAGTTCTTGGTGTATTTCCTGCTTAGTTAGACCATTGGCCTAAGTAACTACCATGTCTTAGGATCTGGTGTTTGATTTTCATTTTTCTTATTGCATAAACCTATGTAATAAAGAGTATCAACAAGTTTTTTGTTGTTGTTTTTAACCTTTTGGGTTTAATGAGCACATTTAAATGTATCAGCTACAATTTAATCACCACTTCAATGAAAACATTTGATATGATTGACATAAAAAGACAAAAGGCTTATTTAGGTGTACTGTTTTAGTTGTTTTGATCCATGTTTGATGTGGTGGTTGGTTGTAAATGTCAACCTGTTACCGTCCAGAAGCATCTGAAAGGGACTATCAGTTTAGGGATAATCTAGATGATGTTGGTTTAAAGGTCTGTCTATGGACAATCGTATTGATTGTTAATTGAGACAGAAGGACCCACCCTGGGTATGAGTGGCATTGTTTCTCAGCCCTGACAGAAGGAGGAGAGAAAGCTGGAAGTAAGGAAGACGTGTTTGCTTTCAGTTTGCTCTTGACTGTGGATGTGATGTGATTAACTTCCTGTCTTTACTTTCCCCAAATGATAGACTATAACTGGGATTTGTAGGTCAAATAAACCCTTTCCTCCCCCATATTGCTTTTTTTCAGGACATTTGTTACAACAACAGAAATGAAACTAGAACACTTGGTTAACCTTATTGGATTTGAGCCTGTCACGAGGCAATAAACTATGACGAACACGGCACAGTAGAACAAACCATTCACATTAGGACAGGAGTCACACACAAACCAGAAGCAGTCTGAATCCCACTACCTTCTTCCAGCTAATATTTCCAGTAAGCAGAACAATGCTCAAAGAGGCTCCATTATTCAAGTTCCCATACCTACGAAGAGTATCCAACACAAGGTCCGTTGGAGATTTAATTCTCAAAGTTTACCATTATATAAATTAGTAGAGATTAAAAATAAGAAGAATAATTAAAAGTAAGGAAATAAAATATATTTCCTCAAGAGAAATTTAGGCCAGTGACATTAAGGTAACAAGCAGATATCAATACAATGCTATGATATAAAGGCTGAATAGCTTAATATGATTTTGAGATGAGAATCTGTCCTTTAGCAGTGTTTGTTTTATTAGCAAAGTTACTGTCCTAGTTTCATTGCTGTTGCTGTAGTAAAATATTCTGAAAAAAAAAAGCAACTCAGTGGAGGAAGGGTGAATTTTAGCTCACAATGACAAGTTACAGTATATTTTGTAAAGGACTAGGCATAAACTTGAAGCTGAGAATCAGGGAGAAAATTAAAGCATGTATGCTCAGTTCTGCTTAGTCCCATCTCTATACTTCTGCATTCCAGGACCAAAACCCAGAGAATGGTGCTGCTCAAATTCGGCAGAAAGTCTTATCTCAACATAATCAAGATAATTTACTACTTCTGACAGGTCCACAGAGCAATCTGATCATTAGGTATTTAAAATATCTATTATGTGTACAAATGTTTGAAATTTACTACAGAAGGTGAGAGAATTCAGATGATTTGTACTACATTTATTTCAGATGATGTGAAATCCTCTACATAGATTTTAAATTTGGGAAGGAAATATATATTTAAAGACACACAGTTTACTGACTTACACAGTTTTCTGAGTTTACTGTGAACAGAAAAATGTGCAAAAAGCAGAAATTACACCTAAAGTTTCCGATGAAATTGAAATTCAGAAATGTATGCATGAAGTCAATCTGTTGAGCATATTTTAACTCCTAACTATATTCAGAATTTGAGACAGTTTTCTTGATAATAAAACATTAAAATAATTGTAAGAGTCTTAAAATTATTAACCAGGTTTTTTCTTTAACTTAGTCAACAATAGTATGAAGAAATGACCTGGCACAGTCACTGAAAAATATAAGACCCGAATCACAATGTATACCTCTTTTACAGTTTGACGTGAGACCAGAAGCAAGAGTTTACACTAAATGTTGTTTTTAAAATGCAACCTTTATTGTTACTTGACTTTTATCCTCAAGCAAACCAAGATGCGAAATTTAATAATTCTTTCTGACAATTTTATAAAAATGAGCTGCCATGCTTAATTGATGAGAAGTGTCTTCACCTGTCACCTCCAGGCCCTCAGCGTAAGTTATTGATACCAAGTTCACAGCCTCTATCCATCAGATCTTTGACTACATCTGTGTTATTAACCTTTGGGTTCATCTGAGAGTGGCAATGCCCTGACTAACTGGCTGTCTTGTCATCTTGACAGCTCGGCTTCTGCTGTTGCTTTTCACTTTCACTTTGTCCCCCAAGATCTTCTGAACAGATGGAGACTAAGTGATGTAGCAAATTAGCTTGTAATTTCTAGATTGCTCAACTATTCACCTGAAAGAATGCCAGGAAGAAATAAAATTCTAAACTATATGCATATTTGACTTATGAAGAAAATAGAATTCAGAAGCCTTTGGATGTACACTTACGTCTTCCACCCAGAATTCAAGGAACACTGTGGAAGAGACCACGGAAAGACTGTCGCAGCCAGGGGTGGTGCATTGCCACAGGGAAACGAAGTCCTGGGCAGCTGGGTGTTGCTCTGAGAAACTTGCAGCAATGGTGACAACATGCACAAGACCTATGCAGGCTCCCAAAATTCAGCACAGAAGTCAGGGAATGGTAACAAACCCCAGCCTTAGTTGAGGAGCTATTGGTAACTAATGACTATCTGGAGATGGAAAGTTGATTTTCATTAAGGATATGATGCTAGGTAGGTTGACCAGGATCTAGTGGATGGACAGACACAAAAGGATACTGGGTACATAAACTTGGCTTTATAGGCCTTAACATATATGACAGAAAACATGAAATCTGGTGGGAGTCTATGGGCATGTATACAGGGGAAGGTGTCTAAATACGATTAGGATGTATTGTTTAAATCAGTTTAAAAGTGAATACTCCTTTGTAATTAGCAGCTTAAAGTATATTAGACTATGTCAGTAGAGAGCACAATGCATTGGATATGTATGCATGCTCTAGTCACTGGAAATAGAATCCTTACTTGACTTGCATAAGAAACATAGTTCCTATAGTTTTGGGTATGATATTCTCAACTTAGCATAAGAAAACCAGATGTCAGTGGTTCATGAACTTCAAATACTGTGATAAGTAAATAGAAGTAATACCTTATACCTGTTAGTAACTGCTGACCACAAAAATGTTTTAGCTTTGGTCATTACTAAACCGTGTCTCACTAAGCAAGCTAAAACAGTTGAGTCAACAAGAATTATTCTGTCTCTACAAAGCAAGTGTGTAAAGCATCCCCCCAAATAATTCTCCTTGTATCTAATGGAGTAGTCACTGGGAAGAAGAAAAGTATGCAGCAGACCCAACACCTGATCACAAAACAGTTCATAAAACACAAGAGATGATACTTTCTCTGTTTATAGCCTCAGTTTGCTGCAACAAACTGCTCTTAGAACTTGACTAAAGCCAGCATCTTCAAGTTTTCTCCATTCAGCTAAGGAGAGACACATAGTGAATCAATGATCGGAATATCAAATGAATCACTCCATTTCTAAAACAGTCACCTAAATTACTGCATTCTCCACCACTGGGATCAAGACTAGGGTGTTTGAAATAGATGGTTCACAGGCCCAGAAAAAGTCATTTTGTATTGGCATTGCTATGTGTTTATGTGGTGTTATTTCTAGTAACATATATTTTTGAAATCATATATATATATATATATATATATATATATCCTTTATGAAAAAGTAAAATATCAATTTAACTGAAATTCAATCCTTACACGAAAACCTTTGTAATAGTGTATATATCCAAATAGGAAGTACACACAAAAAAAACCACTGCTGCATTTTGAAGTAAGATGATATCTCAGGTAAAGTACTTACCTAAGTGCTAAAATGCAAGCTCAGTCAGAAGTTTCTACAACAGAACACCATTCTTAAATGAACACACGTGTGACAGATACAGTGTAATTATTTAGACAGGTTTGACAGACATTGTTTCAAAAGCTAATGAAGTGAACCTGTTATTTCAAGGAAAGCATTGACGATACTTGTTGCCGTGACTAATTTCAAGCTTTCAAGGAAAAATTAGAATTTTGAAAAGCACATGCTTTCTACCATGCAGTTGACAGTTTCCTAATACTTATATGATAACTTGATGAAATCAACAGAACTTTTAACAAATGAATAATGAAGTGTGTGGGTTTCTAGAAGCTCTGTCTAGCTTAATCAATACTTGCCAAATAACCAATAGATGGTGTTTCAAATGATGCACGAGTAAAAGGAAACTTACTCCTAAAATAGCTCAATGCATTTCATAATTGTAAATTTTGATGTCTGTTATTAGTTGCTATGCTATTCCTTGAATTCTGTTTCTCTACTGAAATAAATTTTAAATAAGTTACTAATTATCACATTTTCAAATAAATTTAAATATCTAAAACTATAAAGTACTATAGTTTCCAATGATATCTGTGTGAAATCAGAAGACTTTTTTTGTTCTCAGGTCAAACAAACAAAGCAAAACACTTTGAAAGCACAAGCAGATATAATAATCTACATATTAAAAGCATTTTCAAAAAAAGAAATAACATTTTTCTCTCAGTATATCTTTTATATTTTGGAAGAATACAAATTATGATATATAAACTATTATATTTTTGAATTAAAGGCCTTATATTAAAATGAATTACTCAAATATTCTAATATTTCTATGTAAATTATAATGCAGTTAGATTCATATAAAACTTACATAAGGCAACATGGATTGTAAATAATTGCTTAAACTGAATAAAATTTCTATTTGAAAATAATTGTTGTAAAATTTTAGCCATTTGAGTTTTATCCTAAGTTTCCTAATATTAGTGGAACCTATCATCCCTTTTATGATGCTTCAGTAATTCTTTCCTTCCCAAACCTCCTACAAACTCTCCTAAACTGGAGTCTCTAACAGGTGCACAAACAGGCCAGCAGGTGCAAAGACCTGGAACTGTCAACAGAGCAGTGGAGAAAAAAGCAGCAGCAGCAAAATCCTGTAACTAATGAGTCTCGTGCACACCTAGACTGTGTCACCTCCTCGCTTTTCTTTTCACTTTCATCATATTTTTTATTATATTTTTATTTCACCACCTTGCTCTTCTTTTCATTTTCATCATATTTTTGATAGACTCTTATATTACTGAGAAGTTTGTTTTCATTCTATATAAATGAATAAATAAAACAAATGCTTGCTTAATTGTAGAGGGTGGGTATTGTGTACAAAACAGAAAATCGAGAGGGAGTTCAGGGTTGATTTCACAGCTTACAAATGTCAAGAACCTCACATGTTACTCTCTCTGCCTTTCCATTCTCAACATGTTGGATTCTTCTCACTTGTTTCTAACGGTCACAGTGTACCTTCTACAAGTACACTCATTCCTTTCTCCTGTGACAAGCCCAAAAATACAAGGAATAGTACATGATAAACAATAGTTTTAATGTGACATTATCAGTACGGTGGGAAATATTTCATAAAACTACAGCTAGCTGGTCTAACTTCTTTAATTTCTGTGCAATGCATATCTTACTTCCAAATTAGCCCCTGGAAGTGGGGATTAGTCTATGTACGCACATAATAACCATGAAAGCAAGTGATTTTCTGGATTTGGCACATGAATGATGATTTAATTTTACATTCCTAGGCTTGCAAGATAGGTCAAAAGGTAATGGCACTTGCTGCCAACTCTTACGGCCTTAGTTTCATCCCTGGGATGCATACGGTGAAGGAAAGTACTGACTCCCACAAGTTGCACTCTGATTTCCACACATGCATTATACCAAGATGTACACGCACACACACACACACACACACACACACACACACACACACAGAGTGAGAGAGACTAAGCAAAAGAGAGCGCGTGAGAGAAAAATGTAATTTAAAAATCAAATTTTATGGGATGGAGATATGGCTCATTAGTTAAGAACAGTGACTGTTCTTGCAGAGGACCCGTTGGATTCCCAGCACTCACATGGCGGTTAACAACTGTCTGTTAACTCCAGTTCCAGGGAATCTGAAGCTCTGGGAGATAACCAAGAACTTTGTCAATAACCTTTATTATTTTGCAAGTCTTTTGGATCACTCTCCCCAAACACACAAAGGGATATACTTCTGCCTCACACTGCGTTCTTTGTCAAACAGCCCCAGAGTATATAGATGTCCTAATGTTTACACAGTTTGTGCATTTCTCAAAGGGTCTCAGTGGCATCGCATTTCACTGAGATCCCGACCCATTCAAGATTAAATCATCTCTGCTGTTTCCTCCCACATGACTTGCCTCCATCCCAGTCCCAGCACCAGGATGATCTCCGCTGTCTCCCTATTAACACCCACACCCCTCCATTCCCCCTTTCCAGACTTTCCTCTGGCCCCCAGGATCCCCTGCGTTTCCCTCCCTCCTCTCCTCCATGCCGAACGCTCCTACCTTCCCCACCTCCCCTGTTCCCTACCATCTTCCTTTTTCAGGTTCTTTCTTTTCCTTTATCTCCACGCATCCTCTCTCTTTTCCTGGTTCATGGTGTTACATCAGGATCTATACTCACATATAGGGGATTGGTGCTACAATCCACAAATAGAGAAAACAAACGTTGCTTACTTTTCTGCATTTGTGTTATTTCACTTAGTATAACTCTCTCTAATTCCATCCTTTTACCTGCAAATTTCATAATTATATCTTTTCTTAATGCTGTGTAGAACTCCATTGTGTAAATGCACTATATTTTCATTATCCATTCCTCACTTGAGGGACATTTAGGTTGTTTCCAATTCTTAGCTTAATAGAAGGGAGTAGCAACAAATATGGATATACAGGTATCTCTTCAACAGCATGAGTTCTTTGGTTATATGACAAGGAGTTGTCTGGATCATATGGTAGATTAAGTTTTAGTTTTTTGAGAGTTTTCCACATCACTTTCCGTAGTGGTTGCATGAGTTTACATTCCCACCAGCAGTTAATGAGCATTCCCCTTTCTTCAAATCTCCAGCATTTGGTCTTTTTTCTCTTGATCTTAGCCAATCTAACTGACGTGAGATGCACTATTAAAGTGGTTTTTATATGTTTTTCTTTAATTGCTAAGGATATTAAACACTTATTAAAGTTTTTCTTAGCATTTTTATTTTGTTTAATAACTCCCTTTCTCAGGTATATAGCCCATCTTGTTTTGCACCATTCATTTTCTTATTTCTTTGTTGTTTGAGTTCTTTGTATATTCTGGGTATTAATACTCTGTTAGATGTATAGCTGGTAAAGATTTTCTCCCAGTAAATGGGTTTCCTCTTCCTTTCCTTGGTTATTCTGTTGCTGTACAGAAGCACTGTAGCCTAGTAAGATCCCACCTATTAATTGTTGACCTTAATGCCTGAGCAGCTGATGTCCAATTAAGAAAGTCCTTTCCTATGCCTATAATGTGGATTGGACTTGGGGATGTGGGTTATGAGCCCCAACCGCAGTAGAGGAAGTATTACAATGGACTGCTAATAGGGAAGAGGAGAGTCAGTCTCATTTATTAAAAGTATTTATATTTTTATGTATATGAGTGACTTGCCGGCATATATGCAAGTGCACCCATGTCATGCAGTACCCATGGATGTCAGAAGAGGGTGTCAAATGGAGATATAGATAGCTGTTAGCTACCACGTGAGAGCTGGGAACCAAGTGAACCTGGGTCCTCTGCAAAAGCAGACAGTATTCTTAACTGCTAAGTTAACTCTTGAGCCCTGAGTCAGTCTCACTTAAGGGTGACATTCTTGGAAGGTTGAACAGGCTTCTTTGGATGGACTAAATCCATGGGCATTTGGGGACACAAATGTGACTCCATGGGTATGCCCCCACACACACGTGTGTGTGAGTGTGTGTGTGTGGTGTGTGTGTGTACATAACACTGAGTAGGGGCAGTAGGAGGAGTACAGATTGAGAAGGGAATCTAAATTTGATCAAAATACATTGTATGGAATTTGCAAGTAGAAAAATGTTCACTTTCAGGAGGGCTTTTTGGTGCTGGCTTTTAATCCCAGCACTTGGTAAACAGAGACAGGTTAACTTTGGCAAGACTAAGGCTAGACTGGTCTACATAGCAAATTCCAGGTCAGCTAGGGCTCCAGGAAAACCCTGTTCCAAAACAAATAGAAGATGTCTAATTTTGTCGACATATTTAGAAAAACAAAAACTGAAGTTATTCATCTCTACAAAACTTGCTTGCAAGAAATGCTAAAAGAAGATTTTTCCACTGAAGTATGATGTGTATACTTAACTACATAGAGTAAGCATACTTTCAAATTCAAACACTCTAAATAGTAAAATTTAAACAGTAAATTTCCAAAAAGAAATTACCTTGGTAAATTTTTAAGAGATCAAAATGATAAACATAGAGAAATTATGACAAAGAAACCAAACACAGAAGAGAAGGTAATAACAGGTTTTAGTTTGTGCATGCCATGTACATTGTTATAACCTTGAAATGTTCTATTAGAAATACAAAAGGTTTTGTGCAAGCCTTTGTCCAGGTATAAAAACAAGAAGAAAAATCAATGGCACATATAAAGCAAAGGCTTTAAAATAAAGCAGTACCCCAAATTATCAAACCCTAAAACAATAAAGAAAATAAAGAATATTCAAAACAACTAGAAAAAAAAAATGACAGTAGTAAGTTCTTATTTATCAATCATTGTTTGCTTACAAATGAATTAATATATATTTTCTTTTCATTATATATCTTGAAAAATTATCTACTAAAGCTATTATATTAAGACAGTAATTGATAGTGTTAAATATTAATAATGTAAAATAGGACAGACAATACATGTATCTGTTTCTACTTAGCAGACTAATTTTGTCTTGATTTAAATTATATCTGTGAGACTATATTAAGAAATTTAATTAATAGGAGTCTTTTCAGATTGGAGGACTTGCACTTTTGCGTTGATTAGCTTAGACATGTTTATTAAATGCCTGCAGATGTGGCTCAGTGGTTAAGAACACTGGTTTCTTTTGCAAAGATACTAGATTCAATGAATAGCACACGCATGGCAGCTAACAACTGTCTGAACATTGCAAAATTTAGCCTACAAATTTGTGTTAAAATCAGTATGGTTTCTATACTGCTTCTTCGTCCATGAATCTCAATATGAACACAAGTAAGTTCACTCTTCTAAGAATCTGAACATTTTTCTGGAACAGACATAAAGCGATTCTCCTATAAAGAAATATTTGTGATATTCCTACCAATATTTTAGGGGAAAAGGAAAGTGGCAATAAATCTAAGATATTAAAATTTAAATCTAGGAATAAAATATTGGTATCCCATAAAATTGAAGGAGTGAATCCTGACTTATGAAATTCAGATTTTCCTATAATATTTCCAGGTTTTCCAATATCTCCCTACTAAAATTAACTGTAACGTTTACATGTTGACCATTAAGTTTAAAGCTATACCACAGTAGAGATGCTATGCTTTTATATTTTGCATTTTGCTCAAACTTTCTCAAATATTACTGTCTGTACACATATCAGATCATCTTTACTAAATCATTAGATGCCACAGAGATAAATTCATACAGAGAGAAGCAAACCTAGTTCTGAGTTTAATTTTGGAATACTTGGAAAGTAGTACCATATTCTTCCCAAACAACTGACTTCCAAGAAACACAGTGAGACCAACAGAAGAATAACAGTCTCTGATTTTATGTTTAGTAACTCTTCAAATGACTGTGTTTATTTGAGATGTCTTCCTTTTCACTTCTGAAAGATTTCTGATCACTACAGTTAGAGGCAAATCAAACTAGTCCAGCCAGTCAAGCTAGCTCCTGTTTTCTCTGAGTTAGCATTGTCTGATTCAGAGAACAAACATTCTCCCTCAGAGAAACTGACTTCTCAACTCATTTCTCTACTGATTATTTTCTCCTGTTATAGCACTTAGAAGTCTGGAAAGTAAAGTTTTATGAATTCTTGAGGGAGAATACCAATTGATGGTCCAACTCCAGCTTCAAGAACAAATGATCACATCAGTGACCTGCACAGCACACATTGTTTCAGTAGTTGCACTTTTATCTTGCGGGCAATCAACAGCTAACTAATTGGACTAAAAGCCCACTCAATGGGAGGAAACTCATGTGTGGTAATGTAAACATAACCAAATACACATGGTTGGAGAGGTAATTAATCTTAGAGAAAACCCAAAGACTCTCCCACTCCTAGACAATGTAATTTATTACTATGTGAAAGATATATATCTTTATATTTATAGACAAATATCTCAGTCACCACTCATCAAAAAAGCTTCTTTTACTTTAGACAAATTACTACAGAGTACCACAACTGGTCACATGCAGATCTTGCCTGTGAATTCCCCAAGCTTAAATGCCACATCTACAATTTAACCGCTACACATACGGCTCACACAACATATAACAAGGGGTAAAAAGGACACTAATAAGTCTCTCAATTCTCATTAATGAAACTCATGCAACAGAGGGCCAGGAACACAAAAGGTCAAAATGGCCAAAACATAGAGAATAAAAGTCTTCAGAATGCTGATCTTTGGACAAGACTCCTATATTAAGTTTCACCCACCCAGGGCTCAGAGATCATTATTGAAGCAGGAATGGAAAAATTGTTAGAGCCAGGAAGGAGGTGCATGGCCATATGGAAATAGAGTCCGACAAATTCCTGGAGCCTTGCTCTTATAGCAAAGGCAGCAGCATGTGTAAGACCCATGTAAACTCAAATAGACAATACACAGCACAGAACTAGGGACTTGGACAGCAGTTCCCAATCTTCGACCAAGAAATATTGGCAACTGATTTCTGCTGGATGAGGAAGAGCTGCTCTTCCTAAAGCCAGGGTTTCTACACAGACTGACTGTGCCTCAGTGGATGAACTTGCACTGAGGAGCATATGGGGACACAAATTAGACACAATAGGCCTCAGCACAGATGGCAGAATGTTTCGATTCCAGGTGGAGGCTGTGGGATGGTGCTCGTGTATAAAGGTTTAAGATGATTAAGAATGATTGAGAGGTTATATATAAAACACACAAAGATTCAATTAAAAAAATAAGGCATTTAGAGAAGCAAAGCTGGTTTTATTCTTATAGTTGTGGCTACATTCACTGGGGATTCACCACCTGATTTTTCCAGATGCTCCTTTGGCCTCTCATTTGTACCACTTGCAGAAGACAGTGAGTTGAGTTGCTCCTGATTTTCCAAATGACATAGTGGATTTCTTAATCATTTCTTTCCCAGAATTCTGAGATTTTCTGTACTGTTTTGTTGTTACTGTTTTGTTTTGTTTTTGAGATAGGATCTTACTGTAGCCCCAGCTTGACTGGAACTTGCTATGTAGACCAGGCTGGTCTCAATCTCACAGAGATCGACCTGCTTCTGCCTCCTGAGGGTAGGCATTAAAGGCTTCTAACACCACACTGGGTGCAATTTGTTTTTTTTTTTAGTTTATTGTCTAATATTATTCCATTTCTTACTTGAATTATTGAGCATTACTTATATTTTCCTTACTGAACCCCCAGTGCTAAGAAACTCTACAACAAATGGGCTCTAGAATTCATCCTTCTCTTGTAAAGCCCTCTGGTGGTGTTGATTGAAGAAAGGAACCCCAGAATTTGGTGAAAAAGACAGAGTTGATAATTATAAGCAATTTCAGAGTTATCTGTATAATGAAGATTTATCTGACAATGTAGAAAATAAGATGAAAAACCTTCTGTCCCAGGAACTCAGGTGCAAGTTCTATGTATCAATGCTAACTGCCGATCCTACCAAGAAGAACTGAAATTCGCAACTGTGAAAGCCTGTGGGCAACGTCTCTGCTGTAGAGAAATCAGGGAGAGCAGGAAAAAAATTACATCATACCATGGGGGGAGATGCCATTATTAGCCTTGGTCCCTCAGCCTTCCCATCAGTGTTCCATAGATCTTTGTGTTGAGTGAAAGCTATTGCTTTTTTGCTGACCTCCAACTTGCAGTTATTATCTCTCTCTCTCTCAGTATTTAGTGACATTTTCACCAATTATGCTAATAAATCTATAACTGTACTTCAGAAATACATAAAGACAATATTTTACAAATATTAAATTTTATTTTGTCTATTTTTAATTGAAACTTTAAGAGAAAATAAATTGACTTGGAAACTGTTTACATGATTTTATTATCAAATAATATCAAACAACTCACTCTAGTGAACTTTTTTTGTCATCTTCAAAACCATTTTCAAGCTAAACTACTTCATTATTTTTCATTTGTTTTCTTAATAAATATGTATGTAGTAGTATATTAGGATCTTTAAAGTGCACTCCTTTGATTATGATTTCCATGTTACCAATGCAATAAGCATTCTTTATTTCATTAATTTATATTTGATAAGATAAAGACAAATGGCAATACAAACTTATTCTGAAAATAAAAGCAAGCCCATGTAACTGAAAATGTAATCTGTCCCTAACTAATTATTGGTGTCTGCAGTTTGATATAAATTCTTACATTTATTCTTTCATATTCACAAAGTATATGTTGAAAAATCAATGAAGCTGCTTATGCTCTGCAATTTTTCACTTACAAAACAATAATAAGTGGTATAATTCAGTGGATATGCCATGTATACAGTTATATTTATTGTAATTTAAGAAGAAATTTATTTAAATAAATCAATTGTTTGATTTATGAATGAAGCATATGTTCATTTTATTACAGAAACATAATTAAAATAAAAATTTCCTACCAACTCAAAAGTCCTCTGTAAAAGTGCAAGAAAACAAGAAAATTGTTTCTACATACATAGTAAGACAAGATGTAATGTGAATCATAGGTATTGCAGCAAGATATTTTGAAGATGGAGAGAAATTCCATCTTTTACATTTTTAAGCAGATATAATCTATTATAAAAACCTCTTTCCTATCCAGGTGAACTATAATTAGTGCTCATATAAACAGCACCACTTTCCATGAATAGTTCTACTCAAATTCACTGGATAATTAGCTTAACATAAGGCAAATTAAATTCATAGATATATATTTCAAGAAGTATTCCTAAGAGATGACTCAGCGCTTAAGGTTAATGGTTACTTGGTTCCCAGAACCTACATGGAGGCTAGTAACCTGCCATGACTCCAGTTTCACGGAATCCAACACCATCTTCTGGCCACTTTATGAAATGTAGCCATGTTGGTTTGGTGGTGGAAGCAGTGGAAAGAGGGACATGTGCTTCTCGGAGCTTGGCCCCCAGTGGTTCCTTGGTAATCAGCTCATCTCCTGTTACCTGGAACGGATACGATATAACGATGTACCCTGCCATGGATCACTTCCCTCATCTCTTTGCTTATGTTCTTTGTTATCTTGCTTTCTTGTAAATCTTTAGCAATCACTAAAGCAGAAAATGAAGCCAATGAATCAACCATTTCCATAGAAGAGACTCAGGGCTCGCCCCCACTAATTCAGGCCTTTATACAAGTCTTATAAGATCATAGGAAAGCCCCGGAAAAGGAGTGGGGGCTTTTATGGATCAGCTTGAGATGAAACTGTACTTTCACACGGGCATTATAATATTATTTAGCCACCGCAGGGTTGAGGTTAAAAGTTCCAGACTAATTTCTTTGAAACTTTGTATTAAGAGCTTTGCCATAAGTTCAATAAGTTCACTTGACTGTAACCACAAGATGGATACTGAGAAACCTCAGAATATAACATGATGACCCAAGTTTGTAATGATTAAACTTGTTGCCCCCTTTTGCTTGAACTTGTAACCCTGCCAATTTCCTTCTGTAACCCTATAAAACCTCAGATAAAATTTTAGTAAATTGCAGCAGATTCAAGCCTCAACCTGAGTCGTGTCTGTCTGTCATTCGCCGAATCCTGAGTTCTCCTAGAGCCTTCACCCCTGTTTTCCCTCGGTATCCAGTCTCCTAGAGGGACGGTCCGCGGCACTTAGAGGACAGAAAATAAAGTATTGAAAAGAGAAATGCACAGATTTATTGGATGGGAGTATGAGCAATATAATTCTCATGATTTGTAATTCATGTAGATATTGTTGCTATATAATTAAACAAATAAGTATAACTAATATAAATTTCTTCAAATTTTTATTTGGGGCACAAAATTATAATTAAAATTATACATATTTTTTATTTCTTAATAATCTAATAATGAGAGCCTTGATGCAGTGAAAATTCATGTGCTAGATCTTTGTAATAATTAAAATGTTTTTCTCCTTGCACATATTAAATTATACATTGAAAACCAAGAACTAGTAAAACATGAATACTATTTGTGTTATACTGTCCGTGTTACATTTTGTGAACAGAAACAGGTTGAAATTGAAAATAATTTTTCATTCATTACAGGACCAATCATGAGAAGACTATATCAGGATGATTGAAAAAGTCATAGACATTGGTGAATACAGAAACAGGTTAATTATGTGCTTTTAGATGTATCAAAACTCCTTTATATTGTGTCTACCATGAAACCACTGTGGTAGGATATCAATCCCTTTTAGTATATGTCAAGGAGTCATAGTATATCTGGGTCTTATGCTAAATCTGTTTTTCCATTTTGAGAATTCTCTGCACTGATTTTCACAGTGGCTGAACTAGTTCACAATTCCGCAAGAAATAAATGAAGTCTCACTTTTCCCAGAATCCTCATGAGCATGTATTGTCAGTTTCTTAATCTTAGTTATTCTAACTGGGATGATATGCAATCTCAAAGTAGTATTAATTTTCATTTCTCTAAGAGACAAAGATAGTGTAAATATTTCTTATTTTTACTTTAATCTCTTCTTTTGAGCATTCTCTGTTCATACCCGTAGCCCATGCTTTAATTGGGTCATTTGTTTTCTTGATTCTTTGTTTTATGAGTTCTTTGTATATTCGGTATATCAATCCTTTATTTGATATGTAGTTGACAAAGATTCTCTCCTACTCTGAGGGCTTTATCTTCACTTGATTAGTTGTTTCTTTTCATGTACTAATATCTTTTACTTCTAAGAGGTCCCATTTTTCAATTGTTGACTTTATTGAAAGAATGAAGTTCCATTCATAAACTATTCTTGCCACCTATAACTTTTAGTCAACTGCCTTTGTTTTCTTCTGGAAAAATTCAGCTTTCAAGATTTACATAAAGGTCTTTAATGAATTGAGAATTTATTTTGACTCAGGTAATAGATATGGGTCTAAATTCATTCTTTTATACAAGGACATCCAGTTGTTCTGAGCTGCATTTCCTGAAGACATTGTGTTTCTTCCAGTGTGTATTTCTAGCATACTTTTAAAGTATCAGATTGCTGAAGTTAAGTTCACTCATGTTTGCATATTTCATTTTGTTTCATTGATCTTCATGTCTGTTTTTGTGCCAGTTGAATGCTATTTTTATTACTATGCCTCTGTAACATAGATTGA
The DNA here is from genome assembly GCA_035773235.1 of Eospalax fontanierii. Classification (NCBI taxonomy): domain Eukaryota; kingdom Metazoa; phylum Chordata; class Mammalia; order Rodentia; family Spalacidae; genus Eospalax; species Eospalax fontanierii. The sequence goes on from CM069527.1 coordinate 38,950,452, forward strand.
AATCTAGATACTTACTCCACCATTTTCATTGCTATTCTATTCGCAGGAGCTAGAAAACGAAAACAAATTTTATTCCCTTCAACAGATTTATGGACAATGAAAATGTGGCACTTATATATAATTTAATTTTATTCAGCTGTGAAGAATAATTAAATCATGAATTTCTCTTGTGAATGTTATATTGAGTTAGGTAATTCAGATCCAGAAAGGCAAATGTTCTATCTTGTCCCTTATTTGCTGATCCTAACTATGATGTCTTAAATTTGTATATATAACATTATGTAACCATAGAAGCCAGGGAAACAGAATGATATATTGGAGAACAGAGAGGAAAGAGTTCTAGAGAGGGAGATAGCAAGACACGGGTCCTATGAAGGAGGAAAAAAGAAAATGGGGAAGGGAACAAATGTTTATAATACAGAGAGAGAAAGAGGACAGAAAGAGAAGCAATAGTAAACATGAACTACACAGGTGACAATGTACCCCAAAGAGCCACAGACCAGCAACATCCCCAGCGCCAGGCATGGGAGGCCTTCCTTTGAGTTGGAGATCACGGGTGTCCAAGAGACCCTCCTAGAACGATATAGGGTACTGTCATTGCGTTTATTTGCTTTCTAGAACTAAGATTCTACTCCTGAATATACTATATGCTGACAAGCTCTCATAGTATAGAAAGGCTCTATGTTACATGCCTAGTGAGAAAAGCAATCAGTATTCCTACCTAGGTGTAAAACCTCTGAACCGCAATGACAGCTCAGGAAGATATGTCCCATGGTGCACTTATGATAATTTTATCTTGGGAGTAACCAACAAATGTATATAGAGAGAAAAGATCCACTCAGTATGAGTGAATTCATGCCTAGTTCTGTAAATCTAACCAAATTCCTGTGGATAGAACAGGCCTTAGAGTCAGAAACTACTGCTATCTGACTGAATCAGAATAACTTCTAAATATATTTGAAATTCTTATCAGTATACATAAAGATAAATGTGGATCTCACTTCTCATCAAGCTTCTTTTTGTAGCAGATAGTGACTATGACAGAGATACAAAATACAGAGAATAAGTAACCATGGGGTCCAGTCCCAACTGTTATATCTGCAATGTAATCCCTACACCTTTGTCTCAGGTAACATTACAGAAGAGGGGACAAAAAGATTGTAAGAACCAGAGAAGAAGGATGTCTGCTGCTAGTGTCTTCTACGCATGATAGGGAAGCTACACTGTGAAATCTCAACAATATGGTTGCTTAAATAAAGAACTGCATAGTAAGAGCAGCAGTCAACATGTCAGTGTGGATGGGGGAATTTCAAAGGGCTCTACCACTAGATGAAGAGCTACAGGCAATCAATTACTGCTGAGGTAAGGAGAATTAGTGTTCTCTACGGACAATCATCCTTATAATTTATTCAATCCCAAGTGGTAATCTTCAAACACATGTCAAGAAGAACAAGACTAAATGAACTCAGAGTTCATTTTGTGTATTTATACAGACATACTTGAATATATATGTATATATGTGTGTGTGTGTGTGCGCGCATGCGTGTGTGTATATAAGTAGCAATGTTATACAATAGAACAATATTATATCATGAATTTGAGAGGGAGTGCTGGGGAACAAGTGAGTAACTTGAGGCAGGACAGGAAATGGTATAAATGATGTAAAAACAGTACTCATGTTTCAAATTCTCCACAAATATTCTATTATGATTTAAATAAAAATGAAATCATGCACATTGCGGGTAAATAGATGGAACTGGAAAACATTCCACTGAGTGAGGTCACCCAGACCCAGAATGCCAAACACTGTGTGTTCTTTATTATTTGCGGACCCTAGCTCTGCAGCTGTAGATGTGAGTATGTGTCTCAAAGTCACTGCAGAAGCCAGGAAAGCAGTACCATAGAGGAAAGGGAGAGGAGGCATTCTAGAGAGGATGGTGGGACACAGGGACTCTCAGGTGTGAAATGGGAAAATGGGATAGATTATAATTTGGGTGGAGGGAAAGAGAGTAATGCAGAGGGAGAGTGAGGAATGAAAGACAGATGACACTAAGGATGTCCAAATAAGCCACTGGGAACTTATTTTATAAGCGTACTTAAAATTTCACATTTATGTATATGTGTATGTGTATCATGTAATTTAAAGGAAAATATTGTACAGTAACACACAGGGAATTATGACTCTGTGTATTCAAATAACTACTCTTAATTTTATATTGCTGGAGAATTCAGTCCAAAGACCACTAAAGAACAAAAATGGAGTGAGGAGATAAATTAAGACAATGAATTAATTGAGGCAAAATCTTCAGGGAGGGTCAGTTCTAAGTTTGTTTGAAAGAACTAGAGAAGGACAAAGAGATTCAAGTGGTACTTAAAGAGTAAAATGACAAGTATCACTAGAACAAAAAAATATTTTTATGCACTTACATGATAGTCATTGTATATGTTTTCAAGATTAGATGCATGGATTGATAATAATAACTTACCCTTAATCAAGATTATCCTATTGGTGATTAGATGGAAGTAATTTGAAATATAGATACAAACTTTTAAAAGTAATAAAATGCACGCTATTTTAAATATTATCAATATTGAAATATTGAAAACTTAAAATTAGATAACTGGCATAAAATATTTCCATGCTATTTAGAACACTTAAAATTCTCATTTGCCAATTGGAATATACCCTCAAATAGCCTCAATAATTCTTTGCTAATGATTTATTGAATATAATAGAATAAAATAACATTTTTCTGTCAAAGAACAGAGAAACATTTTACTTCCTTTTATTATAAAATAAAATCCTTCTTTAATGTGTGCACATTTTTCAACATCAAACCTATGTCCTCTTCTACAATATAGCTAATTAAATTTAGGGCTTTTTTTTTACAAATTATAAATGCAGCTGTTAATGTTCTAGTTATTCAAAATGATTGAAGTAATGTAATTCTAGTTAGAACTCTTTGGTTACAAATTTTCCTACTGCAATCAGGCTATAGAAACCGTTTTACTTAAGTGAAAGAGGAGCTATCTTGACTCACAAAACCCACTTCAGAATTCTTCACTGTTTCATAATGTTGTCACTTGGTGTAGTTGTCACAGTGATGTGTAGTTACAGAAAAAGAAATAGAAACTTTCATGGACTGCTGAATAGAACTGGTGTTCTTTGTTGCTTGGGTAGAATATTCTGTAGATGTCTACTAGGTCCATTTAGTATGTGATATCATTTATGTCAGATGTCTCTGTTTATTCTTTGTCAATATGACCTTTCTATGTGAGAAACTGAGTAATGAAGTCACTGAAATAGGGTCAATCTGTGTCTTGTGGTCCAGTAGTACTCTTTTTATGAAATTGGGTGAGCCAGAATTTGGTGCATATATATTTATGATTGTAATGTTTTCTTGGTTGATTGTTTCCTTGATCAGAATGATCTTTAATTCTTCTGATTAATTTTAGTTTGAAGTCTATTTTGTCTTTTACTAGGCTAACAGCTCTTGTTTGTCCCTTGGTGCTATTTGCTTGGGATAGTTTTCCCATCCTTTCACTGTTCTTGAAGGTGAGATGACAAAAAAAAAGTCAATTTTTCAGTCCATTCAACTAGCCTGTAACTTTGGAAGATTTGAGACCATTTCTGTTTAAAGATATTATTGAAAGATATGTATTGGATATTGGTAACTGTCATTTTCCATTAGTATTCTTAATGTTATTCTGCATTTCCATAATTATAGATTCATTTGTTTTTTTCCCAAAGCCTCCTGGATTTGGTTGCTCCCTCTTTTGGAACCCTTTGTTGATTTGAGTATTTTCTGTTGTTCAAGATTCATGAAATTCTTTTATCCTGCTTATAACATGAAAGATTTTTCTTTCTGCTTTGTTGAAGTTAATGATTATATTATTTTTAAAAATTATAACATAATACACCATATTGAAACAAATGTGGGAGAGTCCCAAGTTCTGGGTGACTTTTAAAACTGAAGTAATTAATATTGATAATCAGTGCTAATTATAAGTAGTTCTTCTGACATTCTGACATTTATATACCTATGAATGAGCATAATTGGTGAATGGGTGAAATCGCTTTCAGAATTACTACTACTGGCTATTTTCTTGCTCTCAGGGATGCCTTGAGAAGAACTCTCAGAAAAGAATCTAACTGGACTTCCTCTATGCAGACACTGACTGCTTTGATCACTTTGGCAGGTACTGTCAAGAAATGACATCACAATTACATCTTCAGGACAACTTGAACTTTCGAAGGTTTAGAGGGGCCATGACTTTCCAAAGTTTACAGTTTGTGACAGATGTTTTATCATTGCAAGCCTCCAGGAAATCTAAGATAAAATTTTAGTCTTTTCTGCTCATATCAGAGTAGGTGTACTTCCCTGGTAACATTATAAAGCCACTGCCATAACTAGTTCAAAAGGAACAATCCTGACTATAAACACAAACCTCCATTTGAAACGAAACCTTTGCTACAATTTGTACAAGACTTTTCTCTGTCTATGTAAGCAACTATTTAGTGTATCATGAGTCATTTGAGACAAGGTCCTGTGAATTTTGAAATTTCAATGTTAAACCTAATGAACACTTCTCTTGAATGCGTATTTTCTTGCCTTTTTTCCATAGAATGAACTAAGAAAGCTACATAAAGAAGAAGTGTCTCCAGAGACAGAACAGCAGCAGCAACAGGGAGATAACAGAGTGTTGGTGACAGAGGTAGCAGAGATCATGGAACAGGTGATATGCAAAGCTACAGAAAGGGAAGTGCAGCTGGCTGCTTTGACAGCTGCAGTAGAGGCAAAGACACAGAACAGGGCAGTGGAGTGAGTCAGAAAGTCCACAGTTTGACAAGCAGGGAAAGAGTAGTGGCAGGAACCACACTGCCTTGACAGGTGTCAGAGACAGAGTTGAAGAGTATGCAGAGCAGCTGCAAATACAGCTAAATGTGAGGCTACACTGACGCCTGTAAAAGATCCACATCTGGATCTTCAAGACTAGCAGTCAGCAGTGGTGGAAATAGCAACAGCAGGAGAAAGAGATCTTGTATCTTCATGACAGGAAGCAGCAGCTGTGACAAGTGCCATAGCAAACTACAACATAAACAGCTGTCAAGGGTCGAGGAAATTCAAGTCAATCACACACAGTAGCTGTAACACCTAGAATTAGTAGAGTTAAATGTCTGAGAATTCTAGGCCTGCACTAGAGATGTAGCAGTAGGAGACTTGACCCACAGCTGGTCCTGCTTGTCTGCTGCCAAAGCTCACTGCTATCAAATGCCAAGGGACACAAAACTGCCAAAGATCAGCAGTGGAAGAGCATTTCTTTGCCTTTCCACAACCTCTACCCAGGCAGAGTAAAATTACTTCAGCTAGCTATCCAATGAACAGATGACCTTTCCTTTTTTAATTTTTATTTTTGGCCTTTTGAGACAGGGTCTTCCTGTAGCATCAGCTAGCCTGGAATATGCTATGTACATTAGAATGGACTTGGTCTCACCTTTATTCTCCTGTAGAGGTTATTTACTGAGCTGGGCATCGTTGCAGTTCATAGACTTTAGAAATGGATGGAATCATTGGTTAGTTAGTTCTTTTTGCACTTAGCATGGTATCTTCTGATACTGTGAGACCTAGTCTTTAAGAATGCGACTTTCAGGTCAGTCCCAGCTCAGGTTCTCTAAGTCATATGTCCAAGTTATGTCCTGTCTTCAGCAATAGGGTCTTACTTTCAATACCTTGGAGGCAATTAACGGTTGTTCCAATAACCTATGTTATTTGGAGAGCCTCTTAGACTACCTTGACCAACAATGCAAAGGAAGCGTTCCCTTTTCTGGCTGGGTGTTTTTTAAATTGCCTTCAGCTGTACACATGCACACACATACACACACAAACACATACACACACAAACACACACACACACACAAACACACACACACACAGAAATGGTACATGTATTTTCAGTAGAATTTTGAACTGTATTAGTTCAATAGCTAGCGCTTTGTATTCTGTGAACATTTATTTTCTAATGACTGATTTATCTAATTCTACCTAATCTGTTTTTTTTTTTTGCTAATTTCAGTGGCAGACAGGCCCAATGATCACCAATAACTCTCTTTTTTAGGTACTTACGTATTGTACAATGCACTCACCTGTGATTTCTTTCCTAGTCTTTCCTAGTTTTATTTATGATCTTCTTTCTTACTAGCAAGCCTGATCCTTCTGTATTTATATTTTTGAATAACTAAGTTGCCATTTTGGGAGGTCTTTGTAATAGGTCATGACGAGGAACTAAAACCTGAGTGTGGCTGGTAAGTGTATGGATTCCCTAGGCACATCTGGAAGAGTGTGGCTGGTAAGTATATGGATTCCCTAGACACATCTGGAAGGGGATTCTTCCCAGTGAAGTCTCTAGAAGAAAATTAAGTTCTGATCAATCATTTGAATGCAGCTTTGTTTCTTTTAAAACATCTCTGTTTCATTTGCTCTATCGCAATAGGAAATTCACACAGTGTAAAGCCTCTCCTTCAATCGTGTCAACATTAAATGTGGCCTGTGTTTTTATCACTAATTTTTATACAAAGCCTATGAAGTAAAGTAATGGTCTAGGTTTTGTGAGTAAATGAAAATATATACATTCCTTGTATTACCTGTTTCTAGACCCTTTGCAACATATTTTCATATACTGTTCTTCAGACCAAGATGGAAGTTGTCTTTAATAATTTTTTAGAAAACTTTTGAAACACTTTTAAAATTATGTCCTATCTCTGCTGTGCACAACACAGTACCATGGTTACAACCTAATTTCTTCCAAAATAGCAAGAAAATGCTTGCACTGACTCAATAATATGACTATATAATGAATGGTCACTCTTTTAATTATATTTAAATCGAAATAATTTAAAATGCATTCAGAGTTCTTGACTTTTTACATCAGGTATATGGATTCTATACAACTATGATTAATGTGTAACATAAAATTCTAGAATGAGATTTTGTTCCTCATAGGCCATAGGTAAACCAATTTTCAATGTATTTTATTTTTATGAATGTTTGCCTGCATTTATGTATGTGTGTCTTATGTGAGCTTGGTAACTGGAGAGGCCAGACGAGGGAATCAGAGCCTCCAGAACCAGAGTTATAAGCAGTTGTACACCACCATGTTGGGACAACATGTATGGGCCAGTGGACTAGTTTTCTGTGAAAGTAACAGGTACTCTTAACCACTGAACAATCTCTTCATCCCTGTAAAAACTAATTTAATTCAAAAAGCTTGTTTATTAGGTTTCTGGTAGAGGGAATTTTGCTCATTTTGGTTATGAGTCAATTCGATACAAGGAACTAATTGAACTTTCTTATATCACACTGCAGTTAAAAAAAAAGTTGTTCTTAATATACCTTATCAATCTTCATCTTCAATAAGTAAGCTTGTTCTAATGTATGAAATGATACCTGTTGGTGAAAAATAATTTTAATGTAATTTTTACATAAAAGTCAGTGCTCCTAAAGTAATGGCAATTTTAATGAGTTAGATAGCCAATGAAACTGAAAGCAAGCAAATACATGGAAGATTCAAGGCCATAATGGATTAGTATCAATTTAACAAGTACTTTCTATTTATTCATTTTTTCTTTAAAATTGTAAAACTTTCTTCCCAAAACTAGCATGTTTAATTGAGTGTAAATCCCCAAATCAAGCCCTATAATGATACATGGAGTGACAGGATAGCCAAGCAAGCTTTACAAGTTGAATCTGTTTCAAGAGCAAAGAAATGCTTTCCACAGTTATTAGGAAAGAAAGTATGGAGATTAATGAACAAGTTTTAGCAATGACAACAGAACACTGGGCAGATCATGTAAAGCTTTAGTTGGGCAGAGTCTGGTGTCAAGGACTGATGAAGTAGTGTTTGCTTTCTTGGGCTATTTAAATATACTGTTTAAGAGTTATGTAGTAGAGACCCAGAAAATCATGTACAAAAGAACACATTACATAGAAATTCAGTGTGATTTTTCAAAGGCCATTATTGTGTTGTCTAAAAACTAGGCCACCTGCAAACAAGCACAAAGGTCAATGAATGACATCAAGATATTTTATGGGTGTGAGCATGAATAGCCTGGTGTCAGTTTTAATTTGTCCAGGCCTGTAGAGAAGAATAGACAAAGGGTAATTCTTGATTATATTATATAGACCATTCCACATTTTCAGGTATTTTCTAATTCATTACTTGAGGACACATTTCAGCAACTTTTAATATAGTTCATTTCATTTAGAATGCCTAAATGATATAACATTTTTGCAAATGAGATAGTATTAACAGAATAACCTAATTCAATGTTGATATATTTTAAGTCTGAATATCACAAATTCCACTACTAGAAAGGAAAACCAAAAACAAAAAAGCTTGAACAAATGTGGAAAGATGGATAGAGTGTATTAAATTTTAAGGAAATATAATAAATTTGTATACTTATATTCTTAAAGTGTTCAAAGAAATTTACAAGAATTTCAAATAGTGATTCATTTGAGCAAAATAAAGAATTTGAATGGAAGTATTTGCACTCCAAACATTGAATATCAATGACTCTGTAATAATAATTTTTCAAACAGTGCTTTTTAGATGACTAGAACTCAATACATAAATAGGCTAAATAAAGTTCAATGATAGAGAATTTGTAGAAGAAAAAGGAGATATGCAAAAGATTTAAGAAGTTTTCCCCTGTCTCCTTGAAGAGACTTAAACCAATAGGAAGGACACTCTAAAATTTTAATTAATTATGGCATAATAAGACCTAGTACTCTAGATAACTGATCTTAGCACTTTGTGTACATTATGAGCAATAATTGCTGGATATTTCTTCTCATGAGAAAATAGAAAATTTAATCTGTCAATTCTATAGTTTGATATCAACATGTGTTTGTAAATTTGTTGAAAGTAGAGGCAAACCTGCTTCTTGCTATGGATACGAATATATTTACTGTGCGTAAAGATCTGTGTTTGTTCAAACATTTTGAATAAAGTAGGCATGATTCTGGGAATAGATTTTTTAACAGGTCTGATCGCAGAAACGTGCTAGTTTTAATACATATACAAAAATGTTTGGTGAATGAATATCACTGTGTGACACTATTTCTTCTATTCATTTTCCAAACAGTCTTATATCATTTATATTGGCATATAATGCCTCTGGAAAACCAGATTGATTAGCATGTGATTATGCAGTAGCAGAGAGAAATAGAGAAACATGAATCAATAAAAAATTCTTCAACATTTTTTGTGCATTTTTATTGAATTTCTGTGTATTTCATATACAGTGTCTTATCTTTATACTCCCACATTGGCACCCTGCCATAGCCTCCCAGCTAGATTTCATGCATCGTGTCATTTATGTTAAGGCCTATCAAATCAAGTTAATGACTATAAATGACCCTCAGTGCAAGCTCCTCCACTGGTGTCTTGTCAGCCTATCTAGAATCACTCCCTTAAAATACCAACTTTGCTACACCCAGAAGTAGTCAGCTGCCCAATAGTTCTTCATCCTAGACTGGGCCCACTGACCATTTCCCAAGTGCTGTGGTTTTGTCTGCTTGAGTTTACATAGGTCTTGTGCATACTTTCAGCATTACTGTAACTTCATATGAGCAAGGTCCCAGGAGCCATATGGTCATGCACTTCCTCCTCTGGCTCTTATAATCTTTCCACCCAATCTTCAGCAATGGTCCCTGAGCCCTGGGTTGGTGATAGGAGACTTGTCAAAGGACCCATGCTCTGCAGAATCTTATTCTCTATGCTATGGCCATTTGTGTTCTTTGCCATCTGTTGCATTATGGGGCTTCATTGATGAGAGTGGAAAGATTTATTTGTATTCTCTCTACCACTTGTTCTGCTATGTTTTGTGAGCTTTTGGTGTAGAAATTCTACTGTAGATGTGTCATTTAGAAAGTTGTACATTTCACAGACAATATCTGTGTGTGACCAGTTATGGAACTCTATTATCACCTCCATCTGTGATAAAATTTTTATGATGAGTGGTGACTGCTATACTTGTCTGTAAATATATACATCCATATTTAGCTCACAGTTACAAATTATATTTGTCTAGGGATGTGACAACCTTAGGGTTTTCTCTAAGGTCTACGAACTCTCCAGCCAAGCATTAATGTCCAGATGTCTTTTAGTGCAAATTCAGCCACTGGAGTCTGGTCAGGCTATCTAGAGAGCATAAATAAGTCATACTCTCCCTCTCCTAGTAGTAATCTGTCTCCAATAGTTCTCAGTGTAGGTCTGGACAGCCACCAATTTCTATGTTTCCACTCTGTGCCCTTGTCTAATGTGAGTTGGTGTGGGTCCTACGCTTAGTGCCATCATTGCCACAGTTTCACATGTGCAAACTTCCAGTAGAATGACTTTGCTTCCCTAAGTTCATGAACCAGACCTCATTCTTACAATGTTTCCACTGCCTCTTCTGCAATAATTTCTGAGCCATAAGTGGGTGAGGATCAGTATTGGAGTCCTTTCCAAAGTCGCATACTCTGCAGTCTCTTATTTTATAAAACTTGGCCAGTTGTGGTCTTCTCTGTACACTGCATGGAATTGTTTAAGGAATACTCACTTGTAAGAGTTGAGGGATGCTTTAGTTTACTCTCTACCCCTCATGTCACAGTGTTCCATGAGGTTTAGTTCAACTGTAGATGTGACAACTGTGACTTGGCATCTCTCCATTCTGTAATCTCTGTATCTAACCAGTTGTGGTATTCTGTTGCAGCCTCCATCTGTTGCAAAAGAAGCTTTTTTTGATGAGTGGTATACTGTGTGTTTTTTTGTAAATATAAGGTTCAATATTTAGCATATGGCAAGACATTTAATTTCTCTAGAGATATGACAAAGATTGGGTTTTCTCTAGGATCTATGCTGCCTCTAACCCTGTGTATTTGGCTGAGTCAACAGTGCCAGCCATGAGCTCACTCCCACTGAGAGAGATAGCTGCTGATTACCTCCTTCCCCCAGATGCTACTACTGAACAAAAAGAGATAGTGTACAGTAGCAGTTGTTATTAGAATCTATGGTGGGCTTGGACCATTGATTGATTTTCCCCTTCTTTTCCGGCTATCATCTAGCATTATGGGAGTTAAGCTTCAGGTAGAAGGCTTCCAGGTCAGTTCCTCCTCCATTGCTCCAAGTCCTGTAACCTAGTTATATCCTGTCTCAAAAAGTTGGGTCTTATCTCCTAGTTCTGGGAGATAACCAAGAGCTCTGGCAATAACCTGTGTTATTTTAGGAATCTCTTGAACCACCCTCACCAACCACAAAATGGGAGGTACCTTCTCTCTGGTACTATGATCCTTGCCAAACAGCCCCCAAGTATGTAGATGTACTAATGTTTGCACATCGTTAATGCATTTCTTAGGGGATTTCAGTGGCATCCACACTTCCCACTGGATTCCTTGGCCCTCCAAGATTCTTTCATCTCTGTTCTTTGTCCTCCCATACAACCTTGTACAACAAAACAGTACGTTCTTTTAGGACCACTGACCTGCACAGTCATGAGTTTTGACAAGGTCAACAATACTAGACATGAGGTTTATAAATCCAACCCATATATACCCACTTAAATCAATATTGAGGCCTTGGGTCCATGCAGCCACAGGCACCACGGGAAAGACCTGGAATGGCTTTTCCTACTTAGGCTTGCCTGTATTCCTCTTGGAAACTCATTCTAGGCCCATGGCCCAAAGGGTGACCTGAACCCCATTAGGGACTTGGCTTTCTTGTTACTCTGTTTTTTTTTTTTCTTTTTCTTGTGCATATTACCCTATAGAGCATAAAAGAATATCGAGTTTCTTAAACTATTTTGGTCAAAGGGAGGCTCTGCATTGTTACAGGCTATAATTTTCTGAATTTGGTTTACTTTGTTATATTTCTTGTCAAAGTAGTAGTCACTGTTCAAACTGACCCATTATCTTCATTACCTATGCTTGTTTTAGCATTATCTAATTAAAGCTGGAATTTGAATTGAACCACTTCACAAGTTGTTATCAAACCATTTATTGATGACATTGAATATGGAATGGTTCCATTTTTTAAGTAGCTATCTTAATTTCACTCTGTATAGTAAGACTATTTGACAAAGATTTCTGTAAGCAAATTCTCATTAGTGTGTACAGATTTGGAAGAAGTGCAGATGATATGCCTTTCTCTTTCATTTCTCTTAAACTTCATTTTGAATATCAGTTCCAAAAATTTCATCAGTTCAAACACTGTAGGAACATTATTGTCATGGATTAGGACCATATTCCTCTCTGCCCAATGGGAAAAGTATTTCTACACTTTGATCCAAGATATTAGATTGACACTAATGACTTTGCTTGAAACTTATTCTCATCTCCATGGGTCATTTTCAATTCTTTTTTTTTGTTAATTCTATTTTTTATGTGTATGACTGTATTGCCTGCATGTATGTAAGTGCAATTATAACATGCAATGCCTTCAGAGATCATAAGCGGATATTGGATGCCCTGGAACTGGAGTTAATATTGTTGTTAGTTGCCATGTGGGTGCTAAAAACTAAACCCAGAACATCTGCAAAAACAGTCATTGCTTTTAACTACTGATCCATCTCTAGCACCTGTTCTTATATTTCTTTAATTTCAGGGTAAATGATGAGTGCAAATAATAGAGAGTAAGAAAAATTGAACAAGTGACTTGCATAATAATACAAGTTTGTTCTCAAAAGGTAGAATTAGCTTCATTTGTTTTCTTTTTCCTTTTTTTATTTTTTAAAACTTTAATTTCATTTTGACTTCCTCTCCCCCTTTTCATCCTCTCCTCTCTGCACCCTCCTAATTTCATGTCTTCCATTATTTTATTATTTCTTTTTTTTTTGCCTATTGAATCTAATCTGTCTTTCCTAAATGCTTTCGGGTGTGAGTCTATCTCATGGAGTCTAGTCAATCTAGGCAAAACTGTGCCTCTCCCAGCATCTATCAATTGCCACTAGATCCTCAGCTACACCTGGGCTTCCCAATGCAAATGAAAAATAGGAATGAGGGGGGAGGAAGAATTTAATGGTGTTGGGAATGGGAGGCTAGGGAATGGGCTTCATTTCTGTAACCAGAATCTATGGCTGAAGTTATAAAAATTATTTGTAACTCACAAAATATAGCAGTCCATGTACTAAGTACAAACACACACACACACACACACACACACATTGACATACACACTGACACACCAAGGGTTAAACAAAATTCAAAGCAGGCAGTGCATCAAGTAATTAGATCTAATATGTTGTTTGGAATTAAAGTCAAATTCTTTTAATTGGCACATCTCTGTGGGACTAGAAATACAAACTTGTAATTAGGTGATTGGTGTGATTATCAAGACCTAATTGGCACAGATTGTAGAGAAAGCTACTTTTTCTTGCATCAGTTTCTGAATAGCTGTACTATGTTCTGTGGTTAAAAAAAATGAACAGTTGTATAAATGAATAAATCACCCCGGATTCTCACAACTGTCTGTGAGAAGTAACATTTTTTTCAGAAATTTTTCTTCTTATAAAAGTGATTTAATTAATTATCAGTTAAATGTATTGACGTACACTCTGTCAGTTTAAGTGTTTGAAGTAATTTGTCATTATTAGCCATTAACAACTTCAACACTAATATATCTGACCATTGAGACATGTCAACAAAGGTGGGTGAAGAAGTCAAATATTAAACAAATGTAAACATTCAATAAATAACTGTAAAATTTTTACAGTTTTTAAAAAATACTTAACATTACACCAAGTTTTTATAACCCTCAGGATGCTCTTGTTATCAGAAGTCTAGACTTCAACACATAAAGAAGTCATATAATTCATACTATAATGATAACAGAGCAAACTACTTCATTCTATATAATTCAACTTTCTCAATTAGGAATTCGTGTTAAAACAAAAGAATGTAAAAAGGAATCACTCTATTTAAGAAAATGTGTGGATTCCAGTTGGGGGCTATGGGAAGGTGCCAGTTAGGAAGAGGGTATAAAGATGATTAAGATTGATTGAGATTTTCTGAATGAAATACATAATGATTCAACCTTGTTTAAAAAAAAGAAAGAAAATAAATACCTTTAAAATCAAAAGAATACGTTTAAAATATTTTATTATTTTATGTGTATGAGCGTATTGCCTGTCAAATATACTGAGGAGTAGTGAGATCATTTGCAAAAAGACCACAAAGGGTTAACTTTTAAAGCTATAGAAATAAAAAGGAAATTAATAGTGTAGTTTATTGTTTATTTTTAAATAGAGAGGTATTCTGGGTGAGACGAATACTGCTACAGCCCCGATAATTCACATTAGCTGTCTACACAGCCAAAGACTATTTGAAATGTGAAGATTGCTGCTATTTTTATGGTGGAAAACAGGGCCAATAATATTTTCCAGTCCATAAAAACAATATTGTGAGACACATAGGTAAAATGTATAGATGAATTTGGACTATAGTCTGGGTTGAAAGGTCATCTCAGGAAAAGATAATCATTTTCAATTAAGATCCAACTCGCTGTGCACTTCAGTGAGCAATACGGAAGGACACAGTGTCTTCTTAAAGATTACTTTATATTATAGACTGACAAGAATGGCTTGTAAAGTATGATTCATACAATGAAACAGCACACTAAAGATAATTTCTTGTCCGTCTGGCCTGCAATAATGAAGATAACGAAGAAACTACATGTGAGACTTATCAGGTCCATAAACACAGAGAACCAGGTCACCTACACCACCCTGTCTTTCTCTGTGTAGGGCATCGTCACTGTGGTTATTTCCTTTACATGGGGTATAGTGGAGTTTTTTATTTCAGAAATTCTTCCTGATTCCTAGGATGGGAAACCTATCAAAACAAACAATTAGACATTATAAGAAGAAAACATTCCAGCCAAAGATTTTCTTTAAATATTGTCTATATTTTATCTGTTGGTCTGCTTAGAATAAGAATAACACTGTTATGTCAAGGTAGTCACTCAAAGCCAAATAATTTAAAATTTTAAAATGTTTAGAGAAACAGGCTGACCAGGCTCCAGAGGATTGACCCATACTGAAGGGCATTTTAGAACATCAGTTTGACAGTACAGGAAATTGGGCAGGAGTCATAGGGGATGCAGATGGAGAACAAGATATAAATTCAACCAAACTATATTGCATGAAATTCTAAAAAGTCAATAAAATTTGTCTAAAAACAATGTGAATAATCTCTGATCCTCACACCGAGTCAGAGTGTCGTATGTAACGATAGCTAATAATTTTTAACTACAATTCACAAAATTATGATTCTATAGATCTTACTGGAATTTGTGGTAGGAAATTTACAGTAATTTTGTCTAATATAAAATCTTTTCATACAGCAAGTGCAACATACTAATAATTAAAAATAATAAGTTACACCCAATTTATAATTATCATAAAAGTATGACTGTCTTATAATTACTGGCTTAGTAATGAAAAGAAATGCAGTAAAGTTTATGTATATTGCTATTAAACAGAATACGTCTTAACTGAACAGATCAAATCATTGTCTAAGTTTTACTACTATATCCTAAAAAGGTGATATCTTTATTTGATGTTTTCCTTTCATATAAATCTTAATATTCTCTTATTCTTCACTAATTGTGCTAACCAAAATCTCAATTACTCTTTTAATACCACTTCCGATGTCATTTTAGCTGATTTCAAGTGTGAATGTGACAAGATGAGACACTCAGGTAGACAGCAAATCATGATTTCTTCCCATGTCTTTAGGGTAATTTGAGAAGAAAGCAGCATTTCGACCAGTAGAATAAGAATAACCTGTCTTTACCCTGTGTGAGAGAGTAACATCTGATCTTCCGAGAGCTCATAAAGAGCAGAATATCAGGGACAAGGTGGGGTATTTTCCTCCCATCTGCAGTGGTACTAGGCATCTTCTTTGGTGCTAGAATTCCAGGAATCCAAGGTCTCTGTCTCTGAATTCTCAGACGTGTACTAGTAGTTCCTTTAGTTCTCAGGATTTGACCTTAGACAGGATCATACCATCAAGATTCCTCATTCTTATCCTTCAGACCTGAAAGAAACCACACGACTAATTGATTTGGAGAGCTGGAGCAGATATTACCTGGAGTTGTATGTCTAAGCCTGCATAGTTGAGTTTCGATGAAAACTTATTTCTTCGATCTATTTTATATTTTATCTTTCACTATTCTCTCCTTCTCTCTGTCTCTCTCATTGATTCTGTCTCTCTAAAGAACCTTAGTTAATATAGAATCCATTTTGCTTCAACGATCTGTTGTTGAGCATGTTTCTATTACACATTGCAATTTAATCATCCTTTCACAAACAGTCTCTACTTATGATTCCTGAACTTTTAAAAATAATAGTTTCAATATATTTCATGTGGGAAACCAATTATTGATTATAGCCTACATTGGAAAAATAAATCACCAGCAACAAAGATAAAAATTGATGAGAATGAGTCTATCTTAAGTTCTTTGCAAGGTGTTAGTGATGCTGTGTACACATGTTCACAAGAAAGATCGACTAAGATTCTGGTCATATAGAGTTTCACTAGATATGCACTGTGATGTGAATTGTTGTGTGTTTCAGGGATGAGGCTGCTGGTCAGCTATGGTTTGCAAGAACTGAGAAGTTGAAGGTCAGTTACAAGTGAAATTTAGCTACAAAGTTCAAGGTCAGTTAGGGCAATTATGTAAAAGCTTATCTCAAGAACAAAAACCAACAGACCATACAAAAAGTCTGTAGATACAGCTCAATGTTAGAGCACGTATCTAGTGTACACAAGACTCTGGTTTAAATCCCCCAAGACAAGACCATAAATATGCTATATTATTACATTTTATGGTCTCCCTAATTAGCAATAGCATATTAGAATGATATAGCTCCTGTGACTGAGGTAACATAGATCAAATTTTCCTTATTCTACCCCCTCTCTAATCTTACAGTGACCAGCATTCTATCCTCAGCTTTTATCACATTACCTTATTATAGATGACACATAAATGATATCACATCATGCTTGCCCACCTGTGTCGAGCTTTCTTTACTTAGCATATTGATCCTCAGTTTCATTCATGTTGTTTCAAATTACAAGAATTCAATCATTTTTCTTTTGTTGTTGTTGTTGAAACAGTCGTATCCCAGGCTGTCCTGAAATACACTATGTAGTCAAGGTTGGCATTAAACTTTGATCTTTCTGGTACACCTTCTCAAGTAATGGGATTACCAGAGTTAGCCACTACTCCTGGCTTGATCTCATTCTTTTTGTGAGTGAATACTATTCCATACAGCATATGTAACAGTTTTGTTTATACATTTACCTGTTTCTACATCCTCCTGTTGCTTCTATTTGTTGACTATTGTGAATAGTGCTATAAATGACATGTGAGGACAGATGTCTCTTTACATGCTGATCCCATTTCATTTGGCTATATATGCAGAAGAAGAATTCACAGATCTTATAGTAGAATTTATTTTTTACTATCATTTTTGTGACAGGATCTCACACTACGGCTCAGGCTGTCTGAACTTTTTGCAATCCTGTACATCAGACTTCAAAGTTCTGGGATTACAGGCATGAACAACTATGTTCAATGTGATGTTTTTTGTTTTTATTATTTCTTAAGGAAACTTTGTACTCTAATCCATAATGCTTGAACTGATTCTCATCTAACCAGAAAGCACGAGTCTCCTTTTCTTACACCATCAAAAACATTTATCTCTTGGCAAACTGATAATAAGCTTTCCAAATAGAGTGAAATGACTTTGTGTGGTGCATCTCATTTGCATTTTAGTGGTGAAAAATGGTCTTTAAGCATCTTTGCAGAGGGATAAGGGGAAATTTCAAGAGGATTTCTCTATTCTGACTCAGTATCACACACAACTCTTCCTTTCTTTAGTCTTACTCTCCCTCTTCCACTCCAAATTTGTAAGACTGTCAGAGCATTTTGTTCAAAGTTCCTCCACAGTGATGTAGCCTCTCTGCCTGTGCTGGTCCACTTGACCAATGCCTCATTTCATGGGAGAGAGTAGACTGAAGAAAGTCCCTGCTTTTTCTAGTTTAGGTATTTCTCATTACATTCTAATGATTAGCTCTTTCACTTTTGACGTTCTGTGTTAATTGGTTTTCTTGACAGGTAACTGCTGTCTCAGTCAGAAAATGGCAAAATTCTTCAAACAAAGAAAAATCAATAAAATACAAAACACAATCATGGCACATGCAGATGCACACTGACACATAGAAATACACTCACATTATCACATGGTTTCTATGGTTTAAGAGTCTTGTTATGCTTTAACTGAGCTCTTTGCAGGATGTAATCTAGGTTTTGTTTAGGACTTTGAAGTCGTGTAGAAGATCAAATGGCAAGGTACCCACTTCTGATTATCATCAGAATCAGTCATCTTAGGTCTGTGAGACTTAAAGTCTTGGCATGTTTGTTGATATTAAGGAGTATTTGTGTGACTCTTAGAAGTCCTGTTCAGCTTTTAAAGGACACTGCAGTTCCCAAGTTAATGGACCTTGTTCTGTAGAATCACTCACAGTCTTCAAAAATAATAGTAAATGGTAGATATAGAGATAGTTAAATCAGATGATTGATGTATTTTTTTCAAATTTAGCCCATGTTATATTAATTATTACCTAGAGTTACAACATTTTTTTCTTGGATATATTAAAATTTTCAACACGAGCTGTTGATTCTTCACTAACTACTTTGTATTTGATAAGAAGTAAATCTACAAAGAACAAAGGACCATGAACATAGGATATATGTCTCCATTCCAATCTACCAAATGTCTTTGTTACAAATGCAATTTAAGTTATAAAAATTATGCACTATTTTCTGAAAAATTCATTTTAAAAACAAACATGTATACATGTTTTATTACAATATTCTAAATGTAAGAATATACAGAAGGATTTGTAACCATAGAGGTATTAGGATTGTATTATACATACTCTTTAACTTATCGTTTTAAAAAAAATTCCCATTACAGTTTTGTTTTCCTCTGAGCTCTATCTTTATGTGCTTTAATCAGATAAGTCAAGGTCTCAATGTAGACAACATTTTGTTGTTCTTCACGATGGTTATCTAACATATAAACATTGAATCTTGCTTGGGACACTCCTAGACATTCTTTGTGAAATACATAAAAGTTAGCTCGAGTAATTTTTACATTTTTTTGTTAACAAATATGAATGTATCATTTACTGATTAATTTCATTATTAATGAGATATCCACTTCCAGGTTATTTTTGGCATTAGAGGGAATTCTGTAATAATAATTTTTATACCTACTCTATATTTGCATTATTCAAGAGAGCTTCACTACATATACATATATATTTCCATATAACTTTTGTAAAATATAATTATTTGCATGAAACATTCATGCAAACACTTTCCTAAATATTATTTTCAGGAATATGAATGACCATAATATATACATGAAACATGTGTATAATAATTTATGTCTGCCTTATTAAAGTACAATTATTTCTTTCAATTGTTAAGGAATCTGCAATAAATAGCTAATAATGCTATTATGATCTCTTCCATTTTATAGGGATCCAAAACTGACAGAAATAATATATTATATATTGATAAATAAACATTGAAAATATAACATATTGATGGTGATGATTGTATGACATATAAATATTTAGTGAGTACAATCAGAAAAATATAGAAGTGATACAACAGACTTACGAATCAAAGAATATTACCTTATAAGTTTAATACCTGGTCTGGGAACTAAAGGATGAATGCCAGAGATGATATGAGGAGACAAGTATCACAAAGAAAGGCACATTGAAAAGAAGAAGAATCATGTCATACACCATAAGGTGCTCTCTGTATCTAGTCTCAGAATAACACTTTGAGGAAAAAGAAGAAGTGAGATGGGATAATAAGAAGGGGATTAGGTGACAGGAACATTGTTAGACAAGTGAAATTTCTAACCATATCCTAAATATGAATCCTTATATTACAGACAAGTATACCATACAGCACTCATTAAGAAGTTTCTTTTTTTTGCAGAAGATGGAAACCACAGCAGAATTTCACAATTGGTCACACACAGAAAATGCGTGTCTGAGTGATGCCCAGTCCTGGGTAACATAGTTACAGTGGAATCTCTACATCTAAATCTCACAGAACCTAGCAGAACGGGGAGTGGAAGGAATACCAGTGCATCCCTCAACTCTCACAACGAAGCTTCCTTCCGCAGTAGAGTGTGATGTACACAGAAGGCTGCAACTGGCTAAGTTTTAGAGGATAAAAGACTTGGATAGGACCTCACTCGGGTGGCTCAGGAACCCTTGCTAAACGGGGGCAGAAAGACTGTAAGACGAGGGTTGGTCCATGAACATGGGGAAGCAGAGGTTTTTAGGCCACTGGAAGCTTGCTGGCAATGATGGCATCGAGCACCAGCCCCATGCCAACTCAATCAGATGAGGCCTATAGTGCAGCGAGGGAAATGGGCACAAACCAGCCCTAGCCGGGCAACTGTGGGAGGCTGATTACTGCCAAGGGAGGGAGGGCAGACTTTCCTTACATCTTTAGACAGGCTGAATAGATTCCAGTAGATGAATTTGCATCAAAGGACATTTGGGACATTGTCTGCTTCAGTTTGCATGAATTTTGTGCATAGTGACAGCATTACTGAAGATTCATATGAGCAAGCTTCCAGGGGCCTGTAAGACTGTTTTCATACGATCATCCACATGAGATACAGATTTGTGAGAATTAGGTGTTGAACAATAGGTGCTAGGACCTCTAAGTTCCTATAATGGGACTTTAACCAACTATTGAAAAAAATAAAAATAAAATTCATTTGCTAAAACTACTTGAACCATTTTTCCCCCAAACGTTTAAAAAATGGCTTAAGGGAGGCAGACATGAACAGAAAGGGGTACCCACAAACTCAAAAGTCTCTGGCCATGCGGACACCCTTTAGCTGACCCTAATTACAGAGCCTAACTGGTAAGGCAGATAGGTGTGTCAGGCATAAGTGGGGCTTCCATATGGAGCAGTCAGATTCCATATTCAAATGCTGCTCATTTATTGGCACACTAAAGAATATTTAATTGGGAAAAATGAATTGCTTTTCATTTGATTTTAACATTTGGCCTATATAGTTAAGGATCACAGATTGTTGAAGCTATTTACTGTGGTGTTGCTAAAAATTTAGTCATAAAATGCGTTTTTAAACATGCCATATTGGATCAGACATGATTCAGTTTTCTGAAGGGATTTTTTTTTACTAATTTACTTGATACATGAAATGAATTAACTTAAGTACAATAAATAGATCCATGTAAATTTTTATAAGATAAAAATTTGATTTTCTGCATTTGTACTCCAGATGCACATACATGCACATACAATACACATTGGGATAAAGCATTAGCAGGACTGAGTCAATTTTCAGCTTACTTGAAGGCATGCCTGTTTCTTACTTTGTATGTCCTTCAGGCCTCATCAGAGCACGAAGTTCCAAGTGATGCAAAGGGTTTTCATTGCTCAGATCAGCTCCACAGGGCATGGCAAGGGAATGAAAGGAAGCGACAGCAGAGGTGCAGTGGAAGTTAAAATCATTGCATCATGTCAGCTCTGGGTTATGCAGCCAAATTACTGCCCCTGAACGTATTAATCTCATGTGTTCATGAAGGTATTCATTTAAGGCAGCGAATAAATCTCAGTCCATTCAATGGATTCAGGAATAATTTTCTTCATCAAACAACAGAGATGTTGTTTTATTATTATGGAAAATTGCCAATTTCTCCTTTGAAAAAGGAAATAACAAGCAAATTAATATTAATATATAAAAGGAAAATACAATTTATGGTCCAAATTAAGGATTCTCTGTATACTGTTTTGGCCAAAAACAAATTATTTGTACTTTAATCACATATTTAAAGTGATGAGTACTTTAAATAACTGGGACTTGAAGACATGCTCAAAAATGTACAGAAAATTTGTATAGCTAAATGTGCAACCATCTATCCTCTTAGAATGACTTACTTTGAGAAAGTTTAGAAAGATTTGGGTAAGTGAAGAGTGTATTCCCCATAAAATGTTTCTCTGTGTCTTCTAACTAAAGTTATTGTAGTATCTTAGTAAGAGAGGAAAACATTCGCATAACACAAAATAAAGTGACATACTTTAGATAGATTTTTATTGAAATTTATAATGGTACCTTTGAGAACTTATGCTTTATGTTTAGTGATGTTTTTATTAATTGAAAATTTATAATTTCAATTTTGATTGAAATTTTGATTATATTCCTCCTGACTTTTTGCTCTAATGCCTCCCAGATCCATCAGACCTCCCTGCTATCTCCAACTTCTTGCCTTCTTTTTCTTTTTAATTTAGTAATTCTTTGAGTCCAGTTTGTGCTGTCCATATATTTCAGGATGTAAGTCTAATAAGAGGTCTACTCATCAGAGTCTATAGTCTTAAAGAAAATGTCTTCTTCTTACCCCAGGTATCCCCAAGCATCATAGTTCCTCAGTTAGTTTGGGACTTGTAAATTCCTCTCTCTATGCTAAAGTGTAGATTGGGTTGATCTTGTACAGGTCTTGTGCAAATATCCACAGCTGCTGTGTGTCCATGAGTACAGAGGACTTGCCATGTCCAGAAGACAATGTTTTATACTGGTTCTCTCTAAAGGCTGTTACAATCTTTTAGGCCCCTCTTCTATTATTTCTATGAGTACACCCCAATACTTATTCTCTATACTTCGACCACTTGTAAATGTCTGTATTAACCACCATCTGCTGTACAAAGAAAGATCTCTAATAAAGTCTCAGAGAAGTACTAATATAAATGTAGAGAGGAGTTTAGAAAGCAGTTTGATAGTGTCCATTTAGCAAAATAAAAGAAGTTGATTGAGACCAGAGACATGGGAGTACCCTAACCATATGTTCTTGGCCAGATTTACAGTACGAAGTATGGATTTCCTCCTGTGAAGCATGACTTAAATCCAGTCAGAGAGAGTTTGGTTACCCCCTTAATGTTTATGCCACTGTTGCATCCACATCATTACTGTAGTTCACAGGGTTCATGTTGGAAGACAGTTGATGACTTTTCCCTGAAGCTTCCCACAGAGCACTATTTAGTACTATGAAAGCCAGCTGAGAACTGTTTTTAAAAGTTATTTTATTTTATGGGTATGACTGAGTATACTGGCTGCTAACTAATGTGTGTTAGTGCACACATCTTGTGCAAAGCCCTCAGAGGTAAGAAGAGGGCATCAGGTCCCCTGAACTGGAGTTCTGGGCAGTTTCCAGCCACCATGTTGGTTCTGGCCACATTGGTTCTGGGACTCAAACCAGGTCATTTGTGAGAGCAAACAGTGTCCCAACCTACTGAGACATCTCTTCATCCCAAGAACTTATTTTTCTATAATGTATTAGAAATCAATGAATCCAAAGTTCTTTACATGGGAGTAATAGTTTCCCCTTGCCCCAGTTAGATTCTTTAATTTGCTATTCATTTTCATAAGGATATTTTTGAGTTACAACTATCATATTTTCCCCAACTTCATTTCTAAGAATTTGGTCTGCACAGACCAGTAAACAAAACAGTAAAATTAAAATAAATGAAGGAAGAATGAATGGGAGGAAAAAAATAAAAACAAAATGATAAATAGAGGAAGGATTGCAGAAGGAAGGAAGGAAGGAAGGAAGGAAGGAAGGGAACAAGGGAGGAAGATTTTTCTAACTGGGGGCTCATTGTGAAATAAGAATACCAGCTGTGTCACTTACAGCAACTTCAGCAGCAAGGGAGTCCATACCATCTCAACTGGCATCCATTTTTTCAAACATGCTAGCAGATTTTGCTTAGTAGTTGACAGTATTTGTTGTTTAATCAAACACATTCATAATCTATTAGCAAAACATTTGTTTCAGCAAATTCTGGTAAAATTTCAGTCATTCACCCCAGATCATTTCGTTATTTAAAAATCAGGAAATAACTAAAAAAAGGATGGCAGTCAAATGACTTAAACTTAGAACTAGAGTTTTGTGCCACACCCTCTGCGTACTTGCAAAATTGGCAGGATGTATTAGTATTTGGTCTACCCCGTTTGGCTATATTCTGTGAGCCATAGGCATAGAAGTTCCAATGTACATGTGTCACTTAGGGCTGGATATCTTTCAGACATAAACTCTCTTCGTATAACTAATTGTAGAACTCTGTAATAGCTTCCCCCTGTTGCAAAAAGAAGCTCCTTAATGAGTGATATCAGCTCAGACATAAACCTACCATAGAACTGGGGAAATGGACAGCAGGCCCCAACCTTAGCCTAGGAATTATTGGCACCTGATTACTGTCTGGTAAGGGAGAGTAGATGTTCTCTAAATGAGTGTTTCTAGGTAGGCTGACTAGACTACAGTGAATGAAGTTGTATTGGGACATCTGGGTACAAATGCTTGACTAGATATGACTTAACAAATATGACAGAATCTGAAATCCGGTTGAGTGGGGCGGGGCAGTGATGGGGAGTGACATCTAAATTTTATTAAGATCCATTTTATGAAATACACAACAATTCAATAAAAATATTCATTAAAAAACTGATGTAAAAGTTTGAATTTCCTGTAAGACATAAGGGCTAGAGTGAAAATGCTGTATATTAGCATTTGCAGTTATTATCCTTTTATTTCTAGGTATCTTGTAGCAGCCAAGCAAAATGTAACTCTGAAACATATATTCTGCTGTGTTAATGTGTTAATCATCGCTGTTTTAATGCTAACTGATTGTTCATCCAAAGGTGTAACCCAGTGTCTCAATTTGCTAATAATTCACCAAATTCCTCACTGAAGGTCATGTGCATTTTATTCCATAAGGGTTAGCATCAGTCATTCCTCATAGTCTCAACCTAGAACTAGCTCCTTCTTAATCCCTCTTAGTATTCCAGGATGTTGTTTTCATTGATCTACAATCATGACGAACCCACTTTTCAAAGGTATGAAATTTCATCAATCAAATACTTCCAAATGACTAACATATCCTTTTAACTCTCATGACCAGAAAATGAATTAAAATATTAATTGTGGCTGTTATTCTGGATCATAATAACAGCCTCCTAACAATCTCTCTGTTTTTATTTTTCCATCCCTTAGTACTGTTGTACATGTGCTTGTACCTTCTATAATATTAACCTAAAATAATATGATCCTAAAATACTGTGAATTAGTTATTTTTCTGTTGCTGTGATGAAACATCGTGAGCAGAGGAACTTATAAAAGTAAGAGTTTATTTAAGCTTATGGTTCAAGAGGGATCAAAGTCTATCATGGCAGGGAAGAATGGTGACAAGAGGTGACTGGAACAGAAAGAGGAATGGTCACAAGCACAGGAAGAAGAAGAGAGTGACTGGAAATCCAGCAAGGTTTAAGAACTCTCAAAGCCTGCCCCTCCTTAGTCACTTCCTCCAGAAAGGCCACACATCCTGAATCCTCCCTAAACAATGCCACCAACTGGGGGCAAAATGTCAAAACTCTTGGATCCAATGAGGGATATGCTCATTCAAACCACCATAGATATTTTTTTTTTCAATTCCATCTATTACTTAGGAAATCTCTCCTGGATTTAGAAAATAGAGTACAAAATAAATGTTTTGTTTGAATCCCTACTCTCTCAAAGCAAATGTCAGTTTCACAATGGAAAGAATGCTCATTTATTTTCATCTTTCATGAAACCTATTATAGGGATTTCGAGACGCTTAAAAACACCACCAAAAAACTTCTAGAGCTGATAAACACATTCAGTGAATTAGCAGGATATATAAAATTAACAGGCAAAAATCAGTAGCCTTCTTGTATACCAAAAAGAACCACAATGAAAAAGATCATCAAAATGATCCCATTCATGATAATCTCAAAAAAAAATATATTAAAATAAATCTAACCAAAGAAGTAAAGGACTTGAATAATAAATACTGAACACACAAAGGAAAGAAACTAAAGATACCAGAAGATGGAAAGACTCACCCTCCCCCATGCTCGTGGATTAGTAGGGTTAGTACTGTGAAAAAGGCAATTCTGTCAAAATTCATCTACAGAGTTCTAGGACTAAAACAGCATAGTACTAGCATTAAAAACAGACAGACTGATCACGGGACTAGAACTGAGGACCCAGGTGTAAGTTCACACACTTACACTCACCTGATTTTTGAAAAAGGATCCAAGAAGACACACTGGAAAAAAGACATTATGTTCAACAAATGGCACAAGATTAATTTTTAAAAATAAACATCAATGTTTGAATCAACTTTGGAAAAAATAATAGTTTCTAAATATTGGTTAACTATATTTCACATTCACTATTTATACAATTTTAAATTGAAGAAAATAAAAATTGACTGCAAATAAATTTTATAGTTTAAGAATTGCTATTAATGTCAATGTTGTAATTTCCTTTCTCCATAATGGAAAAAAAATTGGTTTTCTCATGTGTTAGAAAAGCAAAATAATTTTACTTCACAAATTGTTTGCAGACTTTTTTTCATGGCTCTGTGCCGCCTGACATTGAACGGGAAAAACTAATAGTGTTCTAGTAGTGACAAAAATTCTAGGGGCAGTTTTGTCCTCTTGATAATTGCCTACTGCCTACTACAATATCATTGTACATAACAAGCTCCCATACAAAGCTGAATACCTTTTGGAATTTAATAGAAGTTAGATGCCATTAGTTTTGTTTTGCTTATTTTTTATAATATCCCCAGCCAAAGTTTTATAAATCATTTTACCTAATTAAAAGCAACTCCAGCTTACTTGCCAAGACAAATATTTCATCTCTCAATGTCAAAATACTGTCACTATTCTTATTGTCTATTCTCATATTTTAAGGTTTTATTTGGTATAATTTAGAGAAATCAGTTAACTTATTCAGAAGCCTTTGTGGCATGTAAATTCATTGCTTTTAGACCAATGATTACCTTTGTTTGGTTCTTCACTGTGCATACAAACAAATATTGATTTTTTGACACCTGATATTTAAGGTGTCAGAGATAAAGTTTATTATTTTCAACCATCAAATTCCTAATTTGTCAAATAATACAAAGTTCTAAACTGCGTATTCCTATTTATCTCCTTCAGATAATTTTCTGTATAAAAGTGTTCTCTGAAGATATTACAAGTGAATAAGGAGGTGATGACGTTATGGCTAGGTAGGTAAAGATTTTGCAGCACAAGAGGCCCAAGTTTAGATTCCTACCACCTACAGAGAAAAGCTGAGGGCAGAAGCATTCACCTACAATCCCAGCACATTGGTGGTGGAGAAGAGAGGCTACTTTGAGCTCATTGGCAATCCAGCCTAGTGCAATCAGTGAGCTCCAGGTTCTTTGAGAGACTCTGTCTCAAAAAATTAAATGCTTATGCACTTCAGTTATAGCACACAAATAATTAAACGGGGAGTAAGCTGGAGGCCTTCTCTCTGATCGCTAGTTTTCATAAAACTGGAAAGTTCTGTGCAGGAACAAAGTCATCAGTGCTCTTGCCAAGCTAAGGACACTGCCCGCTATATTACAGACCTACCAGGCAACATCTGCCCACTAGTTCAATTGTGGCATGTCTCTTTCATGGTAATGAACTAATTTCTTATTGGCTTTGAGGATTGCTGGACTGAAGCAACTCATGCCTGGCACCATAAACCTGGTCCAAAGCACTTAGTTGGGGATATCATAGCCTGAGGGGAGGACCTACCACTGTTGTTGTGATAAATGGATATACTAAATTGCCTATAAACATTTATGGTTCTAGACATATTTTGATGGAGCTCTCAGAAACAATGGTGAATGCGGAGTTTCATAATGTGCAAATGTAATGGGCAAAAGTTATGTGTATGTGATTGATGGATGCTTAGCCCTAAACAGGATATTTATAAGCAAAAGAGGGAACAGAAAGAATGTAAGAGCTGGAAGATGGGGAGGAGTTCAGCCACATTCTTTCTTCTGTACTTCCCATGACAGTTGCATCCATGGCCTCACATCAACAGTGGAAACGTGCTTAAGAACTGCAAAATCTACCTGTCAACATTCCATAATGAATGGAGGAGGGGCTTCTGAGGCTCACCCCTCCCCGAGGAGCTCTAGGCTGTTAATAGTTGCTAGAGGAAAATCTAAATATATATGTCAAAGCAGTCATGAAAAATCAGTATTTCAATGACTGCTAACAATACTTTCCAATGTAAGCTCATCTCAGAGAGTGAATTTCCACCTTACATATATATTTTATATTACTAGATTTAAGGAATACACCTTTCAATTATAGTATCACTGAACCCACCTAGAATGCTTGTTGCATAAATATGGATGTCTACATTTAGTGTTTCTCAAAAGCATTTAGATTTTCCTGAGTTCAATTTCATTTTTCCTGGTGAACAATAGGGGATCCATTTAATCCTCTGAAAATGGAATGCATTCAGAAAGGGGAAATAAGCTATGTTCTTTGGCAAGGTCCCTTGGGTTAGGATGCCAACTTCATTTTTCTTCATTTTTCAGTGTTAATTTGGTTCATCTTTGTTTGCTGCCAGTGCAATGTCATTTTAAATCCAGAAAATCAGCAAAGACATTATATCCTAGTGAATTAATATATTTGCCATTTGGAAAATTCTAGACTCCCGAAAGCACAATACTATGTTCATTTAGTTCTATTTATAAACTAAACATTAGAAAAAAAAAGAATATTTTTCACCAAAGAAATTATTGGTTCTATCTTTGTAGAATCTGCATCATGTTAAAAGCATTTCCTTAATCAGGACATTTGACTAAGGAAATTTTAGCTATCATTTATTTAATCACCTCATATAGGATTTTGAAAAATATAGAAAACCTAACAATGAATTTGTGCTTAAGCAGAAGTGGTTCTATTTTTAATTTTTTTCTTGAAATCTAAATGTATAAAAACAATTATTTTGCCATGTATTCTACAAGAGTTTCCATAGAGTATATATACAAGAAGATTCTAGGAGTAAAATTATGTTCTACGCATAGCTATTTGATATATAAATGTAAAAGATCATTATAGTGGTATTTCCACTAATAATGGGTTTGGCTTTCTACCATATAATAATGAATCTATTTTAGGCTTTTAATCAATTGCATAAAAATTTAGATTTGGATGTGTTTTCAAAGTGTTTTTGAAATAATAAACATCTGTGAAGAAATCATTTTGATATTTAAAAAATTCTCAGCTTATAACAATAGGAAAATGATATCAACTTGAACAGTTACTATCTTCCTATTCCACTAATTACCTTTCTCTTCCTTACCAAGGCATAGGTTTCTGATAAATGAGATGTGGCATAAAGTGATTTAAATGGAGACCTCAAGGAGTGAGATATTTTAATAAATGTCTTTACTGGTCTTTATTTCACTTGGAACATGGGGAAGAAGATAAGTTCATAATGAAGATCTAAAGAAATCTGATGGATTCTAAAGAGAACCAGACCAGCAGATATCCTGTATACCAATGCACAATGGTACTCTGGGCAGTTAGGAAGGAAAAACTGTCCATACCTCACTAGAGAAGATGTAAGACATAATCCTGGCGTTCTGCGTTCTCTGTGACCCAAAGATTCTATGATACTAGAAGGTATCTGAGCATTTATACATTGTTCTGCTACTCTCTCCAGATCAGTATTCTATGATTCCAGGTTTAGACTGAACCTTAACGAGAAGGCAAGATAATTTTTTGTTTATTGTAAACCATACAAAGCAGACAAAAGAGATAATTTCTATTACTTTGCTTGTTCCATTGTTTTTATTTATTTATTTATTTTTATTTATTTGATAAATGACTGCCTTTTAACCCAGAACAGCTTTGAAGTATATAGAAACCTTGCTTGCTGCCACAGTTTTTCAGCTCCTTTGATTAGAAGCTTATGCCACACCACATGCTGGCAAAGTTTCTCATAAGACAAGGCATGGAACTTACTTAAGCAACAGATATCTTAAAGGAAGGATTTAATTTAACTAAAAATTTCATTTTCTAGAAAACTGAGCATTTTAATTTGTTGCTTGATAGTACTATCCAGACTTGAAAGTTTATAACCAATGCTTCTCCAGTTATTTTCTTGCCTAATAATGTTTCTCCTCCCCTACATCAACTTCAGTTTTATGAATGGCAAGCTGTTGACTCTTTTATTCTTCTTTTCATGTTTTTCTGAATACTTTTTTTTGCTATCATCTTCTGTAATTTTCATCTATGTTTACTATCTTATTTCAACCAATTCATTCACTGTTTAATTTTTGTTGGCTGCATTTTTGAGGTCTAGAATTTCCATAGATATTCTATTTTTATAGATTCTAGTTTCCTGGCACAAAAGTTCATCTTTTTTCTTGTAATTCCATTAATTGTAGTAATTTAAAACTAATAACAAAACCTCTAGACTCATCTTTGTGCTATTTTCTTTTAAATTTTCATTAAGCTTGATTTATGTTTGAAAGGACTTCCAAAATTAAAACATGAATATAGCCTGCAGATGTACCACAGAACATATATACACACATCTAATCACCTGGAAGCAGTATTTAGACACTGCAGTTTGAGGGATGCAGAACATTTAACTGCATCTTTGAATATACCTTTGTCAGTGGCACGTGAGTTACAATAAGCACATGTGTTTATAGCTTTGATTTCATATTTTACTTCAATTTCTGTACTATTTATCTTGTCTCCTGACAGTCCTGGGAATTATTGACTACATTTGGCTTCATAAACTTTGCAGGCTCTGCATGCTCCTACTTCCTCTGCGGGATTAAATTTTGTTTGAAAAACTAATAACTATAATGAATATAGCAGTTATGACAAAGAAAATTAATAATAAAAGATTAGACTGCAAGAAATATAAAAGCACAGTATATTCAAAATAATTCAGTGTAGAAATAAAAACATTACAGAATACAACAAAGTAGAAAGCAAAATCCAGTTTGCCTATAATTTTAAACTTTATCTTTGAAAATGATGAGTTTTGACATTGTGGGAAGATAATAATTGATTTACAAAATACATTGATCCAACTAGTTTTACCAAAAGGAAGAAAATAAAGAACACTTTCTAGTAAAATATTTATAAAACATATTTATATGGAAAGATTAATATTTCTTCTGTTAGTTGCAAGAATCTTCCATCCATGTCATAAATCCTACAAAACATGTAAAGGTAAATGTAGTAAATCCATATATTATAGAAATTTAGGAAAATAAACACAATAAATACTTAGTGATATTGTATTAAAATATATAATACAGTCAGTTATTTTTTTCTACCAAGGGCAACAATGAACGTTGGCAGAATAAAAAAGACGTTTTAAAATATTTCTAGTAGAAATAGAAAATTTACAGGACTTTGGAATTTCTACAGTGAAATTCAAATAATGTGCATGTTTTATAATTTTTCTTTAACTAAATCCTTTGGAAATACAAACTTCATTCATGTAACCTAATATTTATTGTCACTGTGTTGTAGAAAAATAAAAAAAATGAATGTTTATTGTATGAAAATGATTTAGTGAACTATAGTGTATTTATGGAAAAGAGAAAAATATTAAAAGAATGTTCAGTTTTTCTATATTGACATTTAAAGTGATGGAAAGAAACATGCAGTATGATCAGATTATTGTAAAACAAAGACATTTAAAAATGTTTCCAAATATAATGTTTTATGTGATTTTTTTTAGGTGAATATATACTAGTTCCTCAGAGTCGAGGAGGAGGAGGGGACATGGCCCACAAAAAGAATTTGTACTTATGTACCCTCTGTAGACGGCTCTCTGCAGTACAGTCCATGTGTATAAAGTATGGTAAAGGATGACAGCTTTTCACACACTGGCAAGTACAAGTTCATGTGGGACATAAGAAAGAGAATTTTGGGTGATGCCAGCATAGATCCCCTAACCACACTTTCTGCAAACAGTTCTTGAACCTTGAGTCTCAAAGTGCAGTGTCAAACTGCATGACCTGGAAGCTTGTTAGATAGTTCATTTTAATGAAAATAATTAAGATTAACAAGCCTAATGATTGTGACAGATTTGGGTAGAAACCCCAACAATAGGCACTTTGTTGTTGTAAGGAAATATATAAACCTTATCATCAAAATTATATGTTGCTGCTTTAGTTCTCAAAGTGGAAGTTTAGCAAAAATAATTTTACATAACTTTAATTATAACAAAAAGTATGCAAATAATTTGAATATTTGAAATTACTTAAATATTAAGGTATAAGTTCATTAGGTGTTTTATTAAACTTACATACATTGTTTTTTCTTTTTCTTTAGTGTTTTTCAAATTGGAGTTACTGGAGTCTTGGAGGAATTTTAACCATCAAGAAAATTGAAGGCATAAAATTTTAATTAATTTATTGATAATCATTCTCAGATTCTCAAAAAAAATTCCCTGAGTTATTTAATTTACATTCATGTGTAGTTTTTCCATGACTTGAATAAATCTTACAGTTTTTGATACTTTGTAATTTTTACAATTTATTTCTGTATGAATATTAAATACATTGTATATTTTAAACTAGGTCGTCTAAAAGTAACAATTAATGGCAGATAAAATATTATAATATGCAATTTTATGTGTGTTCTTCCCAGAGAACAGTTCCCCAAGAATCACCACGGAATCCGGAGTGTATGCAAGATAAAGGAGCCATTATTCCAGCTTAAGCCAGGACTCTCAGACCTTACCAATGCAGTGGATCTGTACTGAGAGGCCCGAAAGGAGGGAGTAAGAGCTTTTTATAGGTTAGGGACAAAGGAAGGTGGAGATTTACGGTGTTTCTATGGGTTATATACCAAAATTGGTTAAAAAGAGTTATACGGCCTCTTATTGGTGGGTTCCATCTCTGGGGCAAGAGGATGGAATGCATTATTCAATCCTACTGAAATGTACTGACTATTGCCCAAGTCTGGCCCTGACCCTTGTTTTTCTAAGCTTATCACAATGTGCCAGTCACTCCCTGGCTGTACTGGCTTAGGTTTGTTTTCTTTTAGACTGGTGACCAGAGGCTTATTAGAAGGACAAATTGGAGCCATCCTGGCTTAATGTGATATCCCTAAGCCAAGCATTTTACAGAAATGAAAAAATGCAATAAATCTCTGGACATTAGGAAAGGAAGGAATTTTTAAGGGCCTCACAATGTGTGCCTCAGTAAGACACAAAATAAATCAGATTTTGAAACATAAGTGGGGAATTCCTTTATTAGTTAGTTCTCTGTTGCTCTGATATAAACACTAAGGGAACTTATAAAAGGAAGAGTTTATTTAGCTTATGGTTCCAAAGGGGCAAGAGTCTATCATGGGAGGGAGGCATGGTGGCAGAAGTGGCTAGTGTAGACACAGGAGCTAAGTGCTCAAATCTTCAAGGAGGTATAGGAAGTAGAGAGGGACAGGAAATCCTGCAAGTTTTAAGAACTCTCTAAGCCCGCCTCCAGTGACGTGCTTCCTCCAGAGTTGACGCATCTTCTAAGACTTCCCAAAACAGCACCACCAACTGCAGACAAAATGTCCAAATACTGAGAACCAATGGGAGACGTTCTGATTCAAGCCACCACAATTCCTTGGGCAGTAGTGAAACAATATGTAATTTAAAACTTGTGGCAGCTAATAACGTCATCAACATTATAAGGATGCTGTTATTAATAAGGAAACTCAAATTAACAATGTGTTCAGTGTTGAGATATTACAGTATATTTTATTCCAATGTCTACATTGGAATAAATAGAATGTAGACATACTTTTTATATTATAAATGCAAGTTTATGTATCTTATCTAGTAAGGGAATTGTCTAAAAATATATAGCTGTTGAGTAAAACTTCTTTCCTTTGTTTTTCCCATGAAAAAAATATAATGTTTCATATTTGGATCACACTTAATATTTTCCATAACATCAAAAGTTAAATTGCAGTTCTTCTAGTAAACTATAGAGTGGGAACTCCTTTACAAGTTTACAAAGATTATGTTCATGATAGATACAGCAATGGAAAACATTATGAGACTACTCAAGGAAGAAGCAAAAGGAGACACAAGTCAATGAAAAAAATGGACAGCATTAGAACATATGTTAATAAACAGCATAGTGGAGAAACAAGAAGAGACCTGGGTCAACAACAGAGCACTAACCAGTTTCTATTTCTGTACTTGAATAAAAGATAGAGAATGAAGTGACATGAAGGAGGGTATTCCAAAAGATTTTAGAATGTTAGAATACTTACTGATTCATGCATGGCTCAATATGTGTAGAATGAGTAGAAGCTAAAACATTTGTCAGAAGGATGTGATGAAAATAAAAATCACAAAACTAAATACCTTTTATTTGACCTTAGTTAAAAAGTAAAATACGTGTCACAATGATTTTTAATATAATCCAGTTCCAACCAGTTACTTGCAAGTTTTATTATTTTGAGCTAAGCAAAATTAACCAGACTTATCAAGGCAAATATTACATGTCATCTCTCATGTGAAGAATACTAATATACATACATACATACATACATACACATATACATAGCTACATGTAAGTAGAAGAGATATTATTAGGGGCAGGGAATGTTAATAGTAAGAGGTAGAAGAAAAGAGATAAGTATATGATGAATATAAAAAATAATAAGACATTCATATATGAAGATATCATAATGAAATCCACTGTTTTGCACATTCATTAAAATATGACCAGTCTCCAGTGGATGAACCAACACACAAGAGCATTTGAGGACTAAAGTTTGACTATTTAAGCCTTAATATAAGTGTGTGTATACATACACACACATATCAAACATATACATGTACATACACGCACATATATACGTATATATGTGAGTACAGGAAATTGGGTGTAGGGTAGTTGCTGGGGTGCAAATGAGGAGTAAATCTAAATGGAATCAAAATATGTCATATAAATTCAAAGAAATTCAATTAAGAAGATGCTTACATCTTGAACATGTTATTGAATGACCTTAAGATGCAAACTAATAAAATACTCAAAAATATAAATAAATTTGAAACAATATTACGTCAGGTTCTATTTTTTTCCTTTATTCACATTTTGTCTCCATAATTTTGAGTATAGATGTAGATTCTAGTGCTCAAGTTGACCTTCAAGAAGAAAGGAGAAAGCCATTTTTATTTACATGTAATACAAAAAATTACATCATACCTTCAAATCTTCTCCTATGACTAGATATTTACAGAGAGTAATATAATTCAAAAGGATGGAAATACCACACACACTGGGTAGGAAGAAGTCCTTTGTGAAATTCCTTAGACCATTTTGGATGCCAAGACAACTCACACAGGCACAAAAATGAAATCTATATGCAGAATTTCTGGGAAAGTTAGTTTTATCTATAGATATTTCCATTCAAGTGGAAATAAATGCATTCCACTTTGTTCTCTTTTTTACCTAAAATTAAACAGGAGATTGATTTTTTGCTAATCTGCACATTCTGTGTGTAGCTAAGCACTGACTCACCCTATGTCCTCTGTTCTGCCTTCAAGGTGGTAAGAGGATTATAGAGCCATGTGGGGGTGAGCATGAAGATGTTCTGCCACGTTAGCTAAGGCAAAAATTCAGAACAAAATAGGTAGAGCACACTAAAAATATAAATCTGCCTATAATACACTTTAGTACCATTTTAAAAATATTTTACTATTTTCATTTTATATGTATGAGTGTATTGCTTGCATATGTTTAAGTTCACCATGTTGTGCAATGCCTATAGAGGTCAGAAGAAGTTGTCTGATCCCCTGGAATTAGGGTTGGACGAATGTTAGATGTCATGTGGGTGTTGGGAACTGAACCCAGGTCTTCTGAAAGAACAGTCAGTTCTATTCACTGCTGACCCATCTCTCTAGATCCTTGGTTACAGAGGTATTTAGGTGGTTGCTGAAGATTAATTAGCTTTGTTTTTTGACAATTTCATCATATATACAATGCATTTTGACTATTCTCTTTCCATCTCTGATCTCCCTCCTGTTTTTATCAATTCATCCTCCTCACTACCAGTCCCTTTCTCACAATTACGGCTTTTGATATTGGTGTGTGAACCATTTAACTTATTAAGGGTTATCTATTTGATGGTTAGAATGGACCTTTCTATCCACTGGTGTCAGATGGGATCACCAATAGGTACAAAGCTGAAGTTAATAATATCTATCTATCTATTTATCTATCTATT
Source organism: Eospalax fontanierii (assembly GCA_035773235.1). Classification (NCBI taxonomy): domain Eukaryota; kingdom Metazoa; phylum Chordata; class Mammalia; order Rodentia; family Spalacidae; genus Eospalax; species Eospalax fontanierii. Next base: position 38,986,660 of record CM069527.1, read on the forward strand.
TTATCTATCATCTATCTATTTATCTATCTATTTTATCTATCATCTATCTATCTATCATCTATTTATCAGCAGCAAGTTCAGCAGTGTGAAGTAGGGCCCCTTGAACCCATCCTCCATCCATGCCTGACTATTAATGGAACCATTCTTGTACAAATCCAGTACTAACATCCTCAGTTGCTATGAGTTTGTGACTGCAACAGCTGTCTTACCCAAAAGATGGCATTTTTCAGCCCTTCTCTCTTGTCTTATAACTTTTGTATTATTTCTTCCTTCTTTTCTGCAATGTTCTCTGAACCTTAGAGAAGATGGTATAAATGTCTTCTTTAGGGCTGAGAATTCATCTGATACTTATTCTTGACACCTTGTACTGCCATGAGTCTCGGGATTCAACACCGTTCACTGGAGAGGCTTCTTTGATTAAAGCTGTAAGTAGCATTTTCTATGAGTGTACATATAAATATTTAGAAATCATTTTGATGTTATGTCAGTTTAACTAAACAACAATGTACACTTTTCTCCTGGGCCTCTGACCTCCCCCACTGTGTGTTCTTTTTCCCAGATTTGCATAACAGGTAGGGTTCCTTCTGGTGGAGCAGACATCAAATTGAAGCAGATATAAGTTGGTAACAGGAGTGCTACTATTGCACCAGTGGGCATATTTTGCCTTGTAGGTTGGTCTCATCCATAGGGCTCACAGTTGAGTGAGACCACTGATTACTGTCATCCTCTTGAAGCAAGCATAGTATTTCCGGGACTGGGAAAGCTAGTCAATCCATTACCAGTTTACTTTCTATATCATGCAAGTAATGTATATTGTGTCTTTAGCATTAGGATTTATCAGCTGGTTCTGGTGGGCAATCAAGAGGAATGACTAAAGCTTATATTGTTTTGGTACCCTCTGTGGTCTCGCTGGCCAACAATCCAAACAGAGTATTTCACACCTGGCATTGGGGTTTTTGTTTGCTAATCCGTAGCTTCTAGAAGCATGGTTTTCTAGACATCCAGAGTATCTCCCTTCAAATTATTTTTAGTAAATTACATTTATACTTTAAATTTCCTTACAAGATAGAAATTCTTCACAGAACTTTCTCATATCCTCTTCATTTTGCTTCTCTCTCTTCCCTGTCCCATCATCTTCTCTATGTCTTTACCACCTCTCTGCTTAAACTTTTCCATCCCTGATAATTCCCCTCTCTACTTTCATAAAATGGGATTATTTAATTTTGTTGATGGAGTTATTATGTTCATGAAGTATTATGTGAATTGAAGGATACACAAAATTCTAAATAAGTATGCCCAAATTCTACAAAGATATGATTCCCAAATAATAAATATTACCAGATCTTTTTTAAATATCTGGTAATTATCTTAAAAAGATCTCTTATTATATTCTAAAAACATCTCTTGTGGACAAATAGAAGAATGTTTTATGACAAAAATACTCAGTTTACCTTTTGCACTTTTGCCTGAACACTTGAATAGTAATATAGTCTCTAAAACGGTCCTTTTCATTTTCTCATTTCACTTCCCTGAAGACTGATGCTTGTTTGGTAGTTAACTGAGCAGAAATTTAAGGATTTTATCAGGAAAGAATTATGAAAATGAATGTTCTTTGTTAGGAAACTAGGTAGTGATTGAACTCTGGTGTCCATCCAGGAACAGTTACCACTAAGGAACTGAAACAATATTTCAAGTGTTCACATTTGTCACAAGCACAAAAGTAAAATTTCTCATTGGCAGCAGTACAATTTGCTCTGGAATTCCCAGCCTCAACACTCTCTGCTGCATAGTAAACCCCCAGAGGAAACGACATGCTAGAGAGCTATTTTTGGTTTTTGCTAGGACCAGAATTTTGAAGTGTTAGCCAGAAAGAAGTATTTTCCTTCATTTACATGAGCACCAATAATTAGGCCCTGAGAAATGAAGTGTATAGAAAGAGAATTGAGATTTTGTTTTTAAGACAAACTTGTTTGATATCAGCTCCCACTCTCTTGACAGATGGATTCTTTTTGGCAGATGATTATGCAAACTGTTCCTTTCGTGCTTGTCTACATGAAATGTATTCTATAAACACACTGAAGCATCCTGCTCCTCTGAGTCCTTGGTGTTGGGAATGTATTAGCACCACATTGATTTGGATGACAGGATTTGAGTGTCTGAGGTGGAAATGCGGAGAATGCTAGTGTGATTGCTTTGGTCCTTTCAAGGGCCCTGGGAAATAATAAGGTGGTTCCTTTGAAATCTGAAATGAGTTTTCTGTTGAAAGAAAGGAAAAAGGAATCATACAGGAAATTTGTACAAGAAAACTGCTGTTTTTTAATAAGTGTTTTCACAAATACTAGAAAACCAATGTCTTAAGAAAATAGTGCCAGCAAAATTCAAAATGCACCAGATCATGCAAAGATCATTCTGCCACTCAAAAGCTAACTACCCTGAGTTTAGGGTTTTATAACGAGTGCTCTAATATTTTGATAATCAAAAAAATCTCACGTATTCTATCTCAATATTCAAGAAAGAACTTGTCCTAGTTAGTTATCTACATTTATGATAAAACACTAACCAATACCAACTTGTGGAGGAAAGGATTTATTTCATTTTCCAACTCCCAGGTCACAGTCAATCACTAAAGGACCTTAGGGCAGGAACTCAAGGCAGGAAGCTGGAGGCAGGGTCTGAAGCACAGACCACCACTGAGGAATGCTGCTGACTGGCTTGCTCCTCTGGTCTGTGCTCAACAAGTCCACCTGCCCAGGGGTAGCCCTGAATTTGGACTGGGCCCTTCAGTATCACTCAACAATCAAGAAAATGCCTCACAGACATACCCACAGGGTAATCTGATAGACGAAATTCCCCAACTGAGGTTCCACTTTTCGAGTGTGTCAAGTTGATAATTAAAGCCAACAATGACAGAGGTTAATGAAGAAATAAAATTTGCATTAGGAAGTTCAGATATTCAGCAAATGCACAAGATCATTTGCAATGGTTCGTGTGTGTGTGTGTGTGTGTGTTTGTGTGTGTGTGTGTGTGTGAGAGAGAGAGAGAGAGAGAGACTAATGTTGAGGAACAGGAGACTATTCTATGAAGCTAGTTGGAAATTAAATCAGATATGTGAAGATGAAGATTTCACCAATCCTCACCTACTCTGGAGTGGGCTTTTGCTTGACACAGCTCCTTTGAGTCTCCTGTGTTTCATTCTAGAAGTAACCTCTATAAACTCATTCACTCACCGAGCTAGACATGGATGCAACTGTTCCTTTGATTGGTCATCAGTGGCCTATCCATACTTGCTCACATCTGCCAGGAAATGCCATAGAACCTCATCTCAAAAAATAATTGAAAAAATAAAAACAAAAAAATATAACAATGATACTACTAATAAATCTTAGTTTCTTTGAGGCCATTTCACAACTCTTGAAAATACTTGATGATTATCCGTATGAAGAAATTTTGTTTAAGACAAAAAGGAAAGAAATGAAAAAATAAAAGTCTTATGGAGGCTATTCCATAAGGATTCGGTAAGAACACTAAAATCTTGTTATAGACAAGATCCTATCTCTGACCAGGTTATTGTCCACATTGCTTCCAAAAATGGAGTGGGTAGAGACATGTTCTTTATTACTTATTTTGAATTAATTAACTTTAATTTAATTTCCCAGGTGTACTTTCCCATTTAAATGGAACAGGTTTGAAGTCTCAGTGGCAATGGAATGTGGGCCCAGAGTATTAAAACTGTGACAATTGTTACAGGTCCTCAAAGTATTACAGCCTATGGAAGTATTCCAGATTGTCCTCTCTCATCATCTTACTCTCTTCTTCCTCTATGAAGCTTTCTGTTTTTATTCTGTTCCTATAACCCTGGAGGTCCAAATTTATAGCCTATAAGTTAGGCACTGATTGATTGGCTGCAATGCAGGTATGAAAATAAGATGGTAATTAAGATCAATTATGTAAGAGTTGTCAAAAGACTCTGTCCAAGTTGCTATGGTCACCACAGTAGGCCACTGGAGCTGATATGTCAGTTTGGTCATGCTGATGTCTCAGACTGTCATGAGCCAGGGTTTTCATTCAGCCAACCAGAGTAATAATTTCCTGTGTTGTTCCTTTGCCTAAGGGCCTGAGCTTCCAGTCTATCAGAGAGCCCTGCATAGGGCAGGAGGATCCTTATTAACACTGCTCCTAACTGTGTCTGTCTGTCTCACTAAAGGGACAAACCAACAAATAAACAATAACACAAAATTATGTCTTCTGTATTCCATGTATTTCTGAAATGAAAAATTTTATTTTCTAGTAAGGGAGATTTGTTGTAGTTGTGGGGGAAGTTATGGTGATGCATTTGGGGGTGGATGTGACCAAGATATATTGAGATTTTTAGATAATAAAAAAATAAATAACTCGATAGACAACATCTCTAAAGTAAAATAAAAATAACAAATTAACTCATGTCATATACATAAAAGGAAGATATACTATTGTACAGATGTTTCTGATCAGGTGTGATACTGACAGAAATTCTGACACAGCCCTGGAGAGATGGCTCAGCAGTAAAGATCATTGGCTCTTCTTGCAGAGGACCTGGGTTTGAGTATCAGCAGCTACACCGTGGCAAACAACCATCTGTAATCTCAGTTCCAGGGAATCTGATTCCCTTTGAGTACATGGCACATCCCTGAGGACATGTAGAGAAAGCCAGTCAATCTCTGAAGAAAAGAGAGAGGAGTCAAATAGTATCCCACAATCCACTTCTAGACCTAAAACATAGGATTGGCCCCAACTTTTAAAGATTCCCATCATTTTACAATGGTGCTAAGCTGAAGCTCAAACCTTCAACACACTGACCTTGCTGGGCTTGTCTAGTGGGAACTATGATAATGACCCTGCCATAGTAATTTTCTGCCTAAAGTGTTTACAGTGCTTATTTGTAAAATATGTACCCACTCCCCCCCAAATCGGCAAGAGCATTATTAGTTCTCTAACAGTTTCAAAATAGCAATCAGCCATTAAAGCTTTCATTGGGTGTTGATGAAACTTATGTTATGAAATAGCAAGGTGGTGCTGGCTTCTTGCTGGGGTGCCCAGCAACTACAGTCTCCACAGAACAGCTCTAGTTTAGTCTCCAGATGGTGGCTGCCTTCCAACAGAGATAGTCCAAGAAACATGAATTGTAAGCTGCCAGGTTCTGAAGGCACAGAGCCAGAAACAGACACAGTAAAACTCTCACTATATGCTATCAGTCAAAGCAGTCACAGAGTCCTCCCATCTGACAGGAACAGCATCAAAGAACTTGTGGTTTTGCTTTGCTTTGCATATTTTATGTTTTATATCTTAAGGAAGCAGAAATGTGAAGAGCTAAGCACTGACTCGTATCCTTTGTATTCTTCTAATTTTAAATAAAATTATTTAAAACACACAGACAAGTACATGTAACCTTAAATGGTATAGTTGGGTGGAAACTAAATATATATTCACAGAGGCTATGAAATTACTTTAAGATTAAGAAAACTCAGTTTGGAGTTTCAGTTATGTAGTACAAAGGAAAGCGAAGTACATTTGATTCAATATAGTCAAGATCTTAGAAATGGTCCAGAGGTGAAATGAAAGTAGACGAAATTGCAAACCCATTGAAGGGAAGATGAGGAGCAGACCACAGGCTGAGGGAGGTAAAATTTGTTTTTAGTCAGGTTCAACAGAGTCACGCTATTAAGTGAGAACAAAGGGAGGAGAGATCTCAGGTAACTGTAGTATTTTGTCTTAGATAGGACTATATTTGAGCTTCTTAAGGTGGGTGCTCTGGGCAATTCATTTGGAAGATTTAGGAAGATGCTAAACAAGATTAAATGAATAAGAAGTAAGAATTAATGAATGTTTTTCCCCCCTCTGGTCATCTAATATAGATAATGAGATGTATTAGTAGTGAAGAAAAAAAGGATGAATTACCCAACTCCAAAATATTACTTTGGGGATACATAAAGAAGCTATTTTTATAATATGCTCTTTAATATTAACTGAAGATATCTTTCTGGCGGCTGCTTTCTTGCACACTGAGGTGTAATACTGGAAGGTAGATATCAAGAACAACTCTCAGGGAATAGAGCAATCTATTCTTAGAAATGAATATAGGCAACATACGATTTGAGTTGTTTCTCCTTTGAAAATGCAGAAGAGAATCAAATTGGCTGTAACTCATGATCATCCTTCCGGGGACTGCTTTTCTTCCTCTGGAAGATATTCTTGATGTATTGCCTTATAAAGCGAATCACAGCATCATCTGTACTGCTTTGGTCACCTCAGGCCTAATGATATTAATTTAATAATATAGTTTAGAACCTTCCCATATTGTAAAAATGTGTAAGACTATTTCTGAAACAGAAAAATTCTGTGCAAAATGATAATCACTAGGTACACATGGCTACTATTCAGATTTAATATAAAGTATTCAAATTTCTACCTTAAATTTAAATTCAGTTCACAGGTTAAAGCACTCACATATCTGCAGAATAATAATCATGTAGTTCTAGGGAAGTCCACCTTTAAAAGTATATACAAAAAGCACACTAATTATCATAACAATTCTATTACAGAGTATTATTCATTGCTTTATAAAAGTTCAAGCAAAACTTGATTGTAGCAACATTGTTGTAATTTGGCTCCACATAAGAAAATTATTTATAAAAACATAATTATAATATGTATATAAATATATGCATGAAATTTATTTTCTTGACAGAGCATTGATGTGCAATGTATTAGTAAGTTGTGAAATATAATTCCAGTTTATATAAGTGAATTAATGAAACATAAACTCAAGGTGCAAAATCAATGCATTATCTTTTACAGAAATGATTTATAACTAAATATGGGTGTAAGATCTCTTTGTTTCAGAGATATTTTGAATAATATAGCCCAGTTAATTACTGAGATAAGCTCTTAAACTCTTATTACTTCACATTCAGAATCCGTGCTGAAGAAAATGAGGATGGTTCAAATAGAATGTGTATAAATCTCTGACACACTGTCTGAATTTGTACCATACTGAATGGGGTCTAGATGCTTATTTATAATTGTCATAGTAAGTAACTGAAGACATATGTGCTTTGAAGAGTCACTCAGAGTGATAGTTGTATTCTAAAAGCTATTCAGATTTGCAAGCATTTTTCAAACACAAAAGGTCAAGTTATAGGAAAGATACAAAGAAAAATTGTTTTAGTTGTTTGTGAAATTCACACACATTATTGAATCAAGTGTGTACTTTGTTTACCACTAAAAATGAGACAGTAATGATAAAAAGCTGAAAAAATATGATCATTAGTCCTTAGGGAGTCTCTGTTCCCAGCCTCAGACCTCCGACTTAGATTTATTCATTTTGGCTATTCAACTAGAAAAGAATCAAAGACCTTCAACCCTAAATAAAGTGGGAAGATGAAACTCCTATACTTTGGAGACTATGATAGAAAGAAAATTAAATATTGACTGAGGGGAAAAGTTTCTAATTAGATGAACAAATTTAATTCATTGTGAAACAGAAAATGAGATGGTATTTCAGAACGGTCATAGATTCATCAGCACCAAGAAGTCATATTTCCATATTGTAGATTTTCATGTATGGCAGGGTAAGTTTTTAATTTTGCTTACATACACATTCATATAGGACATCTTCTCTACTATATTGTTTAGTAGACAAAAAAGAGCATATTCTTGGTTAAATGCATACAAAATACTTGCCTAAAATTGTAATAGTTTGCATGCAGTTTCCTTCAGTTTCTTCCACTTAATAGAAATTCATATATATAAATATTTTTCTTCATATATTCTCAGACTTTATTGACTTTAATTCAATATTTCAAGTACTGCATATTTACAAAATGTTTTTCCTGTGGAGGTTAGGTCTTACCTTCTTATATACAAAATCTTCTCAAGTGAGAGTAGCATTCTGTGAGAACTTCTAAGATCACCTGATGTGAACATATGAGTAGGAGAAAGATGACCTAAAGGATTCTGTGTAAACTAATTTTAACTAATGTCAAATCAACTGCCAACCTTTGGGGAATAGCAATAGTCGTAATATAATGAGAAATTGGAACTTTACCCCATTCTTTGAACCAATAATATTATATTTTGAAAATTTATCCTTTATAATAAAATGTTTTAACTATGATTAAAATCTATAATTTAGTAATCACTTTTGGCAAATCTATGTAGCTATTAGTGGCACGTACTACACACCGTCAGTAGAGTGTTTTAGAATTTCTCTTGTTTAGTTTCCCAGTTATAACTGCTAAGACCCTGTTTCCAAAAAAAATATGCATCATTGGTCCACTAATTTTATATATCTTCATATTTGTGCTATAATCCCATTCACTCAAAGTTTTCATTAATACATGCTTATCAGAGAGTATAAATGTTTATTCGCCACAGAATATGCCCTAAGTTGACATTTATTTTCCAGATCACATATTGTTTCACTCAATGTCACAGGTCTGAGTCTCAGTCTCAACAACATATCTGGATCCCTTGCGCCCCCTGCACCCTACTTTCTTTCAATTTGATCAACATCCTAATCATCTCATCGTGACCATCTCCCACATCAGTATCATCTTGGGAGTTCTGGAACGTGTAAATACCTTACACTCCCCATCAGTTTGTCTTCTGAAATGTGTCCGTGCCGTCCTGGCACACAGAGCACAATTACCTTTGTAACCATTATTATTGCTAGATTGCAATTATCGGTGTGCTCTACTTTTAGAACGCCTTTGTTGCCACTTAGCTTATTAGATAACGCCTCCTGTGTACTGTTCCTTCTTTCATCAACAGTTCAAGGCATTCTTTTCTTTATTTTGCCATCTGGCAATGTGAAGCTAAGAATGACTTTGATTCTTATTACAGACCCTTCTCACACTTGTACATTTGCCTGTGTTATTTATGCTAGTAAGGACAGCTTTCAGTATGGTATTAAAACATCTTCTGATTAAAGACGGCTCCTCTGAGCCTCCAAGTTAAACTTAGCTTATTTTCCCTTTGTGTCTCTCATATTTAACACTGTTTGCTTATATATCTGATGCCCCATGAATCCTTAAACATCAATAGTAACAATATTTAAAAGGCAATTTTCTGCCCAGTTTTAAAAAGATTTAATGTCTAACAAAGAACTGATAGTAACTAGTAGCAATAGAACTCCATGAAGTATCGAGGGGAAGTGGTGGGTGTGGGGCTTTCTCAATACACTATATATCACAATATATCACAGTGAGTACATGAACTACATGCTATGCGAGAGCACGTTGTACCAGGTATCTTGAGGTAATAGATACATCCGTTTTCAATTTCTGATGAAAATATCACTCATGCTCTTTGTATGTTGAACCTGTAAATATGTCATTAAATGTTAATCAGAACTTCAAATATGCCAAATTTTTAAAGTCTTTGTTTTTTATGTGATTATTTTTCCAATGAAATATCCATTGTTTGAAACCACAGATGATTACTTTTAATCATAATTTTTGAGGGAGCAGACACTATGAATGGTAATTATTATTTTAATATAATTTTAAAGCAACTTATTACACATGATAATTATTTTTCAATAAATACTTCCCTCCTGGAATTTAAGTATTTTGTGATTCTTAGGTAAGATGGTATGACTAAATTAGCAGAAAAGTGAATGGTTTTTAGAATTTTAGAATTTATGGCTTAAATTGCTTTCTATTCTTTTTTTTTGCTTATTTGAATTTTGCACAATTAAACATGATTTTATAAACAAACACCTGATTATTACAATTTTAAATAAAATTTTCATATCTATAAATAAAATTTTGTTTTGAAATAAGTTATAAACAAGAGAATAAAAATAACTTAAAATATCTTTTAATGACTCACTAAATATTTAAAGGCAATATTTACTGATGACTTATCCTTTTTCTGTTAGGTAAAAGCATCTTTACATTTATAGATTTTCAAATCTACTGCAATCTATTTAATAACCTTAAGTGGATTCACAATCGCCCTAGTCCATCTTCAGCTATTCTTAGGTAAGCATTCATTGGCAGAAGGACAGGGCTATAGTAAGGATGTGATTCATGTACGAGAAGACCCCAATTATATGAGGTTGTCAAGTAGAATCACCAAGCCAATTACTCGGAAAAAAGGAATAGAATAATTGTAACAGCAGGAGAGAACAAACGAAGTAATTATTATGGCCCCACACTATTTGTAGGGGTTAGGGTAAAGAACAATCTGTTAGCTGGTCTGATAGTGTGGCTTGCTCACCTCACTAACAATGGGAGAATATTAATAAATCTAAATGGTTGCCATAGAACACAAATTCAGTGATATTAAAACAAACATGTTTGATATTATTGACTCCATTGAATGCACAATTATTTGATTCCAGCATACAAATTCTTAGAGCTCATTATGAAGATTATAATCAAAGTTTTAATTCATGGAGAAAACTGTGTTCATTTCTTACTGAAACATCCATCAATAGTTTTACATTGAAAAATCAATATAAATTAACATAAGACTATTTTCTAACAAAATTAGAATTATAGGGCATGGCATAGTTTGAGTTCAAACTTGTTTCTGAAAAAGGAAAATAATTTCATTTAAAATGTCAAGCTACAGAAGCATGAACAAGCTTCCTAAAATCCACCATCCAAAAGATACTACTTTATTTAGAAAATTTGTGAATTTTAGCAGACAAGCTAAAACCATGTTTCATAAATGAAAGGATTTACACTCAAGTGTCATTCTGTCAAGAACTCACAATGGTTTCTAAGGATGCATGTGTGGGAAGCTGTTTTCTCCTTAGTGTTACCAAAGTGATTTCACCTTTTCAGCCTTTGCTTACAAAGTCTACCCTAGCTTTCCCTAAAATCACACAGTCAATTAACTATAATTGAGGAATATATATGTAAGTAAAATAATTAAAGAAGAAAACAGCAAATTATGGAGCAGAATACACAGGAAGAAGTTTGGAAGCATGTATCTATATATAATCAGAATTACAGGAGTCTTGTCTATCTCTTCTGTATAAAATAAGGAAAAAGCCACACCCATTAAAGAAAGTAAGCACTCCTTCCTCTCATATATATGTGAAAGAGAGAGAGAGAGAGAGAGAGAGAGAGAGAAAGAGAGACAGAGAGAGAGAGAAATCCAGTAGAAGCTGCTGTTGCCACTCTGAAATGTACACCTTTTATGAATTCATACTTTCTCCTCAGAATCTAGGACAAAAATACTGACACAGAAGGAATTCAATTAATAATAATTTATTCAAAAATTCCTTTTTTTATGTCTCTTCCATCAGTTGCCTTTTAATAGGAATACAACAGAACCAAAACTTCGAAAGCAGCAGAAGACTGTTTATGTAAATGGGTGCTATATTTTAAACACAGAACAAGAATGAAAGTGTGTTCCATGAGAACAATTAAAAAGTAATCTGTGAAACAACATAAGAGCAAATGAGGAAATTGATATATTTATGACTTTAAGTATAATTGTTGCTGCCAAGTACTCATATATCTGGGTTTTCAAATTGTTCTTTATTAGTATTGCAGATTTTGAAAATAAAGCACTGTTTTATGATGTGTACAGTACTTTGATCCTTTTGAGGAAGAATAAAAATGCTAATTATATAAGATGCAAGGACTATTGCCCTTGTTCAGAATCTTGAATCTTTCAAATTTGAACTATGAAATACTATGATTCACAAATATCCTTATGTTCCCAAAGCATTAAAAGGCTGTGGTTAGTGCTTTGAAACCAGAAGAACATGTTGAACTTGTATATTAGGTGAAGAATATGACAGGATTATTCAAAGCATTTAATTTGAAAAAGTTCATGATGGCTCAGTGGTAAAGTACACTGACTACTCCTGCAGAAGACTTCTGTTCAGTTCTGAAAACCTACAGGGAAGCCAACAACCATCCTTAACTACAGATTCAGGGCCTACGTGGGCATTTCAGAGCATGGTTGCACTTACATAATGCAGCCAAAACACTCATACACACAAAATAAAAATAAATTAAAAAAGAAAACGATTCATGATAGATTATGAGGAACAGGCTATAAAACATGACACCCTTAAATACCCTGGATGGAACACAGAGGTCAGTACTTCATGTTCTCCTCCAAATAATATCCAATAATGACTACATTAATTGATCACTTTACTGCATGCTGAACATGTGATGTAGCAAATATTTTTGCTGATATCGACAGTCTTTTAAATCATGTTCCTTTTTTCTTTTGAAAATATTTGTATTGGTCAATAATTTCATACAATATATATTGACTATAGTTAGACCTCCTCTCCTTTTGTCCCCACTTTGGTAACTCTCCCCAATTTACATCCTCTAATACTATCTGTCTTTTTGAAAAGGTGTATAAAATCTGTGCTCTTGGATATGGGAGAATCTCTTGGATTCTGGTCAACTCCAGGTATCACACCGATGAAGAAACCCAAATCTCCCTTTCCAGTATCTGTCAATTATATGACTCTGGGCAATGTATCATAGTTAGCATTTTAAAGAAGAAGATGTTGGATTGATAAGCTGCCTCATTGCATGTTATTTGCTGTTGCCATTTCTGAAAGTCATATGTATTTTCTCTGAGGCCTCTTTCATCACCCAGAAAGAGATACCAGTTATACTAGCCTTGCTTGACCTATGTGGCTATTTCTAAGCCACCATTTGTTCGATCAGAAAGAAATGGATCCATATAATGTATAAATGAGCTTTTTATGAATCTGAAATTAGGAATTAGAAATTTAATTCATTTGCCCAGAGTACATAAAACTCACCATAAATAAGTTCAAAATTCTTTGACACCTCATCTACAAGGAGAAGCAGAGTCATTCTTTAAAAAGAATAAATCAAGAATATAAAGCAAAGAACGATACACATTTGAGAGGAATTTTGTTACTTTGGTAAATGTTAGATACTGTTGAATTTTATGCTTTTTTCATTTAAGAAGGAGCAAAGAAAACTGCTGCTCACATCAAAACACATCTGCATTTTAAGTGATGATACCTTGCTAGCATACAGAACATCCAGTCAGTTCAGTATGCTGTTGTTTTTATATTTAATTACTGATCATTTAATAAGTAATTGATGTATTTACCATGATCACTCCTTCTCTGTGTGGATGCTTGCTTAAATGATGGCTAGTTTTTGCTGATAATTTTACTACATAGAGGTATTCATACACTGAATCAACCATTATGTGTGGAATTTGGTTGCTTTTTCTATAGCACAAGTTTAATATATTACCTTCAATTCAGCATTATTATATATGTAAGTGACTCATTATCCTTCAAAACAAAACATTTTATAATACTAGACAAAGGTATTCATGGTAACTTACTAATTAAAGCAAATAGTAATATATATTCAGAAGGAAACAGAGTATTCTTGTTGATTAGAAAATGTAACGTTATTAAAATTTTCTTTCTATTGCAGTTGAATCGTAGATATCTCACAATAAATCTTTGAGATACCATCGTAGTTTGAAATATTGCCATGAATAGTTCCTCTTACTACTAACATTTATTGTTATTCCATTTCTATTTCACTAGCTAGCACTTGTATAATATTATATACTGATATTATAACTGAAATTCATATATTTAGATCAAAATCAGACAGAATTGGTTCACATAGTTTATTTTTCTTCATGTGGTTTCATATTGCTTTGGTTCACTTAGTCACTGAAGTTGTCAAAAAAATCTTTATTGGTAAATTCTAGAATTCTCATAACAAATAAGAGACATGATATGACATATTGCTTTTGAAATACATAGTATTCTGTTTAGTTAATTTGTGCTATTCTGAAAACACATACCACTGTGGTTGACTTTAATGAGTAACAGAAATTTCATAAATCTTGATACTTGTAAAGACTAATTAAATAATTTGTCTTCTGGTTACCAATTATGACTAAAAAATTCTATTTTTTCAAACTTTTAGTGTATTGATTTTTTATTTACAGAAGTAACATAGATATTCTATGCATTAGTTTGCTATTGTTTTAATGCAATCTGCATGTGACATAGCTCTTTGGAATCTCAATTTCTATTAATGCATTCAAAGTTGATATTTAGTTTAAAGGATCACTGAGTCTCTTCAATAATTTACATATCTATCTACTTGTCATAAAAAACTTTTTTCAGTAACTAAAGCTGTAATATACTCCTTTCAAGTAAGGATTGCATCAGCTTATATAACTAATAGTGCAGTCACCTAAATGACCACTTGGCATCATTTCGTTTACATACTACTGTGTTGCCACCAATTCTAACTAAATTCTGATTATGCCTTTCACCATCATGTAGATACATCTTCTAAATGGGAAGTACCATGAAGAATGAAATTAATGGTGTTAAGTTGGCCATTTTAGTGGTTTAGTGGAATTTCACTTGGCTTTGAAGGTGTTTGTTTTCTCAAGCTCTCAAAGTTCTAGTTGGGAATACCTGTGTGATAAAGTTGATTTGATGAATACATAGTAGCTTCATTGACAGAACATTTGACATAAGCATAGATGTTTCCAGGAAGAGTATGTTAGCTACTAAATTGAAATTATGAAGCTCTAAATGGAGGTACTAGTCAATGTAGAATACATGTGATAAATACTATTAGTAAGAGTTTGAATATTAGAGGACTTATTTTCCCCAAGCACAACAAAAAGCCTGAGGGAGCCATATGACTTTCCTGTTTTCTTATCTATCTTCAACATCTAGAATATGCTATCAAACACGTAAGGTTCTTTGAATGAATACTTGTACCAGAGAAGTTGATAGAGAAAATACAATTTACTGTGTTTGAGTAACGAAAATTTTTATAGTATGAAATGGTTATTGAAGTAATTGTTTTCAGGAAAATAGATTTTTATATATTATATATTGTGCAATTTGAAGTTTCAAAATATTGATAAATGGCAGCCATGCAGAAATTTAGAAATTAGCCTTTCTATTTATAATAACTACTTTCCCTATAGCTGTGATAAAATTTTCAGACAAAAACAGCTTAAGGGAGCAATGGCTTATTTTGGCTCACAGTTTGAGGTTACTGTTCATCAAGGTGGAAAAATCACAGAAGCAGTAACTTGAAGTAGCTGGTCACAAGGCATTCATAGTCGGGATGCAGAGAGTGATGAATGTCTATGTTCAAATCACATTCTTCTTTTTATTTGTTCCATGGTGTCAGACAGAGAAATTACTGCGAACCATAGCAAGAGGGACTTCCTACTTCAATTAACTTCATCATGATAACCTCTTACAAGCATACGGCCTGTTTTCCATATGAGTTTATGTCCTAAATTTCTATACCTGCAAAACTAGTACCAACTGCATACTGTTGCATGTTCTGCTGCCAGTTCAATAGATAGCCCATTTCCCTTGGCCCACAGTTCTATCAGCTACTATGTGTTGACCCTTGGTAAGCATTCATTCCTTCAACATTTGACATCAAGGAGCCAGAGAATTCTTCATTTTAGTCATGCCTCCTTCAAGGGAACTTGGATTTTGACTTGGAGCCTTGATTTGGTAGCGTTTTGCCTTGTGGACACTGTTATGTTTCTCTCGGTGCAGCGTGGGTAGTTCTGTCAGTGGTGATGATTATTTCACAATTATAGCTAGTTATGGATGTTTTCTCAGCATCAGTCTGAGTGCTTTCTTATCTTGAAATTCTCTTTACCATACAAAATAGTCCATTAACTTTAAATGAAATTTATTCAAGTTCTCAGGACACACAATGAAATGAGATTCTTACCTAAAGTATCACATCAATGGCCAGGCCATCCTAGATCCCAATACAGTTCTTGTTTCCCTCCAAAACCTTACAAGTTGAGACTCCAGTTTGCACATTTATCTCAGAATTACTGTTTTTAAGCTCCCATGAGAATGTCTCATTGGGTTCTTCTTACAGTATTGATGGGCTTTAAAAGCCCAAAGTTCCAGACTTTTCCTCATTCCTCTCATAAGAATACCGGTTTAAAGGCTCATACAAGTTTATCACAGCAACAGATTCACTTCTCAGTACCATTTTCTCTAACAGTTCCTTTTCACATTTCTGTAATAGAAATTCTACACAAAATCAAGTTAGCAGAGAAAGGGTTTGTTTTGCCTCACAGTTGGAGGCTACAATCCATCACAATGGAGAAGTTACCACAGCAGAATCTGATGTGGTTGATCAATTTATAACAACAGCCTGTAAACAGAGATTGATGAATACTTGTGTTCAGTTCACTTTTTTCTTTATATAGAGCCCTGAATCTCAGCCCAGGAAATAGTGCCACCAAGAGTGAGTTTGTGCTTCCACTTTAATTAACCTAATCTACATAATTCTCCATAGACTTGTTCAGGGCTCATCTCTCTCATTATTCTAGGTCTCATCAAATTGAGAATTGAGATTAATCATCACAGCACTTAAAATGGAAATATGTTAAATATAAGAAATTAATTAGTTTACTCCAAACACTGTAGATGCTTGGAGTATGGACTCAACGGTAGTAATGATGACTCCAAACATGCAGTCAGACCAAACCACCAAAGCAATTACTTCTTTGAAATACTTCTTTCCACAGCTTTATAACTGGTACCTCACTTCAGCAAAACCTGACCTTCACTTGTCAGCAGAAATAGACTAAAGCCATGGAAGATGGCCCAAAGATCTTCTGCTATTGGAATCTCAGAAAGTGTGTTTAATCAACAGCATTTTTCATCCTGAATTTAGTTCTAGAAAATATAGACTCTCACATTTCAGTCTTATTTATTCAGCAAGAAAGGAAAGGAACTAGGTAGGAGAAGTTTCTGAGTCTACCAATCACATTCATCTCAGATTTTATAATGCTTGCACATAAATATGGATGTTGTGAGCTAGATAGAGTTATGAAAGTTTGCTCACACTCAGAAAGCTACATGAAGTGAAGAACGAATTCAGGTAGATTTGTATTATTTCTCTCATACTAGTACATGCTTTAGAAAAGACAATGGGAACATCTCAGAGCCTCACAGGCCTATAGTAGAAGTACCAAAATATCTTTTTAATCTAAAATGGAGTGTTGAAGGCACAGCAACACAAGAAAAAAATGTGGTAAGCATGATATTGGCTCTTAAACTTTTGCCCAGTAGTGACATGTGTGATTTCTCTTCTTCATTTGACTGCAGCAAGTTATAAAGCCTCATCTCAGTTCATTAGCAGTGAGTCAGGATTTGGTGGTGTATAAATCTTCTTCATTAGAGAGAATTCATTATTTACAAAGTAGATCTAGCATAGATATCTGCCCACTTCAACTTCTATACTCTTATCCACTGAAATAATTTTCTCTGTGGAAAAGATACAGACAAATGAATGTCCTGGCTCTGTAGAAAAAGTCAGAAGGTGCTATCAGCTTTTCCCTTTCCAGGCACAAGCTTTTTAGGTGGGTGTGGTGAGCAGCTGTTTCCTCCTCTTGAGCTCCTTTATTCCATCAGGGCAAAAGATGGTTTTAATCATAACGGATTTAGAAGGCAGATTGGTGCTGTGTTAATCAGTTGAAAACAATAGTAACTGTTAGTAATTGTAAAAAAAATTCCCACTTGGGAATTGTTGTGCCAGAGTCCTTACCTGAGCAAGTAGTGTTCTCCCCTGAGGTGCACAGTCTTAACAAATATGTTTTACTACTCCTACTTTGAGCCAAGCAGTCTTAAAAGTTTTAGAGATGCAGTCATGGCTAAGAAAGATATGTTTTATATTGTCATTGAACTGTGGGATTTACAGAGTAGAAAATGATGGCTAAATGTGTTTGTGTATATCCGTACTAGTTAGGCATGTATATATGTACACATGCTTTTTGGACATAATGAATAGGAATATTTCACACATATTTTCCTAGAGCTCCCAATTAACTAAGAAAACAAGGGGCATAGATGAATCAAATGATGAATACTTTTAGCTAACCTGGACGTATATGCCTTCTTTACAGAACAAGGTTATAAAGTGGGAGTGAAAATCAGGCCTGAAATGTCAATTTCCCTAACTTGATATTCTGAACCTTCAAAGCACATCTTTCCCTGTGAACTTTACAAATATGTTTTTTTTTTTTTTTTGAACAGTTCTGAAGCACCCTATCTGAATGCTTGCAAAGATCAAGCCAGGCAAAATAATTCCAGCATGAATAGGGAGGGCTTTTGAGGCTGCATTCCTCCCTGAGGAATGTTGGCAAATGAAGGCTGCGCTGGCAGGGACAGTCCTTGTTCTTTGAGGCTGGCAGATTGCCCATGCCACAGTGATGATTCAACTCCCATTACCATATGATCAGCACTAGTTGAATTCAGAGGAGATTTTATATATAAAATATAATAAACGGAAACACGAAGTCCGAAGGGAGAAAAGTTGGCGGATCACAGAGGAAGTTGGAGAGAAGTAATGGGGGGTAGATTTCATCAAAATACATTCTCTCTCTCTCTCTCTCTCTCTCTCTCTCTCTCTCTATATATATATATATATATATATATGTCAAAGAACTTTTTAAAACTCAGGAAGAAAGCCTACTGGAAAATGGGTTATGGGTTCAGGGAATAATTAAAAAGTCTCAAACACCTGAGAGATAAGGAATTATTTTTTAAATAAAAATCACAGGTGTATTCAGTGAGGGCCCATGCCCGAGAAGCTCCAATGTGGAGGTCCAAGGAGGACCAATTTCCATTTCCTCTTTTCCTTCCCCATTAGTTGTCTTCCTGGAGGGCAAAAATAGTCAGGACCCTGAAATCCTACCCCCCTCCCAAATAACAACAAATAGCCCTCAAAACCTTGAGGTGCTCCCAAAGTTATAGCATCTTAAACCCTCCTAGAAAAGGGAAAGGAGCCAAAGGGACAGAAGAAATGCTCCTGGGGTGAGGGAAATGCCTCTCACCTGGTGGGACATCTCTTCCCTTTAATAACTTCCCTAATGCAGCACACCCTATTTTAACAAAACCAAAAGAAATTAAAATTCCCTTCCCCCCAAACACACAAACATGTAATTTTTTTTTCATTAAAAAAATTCCAAGGCATTAAAGCCTTAAACTAAATGTAGAAAAGGGAATGTGACATTCCCTCCTTCCTCCTATTACTGCTGTGGGGCTACTTTGTACATTCCCAGCAAAGGAACCAGCCCTATAACAGAGGTAAGGACCATAGGGTGTCAAGTGGGTGGGGCCTCCATAGCCAGTCATCAACCAATATGGGTATGGGCAGGGAATCAGGGAAGCCACACCCCTTTGAAATCTTCCAAGAAGAAAGGGATGGGAGAATGTATTTCTTTGTAGTATTTGGTCAAATTCTTCCCTCGATCTGCTTTATATTTCTTCCCAGAACCGGCTATCGCGTTTACTGTATTTAACCTTTTTCTCCTAAGATTGTGAATAACAGAGCGACTATTATAAATGAAAGCCTCCTGCATTCTGCCGCTGGCATCTACTTCTTCCCACCCTTACCTTAAACTTTTGTTATCCTTTCCTCTTAAGGATTAAGCTACAACACGGACCCTGAATGCTACCCCAATGTTTGGCAAAGAAAACAGGTTTGTCTAGCTTTTATTAAACATAGTATGGAATAATATCTGTATTTTAATCAATTTCATCTTAATATTTAGATTTATTTAATATCTAAGTTTATTAATGGACTTTTTTTCAAAAGACCAACAACGGAAAAAAAAAAAAACCACAGAAATTGCAAACATTTCTGTCTTCAAATACTTTGCTTCCTACAATACTGCAAAATAAGAATGATTCCTAGACTATAGTAACTGATAATATATTTTAAATAGCATTTTATGTATTTCACTGAACTTTTGTCATTTAATATAATAGAACTTAGTCAAATCTCTTCCCCCATCTGAAGACCTATCCCTGTAACCCCCTCACCGGATTTCATGCATTCTGTCATATATTTATAAGACCTATTCAGTCAAGTATGTGTAGCCAGATGTCCTTCGCTGCAAATTAATCTACTTAAATCTAGTAGGCCTATCTAGAGTATCTCCCTTAAAGATCTATTCTCCCTCAACCTGCAGTAATCAGTTGCTTGTAGTTCCTCAGCTGAGATTGGGGATGGCTGCCCAGTCTTCATTTCTATTCTGGATTTCTGTCTGATTGAGTACGCATGGTCTTGTGCATGCTGTCCCCAGTGCTGCAAGTCCGCATGAGTAAGTTCCCAGACATGTGAAAGCCTCTGTTTCCTTGTTCAGGCACCAGTCCTGACTCTTATCATCTTTCCTTTCTTCTTTAGCAATGGTGTCTGAGTCATGGGAGGATGAGGTTTAATATAGGAATCCTATCCAGGAATATGCATTCTGCAGTCTCTAATTCTCTAAAACTTGGCCAGATGTGACGATGTGACCTTCTGTGAATATCATACTTTCCGTTTTATGAGGAACCTTCACTAGTGAGAGTTGAGGAATAGATTTGTAACCTATCTACCTCTGTTCCACTGTGTTTTATGATCCTTAGATGCTGAGGTTCTATTGTACATGTGTCACTTAAGGCTGGGCATTTCCCAGATATATATGCTGTCTATGTGTGACCAGTTGTGGGATTCTGTAGTAGTCTCCATATTTTGCCAAAATAAGATTCTTTGATGAGTAGTGTATGGTATACTTGTCTGTAAATATAAGGATCCATATTTAGCATACAGTGAGAAATTTAATTTGTCTAAATATATGACAGAGAATTAGATAGATCCTAGAAAGTTTCTAGGATCTATGATCTCACCAGTCATATGTATTTGACTATGTTTACAATTCCACCCATGAGATTCTTCCCATTGAGATGACTTCAAGTCCCATTAGATAGCTGATGATTACATCCTAGATAAAAGTGCCACTAATGAACCAATAGACATAGTTTGTTGTGTTAGTTATTCTGGTTATTAGGATTTAAAACTGAGGTTACACCATTAATTGACTTTCTCCCTTTGCTGCTTGCATAGTATCCTCTAGAAGTATGAGAGCTACTCTTCTAGGAGAAGGCTTTCAGGTCACTTCAAGCTCCATTGCTCCAAGTCCTGTGTCCAGAGTATATCTTGCCTTCAGCAATAGGGTCTTGTGCTCAACTTTTGGAAGGTAAACAAGGGCTGTGACAATAGCCTGTGCTATTTTGGGAGTTTCTTGGACTACCCTAACTAACAACTCAAAGGGAGGTTTTGCCTATCTGGTATGGTGTTCCTTATTATGTAGTCTTCAGATAGACACATGGACTCGTATTATTATATTGTATGTATGTATTTCAGGGGAATTTTGAGTTTATACATTTCACTCTGGGTTTTCACCCCATCTGAGTGTATTCATTCTCTCTCTCTCCAAAGTTAAAGCACCCCATTTTCCCCTTGGTAACACCTGTCTCTTACTATCCCCCCTCTCTTGAGTTCCTTCTTCTCCTTTACCCCTGTAGTTCCTTGTATGTCCTTCCGTCCTCCCTACCGACTCGAATAACCTCATTTCCCCCATTTTTCCCCTTGGTAACATCTCTTTCCTACTTTCCCCCTCTCTCGGGCTTCATCTTTTTCTCTACCTTCATGGTTTCTTTCCATTCTCTTGGCTAATGAAGTTACGTCAGATATATACTCACATATAAGGGATTTGGAACTAAGTTCCACATATGTCACTTGTTTTTCTGAGATGGTTACTTCACTTAGTACAACAGTTTCTAGTTCCATCAATTTACCTGCAGATTTCATGATTTCACCTTTCAGTACTGCCCAGAAAAACTCCATTGTGTCAATATTATTGAAGAGTAAAAGAAGTAGCAAAATCCCCTAATAAAGTTAATCTTTATGAGTTGATGACAAAATGTTTTTTATTAATAATGAAATATGCAATTAAATATAGCAGTCATCTTAATTCATAAAGATTTTAAGATTAATTTCAGTTATTCGGAGATATTAAATTTGGAATTCAGATTTTTGAAAGATACATGAAAAGATAAATGAGGAAAATTGTTGTTTTAAAATATAGTCTTCGAACATATAATTTTGGAATTTAAAAAAGGTGGTAAAGTTCATACTGACAGTGCTAGGGAAAACACAACAGTGTAAGTCCAAGAGCATCGTGCCTTGACTGTTCAGAAGAAGCATGTGACGGTGTCTATTCAGATTTCTCCATACTCATTAGAAAATTGGAAATATGCTCTTTCCCACACTTTAAGGAATCAGACACTATTAAAACAATCTGTGTGGAGACTTGCCAAAAACTTCTTTAATTTTGACATGATGATGTCATGAATTTTAGACTTTAGCCTATATGCTAATCTACCAATTATCTGATTATTGGCAGAACACAAAATAAAATACTAATCACCTTTTGGCAAATGCTAAGCCGGACGAAGTCCCCTAGCCTGTCATTTCAAAAGGGCATTGAAAGTTCCTTTTAGATAAGTATTATTTCCTGGGCTTTTAGCTACTTTTAGAATTACTCTTTTCTAATTGCAACATAGTACCATAATCTTCATTCATTAAAATGACTGTTTTGAATATAGAAAACTCCATATCCCTGTTGAAATAAATCCTAAATAATTAATGATCTGACCTTGAGTTACATGAAGACTCTGAACATTCCTCTGCAATATTTCTAGCAAATGATATACGCATAACTGAAATGGCCAGAGTTATAGAGACTTGGGGCTGACGATGGAAGTGAGTGTGAGTGACTGGAGCAGACTGAAGTATTAATTTTTCATTAAGATGGAGATAACAGCATTATACTCCAATCACTTTGTTATTGAGATATTTTGGACTTCTATATAAGCTGTGGACTTATTGATCTTTTAAAACATTGTACAGTGTGCAAGTATATTTATAGGCCATTTGAAATTTTGTTTATATCCCATTAGTTTTAAAAAGAAAAATTTCTAAAATAGCCATAGCCAACCTCATCTCGAATCCACACTTTACAAGTGAAAGGACAAGGATACACAGTTATCTGTTCCTTTTCTAATTTTTCCTGATTAGTGTCATTTGACATTTACATGCAAATTAAAACATAGACATATGGAAATATTTTCTCAATAAAAGATGACAAGTTAACTTCTTTGTAGCTTCTAGTGGTATCTTCTCTTGCTATGTCTGTCTCTCTATTTCTATTTCTCTTTTTCTCTCTCTCTCTTTCTCTCCCTCCCTCTCTCTCTCCTGTCTGGGAGATTGGCTCCAGAGCCTTGTACATGCTATGTGAGTGCTCTACCACTGAACTATACCCCAGGTTCTATTGTAACTCCTTAAATGCATTTTTAATGCTATTGATTAATTATACTGAGTAACCTGAGACAAGATTGAGAAGAGTCTTTGAAATGATTCTTATTTTAGGGAAAGAATCAGGATGGTTCTCATAAAAACAGAGTTTGAATATAAACCCCTGTAGGCTTTTATCTCATTAGAAAAACAACTTGAATGTATCTTGTGCTTAATTAAGAATAAGAACAATTTGGGAGACTAGTCATCTTGATATACAGTGAATATACTTATTTACCTGGTGTGTAACAGAGAATGGAACTCCTAATTAATTATATGGCTTATTTTCCCATAAAGATAACTATACCTAATTGTCAAATAGAACCTGAAGTAAAAGCATTTTCTAATTTGATAACAGAATGTCATGAAAGATTTTAAATCATTCTCCAGAGATACTGATAGCCAAACAAACTATTTTGTGTACTGAGGCCCTTGCACTTGATTTCTCTTTATGAAGAGAAATCGTTTAAAAAAAAAACCACACACTTATGATAGAAACTTTCTTAAAACAGATGCAGACTATTACAAAGTTTCATGACCAGTCAAACTGCATAGAATAAGCGACCATGAGGTGTTCAGGCCAAACTGATACAAATACAATGCAGCCCCTATGTCTCAAGTGCAGGGAACAATAGGGAAGACTGGGCAAAAAGAGTGTGAGAGTCAGAAGACCAGAAGGCCTACTACTAGATGTCTTCTAGATATGTCAGGGAAGATGCATCCATGAAATCTCAGCAGTACTGTTACCTAAACAAGACCAGATAATGACCATACTAGTGGACCATGACAATGTGGATGGGGGAATTTCCACAAGTCCCATCTCTAGATGAATTGCTACAGGCAAATAATAGCTGCTGAGGGAAAGAGAATCAGTGTTCTCTAGGCATGAGATCCCTGAATGGTTGTCCAATCCCAGCAATCAGCCCTAAACACATGTATATACATGCATCACTAAATCAACTTAATAGATTTTAATAGATTCTCTCTTTCTCTCTCTCTCCCTCTCTCTCTCTTTTTCTCTCTCTCATCATGGATATCATTAATAACAATGGTAATCAAAGAAGAGATCACAGAATTGAGAGGAATCTGGGGAGATGTGAGATGAGGTAGAGGAAGAAGCAGGAAGGAAATGTAAATACAATACTCATGTATGGAATTCTCAAAAACAATTTAAAAGAACAAGAAGTTAAAGAAATTCATGAGACAAAAGAGAAAAGAAACGAACAGTTAAAATACAAAACAAATTTTACCCCAAATGTCCTTCAGTGTGGCTCCATCCTCTGGAGCTTTGTTAACTCACCAAGATTCACATCCTTAAAGGAGATTGGCTCTCCTGAGAAGGGCTGGGATTTTGCTGTTATTGAAGGGGATCTAAAGTGATCAAAACATATTGCATAAAACTCTCAAAATTCAGTTAAAATTTTTCTTCATAAAAGAACACAGAATGAAAATTCAGCAATATCAGGAATATGCCCATAATATATTATTAAATTGATATTTACTTAAAAGACATGATAAACAATCTGCTAAGCATGACTCACTATTACTTTGCCGTATCTCTGTTGTGGATATTATGCCTATGTTAAGTTACAGAGCCAAATTTTAAGTGATCATGAATGACCTAATATAAATCAATGTTAGGCTATTTGTGGACCCTGTTTCTGAAAGTATTGTATATATTTAAAACTTGTCAATTCATTTCAATGTATAGGAAAAGATATATACAATTTTGTATTAAAGTGACTTTAACCTCATTAGAGTACCATAAAAAAACATTGCAAGTAAAAGCTTTTTAATATAATTTATTAAACATTTTTATGAGTCATGCATTTTCCTTACAGAAATGTAACATCAGGAACTTTTTTTTTCAGATCTAAAGAACATAAAAATAGTAAAATGCATAGAAATTGGGCAATTTTATACATGTATATACAATACAAATGTAATAAAAATTCAGCACCAAATAATATTCTCTGGTATGCAGAAGCTTTTATTTTTAATACAGAAGACACCAAGAAAACCAAGTGGGACTGGAAAATCCTCTCAGCAGACTCAGACTTAACTTTGTCTTATTTATTTAGCTGCCATGGTGATGCCTTCAAACAACTTGGAGCTATAGCAACTGGCAGACTTAGAATTCCAAAAGAACAGTTAAAGCTTAATTTAATGAAATTGCGTTCTACAAACTTAGTAGTCACAAGGTATTGTTGGAACATTAGTGTAATACTTATTAAATTAGATTCACATGCACAATCTTTTTATTTTATTAAGATGTAAAGTATAATTCAGAAATTATCAAATAATTAAAATATTTTCTTTTGAATCCTACCTTGTCTGAGACATGAGCAAATAATTCGTGTGACTATTAGAAAAACAATGTACATTCTTAAATTCCCAAGACATCTTATGTGTGGGTCATAAAGCAGGCACATGTAAATGTTCTAAAATGAATTGTATATTACAGTGAGCATTTTTCACTAGTCAAAAATAAACAGAAAACATCTCTGTTAAACTGCATATGTTTCTCTGGAAATGTATCACGGAGATGTACATGATCTGTTTTGCCTAGGAAAACTGTTAGCAGTTATCGGACATATAATAAAGTGGTTTTAAAATATTTGTAGTGATGTGTTACTATAAGCAATCCCAGTACATTCATGAAGACTTACATAAGAATTATATGTATATCCATGACTATGGGAACAATGTGAAGATTATAAAATTAGGAATTTAAATTAAAAAGATGATACTCTAAATGAAATAAAGCTACTTAAAAATTTACTTATTGATGATACAAAAAAGAAAGTTTTGTTCTTGTTAGATATGATACATGTGTCATTTTTGTGATTATATATTAATTTGGACAACAGCAATTAAAAATATTCTAAATTTAGTTTAATGCTGTATTTGATTTTGATAGTTTTAATTGGTTTTGATAACCAATTAAAAAGAATACTACAGGAAGAAAACAGATTTTAAAAATCCATTGCAGTTCTACATTCTAATTACAGTCTTCATTTACAGACTTCATTCTGTAAATATGCAAACTTTGCTCAGTACTTTTCCTTGAAGCTAATTTGTAGAATTCTATTTCTAATTTGAAGACAATGGACTTTGGTGCACATAATAAATGAGTTAAAATCTTAATTATATTCAATTTTTAGTTAAGAATTAGAATAATTTGTTCATTTGTTTTCACTGCTTTCAAATTGAAAAAAAAACTTTTACAGTTAAAACATCATTTTCAAAGATAAAACTGTGTTGAATGAGTGAAGAGATGATATCTGTCAGAATAACATATTTGGAAAATTTGTCCACATGTTATGCCAAGAACAATTAACATCTTTAGAAAAACAGTTTTAGATTATGTTTAGAAAAAAATGAAAGAGGAGCAGTGTAGTGAGGAACACAGCCTGGCTCCAGTCTTAAGTCCTCAGGTTCCAAAGAATGGCAAGTTCCTGGACTAATTATTTTACCTCATGCATCTGAAAATTGTCCTGGACAAAGCAGGAAAACAGGAAACACCAGTGATACTGCTGACCTGTTGTGACACTTGACACAACTGAAACAATTCTGCCTCAGCCATACTCTTCCTAGAGCATTAACAGAAAAAGCCAACTGAAGCAAAGAATTTCACTAAGGCTGAGAAACTCAGGCCTCAAGCAACACCTGTTCAGTTTTCAATAAAAAACAATCTCCTCATTAAAATACTAAGGAAGAACCTGAAGTGAATGGGGTGGGAGGGGGGAGACAGAGAATCAGTCTTAATCCCAAGATTGTGGCGATACTAGTATTATTTAAAACATCTGGGGACACGAACCTGACTCAACAGAATGCATTAAATACAGTTTGGGGGGCTATAGAGGGTGCAGAAATGGGAGTCTAAGCATGATTAGATGTGTTTTATGAAATGCATGACAATGCAATATAAAATACATATTGGAAAAAAATGTCACAGTTACTTTTCTCACTGTTGGGACAGGCCCATTTCAAGGGAGGAAAAATTCTGTCCCACAGTCCAAGAGAGCAGTGTCTCTAGTGGAAGATCACAGAATGCCTCTCTGATGGTAGCGCCTGTGAGACAAGGAACAAGTGTTCAAACACAAACCTGTTGGAACATTTCACATTTAAGCCATAACAGCATTTCAAAGCGTTCATGATATAAATGTTTGATGAGTAATTTAAAACACACAATCAAAAGCCAGAATGTGTCAGCAAAAGTGAAAGAAAAGAAAAAAGAAAAGCAAGTTGAAAACAAACATTTGAAGGAGAATTATATTAAATTAAATCTAAAGATCCAAAAAACAGCTGGATAATGGTAAGAAAGAAGAGTTTTTAGATTGATGACAAATGAGAAATCACAGGACTAGAGACATGGCACAGCTGTAAAAAGCACTTGCTGCTCTTGTGGAGGACCCATTTTTGGGTCCCAGCACCCATATTAGTTGTGTTCACAACTACCTGCAATTCTATTTCTAGGGTTATCTGCAGCCCTTTTTTGGCCTGTACAGGTGCCTGATAGATAATTACCTGATAGGATAGATTTTTGTCTTATTGAGTTCCGAGAAGAGAAATAAAGAAGACTTTAGAAAGCACTAGAAAGGAATATCACACAATATCCCAAACTTATAAAGAGATATTCATTAACATATTTAAGGTAATTTAATTTATAATAAGAAACTCAATGAAATCTACAATAAAAATATTTTAATTATGTCTATAGAAAAGAGAAACTAAGAAAAAAATTTAGAACATTAACACAAAACATCATTTACCTTCTGGGCAAAAAATTTGGAATTAGAAAAAAATAGTCAGATATTATTTTATGTTAGTTATCCAAGAAAGAGACTAAACATTATAATTTGTATGCTATAAAAAGTGTGTTCCGACAGACTCAAGCATGAGACTAGACAATTGGCAAGCTTTGAGGTAGGAGAACTGGCGTGTTGATGGGTTCCATCTTGCACAGGTAGCCACACTGTGCTGTGAGTGAATGGATTCCGGGCCATGTCCAGATTATAGCATTTTATAGCACTTCTCCTCACCCTCCAGCTCTTGCATCTTTTCATGAGCCCTCTTCCATGATGATCCTTGAGCTGGCAAGAGAATATAAATTTCTTATTTATGGTTGAGCAGTAGTGGAGTAAAATCACTTAGTCTCAGAACTCTGTTATGTTACACAACAGTTATATTACTTAGCGCCACTTACTCTTACTGCTTTGGCCAGTTCTGAGTCTCTGCACATACTGACATCCACAACAAGAAAAGTTTCTCTGACCAAGGAAAAAAACTAATCTAATGTGTGTAGTATAAATTTTTCATTATGAATACTTAAAGCTTTAGTTGACTATTTTGCTTTAAAGATTAAAATTTAAATCAGGGTAAATGTACAATTATGAGTATTCAGGTCAAAATTAAAATGAAAAGTAAGTTGAAAGTACCTTCTTGGCAAAAAATGCAATTATGTAACATTCAATAATGTACCAAAAATAAGCATATAGATAGCAATTATGAATACAAATGAGAAGACCCCACAGATACAGTAAATCTAAGGAATGGGGGCCTTAGCAGTGCAACCCCAAATGCTGTTTCTCATTCCATCCCGTCTGAGATTTGGTGAATGAAGAGGGGGAGGAGATGGGAAAGATAAATTTATAAGCATCAAAAAATTCAAAAACATTGGTGATTTGACATCTTAAAGTGGTATAACTCAGTAAATAAACTATTTTAGCATTTTTCTAAGCAAGGTAGTTCCAAGTTAAATTTCTAAAAAAACAATTCAATTGATTATAATACAAATTCAATTTAATTATAAGAAACTAGAATCAATTTAGACTAAAGTATCTAGTACAATAGGGAAAAGGCATCATTTTACCAAAATTGTAGAACATTCTTCTTGAGCATAAATTATATTTTCCTATTTAGCCTCATAAAACAAAGTTAAAAAATTAAAACTTAAAATATAATAAAATAAATTATATTAAAAGTCATATTTTCTGTGTTATTCAGTGACATGAATAGTCTGTATGAGCAAATTGTTCTGTGCAAAATATCCTTTGTATTGGACTGAATCTTTCCTAGAATGCACATTATTTTAAAATTTTTCTTTTAAAGATTCTTGTATATGTGTGCTTATTCTTATGACTATAAAAATTATATAAAAAATTCACAAGTCACAAATTTATTTTAGTATATTGATTTTCTACTATAGGATGAAATTGAGGGCATTTAAAGGTTACTCAATATCAATTAAAGAACATAATACTGAGGGCTGGGAAGAGGCACCAGGATAGAGTATCTCCATAACCACACAAGTGCCAGCTGAGGGTAAAGACCACCATGTACTTGCAGTGCATGGAAGGTAAGACAAAAACTTGTCAGGGAAGCTGATGAGATAGATTAAACATACTGGTGAGCTCTGGGTTCAACTAAGCAACCATGTGTCAACGACTAAGTAGACAGCTATTGAGGAAGATTCTCAAGATCAATTCATGCCTTCCAAGTGCATACACATGTATTAACATGCATATATATGTCCACACATACTTGAACATGTGTACATACAGGCTCATACTACACACACAAATGGAAAACGAAAATGTACTTTAGGTGATCATTTTCATACTTCATGTAATTTTACCAAATTATAAAAATGTATTTAAATATTCCTTCTCTGTGATCTGTTATTATTCTTAGCACTTTGATCAGTTATGAGGCCCTAAGTGCCACTCAGTGCAAAGGGAAGCTTTACTGATCAAGACTGAGAACAGCACTAAGCTGTATGTCATTAAGATCTAGAAAGAAAATAGCAAATTCTGACACTCCTCTCACCCACCTATAGGCTGAATGACCTCCATTTTCTGAAGAGGAATGATGAAATGCATTAGGACGACAGATGTGCTGGTGAAAATAAAGCTATGAAAAGACAGATTGATGGCATGGATCCGTTAATCCCAAAGTATACTGAAGTGAAGTATCTATGATAATAAGTAAAGTTAGATGACAGAATACTTTGCAGTGATAAATGATGACACACTGGGGATTTATTCTTTGGCTACATATGTGTTTTACTGAGTAATGCCAAAATATATGAGACTCTTATTCTGATGTAAAGTCTTGCTATTTACTCTAAGACACCTCTTTGAAAATAAGAAGCACATAATAGCTGGCAGCTAGCAACTATTCATCAATTTCTAATGTGATATCATTAAAAGGGACTCACTATTTTGGTATATGTTTTTAATGATTCAATTATTTTCAATTACCAAACCTGTCAGATAACCAATCAAACATGTAGTTACCACATGCTTATTTGTATCTTTACAATTTTAACGAGCCATCAGAGTTCAAGGTAAGAAGCTTAGTTTGTTCAGCTACTAACTCGGGTAGTTTGATATGACCATATATAAATACTGAAAATACTAGTTTCCTGTTGTTATTTGACATCTTTGATGATGCTCTGTGTATCCATTATGTATGATATATCACACATGACGTAATATACAATATATTATCATTGATTTATACATCACAATACATACAAACTTTCCAATAAAATATAATTGTATTAGTACTGTATTTATATTGCATGTCATGTAATTTTTTGCAGTATTGGATAATATTTTCAAAGTACTGCCTGGAGATACAGTACCATTAGCATAATGGAAGTGAAAATTGAACAGGCAGAAAAAAATAACTGCAGTACTAGCCTTGCTTATGTGACAAGGACAAGCTCATTTGTGATGTATCCATTTAGCACCCCACAGTCGGTATACAGGATAGGGAGTAAAGAAGAAATGTTTTTTCTCTATTTTGATCAATATTTTTTAATTCTGACTGAAATCATAATGAAAACCACAGACTAAAACAGCCGTGTAGACATAGTGCTTGCCATTGGTGTCAGAACAAAGAAAACACAGAGGAGCATTGTCATGAACCAATGATTTAAAACTATAAAACATACCCTGCATTCAACACTGTAGCCTCAAAACTGAAGATTTATAGTTCTTTGTCAAATTCTAATGAAAATATTAATGATAATTCATAATTTTAATCAGATATGTCAGATACAGGAATGCACTGAATATATTTTATCTACAATAGTCTTTAATTATTGACTTCAGCTGAAATCATAGCTTTGTCACAGAGGTAATGATGCTGAAATTTTTCTCTCAAGACAAAAGGATAATGGGAAGCCTTTGAAAGGTTTAGTTAATGAGGTAACAATAAAAAGGATGAAGATTAGTTTTCATTAATCAAAATATCAATATGAACAGTTTTGAATGAGCTTTTTTGTTTTTATTATTACTGAACGCTCAATGTATTTTTTCATATAATACATTTTAATAATATAATCGCTTGTAATGATTTTAACAGATTTATAAAAGAAGATAAATAATTAGGATTTATGTACAATCATATGTCTTTTAATTTTATTTCTTTTTATTTTTGTGTATATATGTGAACCAGCTCATCTATATATGTACCATGTTAGTGCTGGTGCTTGAGGAAGCCATAAAAAGCCACTGGATCCCTTGGAACAGTAGTTACAG
Source organism: Eospalax fontanierii (assembly GCA_035773235.1). Taxonomy (NCBI): domain Eukaryota; kingdom Metazoa; phylum Chordata; class Mammalia; order Rodentia; family Spalacidae; genus Eospalax; species Eospalax fontanierii. Next base: position 39,018,440 of record CM069527.1, read on the forward strand.
GCAATTGTGAGTGTTCAGTGTATGTTCTAGTAACTGAACTTGGGTTCTTTGCAAGAACAGCAAGTGCTTTTCTTGAGTGAGCCATCTCTCATATCCCAAATACGATTATGTTTAACCATTGTAATTTATCAGCAGTTTAAAAAAATCATGCATATTATCTCCATAATTACATTATATGATTATTTTATATTTTATCATTTTCAGAGAAATGTTGCACAGTCCTGAGTCATATTTATGACTTATACTAGTTTGAATTTTGCAGTCCTGATTGAATAATGGGTTCTGTAGGAGGAATATATTTTCTTTTAGACAAAAGAAAAAAATCCAAAAAAGCAAACAAACAAAAAAAAAACAACAAAAGTTTGTGCATGCTTTTATAAAAGTTGAATTAACAATAAACTGCATGTCTGAGATCACAGAACTGGAATGTTTCCCTATGTACATCCTCAAGAAATCATCAACACAGTGAAAGGAAACAACACACCAACACTGATTTATTATTAGACCTTAGCTGTATAGGTATGGACTATATTCCATTCCACTGACCTAGGTCTTAATTTTTATGTAAATAAAACATTGTTATAAGCTGCCTTATGCAACTGATACTGATACCGTAGAACCTACAACTGGTCAATGTGCAGAGAACAAGGGGTTGTAAAGTGCTTATCCATGAGGAGGATACCTATATAAAAAATCTGCTACCCAAGGCTCAGAGATCATCATGGAAGAGGGAAAAGAAAGATTGTAAGAGCCAAAGTTGATGGATGACCACATGGAAACCGAATTTTCCAGGCAGCTACTCAGTTACTCATTAATACATGGCATGTTGGCAGCATGCTCTAGTCCCACATATGCTCAACCAAACAAATTCCCAGGATAGACATGAAGAAGTGAATAAGAAACCTCTTTCCTACCTGAGGGATTATAAGCAACTGATAGCTGCTAGAAGATGGAGAGACTGTCTGTTTCAAGGATATGAGTCTTGGTAGATTGACCAGACTCCAGTGGATGGGCCACACTGAAGAATATTTGAGGACAGAAATTCTACTCTGTAGGCCTTATTCCATATATAACAGAGTACAGTAAATTTGGTGGGGGGAAGTTTATATACAAAGGGGATTTAAATATGATCAAAATATATTGATTGCCTAATGAGTATAAAATTAAAATACATTTTTTTAAAGTATCATCAGTGGCAGTTATGGGGGCAAATATCTTTAAAACCAGCACTCAGGAGACAGATGTCTGCAGATCTCTGTGAGACTGAGGAGAGCCTAGGTTGGTCTACACAGATAGTTCCAGCCCAGCTTGGACTACAAAGTGACATCTTTTTTACAAAACTATTTGGCTGTCTTACTATATAATTATTAAATATATAGGTTAACTTAAATATTTATTTTGAAAATTTCATGCATGTGTACAATGAGATATGATCATATTTACCATCCACATTTTCCTATGTAACATGTAACATGCCCTCTAATGACTTCATATCTTTATTTAAAAAATGACAACCTGTTATAGACTGCTCATATGCTTGTGGGTGAGGAAGAGTGTAGGGATATATATGTCGATTTGAGAACTTATATATTAACAATATTTAATTTGGGGGCTGATGAATGTCAGGTAACTAGCTCTCCGTGATTTATTTTATCTCATTAACTTTTAATTTTGACTGTGTACGAATCTTTCACATTCTCATGTTTATTCTTAACTTTTGATACTTTTGAAGCTACCATAAACAGCATTTTAAATTACAATACCTTTTCATTTGTATCTAGCATAGAGACATTCAGTTAATTTATGTAAACTGATTGCATTTTTTGTGAAAGACTTTCAATTCTTTACAGGATTAATAGATTAAATTTATTTTTTCACAGAAGAGTATATGATCAATGAATGAATAAAGGTGAGTTTACTTATCTCATTCCATCTGGGTGTCTTTGTTTATTTTTCCTTTCTGAACGCACTGAATAGATTCTTCAAATCAATGTGGAATTGGAATGTTGAGAGCTGACAATATTGCTAATTTTCACTCTTGATCTCCACAAACTATTCAGGATTTTACCATTACGTTTTAGTTTTTATAAACTTAGGTTCAGTGTAATTGTCTTATTAGGACAAAAATTTGCATTCTGTTCCAATTTGGTAGGCATTTTAAGAGTGAATGAATACTGGATTGTGCAAGTGTTTTTTAAAATGCTACTGGGGAGGAAGTGTCTGGCACTTTAACTTATTGAGTAACATAAACTTTCAGATTAGAGTCACTGGAAGAGTTACTTTAATAGGGAAAAGTATTTCGTCAGTTAAGTGATGAAGACGATGCTACTGAATTTTTTAGATTTTGTTTTTTCAAGAGATAACCTTCCTGTTATCTTGTTGCTTATTAAGTGTAAATAATGTTGATTTTTGAAGTGACTGAAAAACAAATTTCATAAATTAACAGTAGAAAAGTCTTGTGTCAACATATGAAGCTTACAACATATACTTATTTTTCTGAATGATACTTGTTTTCATCCACTCTTAACTGTTCTTGAATATCGTTAGAAGTTAATATGAAGTCCAATTTTAAAATGATTGGCTATTACCTCAGCCTAAATTTATAAGGTACAATAGGAATTATATGTAACATTATATGCCTATTATATCGTCTGTAAGCATATTAGTTTGAATCATAAATAATCTTAATTTCTTTAACACAATTTATATGCCAAAAAAGAAAACAAGGAGTAAAATCCCCATTATCACACAAATTGAAGATGGTAGCTTTTTAAATGTAAACTTGATTCTGAGAATTTTCATGTACATAAAAAGGCAAACATAATAGAAATTCATGTGGCATACCATTGTACTGTTTTCTGGGAACTGTATAGATTTTTCAAGGGAGAAACATGTTTTGTAGTGACATATCACATATACTTAGAGAAGACTCTAATGCAGAGTTTAACAAACATTTTCTATTTAGGATAGGGAAAAAACTGCTATATAGAAAATTTACTGTGTATGTCAATTATTTTGACAAACATTTTAAAATGTAAAGGAAATATTTTCTTACCTTTTGCTTATAGAAAGAGGCCCTAAGGTTAGATTTGATGAAAGTTCTTACAGAAACCATACAACTCAAAACTCTTAAACGTATAACTTAAAATCATCATTTGGTAGCTCTTGTTTATGGGAAAGGTATTTGTGAAGATGAAGTACAGGCCAGGGCAGAAAAGCAGATTGAAGTCGGTGGCCGGGTGACGCTCATCACGAGGAATGCGCTGTGACGTCTGTGAGGCAAAACATAGTTATTGTTGGGTCAGATAACACAGAAAACTCTATCATTCTTTCATTCTTTACCAGTTTTTGAAGAATGAAGTTGTATATACATAACATACAATAGAAAATAATATAGAGAAGGTAGTGATTAATAATACATGCTTCTTTATGCAGGACATTGGTGACCAAGAATCTCTTTGCTCTTCCGGGAACATTTACTATACTAACAGAATTTGTAATTTTTGTGGTGCACACGATGGACAGAGAGAGAGGATCTATCTGGAAGCTGAAAAATGTATGGTTTAGATAAATTTATAATGAACTTATTTGAGCATTTTCTGTAAGGTGAAAACTTAAGAGCATTTATTTGTAAACAAAGATGAAGTCTCACCATTCAGTTTACCTTCTCATTAGTTCCTTCCAAAGTACTTTAAAGGTGTGTAGCCTGTGGTTTCCTTGAGTCTTCTTCTACATATAAATGCATTATTTAACAATATTAAGAGAAAATTTCTGAAGGCTTTCAAGAATGCTGTTGAAGAATTTACATATTATTTGTACTAAGAAATAATTCGAATCTAAACAGTTTTATATTTGTTTATGACTTTATTTTAACATCTGAACGTTGAAGGTATTTCTGTCAGAATTAGGAATAAGATTATCCTGAGTTAGATCTTATTATTGGGAACTATTTATATATCTTCTGTGGCCTGAAAATTTAAAGGTTAATCGAAAGTGGCAAGTTTTAGAATATTTAAAGAAAGAAATAACCACATTTAATATCAACCTTTTAAATTTCATAAAGATGTTGCTAAGAAATAATAGTGCATATTCTAAACATTGATGAAACTTTGAAAAATATCTTTCAGTAAAATGCCAAGCACTGAATACCTAAAATGAGATCAGGCACAAGAGATCAGCGTTAACATAGGCTGCTAGGTGTTGTGTATTTGTGTTAAAAGGTTCCAAATGCAACACTTGTTATGTGTTCATAAACTTTTACAAAATCATTCCTAAATCACTGAGCTTTGCACTGATCAGCTTTGTTCACATGTTCTTGTACTTATTCACAATGAAAAATGTCTTCTTATATCTTAACTAGTCCCTTAAAATTCAAATCTATTTTGTATTTTTGGCAAAGACATATTCTGTAAAGTAGCTCCCAAAACTATATATTTTTACCTTTAAAAAAATTCATATGTAAGGTGCATAATCCTTTTTGATTACTATTGTATCTGTTCAGCACATACTGACCACTACATTCTGGTATTGTCAAGATATAGAATAAAATTTATTCTTAATTGGATGTTTAAAGCATGTAAGTTGGTTTAGTGTAGTCAGTTATTAATAGGATATGAGAATGGATGAAATTTCACCACATTGACAAAATGAGAGTATTTTGGTTTTCTACTCTTCTAGGTTAGTATTAGAAAATAATATGATTTCATGCACATTTTGGATTGGGTTTTTGTCAATATTTCTATCTCTTTTGTGAATTCACTTTTTGTATCATGGATTAATTGTATTATTTCATTCATATTTGTGTTTTCTTGAGTTTCCATCACAAGTTTATGACTGTCCTCTTTGAATTGTTTGTCTGTGTTTTCTTTAAGTTCTTTGACCATGTTTATGATGGTTCTTTTAAATTTTGCATCCTGGTGCTCTTCAGAGTGGTTCTCACTGTCCTGCACTTCTGTAGGACTTGTGGGTTTTGTTGGGGACTTAGTCTCTTGGTTTTTCATGTTATTTGTAGTTTGTATTATTTTGTACTGCCATTTGGGCATATGGATTTTTTATTGATTTTGTGTCCAGTAGGAAATTCTATTCTGACTTTGTTTATTCGAATTTTGGTTATGTTTATATTGTTCACGTAGCTCAGGTGCTTCTCATTCAGATATGAAGAATTTGTTGGCGTGTGCTTCAGGTTGTTGCAGGGTGATAGGCTGGTCTGTGTGGTTGATGGGTAAGGGTATCAGGAGGATTTATCTGTGTCAAGCATTTCAGAAGTCCAGGGCATTGAAGGGATGTGTCAGCCTGTGGAGGTTCTTGACTGAGCAAGAATGATTTAATGTATGAAAATATCAAAGCTGTTTTAATGATATCAGTTCCGAGTAAGATGGAGAGCCTCATGTTGAACAGACAAGCTGGCAGTGTATGTCATTTACGTCGAATTAAGCAAAGAACAATGCTTTCAGATCCTTAAAATGCTAATTCTGGGTGTAAACAAGCATCTCAGGAAAGATCATTTTGCTTAAATTTGAAAAGAGCAAAGCTTTATACCACTGTATATATGGATTAATTTAAGTGTCCTGTTGTGAAACTAACATTGAAAATTATATAACTTCTCTTTATATCTTGGTTAAAGTGGCTATAAGCTAAACCATCTAAATATATTCGAATTTTGTCCTAATAGCATCTATGTATAAAGTTTATCTTTCCCATTATACTGAGGGTTCTTTGAAGATTTCAGTTTCTTTTATATTCCTAGCACACCTTGCCTGTCACAGTAGACTAGGGCGAGTAGTGGTGGAATGTGGAGAATGAGTTCATTTCCTTATGGCATTTTGCCTCAAGATTAATGAAGTGCTCTAGCACTGTCGCTTAGTATTTTTAGTGCACTCGGTAAACATATTTAGGTATACATGGCATGAAATAGAAGAGTTTCTACTTCCTGACTTTAAGTACCTGGTAGTGTTGCCCCTAAGTTTCAGATATGTACAGGAGTGTGAAAAAGGCAGTAAGACCCTGAGAGGTTTTTTTTTTTTTTTTTTTTTTTTTTTCCTATTGCCTGAGTGTATAGTATTAAGATATCTAGAAATGAGACGGTGTTGTCCCCTTCCTATGGGTGCTCTACATTTCTTCCTGTGCCCACAGCAATCACATACAATAAAGACAACCTCGATATCTGTTTATGTTAATGTGAATGGAATCATCATAGACCACTGCCTAATTTTCTTTGCAGGAATTTTGAAAATGTGTAGCTTCTTCTACTTTGTTTGTAAAAGATAACTGCACATCCTAGATTATCTGTGAACTGCAGAATTTTCTCCAGAGTATCTAGTGATAACCTGGTCTCGTTTTCATTTTTAAGGCTGGGTAGAGACAGGACTACATATTTCCTACATTCTATTGTGTGTGTGTGTGTGTGTGTGTGTGTGTGTGTGTGTGTGTGTATCTAAATAACAAAGGTCAACATTGAGTATCTAAAGGAATTAGTAATTATAAACCTATCATTACAAAATAAACCTGCTATAACAGCCTTTAAAAGATATCAAAAAAAGCTGGGTAGCAGGTTTTGCAAGCCTGTGATACCAGCACCCGGGAAGCTAATACAGGAGAGTTGCTGTGAGTTCAAGCTCAATCTGGGCTATATAGTATCAGTCAGAAAGGAGTACATAACAAAAATGCCATCAGAAAAAGGAAGATGAAGAAAGAGAGATCTGGGGGCAGGACTGGAGAGATGCCTCAGCATTTAAGAGCACTGGCTGTTTTTGCAGAAGACTGGAACTCTAGTTGCAGCCGCACATGGCTGCTAACTACAGTCCATCACTCCAGTTCCAGGGAATCTGACACACTTTTCTATTCTCTGCTGGCACTGCACTATGTGTGTGCAGTTACACACATGCAGGCATAACACTCATACACATGAAATAAAAATAAAATCAATTTAAAAGAAAGAAGGAAAAAAGAAAATAAATCTTTAATCAACTATTAAGTGTTGTCTGTGTAGAAGCATGAGATTATAGGTAACAAAGATTCAAAATATCCTTACAATAAAACTACTATGCCATGATTTCTCAAAGCAAGTACGAGAGTTTAAGACCATGACTGTGCAATGAGAGAAAAAAAGCTGAATTTAGCACTTTGGGTGCTTAAAAAGTGCTTATATTTAAATCCTAAAACGGTTTGAAATGGGAAAGAAATGTAACAGGATGCACTTGGGTTAATTATATAGCCCTTGGATATGGTTCTAAAACTGAAAGTGTGAGTCTTTATGATATTGCCTGCTACATACACTGTTCTTTGGTAGAAATTTCTTATAGTGTATACTCAAGAAGTGCCTGAAATTGATTTGTGCTGAGTTTTAAATCCATATAATAAATGATATGTGTTTTCTGTGGTACTGCGTATGCTTATTTGACTGATAACACAAGCCTGAAGGGTTTTAAGTAACAGTTTCTGTTTTATTCTAATAAAAATATGAAGAAGATACCTTAACCCTTAACAAACCACAGTATAAGATATCATGAATAGAGCCAGTTTTTCTTTTTTTAAATAATAAAAGGATTAGAATTTATTAACAAAGGATTTCAACATAGGTTTAAGCAAGGGTAAGACAGACAGAGGTTTTTAAAAAGAAAAGCCCAGTAAAATGAAGTTTGGAGGTTTGCTTTTCAAGAACTAGGGTGGCACTCTAAGTGTCTTAACAAAAACCACATATGAAATGTTGTAGCCTTTGAAGTTACAGTGTTCAAAATGTTTCTTATTTGGTAAATGAGATCACAGTGTGGTTTCTAAAGGGGTTAGACGGGATTTTAGGCTGGTATAAAAAGAGCATATGTTGGAGAAATCTTTACTAGGTCACAGGAAAATCATGTTTGCAATGATTATTTACAAACTTTTCAGAAAAAAAAACTTTATTACTTCTGGAGAAGGGTTAAGTTTAAAATTTTGAGTATGAGCTTTGGTCTTACTCTTGGTGTCAAGTGTAATTGCTCTTTTGCCATTCTTATGTGAAGTATCTTCTTCTAAAAAGGAATTTTATTGCCATAGAAATCTTTACAGTGAGTTTTGTTAGCTGTGCTCAGATTCTTGACTCTCAGCCATACTCTTGGGTGAAATAGCCATTTTTTCCCAGCCATGCCTCCTTGATTTTCCATTCCTGTCTTGACTCCATTACCCATTCTGAGACTTAAATCTTTTAATCTTAAAGGTTGATGATGACTGAAGATGCGCTTTCTGAAACTTCTTCACTGGTGAAAGGAGGCGTAGCCCTGTCAATCCAGGGACTGAATCACTGGACTGACTTGGCCTAGGGGCGACAAGAAGGTCTAAGCTTGGTGTTCAGAGGAATGTTTTTCAATGACTCTTCTATCTGTCTTGGTTCTCCCAATTTCTCTGACTCTGCTAGGGTGCTACTTTCTGAAGACAGAAATATTCTTCAGTCCTGTAGATCTCTGGATCCAGCAGCTAGAAAGGCCCTCAACTGAAGAGACATGATGTCAAATGATTGAGATTTTCAAGTATAAAAACTCCAAAAATAGACTTTTTGAGGACTACTAATATCAAGATGACACTGACAGAAATTTGGCTTGTGGGGGGCGTTTAATACCACACCCATTTCCATGAGAACACACCTTGCCCAGGCTCTTTAAAAATTGCCAAACCACAACCACCCCACTTGTACACTGATTTTCTTTTTCTGATTAGAATACTTCAAGACCCTGGCATAATGTGGAGACTAAAAAATCTTAAATATTTCTGTTTCCTAAAAAAAGTTTGATATGAAATTTTGATGCAAGTTTGGAAACTTTAGCAAGAGTTTCTTGCTTGTATAAGAGTAGCCTCTTATCTGTTATACTTACTGTTTTATGTTTTTGTCTTTATTTGGGGGGGATTATTTTATTGTTCTTGGTGTTGTTTTTGATACAGGGTCTCTCTATAGCCTTAGCTGTCTTGGAACTTACTTTGTATGCATTGATCTTACAGGTGATCTTCCTGCCTCTGCTGCCTGAGTGTTGGGATTAAAAGTGTGCACCATCACCACACGCGCACACACACACACGCGCACACACACACACACACACACACAAGTAAATAAATAAAATAGATAAAAATAAAAAGGAAAGAAAGATTAATTACAAAATCCAACTTAACTATACAGCAAATTTAAAAGATGGAGATACAGAAATGAACCAAAAGTAAAAAAGAAAATCCCAGAGGTTTTTAGATGATTTGAGTGCACTGGTAATAAGTATCACAACATGTTAGTAAACAAGTGAGAATCTGCATATTTTGTAGCCAAGAGCAGAAAGATACTGGTCCATCATTCTGAGTCCTCAAACACTTAACACTTTTGGTGTAAGTCCTGTAGTAATCCTGCTTACCTCAAGATGTCTATACTTTTGTTTAGTACCTATGAAAGTGATGGACTTATAGTTTAAAATCAGAGATTAACTTAGGTGATTAGCTTAGTTTATCTACCATCCTTCAAGATAGCAAAGATCATTAAAGTAAGAGTGAAGCATGAGTTTTCTTATTATAAACTCTAAGAAAATTCCTCCTGGGTGAACCTTCACAGCTCTTAGGGACTAACAATATAAAGGTTTCTAAATCATTCCTGATTGGCATACACTGCAATTTCTCCTTATGCATTTTCTTAATCAGGTATACTAACGAGCACCTATTCCATTATCACTGGATTGGTAAATTTGTCTGTGTCACGCTGAAGGCAAGGTATGTAATATCTAATTATTGTCTACACTTAAATGCTCAAATGACCATGTGTCAGCATAAGCTGTACGAAGTAGAATTTCAGCCCGCTGTGGCTTTCTTCAGCTTCCTTGGTATGAGTTTTATATTGCTGTTTTTCAAAGTACAAAATGCATCTTAGCATTCCAAATTGAACTTGGACTATGTCTTTTCACTTCAAAGGACTATATCCATTTTGCTGATAGAAATAAAATTTTAAAAAAGATTAATGACCCACTTTTCTTTGACAACTGCAGCAGCTTACACTATAATAGAGAAATTCAATCAGGGAAGAAATGAATCTTTGGTCAAGAGATATATGAGATCTTTGAAGGTGTTATGAATCAAGCATTCAAAATATATTTGTTAACAATGTGGGGAAATCGATTGCTTTACAAACTCTTCAATGGTTAACTCATTGTACAATAACTATTAAGCAAGGTATAATATTCTTTGGCTTTTTAAAATCTGTAGCAAATTAATCAAATGTCTTCTTTACATAACTTGGCCCATTCTCTAACATGTAGAATAAAGTTTAATACATATGTGTATTGGTAGAAGTCGTGTCCATTTTAGACCTGTAGCATTCTATTTAAGGAGCTATTCCTTTAAAACATGAAGTTCTAAAAAGGAGACTTACCTGCAGAGAGTAAATTATTCTGCTATATTTGGCACATCTTACCTTTAAATCAAGAAAGAGAAAAAAAAGAAATTAATATATATTCAATTTAAGAGAAAATTCTTTGGGTTCAAATCTAATGAATCTATTTTCAACATAAGAAAAAGAAAATTAATTTCATTGTTTACTGGAGTTTAAGCTCAAAATTTTGTATTAATATGTTTTGAAAATTCAGAAATTGAGATTGAGAGATTCACATAGATCTAAAATAATTTTCATGCTAAAAGTATATCTGGTTTGTTAATAAGAAAAAAATCCAGTCTATTGCTCTGTCTATACCACCCTCATCACAGCAGCCTTCTCAGTCATGAGATGTATCATTTCTTATGAAAAAGAAAATGTTTTAGTTGCCATGATGTATGCTCAGATTTCATGTTGTAGAGTAAATTGATTCTTCAAGAGAAAAAACTGATGAGCTACGGACAACCACCCTTCCCAGACCCAGTGCTATTACCCAGGACCACCTTGCAAGGAAAGATGAGGAGCGGAGAAAGTCCTATGCCCCTCCCCACCTGTTCATTGGTCTTGGATGTGAGAAGAGGAGGGGCTAAAAGTATTTAAACTGGGTGCCAAGAAGCCAGCCCTTTTTCCCTTGACCTTTTGGATCCCACCACTGGGAAGTCACAAGATCCAAGCCTCGTGGATTTACCAATGTAACTTGCGGAGGGTGGGCTCCCGTGTTCTGTAAGTAACCCCCTACCCACTGCTCTGTTAGTAAGCCCAAGTAAACTAGCTAGAATTTGCCTGTGAGTTGAGAAATTTGTGTGTTTGTGGCAGGACCTGGAGGGAGGCAGACTAAGCTTAGTTTGCCTCTCCCAAGAGAAATTTTAATAACATATATATTCTATCAATAACCCTATACTGAAGCTGTACCTTTAATGTAGTGACATTTGCTGAGTTTCTCATCAAGTTTCTAATATTCCCTAGTGCAGGAGTGAACTACAGTTGCTTAATACAGAACTATTGGACAAGCGTATCAGAATGTGAGTGGTTAATCTGAATTATATCTAAGTTTGCTTCATAGAGCCTTACCAACACAACATCTCTACTAATTTTGCAATTGGAGAAACAAGAGCTCGGAAAGATAAAATCAGGGTCAAAAGATTAAAGTTGGCATTAAAAAACCTAAATGATTCTGGTCCCAAATCCCTGGCCTTTGAATACTATTTTGTCTTGCCATTCAGCTACTGTTCAATACAAGATGGTCATATCTTGCTTGAGTAAACACTGTTGGAAAGAGTGATTCTAAGACTTCTAACATCTATTTCATCAATGTGTTCCTGGCAGAGTTCAGATGTTGAATCTTTATGCCTCCAGCTAAGAATCTTTATCCAGCAAGTTAAGCAAGTTATTGCTTTTTAACTTTTAAGGCAGCATATTTCCTTGTCATAAACTTTCTTCTAGATGAGACCAAACATACAAATGCCTTTTTGTTCGTTTCCTGATGTGTGCACATCCCTGAACCAACACTGGAAAGAGAACAAATGCAAAGGTCAATTACTGACTAGATCTCCGTGGATGAACCCGCACTGAGGTCACTTGGGATCACTAACTTGACACATAGACCTTAGTACAGATGAAATAATGTGTGGATTCCAGTTGGAGGGCTATGGGGAGGTCCAGTGGGGAAAAGGATATAATGATGATTAAGATTGATTGACATGTTCTGTCTGAAACACACAATGATTCAACACAAAAAATATTTTAAAAATAATTTTACCAAAATGATTGTAAAACAATAAAGAATAATCTTGCCAAATAAAAGACAAGAATTGGGAAATATTAAAAAAAATTACATGATCTATACAAAACTGATAATGTTTAGAAGCTATCCTAAATGTTTACATGATCAGGGTGTGTTAAAAGCTACCAGCAATCTGGAGCTGGGAAAATATCTCAATCAATAATGTGTTTGTTGTGCTAACCTGAGAACATGAGTCGCCCACCAGCATCCACATAAAAAGCCAGGCGTGGTGGCACACTCATAATCTTAGTACTAAGGAGGAAACAGCAGCATCCATGTAGCTTTCCAGACAGTCTACCTAATTAACTTGAGAATCCCAGATCTTGGTGAGTAAGAGACATTGTCTCAAAATATAACAGTTCCTGAGAACACCCTAGTTTGACCTCTGACTTCACATAAGTACACAGATACTTGCAGTGACATTTACACACAAATGTGTAACCCTATACTCAAACACACTCATACTAAGCTAAGCAATACTAAATATGAAAATATGACTAGTATATTAAATGTAGGATATATAAAGTAATAAATATATTTTGGAAATTAAAATATGCCTTCATTTTATTCAAAATTAAAAGCATCATAATTTTGTCATTATTATAATTGTTCTAAGACTTAGAATGATAGAGAAAAGAGTACCAGTGAGGGACTGTCTAGAACAATTTACTCTGTGGACATATCTGAGATGTTGCCTTCTTCGTGTTAATTGATACGGGAAGATCCAGCCTACTGTGTTGCCACCATTCCCTAAGGATATCCTGGAGTGAGTGTAGAGGGAAGCTGAGCACTAACAGCATGCATATATTCCTTCCCTTTCTTCTCTTGGCTGTGAAAGTGATGAGACTAGATACGTCAAGTTACTGCTTGATTTCTATACAATTATGGACAGAAACCTGGAATTGGGATTTAAAATAAACTCTTTCTTTTCTACCTTGCTTTTTGGCAGAGCACTTTATTACAGCAGCAGAAATGAAACCAGAACAGAAATTGTTATCAAATAAAGGGGTCCTTGCTGTGCTAAACCTGATTATGTGGTTCTTATGCCACTTGAACTATTTTAAGATGGGAAAGAGGAAACATTTGGTACTTTGGGATAGAACAGTCATTAAATGCAGGAAGCAGAGCTTAAGGGGCCATTCTAGCTGGAGCCTGGAAGAGAAGAGTGCTGAGAAAAACACAGACTTGTTGCTCTGGCTCATAAGGGGGAACAGGAACTCTATCAGTAACGAGGATGGGGCCATTTTGTGTGCTATTTTGGTCAATAATCTGGTAGCCTGTGTCCTGAGATCTTGACTGCAGAGGAGTTTAAAGATAATGGCTTAATTTGTTCAGAGAGGACAGGGCATCTTTCAGGACAGGAGATCTTCCAGGCTTGTGCTGCAGTAATCGGTAGAGAAATGAGTACCATTGCAGAGAAGCCTCCTGTGTTGCACTGGTACAATATGAACACGTTTCCTCAGTATCAGCTAATAGAAGCTGACGTATCAGTGTTCCAAGGGTTCCAGGCTATGTGTCAAGTTGGCAGCAGAATCTGGCAACTTTGTCAGCATCATCCACATGGTACTGGCTTGAAGGCATGAAAAACCTGTGATTAAGGAGGTTGTGGAGAGTAGCTGAGAGAATGCACTATGCTGCAGGATTAGAGTCCTGAGGCCATTGTGTGAGGCTGAGAAAGTGTGAGGTTGTAGTGAAGATCTCAAGATACTGGGTTTGCCAAGACTATGGGATATCTACCAAGGAGAGCTTCCAGTGTGGAGTGCACCCAGCCTGAGCCTGTTAAGGAAGTCCTGTGAACTAAAGCTGAAAGGCCACGGGGAGGATGGCAGGAGGGATGGTACCCAAGTTCTTTGGAAGCCAGAAGCTTATATTATAAGCCCCAGATGCTGGGCATTGGAGTTGTCATTTCTGTGTTTTTCCTGCTGGATTTTGGATTTGATTGTTCATTTCCTGATCTTTTTGAGTAAAAATATTCTGTGCAATTATGTATGAAGTATGTAAGTTATATTTTATTTTGTAGGAGCTCGTATTTATGAGATTGGACATTTTAATGTACATTTTATTGCGTTTTTGTACATCTCATATAATAGATCTTAATCAAATTAAGACACCACTTCCGATTTGTATCCTCAATAATTCCCCACACATCAAATTTCTTGTATTATATCACTTATTTTAAGTTCTATCTTGTCAAGCATTTGTCCTCAGATGTCCCTTGGTGCAAGTTCATCCAATCTCAGAGTCTAGGCAGCCTATTTAGAGTCATTCCCTTAAAGAATATCTACTTGTCATTCAATCTGCTGTAAACAGTTGCCAATAGTAACTTGGCTAAGGCTAGAGCCTGCTTCCCATGTTTGCAATTTTATGTTGGGCTTTTGTCTGAATCAGCATGGGTCTTATGCCTGCTTTAAGCATTGATGTAAGTTCATATGAGCAAGCTTTCAAGGGCCTATAAGATTTTATTTCCTTACATCCATGCACCAATCCTGTCTCTGTCTCTTACGATTGTTCTACCATTTCAACCTTCATGATTCCTGAGCTATGGGTGGGAGAGGTTTAATATGGGAGTGCGATTCAGGGACATGCATTCTGTCAGCTCTTACTTTCTTAAAGTTAGCCAGGTATGTTCTTCTGTGTGCATCACATTTATTGGATGAGGAAGTTTTGTTAGTGAGAGTTGAAGGATATAGTAGTATTCTCTCTACTAGCTATTCTATTATGTTCTATGAAACTTAAGTATTGAGATTCCAATGCACATGTGTCACTTAGGGCTGGATATCTCTCAGACATATATTCTCTGTGTGTAACAAGTTGTGGAACTTTGCAATAGCCTCCATCTCTTATAAAAAGAAGCTTCGTTGACGAATGATGTAATGTATATTTGCCTGTAAATACATGGATCCATATTAGCTTACAGTATGAAATTTCATTTGTTTATAAGTATGACAGATGTAGGATTTTCTCTAGGATCTATGTCCTTTCCGACCACTTCCATTAGGTTATGTTTTACAGTGCCTCCCATGAGTTCACACCAATTGAGAGGGCTTAAAATCTCATTAGATAGCTTTTGATTACTCTGCAGTTAAAAGTTCCACTAATGCACCAATACAGATAGTTGGCTGTGCCAGATGTTGTGATTATTAGACTTTAGAGCTCACTTGCACCATTCATTGAATTTCTCTCTTAGTACCTTGTATAGTATTCTCTAGAACTGTGAGAAATAGGCTTCAAGGACAAGGCTTCCAAGTCAGGTCCCACTCCATTGCTCCAGGTCCTGTATCTGAAGTATGGCCTATCTTCAGCAATGGAGTCTTACCTTCAAATTGCGGGAGGTAAACAGGGGAAGTGGCAGTAGAGTATGTTATTTGGGGAATCTCTTGAACTACTTTAGAAACTGAAAAAGAGGCTTAACCTGTCTGACTCTGTGTTCCTTTGTGTAAAGCCTTCAGGTATACAAAGGCACACATGTTAAGGTAGTGTATGTGTATTTTTTAAGGGTATTTTTTGAGTTAATACTTTTCCCTCTGGGTTTTAACATCACCTAAACTTTATTTACCTCTTCTCTTTCTCCTTGTCTAATCTTTTGCCTCCTTCTCCAGTTAAAGTCCCCATAACACCTGCCTCCGGTTGTCCCCCCTCTCTTGAGTTACTTCTTCACCTTTGCTCGCATTCTTCCTTGTTGTTCTTCCCACCTCCTTTCCCAGTAGAATACCCTCACTTTTGGCATCAGTTTCCTACTATCCCACTCCATCACACTCTTTCTTCACTTCACCTCTATGCTTCATTTACATTTTCCTGGCTTCTTCCGTTTCGTCAAAATACATAATCACATATAAGGAACTGGTGCTAAGATCCACAAATGAAGAGCATGCATTGCTTGTTTTTCCAAGTCTGTGTTATTTCACTTAGTATAACAGTTTCTAGTTCCATTCATCTACCTGCAATTTTCTTTTCTTACTGTTGATTTTACATTGTTTTAATGTACCACATTTTCATTATCCATTCCTCAGTTGAGGGACATTTAGGTTGTTTCCATTTCTTACTTAGTGTGAAAAGAACAGCAACAAACATGAATGTATAGGTATCTCTACAATAGAACGAGTCCTTTGGGTAAAGGCCTCACTGCTTTTCATGGTGGTTGCAGGAGTTTGCATTCCCACCAGCAGTGACTGAGCATTCCCCTTTCTCCACATTTGGCCAGCATTTGGTATCTTTTGTTCTCTTGATCTTAGCACATCTGACTGGGGTACACTGAAATCTTAGAGTGGTTTTGATCACATTTCTCTAAGTACTAAAGATGTTGAGCACTAGTGAAAATGTTTCTTAGCCATTTTTGTTTATTCATTTCAGAACTCTCTGCTCATGTCCTTAGACCATGTTTAATTGGGTTATTTTCTTTTTTCTTTCTTTCTTGAGTTCTTTATATTAATCCTCTGTTGAATGTGTAGCAAGTGAACATTTTCTCTCAGTGGGTTTCTTCTTCACTTCCTTGGTTGTGTCTTTTGCTGTACAGAAGCTTTGTAGCTTAATAAGGTCTCAGTTGTTGACTTTTGACTTTAGTGCCTGAGTAATTCATGTCCAATCTAGATAATCCTTTCTGACAGCTATATCTTGTAGGGTACTACGTAAGTTTTTTCCTAGCAGTTTCAGAGTTTCAGGTTTCATATTGAGGTCTTTGGTCCATTTGAAGTTGACTTTTGTGAAAGGTGAAAGATAGCTGTCCAATTTCATTCTTCTACATGAAGAGATCCAGTTTTGCCAGGACCATTTGTTAAAGATGATGTCTTTCTTCATGGTGTGTTCCTGGCAACTTGTCAAATATCAGGAAGCCCAAATTACATGTAGTCATGTTTGGGTCTTATCTTATGTTGCATTGATGTGTGTCTGCTTTTGTTCCAGTACCGTGCTTACATGACCATACACCTTCGATTTGTTGAGATATGGTATAGTGATCCCCCCAGTACTGTTTTTACTCAAAATTAATTGGCTATCAAGGGCCTTTTGTGATTCTATATGAATTTTAGAATGAATTTTCCTGGCACTGTGCAGAATGCCATGGAGATTTTTATTGGTATTGCATTAAATCTATAGATTTATTTTGATAAGATGATAATTTTCACAGGATTAGTCCTTCAGTTCATGAATACAGGAGGTCCTTCCATTACATGGTGTCTTCGTCTTTCTCTTTTTTTTTAAAGGTTTAAAATTTTCTGGGCTAGAGAGTTGGGTCAGTGTTTGAGAACAGTGAGTGTCCTGCCTCACAGTATCTATACATGTTCTTTTAGATTTAGAGCTAATTTGGTACCCAGAATTCTTGTTGAAGAATTACTTCAATTGGGCCTGGTGGGACAAGAACATATTCCAAGGTGTTTAGCTAGCTGAGGCAAGTTCAAGTTCTTCCTGGATTATAGAGTAAACTGAAGTACACCCTGGGAAACTTATTGAGACCCTGTCTCAAATAAAATTACATAATGAATGGTAAAGCACTTGTCTTAATGGTTAAGAGACACTGCTTTAATTTCAAGCGCCAAAAAGAAAGAAAAGAAAGAGAATTTCTAATAAAACAAATTTTGCGTATTAACTAATAAGCTTGAACAATTAAGGAAAGATTTTTTAAAATTCTAATCCAGTTATTTAGATTAAATCTATGCATTATTGTGTTTAGTTTGCTGTATCTTCATTTATTAAAGAGCAGAATATTTCTCATTTACTAATGTTTGCTTTGGTGTTTTCTAAGCATATGTGATGATTAGTTTCCCAGATTTTATACAGTTTTTACTTTCTGGCTAGAGTTTTTGTTTGGTGTTTCCTTTTCCAAACAGCCAATGAAACCATTTGTTATCTCATTGCACATCTGTATATTTGTATATTTGACAACTATCGTTTACTGGTGTAACATTCTTAAACACATTTGAACATGTAAAAAAACAGCAAACAAATATCGAATTCAAAGATTGCCATTAATATAAAAGAAACCAAACTGATATGCCATTTAAAAGATTTTTTTGATTGATTGCTTGTGTGTGTGTGCGTGTTTGTGTTATCTGCATGTACATAAGTGCACTTTGTCATGCAATGCTTACAGAAACCAAAAGAGTGTATCAGATTCCATGAAACTGGAGTTACATATGGTTAGCTGCTATGTGAGTGCTAGGAACTGAAATCAGATCCTCTACAAGAACAGCCAGTGTTCTTAACCTCTGAGCCATATCTCCAGTGACAATATACTACTAATTTTAATAAAAAACAGAATGCAATGTGCATTACGTTTGATTTATTTTTCTTGGATTCTGTTTGTGAACTTAATATTTGTTTGCATAATTGTTTATTCAGTGGATATATTCCCTCAGTGGAATACTGAATATATATATATATTCATTTGGGCATGGTAGCTTCTGTTTGTAGTTCCAGGGTCAGAGCGTTGAAACAGCCCAGGAATCTGAAGGCAACCCTGGAAACATAATAAGTCATAACTCTTTCAATTCAAACTAAATATTTATGGAAGTGTGTATGTTTCTAATGTTAAATACATATTTGTGTTACTATAACATATTCTCTATTTTCAAAAACTAGATCCATATTGAATATTATTAATAACAACAATAAATATCTTACTTTGATTTCTTGGTAAACCTGTGTATATTTCTGACAGTTCTTTCCCAAGAATTAAATTGTTATGTTACAAGGTATCTGTAACATACAAGGTTCAACTTGAATCATTCATAGTAAGTATTGGTTTTTAACATATTATTCTACTAACTTACAATAATCTCATAATATTGGAGAATTACAATTTGTTATCATAAGAAATGATGTCTGAACAGGAAATTAGCAACTAGTGCTGTGTATATAACAATCAGAACATTGTGATATTTTTCACCCAGAAAATCGATAATTTTCAATATTATCTTTAATGTGGTCACTTTCACCTCACATGCAAATTAATGCCCCCAAATATAAGATATTAGATTATATTTATAATACTCAAGCAAATAATTAGTCAAATTATTATTAATGAGTGCAGACAAATGTGAAAGTTAAACCTTTTGATAAGCAATGAGCATGTACATTTTACAAAAATATAACAGAAGTTTGAGGTTTTTGGAATCTTAGAATTTTTGTTTATTTCAGTATATACAATAAGTTATGATCCTCTTGATTTTTTATTAATTGACTTTATTTTCTCTATGTTTAACCTTTCAGAAGTTTGTTTATCATGTATTTATACTTTAGCTTATTAATTATACAAATAAGAAGAAAGATAGTTCTTAGAATTGATTTTTCATTTGCATCACAGCTACATGGACAGTACACAGTTCAAGTCACACTGCAATCAACTTTGCATCTTATACAAGCTATCTCAGTGTGACATAAAAATATCTGACCTGATAACTGTTGTAAATTTTCATTTTAATTATGATTTCACTCTTAAAAAACTATTTTTCTACTCTAAAAATTTGTTGTGATATCATACTATGATTGTGAAGGACAGCATCTTGGTAGAAACTAGAGAAAGAATATAGGGAATTGTTTGTACTTTTCCTAAGGGTGTGAAGTTACAACTATGGGACATAGAGTAGGAGGAATTTGGAAGGGGGAAATCGATGGTAGATGGGATCATATTTCACTATATACATGTGTGAAATTCTAAAAATTAAAGAAAGAAGAAAATGTAATAAAAAGAATATACTCTTGTATCAGATTTTGGATAACATTTAATTGTCAGGACAAATTTCTCTAATAAATATTTGTTGTTTGTAGTATACAAAGTATTATTACAAAATAAAACAGATTATTATGTATTGTAATAAACAGTTCCAAATTTAAACACACAAATATTTCATCATAACATCATAACAACTTTTCTTATTTTATAGGTAACAATGTTAGAAATGTTTGATTCCTACAATACATTATAAAAAAATTTGAAAATATAAATATTCTACACAGCAAAATTAACATGATATTATCTTATAGTTTTAAAAACAAAAGGTCCTGTTATATGAATTTGAGTATAGGCAGTAGATTAAATATGACCAGAATTTGAATAATTAAAAAGAAAAAGAAACTAACAGCTAAATAGAGAATATGCAAAGAACATGATTTATATTCAAATTGGAATGAAGTATTGCTTTTCTCCCATCATGCTGTCAAAGTTTAATAGGCTTGATCACATACTGTTGCAAGGATGAAAGGAAACATATCTTTAGTCCACTTTTAGAAATATAGATTGTATTGAAAAGTGTGGAGGACACTTTGGTTATATCTATCAAAATATATGACCACAATGTTCTTTGATCCAGCAATTTTAGTTTTTGCTCTTATCACATGAATCTCAGAGTACTCTTAAATTATGTGAACAATAAGCCACATCTCCCTTTACTCAATATCAAAAAACTGAAAAAAAAAACATTAAATATGTGGAGACGTCATTGGTTTTATTTATCCATAAAACATTGTGAAGTTCCTAGAGTCAAGATAAATTTCAAATATGCTTATTTTCAAAATGAATACACAATCTTTAATGAAGAATGTAAATTCCAAAGTAATGTGCTTGAGATGTATCATATATTGTCATGAGTTTGATTTCTATGCATGTATCCATGCTCCATGTGTGAGTGTGTGTGTGTGTGTGTGCTATAAGAAGGGGTGTTTTCAGTTATGGGAGATAAAAACACATAACTAGGTCTCTCAGCTCATCTTTCCAGTCACTTTGAAAGTAGCTTCTTATGCTGCAAACTTGAGTTGATCATTAGACTGAATAAATTGATTTTTGTCATGAATAGAGACTTGACTGAGTGTACATTAGTTGTATAAGTGCTTGCTGAGCAAACATCAGAACTTGAGTTGGGATACCCTGCAAGCATGTGAAAAACATGAACAGTGGAGAATGTCTGCAATTCTGAATGTGGGAGGAGACTGAGACAGGCAGACCAAAGGGACTCACTGGCCAGCCAGCCTGATGTTTAGGGTTAATGCAAGATCCTCAAAACTGAGGTGCAAAAGTATATTTCTTTGTGGTTTTCCATTATCTCTGCTCTTACAATTTTTCTACCACCTCTTCTGCTGACTGCTGAGCCTTGGGAGGCAAAGGTTGGTTATAGGTGTACTATTAAGAGCCAAGCACTCTGAAGCCTCTTGTTTTCTATACATTGGTCAGTTGTTGGTTGTGGGTCTCACTGAAAATCACTATCATATAGATCATGAAAATGGGTAGGGTGTGGTTGGGAGTGAAAAATGGGGAGGAATCTAAATTCAGTCAAAATGTATTGCACAAGGACCTGAAGAGATGACTCAGTAGTTAAGAGCACTGGCTGCTCTTGTAGAGAATGTGGTTGATTTCCTTTACCCACATGGCAACTAACAACCATCCATGCAACTACAGTTCCAGGGGAATCCAGTGCCTCCAGGCCATTGAACAACATGGGTGCATTTAAACACAGGAAGTCAATACATTCATAAAGATAAAAAAAATCAAAATATATATTGTATGGCATATGATGGGCATTAGCCAGGCCACCTGCTATGAGGAATAAGGGAATATCTCCTGTAGATGTGGCAGTCTGCTCTGGCTAGGCATGACACCAACTTCTGCCCAGCATCTGGAGAGAACTTGCACCAAGATGATCTGGGGGAGACAGATTTCTATTGGCTGAAGTCGGGGAAACATCCCATAAGGTGATTGGCTAATCAAATCATATATGTGTACTTCCTTAAATAAACTGAGTTTGCAGCAGCTCACCCACTGCCTTTATTTCATCCAGCTCCCAGAGTCTGTGTGTTGACTTCGTGCCACTCACTCCCATTGGCGGAGATCCTTTGCCCCCCTTCGACTGGCCCTGAGCATAGGGACCCCAACATCTGGCACCCAAACAGGGACTCTGGGCTCCAGCATTGGTGAGAAGCCCCCCCCCCCCGTTGTTGGTTAGTAGGTTCTTCTGTGTTGTATGTGCTGACGGTCCCGAGGGTAAGTGAGCAACCCCCTCCTTTTCCCCTTTCCTGTGTTCCTCTCCCTTCCCCATAGGAAACACACCTTGCCACATGGTTCCGGAAGTCCATGCTGGCACCTCCTTTCTTGGTTCATCCTGGCAAAATCACATGAGGGCTGGACAGCATCCCCAACCTGACTTCAGAACTGAGGTGAGGCTACTGACCAAGCTTTTCTGGAGACAGTGTGTGGACAATCAGCAGTGGGGAAGGCAGAATTTTCCATTTTTTATTTAAAAACCTCCTTCTTGCCAGCGAGTACACTTGGACCTCTTAAGTTTTAACTGCCCTGCTCTCTTACATTCTGGCAGGATGCTAACAATTCAGACCACATTCAGGCACCAAGCCAAGTTCCCACAGACGGCTAAGTCTGAGTTGTCCATTACAAACACTCCCTGTGGGACAGACAGGCAGAGCTGTGCAGCTACGGAAATATTAAAAGCTGGTGCACACCTCCTTCAGTGCTTCTTGGGTGCCGCCTGCGGGGCTCCCTCAGAGGCTGGCATAAAGACCCATGGAGGTCCCCCACTAAAACACGAGACATTGGGGCCTCCAACATTCTGTCTGCATGTCTCAGTTAGCCCCAATGTTAGGCCTATTGGTTTGCTTAGTGATGAGCAATCTCCCCTCCCACCAGGAAGTGCCACAATTGCAGGCTCTTAAAGCCCTTCTCCTACAGGGAGGCTTGAAAGAAAAAAAAAAAAAAGGATAAAACAACACCCACCCCTCCCCCAATGTGGGCTGGAGAACCAGCACAGTTGTTACAGGCTCAGGCTTTTCTTAGCCCTTGGGCAGAGCTTCAACCATCCTGCCAGCCCTGCCCTGGGCACGCCCTACCACCCACTCCTTCCATCTCACCCTGAGCATTTCTGGGGACATGGCATTTGAATGTTTACTGAGGGCAACGGGGATCTGCACCTGTGTCAGCTGCGCCCAGGCCGGTGCCCTGGGCTTCAAGGCTCACTGATGCTGGATCATGCTCTCTTATTACATCAAAGGCTTATAGTCACAGGATTTTCATAATTACTCCTTGTCCCTTAATTACCAGGTTGATCATATAAATTCCACCCGAGTCAACCCAATAACTTCTATGAGCTTTGGGCAACAATTACTTAACAGGATTTCAGATTTTTTTCGCTCCTCAATTTGGTGGGCTGAAGGTATAGCTCAGTGGTAGAGTGCTTGCCTAGCATATGTAAAGCTCTGAGTTCGATTCTCACCCACTTCCCCTATCCCGGAGCCATTCCTATTAAATATCACATAGGACAGGCCCTTCTTTGCTTTTACTGTCTGGGAACCTAATCATAACGTCCCAGCTAAGAGATATAAATGGAAGGTCCTCCCTCAGGGCATGAAAAATGGCCCATCCATCTGTCAATTGTTTGTTTCAACCTCCACAGAAAGAATCAGATCAAAATGCCTCATAATACATTACACGGATGACCTTTTAATCTTTCACTCCCCACAAGTTGTTCTTGTGGATCACCTCAAAACACTTCTTGATGACCTTAAAAAACTAGGTGTAACTATAGCCAATGAAAAAATTCAAACCGTACCCCTTTGTGGGTTTTTAGGGTTTAAAATTTTCACGGATATTCAACCTCTCACTCCAAGATTTCTAATAAAAATAAGTATTCTCTCAATGACCTCCAAAAACTCTGTAGTCAAATTAACAGGCTTAAGCCCTTTTTGCCCATTCCTCCAGCTAAATTCCTTCCCCTCTTTGACCTTCTTAAAATCTCAGATAGTCCTTCTCATAAAATCCTCTTGACCAAACAAGCAAAAGAACTTTTACAGGAGACATCTCACCAACTCTTTTCAATTACCCTAGCAAGATATGACTCAACTCTCCTGGTCCTGAATTCAATCCTCTGAATGGAGGGGTCCCCCCTAGGAGTCATTTGGCAAAAACAAGTTCTCCTTTACTGTGTCCACCCCTCTTGGTGGCAGACCCATAAACTTACCACCAAGCTGGAGGCAATGCTCCTCCTAGTGATCAAGACGTGTAATCACACAAACAAAATTTACAACATAGAACCCTCTAGAATAATTCTGCCCATCTCCATGACAGAACCCCAGTCCCTTTACAGGGATGACCACCTCTTTCATATCCTGTTGGCAGGATTTCCTAATGATATAGACAGCCACTTCCCTGCTCACAAATTATTTCAATCAATCACTGCCTAACTCCTGAAGGCCAATCTCCATTCTATGCCCTCCAGCCAGCCTATTTCCCTGGTTGCCTTTTACAAATGCCAATAAGCATTCTTATGGATTAACAATTAAGAAAGCCAACCAGCCAGACAAGGCCCTTAAGTTTGCTAACCCTCATTCAGTTCAATTAGGTGAACTTTATGCTATCCTTAGAGTCCTAAAGCTCTGTCAACAAGAACTTGTCAATATTTTCTCTGATAATAGTCACGCTGTCCAGATGGCAACGATGCTTCCCTTAGCCAACCCCAACATATATTGCCAAGATATATTGCCAATAGTGCCTTAAAAATGTTGATGGAAAATAAACAGCATCCCTGTTTCATTGAGCATGTACGCTCACACACTGGTCTGCCTGGTTTCATTGCTGACAGAAATTCACATGTAGATAAATTTATTAGTATTCTTCCTTGCTGCTCCTAGAACAACCTACATGCTTACACCAAAGATTTCATCTCTCTGCCTCTAACATGCAGGTCCTCTACCCTGAGCTTTCTCTTAGCCAATGTAAAAAACTAATATGTATATGTAAAACCTGTGCCCTTTTGGCCCCTTTGGGCCCACTTTAGCCTCAGGGAATTAACACTAGAGACCTTACACCAAATGTCATCTGGCAAATGGATGTCACTTATATATCCTCATTTGGCAACCTTAAATATGTCCATGTCATCGTGGACACCTACTCCAAATTTATTTTTGCTATCGCCCTTCAGGTGAGAAGGCATCCTAGGCCATAAAGGCAACAAAAACTGCTATGCTGGGCATGGGTGTACCCTGGGCAATTAAGACAGATAATGACCCAGCATATACATCTGCCCAATTCAAGTGTTTCATAGAATCCTGGGGGATTAAACATTCCATGTGCATCCCCTATAACCCTCAGGGCCAAGCCATAGTAGAGAAGACTAATAGAAACCTCAATGAACTCATTATGAAGCAGAAAACTGCAGTGACACCCAGCGATTCTCATTTGCCTTGGTGGAATCCCTTTTCACCCCTAATTTTCTTACCTTTGATGAAGCAGGACTCTCCCCAGACTATAAACATTGGAGATCTCAACCTGCTACTATACCTCATCCCTTGTCCACTGGAGAAACCCTCTCGCAAATGAATGGAAGGGACCTCACCAGTCTTACCTCTTGGGTTGGCAAGCTTTGATTCTCTCTCTCTCTCTCTCTCTCTCTCTCTCTCATAATATCTAAAAAAATCACTTTGGTTATGTAAAAAATATAACCAGTAGGATTTTTTAAGCCAGTGAATGAATTTCAGTAAATACAAATACTGTACATTTTAAGTAAATTCTATCACTTCATCTATTATCTTATTTTCAAAACCTACATATATTATACAGTACTTTTAAGGTAATATAGTTATCTGTATAAAGCTTATATTTCATTTTCAAAGTAAAATTTGAAGTCATTTTCAATATAAAATTGATTTATTATTAATTAATAACATATTGTACATTTGTCTATATATTTAGCTTCAACAGAACAAAAAAGGAAAGTAGCATGGCTAGAACAAATGTCCAAAGGACGGATAGTAGTGAACAGGTCTTATCAGGAGAGAGCAGGGGAAAGGAGAAGCGTTTGGTTGGGAGGGCCACAGTGGGAGAGGAGGGAATTCAGAAAAGAGGGGATGGTGGGAGGCTGGTGTTATTGGGGGGAGGGTGTACACGGGGTGTCTTGGGACTGGGGAGGGAGGAGGGAAGTTGGATGGGAGGAAGAGAGAGTAGAGATGAATGGATCTAGGGGAGCTTGGGAAACCAGAGGGAAATGTGTTGTACCTGGAACTCCCTGAGAAATGCATACATAGTGTCTGAACATTCTTCATGTGTATACCTGAGGGATTTATGGCAAGGAACAGGGCCAGGCAGGAGAGACATACCTCTCTTTGCATAGTTGGTGAGAGTGATTCAATAGACTCCCCAAATAACATAGGTTTTTGCTGAAGTTCTTACAGAACTAGAAGATAAGACCCTACTGCTGTAGAAAAGGCATAGTTTGGATACAAGACTTGGAGCAATGGAGAGAGAACTGACCTGGAAGCCTTCTACCTGAAGTTTAACTATGATAGTGCTAGATGGTACTGTGCATTTTGCCAAGGGAGAAAAATCAATAAATGGTCCAAACTGGTCCTAAAGCCCAATAACCTTAATGACTGGGATAGTTAACTACCTCTATTGTTGCAATAATGGCAGTGTTATCTGGGGGGTAATTGACAGCGACCTAGGTGGATTTAAAGCCTTCTCAATGGGATGAACTCATGGGTGGTTTTCAAAACACAGACAAACACACATAGATCCTACAGAAAATCCTATCTCTGTCATAGCTCTAGACCAGTAATATGTTTTTACCACATGCTAAATATGGACCATTATATTTACAGTCATGTATACTGTATACAACTCATCAAAGAAGCTTCTTTGTGCAACAGATGAAGGCTACTGCAGAATCCAACTTGTCAGACACAGAGACTATACATCTGAGCGATAAGCATTCCTTCATGACGTATCTACAGTTGAAACCTTATACTTAAAACTCATGGAACATAGCAGAATGAGGGATAGAGATAATACTATTGCATCCCTCAACTCTCACCAGTTATACTTCCTTATACGACAGAGTAAAATGCACACACAACCACAACTATTTGAAAAATAAGAGGTTGTAAGGTGTGTGTCCCTGAATAGGACTCCTATATTAAACTTCACCCACCCTCTATTCAGGGAACATTGTAAAGAGGGGGTGGAAAGATTGCAAGTATCATGGCGGTTCATGAACACAGGGAAGCAGGGACTTTCAGGCCGCTGGAAGCTCGCACGTGTGAACTTATGGCAATGGTGGCATTGAGCACAGGACCCATGCCAACTATGTCAGATAAGGGGCCAGAATGGGTCAGGAGAAATAGGTGGCAGGTCAGCCCTAGACAGGATGTATTGGAGACTGATTACTACTGGGTGAGGGAAAATATGCTTTACTCAAAATCTCTAGATAGGCGGACTAGATTCCCATGGATGAGTTTGCACAGAAGGACATATGGTTACAAATGCTTCATTGGATAGGACTTAACATGTATGGCAGAATACATAGGTCTGGTGGTGGGAGGGGTGACATTGATGGGAGAGGAGGTCTAAATTTTAATAAAACTTCTGTATGAAATGAATAGAAGTTCAATGAAAATTTTAAAAAAATACTTAAGAGAACAGTGATAAGTATTTCATTATCAGTAATCACTTTACATGTAAATAATCTTCTTATCAATGAAGCATTAACTATCTAAACAGAGGACATCAGCAGAGACCCCACCAAATATATTGCACAGCACAAACTCACTTTGAAAGAGAGTTAATGTAAAATGATCTTTGAGAACACGTAACAAAAGAAGAAATGATAATACACATATCAAGCAAAATCAACCATTTTGTACTTGAAAGCATTTCAAGTTGAAATGCTTTCGTGCCCATCTTTGTTATCCTGTGGTACTTCACAACACTCTTTCCTTTATTCTTTGATCACCAACATAATATATTCCTGGAGATGCTTTTTCTTGTGCACACTCATTGACATATCTGACCTGGTGTCTTCCTCAGTACCCATGTATTTAGTCTGACAATTATGATCTGAAATGGCCACCTTCCTGAGTTTTCGACCTAAATTTCCCTTTCTTCCCACTGAAAAGATTTATTATGTATATTTTTATAAAACTGGCTTTTTAACGTTCAAAAATCTGTATTTACAATAGAAACATAAGATACAGAACAAAAAATATTAGCTATAAAATTACAGAGGATGTGAAGAGGAATTTTTCAAGAGAGGTAAACAGAAGCCTAATAACTATCTGGAAGGACATTCAGTAAAATTAGTTTGTGGAGGTTTTGGAACCTTTAAGTTGTAGACACTTGCTGGAGGAAGTATGGTGTTCAAGGTGGGCAATGGGGGTTTAGAGCCTCAGTCACTCCAGGCACTTGCTTCTTATGTGCGGATGAAATGAAATCTCTGCTCCGGTATGCAGATGAAATGTGATCATCCAACTTCCTGCTCTGGCTACCATGGCTTCACTGACATGATAATATGGCAAGATAAACTTTCTCTTCCTTAAAAAGATTAGCCATTAGGGAGAGACAACTTAAGAAAAAACTGAGATATCACTGTACAGCTATTAGTTTAAGTAAAACATTAATAGTGACTACACCAAAAAATAGACAAGAAAACAAAATTTAATTTATAGTGCATTTTAGTGGGAATAAAGTGTTTTAAATTGCATAAGAAAATAATTTTAGCATTCATTTATTATTGAAGAATTTAGTACATGTGTATGTTGCATATGTTTTTTGTCCGATTCCATCCTTGATTCCTTCTCCTCTCATTCTTTCCCTGTTCTTGAACAACTTTTCCCTCCCATCTTCAGGTGCTCTGTTTTGAAACCTCTGAGTCTAGTTAGTGCTACCTGTATGTACTTGGGATAGGACCATGTACCTGAGAATGGATACAGACTCAGGAACCACATTCCTAAAGGAAACTGATTCTTCCTTCTCCAGTAGCCCTCAGTGGCTAGTACCTCCTCAGCTAGGTCTTAGACTTTATGAGTATCTCTCCTATCATGCTCAGATTTTGACTGGCTTGGTCTTATGTGGATCTCGTGTAGGTTGTCATAGTCATGCCAAGTTCATGTGTGTAAAGGCCCGGTAACATCCGGTGAATATTGTTGTGCTGAAAATGTCCTCTACCTTTCATTCTTACAACTTTTCCACCTTCTCTTCCCTGATGATTCCTGAGCCTTGGAATATGGGAGTGATTTATACATGCTTCATTTAGACCTGAGTATTCCAGCCTCTTAGTCTCTGAACAATGACTGATTATAGGACTGTGTATCTACTGCAAAAGGAAACATTTCTGATGAAGACTGAGAGTTTCATTAATTAATATGTTTGAAGATAACTTAGAGGATGTGTTTATTATTATGTCCATTTCTCACAATAATATTATCAGACTTTCCCCAAGCTGACTGCACTTTTTTTGACATTCCTGTCATGACAAAATTATATCAAAGGCAAACAGTGCAGAAAAAGTTAGTGTCTAGGAGAGTTTGTTTCGTTTCTTGAAGACATAGCAATATCACACATTGTCACTTAAAACCATACCAACACTTGCTATAGTTACTGAGGAAAGGCACTGAAATCAAGTTTGAATTTTGTAAGGTCCAGGAATCTGTACCTTAAGTCTGTTAGCTCTGGGCAGCTGCTGATGACACTTGACAAACTTTTCATTATTTATGCATAATTCCAAACTCTGTCTTCTCTCACCATGATTTTTCCTATCTACTCATCTTATAAGGTCATTAGCCATGGGATTTATTTCTTATCACACACTGAGGATTACTTCAATTCAGAAACCTTAGTTATATCTACAAAACCTTACCTTCATAAAAAATTAGATAACAGGCAGATACTATTACAGAGTTCCACAACTGGTCACACATAAAGATTGTCTGTGAAATATCTATCCTTAAGTGATACATTTAAAATCGAACCTCTATACCTAAAATTCATGGAGCATAGTGGAACAAGGCATAGAGGGACTACAAATGATCTCTTAATTATTATGAATGAAGCTCCCTCATGCAACAGAGGGCAAGGAACACAGTTCCAGGCAAGGAGGTGCATGACAATAGAGTCTATGGAAATCAAATCTTACAGGCTTCTGGACTTTGCTCATATGAAATTATACAGAAATGGCAACAGCATATATAAGACTCATACAAACTCAATCAGACTAAAACCCAGCATAGAACTATGGAAATTTGCAGCAGGACCCAATCTAAATGGAAGAACTATTAGGTACCTGATTATTACTGGGTGAGGAAGAGCTGATCTTTGTAAGGGAGTGACTGTAGAGAGGCTGAGTAGATCCTAGTGGATGAACTTGCACTGAGGAATATCAGGGACACTAACTTGATTTGCTAGACCTTAATGTAAAGGAAAGAATGCATGAAATCCAGCGAGAGGGGATCTAGAGAAGAGAACCTGTGGTGAAACAGATATAAAGATGTATATGAATCACTCCAAGATTCAATAAAATGTATCAATAATTTAAAAGGTTACATTCTGAAATTACGACTTAAAATGAACTTTCCAGGGCACTATTCATCCCTGCACACTTGATGAAAGAACAGACTTGGGTGTGACTTTACTGCAGTAGCACAGAGGAGGTTCCATTATAGTGAGATGATTCATATCTTTATTTCTTGAGTTGTATTAACTTTACATTGACAAGAAAGAATAAACCAATGATTCCTTGGTTCTGACTGTCTTTTAATTTAAAAAGATATAATCATTGAGATAAAAACAAAAACAAAAAACACAATAAAATGTGTATATGTGTATATAAACTCTGTGTGCTATCTTTTTAGCTCTTTGTTAATCTGTTATTATTACTTAAAAATAAAAATTTAGCTATGCAGGTTGATACATGACATTTATCCCAAACCCTGGGAGGCAGAGGCAGGTGGATCTCTGTGAGATCATGGACAGCCTGTCCTATGGAGCAAGTTCCAGACCAGCTGGTATCACAGAGACCCTATCTCGATAAATAAACAAATAGATATATTTAATATGCCCATAATGACGTTCATAGATGGCATTCTTTATCATATGTTTCCCTTGTGTATGATAAAATAAAAGGATTTTTTCTGCCATTTCAAGGGAGGTAAAAATCTTTGATAATTGCTAAAGTATATCAAGAATCATGTACCCCAAATGATAATAAATTGCTTGAATTTTCACAGTGTCCATATATTTTCTTAGACTGTTGAAAGAATGATATCAGTAATTGTCTTACTGACTCCTCCTGAATTGAATTATAAGCCTGGAGTGTCATTTTCTATATAATGAAGCTATATTTAAAACAAATTAATTGTAAGATCATATTGCAACTTAAGTTGTTAAAGCTTCTTTCTACCGTCAGTGATTTATGTTTATTTAACAGATTTCATTGAAAAAAGGATGATAGGATGATTAAAGACTTTCTAAAGCACAGAAGCTTTCCCCTGAAGGTAAAATGGAACATATGCAATCTCTGTATTTGCATAAACCTTTTACAAAATGGATGAAGTGAATGCTATTCAAGGAAAATTATTTGCACTGGTAATTTATATTCACAAACAAAAATTCTCAGTTTCACATATTGCTTTTAAATAATTTGTATATACGATTATAGGAAGAATTCTTTAAGGTATTTTTCCAACTAAATCTTTTTAAAATTACCAAAATATGAAGAAGGGTTTTTCCTTGCTTTAAGTCCTGGTGATGTGCAGGGAGCCGGTCAACGCCATTACAAGATGGCGCCGACTTCCTGGAGCCGCTTGTCAAGCTGCTCCATTAAGGAAATGTTTTGGCGCGCAAGCCATCCCGAGGCTGCGCATGCGCGTCAATTCGCGCGTCAATTTAAACTGTCCCGAGCCAATCCTGTGGCTTTGCTTGTGGCGGGCTGTCTGTATCCAATCCCGAGCTGTCATACCGCCCTGCTTGCTATAAAAGCTGCTGAACAAGCCTGCTCCTGGTCCCTCGTCATCAACGCCCATCAGTCAACCGAGAGGCTCTCCAATAAAGTGCAATCCAAGAAGAATCTTCGTTGTGGTGGTTTTCTTCCTCTGCTGGTCGGAGGGTGTTCGCCGCAGTGATGATTATATCTAGTTTATTGACTGACATTTATTTGTTCTGTTAAAAATGTCATAATTTCTACTATGGTCCACCTCAAATTTCACATAAAGTTTGTCACCAAGAGAATTTGGACTTGATTAGTATTGACACTGATTTTTTTATAGAAAACTTCAAATGGTAAAATCAAAATCAGAAAGTTATATGGGAAAAAATCTGTAATAGACCACAACTTCAAAGAAAGAAAAAAATGAATTTCAGTCAAAACTCTAAGAAAGAAAAGGCTAGTTTCTAATTAGATTCAAATTTTAAAATGTATATTTGCAAATAGAAATATGCTATTAATGATAATTTTAGACTATCGGTTTTCATCTTAGTCATAGCTGGCTTACAATGAAGGTTTTTGAATGATACATTTCACACATAATAATATTATAATTCAAAATTAGACCCTGCATTATCTAATGTTTTAGTATAAAAGCATTAAAAGATATTTTTGCCTCTTTAACTTTAATGAATTTCATACAATATATTTTTATTATATTTAAATCCCTTCCCCTATCTGCAACCCCTTTACGAAACTCCACCTAATTTCATGTATTCTAAAATTCATGTGTACTAAAATATACACACAAACACACACATTAGGAATCAGTTAAATACAATATCTGTTTAGCAGAATTATATTAAGCTATCCCACATGGCTTGTAGACTCTTTGGCCTCAGGCTCCTAGACCTCAGAGTCAGATATGGGCTCACACAACATTCCTGCCACTACTGCACCAGTGGGTATATATTGCATAGCCAGTTTTTGTTATAGCTCACAAGAGTAACAGATGTGTAAGGCTGATGCTTATTTTTCTCTTCACGTGCATGCATAGCACCTTGAAGCACTATAAAAGCTAGCTACTAGAGATGAGGCTTTGAAGTCAGG
This sequence comes from Eospalax fontanierii, assembly GCA_035773235.1. NCBI lineage: Eukaryota > Metazoa > Chordata > Mammalia > Rodentia > Spalacidae > Eospalax > Eospalax fontanierii. Next base: position 39,051,381 of record CM069527.1, read on the forward strand.
ACCAGGTTGATTTTTCCTTGTTTGTACTGTAGGTCATGTATGTAGTATTTTGTCTTCAGCAATAGGTTCTTACCATCAAGATCTGGAGGGTGCCCAAGAGCAGGCCCAGAGGCCAGTATCATCTGAGGGTCTATCAGATCCCTGATCAACAGCTTGTAGAAAGGAATGACTGTCCTCTCATTGGACTCTTATTACTCTAGCCCTTGATGTCCAGTAGAGCCTTTGTCTTCTTGTTATAAACAACTCCTTTTAACCCCATCAAAAGACATTTTATAGATTAATTTGCTACAGTTCTATAATAGATCACAGTAGAAATTCAAAAGTTGGGGCTGGAGAGATGGGTCACTGAATAAGAACACTGGTTTCTCTTGCAGAGGACCCAGGTTTGGATCCCAGCACCCACATGGCAGCTAATAAACATCTTTAACTCGAGTTTCAGCGGATCTGAATCTCCTTCTTGTCTCTGTATTTGCTCTCCAGCACTGCCAACAGAAAGAAAAATAAAATGAAAGAAAATTACAACAGAAAAGAAGAAAATAGTGAGAGAGGGAGAGGAAGGAGGGAAAGGGAGGACAGACAGGGATGCAGGTAGAGAGGGAGGAAAGAGGAGAGAGAGAAACCAATCCAAGGTTCCTGCAACTTCTGATTCCTGAATGAAGCTCCTTTGTCCTGTCAGAGAAAGCCTTTCGTCAGCATCCATGACAGTGCACAGGCTGGCTTACTCATCAGAGACATGCATATGCCTTGAATTAGCTACTCATTAGAATTATGCTAAGTGTGTTTGATTGAATTGAGAATGGCAAAAGTGAAAATGCAGGTTCAACCAATCATCAAATCTGTCCTAATAATCTATTATACATGAGGTAGCTGCAGTTCAGGGCAATTAAGTGACTTATCTCTGAAATTATAATTTTTATGAGTCCTTAACAATACAAGTGAAATTGAAATATATTCATTGAAATTCGGAATATTTGTTGAATTTTCTGCTCATTCAGATAAGTATGAGTGCATACTGTCATTACGATATCCGTACTGATTCTGATCTTTGGCATTTATAAATAGGTTCTGTGCTATGGTTTGGCTGTTCAGAATAATCTATCATCTACTATCTATCTATTTGCCTCTTTACCTCATCAGGAGGTAAGGCCATATTTTGTTATGAAATGCTACATAAACAAAAAGTAGTTTATTTATAACAAAGTGAAATTTTTTTCCAAGTACTCTATCAAGGACAAATATAAGTCATAACACCTAAATAAACTTTATCTATCATATTAAATCAATGTTACTGATTTAAGTTTTTGGAGCTTTAAAAATTATAATAACAGTTTCATTAGTTCCATTAATTTAAGATATCATTTTGTGAAGATATACTCTGTTTGTTGGAGTCCTTTGCATGCAGTCCTTTGGTTGAGGAACGTCTGTGAAATTTCTGAGCACCCTTGCCAGGTGTTTTGTAATGAGTGCTGAACATCTCACTTTCTTGGTGCCTGGACTTTGGCCGCTGCTCATTTACCAAGCATCAGTGAGTTTCGGAACATTTATGCGGCGACAAAAACACCTTTGAAGGTGGCAATGACAAATTTCTGCTGTATTCTCTCCAGAGGAGTTCAGCTGAGCACAAGAGAATCCATCTTAATGACCAGACTCTGGTTGACTGCTTCAGGAAAACCACACTCTTGCCCCTGTGGTGCCTGGGGAGGATAATCAGGATGTTGCCGCGGGTGATGCTGGCCAGCAGATTTCTCTCATCCTGACTGTAAGGTCTTTTGCAATGGCTGAGTAGCTTCTGTGGCATGCCATTCATAAGATAATACCTAGGCATTTTGGATTTGGTGAAGCTTAAGCACCTGGGCACCACTATTCTTTTAGCAACTAACTCATTTTGTAATGGTAACTAAAACCTCTTCATCGTCTTCTTTTATTTTTTCCATTTCAAATAGCTGAGTAATTCCTTTTGTTCAGGATAACAGAGCATATCTTGAGCGTCTGTCAATTCTAACCAGGACAAGACTGCAGCTACAGCAGTCTTCCTTCTTCACTTAAACTTAGGGTCCCACCCTTGGTCACCCAGCCTGCAGCCAACACCAGCAGGTATCTTTTCCTTCATATCATTCTTCCCAGCTTTTTCACTCATTATCTTGTAAGATGAGAAAAAGTGTTAAGGTTCCATCTTCCCTGTCTATAAGCAATGATGGGAGGTATCTAGGATATTGTTGATTTTTAAGTTCAGGTTATTTGCAAGATAACAATAATTATGTTGTTTTGAAAACTTATATGAGCATGACAAATCTAGGCATAACCTATTTCAAATTTAAGTAAAATGTCATTATAATTTAAATTAATAGGAAAATAAGCAAGATAAGTAAAACTCTTAATTTACTTAACAAATAAAATTATCTATATCTATATTTGTTTTCTATAAGGAAATATACAGAAATGTGTGCATAAATAGAAATCTATGCCTTAAAACCCTACTCTAAGACGAAGTGAATGGCAGAACACCTACTTTATTAAAACTGCACCCTTTCCATTGAGTTATTTCTATTTTATTGTCATTATTTCCCTAGAGAATAGTAAAAAATTTTCCCTATTGTCTCTCAAGTATGAATGACAAATCTCTAGTTTCAGAATCCAAAGATTTCTTACTGTAAAGACAATAAGGCTAGTTAATAACACAATAACTGAGATTAACATACTTTTAGTTCTATAGTCAATATCTTAAAAAATACAGTCTATTGTTCTATTAGTATTGTCCGTGTATTGCAATATACTTGAAAAGAAACTTGTGAAAAGAAATACTTCAGTTGATTTTTTTTACCCAAACTCTTGACTTTCTTAAGAGAAAACCCTGCCTTAAACACATAACTAAAATATCCCCCTACTTTCAAACATGTTGCTCTTTAAAAATTTAAAGTGACGTTTTGGAATATAATCTAATAGTCATAGATCATGAGCACAGTTTTCCCTCTTTGCATTTATCTCACAGCTTACTTGTTTTGTATAATGCTTACTATTCATGACATGAACTTCTTATCCCTAGCCTCCCCCGTTATCTCTGCTGTGTTCTTAACGTTTTCTGCCAGCCCCTGATAACCTTCAAGTATTTCACTGTGTATTCAGGGGTAACCTTGACTAGAGATCCTCAGATGTCAAACTTCTGAATACAAAGACCGAAGGTGTGTGAAACCTCTTTCAGCTCTTATTTTTACTTTGGACTGTGATTACAGGTAGAAGAAGGCTGAATTATGCAAAATGTCCTTAGTTTTTTTTTTTTTTTTCCTACTTTGCTTGTGATTGTTGTGACAAAACACTGTAACTAATACCAACTTGGGGAGGAAGGGCTTTATTTGGCTTACATCTCCTGGGTCACAGTTCCTCACTGAGGGAGCTCAAGGTAGGAACTCAGGGCAAGAACTTGGAAGCAGAAGCTTCATGAAGCACGGGCCATGGAGGAACGCTGCTTGCTCTTCTGTGTTCAACCTACTTTCTTATACACTGCAGGGCCACTTTCCCAGTGACAGCAGCATCCACAGTGGGAGAGGTCCTCTCATATCATTCAGCAATCCAGAAAATGCCTCAGGGACATGGCCACAGACAAGTTCAATGTAGGAAATTCCCCAATTCAGGTTCTCTCTACTCAAGTGTGTCAAGTTGTCAACTAAAGCTACCCAGCACAGGTTTGGATCTTAATATGAATAAAATTGAGGAAAGTCTATTTTTAAATATGTGTATTTTAAATTGATTTATCATTTTATTGACATGATATTTATAGCACTTCTCAAAGGTAAAGTCAGAGTATTGTTTTCTTACAGCCAAATGTTCACTTGAGGATACATTTTTGTGAGGAGCAGTGAGATCTGAGGGCTGTTGAAATGACTCAATGGTTTTGAGCACTGGATGCTCTTGCAGAACACTGGGGTTCAGTTCCCAACACTCAAATGGCAGTTCATAACAGTCTGCAATTCCAGCTTCAAAGAATTCAATCTCCTCCTCTTCAGGCATGAGGTATGCACACGTTACAGTTATATACATGTTGGAAAAACCACTCATATATATAAAATTATAATAAATATATCTTAAAAATTTTAAAGTAATAAAATTTCATCACTAGGAAATGGCATGTTGTTTCCTTAATAACAGAAAATTTCCAAGAATGTGGCTTGATATGACATCTTATAGAGGATTATGGTGATGGTTTATATTAAACTGAATCTGATTGTCTTAAGAATAGATATTTATAATAAACATATACAATTGAGGGGAAAATTCTATCTCTTTTTAATTATATATATATATATATATATATATATATATATATATATATTCAACCCAAATCCTACAGATTCAACATTTATTTATTATCCCATATACATAATAGAAATCTCAGCAACCGATTTGTTTATTTTATATTTTGCTTTATAAAGGAAAGAGGTTTATTTAGTTCAGTTTTGTAGACCAAAAGTCCTAACAGCTTGGCACTCTTTGACTCTGGCCAAAGCCCACTAGCTGCATCACATCCTGACAAAAAATGTCATCCTTGGGATACATGTGACAGGAAGAAATCACATGGTGAGGGAGGCAACCAGAGACAAGGAAGGGGCCAGGCTCACCATTTTATAGTGGCTCTCCGGCCAAGGTTCCCTAAGGCCTATATTAATTCCCTCAGACTGCAGTATTATGTGGCTCAATCATTCTGCACTAACTCTATGCCTTTTTAAAAACTTTTATTTTATGCATCTGAGGTTTCTGCCTGCATGTATGTAGGTGCAACAGTGTCATGTGTGCCTGCAGAAGTCAGAAGAGGACATCAGATCCCCTGGAACTGGAGTTATAGATAGTTGTTAGCCACCATGTGTACACAACCTAGGTCCTTTGCAAGAGTAGCCAGTACTCTTCACCACTGAACATCTCTCTAGCCCTAATCCTAGGCTCTCGAAATTACCTGGTAGCTTCTCAATATTGTGACATGGGGAACCAAACTTCCAACACATGGACCCTTGAGGGTCCACGCAAACTATATCCAAACTATAGCCATCACTCTACATAGTCTAACAATGACTGCTGGTATGCCAGAAAGGCAGAGAACCCAGTACCAACCCGCCCATGAAGCCGGATGGTTCAGTAATGCAGATGTGGCACTCAAGTCTAGAAGTGTCCATGTCATCAATATTGAGTCTACATTGAAAGCCTGAGGAGACTAGAGTCTGACATCAGCACAGGATCAAAGCCAATATAGATGCATGCACTGTCACTTAGAAAGAAGAGGAAGGCCCACATATGCTGTCCTTTCTTCTTTATATCTTGGCTAGCCACAGCAAGGTGTTGCCCAATAGAAAGTGGGCTCCCTCTTCAATTCATCTTTTCTGGAAATATCTTTGCAGACATGCCCAGAAATGTGGCTTCTTGGGGATTCCAAATTCAGGCAATTTGACATACAAGACAAACCCTCACAAGGCACTTCTGGGTTGAGGCAGTGACACCAGGGAGAGGAACCACCGAGTTCACGAAGGCCTCTAGTTGCATGAATCACTAAGGTTTGCTCATGAGTAAAGCTGAAATGAAAAAAAATGAAAAAAAAAAATAAAACTAAAAGGGAAAAGAAAACCTGGGTGCCAATAATGGTTGTGAGCTCTGTTCAAGCATGTGGATGTGACCAGTCGGTCTAGTATCCTTAATCAGCAACCAATCTTAAACAGACTATGAATACAGAATTTAATGACACCCAGGTCCTAAAAGTGGAAGGAAGAAACAATGAATGGTCAAAAGGGTTCATTTTGAGAGTTTATTGCAGAATACACTCAGTGTGGTCGTGTGATAGTAATCAAATAGCCTGATACTTGAAGCTGTGTTCAAGAGATGAACCCATTCTTAATAGGCCACTTTGAGAACAAGAAAACTTCCCAGATTCCCTCTGAATTTTTCCATCTGTAGGTCCAAAATGAATGTAAGAATCAAGGGAGTTGGGTTCTTCCCTGCTGGGACATTGATCATAACCTGAGGTATTGTTACCCAGTGTGATCTACAGCAAAATGAAAGTTCCTCAGTGTACATTGTATGCTTATTATATATTTTAAACAAATAAAACTCTTTCATATCTGTACCAACATCTGTAAACACTTGAGAACAGGAAAACAACAAAATGTTCATTGAAACAAGAAGGTGAAAATGCTATAAATATAATTTCAGCATGAATGAAAAAAATCACACTTTTTTTTAGTTTATGTAGCATAATTATGGTTCCTAGAATAAATAGATAGCAATTGATTCTTCCTATCTAAGGTAAAGATGTTCAAGGACAAACCCTGAGGTCAAATCTTGTAAACAGACTAATCGGATATTCACATATTATTAGTTCATGGGAAGATCATCCTTAGAATTGTTTTCTAGTCTCTGTAGAGGGCGTTTATGCTAAATAAACTGGAATTAATTGATTTAAGGAGCATGACATACTGGAAAATATCAAAATGTATTCTGTAGTATTTTTTATTTTTTTAAAAAAGTTCTATAAGGTCTGATCTGTGCTCTTGGGTATGGGTCTAACCCTTAGAATCTGGTAAACCCACCAGGTTATCATACCAGTAAAGAAACTGACCTTTCTGTTCCTCTTCCAGCAGCTATGAATTTCCAATAGATCCTCAGTTAGCCTCTTTCCCACGCTGGAATTTTCTCTTGCTTGGGTTTTAAGAGGTCTTGTGCAGCTGTAAAAATTGCTGTGGGTTCACATGCACAATTATCCTGTGGTGTCTAGAGAAAACAGTTTCCTAACCTTCATCTATGAACTCTGGCTCTCACAAACTTTCTGGAACTTTCTCTGCAATGATACCTTAGCCTCTGGAGGAGAGAGTGTGATATAGATGTTCCATTTAGGGCTGAGCACTCATAGTCTCCTAGTCTACGAATGTTGAACAGTTGTGAGTCTTTGTGGTAATTGCCATTTTTTTCAAGAATTGGCTTCTCTGGTGATATTTGAGAGATGCACTAATATATACATATAACAAATCATTAGGACTCAGATTAATATTATAGCAATTTAGAAGGATAATGATAGTATGTTCTATTTTATTGCTTGTGAACTTCTAACCACAGGTCTTTGCCTCTAATAATAGTGTCTGGCATGGATTCCATCTTGTGAAGTGGGCCCTAACTCCAATCATAAGGTGATTTGTTATATTCGCTGAGTGTTTAGTTAAGATGGTGTTGGAAAACACATTTGCTTTTTAATGAATGGGATTTGACATATGACCCTTTTTTCCTTATTTCAGTGTTTTACGTATCTATATGTCCCAGTATGTATTATTTATTTCATAAATATATATGAGTGTGAAAATATATATACATATATTATATATATATATATATATATTTTTTTTTTTTTTTTTTCAAGATAGAGTCTCCTTGTATCCCCAGCTGGCTGGCCTGGAACACCCTATGTGGACCACACTGGCCTTGATATCATACTGCCTCTGCCTCCCAAGTGCTGGAATTAAAACTGTGGGCTATCATGCCTGGTTTATTTTCAGGTTGGGTTCCTTTGTTCAGAGAAATGGTTAACGTTGGTAATAAGCAAACTACTATGGGAGACAAATGGGAAAACACTTGTTACATTGTAGCAAACCTGGCACAGTGGAATGGCAACTGCTCACTCCTCCGATCTCAGTGTCCTACAAAATCTTCCAACCATTTATTCAACCATTCTTAAATTATTTGACTGTGTATTATTGTCCTGTTTTGACTAATAAGAAAACTAATGCTTAGAGAGTTAAGCAAACAATTATATCGAACAAGTGGAATGGAGTAAAAGTCTCTCTGAGGTTTGCGTTCCAAATTATCTTTTGGTCAGGATCCTTTAAACCATATAATACTAAAAAGCAACCAGTTTTATATACTATTTAATAATACAGGTGTGCCCTAAATATATTGAGTTTCTTATGCAAGTTATATTAATGAGAAAATATTTATATATTTATTTATTCATTTATTTATTATTTTCTAGTCCTGGCATTGTAATTGAAAAAACCTCACACCTGGTAGTGAATATTCAACCAGTGAATAATTCAACCAGCCCACACAGAATTTTCAGATACCACTCAAAAATGAAAATGTTTTGGCTGATAATTACTTTACTCTAATTTGATCATCCCACATTCTCCAAGTATGAAAACATCCCATTAGCTTCTTTAAATATGTAAATTTTAAAGATTTATTTTTTTATGTGCGTGTCTTAATGTCTTCATGTATGTATGTGTGATACATAGCTGTCCGGTGCCTATCGAGGATAGAAGAGTGTCAGACTTCCTAGAACCAGACTTACAGGTGGTTTTGAGTCCTTGTGTGATTGCTAAGAACCTAACTTGGGTATGTGCAAAAACAGCAGGTGCTCTTAATCACTCAGCTCTCTCTCCAAATACAATATGTAAAATTTTATTTGTCTAGTTAAAAATAAAACTTCACAATATCAAATGACTATCTCGTGCAGTGTAATGAAGACTGAAGGCTTTAGTTTATTCTTTCCACTGACTTTTGGCCAAAATATCTGTTTTATGTGATTCTAATGTTTCCTCACAAGCTCAGGTATTTGAACATTTGGTTCCCAGCTGGTGTCATTGCTTTGGGGGTTGTGGAATATTGGAGAGGCAAGGTCTCACTGAAAGAAGTGAGTTATTTGGTGGATGGGCTTTGGAGCTGATGGTGGAGCACCACTGTCTATCCAGATATGAGCAAGCTCCTGTTGGCACAACTCCAAGCTGCTCTGCCATTGTGCCTTCCCTGCCAGGATGGAACATGTCCCTTTAAACCATGGGAAAACGCAATGTCTAAAGCCTGCATTGGCTGACATTCTTCTCTGATTAAGCGTATGGAAGGCAAGTCCAAAACCTTGAGGTTCATGCCAGCAACACAAAGGAATAAAAATGAAAGAAAGCCTTGCCATTTATTTCTATAATCTTTATTTTTGTTGTTTCTTCTGCTTTTTTTCCCTGTTTTTCTTTTTGTTTTTGAGGCAGGGTCTCAGTATGTAGGCCTGACTGACCTAGTGCTCACTTTGTGGATCAAGTTAGCTTAGAATTTACAGAGATTCATTCATTCAGATTCATTCGGCTCTACCTCCTGAGTATTGGAATTAAAGGCATGTGTCTTCACACTTGGCAGTTATCTTTGTTATTCTTGTTGTCTGACTTCAAGTGATAAAACTTTTTTATTGATCACATACAAAGGATGGATGGCTGTGGATTCCTGGCTATGTATGTGGATAACAAGTTATTTATTATTAATCTGGTATCAAGTTCTGTCTTCTGGGCGATTTTTTTTTGAGTTAAAATAAAATCATGCACATAGTGTTCTTACAGTTTCATTTGAATTACATTCTATACTGCATGGAAAACTGGAAAACATTATAAATTGATTTTTTGAAAGAAAGCAATTGTAACACTTTCAACATAACTAGGTAATCAATGAAATTAAACTAAATTATATTCTATTTTAAAATTTATTATATCACTTACTGATCTATTGTGTGTGGGAGTGTGTGAACACATGGCTACCAGAAGACAATTTATAGTAGTTTATTCGATTTTCTCTCTCCTTCCACAACATAGACCCTAGGAATTGAACGCAGTTCATTAAGCTTCCCAGTAAGTTCCTTTACACCATGAGATACCTCATTATTCCTACACTCAGGTTTTCAACTTAAAATTTCTCAATTTAAAATAAAATTTAAGAAGCTGGCCTTTCATTAACAATTTGTGTGCTAAAGAAAAATATACAAATTATATTTTTTAAACAGAAAATAAAATTTACTTAAAAAGTTGAAATTTCACTTTTCAGATTCTTAACTCTTCTTCCCTTTGTCTTAAAGGACAGCTCAATTTCAATATATGAATTCAAGCCATTCATTTCCTAGTTTGCTTTCCTGATACTGTGATAAACACCACGACCAAAAGCAACCTTGGAAGGAAAGGGTTCATTGCATCTTGCACTTCTAGGTAATACCCTGGGAAATCAGAATAGGAACTCAAGGCAGGAGTTGATGCAGAGACTACGGACTAATGCTACTTAATGACTAGTTTCCCCTTTGATTGCTGAACTATCATCTCATGCTGTCTAGGTCTGCCTACCAAGGGATGGCACCACTCAGAGTGGGCTGGACCCTACCACATCTATTAGCACTTAAGCAACCATCTCATAGTCAAGTCCTCAGCCAGTCTTGTGGAGGAAATTCCTGATTTCAGTTTCACTCTTCCTAGGTCCTGTGACAAGTTGACAAAAACTAACCAACGCACACCTTTCAAAAGATAAGGGAATAGCCTCTATTGAAGATAAGAATCATTAAGAGACAGATGAAATGTTCAAAATATTTATTCCTCTCCTTGCATATGTTTCAGATATTAAATATTCAATGAACTTTCTCAAAGCCTTTTTTGGTTCTTATCTTAAAATATAAATTATGTGTGCAGGAAGTTTCTGGAGATGTATCTGAAATACTAACTTGCCAGTGATATCAGTTACATGTGAAATATTTCAGAACCAATAAAGAAAACAATGCATTGTCAAATAATACTTGGTCAATATTAACTGTAAAATAAAATCTCCTGAGTAGTTTTAAAAAACGAAATGCAAACCCTGAGGATTAATTTAATTAGTCTGGGGCATGACCTGAACATCAGGTTATATAAAAGCCTTACAGTATATATTGTGCTCTACACTCAAGATTGAAATCCATTTAAGCCATAATTAATTTTTAACTTATCAATTTATGTTAAAACACTTTACGTAAAAACTAATTGTAGTTCTAAAAAGAATGCATCTCATTTTCATATTATTCATATTCAACTTGAATCTAAAACACACAAAATAGAAACAGAAAGCCCTAAATGAATATATAAAGTATCTGTTAAATAAGATGTATTTGATATAAGCATATAGGTTTTTGATAATTTTAGATATGGATTTTTACTGTAAAAACAAATGTGGTCACACATGTGAGTGCACACCTTTAATCCCATTGCTCAGGAGACAGAAGCAGGCAGATCTTAGTGAGATGAAGGTCAGCCTGTTCTACATAGTGAGTACCAGATCAGCTGGACATATAGAGTGACACTGTCTCAAACAAACAACAAACAAACACACAAACACATACAATCAAATGTGATTATGTAAAGAATTATTTCTTCCTGATAGTTGAATACTGCTGGTCATTCATAATTTTTTCTTCAGATAGAAAGATATTTGTGTTCTAGAAAGGAAAAGAGAGAACACAGGAAAAAATAATCTTAAAATGTTATTTTTATTCATATGCATAGCAGAATTCCTTTGCCAGCTTCCTTAATGCAATATATAATTCAGAGGGTAGGCAAAAGGAAGTGATTTTATTTTAATTTTATAATAACAAACTGTTACCTTTCCTCACAGTTTTTTTTGTGTATGAAGATGTAATTTTACTTGACTTTAATTCTACAGCATATACAATTTGCAGTCTATTGGACAATACACATTAAACAGTACATTTAACAGTACTTTTCTAGAAAGCTATATTTGAGTTCATTTCAGAATGTTTATCTAAGCATTTTACCTCAACTTATATTTGCGTAGTCTTTATAAAGGACATTTTAAGAAACTTCTTTTATCGATATATTAGCCATTATTTTCTATATTCACAGGATAGATAGTAATACTCAATAGATGTCAGGCATGGTTGTGTATGCCTTTGACCACAGTTTTGATCCCATTGCTCAGGAGGAAGAAGCAGGCTGATCTCTCTGAAATCATAGGCAACCTCTACATAGTGAGTTACAGGATGACTGTGATAAGGGAGACCCTGTCAAAAAAACAAACAAATAAACAAAAAGCAAAAACAAACTGAAAAAGCAAACTCAACAAAAAAGAAATACTCAAGTAAAAATAAAAAGACTTTGAAAAAAACAAATATACTTGGTTCCTAACAATTCATGAACCATTCCACACGAATTGAGTGACCTCAGAAGGCATTTTTTTAAAGACGTTGTGCTTCTATCATCTCTATGCTAGTAGGGAAACTTCTTTGAATTAATATGAGTATTTGTGAATTTCCTTGAAATAAATGTGAGTAATAATACAGAGATAATATACTACTAATGATTTTTATACATACAAAGTTATCAATATGCAACCATCAGAAGAAGCATGAATTTAAAATGTCAAGATGAAGTAGTTCAGGCAGGCCAGTCTCTTTACTGATCACAAAGAATATACAGACTTCTCTTCTTACTTTATACTACAAAATGCCCAATTAAATAAATTAAATCATTAATTTGATGCAACAATCAAAACATCAAAGGTAATCAAAATTTTAACACCTTCCTTGGTTAAGAGTGTTTAAATTAAGGAAGGATTGAAATATGGTTATTAGTTTATTTCAGATTCACTTTCATTTAATTTGTTTTGTTCAGTTTTTGTGACTTTCATGCAGTAGAGTTTGATGGTATTTAGATAATCTCTCCTATTCAAAATCCCCCTTATTACCCTTGCCCTATTCAATATACATATACATGTATTTATGTCTAGAGAGTCTGCTTTTTGTCCCCAAATGTCTTTCAGCATGGCTCCATCCATTTGCCCAACAAGTGCTCCATCACCATTGGATATCTAGAAATTAATTTCTTCTTTATGGAAAGTGTTTTGAATCAGCTTAATGCACTTCTGTTGTGTTCCGATGACAAATGGCTGGGGTTCTGGCCCAGATGCCCATTTTCAACGTATGTATTTACCTATTAACTTTGCATGCAACTAATTATAGGTTTATTTCTATTTTTATATTCCTTTATATTTTTCATCCATTTGAAGCAAAATTTTTGTTAATTCAAATAAATTACTAATCAGGAAAAAATGTAAAACATCAGTGCAGAGATTTTCCAATAGCAAAATTGTAACAAGAATTAGGACTGGCACTGTGGCTCAGAATAGCTCACTTGCTTAGTATGTACAAGTCCCTGAGTTTGATCCTGCACTGAAACATACAGACACACAGACACAGACACACACACACAGACACACACACACACACACACACACACACACACACCTTAGACAAGAAAAGGATAGAGAAAAGAGAGAGATATCTAGAGACAGAGGAGGAAGAGGAAGAAAAGGAGGGGGAGGAGTGGGGCATTTAGAGAGGGAGATTCTAGTAGCAGCAAACGAATGTGTTAGCAATTTACACATGCCTAAAGACAGGATGCTAAATATTTGACTTTGGAGTTTTGAGCAAATGAAGCAGTGAAGTAAATGGAATGTATGAGTTCAATTTACATAAGCTGAAAACAGATGCTTCCATAAGGAGCAACAAATAAATGCTTGCAAGAATGTTGTTTCCTGAGGCCTTATGAAAGGACAGTAGGCAATGTTATAGAAAAAGTTCTTAAAGTGCAGATTTCAAAGTGAGAATACGGGATTCTCATGCAAACATAAAATTATAATGTCAAATCCCTTAACCAATTTAGTAATTAATATGGAAAAAGTAACATGTTATGACAGCTGCTGAAATCGTTCTGAAGCCCAGGTATTTACAAAAACTACAAGTCAGGCTGCTGTTAGAGCTTGGCAATAAAGTGTTTGTCAAATATGAATAGGGCCTGAGACCATCCCAAGGAACACAGAGAAATAAGAAGTAATAAATATGACTGAGAGAGACAACAGAAAATCACATTTTCAAATGATATTTAATGAAATTTAAGAGAGGCATCAGTCAAATTCAACATGTGTATTTTGAACCCTGGTATCAAATGAATAGAACTATGACTTGGTTTTGATATGTTTCTGTACAAACTAGATATATGATAATACACACTAAGGAACTATTTGAATGTGAAAAAATTATATTTAAAGTCTGTTTTTAGTAAATCATTTCATGTGCAAACCTTTCAATATCCCATTTAACTCATTCATATAGATGATGCCTGTGAATCTTATAGAATTATTTAATTTAAAAGAACTTCCATATGTGAAATCACTTCCTTAAGAGATGAGATGAAGAAATGTATATTTAAAAAATTCCAATAGTTCTTTTTTTTTAAAGCATGTAATTCTTTAAATCGTTATGAAACCATTAATCCCTAATGATGTTTACCTTGTTATGTTCAGAGTTGTACATGAATATTTGTTATTCAGTGAAACATTGTTAAATATATGATGCATGAAACTGAAAGTAAAAACTTTCTCAACAACTGTAAATGAAAAGAACAGGAAAAAAAATCATTTAACCACAAACTAATTAAATGTTCATCCAGGGCCAAGGCCAAGAAATCATTCAGTGCTCATCTTATGACGACTGTCTTACAAATTTTTTGTCTGTGAGATTCTGCTGAAGTGAAAGTTTTCAGTGCAAACTATAAATCACATTTAGAGTTTTGATATATCCTTGTGTTCATAGTATGCAAAGTTAGACCACTGTAATGCTCAGAAGCATCAGTGAACCACAGCACGCACTCAGCCAGCAAGCATGAGGGTAAGGCACAGAGAACCAGAGGCACCAAGTTCCTGAATGTGATGCTATGCCTTTGAGGTATATATAATGCGTCTTGTAATGTTTTTAACTAATAATGTCCTTAACAGGAAAAAAAGTCCATCAGAAATCACATTAAGGTATTAGGTCAGGCTTCTTATGAGTATTATCCACCATTCATATTGAACAACTAAGGACTAGAGAGCTATTTCAGTGGTTAAGAGGAGGTACTGTTCTTGCAAATGACCTGTACAGTTCTTTGCATTGACATTGGGTGGCACAGAACTGCCTTTAGATCCAACTCTAGGAGAACCATGATACCTCTGGCGCCTGTGAGTATCTGTATACATGTGCATATACCTAGCCACAACTTAAGAATTGAAAATGTCACTGGAACTTTCTGGTTGTGCAAACCAAACAGTAGAAAAAGAAATACATTTACTAGATAACTCTAAATTTATCCATTTTTTTTGACATTTGCTACCATATTAAGTAAATGAAGTATTTTTATGTTTTGAGTTTTATATATTTCATACAACAATTTGATATCAAATTTACATCCTCTCCCCCATCCATCTGACACAACCTCCACTGGATCTCATGTCACACATGTTAAACCCTATGCAGTCAAGCATTTGTAGCCAGATATCCTTTGGTGCAAATTCATCCACTGGAGTCTGCTCAGGCTTTCTAGAGGTTATAAGTAAGGCATACTCTCCCTCTCCCAGAAATAATTGGTCTCCAATAGTTCTCAGTTTATGTGTGGCCTGCCACCAATTTCTATGGCTCTACTTTGGTCCTTGTATAATTTGAGTTGGTGCATGTCCTGTGCTCTAAGTCCACATGTGCAAACTTCCAGTGACCTGAAAACCTCTGCTTCCCTACGTTCATGAACCAGTCTTGACACCTATAATCTTGCTGCCCCTTCTTTTACAATGATCGGTGAGCCATGGGTGGGTAAGCTGCAATACAGAATTTGTATCCAGGGATACACACATTTTGCAGTCTATTATTCCTTGAAACTTGACCAGTTGTGACCTTCTGTGCACATAGCACTATGTTTAAGGAAGCATCATAGGTGAGAGTTGGGGAATGCCTTGGTTGTCTACCCCTCATTCTACAGTGTCCTATGAAACTTAAATGAAAGGTTCAGTTGGTGACGTGTTACCTAGGACTTGGCATCTTTCAGACATATGTTCTCTGTGTCTAATCAGTTTTTGAATTGTGCTGTAGCCTCCACCTGTTGCAAAAAGAAACTTCCTTGATGAGTGATATACTGTATGTCTATAAAGATCCATATTTAGCATATGGCAAGAAATTTCTTTTGTCTAGAGATATGACAGAGATAGGATTCTCTCTAGGATCTATGCCTCCACCAACCCCATGTATTTGGCTGAATCTACAGTGAGTCTTCAGTGCCACTCATGAGTTCATTATCACTGAGAGGGTTTTAAGTCCGATTACATAGCTGTTGATTATCCCCCAGATGAGAGTGTTACTATTGCACCAACAGAGGTACTACTGCACCAGAGATGGTGTGCTGATTGTTACAGTTATTGTTAATTTTCTGTTTTAGTGGTTTGCGTATTATTAAGTAGCATTACGGGACCTAAGCTTCAGGTAGAAGGCTTCTATATCAGTTCCTGCTCCATTGCTCTGAATCTTGTATATCAAGTATGTCCTGTCTTCAGCAGTATGGTATTATCGTCTAGTTCTGGGAGATAAGCAAGACCTTTGACAATAGCCTGTATTATTTTGGGAGTCTCTTGAACCACTCTCAGCAAACACACAAAGGAGGTACCTTCTGTCCGGCACTGTGCTCCTTATCAAACAGCCGTTGGGTATGCAGATGCACTAATGTTTACACACTCCATTTTTCAGGTTTAGGTGACTTCACATTTTCCTCTGGGTTTCCCAACCCTCTAAGATTCATTCATCTCTGCTCTTTTTCCTCCCATCCAAACTCCCTCCTTTCATCCTAATCCCAGCACCAGCATTATCCCCACTCCCTCCCATAAACACCCGCCTTCCTCCATCCTCCCTCTTCTGATTCTTCCACCACCTCCATAATACTGTATGTTCCCTCATCCTCTCCTCCCTGCCGAACACTCCCAATTTCCCCATCTCCCCCTCCCTATTGAGGGTATTGCCTATGTTTTCTTCTAGCAGTTTCAAAGTTTCAGGTTTTATATTGAGGTCTCTGATCCAATTGGAATCAACGTTTTTGCAGGGAGAAAGATAAGAGTCTAATTACATTCTTCTACAGGTGGAGATCCAGTTTTGCCTGAACCATTTGTTGAAGATGCTGTCTTTCTGAATCCTCTGTGAGTTCTTGGCAACTTTGTCAAACATAATAGTCTTTATTTATTAAAGCATAAGGGGTTATATTCCAGGACTATTCATACAGCCCACACAGAGTATCAAAAATTAGATCCTTGCTGTTGCATAGAAGTATATTCCAAATTTAAGATACAGCGGACATTGGAAAGAAGACCAAACCAATTGTTTTAAATCTCAAGAAAAGCAGAGATTTAATGAAAATAATTTAAATAGAACTGTATGGCATGTTCCTTTTCATATTTTATTTATTATTTTTATTATTATGTTTGAGTGCATTGCCTGCATGTTTATGAGTGCATTTGTGTTGTGCAATGCCTGATAGGCCAGAAAAGGGCATCAGATCCCCTGGAACCGGAGTTGTGTACAGCTGTTAGCTTCCAGGTGGGTGCTGGGAACCAAAGCTGTGTCATTTGCAGAAGTGCCAGGGCTGGTAACTGCTGAGCCATTTCTCTAACCCAATGTATGGTATATTTTCATATAATATTCATTTACTTTCTTTTATATTATTATTGCTTTAATAGTGCCTCAGAGGTCTATACAACAGTGGGATGGAATTCGTAGTATGTGAATTTTAAATCTGAATCTCAGCTGTTAGACACTGTTTAATGCCACTTTCAATAAACATTTATACTCCACAGAAATCATCTTTTCTTGTACAATATAAGATAATTGATCAATAACAGTATTTTGCACTAATAATTTTACATGAAGTACAAGTTTTAGATCTATGTATTATTGCATTAGTAACATATATCATTATTTTAGAATTATACATAGCTTTTTATAGTTAATATTTGGGATAGTTAATATTTGGCAATATCAAATGTAAATGCTCTATCAATGTACAAAACAGCGTTTCACAGAAATACATTCATGGTGGAAAATTCTGGATTCACAGAATCCTTGTTCCTTATTATTTGAATCATCACATCTAGAATATTCTCTCCTGGGTCCCTCGTCCACTTCTGATTTTTTATAAAACTGCCATGTGATAGAAAATGTTCATCATATTTTCACAAATAGATAAGAATGTCAGTGATTGATAACTTAGATTAGAGCTAAAAGGCTTGGCATCACATCATATCTCAACATCCTGAGTCCTTCATCCCCTTGAAGTCTGCATGTTTAAGCATCTGTTATGTGCTTACTTGAGTATTGCCATTTAAGTTCATTAATGCTTTTAAGCCCTTACTGCCAAGCAACTTTAGTTGTTCTCTTGTTTTTAAGACGATACATATTAAATATTTAACATAACAATAATCAAAATGTACTTATAATTGTTTCCCCTAAAATAGCTTTCTTCCTGTGAGTGCACTACACAGTGTATCAGTACTCAGGAACAGACTTTTATCCTGAAGATTTAAAATGAACCTGCTAATACAGTTAAATTGTTTTATGTTGTTTCAAGTAACAAAAATTTTCACTTCTTTTCTAAGTTAACAGGGAAAATACAGCCAATACATGTTTTCCAAAGAGCAGAAATCACAGCAAGAACATTTTCTTTCTGAAAAGATGTTTATTAACCAATGTATCACTCGATCCATTCATTCATCCATTGTTCTATCATCCAGCACATATTTGTTATAACAGCTGTTACATGTACAAGGAACAAAAGACTAGCAAAGCTTCTGTTAATGGGAGGGCAATATATTTCTTATAAATTTTATTTTCACTGGTTTAGAGAGACGAAGTACTGCTCCAACACACAACACACATCATCCTGAAGAACAGAGGAATGCTGGGCATTTCAATGTTTTGTTTTACTTCTCTCTCTCTCTCTCTCTCTCTCTGAGTTGGGTCTGGGTCTCTCTCTCCCTCTCTCTCTCTCCCTGCCCCTTACCCTTTTCCTGTCTGTCTTTTCCTTTTCTTTCTCTTTCTCCATCTTTCCCTTCCTTTACATACCTCCCTTATGAGTTTAAAAATATTTATCTTTTTCAAATGTTTAAAGATAGTTTTCCTCACTGCAGTACATTTACTCAGTTTCCCTTTTGTCACTGCTAAACTTATTGATCTCTTCTTAGTACTATTTTCATATATGAAGATCTATGTGATCTGCTATCTGGTATTGGTAGCTAATATGGGCTCATCATATCATTATTCTTGTCATATTTTGATTTATGCCTTAGGTCATGCTCATTCTTGCATTCAACAAAGGCCAATTATGGGTTGTTGGATAACTTCTATGAGTGTGTATAACGCTGGCCTTGAGAAAGCCTGCACGTCAGCCCAGTTGCAGACTTCAGGTTGATTGGCCTGTAGGACTCTCTCTTGTGAGCAACAGTAAAGGATCCTTTTTCCTAGTCTCCATTGACAGCAGGAATGTGTTTCAGGATTGTGGAATTTCTGTAGCTTTTGCTTGTCCTAATTAATTGGAGTCCTAACTACTAGGACACATAATTAGACAAAATAAGCTTCAATAGAATGAATGCATGCAGTGGAAATTTCAGTTCTAAAAACAGAACACTTTCCTTCAAAATTCAGTCATCAACATTGCTCAAATCTCTAAGCAGGGCTGAGAGATGTCTTTTCCATTAGCTAAAACTAAGGAAGTTTAGGTTAAAAGGCGAATTTCCATGTGTAGGCCACCTTGTCTGTCCCATATTATTGTAATTATGGAAGACAAAAATTTCTGTAATATTATATAAAAGAAAAATGCAATCAGAAACATTAATATATTTTTAATTTAAAAAATGGGACCAAAATAGGCTGGTGCATGTATTATGTAAAGGACTACATTTCTTAACAAGACTGCAATGTTGAATATCAGAATAAAGTACCTATGATGTATATCCTGATGTGTTTTAAAACACCAAAGGACATGCACATCTCAAAAGGAAAGTAACAAAATTGTAAATACTTAAATGGGATAATAAATTGAAAATGTTTGAGTATTAAAGGAAACAATCAACTGAGGGAGAAACAACCTAAAAATGATAGAAAATATTAAGAAAATATATATCTGGCAAGGATGGATATTAAGAAAATACAATGAAATCACGACACTCATCAATAAAAATTCTAATATTTAAAAAGTGGCAATATGTTGAGTGTAGTGTTGTAGGTCAATAACCACAAATTCTGAAAGGTTAAGCAGAGGGTCAGGAATTTAAGACTGTCCTAGGTTATGTTGTGAGTTTGAAATCAACATGGGCTATATAAGAACAAGTCACAAACACTAAGTCAGAGTCCAAAATGGAGATTACTCAAAAGAAGATACACAAATGGTCAATAAATACTTGGAAAACATGATGCCATTTCTCACAAATCATCATTGAAATTTGAAATAAAACCATGATTAGCTATCACCTCACTCCTGTAAGAGTGACGGCTATCAAGAGACCGAAGATGACAAGTGTGGTCAGCAATGTAGAGTAAAAGGAACTCTTTCACATTGACCATGCATTCATTATGGAAAACAGTATAGAGAAAAACTAAGAATAGAACTTGCAACCACATTGAAGTGTAGATATCCAAACGAAGTGAAATCAGTATGTTGAAATGTCCACATTCTCCCATTCCTTGCATTTCTCCTCACAACAGCAAAGCATTTAAATAAAGAAAAGTGATGAGTTCATGAATAAAGTTATTATGAAAGAAGTACAAGATAGAATAATAATAAGCCATAAAAAGAAAGTTATTCACAAAAGGAATGCAGCCGAAGATCACTATGTTATGTGAAATCAAACAGCCACGGGGGGAGGGGGACAGCATTATATAATTAATTTATAGTATCAAAAAGTTACTCTCAAAGAAGTTTTGTGTGGAGCAGTTTTGTGTTTTTACTATGAAGAAACAATAAATGTTTAAGAGAGATGTATTTACCTGATATAGTCAGGTATACATTTATTGATAGGTATACCTATCACATTACCTAATTTTTTATGTCAGGTAAAAATAATTTGACTCTAAACAAAAAAGACTGAGTCTTTGCTTTAGTTCTTCAATACAGATCTGTAGGACATATAATGAACTGATCGATGATCTTTAGTGCCACTTTTCCATGCTGAGAATTTTCCAGTCAGAAAAGTCTTGATCCTATATATTCTATAATATTGGTAAACAAATAGGTTCTTTTCCTTCTCCAAAGGAAACATTTAAAATGCTTTCTTTTGATGCATCTAAATTTGATAAATTTAAAACCTTTAATATCACTCCTCAGTTTGCATGTGAACAATTAATAATCATTAATAAAACCTCCAATAAAAGCTACTGGGTACATATAAGAAAAGAATAAATGTTAAGTACAGCTCATTGTTCAAAAATACTGTGTATTTTGGCTTTGTTTTATGGAATTTTTAGGATTCCTTACCTGATAATCCTATAGAAGGATTATCAATATATGAAATGAAATACTACTCAAACAAAAATAAATGTATACTTTTGTCAAAATACTTCTGCATGTGCACATATGCTCATACCTATCAGAACTGCAATACATCAGTGCAAATCATCATATATATATATGATGTGTAACAGGATTTACTCATACTGTGAGAATCAAGCAATCAGACCTGGTGTCTGTCAACCATACAGTGAGTAATGTGGAACTGACTGTCACATTAAATTAAGCAGAAAATATAGTAGAATCTGTTTTCTCTTCTTCCAGAGTTGAATAATTTTTTGTAACTTCTGCTGTTGATATACATTTAGTTTTTGTAATAAAATGAATTTTAAAATATGATTAAATGTACTATAATGGATATTTCTCTACACTTGGCAAAAGATGAAAAATATCTTTCTGAAATTAGGGTTAACACAGTCATGATTAGCCAGATTATTGTCACTTCAAAACAATTCCATAGTGGGTTTCCTTTTCACTTCCTTAATTTTAACCTGCTACATATTTGACAGAGGATTAATATCCAGAATATACAAAGAACTCACAAAAAACAAAGAAAAAAAGAAAATAAACAATCCAATAAAAAGATGAACTAAGAACCTGAGCAGATATTTCTCAAGCAAGGAAATAAAAATGACTAAGAAACACCTTAAAAAGTGTTCAACATCCTTAGGAATTAGAGAAATGCAAATCAAAATCAATTTAAGATCTCATCTTACCCCAGTCTGACTAAAATCAAGAGGACAAAAAATACCAAATGCTGGTGAGCCTGTGGAGAAAGGGGAATGCTCATTCTCTACTGGTGGGAATGCAAGCTCCTGAAACCACTATGGAAAGCAGTGGATAACTCTTAAAACTAAAAATGAATCTACCATATGATCTGTTTATGTAAGTTCTTGGCATATATCCAAGAAGTTATTGTCCTGTAGAGACACTAGCACATCTAATTTTATTGCTGCTCTTTCCACAATAACTAAGAAATGGAAAACCAAAATGTCCTTCTACTGACAAATGGATAATAAAAATATGGTACATTTATGCAAAGGAGTTCTACTCAACATTAATGAAAGAATAATTCATGAAATTTGAACATAAATAGAACCAGAAACCGTTATACTAAGAGAAGTAGCATTGACTCAGAAAAAAGCCACATATTTTCTTCTTCATTTGTGGATCTTAGCTCCAATCTCTTATATCTGAGTATGTATCCTCATACAACAGCAGGAACCAAGAAATGGAAAGGAAGCACTGAGGTAAAGGGAGAGAGCCTGGGAGAGGGATAGTAGGAAACAAGTGTTACCCAGCAGGAAATAGGGAACATGAGGATTTTCCACTGTGAAAGGAAGAGGGAAGGGCATACAGGGAGCCATGAGGGTTGGTGGCGGAAGGAGCTCAAGAAAGGGGAGATGGTGGGAGACATGTATTATCAAGGCAAGGTTGTGGAGATGGAAGTGCTTTGACTGGGGAGAAAGGAGGAAGATTGGACAGGGAGTGAGAGAGGAAAGATAAATGAAAATTAGGTGGTGTGAAAAGCCAGAGGGGAATGTATTAAATCAACCTCATTCCCTGACAATGAGTGACTGTGTGTAACTGAAGGGTATATAAGGACAGTGCCAGATTGGAGAAATCTAACTTTGAGTTGTTGGTTTGGGTAATCCAGGACATTCTTAAAATAAGACAGTCTATGGCCACAGCCCTTGATTTCTTCCCAGAACTTTAAAGTGAGACCCTATTGCTGAAGTCAGGACATATTTAGGACATAGTATTTGGAGCAATGTTGCTGATATTGACCTGGAACTATCTCCCTAAAAACTATCTCTTATAGTTATAAAAGATACTGTATAAGATGCTGAAGTACAAAAAAAATAATAAATCATTGGTTCAAACCAGCTGTAAAACCTAATAATCACAACAATTGGCACAGAGAATTATCTCTATTCTTGTAGTAGTGGCACTTTTATCTAGGTGGTAATTAACTGCTATCTAAAATGAACTTAAAGCCCTCTCAAAGTAAGGGAATTCATGGGTGGCCCTGTAAATACCCAAATGCATTTCACTGGAGAGATCATAGATCCTAGAGAAAATCCTATCTCTATCATATCTCTACGCAAACGAAATTTCTTACTGTATGCTAAATATGGATCCTTATATTTACAGACAAGTATATTTATTCACTGCTCATTAAAGAAGCTTATTTTTACAAGAGATGGAAACTCTCATAGAGTTCCATAACTGATCACACACGGAGACTATATCTGAGAAAATACTCAGTCCTAATGACTCACCTACAGTGGAACATCTACACCTAAGGCCCATGGAATATTGTGGAGGAAGGGTTACAGAGAATCCTGATACAGTCCTCAAATCTCACAATCAAAGCTTCTTGATATAATAGTATTTGATGTATGCAGAAAGTTACAACTGTTCAAGGTGTTGAAAACAAGAGACTGCAGAGTGTTTGTCCTTGGATAGGACTCATATTAAAACTTACTCTCCTATGGCTCTGGGACCACTGGGGAAGAGGGGTAGAAATATTTTAAGAGCTGGGGTTGGTGCATGAAACTCAGGAAACCAAGGCTTTCAGGACACTGAGAACTTGCAGCAATGGTAAAAGCACACACAGGACCTGTGCTGACTCATTCAGTTGGGAACCCAGTGTGGAACTGGGGAGGTATGCAACAGGACCCAGCTCTGACTGAAGAACTCTTGGCTGCTGGCTAATGTGAGGTCAGGAAGAATTGATCTTGTTTAGGGTAGTAACTCTGTGGGCAAACTGAGCTCTGGTGGTTGAGCTTACATCAAGGGACACATGAGTACAGTTTGACTGGATGGGCCTTGGGCAGAGTACATAAAATCCAGTGGGGGAGGACTATGGAAGGCATTGCAGTGGGGAAGATGGGTCTAAATTTGATTGAAATCTTTTGGGTGAAATTCACAGAAACCCAAGAAAAATATGCAATATATCTTACTAATTATGACTAACTACAGTTAGAACTCTGCTTATACATTTAGAAGGTGTCTGCTTTAAGTCTACTTTAAGAGACTTAAAGCTGTCTCTTTACCTAGGCTCTTATTTGAAATTGATAGTAAGTGCAAACTTCCGGAACTCTCATTCTAGTAAGCTCTTGGTTCAGATCAACATTCTGTCTGTCTGTTTGTCTATCGGTCTGTCTGTCTCTCTCTCATCTATCTAAGCATCCTTCCATTCATCCCTCCTTCCCAAATACATTCTTATTCCCTGTCTGTCAAACTTGTCCAAGCAATAGAAAGTCCCCAAGGGGCTGTTGAGTCCCAAGGTGAGAAGAGTACAAACTTTTCATAACATTATGAACAGCTAACCAATGATTTAATGTGTTTATCTGGTAATTTGTATGTGTTGAGAGGTGTGTGCTTTTAGCCACATGAAGTAAAACCTCATTGGGGGTTATGGTTTCCCTTATCCATTTTGACTCTGTAATTGTTTTCTGCACATGTGTTTACAACTTTTGGTTTGTTGATTTTTCTTTTGAGAGAAAAAAATCATTTTTCATAGTTTATGTGGCACTAAGGCCCAACTGAAAACTTTGTGCATGCTGGCAAAGCACTTGAAAATTTTTGTAGTCTACAAAGCAATTTCCCTTTTTAGCAGTATACTAGGGAACCATTACTCAGCCATATTTTAAAAAATCACATCATTTGTGGGAAAATGCACAGATTTGATGATCATTATGCTAACAAGTAAGAGCAGACATTACCATATGTTCTCTCTCATATGGCACATCTAGACCATCAAAATACATTAAAGTGGAAGGACTATTTGTGAAGAAAAAGAATAAGCAAGAATGTAAAGGTAAGCAGAGAATGTATTAGTCAATGCAGTTACAACTACCTGATATTTTTTTTTTAAGATACCAAAGATCCACATTGAAGAAAAGACAATATTGTTAGCAAATTGTCTTGGGAAACCTGGATATCAACATGTTGATTAATCCTTATTATTTAACCTTCAGTAAATTAAAATACAAATGGATGAATGACCTCAACATATGTCCTTACATTTCTAGAGGAAAAATTAGGGAATGTGCTTCAACATACAGGCATAGATATGGATTTTTGAAATGGATTCTGGTAGCACAGGGGATAAAACCAAAATTGACAAATAGAATCTCATGAACTAGATGGTTTCTGCCCAAAATAGGAAACTTTGAAACAAATGAAGATACCACCCATAAAATGAGAGAAAAAATATTTCAGGTATACATGTGAGAGAGGATAAATATCTCTAACATACAAAGAACTCACAGTGCTGAATATAAAGAAAATAAACATCTCAAACAGGACAAACATGGAACAGGACAGAGGGTTCGGAAAACTTCATACAGCATTGATGGGAGGGAAAACTAGTGCAGCCTCTTTGAAAGTCAGCCTGGAGGCGTCTCCAAAATCTAGAAACAGAAGGAAACTGTGACATACCTATACAGTCCTCAGCTATATCCAGAAAACTTTATATCCGACTCCAAAGATACTTATAAATATATATTCATTTTAGCTAGGGAATGAAATCAACTTAGGTGCCCACAGTCTAATGACTCATTAAGGAATGTGTAGTATGCAGACGCATTTTACTCAACTGTAACATTTGAATACTTTGGATGAAACTGGCAAAAATTACACTAATTCATCCCAGGGCAAGAAAGACAAAAAACATATGTTCTTTCATGCATGGATTCTAATTTTGAATCTTACTTTTGCGTGTTTAAATTGCAGGAGGAGTTGTCTTAATGGAGAGAGAATGGTAGAACACAGATAAAGTGAAAGTTGAGAGGGATAATAATAATGGCAGAAGTGTTTAGCAATGCAGTGAGTGGAAGGATGGGGAGACAGGAGGGTTGGTGGGTAACCAAAATAGTTTATGAAAAGTCATATGGAAACCTATTATCTTATAATATTTAAAATTAAAGAATTAGAAAGGAGATATCCTGCATGGCTACATAGTACCGCTTCTTGGAGCAGTAAGTTATTAACAGAAATCCCATTGTTAAATGTAGGATATCTCTAAATAAATTGTTGGCCAAGGAAGCCCCAAAAGCTACTGAAACAATACAGATTTTGCTGATATATGTGAGTACCCACAATAACTAGGTGATAAGATCCTATTGCTAAACCCTTTTGGTTGCATGATATAGAGAAACCAAACTAGAACTGAGCTTGAGATTTCCTTCTTAGTAACCACTACGTTTCAGAAAGCTTTCTGAAACTTTACCTAACTATGACTTCTACAAACTAAAATGCAACCTGCACTGCAAGTGTTGAACCACTTGCATAGAAATGGCATGATCGCTAAGGGGGTAACCAACAGTTCTCTAACTGTATTTGAGGCTTGCTTTACAGAAAGGAATCCAGGACTGATACTGGAAATACAAAAAAAAAAAAAAAAAAAAAAAAAAAAAGATGGCTATGGATGACACAGGTCCTGGGGTGGGAGCTCATTACTGTTGTTGCCTAAATCGACAAAGCATCAATCTGCATTATAAATACCTATGTGTATAAACAGAAAAATGTTGTTTTCATTCTTAATATACAAGACAATTCACTGTGCAGAGAAAGGTGGTCAGTGCAGGGTTTGTGCGCTGCTCAGGGCCCTGAGAAAAAGTGACAGTTGACTATTCAGTCTTAACAAGACATTTATACTTGCAGTCTAAGGTCTATGGAAAATTACAGAGAAAAAATGGAAAGAACATAAGTATGAAGATATGAAGAAAAACTGTAAAATACAAATTTCTGGACATCGAATGGCATGACAGCAATGAATTCACAGCAGCTTTGATTATCTGCACTTGGCTTCTGCACAACATACCTGGTTATCTGCCAGTCGTGGATGGGAAGCACTGATCAGAGGGCTATGATAAACTAAGGGCTACTGATAGCCATTGAAAGAAGCAAAGTCAGTGTCTCCAGTTGTGCACATACGAGTGATCCCACCAGGCTCAAAAGAATAATTCGAAACTGTTCTAGTTTGCCTTCAATTGCTGTGATAAAACACTCTGACCGATACCAACTCGGGGAAGAAAGGGCTTATTTAGCTTACATCTTGTAGGTCATAGTTCAATACTAAGGGATTCCAAGGTAGGAACTCAGGGCAGGAACCTAGAGGCAGGTGCTGAATCACAGGCCATGGAGAAACACTGATTCCTGACTTGCTCCATTGGCTCTTGCTTAGCCTGCTTTCTTACACAATATAGAACAACCTGCCCAGGGCTGGCACTGCCCACAGTGGGCTGAGCCTTCCCACATCACTCAACAATCAATAAAATGGCCCATATATATGGCCACAAGGCCAGTTCAGTGTAGGAAAATCCTTAATTGAAGCCCCTTCTACTCAGGTATGTCAAGTTGACAAATAAAGCAATACAGCACACAAATCCATGGACACAGACAGCCCTTGTTAAACTTGGTAGGTCACAAAACAAAACAAATAACCATGTATGTGGGCAAAAGATATTTAGGGGAGAGTGCTTAATAAGAATGGAAAGGAGATAAGGAGGGTGGGTGGTTATAGTAATTATGCATTTCCAATGAACCATTTAATTAATAAAAATTCAAAATAAAAGACAGAAATGTTAATGAGAAGAAAGGGATAAGCAGGAAAAGGAAGTGGGACAAGAAAAACTAATTTTTGAATGTGACCAAAGCATATTAAATGTATATGAAAATATTACATTATAACCCTGTATTGTGAAAAATTAATATACTCTGATCATTTATTTTTCCATTTAAAATTTTAATTAATTAATTAATTAATTTATTTATTTTGGGTGTGTATGTTCACATGTGTATGTAGGTCAAAGAATATCCATGAGGACCAGGATCTCTCCATACATTGAGGATTCTGGAATCAAACTCAGGTCCTCACATTCCTTGGTAAGCTCTTTTATTACCTGAGCCATCTCACTGATCCAAATGTTCTAATAGTTTTTTTAATATTATCTCCTTCATTACAAGATTTTTCTTCACCTTTTGTCTGTGGAAAATTATCTAGTAAATTCCTTTAGTCAAATTTATTCAAATATATCATTAGAAATACAAGTTCCTCAATCTAGCATTCTAAAATATTTGATTCATTTTTTGAAATAGGATCTTTCTGTATATCAAGGAACTCACTTTATAGACTAGACTGGTCTCATTCTCATGAAGATCTACATGTCTCTGTCTCCTGAGTGTCGGATTAAAGGTCTGATACATTTTAAGTGTTTTTAATGTTATGTCCCTCCTTCAGAGTATGGTTTATCTGATTTTTCTAATACTTAAATCAAGAAATACTTGGATAAATCAGATAAATAGCAAAGAGAAAGTAATATAAGAAGAACTAAAAGTTATGTTTTTAAGAATATTGTTTCATTTGAGCAGTTCTTTTTCATTTTTTTGTTTTTAAAATTTTCATACAAATATATATATATGTAATTAAAATGGTCCTATCTACTTCCCATCTCACCCTATAACTCCCCTCCTATCCCTTCATAGCATTTTCTCTCCCAGATTCATGCCTGTTTTTCCTGATAACTCATTACGTCCATTTGGATATCCTTTTACATGTGAGGTACATCCATTGGCACATGGGAAACATCCCAGTGGACAGATCTTCAGTAAAGAATGATTTTCCATCCACGAGAAGCTATCCACTGCAATGTCTCCTAAGTGTGAGGTGGGATCTGGATAAAGGACCCCATGTGTACTGGTTGATTTTGCATAGGTAATCATAGTGTGAGGTCATGATTGCCATAATCATGTCATGTCCAGATGAAAGCTTTTCACAGTTCTCTTCATGCTCTTGTCTAATATTCTTTCTGCATCTTTTTTTTCCAAAATATTTCCTGAGACATGGTGGTAGGTGGAGTTAATATAGATGTACTTTTTAGAGAGAAGCACTGAGTCTTTTACTGTCAGCACGTTAAAGAGTTGTATACCTTTTCAGTGACTGCTGTCAATATAAAAAAAAAATTCTCTGACCAATGCTAAGAGCAGTCAAGGTCTATAGATAAAAACATGACCCAGCTGTTCATTAACAGATACATGGAGAAGAAAAATGTGGAACATATGCACAGTAGGTATTACTCAGTTGTAAAGAAAACAGAAACAATGAAATTTCAGGTAAGTGGATGGAACTGGAAAAATTATACTGAGTTAACTCAAACTGAGAAAGACAAAGGCCATATGTTCTCTCTTATATGATGATCCTAGCTTCACTTAAAATATTGGAAAAAAATACAGAATTGGAGAAAGAGTAAGAAATTCTAACATTAACTGGGGAGTTACTAGTTTCAATTTTTATTTATTTATTTATTTTTTGTATGCATTTAACTTGGAGCACACGTGGAAGCCAGAGAGTAGAAAGGGAACTTTGTGGGGAATATTAAGGTGGGGAATAATTGAATATAAATAAAGTTACAGTAATGATGTGAACTATGGAAGGCAGAAAGGCTTAAGCAGAGAGGGGTATGGAGGAGTGGAGAAAATAAGAGGGTGTAAGCCAGAGCTAACCAAAAGAAAGACATGCAAATAGCATATGGAAGCTTACTATCTCACAACTTAACTTAAAAGAGAGGATATAGTGGGATAGAACACATGTGAAAGGAAAGAAGTTTGGGATATACTAAGGGCTAAAGTATTAAGCAGGCATGTTTAAAGAAGGGTGGGTTAGATTGGAGGGAAGTGGATGGGTTAAAAAAAATCAAGAATATATAAAAATACTTTATCAAAACTGACTAGTTTTAATAAACCAGTTTCAAAATACAACTTTAACAAAGAGTTTGAAAGGAATTATCATGAATGGATGATCACTACTGCTTCCAGATGCCATAGGCTATTAAACAAAACAATGTCTGGCATATTTTCCTACAAGTTATTGGTCAGGAAAAACCTCAGAGGTCTCCAAAACAGCATAAGATATTGGCAGTGCCCTGGGTTACCGAACATAACTACACACTAAGACCCTATTGCTGAAGATATCACACACTTTGGTTGCAGTGAATGGGGAAATCAGTTTCAACCTACCAGAAACTTTGGCTATGTTTCATAATGCTGAAAGGTACTATGCTTGCTATAGTGGGAGAAAAGGCATGGTCTGTATGTTCTTAGCTGTTTAAATGAAATATTCCATCAAAAGACAACTGGAAAAAGTTTTAGCATTTAGTTTGTAAGTGATAGAAATTGGCTGTCCTAAGCAAAATAAATAAATAAACAATAATTTAAGAACATCGGTATGAAAAAGTGAACAAATTTATCCTATGTTTTGAAAGTAATAAGAATTTGTTAATAATTCAGTTCATATTGCTGTGAATGTGGGAAATTTGGTAAAGTGGCTCTCAATCAAGTAATCATCCATATATAAAGCTGGCCTTCAGGGTCATCCTCTGAAACATCTCTGTTCCAGATTCCAAGCAAAGTGTAAGTAAAAGTTATGGAAATCCCTCCACATGAGATTTTTACAGTCTGAACCTGTAACAGGCTCACACGTTCTGCTGACATCCATTGATAACCTGACTGCTCAACACCACAAGGAGGATTAGCATGTCCAGCTTATAGAATCAGATACAGCTGTAAATTTACAAGTTCCTGTCATCTGGTGAGATTGTTCCTGAGGGTTTCTGAACAGCAGAGAAAATACTTCAGTTTCATTTTCATAACAATAACCTTAGAATAGTCAGAGTTTGCAATATTTGAATGCATTAACCACTTGCTAGAATTTTAAAAGCAAGTGAATTTATCATAAATAATGCACAACATGTCACAGTTTAATCAAAATATACTCTAATTATGATGTTGTTAAATGATGAGCAAAGTAAATTTTAGTATTTTAGTAATTACCTATATGATTTATTAGTATTAATAATACTAATTATTAATTATTGTAAATGGAGTCATTTTAATGTGAAACTAAATGCATCTGATTTCATTTTTACTCTTCCTCATTTTAGCTACTTGTTAGAGAATTTAGTTCAAAGTATTTTGATAATATTCAACATCCTCCCCGACTCCTCTGAAGTTTATCATCTCTTCCCTACCCACCTTATTTTCTTTCTCCCTTTCTCAAACTTATCAAGTTCAATGTGTGCTACTCTTGGTTTCATGGTCATTCAATGGAGCATGATAAGACCTACAGGTGGTACAGGCCTAAAGAAAACTGACTCTTTCCCTCTTAATGCATGACAGTTGTTAATAGCTCCTCAGTTAGGGTTGGGACATCCTACACACCTCTCTTCTCCACGCTGGAATGTTTTCTGATTTGAATTTGCACAAGTCTTATACATACTTTCGGAAGCACTATGAATTCATATGTCCAGTTGCCCTGATTGTCTGGAAAACACTCTTTTCTTGTAGTCATCTATCACCTCTGCCTCTTACAGTCTTTATACCCCCTATTTCACAATGATTCCTGAGCCTTTAGAGGAGAAAGTGTGATATAGGTTTCCAAAAAAAAAAAAAAAAAAACTGAACATTACACAGTCTCCAGTTCTCTGAACCTTGATCAACTGTGAGTCTCTGTGTTTATCTCCATCTACTGACAGAATTATCTGCTTTGATGAGGGCAGTAGAACATGCAGAAATCATGTTTGTACAGACTGAAAAGATTCAGGCCCAGTGTCTAGTTTTCACGGAGCTAACATTTGCTATGTGTGCTACCAAGGGAGAAAAGTAATCAATTTTATCCAACTGTGAACCCTAAGAGCTACAAAAGCAGGAAGCCTAGTAAGGGAAGCCCACTACTGCAAGAGTAGTTAGTCATCATAGAAGTAACCAACCACATTCTGATTCTAATTAAGACCCACAACACAAGAGGAACCCTTTACCCAGCACCATTATCAAGACCGAGAATCTATGGTTAGAGAGATTTGAAACACTAAATGAAGACTTACTATTTTTATTCTGCAAAATGGATATAGTATTTAACCAAATCCTACTGACTTATTATTGTATCCATAGATGAATTCATATCTCAACCCTCATTAAAATAAATGAATTTTTAGTGAATCTAATTCAAATATTGAGATGTCTAATCATTGTTGGTATTTTAATTTAAAATAATACAATCCTGTTTAGAAATTGTTTTAATTTGTTACAATTTTGATAAAAGATTGTTTTTTTACTAAAATTACATGCATAGGTAATATTTCAATATACAAAAATAATTCATTATTTAGTAAGATTTATGGCATAAGTGGTTAGTCATCAAGAATTAAATACAATTTCACCCTAAGTAAACAGAAAAATAAGAAGTGTTAAAGACTTAAGTTTTGGGGGACGAGTCTTTTTGAGACAGGGTCTCTTTGTTGTCACAGATAGCATAGAACTTACTATGTAGACCAAGCTGGTCTCAGTCTCACAGAGATCCACCTGCCTTTGCCTTCCAGATGCTGGGACTAAAGGTGTATGTGACCACCACACCCAGCAGAAGACTTAATTTTACGTGAAAGTTTAGAAAATATGATACAGTGGAAATTATATATTGTAACTCAACAAAAATAATAGTATATGTAACAAGTTTTAAAAGTAACATCTGTAGAAAAATATTTGTATGGAAGTTATACCGTAAAACATAATGAAAATCTGAGTAAAAATAAAATATTGAGACTGCAGTCCTTAAAAATTATATCTTATTTTAAATCTTTCAAATTAATGGATACAATTATTTTAAAGTTTAAAATAGTATTTTCTTGCCACAGATAATTACATTTAAATATAAATAAGCTGTCAAAGAATAGCAAATATAGGGTATTAATAATGATAAAATACAATAATTAGAGTGATTGGTATTAATTGTCACTTTGATAGAACCAGAAATCAGCTGGTAGAAAGCAGTCCAGGCATGCCTGTGAGATGTAAAGACCTGCCCACTGTACGGAGCCTCATTTCCTGGCTGTATAAGTGGAGAAAGAGCTTGGGAGCAGCATGCCCTGTTCCTGCTTGTGAATGCAATGTGACCAGCTGCTTCAAGCTCGTGCTATCTTGTTTTTCCATCAGACTATAACAAATACTTCTCTTTTGCTTCACTCAAAATCATTTCACAGGAGTCAAATCATCATAGTCTTTGCTGTGGTTCACAGTCATGCATAGAGCTATAGAAGACTTACACACTTTAACTCACAGACATCGGGGTAGTACATCTGCATATATGCATATGTGAAATGATGCACGAAAGAATGGTCATAAAATGTCATTCGTAATTGCATTGAAATAGATTTTTTTCAAATAATTATTAAGCTGTTATTTTTCTTTATAGTACAAATTTTAGTTAATTTCATTGTTAGTTTCTATTGCTTATACGATCTGAAATGAGATTTGTCAATAATAATAGAACTTGTCAATGAACCATATTGCAAAATAACCGATGATACATTTTACTGGCTGTTTTCAGCAATTAAAGAACAATCTAATAGAGAATTAAAAATCCCATTCTCCCTCCTTGCTCTCTGACCTTTTGAGAATGCGGGAGAGTACGACTTGGCCTCGAGGAGTGAGCAACCAAACTGCATCCTTACCCATGCCCATACTTTGGAACTCTCAGCAGTCCCTCCCATTGCTCCAGGGCTTAGGTTTCCCTGTTGGTTAATAGGGACCAGAACATCCATTTCCAGACTCCTCCACTTGGACCTTGGAACTATCCCTCTGAAACTACAGACATATACCTAACTAGACAGGGCCACTTTGTCCTCCTGGACAGCTCCTGAATAGCCTGACTGAATTCATCTTGTCCCTCCAATATAACATCAAAAGAGAGAAGCTGAAGCCCAGATAAACTAACTTTTCATACCAAATCAGAAAGCAATCAAGCTATAGCAATACTACAAAGAGAAGAAAACTTTAACTCAACAAGGATAAGCTTGAGTTTCATACCAGAATCAGAAGCAACAAAAGAAATTCACAATCCAAAGCCACAATGTAAACGACAAAAATATGAAAAACCAAAATAATATATTCCCACCAAACAGCACCAATGCTATAGAAGAGTTCTACAATAAGAACCCTGTAGAGATAACAAAGGACACATACTTTTTTAAAAAAATCATAAAATTAATAAGAATTCACTGAATTTAAAAATATGCAAAATGAACTCAAGGAACTAAAAGAGGATAGGGATAAACTTCTGACTGAATTCACAAAAGGGACAGAAATATTGAAGAAAACTTAGGAGGAAATGAAGAAGGAAATGAAAGATTCAATAAGCCTGTGAAACAACAGGAGAAAGCCTCACCAACAGGATGAATGAAATGGAAAACAGAATATTAAGACTGAAATTTAAAGTTGAAGAACTGCTTAAGCAAAAAAAATTAATTTTAAAAACCACAGGAATGGAATATTCAGGAAATATGGGACATCATGAGGAAAAACATATTTATGCATCATTTTCATAAAGAGAGAAGAATCGCAGGGAAATAATATTGACCAGATCTTCAACAGGAGTATAAAAGATTTACCTAAATTAAGCAAAGATATAACCTCTACAGGTATAGAAATAGCATAAAACTTGGAATAAGAACGAAACAAAACAAAACAAAAAATACAAAAACTTCCACGGCATAATCATAGTAAAAGCACTGAATTTACAGAACAAAGAGAGAATGCTGAAAGCTACAAGAGAAAAACAACCAGTTACATATAAAGGAAAACCCATAAGAATTACAGCTGACTTTTCAATGCAAACTACGAAAACCAGAGAGCCTGGATGAATGTATACCACATTGAACATGATCATATATGCCGGTACAGTATACTTTAGCAAAACTATTTCTTAGTTGGAGGGGAAAGAAAAATTTCTAAGACACAAATAGCCTGAAAGTATTCATTCCCACCATACCTGCCTAACAGAGAATACTCGAAGCAATACAAAGGACTGAAGAAAGGAACTATTATACCCAAGATACAACAGAAAGAAAAAAAAGTAAGGTGTAACTTTGGAAGAACAAAATTGGACCAAGAATGTAAACAAAAATTAAAATTACAGTAACCAATACACTTTTCAGTAAATCAATATCACTGACATTGTCTCCCTAGCCTAAAGACTCAGGTTAGTTGAATGAACTAATGTACAAGATCCGTCTTTTTGTTGTTTGCAAGAAACTCATCTCATGTTCATGGATTTGCACTACCTTAGGGTGAAAGGATGGAAAAATTTCTAATAAAAATGACACTAAGAAACAACCAAATTTTGCAATTATAATATCTGATAAAATAATCTTCAGATAAAGCTATGCAAAGAGATAAAGGTGGTCACTTAATACTGATTAAATCATGAACTGACCAAGTAGATATTATAACCATGAATATATAGGCACCAAACTCTGGGGCACTAATTTTATAAAAACAATACTACAAGATTTTAGGACACAGATTTACCCTTACTGATTAATAGTTTACTGACTTAACATCTAACTATCTTCAAAAGACTGGTCAATTGGACAAAGAACATACAGTCATCTAATTAAAGTTTGCCATACATCAAATGGGCCTAAAAGACATCTACTAAATATTCCACAACAGCACCAATGAATAGAATTTTTATTCAGCAAGCTTTGGTGATTTCTCTGAAAGTAGTGATATACTGGTGAACAAAACAAACTTCAACAACTACAAACAAGAATTGTAATAATTCCATGCATTCTCTCAGAGCACATGTATGCCAATCACCACACATCAAAGAAGCTTTTTTTACAACCAGAATTCCACAACTGATCACATACCTAGATAATATGTGTCTGTGAATTAGCTAATCCTAAGTGACACATTTATAATAGAACCTCTACACCTATGGCTCACTTAACATATTGGAACACAAATAGAGAGGATTTTAATGTATATTAAAGTCTCATCAGCAGTTTCCTCAGAAACAGTGCTAGAACCAGGGGAGAAGGTATATGACCTTAAGAGAAGAGAGTCTGACAGGCTCCTGGAACCTTGCTCATATGAACTCACTTCTGTAATTATAGTATGCACAAAACTCATTCAAACTCAATCAGATATAAACCAGCATAGAACTAGGAAAGTTGTCAGGAGGCCAGAAATTTGATGAGGAACTATTGGCATCTGATCGTTACTGGGTGAGTGAAGGTTGATCTTCTTTAGGAGTGATGCTAGAGTGGCTGAGCCAGCTTCAGTGAACGAACTCAGACCAAGGGACATCTGGGTACATAAACCTGACTCAATAGGCCTTAACATGTCACCAAATGCATGAAGTCCTATGTGCGGACAGGGAAGAGAGTCTAAATATGATTAAAATGTAAGGTGTGAAATCCGCATAAATTCAACAAATATATATTTTAAAAAATAATTCATTTAGCTAAAATAAAATAAATAAAAACTCATGTATTGTCTTTAACTTTACATCATGAATAAATGATTCAGAAAATCTAGCGATCTCAATAGAACTATTTGTATTAACAGCTGTTAGAAAGTGTGCTAATATGCAGTCATATTGAACTTTTCATTTAATTTGAACAAGTTAACTTAAAATCATACTCATTTCTAATTTTTGTGATTGGTTAACTCACAATATCATAACTCCACTAAGTGTATTGTTAAACTGTTCTGATGCTTTTTTTATGTTAGAATGCCATTTTGTGTATCCAGTCTTTGAAGTGGTAAAGACTTCCTAACTTACTGACTTGTCCTAATTTAAACAGATGACTATAGAACTTATTGATCTGATTTACTATTTATATGATTTACTACTTATTTACATATTTATATAATTTTAGCTTACAATTTATTGGGCTGTCATTAGAAAGATTATATTTATTTGAAAGGGCATTTAATAACATAAATTTAGGAAGTTATTCAGTGTATAAAGTGAAGATTATTAAAATTAGATAACAGTAGTTAAATCTTCTTTAAGTGAAGATGGAATGCTGTTTTTTAAAATAAATTATTTTTAACCACGTGATAAGACAATAGATAGATATATAGATGATGATGATAGATAGATAGATAGATAGATAGATAGATAGATGATAAAGAGCAAGATAAAGAGACAGATAAATGCTTGGACTCAATTTTCATCACCCATAACCATATGTTGACCTTTGTCATCAATTTGATGATGCATAATGCTAGAGACTTGGGTTACATAAGATATAATGGCTGGATATTAATAAAGGGATGAATGTTCTTAAAAATAGAAGTGTGTGTGTTTAGATGTATGGCTCAAGGAGTAGTAGTCCTCTGTGGCATAAGTTCCAGTCCTCATCACTCACGTAAAGATGACCACATATATCTATAATCCTAAAGGTTTTATGAGGAGATGAGGGGTACAGACAGGAGAATCCCCAGAGCTCATGGTATACAAATACAGGAGACAGAGAGGTTGTTCTCTGACCTCTCCATGTGCCGTGGCAGGGATATGTCTATATCCACACATATTAGTGTGCACATACACATGCACTTCAAACACAAGCCAAAGATGGAGATACAGATGAGAGAGAGAGAGAGAGAGAGAGAGAGAGAGAGAAAGGAAAAAAGAAAAATATAAGGTGATAAGTCCCATGATGTGGGGATATACCTAGAAATTATTGCCTATAAACTAGGAGAATATGGGAACCTCCTGGTCTGTCACTCTGGGTATTCTTCCTGCATGAGAATTTGAGAAATGCTTACCGTGTAAGCCACCCAGTCCAGAGCATACTGACATAGCATTCTAAACTGACTAAGGTGGAAATAGATTATTTCCATAATTTCCATAGTCATAATTTCATGTGAATGATTTTCTTGCATCATTATCTTCAAGTTATATCTAAAATTCATTTCTAATAAGGGAATTTAGAATGAAAACTGAAGTGACAAAAGGATGTTTTAAACATCTCTTGCACATGCTATCCTCACAGACACCACTGTTTGGCCCTTGGTATCAGATCGCCAGTTTCCTTTGGGGAAACATCTTTATGGCTTATGGAGTGACTGTATTTCAAATTCCTCATTGGTTTGCTTCTCAGGAAGTAAATCAAAAGACTAGACAGGTATTTGTGCTGACACCAAGCATGAACACAATGCATGCATATACATGCAGCTAACACAGTCCTATACATAAAATAAAAATAGACCAACTATTTTAATAAAAGTAAAAAAGCTGCTCTTGAATTCTGTGTTCTTTGATTCTATATAACTCCCTTTGCACTTTTGTTTCATTGTCATTTGAAAATTATTAATGAAGAATTTTATGTGGTAATTTCACAACTTATTTTAACTTTACATAAATTATACCAGCTTAGACTATTTTTGTAGTTCTGAGTCAAAATAGTTGCAGGTCTAGTTGCATCTATCATTTTATAAATATCCCTATTGATATAATCCTTTCTTCTCAAATGTTTACACAAGTCAGAAGGGGTTCAGTGGCTAAGGACACTTGCTGTATATGCATTAAACCCTAAGTTAAAATCCCTAGAACTCACATAAAAAGCTCTTCATAGATGCCTGTGCTTGTAACCCCTGTGCTCTTAGGAGCTTTAAAGGAGAATTCTTGGAGCCTGCTCCCTGCAAACCTAGCTGCCTAGTTTCAAAGGAATAAGGCAGAGATTTAGAACTACACACCCAGCATCATCCTCTGACCTCCACAGGCGCATGTGCACACATAAGCATACAGGACGCACACATACAGTACACACACACACACACACACACACACGCAAAAGAAAACAAACCTTGTGCAGATTACATTTATTTTTGCCTTTTATTTATTATTATACATGGAGGTTTGGAGGTTACAAGCAATATGAGTACTTTCCTATTTACATCCCTGTTTGATTACATCGGTTACTGTTACCTGGGCTTCTGGGTAGTTTGTAATCATTCAGCAGCATTGGCCTTCAAACAAGACCCAGAGTAAACCTTGAGTCATTCGCACTTCACTTTACCTTTCAGAGTATCCCTTGGCTTTTCAATTGGTAAAAACCATGGTATTTTCATTGATTTTGGAAGAGTAGAATGAATAATCATACTTTTCAAAAGAAATGCACCGCAAATCCACTTCTCAGATTTTTCTCAAGGGCATGGTAATGCATACTTGTTTAACTTCAAGAACTTTGAGCAGTTTTACCATCAAGTCACACATAGCAATGACATTTAAAAAAATAAGAAACTATTAAGGCAAATTCTTTTAAAAATTTCTTTTAAAAAACAGTGGCCCTCTACCAAGGCATTGTTTTAGTCAGATTCAACTATAGAAGGATGTGAGCACTTCTCTTGGGGTCCAGAAAAATACATCTATCAAACAAGAAAGCATTAACTTTATGTATTACTAGAGAAAGATAAAATGAACAAGACCTACCATACAAATAGTAGAATAACTTAATTTACTACATTCTATCTTAACTCTGATATATTCTCAAGCATGCCTCATAAGTCACTGGATCAATTTATTAAAGGAAGTTCTAGAAGTCAAGATTGTGTAAATCTAATTCAACCCAAACTTTTATTGATGTGCTTAATCTTAATATAGCTGCCCATTTGAAGCTATGTATAATTTCTCTGAATGTATCTTTCTAGGTACAATTTCCTTTAGAAAATTTATTCATGTTAAAAATAAAGTAAAATGTCTAATGGAAAGAAGAAAACAAATGCATCAATCAGTGTACTTTTTAATCCAATATTGTCTATTTCTTCAACCATAAAATGTTACCTTAGCTAAAAAAAATATTAAAGTAAGACATGTAGGGAAGGAATAGTACAACATTATGAAATAATAGTGTAATATATTTGAAAACTGTAATGACACACACATTCTTAGTCTTGAGTATGAGAACAGTCTTTAATGAAAAAAGAGGACCAACGTTAGCACTATTTTTCTATAAAGAGTGCTTTTTTTCGGAGAAGACACTGACTCACACAGCCATCTCCCGGAACCTCTCCTGAGACTTCCCAGAATGACAATGACAGTAAAAACCAGGACATTGAGCAAGAGAGCACAACATAGAATATAGCAGGTGATCACATAGCACGAGCATTGTGAGGGCACTGTGTAAGAGTTTTGACACTGTGAATTACCAGCTCTGTTTTCTCTATGGGTTTAAAATTTAGAAAATTATGTTAAGGATTTGGAAATCCAGGTTTGCAAGTCAAAAATAACAAAGATTCTACCAAAAAAGTACAGAATCTAGTTGAGCAATTTGTCTGGACTCTCTAGTAAAAACAGCAGCTTTCTGTGTTGAGCACTCTAGTCAGGAAGAAAATGTTCTATCAGATGTCCTTAAAAGAATTTGAAAATACGCATTATTGTTTTTTCAATAAATCTTTAAAAGAGCAAAACCTAAAAGCTAAACAACTTGATTTTTCAAAATTATGAGGCAATTGAATTTCCAGTTTTCTAGCAAAAACATGTTTTTACTAGTAAGGATTTTTATAAATGAGTATTCAGAGGGATGTTTTAAATTCTGACTCTGCTACTGACAGGACCCAAAGTGACTGTTGTATTGTCTGAGAGGGAGGTGATGTGTGTAGCTTCATGAGTGTTCATGGATATGACCGGGTAACTCTTTGACCACACTTCACCTGCAGCCAGGGAAAAGCGATCTATCTTGATGCCAGGAGAGCACCCTGTCTTAACATCAAGCATATAGAATTCCTTACCAGAGCCTGGAAAATAGTGCTGCAGGGCACAAGTGCTTCACCATGTCATATATGGAAGACACTGGCACAAGATAAGTAACTATTAGCTAGAACCAGGAGTAAGAAGGTAAAGAGGATCATGATGGTTTGAATGTGAAATTTCCACTTGGAATACAGTCCCTGGTTGGGGGGACTGTTCCGGGAAAGTCACAGAGCCTTTAGGAGATGTGGCCTTGCTGGATAAAGTATGTCACTAAGGCAGGCTTTGCGGACATAGCCTAGTTCCACATGCAGCTTGCCCTCTCTGCTTCCTGCGCATGCTTGAGGCTGTGAGCCCTCGTCTTCCTGTTCTAGCTGCCTCCACACCATGCTTGCCTAACAAGATGGACCCTGTGGCTCTGGAACTGTAACTCCAAATAAACCCTTCCTTCTCTAAGCTGCTTTGGTCATTAGTTTTGTTACAGCAAAAGAAAAGTAATCAATGCAGGAGCGAGAGCAGAGACAGCTGCCAGCGATGTCACTCTTACTTCACAAATCACGTAGAGAAACCGCCTCTC
This sequence comes from Eospalax fontanierii, assembly GCA_035773235.1. Taxonomy (NCBI): domain Eukaryota; kingdom Metazoa; phylum Chordata; class Mammalia; order Rodentia; family Spalacidae; genus Eospalax; species Eospalax fontanierii. The sequence goes on from CM069527.1 coordinate 39,092,659, forward strand.
AGTGAGGATGTGAATGCTCGTTATTACAATAACACCGTCCCTTTCACGTGCCTTGTGATACAAAGACCCAAGCTGAGGAATTGTATTTATCTCATGTGAAGATGTAGGAATATAGGCTAAGAAGTGATTAAAATGAACAAAAGCCTTGAAGGATAGTTATCATCTCCTATAATTTGGAGTGAATTATTAGAAACATCTGTCTCATACTCACTTGTGTAGTATAGTCAACGTAAAAGTGTTCTGTTTAGGCTTGGGAGAATATAACTATCACAGGCTTTTCAATTATTTATAAATGTCTATTAATTTTCTTTGGTCACAGCTGATTGAAAATAAACCTATAACACACTATGGTGATACACTCTATGTGTACTATGTTTGTTATTCTGCTGTATGATTTTATTTGAACAATGCGAACTCTTCCTGGCAATCCTCCCAAATTTCTAGCTACAAACTTTTTGCTGAAGAATGACTGTTATAGACCTTGGAAGTGATTCTATGCCTCAGCTCTGTCCAGGTACAATTCTTATATGTATGTATGTTTGAAAAAATAGCAGAAAAGGAAGACTAAACCTAGAGACTATCTTTGTAATTGTGTTTTTAATCTTGTTCCATATATCTTTTTGATATATGGATTGTGATCAAAGCATGAATTGTGAAATTGAAAACAAAAAGAGAAGTAGAAGATGCAATATCTGAACACTCTTTATCTCAGGAGTTGGGTTTTGAGTCTTTGTGGCTCAGAGAACAGAAATTGTTTATCATGTTTTGTAATCAGAATTGTTCCCCAGAGAGGATAAACCATGTCAATCAGATCTCTCTTGATCTTCTGTGAGCAGTACTTTGATACCAAGGCCTATCTTACCATTTGCTACATTTTATGCTGGTGAGGCATCTCCTGGCTACTGTCACTCTGTGAAATGGAAGCAAAATTCATTTGCCTTGTCGCATAAGCCTTCTTTGAAATTTGGCCTGAGTTCATTATGCTGTTTGTGCCTCATTTAAACACAGGCATGGAGGAACATAAAACTTAAACCTTAGCTCCAGGCTCACACAGAATGGATTTCAGTCTTGCAAGGAATTAGAAATTGCTTTAGGATAGATGGATTCCACACGGATAAGAAATAAATGTTCTTGAAGAAAAAGTAACCATTAGAGGTAAATTCTTGAAGAAAACTAGCAACCAGAAAGAAAAAATATAAAATGTGAGAGGGTCTAGGTGAGGGAACAGACACAGAGCATAACAATGACAGAAATGAATATATGGAAACCTATTGAAACATACTGTGGAGAGCTAGCAATGTGTGTATATCAGCACCAAAAACCACTGCAACACTAGCAGGCTACACGACAGTGATGCTGCTGGATCTGGCTAGTGGTGCAAAAGAAAAAAGTTCAGAAAGGCATATATTAGTAAGCATGCATGCAAATACAAAAAACAACAAAGCATTAAAGATCTGCGATCATACTCACTTTATTTAAGATGTAACATAGCAAAACGAACTGAATTTGAGAAAATCTGGGAAACTGTAATCTACTTTAAAAAGCCTAAGAAAGATTGTGAGAAGACAGTATAGAAACACATTATTCCTGTGGAAGGTATACACAAGATCCTCATAAGACATATATTTTATGCTCAGTGGATTGATATACTGATTACACATAAAATAAAACTAAAGTGATCTTGTTAGGTCAAGATGAAGTAGTAAAAGAAACCAACATATTGGACATGTTTTTATTTTTTCTGTATTGTTAGTGGTTTTTAATTAACATTGCATATTTGATGTTCCTATTATTTTCGAATAACTTACACACTCTTTGCAGTATACAACTATTCCACATTTATGTTTTCCTCTGTAGATTCTAATGCTCACAAATAGTATTAATATTATATTATTAATACTATATCAGCAATACATTATTTTAATTTATATTTTATTTAGTTTTTGTGCATTTCATGCAATAAATCTTAGTCATATTTAGACCCTTTCTCTCCATTCATTTACTCCTATGGTAGTACCACCAGATTTCATGCACTCTATTGTAAAGTTAAGGCCTATCCAGGCAAGTTTTGGACACAGAAATTCCTCAGTGCAAGTTCATCCACTGGAGTCTAGTCAGACTATCTAGAGTCGCTCTCTTAAAGAAGGTCTACTTTCCCTCATCTAGCAATAATCAGTTGCCAATAGTTTCTAGGGAAGAATTAGAATTTTTACATGTGTGTGAGTGTACCTGTGTACCTGTGTGAGTGCAATGCTTTCAGAGATAAGAAGAAGGCATCAAATTTCCTGGAACTGGAGGTATGGATGGTAGTTAGCCACTAGGTGAGTGCTGCTGGAAATTGAACCTGGATTCTCTGCAAGAATAGTCAGTACTCTTAACCACTGAGCCATTTCTCCAGCTCCAAAGATTTAATATGGGAGCCTAATCTGGGGACATGCACTCTGTAGTCTCTTATTTTGTGCATTTTAACCAGCTGTGGCCTTCTGTGTACATCACACTCTGTTGCAGGAGGAAGCTTTGTTAGTGAGGGTTGACGGATGCATTTATATTCTTTCTACCCCCATTCCACTGTGTTCCATGAGCCTTAGGTATAGAAGTTCTAATGTAGTTGTGTCACTTAGAGCTGGGCATCTCTCAGACACATATTCTCTATGTGGGATCAGTTGTATGACTCTGTTCTAGCCTCCATCACTTGCAAAAAAAGCTTCTTCGTGAATAGTGATAGGTATACTTGTTTGCAAATATAAGGATTCATATTTAGCATACAGTCAGAAATTCACTTGTCTAGAGATATGATAGAGAGAGCATTTTCTCTAAGATTTATGACCAACCCTAACCATGTGTATTTGGCTATTTTTGGACCAACATATAAAAATATTTCAACAACTTATATTTTGTCTTACAATAAATGCACTTTGTAAGATATATTGTGACCAGCTGTCAAAATTTGTCTGAAGATGAGAATCTTTTTGGATGGACTGTTGCTGACAACACTGAACCCTTATGAGCAAATCATGACAGTTGATTACCATATATATATATATATATATATATATATATATATATATATGTGTGTGTGTGTGTGTGTACATGACACCAAAAAACAGTAATGTAAACAAAAGGTATAGGGCTTGTGTGTCGTCTTATGTCTTCCATATAGACACATTTAAAATTCAAGCAGCAATAAATAGCCTGATGTCATAAATAGAATTCTCTTTCTCTTTATCAACATATTTCCATGAAGAGTAATCATGCTGGAATGTTCATGGTAATATACAATTTGATATGTGTGTATGTGTGTGTCCTAAGGATATCTTTATTTAATATTAATGATAATGTAAATAAAATAATTTGTGACTTAGATGGCATCATTACTATATTTTGAACTGCATAACTCCAAGCAGAGATGTTTCAATATTGTAATACAAATTGACAGGCAGTGGGCTCAGAGACTGAGAGAAGATTTCAGTAATATGGGCTTCATAGTAAGAAACTGTCCTTTTGTTTATTGCAATTTCATTAGAGTCCACTCAATTTAGAGTAACAGGAAGTACCCAGGACATTCAGATGCTGATCTGGAATAATTTACTTATCTGGGATATTAATTGAACAATACATATTTGTAGGCAATTACTTCCTGCAAGTTATGATCTTTTCTGGCAAGTTTGTGTACTAATTTTGTTATACTACTAATAAAGCACCAATCATCATAAATAGATGCACAAAAAAGTTCTTGCCATCATTTGGAGGAGTGTTTGCTTACATAGATACTGCTCTGTTTCTTTGATTTCTGTCACAGTGACGCTCCATGTATACACAGTTCATTTTCAGTCTAACTTTTACATAATTATATGCATTTATCTATTTGCATTTCTTGCAGTTATTTTCAATTTTTTTCAAAGTACATAACAAAATGATCATTAACATCTTTATTATGAAGTAGATATTTCAAACATAAGAAGCAACTTGCAGTTTTGAACCTGATCTGTGCCTGTCTCTTACTTTTTCATGAATCCCAGTGCATCATTAACCATTTTCCAAAAGAAATCAAAATCCAAGAGGCATAATTGATGCTTGTCCTATATGTAACAGAATATTGTCTGTGGTTCAATTTTCTGAAGGCAAATATTTGTTAAATATCTTAATAAATATTTAATTATATTTGAAAAATTAAACAGAAATTGTAAACTACTCTGTTTCAAGAATATCTTTAGTATAATAAATTTCATACCTATGGAACCAGATATGTATTTTAAAATAAGAGGTATGTGCAATTATTAAAGCACATTTACAAACTGTGCATTACTTGGTTATGGTGACCTGGGGAGGATATGGAAGATTTCAAAACCATTGGATACAATAAGTATGCTTCCAATTTTCCTTTATCTCCTTATTTATAGCTTCTAGGAAGAAGGGTTAATTTAGTCTCACAGATTCAGAGATTCTTACTCATGGTTAATGGGATCCATTGTTTGGGGCCTGAGACAAGATAGACTACAATGATAATTTGAGATGTCGATGAACAAGGCTGTCATGTCAGTCAAGAATAACAAAAGATGGTAGATATGCACACAATGAGCTTCTTCCTGTTATTAAGAGTTTAATATCTCTTCTGCAAATAGCACTGGAACTGGGGAGCAAGGTTTCACCACATGAGTCTGAGAGGAGAGAGATTTTATGTTCGTGTAATTCTTCCGTCTGGTTCTCACTTTTAGCGCTCTTTAAATTTTGTATGTGTTTGTTCTTTCAAGTCTTCCATTTCATCCAATGTGATGACAGCATTGGGGTCAAGTCTCAGCTAAGTTCAGAGTTACAAGGATGGATTATATTTGGTAAGGCAATGATCTGTTTTGCCTTATTATTCATATATCTGCCTATGCCATCAATAGTAAATATGCTACATGTGTGGGGCCAGTCTGCTCCAACATGTGCACCTAAGATGGTGGCTAGCCTGTAGCCAGGAGGTGGTAAGGCAAGTATAGGAAGTACAGAACTGACCGCCCAGAGAAAGTGCAGGTGCAATCACGTGATCAGCACGTGAGCAGCACCTGATCCTTAGGACAGGACTCTTGTATAATACCTGACCTTTAATGTGATTGGTTGAAGGACATATGACCCTTCGACTGATTGGTTGTCCCATATGACCTTTCGGCTGATTGGTTGGCCATATTTTGCTTATGTAATGTGTGGGTATAATAGGGTGAAAAATAAAGAGGAAGCTGCTGCAGCCTGGAACAACATCAGGCTGTGTCGTTATTTGTCCTGCTGGTCGGGACAGGTACAGATGGTGATAAACCAACTCAAACATCTCCTTTACTTATAAAACTAATTCAATTTGTGTCCTTATAAAAGCTTATTCCCCTTAGGATTATGTTTGAGTATCCTGCCTTTATGTAGAAAATACATACAAAAGACAAGTCATTGAATTTCAGTAACAGGATCAAATGAGACTCCTAGGGCACCTCTGGCAGCCCTGTGAAAGTCACCAGTCCTCTCATTTTCCTTTCATTCCCACTCACATTGTGCTACTTTACAGTCTTCATAGTATTAACCCATGTAGAGTTATTAATGGTTTACCCTCTGTCTTCTTTCCACTCTGACTTTTACACAATTCTTTCTGCAGTCTGTCTCCCTGTATACCCAGGACTTGCACTATAGCCTGACATCTAGTAGATGCCATGTAAATATTTAAAATGTAAAAAAAAAATCACTAAATTTTATTCTTCATGGTTCAAAAGATAACAAACATACAACAAATAACTTTCACTATATATTTTTGGATAGAAATATTACATAATTAATCCAAGCCAAAGAAATACACTTTCCGAATGTGATACTAGTAATTCAGAATGTGCTTTTCAGTTTATAAATGACTTTCAAAATATTGGTAGACATGCCTATAGTTATTGAATAATGCGATAACCATGGTGCTAGCCAAGACCCTACAAAAGGGTATTGCAGTTCTAAAGTGATCAGGTCCTACCAAGCAACCTTGGTGTTACTACTGTAGCAGCTTCCATAGTTGCTGTGTGTCCCTAGTGCAGTGTAGTCTCCTTAAGGGCAGGTTTCTCTAGAAGTACCAGGTTGAAAGAGTGGTGTTTTGAGTTTTATGGTTGTTTTGTAACAATAAGATGGAAAGAATTCAGGAGGAAGGAGAATAAAGTAATAAAGAGCTTGCATATGTCAATCAAAGGTGACTCTTGCAAATTTTTTCTTCTCATGTTTCTGCATGGTTTTGATGTAGGATAACTTTCTAAGGTGACATGTTTCCTAAATTTCTCCTTTTGTCCATGTTTTTTTTTCTTTTTTTTGCCAAGGAGTGATATTGTATCTTGGTTTTCCTTCACAGTCAAGACTAGTGTATTGGCATGGGTGCATGTATTTTTGTATGTGTGTGCATGCGTGTGTCTGTGCCTGTGTACCTGAACTGGTATGTGCTTAGCAAGCTAACTACATCTATATTTGCTGTTTCCGTGATTTATATATTTTTTCAACTAAAATAAAAGAATGTATCAGTAATCACAGGCTCAAAACTATAGGTCTTGTGTATTTATTTATATTAAAACAAGTTCCTAAGACTTAATTGATTTTAAAATATAATTGAAATAATATGACTGAGTAGTAATGTATTCTGTCATTGATTTGATAAAGATTTGTTCTTTTCTATTTCCTTTTCTTATTATGCTAACTTAATTGAAAAATCACAATTGATGGTATCAATTATTTTCAGATTTAAATTATGCGAAAGCCATATTTTTATCTAGCCAATGAAGACTGTACAATTTTACCAATTTTATAATGGAATCTCATGCAAAATTGACATATCATCAACTACATCATTGAAACTGCAAACAAAATGAAAGACAATGCATAATACTATCAGGTATTCAATAAGAAATCTTGCTCCATATCACTTTACTTATTTGATTAAGTCATTATTTTAGTTATAAAACATTATCTCTTATGGAAGCAACCATGGCTGCTATAAGTTTATGAATGTGGTGGTCCTTATATCCAGAAAACGCCATATCTCAACAGTCCTTCCCATCTCTGGCTCTTAAAATCTTCCCACCTGCTCTTTCATAATGTTCCTTGAAACTTGTGGCATGGAGCAGCAGAGGACGGGATGAAGTTGTCTCATTTTGGCAAAACATTCTACCACTTGTTCTCTGCATTTTTACTTGTTGTGAGTCTCTGTATTCACCACTACCGCACTACCTGCTACATAAAGATGTTACTCTGATAAGGACTAAAAGATACTCTAATCAATGGGTATAGAGATGTGTATTTGGAAGGCATTTTGATGTTTGTCGACTTACCAAAATAATATAAGTGGGTTCATCCTGGGGTCTCTGAGCTTCCTAGACACAGGCTCTTTGGCAGATTTACAAGATCAGGTATAAATTTCTTCCGTGAAGAAGACATTAAAATCAATCAAGAAGCAGTAGACTTTCATTCACTATTATACTCATGGACATTTCTTGTCTTGACTGTTACTATTGTAGTTCAGAGGGTTCACAGATGAGTAACACTATTGATGACCCCAGCTTCCTGCATAGCACCTTCTGGTTCTATGAAAGCTAGACAGCAGAGAGAAAGCTTCTAGGTAAATAACTAATTGAGTTCTCCAAGTTCTATGAGCAAGTTATGTGACATTTCAGCAATAGGTTCTTCCACAAAGTTACAGCAGACAATCAAGAGTAATAATGATACTTTCCATTGGGTTTTCAGATTTCTGCAACCCTCCCCACTGACCAACAACAAAACTTTTAACCATACTTTAGCAGATGACCTTACATCGTATCTGTATGGGTAGGCATTAATGGACCAAATGGGGTTTTTCTTTAATTAGAAGAAATAAAATTTAAAAGGGGAGGGATAAGATGGTGCATGTGGAAGTAACTGGATGGGGGAGAGTATGGCAAATGTGATTGAAAAACATTGCGCACATGTATCAATTCTCAAAGAATAAACAAAAATATTGTGTGTGTGTGTATATATATATATATATATATTTAACTTTAAACACTTTCTCCACCATTTTTGCTTCAGGTCAATATGCTGCTTTCTTCTTCATGGCTAATATTACAAAATCAGAGCCACCATTGTTGGGTGTGGTGAGGTACAGCTATGATCTCAGCACTTTGGAAGCAGAAAGCTAGAAAATAGAGTATTTTTGGATAATCTGGTCTATAGAGCTGAAAGCTAGGCTGGGTTACATGGTATGGTCACATCTCAAAGAAAATATGGTTAAAACCGTGGTGAATCTCTTCTTAGTGTGCTCACAAGCCTAGGTCTAATCCCAAGAAAAGATAAGAGAGAAATATTGGAAGATGACTTCTCTCTCCATGGGCTCCTCTTATGTTTTCTTCCTCCTACCCTATCGTAGATGTTATGTACAGTCTTAATCTATTTTGTAAACTCAACAATGTCCTTTTTTTAAATAAAGAAACCAGTTTCATCTGCTCTGCATTTCTCCAAGTGGTTATAACACTAGGATATTTCTGCTGTTGCTGTTTAATTTTTTCCCCTGAAACTCCTGTTGTCTCTATGAAATCATTTCTCCTTTCTTTACCTGTGTCACTTCTGGCTTCTTCTTTTGCTCCCCAAACATCTTAAATTTCAGGTTATATTCATTTCCTTTTCAAGGATGTGTGTTAAGTCTTATTCCATATCATCCATGCCCTCACCCAGAAATACCACCCACATCATTTCTTTTTCTTAACATGAATTAGACTCATTAACTTCATATTAAAAAGCCATTTTATATGTAACCACTGCACAGTGTGTATCCATGGAAAGACTCCTATATTAAACATATCCATTTCAGAAAAAGGGGCAGAAATAGTAAGAGCCAGCATTGGTTCCTGGATGCAAGGAAACAGAGTCGTTCAGGCCTCTGGGAGTTTTCTGATTTGAATTTGCAATAATGGTGACCACATGCACAGGATGAATGCAGATACAATCAGACAAAATCCCACCATAAAAGTGGGGAAATGAATATCAGACTCCAGCCCTAGTTGTACAAATGATTATATTTTTGAGGTGATTTTTTTTTATGAAAATAAGCTCAGGGATTTAAGCCCATTTTTGATATTTTGTTAATAAAATATTTATGCTACAGGAAAACAAGATTTGGAAGATGACACATTCATTTTCATTTATGTGAACTTCCACTATTTGGTAAGAACTCGGTGGAAAATAAAATACTTACCACCATTTACTATTTTCCTTGTAAATGAAACTTTCTGTCAAAGACTGACTTCTAAATTCCCAAGATATAACCACCTGAGGCACTCTACAAACAAAAGAACGCATGTTACGACGTTAGGACATAACAATTTCTGGAATGGCTTCTTTTATTTATTTAAATGTGATTTTGTTATTACCTGAGGTAAAAGAGACAAACATCTGAAAGAACAAGAATAAACTTAGAACATTTATTGAGTTTGCTTCTCTAATTCATTATAAGATATCACCAAACAGGCTCCACTATAATTGCAAAATCTGTTCAAGATTGCTTCAGGCTATCATCTGTTTACTTACACAGAAAATAAGATCATTATATATGCTTGTATCATTCTCTAGGAAATCAAGCCAGACCTCCATCATGTCTGTTGAATCATGAAGAGTTGCAGGCAACACTAAATAAACCACATGAATTATTTTCAATGTATTAATATTTTCAAAGAGTGATCAAATATTTGTCTGAATTTTTATATTTTAGAACTGAAGTAACCAATTATGGAACTCTGTAATAGTTTTCATCTGTTACAAAAGAAGCTTCTTTGATGAGCAATGATTACTATACTTGTCTGTAAATATAAGAAGTCACAGACATAAGTAGATGGTATTACACTATCAAACAATTGTCTTGTGTATATTACAGTCTCTTACAAATCTAGATTATCAGTGTCAATAGAGAACTAAGGTTTATGTTATTCCACAGATACTCAGGCACTGAACCAAAGCTGAGCATTTCATAGTCTTGATTGACACACTTTTTCAATATTTATAATTTTATCATGATTGTGTGAGTACATGTGTACATGATATGCTTGAGTGTGTTCACATGTGTGCCACAGCCCACCGCATGTGTGTGGAGATCAAAGGACAATTCTCTGGACCTGATTATCTCTGTTCACCTATATGTGGATTCTGGGGAATAGACTCAGATGCTCAGGTTTGTGGGAAGCTCTTTTATCTACAGAATCCTCATGCTGATGGATTGATCCAGTGGTCTTGAAATGGATTATACGCATCCTTCCACTTCTCTACCATCCAATTTCTCTTTCTAGCCTAAGTCAATAGCCTTAAGTTAAATTTACAGACTCTAAATATAGAAATAAAATATGGGTTTGGTAACAAGTATCCTTCTAGTAGGATTTCCAGGGTGAAGAGTCACAGCCATATCCAGTGGATTTGAAAGTCCTATCCTGAAGACCCCAAATTATGACTGGAAATACAACTCAGAATAGACCACATGCCTAACTCATGTATAAACTGAGATTCAGTATTCAAAACTGTTAAACAAATAATAAAGCCTAATGTTGATTGCAGTGAATACAGAAGAAATCAATCATAGATTCATAATTTTCTCGTACTCTTTCAGAGAATTCTCTTTTTACAAATAAATTAGTGAGCAAATCTACTATAGAGAAGTTTGTGGACCCGTGTTCCTTCATGGTTAGTGCTACAATATTACTTTCATAATAATCAGCTCCAGTAATACTTAGTTGCTCACAATTGGCCATCCTTTGTGTTGTATACTGCACATCACTGCTATGCTTAATGCTGACAATGTGTCAGTACAATAATAACTGGTGTTCTGAATGTTGTTTAAATTGATATGAATTTTATGATGAGCAGGTCAAAAACAGAGATTCCCTAACCTCATTCAGAAAGTATATTCAGTGAACTTCTTTGTAATAAAAATTCAGCAATAATGGTCATAAATACCAGAGGCAATCTGGAAGATGATCAGGTACAGCAGCAATATGTGTTCATAAAGGAAGCTTACGCATGAAGTAAGCCGGGGACCATACTTGTCATCTGGCTATGCACATGAAGGCGCATTCTGTCCACATTGTACATAAAATGGAAAAATAAAGAAGTGCAGAATGATGATAAATGTTGATAAATGTGATGCATGTCACCTCAGTCATTTGGGAGAGCAAAGGAAGAACTGAGTATTGATATTTCAGCTTTCTCAACATAAGGTTAAATCAACTTGCAGAATGCCTTATAAGATACATACTTCATATAAATTTCCATAATAAAATGTTAAAAGCAATAAAGTCATAGGTTAATATGTAACTTAAACTCTGATGAGTTCACAGACAACCAAATAGTTATTTTATCTTAATACTGTAGTTCAGTTTACCAAACACATGAATTCCACTTCCTCAACTAAAATGTAATTAGCATCCATGAAATTATATAATTTTCCATTTCTCTTTGCCCACCTATAATAATTGTGGCTAATGGCCATTTAAATTATTCATTTTATAGGGAGAACAAGTGATTATTCTTTAAAAATGATGCTGTGTTCTTTTAAATTGCTTTCCTTCATTCTCCAGTTGGCCCAGACCATTACTGAGTTAAACGTTTCTTAATGAAGAACACTGCCTCACTGAACTTTGCTTCATCTGCGCATTAGAAGAATAATTTGAAATTCTTAAAGTCCAGAGCTGCATCTCAAAGTGAGTTGGTGAAATGCCAGGATTCTATATAACTTCACTCTAGATCCTTCTCAGAAATATCTTTTTTACTTTATTTTAGAAACAGCACACAGAACATATTTTAATATCTTAAATATTAAAATATTTTAAATCTGCAAACCTGGATACAAATATTCTAACCTTTTTGTTGTATGGAACCTGTTTTTTTCAGGTAAGGCATAGACACAAGTCACAAAATAGATTCTATAATGACTACTTGGCATACGAAGAGAAAAGTTAGAAACGCTGGGAAAAAAAAAAACCTTCATTTTTGTTTCTTCCTCACTGTAGTCTCATTCTCAGCACTTCTTGAGCAGAGGAAGCTGACTAATAGGCCATATTTTCCAAAGTCTGGGATCACTGGGTTAAAAACATCAAAACCATCATTCTTCCACTCCATTTTGTGTTTTGTTGGTTTGTTTGTTTGTTTGTTTTTTGACATGCTCTCACTGCTGTAGCCCCTGCTGGCCTGAAACTGGCTATATTTACCAAGAACAGCCACTTGCCCTTGCTTCCCAGTGCTGAGATTAAAGGCACACACCACTATTGCAGCTTATTCTTTGTATTTGGCTCTTTCTTTTTGTATAGTTCACTTCCCTTCGATTAATATCTGCTGACATTGGCTATACATAACCAGTTATCCTGTTTGTCCTCTTATTTATTTCTGGTTGGAGAGGTGAGTGAAAAGAAAAATCAAAGTTAAAGAAACAAGGGAGTTAAGTGTGTGTTAAACCACATCCTGCATGAAAACTTTACCAGACATAATGTCACTGTGTGTATGGGGTTTGTTCCCTAATTACATAGAATTTTTATTCAGTTGTTATTCTTGCATGTGACGCTGTCTTCACAGTATGTTTTTGAAAGTATCACAGGAGACTGCTCAGATGTTCCTGGTATTCGGCCTCCAAATAATTAAAATACAAAATATCCTTATACATGCATATTTTGCATGTATATTCAGAAATGGCAGTGTATTAATATATTTTTTATTTAATGACTGAAGACTGGGTTTACTTTATGAAATTATTTTAGTGAGCAAATAATTACTCTTAAGTGTGTGTGCCCTGGCTCAATGGCTAAGCAATCAGTGGGTGCAAACATACCAAATGAGAATTTGAAAGTTGCAAAAACCAGTAACATTTGCTTTTAGTTCACCTGTGTTTGCTTGAGCTCAGGGTTGGCACCACACGTCTCTAAGGTATGGAAATCCCTTTTCCTTTGTCCTCTTCATGTGCTAGCAAATGATTTTGCAGCCTTCATAAGCATCATGACCAGCTGTGTCTTTTTCATTTCTGCCTTTTCCTTGACCCTACCTTGCAGTTATTAACTAATCTTAAATCCCCAACAGTGTTAAAATTGTAGTTTTTAATGTCTCGCTTATGTTCACTTTGGTCTTCTAAAAAAAAAAATCCTGTCAGTTCTTATAATCAAAGGTATGAGCTTAATTAAGTAGTGACTCATTGAACTGAACATTTCAGAGTCACCAGTTAAATAAAATATTATGTAATACTTCAAGAAGTATTCTAACCCCAAACTCTCACCATAATACTAAAATATAATTTTAAATATTATTTAAATATGAAATGAAATTGCCAAAACACATGAGTAAAATTTATTATAAACCAATACTTTATAAACCTTATAAATTTGTCTACTTTGTAAATTCTGGCAAAAAGAAATTTGAAACTTCTGGGGTCAAAAACCTTATAAGGAAAAATTAATCTACTTTGTGACTAATTCCATCTGAGAATATTGAGTAGACTCTGATTTTTTAATTTTTCAATTTTGGTTGAGAATTTCATGCATAAGTACTATATTTACATAATTTTCACCCATTCACTGAAGCATATTCAATCAATTTAGAGTCACTCTTTTGTTAGTCAAAAGTCTCAAAAAATGTATTGCTTATAACATGAAATGTAGTAAAATAGATATCATCCTTTCTTCAATGTCTACCATGTGCTTTTCAGAATCACAAGGAAGAAATGAAATGACAGTCCTTATCAGTATTTCATCATACATGGAAATGACAGTCTTCTTTCTCTTATCAGTGATCACAATGTAACTAAACTAACATTAAAAAAATAAAGACCATCAACACACCCCTTACTAGTAGTCATCACTGACTACTGGTTCCTCAGCTAAGGTTGGGGGTTCTTAATCATTTTCCTAGTTCTACGATAGGGTTTTGTCTGATTTTAGTTTGTCTAGGTCTTAGACATGCTGTCAACATTGCTGTGAGTTCTTATGAGCAATTTCCCAGCTGCCTGGGAAACTCTGTATGTCTGTAGCCATCCACCAATCCTGGCTCTTATATGCATTTTATCTCCTCTTCTGAAATTATATCTGTGGTGTCCCAAATTTCATACATATTCTATTCCTGTGTTTTATTTTTCATACACATATTTTTGCCTGAGTGTTTCAGGTCTTCAAGTTTATCTTGATATTCTGTTTTCTATTTCATTTGTTCTGTTGGTGAAGCTTTTTTTCTGTCATTTCAAATTAGCCTATTGAGTTTTTCAGTCGCATCTTCACTCAAGTCTGAGTTTTCCTCAATGTTTCTATCTCCTTTGTGAATTTACTTTTCAAGTCCTGACTTGTCTTTGTCATTTCATTGTCTGTATTTTCGTTTCCTTGAGCTTCAGCCAGGAGTTGATTCTTATCTATTTTGAGTTCTCTGAGTTGTTTGTGTGTTTTCTTTAAATTTATTGCATTCTTTGATCATTTTTATGATTGTTCTTTTACTGAGCTTCCCCTTGGGGTTTCTCATCAGATAATACTTCTATAGGACTGATTGGATTTCCTGGGGGCGTACTATCCTGGTTTTTCATATTGCTTGTGTTTTTACATTGTCTGGGCAAATGGATTTCTCTTGTTGCTTGTGTATCTTATATGTAATTCTAGCCTGTCCTTGTCGACATGAAGTTTGGTTCTGTTTTTATTGTTGATGTTGTTGACTGCTTTCTGGTCAGGTATGAATAGTTAGTTAGTCTGTGCTTAGGGTTCTCATTTTTGCCTTTTTGTTTTGAGGGACCCTATTCCTAGTGTGGCAAGTCTAGAGTTTTTTAGCAGGGTGAACATGCTTAGGTCTAACTCTGGAAGATGGGAATCAGGTGGGGCATTCTGATTTGCTAAATAGAGACGAAGTGAGCCCTGGAGCTGTATGAATGGGGCTGGTCCCAAAGCAGGAGGAAGGTGACCCAGTTGGTAGGATCTGGGTAACTCACAATACTAATTTGGTGCTCTCTGGCTGCAACAGCAGGAAAAGGACTAGGCAGCGGGAAGGCTGATGGGGACAAGTGCAGCCTGGGCCAGTTATCATTAGCTAAGCAGAGAACATGTGAACTTTGGTGAGGCACCAATGTGATTGGTCCCAAAGCAGGGGAATGGTGACTCAACAGAAGGGTTCAGGGTGATTCGCTGTTAGTATAGTGCTCTCTGGCAGCTTTGGCAGGAGGCAATGTTTCTATTTTTGAAACTGCCCGTGTTTTACTTGTGTATTGAAAAACACTGTCATTGTATCTGCAAGGTACTTTGTGAAACAAAGGATGGTATTTCACTAATCTATGAATTTCTGTCTTCAAGCTTTATCAGCTTTGAAAACTGTTTATCCTCTTGATAATGTTATTCTTTAAAAACACATAGTAAATATTTCTTTAAAGTTTTTAACTGAGAAATATTAGTGGAATATGAATTTTATTCATTATTTTCCTAATGGTATCGAAAGGAATTTAAGGCCTGCTGTTTACAAAAGAGACATTGTCTCAGAGTATTATTGCTTAAAATGTGGGATGCCAGCTATAAGTCCCATCAAATCAGACTTTATTTCAGTCTGGTGTATTTTCAAAGAAAAAAGCAATACCTTTTCACACTGTACAATTGTTGGTATAATGTGTACCCTTTCCCCTTAGTAATTATATGTTCCTCCTTTTCACATCTGCATATGTTCAAATAACTAAAGTACAGTAGTTGCCCTATAAAAAGGACCTTTGGTTTTAATTAACATTAGACAATATAACAGGCAATTTGATTTCTGTAATTATTCACTATTTTGATGTACACATACACTCACTCAAATACCATCTCCACAGAGAGAGGCCACAAAGGGTCTTAATTCGGAATTACTCTAGTCCTTCCTAAATATATACAGAATGCCTTAAGCATTTTCTTTCCTTGGAAAACTTTTACAACTGTGTGAATGTCAGTTGTGAAAAGGATTTTAAAGCAATAGTCAGCTTTTCAGTGATCATGCAAAAGTTACCCAGTATGTATATGACAAGATCAGAAATCCAAAACCCAATGGAGAGAGAAATGACAATGGATATTCATGTGAACTCAGAGGATAAAGAATCAAGAATGACACTTAAGATTTGCTTAATATATTTTTGTAAAAAGAAATTAACTTTATAATTGAGTGAATTGTCAATCACACTTTTTTGTTCCAGGGTAGGTTCTTTAGATTGCCTGTGTGATAAGTTAAAATAACCCATGCCACTTCTCAGAGGATATTAAATATATGTGTCAGTTAGCTCTACTACACAACAGAACATGGAAAACATACTAGTAAAAATTAGAAAGCATTCAATGAACTGAGGAATTTGTCACTTGGCAGTTGTCTAGTTTCAGTTAGGAAGATATCTGCTCTCTGCGGATTCTTATTTTTCACCATGCCAGTCAGAAATGGTTGTTGTGTTAAACTTATAGGACCTTCCTTGAGGAGAGAATACTAATTTTACCTGGAAAAGTGAACCCTGAATTCAGAGTTACAACAGGATACATATATATGATATATATCATATATAAGGGTTTGGGACTAGAATCAACAAGGGAAAGAGAAACAGTTACATGAATGATATACTTTTCTAAGGATATGCTCTATGATCTTAGTTACCTTCTTCCTCCAACAAGGATACACCTTTTAGAAGTCCATTTAGATTGAACTTCTCAGTGGAACTAGTAATAACATCATGACTCTCATGAATCAGTCCCTCAATATACCAAGAGTAGGATGTTTAAAGAAATGTCACCTTTAGCTCTAAATAATATTATCAAAACCACTTTTAAGTTATAGAATAGATACCTTTCTACCTGTTCACAAAATTCAGGACTTCAAACTTGTTTATCAATTTGAAGGAGGCCAGAATTCCAGATTATGTAAAAAATATTTATCTACCCATTTATTTAGATATATAGATATAAATAGATTATATAGTTATGTTTAAAATAAAAATACCCTTCCTTACCAATTCTACAGTGAATAAATATTAGGATTTTGTCTTGCATCAAAATGTAGTACCGTATGACTAGTATATGATCTGTTTTCTGTTATGAAGATGTCTCATTAACTCTCAAAGTTTATAACATATTCAAATTTTTTCATTTACATTATTCGGAGTCACATGTTGAAAATGTGGCTATGAGTCACAAATTAAAATGGAAAGAACATTAAGAATACAAGTAAATGAGTTCCACAGACGTGCTTGCTGTTGCTGTTTTCACCATATTTGCAATGACTTTTATAGCTTCCCACAGCTTCAGGAAGATGCGATAATCTGCTCCATTTCTTTTGGACTCAGTACAAAAATAAGATATTCCACTTTACTTTTTTGTTCTTAAAGTGTCTCTTCCTCATTTTCTCTTGGATGTGAAATAGAAGTCTGTTTTCAAGCTGGAGAAGATGCTTAGAGGAACAAAGCCAGAGGGGGAGACAGGCTGTTTTATTAGGTTTCCTTAAGCCTGTGTGGGAATTGTTACACACGGCCGAGGTGGGGAGAGGCTTCCAGTAAAGACACAGGGATAACTGGAGATATTAAAAGGAACATTCACCTAGGTGAATGTTAAACTGCTCTCCGATATGTCACTGGAGAATGTTTTCTTCAACTCTGTGTGTTGTCTCTTCACTTCCTTGGTTGTTTCTTTTGATGTACAGAAAGAAGTTTTTCAGTTTAATGAGGTCACACTTGTTGATTGTGGAGCTTAATTCCTGAAGAACTGCTGTCTGATTTAGAAAGTCCTTTTTTACACTTATATCTTGTAGGTCACTGCCAATGTTTTCTTCCAACACTTTCAGAGTTTCAGGTTTCACATTGAGATCTTTGATCCATTTGTAGTTTGACTTTTGTGCAAGGTGAAAAATAAGAGTCTAGTTTCATTACTCTACTGGATAAGATCCAGTTTTGTCAGCACCATTTGTTAAAGATGTGATCTTTCCTCCAGTTCTTGGCCACTTTCTCAAATGTCAGGTGACTGAAATTGCATGAATTCATGTTTGAGACCAATGATATTTCATCGGCCGACGGGTCTATTTTGTGCCAGTACAAGTTGATTTTATGACTATAGCTCTGTAATATAATTTGAAATCTGGTATAGAAATCCTCTCTGCATTTCTGTTTATGCTCAGGGTTGCTTTGGCTATCCAGGGTGTTTTTCTGTTTCCATATGAAATTTAGGATTTTTATTTTTTAATTCTGTGAGGAATATTATGGTGATTTTCATTGGGGTTGCATTGAATCTATAATTTTTGGTAAAATGGTCATTTTAGCAATATTTATTCTTCCAATCCATGGTAATGGGAGGTCTTTTCATCTGCTGCTGTCCTCACTAATTTCCTTCTTTAAATATCTAAAATTTTAATTGTTTAGCTCTTTAATGTCTTTGTTTAGGCTTATTCTGAGGTATTTTTTTAGACTATGGCGAACGGGCAATTCACATACAATGTCTGTGTATGACCAGTTGTAGTACTCTGTAGTAGTTTGCGTCTGGTACAAAAGAAGCTTCTTTGATGAATGGTGACTAGGATACTTGACTGTAAGTAAAAGAATACATATTTTACATTTTTAAGAAGTTACATTAGCCTATGAATGTGACATCCTTGGGCTATTCTCTGACATCTATGATCTCTTCAGTCGTGTACATTTGGCTGTGATTATAGTACACAGATGAGTTTCTTCCCATTGAGTGGACTCTAAGACCAATTAGGTAGTAGTTTCCCCATTTCTCCTTTGATAACACGAGTCTCCTAAGACCCCACTGCTCTTGAACTCCTTCTTTCATCAGGATACATACTCACATATAAGAGCTTGGTGCTAGGTTCCACAAATGAATATGAACATACATCACAGAAATGGAAGGGCCCGCACAGTGTATCAGTGAAGGGGAATCAGCATGGTTTTATTTGGAGAGCTCACAGCCACACAGAGGTAAGAGGATAGTCCCAGAGATCTGGGGGATGAAGAGTAAAAGTGTGCCTGTGACCAAGGCTAGAAGGAGAGTAGAATATGGTGTGCAGGCGTTTGGCATTGGTGCAGTATTAGACAAGTGGAGACAGTGTGCAGGATCAGATACCACGGAAGAAGACAAGTTGAGTGAGCACTGCCGGGATAAAAGACTGGTCTCAGGAATGCAAAGGCAAGTTGGTGTGGGAACAGTCTGTGAAAGGTTTGAACAAGATAGACTCAAAATTTGAGCTGGTCTGAGTAAGGGGGATCAGGATGCAGTGGGTGGGTCTGGCCTACCTAAGAGAGTATTCCAGAGATCAGAGGTGCTAAGATCAAGAGCTGGCCTGCGCTCAAATTTAGAAGAACCAGATGTCAATCCTGTGCTATATTTTGAAAATCAACACTGGGATCAAAATCATACAGTCTGAATTTTGGTTTAAAGCTGTCTTTAAAAATGTTAGAAGTCTGTCTACTCTTCTGCAGAGCAGAGAAGAATGCTGTACAAACCCATTATCACATGGAAAATAAGAATAATCATTCTTTTCAGAACAGCCGCTTCAAAAAGAATAGAAAATCATTTGTTCTTGACCATATATTTTCTAATTTAAGTACTTGTGAAAGAATTTTATATTTAAGAAGGTTTTAAGGACTTGTAGAGTACTTGCTGGGCCACCACCAAACCCTTGGTTCAATTCATAGACTTGAAAACAAATTCACATTTTATTTATTATCACATTTCTTTCTAAATATTTCTTACAACATGATGCCAGTGATAGAATGTAATATTTAATAGCATATTATACAGAATTTTATAATTCCAAGTTTAAAAATAACCTTCAAGGAGTAATTACACTGTGAATAACTATTATGAAAAAGCATTAAGAATAATTTCTGGTTTCCATATGAAAATACAGTGGCACATCTTTCACAACATTTGTTTCAAAGTGAAGGAGATGTCTCTGAAATCTGTTTTTTCTCTTCCCTACATGACTGAACAGCCTATTTGGGACATTGTCTTCTCCCCTCAAATGGATTTTTCAAACTACTTAATTCATTTCTTATTTAAAGAGAAGTTTCATTTTTTCAGTGCAAATAGCTGTGCTCCTTTGAAGATATATGCATTGTAAAAATACTTCATAATTTTAATTCTTAAGGTTAGAGAATTGGCTCAAAAATTAAGAACACTGGCTATTCTTGGGGCGGGGGGCTAAGTTCAGTTCCCCAAACCCACACAGCAGCTGACTCCAGGTACAAGGAATCGAGCACCCTATTCTGACCTCTGAAGGCACTGCATGGTGCAATTACATGCAGGCAAAATACCTATATACATAAAATAAAAACAAATGATAAATGTTTGCAAAAGTATTTTTAAAAATTAGAGTTAATACAATTATTACAACTAAAATTATATCTCTCCCCCTTCAAAAATACACAAGCATTCATATATGTAGGGGCAATTGACTGAACAAAAACTTAGTAGTTTATATAAGTCATTATTGCTTTGTCCTTTCGAAAACTCTATAATTTCTTAGTTTTACAGCACAAGGAATACCAGTAATAATCATTACCAAGCAAAGAAGTAGAAGTGTGAAATAAGCAAACAATGGAACAGAAAACCAAAACAAAAGCACTTTTGTGATCACATTCTGACAAAATCAAATTGGAATTTTTTTATACTTACTTATAGGCCTCTCTAAAGACAAAAATATTTAAATTATCCATTGTTGAATACTGCTTCAAAATAGAAATTTCAAAACATATTTTTCAGTGTATACATTTTGATGTTTTAAACTGAGCTTTTGTACTTTTCTACAATTGCAAATCATAATCTGACCCCCTCATCATGTCCCCACCTGACCCCAACTGGACATCATGTATTGTGCATACATATTAAATCCTACCTTGTCAAGAATTTGTACCCAAATGTCCTTCAATGCGGGTTCATCCACTGAAGTCTAGTCAGCCTATCTAGAGGATGTAAATTCTACTCTCCTTCACCCAGTGGTCATCAGTCTCCCAGTTCCCAGGCTAGACTGACCCACTGCCCATTTCCCTTGCTCCACTCCCAGCCCTTGTCTGATTGAGTTGACATGGGTCTTGTGCTCCACATCACCACTGCCCCAAGTTCACATGTGCAAGCTTCCAATGGCCTGAAAAATCTGTTTCCCTGTGCTCATGGTCCAATCCTAGCTTTTACAATCTTTCTGCCTCCTCTTCTGAAATGTTACCTGAACTAGTGGTAGGTGGGTTTTAATATAAGAATCCTATAAAGGGAAAAACACTCTGCAGTGTCTTACTCTGTAAACCTTGGCCAGTTCTGGCTTGCTCTATGCATTGCACTGTGTTATATAAGGAAGCTTCACTGGCGAATGTTGAGGGATGCACTAGTATTCTTTGTGCTCCATGAACTTTAGATGTAGAGGTTCCACTATAGATATGTTACCTAGAACTGGGCATCTATCAAACATATATTCTCTTTGTGTGATCAGTTGTAGAACTCTGCAGTAGCCTCTATCTGTTACAAACAGAAACCTTTTGGAAGAGTGGTATATAGTTTACTTGTCTGCAAATATAAGGATTCATATTTAGCTTATGGTAAGAAATTTCACTTGTCTATTGATATGACAATGATTGGGTTTGCTCTAGGATCTATTACCGCTCAGTAATGTGTATTTGGCCATGTTTACAGTGTTACCTGTGAGTTCCCTCCCATTGACTCATTCTACTGTACACACCTGTACATCTATGTGTGTTGCTACTCTTTTCACAATAGCTAAGAAATTGAAACAACTTAAATGTCCTTCAACTGATGAAGGGGTAATGAAAATGTGGTACATTTACACAATGGAGTTCTGCTCAGCAGTAAGAAAAGGCGAAAATATGGAATTTGCAGGTAAATGGATGGAACTAGAGACTATTATACTATACATTTATTTGATTCTTGAGTTTTCTTAGATAGAAATCCAGAAATAAATCTGAAACAAATGAACAATTTCCCCCTCTATTTCCATCAATTGCATTAGTGACCTCAATCAACAAAAAAAATGACTTTCTTATTTTGTCAGAGAAGCTCATTCTGTAGTTTAATTCCCAATTACTTTAAATATTGATGACAATGGCAAAATCTTTCCTCTAGGAACAGCCTTCTGTTTCATTTTTCTTTGACACTTGATGTTTTAGTTTGACATAGTGTCTCCCTCTGGCCCCAGCTGGACTGGAATTTGTAGGTAAGATCTACCTGACTTTGTCTCTGGAGTGCTGAGATCACAGGGGTGTGCCACCACACACCCAACTCTGTTCTTTATTTTTTCTTATCTAAACTTCTCAATGTTTGTAGTGATACAACTCTCTCCAAATCCTGTCAGTGTTTTCTTGACTCCTGTTTTTGAGTTTGCTAATATACTTCACTTGATGTATGTCTTAGGATTCAATTACCTTTGCAAATATATGTGCATTCCGTTGCAAAAAAAATGCACATCAATTTATTAGTTTAACATTTCATTCATAAAGTCATCTTGGAAGAATATTAACTGTGAAAATATTTCACTGTGTCAGAAGTATAGAAATGAAAATGACAAAAGGCCTGACTTATTTTATTTAAAAATAGATGACATACAGAATGTAAACCATTGCATTAAAAAAATGGTTCCCTTTTTCTCTATACTTTTATGTTATTTGGCTGGTCTGGCACAGTGCCTTGCCATAGTCTACTTTAAGACTTAGCTTGAGCATTAACTTTAAGGTCTGCAATCACCCCACATATGATAGCTAATTTATTCATATTCTTGGTTTTTTGTAATCACAAGAAGCAGAAGCTTTGTGTTCTTCAAATAAGCATCTACATTTCTTTAGTATAACTTAAAACAAGGTATTATAAAGTCTCAGAACTTAGACTACAGTGTAGATACTCAATATATTGCCTTTGAATGCCTGAATAAATTACTGATTCTGACATCTCTTAATGGTTTGAAAGACCGCCAACTGATAAGGTCAATTATATTATAATTTTATATTCCAATGAGTAAAAATGTATTTTTATTTTATATGTATGATTTTCTTGACTGCATGTATGTAAGTACACTGCATGTGTGAAATGCCTGCAAAAGACAGGAATGAGAGTTTCAGACCTTCTGGAATCTTGAATTACTGACAGTTATTGGTTTCCATGTGGGTTCTAGGAAACAAGCCTAGGTCCTCTGCAAAAGCATTCAGTGCTCTTAACCTCTGAGTCACCTTTTAATTCAGTCCCTGAAATATATTCTTTCTGCAACATGTTTGTTTGCTTTTAATTGAAATAAAATTCTTCTAATTTCCAACATGATGTAGTGGAATTGATTTTGATTTTGTATATTTGTTTTATTCTACCAAAGGATGATTTAAATTGGATGTCTTACTATTATTGTATCATCACAGTCCAATTAAAACACTTTCTGCTAAGTAGAGAGCAGCATGATTATTTGTTAAAAGCGAAGATATTTCATATTAATATCAACATATCAATTTTCACCTTACACTGGACCTTCAGCCAATTCTCATAATAAAATCAGTTCAACATAATATTACGTATTTTCTAAAGAGGCTTCATAGGATTTGCTTCCATAATTTTTAATACAAATCACTCATGTTCCTGAATCCAGGATTCCTTTCAAATGGAATATTATTTGGTCTTCCATTTTTAGAAATCAGTTATGAAAAGCTGCTTGATTACAGTCATTTGTTACTGTTTATTGTAGATAAAAATCTACAGAATAGGTTTTCATTTCCTTGAGATACTTTTATTGTGCTTGTATAAATCATAACCAAAATAAAATGATGCTGGGATGGACAGATGGCTCAGCAGTTAAGAGGACTAACTTTTCTTGCAGAGGACCCGGGTTTGTTGTCCAGCAACCACATGGCAACTAACTGAACCTGTGGCTCCAGCTGTAGTGTATCTGATGCCCTTTCTGGACTCAACAGGCATTTCATTCACAGGTGCTCTTACCTGAATGCAGGCAAAACAGTCATAGACATTAAGTAACTAACTAACTAACTAACTAAATACATAAATAAATAAATAAAATTAAGTTAAAAAAAATAAAACTAAAGAAGATGAAAGAGAGTAAACTACACTATATTCTGTCATTCAAAATACTCATTGTTATATACATTAAAATACTATTGATGAAACAAGCTTTCTGGAAAAGTTGACACTGCTAAATTCATCTGGCTACTGATTGTTACACTGTGAATGCAATAACTATGTTGAGAATATCTAAGGGAAAATAACTATGTCCTTGGTAGAGTGGTTCTCACGCTCTGAAAGTGCTCAAGACCACTTATGAGTCAATTTATGTGTTGGGATCAAGAACTTTTCTCCTGCCATTTTCAGCCCCTTGAGAATGTCCGTAGCATCTGAAAAGAGAGACTGCAGTAGATTTAAATTACTCATCAGATTAAGAAGAAAAGCTAAAACAAACACAATGTTTGCATGTCTAATTCCTTCTCCAGCTCTGAGGACAATAATCTATTGAGAAGAAATAGGAGATGAAGTTTAAGGGTAATTAAACATATTGTGCTGAGAAAGTAAATAGTAGTCCATGGGATACAGTGCCATAGAACATGCTCCTGCCTTGATATTTTCCAACAATTATGAGATAAGAAATTAGACAGATTTCCTCTTTGCCTTTCTAGTAAACATAGACATGAATTAATTTGCAGATCATTACCCTTCTTATCTTCATAATCAGAATATAATAGTAATGATGCATAGCTATTACCAATGGGCAAGATTAAATTCCATGATGAAGCCTTTGTGTTTCACCTGTTCGCCCATCTTGTAGATTATATTAAGACATATTTTGGCTTATGATTTTTCAATGTGTGAGCAAAAAAATTTTTTGACTATTTTTTCAACAGTTCTCTTTACTCTTTAGTCTTATTTCTGTCCTATCAATCAAAATTTATTGGGATTTAATAGGATATGCTTTCATGGGAGGTGCTGCTGAGGAAAGTGGTTATAAAGATGATTAAGATTGATTGAGATGCTCTGTACTAAACACACGATGATTTAATAAAAATGATAAGTTTTAATCAATCCTTAACTATGAAAGTTTTTATTCCTTTTTCTGTATGCTAAAGTAATGAACACATTTCACAAATTATTTGAGAAATCTTTGCACAAAACTTTAGGGACCAGAAATCAGTAAGAATTTTCAGCAAGTGTGGTTAATACATGTTCATTTTCATGATCATCTATCTTAAGGTGAGACTTGTCTAAGCATGAGAATCCATAATGCTTCATAAATATCCTTCCAAATTATCAGAAAAGAGTAAAATACAATATTTTAAGAAAATTTTTGACGGAAACAATTGCTGCCATGGAGTATATTCATGGTAGCATATTAGTGATCAAAAAGTTTTAAATTTTGGAGTATTTTGAATTTTAAGTTTTCAAATTAAGGAGGCTTAACTTACATATCATATAATTAATATCATGATTGATCTACCATATAATTAACTTTAACTATGAAAAGATTTTCATGTAATCAGATAATATGGAGAACTGTCATTCTCAAATTTGTTTTAGAATGAACTGCAAATATCTGGCAGTGTTTAATATATTTTAGAAAATGCTACAGTTTATTTAAAGAAGATATGCTTATTTGCTTCCAGGAGAAATGACAAACTTTATATTTCTTATTAAGGATACTTAATACTCATGATTCACTGTTGGTTTTTTGGGGTCTTTGGTGGTTGTTGTTTCTTTTTTACTTTTTCCAAAAGTATTTTATTACTGAAGTGGGTCTTACAAGCTGCCTCCCTCTTCTGTCGCCTAAGAGAGAATTTTGTCACCACTTCCGGGTAAATTCAATTCAGCCTCCGAAATGAAAGGGCTTGTTCTCCGGACTTTGGAAAATGTCAGTTGAAATATGTGTGTTACCATCATCATGAGACCCTACAGCCTGTGTAAGCCCGGAACTCTCTGAATCTCATTATCTCTATTCTTTGTAAGGATACCCTAGAAACTGCTTCCTGGAGTATAAGGCATACAATGCTTTGTCCCTTGCCCAGGAGGGCATGGACACTCTGTTGCACTGATTGAAGTGAGCATAAGATGTATCTTGAAGGTAGGCCATATCCTGTCTACCCTTGGTTTTGCTAAATTCTTGATATGACATTCTAGTTCTCATATAATTATAAAATAATTGTGTTTGTTAAACAGACATTTTTGGTTGATTCTTTTCCACATAGGATACTCTGTGTGTGTGTGAACAAAGTAGCAACATTATAAATAACACGATTATTATATTTTAAATAATATTTAAATCAACCTTTGAAAAATCATACATGACTACAATGTGTTTTGATCTTATCCATCCCCAGCTACCTGCCTGCAAGTCTATCAAGAGCCACCAAGTTTCTTTTTCATTACTATTATTAATATTCCCACAAGTTCAACTAATGTTGAGTATATGAAATCGGTATGGGGCAATCTGCTGAGGCATTAGTAACCTCCAATCAGTCACACTCCAAAAGTAAAGTAATGCTCTCTCAACTGTTGTCAACTGTCAATAATTCCTCCACTAAGTGTTGAGTATTGCAGCCCATCCCCCCATCCATGCTTGACTTTGACTGGCTTGATCTTGTAAAGCTCTGTGCGAGCAACCACAGTTCTGGAAATAGATGTGTGCATTAGCAATGTTATGTCCTGAAGACAATATTTTATATGTCTCCTCCCTATTCTCTGGCTCTTATATTCTTTCTGTCCATGCTTTCACAATGTTTCTTAAGCCTTGGTTGGGAAGAGATTGATAGAAATGATCCATCTTTAGCTGAACATTCACAGTCACTTAATCTCAGCCCTTTAAGTCTCTACATCAACCACTACCTACTGCAAAAAGGAGCTTCTCTGACCAAATTTAAGAACAGCAAAAATCTATGGTTACAAATGTAAATATTAGGAAGGCAGTTTGACAACATGACCATTTAGTGAGACAGTACCAGTAAGTTTTCCCTTGGGCTTATGATCTTCTCAGTCTTGTGCTTTTAACAGTTTTAAAATATCAGACATGAAATCTCTCTGGTGAAGCAGACCTCAAAACCAGGCAGAAGGTGGTTGGTTATCCCCATAACTGTCATGCAATTATTATAATAATGGTTATAATTTCATGGGACTTGGGTATTGTAGCATGCAGTATATGCTCATTGTTACAATAGAGGCACTGTTGTTGCAGCAATCAACCACATCCTTGTTGGGATTAAGTCCTACTCCACAAAATGGATCCAAATCTGGCATCATTATTAGGACCAGACCCTATGTCTAGAGATGTTTTAGGCCCTTGTGGAGATCCTACTACAATTATACTGGTAAAAAGTTGTGATATAATAATAATGCTAATGTGCAATTTGCTATATTACTAAATCTTGTATCCTATCACTTAAGACATAATTTGTTTATGTTAATTAATAGTCATAACCAGATAATTGTTAGACTTTAAGTGGAAACTCTTAGAAACTATTCATTACACCCATTTGTGATGACATTATATTTGAATATGTGACTCTGCCCCTGGATTTTACTTTTGGAGGAACAAGGATTAAAAAGACTGGCTTGTTGCCAGGCCCCGACACAGAGGTAAATGGAGGAAACTGCTGTCTCTATGCTAAAAATAGTTTTTTTTTTAAGGGTGGCTCTTCTTTCAAGTTCTTATCACTCTTTATGCCTGTGAGTCAGTCTTGAGAAGCAAGGTGATTTATCACTATGCCAATAGAAAGATGCAAGTTGCAGTGAGCAGAGGTAGCTAATGTGACTGGAAATGTTACATCCGTTTGTTACCTGTGTTTCCCCAGTTTATTCCTCTGGAAATTACACATTTATTTACTATTCATTTGAAGATTATGTTATAGACAGGTAAGAAAAATATCAACCTTGTTGAATAGGAAACACGCAAAGTATTATGGTTTCACATGAATTCTTTTATTTAATAATTATAATCAAGTACTATTTTCACAACCCCAAAAAAACTCTCCCAATCAATAATTTGCTCATGGTGGCATGGAAAAGGTATCTCTAAAGAAATGTGCATTGATATGCAGGAAAATGTACAGTGCAAGAGTGGACTCATACAACATACTTTTCACTATTGAAACAAAGGCCAATTTTTTAAGAAGAGAAAAAGTTACTATTGACACAAAAACTTTGATATCTCTTTTAAGGCATAGACAAACTCAGGGAAGCATAGATTATTTAGCTGAGAAATTATGAAATTGAAGAGAAGGTCTTGAAATTGAGAAAGTGAGGATTGGATTTGGGAAGATTTGGAAGAAGGAACGGATGCCTGGAAATGATATAAAATAGAGTACTTATGTATGAACGTCTCAAAAAATAAAAAGTTATTTTTCAGGATTCCAAATCTTCTACTTTATTTAAAGTAATCACACTAAACATTAATTCACTAGGGAAGCTTTTAAAAACATATCATCATTAGAATACTGGCAACTAGTTAAAAATAAGGCAATAGAAATTGCTCAAAACAGCATCTGATTTAGAGTTGGCAGGTACAACTCTGCTATACATGTTAAATTCTATCCTGTTAAGCATTTGTACCCAGATGTTCTTTGGTGCAAGTCCATCTACTGGTATCTAATCAGTCTGTTTACAGATAGTAAGTAAGGTCTATACTCCCTCACCAAGTAGTTTTCAGTCTCCAACAGTTCCCAGACTAGGGTAGCCTGCCGCCCATTTCCCTTGCTCCACTCCAGACCCTTGTCTTATTGAGTTGTCATGGGTCTTGTGCTCCTGGCCATTATTGCCACAAATTCACATGTGCAAGTTGCCAGTGTCCTGGAACCCCCAAATGATGGAAGGTCCCTACCTATAATTCTGACCTTGAGTTGGCAGTGTGGGCATCAGGTCCCGTCGTTAGTCGAGGAGACATTGAATGCTGATTACTGCTGGGTGAGGGAGGGTAAATCTTCTTCAAGGGATAGAATCTAGATATGCTGAACCAGCTCCAACTCTCATGGAGATACGTCTGTGTACAGAAACTTGTCTCCATAGACTTTAATATATATGACAGAATGCATGAAATCTGGTGGGAGGGGAATGGGGGTGTAGATGGGTGCGGGAGATCTAAATATGATTAAAATATATTGTATGAAATGCTCAAAAATTCAATAAAAATATATATTGAGGAGAAGAAAGAGTCTTAACTATGAATGAAACCTTGACCATTTTCTGTCTCTCCTCTCTCCAAAATGGAAATAAAATGAATCACATATGTCAACGGAACATTCACTAAGTGTCCATACTGAAGTCCTTCTTTCACCTTTAGATTTTCTAGATCCCCAGGACTCTGCCAGGAACTATCTCTACTATCAATCTTGGCTTTTTAAAGCTTACCTAGTTTCACAGTTCCTCCAAAGTCTTACTTCAATATTACTGCAGCCCTTGATTCCCACAGTCATATGCCGCCATAGATTTGATTTTTGAATCATTGGGGAATATTTTCAAATATGACATTTCAGAATCCATGTAGGATATTTTTTCTGTTTAATTTGTTATAATCTCCAAAAGAATCAATTATCATCTTTTTACATAATAAGAATTTCACATTAAATGGCAATATTCACAGAGCACTAGTTTATTTCAGTCTCATCTCTAATATCTCATCTCAATATATCATGTGCTACAGATTCTAGTTAATCTTGTGTCTTGGCTTCCTCAGCTAAAGTTCTCCTTTTTCTAATTAAAATAGCTCTCTCCCATTTCCAATCACTGTCTAGCCAAACCTAATTTCTCATTAATTACATTTTCTTCTTCTTCATGAAGGAATTTGCCCAAAGGAACACAGCTAATGAAAATCATAGTTGTTTTCAATTAAAATTTGTGCAGACTAACTTAACCTCTATAGAATCTTTTGTTTACTCTCACATTCTAAGTGCCTGAGGAATATTTAGAAAATAGAAAAAGTACAATAAATATTTATTGAATTAATGCATAAGTGCAGGATTACTAATTAATGGAACACAGAAACCGATTGCATTTCTATTGCTTCCTTTCCTGGCTTAGTACTTCTTATCTCATTCTTTACCTCTCAAACCACAGTAATATCTTATACTGAATCTTACATAATGACTTTCCTTATCATTTCTCTAAGAAAAATAGACCAAGTATAAAAGGATGTAGCTCATGCTGCTTCTGCTAACTTCTGTGTAGCCAAGTGCATATATTAAGCATATCCACTTAAAAACAAAGTCAAATTTCTTGACTTAAGTCCTGTACTCCACTGTTGGTATAGACATTTCCCAGTGTTTCTCTGCCAGCCTATTTTTAACTGCTTAAACAAGCAATAGAGCTAGTTATATCAGAGCAAATTTCTTTAATAAAACCATCACTCTGGGGAGAGAGGAAATGTCTCAGTGTATAAGAGCGCTTATTGCAAAAGCATGAGAACTGAGTTAAAAATTCCCAGAACTTGCACAGCAACTGCATGCGCCTGCACCTGTAACCCTGCTGCTGTTTGGGATAGAGACTGCAGGAACATATTGGTTTGCAAAAATGTCACTTTGAATTCATAGTTCTGTAGATTAGGTTCATACTTCTTTAAATAAGAGTGTTGTGACAAAACACTGAAACCAACTTGGGAACGTTTTGTTGTGGTTCTTCTTCTTCTTCTTCTTCTTTTTTTTTTTTTCTTACATATCCAAATTAAAGCACATCGCTGAGGGAAGTCAGGAACTCAAGAGCATCTTGAAACAAAAATGAGGAAGGAACTCTGATTACTGACCAGTTTCCTCTGGCCTGCTGAGCTAAATTTCTTTTTTTAATGAAGTTTTGTCCATTTCATATAACACATCTTAATCATATTTAGACCCTTTCTCTGTCTACACCTCCTGCTGCATTCCATGCTTCCTTACATATATATATTAAGGTTCATGAAATCCACAATGCCACCTCTAAGGCTCAGGGAGCACAGTGGAACAGGGGTCAGAGATAATATTAACGGATCTCTCATTTCCCACCAGTGAAGCTTCCTCATGCAACTGATGGTGATTAATACAAAAAGCTACAACAGGCCAAAGCATAGAAAATAAGAGACTATAGAGTGCATCTCCTTGGATAGGACTCCTATATTAAACCTCACCCACCCAGGGTACAGGGACCATTGCAGAAGAGGAGTTAGAAAGACATTGAGCTGCATTTTGTATAGCGTTCACCTTCCCAATGATGGTACCTCCCACAGTGGGCTGTCCGTCATACATCAATTAATAATCAAGAAAACGTCCCACAGACATGTATGATGGAAGAAATGCCACAGTTGATGTTACTACTTCCCACATGACAAACCAACAAGCAGAAGACACTTAATCTTAAATCTCTTTTCTGTTTATGTCTTCAACACTGTCCAAGCAAATGGGCATCTCTCCTACTTCATTATGACTGCTGTTTGCAAGGTATCCAATAATCTCCATTTGTCAAGTGTCTAGTCACTTGTCAGATCTCATTCTATGATTACCACTTTGACAAATTTGGTCATTGCCCCTTATGAAAACACTTCTTTTTAGCATCTAGGATAACAGAATCTCTTGCTTATCTCTCTTTCAGGTGACTAGGCTCATAACTTTATTGCTAGTTTTCTACATTTCAAATCTAAAGACACAAAATGACCAAATTCAGTTTATGATAGTTCATTGATTGATCTCATATCAATATTAAACATAAATCTATTAATCTATCAATCTATCATCTATCTCTCTACCTATCATTTCTCTATAATTGATTGATTGATTTATTTTGATAGAGGGCCTTACTATACATCCCTTGCTGACCTGAGTCTCACTATATATATCAGGTTGGTCTCAAGCTCACAGAGACACCTCCAGCTTCTACCTCCCAAGTGCATATCTGGCACAGTTCACAATTTTAAGGTATTAAATCCAGGGCAGAAGTTAATGGAACAATTTGTTTAGGAAATATAGACTTTGGGATAGCCTATGGATTCAAAAAGAAGTCTGAAAAGAATGTTTTTCAAGCTATAACAACACATCCCAGATCTTTTTTCAGGCTTTGAAAGAATCATTGAGATTTCTACGTAACTTAGATGAAAGAAACAGTATTATATATCACATGTGATGTCCACATTTGCTCTTAGTGAAAGATCAGAATGTGTAGACTGAACAACATTTCTAGAACCACTGTAAAGAAGATTTGGGCATCATTTGGGGAGCATGCATTTTAAAACTTGATGCTAATGTAACTTTAAAGGAAAGAAAATCATTGAAAAAGAGCGAACACTCTCCCAAAGGAATATTTGACAAGTTAAAGAGCTAGGGTTTGAACTTAGACCTAATTCAGTGACCTAAGTACTTTTGTTACAGGAATCTCACTCTGATCAACTCTTCTCTTCCTGGCCCTTGTGATCTTTGTCAAAAGAAGTCAGACATAGTCTAGAGGGCAGACAGAGCTCTTCTTCACTAAAGAAGAATATGAAGCACTCCCAAGGGTGAGTGTGAGCAAAAACCAAAAGGATTATTGTAGAGGAAATCATCATTCCAAGGAGATGAGACAATGCTCAGAGAGACATTTATGCCAATCTACATGTTTAAGCAGGCTTTTATTATGCAGCAATATTCTTCTTAATTGAAACACTCTCTCCGATAAGGAGATTCCTTAAGGATCAAGAAGTTTCAAATTGAAGCATTCCATCTTGGAGGGAGGCTCATTAAATTTTAGGAAGGAAATAAGTCACAAGTGTCAGAATGTCTCTGAAACACAGGATTCACCACGTTTCTCCCTCCTTACAAACAGGAAGGACTCAGGGAGAGAAGTTACTCCAACCTTCTGAGATGCCTGCACGTAATGCAGAAAATTACAGGGCTAAAGTTTTTGAGTTTTCACTCATGCAAGGCTGGACTTTGAGGAGTTAGAGCTGCTTTTGAATAATTAATACTATTGCAAGTAATCCCTCACACGTATTTCTGGAACTCCAACAAACCCATTGGTTTGACAAGTTGAACTATTTGAATAGTTTTATAGTTTCTTACATGTTGCCTACTTGGACTGAGTAAACATTTTTTTTTCTTGTCTCCCCAGTAAAAGTAACCTGACAGCTTTATATGATTTTCTAAAATCTTTGTAACAGCTTCCTTTGAGATGTTTTCCTGCTCAGGTGATTGGCAAGACTCATTTTACTTGGACAATTCTAGCATGCCATATCTATAGTCTGAGCCACAGAGATGACTCACATTCTGTTCTTTTAACAAATAATCAAAGTTCTGTAGTTGCAGTTTCTGGATTTACAAGTTTCTGGTTATGAGGGAGATGGATATTGTCATTGACCTGTTCATGGTAGACATATTGAGGAATGAACAAAATTGGACCTTCCGTGTTCTTTGCTTAGTTCCTTTCAACTGCACTGGGGTGCCCTTAGCATTGGGGCCTCATGATCTCATATTACTTCTGCAAAAGACAACAGATATTTAACTTTATCTCCTGTCTTTCTGCTCATATCCCTTTTCATTTCCAATATTCTATAATTTGGGTATGAACAAAGAAACCTTTTATTCTGACCAGCTTGCTCATTTTGGGCCTCTGAACTCCTTTTTCACAGAGCATTTACTTCAGGAAATCGCCACTCTGAATTCTTTTCTGTAATTTTTGAGGTGAGAGTCTTCTTTTTTAAGAACTTTCTTGACAACTTTTCAATCCAGGCATGTCCTTCTCCAAGACTGAAAACCAGAGTTAGGTTTGTTAAATGCAACATTCAAACAGACGCAGCTTCTATTTCCCAGTCTCTGTGATAGGAAGTCTCCTTTTGAAGTTGTAAACATACCTTCTCTCATGAAAAATGAGGACGTTAACTTTCCTCTGCTTAAGTTCAAGTAGCAAACACAAACCTGTGATCCTTCCCACAGTAACTCTTAAAAAGTCATTGGCTCTTTGTTCACACTCTATTCTCTCTCTCCTTTTTCCAGTGCCCTTGAATTTGCCTCTGACTGTTCTGCAATTTGCCAACTGGCTTTGGAATAATGACAGACAGCTGTACCTCTAATAAAAGAGTGTGAAGGATACAATTAGTTTAGATTACGTGGATACACATGTGACATTGCAGTTACTTCTGCATATAGTGCAGTTATTGCTGATGAGGTTTCATGGAGCAACAAGAAAGACAGCAAGACGTAAGCTCAATTTGTTCGGCAATACTAACGAATTTAACATGTACATGATCTGACTCATAGTCAATGATCCATCAATATATTGTTTATGTTAAACCATTTATTTGATCCCTAATCATTTCCAAACTTTGGCATTATGTTCCATGTCATTAAAGTCTCTGTACATGTATATCCTCATCTTCCATTACTGATCCACATGCACACACTCTACTGAACTCTGGTTTGTGATTTGAACACAATGGACACTTTAAATTTGTGAGTAAATACTACAAATTAAAAAAATAAAGCTCTCAAATGTTAATATTTATACCAAAAGAGGAATGTGTGTGTACACACACACACACACACATATATGCACACACACACACATTCCTGTGTGTTTGTGTGTGTGTGTGTAACCTTAGAATTTAAAGGCATAACTTTGATATTGATACAAATTTTCTAATACTGGGTATGGTGGTGCCCAACTTTAATCACAGCCCTTGGAAGGCAGAGGGAGGTGAATCTTCCTGCAATTGATGCCAGCCTGGTCCACATAGTGACTTCCAGGTGGTCTGTGACTAGGGAAACCCTGTCACAAAAACAAACCAACGAACAAACTTTTCTAAATAGTAAATAATAGGAAAAATGTTCATCAACCATGCTACAATGAACATTGAT
This sequence comes from Eospalax fontanierii, assembly GCA_035773235.1. Classification (NCBI taxonomy): domain Eukaryota; kingdom Metazoa; phylum Chordata; class Mammalia; order Rodentia; family Spalacidae; genus Eospalax; species Eospalax fontanierii. Next base: position 39,127,415 of record CM069527.1, read on the forward strand.
TTATGATTTATTTCTCTGGAAATAATTATATTACAAAATGTTTTATTTTGATTTATGATTGCAAAATTTTGCAGATTTTAAAAATATCCAGATTTTGTAAATTTACAGAGAACTTGCAATTTTCTAGAAACTGAAACCTGATGTGATTTCTGTGGTGAAAATTTAGATTAGCTGAAGAATTCTAAGTGTGCCCCCCAAAGGGGCATGTGGTTTTTTTAAGCTGGAGTACCTGAGTCTACTTGAATCTCAGTCAGTACTTGTACAAAATTGTCAATCAAAATAGGAAATGGGGACTGTTTCAGAGGTTTCCAGAGGATACAGTGTTAGTATTATATTCTCACAAAATGATAGAGCAGAAATAATTTCAAGATCCTAAACTTAGGTCTGAGTCATGGTACAGAGGGCAAGTCACTGAGGAATGCAGACATTTGAGGCCTCTGTAGCATGATGCAAGGTGACGTTGGGATGAAATTGAACACAAGGTTTAGGAAGAGGCGCAATTTATGATTATGAGTAGAAGAAAACTCCCATCTCTATAAAATAACTGTTAATTTTGGTATAATTTAGGGTTTACTGGTGGACGATATTTGATATTGTAATATTACATGTAATTATTCCTTTGTGACTTATTAGTAATATGGACTCAATCCAACAAAACTAAACAAGAGGCACCACATAAATGACACTGAAGGTTGTCATTTGACCTCTACATGCAGGCATACACATGTGAAAGTATACCCACATATCCCCATAACCAAGCTCTACACCAAAACAACCAAGTCAAGTAAATGAGGTTTCTGAGAAGTTCAGTCTAAGAGAAAAATGTAAGTTACAACAGTCACCTATGAAAGCTTGCATTAAGACAAAGTTGAAAACAAAATAATAATAGGAAAAATCCTCATAAACTAGATTTGTCTTTGGAATGAAATTATTTTCAAGCTTGACTATTTCTCTGTGAGCCATTTTATTTCCATTCTGGAAAAGTTTTGAGTTATTATGGCTCTCAAAGTTAATATAATTCTGGACATTAATTGACCATCAGTCTGCTTGGTCATGAGGAAACCTAACACATCATAATATATTAATAATGATCACAGCAAGACAGAAGACTGGGGAGAATATTAAACGATTCTGAGAAAATTAATTATAATTATTTTCAAAGAAAATTAAATTTCCACAAGTTAAATTGTTTATTTATATGAGTAGCTCTGTTTGCTTTCACTGACCTGCTATCATTGTGGAAAAGAAATAGTTATTCTAGATTTTTATTGTGCATAAAATTTGAAAGCAATTACAATTCTTCCCATGTGTTGATTTCATATCTATGTTACTTACATGTGCTAGATAGATATTTAGCTATGTGGAGTTTCACAGTTTAAAATTTTAAATGTCTTAGTTAAAATAAACAGCAAATATAAATCTAAATTAAAATCTAACTTTAAAGGGCAAAACCATTTTATTTAAAATATTTTCCTTTATTTATTTATTTATTTATTTATTTTTATTTAATATTTTTCATACAGAACATTTCAATCAGTCTTAATCATCTTTATACCCCTTTCCATAGACAACTAGAATCCATACATTCTTTCATCTGTATTAAGGACTATTGTGTTAAATTAGTGACCCCAGAAGTTCTTCAGTGTAAATTCATCCAGTGAGGTCCTTTCATTCAGTCTATCTAGAGTCCCTCACTTTAGGAAGATGAGCTCTTTCTCATCCAGAAATGTTCAGTTGCCAATATTTCCTCATTTAAGATTAGAGACTATTGTCCACTTCCCCAGTTTTATGGTAGGCTTTTGTCTCCTTCAGCTTGCATGGGTCCTTCTCATGCTGCCACCATTGCTGTAGCTTTATGGAGCACGGCTCCAGGAGCTTGTAGAATCCTATTTCCATATGTAAGAGCCAGACACCTTCTTCCTGACTATTACATTTTGTTCCTCCCCGTCTTACGCAATGATCCCTGAGTCTTAGGTAGGTTAATATTGGAGTCCTGTCCACAGACTAGCATTCTAAAGACTCTTAATCTATGTGCTTGACCATTTTTTACTTTTTGTGTACCTGGCCTTTTGTTGCAAGAGGAAATTTCCTCTTCAGATCTCTAGGGGCATTACATGACCCAGGTGCATTTACATACATGCAGGCAATGTATACATAAAATAATAAATAAATAAATTATTAAAGTTGTTTGTAAACCTTGTGTAGCATACTAAATGCAGTGCGTGTGTCAGAAAATATTAGTTTAACTATTTACAGAGTATAGATGAGTATGTCCATACATGATTCTGGAAAATTGTTGGTGAATTTTATCTAAATCTAAACCTATGTAAATGTTCACATCTAGTTCCAAATATATAAAAGTGGCCCAAGATCAAGTCACTATGTGAAATTCTTTTGAATATAAATTAAGAATATGAATATTTAAACTAGGAATATTTTAAGTAAACAAATTTACCTCTTTAGCATATATTTAAATTCAATTTACTTTTACTGTTGATGAAGGAATTGGTGTAGAAACTGTTACATGTTGACTTGTATTTTGCAGAAACGTTTCACTTTGTGTGGCATTTCTGAATCCTAATGTGGATTTTGGTATGGAAGTTAGGATGCTATTGATATGAATACAAGAAAACGTTGAAGTGAATTCAAATTCAGGTGATGGGGGAACTGGAATAATTTTGGAAGCATGATAGAAAATTCTAGGCTGCCCTAAGAAATGTTCTTTGTTAAAGTAATTTTGCTGAGGAACCAGATGGAAATTTAAAAAATGTCATGTGGGACTAGTAAAAAAGTTGTTATACAGAGGCAGAAAACCTTTCAGTAATAAAATATAAAAATTAAGAAAATTGGTGATAACACACCCTGTTTCTCTTTGCTATTTTTAGTCAAATATAAAAGATAGGTGTAAAATTAAAAGATTAAAAAAAAGCTCAAGCAAACAAACAAAAGACTAGATGACTTGACAATCAGCCTATAGAAACTATTTCAACCTGTGGCTGGACAAACTTCTGGAAAAAAAGATTAGGTTTATGACTTTAGATCTAGTCAACCACTCTGCCAGAAGTAGTGACATAATTATACAGGAAAGCTCTGTGGAAAAATGTTTGCCTTCTGGTTCAGGACCTTGTTAATGAGTTTCAGAATATTACATCAGTAAGTATACTGCCAACTTGGACTGAAAGGAACAGAGATGAGGTAAAATGAAGACAGAGGGACCCGATGAAAGAATCACAAATGCAGAGCAGAATGCTGTGCTGCCACAACATCCTGGATTCTAAGGGGTGTGGTGGTTATCCAGAGATGAGGAGCAGAGGAAGGCCTGGAGAAATGAGAATACACCCACAAATAAGATAATGGTTTAAAACTTAGAGAATTTTTTCCTGGCTGTGTTTCTAGCTTGTTCCAGGATGGTGTGCCCATTTTCTCCTTCCTATTTATTCCTTTTGGAATCGAAATGTCTATCTTATACTGATAACTTGTTTTTTTTTTAATCTCTTCATATGGAGAGGCATTTTGAATATATGTTAAATCTCAGCCATACCTGATTTAGAAGATATGTATATGAGATTTGGAGTTGCAGCTGAAATGAATTAAGCATCTTTGGAGGTACTAACATGAGATAGACTTATTTCATTGGGGGAATTATGTGAACTCTGAGGGGTAGAACTCCATTATGGATTAATTATGTTCCCCTATCAGAAGTTATGTTAAAGTCCTAAGCCCTAGGGTCTTACATGTTACCTTATTTGGAAGTAGGATCATTATACTGCCATGTGTTCATACTGAAGGATTACACTTATCAGAAAGGATTTGTGTCCTTATAAGAAGCTGGTCACAGGAATGCTGTCCCAGGTACAACATAATGGGAGAAATACGTGCTAACTGATCTATGAGGCTGCAAACGAAGAAGTTTTTCATTAACTTGCATTTTCATTCATTCTCCAAGAATTTCACACAGTGGTACATTTGATCATATTCAGATCTCTTCCTCATTTCTTATTTTTATTTATTTATATTTATTTTTATTGAATTTTTGAATACCTCATACAATGTATTTTGTTCATATTTCTCCTATCTGCACACCTCTTGTAGGAATCCCCTATTGAATTTCATGTACTCTGCCATATGTGTTAAGGCCTTTTGAGTCAAATTTATGTCCCTAAATACCATTAGGTGTGGGTTCAACCAGTGGAGCCTTGTTACCTATGTAACCTCACACCCTTAAAGAAAACTGCTTCTGCCTCTCCCAGAAGCTACTGGTTGTCAATAGTTCCTCAGCTACAGTTGGGGCTTCTTACTCATTTCTCCACTTTTAAACAGGGATTTTGTCTGGCTTGAGCTTGCATGGGTTTTGTGCATGCTGTGAGATCATATGAGTAACTTCCCAGCTGTCTGTAAAACCCTTTTATTGAGGTCATTCATCAATTCCGGCTCTTACAATCTTTAACTTATATCTGAAGCAAAGGGTTTAATAAAAACAGATGCTTTGGGAAAGAATAAGTTGTATCTACATGCAAATATTAGCTTCTCCAGGGAGAGTCACAATTAACTTTCTTTACAACAGGTATAGTAGGAATTAAGGTCTCTCAAATTACCTCTCTAAAAGTTGCCAAGAAACACCCCTCCTTTTTGACTTTGCAAGAAAAAAGGTATAACTTATAATAAGATTAGAACCTAAGGCATTTTCTTACAAAAGGAAGGTTCTAAGGTGGATGTTTGAAAGATATTGCTGAGATTTAGGAGTGAGAGGATCACAAGTTCATATATCATTTGTCCTTGAATGAGCTTATTAATCTGCCTTGTCAAAAAGTTTTTGGGAAAACAATTGTCTTGTGTGTCTGGCAGTATCACTGTAGGAATTATAGTTGATTCCATTTTCTCAACCAGCTGAAGAATTAAAACAGAGGAAAAGCTCCAAACTAGGAGAGCAACAAGCAAATTTCATTGAAAGATAAAGAATCATAACATATGTATAATAATCACATATGCATATACACTGATGCAGAAAGATAAAGCTTTCCACAGGTGGAGTACAAGAAACCAAGAATCCAGCATCACCCTCACCCGGGAAGAATACTGGTTTTAAGGGTTTAATTGGTTTCCCCTCTCCTAATTTTGGATTGTTCAATTTAAACAAAAATGTTTAATAGGTCACATGTCCAAACTGAGATATCTTGAGCCACGTGACTCTAAGCAAGTTTGCTGAAGGGACCCTGCAAGAATTAAATAATAAGGCCTTCCTGTCATACCAGGAGAAAGCAGGAAGTGTGCCACCTTTCGTTACCTGACAGTAACCCTGTTAGCTTACTGTTGATTTAATCGTTATTAATAATATCTAAATTTTCTCTACTCTGTCAACAAGACAGGCGAAGCAGAACTGCGATGATGGACTTATTCTTTTTTTTTTTATTTTCCCTCATGCCTTCTTTATGTGACTATAATTTTCTGATCTTTAAATTATGTCTCATATACTTCAAATAACATGATATTGAATGGGAACTGTGACAACTCAAAGAGGCAATGCCCTGTCTACAGGAGGCACACTTGATCAGTTTCCAGATCATAATGGTTTGTGCATTAATCTACATTTTCAAGAAAAATTTTAAACAAAATTTCTTCTTTTTATCTATTGAAAAAGAGCTACCCTCAGAACAAACAAAATTGATCTCAGTGAAAATCATCTGGTCAATGTTCTTCAGCTTCCAAAACCCTTGTATAAGCTGTAGAAGTGATTACAATATCAAGTCAGGATGGAGAGAATTGAATATACTATTCAGCTGCAATAACTTGATCAACTTACTGTAATAGAAAAGTGAGACTGTGACTGACCCTCATCTGGAGTTTTTGCTTGGATTAATTATTCTAGTATAATTTCACTCTTATTTTCCTGAGTACTAAAATGCTTCAATTTCACCATTTAACTTCCCTTCTCAGCTGGTGAAGCAAATTTCCAAAAGACCAAAAATTTGATAATAATCAAGAACACTATACACAATAAGTCCAGTGCTTCCTCGCCCTTGTTATTTTAAGTGAAGCAGAATATAGTTTTCTTTTCCCTGAGCAATACTGCCTAACTAAAAATTTAAGTATCTTCAATATACTTTTAACATCATTATTATTATTGTTATTGTTGTTGTTAATTATTAATACAGGATTTCTCTCTTCTCATTTGGCCTAGAACTCTCTTTGTCCTATGTAGACCAGGCTGGCTTCGATCTCACAGAGATTCATCTGCCTCTGCCTCAAGATGCTGGGATTAAAATCATGCACCATCATACCTGGCTTACATTGTAATTATTTTGACATGACCTGCTATAACCTAATTTCAGTACTTTATTTTATTTTCACACGTGTCTGTGTAGCAACTTCTGAAATTACAGTTTATACATAAAATAGTCATAACTATGTGTCTATACATGACTTTTGAGCATACAATATCAGTGGCCAGGGCAGTCTCATTCACAGCCATCATAGCAGGTGAGTGCTGATTAAAATTACCTATCTGTTTTACTCTAGACATTTTTCTTTCTCCCAAATGAAAGAAATGCAGACAAATTTGGAATGCAATTTTCATTACCAGGAAAAAGTTTCAAAGAATAGACTTGCAGTTCTGTAAGCAATTAGTATTCTCAGTGGATGCAGAAAAGAAATGCTAAATATTAATTCAATTTTTGCATTTTTTTTACAATTAAGGGAAGCCTTTTACAATTCAGCATTTTGTTTGTTTTGGTTTCAAATCCATTGTTTTAATAAATTAGCTTTTATTCATGTGAATATTGATTTAAACTTTCTTTTTAAAAAGAGAAAAATGCATTCAAGTAAGAGAAACCAAGAATTTACCACCCCAGAATAGGAAAGAAATAAATGAACAGAACATAAAACCAAGTCCCAGTGCAATATACATTTATACTGTGTTTGAATAGTACTTTGTAAAGGAAAACATACTATTTATAACACCTATAAAAAAGGGAACAACATTTGTAAACCTACTTATTTGCAATTCCCTAATACTTACTGGAGAAGGGTTATAGATTTTTCTCAGAAAGCACCAGCTCCTTCCTGCCTGCTTTGCTATAGACTGTTGGTAATTAACAGGCCATCCACCACTCCTTTAAAACACCCACATCTCAAGTTCCCATGAGTGCCACCAAGGCTAACTCCATGTGTCAAATACCAAGGCCCATACTGTAAGAGGAAAAGTCTATGTGTGCATGCCTTCATGCCGGATTCTGACTATCAGTGTCATTAAAATTATTTTTGGCATAATATTTTGTCTTTAATTAAAACCCTGTCTGTGGATGTAACATCCTTTTAAAATTAATGTTTATAGGTGCCATGGAGTCATGGATATATTTATCTCTATAACCATAAATGAAGCACCATCCTAAAAATATGTATCATTTACTTTCTTTTTCATGGTGATTCTCCCTAACTCACCCCAGGACACAGATATCCTTGAGAGTGGAGATGTGAGCATTTTCTGGGGCTGACTGTTCTCATTTTCTAATGTTTATCACAGAAGGTTATTGGCTGGTTACTTGGCTCTGCCCAGTTTTCTAATCACAACATGGTTATAACTAAAGCTACTTTATGCTATGGGAGCTCAAATGTACTTTATTGTAACAAATTAACATCTACTATTTGGGGATTCAGAATATCCATGTTGAGAAACAAGAATCAGAGGCACTGAGCAATTGGTACAACCTCTTTCTGGTTGAGTTTCTGATCCTGTGCTTTAACTGCCTCTCCATTATAGAATTATGAAAACAAAGAGGACTACTAAGCAAATACTTTTAGAAGTTACAAATCAAATGTAAAATAACAATGATCAGTTAGCAGATTCCCTTTGTTCACTTCCATTTCCTTTTAAGAGAATGAGCTGAGAGGCAAGGTGTCCTGAGGTCTATAATTTTGAAAAACAATGAAGCAATGTGTAGTGACTTTAAATGTGAAGATAATGCCATAAATTATATCCCAGGCATTGCAATGTTAACACACACTAAAATTTTCCTCTTCCCTGGGACAGTGATTAACATATTTTATGTGATAGTTTTTCCCCTCACAGTTGTTGTCTTTTAAAAGAGTAGAAATAAAATAATTTGAAATAAGCACTATAGCTAAAGACAAAAAATAACAGTTAAGTAGAAAAAGTCTACAAGGGCCACAAAGGAATTTGATGGTAACTTCACTGTAAAGTTAAAAAAATGGACTTAAACACATAAGTATTTGAGGACAAACATTACCACTGAATTGGACTAAGATTCAAATGCACAAAAAGATGATAATCCTACATAATTAATAGTTAACCTATAAATCCACTAATAAAATCCTTTTTCACATATCCATTTGTTAGGAAGTTTGCTCCAGGAGAGAATGACCAACAGGCTTCCAAAGACAGGGCATAAAGAACACTAGGTGGACCCGCTTAAAGTCGTGAAACAGAGTATAAAAACCATGATGGTGGCTATGATATATTGACAGTAGTGCTATGTGATAGACCTGGACTCCAAAAACAGAGATAGAAACATTGGGTGAGAGTGTTCCATGCCAGTCAGGTCAGATTAAAGTAACTTCAAGCCTTCCCTTCAAGGAAGCCTGAGCAGAGTTCTAAGACCCTTTTTTCTAGTTAACTTTTCAAATTTAAGAGTACTTATACATATTCCTTATGCATATCCTTGTACCTTCCACATCGACTTTGACTGAATTCTGAATAAAATATGTTTCCGAGAAAACCACAACCCTTTCCTAGAAGCCCCCCCGCCCCCCAGGGGAACACATGGGAGGGGACAGATAAAAACAAAATAAGAGCCCCATGCTTGTCAGGGTTATGGCCATGGCTACATAGCTCAGCCTGCTCCTTTCTAAAGATTGATTTTTGTTTCCTTGCTTGATCTCTTACTGAGTCTAGTCTGAATAGAACAAGACCAGAGGAAACTAGAGAGAGGCCTCCCCATCACTCCAATATAGTAATGTGTTGTTAAATATGCTGAGCTTGTTTGTGTGTATATTTATTAAGAAAATTGTAAATCATCTTCTATTTCTTTCTTCAAAATCTTTCCATCTCATATGAATATTTCTCATGGCTCTAAGCTATAAAGCATTCTAGAGGGACAAGCAGAACAGTACATAAACAAGGATGTTTTTCTGGAAGAAAAGTCCCTGAAGTTTTGTAAGCAATTTTCCTACTTGTTAGTGAAGATTTATCTTTTGTTATTACACAACAGTATAATTTACAAGGAAATGAAATAAAATGGTTTAGCTTTGAAATACAGCTTGTCTATAAGCATGTCTATAGTTTTTTTTTATTCTATATAACTCTATACATTAAACAATGATTTTGATTAATCAGTAAAACTTCAAACAATTAATACCATATTGGTGAATTTAGTGGTATAGGTACAAAGATGCTACTTCTAAGTGGCCTTATTAAAGGAAAGGTATATGACTACACTGTAATTCCCAAGGCTGCTTCAAAACAGATACACTTAACATTCTGTCTCTTAAATAATAGAACACTTCAAAGTACTTTAATTTTCTTTTTAGTGATTCATTCTTTGCTCAGTTCTTGTGATAAAACTATCATTATCTAGGCTGTATTAAAAGTAATAGGTACAAATATTTTAAAAAATCACCTAGGAAAACTATAAAGTCATAAATTAGTAAACAAAAGCACACATTTCGAAAACGCAGCGCTATGAACTGAGAAAGCAGCTGCCCTGCTCCCCAAATTGGTTTGGAACACATCAGTTCCAAATTTTAAGGGGAGAAGTCATGAAACGGAATCTTAGAAACTACTTTTTCTCACAAAGGTCTACATGTGAAGCAAAAGCAGAATAAAAGCCTAATATTGTTGCCTTCGATTTATGACTGTCCTCTTTACTTTGGGGCATCTTCTAAACCTTATAAGTTGGTATAAAGTGTTAGCCACCCAAGGAGTATCTGTCTAACCTATCTCTCCCTTTTCTAGGTTGAAGACATTGAGATAAATCATTGTTCTAAAACTATTGTCACTTTAGATTGTAGAAAGAATAAAACCTCCCAAGACAGACCACTCTAGTTAATGATAATTTTCTCAGAGGGTAAGGCTGCACCCCAGAACAAAAGGTTGTAATTGTCTAATCTGACATTAGCAGGGTGTTGGATCGTTGAGGATAGACAAGCCCCTCATTATTAACTTTCCATTCCATCTCTTGTATCCTGGCTGACACATGTTTTAAAGTAAGGGAAGTATCTTTATTGTCTTCATCAGAACTTGAAATACCATGCAAAGTAAAGGAGGAAGCACCATAATATTTCACAATTCATATTGAAGGGAGGAAGGCAGAGGCAGAAAGGTTTTGTTGACGCATGTTAAAGGAAAGCTGTTTCTTCCCAGTAAAGCATGGCTGTTTTACGAACTAAAATAATAACAAAAAATAAAACAATTCTCAGTTGCTCATTCAGTCAAAGAACAAGGTCTGAGTCAGACCTCTGGCCTTCAGTAGGAAGATCAGTCTAAATTACCCCAAAGTTGATAAGATTACAAGGATGTTCCTTCTTTTAAAATTAATTCAGGATTGAGGAAATGGTTCAGGTACTTCAAATTCTGAGGAGAACAACTGAGGCACTGGCTACCTATAATTATGTCTGTAGGAATGTGGAGACAGGGATCCTTGGAGCAGGCTGACTAGTCAGACCAGTCATAATGGTGAGCTCTAGATTCAACTGAGAGACCCTGCCTCAAAGAACAAAATAGATAGTTATAGAGAAGCACTCTTGGTATCAGCCTTGGACCTCCACATGCACACACATGTGTGTGCACACTCACATGTATACATGAAGCAAAAAATGTGAACATACATATACAAACACATGCATCATGTGTAAACACACACATTTGCACACACACACACACACACATACTAATACAAACTGCAATATTAGTCACCAGGATAGAAATTGCTCTCTAGTGAAGTAGTCTATTTCAGAAATTTTGAGAACTATGATATACTTAAAGACATGTTCAGAAGATGGGAACAATAATTAGCTCCTTCATGACACATGAATTTGTTCGCTCCAGAAGCCACTCCCTTGATGCAGTTACATACAGATCCTCACTGCTAAGCCTTCCCACTTTCTGAGCATAACATTTGTTTTCTTCTTCCTTTCTCTGGCACTGACCAAAAGCCTAATTCTGTTTGCCCTGATAACCTCAGATGTTCTCATTCTTTCCTGTGGGAATTTCTAAGACCCCCACACTCCACCCCTTGGCTCCTGTGATCCTGACACCAAATAGCCATTCACAGACCCTATCCCTCCATCCATAAACACACAATTCAATGTGACCCTTGGGGACCACTTGTCCCTTGTGACACTGATCTCAGGTAAGCAATCCCATAATCAATCACTGTACCCTCCAAATATCCCACCAGCCCTGATACGATATATCACTCTGTGACCAGGTAGGAACCCACAACCTGGACTCCACCTCATCCATATATACCTGAGGTCCCTGTGTGTCCTATGCTTGGCCTCCTGGGAGCACCATTCACTCCTACTGTGATCTCAACCCCTGTGACCAAAGAAATTACTGTAGAACTTGATAAGTATCTCACAGACTTCTGAAGATTATCAACAAGAATGACCTAACCTTAAATAACTTTAAAAATTATTGAGCTTTTATAAATTTCATACAAAAGTTCTTAATCAAATTTACAGCCCTCCTCCCCCGATTGCTAAATAACTTCTATTTTTGGTTTCAAAGGGGCACCTACCTACCCCTTGTACTGGGAACACTTCTGATACCATATTCACACACCAGCACAGAGATGTTCCCCAACTGAACTCCATACATCACTGAGCTGGTTTTCAATACAACAGATGGGGTAACAGCAAACAAAGATCCAAACTTCCAAACCACAAAGGTGAGACCAGATATCTTAAGCAAGAAACACTAGTAAAAACCAAACTCAAGATGCATAGGAACAACTGCAAAATACAAACAACACAAATAACCAATCCAGTTTGTTACTCTGAGAAATAAATGCCCCCAACATAAATGTTCCCTGAAAAAAAGCAACTGAGTTGATTCACAAGACAATTATTTCAAATCTATTTAATCAATAAAATATATCTACAAATTCAGAAACGAAGATTCCCAAACACTGAAATTTAAATTAAATAAACAGCTATTCAAATTACAAAATTAGATTTTAAAGAATTTCTGAAGAAAAGCCAAACTGATATAAACTATGAAATAAGAAATTCAATGAGTGAAATTAAAGAAAAAGCAATAAAAAATCTGCCCAATAGAATGGATCAACAAGAAGATAAGACTATCAAAACTTGAAGACAAGTGAGAAGTAGATCATTCAACCAAAGAAATATTATATATAAAGAAAACCAGGAATGAATGTGCAGGAACACTTGGACACTATAAAATACCAAATATATAAAATACACATAGAGAAAAAGAAACAAAATCCAGATCAAAGGCACAGAAAATAATATCATAGAACTTAGGAAAATCCCTAAGGCCATCACATTCCTGGAGAAATGTAATTTCTTACTGTATGCTAAATAAGCATGCTATATTTGCAGATAAGTATGCCACTCACAACTCATCAAAGATGCTTCTTTTGCAATAGAGTGAGACTACTACAAAGTTCTGCAATACATGATAAGTGTCTGTGAGATGCCCAACCCTAAGTGACACATCTACATGGAACCACAGCACCTAAGGCTCATGGAACATAGTGGAACAATGGGTAGACAGAATATAAACACATCTCACAACTCTCATCATCAAAGTTCCCTAATGCAACAGAAGGCCATGAACACAAAAGGGCATTTATGTCCAAAGTGTAGAAAATAACAGCCTGCAGAGTGTGGGTCCCTGGATAGGAATCCTATATTAAAATTCATCTGTTCAGGACTCAGAAACCATTACAGAAGCAGGAGAGGAAAGGTTTTAAGAGGAGCTGCATGAGCATATGGAACCAGAGTCTTACAGGCTCTTGGAAACTTGCTCATACGAACCTATAGCAGTAATGTTCCCATGTACAAGACAAAGCCAAACTCAAGCAGATAATAAACCATTATAGGACTGGGAAAATAAGGAGCAGACCTCACACTTAGCAAATAATTATTGGTAGCTGACTACTGCCAGGTGAGGGATAGTTGATCTTCTTTAAGGGAAAGACTTTAGATAGGATGACTAGACCCAGTCAGTAAACTTGCAGTGAGGGACCTCTGGGTACATTCCCTTGACTCCAAAGGCCTTAACATATATGACAGAAATCTGCTGAGAGGGGCTGTAGGGGGTGTGGATGGGAAAAGGAGTATAAAGATGTTAAAATGCCAATTATGAAACGCAAACAAATTCAGTAAAACATATATAAAAAGAAAATATTATAAATAAAATCATAGTAGAAAATTTCCCAAATCCAAGGAAAGAGATGCCTATCAGAGGGTAAGAGGCATACAGAACATAGACAGGACATTAAAAGAAATCTGAATTCACTGTGATGAATTTATCTGATGACCACTTCTACTCTCAAGAATAAGTAATTTATCAGTCTGTGCTGTAAGAGTAATTTCTAATAGACAGTGCTATTCACATGTCTACACAGCAAAGTCATTTTCCTTCCTCAAAACTTAGTTAAAATAACATACATTGTGAATAGGACTCCAGTAATGTGGCTCTAGTGAGGTCATTAACCATGGTGGAGTGGGATCTGCGATTGCTGCAACTGTTTTTGAATCATTCCAGTTCTTGTAAATAATCATTATCCATGCTCTGGTAAGTCAGTTTGATCAACTCATTCGTTCATCAACTTGTACTCTTTTTTTATTATTTTGTAAAATAAACATGTTCTTTGAGTATTTAATACAGCATATTTTGATCAATTTCACCCAAAACCCTCTCCTGTTCTCACCCCCTTAACACTTCCAAAATCCACCCCAACCTTTATTTTCCCCAACATGATGTAGATCTCAAAAGAGGACTTCATGTTGGACTTTGATTGAGTTCTTTCTTTGGTTTGTTGCCCTATCTGGGGCAAACATTCTTTTGTTCACAACTTCTCGGGAAAAGTAGCAGATCTTATAGTTAAAGCAATTGACAGTAGAGTGAGCTCCTATATGCATAACAAGATTATACGCCTTGATACTGGATCTTGTTTTCTGGATCTTGATTTGCCATGTTCTTTGACCTAGATATAGTGGAAAGATCCTCTATGAGGGCATCTATTTTGAAAACTATACAATTTAAACTGATTCCTGAAAAATCTGTTAAGTAAAAATATCAATAGTGGAAGCTTTAATAATGATAAATGAAGCACCAAGTACACACTTTGGATGTCTGGTTTCTCATCAAAAGATTCAAATCCTAAGTGGTTTCATCAAATTGTGATATATGCCTGTTCTTAATGAGAATTTGTTTTGTGCATGGAAAATTCAACATCAGGCAAAGAAAAGTCCAATAAAATAGGTGGTGAGAATATACAATATATTAGTTTGTAAAACAGACAAATAGATACACAACTTCTACATAGACCTGGAAAGGAAATTTTCTTAAATCAGGGACAAAGTGGTTGCTCTGGATTCAATGACTAAAATCTGCGATAAGTGATTTCATGGCCCTCTGAAGCAATAATAATAGTCTAAGATTGAAAATTGTGATCACAAACTATATACAAGAGTTGTAGAATAAACAAGAAGAAAGCAAGCTGGTATTGACCTAGACAATTCATGTCTACTGGCTAGCTTTCCTAGGGCTAATCTATAAATGTTCATGCTACTGGAAGAGAAAAGTAATCATCAGCAGTACCCAGCTGTGAACCCTGGCATGAATGATATGGGAGTAATCAACCACCTCATTGAATTTAAGGACTGCTTTACAAGAAGGAGTCCATAGTTAGAATGCTTTTAAGGCCTACAAACTGTGACTAGACTGGTTATAAGACATTGGGGGAAACCTATTATTATTATCCTGCAAAATAGACGTAGTATTAAACTAACTCATTGTTCTAGTTTGCTTCCATTCCCTGTGACAAAACACTCTGACCAGTACCGACTTGGGGAGGAAAGCGTTTATTTAACTTACATCTCTTGGGTCACACAGTTCATCAGGGATTCCAATGCAGGAACTCAGGGCAGGAACCTGGAAGTATAAACTGGTGCACAAGCCACGAAGGAACACTGCTTACTGGTTTGCTCTCCTGACCCATGCTTAGCCTACTTTCTTATACAGTACAGAACAACCTGCCCAGAGACAGTACTGCCCACAGTGGGCTTGGCCCTCCCACATCACTAATCAAGAAAATACCCTACAGACATGGCCACAGGCCAGTCCAATGGAGGCAATTCCCCAGTTGAGGCTCCCTCAAGACAAGTGTGTCAAATTTACACTAAAGCTATTCAGCACACTCATAAACTGACATGTTGTTATACCTAAAGATAAGTGCATCTCTACTCTCATTAGAGATGCTGCTTTTAGCAGCAGGTGGTGATTAAGACAGAGACCCACAACTGGTCATTGTGAAGAGAATAAGAGACTTGGGATTGCTCAACTCTAACTGAGACACCCACATCACATGCTCTTCTTCCAAGACTCAGGGATCATTACAGAATTATGGCAGAAACATTGCAAAAACCGTAGGTGTTAGTGCAGATGTAGCCAAGGAAACAGTGCTGCCTTTACATCACAGGATAGTTGCATATAGGTATACTATTAGAAGAAAAATTAATTGTCAATGTTACCACAGCTATAAACCCTGAAAGTTACAATAATGGCCTGACAAGATATGGCCACTGGTTCAATAATGTTTAATCAATTTTGTAGGATCAAATAATCACTTTCTTAATGGATTTAAGGCATGTTTGCAAAGATGAAGTCCATACCTGTACTCTTATCAGGGCTAAGAGACTGAGACTAGATAGGTTACAGGTGACAAAGGAGTACTTACTATTACTGTTCTGCTAAATGGACTAAACCAACTCCTAATGACTTAGTTGTATTCACAGAGCAATGCATACCTCAACCCTCACCAGATAATCCTCTTTCTACAGCAGATGGTGATTAACAGAGACCCAAAACTTGTAAATGTATAGAGAGTAAGAGACTCCAAAGTGTTCAACAATAAATGGGACAGCTATATCACAACCTCTCCCCTTAAGGCTCTGTGATAATTGCAGAACAGGGGGCAGAAAGAGGTGGTGGGTGAATATTAAGAAATTGTGTTTTTAGGATACAACAGTGCAGTTGCACTTGTGAACTCACAGCATTTGTGACAGAGTGCACAAGACCTATACAAGCCCAAGGCAGACAAAATCCCTGCATCTCTATATTTAGCGGAGACTCTATTGGCAACTGACAGCTGCTGTGACATAGAGAGTCTGATTTCTTTAAGGGTGTGATGCCATACTGCAAGGGATGGATCCACACCCAAGAGCATTTGAAAATAAAAAATTAAAATTGATAGGCTTTTAACAAAATAAAAAATAATAACAGAGGACATAAAGTCCAGGGGGGTTAATATGCTGGGGTGAGAAGAGTGGAGGCTATCTAACTATGATTAAAATACATTGTATGAAATGCTAGAGAATTAATTAAGACTTTTGTTTACAAAGAAAAAGGTAATTTCAAAATAGAACTGGGTATAGACAGATGGCAATGAGCTGATGTTTCATGGCACTTACAATATGACTTGACTTTCAACAAAAGAAACTTTCATAATATCCCTTTTTTCTGTAATACACTAAAACACGATGATACTGATTAAATTGTTCTAGCTAATTTCAATTGAAATTAGGATGATATCTTTGGTTTAAAAAGCATTATAACACCATTCTCTGGTTTTGCCTTTTCTAAAACCAACTTATATCTTTTTTATACACAAGTTAGATTCATTTAGAATGGTTTTAGAAAAGACAAAAACCACAGAAAAAGGTGTTACAATGCTTTTAAAATCAAACACACAATCTTAATTTCAGTTGATATTGTTAAGTATATGGAACTATAGAAACAAAGAGAGAAATCACATAATCTGTCTTGGATAGTATAGATTTCTTGGAACTGGAAAGTTGACACAACAATAAGTGAATGATATGTCTGTAATTAAAACAGCTTAAAATATCAACAATGCCTATGGAGAATTTTATGTTGAGTTTGAAATGTAATGAAATAATATTAAGTACATATTTCAGGACAATAGTCATCTGATATTCAAGTGTGTAAGTGTAAATTGCTGTACTGGTCTTTAAAAGGTACTTAATTTTATCTTGCTAAGTGTATACTCTTTGCAACACAAACTCTACTCAAATTTTATGTCTCTTGGAGAAATGTTATACATGATCAGAGCACAAGAACACTGTAAGAAATTTTAGCCACTGAAAGGTACAGGTAAAGCTTGCAATAAAGGCCCACCTTTAGAACCTTTTACATTATGTTATCTCAAAACTATACATTTAGGAATCAATCACATTTATACTTTGCTACAATATACCACATCTAGTTTCAATAAAAAATATTGAGACATATGCCTTGAGAGATTGCTCAGTGGTTTAGAGAACTTGCTGCTCTTATAGAAGACCAATATTAAAATCCTAGGATTCACATAGCAGCTAACAACCATTCATAACTTTAGTTCCAGGGATCCAGTACGCTCTGCTATTATCTGCAGGTCCTGCATGACATGGGTGCATTTACATGCACTTACATGAACACAAAATAAAAATAAATAAAAACTTTTAAAAATTATTATGTGTTAAAATGATAGAGCAATCCAAAAATACAAAGTAAATACTTCAAAACAATAAAAATGCAGATGAAGCATAGCTTTCAGGAAAGGATTTAAGAGTACTCTGAATGTTATGGCATGGTTTCTGATTTAAAAATGTCACACATAAAACTATTCAAGAGAGAACTATAATCAACAGCATTATAACAGAGATCAAGTATTCATTTAATAAGTACAGCCAAGGAGAGAAAAGAGCGTGGAGAGTTCGAAAACTGCAACAAAATATCTAAGTGCTAGACAATGAAAACTGTGTAGTATATGCAGAGTGCCAACACAGGATAGAGAAGAAATAAGAAAGGAAATCACCTAAACTAGTAAAAGATGTTTTAAGATTGCTAGAATGGAGGTGAAGTGAATTACTCTACAGAAAAGCTTTATTAGAATTATCACCATTGTGAACAACATAACACGGGCTCTGAAGGCACAAAACCTTCAGTTATGGAATACAAAGGTGATTTCTGTCTCTTATAAGTTTCCAGGAAGTGTGGGGGAAGTTTTCCTGCTATCTGATCTTGCTTACATGTGAGAAGTAAGGGAATGCAGTGGGCCCTATATAAAAATATTGGTATCCCTGGTTCTGGGCATACAGTTGCAAGTGGTAGGGAGACAGAAAGATCACGGCAGATGTGCCGGTCTCTCTATATCTGGAGAGAGAAATGCTGCACATCCTGTGACCTGGTATGTGATACAGAGAAAGTACAGTTGGGGGGATCTGTAGTTTAACAGGAGCAGAATATCAAAAAGAACAATGACTGAATCTGCAAGCATAGTGGGAAATGCCCGAAATCTCAGCCTTCTTGAACTGAGGCAGGAAGTTGTGAGGCATTCTGGGCTACACGGTGTGACCCTGTCAACCAAAGTGAAAAGAAACAGCAAAATAGAACACCCCCCCCCACACACAAATACACACAGACAAACACAGGCACACACACACACACACACACACACACACAAAATTACCACCACTAGCTTTAAGAGCAACAACAAAAAACAAAACAAAATGTTCAAAGTTGCTGATAACTTTTCAAAATTTATGACAAATATTGAACCACAGATTCAGGAAGGTCACAGATTGCTAAGGAGGAGAAAAGCAAACTTCATCTAAATCTATTCTATTTAAATTATAAGAATTAATGACAAATTAAAAAGAACTTACAAAAACTAAGAGGAAATGCATTTTATGTGTAGAGGAGCAGGCATTTTTTTCTTTTTATATTGTGACAATGAAAAAGATTACCTTGTAGAAACTATTTTCTAGAAAGTCTTTTCATTACTCTCAGAGCCGGAAAACTACATTATTTCTTTGATTGTTTTATTACTTGACTCATTGTCTATCTGCTAATCAGATCACTATAGAGGTTGATAATATGGCTTCTCTCTTAATGTTACCTCAAATTTCCCTAAGATATGCTACAGATAAACTCTACCAAGATGAAATTAAGAACACGTAAAATACATAAAAGTTTCTCTTTGACATTTGGAGATCTGAGCACAGCTCAAAGTGTTAACTATACACCCCTCACATTTCTGAATTATAAATAGTGACTGACTTTGATCTTACATAGGAATGAGATTCATGGAACTTTTCTCAAGGAGACACTGTAGAAAGAACTTTTCTCCACAATAAATGTCAGGCATATAAAAATAATGGCAAAAGTTACGGACATCTAGTTTTAAAATTCAGACCTTTATCCAAACTGAATCTTCTGCGGCTTATGTTATTTCTGATAGCAGATTCCAAGCAGTAATGTAACAGATATTACTTTAAGAGTAAACCATTGTGGAGGCAATCCAATTTATTGGTTCACTTCATTTGGTGATATTGGCAAGCTCATTTGTAATTGCTGAAGATTAAGAGAGGAATACGATCTGATTCACTGGAGACCAAATAAAGTTACATGGCAAAGCCATGCCAAGGGAAATGTAACTTTGACTGCTCATGCTTTCATATTTGCTGCTTTTGTCTTTTTTTCCCCAGTTTGACTCATTTAGTTCTTTCATGATACGGCATTGGTGCAATGTACCAGTAAAACATTAAGATTAATTAGTTTTCATTTCCAGATATTATATTGCTGAATTGAGTTGTGGTCAGACTTTTCCAAGGTGAATGTTTGGGTTCAGTGATTTCTGTAATGAGGTTCAGGTAACTGACAGATACTTGCCAGAATATTTGAAAATATATTATAGGCAGCAAATATTTACTACTTGAATAGTAAAGTAGATATTATAGAACAATTTTGTTTTAACAATTCCTCACCGACATTGAATTAATTCAATGTGAACATGTCAAGATGAGCAAAAATACATGCATCAGCTTGTAACTCTGATAGCAAAGTGAAATGTTGTTTTCCATTTTGGTTTACTATTTATAGTTTCAATACAAATTTCAAGACATATATTACAAGCATGTATAAAATGAACTAACATGCTAATAAATATCAAGACAGAAAGATAAACGTGCCTTCTGAATATATGTCCATAACAGGACTCATTTTGAATAATTAATTTTGATTTATTTAATAAAGTTAATGAATTGCATGCATTGTATTTCTTATATTTAGTAGCTGAGAAGTTATTTTAAATTTCAACAATTTGGATTCAGGAATAATAATTCAGCAAAGCAAAAATAAAAATTATTCAGACAATATTGAAATGTATAATATTCTTTAAAATTATAGTACCTTTATTACGTGATTCTATAAACATAACAGAGACTTTTGGATAAGATGGTGAACTAGAAGCTGCAGCTCTGTGACTGTCCTGAATAAGAAGAGTCAGAGTGGAAAAGTAGCATATTTTAAAGCGAGAGAAACAAAAAATAAGAACAATAACAACAAAAACGTTGGAAGTTTTGAAAGAATTTCTGAAAAAAAAAATCAATGTTAAAAAAATTGTGGGATTCAGAGAAAAGAAATTAAGACTTTAAGTCAACCAGAGCAGAGATCCTGGACAACTGGACGAGAAGCAGAAGACTTGGACAAAAGGTGAATTGAATCAGATGGCCCTGTAGAAAGGCAGAGTGCCATCTCAAGAGGAATTGTAAGGTGGAGAGCTGAGCAACACTTGTGCCTGAGAGTGGGAACAACCAAAACTCAGGGTGTCTGACTTTAACCTGCCACAGGCCCTGGGCAAGAGACAGCCCTGGGAGGCAGGTGGGGCACATGGGAGGGCTGGGCACTCAGAAGCTGCCTAGTGCAGACTGTAAGAGGCTCGGCTACCCCAAGGAAGAACATAATTTCTCTTTATGCTAGGAGTGGAGCTCATTAACTGAGTACAAGACTGCAATTTATTAATGCTGAGTCACAGACTTGGCATTCATAACCTTATTTTAAAATTATATTTTGTTTCACTTATTATTATTTTTCTTAATTTAAAAATTATTAATGTTGATTTCTTTAAAAACATAGTACATAGAAAAACTTTGCTTTGATTGGAAAATTTATACAGGGAGTGAATACCAAACTCACAATAGTGGTAAATTTCAAATATTGTTGAAGTTCGGTGGTACAGTTTTGTCAGTAAATAATACTGAAAAATTACAGCAGACATAAAATTGTGTGTTTATATTCTACAACAGAATTACATATTTTGAAAATTTTTTCAGTTTAGTTATTACAGTGTTGGGCATAATACAGGGTGGGCCTAGCTAGGCCACCTGCCAGGAGGAATGGAGGAATGGCTCTCGTGGGTGTGGTGCTCCACATCAGTTGGTTGTGAAGCCAGTTTCTGCCCAGCATCTGGAGAGAACCTAATCCACCTGGGAACAAACTGCAATTGGATGTAGTCAGGACCCCACACCATAAGGCTATTGCTAACAAGACCTATTAGAAACTCTGCTCTTTCTTGAATAAATGAGTTTGCATCAGACCACCACTGCTGGCTTTCTGCTCAACTCCGGGAGTCTGTGTCTTGACTCTGTGACTGCTCATTCCCCACTAAGGCGGAAACCCTTTGGTCCCCTTTGGGCTGGCCCTCAGTGCTGGGACCCCCCCAACATTACAGTACTTTCTTTTCTTAACTTCCCAGACTGTGACTTTTATCTCTAAAAGTTCAACTAGACATTTTACACTTTCATGGAGGACAGGTGAAGGCACACAGGGCCTGAAGAGGAGTAATGGGAAAATAATGAAAACCTCTTGGTGCCTGGGAATAGGAAAGATCCAGTGTCAAGACCTGGATGCCCCAGTTCACCTGAGGTGGTAAGAGCACTGCTGGCCCTCAAAAGAAGGTGAGAAGTCCCTTCTACAGTCAATCCTTCCAAATCAGAATCTGCAAAGAAATCTGCAGAGAACTGAACCTGGCTCCTCTGCAAAATCAGCAATTGCTCTTTACCCCTGGGTCACCTCTGTAGCTCCCATGTCTCAATATTATTTAATCTCGTTTTAGCCTCATCCTGTGTGCTGTATAAACAATGCATGACAAGGCACTACTTTCACCTACTCATTGATGTTTTCAGAAGTGCAACTTCAGATTTGCATTCAGCTACTTCTCACTTGATTACCTGTCTAAAGATTGTAGATGGTTGGCTATACTTAGGACCACAATTATAACCACAGTGTGTATTGGAGGAAATGTGACCATAATGGGATTAGACTTCAACAATAATTTATTTCATTCAACTCAATAAATTCTGAAGTCCAACAGGCACTTTAGTAAGAACTGAAATCTAAATTTAGGCATGGTTTGTTATGGAAACTTAACATTGAAGATCTAGACGGAATTTGCATTTTTCTAACCTACTCATCTTGTATGGAACTAAGTACCCAATTGTAGTGATGTATTATTTCATAAGGAATAAATGCTTTTATACATGTAATTAGATATTTAGCTCTTTCATGATGACCTTTAATTCAATTAAATTATTATTTTAAATCCACATTGAGAAGTTAATCAAATTCTTTATAATTCATCCAAAATAGCACAAAGAAATGTTTTTATCTTGAAATAAATGGTTATTGACCTTTAACATGAAAATTACTACTCTGAGCTAAGTAAATGTGACTGAAAATGAACATGTGAAATTCTGTTGCTTAAAAGTATCTTTCTAAATGTCATTTATTTTTGAATTGCAAGATAGCGAACTGTATGACTAGGCATAGCTAATTCCTTCCTCCTGCCTTTATATAAATAAGAGATTTATTCAAACATTTATTCAAACAGTGTCTAGCCAGCTATTTTGCAAAATGACTAAAATTAGGACAAATTTAAAAATAGAGACTGGAGAGAAGGCGCGGTGGTTAAGATCACTACCTGCTCTCGCAGAGGACCTGGGTTCCATTTCCAGCACACAGTAGTTAATAATCATCTGAAACTCCAAATCCGGGGGATTCTGATGTCCTCTTCTGATGCCCATGGATACTGCACAGCATAGGTGTTCCTATCTGTACGCACACCATACACTCAAACACATAAAATAAAAATTATAAAATTTTTAAAATTAAAAAAATAAACTTGAAGAAATAAAATCATGCACAAAATTGCACAGTTTATTTCTCCTAAAATAAGCCTATATTAGTGTCTAAGGCTTTTGTATCAAGTTACCACAAGTCAAGAAACTTTATAAAGTAGAAATATGGTTTATGCCTTTTCCACAGTGTAAATTTTAGTTGAAGTGTCTGCAGAGCTAGTATGTCACCTGAAGAAATGTTCATGTGTATCTTGAGATATATTCTTCCTTGAACCTCCCTAATTCCTCATTGCAGTCTTTCACATTGTCTTATGGCAATATCATCCCCAAAGTTTTTATTTTCTGTTTAAATGTTCAATCTTTGCCTTTACAAATCTATTTTCTTTTGAGGATAACAATTGTTGGATATCAGGATCTTTCTCACTTCAGTATGCTGTGATTATACATTAAATCCTTATTTTAGGTAAGGTCATATTCATAGGGACAAAGAGTCAGGATTTCAACATATTAAGAGATACAAATCAATTCACAATATAACATAAACTTAATATATATATGCATGTTATAATACTTTTCATGAACTAATATGTGAATAACATTAATAAGGAATTATTAACTAACATTTGGATCAAATAGGCATTCATTATAAGAAAGTATAATACACATTTTATGAGCATATATATCAGCATTTAAAATAATGTTTGGTTAAGTGTGGTGGCACACTTTTGCAGTCTCAGCTAATGTGAAGGCTGAGGAGAGGACATTTAAGTCCTGGAGTACAAAAAAGTGTCCAGGCAACATAGTGAAAATTTATGAAATGAAATCAGAGTTTCAAAAGCATCACCTAAAAAAGTTACCAGAATTTCTCATATAGCTTATTTATTTCCTTATCACGGCTACTATTTCCACAGTGTCAAGAAGCATTATTTGTTTACATACTCAAACAATACTGGGTGTTGCCATAGCTCTTGATTGCTGTCCAAAAGTTTGTGATAACAGCAGTTAATAACCATCTGTAACTCCAGAAGGGAGCCTAAGCCGAAAGAGGTGATGGGGGCATTGTGCAATATGTCTAGCTAAGCAGAGTTAAACCAAAACTTGAAGTAGCAAAATGGATTTGTCACGGAATAAGAAGATCAAATCTCAGTGGGTGGGACCTCCCCGGGCTAGCCTGGAGGTCTCATGCAAGATTAACACGTGGGGGCCTAGGTCTAAAGCTGGGATGGGGACAGTGTGGGAGACTCTAAACAGATAAACAGAGTAAATGTGAGCCCTGGAACAAGAGGAGAGATACAACTTTTACATTGAATATGCAGGATCAAGTGTACAGGGTCGTGGATCTGTATGTTGGGCTGGAATTGCTATGTGGAGCGGGCTGGCTGGCAAGTTGGGGGGTAGTTCATAGATATGGGATAAACAGAGGCGGGATAGGATGATACTGGAAGATCTCAGGGATCTCACTCCAAACTGTAAGTCTGAGGTGTGAGAGGATCCCCAGAAACCCAGTCTAGGCTGAGAGCTGAACTGGAAGGGAATGACTCACTCTGCCAAAATGAGGTGTGTGCCAAAATAGGATGTGATAGGATTCCTTTTACCCAGAGAAGTCTGAGTGTTAAGCTAGCAGACAAATGCATTTTTTAACACATTATTTGTCTCCAGATGTTAGAAACAGGGAAATTATCAATATATAAATAATGTTAAACATTCAGTTGCTGATAAAATCCTGAGGACCATGACACCAGCTGGTAGTGTCTTCTAGAAAAGACAGCCAAGCTGTCATGTAACCTCAGCAGTATGGTTGTCTAAGCAAGACCTGTATAGTGACAATACCAGGTAACTTTCCAAGTGGATGGAGGAAATTTCATAAGTCTCCATGTTTGACAATCAACCAACCAATGGCTGCTGAGAGAGGGGAGAATCAAAGTTTCTCTTTTTGCTCCCTAGGTATAAGCCTTCTGATAAATTATCTAACCCCAAGTAGTCAACTATGAACCCAATTACATAAAATTGAGCCTGTAGTATATAAATATCCTATATTATACATATACATATAAAAAATAATACTTAAAGAAGGAGAATTTATGAAACTTAGAGGGAGAAGGGAGGGAGATTACGACTGATAAGGAGCTGGAGAAAAAGAGAAAAGGTGGAAGGGATATAAACCTGAAGTGGAAGTATTGAGTGCTTAAAAACGGAGCTCTCCAGATGCTCATGGTGGCTTCCAGGAGACAGGAGCAGTGGCCTCACTCTATATCATAAGGACATGGATTTTGCCACAAAGAATGAGCTTGCAAGCAGATTTTTTTTCAGTTTCTTAAAAAAATAATTAAAACCAACTCAAAGTTTTAGCACTGTGTACATTGAGCAGAAAATTCAGTCAGAAGGCACAGTAAACTCTTTAGAACATTCTATCATCAGAAACACATACAAAAGTGAAGGAAAATCTGATGATTTTTCTCTATGGTAATTAGAAGTAATAAAATGCTAAACTCAATTTTCTAGTAATTAAAATGCTTCTAAACTAGTTTTACTAAAATTCCTTCAACGGTAAGATAAAAAATCATACATATAGCATCCAAAATGAATAACAGAAATGCAAAATGAGAGACCAAAGTAAGAGCTGGTCAGTGAAGAGAATAGACTGAAAGTTTCATTAAAAGGTCAGTGTTTTGTGAATACAGTACTAGAAATGCAGACATGGAAACCTTCTCTAGCTAGGGTTCAGAAAGAAAGGAAGAACATCATAGTAGCATCTTAAACTGTCTGCACCCAAACCTAATCCACAGTTAACAGACCTTTACTAGAAATAAGAACTTCAATAAGAAGCCTGGGAACCCCTCAGAAGAAACTGAAAATGTGTTACTGGGAACACCAGAAAACTCTGTGTTTTTCTGTGGTAGCTGAAACCTCAGAAAATGTGTCCTGTCCTTATGTGATGAGGAGAAGTGTGAGTAATGAAGTGATAGACAGTGAAGATCTCCAGGCAGAGCGGGAGGCGCTCCTTGGCTTCTTGTTCTTTACAGTGAACAGTAAAAGGAATGTTGAGGGAAGTGGTTTTAAACAGGAAATGAACAGACACGTGAGCAAAGCATGATATATGGGTATAAATCAAAGATTTTAGCACATTAACTGGAAGGGCTACACTGTTCCCTCATCCATCTCAGCAGAAGGAAGTCATAAGAAATGATTAGATAATAAATATCAGTGAATGTTTTCTTTTAATATTTTATTGATTTGAGAATATTATAAAATAGATCTAGATCATATTCAGACTCCCTATCCACCTCTTGACACCTGTCTTACCTTCCAACTTCATGTCATCTATTATTATTTATCCTCTTTTATAAGAACAATCAAGTGTAATCTTTGTTTCCCAAGAGTTCTTGGATAAAGATCTATCCACTGGAGTCTTTTTAATCCACCAGTCATCAATTCAATAAGGAAAAGTGACTATCATTATCACGCCATCTATCAAATGCCAGTATGTCCTCAGCTATGATTGGGGCTTCCTACCCTTTTCCCTCACCCATATTATGCATGCTATCATAAGTGCTATGTGTAGTTCATATGGGCAATATCCCTGTACTGTTCAGAAAAGAGTTTACATCTTATTCATCTACTATCACTTGTTCTTCCGGTCTTTCTGACCCCTCCTCCTCAAGTCATCCTCAAAACTTGGGAGGACAGTATGATATAGGTGTCTCATTTAGAGATGAGTGCACCACAGTTTCTGATTCTCTGCATGGTGATCATTTGCGGATCTCTGTGTTAATCACCATCAACTGCAAGAGGAATCTTCTCTGGTGACATCTGACAGATGCACTAGTCTATGTGCAAAACAGGAAGCCATTGTGAGTCAGCGCAATTGTCAGCCTATTTAGCAGAATGATAGTAGTAGGCTCTCCCCTATGGTCTGTAAATTGTATAGCCACAGATTCTTATCCATAACCATGTCAGATGTGTACTTACTACTGTGATTTGGGCCTCAATTTAGAAAGTATGCTAGATAGCTTTAGTTGTCAACTTGATACAGCTGGACGGAGGGAACACCATTTGGGAATTTCCTTCATTGAATTGGCCAATAGCCATGTCTGTCAGGCATTTTATTGACGTTGAGTTATGTTGGAGGGCCCAGTCCCAGCTCACTGTGTGCAATGTCACCCCTGAGCAGTCTTGTGCTGTTTAAGAAAGCAGGCAGAGCGTGGGTTAGGGAGCAAGCTAGTAAGCTGCTGTCCTCCATAGTATGTGCTTCAATTTTATGACAAGTTCCTACCTTATTTTACCTTAATGACGGCCTATGATGTAAGTCAAATAATCCCCTCATCCCCAAATTTGTTTTGGTCAGTGTTTCAATCACAACAATAAGAAACTAGAACAGAAGGTGATTGGATATCTATGCCACTATTACACGAATGAACATATTTTGCTAAGCTGGTTGTTCTTTGCTCAGAGGGTTCTAAGCTGGATAAAATTAATGATGGATTTTCTCTGTCAGTAGCATGCATAGCACCTTCAAGTACTAGAAATGATAGCCAGAAGAGTTGTGACTTAGAGAACAGTACCAGCTTGATTTTTCCTTTTATTTTTCCCAATGATTTTTTTAATGTAATGTGTTCAGGAATAGGGTAATGCCATCAGGTTCTGCTGAGTGTTCAAGTGCAATGGCAACATTCAGTAATATTTGAGGAACGACTGAAGCTCCCTTGTCAACAATGCCTAAAGACAGAATTTATTCCTGGCATTGGGCTTTTCATTTGTTTACGTATAGTACCATTGAAGCCCTATTACAGGGTAACTACATTTAACATCTTTTTATATTGTGTATGTATGGATTGAAATAAGCTTACATGTGACTATTTTAAAAGCATTTGATGCTAGTTATCCCTCCTATTACTTCCTCTTCTGACCTATGCTCCCATTTATATCTTAGAGTAAATATATATTAAATCTACAGAAGGCATAGTAAACTCTTTAGAACATTCTATCATCAGAAACACATAAAAAAGTGAAGGAAAATACAGAATAGGATAATTATCTTTAGAGGTCATAATGAGGATAACTTGTTAAAAATAGTCCAATAAGCAAAGGGCAATTTTTTGTGTTGTACATATATGAGGTGTGTGTGTGTGTGTGTGTGTGTGTGTGTGTGTGTGTGATTAATTAGTTAATGATGTGTGGTCAAAAATCTTAGGTGTCTGACTCTACTTTCTGCTCTAGAAGATGACCTGGCTGTTGTTCTCATCCCTTACATTGGGTGGCTCACAAATGCTACTACTCAAATTCCATGGGATGACTTCATGGGCACACATGTGTGGTGTGTATAACATGCAGTGAGACACAAACCACAGACATAAAATTAATTAAATATTTAAAAATGAATTTTCGTTAACTTAAATGGAATTTGCTTGATAGGGATCAATAATCGAATAAAATAAAATCTATAAGTCAATCTTTAAATAATTTTGGGGGATTATTGTGAATAATAAGGATCTAGAGAAATTTCTAAGAACTTACAGCCCTAAACAGCGAAATGTGAATACTTGGATACATCTACTCCTCTCCACATACATTATAACATCTCATTTAACTATAATTCTTAACTCCAGATCTTCCATCCCAGATCTGTGGACTAGCTTTCTGACCCAGATTAGATAAACATATTTCCTTAGGTCAATCCTCAGGCCTTTCCCCAACACCCATCTTCCAGGGCTCCTGATCAGCTAGACAGACCTGCACACATAGGAGACTAGTAAGTCAGATCGACCCACCATGCCTCTATTCCATTCCTCTGACCCATCTTACCAAAAGTAATCTATAGATTCAGTGCAACACCAATCAAAATATCCATGACAGAGATATTCTTCACAGGGCTGTAAAACAAATCCTAAAATTGATATTGAATCACAAAATATACTGAAGAATCACAGCAATTTTGGGTAAAAAGAAAAACATTCGAGGGAATCACCATAGCTGATTTCACATTATATTATAGAGATATTGTCATTAAAATAGCATGATACTGCTACAAAAATAAACATGTAGATCAATGGAACATAATAGAATACCTAAAGATGAGTAAATGCAATCTGAGGCACCTGATATTTGACAGAGGTGCCAGAAAGGCATGATGGAGGAAAGACTGCATCTTGAACAAATGCTGTTGGAAAACTGGATCCCCACCTATTAAAAAAATGAAATTGGAATCTTATCTTTCACTTTGCACAAAAGCCAAGTTGCATTGCATTGAATCAAAGACCTCAATATAAAACCTGAAACTCTGAAACTGCTAGAAGAAAACATAGGCAGTATTTATAGACATAGGAATGAATATTCTAAATCAGACATGAGATACTCAGGTATTTAGGCCAACAATCAGTAAGATTGGGATTATATTAAGCTACAAAGATCTGTACAACAAAAGAAACAACCAAGGAAAAGAAGAGGAAACCCCCTGATTGTGAGAAAATCTTTACCTGTTACACATTTGACAGAAGATTAATATCCAGAATATACAAATAACTCAAACAACAAATAGATAAGAAAATAAATGACCTAATAAAAAAGATGGACAGAGTTTTCAAAGAAATAAAAATGGCTAAAAATCCCTTAAAATTGCTCAATAACATCTTTAATAATTATAGTAATCAGATAAAAAGCATATTAAAACTGTCTCACCACTGTCAGAATGGCCAAGATCAAGAGAACAAAAGACAGAAAACGCTGTAGAGGATGTGGAGAAGGGGATTGCTCATTCATCGACTGCTGGTGGGAATATAAACTTATGCAACCATTGAGGAAAGCAATGGGAAGAAGAGTTAAAAAATAAAAATGAATCTAACATATGATCTAGTTATACCACACCTTCGCATATACCCAAAAGACTCATCTTACTGTAGAGACACCTGTACATCCATATGTATTGCTGCTCTCTTCACAATAGGTAAGAAATTGAAAAAAAAAAAAAACTAAATGTCCCTCAAATAATGGATACTGAAAATGTGGTACATTTACCCAATGGAGTTCTAGGCTGCATTAGAAAGGATGAAATAATGAAAGTTCCAGGTAAATGAATGAAACTAGAGAGTTTTATACTACGTGAAGTAACAAATGCAGTAAATCAAGAGACGTATGTTCTCCTTCATTTGCTAATTACAGCAGAAGTCCCCCATATGTGAGTATATATCCAGATGTAACAGCAGGACCCAGGATAAGAGAAAGGATGCACAGAGGTAAAGGAAAAGAAAGAACCCCCCGAAAGAGAGCATTTGGAACAGACCCTATCAGGGGTGAGATAGGGAAAGCAGGAATTTTTGGCAGGGAAGAGAGCAGGGTGTGACATGCGGGGGCGGGTCACAGTCTATAGGGGAGGGAAGTCAGGAGTGCTGGGATGGAGGGATCCTGGTGTTAATGGGAGGTGGGTGGGGATAATGCTGGTGATGGGACTGAGAAGGGAGGAGGAAAGTCAGATGGGAGGAAAAGAGAAGAGATAAATGAACTTTGGAGGGCTTGGTAACCCTAGAGGAAAATGTGATGACACTGAGACCCCTGAGGAATGCATAGTCTAAATATTAGTATTATTAAATTAGTAAATATTATACTAAATATTAGTATACTCAGGGGCCGTTTGGCAAGGAACACGGTGCAAGACAGAAGCAACCTCCCTTTGTGTGGTAGGTGAGAATGGTCTAAGAGACTCACAAAATAATACAGAGAATTGCCAAAGGTCTTTGATATCTCCCAGAACTAGAAGATAATATCCTTCTGCTGAAGACAGGGCATGCTTGGAATACAGGACTCAGAGAAATGAAGCAGGAACTGACCTGGAAACCTTCTACCTGAAGTTTAGCTCCCACAATGCTAATAAATCAATGGTCCAACCCAACCCTGATTTCTAATAATCATAACAACTGTAACAGCACACTACATCTATTGGTGCATTAGTAGCACTCTCATTTGGTGTTTATCAAGAGCTATCTAATTGGGCTTAAAGCCCTATCAGTGGGAATGTACTCATGGATGGCACTGTGGACTCAGCCAAACACAGGGCTGGAGGGGTTATAGATCCTAGAGAGAATCCTATCTCTACCCTCTCTCTAGAGAAATAAAATTTCTTACCATATGATAAATATGGGTCCTTACATTTACAGACAAACTTAGGGCATATCAATTTTCAAAGAAGCTCTTCTTTTTAACAGATATAGGCTCCAGCAGAATTCTACAACAGGTCAGACACAAAAAATATAGGACTGAGAGATGCCAAATCCTGGATGACATATTCACAGTTGAACCTATACACCTAAGGATCATCTGACACATTGAATAAGGAGTAAACTATGGTATCCCTCAATTCTCATCAGTAAGTTTCCTCCAACAACACAGTGCTATGCACACAGCAGGCCACAACTAGATAAGTTTTATAGAATAAGAGACTACAGAGTGTGTATCCCTGTGTAGGACTCCTATATTGAACCTCGCCCCCTATGACTCAAGTATCATTGAGGAAGAGGGAGTGGAAAGATTGTGAGAACAGGGCTTGTCCATGAACTTAGAAAGCAGAGTCTTTCAGGATACTGAAATCTTCCACTTGTGAAATTGTGGCAGTGATGGCATTGAACACAGCACCCACAGCACCTCAAATTAGACGGGAGCCCAGAGTGGACGGATAGAAATTGTTTGTGTGCCAGACCTGGACTGAGAACTACTGGAGATTGAATACTCTTTGGAAAGGGAGAGTATGCCTTATGTATGATCTCTAGATAGCCTAACCAAACCCCAGTGGATGGATTCACACTAAAGGATATCTGGGCACTAATGCTTGGCTGAATAGGAATGATCATGTTTGAAGGAATATCAGGTGGAGGTTGTGGGGATGAATGGGGGAAGGTATCTAAATTTTATTAAGAACTGTTGTATGAAGTGTATAAAACTCAATAAAAATAAAAAGACTTTCCACTG
This sequence comes from Eospalax fontanierii, assembly GCA_035773235.1. Lineage (NCBI taxonomy): Eukaryota > Metazoa > Chordata > Mammalia > Rodentia > Spalacidae > Eospalax > Eospalax fontanierii. Next base: position 39,159,557 of record CM069527.1, read on the forward strand.
TGCTCTTGGGGAGGCAGCATAATCCTGTAGGTAAACCATGACCCATTGTTCTATAAGTAAGCCCAGTAAACTCACTGCCTCCCCCACAAAAAAAAATTCTTCCTTGATAAGATTCAAGAACGAGTACAAAAATATCTATCACTACATGGAAATTTCTTTTATTATAATTTTCATTTTGAAACACATTAATAATTAAATCATTTCTTTTTTACTTAATCATGCAATTCACATTGCCCAAGAGAAGCCCATGAAACAATATAATTTTAAAATGCTCTGATCAATAAATTATGGATTTTCAAAAATAAGTAGGAACAGGAGCTTTTTGTGACTGACACGTTTTGGAATCATTAAAATACAATCCATATAAGAATAACTGATGGAATAAACAGTGTAAATGCATCAAAAGGGAACAAATTACATTATATCCATGTATATTATAATTTAGAGTTTTAACTCTGAAATTGCCTAAACTTGAAACTGACTTTTATTAAAGATAATACCCTTCTTAGTAGGATTTGCTAAAATTTACCTTCATGATAAAAGATGTTGACTCTGTGATCTGTATAGTATAATGTTCACAGAGTGATGATAACTAAAAATGTTGGCTAAAGGCCTGCTGAAGGAGATTGCATCTCAACAGATACCTCTATAAATCAGATCAGAGACATGATGGAAAGGCTTGCTTGGAAGATTTGGAAAAGTAGGGAAAATAAATTCCAGGTGGTTTCGAGGGGAATTCTTCGGCATTTGGAAAATAAACTGGCAGTTCATCCTCCAGGTTGGTTGGAAGCTGGGGAGCAAAACAAATTCTATATTCAATTCTGTTGGAAACAAATGTCTGATATATGCAGTCTAAATTAATATAAGGGAATGATTGTTTAATTATAGTTATGGTAAATAATAATGAAGAGGCAGAAAAAAAACAAGTCATTCGTCTTTTATTTTTCTACTCTTTAAGTAAAAAACTAATTACATTACTCTTTAAAATTATTTTTATTTTGCATATCTGTGTCTATGTGAGTATTTGTCACTTGTGTCATTAAGGCCAGAAGATATCTTTGAATTCCCTGGAACTGGAATCACAGGTTGTTGTGATCTTTTTGATATGGGTGCTAGGAGCCAAACTTGGGTCCTCTGGAAGTGTAGTAAGTACACTTAACTATTTAGCCAACTCTCAAGCTCCCTAATTGCATCTCATGAAGTGTTTACATGTTTGCATAGTCCATATTCCTAATATAGTACCAGTTTAAAAATGTTATTTTGCTTCTACGTTTATTAACATATCTAGTTCATGACACATTGTGGTATCTTTCTCAAGTTTCTTCAGAACAATCTACCTACTATGCATTTGCTTTTAAGAGAGAGTAATTCTCCTTTTTAATGGTGACATATCCTGCAGATATTTTATGTAATAACCTCACTATCAAGAAATCCATGAAAATCTACATGGTCTTAGCTGTCATTACCACTTAAGTGGTAACACATGACCAGGGCCTCATAAGTAGAAATCATAGTTTTTGGGGGGAAGTGTCAATACCAATGTAAAGACAGAAGATGTTGACCATTTGTGAATTAATGATTCTAAAGAGAGCAGACAATTATGATATTACTTTTCTGAACTGAAACTGGTTGACGGAATGATTCTGAGTCTTGGTTTTGAGATATCATTAACACCTCATTTCTCTAAATGCATCATTGTGCATCATCAGAACTAGTGACAGATAAATGGAACCAACACTCCTATTCCTTTATTTATTCATTGATTTATTTGTTTATTTATTTATTTATCAGAGGATCATGATACTGGAAGGCAAATTTAAATCTCATGTATTTAGAAACTGGAGTAGTGGCGTGTATCTTCAGTTCCAGCATTTGGAAGGAAGAGGCAGATGCATCCTTATGAGTGCAAGTCCAGTCTAGACTGTATAGCAGATTTTATTTGAGGCTAAAAAAATGGGACATCCCCTCATAAATAAAAATCCCATTAATTAAAAATGTAGGCAAGTAACCTAACAGTAATTTTACACTGAAATTTTTCTAATGTATATACAACAAAATGCTAACTTATAAATTTCATCTCTGCTTCACATGAATGTCAGTCATGCTAACCATTACATCAGTGGTTATTCGGCGTTCGTTTTCTCTGATGTCAGGCACTCCTCTTCTAAACAGCATTTGTGTCTACACTTCATCTCTATTTCCTACATTACCACAACTTACATTTGTGCATGTGGAATAAATTATGAAGAACATTAATAAATGTTATCCAACTTATTTTTATTAACTGATGAATTAAAATTTAGAGAAAGTTAATAATTCCGAATTGATTATAAACCTTAGGACCTATTTAAATCCAATTTTTCATTTTAGAGAGCCTCATATAAACCCTCTTTCCTGTTTCTTGATTTTTTTTAAGCCAAAAGTGATTCATTGCTCTTCTGAGTTGAACTTTCAAAGTAGTAATAAGAATGTAAGTAATATTTATAGCTCCCTATACCACAATGCCAATAGAGATATCAATAAGCTTGAATTCACAGCTCTGATTTAATGACAAATTTGTTATTTTTGAAATGAGATGTCAAAAGAGTACCTTGGATTTTATAACCTCTGTTGTATGGAAGTGAATAAAATGACTTCAATACAGCTCTGTTAAAGAGTTCATTTTCACAATACTTGTGAATCCATTGTTATAATGATTTGTCTGTTCATATGCTGTAAAGGAGATACATGCCTAAAAAAAAATTCCTTCGACCTTTTCAAACTAATTTGAAGAGAATCTGCATTGATTTGGTCTCCATTCTCATTTTTTTAAAAAAAAAACTAATCACCTCTGTTACCCAGACATTTTTCTGACAGTACGGCTATATACGGAAAATTATTATCTTTTGTAATATGAACAATTTCCCATGAATTACACTAGATTTTGCTAATCATGTATTTTAAAACTAACAATTTTATTTGGAAAAGAGAATTATTTATTTTAAAATATTTGTATCTGCCTATATATATGTATATAAAAATTAATACTGAAATGTAAGAAAATAAACATGATTCAGAAGATTTAAGTGGGAAGAAACTTAGTTATTCCTTTTCACTGACCATTTAACATTCATCAAGTAGACAGTATTCTTGTTATGAATGGTACATGGAACCAGCTGGAAAAATCTTGATACTTTACCATTATAATAATTCTAAAATTGTGCTATATTTTACCTGCTTTCAAAATTCATAACCATCTGCGATTTCATGAATGAACACAAACCACAATATGTTCAGGTTTAAGCCCTTTTCAGCCTTAATCTGGGTTACACACATGTGGCACAAATAGATACAGCACACTAGATGTTGCATTGAGTAGTCTTCCTTACCCCCATCTTGGGTAGCTCTGTGATTGCAGACATTGGTAGAAAATAAGATGAAGCCAAGATATCTTTGGCTCCTAGAAAGTTAGGATGGCCTCTGTTTGATCTCAGTTGGCACATTTAAATCTGCTTATCATGTTGCATATTTTACGGGATTTTAGAGACTTTCTATTCCTATTGTGCATGAATTCATTTCACAAAGTGTCATCTTATTGTAGATGGTACTCATTACTCTTGTCCTCAGGAGTTTTATTACTGTTCCTTTGCAATGTCTGAATGTAAAATTATTTCAATAACCCATTGTATCCCATTAGAAGTTAAATTTGTTATATTTCAGTGATATTGCTTCATCAACCATTTCTTCTCTTCTGTGTATCACTCTTTCCATCTACACTTCTAAGCAGATACAAGTCCAAAAGACTCTGTGGAAGTGGGTTGACAAGTGGCTCTCTTTCTAAGATGTCACATAGATGTCTTTTTCATTTGGCTTCATGTGAAAAGTACACATTTCTTGCATTCTTTGATGAAATTCACCACAAAGTAGCAGCTCCTCTATCAACACATTTCCCCAATGAGTGCATCCCAAACAATTTCTCCTTAGTGTTTAATTTCTTTGTTTGTTTGTTGTATTATTAGTTTGGGTGTGTTTATTTGTCTCTGTTGTGTATGTGTATGTGTGTGCCCATGTGCGTATGTGTCTGTGGTGTGTGCCTGTGTTTGAAAGCTGACATTTTGTTGTTTTCCTCAGTTACTCTCCACTGTGTATACTGAGGCAGGGTCTCTCTCTTGAATCTACAGCCTGCCAATTTGACACATCTAGCCAGTCAGCTTGCCCCTAGAATTCCCAATATTTCTCTCCCACTGTTGTGACTGCAAGTGTTCTTTATGTCTGCATAGGTTTGATGAGGGGACAAACCTTAGAATTTTGCAATTTGGTCACCACATCTCAATTTGATATCTTTTAACTTGCATTTTTATAATTTGTATTGAGTTTATTTACATTTCATCTTAATAATCTTTATACTCCCTTCCCCATTGGCACTATCCCATTGCACCCCACCGCTAAATCCATACATTCTATCACCTGTCTTAATACCTATCATGTCAAGTTTCTGCAGACATCCTTGAGTGCAAGTTCATCCACTGAGTTCTAATCAGCCTATCTAGAGTTCCTCCCTTTAGGAAGATTAGCTCTTCCTCACCCAGGAGTTACAGCTGGCATTAATACTTTGACTAAGAGCCTGATGTCCTTTCCACGTACCGCTGCTGTAGTTTCATATGAGCAGGGTCTCCGGATCCTGTAGGTCTCTATTTCCATGTGTTCATGCACCTCCTCCTGGCTCTTACAAATTTTCTGCCCACTTTTCTACAGTGGTATCTCAGCTCTGATGGAGTTTAATATAGGAATGTTGTCCAAAGACCCACACACTGCAGATTCTTATTCTCTACCCTTTGACCATTAGTGACCTTTTCTGTTCCCGAGCCTCTGTGGCATGAGGGAGAATCATTGAAATGAATTGAGAGGTGCATTTCTTTACCTCTTATTCTATGTTCTGTGAGCCTTAGTTGTAGATGTTGCATTGTAGATGTGCCAGTTAGGCTTGGGAAATTCACAATCTCTGTGTATGTCCAGTTGCAGAAGAAGCTTCTTTGATAAATGGGGACTGGGATACTTGTCTGTAATATAAAGATCCATATTTTGCCCATAGGAAGAAATTGCATTTGTCTAAGGATGTGACAGCCTTGGGGTTGTCCTAAGATCTATCACCTTTCTAGCCCTGTGTATTTGGGTATGTTTTACAGTACCTCACATGAGTTTCCTCCCATTGAATGGGCTTTAAGTCTAATTAGGTAGCTGGTAATTACCCCCAAGGTAATAGTACTACTCCTAAACTAATAGTATTTACTGTGCTGGTTATTGATATGGTTATTAGGCCTCAAAGCTACAGTTAGCCCATCAGCCGATGTTCTCCCTTAGCAGCTTGCATAGTACTCTTTAGCTGTGAGAGGTAGATTTCAGGGGAGATGGCTTCCAGGGAAGGTCCAACTCCATTGCTCCTAATCCAGTCTCCAAAATGTGACCTGTTTTCAACAATTAGTGTCTTAACTTCAAGTGCTAGGAGACAATCATAAGTTGTGGCAATAGCCTATGTAATTTTAGGAGTCTCTCAAACTACCCTTGCAAAAAACTTTAAAAAGATTTTTCCTCTCTGGCACTGTTTCTTGTTATGTAACCTTTGGCTCTGCACATGGAGTCATGCAGTGATATTGTATGTATAATTTGTCTGTAGGTTTCAGTTGCTTTGTGAATATTAAAAATAAACCACATGAGAAACCTGCTTTTTTCATAACTAAAGCAATTTAAAGGTACTTCAAGCTTATTAAACAATAGTAAATGGCAGATGTCAATAATTATGATTTATAAAAATGAAATGTTATTTTCAAGGAATTTGTATTTACAATAAATTTAAGTTAGAACAATAAAAATTAAGTAATAACTGAGTAATTTGATGTTTAAAATAAGGCTACTTGCATAATTACAAAATCATTTAATTATGAAACACGTGATAGTATATGCTAATCTTATGGTGTTTATAATAATTTGAAGAATGTAAATTATATACATTTAAAACATAAATTTTATTTATGTAAGCATTAGTAGTCTGACTAATTTATACTTTAAAAAATAATTTTATTTGCAAGTATTTATATCTGGTAACTTTGGGATCTTTTTGAATAAAAATCATTATCAATAGATTTCCTTTTCAAAATATTATCTTTTTTGTTTACTAATTTATGTTTGTTCTAATATTAATTATAAATGATGAAATCTTTCCCAAGGTAAAGCTTCAAAATGCAAATTAACTCTTTTTCTCTTAGTCAAATCCATTGCATACAATTAGGTAATAATTAATGAGGATGTGCTCTATATATCTCCAAATTTACTAGATACCTAAAACATAAAAATAGGTGTGTAGTCTTAATCACCTTGGGGTGAACTGCTTAATCATTGAGTTGAACATCAAAGTTCTTATTGGGTCAAGATCATGGAAATGTGTGTTTTTTTTATTACAGTTGTAAAGGAAGGCAACACAAGCACACTTTTGCTTCCTGCTCTTTAGTATTGTTTATTTTGCCTATTTTATATCATAAACACTTCTGTCATATAAAATGGAGTAATGACATTTAAAGGCATTTATATTAAAATAGTAAAGATTTATACTTTATTAGATTAGAGGAAACATTTAATTCATATAAGAGGTTAGTTTCAACATGCTTTAAGTTTTATGGAAAATTTAAAAATCTGATAGCCATGAGACTGGAGAGATGGCTCAGCAGTGAAGAGCACTGGCAGCTCGAGCATAGGTCCTTAGGTCCTGAGTTCAGTTCTTGGCACCCACATGGCAGCTAACACCCATCCACAACTCCAGTTCCAGGGAATCCAACATCCTCTTCTAGCTTTTGCAGACACTTCACAACAGGAGTGCACTTATATGCAAGGAAGCAATATACTCAAACATGTAAAATTTTAAAATATATTAAAAAGTAAAAATCTAACATTCATCAGATTTACATGCAGATCTTGTTAGAAACTATTATTCTCTTTATTACTAGGCAGTATAACTTACTTGCTAAATCTTGAGGAATATCAGAGTAAAGTTATGACATTTACCCTCTCAGGTAATAATTCTCTCTGTATAGTTAATATTTATTGTCAATATTTTTCTCAAATAACAGAAAATCATCTTCAGGTAAAAGGTGAAGTCTGCTTCTTCCCACATGTGAATATCATAGTTACCTTCCTCAGTTGCTTCAATTTCTGTAAATATTTCTGGTTGTTTTCAATGGCCACATAACTCTAGATGTCCAACTAAGTTACTAAAGAAATTTACAAAAATATTTTTGGGATAGGCTACAACACTCATTTTTACCTATATTAGTGTATAGAATAACTTTATTAAGTGCAGAGAAATTTTAAGGCATGAGTATTAGGAGAAGAAAACAAAGGATTTTTAATACTTGTTTGCCACTTCACCACAAAAACTGACAACTGCTGTCTTGTATTGGACCTACAAGACACAGCAAAATTATGCTGGAATGGACAACATTTAGTGTTAAAATACCGACCAAATTGTCCTTGAATTATTTCCCACATAGGCACAGTTCTCTCTCACATTCACTGATATCTGTTTGTAAGTTATTGTGACTGATAGTTCCAATGATACATACCTCTAAGAATTTAGTGATGACCTCTAAGAGAAATTATCTGTTTACATCAAATGCAAAATATGGTGATTCTTATAAGATTCTAGTCATAAAGTGACTGCCCATCCCTTTCTCAAATATCTGAATGACAAGTTCTAAGTCAGTGTGACCTTTCTCCAGTGTTTTCTGCATGTGGTGTACTGGCTCCTACACACTGGAACTTTCTGCACTCTGTGTTGAGGCCAGTCTAGTAATCACTATGCAATCCACTTTTATATTGAATAGTTAAGTCCTCAGTCTCTCAAGTGCTCAAATTAACGTCATGAGCCAACACACTTAGCTCATTTGTTTATTTTCAAATTGTATTGCTACTTTCCTTGTTGATTTGATGAGGCTTCATTTTATATCCCTTTGTCTTAATCTTTTGTCAAATAAACAATTTGGAAAGATCTTCTTCCATTCATTAGGTACTCTCTTCCTTTTGTTCAGTAGTCTTTTTCTCTGTGAAAAAACCTCTGTTTCTTATATTCTGTATCAAATCAATACCTGCACTCATATGTGTTTTTAATAGTATTAAAATAAAATATGAACTTGACCTACAGTCCCATCAAAATATGAATGGATATTTAAAATGTGGAATCTGACTGCAATTGGAATTGTTGAGTCAAAACAAAATGAAATCCTATTATTTTAATAAAAATGACTATAACGATATGATATTATATTAAATGAAGAAAGCAAGAATTCATATGCAGAATCCCCAAGAGAAATGTCAGTCATAATGTAGAATAGCAATTGATAATTGCTGAGAAAAAGGCAAGCATTCAAAAAAGATATGAAAATAATTCTTACAATAGGCATAGATGAAACAAGAGAATGCAATGGAATGTCTGTGGGTTTTTATGAATTATTATATATCACAAAGAATTAGAAGAGGGGAGTTTGAAGGCACTGAAAACTAATAGCAAGGAAATGGAGATGTTAATCACTCTGATTTTATATATGTGCCGAAATATCACACTGTGTCCCAAGAATGTGTTACTATTATTACATGTTAATCATCTTTTTACAAAACACATAATTTGAGGGGCTTAAGAGATGATTTGTTTTTAGGAGCTTGTACTGCTCCTCTTGCAGAGGGCACTAGTTCAGTTCCCAGCACTCACATCAGGTAACTACCAGGAACTCAGACATCCTCTTCTGGCAACCACAGCTCCTGTACTCACATTCACATACCCCACACATCAATATAATTAAAAATAAAGACAATATTTAAGAAACATAAAGGTTGCATCAAGAATGCATAATAGATAATAATTATATGGATAGTATGAGCTCTATTTTATGTTCTTGGAATAGAAATATCTCAAACATTATATTTATTTAAAATAATGTATAATATGCACTCTTGATAAAAATAATTCTTAGATTTACTAAATATGAAATTATTTTTCAAATGTTAGATGACTGAAAATGCAAAGATTATCAAATGAACTATATTTTATAATAAGCTTTTGACAAAGACGAGCCGAGAAGACTCTTGTCTTACTAAATATTGATATCTACAGAGTTTGACCATAAAACTAATATGGATAGGTACAATACTTGATCAATATTACAAAATGAATTTACACAAAAATATACAGAGACAATTAATATGCACTAATTAACAACATGTATCAGTGTGAAAGTAAAAATTAACATTGAATATCCCTGATGGTTTAAATGTCCCCCCTAGGCTTAGGAATTTGATCACTTGGTCCCAGTTGGTAGTGCTGTTGAGGACTTTATAGAAACTTTAGCTCTACTGGAGGAAGTACTTCACTTGGGATAGGCTTTTAGAGTTTACAGCCTTGCTGCATATCCAGTTCATTCTTGCTGCATTCTGCATGTGACTGTATGTGTGATCTCTCTGCTTCCTGCTTTGGTTATCTGATGCCATGTCTCCCTCCCCTGATATTGTGAATTCTCCCACAGGAAGTAAAATCTCCAACTCTTCTTTCTATAAGTTGCCTTGCTTATGGCGATTGTATTATGGCAACTAATACTGTAGATCTAGAAAATTATTAGCAAAATTAAGAGTGTCTAATGTCTATTTAATTTTATTTTATATTTTAAGGGTGTGAGTCTGCATAAGTTGACCAGACTTCAGGGGACTAGCATTTGTGGAACAGAAGGCCAAATGATAGAGGATGTGAAATTGGGGGAAATGAAGTAGGGTTGGAGCTGAGAGGAGACTGGGGAGGGGCTCTGAATATGATCATAATATATCATATGAAATTCTCAAGAATCAATAAAAACTGATTAAAATTTGCTGGAGAGCTGTCATAGCAATTAAGAGTACTGGCTGTTCTGGCAGAGGAACCACATGGTGGCTAACACCTGTTAGTAAACCCAGGGGACCTCAGGCCCTCTTGTGACTTCCCTGGGTTTGCATTTACACAGTACAGTGGCATCTACATAGACAAATCACTCATATAAATATATATCCAAATTGTTAATTATTGAAGTAAGAGTCATGAGCAAACACACAAGCAACAACAGAGCAACAGCCATAAATCATAAGGTAAGTGAACTCAAAACCTGCATAATTGAATGAAAAGATCTAACAATGCAATTATGATTGAGTTCCATTGATTTCAAAAAGTCTAGTCATTACAAACTGAACACATTAACAAATAAACTGTGTGTTAGTGAATAAAGGAAAAAAAAGAATGTATATGAATTTTAATGAAAACAACTTTCAGAATGTGAGATGTTGCTAAAAATACCTAAAGAAAATTTATGGAACAAATATCTGCATTTTAAAATAGAAATTTATGAAATTATTGAGTTCAGCTGTCATGAGAAATTCAGAAATGGAGCGAACAAAATTCAAAGTAAAGGAAATGTTGATTTTCAAAGTTTGGAAATCAACAAAATAGAAATTAGAACAACAATTTGAAAGCCTGCTAAACTATGCTTGTCATATGAGAAAATATATTTTCCCAAAATTCTGGTGATAATAGAGTTCATATCTTAGATGAAAAGAGCCTACTTTTGAAAGGTAATACCAAAACTTGCTCAAGAATTCATAGAAAATCTGATTATTCATTTGTCTTATTTGAAAGATGCAAGTTTTGGTAAAAATCTACTGAGCAAGCTCAGAACCATACGTTTTCACTTTCTAAGCATCCAACCAATATTTAGGAATAAATAACTACACCAGTGGAGTCATTTAACTTCAAGCCTACTCTCTTAATACGTATGCACACGGTAAAAAGACTTAATTACATCCAACGATATCAATAGGCCAATGTGTTATGTTTGTTGTCATATGTCCAAGAAATGCAATGCTGATTAATATTTTAAAGAATCAAGTAATATGGTCTACTCTATTTTTAAACTATAAAAAATATGGTCAAGTTATCATATCAATTATAAATGAAGGAAAACTATGACCAGCAAATGTGAAAAATGAAGAAAATCATGGAATGGAAAAAAATATTTGCAAGCTGTAACTTTTATCCTTGCTAAAGTCTCAGTAAACCAGCAAGAGAAAAGAACCTCCCTACACTACTGAAGTGCATCTATGGTCTTTCTCCTAAGATCAGAATCGCTAACAAGAAGCCAGTGTTACTGTTCTAGTCACAATCATCATGGAGCTCTAGACACTGCAACTAGACAAGGAAAGGAAATAAGAGTAATCATTTAGGAAAGAAAAAAACTTAGAAATGTGCATGAAAAAGAAACTTGTATCTCTATTGAACAATTTTGTTTTCTAGTGTGTAGAGATAATTTCATCTTGAAGCACACAAGGATTGTAATTTAAATGTATTCTGTTTCTTGTGATACACATATAAAACTGCTAATGAAATGCTGATGCTATTTTATGTGTATTTGTTTGGCAAAGTGAAATGTGAATAATGCAAACTATTGCTTTGGAATATGGAAGCAGTAATTGACATAGGTTTCTTTGGGGAAATAAAGATCTGATTGTCCTTAGATAAATGATGCACATAATTCAATCTTTTATAATTCCTCTGCTACATCTGTGTTTTAAATTATTCTAGCATAGGATAAAGGGGATTAGAACAAAGGACCCTGAGTACAAAGTGGTTTATTAGGAAGGAGTGTTAGATATAATCTAGCTGGCCATAAATATGGAAGTATTTTTTTAAAATGAGATTGGCCAGGCATGGTGGTACATACATTTAATCCCAGCACTCAGGAGGCAAGGGCAAGCTCATCTGGGTGAGTTCAAGGCCAGCCTCATCTACATTTTGCGTTCCAGGCCAGGTTGGATCCCAGTGAGAACCTGTCCAAAAAGACCAAAATAAATAAATATATAATAAATAAATATGTAAATAAATAAATAAAATTAAAATGAGATTTTTTAAGCACAGCAAAGTACCACATGGAAGCTGGAAACAACAGCTTTGATGGACACATGAGTATATTATGAAGAGAAATAACAAAATAAAACACTAGATGTAATTACAAACAGTCTGGACTGAAACAAATTTTTGTACTGAGTCCTTATGTTGGATTTAAAATCTTAAAACTAACATCAAATCATAGATTTTTAGAGTGCTGTACAGTGACAGAAGAAGGCACAGCAAGCAGCACGATTGCCTTGTGGAAATGTTTGGTGATCCTGGAATAACAATTAAGAGAAAAGGATATAATTAAGTAAATGAAACTAAAAAAATAAGTAATGAACAAATTAACTGAAATATTAATTTGAACTGTAAGATTAAGTCAGCATTTTGCATTTATATTAAAATTTTGTCATTAAATTGTACATGCCTTCAGTTCTGTCATCTCCACGAGATCAAGTCCAGGCTGGTTTATGTAGAGAGTTCTAAGCTAGTTGGGCAGCTACAGGGAGACCCTGTCTCAAAACAACCGTATATTTATGTACAGACTTATTCCAAAACCCTTACATTGTTCATTGTTTTGACCCTGTTTCACTTGTCAAATTAGAAGCTGCTTGTACTTGTTTAGAAACCTACAAGTTTTCTGAAAAGGTAAATGCACAATTATCACCAGTAGGTAGAAGAGTAAGACTAGAGCCTAAGTAAACAATGTGGATACTCCAACTGTTTCTGCTATGTGGTCATTCTAGGGACTGATGGGCTATTTTGCAGATACCATTCATGGTATAATAATACAAACTCACATATTACAAAATGCTTATACACTCCAATACCTATTTCTTTCAAGAAAGGTTCAGACTTGACTGGGGAAATCTTGGTTTTCCAAGTGTAGCAGCGAAGGGAACAATTGACCAAAGCTGGGAAATTCAAAGCAAAATTTTTCTTTGTAGTGTCCAAGATATGATTTCTGAATGTAGTGAGATAATTGGAAGAGGGAGCACAGAGTTTCTAACTCATATGAATTGTTCCTAGCTCAAAACATTCTAAGGAAATAAAGAGAAAATAAAATCTCTCCTTTTTTTCTCTTGCTAAAGTGACACTGAGTCATATGAATACCCTGAAAATTGGCAGTAAAGTGTATGTGTGTTTGTGTGTGTGTGTGTGTTCCTTTATCATAGTTTCCACTGAGAGTTTTCAGTTGGTCTCTAAAATGCTCAGCGGTGTTATTTTCACACATTCTATCATCTCAAAATGTTCCTTGACGAAGAGGAACAAAAATCAGGCTTATTCATGAAAGTCCCCAAGAACTGTGGAAAAAGTAAGCTAGTGAGTATTGTCAGTGATGACTGTATACACAAAGATGATGGCATCTGTTTCAGCTGATTTTCTAAAGAATGCATAAAGAGGATGGCAGTAGGGTAGGGATATGCTAGCATTGAGGATAAAAAGAAATTCTGCTGACTTTCTCTGAAAAATATAATATAGATAATAAAAAAATATTAAAGTTGAATGTTAACAAAAGTGTTGAATATGATACAACCATACTTTCAATGGTAATTATGCAGCAATAAATATGGATGCACAGGTATCTCTACAATGGGATGAGTTCTTTGGGTATATGCCAAGGAGTGGTGTAACTGGATCATATGTCAGATTCATTTCTACCTTTTTGAGACTTCGCCACACTGCTTTTCATACTGCTTGTGCGAGTTTACATTCCCATCACCATTTCTCCACATCTACTCCAGAGTTTCATGTCTTTTGTTCCCTTGACCTTAGCCAGGCTGCATGGAGTCTGATGGAATCTTAAATTGGTTTTTGTCTTTTTTATCTAATTGCTAAAGATGTTCAGCAGTTTTTAAGGAGTTTCTTAGCTGTTTTTTTTCTTCATTTGAGAGCTCTCTCTGCAGGTCTGTAGCCCATATTTTTATTGGGTAATGTTTTCTTATTTCTTTGTTTTTTGGATTCTTTGTATATTATGGATATTAATCCACTGTCAAATGTATAGCTGGTAAAGATTTTCTCCCCTTAGTGAATTTCCTCTTTCCTTCCTTGGTTTTTTTCTTTGTTGTGCAGAAAATTTGTAGCTTAATATGATCCCACATATTGATTGTTGACCATAATTCCTGAGCAGCTAATGCCTGATTTAGAAAGTACGTTCCTAAGCCTATATCTTGGAGGGTTTTGCCTATGTTTTCTTCTAGAAGTTTCAGTTTCAAGTTTTATATTGAGGTCTTTGATCAATGTGGAGGTGACTTTTGTGTACAGTGAAAGATGCAGATCCAATTTCATTCTACAGGTGGAGATCCAGTTTTGCCAGTATCGTTTGTTCAACATGTTCAACACATTGCACAATTGCATTGTCAAATATCAGGGGCTTGAAATTGCATGTACTCGTGTTTGCTCTTCTGTTATTTTTCCATTGATCTACAAGTCTATTTTTGTGCCAGTACCAGGCTGTTTTGATGGCAATAGCTCTGCAAAATAATCTGAGGTCTAGTATGGTGTTCCTCCAAACTTCTTTATTTTCCCCAAAATTGCTTGGCTAGCCAGGGTCTTTTGTGATTCCATATGAATTTAGGATATTTTTTCCAGATCTGTGAAGAATGTTGTGGGTAATTTGTTTGACCTTGCACTGAATCTATAGATTGCTTTTGGTAAGGTGGTAATTTTCATAAGTATGGTATGATCTTCCATCTCCTAGTTTATTTCTCTATTTTTTTAAACATTTGAAAATTTTATTGTAGAGCTTTGAAGAAGAACAGTAAAGAAGAAGTTAAAAAGCAAACATGGATAACGTCCAAACATCCTTGAAAACAAGGATGTTTAATGGACTGGGTGGAAAACCAGCCCCTCTCATGAAATGCAGAACACTGCTATGAATCAGGATGACTACAAGTAAAAACATAAGCTAGCTGTTAATTAGTACAGGGTGACTGTTACTTCTCTTGTAAAGGGAATGTTTACAAAGTTTACTGATTAATGATAAGGCTAAGTTACTCAGTGTATTTGACTAATGTATTCTTGCATACATTACCCTGTTTTAACCCTGAGAACTGAGTATATAATGGTACAGAATCCTGTAATAAACTTGCTCATATTCAGTAGAAACATGAGTCTTTTGCCTCACCTCATTTCATCTTCCAGAAGACTTAGGTCATCTCAGAGATCGTTAGTCTTTAGTTAAGTTTTTTTTTTTTTCTACATATTTTATTTTATTTTTTGAGGTTATTGTGGATGGAGTTTTCTTTGTGTGCTTTTTTCTAATTACTTCTTATTTGTATATAGAAAGACTACTGGAATATCTAAGTTGATTTTGTAACCTGTTAACAATTTCTAACAGTTTTCTGTTGAAATTTTTGGGATCTCTTATGTACAATACCATATCATCTTCAAACAGGGATAAACTGACCTGTTCTTTTGTCCTATTAGTACTCCTTTGATTTCCTTCTCTTATAAGAGGAGATAAATCTTTTAAAATGTTATAATTCCCAGATTGCTGACTATAGGAGAATGACTAAGTATAGGGCAAGCAAATTGTCCTGGAACAATTTGTGTTACTTTTGCATGTTACCTTGTCAGACATCTGTGTGTCTTATAAATAGCAAAATTTTCTTAGAAGTAGCATAGGTAAGTGATTTGGATTTAGAATTATGGGACATAGTGAAATGATAATCTGAAATCCACAGAGAATAGTGGATTCCATTTGTATTTAATCCAAAAATCAAGTAATGGTGAAAATATTTTATTTGTTCCTGCAGATAATCAGCAGCGAAATCAAATCACATGCTTCCCTCATTATTCTTGTAGTATTTTGCCTGGATTTATGCATTTTAATATAGTAGTTTCCTTTCTACATAAAATTAAAATATCAAACTTATAATACCTTGTAATATAGTTTTGGATTTTGGAGTTCTGAAAAGTTAAGGACTCTGACTTATGTCTTAGTACATAATAATATCATGGCTTCTTTAAATCAAAGCCAGTAGCATATGCATTATATACAATTCTCTCATATTTTGTTCATTATTCTCGTTTCGAGCCTGTGTTTATTTTCTGAACAACATATATTGTTTCATCATCTACTAAAAAAAATGTTTTTCTTCATCTTACATGTACTTGCTAGGCTGGACTGCACAAACTCCTACATCCAACAATATCACTGTACCAACAATAATTGAAAACATTTAATTGTTGAAATACAAATTAAAAGTTATTTAAAAAAAAACTTCTCATATAAGCCAAAATGAAAGTGGTGCTTAATTTGTTGTAATATGTAGGAATTTATACGATGGATGTTAGGAAAGTGCTGATCTGTTATTCAGCTGTATATGAATATTCAACTTTGCATTATAATGGGAGGCATACCTATTAGAAGTGGGACATTTGACAGTTGTAAAACTCAATTATGTCAAGAACAAAAATATATTACTTCGTAGATTAGTTGTTATGGTGCTTCTGCTTGACTCCTGTTCAAAGAATATGATGGAGAATTCAAGGAGTTCACAGATCTACTGTAAGTATATGTACAGTATTTTGGCCTGGTGTTTTTTGTCTGTTCCATCATAGGAGAAAAAACAACACAATTCATTTTCAATCTGTTCACAATTAACTGTTATTTCTTTAGTCCTTTTATAAATTAAAATTTGTGATTTCTGTACAATAGAGTTTGGTGATATTTAGATAACCTCCTCTATCCACACTTCCACCCACTGTTATCTACCGACTATAATGTACTCTAACACACACATATTATATATATATATATATATATATATATATATATATATATGGCATATAGAGTTTCATTTATGTACCCAGATGTCTTTATGCATATATATGGCATATAGAGTTTCATTTATTTTCATTTATGTACCCAGATGTCTTTCAGTATAGTCCATCCACTGGGCCAAGTAAGACTCCCATACCTTATGAGATACTCTCTCCCCCTCCTGGCAGCATCAATTAACAATAGTTCTTATGTTGGTTTGGATTTCTTATCTACTTCTCATGTCTATGCTGGGAATTTTGTCTGGATTGAGCTTGCATAGAATTTGTGCAGACAGTCACAAATGCTGTGAATGTATGTGAGTAACTGACCAGCTCTCTGAGAAAACTGTTCCCTTGTGATCAATCATCCCCTCTGGCTCTTTCAGTCTTTCTGCCTCCTTATTCCACAATGATTCTGAGCTTCAGAAGCAGAGGTTTGAAATTTTAATCATCATCTGCTACATAAGTAAACTTCTCTGGGGCAGTGTAGAGACTGAGATATCATATCATAGAGATATGATTACTAAGGGTTAGTGTTTCACAGACACACTTGTACTCTGAATTTTATCATTTTTGGAAATCTTTAATAGTCTACATTTCAATAAGAAGATGCTATTTTGATAAGGGGAAAGATGTGTAATTATCTGTAACCATGAGGATGCATATTTAGAATAAAGTAAAAATTTACAATGGACTAGGGACATGAAAAAATCATTTTTATCTAGGATCCAGGGTCTCTTGAACCATGTGTATTTGGCTATGTTTCCAGTACTACACATGTGTTTACTATCATTAATTGGGCCTGTTCATTAGACAGCTGTTGAATACCCCCAAGATAAAGGTGGCATTACTGTACAAATATCTATAGTTTGCTGGGCCACTGTTTTTAATTAAGATTAACAACTGGGCTGGATCATTGATTGATTTTTCTCTCTTGGCAGCTCTGATACCAAGAAGCCTAGTCTTCAAGGGGTCAGCTTCCAGATCAGTTTCAGCTCAATTTCTCTTAATCCTGTGTCCAAAGTGTGACATGTTTCAGCCAATAGGGTCTTACCTTCAAGCTCTAGGAGGCAATCAAGGCCTGTGGGATTAGCTTATGTTATTTTAAGAGTTTCTTGAAGTACTGTGATCAGCTTTTCAAAAGAAGGTCTCTACTGCTTGTTACTGTGTCTTTTTGGTATATATAGCTTTTATATACACATACACTCATATATTTATTGCACATATTATTCAGTAAGGCTTTGAACTCATGCATTCCCCTCCATTTTGTCATATGGTCTAAGCATTATGCATCCCTCTTCTCACTCCCCCTGTATAAGCCTCCATAGTCCCTCCCTAGTTAAAATACCTCCCCGTTACCCAGTTTCCACTTAATAACACACATCTCCTACTATTTTCTCTCTCCATATGTCTCTATTTCTACTGATAAACTCTGCTTATTTAGACTCTCCGTGGCATTTCTTTGTGGATTAATATTATGATTACTACTCACATCTGTATAGCAATTGTAGAGATTACCCTTTTAAACTTAGGGGTGGTGGCATAATTCCAGCGCTTGGCAGGCAGCTTCAGGGAGACCTCTGTGATTTTGATGTTAGACTGCATACATAGTGAAGTTCTAGGCCAGCCAAGGTTACACAGTGACACCCTGTCTCAAAACGTAAATAACAGATAAACAAAAAAATCCTTTAAAAGTTATCGTCTATTTTGGCCACAGAGAAGACTAAGAAAGTACATGTAATACTTGAGCACTTGGCTGCACCAGCATTTGGTGCATATATCCTCATGCTTGTCATATTTTCCCGGTTCAATATTCCTTCAGTCAGAATGAAATGAACTCTTTCTTTTTCTGATTAGTTATAGTCTGAAGTATATTTTGTCAGACAGAATATCAAGTCTTGCTTGTTTCTTAGTGCCTTTCATACTAATTGGAAAAGAAGAGGTCGAATTATCCTTTTATACCTAAGAGATGCCCAAAATTCCACCAAGAAACTCCTAAAAATGATTAACACTTTCATAAAGTGCAGGTTATAAAACTAATCTACAAAAATCAGAACCTTTCTATATCCAAA
This sequence comes from Eospalax fontanierii, assembly GCA_035773235.1. NCBI lineage: Eukaryota > Metazoa > Chordata > Mammalia > Rodentia > Spalacidae > Eospalax > Eospalax fontanierii. The sequence continues at coordinate 39,178,325 of CM069527.1, forward strand.
TAACAAGCAATTGGAGAGAGAATACATAGAAACCCACACATTCACAATAGCTTCAAAAATATCTTGGAAGAAACCTGACCCAAGATATTAAAGATCTCTATAATGAAAATTTTAAATCTTTAAAGAGAAAGATTGAGGAGGACACTAGACAATGGAAGGACCTAGCATGCCCAGAATTAGAAAAATTAATGTTGTGAAAAGACCATTCTACCAGAAATAATATATAGATTCAATACAATCCAAAAAAATCTCCATAGAACTCTTCCCAGAATTAGAATTTTTTTTTTAATTTATACAGAAGCACAGAGGACCCTGAGTACAAAGAGCAATGCCAGTGGGACTACTATACCATATTACAAACTATATTATAGAACTACAGTCATAAAAGCAGCATGAAAAAATACCCATAGATCAATGGAACATAATCGAAGACCAAAACATGATTATATGCAATTTCAGCCACCTATATTTGACAAAGGAGCCAGAACACTCACTGGAGAAAGAATAGCATCTTCAGCAAATGGTTCTAGCAAAACTGGATCTTCACCTGTAGAAGAATGAAACTGGACCATTACCTTTCATGTTACACAGAGGTCAACTCCAAATATACCAAAGACCTCAATGTGAAACTGAAGCTCTGAAACTGTTAGAATAAAACTTTGACAGTATCCTTCAACACACAACTGTAGGAAAAGACTTTCTAAATTAGACAGCAGCAGCTCAGGAATTAAATCAGCAAGAAGGCCTCATTAAGTGGAAAAGCTTCTGTACAGCAAAAGAAACAACCAAGAAAGTGAAGAGAAACCCCAAGGATTGGGAGAAAATCTTTGCCAGCAACACATCTTGACTGAGGTTTGACATCCAAAGTATATAAAGAACTAATAAAACAAAGAATCAAAAAAAAAACAAGTGACCTAATTAAAAAATGGGTTGAGGATCTGAGCCAAGAGCTCACAAAGGAAATAAAGATGGTTGAGAAACATCTTAAAAAGTGTTCAACATTGTTAGCAATTAGGAAAATGCAAATTAAAACCATTTTAATATTTCATCAGCACAATCAGACTGGTTAAGATCAAGAGAGCAAATGATATCAAATGCTAGAGAGGATGTGAGGTAAGAGGAACATTCATTCATTGCTGGTGGAATTGCAAATTGTGCAACCCCTACGGAAAGCAGTGTGGAGTACTCTTTAAAAACTAAAAATGAACTTACCGTTTGACCTGGTTATATCATTCTGTGGTATATCTCATACAACTCATACACCTTGCAGAAATTCTTGAAGGTAAGACAATATTGCTAAAAACAGGACATACTTTGGAGATTGGATTTGGAACAATGGAGTTGGAACTGACCTGGAAGCCACTTCCCCTGAAAGCTAGCTCTGGCTCTGGAGAGCACTATGCAAGTAGCTAACGGAGAACGTCAATCAATGGTCCCCAAACCAGTTTCATGAACAAAAACTACATAAATGACTCACACAGCACTCAATGCTGTTCTGGTAATGGCACTTTTATCTTGGAGACAATTAAGAGCTACCTAATAGATCTTAGACCTCACTCAATGGGAGGAAACTCATGGATGGTACTGTAATCATAGCTAAAGACACATGGCTGAAGAGGTTATAGATCTTAGAGAAATCCCCAGTTTGTTACATCACTAGGCTAATGTAACTTCTCACTAGGTGCAAAAATATGCATAATTATATTTTCTTTCAAGTGTCCCAGTCACCACTTATCAAAGAAGCCTCTTTTGTACCAAAGACTGCTACATATTATCACAACTGGTCACACACAGGCATTGTCGGTGAATTGCCCAAGTCTAAATGGCACACCTGCAATGCAACTTCTACAATTCAGGCTCATGCAACATAGAACAATGGGTAAAGAGTACACTAAAGAATCTCCCAACTACCAATAATGCAGGTCCCTCATGTGACAGAGGGCCAGGAACACAAATGTCACAAATGTCCAAAGTGTGGCGATTAGGAGTCTATAGAGTGTGGGTTCCTGGACACACGCTTCACCTATCCAGGGCCTAGGTACCATTGTGGAAGAGGGGACCGAAAGATTGTGAGAGCCAGGGAAGAGTTACATGACCATATGGAAATAGAATCCTACAAACTCTTGGGTCTCAGCTCATAAGAACCTATAGCAATGCTGTCAGCATCCTCAAGACACTTACAATACCAAGCACACAAAAACCCAGCATGGAACTAGAGAAATGAGCAGCAGATCCCAGTATTTGCTGAAGAAATACTGGAAGCTAATTACTGTTGAGTGAGGAAAAGCAAATCTTCTTAAAGAGAAGGACTCTGGATAGGCTGCCTAGACCTCAGTGAATGAACTCGCACTTTCACTGAGGAATATTCGAAGACACTATCTTGATGCAGTAAGTCTTAACACAAATGATAGAGTGTATGGAACCCAGAGGAGAGGCCTGGGAAGAAGGGAGTATGAAGGTGGGTAAGACTGACTGAGATGTTCTGTATGAGGTACACAAACATTCAACAAAAATTAGCAAAACAGTCCTTGCTCACTCATATGGTAAAGGAGAGAGTACAGGACCAATCACATAATAAATTGTCACTATTTACTCCCATTCTAGAGTATTTGATAGAGGTTTGATGGTAACAATACCTAGTAATTATCATATGGAGCAAGTTCAAAATGTCCCATAGAATTATCAATAAATATTAAAAAACATAATAAAATGCATAACAGTTCAGTAGTTCAGTCAATAAGTATGCTAATTGTTGAGGACTGGAGGAACATGAATGAGAGAGTCTAGCATTGACTCACGGAGTAGTTAGTGGTCAATTCTGCCTAACCATATAGAGGTAAGGAATCTAAATTCCAGAAAGACAAGCAAAGAATAAAATGAATAAATTGTGAATGCTGTTACTTGTTTATTTTGTAATTTCTGAATATGATGCTCAAATATGGAGCCTGCTTGCCAAGTGTTTATGACAAGAAGTCAATTCAGTTCTCCCTTATCCAAATGTGACAGTATTGTTATTAATATGCCCAAAATTTACACATGAGGAAACTTAGGGTAAGAGTGACTGTTTTAGATAAAATGTTATTGAGGGAGAAGCCACAGTGAATCAGAATACTTAGTTATAAAGTCCAGAGTCTGCACACGGTGATGTGTTGTGGTCTTAACATATAACATTGTCATGACCAGAAACAACTGCATTTAATGATGAATTACCTAGATGTGATTTAACATTTATTTCATTTCTTCTCATAACTTACATGGAATAGTAAGTAGGGATAATAATATTAATAAAGTTCAATTGTCAGATACTCATATGAAAACTAATACTAAATATTTACTAACTTTGTATAATATAATCATTCCCTATATTAGACTACACACATCTTTTCAGACACCTACTATTTGGTTTTCACAAAACTTCTCTTCCTATCAGTGAGTCCTCAAGCATCCTGTTGCCTTTGATAAGCTATAGAGAACTGGATAAAAGTCAGACACACGAAATATAGAATTAACTGAATTAAAAATCAAAAAGGATTATTGGACTGTCTGTCATTCCCTAATGGTCTATATTTTACTGTATCCATGCTTGTAAAAGAAGGGCATGGTAGAAAGTTTATTGCTCTCTGAGTTCTGTGGTTTGTGTTTATAAAATAGTTCATCATGTCTTTCCTGTGACCTATAATTATTCCAACCTCTGAAACAAATAGCATGTCTGAAAACTCTGTTCTTCTGTTTTTTAGTAACAGAAGTTTAATATTATTTTCCTTAAATCATCTCCAAATACAGTAAATACTGGGGAAGCTTAAATCCTGCATCTAAATCCAAGTTTAGGGATGCCCTTTGACCCACTTAACTTACTAATTCCCCTAGGTATCTTCACTTTTATTTCTGAACTGCCTCAAAGATTGTACTCCTGACCTTTTGCATTTCCCGGAGACTTGGTAATCCAAAACAAGTTCAAAAGTAAGAGAAAATCTGCTCCAGCATAGGTTCAATACACCTTGTTTTGTATTTTAGTAGGAAAACAAAAACAAACAAATAAAATTAACAGTAAGTAGAGAAGGAAATTTTTTTATGAAATCATTTCCTTTATTCTTTTGATGCAGTGTCATTTATTTCTTCTCTACTATGTGGAAAACGGGTCACATCTGCTTTTATTCTTGGCTTTTAGGCTTTTTTTTTTCTTTACTTTAAGACAGTAGAAATCAAAATAATAGCTGGGTTAGCAGGTCATTACATTGTTTATTTAGTTTGAAACCATAAGGGAATTAATTTATCAAGCATATGATTTGGCATAAATGAAGAAATCTAATTTTATTATATTTTTAAAATTAACAAGATCATTATACAGACATGGAAATGTTTTAATCTCTTTCCTGAAGTAGCCTATATTTCAACATTATTCAAAAAGATTAACTAATAAATTCCCACCCCAAGGCCATGTTATTTCAGGCTAAACACATGTTTCATAGTTACTCTTAAGATTTTTCCCCACATATCTAGAAATGAATCCTATATTTCTTGGCATATATTCAAATACGGTTTCAAGGACTAAAATTCAAATTTTAACTTCTGAATTTTGGCACCACTTCTCTTTATCTTTTCTGTATAAAACCGTTAAGTCTTTCTAAAAATTTGTGTGTTAAGAATGGATTACCATGACCATTATGTTCTTATGTCCTAAACACTGACTTCTTTTAAGCTTTTTTTAAAGTTATAGCATATTAAAATATCTTCTTTCTTGCCTTATAGAAGCCATGTGAGTGTTGGGAACTGAACCTAGGTCCTCTGCAAGAGTAGCCAGTGATCTTAACCACTGAGCTGTCACTCCAGTCCCTTTTGTTTAATTTGTTAATGTATTTTTATTTTTCATTTATGAGTATATTACCTGCATGTGTGCAAGTGTGTTCAAGTCATGCAGTGCTGGTAAAGGTCAGAAGAAGTCACTGGATCCCTTGGCACTGGATTTACTAATGATTGTTAGCTGTCCTATGGGTGCTGGGGATCATATCTGGGTCTTCTGCAAGAACAGCCAATGCTGTTAAGTGCTTAGCCATCTCTCTAGCGCACATTTCTGTTTTAAAAGTAAATTTCTCCTGGAGAATTCATACATGAAGAATAGTTTATACACCACAAATAATCATTTTTAATCGCTCTACTTGAAAATGCCATTCTTTTAAAATATACACAATATCTTAGTTCTCTTTCCCCTTCCCCAACAGCACCGTCCCTTATCCCCTGCCTACTGGATTACATGCATTCTGTCTTTTATGTTAAGGCCTATCAAATCAAGTTAGTGTCCCCTCACTTCCCTCAGTGAAAGTTCATTCACTGGGGTATAGTCAACCCATCCACAGTCCTTCCCTCCAAGAAAATCAGCTCTTCCTCACCCAGTAGTAATCTCTGGCTAACATTTGGGCCTGCTGTCCGCTTCCACAGTTCTATGCTAGATTTTTGCCAGCTTGAGTTTACATGGGTCTTGTGCGTGCTGTGCATCGCTTCAAGTTATAGTGCCGTAATCATGCTTATATGAGCAAGGATAATGCTACGCCTATTATTTTCATCATTTTGATAAGTATGTTATAAAAATAAATAAAAAAGGAAAACTTCCAATTCAATCACATCAGATGCAATTGTTTGTGCATGTGGTGTTGAAGTGGATTGGGGCATTTGGGTAGACTGAAGGAAATATTGGAAGACTAAGTGTTATATTTATTAATAAATGAACAAATATCTACCAGATAATGTTAATAAATATTATTTATTCAAGATTGCATGTTAGATTCCCAAGTATACAGTTATAAACATTAAGTGACTATGTCCACCTGTGAATTTTATTATAGCTCATGGGATACGGATATTTATAATTTCTAAAATGATTAACTCTTCTTCCACAGTGCATACAATGTTCTATTCCACCAGTATCAAAACTGTTGAACATGATTCCCTCCATTGACTGATTCCCCAGCTTATGCTTCCTAATTTATATTTACATTTCATTAAATAGTTTATCAAGGTTTTTAAGCATTTTTCATGACTTATGCTAATTTCTACGTCTCCAAAATCTCTCTCACACATAGACTTTGTTTTACAAATTCTACTTTTTGCATTGTTTCAATACCGAGATATTATCTTCAAATTAAGGTGTGAATTCAGGCTCATATGGCTTGTTAAATCCTCACAGAAATAGTGGATCCATAGACATTCCAGGTGACAAAATGAGCATGCTATAAAAAGAACAAAACTGGGAAATATCCTGATTGCCCTTTCTGACTAATCTGACTAATGGGAATTAATTGTTATTGTTTTCCTTCGTGATGAATTCAATTTTCTTTTTTTCATATCTAAAATTTCTAATTGGTAGCCTAACATTTCCCCAATAATTTAAATAGTTTTTTAAAAAGTTGGTGTTACTTCACAAACTATAACACAGGTCTAGTTGCATCCATTTAGCTAAACATTTCATGATTTAGTTTAGTTTTGTTTTCTTTCATTTTTCTCTTTTAGACAGGGTCTTCTTGTAGCCCCAGCTGGACTGGAACTCACTATGGAGAACAGGCTGACCTTTGTTTGTCAGAGATCCACCTGCCTGGTGATTTTTGTTTTATTTATTATTGTTGAGTGGAATTCAGTTGTGTAAATGAACCACATTTTCATTATCCATTCATCAGTTTTGGGACATGTAGGTTGTTTCCATTTCTTAGTTATTGTGAAAAGAGCAGCAACAAACCTGACTGTGCAAGTATCTTTATAGTAGGATGAGTCTGTTGGGTATATGCCAAGGAGTGGTATGACTGCATCGTATGGTACATTTATTTTTAAGTTTTTTATTTGTTTGATTTTTACTTTTTTGAACAGTATTTCCTGTCTCCCTTGCTGTCCTGGAACTCACTATGTAGACGATACTGTCCTTGATCTCACAAAGATCCACCTGTCTCTGCCTCCTGAGTTCTGGAATTAAAGGCATGTGTCATCACACTCCATATATATATATATATATATATATATATATATATAATATTCTCCATACTGATTTCACATTTGGTTGTATCAGTTTGCAGTCCCAACAACAGTGGATGAGGGCTCTACTTTCCTGTTATCCATGCCAGCATTTAGTATCATTTATTCTTTTAATCATAGTTATTCGGACTTGGGTTAAATGAATTTAATGTTGCTTTGATTTGGATTTCCTTAATTATAAGGATATTAAGTTCTTTTTTAAGGTCTTAATCATTCTTATTGTTCTTCTGAGGACTCTGTGCTTAAATCCATATTCCATTTATAAGTTGGGTCATTTGTTTTTTTTTGCTTCTCGTTTTTTGAGTTCCTTGCATATTCTACATATTAATCTTCTGTCAGATGAATAGCTGGTGAAGTTTTTTTTCTCTGTAAGTTTTCTCTTTAATTGATATATTTATATTTTTAGTTTTAATGAGGTCCCATTTTTTGTTGACCCTAATTTCTGTGTGACTGATATTAGACATAGAAAGTATGTTCTTGAACTTATATATTGTAGGGTACTATATATTCTAAAAGCATCTCAGACTTCACATTGAGGTCTTTGTTCCATTTGGAGTTGCCTTTTGTACAGAATGATAGTTACCAATCTAAATTCATTCTTCTATACATGGAGATCCAATTTTGTCAACACCATTCAGTGAAAATGATGTCTTTCCTCCAGTGTGTGTTCTGGGCAACTTTGTCAAATATTAAGTGGCTGTAATTGCATGCACTCATGTCTTCTATTTTGTTTCATCTATAAATCTGTTTTTATGACCATTGCTATGTAAAACTAATTGAGATACAGTGTGGTAATCCCCCTGGCATTGCTTTTTGTTCAGGATTGTTTTAGCTATCTGAAGGTAGAAGAGGATACTATACAAGCTGCAAAGGGAAAATACCTAATAAACAATGATTGGCTCTGGAAACTGTTGCTATTTTGCAATGATGGCATATTTATCTTTGGGATAATCAACATCTGTCAAATTGCAATTAAGGCCTACTCAATGAGTGGGAACTCATGAATATTTTAAACATAGCCAAATACATATGCCTGGAAAGGTCATATATCATAAAGAAAAACCTACTTTTGCTGCATCCCCAGACCAGTATGATTTCTTACTTTATTTTAAATATGTATCCTCATATTTACAGATCAGTGTATCTTTTACCACTAACAAAGAAACTTCTTTTGCAACAGATGGAGACAATTAAAGTTTCATAATATCAAACACAGAAAATAAGTTTCTGTGAGACACATAACCCTAAGTGACACATCTTCAATGTAAATGCTATACATAGGATGGATGCATTTCTCAACTGTCACCAGAGAAGTTTCCTTATACTGCAGATAGTTATTAAGACAGAGAATTATAATAGGTCAATGTGCAGAGAACAAGAGGCCATAGAATATTTACCCCTATTTCAAATCGCTGATTGCCAAGGCTTAGGGATCATTACAGAAGAGGACGCAGAAAGATTGTAAGAGCCACAAGGAGATAGAGTCTTTTGGAAAGTTAGTTACTAGTGAGTATATGAACGCACAACAATGGCGACTACATGTGTATGTCCAAGGAAAGCTTAAATCAGACAAAATCCCAGTCTAGACAAAAGGATGTGGGTAAGAAATCCCTGTTCAAGTTGAGGAAATGGCTGCTGGGAGGGGGAAAAGCCATCTTATAGTAATGCGACTCTGGTGGGCCCAGTGGATGGACCCACACTGAATCTCATCCTGGGATAAAAATCAGATCCTATGGGATATATATAGACATAGATAGATAGATAGATGATAGATAGATAGATAGATAGATAGATAGATAGATAGATGGTAGATTTGGCAGGGAACAGTGGATGTGCAGAGGGAAATCTCAATGCCATCAAGCTGTATTGTATGAAACATCACAAAACTTCAATTAGCATATTTCAAAACATTTTAAAAAATAAATAAATGTAAAAAAAATAAACCACAAATCTGTTTATCAAAAGTATTGAAACTTTAATTTTAAAACATAGGTGGTTAGGAGGCTGGTTTGGCAATTAGCAACACCTACTGAACTTGCAGAGGACTCTTGTAATTCCAATTCCAGGCAGATCCATCACTGTCCTCTAGGCTCCATACCACATCCACATGGTGTACTTGTGTACATTTAGGCAAAACAGTAATACAGAAAAAAAGGAAATAAATAGAAATAATAAATTAAAATTATATATAGTCAGGACTGAAGCAATGACTGAACAATGAAGACAGTATATTGCATTAGTAGAGGACCTGAATTTGGCTTTCAGCACTCCTGTTGGGTGGCTCATAAGTACTTGTAACTAAAGCTTAGTGGATCCAACACCTCCAGAGTCTGAAGGTCCCTATATGAAGACGCACATACCCATACAAAGGCTCATACACATGCAAATAATTAAAATTTAAAACCTTGAGCTAGGCATGGTGGTGCAGCCATTTAATTCCAGCACCCAGAAGGGAAAAAATGGCAGATCTCTTTGAGATCAAGTCCAGCCTGTTCTCCACAGTGAATTCCAGGACAACTGGAGATATCTGGTAGACACTTTCTTAAAAACAAAAAATAAAGTAAATCTTAAACAATATATAGTAAATATAAATTTTAGTTGACAATGGCATTTAATGGTCTAAACATTAGATTGATTAGTTGGTTGACAGTTCTTTGCATTATTGAAGACAAAATAAAGTTGAAATCAAAGCAAAAAGGTTATTCTAGCTGGACTTTGATTGACAGCAGGCAGTAAATGTATAAAATATAAATGCAATCCACCATGTATAAGAACTGAGAAATATCACTGACTTAATTTATCCAAGTCTTCATAAGAAGATAAATCACAAGTTTCTGTAAATTTGTTTTGAAAAACTAAAGCATTTGGGTTTTATTAATGCAAATTTAAATTCTAGTAATGCCATTGCAGTCTTGCTCTGGCAAACGGCTGCAATGTTAGTACTCAGTGCTGCCTGCCAGTTTTTGACAGTAACTGAGATAAAGAGGGATATAAATAGACAATATGACACAGACAGGGAGGAATCTAGATTAACTGATATCTGAGGAACAGTTGAAAGAAAAGGAGCATTTAGCCTATAAATCATTAAAAGAAATGTAAAATAAAATAAATCAAACAAAATAGCTACTCTTCCAATAAAAGCATCTCATAATCTTCCAATGAAGGAGATGTTAACAATACTACCTACCACTGCTATAGTCATCATTAGCATCATCAACTCAATGTAAATGAATATATAATTCAGAATATGTAAAAGAAATCCCCTGTGAGATGGTTCAAATAATTTTATAATATCATGCTTATTAATACTAACAGGCTCTGCAGATATTTGTGAAAAATTTGGTGAATATTTAAATTTCTTGTTCACTGTCCAGTGTGTCTCTAGAGAGGAGATACACAGGAAATAATTGGAAAAAAAGATTATAAATATAGTGATAATTAATAATAATAATGTCATTTGAAGAAAAAGTATATTTTTGATGTAAAGTCCAGACATATTCTGAAGAAAAATCGCTGAAATTTTCAGGAGATTAACAGTAAACTTACAAATGAATCACATTTTCTTCCTGAGTTTAGATTAGAATCAGCGAATCTAGATAAGACAACAAAAGAACTGAAGATACTGACTTAGAGCCTACAAGCTAATTGAAAGGTGAGATGGATAGGGGAAAATCCTTTATAAATATGATAAACAGATGTATTATTTGAAGTTTGCCCTTTACTTGTCTGCTGTTATTTAGAACTGAAGAATATTGAAGTGGTCATACCTAGGAAATCATCTAAGTATGATTGATGTTTTTAATTGTATAAATGTATAAATTCAGAGGTGAGATAGATCAATCAAATCAACCATTCCACATACATAGGATTGCAGATATTCAATTTTCTAGACTTTCTTGAATTAGCTCATATCTTATAATAAGAAATAAGACTTGTGGGTTTATATCATTTATTTCCCCTTTGTTAATACAAAATTATTATAAAACAATTATAAGCAACAATTTTGTGATACAACTCTTATTTCTTCAACTTCACAATGATAAAAGTCCTGTAGAAACTCATCCTTAGATTGAACTTTTCATCATTTACATTTAACAGATCTATGAAAAATTTACTACATAAAAAATACATTGTTTCCCTAGTAACAATAATTATATTCAAACATGAAAAGATGGACAGTTTGAGGCATGTGTTTGTGTTCACTGACTCCTTTAACCAAGAGTAGTGATAGGACCATAAATTGCCAATATCTTTGAAAGAGATGCAAACCATTAAGTTATAAATTCAACAGACTCACCCTTTAAGGGAATATGTGATTTTAGAGGAGTCAGGGACAACAGGTACCTTACAAACAACAAAAAAAATGGGTTTAAAATGATAACGATGAAAAATATTCAAGGGTCAGAAGAATCAGACGTCTGGGGTCGGGGAGGGGAGAAACAAGTGTACAGGTAAAATTCAAATTCAGCAGAAATTCAAATAGATCTTGTCTTGTGTCTGGAAAAGTAGGCCACAGTTAAAAATAGAGATGTGGCATGTACCATATAGTTGTTTAAATTATTTAAGTGTTTATCATTGTGAAGGGAATTAAGAGAGATGGGGGACACACTCTATTTTAAACGAAATGTATATTTTTCTAGCATTTTGAGGTACTTGAGGGGAACAGGCCAAGAAATGAAAGCTCATTTAGTCTGTCTTTCATTGATCTAGAAATGAATGATAAATCCCACAACAAAAGAGATTAGTAGAAACAAACAGGCTTTTTAAACAGATGCACAGCAAAAGCTATGTAATATACAATGTACGTGACTGAGGTAAATATCATCATAGGAGGAACAGCCTCAGTTTGATACTCAAAGCACATACTAAGATTCATCTACTATTAAGAAAGGGAAAGAGCCATCAGGAATGGGCTGAGGGAAAAATCCAGCAAAAGGGTGTTTCTAAAGTCCTTGCAGACTCCAAGGTGTTCTGAATTTCAATTGGCTAGTGGGAAATAATCGCCTTCAGTTTAATGGGATAGGCTATATAAACCTGAAAGGACCTGCCATTGGGTCTGACCAGGGCAAGCTTTGAGTGGTGAAAACTGAGTACTGTCTGCTGGTAGCATCCCAGCAACACACAGAAAATATGCCTTAGAAGGGAGATTCAGGGGGAGGAGCATTCCAGAAGAAAAGCATATAAAGTAAGCTGCAACATCTGCAACATATATGAAATAATATAGAATTCCACTAAAAGAGGTTTTTGGAAGAGTTGCAATATGTTAGTGAGGAAGTTTATGTAGGCCATAAAAATCACTTCAGAATAATAAATCTGAAGTATTCTACATTGAAAAGCTGTAATTTCCAAAGATTTAACAATTTTTGTAATGATATTGACTTAGGCCAATATTATTTACAAATGCCAGTTTGTTGGATTTTATTGAATAAGTCTCAACAGTCAGCGTGGGGTGTGTTTTGTAATGCATGGACCAAAAAAAAAAAAAATAGGAATGAAATGAGAAGCATTGTGTTTACTGCAAAGATTTAGGCGTATGAGTCTATTTGATAAGGATCCCTAGTGTTTTCCTCATTTACGAAGATTGTATTACAATTAACAATGAAAATCTATAAGAAATCTTTAAATTATATGCAAGGGTAATAGTTACAAAATAAGAATGCAATCTTATTAAAATACATAAAATGATTTTATTTTTAGTTTTTAATTGATTCTAAAAATAGCTAAATTTCATAAGGAATTTTAACGGTGTATTTATTCATGATATCACCAACAAAAGCCCCATGCAGAAAGTGACCATTCCTTAGTGCTTTTTCGTAGTATATCATGAGATTTGGTGCGATACTTTATAATAACTTCATTTTTCTCACAGGAAGAAAAAATGAATCTGTTGTAGAGTGAGAATCTGCCGTAAATCTCATGAAGACTCTGCTGCGCGGCATTTATCGCCAGTGCTTCCTTTTGATTTAGCACATCTGCCCTTCAATATTTCTTTTCTCCAAATACTTGCCCAGTTCTGTTTTCAAAACAGTTTATACTGGTGGCACATTTTACAGCCTTAGGTAGTTTGTGGCATATGTTATTGTGTCAGAACAGTCCCACTCTACTATATTTAGAGAAACTTCTAGACATCTTTGGTAAAACTCAATTATTTTAAGCGTCCCTATTTTCAAGTAGAAGGACAGAGTACCAGATAGAGAGTTTTTCTTTAACCATTGTGATATATTTGCTGTTTACAATACCTGGAGATGGGTTTGACGGAATTTGTATTCTTTATATTTTAACTTGCTGAACAGCATTTCTAAGCTAGAGCTACATGAATTATTAAAAGGAGCGATAATTCTTGCATCATAGGTGCAAGTTAGTTTATAACAGAGTTTCTTGTTTAACAGTTATAAATTGATGTAAATTACAAGTTTTATACTTAGAAATTTGCTTTATTCTGTTTAAGTATATGGTCTTCCAAATATCTACTGATTCCTGTTATGGTAAATGCTAGCAGATGATTTATAAGTATTGAGAATTTTACATTGTTCTATTGAAAATAGTAACTAAAGAATTTGTCAGTGTTTCAAACTTTCAAGAATACCTTTAGTAAAATATGTCTTGGTCCCATCCTTATCCCTAGAAAGTTATTTTGGGATAATTAAGACCCATTTGTAGATATACGCCAACTGATTCTTTTCCTCTCATAGTTACAATGATGTTTTCTCAGATAATGTGCTCTTTTATAAGAATAACATAAATGATAAAAATAACAAAAAAGTACACTTCACAATAATTCCCTCTTTCTCCTCATAAGCTTTGAAGCCTTATTTTTTTGTTTTGATTCCTTCTTCTCTTTCCCATCCTCTTCCTTCCCTCTCTCCCTTCCTGTCTTTCTTTCTCCCTTCCTCCTCGTCCCCCTCCTCTTCCTCTTCATCCTATTCCTTCTCTCTCTTTCTCTCTCTCTCTCTCCTCTCTCTCATCTTTTACTTTGGGGGACTGAATATAGGGCATTAAAAATTCTAGATTTTACTGTAGCCTACAACACTTGTTATACATTCTCTTTAATGTTAATGTGAGTTCCTGAATCATATATAGTAGATTAGTACTTCATCTATTTTTATGAATTTATTGAAAATTAATTACTAATTATAATTACAATGTCACTTAAAGAGTTTCAGATAAAAACAGATTATCTTTAGGAAGTTGAAAACTATAGGAGGTATTACCTTTCTCATTGTCTGCATAGCTCTCTTGCCTCTACCTGTGATTTTTATACTATTTACTTTGAAAGCTACAAAAGTAGTACCATAAAGCTAGTATTTTGTGAATCTATTTCTTTATTTCTTTTGGCTCATGATGTGTTGAGCTTATTATGTGGAAATTTCTTTTCCCTTAACTGAAGATTAAACACTCTCAGGATTTACTTCCAACAACCTATGGATAACCTCAGTTCCCACACTGTATTTTGAACTCTAAATAAAGCTACAACCTGCTATTAATAAGAAAATATAAATTGCCTAATGAAACTTCCTAGTGAAAGCTAAGCATTAGGAAGATATTTTACACAACAAATATGTATGGGGGATTTTTTTTACTTTAGTATTATTCAATATTTTTGTTTAAGAGATGCTCAGCAGTTAAGAGTACTGATTGCTTATGTAGAGGACCCAGGTACAATTCTTAGCAACCACATGAAGGCTAACAACTGTCCATAACTCTAATTCTAGGGGAATCAGACTCTCTCTTCTGACCTCCATAGTACAATATGGGTGCGTGAACATATAGTCAGACAATGCACTCATATAAATAAATATATATATATATTTAAAGAATTATGAAACTGAATCTCAAGCAAAAGCCGTAGTGCTTTTCTTTTTTTTTTCTTTTAGAGGGTGTGTCTTGCCAAATTCAAACAGAAGTGTAGAGTTAAATATGAAATATGTAGTATCCTGAAGCTAGAAATATAGAGATGAGAAATTGTTGATTCCGTTTTCATAAGGTGTACAACTGTGTTGATTGAGCTCATGATAGTCTTACCTGAGTCCCTATTATACAAGAAATTATTAGATTTTGAATTGTACCCTTTAAAAGATTTTACTGGTTAATTTAATAAACTTGTCTGTTTTAGTTATTTCTTGTTTTTATTGGGTATTTCTGATTTTCATTCATTCATTATATTTAGATCCCCTCACCTATTTGCACCTACTTCTACTCCCCTGTCAAATGTAATGTTCTTATACAGCTTGTCTTATGTCTTAAATGTACTTCAGTGTTGCCTATCTACTGGGACCACCAAGACTCCCATATAACTTTTGCATGTCTCAAAAAGTTAACTTTGAAACGTCATTCTGGAAACAAATGGGTCGTTGACCCAGTCAAAAATGACTGGGTTTTTGTAAATAGGATAGGGAGAAGGTAGAACAGAGTGATAGTGAAGTGGGCTATGGGAATTTGTATCCATATCTGTGTGTGAACTAGGAAAACAAGGCCCCATTCAAGACAGTACAGAAATGGATTTGATGCTTTTAGAAGAAAGAAGAAATGAGCTCTTAAATCTGAATGAGACAAGATAATAAAACAAAGACATACTGAAAAAGAAAAATAAATGGAACAATTAAATCATGGTGGGTTATCAACAGTTTTTAAACAACAGAATTTAAGAGCTTTCCCAGAGTTGGACTTAAAATTGTCCAACATCCCACATGGGTTGACTGAGTATAAATGAATAGGTTGATAATAAATTTGACAATGAAATTAAGTTTTAATTTTAATACTTACTTTAATTTTCTTATTTTCTGTATTTTTTCATTAAAATTTAAGAATGAGTAATAATGGAGATATAAAAATATATTTCTTTCAATTAAAATAAAATCAGTATCATTTTGTATTCCATTTCAATATTTTATCTTTAAATAATTTTAACAGTTAGCCACACTAAGTGCTTTCTTAAAACCAATATCAGAATGACCCTCAACCTAGTAATGTGTCTGTGTGTTCCTTTTACAAAGATAACTTCTTGTTGCCACCTAGATGGCAAGTTGGTCAAAAAACAAATATGCAACTTAGCGTTCGCTTTCACTCACCAGTCCTTAAATCTACAGTTTGGAGCTTATTATGCCATGATACAAACTTGGAAATAGAGGTTTGTGAGTAACGTTAAGAAATAGAGTTTTAAAAGACTATAATAAAAAACTTGAGACAAACTGGATTTGAAAAATTGGGACTTATTTAACATACAGATCAGTTTTAGAAATTCAAAGATCAAATAGCATAGTTAGGAGTTGGCAAGAACCAAAGCTTAGCAGCATTAGCTCATCACAGTTACAAAGGAGGAGTGTGGATTGGAGAAAGATTACATCACACAGAAAGCAGAAAGCTGGGCAGGGCAGGCTTTGCTTCTTTCATTCCTGATAATATTCTCTTGAGAACACAAATGACCCTAACAGAACTAAATCATATCCTAAAAGCCATAACAGTCTCATGATCACAACTCTTAAAATCTCTACTACATTCCAATAATGCTACCCTGGGGACCCCTCCATCAAAAAAAATAAGCTTTGTCTGGACATATTAAACTGTGATAGGAACACCTGTCCCACACGCCCAGAACAAAGGAAAATAAATGCAATATGATCTGTACCTTACTAAAAATAAAAAGTTCTGTCATGACACTGTAGCACAGAGCATTCAATAAGGATGTGTGTTATCATATATAGAAGACAAAGAAAATATACTGTACATGGGATATAAAAGATTTCATGCCTTTTGTTCAAGGTCCTGCTTTAATGAAATGTCTCTCTCTGGGTTACACACACACCACATTTCCTTATGGTCCTGTGCCACCTCCCCTGACTCTAAAATCTTCTGCCCCCTTCCACAATCATCCTAGAGCCCTGAGTGAGTGAAATTTAATATAGAAGTCCTGTCCAAGGACTCACACTATATAGACTCTTATTCTCTATGCTTTGGCCATTTGTGGCCCTTTGAATTCATTATCTTCTGTTGAGTGAGGGAACTTAATTGGTGAGAATTGAGAAATGCATTAGGATTCCCTATATCCCTTGTTCCACGAAGTTCCATGAGTCTTAGGTATACAGTTTCAGTTGTAGATGTGTCACTTAGGGTTGGGCATTTCAAAAACATTTAATCTCTGTGTGTGACCAGTTGTAGAATTCTGCAGTATTCTGTCTGTTCCAAAAGAAGCTTCTTTGATGAGTGGTGACTGGCATACTAGTTTGTAAATATAAGGATCCATGCTAAGCACAAGTAAGAAATTACATTTGTCTAGAGATCTGACAGTCTTGGAGTTTTCTCTAAGATCTACGACCTCTCCAGTTGTGTATATTTGGCTATATGTTACATTATAACACATATAAGTGGGCTTTTAAAAAGTTCTGTTAGGTAGCTGTTGATTACTGCCAAGATGAAAGAGTATGAACTTTTATGACCCCTATAATATCTGATATTTTATGAGTTTTGCGTGAGAGAAAAGAACATGCATTTGCTTAAAGAAGCTCATGTTGAATTCTCTTCATTTTTGAGCATCTCATTAGAGTATTGTGCTTTTTACACGATTGGATCATCATATTAATTTATTACATATGGATATATTTCTTTTCTTTCCTTTATCTCCTTCACCTGAATCAAGATTCCTAAACAGAGCAAAAAAATACTGTCAAAGTTATTTTAAAAGTACCCAGCAGAATAATTTGCTCATAGTAGTTAAACAAGTAGAATTATTAACTAGTTCCCCTGTTTCAAAAATGCTTTATTGTGCAAACATAGATGTTTACAAAAGCACATAACATGGTCCCTTTTTTCTTACTTTCAGGTAAATGGAACCACAATAATAAAGGTAATTGATTTTCACACAATTTATGTGGCATTTATTTAAGTTATCTTTAAGTGATATTCTTAAATGTCACATAAAAATTCATCTTATAAATTTAGCTATTCATGATGTCTTTTAAGATGCATCTTCTGTTGTTTTCCTGAATTCTGTCTACCTTACCCTGACCCATATTACCAAATCCGTAACATCCAGGCACTTATTTATAAGCACTAAGTTTGGGTTTACATGAAATATTTAAGTGAGACTTTACTACAATTTTCTCAAAGGTTATGTTATTGAGAAGTTCACAATTGAAAAATAGAATGAGATTTAATAAGAAGTTGTGTATTTGAAAATTATGTTACATCAGGAACAATATTGTCTTGCTCAAATTTCAATCAAACTTATTTCCATATTACAGGATGGTGCAATGACTCAAAATTATTGAAAACAGAAATATTTTTATTTGCTCTTTTCTTTCAAATTTTTCAATTTTTGAACACATTTTACTTGTTGAGTATCCTTCATCAGTGAAATCTGAAATCCAGGGCTGGAGTGATGTCTCAGAAGATAAGAGCACTTGAGTATCTCTGGATGATATTGCAAAAACTTTGGTTTGGTTCCCAGCATTCCTACTGTAGTTCACAACAATCTGTAAAGCTAGTTCCAGGGAATTTGGTTTCCTCTTCTGGCCTCTACATACATTGCACTTGTGGGCACAAATATATACACATATGCAGGGAAAATACTGATAATTCTCATAAAATATCAATCAACAAATTACCCAAATTCAGAATTTTTCAAAAAGTGATTTTTTGGAGGATCTTAGGTTGTTAAGTTAAACTGTAGCACCATAAAATCTATGTTCCATTCCTAAACCCATTTGTTTATCAATGTGACTTTATTTGGAAATAGAATCCTTACAGATGTATTTATGCTTTAAATTAACATGAAATTATATGAGAACAGAATGTGTCCTTACTCTAATACTACTCTTCTCCTCATGAAAAAGAAGATAAATGAAAGGCAAAACAGAGGGAAATTAGATTGGAGTGATATAGCTGCAAGGCAAAGGAAGCAAGAATTCACAGGTAGACAAGAAGCCTGAAGGAGACACCAGATGATCCGACTAGAGTCACTAAGGAAGCATAGCCCCTGCTGACAGGTGAATTCACCGGACCCTCAGAACTATGAGACTATACACATCTTGTGTTCAACTTACAGCTTGTGATAGTTTGGTAGGGTTGTTCTAGGTTACTAAGACAGGCAGGCGTATTCTTAATCAATGTGTCAAATGAAACCAGACAAATTTGTCATAAAATATTTGTATTTGGAATAAAAGTATATCATAAAATACTTCTTCAAAGGAAGATTTATTTAGTCAAACACTCCTGAGAAACACTGTGTATTATATCTCCTGTCTGTAGGTTGTGACAGTTAATTTTACATGTCAACTTCATTGGGTTATGATTCCCAAGATATTTGGTTGAACATTAGTCTAGGTGCTCCTCCAAGAATGTGCTTTGATTGAATTCACATTTTATTCATGAAGTTGATTGTCCTTTATAATGTATGTGGGCATCCATCAATTGGCATATTGAGCAATGTAAAAGATGAACCTTCCTCTTAAATAAGGGAATTTTCCATCAGAATACTGTTAGACTACATCTACAATAGCAGATCTCTCTCTGACTGTCAGCTTGTATCAGCTTTGAGCATACCAGTATGCATTGTATGAGCCTTCCACTTAGAAGTATTTCTTCTCTCTCTACACATAAGCATAAACATGTACACACGCACACACAGGCACAGAGAAACTCATCTACATATACTTCTGCACACATGCAAATAGGCTGGTTTTATTTCAACATAAATACGGAATACAGAAGTTTTTGATTTGTATATACAATGAGTTTATTTAGTCCTATAGTAAATTTATTAACACTTCTGTTTAATAAATATTTATAAAATCTGCTTACTGTATGGTATATTCACTGAAGTTGTCTAATGTTACACTCTTTCAAAAATGCAGTAACAGTGCCTAGCCAGATAGTTCATTGATTAAAGACACGTGCACCCAAGTATAACCAGCAGAGTTTGAGACCCCAGACCCACACAGTGAAAGGAAAAAAGGGATTCCCACATGTTCTTCTCTCACTTCACATGTGTATGTGGTACATGTGTGCCTGCCCACATAAATACATACAATAAATAAATGCAATTAAATGTAAGATTACTGTTGAAATCACACTTTTAAAGGAGTGATATAAAACTGGGTATGTTTGGCATTGCCTGTGTAACTCTATAGTCATTTAATACTCAAGAGCTATAATGACATAAAAATATGTGATATTATTCCTTTTCAGTTATCAAGAATTGCACAGACCTTACCCAGTTCATGATATATTAACCTATAAGCAAGATAAGGTATGAACTACAAATTATAGTATCAATTGACCATTCTGTAAAATGAGATTTTATGGCATTCAAAGTACAATCAGAACAAATCAATAATTCCTGCTCCCTATTAAATCCTTATGAAAAATTTAAGCCTGGGTCAATGTGATTTTACTTGTTAAACAGTTTCCTATTACACACTTTGGACACAGGAGTTGGAACAAGGGAGGAGATACCAACCTGGAGGCCTTCTCTCCTTAAATCTAGCTCTCATGGTTCTAAAGGATAAATGCAAGCTGTTAAGGGAGAATATTAATCAATGTTCCAATCCAGATCTGAAGGCTAATAACCATAATGACTGGCACAGCAAACAATCTCTACTGTTTCAGTAGTGGCAGTTTTATCTACAGGGTAATCAACAGCTATGGAATTGGAATTAAAGCCCTCTCAAGAGGAGGGAACTAATTCATGGATGATACTGTAAACACACGCAAATGCACATGACAGTAGAAGTCATAGATCCTAGAAAAAAGATCTCTAGACAAATGAGATTTACTTCGTGCTAATGTGGACACATATTTACAGACAAGTCTACCATACAACAAGCTTCTTTTTTCAACAGATGGAGGCTAACAGAGTTCCACAACTGGTAACACAGAAAGAAGATACTTCTCAGAGATGCCCAGCCCTAAATGACATATCCACAGAGGTACTTCTACATGTAAGGCTCAAGGAGAATAGTAGAACAGAGGGAAAAGAGAATACCAATACAGTCCTCAATTCTCACCAGTGAAACTTCCTCATACAATAGAGTGTAATACACAAAAGAAAGTCACAACTCGCTAACTTTTAGAAAATAAAAACTTCAGAGTGTGTCCTTGAATAAGACTCTTAATATTAAACCTCAACCACCCAGGTTCAGGCCCATTGTGGAAGAGGGAGGCAGAAGATTGTAAGAACCAGAGTTTGTGCATTAACACAAGGAAAGAGAGACTTTCAGGCCACTAAGGACTTGCTTGTATGAACTTACAGCAACGGTGACAGCATACACAAAACCCATGCCAACTCATCAGACAAAAACACAGCATAGAGAGGGAAATGTGGAGCAGACCCCAGCCCTAGCTTAAGAACAAATTTCAACTTTTCATTGCTGGGTTAGGGAGAGTAGCTCTTCTCTAAGCGGGTGAATCTACATAGGCTTAATAGACTCCAGTGAGTAAACTTGCACCAAAGGACATCTGGGTACAAGTGCTTGACCAGGAAGGACTTAACATATACCAGAACAATGTAATCAAGTGTGTGTGGTGGAGGGGGCATGGAGTGGAGGAGATATCTAGATTTGATTAAGATGTGTTATATGAAATGCACAAAAATTCAATAAAAATGTTAAGAACAAAAAACAGGGTCCTGGCAAAAAAATTAAGATGTGAATTAACATGTGACCCTATGGAATAAAATGGTCCCTTAATCCAGGTTGACTCTTTTTATAAGAAACATGGAAATAGACACACTGGAAATATAGTTTGGAATGATATAACATCAATCTAACATAGATAGTAGATACACTTAACTTCTGGTTATTTTAGCCAGGTATATTGGCACAGGCTACTCAGACACTGTGATAGGAAGACTATAAATTCAACTTACAGTGAGTTCAAGACCAGCTTGGGCATCATGGCGAGATTCTATCTTTCAGTCATCACTTTATTTTTTTTGATTCAAGTATGTAATGGAAGAGTAGATATTTTTACTTAGAAACAATAAAATTGAAATACTTTGTCATTACAAATCAATCAAGGTACTAACAAAATATTTCAATGTCTTTTATCTTCCCAAAAGCTAAGAGTGTAACTCATGAGTGGGAAGTAAGTTTATGTACATGAGAGAATGATAGAATTAAAGAGCACGACAGGTACAAAAGGAAGGGTGACATTTGAAAATACAAGACTCCATTATTGAAATTCTGTTCTATAGATTGTTTTCTCTACCATTATGTTAAAGCCAGCATTGGAAAACTGATTTTATGCTACCACCAGTATATTCTGAAGTACCATCAAATGGATAACTTTATTTTCTATATTAGTAATTGTCAATATCTAATGTTAATATAATATTGGGGACTTTTTTAATCCCATGTTTTTTCCAACTAAGTGGTGATGGTTTTTAAATCCACAAATTTATATTTTATGTCACAGTATGTCAGATATTTAAATTACAGTAGTAAGTTTTAATTTTAGAGTTAACAGGTATTAAGTGAGATAAAATTTGTGGTACCATTCTATTATCCAAAGAAAATATCCTAGATGTGATGAAGCACATGTTAGCACTGTTAGAGTAGCAAAACACCCATATTAACTGATCAAAGGTAATAATCTGACCTGTTTGGAACCTTAATTTGGCAGTTTTTCCAGGTTAGTCACCCTAGGAGGGTGGATTCACCTTAAGTCATACTAAAACAGATGGGAGGAACACATAGTATGTTAATGTGATGGTGAATATTTCCTGCCTTGAATCTCTGTCTCCTATTGCAGTTCCTATGGATCAAGTCACTTGCAGACATGTGGGTCTCTTTAATTTTGTAACTGATTGCCCTCAGAAAACCTCTATTCTGACAATGCTTGTCTTAATGCTTTGGGCTGATCCAACGTTTTGTGTTTTTCTACCTTTTTTCTCTACAACTCCTTTTTCTCTCCAGAACCTCTGCCATATGACTTCTAGTTATCAAGTGCATGTCTAATCTTCATGGAGGTTCTAAATGGGAGTGGCTTCATTTTTTTTTTCCTTCTCTACTCCATTCTCTACTTCAAGGCAGCCACTGAGATTTCAACTGTGCCTGCCCTGAGTATTTTTCTTTAAATTCTAATAAACTTGTCATAAAACTTCTGTTGGAGTGCATTTATAAATCCTTTAATAAATGAGACTAAGAATGCTCTAGGGAATGGTGTTTCCCCATCTATCAGTACATCATGCCAAACCTTTGTATGTTCAATAAAAAATTGCAAAAATTCTACTGGTATTTTAAATTGCAAATACATTTACTTAATTATTTAAATATCTTTTTTTTTTGGTATTGGTGAATACCACCTGTAAACATCTCAAACTTTACTATCTCTAGAAGTTGAGACAAGGAATAGTCTTTTAATACCACTAAAGGAGGTCAAGCAAGAAATGAACTCCTCTTCATTATTACTAGTAAGCAGGGACATCTCACTTAGTCATGACGTCACTCAGAGACTAAAATATTATCTTTTGGAACTGTAATGTAGAATGGTGGGTAAAATAGATGAGGATGAAAGTAATGAATAAATTGTAAGATGTGACTGAAGGAGGCCCCTATCCTCCCCACGAGCGGTTCCAGGACAGACACCTTGGTAACTCCAACCAGGCTATCAGAGCCCACTAGATCTGAGAAAAGAATTGACTTTTACAACTTCTTGAACAGATAAGATTCTTGACTCAGAATTCACAAACAGCTGTAAAAACAGATATCTTCCTGAACAAAAGTTTACCTTAAACATCAATGAGATGTCATGGAAGCCCCCTCCCTAAAAAAGGGGCCTACTGACCAGCTAGGCAGGGGCTAATGGCTTATCATGCTCACCTGGAGATTTAGCCTCTCGCACTCTACCTGAGGGAGCTTCTCCATCCTGATCTGGAGCCAGGCACGCCAGCCCAGTTCCCCAGTCTGAGCCCCCAAATGAGGGGGCAAGTCTCCCCAGGAAGGCTAACCCCATTTCTCCATTCCTGAGTACAGAAAAGCTAGTCCCAGCAGGTCTTCTCTCATTCTATGGGGGTCCTTAATAAACTGGCCCTGTTAACTCTCAGCATTCTGGTCCATTTGGTCTCTCGAACCCAGACCTTACATATGGTGAGCCAGCCGGGAGACAAAGACTAGCAGCCTACATGGGACAAGTTTTTATACAGGACTTGACATAGTATTTATTATCTGATCCACTGGACTGGCTGTGGGCTCCTCACCCACAACCCAGCACTTTACATCACGGGGCATGGCGGTACTGGTTCCCATTCTCCTCTATCACTCGCTCAGCTTCCTGGCCTGGCTCTGCCTCTCCTCACGTGCTCTTTCATGACTCATGGGGGCAACTCATCCTCCAGGTTTGGCATCCTCCCAGGCCCTCAGACCCGATCGCCCTAGCTCAAACATCCACTGGCCTGCCCTGGGAGCTGGTCCACCTTCCCTTTTCCTCTTTCCCTCCCTCTACACCTCTCCCTCCAACATGGATCTCAGCTCAGGCTTGGTGTATTTCCAGGCCGGTCCTCAGACCTGAGCCAAGAGCCCAAACTTGGTGCCTCCGCTGGCGTGCTCTGGGTCCGCCTAGCCTTTCTGCTCTGTCCCACACCCTGCACCTCTCCCTCCAGAATAGATCTTCTCTCAATCCAACTCCCCTCTCTAATTCTTTCTAACCCTCCCATCTGTGACTGCTGCTCCGCATGGGACCTGTATGTGGGAACTCTGACATCCCCTCTCCTTACACTTTAGTTTTCTTTCTTTCTATCCCACCCATTTCTGGGTGTTGACAGCCTCACTCCTTGCTTGGACCCCTGTAGATTTCACGTCATCTCGTATTTCTCGTCTCGAAAATCGTTACGGAACACCAGGGTCCTCTCTGGGTCCTAGACCCACCTCTAAACCTGGGAGGCACCCTCACTTAGAGAACTCATCTCATATTTTCTCAGATCTCCTGCTGGTAGGGATGCCTGCCTGTCACGGGGTTCCCACTTACCTCTTAACCCTGTGGCCGACCTCCCACTTTATACACACTCCCCATTCTTATTTTTCCCTATAGGCTCCTCTCAGCCCAACCCATCACCACTACCTTTTGAGCTCTCAGCCTATGCCGGGGACTTTGTGCCCATTAGTCCATAAAAGGCCACTACACATGTGCACTCTCCTTCTCGCCCCCACCTCTCGGGCCAGCGAGCCCCAGTATCTCCCCAGCCTCTCACCTCTCTCTTGGGACACTGCGCACCCCAACCCTCTTTCGGGCTGATTGCCACACATCTAGTTCTATCCAGCCTGTACTCTTTCTGTCTCTGGTTTCCAGGTTTGTTCCCTCAAGACTCCGGCTCCCTCTGTGTCCTAAGTCCCAACGTGCCTCTATTCTGGCAGATGCCAGACTAGAGATCTCATCTGGGATGTCATTGCAGGTAGAAACTCTTATCTTCAGTGCCATCTCCACGCAAGCACTCGAACTCCTGTAGCCATCACTTCTTTGTTCTTGCCTTCATTTGCTTATCTCGCCTTCTTTTACATTGTCAACTCTCCCCTGCTACCTGTGTTTGTGTGCACTTTCCATCTCCTCTTATGTCCTTTTGTGTCTTATGCCATAGCCCACGGGCCTCATTCTGGTCCAGCACACCGACATAAAACCATTCATCTCATAACCCAACCTGTCCAATAACAAAGGCTCAGAGCCCTTTACCCCAAACCTCAGGGAAAGCTGCTGAAAAAGGGCATTTAAAATATTCCATAACCCAGAGGAACAGGATACAGCAAACTGCATGGGCCACCCAAGATACAAAAAGCTCAGCTGCTCATGGCGGCACTCAGGGTTCCTCCCAAGAAGACCTTCAGGCAACTCAGCATCAATGCCACTACAGCGGCCAGGCCCATGGTGACAATGAAGGACCCTGGGCACAAGCCTGCCCCAACTCATCCAATGTCAGGGTCATACCCACAATGGGAAAGTGAGGTCACCTGAAGGATGACTGCACTTCTCTGCAAAATTGATGTAGGCTAGTCATGTGGCCCCCAAATTCCCCAACTTGCTCCAGCTCTTCACTGACAGAACTCGTACACCTGGCCACTGAGGACTGACCATGTGTACCATAGCAATTGAAGAACCCAGAGCCTCTGTCACAGTATACAAAAGGCCTGTTTGTACTAGGGACCACATGGTCTGTCCTCCCCTACATACTCAGGTAAGACACACCCTTTGCAGCTCTCTAAGGTGGGAGTCAATGGATCTTCCCCCACACCCCCACGGCTACTCTACTCCTTCCCTGCATTCTCTAAGATACCCCTGACAGTCCTCATTCTTTGGGTTAGGCCTTGAAATGCATCCTTCACTGGTTTCAATACTGCCTTTCTTTATGATCTAAACTGTTTTCTCTGAAATAGAGCATTTCCTTATCCCTTCATGCCCTGGGCAGCCCTATATAGTTTTCCTAATTCAGACAGATTATTACTATTATTATTCATATACTCCCTCAAGGCCTAAAGCATTGGTAGATCTCTCTCTCTCTCTCTCAACTATAATTTTTATGTTTTCTATAAGCACAACTAGAAATGTGTATAAAATATAATGTAATGTATACACAGGTAATATCAATTCATTACATTTTGTGTGTTCTTTTAGTAAGATGATACTGTACATCACTATTCTGAGCCAAATAACTGCCATCCTCATGACTTCAGCTGTGTCTGTTTGCAGAGAATCATCACAGTTGGGTTTCTTAAGCTGGATCCTCACCTGAGTATCCAGCCACTCCTCCCAGCCAACTGTATGTAATTTTGCCCTAATCACAAATGGCTCCTTAATTTTTTTTAACTATTAAATTCTTCTTATCTCATTTCTAAAGCAGCAAGTCACACCTCATAAGGGCCACCAGCCACTGAGTCATCTCTGCTTACTTTCCCATCAGGGAATATGCATGGCCGCCTATCCATGATGAAAACTCACCAATATAGCCCATTCCAGCCTCATATGTCATTCCCCATTCACCCCATCATTGACCATAATCAACCTGAAGAAGTTAGAGGAGAATGTCACCCCTTTTCCCTTATGACACAAAAGGCTGGGACTGAAGGTGTGACTGAAGGAGGAGCTCCCCAGAAGTTTAGGACTCAGGAAGACTGACAGAAACCTGGGACCATAATTTTCAAACATCTGTTAGAGGAGACTAACTTTTATAACTTCTCTGGGGCAGGATCTGCAGATTCCTGCAGAAGGGACTGACTTTTAGATAAGTCTAAATCTGGAATCTGTAAGTTTCTGCAAAAAAGGGACTGATTTTTATAGCTTCTTGGTCAGATAAGATTCCTGAAAGGGGGTTGCTTCCTGGCCAAGGGTTTGCAGTCTTCCTTGACATGGGCCTGCTGATCAGCTGGGCGGGGCTTATCTCTCACTTTCCCAGGGCTAATATCTCTCTCCCAGGGAATTAGGCTCCCCTATTCTCTCCCCATGAGCGAGCTTCTCCACCCTGAACTGGAGAAGTTAAACCAGGCACACCACACCAGACCAGCACAGGAGCCTGAGCCCCCAAGATGAGGGGGCTAGTCTCCCTCATCTACTTGGGGAGGCTAGCCCCAGGGGTCTAGCATTTCTCCAATCCCGAACACGGAGAAGCTAGTCCCAGCTGATCTTCTCTTTCCCCACTAGGGAAGCCAGTCCTGCACCCTTAATAAACCATTCCTGTTAACTCCCCAGCAGAGTCTGGTCCATCTTTTTGCTGCATCTATCAAACCCACACCTTAAGCAGAGTTATTGGACCCTCACCTGAGTATCCAGTCACTCCTCCCAGCCAGCTGTATGTATTTTGTCCGAATCCAAAATGGTTCCCTGGATTTGGTGAAGAAAATTTGGGAAAGGCTAGAAAGAAAGGACTTGATACATAAGATTATAGAAAAATTAGCATCCATGCTAGATAAACAATTTGCACGGCAACTACTCTCAGATTATCCATATACCTGTCAATAATACTTAAGTCGTCCCTATGAGTAAAGTCATTTGCTCCCCAAGATGAACTTTAATGTGTTTAAACATAGTTCTGGCACTAGAATCTTAGGAAAGGAGATAGACATTGCTTAGTACCCCCCAGATAGAGAATTCTTACAACAGAAAGAAAACTTATTCCTTAATTTTATTATGTCTCATGGTATTAAGAAAGACAATAAGAAGGTAAAAGAATATTTTATAATGAAGGATTTTGTATGAGATTATGATGGCTGATTATTTCCAGAATAGAAAAGAAAAATAAGAGAGTCTCTGCATTGATTGAAGGTCTGAGTCTTGAAAGAGTAATATCTAATCTTATATGGACCATCTTAAGCAAATAACCATTGTTAATTACCACATCTGTGTCTATGAAGTAATAATGGTCTCTAACCAAATCATAGAGACTCCATCTTACAGCAGTGACATCCTGTATTTTTTAAGGAAAGGGAACTCTGAGTTTGACATTTTCTCGTGGTCTTCAGGATTGGATATAATGCCAGGATGTGTCTCAATCTGAAACAAGGGCAATGACTTAAACGTAAACATCTGCTTCTATAGATATGGATGGGAATTTGGGGTTGTATAATTTTAAAGCTAACCTTTACACATCTTATTTTTCTAACCTCTGTCATGGGCAAATCTTCCTCTGTCTCTACCCACTTGAATGTATGTTGTCTAATTTCTTAAATTTCAGTAAAAGAGGAAGTGATTCTGGCTTTCATTTAAAGCCACTCAGCTCTGCACTTTTTGTGAATTTGAATGACCAAACTTTTTCTGAAACTTAAGTGACATCCTGCAGGATGCTTCAACCTTAACCTTGCTTGTGGCTTTTGCAGGTTTGTCTTTGATCTCCACCTGGATAAGATCCCCTATATTATCACATGGCTGGACTTCCTGGAAAGTCCACCCCAGTGGTTTACAATGGGTCAAATCTCCCCTGTTTCATTAACCCTTTCAAATCTGAAACAGTGTTAAAGCGGCTAAGCCTCCAGAAGATTTATCCTGTCCTCTTATCCCACCAGGGGGCAGGGAGGGAGAGGACTGTGAAGTTTATATCCTCACCTGGTCAGCAGTCTCTTATGCAGATGAAACTGTCTCAGCTCCAGTCCCTCTGGAACCAGCACTCACACTTCCCCTTAGGGAAGTGATGCCTCCCTCAGATCAAGAAGGATATATGCACGGTTGCCGGTTGCCTAACCATGATGAGGACTTGCCACTATAACCCATTTCAAACTCATGTGTCATCCCTCCTTCCCCCATCTTCGCCCATAGAGTCAGGACTGAAGAAGTTGGAGGAGAATGTTGCCCCTTTTAGCCTATGACACAAAAGGCTGAAATGTAAGGTGTGACTGAAGGAGTGCCCAACCTCCCCACAAGCAGTTCCAGGACAGACACCTTGGTGACACCAGTCAGACTCTCAGAGTCCAATGAGATCTGAGAAAGGAACTGACTTTTCAACTTCTTGAATAGATAAGATTCCAAACACAGAATTCACAAACAGCTGTAAAAACAGATTCCTTCCTGGCCAAAAGTTTACCTTAAACATCAATCAGATGTCATTGAAACCTCCTCCTTATAAAAGGACCTACTGACCAGCTAGTCAGGGGTGAATGACTTATCTCACTCTCAGAGAGTTAGTCTCTCACACTCTCCCTGAGGGAGCTTCTCCATCCTGATCTGGAGCCAGGCATGCCAGCCTGGTTCCCCACCCTGAGCTCTTGAGATGAGGGGGCTAGTCTTCCCCATCTCCTTGGGGAGGTTAGCCCTAGGAGGGCTAGCATTTCTCCATTCCTGAATGCAGAGAAGCTAGTCCCAGCTGGTCTTCTCTCTTTCCCCACGGGGTCCTTAATAAACAGGCTCTGTTAACTCCCAATGCTCTGGTTCATTTCTCTGCTGAATCTCTCGAATCCAGACCTTAAAGAAATATTTAAAAACATTTATCATTCTTGAACATATCTGATGAAGAAAGAGATTCTATAACACACTCAGCTTTAAGGCAAAGACCTTCACTTAAATTTGCAAATAGATGTTACTTTATAATGTTAAGAAACTCACAAAGCTATGTGTTCCTCTTGTGACCTGAGTATATCACCTTAATGCCTTCCTATCCCCTCCTTGCTCTCTGTGCAAGATAATATAAGATAGTGTATGAACACAGGTATGGTTGCTTTACATATCAATGTCCTGAAAATTGCATGTTTCTGTCACTGCAAACAATGAGAGAAATTGAATGAGTGTAATATTCTAGGCCTAGGGTTCAGGTCAAGATTCTTATAAGCTAAGGGTGGATCTTGACTTACACTTGGCCCATTTCATCCTGGAGATACTATTTCAATAAAAGAATGACTGAGGCCCTAGATCAGGATCACAATTCTGGGAGACATCTGAAGGAATGGGCATTCAGCAATTGATGACTCCTCTTGACTGTATGAATGCCGAGTTAGACTATTTTCTTATTGAGGCATAATCATAATGTAACTTAGAAGTGCTTTAAGAATACATGCATGCTAGAGCTTTGCTTTCTTTATTCTACAAGATGATACTAATTTGTTTGGAGAGACTTTACTTTCCAAATATTTTATAACATTTAATATGTTAGGGTGATTTTCTTCAGTTTTGTAAAATGACAATTCAATTCAGAGTACAGTATATACACTTTATACATTGTTGACATAAAAGTATAACCCTCACATCAAAGGGAATAAGAGATAGTTTATTCTGGAGATAATATGAGTGACCTGGACTCAGGAACACAGATTCAAGTTACCTCAAATTCCATGTTCCAATGTGGCAACAGTTCTCATAGTAACAGAACAAAGGAAAGTCATAAATCAAGACACTTTTCACATACACTTGTGAAAACAGTAAGTAGGTGGATACAGCAAAGAGAAATCTCCATTGTGGGCCTCAGATGCTATCTGATAGCATTTTTAAACATTTGATTGATGAGTACTCTTTATTTTGTTAATATACTCTATTAGTCACAAGATGTTAATTCAGAAGCAGTTGTTGGCAAGGAGTTGCTATTTATGGGGCTAAAGATGTCCCCAGATAATCTGTGAATAGGCTCTGGATCTGCAACATTTCAAATTCTGCACAGTTATTGAAATGTAAATAAATTGGTCAGCCTCGATGGGAGTTCAGTTGAAGATGTAGGAATTTTCTGGGAACTTTCAGTCACACATTTTTTAAAAATTTTTTGATTCACTTTCTTCAAACCAAATGTATACATTTCCTAGGCCAATTTCAGGACAAGCAGAAATCAGTTAGGATCTAGCCAGAGGCACAAATGTGGCTGTGACTGAAGAGTATACAACTGGGTAGGTGTAACAATCAGATGGGAAGGAACTTCTACAGTATTAATCAGTGATATCACATGACAAGGATGATCAGAATCCATATAGACCCCAGTTCAGCTAAAGTAATATTGAAAGTTGAAGTTAAAAAATTAGACTAATTCTTTGTTGTAAGATAATGCTGTGTTTTATTTGAAATAATTTCCTTATATCTTTATGAGCAAGTTTTTCCTACTTAAGCACTCAACATTAACAATATAATAATCTACTGAGAAGATAAAGCTGAATTTTATGTGACTCAAACACGTTTCACTTCAAAATATTAAATATTGTACATTTAATATTGTAGGAAAAGCCTAGATGCCTGTTTTGGGCCATCTCTGAGTTGGAACATCCAAGTAAGCAATTCTTAAGAATATTTAACATCTCATATGTTTGAGAATTAACAAGTAGCTTATGTTAATTAGCAAGATTGCACTCTTATATGGTTAATTTATTGTCTTGACTGTTTTAATGAATGAAATGACTTGGTAGCTATTACCACAATATTAGCCATCCATCAAGTCATTAAACTGGTCTTTACATGCTTTAACTTGGATTTTGAAGCCAGAAGGACAAGCCACCTCAATTATTCTGCCATCGAAAGTACAATTAAACAATTCAGTAGCAGACTGTCCTTCAAAATTTACAGACAAATGCCTATTTGAGTTAAAAATAAAAGACTGAAAATGGAGTGCATTACTTACTTTTCGCATCACTCTGACAAAATACCTGACAGAAACAACTTAAAGTGGGAAATTGACCAAATTTTCAGAATTTTCAGCCCATGATTTCTTGCTGCTTCTCCCCAGGTGGAGCATCAGTTCAATGAAAATCTGTGGTGGGGAGGA
The DNA here is from genome assembly GCA_035773235.1 of Eospalax fontanierii. Classification (NCBI taxonomy): domain Eukaryota; kingdom Metazoa; phylum Chordata; class Mammalia; order Rodentia; family Spalacidae; genus Eospalax; species Eospalax fontanierii. Next base: position 39,210,480 of record CM069527.1, read on the forward strand.
AAATGGTTCTGTTTGTAGCAGAACAGTAAACAGAGAGCATAAAAACATGGTGTAGGGATAACACCTCCTGTGGGTCGCTTCTTGCAGCTTTCTTTGTCCTACCTCCCCAAATAACTACAACCTCCCAAGCGTCACAAGCCAGTGACCAAGGAGTCAATACATGTTATATGTGGAGCCATTTCAGACTCAAACCATAAAATGAATTTGATAACTGAATTATACTACTGTTTTTCATACCTTTGTGTCTTTCATGCTTTTGACACTTTAATTCGTTTAGTATTCATATTTTGGAAAACTATATTGAAATCCACAGTTCCTTCTCCATGCTAAGAGCAGGCAAAAATAAAATAATTATTGCATCAATTTATTTGTTAGTTAATTTCTTTAGTGTTTTTGAGTGTTTGTACATATGTATAGAGGTACATGCCTACTATGGTGAATATCTGGAGGTGGAAGACAATGTGTTGGAAATAGTTCTATCCTTCCACTGTGTGGGTCTCTGGGATCAAACTCATGTCCTTACTTTTGGTTACAAGCATTTTTACCTATCTTTTCCAGCAATGAACATAAAAGAATATTGAAATACATTCAAATTTAACACCAATTGAACATCACTTTCTAAGATCACAATTTTCATAAAAGCACTAGCTTCACTGTTTACTTATAGCATCTCCTCCATGTTTATAAAATAAGCGGGACCAAAAAATCATCACATTGGGTTTGCTATGCACTAGACATTAATTTTCTCTTTAAAAGTGTGTATTGTTACTGTTTTTGAATAAGGGTGTTCAGAGATGGAAAGGTTCAAAACAACTCCATGAGAAAGAGCAGTTTATTAGGGGCGGGGTTAAATTGATGGACTAACTCCCAGGATCACAGAGACAGCATCCAGCAGCAGAAGTCAGACAGCCTTTATAGGCAACTAGGGCTTAGGTAACTTTCTATGATGATGTTGGCTGGGTGGTTTAGTTCTGGATTGTGACTGGTCTCTCAATAATCAGAGAGACTTGCTCAAGCCAAGTCTAGAACCACCATTTTAGAATATTGGGAGCTATGGCAGCATTTTAGTTGTCTGTCAGGAAACTAACATTCCAGGCATTTGTTGATGATAAGGGGCAACAATGGTCTTTCTTTAGTTTATTCCTGCTTGACAGGGACATTGGAAAAGAGGAGTGGTCTCAAAAGGCTAGAACACTGATTTGAAGTGCAGGGTAAGGTGGGTAGGAGACCTGAGGAAATTCAGTTAAGAGCATCTGGTCCCACTGTCTGTTCTCTGTTGATTTTGTCCTGAAAAACAATTAAAATGCATGGAATAATCATCATTATGAGGAAGAATGAATATCAGTGGACTGAGAAAGGGAAGAAGTAAATTCAAAAGTAGTTAGGCACAAATTCTAGACAAGGAACTTGGAGAAGTCAGAACAGGGTGACTTTTAAATGTTCAAATCATAGTTGTCCTTGTTTTTCCTTTTGGCTGTCATGGATGGACTCAGGATTTGCTTTTTGATATTTTAATAGTTGTTGGAGTGACTAGAATCACAGTGTGAATTCCCTCCCAAAATGGCCTCCAGACAGAGAGTGAGAAGTAATGTAGTCATCATTTAATTTTTAGGTTAGAACAATAGTGTTTTATTTTGTTTTTCCTTTTGGCTCCAGGTAGGCACTGTAGAGTTGATTAGGCCAAGATATCAAATATTATACCTGAGTAGCACTGTCTTATTAAGAACAAAATCATTAGTAGAAAATTATTTGAATAATATCTATGTAAACTTAAGTTTAGTGTCTGGGAAGTGCAACATATTGTACTCTTAAAGAAATATACCTATAATTTTATTGCTTGGTTATACTTTCCTGTTAGATGGTTAAGACCTTCTATAGACTTTCTTAAAAATTTTTGTTATCCCTTCTATTCTAGAAATATCCAGTCATCTTAATTTTCATACATAAATATTTATTTAATAAAATATCTGTGTTTTATATTTTTATCTTATTACCATGTGCCATAACATTCACATAAATTTGCCATTTGCTGTGAACATTTAATAAGTAACATACACACACACACACACACATATATACACACACACATACATGAGCAGTTTTCTCAAATATAGTACTACAAACTTTGAGGTAGCCTTATAAATCTTGAAGCAGGTTTTAAATGACCAATTTCTTTTAACTGTTTAGAGATGTTTTCGCATAGGTTTGGCAAGGATTTGGACCCCAGTAAATCTGTTTTTTGGTTCAAAAGATGCCATAGTGGTAAAATGCTTATTTTATATAAAATATACCTAAAAGCAGAGATAAATTTCACCCTGGGGCAGAAGTAATTATCCTTAAAATTAATTTATATCCTTAAGCAATAGGAGCCATGTTATAATTAAAAAATTTTAGCTTAAATGAGAACATTCTTATAAGTCAATTTGATATCAAGTAAATTATTGCTTCTTAATAATTGTTACCTTAATATTTAACATAACAACAACAAAAGAACTTTGACACCTATATGAAATTTATGATCAAAATAATATGTGACTCTAAAATTTAAAACAGTCAAAATAATACATTTAATAGAGAAAACAATGGTATGTAAAATACCTTAGAACAAAGATGATGTCAACATATTCTTTCCTTATAGTCTGTCCGTGACATTGCAACTAGAAAGTGAAAAGCAGAGGTTCCCAGGCCATTATGGGGCAGGAACCAAAGCCAGCATAACTACTCTATTTCAGAGAAAAACAGACTTGGACTCATATTGAAGAAAGGGCAGGAATTAAGGCCAGTGGAAGTAGTATTTTAAGCCTCTTATCAAAGCAGTCTACTGTTTTTCTAACTGACAAATATTTTATGCAAAACAACGTAAGAATCTGAAATAGTAACTTTTAGAAATCAGCAAATGAGCCACATAAAAGTTGTCAAAATTCAAATTAACTTCCTTAAAAGTAGGTAAATGCCATGCAAATAATCTCAGTTCCAAAAATAGTTACCTTAAAAAGCTAGTAAATATGCAAAACAATGTAAACATTTAAATAGTCATTTTAGAAAACAGGAAATATCCCTACAAGTAGTGAAAATTCAAAAATAGTCCCATTTAGAAGCAGGTCAAAAGAATGTTAAAATTTATCCTCCCATTGTGGGGTTTGATACTATGTCCTTAGTCTGACATAAAGATGCCTTGAATTTGTTACAAGGCAATAGAGACTGTTAGAATCCCTTGCTTTTCTGTAATACCATCAAGAATCCAAGGTGAAAACCAAAACAAACAAACAAAAATAAATAAATTGCAAAAGGATTAGGACATATGATTAAATGCCTACAGAGCAGGGAATTGCCATGTTATCGTGATGCCCAGAGTTCAATAGTACCTGTAAATTCCTGGATGTCTTTATTTTGAATGGTTCCATGGAGTTGGATTAAGATGCTGTCCCCATATTGATGATGTCATCAATCAAGATGGAGTTCAGTTCACATGGTTGCTTCACTCTTGGTGAGGTAACTAGCCACGATGGCAACCTACCACCAAGCCACAAGACTGAACTCCATGATAAAATAATCCCATACCTCAAAACGACACAAATCCTTTTGGGTTTACATATTAAATCTGGACAACAAAAAGCCATTATTATTTTTTTTTAACTTTCAGAAATCACCCAGTTAAGCTATACTGATATAGCAGGATCCAGTACTGTCAGATAAATGTAAACCCCCAAAAGGAAAGCAAAACAAAAGATTTCATGGTCTCAAACCAAGGAAGGGAATCCTTGTTGCTCACCACCCATTACAACTGTGAATACAAACCATTGTCCTCTGGATTGCTTCATTCCTAGGTACAAGCTGTTGCAGGAAAAGAAACCGGTGAAGGCAGCAGAAAATTAATAGAATGTCCAGCACACACATTCCTGGACTGTGGCTCTGAGAGTACATGTTTCGCTCAAACATGGAGTATGACTCTCCTTGTTCACCAAAATATAAATTTTGGGGAGGGGAGGGGAGGAGAAGAGAGGAGAGGAAAGAGAAAAAATAGAAGAGAAGAGAAGAGAAGAGAAGAGAAGAGAAGAGAAGAGAAGAGAAGAGAAGAGAAGAGAAAAAGATCAGATGCTCTGTGAGTGGACCACTTACAGAACTCTGTCTGAGGGCATGTGGGGTAGAGGAAATATAAGAATCTTGGACCAGATGTAGAGAGTGGCAGAGCTAGCAGCAGAAATATGGCCTATATCACAAGTAGGAGAGTCTGCTCAGAAGTTTGGTTCAGGAGGAGAGATCTGGTCTTTGGAGATCCAAGAATCCTTCCCAGATTCTCAGCAACAGAGAACTGAAACATGGAGGGAAGACCATCATTGACCAAGACTACTCCATGGGAGACAGCAGTTTATTGGGTGTATCAAACTGAGGGACTGCCTCCTGGTATCAAACAGCAACCAGACCCAGAAGTCAGGCAGCCCTTATAGGAATTTAGGGGTTTAGGTAACTTTCCATCACATAGACTGGGTGGTTTAGTCTAATGTATATTGGTTCCATAATTCATTGAGATATTATGCAATTTTTATTCTTAATATTTATATTAGTTGTTCAAAGGAATATGTAATTGAGCATTTCAATTTAAAAATGGTTACATTTAAATTTATTTTTCTTATTCACTCAATTGCTATCAAGTCTCTAATAATTTTAAAGTGATGTAATTCAGAGATTCAATGACAGCATTAAGCTGTCTGTCTTAGGTCCATTATGTATATCATTAAGGGTCAAGTCTAGATTGTTTGGAGGATTTATGATTTATCCTAGACCATCTATAACTACTTTAGGAATCTGATTGATGGATATACTTAGAGATCAATAACTTAGTTGTAAATGTCAACTTTGTTTATGGATGGGCAAATATTATTGCTTCCCTTTCTCCCTCATAATGTTCTCATACAGCTGAATAAGAACATAATTTTGGTCAGGATGTCTAAAATATAGTTGAGCAAATAGATGGGTATGTATCTTCAAAGACAAGATTAAAAGAAAAGTGTACACATTCATGCCATTTTGAGTCAAGTTTAAATATAGGAGGAAAGTGTTAGAAGATGTGCCCACAGAGACAAGAGCTAGGATTATAAGAATTCACAGAGAGAGGGGCGTGATGAGAGGAAACACTAAGCCCCTTAATACAGATTAACAGATAAACCCCAAAATCTGTCACAGTGAATCATCACACAAGACTCCATGGAAGCAGAAATAAGAACACTCACACAAAAATATAGTATTCAATTGTTCACAACTCAATGATTGATGACAGGAACAGAAAAATTAAGAGCACCGTTCTGTTCCAGAGAAGAAGCAGTTGTTTTTCTAGTGTCATGATCAAACAGGTTTTTAGTTACTATTTGTTATGTATTAATAGTTCATGTCTCATTTTATAAAAGCTTAAATAGAGGGCTTTGTTTATAGTTCAGTGGCATTACCATTGAATGGCATTCTCAAGGCAAAGTTTTGATCACTAATAAAACATACACACAAATATTCATGTGGGCTGAGTTCTGGAAATCAAGAAGACATTTCTATTAATCATAATAATAACACAAATATTCATAAAGACCTTAAGAATATGTCTTCTGTTTTTAGACTACCCACGTTATGGAGATTACCTTTTTTATCATAAGCATAATTCACGTTCCTGACTTGGTTGATTTATTATAATGGGAACCTCATATTTTTAAGAATGGTATTAATGATTTTAAAATCATAAATTTCTTAAATTTTATCCTGCCTGAAAAGGAAATAGTGAAGATATTTTTCTTTGAAATATAACCTTTAGAGCAGATCATTAATAGTATTGCCTATTTCAGTTGGTGATAACATATCATGTGAATGAAAATGAATGACTTTAAAGACCATAAAGTCAAGGAGAAGGTGCATGTTCTGAAGTAATGATGCATCTGTGTTTCATTTAGCAGCTACAATTTTAGTGCCAATTTCAGTACTTGGGATAAACAGACTAACAATTGTCTTGTCTAATGAAAAATTTGTCTTAGTGGTGATTCCTCATTTACAAATCTGACAGGACAGAGTAGCATTGGTATGTAATAGTGAAGAAATTTTAAAGGCCAGTGTGTTTTTGAGTCTATGTATTAATTAGATAATTCATGAACCTATTTGACAAATATTTGTTAATCTACAAAAGGTATTAAATGCTAGAGAGAAAATTAAATTATGAGTATATGTATACTTTTTACAATATGACAGAATTACATTGTGTGGATCTGATTAAACTTGGTGAAGAAGAAGTTGTAAGACTTGGTAGCACAGACATACATGCATATATACCCTTGAATTCCTGCTGTCAGAATTGCTCCTTGAACATGAACGATACATGAATATGTTAATTTTTGGACCTCTTTAACTATCAGAGGTAATGTATTCTACAATTGTAGATACTGCTTTGACTTATTTGCCAGGGAACCCATAATTATGCTGATTGCTGAAAGGAACCAAATTAAGTATGGCATTATATTATTATATTACATACAGAATGACCTGATCCTTGGGTATTAAATATGATTAAATATAATGCTACTTAAAATGCACATACCACATACTTGAGTCATAGGACCTGGAGAAATCAAGCTGGTTTCTCCTCAAATGTTCACCCCCACCTGCTAGCATTTATAGTTCTAGTAAACTCTATTCATGTTACTGAGAGAGCAAAGTATTTTCTTACCCAACTATGAACTTTGTGAGTTACAATAATGACTGGTCTGTTAATATATATTTACCAGGAAAATATTTAATACTATGACAGTAACCAACCATTTTCTGATTGAACTTAAATAGCCTTCTTCATAAGACAGAACTCGGGCAGGTTAACTGGATCCCAGATCTGAGACAGGCTAGATAAATCATAGTATGTAGGGGGGAACCTAATACTATTCTGCTGAACAGACACAGAAATATACTGTTTTCTTTAATTCTTATCTTTATACTAATAAACTAGTATATTTCTCAGTACTCGTGAGAGAAGCTTTTGGCAATAGCTTCATACTTACAACTACTTGAAAGGAAAGAAGAAATAGATTGTGGAGTGCTCGGCTCTAAATTTAGCATCCCCTCAAGGCTCAGGAAACATAGTGGTAGAGGGGGAGGAAAGATTTTAAGACCAAGAGGTCATTAATATTGTCATTGAAACATTATTTGTTATACATTACTGGGCCTTTTCACACATAAACTCACAATAGTTGTGACTGTAGGTACAAGACTTGCATATGTCCAAACCAGCAAAATCCCATTATGGTTGAGAGAAACTCATGAGGTCCCTAACTGAGAATTTATTGCAACTAAGAGCTTCTTTGGGAGGGGGAGTCAGTTTTCTTGAGGGATTAGGCCCCTTAAAAGCCTTACATGCTGTTGCTAAAATTCCTTCTGGGAGGTGTAAGAAGCGCCCAGCCTTGTCCTCTCTCAGTCCCTAATGACAAAGCCAGGTATAATTTTGTCAGACTAGTCTGGGAAATCAGAGTTTATTTGGGTTTGTTTACAGAACAATGGATGAGGGATTACTTATCAGAGTGGCAGGAAGGGGGGTCCTATACTAAGGCCACACAACAAATTCTACATCCCAGCAGGGATTCTGTGATCTCCTGGCAGCTGCCCAAAATGACAAAGAAGTTCACCTCTTTCAAGATTCCTCTGTTCATACCCTTAGTCTCTCCCCTACAAATAATTCAGGCCACCTGGTTGGCTAGGAGACATGACTGACTCTCTTTGACCCTCCCTTCCTGTTGAGCATCAATAGTCAAGTTCATTTACGATGATCTGTGCATAGCTTTCCCATATAACTTCCCAGGCAGAGGAAACATCTATGTAACACTCCATCCCTTTCTCTGGCTCTTACATGTTTTCTGCCATCCTCTTCCACAAGAGTCCATGAGCCTCAGAGGGAGTGACAGGTGTAGACAGGTGTAGACAGGACAATCTTTCCCCCCATGGTGGTGAGACATTGGACACTATGCTCTTTTCACCTTCTTTTCTCAATGCACTGTTGGCACGTTTCAGCAGTATTCCTGCTATTGTAAAAACACCAATAGAAAGAAGCAGGACATCTAAGCAAACACTAATGCTATAATAACATAATCAATGGCTGCAAACATAAATGCTTAGATGGTACCTTAGCAAGTGCATCATATCCATCTAACAAAACATTACAGTGGCTTCCCCTGCCACTGGGGGTTGACCTGGCTTGCAGTACCAGAACTGTGTTCCATCTCTGAGGAGCAGCTCTTAAATCAAATTGGAAATCTGTTGGAAAATTGCACCAGCAAGAACATCTTGCTTGGCATGTGATAGTACAGCACACGAGATCCATCATTAAGCAGAACTTTTGGGACCCATTCTTCCCTACTGATCTTCATAGCACTCTCTGGCATTGCTAAGGTCAATCATCTAGTGACAGGGAATCTTTCTTGGTTCCAGCTGAATCTCTCCTTCCCGTGCACACATCATGATATCTCTTCAGCAATAGGGTCTTACCATCTGTTTCTAGTGTGTGGTCAATATTAGTAGCGATAGCCTTTATTTTGGGGGGGTCTCCAAAACTTCCATGGCCAATAGCTCATGGGAGGCAATACATCCTTGGAACTGAGATTTTCAGGTAAAAATTATATAACTTTTAGAAGTCTCTATTTTCTATTTTTGTACCATAAATGTACTCTTTGGCATCTATAGGCCCAGGCTATTGTAGACTTTTCCCATTCATCCTGGCAGATATCACTTGTGCCTTATCAGTCTATAAAGTTCCCAAGAATTTTACAGTTGTACCTGACCCTTGTCCCCTGTGTGAATTTATTTTTCATAGCTGTTTCTTCGGGTGTGCTTGATACCTCGTCAAAGAGTTCCACATCTACAAAACACTCAAAAGTTGTCACTGTATACTAAATCAAACATGAAAAAGGCCCAACACAGAATGGAAAGACTTTATTCATTTGTATCAAAGTTTTCTCAACAAACCCATGCTGGGTACAAAAGCATGGCTAAGAGGCATTACTTTAGTAAGATGGTTACTATCTTCAGTCATTTTCCTGAAGCCATTTGGTATGCTGGAGTTTTAGATGGAGCCTGCATTTCTTTATCCTTAATAAACTCATTGGAGCTGACTCAAGCTGTCACACAGGAACAAGGAGGAATAGGGCCCCTCTTTCCTCCGCTGCCCCTGTTGGTTTCCTGAGTTAACAGGCCTTGTCAAACTCCTTGCTGTAGCCCCACCTGTTGTCTCTGCATGACCACACCTGGCTACTAGAGGAGTGTGGCTGGGAAAACTGTATCCAATCCCAAATGGTCATCGTCCACTCTGGGACAGTCTGTGTCTTCTGCATGCCTTTTGTGAAATGTTCCTCTGGTTTTAAAGCCTTCCAAGAGTTCTTTAGTGCAGAATTTGTCTTGTTGTCAATTGTATCTAGATAAACTTGGGCTTGACACAAATTTTGCCACATTTAACTTCACGGAACACAAGCAGACCTTGTTCTCTGTTTTGTCTTTCATAGATCTTTTAGGATGTTTTGTTCTTTGACAGACTTAGTTTTACATGCAGATCTCAGTCACTTAAATCTGTCAAAACCTCTCCTGCTTTATAAAGATCTTAATCAAGTTCTTCTTTAAATCTCTAATGACCCCAGTCTTATCTGGTCTAGTGAACCCCGAACCATGCATTGCTTTCCTCAAACCTAGTTCTCTCAGTAGTGCCTGTCCCTCTTCTCTCATCTATCTATGGGAAACTCAATAGGTGGTAATCAAGGCTTTAATGGCTTGAACAAACCCGTGCATCAGTTATTTATTCGCCCTGTGTTGCCTCAGGTTATGAAGCCTAGGTCTCAATTAGGGATGAGTGGTTATATTGCTCAGCTTTTCTGCTTCAGCATAACTTAAACTAATATCAGCTGCTCCCATGTCCCAAATCCTCACAAGCCAGGTGATGAGGGGATCATTCAGTGCTTCTTTCAAAGTCTTCCTTTGTTCCAACGACTCCAGTGTCTGAATACTCTCTGATTGCCATAGTCTACTATGTGGACCATTGCTGAAACATGAATTTTTCCTTTCTTTGTATTAAAAGTGGTCTTTCTGTAGAGCAATGGGTGAGAGGTTTAATTACAGGAGTGAGAAGGGGTGCTCCCCTCCGGAGTCCATAAAGCAAGTACTACATCCCGGAAAGGACCTTCTGTCAGCTGCCCAATGAGGCTCATCTCTCTCCAGATTCCTCTGCTCACACACTTCATTCTTCCCCCATGCACAATTTAGGTCAACGTTTAGATTGGGAGGCATGACTGACTCTCTCTCGCGTCTCAGTTCCTGTAGAGCACCAACAGTGGCCTAGGTCCTCCTATATCAATTAATAATTAAGAAAACCCTTCATAGACACTCCCACAGGCCAGGATGATAGAAGGAATTCCTCATTTGAGGTGTCCTCTTCTCAGATGACTAGACTGTGTCATGTTGACAAAAAAGCTAACAGCACTGTCCTATTTCTGTTACTTTAGATTCAAATATCAAGAATTATGTTTTAATGCATATATTTTAGGAAGGTAGGTATGGTTGTTTATAATATTTCATAGATTCAAGATAGGATAAAAATTAATGACCCAAGTCAATGTATTTTGATTATAATAATTAATCTTTTAATTAAATATAAAAATTGATAAATCTCGGGAGTTAAAATATAAGTTAATGTTCTGCTTTTATATTGAGCTAATTTTATTTAACATAGTTCTTCTTTTAATGATTCAAATTTCAATAAAATCCCTTCTTCTTCTGTATAATTCAAAAAGAAAGAAGAGAAAGTACAAATATCCACCATCAATACCAGAAATTTTCTTTCTCTCTAAATAATAATGTAAACCAGAGCACTGTCATAATTTATTGCTATAGAAATCCTCATTGAATACTTTTGGATGAGAACAGCTAGTGGTTTAGTGGTTGGTGGTAGGAAATGTTTATATATTACTTTTACTGAGGGCTTATAACAATAATTTTAAACAAAACTTTGTTGAATTCTTCTAAAAACTGAGCAGTTTGATTGCAGCTGAACTAAGACACTTAAACCCTAATAAGAGATTCTAGAATCTTGGTCTTAGTACTGGAAAACTACCATTTGATAAGCATTTTTTAAACCAATTTTCCTCTTTGCATTCCTTTATTCAAAATGTCAGCATTTGCAGTTCAGTTGGCATTTGGGATGAAAAAGAAATCACTTTTGTCCCCAAATGTGCACAATGTTGATTGCTTCTTTGAGCAAGCTATCATTTTATCTAAGCAACAAAAACATCTTAAATACCCTTTTTCACCAATTGACCTACATCTGTGTTCCAGTTTATTAAGTGTAAAACCAGCAATTCAATCATTTTGTTTCATCCTCGATAACATTGTCTTATCTAACGGTTGCCTTGGGGACATAATTTGAAAGGGAAAATTTCATTAACATTTAAGTTCAGTGAATAAAGAAATGCAATTCGTTTCTGATAAATATTCTAATTTAAAGCTTATTTTCTCTAAAGATCTCATCTATGGGAATATATATTGTTGCAAAGCAAAAACACAGTGCTACAATCTTGGGAAGCCCAAGTAGCTTTCTTTTTTTCATATTTGCTAGCAAAGTTAAACAAGTTTAAATACCACTGATATCTTCTGAACAGTTAGATAGACATACAGAATATTATTTTTTCCAAAACTCTTGGTGATAATCAATAATTGTTAAATTTGGTAAGAGTAGGTAATATACATTCATAAAATCTGAGGTAAAGAAAAATTGGGAGAGAGAGAGAAACGAGAGAGAGAGAGAAAGAGAGAGAGAGAGAGAGAGAGAGAGAGAGAGAGAGAGAGAGAAAGAAGCTAAATATTAGTAGCTTTTCCTGTGGGTATTTTACTCTGACAAAAGCAGCATAATGAAGGTCATTTTGACTGACAGATCAAGATATAATTAGTCCATCATGCTTAGTGGTTAAAAATGCTGTCTGCTTTTGTAGAGGATCTAGTTTTGGTTACCAGCACACACATGCAACCAGCAACCATCCATGTTTCCAGTTCCACGATATTAAACACCCTCTTCTGATCTCTGCAGGCATTGTACTGCATGGGTACACTTACATACATGCAGGCAATACATTCATACATGTAAAATAAAATAAATAAAATATTTTTCAAAGACATAGTTCATTATAAGACAGAAGTCCTAGTAGCATGAGCTTGAGATAGATGATCACATTATATTTCCAGTCAGGAAATAGAAAGAGAGATGAATGCTCATGCTCAGCCAGCTGTTTCATTTTTATGTAGTCTAAGATCCAAGCCCAGGGAATATTATCATCTTCCATTAAGGTGGATCTTCCTCCTTCATTTAAACTGATCAAAGTAGTCACTCACAAGCAGGCTTACAAGCTAAGCGAATCTAAATAATCTCTCCTAAGTTTGCCTCTCATGTTTTGACATAATGATAAAAATAAATTCTAATAGCTGAAATGTTTCAAAATTATTCAGTCACGTAAAACAAGAAGCCACCATAAAATTATGAATATCCTTATATAATTAAAAATCCTGAGCATATGGGCTACTGTTAATAATAGATAGTAGCTTCTCAAGGAAAACAAATCAAATTTACTATATCTTGTGAGGAAAAGTTAAGAAGTAGTAACATTGTGGACTCAGATAATTGCCTTGCTGCTTTCTTCCTTGCAACACATGGCAGTGATTGATAAAATTTTTTCAGAAGATGTTAAAACTTTTATGAGGATAAATTATTATACTACAGATTTGATAAATGACAAAATTTCTTCAGTTTGTTGAAACTGTAGAATATAGGTTAATGTTAAATAAGATGTATCTCACAACAGCATTGATATTCCACATCAAGGACAAAAATAGTGGCCAGCAAGATGGCTCAGTAAGTAAACAAAAGCCAGACTACATGAATCCAGTCCCCAGATCCTAATTAGAAAATCAGGTACAGCAGTGCTCATATGTATCCCGGCACACATGTAGCAAATGGGACATAAGGGCAGGAGAGAATCGTAAAAGGCTGAAGATCAGCTAGCCTGGAGAAAACACTTCTGGCTCAGAAGGAAGAGAGAACCCCACCTCAACAATATGTAAGGAGATAACCAACTCTCAAAAGTCTTCTTCCCTCTATATGTGCCATGACTCACAATGCCTAGACACAGAAACACATATCATACAAGCATGCCCATATGTCCAGTAATAATAAGTAAAAAATGTTAAGAATATGAAATTAATGTGAATGAGGAAAGAAGAGAGCATTGGATCCCCTGATCTAGGGTTATAGGTGGTTCTGAGACATCATATGTGGATGCTAGGAACAGAACTCCAGTACTCTGGAAGAGTATCAAACAGTTATCTTCTGAGCCAGCTCTTCATCTGCCAAAAATAATTAAAATTTTATTTTTAAAGTGCAGCTATATTTGCTCTTGCAATAGAATATATTCACATTAAGCATGTATTATGTACTTTTTGTCTCCAAGTTAAATTCATTACCATTCCTATCTACAAATTATTCACAGTCTTCTCACAAGATTTATCACTTTATTGGCTAGGAATGTAAACATAAAAGACTAATAGGAAGGAAGCAGGTTTTAGGTAGAAATGATTCCATGTTGTTACCTATGCCTCAGAAATTTGTAACGTGTTTAATGCTTTTTATATGCATCTATAATCATATTTTAATTGCTTCTTGAATACAGCAAATCAAAAACCTCATTCCTCTCTGTTTCATTTCTTATTTAATTTTTTCTATTTTTGTGCAGTCAAAATAAATCCATCCTACTCTCATTCTGTCTATAAATTGTTTTTTTTCAATCTCATATCGTTTATGCAAATAAGATAGTTTGGGAATAAATGTAACAAAATCTATGGTTCCTTTCATTACAGGGATAAGTTTGCATCAGCCTTCTAAGCACCTTTCATAACTCAGGCTTATTAAAAAGATTCCTTTTTTCTACATGCAGTATTTATCATAAAACATTTTGGAAAATCAGCTAATGCTTTTGGATAACATATATATTTGCAATAACTTTCAAATTTTACAGAAATTTAAAATTTACAAATTTTCTTTTGTCTTAATATTTGCATTTCATTCCAGCTCATATATTTCAATTGGATATTAATAGAGGTTTTATGAAAATATTATTTCACTCTGTAATCATTTATTAAAATCATCAGATGGCCACCATATATTTCTGAAAACTCTTACTCATGTTTCATTATCACAATCCTCTAGTGTTTCAATCTGCTTTGCCTTTTAATTCATTTTATCATTGTCCTATAATGACCATAGTATAGAAGACATTAAAATGAAAAAGAGGAGGATAACTTTCTATCGTTTATATTTTTATATTTCTGTGTATTGTTTTTGTTTTAATTTTTATAATGGATTTTCCTTTGTTATTTTAATATTTGTTTTGAGTTTTCTTCATTTTAGCATTTTATGATAGAATACATGCTTTTGAACTAAAAAGTAGGTCTAAACTTGACTTATAAGCAATACTCAGGTTGCCTAACATACATTTGGTATGAGTCAATCAAAACACTCTACTGAAACTGCAAGATAGAAATTTAGAAAGAGGAAATGTGTTGGTGAAGTGTATGTATGTGAAGAACAATCATTACATTACAGTTACAAATTATCAGGATAAGTCAAAAATGTTGCTCTTTCTGCATATGTAATACAACAGGATCTCAGGAGGAATTCTATAAATATTGTCTAAATTTTTTAAGTCTGGGAATACATTTAAAATTTTCAATTCTTGTTTTCATTGTATTTTCCATAAAAAGATACCTCATAAATATACTAACTCATAGGGACAGACATGAAACAATGAGTCAACTCTTCCAGTGGTGTCTGAGGGCCAACCTCATCTTACTCTTTCAGTCATCATAACAGAGTGTTGCTCCTTATTGACAGAAGAATATGCCTTTTCTTCAAGAAGTTACTTTTACTGACAAAGAAAGCAGATTTATATTTATTTTTTATTTTATATATATTTATATTATATATATATATATTATTCAGTATTTTCAAATATTTTCTTAGCTTTACCTTTTATGTACATATGTTCTTTGCCAGCATGTATGTAATTGCATCATGCCATACAGTTCTCATGCTGGCCAGAATAGAATGTCAGATCCCTGGAAACTGGGGTTAGCAAACATTGTTACCTGTCATGGGGGTGCTGAGTACCAAAGCTAGGTCCTCAGCAAGAGCAGCCAATGGTCTTAAATGCTGAGACATCTCTCCATTCTGTCTTTAGTACTTTTGAAAATGCTCTATCTTAGTAGATGAATATTGACTTTGAAGCTGTTTAGGCTATGCATTAAATATCTTTATGGATGACTATATATTTTATATAATATAAAATATATACATAATGTTTTAAGTAGAGACAATGTGTTTACTATTTCTCATTGTGACCCAGCAGCTGTGAACAACTTTGTTAACAAATAAAATAAAATATTTAGAGAAAGTTAGATCATGGACCAATTTAATGCAATTTACTCAGTTTTCAAAAGCACCCTATTTTAGAAAGCAGGAAATTATAAAACTAGTTTTATTGAGTAAGGAAACTCTGTTGGGGAAATATAAAATTTACAAAAGAAGACAAAATTGATAGCAGACCTGGTTTATGTCTCAAATTCTTCTATTATACCACATACTTTAACATAATCTGGGATACTAGGAACTCTATTAAAATGAGAAAGAAATGTAAGTCCTCCATCATTAAAATTTTTGTACAGACTTACTTGCCATGCACATATATTACTATTAATTGAATAACTCATTTGGCTAATTCATAATCCATTTGTCTAATTACATATTCTAGTGTTTTTGAATATGTCATATTTTGAATGAAAAGTACATGTAGAGAAAATTACCTAATGTTGCTCTGGATTTCAATGTTCTTATTTTTTGAATGACATATTTTGGAATGTGCTTAGGTTTGAATAATTACCAAATTATTAAATATTAAACATTATTATATTTCATGATCATTAGTTTAGTCAAGAAGAAAAGAAACATGAAATAACAGTGGGCACATATATTTGAGGCAATACACAGAAAATTGTATTCTCCCAACTGAAAGAGAGAAAAACTATACAAAACATATGAAGCATAAATGGCTCATAAAACATTTGCCACATGACAGTAAGTGTAATCCTTGAATGGAAGGACCATTTATGTTAAGTTATTCATACTCTTTAGCTTAATGTTTGGATAGAGTCCTCAAGTTATTGTGTAGAGATTGGGAGACTTTAATTTGTGGAGGATCCTGGAGAAGGAAGTATTAATCATGATAGAGTACTGGAAAAGTGATGTCTCAAACAAAGTAAAACCCAAGATTTCTAAAGAATCTCCTTTCTGTATTACAATATATCTGATGATTTTTCCTATTTAGTTCAGGGTGAAAACCTAGAAGTACCTCTAAACCTCTGTGCTGGAATTCTTAACCAATTTAATTTTGTGCAAGTCTTGTTCAGGTAACCACATTGGCTATAAGTTCATGTGTGTATCAGCCCTGTTGTATCGATAGGACATCATGTATCATATTTATTTCATCTTCTGGCTCACACAATCTTTCTACTCCTCCTCCTCAATATTCTCTGTGCCTTGGGCATTGGTATGCAGGTTGATATAGATGTTCTTTCTATGACTGAGCATTCAAAGTCATTTTTTCATTACTCTGAGCATTTAGAAGTCCTTGATTAACCACTATCCATGTAGAAAGCAGTTTGTGGAAATGACCATGTCTCAAAATAACATTAATAAGTTCTGACCTAGGGTCTCTGCGTTCCCTAACCATTTGTTTTGAGCATGTTCACAGTACTAGACACGAATTCCTTCCTGT
Organism: Eospalax fontanierii; assembly: GCA_035773235.1. Taxonomy (NCBI): domain Eukaryota; kingdom Metazoa; phylum Chordata; class Mammalia; order Rodentia; family Spalacidae; genus Eospalax; species Eospalax fontanierii. Next base: position 39,227,351 of record CM069527.1, read on the forward strand.
GGAGGAAGCCTCAGATCCTATCAGAAGAATGATCTGTGTCTGCTTTTGTGCCGATACCATGCTGTTTGTTTCTGATCATAGCTCTATCACATAGATTAAGGTCTGGTTTGGTAATCCTGCAGAACTGCTCTTTGATACTAAATGCTGGCTTGGACGCAGGGAAAGGGGAACCTTCATTCACTGTTGGTGGGATTGCCAACTAGTGCCAAGAACATACACTGGAGTAAAGATAGTGTATTCTACAAATGGTGCTGGGAAAATTAGATCTCCCCATGTAGAAAATGAAATTAGAGCAATACTTACACCCTCACAAAAGTCAACTCCAAAAGAATCAAATATCTCAATGTAACACCTGAAATGCTAAAACTGTTAAAAGAATACATAGGCAATATCCTACAAGATATAGGTACAGGAAAGGAATTTCTAATTGGAAATAAGTTACTCAGGAATTAAGGTCAACAACTGACAAATGGAACATAATTAAACTAAAAAGTTTCTGTACGGCAAAGGAAACAAACAATCAAATGAAAAGGAAGCACACAGACTGGGAGAAAATCTTCAGCAACTATTCATCCAGAATATACCAAGAACTCAAAAAACAAAGAAACAAGAAAACAAATGACCCAATTTAAAATGTGCTATGAATCTGCGAGAGATCTCAGAAGGCATGACAGTGGTTAAGAAACACATTTAAAAAGTGTCCAATAGCCTTAGTAATTATGTAAATGCAAATAAAATTACTTTAAAATTTTATCTAACCACAATCTGAATGGCTAAGATTTAATTTTTCTTTATACGTAAGTAACATTCCATTATATTTATGTACCACATTTTCATTATCATCCAATCATCAGTTGATAGAAATCTAGGTTTATTCCACGTTCTAGCTATTGGGAACAGAGCAGCAATGAATATTGATTTGTAAATGTGTCTTTAATAGGACATAAAACCTTGGGGTATATGTTCAGGAAAGGTAGAGCTGAATGATATGGTATTTCTATTTCTAGTTTTTTGAGAAATCTGTAGAATTATTTCCAAAATAAATGCACGAGTTTACCCACAATCAATAGTCTATCAGCGTTCGCCTTTTTCCCCTATCCGAGCCGGCATTTGCTGTCATCTGTATTCCTTGTGATAGGCATTCTAACTGTGGTGACATGGACTGTTTAAATTATTCATCTTCATTTCCTGATGGCTATGAATGTGCAACACTTTCTGGAGTGTTTACTAGTCATTCTTATTTTTCTTTTGAAAGTTTTCTATTCATTAGCATAGCTGTTTTTTTCATTTGGGTCATTTTCTTTATCTTTAGATTAATGAGCTTTTTATTACACTAAAAACTAATGCTGTAGCACTTGTATAACTGGCAAAGGTTTTTCCTCCCTTTCTATGAACTGCCTCTTCACATGACTGTTTCCTATGCTGTGAAGCAGATTTTAGGTTCATAAGGTCCGATTTGTTAATTTTCCATCTTATTTCCTTGCTACCAGAATTCTATCCATTGAACAAAATCTGTGGAAATATACCTATCTCTCTCTTGCATGTCACAACTTAGCCACCACAAATTTATTAAATCTGTGAAATAACTTTAAGTTCAGTTGAAATTGGGACTGGGGACAGTATTAGAATACTTAAAAAGAAACCATGTTTGTGTGACCATATGACCAATTTCCTTAATGCTGTTCTCAAGTAATAGGAAATCAAAATATTTCATCCATTAAGATGGGTACAATAACCACAGCATGAGTTAATGGGTTTATACCATTTCAGTTTGAGTTCCTACCTTGAAGCATACCACAATTACACCAATTTTCAGTTTCTCACAAATTTCAATATAGAAAAACTCATAAGCAACATTATTTGATTAGTTATGAATTATTTCCACCTATTATAAACATTTACTGTTTCTTTTTACAAAGTGAGTATAATTTAAAATATAATATATTATTCATTCATTAAAGATATCAAGTGTCTGTCACGACCGTAACTTTCAATGCAACCTTCTTATGATCCTCTCTTTAGCAAATTCAAGAGCACTGCAGAATTTTTCAATAAAGCAAAGACAGAGAGAATCAGATGATTATTCACAAAACTATCATGCAAAACAAGCTGGAGAAGCAGAAATACATGGCGGAGCCAATTTTCAGTCTGGCAGAAATGAGACAAAGCGGCCAGGTACGGTAGAGTTCCCACCGAGGTTGTCCTATTTTAAGCAGGCACACAGCTTGTGAATAGAGTCCATTATTTCTTCCTATTTTAATTCAGTGGGAGCAGAACAATGCAGATTTCAATTCCATCATCAAATTAGTTAGAGCCAAGGAGAATGGGTTTTACACTGGCAACATAGGGCCGAGCTGGCAAGTGGGATCTGAGAGAAGGTGATAAAAAGTAAAAGAACCAAATTATTTTAAATTTTGTTTTATTTTAATTTTCCATTTCATTAAAACATATTTTAAAATGATGCAAACTATCCAAATTAGATATTCTCAGTTAAATTTCACATTTGGCAGAAGAATGCAAAGCAATATAAGGCAAATGATTCTAGTTAGGAAAAGTATAGGTTTTTATTCAATATCTGTTTTCTTCTAAATTTAATCTATTAATTGTATAGATGCCTAGAATATATACCAGAAACGTTTCCATTTTCTAGTTGTATTTTACTTCACAGAACATAGAACTGAATTTCTTTTCTTCCCAAATTAGTATTTGTGTGTATATGCATTTTTTATATATGTGTGATTTTTGTTCACCTGTAAATTGAATAATTCCTCTCTCTAGGCCTAAGTATTTATTAGCAAATATCAATTGCACATATCTTATGGAACTCGGTATCATATTTACATGCATGTTGCATGAATGTAGCATGAATGGATCATACCCAAACATCATTCTTTAATCTCCCTCTACCCACTATCCTATTGAAATCACTGTTATCACTATTTTACTTTCAGGTTGACTGTTTTTAGTTTCTAACAGTAATATTAGCATATGCATATATTTTAAGATTTGGCATTCACCTAATCAAATTATAACCCTAGAAGCTTATATTTTACAGTGTTGAGACATGAGAAAGATCAAAAATACCTCTACAACCATTGGCAGGCCTTAATTTAGCAATCTTGAGGGAAATGAGAGCATAGAACTCAGACCTTTCCTGAAATGCACAGCACACAGGCATTTTCGGCCTTACTCTGGGTAGTCCAGATCTCTGTGTACTGGTTCTTGTCAGTAGCCAAATATTCCTATTCTTTCCTCTATGTTATTCATGACCTTCTTATCAAAATCTGTAAGAGTTTGTTATAGTTTCTAGATTTAGAACTTTTTATAATCATAGATCTAAATACAGCTGAAAGATTACTGGCTTAATTATATTTTGTGCATCTTAAAATAACAAAATATGAATCCGAGGCTTAACCAACTATTAGCACAAAACTCAAAATGATAAGAATGAAGTGTTTTACATCAACTTAGCCATTGAGTTGTTGATTTGGGGATTGCTATTGAAAATTGACTCATTTTATTGCTAGCTTTCCTGGGTGCTTGTTGTCCTTGAAAAAGCAATAGATGAAGACGCAACATGCTATAGAGAGAAATGCTGATTAATAGCGATAGGACAAAAATGGTGACATTTCACAGGGCTCGGGGAATATTTCACCGAGATAATGACAGTTGGACAGAGAGCTGATAAAACATGCAGCAAGAAAAACCTTGTCAGTGTCTACAAGGGAAAAACCAGGACACAGAAGAACTGGTTTGAGATCTGACAGGCAGCAAGCTTGGTATGAACAAAAGTATTCTAAAACACAGTGAGCGCTGGATTTTGATTCATGCTTGAGAAGAGTAGTACAAGACAAGGTTATAGGTAGAAAATAAATATATGTAATTGATATTCATAAATATTTATTTCTAGAACCAGTATTTCCATTTAAGTTAAATACTATCAACAATGGAAAAACACAGGCTAGGAAATCCAGTTTAAATGTTAAGCTGTGTTCTCAATTATAAATGATACATTTAGCTCTTGTATTTAGTTTTCATACTGAAAAAATGTTTACATTTTTTACATTTTCTACCTTTATGTTCACATTAAACACTGTAAAGTTCTGAAAACAACCCTTTGTTTTCTTGTAATGTTTATTTCTGAGTTTTCTGTTTTATACCAAGCCCTTTTAATCGTCCTTTACTAAACTATTTTGCATATCATTTAGACCAGATTATGTATTTTTGTGACATTTTCAAATATAAATTGTCTAAAATTTGATGTGATGATAAAATGTGTTTCATTGAAGACATTACTACTGAAATATTTTTTTAAATCTTGAATTAATGCTGCTTAGCTTTGCTTTTAATTACCTAATCAGGCAAGAAACAGATTATTTTTATAAGTGGTCAGGAAAGAATGCCCATGATTAAAATAATTTGATTCCACATGTCACAGTGGTAATGATCATTAAAGTTAAAGGGAAAAGTTAGGGACAAAACTTTAATGCCATCTTATTTGCCCCACTCTGGACCCCTTGTCTTATTGAGTTGACATGGAACTTGTGATCACCACTACTGCAGCAAATTCAAATGTGCAAGCCCCTAATTACCTGAAAGCCTCTGTTTCCCTAAGTACATGGACCAAATCTGTCTCTTACAATCTTTCTTCCCCCTCTTCCATAATGGTCCTTGAGCTGGGAGTTGGGGAGGAGGTAGTATAATACAGGAGTCGATCCTGGGACACACACTCTGCAGTCTCTTATTCTCTGAATCTTGGCCAGTTGTGACCTTTTGTGTCAATTCTGTTACGTAATGAAGCTTCATTGGTGAGAGCTGCGGGATTCACTAGTACTCTCTCTATCCACTGTTCCATGTGCCTTAGGTATAGAGGTTCCACTATAGATGTGTCATCTAGTGCTGTGCATCTCTCAGATGTATATTCTCTGTGTCTGATTAGTTGTGGTACTCTACAGTAGCTTCCATCTGTTGCAAAAAGAAGCATCTTTGATGAGTGGTATACTGTTTGTTTGTCTGTAAATATAAGGATTCATATTTAGCATATAGCAAGAAATTTCATTTATCTAGAGATATGACAGAGATTGGGCTTTCTCTAGCATCTGCAACCTCTCCAGCCATATGTATTTGCTCTGTTTACAGGGCCACCCATAAGTTCACTCTCATTGAGAGAGTTTTAATTCCAATAAGATAGCTATTGATTATGCCTTAATAATAGTGCCACTACTGCACCAATAGAATTAGTTTGCTGTGTCAGTAGTTATGGTTATTCAGGTTTAGAATTGGGCTGGACTGTTGATTGATTTTTGTCCCTTATCAGCTTACATAGTACCCTCTAGCACTATGAGAACTAAACTTCAGGTAGAAGGCCTCCAGGTCAGTTCCTGCTCCATTGGAGACTGATTAATACAGAGTGAAGGATAGCAGATTCTACTTCTGATCTCTAGATGAGCTGACTAGACTCCAGTGGATGAATTTTTCACTGCAGAGAATTTGGTACAATCACTTGGCTGGATAGCCTTTAACAAGTATAGTGGAGTGCATGAAGTCTGGCTGTGGGGAGAGGTATGGGAGAGAGAGTCTAATTTTGATTAAGAACTGTTGTATGGAATGTACTAAAGTTCAACAAAAATTTCAAGAAATAGAATATGTAATTAGATCTTAGTATATAAATTTGAAGTTCTTATGTCTATTATATTTTTTAATATTATTTACTGAAAACTGTGGTAGCAAGCTTTAACAATAATATGAAATTTGTCATTGTTCCTATAATGTGAGTTTGCCACTCACTCTCTTTCCAAATTCTCCACCTGTACAAACTATTTAAATAAAATCATGTTACTTCTTAAAGAAAGTATTCTTGTTTGCTTCTTCTTTATTTTTGTGACAAAACACTGCCCAATACCAACTTGGAGAGAAAAGGGTTTATTTAGCTATATTTCCTGGGTCACAGCTCACTAGATAGTGAACCCAAGGTAGGAACTCAAGGCAGGACCCCAGAGGCAGGAGCTGGAGCACAGGCTATGGAGGAATAGTGCTTATGGCTTGTTCCCCTGGGCCATCCTCAACCTGCTTTCTTGTACAACAGAAAACAATCTGCTTAGTGGTAGAACTGCCTAGAGTGGGGCTGGACCCTTTCGTATCACTCAACAATCAAGAAAATACCCCATAGACATGACCACTGGCCAGTTCAATGGAGGCAATTCCCCAATTGTGGCTCCCTCAACCCAGGTGTGTCAAGGTGACACTAAAGCTGTCTAACACAGAAAGCAATGCTAATAATTTTTTTAACAAAATAAACAAAAAACTGTTAGGCAACGAACACTAGGGATGAAAAGAGGAGCTTACAGTTGGGTAGAAGACAGCCTTGTAGACTGATAAGAGACAGGCTCTGAGAAGCAAGGACAGTGCTCTCTGGCTTTCATGAGCTAACCCCTCCTCCGCAAATTATTTGATCTATACTACTGCTCTTTTACAGGTCCTTGCTTATGAAGAAGCTAATTATAACAACTTCTAGGCCTCTGAATAATTCAGTATAGTGACCACAGAGAATACTATAGAGAAGGATTAACTAAAAACAACTACTTCTTGGTAGCTGTGAGAACAAAGAGAACTTAGTATGATGGACAGAACTTGAGACATCTGCTAGGAGGGAGAGTAGCAATGTCAGCCAAGTAACTAAGAGCAGACAGCCAATATCAATAACAACAGGAGTCAAAGGTGGTTGGGTTCTGGATGAATAATCAACCACCTTTACGGAGTGGGCAGTATACGAAGAGTGCATGATAATCTCCTTGGTGGAGTCAGGAGGACATTCATAGAGAGTTTTGCTCCTCCATTGGCTTGGCCCATGGAGAACTAATCAAACTTTCACATTGGAGCCTCCCACATCAATTTAGTCAGTCAAGACAATCCCTACAGTCATGACCTGAGGCCTATCTAATCTAGATAATTCTGTTTTCCAGGTGATATTACTCTGTTTCAAGATGAGAATTTAAACTAACCAATATAATATCTCAACATACAATTTATAAGTTTTAAAAATGAATATTGAGTCTAAATTACCTATTCATTTGTTCCCATATCTCTTTACTGTTACAGACAGTCTTGTTATTTTTAATTGACAATATGCTTTACCAAGTCAAGGGTCATTCTTTGCAGTTTGTTTCACTTACTTCCACAAGAGCCTGTGTCTTTATCTTCCCTGGTGTGAGAGAAAGAACCCAGAACTACTGTCCCAGGTCAATCTTTGGTGACCATGAGTTTAGGTCACCCTAGATCTTTGGTCACCCACAACTGTCCCAATAAAGGTCCTGATGCACTCAAAACTCAAGCACCACTTATATACCCTTGAGGTTTTAGTATTTTAAAGAAACATTTCAAAATCACATAAATGGGCTCCTATTTACTCTTTATTCCAAAGTTAGTATTTAACTACATTTTAGGAATGATCTACTTTTTTATCAATTGATAAAATATCTGATTAATAAAAAGATAGACTTACTTTGGCTCACAATTTTAACGGAGAGTTTTCACAACCATTGAAAACAATGTAGTCAGCGTGAGAATAAGTGCTCATTCTGGGGGATTCTTTATATTTGAATCATAACAGTCTGATTACCAACATTTCTGTGTGTATTATGTATGGGAGACACTTTAAGGAGTAAGTGGTAAGTAAACTGACTTTACTCAAATATTTTTATGCAAATTGTGTATAATCATGGTACTCCATGAATAAATGCTAAGAATTGTATACAGCTATCAAGTAATTGTTAAGAGATTATTGCAGTTACTTTGATGTATGAAGCACATCTCCAAATTACAGCTACTCTTATGTTCCCTTAACTTTCTAACATGTTCAAGGAAAATCATGTGAAACTTTTTCAGGGGGAAAGACTTTGCATAGCTTTATGTTTCAGAACTGAGAACAGAATTATCTAAAAAGTTCCTTTCAAATCATAATATCAAAACTACTACTAAAAGAAAAAGAAAATGTTAATAGGAATTTCTTTAAAGATGAAGGCAATCAAGGTCTCTACCAATAGGAAAGTCCATCCTCAGTCTCTCACTTCTTAGAGTATTTCTGTAGAGCTACTAGAAATTCAACAAAAGTCAGAACCATAAATAATGTAGTGCTTAATTAGTTCCATTTGTAAATAATTCAGAGTGTCTCAACCTTTCTTCAGTGTATTGTGCTAAACATGATAAAATTATTTGTCATTTGATTTAACGAGCTGGTAGGATATATTAAACTTTTCAATAGGCCAGATTATTCTTTGTATTTAACGATTACATTAGACGATATAAATTTTATTCTCAAAACAATAAAAGATAGAAACACTGTTAAATATTCATGGGTAATAGAGGAGGCAAGGGATAAATCACCCATGGGGAGTAAAAGAGCTATGTCCCTTACTTGATGGTCTCCAATTCCTTCTATTTGAACTGCCAAGAAGAGAAAAGAAAGCACAAAAGAAGGTTGGAGCATCTTTGAAAAGTTAACCAACTAATACACGAAAATGCTTGGGAAAATTCATTTAAAGCTAATGACATTCTGTTTGGGTTGATAAACATAAATTCCAGTCACTATTATTAGATAAATTAATATGATCTGGTTCTATATGATATAATCAATTAGAAAAACAAACTTTCTACCATATTTAGAGAGGTGAATTTTTGAGTGCCTTACAAATGCTTTATACCTTCCATTTCAAAATAAAACAGCAGAAATTGCATTTTATTTCTTGTATGAAAACTGTGAGTCTTTAATGTCATAACTGACATGCAGTTATAGTGATTTCATGTGTCTCAGACACTTCTTTTAGATAAACTCATGCTCCTTATGAGTTCAATACTAATAAAATTTTCATTTTAATTCAAACTTTATGAATCTTTTTTATGTTGTTTTCGAGTACATATGCATGTTTGCATTTTAATAATACAAATGTTTTCTGTAGATCTAAATTATCATTTATTGTTTGTTTTTTAAATGAAGTATAGTTATTTGCTAATTTCCCAAAGGCCTGTAAACAGAGAATTCACTGTTTACTTTGATTTTTTTTATACTCATTTCATTGTGTGACTGTTTCATTAATTATAGGTGTGAATCAACTTTTCTGACAGAAAAGACAAATAAGCTAGTATTTTAAGACAAACCACCAACAAATGCCTTCAGGTTTTAAATTGTATTTTCAACACCTGTTAGAATGAATGATAAAGACCACATTTCTGTCAGCTTCCAATTAATATGTATGCATACCAGGAGATAGGCTAGCATGTGCACTTATTATAGTCTTTGTATTCTGCGTTTTTAAAAGTATTAGAAACAATCATATACACTTCAAAATGCAGAAGTTAAGAATGCAGAAAAACAAAGTCTAAAAATCACATGAAGCATGCAGAGACCGAAGGTGTGCTTTCTAGCTTGACAGCACATCTTCAGGGAAAAAAAAATCTCTTTGGTTTAACAATTCCATTTATAGTTTTGTAGATTCTAAAAGTCTAGGATATGTATAAAATAAATATAAAATTTTTGATGAAATATACTATCTCAATTGCTTTCTTATATTGCTAAGATTATAATCACTCATTACAAATATTTCCCTCTCCCTGTAAAAGCAAGAACATTTTCCATCACATGGCTTTTACAATGGCCTTTTAAGTTAAGTATTTGGATTTTGTTGTATGATTCTGGTTCAAAATCCTGATTCTCTTGGGATGGAGGATTTCCTGGAAAAGTAATTTTGTTTAAGTTAATTCAGAGTAACCAGAATTAACTTAAATCTACCTCAAGCTACCTCAAGGGATTTGGTGAATTAAATAATATGTTTTTTTTTAATTAGTCAGTCTTCAAGTACTAAAACAAAATATTTGAGTCTGGGTAGTTTGGAGGAAAAGTGGTATATTAACTCTCAGTAGCCATTCCCGTTGTTTAAATTTCTGTTGATGACATGATGGTATGCATGTTGTGTGTGTGTGTGTGTGTGTGTGTATTTGCATATTTGATATTAAATAACATTTCTGCAGTACATAAAATGACTCAGAGGTCAATATTTCTTTTTTTATGGGAAATATAGGAATAATGTAATTACTTTGTACTGAGTGCTACCTCTTAAAAGCTCCATTTCTTCTTAACACTTCCATACAGATACCAACATGGGAGTCTGTGGTGAATCATCCACACCCAAGCCATAGTAACTGCGTGTGTGATAGTTCTCAAGGCATTTGACTTCAGGTGTGTCTTTATTAGCTTTTGCACATAGGTTGTCTACAATGGGAAAATCCAAGTTCATTCTTCCAGGAAGAATCCTTTTCCTCTACCTCTTGTATGATCCAGTTGATTCAACACTTTCAAGATTACACAGTAAAATATTATCATTTATTCTGAATACTTTTCCCAGTAACACCTTAGCCAATCTGTTCCTCTGTTTACAAATCATTTTTCCTCCATTAATCACTTTTATTACCAAGAAACAGTTCATTGGAATTAGCTTTTCATAATGTAAATTATTTCCTTGTACTGTAAAAGTTAATTTTTAAATATTTCTCTTGGAATCTTAAAGACTGAATATATATAATAAATTTGGTCCAGAGAGTTGGTAAATGAATATATTTGCTTGATATTCATTAACTTTCAGGATACTTTTAAAGTCCATGGATAATTTTTATTTTCTATACTTTCAACCAAAATACCATAACTTCATCTCCTATATTATCTGCTGCTTTAATTTTTATGAGTAACAGTTTGCTGTATAACAAAGACATACAATTCATTTTAAGCCACAAAATACAAGGTGAATGTGAGTAATTGAAAACATTTAGAATGAACTTTAGAGGACACGCAGTTAATCTCTCCACAATTCCAAAACAAGATTATTCATATATGATTTCCACATTCCTTTCACTGGGAAAACATAAAACATGTTGTCTTACATTATGGTACTTGGCAGTAGACAACTTGTGAAGAATATAGTTTACTTACAGGAGTATAAAAGTGAGTAACAAATTCTTTCATTTTAAGTTTAGAATTGTGTATGACTTTTCATCAAGAGACATTCATTTTGATTTTCTTTCTTCCATCTTCTTAAAATATCTATCGATATCTTTATACTAGTAAGTAATATAGTTTTATTTTTTTTAACCTGGACTAGTGCTGCCTCAAATCTTTTCTGAAAATCTGAAGCAGATTAAGTGGAGATGTAATATCTGCTATGGAATGGTTCTATTACTTATTTCTGTTAGTTTTCCTGCCGTTCTCTGCCCTTGATGTGCACATTCAGATTCCTTATGTCTCTCAACAGAATACTATTTTGTTCTTCATTTATTTTTCTTTAATTTTTCAACAAATTATGTCAGTATAAGATACCCAGAAACAGAACTTGAGATGATGTATGAATGAATATTTGTCATGCTGATTCTAAGAAATATCACTAATGTAGTAGTGAATGAACAAAAAAAAATAGGGGTCAATTTGCGGTTATCTGGCTAGGGTGTTCTTATGGTCACTGAATTAATCTTGAGTCATATCTGTCAATCAAGGAACATGGAATGTGTATCCAGTCTTTGGATTAGTTTTTATTTAACTTTTTCTTATGAAAGGGTTTATTACATGTTTATGGACATGCACGTGTGTGTGTGTGTGTGTGTGTGTGTGTGTGTGCGCGCGCTCGAGCGATTGTTTAATATATGTGTTAGGAGTTCCACCAGAAAACATTAGATCCCCTGGAGCAGAAATTACAGACGTCTGGGAAACCCCTGCATGGGTTGTGGGAACCTAACTCTGGTCTAATATAAGGTTATCAGGAATACTTAAAGGTGAACCATCTTTCCAGCTTAATTTGTCCTGACTGGAAATAAGTATGTTCTTGCAGAGAACACAGGAATAAGGCATAAATATCTGCTGAGACATTTGTCTGACATATACTGCCTGAAGTATAAAAAAATTCAAAACTCTAGGTATGAATAGGGAAGATGTATATTAAAGGTAATTAAATATGTGAATATTTTAAAGAAAACATACATCATGCATCAGTGTCAAATGTAAATGTAGAGGTGCATTATTTAAGTTCAAAGATGTGGTAATGCTAGATAAGAAACTGAAGCGGGTTTTTTTTGGGGGGGGGGATTCTTTTAAAAATCAGCTAGCATCTTAATAAATTGCTGCATTAAGGTAGATGAAGATTTCTCAGTCTTTGAAGTACTGGAACATGGACTGGGTGGTCTTATGATGAAAGTCAGTCAGGAATGAACATCATGATTATTACCTTTACTGACCTTACCTACTTTTTATCCTAGACTGAATTTCATAAAGGTGCCCTGATATTTGCTTTAAACTGGGTATACAAAAAATGGTTGAACAATTATATAGGTATAAAAATTGATTTTTTTATCAATTTAAGGTCTCTTACAAAAATGAATAAGACTGAATACTCTCATATCTTTGGCCAAAATATTTTTATTTGGAAAAGGTTGTCTTCATAATATCTTCCTGATTCATAGTGATTCGTGCTGCAAATGTACTTTGAGTCTGCCCATTAGATCATTTTCTTTTGAAGAGTGTCAATTACATGCACTTTTCTTTATATATAGATATAAAACCCTCAGTTCTATGAGGATCACTACATATTTGAAATAATTTTGGACGGGAAAGTTTAGTTCCATGCTTATTTTATGTCCTTATAAAAAGTAGTCCACAAGGAAAGAGACATACTAAGATACTGTTAATAATTCCCTTTTTATGTAGAACATCTATTTTTATTTGCTAGCATTTAAGTAGCTAAATATATTTATACTACAAATTATAATATAAAGTACAGTTTTATCTTTTTAATATTTAAATATTTTACTTATTATTCTTAATTTATATGTAAGCACATATTATCTGCATGTGTCTAAGTGCACTCTTGTCAGGCAATGCCCCCAGACGTCAGAAGAGGGTGTGATGATCAGAATCAAACTTGGGTCCTCTACAAGAGCAGCCAGTGCTTTTAGGACTGAACCAATTCTTCAACCACCATAATTTTCTTTTTAATATAACTTTTTCCTGGAGAATAACTGAAAAGAATTCATGGTAAAATAAATGGAGTTCAAACAAACAAACAAACAAACATCTCTGTACTTATGAGAATTTAAAACCTCAGGTTTTGTAATTTTTCAAAAATACCAAAGATATTATCATAATACAGTTATCAACTATCAAAACTAATAAATTCAGTAATCAAACTCTACAATGATTTCATTTAATTGTGAAACACGCTACAGAGTAAGTTATGTTTTAGGTAGCAATAAAACCCAAACATTCCGATTTTAGAAAAAATTGGAAAGTAGTTATGGGTCACGGATGGTATTTCCTGAAGGGGGTGGAACATAAGTGGTAAGAGGAGGAAAGGAGAATAATGGAACTCCATCAACTGGTTTCAGTTTAAGCCCTGCTCTCAGATTCAGACCTCTGTGACAGAAGTAATACTTCAATTAGGCATTTCATGAACTTTGAATTTGCTATTTGCTTTCTGAAAAACTAACTTTAGTTTTATCAAAATTGTGGACTTAAAAAAATATTATTAATATGCAATTTTAAGGGACTGAAGGGATAGCTCACTTTTTATGATCACTGACTGCTTTTGAAGAGGATCGAGGTTCGATTCCCAGCACCCACATGGATGTTAACAATTGTCTGTAACTCCGGTTCCAGGGGATCTGACGCTTTCTTCTGACTTCTGTGGGTACTGCATGGGTGCATGTACACACACATGCAGGCAATACATGCATACCCATAAAACAAAAATAATAAATAATTTTTAAAAGTTTCATAAAAAAATGCAATTCTAAAGCCACAGAAAGCTGCTTTTCAGCCAAAAGTGTTGGAGATGCAGATTTTTGATCTGATAGTCTTTACATCAAACAGGCACTGAGATGCTCATGGTTTCCACCCATGATAAAGGACAGAAAAGTTACTCCTTTCCTATTCTTCATTATCGTGATTTATCATGTTGTATTATTGAATGAAGCAACAAGAAAATAACAGAACTTCTATAATCAATTTGTTTATTTGGTTGGTTATTTGGTTTGGTTGGGAATTTTTTTTCTTTTTCCTTTCTTTCTTTTTTTTTTCTTTTTTCTTTTTGAGACAAGATCTCCCTGTAGTCATGCAGCCTCAGCTTGTCTGGAATTTGCCATGGTGGCCTCAAACTCATTAAGATATGCCTCCTACCCCTGCCTCTTAAATGCCAGGACTAGAAGGGTGGGACACCAAGTCCACCATACTCGAATATTCAGAGTTAAAATTCCAGTAAAACTTTCACCTAACTAACTAAGTATATATATATATATATATATATATAATGTCATAGTTTTATATATATACAATGTCATATTGTGAACGAAGCAATGTAGTTTAACCACACAATAATTTAATATTGACTACAATTTGTATCAAAAAATAAAAGATATCAAGAACCGTGCCTGACTAACAATATAATATAGGCTTGGCAGGGTGATTCAGATCTGTAATTCTAGCATCTGGCAGGAGAGGTAGCAATAAGCTATGTGTTTAATGTCAGCCTGGGCTATATGGCAAAATCCCAGCTCTAAGAGCAAAGGAAGCAATATAAATTATAAGCAGATTTTTAGTTTTCTAAAATGTGTATCATTATTCTTTAAAAAGAAGTTAATGATTTGCTCATCATAATGAGATGTTTTTTGTTCAAGGACAGAGTATTAATGAGTAATATATTTATTTGCAAGTAATGTTAATCCCAACTAAAATGTTCTTCTTAAGGCAGTAAGTTATTAGGTAAATATATTTTGGAGTAGTGACCAGATAATATGTCTCACATCTGGCTTTTATCAAATACTCATAGAACATGTGTTTTAATCTACATTTTTAATATTTGAAAATTTTATACATGTATTTTGTATAAAATTTGTATACATGTATACACTGTATTTTGATCTAATTAATTCACTGTCATCTCCTTCCATCTCTGTCCGAATCCACTGACTAATGTCCTTCCATATTTCCTGTCATTTTAGCAATAATTATTATTAGTAAAATTATTAATAGCATTCTCTGTCCATCTGACCATATTCAATGAGTGTGAGGCCATTCAATGAGTCATGGGAAACCTACCAGGGGCCATATTCCCAAAGAAATTTAACTCTTTTTCCATTAACAGTCATCAATCGCCAACAACTCATCAGCTAGTGATGGGCCTAGGGAGTCAATCTTCCCTCCATGTTGCAGTTTGAATAGTATGATCTTGTGCGGATCTTGTACAGGCACCTGCAGTGCTATGAGTGGTTATGTGCATCAGCTATGTCATGCCCAGAGCACAGCTATTCACAGTTATTCTCCCCATCCATTGGCTCTTACATTCCTCCTATCAACTTTTTCATGATGTTCCCTGAGCCAAGGATGGAAGGAGATTGATACAGATGTTCCATCTGTAACTCAACACTCACAGGTGCCTATACTCAATGTTGCTATTATTATCATTATCATTATTATTATTACCAGTTATTTTGAGTCCCTGCATTAAACCACTGCCCAATGCTTTAAAAAATGTTTCTGTAGCCAAAGCAGAGCGCAGAATAAATATATGGATATAAATGAGGATGCTATAATCACACAGGAACCTACGATCTCCCAATCATGGATTTTATCTACTTTTAAAATTAAACTCTGTAGTAAAAATAGCAAGAATTACTACTCACTTCTGTTCTCCTATTCCTGCATTTTGTGGGGCTTATGTCTTTATTCATCAGCCAAAGAATCATTAAAAATATTGGTAAAAGTCAAATGTAAAACAACCATTAAACTTTAAAAATATTTAGAGCGTTTTTTCATGCCATTAGTACAGTCCATTAGAACATCAACACAGAAACATTAAAACTCTGATATTCCAAAGTCATTGTGACTTTGAGTGTAGAGGTTGTTTTAAATAACCAAAATTATTGACTGAACATAAATACATCAAAACCTCATTAAAATTTTGTTCTCTGCTTCAGGCATACACTGCAGAATCTGTGGGCCATTGAGATCATGAGAGCAACTCGAAAGAAAACAGAAATCAGTATACCTGGAAGGATTTTATAAAATTCTCTTCGCATTTAGAAAATTTAAGAGATCCACCAGGCATTAAGAAAATTCCTTTGATATCATGCTATGTGATGAGACATTAAGGGATTTAAGGCTTTCATTACCAGAACTTTCATGGGAAAATGACAATATATTTCTCTTACTGCAATTTTATTTTAGATACTTAAAATGTCTAGAAGAAATTTTGTTTTTGTTTTCGTTTTTAGTCCGCCCTTGAATCTCACATGTTGTAGTAGAAATGTTGCTTCTGCATTATGCCAGACTCCCTCCCCATATGGTTCAGATTTGAATGCTAGTGTAATTACATAAACCATGAGAGTCAAACTAACATGAAAGTCAAAATGGAAACATATAAACAAGCAAACACAATACTTGAGAGCCTCTTAGCAGATACTAGGACATGTGATATTTTTGATATGAATTATCTGTGGCTGAAACAGAAGTTTGAATCAGTTTCCTATTGTGCTATAACTAATTATCACAAATTTGGTAGTTATTTTCAATATACATTTTTAGTGAATTTTTGTACATTTCATACATCTTAATCATAGTTAGAGCCCCTCCCACATCACACGCCTAATAGCCTGCACTAGATTTCATGCATTCTGTCGTATTCGTGAAGGCCTGTTAAATCCAAGTTTGTGTAGTCAGATGTCTCTTGGTGTGAATTCATCCACTGGAATCTAATCGCCGTATCTAGAATCACTCCTTTAAAGAAAGTCAACTGTCCCTCAGCCAACAGTAATTAGTTGCCAATAGTTCCTTGACTACATTTGAGAGTCCTTGTCCATTTCCCAAGTTCTATGCTGGGTGTCTGTCTAATTGAATTAGCATGGGTCTTGTGCATGCTGACACCATTGCTGTAAGTTCATGGGAGCAAGTTCCTAGAGGCCTGGAAAACTGTTTCCTTATGATCAAACAACAGCCCTGACTTTCTCAATCAGTTCCATCTCCTCTTCTGCAATGGTCCCTGAACCACCATATCCTTGGATATGACTCTTGTCTTAAATATAATAATTTAAAATAATATGTTTTTATAGTTTGGAAAGTAAAAATTTTGAAATACTTGTAACACTAAAAACAACTTGTCAGAGGCAGCATTCCTTCCACAGATACCACTGAAGAAAGAATTTTCTTGTCTTTTTTAAACTTTTAGGGCCATCTGCATTTCTTGCAACAAGTGCCTTCTTTCATTCCTTAAGTCAGCAGAAGTGCATAGTCATCTGTTTTTTTAGTTGATTATTGAAGCTCATTCTTCTACTTCTGAGAACCCTTGTGATTACATTGAGCCCACCTCAGAATTCTAAGACAGTCTCATCAACACAAAATCAACATTCTTAGTTGGATCTACAACAAATGTCCAAGTAAAAGTACTTCTTGTGGGTTTAAGCTCCTCAAAGGATTTTTTTTCACCTTTTACCTCCATGGCTAGCAACACTGTAGTACTGATTTGCCTCACTGCAACAAATAGAATAAGCAATTGTGTGTTAGATAGAAGATAAACATGTTGGAGTTGGGGGAGAGTCATTGTAGAAGATAAGCCTAGGACCAGTTTTCATGATAGCATCAATTAAAAAAAATAACGATGTCTTAGCTGTCAGTCATGAAATAAATCATGTAAACAAGTGCAGTCTCAAAAAGGAGTAATATGTGAAGTAACCAAGGAAAGTACCACTTTATCTTGTTCACTGTTTCCGCAGTTCTGAATGTGTCTGTGTTGTTAGAAGTCCTTGAAGCTGCAGAAAGATTGCTTCATGTATATTGGATTATAAGGTGCCTGGGCCTTGTCCTACAGGTGGACTAAGGAAGGATCTGCTTAAAACTCTGAAAAAAGCGTATTCAGTGACTTATGAAAAGTATCATGAAAAGTATATTTGATCTATCATAACTTGGAAGAAAAACAGAGTATTACAGGGATGGGACTCTTGGTAGTCTCAGTTGAGGGAGCCACACTGAAGATTATTTGAGGACATAAATCAATCTGTGTAGGCCACAATATGTGTATATATGAGAGTGCATTAATTTGGATGGGGATGGTGGTGGAAGGTGTGGACAGGGGAGGAGATCAAGCTATATTGTATGAAAATCACAAACATTTAAAGAAAGCATAAATGTTAAAAATATTGCTGTGGGTTTATATAAAACTTGAACCATGAAATATTTTTCATATATTAAAATTCCTGAATTTAAACAAAATGGGGATGTTATTAGCTTGCATTTTTGCATACTAAATCACATAGAAAATTGAGAAGTTAAACATTTAAAGCAAACTTCAAAGAAAGAGACTGACCTGAGCATATATATTTCAATTACAGTAAATATTAAAGTTATTTTTCTTAAGAAATGGGTCAAATTTAAATTATGATTATATAGTGAACTGGAAGTGAACATTGGAAGAGAAAACAAAAGGAAAAGTAGAAGTAGTGGGAAATGTGAATAATACTTATATTTAACAGTATAAGAATGAACAAAATTAACATTTCCTTAATTTGTTCTGATGACCATAATTTTCCTCTTTTCATTCAGCTACAAATAAGCAGTTAGACACTGTAAAATCAAACATAACAAATCTGTTCAACTTGAGTGCATACTGTTACAAAGTGATAGACAAGAGAGTTAAGTTTGGTGTTTCTAAATCACATTACAATTATACCTGAAATAAGAACTAACTTAATTCAGCATTCATTTTAAGGCCAAAAGCATACCTGAACTTTGAGAACCCATTCATTCACATGTCTCCCACAACTATGCTCCCAGTTGGAGCCTTGATCATTCTTTTACTGAAACTACCTGCGCATGAAATGGTGAAACAGAAGTCAGGATCCACCCTTATCAGAGAACCTTACACTAGAATGCCAAAGCCTAGAATCTCACACACACAACAGATTTATTTCACTGTTTGATATGAAACATGTTATTTTCAACACTTTTATAATTAAAACATTCACCCCACATTAATTCACTACTTCAAGTAGAAGGCAAGGAGGGTTCTGACATATCAGGAGAACACCTGGATCAGTGAACTTGCTCACAACATAAACAGTAGATTTTTGGTTGCAAGATGAGGCAAAAGTTGAGATTATGTCATATTGTAAAAGTCATTCCTACAATTAAGAAATCTACATTGTCAAACATTCTGTGATGGAGAGTTAGATACATAGTATTTAAAATGGTGATGATATTGCTAACATTAACAGTACCTTCATCCAGCTAATGACAGAGAAAAAATGTCATCCTTTCAGAAACCCAAGATGTTTTCTAGAATTATAATTTTTAAATAACTTTCATTAAGGTACAAGTATAACTTTCACTCTACAGGAGAGCTCTGATAGTAACTACCCATTTTATCAGTATGTGACACACATTTTTAAAATGAAGTGAATATTTTGGATGAATCTAGTTTTTAATAAGGAATGGACAAAGAATGGCTGTATAGTTTGGGGAAGCCATTTAGTTCCAAACAGTATGGAAGTAAACTTTTTAAAAACAAATTTACTTTTAACTTTTTGTGTATGTGTGTTATGCCTCCATGTATTTAAGAGCACCCTTGTTGTGAAGTCCCCACAGAGGCCAGAAGAGAATGATAGATCCCCTGGAACTGGAGTTAGAACCCATTGTTAGCTACCATGTGGATTCTGGGATTAAAACTCAGGTCTTCTGCAAGAGCAGCTAGTGCTCTTAACTTCTGAGCAGTCTCTCTAGCCCCAAAATAAACTTCTTATGCATTCTATGAATACTGTTTGGAAACTGCACTAAGAGTAAATGCATTGATATGTTTCTGAGATGGATTAGAACCACGCCAAAAATAAGTCTTGAATCCCCACAAGACATAACTTGAACCCACACTAAGAAAATTAAGACTGTCTTAACCATTAGTGATGAGTAGTTGGTAACTTTTTATTACACAAACATCATTCTTTCTTAAAGAGTGAGAAAAAATTATGTTATTACATTATCAAAACTCAATTCTCTAGCTGGGAGATTTAAAACCTTGACTACATTCTCAGAAATCACTTAGAACAAGAATAAATCATTGATAAAAAAAAATCATCCACTATTTCACCACACTCAAAACAAGTCAAAATAGCCACTGAGATATATAAACGGAAATCAATGGAGAGGTAATTGGTGAAGAAATAAATATCTTTTTTGAGATCACAACAAAAAGTTTCAAAGCTTATGAAGTTATTGAAATCCTAGCAAAAGGGAAAAAAAGCAACCCTTGAGAAACAACACTTAAAACACAGCAGTCTGATAAGATGACAAGATAGGAACATAAAGTCATTGATGTATGTTTGGAATAAATCAATTCTTGCTGTGACCATCTTTACATTGCAAGCACAGATAGTAATAAAACTCTTCACCACAGTGAATGCTACATAGCCATCACTGAGGTGAACAGCACTGATTCACCAAAGGACTTAAAAAAATTTGCTTATATGTTAAAACTCTGTGAACAAGGTAGACATTCTAGTTGATCAGGAAAGATGAGACACATTGCAAATTTACTGTCCTCACACATATGGGGATCTAAATTTTCCTATTCAGCACCAAAGAACATTTCTTACATCTTTTGTTTTTTTGCAAAAGACAATGAATTCATTTTAATTGCAACCAAATATAATGGTTTTATTTTTAAATCCACTTTGGGCTATTGTTTCTCTTTCAATATAAAGACACTTTGTATTTGCAACAAACAAAAAAATCCTTATAAATCCTATTCAAACGCATTTTCTCATTCTATATGCAAAGGAAATTATGGAGACAAACACTTCCATTAGCACAATGGAATAAGTAAAAGGAGACTTCATGAACATTAGGTAGGAAAACTTGGATTAGCAATTAGCTAGACCAGGCAAATGGTTTGGAGTTCTGATGATTTGAAATATCCATTGAAAATTAGCATCAGGCTATGGTTAGTTTTGTTAACTCTGAGCATGAATTACTGGTAATTTTGGTGAAATTCTATTTATCATACAAAATTCTAGACCCATCACATTAATTCAAAAACAAGGTTCTATCCTATCACAAAGATTTTATCATACTTCTCTTTTTTAATAGATAAAACAGTAAGTAATTGGTATGATTTCTAAAAAGAGTTTATTTTCCTTTTATTCCTGTTAGTAGTATACTCAAATAGCAGTGAATAGAAAATTTACCACATGTAAAGGCGATTGGAATACACCATTTCTGTATCATAATCCTACTACCAAGAACGTGTGAGGTTTATGTTTTATTTATGAAACATTATTAATAATTTATAACTATTTTATTATATTTATTATATAATTTTATATATTATAATTATTAATAATTAATAATAATTATTAATAAAATAAATCACATTTATGATTATATAATTATATAATGTATATAATTAAATGAAACCAGTCACATCTTAAATGGAAGACTTTTTTTTTAATTTTATATGTGTTTGAATGTTATGGCTGTGTATGCAAGTGCACACATGTCATGCAGTGCCCATAGGGAACAGACAGGGGCATCAGATCCCCTGAAACTGGAGTTATGAACAGTTGTTAGTCACCATATGGGTGCTGGGATTCAAATCTGGGTCATCTGCAAGAGCAGACAGTGCTTTAAAATCAATGAGTCATCTCTCCAGCCTGGAAGATAATATTTTTAACTATATATTCTTATTCTTTTAACTATTTACCACTAAGCCTTAAAAGAAACTTTAAACTTTAGGTTTTCACTGGTATTTTAGTAAAAGAAAATTTGTACAAATGTATATGTGATCCTCTCTCATATTTATGTAGTCAATTTTTGTAGTTTTGTGGAATTATAAAAATGTTTAGTGAAAAATCTTATGCATGCACCAGTTGGATTGTTCTTCTAATTTAACAAAGCCAAGCAGAAGTATTATTGTTGGTTTAATGCATAAAATGAATATGAAATTTTGCTAAATTTTATCAAGTTTCTCTGTAAGACTGGAAGATTCTGTAGACTTGACTATAGGCCTGACTTATGTTTGGAATCTGTTTTCTTACAGAAAATACAATTCTAATAGAATTCATTTTCTGTATGTTACTAGAAATTTAACTGTATTTCTGTATGGTTATTTGTATTTCATTTTCCTCACCCATCTTCTTTAAATTCCTAAGCAAATCTTCTAGTACATTTGTGAGAGTTTTATTCTATATTTTTCTAAGATATTCAAATAATAGATGTAGTAATAAATACTTTGCTCATCACTGATGCTTTCACTTTATTGTGATTTGTATGTTTTCAATTTAAAATATATTTTATGGTGAATTTTGCAAATTATTGTGTACTGCTTTAGAAATTTTAGTAATTAAAAGCATTTTCTTTAGTTTATAAGGCAATTCATTTATTTTAGTGTTACTGCATTTTATTTTAATATTTGAGTTTACAACTCATTTGTATCCTCTCTTTATGGGTTTTGGTGGTCTGTGTATGCCTGTAATACCAACACCCTAGAGCTGAGACAGACATTTCAAGAGTTCAAAGTCAGCCTAGTCTACATAGTAAGTTCAAAGTTAGCCTGGGCTCCATAACAAGACTCTTTAAAAAACAAAAGCCCAAATGTATTAATGCATGCAAAAACACACACACACACACTCACACGCACACACACACACACACACACACACTACACAATTAAGCTTGTACCTCAATTTTTTTGTAAAGTTGTAATGTAGCCTAAATTCAACAAACCTTTAACTTTAAACCTGCAGTAAAACTCATATAGGAAAGTTTGTATTAAAAATGAGAATGGGTACTACTGGAAAATAATTTTAAACATCAACCTTTCCTGGCTTTGAATCCTACATGTGACAACATCTGCTCTGACAAGACATGCCCAATGGTGCAACAGGGACATCAAAATTATGGGAGTAACCACCTACTAATATTTAAGGCCCAAGGCATAAAACAGTGTTGAGTGCTGACATTGATATCAGGCCTAAGAACTTGTGGCAAAACAGGTCACAGTCATAGGGAAAGCCTACTACTTTTGTTCTACTAACTAGACTCATATTAAATCAACTTCTAATGACTTTGCTATAATCATTGATTAATGCATCTCCCAAGTTGCAACTGAGAAGCTTGCTCATGCAACAGATGGTGATTAATGCAGAGAACCACAACTGGCTAATGCGCAGAGAATAAGAGGCTGCAGAGTATATCTCCCTGAATAGGACCCTATATCAAACTTCTACCTCCATAGGTTCAGCAATCATTGCAGAAGAGGGGAAAGAAAGATTGTAAGAACAAGAGATGGTGGATGACCTCAAGGAAACAGAATTTCACAGACAGCTGGGTAATCACTCATATGAATTCATAGCAATGGTAACAGCATATA
The DNA here is from genome assembly GCA_035773235.1 of Eospalax fontanierii. Classification (NCBI taxonomy): domain Eukaryota; kingdom Metazoa; phylum Chordata; class Mammalia; order Rodentia; family Spalacidae; genus Eospalax; species Eospalax fontanierii. The sequence goes on from CM069527.1 coordinate 39,250,786, forward strand.
CAAGCTCCATTTAACTCAAGTCTAAGAAAATCCCTGTACAGGATTGGGGAGAAGGGCAATAGGACGTCATCCTAGCTAAGGAACTATTGTTAACTGATAACTGTTGAGAGAAGGGGAGTCAGTCTTTTTAAAGGGTATGGCTCGTGGTAGTTTAACCAAACTCCAGTAGATACATCCATACCAGAAGTCTTTTGGGAACAAAAATTTGACTCGATAGGCCTTGAAAAATATCTGTATATACATATATTTTTATTATATATAAATAAAATATATGTATGTGATAGAATGTGTGAAATTAGGTGGGCAGGGTACAGTTAGAGTATGTCTTCTAAATATAATCAAAATGTATTATAAGAAACTCATAAAAATTCAATCTAAAAATCTTTAAACAGTAAAAAATAAATAAAATTGTGGATCTGAGAGTTTGTTCAGTAAATAATGTGCTTCTCTGTAAGTAAGAGAACCAGAGTTCAGATTCTTAGCACTCATGTTAAAGCCAGATATGCTGTTGTATATCGATAATCCCAATACTGAGGTGATATGTAATGTGGGATTTCAAGACAGGAGGATTTCTCCAAATTCACTCGTCTGCCAGTGTAGCTGGTCGTGTCCTCAGCGTCCTCAGAGAGAGACCCTGTATCAAAATCCATGATGGAAAGCAACAGAGGAAGACATCTGATGTGGGCCTCTGACCTCCAAACTCAGACCCTCATTCATGCTTACTTACACACACACACACACACACACACACACACACACACACACACACCAAAAACAAAACAACACTGAAATAAACACCTTCTCCCTGCCTTCATGTCTCACCCACTGTTAAGTCATTTGCCTTTCCCTTCCATTGTAATTTATACATTATTGCAGGTAATCTAGCTTATCAGGCACTTTCATTGTTTTCAGATTACTGTTTGGTTATTTTTTTTCAAAAATTTGTGATCAAACTGACATTAATGTAGAGTATCCTTGATAGTAACAAGTTGCACTACTAAACTAACAAGTAGAGGACAGTCTCATTCTCCCGGGACATGGACTTCTTGAAAGTGTCATTAATGTTGCATGCTTCCTTTTATATATTTTTTTAAACTTACTTTTCTCTTGACTTTTAAAGTGCCTATTTACCTTGTTAAGAACAATGTCAGCAAATGTATTTACTAATATGACTCACTCAGCAGCCCTGGAGGCTGAATCTGATCAATGTCTCCCTCTAAACAAGACAAGGCTATCTATCAACAATCTTAAGACATGGACATTTAAATGGGCTTCTTGTATTACAGCCAGATGTCCAGCCAACTAATGGGAGAGCAAGGCCATAAATTTTTGTCTAACATTAGAGTTGGTAAACTAGCCATTTTAGAACTGTGTGTTGGATTGTTCAGGCTTTGAGATTAGATGCTGCTTTGCAATTTCTCATCACTAGACCCATCAAATCACTTCATCATTTTTTATCTCCTATAGGCATCACATTGGTTTGGCATGCAGTTTGTCTTTTAACCCAGCACTTTAAAAATCCATATACTTTTCCAGAGTTGTTCAAAGCATATTGTACAATGAAATATGGGTCTTCTTCTGATTCCTGGCCCCATACATCAGATCACACAAGCATGTTTAAGAGGAAAACACACTACTCATGTTAGCTGTCAAACTAAAGAGGAGAGATAAGGCATAGGAAGTTGTTGAGAAGACAATCTGACATAGAGGAGGAGAAACAAGAGTTAACTAACAGCACATCTTTATCCCCCTGCCTCACTCCATGCAGCCTTTCCCACACTGTATCCATTTTGTTGTTTCTCTCATTCTTTTCCTTAATTCTACCTCACACGAAATATTTCACCCTAACTGTAGAGTGAACAACCTTCTTCACAAATTCATGATAACAAATGTAATCTCTAACACCATTTACATTTCCTTTTGTCCTGCTTAGAAAATGAATTAGTATGTTTTGTACTGCATTTCTTTATGGAGCTACACAAAATGGCCTAGAATTTCATAGTTAATACATGGGATGCAAAATTGTTTTTTGAAAAGCTAATATATACACAGATATACTCTTAATAAACTGCTATGCACTGAATCTGTGAAATAAGTCATTTGTAGTAGAGCACTGATTCTTATTGAATAACTTTTAAGTAAACTACTGAGTAATTCTGTTTTAAAAAAGAACCAGTTTTCAAAAAGATTATCATAAATTTCTCATGAAATATTTCCAGAAAGAATTCCTTCCTTTGACAGTTCAAACCAAAGTGCTTTCATCCTAAGTAAATCTGGCACAATTTCAATCTACAGGGGTGTGTCCCAGGATCTCAATATGTAATTAAATTTAAGCATTTCACTTAATCTTACCATATCAGATATGCACATATTTATATACACACACTTCTGTGGAGTGTCTCTCTGTGTATGTGAATAATTTGAAGTAATTTGAAGTCTGTGCCTTACATCGCTCTTCTTGGATTTATATTATACAAGAAGATCTACAGAATGAATATATACATGTAAATACTGTTGCTAATCATTCTGAGAAGAACCTATTTAGTCATGCTTAAAGATACCTTCAGCTACTAAAGTATAGAATTTAAATGAATTATCCCTTATATTTTAAAATGAAATTTTTGATAAATATAATAGAAAATATATTTAACAAAATAACGTTATTACAATGTTTCTCTTGTATTCCTTGTCTATGAAATTGCACAGAGTACAAAAATATTTCAATTATAATTTCTAAATATATTTAAATAAATATTTTACATGACCTTAATACACCAAAAATACAAAAAGGTTTTCTGTGAAAGCTAGCACTTTTCATGTGCGTGCTTTCTTACTTCTGCTGTCAGAGGTGACTTAGCCAGAATTAACATTGCTCTTTTGACTCAGAACTTGTCAAACATCTCATTTCATCATCCCTACAGTTATCCCTAGACATAGACAGAAAAACAGGCAGCAATAACCATTAAGCATGAAAAGCAGAACATTTCCCTCTACGTGGCAGAATGACATAAGGTAATGTGCAGAAAGGAACAAGCAAGTAGATAAATACATTGACAGCTTGCTTTGAACAAATCAGCACTCTGAAGCAGTTACAAGGAGCCAGCACAGTGACAGCAGACTGGCAGCTGGATTCTGAATAAGCTGGATCCTTCTTCATTTGGGAAACAGAAATGAAACAAAGGAAGACGATGTATTTTCATCTGCCCTCACAGAGTTGCAAAGGCAGATATACAGTTTTAAGCGCTAGGAGGACCATGTTTGATACTGGGATAAATAAGGCAAACACACTTCCTTATGTACTCTTCAGCCTAGGTGCACAAGGCACAACATTTGTACAGTAAAAGAGCAGGGCCAAAATTCCTGTCTCAGTACAGGTGGAGTCTCTGCTTCTTCACTGTTTGGCTTAGGCTGGTGCTCAGGGCAGTGATCTTATGTGATTGGGTTTACTGGTTCTTTGAAGACAAATAAGTGACTCCTAATATTATATTGTGCTATTTACTGCTTGTTTTAACTGCAAACCCAATCATATGAGGAGTATAACATTTACAGAACCATCCCTCAAAGGGGATGAGTGAAGTGACAGTAGGACTATGAAATGCTTCTGATAAAATTAATATTTTCTACTTATTCTGTGTACATTTCAGTTTTGAAATATATCATGTCTATTATCAAAACAAAATGCTCTAGAGTATATGTGATTTTTACAACTTACCACAAAGTGTCTACTTCTCTGTGTGAATATTCTCACCCACCATTCTCCTTCGTGTCCTAGCTAATGTAAGCATTCCTACAAAATAAGAACAATTCTCTATATACCTAAATATATTAAGTCAAACATTGAAATTATGCCAATGATGTAGGCAAAAGAAAGCTGTTAGACACATTCCTCTCTCTCTCTCTCTCTCTCTCTCTCTATATATATATATATATATATATATTTTAAGACATGCTGTTTTGATATACATATGCAGACTTAAATGATTATTATAGCCATATAAATTAACACATAACCATACAGTTATAATTCTTTGTAGCTAAAACATTTAAAATCTATTCTCAGTAACTGTCATTATTCAATACATTATTGATTTCGCATCGTATCTCGGGACTTATTCATCATATTTTTGTACACTTAATCCCCCATATTCTTCTTCCCTGCTCCTCAATCCTCACAGTCATCTCTCCATTTACTATTTCTACATGTTTGACGCTCAGATTTTGTTCTTTTGGCCTGGCTTATATCACTTAGCATGATGCGCTTTATGTTTCTTTATGTGATCACAATTGGCAATATTTACGTTCCTAAGGCTGACTGCTTGAGTACGAGGGAATGAATGTGAGTATGTCAATTTATCTACGTATTCAACCACGTATTCCCATGTCATTTTTTTCTGGGAACACTATTATAATGAATACAGAATCACAGGTACCTTTACCAAGTGTTGTTTCTATTTCTGTGGATGAATATCCAGCAGAGGCTTGGTTGGGTACATGTCATTTGCTTTACATAAACCCAGGAATTTGAGTCCATTTGGGCAAAACAGCAAGACCATGTATCTTTAGAAGTTGGATAAAGAATATAAATCACCTATTTTTTTCAAGAAAGACATAGAAATAAATGGTCAGATATATGAAAAAGCTAGTTTTAGGAAATACAATATTTACAGATTTCACATCCACTATTTAAACATTGATGTGTGTCATCATTCAGAACTAGAATGACTTTTAAATTATTAATTGATTCATTTTTATTTTTATGTGTTTGTATATTTTGCCTGCATGCATGTTAGTATTCATGTTGTGCAATACCTGTGAAGGCTAGAGGGTGTCAGAACCCTTGGAACTGGAATTATGGATGGAAGTTAGCCACCATGTTAGTTCTGGGAACTGAACCCAGGTCCTCTGCATGAGCAGCCAGTGCTCTTAATCGTGTAGCTATCTCTGCAGCCCTCAGAGTTAGGCTGGTTCTTAAATTTCATCTTTTCTTTGAGTTGAAGTATAATTGATAAAATTCACTTGAAGTCTCCAGTGTGATGGCTTGATGTACATAAATACTATGTATAATTACAACAATCTATTTAACTAGCATCTATAACATAACATATAGACAGCAATGATTAAGTTTATGTGGTATAGACTCTTTAGCATATGTTGTTTTAGCAAATTTCATGTAGATAATATGCTATTATTAACAATAGCCACCATCCTCAGCAATTGCGTTCTGAGTTTATTCATTTAAAACCAAAAGTTTGTGCTTCTGATTGGTTTTTCAATTTCTCCCGGCTCTTACACATAAGCTTCTGTTTTCTACTTCATATATATGAAGTAGAAATATATATATATATATATATAGTGTCACTTTTCTTCATTGACAACCCTTTGGATACAGTTTAGAAAAAAAACATTGTGTACACATGATAGGAACTAGAACTAGATTCAGGATGACATCACTTGACTCCAGAAAATTTCACTAACCAAAGAGTACTCATAAAAAATATCAGAAGAAAAAAGTCAATGGAACAACACAGTGCTGAGCTGAGGGTTATCAGGTTGGCAGAGGAGTAGTTAGTGATCTCACAGCCAGGTTGTGCTTCTTTCTCTCAAGTTCTGGTACTCTCACTGCCATTGGGTGATTGTCAGGATGTTTCCCTTCGCTCAGACTTTTGCACATGTCAGGTTTGTATATGGAAAAATTTCCTTCCATTCGATGTCACTGTGGACTTAACTTTCCTGTTATCTGCTGTTGTCTCATTTACCACTAGCCTCAGCTGAAAGTTGATCTCTGTGCTCTGAAGACGCTGTGCATTCTTATGAAGTATCCCCATTCTTTGTTCTTTTCAGTGATTGTTTTGATTTGGACATGTTAAACACCAGACATGATGACAAAGACAACATGGAGTAACTTCAGGTAGTCATCAAAATTCTTGGTGTTCACTAGGTTTCAGATACCTGTGAGGACTGCACCATGCTGAGGTTGGGGTGGGCCAAGCAGCAGCTACAGAAAAGGGCATATAGGGATTCTGCTATAGGAGAAAGCATTAACTGAGTAGCTGTAATCAATTAAATTTACCTTCAGGAAATCTTTTAAATAAATAAAAATAGCAGTTTCAGTCAAATTGATAAATCTTTTATAAGCATGAATGTAAGGTTGGCTCAGAGATTAGCAGTTCATTAAATTAATAATGTCCAAGGTAAATTATTTAAGAAAACTGAAAATAAGTATTGGTAAATGTTATTGGACAATGTTATATGGATAACATTTCTATAACGTTCATGTACCCAAATTTGGAGTTGTATAAATTACTTGTGATTCTTCTTAAAGATTCTCCTCCTTAATTGATACCAGTGCTGAATCTTGTACATTATTATAATCTAAGTTGCTGCTTCAGTTAGGCTTATGGTAGCCTGAATTTTTATGGGAGAAAGGGTTTTTGTCTTCTTTGAGAAATATATTGATTAGATTCTTTGAATCTTAAAATAATTCCAAAGCATAAATTTACATTTTGAATAAATTTAACAGACTTGGACTCATTCTTTTTAAAGAGTCAAAAAGCACTCAAAAGATTTTGCTAATCAGAAGTACTATAGTATATGAGTCCCAGTGGCCACCCCTTTGAAAAGCAAAAGGTGCTTTATAGTCCTACATCTACTGTAAAGTATAAAGAAATTGTAAGTATCAGCCAGATTCATTCAGTAATTTGAATTATGTTCATATACTCTTATAGTAACATGAAAGGCATTTAAAAAATGGCTCAAATTAAAATAACAATGTAAGCAAATTAATTTGAAGGAATGTTGGCCAAATTTAAATTTTTAAAGTTTCTAACAGATTAGAATTTTAGCAACAGATAAGTTATAATCTTCCTTCTTAGTAAATTCATTGCACGTGCCTTGCTTTACACTGTTTGGCAACAATCCAGATGTCTTGCAGGCAGTCTATTGACTCAGAAGGAGGGTGAATTGGTTTTCTCCAGGGACTAGATTCCTGAAATGTTATCTAATCCCAAATGGACATCCCTAGATTGGTACATGTGAGCACCCCAAAGTTGACTCTGCATTTGATGTATGTGTGCGTGTAACAATAATAATCAAATAAAAGTATATGGAATTGAAAGGGAATGAGGTGATAGGGGAAGATTTGGGGGTTACTCTGATTGGTAGGAGTCATGAATACACATGTACGAAATTCTCAAAATAAAAAAAAATGTAAAATTTTCATTTTAATATAACTTGAGAAAGCATACTTTTAAAATTTTATCCTTTCTCAGAAATAGTTAAAGCCTTTTCATTATGGTTACATGAAATTTTCTACGATTTTTATTTCCTTTCCTTTTGTCAGCTATGCAAACTAGGTTATAATGACACTGTGCCTTCCAAAATGTATCTCTGCTTTTCACATCATCCTAAGATATTACTGCCATTCATCCTTTTCTATTTTATAAAATTTTAAAATTTATTGATTATTCTCCTTAGCCTACAGTGCAATTGTGGCTTCCCTAATGAAAAAATATTGTAGTCCTGCCTGTCAGATAGAGCTATTTGTAAAACTTCTATGCTCTGTCCAATTCAGTAAAAAATATTAATTCAATATATTATGATATCAAGTAAGACTTTTTATAAATTATATAGAGTATTTTAAAATCATCCTTTCTTTCCAGTAATTAAAACTATGAATTATACAGTATTTTTTTCAGTTTGATTTTAAACAATCATAGAAGCATTTATTTTTTTGTGACCAGAATAATTTCTCCTTTGTGTGAATCAGGAAAACAATTTAAATCTGCCCAATAGTACATTATTTTTGTCTTGAATTTTAAATATCTGTGTATTTTTTTATGTTTCCCAACCTAGAATTATTAGAACCTCAGGATCTGTACTATCCAGAAAGCAGTGTGCTAAGTAAACTACATGAGTATGTTAGCTTGTCGATTTAAAATATTCTCAAGAAAAAATATATCTAAGCATATTCATAAGGGCGTTTGTTGCTTTTCTGCTGAGTTTTCCATTTCTTTGAGACTTAGTAGACCATTAGCAGAAATAGAGCAGAATAAGCAGAAAATATACAGGCAAAATTAATCAAAGAGTGACATTATACTTAAAACTGCTTCAAGGTTTTGAGAGTCATTATACAGATTTTAATTATGTAAAAAAACAGCTTTTAGAAGGGAAGCTTTGTTTCCAGATATATTAATAAAGATAATAATATAGATGGCCCCTAGTGAGTTAAATGTTAAGAACTGAATGAGATGATGCAGATAATTGGTTAACATGTTCCACAAACCTTAAAAAGTTATATTTAGTATGCTTTTATTTTTTGCCTTGGATTACTTAGTTGTGTAGCAGTCAAGTGTGAGTATATCTGTGTAGTAGCACACTTAAAGCAGCTATGAAATTTGTTTTTGAGATGCTCAAGTGAGCCTTAAAATATCTTACTCAATGCTCCAGAAAAAGTTCCATGGGGAAACTTCATGCTCTGTGTTTAGCTGCAGTTAAAGAGGCTGTATGATACTCAGACTTGAATTAGGGGATTTGTGAGTAGTAAAGAAATGAATGTTATCAGGAAGGAAAGGTAAATTTAGAGTGTGGTAATTCACCTTATTTAGAAGCTTGGAAAGCTACAGTGAAACTAAATCTGAAATAGTTAAGAAGCAGTTACTGATATCAGCTAGAGCTGGAGGTTCTTTGGTGGGTCTACGGTGAGGAAAATGTTTGCATTTCTTGTCAATTTTCAGACATGATCAGTGAGTAGTTTTGATTTTTGTCTTGATCTACCCTCACAGTCACAGAGTGCTACTGTAAGGATCATGTTCTATGAAATTGTTTATGTTCAGCTATTACAACACAAGCTAGCTGATAGGGCTAGACCAAGAGTGACTTTAAGTAATGCTTTGCTATTAACTATCAACCAAAAATTTACACTTTAATTACAAATTATTGTTTGCTGACCCACAATGTCTGCTATACATTGGTCAAAGTTATAAAGTGAAATGAACAAATGCGGCATTTCTTCTCAATTTCACGGGCTTATAAAATAGTGGGGGTGAACATTAATTAAAAATTTCAAAACAAAACTAGAACAATGGCTCTGTAATTAAGAGCATATTCTGCTCTTGCAGAGGACCTCATTTCGGTTCCCAGTGTATAAATTATCAGATGGATCACAACTACATGTGACTCCAATTTCAGAAGATCCAATGTTATCTTTTGGTCTCACAAGGAATCAGCATTAACTTATGTGCACACCCCTATGCATGCACACACTCACATGTGCAGTCATTATGAAAAAAATTAGTTTTGAAATAATCAAAACAATTACATCACTGTAACTGTGTCATTGCTACAAAGGAGAGATTAATGGAGAGGTTGTAATTTATGAGTACTTGACTTACACAGCCTTGGAAATTAATAAAGATTTATCAGAGGAATTCACAGCTGATTTGAAATCTAAAGGTTAGAAAAGAGCTATCAAGGAAAACAAAGAAGTCAATACAACTCCAAAGAAAAAGACCTGTCTAAAAAGCATGCTATTTTCTCTGCCAATGAAGTGTGCAAGCATGGAGTTGAGATGTGGTATCAAGACTGTGGGATTTGAAGCTCTGTGAGAGATGATAAGGAAGACTTAGGAAGGGTCAAATTCTACACCCACATGCACATTCTTGTATATGAGTGTTTATACATGAAAACTTCTGTGACTATGTGTACATGTGTATTTTTGCATTGTATCTGTATATCCATATCATCTTCATCTATTTTGTATAAACAATACACAGTACAAGGGAAAGGTGCAACTGTTAAACTAACAGGATGGTAACCAGCATAGAAGAAATGGAACAAAATTAAGACATTTTAAGTATTAACTTCTAAATTAAAAATGGTTATTCTAAATAAAATATAGATGACTCTTATTTTTCTGATTTGAGTTTCATAGTGCTATTACTTGTGTGATGAGAATTAATATCTACCAGATTTAGGTGAAGAATGCATAGTAAATTAAATCCTAATAATACAAAACCGAATCTGTATTATTTTGAGTTTTTGAAATATTTTGAATATTTGAAATATTCTGAAATATTTAATTTCATGTGGGTTCGTAAATAATCAGATCTAGAGTTCTTAAGGAAGTAAACATCTAATGGGCTGGAGAGATGGCTCAGTGGTTAAGAGCACTGACTGTTCTTGCAGAGGACCTGGGTTTGGTTCCCAGCACCCACATGGCAGCTAGCAACTATCCTTAATTCCAGTTCCAGAGAATCTGACGCCCTCTTCTGACATTCACAGACATTGCACAACACGGGTACACTTGCACATATGTAGGCAATACACTCATACATATAAAATAAAGAATAATAAAATATTTGTAAAAAGAAAGTATCAGTCTAGAGGTATAAAATTAAAGATTTGTCATAAATAAAAATTAAATCTTTTTCTGGTAATATTAATTCATTTAATACTTGAGTATACATGTGCTTTAAAATTGTGCTAAAATTACATTGGTTTATTCAATCCATTGAAGTGATTCTGAATTCCAGAATTCAATAAATATATTTACTTTGGCTCAAAATTTGATAATATGGACTCTCAAATAAAGGAAGTTTTAATGAAAGAGCTAAAATCCTCCCAATATAACCATGTTTGTATTTTGAACCTAAATAATGAGATTGTGTGGATTTCAGTTTAAAACTTTTCTTAGAGGAGACTACAAGCCAAAGACAGCCTAAAAGAAAAAAAAAATCTATATATATTATGTTCTCATGATTCTTTTCCTAGTTCTCTGGTCTTTGAAGACAGTTATTAACAATCTGTTTATGATGTCTTCTATGATCTAGTCTGCCTTGGTCTCTAAAAATAGTGACCATGCCTTGTGTTGATTTTAGAATTCTAAATGATACTTAAACGTGTTTTCACTTCTGTTGTGCCTTCAGTACAATGGTTGTGCAAACCAGACGTAATCAGATCCTCTTGAACTGGAGTCCTATACAGGTGTTAGCCATTATGTGAGTGCTGGGAACCATATTCATTTCCTCTGCGAGAGGAGCTCTTATCTACTGAGATGTCTCTCCAGCACCATATTTTTTTTCTTTTTAAAATATGTTATGACACATTTCACATTGTTATAGAATTAGAGTTTAAGACAATATTTAGAACTTTAAAAGTAATTTTGTACTGATAAATTTGTTTACACTTCCTTCTTGTGTTATTTAAATTGTTTTTTGCTTCTTTGATTTTAAAGTTGTCATACAGTTAGTATTAGCTTGACTAGTAATGGTAGTAGCGTGTGAAAAATAAAGTTACAGAACAAATAGGTTATAAAACCAAAAAGCAATAGGTTCATATCATGTTTAGCCACAAAATCACTATTTCCCATACTGCTCAAATATTTTGAAGATGTTACTAGAGTTCTGGGCTTCGGGCTTCTCACTTTTCTTCTAACTTTCAACTCTCCTCTCTGTATCCATGTCTCAGATCGCTTTGCATACATAATGTGCTATAAACAATTTGTGAACGTAGAAATAAAAATAAACTATTCTATTCTGGAATCCATTAAAATATTTAAAATATTATTTTTATGAGTACATGTCACATACACACAGACAGACACACACACATATAAATATATGGCTATGATCTGCTGGATATATATATGACATGCAAATAGAGCAATATCATCTATATACACACTACACACATTTTATATATATTATAGAGAGAGAGTGAAAGAGAGAGAATGTATAGCTTTCTGAATTTAAATTTCATGGGGAGTTAAAGCTTCAAACAAATTTAAATATTTGGGAATGATTCAAGATTCCTAAATGTTTATACAGAGAACACTGAATAGTTATTAAAAGAAAATGAACAATTGTACACACATAACTAGATAACAATAATAGTCACACTAGTGTCAACCCTGTTTTGATGGCTCACCTTGCATTTCAGTTGGAATGGCTTTAAAAATCATCTAAATGGTGTTGAGGCACAACCCCAGGTTGGCATTGATGGTGTGTTCAGAGAGTATAAACCGAAGAGAATTCCTTTCCCAATGTGTATGGTATCATTTTGCATGCTGAGATCTGTGCAGAATATATGAGGAACAGGAGAAAAGTTGAAGAAAGCTGACATGTTTTTTCTGTTCAAGGCCAACATGATGGGAACTGCTCCACTCGACCTGGCTCTGACTATCACAGTGGATTGAACTCACTGAAATCATAAGTCAAAATAATCCTTTATCTTTAAGATGTTCAGTCAGCTATTCCCAATAATACAGAAATAAATATTTGTTGTATTACATATGCCAATAGAATTTCATAAAATACGGATTTTTCATAATAAATTACAAAAAAGGAGCTGGAGAGATGACTTAATGGTTAAGAACACTGGTTGCTCTTGCAGAAGACAAGGTTTTACATTCCATCACTTACATGGCATCTAACAACTGTCCATAACTCCAGTTCCATGGGATTTGACATCCTTTCTGTCCTCCACAGGCACTGTAGGACATGAGTAACTAACACCCATGCAGGTAGAACATTTATACACAGAAAATTAAAATAAATAATGAATCAAAAATGAAAAATAAATGAATAACAAAAAGCATTTAGCTCATTATATAGTAATTGATTCTGTAAATTGGTCACATCGTAACTGTTAACATTTGTATTTAGCATAGGAGTTGCCATATTTGACAATATACTGATAGGTAAGATTATAAGGACTTTCAGATATAAATATTTTTACATTTATTTTTAATTTGGTATAAGCATGTAAGTCTGTAGGTCAGAATGTACACTAGCGTGTAGATGGCTGTATAGCTCAGAAGGCATTAGATCCTCTGGTGCTGGAGTTACAAGTGGTTGGGAGCTGCCTGACATGGGTGTTGAGAACCAAACTCTGGTCCTCTGTAAGAACAGTGCTCTGAACCACTGAGACATCTCTCCAGACCATGACAAAAATGATTTTAATGATGTTTTTATATCCAAGTGTATATAATGGGATGTGTAAGGATGGGTTTATATAATTAAGTTGATCATTTTAGTAATCAATTATTAATTTAGCCATATTAAGTTTTTGATTAAGTGAAATAATATAGATACTTGGGAAGATGTGATCCTAGCTACAATAACTGAAACAAGAAGATAACGCAGGATCAAAAGTGATTCCTATTTATTAGTGTAAAATTACAGATTCACAATTCTAAAATTTTGATTTAAGTCCTCAGAAAATAAAGTTGCCACTCCTGCACTAAAGTGATGTTTGCATGAATGTCACTGAGTTTAAATTAATGAGTGTATCATTAAATGTAAGTTTTTATTATAATGTATTAAAAGTTAAAGCTTCATTTCTTTTATTTAAAAATAACTTTAAAGTTAGTCTTGAAGTGGAGCACAAACTACTCTGGCAGAGAACATGGGTTTGGTCCCCAGCACCCACACGGTGGCAAACTACTGTCCATAACTCCAGTTCTAGGGGATCTGATGACATCTGATCTTCACTGGCACTGCACGACATGGGTGCACTCACATGCATGCATTACTCATACACATAATAAAAATAAAATAAGTCAGTCTTACTTAGTATTCTTCATTCATTTGTCCATTTATAATTGCAGAACCCTATCCAAATCCAAAAATTATACAATAATTTATGATCCTTTTTAAACAATGGAAGTTGTGATACATAAATTGCACTTCAATAAAGATCATCTATTTTCAATAAGAGATTGTGACTATGGATAATATTTTTTATAATTTTTAAATGAGGACTTATGAATTTTACTTCACATAATTCATCAGTGAGTTTATGTTTATTTTGTTTGATATATGTTTTTGCCTTGATATCTTTCAGCATCTTTGTTGCAGTCTTAAGATGACTTGTTCACCTTCTGAAATTTGACGTGTTTCTTCATTCAGTACATTGAATTGAATGAATAAGGAGGTAATAAAAGAAGTGTCATTTGTGACCTCTTTATGTTTTAATCCCTCTTTACCTCATGAAATAATATGTTTTGATGTATTGCCATACATAGCGAACCTGACATAAACGCACTAGGCCTTTAAAGTGCCCATTTATTTTATAGGAAAAGATTTCACTTGTAAATTAACGATTGATATCACAACAAAAGTTTAACTAGCTATGGTCACTCGAGTTGTTGGGGAATTTTAAAAATAAGAAAAATACTATCTTCTAAGAAAGATTTTAATTATTCTCTGGACATTCAGAAAATTAAGTTTCTCTAAGAATTCATCATCGAGTGCCCTGTGACAACATGTGATTTTGATTTTGGATACCGCTGTATTAATCTTTCAAATATTTTTACAAAGGAAAATGTGAAGAAAAACCCTATCCAAATACATTATGGGACGATTTCCCTGACCTTAACACAACTCACCCTTTCTTACTTTAATGAAAAGATAGAAATGAGTTTTAAAAACATCAGATATTGAAACCACATAATTTCAAAATATGTTTCTTGCAAATATATTAAGCATGTTAATGTAGTCTACTACTGCTCAATAAAAAGCTTCATATCGACAAATAATTTTATGCATTTGATTTAAAATTTTAAAGACATCACATTTCAAAGCTGGAGGTAACATGTGCTAGTGGTAGCTTATTGTTTGTGTGTTTAACAAAGCGTACTATACAGACAAATCATAGGGGTATAATATAAACAAAATTTACTATGCGTGTATCATTATAGAATACACCAAATCAATATTTAGAAAATGCACTAAAGTTACCATTGTTGGCATTATAAATTAAGTTTTTCTGTACTAGATACATACAGTGAAAACCAAACCAACAGTGGTAACAGTTTACTTTGCATACTCAAATTTTTATCTTGGTTGTTTACCTTGCTATGCTACTTTGTTAAAATTCATGGATTTTGGGGTGTTCTTTCTAATGAATGTGCATGATTTGTTCATGCTTTATATAGTCAATGGCTAGTTCAATTTTGTTGTTAGAAATAAAGATCCATCAGTACATTCCTAACTTTTATTGGTTCTTTGGGGGAATTAATTTTGATAGTTTGTTTATAGATTTCTTTCTAATTTAGAGAAATGTTAGGTTATGTATGGCCAATATATTTTGTCTTTGGGGAATTAAGAATTCATTTTGGGACCTAAAATTTTATCATATGTACATTTCAGCAGTTATTTTTGAATGAGCAGATTAAATTGAAAATAGAACTTTGTATTACAGTTCCTTAAATTATTTATTCAAAAAGGATGCATATACCGTTTAAAAAGAAAATTCAAATAACTATTTTGGACCCCCCTTTGGAAGGTGTACTGTAGAATAGGTTATGGAATAGAATTATTAATTATTTAAATGAACTAGATTTCATTGTTAGATATAGCACTACTTTAGTGTAATAATAAGAATCAATCACCTATTTAGAATAATTTTAATACAAATATGTCCCTTTTGTAAATTATTAATAAATGGTATAACATACATAAAGAAGTAATGCAGCTTATAGAATAGAAATGGGCTCAAGAACTGACTTTCCTTCCATTAATGTCTCCTGTGAAGTTATCCTACAGAAGGACCTGTTCTAAATTCCCACAGTCCCCATCCATCATTCAAAGCCTTCCCTAAATTTCTCCTGCAAATTTCACTCCCTTTAATAAAATACCATCTCCCTTCTTGCACTAAATAAAAGGCATTAATTTGTCATGTGTTTCAGTGGAATCTGAGTCATACACAAGTCTTTTTAAATTTTAACCTTTTTTT
The DNA here is from genome assembly GCA_035773235.1 of Eospalax fontanierii. NCBI lineage: Eukaryota > Metazoa > Chordata > Mammalia > Rodentia > Spalacidae > Eospalax > Eospalax fontanierii. Next base: position 39,266,518 of record CM069527.1, read on the forward strand.
TTTTAATTTTATTGTGGATGAGTGTTTTGCCTGCATGTATGTGAGTGCACCTGTGAATGCAATGTCCTCTAAAATCAGAAGAGGGTGTCAAAACCCTTGTAACAGCAGATACAGTTGATCCCCACCTTGTGCATGCTGGGAACTGTACTTTGATGCTCTACACCAGCCAGTGCTCTTAACCCCTAAGATTCAAATTTCAATTTTGCCTCTTATGAACTCTCACTCTTAGAAGTTCTGGATTTAAAATGAATATTCTGCAAATGACTTTCATGAACTATAAAAAAGACGATTTTTTTACTCTACTTGAAATAATATCACACTAGGAACAAATATTAATGGAAATGAACAGTAAGAATGTATGACTCGTTTGAGTTTGCATGAATCTTGTGCAATGCAATTTCCATTACTGTTAAGTTCACATGAGCAGGTTACTGGAAGCCTGAAGGATCTGTGTATTTGTGGTCATTATCCCTGGCTCTTACATTCTTTCTGTCCCCTCTTTCACAATGATGTCTGGGTGAGGTTTAGTATAGTAGTCCTATCCAGGGACATGCACTCTGCAGTCTTGTGGTCTTCTGTGTTTATCATCCTGTGCTATATGAAGAAACTTCACTGATGAGAGTTGAGGAATGCATTAGTAGTCTCTCTACACCTTCTTCCACTATGTTCCATGAACCGTAGTAGTAGAGGTTCCCTTGAGGATATGTTATATCTGGAGATACAAACTTGACTCAATAGATCTTAATATATATAAAAGAACAAAAGAAATCTGGTCGGGGGTCTATAAGGAGTCTATAGGGAAGGGATGCTATATATGATTAAGATGTATTGTGTGAAATGCAGAATAATTCAATTAAAATATCTATCGAAAAAAAGGATGTGAGGATGCATCCTTTCTAGTAGTCTTTTCAATAAACTTATCAGATTACTGGCAAATGCTGCTGTATGCCTTCTAGAACTGTAGCAAGTAGGGGTTAAACGAAGAAATTGGACATGAAGACTATGTGAATGTGTGTGTGTGTGTGTGTGTGTGTGTGTGTGTGTGTGTGTGTTTGAGACAGGGTCTCCCTGTACCTGTTCTGTAACTTGCTTTGTAGACCCAACAGGCCTTGAATTCACAAGATCTGTTCACTTCTGACTCCCATGTGCTTGGATTAAAGGCATGGACAACCACGTCAGATGCTACCATGAACCTTACGGTGAATTTATAGTCATAAAAGTACTATTAACAAAGTGTGCATTTGGGATTCTAATGATTTTTTTTTCTAGAGTAGGTGCTTAGTATATTTTACCTACACATGTCACTGAACTTGAAGATCTGTACATCTATTTAAACTTCTATAAAATTACAAGTCTTACAAGAATTTATTATCTTGAAAGAATTGTTTTTAAGAATATTTATCTTTATAATTATTTCAGGAATTACGGGTCAAAATTCTATGCATTTTATAACCCCTGAGTGATGTAACATATAACAATGGACAGTCATCATTGGTTAGCGATTAGGGAAAGATACTGGTACAAAAATTTTGCTTCATAGAATTCTGAATAGTTTCATGAAATTTAGTCATGTTAATTAGCAATTTGCTTCCATATTTTACATGAGAGACTGAAAAGCCTTCTTCAAATGCAAAACCCCAAAATAATTTAAAAATGAGAACAGTACTGAAGACAAACATCTTTAAGTGTTTTCAGGTTATGTAGACTAGTTTATTATTTTGTGAATCCCATTTTTACCTAGATAAGATAACACATGATCACACATAAAAAGCACACACAAGTTGTCATATTGAGCATTACCATATTACAGAGATAATGTTTTTATATTTGCTTTATTTAATAAAATAAAAATTTAATAAAAAATTAAGTAGATCATTTAATATGACTAGAATGTTAATTAAAAATTACATTTTTTGCCAAGCATGGTGGTTCATGCCTTTGATCCTAGCATAAAGTAGGCAGAAGAAGGTAGATCTCTGTGAGATCCAGAACAGCCTGGTCTACCTAGCAAATGCCAGGCAGCTGTGTCTAAAGGGAGACACTGTCTCAAATAGACCAATAAATAAATAAAAACTAAAAATTAAATTCTCATTTTTTTAAATCTTTGGGAAATACACTGTCTTAACAACAGCATATTAGATAATAGCACAGGTTGAAAATATAAAGAATGATTTGGAGAGGATAATAGGAAGGTATTTCAGCTGGTGTTTCCTACAGAATATCATATTTGAAGATAAATACGCTTTTTTATGTCAGTCATTTTTACTTGACTAATGATAACTCTGAAGGAAAATGATAAAGAGTAAATGATTTCAAAACATTAACATTTTTTTTATTCTGGAAAACCATTATACATTACTGAAAATAGATAAGAAAACGCTTCCATATAGTACACATCTCAGTGTGATTTTTTTCCATATCATGAAACATATCCAAATATCAAATAGCACTTTAAAAGGTGTATGTAACACCTTGGATTGATAATGCGGCTCTTTACTCATCTCATAGTTTGCCATGGGAACTAGCTTCTTTGGAAGGGAGGGGTGTAGAGATGCCAGGACAGCTTTGAAATTCAGAATTCAGAGCACATCCGTTAAAAGCAAGTTCAGACACTTCTGAGTTTTAGAACTAGATCTCAAGAATGTGAATTTTGGGGCCTGGAGAGATGGCTCGGTACTTAAGAGCACTAGCTATTCTTGCAGTGGACCCAGGTTTGGTTCCCAGCACCCATATGGCAGCTAACAAGTCTCTGCAACTCTGGTTCTGGGGGTCCCTATGCTCTTTCCTGGCCTCCATGGGCATTGGTGAACACAGGTGAACTTATATATTTGTAAACAAAAAATGCACAGACATGAAATAATAAAATAATAAACAAATCTAAGAATGTAACTTCTGCTAAAAAACACCGATGCCCACTAACATCAGTGTTCAGAATTTAAGAAGTGTAAGAAGTGTAGGGAGAGGATATGACCTGCCTTTGTGTTGATATGACACACTGTGACTAAAGCAGAAGGTAACAACTAACTCTTTGGGTAAAATATCTGGCAGAGGGGATAGTCAATTAACAGTGAACATTTCCACTGCAGAAATTTCTTTATAGAGGCTCTTTTGCACACAGCTGCATGACCAAAGATAACCATGCTGCACATTCTCACTCTAACCCTGAGATACACCATGACATGAATGTATAGCTATATATCATTACATCTCTTTGATGTCAGTTCCATCTTCACAAATTTTGGAAATAAAAAGCAAAATCCAGGAAGCAATATTGCAGAATATCATTTATTATCTTGGGGTTTAGTCTTGATTTGTTGTACTTGAATACTACTTCCACCAACTTTAAAACTACATTTTTATTGACTTGAGAATTTCATAGTGTAAATTTGAGATTAAGGAACATTTAATTTTCCAAGATTAAAGGATTTTCTCTATAAAATGATTGTTAGAATTTGCTTTCATTTATAGGCTAGGTTTAAACGAATTAAAATCATTCCACAATTTAGCACTTATCAAAGAAATTTCTTCTTGCAACGGATGAAAACTGTTACAGAGTTCCACAACAAATTAAACATTAGAATAAATGTCTGTGAGGTTACCTGAAGAAATATTGGCAACCAATAACTACTAAGAAAGGAATAATTGGTTTTCTTTAAGGATGTGACATTAGATAGGTTAACCAGACTCCAGTGGATTGAGGCACAACAAAGGTCATATGGCTAACACAAATTCAACTTGATAGTTTTTAATATATATATATATTAAAAGAAGTATAGGGAGTGTATATATATATACATATATATATATATATATAGAGAGAGAGAGAGAGAGAGAGTACATTAAACTCAGAAGTAGGGAAGGTATAAAAGGGGTGCAGAGATAAATATATTCAAAATACAGTACATGGAATTCACAAAAGCTCAATTAAAAAAGGAAGAAAAATAAATAAATGAAAATGCTAAAAAAAATAACACCACATGATATACAATGAAGAGAGATTTCCATTAGTCCCAACACATAAAACAATTTTTGCTTTGCAAGCAATCCTGTCTTGGATATACATAACGCCAAGCATAAAGTTATGCAAACAAGAGCTTCCAAGACCCTTACAGCAGAAAGAATACAGACCTTCAATCTTTTCCCACAAGCCCTCTAGAGACCCTAATCAGGGAAGACTGGAGGCGCTAGACTTAATCATCACTACATACACAAAAGTACATAAGATCCCCTTCTATTTGGGCACAGTGGCTACTGCAGATTCCCCCTGGTCTGTAGTCACCCCTCGCTGGCTAATAAAGATCAATGTGGATTGTACAAGGTTGATAACTTTTCTTTTCTACCTGTGGCTCAACTCCTAATCCTAAAATTTACCCTGGGAGAGTTCTAATCCAGGACAAATTTAGAATCTAAGAGACAGCACTCAGCTTAAACTAATTCCTATCATACAAGTGGAATGTGGATATCACTTTTCCACATGGGTTATTTACAATGCAGTTACCCTCCTATTAAAAATCAATCTAAAATATGCACTTTAAAGACCTGGACAGCATACTAAAATTCTGATTAGTATAATCTAGAAGTATCTTTTAAGTTTAGATATAATATTAAATTTTGTAGAAAAGAAGCTTATAACACAAATATAAAAAGAATAACAAAAATTATAACTTGAAATTAATCAAGCCACTTCTCTGAAGTGAGAAATAAGTTTATTTTGCTGCTTTTCTCACATATTTTGATATATTTGTATAGTGAAAACTAATTTTATCAGTCTATGAAATGAATATGAAGTATGTTTTGTCTTAGATATCTCCCTAAGGGAGTCATTAGCCAAGAGAAAGATCTCTCTTCTTATTTTAAAGTCTGTTTTTCTGGAATACCCTCACTAGGTCAGGATTTCTTTAACATAAATTTAGAAATATAAGACAACTGTTTTTGAGACATAGCAATATACTCTGTCTTTGAATTTACAATGGAAGTACTATTATTAAAAATGTCAGGGTTTATATTGTTGATGCATATTTATATTTTCATTTTTGCCAAACTTTGGTTATGGTTGCTGGCATTTAAATTGAAAACTAAGTAACAACTTAATTAGGAGGAGAGAAGTAATCCATTTAGAAATATTACATCCATCACCCAGATCCCCATGTAAGAGTAAACTCTCTAAAATTCATTGCTAATGACACATTAGGAGACATGTGTCCTCTGATTAATTAAGCCTATTACCAAAGGAAATTACTCAATTGTTGAATTAATTGAGTGTGAAAAAGTCTAAATAATTCATATAGAGAAAGTACAAGTTTTTATTCTGTACTATAAATACAGAAATGCTAGAGATTCATCTCAACACAATATTTCAAAAATAATGTCCAGGAAAAATCTTGGAAAAAATGAAATGTAGTTAATATAGGGCTGTGTTGTCTGGATATAGTAGAATGAATCTTAAGTAAATTACAGAAATGTATATTTTATATTTCTATATTTGTTAATACACTAATATATGTTTGCGATGAATATACATGGATACTTATGCATGTATTTTACAGATAGTTTATGTATGTACTGAAATCTGTATTTGTTACTAGGCATCAGTTGCATCTTTGAAGACTTATGGTACAAAGAAACTAAGTGCTCTTCTCTTAGTTTATTGCTTTTAGATATCTGCATAATGGAGTCAAAGACCTTGAGAGGATCCTTTGAGATAATCTGAGTTATACTTGTACTTCATGTGAATCTAATTATTCATACCTGATAGTTTCAAGAAAGTCTATGTCCTTGTACTTCATCCCCCAACTAAATGACCCTGTTAAGTTCCAATTCATTTAATTGTCTATGGACTCCAGTAGCCATTGAGGTCAATGAAACATGAAAATTCCTAAGTACATAATTGCGAATCAAGATAGTTCCCTTTTTTGCCCGATAATTACTTAAAGAAATGATCAAATACTTTCAAAAGTTGATGTCTTATTTTTTAGTCATTTATTGTGTTTTTTGTTATTAATTTTGTGGGGTATTTTATCGTTTTTTTTTTTCTTTTTATGATACTTTAGGGAGGATCCTCCTGTAGCCCCAGCTGGCCTATAACTCACTATGTAGAGCAGGCTGGCCTAGATCTTACAGAGCTCCACTTGATCCTGCCTCTCAAGTGCTGGAATTAATGGTGTGCACCAGCACACCAGCCACCCTTTTATCAAATTTAACCCATGTTTCTATAACAGGATATCTCGTGTTTGGACTTTCTTACATTTTTTTCATTCAGTTTAGCAACATGCTTACTCTAAAGGCCACTGGATATTTCTTATGACAAGATGTCTGCCCTTTTATGAAAATGATATCTGCTCTGCCTTCTCAATTATTATTTGAATATTTTAGTAGTGTAATAATATAAAGTAATCTCAAGAAAGAAAATATGCAATACTGTATATATATATATATATATATATATATATATATATATATATAATTGTCTACTTAAATTTGGGAAATCAGAGGTATAATTAGCAAATTATTTTATGATTCCATGATATAAGACTTCTATTTCATTTGTGATAAAGCTATTCAAAAGTTTTTTTTAAAAGAATTTAATAAGTTATTGACTTTTAACTGTATTTCCCTTTGTTCTTCAAAGGTTCGTTATGACAGGTTTTATATATTTATCCTTACAATAAAATTTTGTTAGCTGATCTTTTACTCAACTGCTAATTGCAAAGGGAAAATACATAATTATAATAGAGATACCTAATTGTCATCAACCTCACTGCATGAGTGAAATTGGTTTTTCTAATTGTGAGGTACATGTACATTATTTACCCCCTGTAATGATGAAAAATGAAATACATAGTCTCATAAATTATTTATTTTGTATAAATCAACCTACATCTAATGCCACACAGTTCCTGAACTACAAATATCAACAAGGATCATACAGAAGCATCTGCCCTTTCCATCTGAACACACAAGATCTCCTGCACTTCATGCCTGCAGTAAAGGAGCACTGGGATAAGTCTTGTGTGATGGTCTCTGGAACTAGCTTTTAATAATGCTTACTTAATACTATGTCCATATTAGAAGTGACTGCACTACACTTACACAGCACAGGAAAAGCACTGTTCACAAACACCTAAAAGGAATCCTTTATGTAGGAGCAAAATTTATAAAAAGAAGTCAATTCTAAATATTTGTGTCATATGGATTTGTGTTGCTTTCAACCTTGGTCAGAGAAGCTCCTTATTCTAGTGGGTCAATAAAAAGTTTAATTAAAGTTCAAGGTGCAGAGAATAAGCAACTATAGTGTTCAACCACAGATGTGGCATCTATATCAACACCACTCTTCAAGGCTTAGTGAATACTGAGTAAGACATGTTAGAAAGAATATAAGAGCTGGAGGATATGGAGGGTGTTGTGAAATGCTGTCCTCTGCACATGACATGGGTGTTGCACACAGGAACTCAGAGCAGCTCAGGGACTTGTATAATAACAAGCCAATTAAAATTTCCAGCATAGAGGGAGGAGGTGTTCTACTCAAGCTGAAGAATGATTGGCAGTTGATGGCAGCTAGGGAAGGGAAAGTCTTTTTTCTTTAATTAAGTGGCAACTGGTAGGTTACCCACGCTCCACTGAGTGACCCCACACCTAGACAGACACCCTTAGCATAACTGGATACAAATGAAAATTTTTTTAAAAGGACATCAGGTAGAGATATAAATGTGATATTGAGGGTACTAGGGGAATTAGAGAGTGAACACTTGGTATAAATGTAGGAAATTTTCAAAAAACAAATTTTACAGAACAGGAGATATGGCTCAGCATTTCAAAACACTGTCTTGCTACTGCAGAGGGCCTAGATCTCATAACAACCTCCTATGAATTCCAGTTCCAGGGGATCAGACACCTTCATCTGACTTCTGCAGGCATTGCCTGACACAGGTATAATCACATGCAAGCGGGTAATACACTCATAGACATAAAATAAAAATAAAAACTAAAAAATAAAATAAGAGGAGGAAAATAAGATAAATGATTTACAAAAAGTAAAAGAAATACTTTTGGTCAAATTGAGTATAAAAATTAAATTTGGTACTCCTTATTTTCTAGCTATATTAGAATTTTCTGTCACCCAGTCATTAAAATAAAACTACTTCATTAAAAAGTAGTTTTACACAATTTAGAGTAACTTTGCCCACAGAAAGTAAAGAAATATGGAATTTGTTCCAGCAAACTATCTTTCAGTAATACATCCAACTTTGTTCAGAGCATGCAGTCTGGGCATGCCTCTTACATAGCAATATTCTTTGCTCTGATTTGGTTTAATTTTCCTGTAGTTATAATAGAGTGAAAACTGCTTCACAATGTAGATGCTATATTATTTAATTGTTAAATAAACTTTTAAGCAGTTTGAGAGCATATGCATCTGTGGTTCTTACAATTTCTTTAAAAATGGAGGACTTGCAGAGTTTTAATTTTTAACATGATTTTTGAAGACTGGGAGTTTTTATAATTCTAAAAAAATATTCTGACATTTTTTGCAGCTGAATATGCCTTAATCATTATTTATTCTTCATCCTAATTAAAAAGACTCTAGGGGAGTGTTAAAAGTGATCTACATTTTAGACAAATATGTTTTGAAAAGAGATTCAAAATTAAATTTTAAATTAGTGCTTATCAAGTTTTCAAATGTCAAATTTATAACATTTAATATAATTAACATACTTTTTTACTTTTTAAGAAAATTTACGTTAGCATATATAAAATTAAACCATATAAATCTGTATTTAATTTCCTCACCTGTTTGCAATTATTTTTGCCAACTTTGTTTAAACCCTTAGCTTTTTTAATTTCTATGCTACGTCAAGCACATTTCTATTGTTTTTTAATCTATGTTTTCAAAATCCATGACTTTGTTCAAAACATCTATTTACTATTTATAATTCAGGAACTAGTAACATATCATCCTTTTGTAGAAAAAGTATACATATTTTATCCATTTTATCCCCGTATATATTATGTGTCATTTAAAAAAATAACATAACAAATTGAGCATCCTATTGTAACTGACTGACATATGGAGACAAAATCTATAATTTATATTGAATATAAACATTTTCATTGATTATAATTTAAGGAAGCTTATTATATTTTTACTTATTCTAGAAAGCATTAAAGTTTTGGTTCTTTCGGTAATCTGCATATTATATTCTTTTTGCTGTGTCTGTATGTAGTGACATACTCACTCATCTTTTAAATGTGCATACTGTTTTTCAATAACCGCCTTTGGCTATTTTGCCTATAGGACTTTCTTTTTAAACTTATATTACGTGTGTGTGTGTGTGTGTGTGTGTGTGTGTGTGTGTGTGTGTGAATCACTTCATCAGGCCTATTGGGAGTATTTTCAAAGCTAAATTCTCAGTACCATAACATGTCTTTATTTTCTTTTTCTCTTGAGAGATGAATTTCAAGTTGTTATTTTGGTCTAGGTAATTTTAAGGGATTTTTCTAATGTTCAATTTTTAATATTCCAATAATTAATCACACTATTTTAGAGCAAGGATTTACTAATGTTTAAAATCAGAATAGACATATGTTTTGTTTTCTGAAGCAGAAATTCTCCATTCAATAATTCTTTATAGAAAGTTATTTCTCATTATAAAATTTACATTTGTTTTCACAGTCTTACACAAGGAACATCAGTTTCAACTAAATCCTTGAGTTAGTGGATATGTAAATCTGGTTACTCATAAGTCAGGGATTTTGGTCAGGTCCCTCCTGGAAAGCTAGATTGCGATACAGGTCCTGAGGAGTAGCTGGTATTTTCATCTTCTCATTCTGGTGACAAAAGCATATTTACTTTCTCATATCCTTCTCTTTTTGTGGTAAGTATTTCTAATGTGTATGTCCACAGAGGCAACAAGATGCTTGTACTGTATTTATACAGCATCCATTTATTCTGCTTTCCCATAGTACTTAGTTTATCATACAGACCTCCTCTTCCCTGGTACTTTTAGCAACTGGGCATAACACACCTTCCCAAGCAGCCCTCAGTTCTGATTGCCCAGTTTCTTTTCCATTTACTACAAGTGTGAGGCCCTTAAATATTTCTTTAACTCTTATTGCTCTTATTATGCAGCATAACTAGATGGCAAAACTTAAGAATTTCATTTTTATATTACATGTATGCAATTGTTGCTCAGTACCCATTCTCTAGGAACCCAGTGGATGCCAAAACCTATGAATGATTAAAGCACTTTTATCCACTTGAGTATTTGCTTTAGGCACTATGCAAAATATCCGAAACATTTAAGATCATCTTAAGATCACTTCTAGCACATGTGATACATGATAAAGGTTTGTAATATTGAATAGTCCAAGGAATAGTATTAGCATCTAAAAGCTTTTATTAATTAGAGATGAAAATGTTTCCCAAATTTATGACTAAGAATCTATAGATAAAATGAAACCAATTTTATCATTTTAGAAAACTTGGTTAAAGTGAAGACCAAAAATTTCTAGTTACCATGGCAGCAAATCCAACATGTATTGACAGCTCTTATTTCTTTTCATTTTAGTTGTTGTTGTTGTTGATGTTTTGTTTGGTTTTTGAGACAGGATCTGACTTTGTAGACCCAGTTGTCCTGGAACTCACTCTACCTCACAAAGATTCACCTGTCTGTCCTTCCGGGGTGCTGTGATTAAAGGCATGCACGGCCAAGTCCAGCTCGGTCATTTTTTATTTCTTAAGTATATGTCAATAATGGGACATTTATTCACTGTGTTTTCACAACCAGAGACGAAGCCCATATGAAACAATTCTCAGTCTACATTTTTATCGTCCAGTTCTACTCTATATATACTGTGTTTTACTGGTTCCAAGATAAGTATTTAATGGTAATATTATATGACTCATTTAATAATATATGATTTTATTGATTTAAATTTTAAATTCAGAAATGAGTAAGCTTAAGCTCATCTGAATTTGGGTAAAAATAAAAGCAATGTTTTTCAGTTTTAGTCTATTGGTTTTGAACGAAACTAAGGATAAAACTCCTCAGAACTCTTGTAGCACTATTTTCCCTTGATTTCCTGTTTCTGTAACTTCTTGCTCTAAATTGCCAATTAGGTAAGTATATTCAGTATTGTATTAAGATGTTTAAATAAGATAGAAGTTACTAAGTTCTTACAGTCTTCAAACCTACGGCTTTTCTTGTGACATTGTTATGCCACATTAAAATTATTCTTAAATAAACAGTATGACTCTTTTAGGTTTTAGTAGAGAACCGAACTCAGAGGTTACCAGCTTCCCCAGATGTCTTCTGGAATTGTGCCACCAAGCTAGGCCTTACCTATAATTTTATTAAAAATAATTTCCAACTTCAATTGGGGAACTACGAGCTTGTATCTACCCTTTCACCCAAGGCCTAAAATATCTCAAACAGAATGTGAGACATTCTTCTTAATCTTCTTTGTTTTCAGTAAAGATGTACTGCCTCTCAGGGCTTTGATTTGTTAATTCTCAAGCACACCCACATTCATTAACTGTATTTGGTGGAACAGCAAATTGAGATCCTGAGGGATTGAGATCAGGTGCCCAGGTCACAAGAGCATGTTTGCATTATATTCTTTTGATGACAAGGTTAATTAAAAGTAATTAGTCTTATTTCTGCCATTTTATAAAAATCATTTCTACATTCGCTCTTTGTGAAACTATGCTTCACAGAATAGCAGGTCACTAAATAGCAGTTTAATTCAGTACAAATGAATTTTAATGTAATGATTTGTGTTGCTAAGTCAGAAAAGTAGGTATTTTCTGTCTTCTTAAAGACCTTTGTAGCTACTTTATTAGAAAACAGAATGTGATAAGGAAATTAGTAGAAAAGCAGAGTTATAAATATTAAAATTATTTTAATACAACATTCTGCTTCATAACTATATCAATGATAATTTCTCTGTATCATAAAATAACCATTTTTCATTAAAAATTCATTCTAACTTTTTTGAGACATATACCTTTAGCTCTTTCATAAATCCAATTTAATTACTTGAATAGTTTTGAAATTTAGGCATTATGTCTTTAATTTTTTAAATTTATTTTTGGGATGCCCAGCTCAAGGTGCCAGGACCAGGCAGGAGGTACAGTTAGGAAGTAGTTGCAGCACCCTACCGTGCCCCACTCCACTGCACATCTCTTCCCAGGGGCTGTTCCTTCAAGCGTCCACAGTGCAGCGCACCCAGAGTCAGCCAACTATCATCATTACCCAGGTGGGAGGGAGAGTGATTGAGGAACCAAGATGGTGACGGTGGTGGCTCTCAGCAAATCGTTACTCAGGGTAAGATTGTGATGTGCCCCAATATGCCTCTTTTGCCAGGGTCTGGGCCTATACCAGGCCAATGCAACATGCAGCTATGTTTAGCTGGGTACACGTAGGAAAGGACTTGGCAATTGAGAAAGACAGTGACTGAGACACAATGATGGCACAATGGCAGCTCTCAGCAGGTAAGATATCTCCTACCTGGCTCCCTCTGTCCAGAGAGGAAAATGTGAGGGTCTCCGTAACCAAACTGAGCTAACCAGAGCCTTGAACATGAAAACCAACAACAACAATAACAGCCACCAAATACATGATCCTTCTGTCTCCATGTTAAAGTGAAAGGTTTATTTCTCCAATATCATGTCCCTCAAGTGAGAAGTTCAAGTTAATAAGTGGTTGTTGTCTTTGTTGCTCAATTGAAAAAAGGCTCTCTACCTTGAGCGTGAGTATAGTCATGTGGGTGGGGCAACGAAGACAGTAAAAGAGGAATCAGCAGAGTTGATATAGTGCCCCATTCACGTAATCCAGAATTTGTGTTTCCCCCAACGATCCTCAGGCTGGGGTCCCTCACCGTGAACCTAGAACTGTGATTCTGTCTTGTGAACTAAGGCATAGTTGTTTCTCATGTGCCTGGAGGTGTGGCCACCTGCCATCAGCCTGGTACTCTGGTTGTCTCCCAGGAGGCTGGAGCTGTGTTCCCCTCTCCTGAGTTGAAGCTATGACTGTTTCCTGTGAACCAGAGTTGGCTGGCCCCCTGCGAGCCTGGGAATGTCATTGCCTACTGTGAACCTGGAGCTGAGCTCTCATCCTGTAAACGTATGCCTCAGGTACCTTCCTGGGAACATGAGGCAGTGGACCCCCTCCCTTAAGCCAGAGCCGTTGCCCCTCCTGTGACAATTTAGTTATGGTCTTCTCCCATGATCCATAGTTGTGGTTCCCTGCTATGGGCTGGAGTTGTGCTCGCCCCCTGTGAGTTAAAGCTATGATTCCTTCCTGTAAACCTAGAGCTGTGGTCCCCTTCCATGGGCTTGAAATAGTAGATCCCTCTTGTGAGCTGGAGCTGTGATTTCCTCCTGTGAACCCAGCTGAGCTGTGGTTCCTTTTGGTGAATCTGGGGCTGTGATCCACTCCTGTGAACCTGAAGTGGAGGTCCCCACTTTGAAGCTGGAACTGTGGAAGCATCCAGTGAGCCAGAGTTGTAGTTCCCTCACAGGAGCTGGAACTGTGATCTCCTCTAGAGAACCTGGAACTGTGGTTCTCTCTAATGAACCTGGAGCTGTGCTCTCTTCCTGGGAGTAGAGTCGTGGTCCAATCTTGTGAGTCAGATTTGTGATCCCCTCTTGTGTTGGAGCTGTGGTCCTGTCCCATCAACCTGGAGCTGATGTTCCCTCATGTGAGCCTGGAGATGTGGTCCCCTTTGTGAACTAGAGCTGCTGTCCACACCAGTGACCAGTTTCTGTGGTTCCCTCTTGTGAGCTGGAGCGGAGGTTCAATCCCATGAGCTGGAGTTGTGGTCCTATCCTGGGAGTTGGAGCAATGCCTGGAATTGTGGTTCCTTCACATGAGCCTAAAGCTTTGGACTCCTTGGTGAGTCCCAGTTCCACATCCCCTCGAAGGAAGACTGATGGAGGAGCATAGTAGAGCGTGGAAGAGTTCCTAACGCTGGCATTAGTTTCAGTCTTCTCTAATTATACACTGTTTAAGATGAGAATTCCAGTCCTACAAATTTGCATAATCTTATCCCTCCCATAAGTGAAGTAATTTTTTAAAGTTTCAATTTGTTGTAATACTTCTTACAGAGATAATTATGCCTTCATGTTGGGAATATAATGGATAATTTTATAGGACGTATTGATTAATTTCTTCTCCATTTTTAATGTGTACACTGACATGAAAACTGAAATTGCCTTGCGTATTTTATTTTTCTCATAGGAAAGTGCCATTTCAATATAATTGGCTATATTTATGTCAAATGATCAAAATTTTAGTATCAATTGACTTGATTCACATGTAACACCACATCTTGTTTTCTAAGTAATAAACTACAGTTCCTCATGTGCAGCTTACTTTGCAGTGTTCAGAATTCAAATGAAAACTGAAACTCTCACATTAGTAGGGAAAATGTAGTGCAATCTCCAGAGGCATTTCTGGAAGACTCCTAATGGCAATAACTTAAAAAAAATACATCTTACTGAGGGTTGAGGTATTTACCATATATAAAAGATATATTCATTAGTCTTCTTCCTAATAATATCAAGTCACAAATATTTTATGTAACTCAAGTATGAACACTAAGGAGAATTAAGTTAATATTCACAAAATTTGTTATTGAAGCAGATTTCACAGTAACAGAAATGGAGAGTCTAGGTTAGTACTGACTGAAAGGCAGATGAGAAAAAATGCAAAAATGCAGTTTTGGCAGAGTATGAAACAGAAAAATCGCCTTTAATTTAGCTTAATAATTAAAAGTTACCTTTATTTCCTGTCATAGTAAAGTCTTAATCAGAAAAAAACCCTTACTTATTCCTATTTGTTGAGAAGGGCTTACTAATTTTACCTCTATTACTTTTGGGGTATCAGTTCTTATGTTCAGATCCTTGATCTATTTGGAGTTGACTACTGTGTAGGGTGAGTGATTAGGATCTAGTTTCATTTTTTGACATGTTTACATTCAGATTTCTAAGCACCATTTAAAGAAGATACTGTCTTTTTGCCAATGCTGTTTTTGATAACTTTGTCAAAATGCAGGTAGCTTTCATTGCATGGAATTCTGTCTGTGTCGTCCATTCTTTTCCATTGATCTATGTGACTGTTTTGTACTAGTACTTGGGTATTTTTTCTATTACTGTGTCTCCATATTATAATGTGAAATGAGATATAGTGTCCTTTTTTGTCAGGATTGTTTTAATTATCTTTGGAATTCTGTGCTTTTATACAAATTTTAAGATTATTTCCTAAGACGGCCAACAGAGGCTCTGAAACTGTTTGGAATGACATTGAATTTGTACATTATTTTGGGTAGAGTGGTTATTTTCACAATTTGAACAGAATATTTCTCCATCTTTTAGTGCCTTTATCAATTTCTTTCTTCAACATCTTTAAGTCTTTATTGCAAACAGGTAATTTGTTTCCTTCCTTAGATTAAATCCAAGGTGTGTTTGTGTGTGTGTGTGTGCATGTGTGTGTGCATACATACACATTGAACATTGTGAATGGGTTTATGTCTCTCATTTGTTTTTAGTGTGTTTGTCAGTATTATATAGGAAGGATACTGGGGTTTGAATATTAATTTTTTAACTTCTAATTTTCTGAAGCTGTTACAACACAAACTTGCCAGGCAAGATGTGCCATAAGTGAAAATGTGACTGCTAATGGGTAAAAATTCTGATCTTGATTGGATTTAGATTCTCCTATAGGAGGGAGTGCACACCCTGTATTTTAAACAGAATCAAAACCATGCCTTAGGAAGTCATGGGTTCTAGGAGAGAAATATACTACAATTGTTTAGCTAAACTGTCCTATGATAAACTGTAATTGAAAATATTTGTTCATACCCTTGGTGAAATGCTACACTCATTGCTAATCACAGATGACTGTCTTCAGTGATTGTAGGTGAATTGAAAGACTAATGGTTGTATAAGATGCTGAGGAAAACTGACATCCCATCCATAGCACTCCACACTACATACTAAAGGAGTCTAAAACTTAACCTAAGCAATGATGATTACAGTTCCTGAAGTAGTTGCAAAATTGGGCTTTAGGCAACATATTTCTAAAAAATGAATAATTTTATAGGTAAATTGATATCTATATTTATAATAACAATAAAGAAGCAACAGATGGTAGAGATATATAAAATACATATAAAATCTATGTAAATACATCATAATTATACAATTATTAGATCTTGATTTAAACTGGAAAAGTTATTTGTAATAAAGGAGATGAGTTGATTAGGAAAGCATTTGACATTGACCAGTGTGTACATTTATGTTAAAACCCTTGATTTTTGTTTTGCTTTGTTTTTATTTGCTTATTTATTTTAGACAGGAGCTAAGTTTGTAGCCATGGTTGATCCAGTATGTAGAGGAGGCAGGTCCTGAACTTACAGAGCTACCTGACCGCCTCCTGATAAAAGTGTGGATAAAAGTGTGTTCTAGTATTCACAGCCTGAAATCCTTGTTTATATGACCATGATAAAACTGTATCTTTTGGGAAAACAATAAACAAAATATTCAAATGGAAATGATAGCTAATATCTGTTTCTGATTATGAATTATAAATGCAATTAAAGTAGGTAAGGATTAGGATAAAGTTGACAGTTTCATTAACTGATATAGAGGATTCAAGATACCATCAAAGCCATAACACATGCATTTAAAATTCTCCATAATACAAATCTTCATTGCACCACTGTAAAAACTTTATCATAAGTGAGAAGATAATCTGCCAGTTTATCAGGAGGATTTACTAATGCAATATTGATAGAATGAAGCACAGATGAAGAATGAGAACTATTTTGGGTCCTCAACTATAGTGTTTATATGAAGCTGTATAGGCTCAAAATTGAATAATATTGATTTCATTTTTATATAAAAATATATATTTGCTTATTATATTTTGTTTATTTGAAGGGCATATTTTTCCTTCAAAGGACAGAACTTAATTTAGAATGAAAGGAACTTATGTAGTTTTTTTTTTTCTTTTTAAATTTCTATTGTTTATGTATTTAAAAATATTTTGTTGAATTTTATAATATTTCATATAATGTATTTTGATCATTTTCAGGCCCAATGCCTTGTCTGTGCCCTCCATGACATCAACCCACTTGACCTCATATCCTATATTATTACTTTTTTAAGGTTTACGATCTAATATGTGTCTTTAAATGTTCTTTGGCATGGGCTCATCACTGGAGCCTGGTCAACCTACCCATCATCACATTCTTATTTTATTTTTATTTTTCCTCCTCCAGGACCCATCAGATGCCCATAATTCCTTACCTAGGAAGGAATTATGGAGCTTCTTATCCACTTGCTCAGCACTCTCTGCTGGGAACTTGTCTGATTTGAGCTTACAAATGTTTTGTGTATGCTGCCATTATTGTGAAGAATTTATATAAGCAGCAGCTCTGCTGTATAAAAAATACCATTTCCTTGTAATCATCCACGACCTCTGGTTCTGATAATCTTTATTCCCCCTTTACAACAAAAATCCTTGAGACCTCAAAGGCCAGGGTTTGACATAAGTCTTTTGTCCAGTGATAAGCATTCTGCAGTGACATTTAATTAATTTTTTATTTTGTGGATGAGTGTTTTGCATGCTTGTACTTAAGTGAACCCATATTTTGCAATGCCTAAGAGTGCACTGGATACCCTGGAATTAGAGTTATACGTAGTTAGCAGTCATATAGATACTGGGAACATACCCAGAGTTTTCTGGAAGAGCAACCCATGCTCTTAACTGCTGAACCATCTCTCCAGTTCCACTCTGCAGTCTCTTATTTTCTGCAAGTTGACCAGCTGTAGGTCTCTGTGTTAATCACCATAAGATGCAAGAAGACACTTCTCTGGTGAGAATTGAGAGACTGATGAATCTATATATATAACAATAAATCATTCAGAGTTGGTTCAATATTATAACCATTTAGCAGAATATTAGGAAGTTCTTCTCTATGGCCTATGATCTGTCTAGCCACCGGTTACTAGGCTAGCTATGGAGTCCATTTTGTGAAATAGACCTTGATTTTAATCAGAAATTTTTTGGTTACTACATAGGACTTGTGCCATTATTTCACCAGTATATTATCAGGGCAGTTATTCCTGGTCATGCTCAGGTTGCTGAGCCTTCTCCTGAATTCTATGCTTCAAGCAATGTGGTATTTTAGAAAAATTAGTTAATGTATTCTTTCACTTGTGCTTAAGCTATTAAAACCATGTGAATTCTGAGCCTAGGTTAGACTCAGTGTAAATGTCAGTCTTGCTTAGTCGTTAATATGTTTCTATCTCCTGTGAATGCAAAAGTGACATAGAAGAATAATCCTCCAAAAATATCAATTTTATAAATTATTCTATTTAGTGAACAAAATAATACATTGACTTTAGATTCCAAATCTCAAAGTGTTTAGGTTCCAAATCTCACTAGCAATTGATAGGTGCTCCCTTTCCCCACACCCTCACCAGGGTGTGTCATGGTTTGATTTTTGGATCTTAGCAGTTCTGACTAGGATAAGATGAAATCTCAAAATAGTTTAAAAAATATGGTTGATGGATTTCCCAGCAGTCCTGAATTAAATCATGGGATTTGAAAGCGGCAATCATTTTCATGACACTCCTAAGCCTCTGTTTTCCTTTTACATTGTATATGTGTTACACAGTTGAGATAAAACAAAGGCAATGGTGGGCAAAAATGGTCATATCTCAGAATTAAAGAAAAAAGAATAAACAATGCTTGTGGCAATTATATTATTCACTGTATTTAGGGCAGAAAATAGTAGAAAAATATATTGCAGACTTGGTAAGGTTTTGTGACACTTTATTTTTTCTCTTCCAAACCAAAAACTTTCTTAGGCTACAACCAAATTGGATTAAAATTTGAACAGTAAGTATATTGTTCATTTTCAGTATACATTGTTACTGTATTCTACTATTATTCATTTTAAGATTATATACTATTCAGTTTAAGATTTTCTAAGTGCTGTGTCAATTGTTTATAAAAAATACTCTTCTGATATTTCTTGTTTGTTATTGTTCTTGCTACATTTGAACATAACTCTACATTATATAACAGTACAAAACACTAAGTAGATGAGAAGAATGTTTTATAATTTTAATTTAAAATTGTGATTTGAAAGCTGCTATTTGTGGCAAGTAAGATGACTTTATATACAGTAGCAAGACTCAGTGGAGCTAAACGAATGGAGACAAATCATTTTACCATTTTTATCTTGTTTCACATGCCTTCTTAAATCTGTAATCCAAAAGACAAGTTATGGACAGACTTATGAAAGCTTTCTATGAGGTGAACTCTATTATATAGTGCATCTCCCTAACTTATAGACTGACAGCTGGCCTGATCTATCCTCTCACTCCCTCCCTTGAATCCCAAGGGTTTTGAATGTTTTATGTCTATTGCTGTGCTCTTACTTTGTTACTTTCCATTATAAGCATATGAAAACAAGATATAATTGTACTGCGCTGTTATTTATTTACACATAAAAGCAATCATTCTTGGCTTGTTTAAACCTAACAACAATTGTTAATGGTGGAGATGGAACAATTTTCCAAATACTCAATGACAGAATTCTAAGATAAAATTACTGTTTTTGAGGATCTGAAGTTTCAAACACAGATTTATTTGGTAATTATCTTCTATTTTCTGCATTGTAAGAGCTCAGCCTACATTATAAATCAGGTTTTCCAGTAGTAACATTTTGGGGGAAATAAACAATAATATGAAATACAAGCTAATTTGAATTCTAAGATAAATGGTGTTGAAATCTTATTAAATATGTTGTTAAATAAGGATACATATGCATCTCAGTTTCTTTATCGAACACTGTATAAGACTAATGAATTTTTCTTAAAAAGTTATGCAAAATTCCTAAATATGATAATGAACTAATAAAGCAGATATTCTTGTCACTCTTCTTTTTCTGCAGTGGTTCCATGCATTAGCAATCCACTTGAAGCACAGAGAGGGTTAACCATTAAATAGTTTTCTATTCTTCCTCACTAATGTTACTTAAAGACATTTAATAATAATTGCTAACTACATAATGAGCATCATTCAGAAATAACCTATCACTCAGGAGTATTTCTACACTTAGGAAACTTGTTGCTAGGGGAATCTTGTAAAAGTCAAGACATTTACTGTTTGCCTTGTTCTCAATTAAGTCAGTGGAAAAATGTTTTAAAATTGAAATAGTTCAAAATCCAGGCAAATAATTCTTTTATTGCATTGAAAAAAGCAAAATATTCAAGGCAAAATGTCACCACTGAGTTTCACTATAGTAAACTGTACATTGTGTCTAATAACTGTAATATATATGTATGTATGCATAAATATTTAGAGAGAGAACATATATATAAATAATGATAAAAGACATCAAAGTAGAAACCAGAGGACATAACAGGGGCTGAGTATGAATTAAGTCCATTGATGAAATATCCATGTGTGAAAACATCATAATAAAATCCATTGTCGCCAAGGAGTGATGTGGTAGAAGATGAAAATTATTATTCTCAGAAACAGTGAATACAATCAGCCATGGCTATATGAGACCTTTTCTCAAATAAATAATATAGTGAAATTAAAAAGAAAGGAAAGCAAAAAAAAACACATTATGGTGTAAAAAACTAAAACCTTACCTTTAAAAACTGATATCAAGAAAAGTCACAGTATTAAAATAAGTATGATTTTTCAAGAAATTATTGGATAGAAATTCAAGTTTTTGAACATTATTGAATTAAAATGTGGAAGCATATCCATTTCTATATACTTATTTTCCATAAGTTGTCAAAGCAAAAGTTTGGAATAATTGATTATTCTTTCCCAAATGTAATAAGCACATTCCACAATTTTAAAAGCACCTTCATGTTTTACAAATTTACTCATCAGCAGATATAAAATCTAGTTGACAAAATAAAACGTCTCAACATTGTAAGTATAACTTCCTCCACTGATTCAAGAGGAAAATTCTGTAGCTGAGAAAGTACTTGACAACCAGTGTTATATTCTGGTTCTGAGATTTTGAGAACCATCTTGGTAGAAAGGTGGTAGAGAAAATTGAGGAAAGAAAACCTGATATCTTTTTTTTCCTATTCCCCAAGGTATTTTACAAACCTAACAGCTAAAGATAATTTAAAGTTTAATATTTTGACCATAGAACTGAGAATGTAATTACTTTGTGTTTCTCTGTTCTTCCCTAGAATTGCTTTCACAATCCACATTTTCTTCAGTGCTACAAGTTTTGCATTAACCTTCAGGGCAGCAGAATGGAATTGAGACAAGCTTTCTAATTAGCTGTGTTTGTAAAGCCAGCCCTTCAGAAGACAGATCTCCCTGCCAGGGTGGGCTTCTGAGGAAAGCACAACTCCTGGTGAATTAACTGTTGCTGTAGCAACCAGACCCTGTTTGCTACCAGAGGAAGAAACAGGCAAAAGGTCGGAGAAATGCTACATGATCCAACTTTTAAAAGGTGGTTATTCCAATGGATTTATGGGTAAGATCTTTAAATTCAACATTTTATCTGATAATAAGTTTCTGCAACTTTAGTTCTTAAAAGCAATATATCTGAAAGAAGAAATACAAAATAACAACCAAACCTCTAAGTGTACAAAACTTCAATGCAAAATAAATTTAATGACTTGTAAAAAATCGGTTAATTTTATCTTCACTTATTTAAAATGTACTGAAACATCTCGGGGATTTCTTTTCCTCAGGGACTACCTGTTGCTTCTTTAGAAGCTATAAAGAAATCTGCAAATGCAGTGTTGATACATTCTCTTCTGTAATAAAACGATATTTCATGAGACAACACTTGACTAATTAAAAAGAAGAACATATCTTACTCAGTTTTCATTACTATAATATAGTTACTAGCAACTGGATAGTTTAATCACAAACATTTATTTCTCACAGTTTTGAAGGCTAAGAAGCCCAAGATAAAATCCAAAAAGACTTGGTGGACAATAAAGGTTCAACGCCTCCAAAAACGGGCCTCATATGTTCTCTTGATAGAAGACATGGGCACATTCCTTGTAGACTCTGTCAGCTTAGACACTGATCCCATTCCTTTGTGTTTTATCCTTTTAAGATAATCACCTCTCTAAAGATTCACGTATGAAAATTATCATGCCTTAAGCTATGTTTCAGCATGTGTACTTTGTGGGTTCTCATTCAAATCACAGCAGAACATTACTCTAGTTGTCGACAAGGTCCCAGACTTTTTACTAACCAAATAAATCTCAAAAGGAGAACATTTATATGAATTAAATACTTTGAGAAAGCTGGATAAAATGGAGAACAAATATAGTAAAATAAGCTACACAGATTAAAGCATACTTTGTTGGAATGCAGCTAAAAGAACACATTTGAAATGAATTGCCAGGGCAAAAATATTGGATAATCTTTGATGCAAGGTTGATAGAGTCTCTTTTGAACAAACTAGGAAATGTTCAGATTGGCATGACAATTTGGGATATGTTTGATGAAAAAGTAATGGACAATTGAAGAAAGTAAGTATATTTCTCTAAACTTAATATCTAGTTTGCCAAAAAGTTTAGAAGTTAGAGTGGAAAAATATAGCCTTTGAATATTTATATTTCCTAGTATTTGACAGAGGAGGCAGGGTGTAAGGGACTCATAGAAGCCTTTATGTAAAATCTTCTCAATTAATCACCATGAATCTGTCACACAAAAATGTCTTTCTTTTCTAACTTCTGATTTTACTTAAGATGATATATATTATGACTCCTATATAATACAATACAATTAATTTGAATGTAATTTTTCAAAGTTAACAAACCATAGGTAAATTACAAAATTTATCATAGAGAAAGAAGTTTAATTTAGAGAAAATTATAAAATTTTTTATCACTTTCTATCAATGTCTCAAAGTTTTTTAACTAAGAATACCTGATAGTTCATTAATGGTTTTTATTGTAATGCATATAACTTTTTTTTCAGCAAAGGCCAGATTACCAATGAGGCTTTCAAACTCGGGACATTTATTTTCCAACAATGACATGGACAAAGATGCAGGGGAAAAGAGGCAGAATAAAGAAATTGAAGAGGACAAATGATTATCTAGACAGAGCATGTATAAATTAAAACTAACCCAAGCTCATTGATTTCAATTGTTTAACCTTCAGGCTTCCCTACCCTTTATAATCTGTATTACTTCAGGATAAGACAGAAGACTGAGGATGAATTTCAAGCATCCTTTTCTCACATGAGAAAAAGTCAAGTGTTGACTCACCCTAGAAGAAAAAAACAAAGACTACTGGTTGATATGAAACTGGAAGTTACCTAAGAAAACTTGGAGGCACCTAAGGAAACATTGAAAACAAAAGTCCTCTACCTTGAGTATATTTTCTGTTCTAGAGGTAAAATTAGGAAAGATAAATTCCTTCATTGAGGAATGAGGAAATAAGAATATTATCAAATGCGCTTATTGGCAATACGCTGAATACCTAGACATTTTTGATCTTCTGTATATGGGCACATGTAGATGTGTGTCATATCACACATCAGAGGTCAGACGACGATGTTCAGTTTGTTCTTTCCTTCTAGGGTGAGTCAGCACTTGCCTTTTTCTCATGTGAGAAAAGGAGGCTTGGAATTCGTTTTACTCTCCTTAAGTTAAATATCTCAACATGCTAAGGCAATTAGGCAATTAAAGAAAAGCCATTGATTCTGAAAAAGAATAATCAAACTATCGCTGTTGGTGGATGACATAACATTAATTTATAAAATCCTGAAAATAATTTGCCAAAACCCATGACTGGAACTAATGAACACGTTTAGTAAAGTTTTGAGTTGTTTACTACTATTCTACAGGAATATAAGTGATTAATATGTCTAACTCATTAACTTACAGTAATAGTAAGTAATACGTAACTTATGGTATCTACCTAGTAAATACCCAATCACATAAAATTAACTTGAAATCATTAACTTATGTGGAGAAAATAAAGTATAATGCTTGTCTGTTTCAGTTCTTGAACACCATTCACAGTACCTATTAGGGTGATCACAGGATCTGTTATAATATTCTGTTTCCACTTCTATTTCACTTACTATTAGAATTTAGTTTACCTGGTATTTTTGTTCATCCTCAAATTTCTTTGTAAAATTGACATCTTTTTCACAATATCACTGACAGGGATAATTGAGAGTACAATCATCATGTTGAAAAAGAGTATGGCCTGTGTCTTCATGGTTGAATGGCACATGGATGAGCTACAGCAGTGAGGGTATATGAGTGCCTATTCTACTCCATCAGTGACAGAGAGATTACCGGGTAGGCGACTATGGAGTAAAGCTTCCCCTGGAGAAGACAGAGCCATTTACAAAGTTAGTTTGCTCATCTCCTGATAAATCCTAGTGAATTCCATGTGATGAAATGACTGAGATAATTTTAAAACATTTCAATGAGGCTTTGATACATATTTGCCAAATGGGAAAGAGTCATGGCCCCCATAAACACTTGGAAAATATCTTTATTGGTTTAGGTTTTATGATATCAATACTTTCTCTTAAATTTCCACAAGAATACTAGTCTTGTTTTATTTTTTTTGTTGTTTGCTTGTTTTTGACATTCTTGAGACAGGGTCACACTATACAGTTCTGTCCGACCTGAAATTACTGTGTAGACCAGGCAGGCCTCAGATGCATAAAGATTTACCTACCTATGCCTCCCAGGTGCTGGGATTAAAGGCAGGCACCACCATGCCCAATCTTTAAATATTTGCTTTCAATGATACTGCATGCTTATGCTGAGAGAGATAATGCTATTAAGCCTTATGTGATTCATATATATTATTTATATATTACATTGGACAGTAAGTTCATGATTTCTTGGCACATATTTTTTCTACAGTGACAATTTGGGGGCTGGATGAAAAATGTGGTTCCATTTTTTTTTCTGATATTTATTTGTTATTTATTTAAATTTTTTGTAATACGGGTTAGGGTTTGAAATATGTAGCATATCAGAAGTACCGAGATTACAAGCCTGTATATACTAAATCCAATAAACTTTATTATATTCAGCTTTTAATAGAATATCAAATCTTTTCATGATTATTCTGTGATGTGAATATTCACAGATTTATATTTCTGGACTTAATCACATGCATATCTATGTCCTGATTTTTTTTTTTACTAATTTCTAAACAGTGTTTTAATTCAATGTTGGTTTGATTTATTGCTGAATTTGCCTTCAAGGCAAAGAGACGTACAGGATGTAGACAGTCTTTTAAGTCATTCCGGAAGAATAGGAAGTTGCACACTTCAATTTAGATCAGAGTTAGGAAGGCTCACAGATTGAATTCATAAACTTATCTGCAGTTTCAGTAACTCTTGAATTTGGAAAATGAAGGTAAAACCTTCCCTTAACTAAGCATTCCGACATTATGAAACACCCATTTTCATTTCTAGTTTAGATTCAAAGAAAATCTTATACTTACTATGGATTTTAATTAAGGTATTCAAAAGAAAATATTTCCTCCAAAGGTTTTGTTAGATGTCATGTTTGTCATATCATGGATTATATAACAGAATGAAATTGATTTGACTATGACATCAATGTGCAGCTTACAGATATTAATAGAAATTCATATTTTTATCTTTCAGAATGAGTATTACTGAATTTAACTAAACTCACATAACTATTAATGCAGAGATTCAACAATGCATCTTCTAACTAAAGTAAACCACAACCTACAGTTCACCGGAAAATAATTGATGTACATTGCTGAATGCCAAACTGTGTCTATTATTCTAAAGACAGAAAAATTATATAACTTCATCACTTCCATTACTTTACTATCTATTAAGATATATGACTATGTACATAAAACATTAAACAACATTCAACAAGTTCAAGGAAACAGGATTCTCAGATAATTGAGTTATCTAAAATGTAAGACAGAGTTCCGAAGACATTTGTAAAGTGAAATCCATGAAGCTGGGGCTCATTTGGCATGCAGGTAAATCTGCCGAGGCCTCATAATGTCACCAGAGTCTTTGGGATCTTTGAGGTATAACTCTACATACAGAGCATGATCTCTCTTACAACATTAGGTAACTCTTCCCCCTTGGTATAAGTAACTACTTTTTCCATTAAAAATTCCTGTTTGTTCTGAGAATGATATAGAGATCCTATGTGCATATGCTTTATTTTGTTTTCCTGTCTCCATTTCTTTAATAAATTAAAAAAATATTAGTCTTAGAAAATTCTATACAACTTATTTGATCATATTCACACCTAACCTCTGCCCAGGTTCCTTTCCCTCATCCCTACCCATCCAACATTGTTTACTTAAAGCAAAAATGAAAGAAAATCAAGTCCAAATGCTCAGGCCATCTAGTCTTCACGTTTCAATTTCCACTGGAACATGGTAGACCTCTTAGAGGCTCCCCTCTTAAAGAAAACTGGTCACTCTGTCTCCCAGAAGCTATCAATTGCCAATAGATCCTCAGTGATGGGAAGGAAGAACTTTTTGCCCACCTCACTCAAACTTCCATGCTGGGATTTTTTTTCTCTTCAAGCAGAGGCAGGTTTTGTACATGCCACCATATTCTCTGCGAGTGTGTATGTACACGCACCCTCTTATGTATGAAAAAATGTTGTTTTCATTCGTTGCTTCTGGCTCTTACTATCTTCAAGTCCCTTCTTCCACCATGATCCTGAGCCTTAAGAGGGAATGATGTGATATAGGTGTCCTATTTTGGAATGAGCATTCCAGTCTCTTATTCTCTTTACATTGAACAGTTGTATGTCTCTATGTTGATCACCATATCCTGCAAAATGAAGGCTCTCAGATGATTCTGAGAAATTAATCTATGGGTATAAGAATTAGGAATCAGGAGTTAGTTTAATACTATTTCCATTAAGCAGAATCATAGTAGTATGTTTTCTCCTAGGACCTGCCTAGCCAAAAGTTTTCAGCTTGGATAATGGTATCAGGGATAATTTTCAATAAGAGCAGGCCTTAAATCCAATGATCCAAAGTGGTTGATTACTCTGATAACACTTGTGCTATCACAAACCAGTAAGCATGACTTTCCAGGCAGGTTATTATTTCACCTTAAAAGGCTCACAACTGGGTAATATTTATTATTACCTCTCTCTTCAGGTAGTGTACATGAATCTTACAGAAACTTAAAAGCTAGGCAATAAGGATGAAGCTTCCATGTCAATACCACATTGCTTTCTTCATGATGTGTGTCTCGTTCATATAGTGTCTTCAGAATCAAGAACTTTCTTCCATGTTCTGGAAGGTATCCAAAAGAATTTGCAATAGCATTTAAAGTTGAAGGTCTATGGAATCTCACTGACCAACAACTGCAAAAGAGGTAGCCCATTCCTGACCCTCAGCTTTTTAATTTTTAATCTTAACAGACTAGAGGGTCATTGTTGCTCCATTATAAAATTACTCCATTTAGTCTCATTTTATATATGTATATACATAAATTTTAGGAAGTTTCTACAATAGTAGGTTTTCAAATGATTGCTTCAGAAGTTGTTTAAAGTTAATGTTTCCATTCTGTATTCTTGTTAACAATTTTGATTTTATCTTTACCTGTAAATTCTATCATTTAAGACTCAGTTATAAATATTTAAAATGAACTCTTCATTGATGCAGTTTGATATTTTATAAACTTATTTCATTCTTATTGGTCTCTCTACTTTGTCACTTTGAATTTACATTTTAAGAGAATTTATTTTCTAGTCCACAAATTTGATGTTGAATCCTTTGTAAAAATAAGTTGTCCAAGATTCTTCAGTGTTGAATCTTGTTATAAACATTTCTTTTCTATATATAGTCATTAAAATAATAATAGCAAATAAATTATATAGCATTTACCATAGCTTATGTACATTGTTAGAAGTTATTGATTGTTATAAGTATATTGATTTTAAACATCTGTTTAAAATCCATCTAAATAGGACCATGTAAAGGTGTTAATCTTATTGTTCCATTTGCATATAAGAAAGATGAGCTATAGAAGAATTTATATAGCAACATGTAACTATTTTTTCTTTTTTTGTTCTTGAATCTTTTTGTATTTCATACAGAACATCTCAAACAAGGTTAATCATCTTTATACCTACTTTCAGACCAGCAAACCCACCCCCAATGAACACAATTGGAATCCACATATTCTGTCATATTTGTTAAGGCCAATTGTGCCATGTTAGTGTCCTCAGATGTTTTTCAGTGCAAGTTCATCCACTGAGGTCTGGTAAACCTACCCTGACTCCCTCATTTTATGACTTGCTCATCCTCATCCAACAGTAATCAGGTGCCAATATTTCTTCAGTGAAGATTGGGGTCTGCTGCCTATTTCCACAGTTCCATGTGGGGTTTTATTCTGCTTGAGTTTGCATGGATCTTGAGCATGCTGACACCATTGTTGTAGATTTATATGAGCAGTGTCCCAGGAGTTTGTAGGATTCTATTTCCATATGGTCATGCACCTCCTCCTTGGTTCTTACAATCTTTCCCCGCATCCATGTTCTGCAGTGGCTCCTGAGCCTTAGTTGAGTAAAGATTAATGTACAAGTCCTGTATAGTAACCCTCCCCTGGAGACTCGTAATCTTCATCCTTGGGTGATTTGTAAGCTTTTGTGGTTCCTGACCCTCTATTGTAAGAGGAAGCTTAATTATTGAGAACTGAGAGATTCATTAGTGCCCTCTTTACCCTTGTATGTTGCTCAAGGCTTAGGTGTAGAAGATGCGCTGTAGATGTGTCACTTAGGCTTGGGAAATTAACAGACAGTGTCTGCATGTGGCCAGTTGTGGTACTCTGTAGTAGTCTCCATCTGATGCAAAAGAAGCTTCTTTGATGAGTGATGAACTGGGATACTTGACTGTAAATATAAGGATACATATTTTGTACTTAGTAAGAAGTTTCGGCCTTGGGGATTTCTCTAAGTTCTATGGCATCTTCAGCCATGTATATTTGGATATGATTACAATATCACACATGAGTTTCCTTCAATTAAGTGGGCTTTAATTCCAATTGGGTAACCACTGATTGCCCCCAAGATAAAAGTTCTACCACTGTACCAGTATCATTGATGTGACTGTTTGGTCATGAAGCTGGTGTTGGATGGTTGTGAGAGTTATAAGAGCTAGCCTTCAGGAAAAGTAGCTCCCAGGTCAGTTACAGTTCTATTTCTCCATATCCTGTCTCTGAAATACTGTCTTCAGCAATAGGGTCTTAACTTCAGGTTCTGGGAGGCAATCAAGGGGTGTGACAATTGCCTGTGTAATTTTCAGAGTCTCTTGGACAACCTTGGCAAACAACTCAAAGGACGGTTTCTCATGTCTGGAACTGTTTCTTTTCATATCACCTTCAGCTATGCACATGGACTAGAGATAATGTATGTGGAATTTGTCATTAGGTTGTAGGACAATATGATTTGCTCTGGTGTTTTGACTAGCTAGGCATTCTCTCTCTCTCTCTCTCTCTCTCTCTCTCTCTCTCTCTCTCTCTCCCCCTGTCTAATCCTTCCTCCATGAATTCCCCAATTACAGTGTCACTATTTTCCCCACTTTTGCCTTGATAATACCTGGCTCCTATGGCCCCACCTCTCTTGAGATCCTCCTTTCCCTTTATCTCCACAGTTCCTTGTATAACCCTCCCTCCCTTTCCCATTTAAATGCCTTCCTTTTATCTATTTCTCCCTTAGTAACACCTGTCTCCTACTATTCTTCTCCCTCAGGTTCTTTCTTTTCCCTTACCTCCCTGGTTCTTTTCCCTTTGCCTGGTGCCTGCAATTGTATCAGGATACATACTCACATATAAATATTTCCTGCTAATATCCACAAATGATTTAGAATATATGTCTTTTGTTTTTGAGACCATGTTACTTCTCTTAGTATAACAGTTTCTAGTCCCATCCATTTTCCATAAAATGCTACGATTTTGTCTTTCTTTATCAATGAGTAGAAAGCCGTTGTGTAAATGTAACACATTTTCATTATCTACTTGTCAGTTGAGAGAAACTTAGGTTGCTTCCATCCCTTAGTTTTTTAAAGAGAGCAGCAACAAATATGAAGCCCAAATCCAGAAAACAGCAAAAAATAACAAAAATCCAAGAAGAAATAATGAAGTAAAAATATACAAGATAATACAAAAAAAAATCAATGAATTCAAGAGCTGGTTCTTTGAAAAGACAAACAAGTTAGTCAGACACTCAGCCCAGTTAAGCAAAAGAAATAAAGATCAACCCCAAATCAACAAAATCATATATGAAAGGGAAAACATTACAACATTATAAGGGACTACTTTAAAGAGCTATATGTTATTAAATTTGAAAACATAAAAGATATGAATGTGTATATAAAATCCTGGGAATCACCAAAGCTAAACTAAGAGAAGATCTACAGTTTAAACAGATTCATAACATATAATGAAACTGAAACAGTTATACAAAAACTCGTGTTCTATGAGGCATTCAAAAAAGATATATATTCAATAGTAAATAAACAATTCAAAATGACAGAAATACAGAGAGAACTGCCAAATTCCTTCTCGGAAGTGAGCATTACTCTAATTCCCAAATCCCATTCAAGACACAGCCAAAAAAGAAAACTAAAGGCCTATGTCCTTAATGAACATAGATACAAAAATTCTAAATAAAATACTTGCAAACCACATATACACACATCAAAAACTTCATCCACTATGATCAAGTTGGCTTTATTCCACAGATGCAGGGGTGGTTCAACATTCATAAGTCAGTAAATGTCATAAAGCATATAAATTTACTCAGAGACAAAAAAAAAAACATGATCATCTCAATAGATGAAGAAAATCCCTTTGACAGAATTCAACATGCATTTATGTTAAATGTCCTAGAGGAAATTGGACTGAAGGAAACATACCTCAACATAATTAAAGCTACATACAACAAACCAACAGTTGACCTTATTTTAAATGGACAAAAATCGGAGCATTCCCATTAAAATCAGGAACCAGACAAAGTTTTCCACTATCTCCACTCCTTTTGAATAGAGTGCTTGGCAATCTTGCTAGAGCAATAAGAAAAGAGAAGGGTGTCAAAGGAACACCCATTGGAAAAGAAGAGGTCATCTGTGTGCAGATGATATTATACCTAATAGATGACAAAAATTCCACCAGAAATTTTCTTCAGTTAACACTTTGAGTAACTGAAAATTAATCTACAAAAATCCATAGCCTTTCTATATACCAAAATCAAACAATTAGGGAAAGAATACATAGAAACCCTCCCATTCAAAATAGTTTTAAAATATATCACAGAATAAACTTGATCAAAGACATTAAAGATCTCTACCATGAATTAAAAAAAAGAGAGATGAGGACGACAACAGAAGATGGAAGGAACTCCCATGCTCATGAATTAGAAGAATTAATATGATGAAAATGACAATCCTACCAAGAGCAATATAGAGATCATTGCAATTCCAATTAACTCCCCCATGACATTCTTCACATAATTAGAAATAACCATGCTAAAATTCATATGTAAGCACAAAAGACCCTAGATAGTCAAAGCAACCCTGAGCACAAATATTAGTACAGAAGGGATTATTATACTGATTTCAAACTATATTAAAAAGCTATAGTCATAAAACAGCATGGTACTGGCATACAAATAGACCCATAGATCAGTGGAATGTAACTGAAGATGGAAATATGAGTAAATGACATTTCGGCCACATGATACATGACAAAGGGCTAAGAACACTCACCGAAGGAAAGATAGTGTCTTCAGCCAATGTTGCATATAAAACTGGATCTCCACCTGTAAAAAAATGAAACTAGACCCTTATATCTCACTTTTCACCAAAGTCAACTCAAAATGGATCAAAGATCTCAATGTGAAACATGAAACTCTGAAATTTTTATAAGAAAACATTGGCAGTAACCTATCAGATATAAGTGTAGGGGAAGGACTTCCTAAATCAGACATCACTTGCTCAGGAATAAGGTGAATCTTCAACAAGTGGGTCCTCGTCAAATTAAAGAGCATCTGTACAGCAAAAAAAAAAAAAAAAAAAAAAAAACCACAATTGAGGAAGCAAAGAGGAAACCCACAGAATGGGAGAAAATCTTCACTAGCAACACATCTGACAGAGGTTCAGCATCCAAAATATACAAAGAACTCAAAAAACAAAGTACAAAGAAAACAAGTGACCCAATTAAAAGATGAACTAAGGATCTGAGCAGAGAGTTCTCAAAAGAAGACATAAAGATGACTGAGAAACATCCTTAAATGTGTTCAACACCATTAATAATTAGGGGAATTTAAATTAAAACCACTTTAAGATTTCCTCTTACCCCAGTCAGACTGGCTAAGATAAAGAAAACAAACGATGCCAAATACTGGTGAGGATGTGAGGAAAGATATACTCTCCTTCACAGATGGTGGGTTTTGTAAACTCATTTAACCTATATTAAAAGCAGTGTGGAGAATGCTTAAAAAATTAAAACCTTCCATTTGACCCGGTTATACAACTCCTTGGTATATACCCAAAGGACTCATCCTATTGCAGAGATACTTGAATATATTACAAATTTTTTAATGTCATATTGTTACATTTAAAAATTATGTGAAGTCTTTTCCTTTACCCTGAATCATGCTACACTTTATATGCAATGCCTGTTTTTAATAAAATGTCCAACTCAAACATAAATCCAATACAAACAATGTTATTTGAATGGCCATATACCAAATTTGTAGATACGTCTACATGGAGAAGTCTCTTCATTAAATGCTAGGGTAAAACAAATTTCACTACCAGCATTAAAAAATGTACTGTTCATGGTACTTTTAAATTCTTGTAATTCTTTAGGAATTTCATAGAATGTATTTCATCGTATTTGCCATCTTCTCCGAACTTCTGGAATATCCTACCTTCTTTCCTATCCATCCAAATACATCATCAGTTTTTTAAACCCATCAGGTAGTTTGTGCTGTTCATATACATGTGGTGTGGGGTAATCCACTGAGTGTGATCAACTTACCAGTGACTGTATCCCTAAAGAAATTTGACTGTCCCTCTCCCAGTAGCTATAAACTGTCAGTAGCTTCTCAATTGTGGGGAGGGATTTGTGCCCCTTCACCTTTCCTTGCTGGAGTTTGTTTGGCTGAGCTTGAGCAGGTCTTGTGCATGCTTGTTGGAACCTCTGTGAATTCATATGTGCACCTGCCCTATCAAAAAAGAACCCAGTTTCATTATATTCATCTGCTGCCTCAGGCTTTTACATTTCCTCTGCTGAACTGATTCCCGACCTTGGGAAGAGGGTAAGATATATTGCGAGTGCAAAGTTTGTGACACAGCGCAAGTCATATGTCCATTTATTCAACCTCACATGACATTTTTCTCTCATTAGCATTTTACTAAATCTAATAATTTTTATTAAAGTGTATTTAACTATATATGATATATGTATTTCTATGACTTTTATATTTCATAAATATATCTGATATTTGAATTATGATATACATATGTGTGCATTAATATATTATTAATCTTTACATTTTCTGTCAATATAGATATATAATATTTTTCTACATATACAATAATAGTAAAACTGTGCTATACACATCTATGACCATTAACCTTTCATTGCTAAGGAATAAAAGCATGTCCATACCTCACATAAGCCTTATTATAAAGTAAAAACAAAACAGTTTGACAATGCCATAAAATATTACTCAGGGATTCAAAATAATTTTGAAATTTTAAGAAAGCAACATGTATTTGTCAAATGAACACAGGTCTAATAAGATCCAACTAAGTATAATCCAAAGGTGATTTATCTTGCATGTCCCAATTATTTATAATTATTTCTGACACCACAGTAATCCTATCCAATTTCTTTAAGCAGAAATATTCATTATTTTTTGTCTTTCTAAATGAAGCAATATGTTTGATGGTGATTTTTCTTTTTTTATTTAGGATTAAATTTATACCATACAAAATGTTGTCTACACAGAACATGTGACTACTACAATATGTTATTGAATTAATGAGTTCTCAAAATCAACCCGAGTTTTTCAGCTTTGTTTTAATTAATGATACCAGTAGTGCTTAGGTTTCCAGACATGGTAATTAATAGTTTCAGCTAAAAACAGTAGCAGAAGAATATTCAGAATAGTTCTCCTCTGTTGGAAACAGACAGAGTTAAACATCTGTATATCCTCAGGCAGTGAGGAGAAATGCTTGTGAAGCAAACTTTAAAAATTGTTTTCTGTGGAACCCTTTAAAAAGAAAAAAAACAAAACAAAACTATGTTTTCAGCCAGCATAAGATGAAGCAGAACCAGAAGGAAAAGTAAAACATGTTCCCAGTGTTGGAGGATCCCCAGAATGGACTTGCTCTGATTTATTGGTCTAGCTTCACTTCATGCCATCATGATATAGACTGGCCAATTGAGTTCTTCCAAGTGTGCTGCTTAACATGACAAAAGGGAAAGTGGCAACAAACAACACCAACAGATTTGAGAAATATTTCCTTAAATATTAGACACTTCATATTTGAACAGAGGAATTTAGAACATTTTAAATGGTGCTTAAGTGAAATTATTCAAAGACTACTATTTTAAATTTTCTAAACCTTTAGTCAAACATGTGGCCATCTGCTATGACAAGGGAGAAGAGATAAACAAGCTACTCTTTGGAAAAGGAACACATGGGTAGACGGAAGCTGAAATAGGATCTCTTCTTTGTTTTTAATACTTACAGTGTCCGAGATTATGGCACACAAATTTTCCCTAAATACCAGCCATCACAGTATTCTATAATCTTCTTCACTTCTCAGTAACTTTTCCATACTTTGCAATAATTTGATATTCTGGAAATATCAAAGAGTAAACAGAACTCCTGCATACCTTTAATCCAGTGCTCTGTAATAAGCATGGGTAGCTGCATATATATGTTGACAACTATTTGGATGGCATGTTTCTCATATCTGAACAAATGATTTTATAAATATTTAAATAGTTGCCATTTTATTATAGGTTGGAATCTATAATGTCATATTGTATTAGTCATCATGTTTCCTCATCCTTGTCTAATTTTGCTTTGCTTTTAAAGACTGAGTTTTGAATAGTATTGGCCAGGCTATCACATTTTATTTGCCTACTTGCCTTGATCAGACAAGAGTTGCAAACTTGGGATAAAGTATTTTTCTCATTTAAAGTCCAAAAACATGCTTGTCACATGTTGTCTTGATTTGCTTTTGAGACAGGGTCTTTCTGTAACCCAATGAAATCCAGTCTGGCCATGGAACTCTTTATATAGACCAAGCTGACACCAATCTCACAGAGATCCATCCACATCTGATTCCTTAGTACAAGGATTTAAAATATGCACCACCAACCTAAGCATGTGTTTAATAATATTTCATTAAATTTGATCATTTGGTTTGGATCAACCAAGTTTCTTTGTTGTAAAGTTAATATGCTTTCTTTAAAATTTTTATTGTTTCAAAAAATAAAATCACTAAATTCAGACTATTACCAAGAATATAAGATTAATTTATAAATGTACAAACAATCCCCTCCCCCATAAAAAACCTCGAGAGATAAATGATACAAATAAAAAATGAACTATGGATCAAATAAGTGTTCTCAAACATTAGATATATTTATAGAGCCAGCTTCGAACCAACCAGGGTTACATAGAGGGACCCTGTCTTTACAAAAAGAAAAGAAATAAAGAAGAAACAAGCAAAGAAAAAAAATGGTAACAAATTCAGGCAAGAATGTGTAGACATAGAAACCCTCATTCATTGGGGAACTAAAACTAACAGAGCCACTATGGAAACCAGCATGGCAGATTCTCAAAAATAAATCTACAATACGACCCAACTGTATCAGTCTGTGGCATATTCCCAAAGGACTTTATATAGTACCATGGAGACACTGTTTCATCCATGTTTATTACCACTCTAGTAACAATAGCTAGAAAATGGAAGTGATGTACATGCCCTTCAATTAATGAATGGACAAAGAAACCATGATACATATGCACAACAGAATTCTGTTTAGTTGTAAAGAAAAATGAAGTAACAAAATGTATGAGTTAATTGATAATACCGGAAAATATTATACAATGTGAAGTAATTTAGACTCCAAAAGCCAAATAACATGTTCTCTCTTATTTGAAAATCTTAACCCCAAATCTGGAGATTTGAATGCATAGTCAGAGTCAATCTCTAAAGTCAGCAGAACAAAAAGAGATCACGGGAGGTGGGCACCCTAACAAAAGGGATAGTAAGACACAGGTGCTATAAAGGAAGGGGAGAGAGTGGGTGGGATTAAACGGGGAAACAGGAATAGGAAGAATGAGAGATGAATAATATAGTGCTCCCGAAGACCCATAGACTAATACAAATCCAGTTCCAGGCATGGAAAATCTCCCTACAAGTTATTGGCGAGGGTAGTCCAGTGGACTCCCCGAAACATATAGGCTATTGCTGTTGCCATTTGTTGCTTCCCAAAACTTCAAGTAAGACCCTGTTGCTGAAGACACCATATACTGCAGACCCAGGGCTTGGAGGACTCAACCTGAACTGATCTGGGAATCCTTCTGCTAGAGTTTTGTCTTCCGGACATTGTGGGGAAGGTGTACACAAGTAATCCCAACAATGTGGTTGTGTAAATAAGACTGGCATAGTGACACCAGTTAGTATGCTAGCATGATTGCAAAACATTGTACAACATTTCACTCAAAGATGAAGAACTAAGCAGCTAACGACTGCTGAATAGGGAAGAATCAGTTTTCTCTAACAATGAGCCCTCTTATAAGTTATCTACTCCTAATTAGTACATATAATATATATATATATCATATATGAATGTATGCAACAATAATTTGAGAAGAATAAAAGGAAAGATACAGGAGGGGATGGAGGGGAGAGGGAGGAGTGGAAGTAAACAAAGATTTACAATTTTGACCTAGTTTGTCCAATAAAATTTATACATTATTTTGCACTTATATGTATGTATTTTATAGTTTAGTTTGCATTAAATATTGTTGTTAAATTATTCACATTTTGCTAACTTTGCCATTTTAGCAATTGAAGTTTTCTTTTCAAATTAGTAGCTATTTCTTTTGAATATATTTTCAATTTTTTAGGGGGGTATTTGGGCTTTTAATTACAATGTTTTAGGCTTTTGTTCCATATATTTTTCCCAAGACCTGTAATTATTCAAGTGTGTATATCAATTCAGTCATGCATCGCTAGAAATAATTATCATCATATCTGTCACTGTGCATCAATATGAACACACTGATATCTCAGCTTGTAATCCAGCACTTGGAGGTTCATGATAGGGTTATCCTTCAGCTTATTTCTAGCATGTTTTTGGCAGAATGAGATGCTTGTTTCCTGTCAACTCTAATTTATACTTTTCCTATGATTCTGGTATATTTTAACAATTTCCGAACTACTAAACCATACTCCTAGGAGGTCAAAATTTCTAAAAATCGAAGTACTCATTTGTAAATGTTTTGTCTTTATTCTTATGCTTTCCTCTCAAAGGCATATCCTATGAAATTACTTAGCTCCTTTTTATCAATCTTCTTATATCTAACCTCCATCACTGACACTGTAACATACATTTGTCATAGTTATATGTCTTTCCCACTCTATATTTTGGATATAACTTGGACTTCTGAATCTAGTTAGTTTTTATATTATTTAATAAATCTTACCATTCTATTTTCTAAGGGCTTGATAAATTAATATCATTAGGTATTCACAACTTCCGTAGCATACAGAATAGTTACAGCACTCTCAATTTTCTCTTCATAGCCCATGTGTAGGAACAACTGTTCCTTCATCTACAATAATTGTCAATCAGAGATCTATTTCCATTCAACAGTAGCTGTTTTTCCTTTTGGCTCTGGCTTCTTTATTTAACAAAGTTTACTTTTTAAATGTTTTATGTATAATGCAGTATCATGTTTTTATATACATGCATACATACGTACATTCCTTAGAGATACTCTTATTCAAAGAGTGTAGCAATTTGTTTATTCATTTTGTAACTATTTCCTGTTGGAGGCTATTGATAATACTGTAAACACATTCCCATATAGGTCTGCATTTTGTCGTGCCAGCTTTTATATTAGGACTGTGATTCTGAACTCAGATTGTCATGCTTGTGCTGTAGGTACTTTACCCAATGAGCAATATACTTCAACCTACTAAATTTTCCTTTTAACCATCAGAATTCATAGAGATTATGTATTCATAAATGTAAATGTATGGTTTGTGCTTTGAATGAGTCATCCTTAAACAAGTCAATGTTTTTTTTTTAATTTTCCCCTTTCTTCCCTTCCATTGTGTATCACTTTCCACATAGTCTAAGAATTTATTTCTACTCAGCTGTGAATACTTTATTTCTCCATGAAACTGATTTTCTGGGGAAAAATAAAGAACTTGAGATATATCATCTATAAGGTATTTCAGAACTTTGATTTTTTGAGACCAGGGCATCAGCCCCGGTGGCGTGGAATTTTCTGTGTAGATCATGGATGATCTCGACCTCACAGCAATCCACCTGTGTCTGACTGCTGAGATAAAGGCATGCATCCCCACACCCAGCATCTTAATTACATTTTTGTGATTTGTTTTGACAGCTTCCATGATTGTTGAAAATATAGATGACAGCCTACATTTTCTTTCTAAATTATTTTCAGTGAAGACTAAAAGTGATTTCTCACTTTTGTTTCTGTGATGTGCATATGTGTGTGCACAAAGTTATTTGTCAGAAATTTAAATTGTGTGAGATTATTTTAAATTGAATTTTTGTAATTTTTATACAATATAGTTTGATGCTTTTTATATGCACTCTCCTATATGCACCTCATTATTGTCCTTTGCCCAATTTAATGTAGTATATGTATAATAAAGCCTTCCTTTTATATCTTTAAATATACTTCAGTGTGGTTCCAAAAACCAGAGTCTGGTTTAACACACTAAGAATCCCATCCTTAAAAGAGTCTTTCTCTCCCCAACCCAACAGCCATTGGCTGCCAAACATTTCCTTAGGTTGAACCAAAGGTTTCTTACCTGCTTCTTTATGTATCTATTGGGATTTTGTCTGGTTAAAACTTGAATGGGAGAAAGGCATACTGTTACCATTGCTGTGAGTTAATATGAGTAACTGACCCCAGACACTGGGTCCTTGTGATTATCCACTATCCCTGACTCTTATTGCATTTCTGTCCCCTTTTCTGCAATGATCAATGAGCCTTGGGAGGCAGAAGTTTGATATAAGTGTCCTATTCAGGGCTAAGTACTCTGCAACCTCATATCTCTGCACCGTGGCCAATTGTGGGTTTGATGTTAATTACCATCTGCTACATAAGGAAATTGCTCTGGTGAGAGTTGAGAGATGCATCAATCTATGTGTATAATGATAAGTCATTAGGAATCTTTAATTAGATAACTATTTAGCAGAAAGCTAGTATTAGGCTCCCCGCTTTGTCCTATGACTTGTCTAGCCTCAGGGTGCTAAACTTGATATCACTGCCAGTCATGGACCTATGAAATCCAGTTAAAGAATGGTTCTTAACTCCATTGTCCAATGTAATCTCTGCCATTATTGCGCAGGTGGGCATATCTTGTCAGTTCAATTGTTGTCATAGTCCACAGGATTCACAACTTGGAATGGTTGCTGATTATTTCAGTTTCCAGTAGCATGCATAGAATCTTCCAGATCTATTCTATGTTTGATAGTAAGTAGAGCTGAGACTCTGAAATCAGCATCAGATTGATTTCTCCTTGTGTGTGTGTGTGTGTGTGTGTGTGTGTGTGTGTGTGTGTTTGTGTTTCAGCAGTAGGTCTTACCTTTCGGGTAACCAACAACAGGAGCAACGTTTATTAATGTTTGGAGGTCTATGGGAGCGCTGTTCAACAACTTCTAGAAAGAGAATCCATTCCTGGCCTTGAGATTTGTTTGCATTAGCCTATGGGTGTACAGTAGGGGCAACGGCCTTGTTAAAAGGTAATTTCTTTTAATTTATTTTTAAATGTATATGTATGTACTTTAAGAAACCTCTGTAGTAGCATATTTCGATATGGCTTTTGTGAAGGCATTTAATGTTAGTTATCCCTCCTCCTCATACTCCTTCTTCTTCCTTGATCTCCCATTCCCCACAATATTTTACCTATCCTAGTCTAATGTTCCCCTTCCCCTTTATATTACTGCAGCCTACTACCCCACCCAAGAAGGCCTGACCCCCCCATGACTTACTTTAGCTAGTTCCTTGATTTCTCTGGATTTTTACATTGAAACATGTATATCTAAGATTTCAGAGCTAGCATCCAGCTATGAGAGAGAGCATGTGAAGTTTGTCTGAGTCTTGGTCACCTCACTCATGATAATTGTTTCTAGTTCCATCCACTTACCTGTGCATTTCATAATTTCATTTTTCAGAGCTGAATAATATAGTACATGAAGTCTTAAACCATTACGACAAATGAAAGACATTAAAGAAAATACAAATTGAAAAGCAATATGATTATAAACATAAATGCCCCTACAGATTCCACCAGAAAAATTTTAGAGATCATAAATAATTTCAGAAAAGTAGCAGGATATAAAATTAACACCCCCAAATTACAAGGCTTGCTATCTACCAATGCAAACATACTGAGAAGAGAAAAACAGCCTGTAAACAATCTCATTCATGATAGCCTCAAAATCCATAAAATATTTTGGAATAAATCTAATAAAATAAGTTAATGATTTGTACAATAAGAACTTTTAGACAATGAAGAAAGAATTTGAAGATCATACCAAAATATTGAAAGACATTCCATGCTCATTGATTGGTAATATTAATATAAAAATCGGCATACTTCCAAACACAATTTACAAATTCAAAACAATGCATATTAAAATTTCAACACAATTCTTCAAAAATTTGAAAAAAAATCTCAAAATTTATATGTAAAAATGAAAAACCCAGGACAGAGAAAATAATCCTGAGTAATAGAAGACCTAATGCACTGAATCAGATAGTGGAGAAAGTAGCAAATACATCGGGATTTATAAACACAGAAAATAACTTTTTGAATAGAATTTCTATTGTGCAAGTATTAAGATGAACAATAGACAAGTGGAACCTCACGAAGCTAAAAGGCTCTGTACATCAAAGAGTACCATTATTCAAGTGAAGAAGCAGAGTAGGAAATGGTAAAAACAAACAAAAAAAAAAACAAAAAACAAACAAACAAACAAAAAAAAACTTTTCAAAGCTGTATGTCCGACAGAGTGTTGTTATCTAGAATATACAAAGAACTCAAAAACTTAAACCAAAATAAAAAAAAAAAATAACCAAGGAACTCGATTACGAATTTTAGCAAGAAGCCGAACAGGAAGATCTCTAAAAATGAAATGCAGAAGTGGCTGAGAAAACTTAAAATAAGTTCAACACCTTTGTTCTTCAGGGAAATGAAGATTAACACTACATTGAAATTTTATCTTATCCCACTAACAATGACTTAAAAAAAAGTATGAATGCTGGCAAGGGTGTGAAGAAAGAGGAACTCATGCTTTGCTGGTGACAGTACAAATTGGTGTAGCCACTCTGGAAGTCACGGTGGAGATTCCTCAAAAGGGTCGTAATTGATCTAGCCAATGAACTAGTCATACCGCTCGAGCAAAATACTCTATACGCCCTGCTACAGAAATACCTGCTATTCCATGTACATCACTACTCCCTTTTATTGAAGCTTTGAATTTTATTAAGATAGTTACTACATTCGGGTAATTAATATAAAAGAATGTTTGATATTATTATTTTGCTTAGAACACAGTTACAATGTCTTGATATTCATTGTGTCTTTTAATGTTTGTTCACTGAGTTAAATCTTGGTACAAGATTTTATTGAAAGTATGAGTCTTGATTATGTTTTTTTTTTGCACAGGAACTTTTAAATAACCAAATACAGTATTAAACATCATTTATAATTTGGCAGTTCTTTAACTCTGTAGTTTAGGTGATGTTTTAAGTACTAGAAACTAAATTCATCATTGTACATGCTAGGAAAGAGTATGAGTAAAATTTAAAGACATCTTGCATGAGGATTTCTAGTGATTATAATCAGCTGTTTACTAATTCAATTGAAAATACATTCTCTCAGCAGTAGTCCATTACTATTACAGTGAAACATAGGACATCTAAGGGCTCAGATAAATGGGTGAAGACCTCTTTATTCTCTGTGACACATATAAGCACAAGATTATGTACAGACTTTAGAGTTCTGAGCCTGCTCATAGAAATGCCAAAGGTATCTAAAATTAAAATTCATTTTCACATTCATTATCATGTTTAAGTTTAATGTGTGATAGAGAGAGCAGGACAATTTATTTAAAAACTTATCTCAATTAGTAAACTGAAGTGATTGGTTGTAAATAAATCATTTTTTAGTCAAAACTCCTAGAAAATTCACAAATGGTACCTAATTTATACCATAAACCCAATGAATGATAGCAGACAAATACTGAAACTACTTGAAACACTCAGAAATTTAATTATTATGCACATCAAATGGTTATTCTCATCTTTACTCCAATGTAGATATATTTATTGGTATACATATATCTAATAAATAATAAGTTCAATAGTTTATACTTTAAAGACCATTAGAATCCACAAGTCAAAATAATATTGCATTAATTTATAGTGAATTATTGTTTTGCCAAATCTATAATGTTAACCTTTTTACACGATACAAGTAAATGTATTTATTAATCTTAAATCATTGATTTTTAGTGTTATTTTGTATTTAATCTCTTTACTGGCTTTGTAGAATGTAAAGGAAATTCCTAAAATATAGTAATCAGTCTAGTTTACCCTCTTATATTGAGTATCTGGCATAGAATTCAGACATAATCACCATTTAACATATAAGTCATTTTAACTACTTTCAGAATTAAATTTATTGTCCTTAAAATTATCAACTAGCTTCCTATTTTATGTCACCAAGAACGGTGGGCAATGGGTCAGTACTTAAAATGCGTTCAGATCTCTCATGTGATCAGTCGGAATCTAGAATCGTAAAGAGGCCATATATCTTGGCCAGCTCCTCTCAGTACTCACTTACAACTAACAGATATTTGATCTATTGAAAGACAATTCAAATTTCAAACTTAAAAATAACTATGGCCACAGGAATGTATAGCAATAATGTGCATCAGTTTTACATTATTTGCAATTAGTAGATATCTACATTTTATGTTGGATTCTTTGTATATTAGAAGAAGTGGTAATAACAATTTAACTCGTTATTTCCACAGTTATAAAGTTTTACATCAACAACCTTGCTATAGCCACTGGAAATTTTTTTCTACATAGTTCATTTTG
The DNA here is from genome assembly GCA_035773235.1 of Eospalax fontanierii. Classification (NCBI taxonomy): domain Eukaryota; kingdom Metazoa; phylum Chordata; class Mammalia; order Rodentia; family Spalacidae; genus Eospalax; species Eospalax fontanierii. Next base: position 39,309,937 of record CM069527.1, read on the forward strand.
ATATATGCTTTCCTCACATAATTATTACACATTTCTTTGAAATATATATATGTGTGTGTGTGTGTATGTGTGTGTATTTTATAAATTTTGTACAAATATTTGTACCCAGATGACCCTCGGTGCATGTTCATCCACTGGATTCTAGTCAGCCTACCTAGACTCTCTCCCTTAAAGAAGATCTATTGTCTCTCACTTAGCAGTAATCAGTAGATCCTCAGCTAAGGTTGGTGCTTGCTGCCCATTTCTTCAGTGCTACGGTTTGACCGATTCAGTCTGCATGGGTCTTGGGGATGCTGTCACCATTGCTGCAAATTCATGTAATCAAGTTCTCAGGGGATGATTCCAATTTAATTTTTATTTTATACATGAAAAAATAAGAAAGGGGGTTTAGAAGACTTTCTTTACCAATGCCACTCACTAGAAAATAGAGGAGCTATGAATGAATCTCAGCAGACTATCTACAGCATGCATAAACTTAATTCTACTGTAACCTGTATCTTTGTCCACATTTTAAAATTGTTTTTCGTGCCCAAAAAATGTGTACATATAAAAATATGAATGGTATTTATTTCAAATAGACAAAACACAAAGTACTTTAGTTTTCTTTAGCAAATCAATCATTAAACAATTTTTAGTTTATTTATACAGTGGTCATGCACATCAACAAGAAGGAAAGTTACTAATTCAACTTAAAATTAGATAACTGTAACCAAAACTAATAGGCAGATGTCAGACCCCAAATCACATAGTTGATGATAACATTTATAGGGAATTCATGTCCAGTCATCTATAACTAGTGATAACTAAAGTTATACTGCTTTCATATACTGTAGAATGAAGCATTAACTTGAATATGTAATATGTATATAAATAACCCTGATACAATAAGATTACCACCGCATTACATGCTAAGGCAAGGATGTCTCAATTCAAATATTTAATGACTTCACTGAAAGCAATGTTTGGTGTGAGTATTTTTTAAATATAGAAAAAAAGACACATATCTAGATTTCAGTGAGAGAGAGTAAACAAAGGGAAAACCAAGAGTGGGAGAAAGCTATAGCTTCAGTGACAAAAATAAAACACGCTATAATGTACTGTATTTACAACTTTTGATATGCAGCATATCAGTTACTTAGTTTTAAGTATTTATTATGATGCCTAAATTATTAAGAGATAGTAGAAAATTTTCAAAATTATACATATATTACAATCACAATTTAATTTAGCAATGCAAAGCATTAAATACCTTTTAAAGCACTACTTTCTCATACTAATAATACACAAAATAATCAATAAACAATAAACAAATGAGTATATATGTATATGTACATGTGTGTGCAGAGGTGTATGTTTGTATTCCAATTATCTTTTATCTTCATCTAAGGAAAGAAAATTAAAGTAACAGCAGAGATGAAAATTAATGATCTAAAACAGGTTGGAAGAGGGAAAGGCTACTGCCCTTTATATCTGAATTATACTACCATCTGGGATCCCTGAAACAGCTGTGAAGGTAGTTAACCTCTTTGTGATAATTTCATCATATCTCAAATTGATAGAGCAACTGTCAAGAGTTTTCCATGAACAACACATAAAACTGTATATCAACAATTAGGACAATGACTAAAAGAACTATTAAAATAGTTTACTATTGTTTAAAATACATTCAGTAGTTTATATACTTACTAGCCTATAGGAAGCCTGTAACGCACCCATAGCTCAAAATAATCAGAAGTAACCAGTGGTCATTAGAGTAAGATCAACGTATATGAATATAGAATACATGAATGAATTCTTTATAAACATAAATGAAAAACAGTATGACCTTTTCAAAACTGATTTCATTTATTTTTTTAAATGACTTTTATATGTTCATGAAGATCAACTAAAATATGAACTTTCTGGAAATTCACTTCCAGATCATGCACTACATGCATATCAAAGAGTTTGTATGTTAACATTGTGTTTTGTAACATTGATAAATTCACTCATTTGTTCTCATAAGCACCTTGTACATTCTCCAGAATTTTCTATGAAAACTGTCATGCCAGCTGCAAATCAAAAACTTCATTAAAAGACAATTTGTTTTCCTCTATGGCACTTATATTTTTGAATATTTGTTTTGACAATTTTGGTCAGAGAATAAAATGGTGAAATAAGCATGCATTCTAATTTATGAAATTTTATATGTTTGTTGTCAAAATTTGGTATCTATGAACCAACTGAGTTTCAAGGATTTTCTGGTGATTTATCATCAAGTAAACTGGACAGTTTATACTTTTATAACTTTCAAAAACCTTAGGAAGTAAGAATTTTCCAGAGGCATCCATAAATATTATTTCCACTCTTCAAATACCATTAACGCAGGATCCAAATTTTCCATATATCTGAAAATCTGACATAAGGATACGTTTAAATACCTGATCCACCTTGTCAGCAGCAGCTGCATTAACTGGTACTGGAACAGGTCAGTGTCCCTATCTCGGTTTCTAAAAACTCTCATTTTCCAGTGCTTCCCTCTTTTCTGCACTGATCAAGGCCTCCTTATTCTCATTTTGATGCCGTGGTCTTCACAATATGAAATCACAGGAAAATGATTCTTCTTCTAACTGCATGTTCTACTGAAAATATCCCCCTTCAAATTCATCAGTACAAGAGAATACCAGGTGCTGCCTTGATTTGTGATCTCTTTTTCTTACAATACTAACTTTGCCCCAGAAACTAGTCCTGAAGAGGCTGGGATGAAAGATTTCTTAGTGGCAATCATTATATGTAAGATTTACTTTTTTATTCTATCATAGCCCTGTTTCATGCATGCTTTCCCCACTTATTTTCCATATCTTTAATAGTTTAGCCTTCACCAAAGATTTGATTGATAGCATTATAGTGTGGCAAATATTGTTTGGTGTCTATTTAAAATTTCTTTATCTGTGCATGTTATGCCTGAATTCAGTAGGAGCAACAAATATATTAATTTTATATTTATGGATCAATAATTCATAAATGCATAGATATACATATATACATATGCATATTTACCTTAGTCATTAAGGTAATTTAAGCAAAATAGAAAATTTAGAATTTCATCAAAATATCTAAAATTCTTTTACAGGTAAATGGAAATCTGAGAGTCCTAATTTTTCCCTACAATAAGAGATTAATCAATTAGCAGTGCAATAACTATGAATTTTATTTTTCAATGTTAGATGGCACTACTCATTTATATACATTTTCAATTGTACCAGTCACTGTTCCATGGGAAAGCTGGATAGACTAAACTAGAAAATTTGAATTTTAATTGTGATATACTTGAGTAGTCTACCTGACTGAATGCAAGAAATAACCAAAGTATATGATTACAGTTTATTTTGTGCACAAAATTTCTTTACAGGTATGTACAGCAGTGTACACTTATATGTGTTTTGTGGGTATCTTTTAGGTGACTGTAATTCCTATGAAACAGAATGAACCAATACATGAAATTACAATATTCACAATTCAAAGACAGTCATGAATCAAGACGTAATCCCTACAGACACAGAAGATAATGATATCTAAATGCAAATTTGCTGATAAAGTACAATTGAATATTTGCACGCACACACACACGCACACAGGCACATACACACTCACACAGGCACACATGTACACTTACACACAGTCAAATATAAGATATTTAAAAAACTTTGGTATTGTTGTGTGACATAAATGCATATATGTTTGTATGTTATACAACAAATTTTTTCACTTACTATTTTTAGTAAATATAGTATAAAAATAAAATATTGCAGTAGCTTGCAACCCACTTTATATTTTGGAAAAATAACTGATTGTTATAGAAGAGTAAAAGTTAACAGAAAATTTTGATATTGCAACTAAATTCTCATAAACTCGTGTGTGTGTGTGTGTGTGTGTGTGTGTGTCCACTTGTGGAACTTTGAAATAGTCTCTGTCTGTTGCAAAAAAGTTTCTTTGATGAGCGTTGATTGCATACTTATTTGTAAACATTAGGCTGTAATCTTTACAATATGAAATGGCACATCTACAATGGTACCTACACTCCTAAGGCTAACAGAACTTAGTGGAACAAGGGATAGAGAGAATACTAATGCATCTCAAAACTCTCATTAATGAAGATCCCTCATTCAATGAAGGGCCAGGAACACAAAAGGACACAAGTGGACAAAATGTAGAGAATAAGAGTCCATAGAGCTTGATCCTTGGATAAGACTCCTTTATTAAACTTCCCACACCCAGGGTTCAGGGACTCATGAGGAAGAGAAGATGGAGGAAGTGTATGATTATATGGCAATAGCATCTTTAAGGCACCTGAGACCTTGCTCATATGAACCTACAGAGATGATATCAGCATGCATGCAGAGGATACATGCAGACACAAGTAGATAAAAAACCAGCATAGAACTGTGGAAATGGGCTTCTGGCCTCAATATTAGTTAAAAGAAAATTTATAGGCACCTTAGTACTGCTGGGTGAGTAAGAACTGATTTTAAAGGGAGGGACTCTAGATAGGCTGTCTAAACTTCAGTGAATGAACTTGCACTGAGGGGTGTCTGGGGACATTAACTTGACTCCATAGACTTTAACACGAATGACAGAATGCATAAAATCCTGTGGAGGCAAGGGCTACAGGAGTGTGCCAGTAAAAATGAGGGTTTTAAGATGATTAAGATGTTCTGTATGAAATATACAATAATTAAATGAAAATATACAAAAAACTAAATTTTAGCCATGTTTTTCATATACTGTTGTTAGAAACAAATGCTCCTTCTGATTTTTCTGTTCTGTCTCAGTGGATGGTTCAAAAAACAGTAATTTTGTTGGATGAAAATAGAAATCAATTGAATGCTTTAACTATCTTGTATGTGCTAGATTGAAATAATTACTCAGAATTATGTTCTTTTTTCCACAAACCTAGCTGATTTTAGATTCATGGTTCTTATTTTTATTCATCTTATTCACTTAAAATAAAAACATTTTATATACATGTGTTAAATGAGTAGATGCTTTAATTTTGGTGCAGCATGGCAATTTCAAGATGGATCAAAATTCAATTGGAAGATGATTTAATTTTTATAGACATCAAGATAACATGTCTCTCTCCATAAGAGAAACAGAGAAACTGATAAATGTTCCAGTTAGGTTGTCATGGAAATCAGGATCAAAATGAAGTATTTTGGTCATAAACCTGCATTTTGTCCAGTTATCAGGCCTGATGAGCAGTTCTGCATGTTCATAGGAAATGGGTTTAACTGGCACTTTCAGGCATTTCTATGATTTCAAGTGGCCCTGGCAACAAGAATTAGAATTTCTCTACTCAGTCACAGACTGTCTTTTTAGGGTGAGTTTTATGCCATACATGTTATTAACCATGCTAAATAAGAAAAAAGCCATCTAATTTAAAGAAACTAGGAAAGCACATAAGACAAATATCAGTGATTGTATATGACTTGTCAGTGTCTACTTGCATTGAAAATGCTACTTAAGGTTAAGACAATGCTATTTAAAAGTTAAGAAAGCTAAGCCAGCTCAGCCAGTGTCTTCTAGACGTAAATGGATTTGTTTCAATACTTTTAAGAAAAATTCTTTAGTCATCTAGAGTAATCATTTTCCCTCATATGATACTGGAATTTTGCATCTCTGGATAGATTATCCAGCTGTTGAATTTGTTTAGAAATTTCTAGGGCTATATATTCTTTTAAAATTTATATGAATTTTATAGAAGGTTCTATCAAAATAGTGAATATAAATATCTATGAAGAAATATGAGTCAAGAAAAGCCATATAATACACAAATTTGTTCAGTAGAAGAGAAGCAGTCATATCTCATAAAGCAATTTTAGATACAGAAAAATGATGCTTAGGGGAATATTTCAGTGGGAAAAAATGAGAATTCTGGCCTGAAGGCAAATAAAATGAGTTTAAATTGGAAAGAATGTCTGTGGGTTACAAAGGATGCTGTTATATTTCAAAAGTACATTACAGTATTTAGGAGCAAATGTTTCAGATGAAATAACTACTGATCACATGACAGCAAAGCTTATTTTTCAGTTCACTGTGCAGTTAGGATGGAGAATACACTTATTACTCAAATTTACAGTGAGCTTATCCATAGGTATTTATTTTTACTTTCTCAATAAGTATATTGAATTTCTCTGTACTTATTATCTGTAATTCACAAATAATGAGATTATATAGCTACATACTGTACATCATCCTACTATTTTTGATTATATTTGTGAACTTTCACACCAGTAATACTGTCAATTTTATGACTTCATATAGTGTACACTGAAATACAAGTCATCTCCCTCCTCCTCCTCTTCTTCGTTTGATTATCCTTCAAGTCCTTAGTCTTTTAGTTAAATATTCTATACAAATTTAGATTCTTATTGTTAAGTTTAATTAAAATAGTTGATATCTTTATTAAATTTTCCAAAAATTTAAATATTCTTTGTCAAAACCGAAATCTCAAAATATTTTCCACCAATCATTAAATATAACAGGAATTTCCATTTATTGAATATTTACTATTTTTTTCACAATTGTTTTAAGTTTTATGTGGTGATCTTGATATCTTGCTGAGTTGTCCTTATATGGTTAATTGTTAAATATTGAACTATTTTAAACTATAATTTCATTTTGCATTTTTACCCTTGTATGTATAAAATGAATCTTTTTTTGTTCTTTTTTTATGTGGTAACATTTTGGTATTTTAAATTATTTAAAATATTTAAAGCAAATACACTCATATGATTTGGTTTAAATATAGAGTTTCTGTGTTAATATTATATCCCAGTCTGATAATGAGAACAAGATTTTCCCATAATGTACTTGTGGTACATTAATCTCATCTTCACTGAAGATTGCATATTGGAGGAAGTAAAGTGAAATAGATAAGCACACATAAGGAATGGATGGGATTCTTCTCTTTCCATTACTAGAGCTAACTGACCTCAAGCTAGACTCATGATAGTGACAAATAACATTTATTATAAGGTTTTCTATGTTTTTGATCATCTGCATCATGGTGTTAGTTAGATGTTACTTTTTCTTTAGCACTTTCATAAATCATTATCTTTGTGTGTATATGTGTGTGTGTTGTGTGTGTGTGTGTGTGTGTACATATTAGTCCTTTATCTGCTGTTTTCAGCAGCCATGCCCTATCTTTTCATTTCAAGTGTGTGAGATTTTGCCTGTGCCTGTGTATATGTAAGTGAACCAAGTGGGTGCAGATCCTGTGGATATCAGAAGAGGGCGTTGGATCCTGATCCCCTGGAACTGGAGTTACAGAGGGTTATTATCGTCTACGTTTGTGCTAGCAATGAACCTGGGTTTTCAAGAGAAGAGCATGTGCTCCTAACTGCCGAAAATCTCTCCATCTATCCAGTCCTTCTTCTACCTCAGCTCTCAGATAACCTTGGAGTTTATAGCAAAGCCCTCTACCCCGCTTAGGCTGGAAAAACAAAGTTCAATGATTCTCCTATTAGCTACTCCCATTTTTCAAACGGGAAAAAAACATCTTAATCAAAAGGCAAACAACCAGGAACCCTAAAAACTCCTGTTCTATTATTCTTTTCAGGTTGGAGGTTTTACACATGTGCTCACAAACACAACAACAAGATGAGACCAAAGGCAGTAATAGATATGGACCGTGAACTGTTTCTCCTGACTGCATTGTACGAAGAAATCTCAGGTCCCTTCCCTGAGTGTTTGTCTATGCCTGCCATTCATCGTAGGCAAATGCAAGCTGCCAAATCAAGATTTTTCATGTCCTTCAAGTATTCCAGGTGAAAACACTTTGAATTCACTAGAAGTGACTTTTGGGGGTCAAAAGGAAAACCAGAGCTTCCAATTCTCTTATTTCTCTTTTCATAGTCCTATGAATCTCAAATTTGTGAATAAGATCATATTTGTAGATGCTTTTGTCACTTCATCATAAATTACTGCACTGTTATCTGAAAGTAGGACATTCTTCAGGCATTTCTTTCAATTGTACCTGTAACAGTATTTCCTCTGCACATGGTCTCAGTTGCTTCACAGATTGAGAACTTAGACTTAAGCATTTTGATGTCACACAGAAAATAAAATCTCTCTGTCCCTCTCCTACTCTCATTTTCTAAAGTTTCCTTGAATCATGGGATAGACACAGTATATCTGAACAAAAGCTGAAATTTATTTCCTACCGATAAATTCTTCTCCCTTATGAGAAGGTGCATACGACAGAGAGTGAGCTGGGACATAGCTCAGTGCAGAGGGCTTGCTGAATGCATGAGGTCCTGGGTTCACTCTCTAGCACTATGAGGTTGGGGGATGATAGAACAGAATGGCACATGTGAAGGCAAAGGAATCCTGACTCAAGAGCTTCAGGTTTGACTTTTGCTTACTGTCTGCAGTCCCTTAACGAAAACTAATCATCACTTTCTGTGTGAGAAAATTCCAATGACTCTTTTATGTTTAGTCTTTTTCTCAGACTGAGCAAGTAAAAGGGCTGAAAACACAAAATCGTCTTAAATCATCTTAAATCATTTTGACCCCTACTGGGATTTAGCTACCTGAACAAAACATTGCCTCTGATTGCAGGAAGACCTTAGCTCTGGGGCAAATGTGATCACCTGAACTCTGCCTCCAAAAGAGCTGGAACTACAGACTTCTGCCACAGTATGCCCAGCATACACTGACATTTTGTTGCCCCTTAGTAGGAACCTTTTTCATTAAGGCTGCCGATAGAGGTATCTTGCCATGCTTTGACCTTCTCCTCTGCTTTAGGAAACTAACTATGTCATCTGTAATTTACAATGTATCTCCAGAATGCTCTTCAGTAGTACCCAGAAGGACTCTAAATGGCTTGATCTGAGCTAAGCAGTCAGGAAAGAAATGGTCTGTTTGTCTATTCACTCCTTAGTCAGGAAGACAAAAACAATGGAAAAGCTTTATTCTGTTGTTGAAAAGAAGGGCCCTTTTTTCTCCAAGCTATGACCAACTCTTCATGACCAAACAAGGCAGTAGCCTCTAGTTGTCCCAAGTTCACTAATATCTTGGTCTGCCCCTGTTCCACAAGCAGTCACGAGTAAGCTGTTTGGAAATAACCAGTGCTAGGATGCAGAGTGCTATAGTCTCCATTCCATTTCTACCTCTCCTACAACACCTGGCCAGATAGCCTCTTCCACATGTTCACCTTTATCATAAACCTGCCAACCAGAATATAGTCACTTGGGAAAGATGTGCTGGCAGGCAAGCAAATATGGATCCTGATCTGACATCAGAGTGATCACCACTGGTGCCAACTTTGTATAATAGATGATCTTACTGGCAGGACACATACACTTACTGTCAACCATATTCCTGCCACGTTTGCTGCAGAACTGATGACCATCATAACTACAGAGAAATACCTGAGCCGTTAACAGCAAGGAGGAATCCATGGAGTTCAGGTGAGGTGAGGAAGAGCCTTCCTTCAGTAGATGAAAGACCTTTTGCACTCTACCTCCACTTCAGACTTTGCTAAACAGGCATGCTTGGAAGATCATTCAGAATGAGATCCAAAGTAAACCATCATGTTTAGGCATGTTAGAGCATCCAGTTTGCACAGAATCTCCTGTTACTTGTGCATTTGGCCCACACTCACCTAGTAGCCTTACAAACTGAGGCTAAGCCAAGGGAACAGACAGGTAGTGTTGCCTTGATTCCTGAGACAAAGGAGTCACACCATGTAAATGTAAAGCAGTCCTGTCTGTTAGGCTTCTTAATAAGTTTTATAACCTTTTTGAGTTCAAATAAATGTGGCATCATAGTGACATATGTTGATAGCAGTTGACAGGACCAAAAAAGATTTTCTCCTGAAAACTGCTCCACACACAGAGACATTGTCAGCCCCTCTGAGTGCTTTTCGTGGTGCCTTTACGTTCTCAACAACCTGAAAACAAAACAAAACCAGAAAACTCCTAGTGTTGAAGTTCAAAGGATCCCTTCCCTAGAGGGACCACTGCTGCTTCTCTGAATCAGGCTGTGTATGTTTCCCTTGTATACAATTTCTCCATTATATCTGTTTAATTAATTAAGTTATTTCTCTATATCTTACTTTAGACTTTTTGTACAGCGTGGCAACACTGAATGTCCATAAAATCCCCTTATCTTGCATAAAGACATATTAAATAGTAGACACCCTTTTCTCACTCCAGAAATTAGGCAACAATTTACCATGATGCTGCATTATATTTCTTTGAATATTTCAAAAATGTTCTCTTCCATACGATGAAATCTTCATTTTATTTATAATGAATAATGCACAGTATTTTTCTAGGGGCCACTCAATAGGAACTCTTGAGGGAATGAAACCTTCCATAGCTTAGTGAATCTGGACACAATATAACACTCCAAAATATCTATTGTCACTACTGAATTCTTTAGTTTCATAAGGTAGTGACTTTGTTATTTTTGTCCTAAATATTTAACCAGGAGGCTTGACAAATAGGATGCAGGGAAATAAATCTGTATTAATAAACATTGAAATGTTTGAAATAGAATAAATTAATACAGAGAAAGACAAACACATTCATTAAAAATACAAATCATGGAAGGCAATAAAGTACTGTGGCAAAGCCTGTATTATTTTGGGAGTCCCTCGGTCTACTCTAATCCCCACATTGAAGGGAGGTTTCTCCTGCCTGGAACTACGTTTGTTTTGTTATTTAAAGTTCAGGTATACATACACACATGAACTGATGTATTTACTGTATATGTATTTTTTAGGAGATGTTTGAACTAATACAGTTGCCTCAGATTTTTCACACCATTTCAGCATTACTTAACTCTCCTCTCACTCCCTGTATATACTGTTCTTTTCTCCATCCCCAGTTAAAATACCCACCTTTCCACATTTCCCCTTAAGGACACTATCTCCTAAAATCCTTCTCTATTGAGCTCTTTTTTTACCTTAACCTCCACGGTTCCTTTCCATTTTCCTGGGAACTTGCTTACATCATGTACATACATCTAGGAATTTGGAGCTATAACCAGTGTACCTCTCAGCCCTCATCAAAGAATGTTCTGTAGAAACAGATGGGGACTAATAAAAAGTTCCAGAAATCATCAAATACAGAGAATAAGTGACTGTGAAACAGGTTCCCCTATGTGAGAAATCTTCAGTGGTTCCCCTATGTGAGAAATCTTGAGTGATCTCTCAACTCTCACCAGAGAAATTTTCTTTCATCTTTCATCTATATATTATTGAGATTTTGTGCAATTCATACAACAGTTCTTAATAAAATTTAGAACCCCTCCCCCTTCAGTGCCCATTGTCTCCACCAGATCTTACATATTCCACCAAGCATTTTAAGTGCTATCCAGGCGAGCATTTGTATCCATGTCTTCAGTGCAAATTCATCCACTGGAGTCTAGTTAGCTTATCTAAAGATTGCAACTAAGGTCTATTCTCCCTCACCTAGAAGCAAGCATTCCCCAACACTTCCCAGACTAGGTCTAGCCGGCCACCATTTCTCTTGCTCTGTGCAGGGCAATTGTGTGATTGAGCTGGTATGTGATGTTACAATGGCCACAAGCTCACAGCTGCAAGCTTCCAGTGGCCTGAAAGCCTCTGCTCCCCTGTGTTCATGAAACAACTCTGGCTCTTAGAATCTTTGCGCTCCTCCCACCTCCACCCCACATTATTCCCTGATTGGTAAGTCTTAAATAAAAGTTCTACCCATAATAGACTATGGGTATAGTTTGAACTAATACAGTTGCCTCAGACTCTGCAGTCTATTATTCTTTGACACTTGGCCAGTTAAGACCTTCTGTGTATATCACACTCTGTCATATAAAGAAGCTTCACTGGTGAGAGTTGAGGAATGCATTAGATTTCTCTCTACACCCTGTTCTGCAATGTTCGGTGAATCTTAGGAATAGAAGTTCATCTGTATATGTCACCTAGACCTGGGCATTTAGTCTCTGTGTGTGACCAGCTGTGGGATCCTGCAGTAACCTCCTTCTTTTGCAAAAAATACTTTTCTGGATGAGTTCTGCACAGTATAAGTGATTGTTGCTATGATCCGCAAATGAGGGAGAGCATAAAACACTTGTTTTTCTGAGTTTGTGTTACTTCACTTAGTATAAGACTCCGAGCACCATTCATTTATATGCAAATGTCATAATTCATCTTTTCTTACTGCTGAGTAGAACTCCATTGTGTCAGTGTGCCACATTTTCATTAATCATTCATAAGTTGAGGGATATTTAGGTTGATTCTATTTCTTAGCTATTGTGAAAAGAACAGCAACGAACATTTATGTACAGGTATCTCTAAAGTAGGATGATCCCTTTCGGATATGCCAAGTTGTGGTATCATCAGATTAAATGGTAGATTCATTTTTAGTTTCTTAAAACTCCACACTGCTATCCATAGTGGTTTCACGAGTTTGCATTCCCACCAGCTATGAATGAGTGTTTCTGCAACATTTGGTATCTTTCGTTCTGTTAATTTTAGCCAGTCTGACAAGGGCAAGAAGGAATCCTAAAGTGGTTTTTATCTGTATTTCTCTAAATACTAAGGATGTTGAACACTTTTTAAGATGTCTCTTAGACATTTTTATGTATTCATTTGAGAACCTTCCTTTCAGGTCTATACCCATTTTTATTGGGTCATTTATTTGCTTGTTTGTTTTTTTTTTTTTTGTTTTTGAGTTCTCTATATATTCTGGACACTAATCCTCTGTATTATGTGTAGCTGGTAAAGATTTTTCTCCCACTCAGTAAGTTTCTTCTTCATTTCCTTGGTTGCTTCTTTTGCTATACAGAAGCTTTGTAGCTTAATGAGACACTTCTTGTTAGTTGCTGAAGTTGATACCTGAGCAGCTAATGTCCGATTTAGAAAGTCCCTTCTCATGCCTATATGTTGGAAGGTTCTGCATATGTTTTCTCCAAGTAGTTTAAGAGTTTCAGGTTTTATACTGGGGTCGTTGATTCATTTGAATTTGGCTTGAATGCTGGGTGAAAGACAAGTATCCAATTTTATTCTTCTACAGGTTGAAATCTAGTTTTGACAGCACTATTAAAAATGTTTTTCACTCATTATATGTTATTTGCACCTTTGCCAAATAGCAGGTGGATAAAATTTCACGTATTCATGTTTAGGTCTTCCATTATGTTCCGTTGAACTACATGTCCATTTTTATGTCAGTGCAATGCTGGTTTTATGACTATAGTAGTTTAATATAATCAGATTTGGTCTGGTGATCCCTCCATTGTTGTTCATTTTGCCAAAGATCACTTTGACTATCTGAGTCTTTTGTGATTCCACATGAATTTTAGGATTTTTTTTTCTAATTATATGAAAAATGTCATGGGTATTTTGATTGACATTTCATTGAATCTATAGATTGCTTTTGGTCAACCAATCCATAAATATGGTAGGTCTTTCCATCTCCTAGTGTCTTCTCTAGCCCTTTAAAGATTTAAAAATCTCATTGTAGAGATTGCTGGTGTACTTGGGTAGGTTTATTCTTAAAGAATTTCGAGGTTATTTTAAATGGGAGGGCTTCCTTGAATGCTTTTTCTGATTGTTGTATAGAAAGGCTACAAATTTTTGCAAACTGTTACTTTAATAAAAGAATTAATCATTTCTAATATTTTTCTGTTAGAATTTTGGGAATCTCTTTTCTGTAATATCATATCTTCTGCAAATAGTGATTATTTGATCTCTTCTTTTCCAATTAGCACTTCTTACTTTCCTTATCTTCTCATTGTTTCAAGCACTATATTGAAAAGAAGTGGAGATAGTGGACAACTCTGCCTAGTTCCTAATTTTAAAGGAAATACTTCCAGGGATTTCTCAATTTAGAATGATGTTGGCTATGACCTTATTTTATATAGTTTTAATTATCTTGAGGCATGCTTCCTCAAGACCGATTGTTTTTAGGACTTTTATATGAATGCATGTTAGATTTTGTTGAAGGCCTTTTCTACATCTAATGAGCCATGCTTCCTCAAGACCAATTGTTTTTAGGACTTTTATATGAATGCATGTTGGATTTTGTCAAAGGCCTTTTCTACATCTATTGAGATGATGGTGTGAATTTTTACTTTGTCTTCATTTATGTGGTTTATTTATTGACTTATGTCTATTAAAATTGGGGAATCTGATCATGATGGCTGATCTTTTTGATGTTTGTCTATATGCCATTTTTTAAAATCTTTTGCAGAGTATCTTTGCCTCTATTGTCATTAAAGATATGGGCCTATATTTTTCTCTTTTTTTCTTGTGATTTACTTATTCTTGGTATTACAGTGACACTGGCTTTCTAGAGGGAGTTTGGGAGTTCTCCCTCTGTTTCTATGTTTTTTAATAATTTAAGCAGTATCAGTTGTAGGTCTAATTTGAATGTCTGGTAGAATTCTGCTTTTAATCCGTCTGTGACTGGAATTTTCTTAGTAGGAATATTTTATATTAATGTTTCAATTTCCTTATTTCTTATCGTCTGTTTAAGCTGTTGATTTCTTCTTGGTTTAACTTTGTTGGTGTTCATGAGTTTAGAAATTCATTTATTTCTTTTAGACTTTAATTTTAATGGAGTATAGATTTTTAAAGTATTTCCTTACATTGTTCTGGTTTTTTTTTAGCTGTCTGTTGTGATGATTCCTCTTTCATTTCTGAATTTATTAATTTGGATTTGTTCTTTCTTTCTTTCGGTTAACTGGGCTCAGGGTTTCTTCTAGTTCTTTACTTTTTCAAAAAATGAAGTCTTAGATTCATGGATATTTTTGTATTATTTTCTTTGTTTCTATTTCATTAATTTATGCTCTGATTTTTATTATTTCTTCTTGTCTTCTTGTCTACTAGGTTTGGGGTCGATTGGTTCTTGTCTTTCCAGAGTCGTGAGTTTTACTGTCAATAATTTATATGCACTGTTTCTGATTTTTAGGCACTAAACGTTATAAGCTCCTGTCTTAGGGTTGGTTTTAAAGTGTTCCAGAGATTTTGTTGTGTTGCATTCTCATTTTCATCTATTTCATTAATAACTTTATTTATTTCCTAATTTATTCCTTGGCACATCCATCATTCATGAGTGCTTTATTAAATCTTCATGAGTTCAAGTAGTTACAAGAGATTCTTGTGCTGTTCATTTTAAACTTTATTGCACTGTGGTCAGCTAGAATGCATGGAATTGTTCCAATATTGTCGGGAGCCATTTTCTTGTTTAAGAGCTCTCCTTCCTACAGGGAGCCATTTTGTTGTTTATGTCCAAAATCTAAAAGGAGATATGCTTTTAGCACAAGGATGAGATTTGAACATTCCATGACCTTTGGGAGAGGATGTAGGTTTTACAAGACAGCACTTGTTTTTTTTTTTGTTTTGGTTTTTGTTTTTTTCACAAATGTCAGCATTATCCCTAATTTGACTTCCTGCCTGAATTCCTATGCTCTGGATAGTGGTAAACATATGCTGATCAAAATAAAGTCGGGGCCTCAGTATTGACTGACAGTCCTCCCAATTCTATCCTTTGTCTCTCTCTTCATTCCTTAATCCTCACTCCCTACTTCCAGTGGGCTCTGGCACAATATCTTTGCATTTGTTGAGATTTGATTTGTGTTCCTACATATTAAAAAGTGTATTTTTTGATTCTTGGGTTTAATATTCTATAGATGTTTGTTAGATACATTTCATACAAGATGCCATTTAATCCTGATATCCCTGTGTTTATTCTTTGTCCAATTGACCTATCTGTTGAAGATAGTGGGTTATTGAAATCATCTATTATTACTGAATTGTGACTTATCTGTTTTTGGTAGTCCTGGAGTACTGTTTTTGTGAAATTGTGTTCATATGAGGAAGGCACCAGGAGCTTTTAGGAACCTATTTTGATATGGTCAAGCACCTGTTTGCTTGCTCTTATAATCTTTCTGCCCACTCTTCCACAATAGTCCCTGAATCTTGGATTGGTGAAGTTTAATACAGGAGTGTTGTCCAAGGACAAGAATTCTGCAGACTCTTAATCTCTAGATTTCGATCTTTTTTTTTTTTTTAATTTTTGTGTTCCCTGGCCCTGTTGCATGAAGGAGCTTCATTAATGAAAATTGAGAGGTTCATTAGGGTTCTCTACAACTTGTTCTACTCTCTATGATTCTTACATATAGAGGTTGCATTTTAGGTGTGCCACTTAAGCTTGAAAGATTCACAGACATTTCTGTGTGTGACCAGTTGTAGTACTCTGTAATATTCTCTGCCTAGTGCAAAAGAAGCTTCTTTGATGAGTGGTGACTGGGATATTTGTCTGTAAATATAAGGATACGTATTATGTACATAGTAACTATAGGGATGTGATAGTCCTGGGGTGTTCTCTAAGATCTATGACCTCTCCCGCCATGTGTATTGATTATGATTTTAATACCATGTATGAGTTTCTTCCCATTAAATGGGCTTTAAACCCATTTAGGTAGCTATTCATTGCCCACAATATTAAAATACCACTATTGCACAACTGTCCTCTGTTGTGCCAGTCATTGATGTGGTTACTTAGTTGTGACGCTGGTGTTGAACCACTTATTGGTGTTCTCCCTTGATACTTTATGTAGTACTCTCCAAATCTATGAGAGTTTGACTTCAGGGGAAGTGGTTTCCTGGTCAGCTCCAGCTCTATTGCTCAGAATCTTGTGTCTTCCCAAGAATGTTGTGTCTTAGCAATAAGGTCTTATTTTCAAGTTCTGGGAGGCAATCAAGGACTGTAACAATAGCCTGTGTAATTTTGGGAGTCTTTTGATTACCCTGGCTAACAACTCAGAGGGAGGGTTTTCCTGACTGGCACTGTTTCTTGGTATGTAGTTTTCAGCTTTATGCATGATTTCTTGCAGATATATTGTAGGTATAAATTTTCATTGAATTATTGGACTAATGTGATTTTTTTTTTTACAAAACCTAGGTACTATTTATTGGTCCTTTCTTTCTATCTAACCCATCCTCCAGGCCTTCCCCACTTGAAATTTCCCCATTTCTCCTTTAATAATACTAGTGTCCTTTGGTCTCTCCTCTCTTGAGCTCCATTCCTTTCTTCGATCCCCAAACTTCCCTGTATAATCCTCCCCTCCACTATGACATATCCCCATTTTATTCATTTCTTACTTAGTAACTCCTTCTCCTTCTGTTCTCTCTCAGGTTCCTTCTTTCCCTTTAACTCCCTGGTTCTTTTTCACTATCTAGGACTCTGCAGTTTCATCAGGATATACACACACATATAAGAATTTATTGCCAGAAACAGGTGTGAGGGAAAATACACAGTTTGTTTTCGGAGCTGGCATTACTTCACTAAGTACACCAGTTTCCAGTTCCACCATTTACCTGGAAATTTCATCAGAGTTACCTAGAAAGAAGACTGTTCTCAGAGTGGTTCTCATTGTAGTGTACTACTGTAGGACAAGTAGGTATTGTTGGGGACATATTCTCTTGGTTTTTCATATTATTTGTGGTTTTGCACTGCCATTTCAGCATATGGACTTTCTTGTTGGTTATGTGTTTGGTTGGAACTTCAACTTTGCCATTGTTTGAAATTTGATTCTGTTTATATTGTCTATGTAGCTTGGTTGCCTTTTGTTCAGGTATGAAAAATAAATTAATGTGTGTTTCACATTCTTACAGTGTGGCAAGTCTGGCTAGTCTGGGTTGTAGGAGGCTTGTTCTGTGTCAGGAAGATCAGGAGCAAAGGGAAGATGGTAGTGAGATCTGCCTGAGAAGAGACTTACTAACTAAGCTAGGAGTTTAGCCAGTCTGGGTTATCAAGCTAGTTCAGAGATTTGAGAAAGAAGAATTGGAGTGCTCCTGGGAGCAAGGGTAGCAGGGGAAAGAATCGGAGTAGGGTAGATTGGAAGTTTTGAGGCTGCAGGGGAATGGAATAGATATGAACTGGGTAGTACCTGACTTACCAGTGTCCTAGGTGGTCCTGTCTTCGTCAGGAAGATCAAGAACCGGGGGAAGCCTGGTCGCGGACCTCATGAGGAGGAATTTATCACTCTATCCTAAGGGGAATAGCTAGTTTGCGTCTGTATTAGGAAAGCAGGCTAGAGAGCTGAGACATGAATTGGAGCAGGCCTGGAACCAAGGTTGGAGGGGACAGGGCAGAGGATTTTTCTTATGCAATAGTTGGTAACACAGAAGTCCACAATTTGCCCACATGCAGAGAAAAAGAGCCTCTGATGGTACACCTATTTAAATCCTCTGCCTCCCAAGACTCAGGGATTGCTGCAGAAAAATAGGAGCAGAAAGACTGTAAGAGCCAGAGGGAATATGCAACCAAAAGGAAATAGTTGTCTTCCAGACAGTTACTCATTTGGACTCACAGCAATGGTGACAGCATACACAAGTCCTATGGACGATCAAACCAGACAAACAGCATACACAAGTCGTATAGAAGATCAAACCAGACAAAATTCCAGCATACTCAAGGTATGTGGGTAAAAAATCCCAACCCAATTTAAGGAACTTTTGGCAACTGTTGAGTGCTTGGAGGGGAGAGACAGGAATTGAAATATTAGCGGGTCCAGTGGATGGACCCACACTGAAGGACATTTGGAGGCACACATCATACTCTGTAGACTGTATTTTATTTATGAGTACATTAAATTGGGGGGGGCTATAGAGGGAGATGTGGCTAGAGCAAGGTGTCTAAATACCATCAAACTCTAATGTATGAAATTCACAAAATTCAATGAAAACACAGTTAAAAGAGAAAAAAACTAAAAATAATGGCATAATTATACAGAACAAATTATCTGACCAATTTCTGTGTGTTTTAATTTTTCTCCGATTATATATTTATACAAGGATCTAAACTACAATTGCTTTTATTTTAGAATGTTGTATAAACCCCTCTATTCATATATTCCATAGCGACCTCATGAACTTCTCAGCTTTTCTTAATTAATGCCACTCAATGAGTCAATATGAAAATATCTTTCTTTGGAATATCTCATCTAAAAATTAACCATTTTAACCTCTAAATCTTTTACATTTTTTTCATATGAACTTTCTGTTCTTCATAACTGCTCTGAAAATTGGTTGGAACATATATGAGAAACAATCCTTAAAACATTTCTATAGTAGGTAGTATGTGTCAAAGATAGTGTGTTAGTGGGGAGAATTAGGACAGAGGCAGAGGACCCTACTTCGTAAAGGGAAAGAGGTAAAGTTTACGAAATTGGGAAAACAGTGATGGAGATAAACTCTGATCACTGCTGTCCAGTTTGATTCTTAGTAACACTAGAGAGGACAGAACATCAGGAATCATTCTCTTCAGCTGTTTGATTTGAATCACATCGATTTATACTATTTCAAAGTAAACTGGTTAATAAACTTTTATGTAAACAATAATACTTTTATCACTGAGAGTCAAAAGTAATCACAAGGAATCCTCATAACCTTATAATATACAGTATACTTCAATTAAATAGATTCTATAGAGCAAACTTTGTTAAAAAATAAAGATGTCAATCACATAATAAATTGACAGGAATGTAGGAAGTAATAAATGGTTTTAGTAGTGGGGGAAAACAGATGTAAATTTTGTAAGTATTAGAACTTTAAAACTTAGAGAAATGTACTCAGATTTCTGAGTATGAATGCTAGACAGCTTCAATGATGGGGACCCAGAGAATGCCAGTTCTGGAAAAAGCCCTGGAAACTCAGAAAGAGCAGAATGATTGCACTCTTGACTCTGGCACTACAAAGCACAATCCAAGGGTAAAAGTTTGGCGGACACACTGGCTAAATAAACCACAAACCTAAAGACTTCTGAAAACATAATAAATATACTGTTCACTGGAATCTCGCTGTTTGAAAAATTGTAATATTTTAGTACATATCCCAAATGTTAAGCTATGCAAATATGTTTTTGCAAATATAATATAACCTTTCAAGTAAATGCATTTTGAAGTTATGGACTATGCTTCATTCAGTGGTTTCATGTATTTCAATTAATGTCAAAAATGTAAATGAGTAATATCATGTTAATGCCTGCATACTGTTATACAATATACCCTAATTTATTTACTCATTGTCTTAATTAGAATTTTTGGCAATTTTTTCCACCTTATTGTGCCTTATAATATTATTCCCCCAAAATAAGGACTGAGGTTGTAACTCGGTAGAGTCAACTGCCTAGCTTGAACAAGCTCAGTACTATCCCCAGCACTGTATTAATGCAAATGGAAATGGAGGCAAAGCAATCAGGATTTCACGGTCATCCTCAGCTTCACGGTGAGTCAAGGCATGTAAAATATCTTTAAAAACATGAGGACTTGGAACTAGTAAGATGGTTCAATGGTTAAGAGCACACTTACATGTGTGCAGTCAAAACACGGGGATAGAAAGATGGCTCAGCAGCTAAGAGCATGGACTAATCTTGCAGAGGACCTGGGTTCAGTCCTCAGCACATGGTAGATAACTATGTCCATAACTGTAGTTCCAGGGGATCCGATGCCCTCTCCTGATCTCCATAGGTATTGGAGGACACAAGTGCACTTACACACATTCAGGTAATACATTCATACATATTAAAAATAAATAACAATAAAATAGAAATAAAAAAAAATATGGGGACTTGTGGCTCAGTAGGTAAAGTCATCTATCACCAAGCCTGATGAGCTGATCATCCTTGAAAATGCATGGTTTATATATAGAAACAACTCCCAAAAGTTGTCCTGTGAAATCCGCATGCATGCCGTGGCACCAAATACACACAAATGAAATAATTACAATGTAAAAAAGACTTGAAACATAAACTGGTATATTAAAAGTACATAAAGACATTATTGCTCATATATACAGGTATCTCTTTAATATAAACTTATATTTGAGGAATAGCGAAATTAAAAGGCATTCACTTCTAAAATACAATGTTATTGTCTTGCAGAGATTGTAGAGAAATTTACATTATTTCAATAAGTTCTTCAAAATAACTGTTCCATTCCATTTCATTGAAAATGGGTTTGTCTGTCGTGATAAATTTTAAGAATTTTAAAAATATAAATGGTATTTATTGAAAATGCTTGTTACTAATAAGTTAAACAAATGTTAATAGCTTATGTTTAATACAGCATTTGCTTATTTTTGTTGTGTTAGGTACAATGTTTATACCTGTAGATAAATGTACAAATAAATTATGAGAATAAGCAACTTGTTCTGATAAAATTCGCTTTTAATAAACCTCTTTTGATGTAATAGAAATTATTTTCAACTGAAAATTAACTAAATCATTTGAAAAATTGGTATTTCTTTATCTACTTGAACTGAAAAACTAAATATTCTGCATCAGAACCGTGTAATGATGTGGCTGAAAGAACATACATTATTGAAAGATTAATATTTAAAGATTACAATTATATTAATGGCTTTTGATGTGTAATCTCAGTTGCCCACTTGATGGGCTTTAGAGTCACTAGAGAGACTGTCTTTTGGGCATGCCTAAGAAAGATTTTCATGCAGACTGGTTGAAATGAGAAGACCTGCATGCACACTGAGGGCACTAGCACCATTTCCAGGCATGAGCTCCTGACCTGTTCGTGGGTAAAGGTGGCCAGATATTTGCTACTCTCTTCTCTGACAGTGAATGCAATGTTGCTGCTTGCTTCAAGCTCCTGCTACTTTGACTTTCCCGCAGTCATGGACTGTTCCTTGAACTGTGAGCTAAAGTACAGCTCTCCTGCCATGTGCTGCTTTTGTCAGAGTATTTCATCTTGGCAATATGAAAAGAAACTACGACATGGCTTCTTAAACATTTAATGGGATTAATACATACTATATATAGTTAAGAAAATATCTTATTATACACAGTTATATGTGTTGCATGCTGACTTTTTTTTCAACAATGAACAAGAGTATATTGCTGTGTTAACCCAGGATATTACAATTAAACTTAACAGTTACTATTGCCTAACGAATTTATAGTACAACAT
The DNA here is from genome assembly GCA_035773235.1 of Eospalax fontanierii. Classification (NCBI taxonomy): domain Eukaryota; kingdom Metazoa; phylum Chordata; class Mammalia; order Rodentia; family Spalacidae; genus Eospalax; species Eospalax fontanierii. The sequence goes on from CM069527.1 coordinate 39,331,891, forward strand.
ATTTGCCATATGTTAGTGCTGGTATAAGAAACCTTAGCACGCTTCTTTAATCATATAAAACACATTGCATCTACTTAGGCACAGTATATAAAAATTGATAAGAACACACAACTATTTATATATTTACTGTACTATAAGGTTTTATTTGCGTGTGAGTGCTTGCATCTATGTATATGTTCATGTGGGTGGATGCATGCCCACCTGTATGCAAGGGCATATGGAAGTCAGAGGTTAAGATTAGGTGTCTTTCATGTCTGTGCTCTGTGTTATGTTTTGAAGCAGGGTCTCTCACTTGAACTCAATCTGGGTGATTCAACTAGTCTAGGTAGTCACTTGATCTAGGAATCCTCCAGCTTTGTCTCCTGTGCACTGAGATGATAGGTGACTGTCACATCCACCAAACATTTACCTGGGTACCTGGGATCTGAGCTCTAGTAATTATGTGGCATGTGTTTTATCCACAAAGCCAATTCCCCAGTCCTTACAGTACAACTTTCACTTTAGAGTATACTCAGTATATTAATTTAAAGTTTGGCTGCACACGACCTAAGTATGTTCTTTACTAGGCATCTCAGAAGGCTCTGTCATCATAGAAGACATCTTGATGCTTGCTAATGCCCTGAAGTCTTTGCTGTGGACACTGTTATTAATGATTTTTAATATATTTTATTATTTTATGTGTATGAGTGTATAGCTTGTATGTATGTAACTCGGATTCTGTGCAAGAGTAGTCAGTTCTCTAACAGCTGAGCCATCTACTATTCCAGTGATTCTGATTCTCCCCAGTATATGATAATGTGTGTCTTTCTGATTATATTTTAACAAAATTGTAAAGGTTAAAAATCATTAAAGAAGACTCATGAGATGTCTCAACAGGTAGGGACACAGGCCACCAGCCTAACAACTTGAGTTCAATCTCCTGGACTTACATGTAGAAAAGAGAGAATTCATTCCTACAAGTTGTCCTCTGACATACAAGTACTGTGGCATGAGACTACCTCTGCCATCCACAAAAAGTTAATAAAATAAAATTTAAGAATGTTTTAAAAATCATTACACAACAAGGCATGCAGTGTACTCTGTGTAGCATGATGATACATGCTTGTTATCCTAGCAATTGGGAGGTTGAGAAAAGAAGATCCTGAATTTGAAGCCAGTCATGGCTTCATAGTGAGTTATAAGTCAGTCTGAGTTGTATATTGAAAATGTATCTCAAAATTAAAAAAAGGAAAGTATAGGTTCAATAACTTTCATATAATGGAAGCATTTTGAAAAATGTAAGATATGGAGTTGGAGAGATGACAGCACTTATGAGCACTGGCCGCTGTTACAGAGGACCTGGGTTTGATTCCCAGCACCCACATAACAGCTAATACCCATCCATAAACCCAGTTCCAGGGAATCCAATGCCCTCATCTGGCTTCTACTGGAATTGCACAACATGAGTAAACTTACATACATGCTGGCAAAACACTCATACACATAAATAAAAATATGTGCTAAACCCAAAAAAAAAAAGAGAAAGACAACAAATATTATGGAACAGGTATAATTACACTTATTCATTAAGATGTATTTTATCATATATGAAACGAGAAAGAACCTAAATATCAAAGTGAGCAAGTAAGCATACTTCATTATTCAGAAAATGAAACTCCGGTTTTGGTTGCCATAAGTGTCTGTATAAATTATTATACATAATATTAATTCACTCAACTTCTGTCAAATCCGAAAATTTTAATCCTGCTTGAGTACATGATCTACACAGAGAATGATATTTCCTTAGTAAACCAGACAATGTTAGAAAAGAAATGACCTGTAACATATTTTAGGAATTTTTAATGGGATATAGAAAAAGTAAAATATAAGCATTATGAAAGAATTCAGCTGTTTTAAGGGGAGCTCTGTAGTGTTATAGAGTTTATTTGTCTCATTTTCTCTTCCTTATGCCTATCAACCATAATCTAGGTACAACTTAATATTACATTTTCCAAAAGACCACTCTTACATATCATTTTTCATATATGTCAATTTCATATAAATTAAATGTATTCCTTAGGCTACATGTTCTAGAAATGAATAAATATATCTTGGCATATTTCTCAAGCCTCTGATTTTTTCTAATGACAGCAGTGACTTTGCCAGTCAGATTAAGCAGAAAGAAAAAAAAATGAAGTTGCATATCTTCATATGAAAATATTTTCTATCTTGCACAGTTGATTGGTTTGAAAGAGAATTTTCATTATAAATTTAATTTGAAAATTAATATACAGTGACCCCTACAATAACTTTCTCACTGCCATTGAGAATTAGTGTATCATAAAGTAAGTGAGGTCCTTTTTCTTTATTGAAGCTATGATGAAAGAATAATCACATGTCATCATTAGTCCATGAACCCTCATCTCATAGCCTATCATTTATTGTGAAATAGTTTATAACTACAAAACAAAAGATGTAAGTGCAAAAATTCTTTTTCTAAATATTTTATATATATAAAACATGTTAGCCTGTTATATACAATTTTTAAAACATTCTTCATTTAGTTAATTTTTTTTTTACTTTTTTGATTTTTTTATTTTATGTGTATGACTGCTTTGCTTGAACAAGTATTCAAGAGCACATATGTAATACAATACGTAGAGATAGCAGAAGAGGGCGGCAGCTCCCCTGAAACTGATGCTACAAGCTGATGGCACCTATGTAGATGCTAGGAACCAAATCCCCATCCACTGGAAGAGCTATCTCTCCAGCACAATACACATGTATTCTTTTAAAATAAAGATCAAACCACACCTAAGAATATGTCATTACTCATCAGATACTTGATTGTATTTAATAAAATGTATTTATTTTATGTTGTTATTCCTACTTGTTTGGATAATGAGGCTTTGAAATTTAATTCTGAGTCTCCTTTTCATAGCTATATCAAGAACAATAAAGACGCCACTCTATGTCATGCCATATAATAACAGCTAATATTATAAATTCATCTAAATCTCACAATATTCACTTCGTATAACATCAGTGCTGCTATCACCAAGGGCTCTGTCTTTATTAACCCCTTTCCCAAGGTAGACACATGGCTTCCCTCCATGCTACTCAGGAATAGAAGTGTCTGAAAGAAATTCCCTAAATATTGAAATGAACACAGCAAACTTTATCATACCCTGCCCTTCACCTTGCTTTTATTTGCTTTCAATATGCCAAAACGTATATCATTATACTATTAAAAAGAATGAGTTCTGTGTACGTCACTCTTAAGATATTGTTACATGTGTCATATATACTACAAGCTAAAATGTACAACCTAAGAAACATGTATTTCCTTTTTACTTCAAAAGATATTAAATTAGGAATTGAAGATTTTAGCTTCTACCTTTAATCTTATTTATTTATTACCTATTTTGAAATGTCTGAATTTGTTTTGCGTATTCTCTGAACTCCTTATACAGTACAATTAAATCAAATACCTTCACATTTCTTCAAGGTCCAAATGGGCAAACATAATGTGCACAGTGAGTGGGGTTTAAAATGAACAAATGAAAATGCTCTGATAATAAATGAAAGACAGTTTCTTCCTTTTGTTTTGCTTTTAAATTAAAAATGAAAATTCAAGCCTGGTGTGGTGGCACACGCCTGTAAACACAAAATTCAGGAGGCTGAAGCAGCAGAATTATAATTTGAGGCAATATCTGGCTACAAATGAGTTCTAGGCCAGCCTAGGTTCTATAGTGGGACTGTGTCTCAAGCAACATCTCCAAGATAGATAGATAGATAGATAGATAGATAGATAGATAGATAGATAGATAGATGATGGATAATACAAATGAGGAGGAAAGAGTCCTCTATACATTAAAATCTGATTCCCCTCCCTGTGTCTACTCCAGCATTCTCTATTTTTAAAAAATGTTAGCAATGGTTTGGGATTGAGGAACGGTGACACTTTGAATCACATGTGAACCCTCAATGGTGTCAAGTGATCTTAAAGCCAAAGCATGTCTAGCTGACTTCCAAACAGAATGTATTTTTGTGTTCAGTCCATTTATTCATTTGTCTAATTACTGTCTTTTCTCTAATCCATTCCATATCATTAAAATTTTCACTCATTCAATAATATGATGCTAACTCTAATGATTTTCTAATTTTCTTCCAAATTTTTCCTCAATGATAAGTACAGAAGAGGAAACCATATCTTTCTGTTATCCTCTCCACATAAATATCACTCTGTCATCCTGGGTGTTGCCCATCTGTAGAATCCAGACCTTTCTGAAATCAGTTGCTGGGAAATAACAGGGAAGCATCATTGCTCCTTTCCAATCTCCCTATCTCTTTCCTTAAACTTCCTCTTTGGAACTCCTCTGGGACAAGTACTGCTGAATTTGAGTGGTCTTTTAATGTGAAATATAGGTAGCAACTAGAAAGAGAAAGAGAGAGAGAGAAAGAGAGAGAATTTCTTCTTTTTGAAAGAATCCTATTTCTAACTCACAGTTCCTATTGTCTCAAATTATTACTTTCTTGTCTTTGGAAATCACAGAAATATTTTTTCTACGAAGATGTTTCTCTTTCATTCTCTCCTGTTCACTTCTGTTCCAGCCTCTTCAAATGGGAGAATCTTTCAAGAAGTTTGTTTTTCCTTTGTAGCTTAACTTAAGCTTTTTCAGATACAAGAGATGAACCAGATTGCTTCTTCATCTCCCAATTTTCTGTGGTTCTGTTTCAATTTTTCTTCTTTAAAACTCAAGATTTTTCTCTACTAGCAGAGATCCTGAAGCACAGGATGGGAAGAAGTCTATGACTCACTTTGGCCTGCTTTTTGACACTGCCCCAGTTAAATCACATCATTCAGAAGAAAACTGATAACTGGGCCATAACCCTGGTCCTCTACTTTTCTGCTCAGTTGTGCACTTTATTGGCGATTAAGGGAACTTGCTTTGAGGAGGTGGCTGCTGCATGGCCCAAGCATCCGAGAACTGTTCCATTGATTGGGGAGGAGGGTGAGGTATGTAAAACATTTGTTGAGTTGGTTATAGTTCTGAACATCCACTGAACAATGTCAGGAGAATGGATGATTCCAGAGAGTTCCCCTTTGATATTTTCATGTCTCATCTAACTAGAGCCAATTCCTTATTACCTTTTCTGTCAAAAGACATTAAAGGACCCAGAGTTACTTATTTTGAGATTTCTTTAATTCTTCAACAGGGGTTTGAGAAATATCGGAACAATATTATCTATAAACAATATATTATCTAAGTAACTGTTCTGCAATAAATGTTATTCAGCTGTTGTGTGATTTCCTTGGGAGATGAGAACAAATGTCTATTTTAGGCCAGATAGGGCAACAATAACAGATCAAAGGAGTATTTTGTCCAATTCTAAGTGAATGAACCTGTGAGTTTTGGGGGATTACCTATAGAGCATATGGGGGACTTAATTATATGACCAAGGGTTACTCACAGAAGAACTTGTGACTCAAAAGCATCTGTGTCCTTGAAAAAGTCAGAATGGGAGAAAACTCATGAAAGCTGCATTGGTGTTCCCCAGGACTTGCATGTTATAGAGTCTCTTTTCCACACAGAAACTGACTTTATAACTGTTTATGTAACATCAAAATCTTGCAGGGTCAGAAGTGTCTTACTTTTCGTGGGGCTGGAGAGATTGCTCAGTGGCTAAGAGCACTGACTGCTCTTGCAGAGGATCCCTGTTCAGTTCCTACCACTCAAATCGTAGCTAACAACCACTTGTAACTCCAGTTCCTGGGAAATCTGCTGCTCTCTCTGACCTCCACTGGCATTGCATGGCAGGGTTGCACTGATGTACATGCAGGCAATACACCCACATATTTTTTTAAAGAAGTGCCTTGCCTTTTGTAAGTGTATTGTCTTTTTTAACTTACTGAGCTTTTTAAATCTTGGTGATATTCTTATGAAGCACCATCCTCTCTCTAGGAGGCAATGTATCAATTCAAGGAATCACACAATAACCATACCCTTGGAACTGTTATAAGTGGGACTTTCTTGTGCCTCCTAGACAGGTTTTGCAAAGCATAAAATGCATAGCACTTCATAGGGGTCTGTGAAGCACATAGAGGAAGTGACATTCCTCTTCTCCTTGCTCTGTATTCCCGTATCATGTCTATCACTTACCTTGGTGACCAGACAGCCCTTTGGTTAGAGTGGGCTCCTAGTCTTGTATGTAGACATGTGTCTGCTGAAAGGGAATTAGGATTAGGACAATGGATGTGGACAAAGGGAGAGGAATTATGTCTCACTTTTATTTTCTTGACTTAGACAGCTTCATTAGCCAATTCAGTTGTCTCTTCCTGACATAAATTTCTTGGATATGGAGGGCAGTTTAAAAATAAAAATACAAATCAACCCCTATCAGTTGTTTTCTCTTTCTCAACAGACTAGTAATAAATAAATAAATGAAACACACCCTGTATAATAAATGTCTGTTTTTCTTTTACAAAAACGTAATTACTTTTAAATGTTGTATTTTGATTAATACTTTTATGACTACTGTCATAATCAAAGGGATATTTGGGATGACATTTGATAATTTATAGTTTTACAAATTTATTTATTCTTATATATTAATGGAATTTTTTAAAAGGTTCATTTTTACTCATATGTGTTTGTGTTGGGGGGTGCCACATGCACATGTGTGTAGGTGCCCGAGGGGGCTACAAAAGACTGTCAGATCCCATGGAATTGGAGTTACAGGAGGTTGTTAGCCACAGAATATAGGAATTAGGAACTGAGCTCAGGTCCTCTGAAAGAGCAACAAAATCATATCTCCATCCAGTAACGGAGTTCTAAATGGAAAAATAATTAGGGAAATGAAATTATTGTCATGTAATATTCCTCAAGTGAATTTGTAGGAAAAAAATTAGTTAATCCTTTGAAGGGCTCCAAAATAAACTTTTACAACAGAGGAGAGACTCTGAGCTTTAAAAAGGTACCAATACAAGCTTCTCAAGTTCAGATGCAAAGGAGAAAATCACAGAAAGTGTAATAGAGCTTTAACAGGAATGCAAGAACCCATGATAAATACAACATTTGATAGAGATTTTTAAAAAGAAAGTGAAAACAAGAAAAGGAAGTAAAGTCAAATAAAATATTATGCTGTAGAGAAGCATCATTTAAAAACACTTAAAAAAATAGCTAAACTACATGATGGCTCAACAAGGATGAGAAACAAATCTCTAAGAAGGATCCATCCTCAATTTACATCGGTGTAAGCATCTGAATTCCTGGATGCTCCTCTGCCATTTTGGTGATTTTCTGGTGGTTATAGTTAATAATATTCCATGCTGAGAGAAGCAACACAAAAGTAAATTGGAATGACCTTGAAACTGATTCTGTTCACTGAGGTTCAGGTAAGTTCTGAGCTTACTGGGTTCTATTTTCAGTTCATTTTGGATGTGAAGAGTGACTGAGACACAACGAGAGTTCAACAGACATTTTGCCAACTGTGCATAAGCGCCGGTCTCCAGTGAGGTGCAAAATCCATCTAGTACCACTGTCATGATGCTGTGTTGCGCCAGAACCTGATAGTTTTAATACCATGTTTGAATTTATTGTAAAACATAAAACAAGATGGAAGACAAGTCAACACAGTCATCACATTTCTGTGTATTATAGCCAACACTTGTAATGTTTCTGTCTTTGTAATCTTCCCTTGTGATTATCATAAAGCAAAGATCACGGAGTACTGTAAGACCTTAGATACAAGGGATTACATTATACAAGTGCTTACTGGGAGACTGAAAACAATAGCAATAATCTTCTTAGATATCTATACAAAATTTTAAATTTCATTCCCATATCTTTCCAGTATGGTTGAAATAATTGTAGCCAAAAATCTTTATAAATAAAAACAATAAGGATAACTACCTGGCAAAATTGTTATCTGAGGATGTTCTAAAACAGATCACAGCAAGACTTATCGTCAAAGTTTATAACGAACTAACAAAAAAAACAAATTATGCAGACTTTCAAATGATTGATCAAATAGTTCACAGCAAAAAAGAAGAAACTGGAAATGCCACTTGCAATACACCTAGACAGCATTTCTCCTAACTGGTAAAAATCCCTAAGGTCCTTGCCATAGGACTGTGTAAGCAGGTGCTCTCGAACTTCTTAAGGCATTGTAAAATGGTGCAATCAGAATAGAGAAGAAAGGATAACACAAGGACAGCTGCCTCTCTCTCTCTTTCTCTCTCTCTCTCCCCCTCTCTATCTATCTATCTATCTATCTATCTATCTATCTATCTATCTATCTATCTCTGTGTGTGTGTTTATGTTCCCTTAGCTTGAATAATCACAGTTCAAGAAATTATACTGAAATATGCACTTAAAATATTAAAGATACATGCAAATAGTTTTTCACAGTGGCACTGTATGTAGTATCAATAGCCTGGGAACTTCCTGGTTTGGTGACTCACTCACATCTGTAGACTCAGAAACTCAAGATGTTAGGAAAACAGGAACACTTAAGCTCACAAATTCGAGGCGAGCTTGGTAATGTAATGGGGCCCCTGCCTTATAAAGGAACAAACAGGAGAGTGAAGGAAGGAAGGAAAGCGGGAAAGGTGGAGAGGAGGGCAGAAAGGAGGTGAATTGAGAGAGAAGGGAAGAAAGGAGAGAGGGAGGGGGAAAGAAGGGAGAGGACAAGGAGAGAGAGAGACAGACAGAGAGAGAGAGAGAGAGACAAGATCTCTCAGTAACTTGAAGATGCCTTCCAGTGAGATGGTGCTGTGGCTCTGCATGGTATTTTTCACATACTAGAGTACACTCAAGAAGAGAAAAAAATGGTAATTATCCCTCGTTAAGAGATGAATCAAAAGATCCATTTGATATTTTTATAATAAATAAAGGAAGGAAGAGACAGATAGGTAAATGAACAGAAGAATAGTGTGTAATATTTGGATCTTTTCATTAAGGAAAATCTTCTGTTACAATGATTCTGGCAACCAATTTTTTAATCTAATCCACGTGTTTTATATAATACATCACATAAATAAAAAATACAGGCCTATTATACATAAAAGAAAGAAGATGCCATATCTTGCTTAAATGTTGTGCTTTCTTAAAGATACAGAAACCTCTTCTCAAAGCACTCCAAGAAAACTGTTTTCACACTTACAGAATCCGAAGCTCTTCCTAAACCAATTACTTAAAAGTATAATGATTCCAATGGTTAGTTCAGACGGGAAGTATCCACCAACTGTACATATTATACGTGTGGACCCAAGAGCAATATTATATCACTGTGACAAAGGAACAGTATTCTAATTATTTTGAGTTTAAGTTTAATATGAAAATCTATTGTTCAGTTTATCTTCTATTTTGCAAAATTTGAGCAGGGTAATCAATTTCTTCAATTATAGAAAAATTGTCCTTTAATTGATAGTTTGACTGAAAAATACCCTGCAAAGGTTCACATACTTGAACACTCTCAGCCCCTGCCCCTCGCAGTTGGTGGCATTGCTTGGGAAGTCAGTCGTAAAGTCTTCAGGATGTGTAACCTTGGCGGAGGAAATGTGTTGCAGGGGGCTTGACTGGAGAGTGCATAGCCTTTGCCCCACACTCCTTTGCTTTCTCTGCTTTGTGCTTGCAGATGAAAGTGTGAGCTCTCAAATTTTACCTCCTGCCACCATGCCTGCTTATGCTGCCATGCCATGATGGACTCATCCCTCTGTAACCACAAGCCACAGTTAGCACTTTCTCCCACAAGTCACTTTTCATCATGCTGTTTTACTTCAGCCACAAAAGTAGCATTCATTACTACATGTCGCCAGTGAAAATGCATTCCGGATTCTATTTAATATCTTCCTTCTGTGTAAAAGATCTATCTGGTTTCAAGCACTTATTAGCAAACACAAAGAATAAATACTGAATAAAAAATTATATTTTTACATGTAAATATATCAATTTATAATAACTTTAAAAATTAATCGATTTTACATAAACGTTTTTAGATGTGGTGAGTAGAAATTTTTGATTCATAGGGATAATTTCTATTTCTTCCTTAAGCAGTGATAAAGCAAAGAAGTTACATTGCGGACATGCTGTTTAGTCATGGGCAATTCACAGACAATGTCGTTTCATAACCAGTTGTGGAACTCTCTAGTAGTCTCCAGCTGGTGCGAAAAAGCTTCTTTGATGAGTGGTGACTGGTATACTTTGCTGTAATATAAGTACTTATATTTTGCACTTACTAAGAAGTTACATTAGCCTAAGAATGTGACAACCTTGGGAAGTTCTTTCAGATCTATTACTTCAGCCATGTGTATTTGTCTATGATTACAGTACCACACATGGGTTTTCTCCCATTGAGAGGACTTTAAGACCAGTTAGGTAGACATTAGTTGTCCCCAGGCTAAAATTGCCACTACTGTACCAGTGTCCCAAGTGCTGTGCTGATCGCTGATGTGGTTATTTGGTCATGATGCTGGTGCTGGGCCATCAATTGATGTTCTCCCTTGACTACCTGCATAGTGTTCTCCAGATTTATGAGAGCTAGCCTTAAGTGGCTTCTGGGTAAGCCCCAGCTCCATTGCTCAAAATTTGTTTCTGAATATGCCTTGTTTTCAACAATATAGTCTTATCTTCAAGTTCCAGGAGGCAATCAAGGGCCTTGACAAAAGCCTGTTAATGTTGGGAGTCTCTTAGACCACTCTGGCCAACAACTTAAAGGAAGGTTTCTCCTGTTTGGTACTGTTTCCTGTTAAGTAGCCTTAAGCTGTGCACATGGACTCTTGTAGAGATATTTTATGTGGAATTTGTCATTAGGTTGTTAGTCTATTACGATTCACTCTTTTATCTTATGCTAGCTAAGTGTTTTTTGCTCTATGCTCTCTCTCCTTAACACTCTCTCCATTTAAAGTGTCCCCATTTTCTACGTTTCTCCTTTGATAATAAGAGACTCCCATGTCCTTGCCTCTCTTGAACTCCTTCTTTCCCTTTTTCTCAGTAGTTCTGTGTATTCTCTTCACTCACTCCTTCCATTTAAATACAATGATTTCATCTATTTCTCCCTTAGTAACAGCTGTCTCCTATTCTTCTCTCTCTGGTTCCTTCTATCCTTTTACCTCCCTGGTTACTTTCCATTTCTTGGTTCCTGCATGTAAATCAGGATATATACTCACATATAAGGCTTTGGTGCTAGAATCCACAAGTGAGGGAGAACTTACATGGTTTCTGATTCTGAGTCTGTTTCTTCATTTAGACTAACAGTTTCTAATTCCATTCATCTACCTGCAAATGTCATGCTTTCATCTTTCTCTATCGCTGAATTGAAATCCATTGTTTAAATGTAAATGTACCACATTTTCATTATCCACTCATCAGTTAAAGGACACTTATGTTTCTTCCATAGCTTAGCTATGGTGAAAAGAGCAACAACAAACATGGATGTTCAAGTACCTCTGCAATAGGATGAGTCCTTTGGGTACATGCCAAGAAATGGTAAAACCAGGTCAAATGGTAGGTTCATTTTTAGATTTTTAAGAGTTCTCCATACTTCTTTCCATATAGATTGCATAAGTTTACAATCCCACCAGCAGCGAATGAGTGTTCCTCTTTCTCCACATCCTCTCCAGCATTTGGTACTATTTGTTATCTTGATCTTAGCCATTCTTACTGGGGTAAGTTGAAATCTTAATGTGGTTTAATTTACGTTTCCCTAATTATTAACAATGTTGAAGACTTTTAAAGATGTTTCTCAGCCATCTGTATTTCTTCTTTTGAGAATTCTCTGCTCAGATCCTTACCCATCTTTTAATTACTTCTGTTCTTGATTCTTTGTTCTTTGAGTTCTTTATATATTCCAGATGTTAATTTTCTGTCAGATATGTTGCTGCTGAAGATTTTTTTCCTACTCTGTGGATTTTATCTTCACTTCCTTGGTTGTTTGTTTTCATGTACAGAAGCTTTTAAATTTAATGAAGTTTAATTTGTTGATAATTGACCTTAATTCCTCAGCAATTGATATCTGATTTGGAAACACATTTCTCACACCTATATCTTGTAGGTTACTGCTATTGTTTTGTTCTAACAATTTCAAAGTTTCAGAATTCACAATGAGGTCTTGATTCATTTGAACATTGACCTGCAGATGTTACCAATGTAGGGGGAAGGGCATGGTATAATTTGGAGAACTCTCAGTCTGGCAGATGTAAGGGGGTAGTCTGAATACCTGGGGTGGTAAGTACAAAATCAGGCCTGTGCCCAAGATTAGAAGGAGAGCAGGATGTGGAGGGGGAGATAGTCTGTTTTCTATTTTTGTTTGTTTAGTTTAGCTCTTTTGTTTTTATTTTTGAAACAGGGTCTATAGTAGCCAAGATAAGCCTTGAACTCCCGATCTTTCTTTCTTTCTCTACCATGTTCTGGGGTTAGAGGCAAAATGAGGCACCATACCCAGCTACCTTCTTATACCATTCTCAAACAATATATGATCACGTGATTATTCTGTTTATAAAGGATACCAAGACCATTATTTTAATCAAAATTCCTTATAAGTGGTGTCAGAATGTGAGATGCAGAGTGAAATAATCAGTAAAACATCACTATTTAGAATAAATATCTATTTAGAATGTCATCAGTAGAAAAGCATAAGCTTAGCGTACACAGAATCCTGTGTTCTGTTCTCATCACCAAAACATGGACAGATGGATGTTTAATTATCCTTGAAGTATGAAATATCTTCTTACAGGGCAAAATATGAGTAAAAAGATTCCATACAGAAAGAGAATGTGCTCTTAAATCATAAATCAAGCAATGCATAGCAAGTTGGTAATCACAGAGTAACAGTAAAACGGCTTTGATGTGATCTCTAAAGCAATCTTTTAAAGAAATGCCTTTAATTTTAAACTAATTGAAGAATTGCTTTGAAATAGGCAATGTTAATGCTAATAGTTACATGAGGCATTTCACATAATCTATGTAATAATTTTGAAATTTTGTATGTAACACAATTTCACAAATAATTTCTGGTTTAGATACTGTGGTGGCATTACTGTGTGGTGCAGCTAGAGGTAGAGGTTGAGGCTTGAACTTTCTCAAGTACAGTTCCAAAACTGTGATTTTTTATATTGTATAAACCAAAACAACATCCTAAACTGCCTTTCTTTCTATCTTGTATGCTACCATAAAATTACATGCTGAATTTATCCCAAGAGAGCTAACCTGGTGAAAAAATGGTCTTATTTGACTATAGGTAAGTAAAACTCTTCATTTCTTTCTCACTTTGTTGCACTGGCATTTGCATCTAATCATCATCAGTGCTCTCTTACTTAGAATCAATGGTAGGAACATATGGATGTTTTAAGTGGCCATTTGAGAAGCCCAAATTGTCACAGAGTAACAGTACAGTACTATTACCTATAACCTTATTCAAGTACACCTGCTTTTTCCTAATTATTACAGTACCACTGAATTATATAAATGATAGTGTGATGATAATAGCAATGTTTCACAAATCAATTTTCAAATTATGATCATGTCCACCAAAGTGTTTTTGGGATAGAAAATAATTGAATCAATTATCCTTACAAATGCTACTGAAGAGAATTTTACAAAACACAGACTAAGCTATTATCCTATTGACAGTAAAAGCTGAATAAATTCTTTTCGTGTTGTTAACATAGCTCTCCAGAAGGAACTATTTTCGTTGTTGCTGTTTGCTTACCAATTTACTGCCTGTTGGAGAAACATCTGTCTAAGCCCACAGGCGAGACAAAGTGAAAACAACAGCTTCATTCAATTATGCAAAATGCAGGTGAACAATTCTACAGAGCAAACTTGACCAGCCTGAGAATCTGTGAAAGCAGCAGTAGAGAAGTGAGAAGTAGTTTACAACTTTAACAAAGACTGTGCTGCTAAACTTTTCCAGAGAGGAGGAATCCATAGCCTTCCTACACGCATATGTTTGCATATGAATACAGATGTGTTTGTGTCAGTACCTGTGTGTGCCCGTGGGGGGCGGGGGGTGTATGTGTTTAATGAAAAGACCAGTAAAAGAATTTTCACGTTGGGAAATTTGTCTTCTTCTGTCTGGAGTTCCTTTATTATTTATGTGTGGAAATGTTTTTAATTGTGAATGATAATTTGACAAATACAAATAGTGAGAGAGAAACCGAGACCAATGATTTCTAACTAGGTCTATGTACACATTATTCATTACAATTCTTTTAAGGTAAAGAATTCTGTTGCTGGGGGAGAGAAGGAAAGCTCAGTGAGAAAGCCACTGTCTAATATGTGAGAAGTCCTGGGTTCCTTCTCCGGCATTGTAAAAAATGTTAATCTGCATTAAATTTTTATGCATGTAAATTGCTACATAGCACCATCTATTTTTCTGAGTGAGTGAAATATTTGTTCAAGTTCAAAGTATTGAAAGCAACAAACAAAGGAGCATAAGCTGGGGATTTAGGAAACGTAACTCCCTTTAAAACAAGTGAGGAAACTTTACATTGTGCTTAAAACTATTTGGAAAATTTTGTTTCTCTTACTGTATTAAGTCAAGATGAAAATACTAATATGCTGACTAGAGAAAAACGGTTTCTATTTACCTATAATGAACTTATATTAGTACTTGTAATATATATTCTCAAACTTACTAAAATTTTTTATCATGTCAAATATGATTAAAATTTTCTAGATATGAAAGAAAAAATATGATGAAAATCAAATATCGTAATTTTCATAGAAGAGTTAACTTGTTAAACAATACAATATTTGATTTTCATGCACACATGCACAGATATGCACATACATTCCCAAAATAACAAGTGGAAAAGGAAAAGGATATCATAAAATAAACACATCCTAAATCATTAAATAAGCCACACTAAAATTAATAAGGGTACATCATCCTAAATAAAGTCAACATCAGTGTAAAACTTATCCCATATAAAAGGAAAAAATAGTAATAAGCCACAGTTCTAAATTGTATAGGTCACAATAATTCACAGAAATAAGCAAAAATAAATCTTAATCTTTTTTTCAACAGAAATTTCAAATTGTATAAAAATTATTAAAAGCTACTTCTATTCCCACATTGAAAACACTGCATATAAAAATGTTAAAACTTTTCAAATTATGATATGGAGTGTCAAAATGTCTGAAGAGAAATAATATATTCAACAGAAAAATACAATAGCTAAGTTAATAAAATCTATAAACTTCCTAATTAACATAGCCTTGTATTATATCAGAAAGAGAGATACATATATTAAAAATGTAGTAAAAATAGGGACTGGAGAGATGACTCAGTAGTTAAGAGCATTGACCGCTCTTAGACATGACTGGGGTTCAGTTCCCAGAACCCTTGTGGCAGCTAACACTTGTCTTTAATTACTTTTCCAGAGGATCTGATACACTCTTCTGAACTGAAAGGGCATTGGACCACACTGCTTCACCCAAATATATGCAGTTAAAACACTCATACAGCTAAAATAAAAATAATAAAATATTTTTAGCTGTTATAAAAATAAAGGCCTTGGTAAATGCTAGAATTGAAAAAAAAAAAGAGTAATTTCTTTCACTCAAAGATGCCACACATAATGGCAATCAGTGAGGATATACAGCGGAATGGGAAGCCCATGTTCAAGCAGAAATAAAGAGAGTGAAGAGTGCCATATAAAAGCCTACCACAATCCTAGAAAGAAGGTTTCACAGAGTCACTTTAGGAAGATACCGGATAGAGAAAAGCAATGTTTAAAGTCTACTACAAAAGAAAGAGCAATTTCTGCTTTCTGAGACAAGAGCTCCCTATGTTGCCCAATTTGATCCCAAACTTTCTATCTTCCTGCTTCTGTCTCCCAATGGGGATTCAGAGATCTGTACTCGGTGCAGTCAGAAATCTTCATGGAGCTGTTAATATTTAAATATATATTAATTATTTTATTTTATGTTTATGAGTGTATTGCCTGCATGTAGGTAAATGCAACCATGTCGTGCAATGCCTTCAGAGGACAGAAAAGAGTATTGGATCCTCTGGAACTGGAGTTATGGATGATTGTCAGCCACCATGTGGGTGCTGGGAACTGAACATGGGTCCTCTGTAAGAGCAGTCAGTGTCCTTAACTGCTGAATCATCTCTCTAGCACTTAAGTATATTTATATTTATTTATTTTCATTTTATGTTTGTATTTTGCATTCATGTATGTATGTGTACAGTCTGTATGTCTGGTGCCCACTAGTGGCCAGAAAAGAGTGTAGAATCCCTTGAAACTGGATTTACAGTGGTTGTTAGTCACAATTATGGATGTTGGGAACTGATACATGGCAGCTTAAGTATTCTGTGACTGAATGAATTTAATTTTTCTCTCAAGACACATAAACTCACAAAAGTAAAAAAGAAAGCATTAACTAACAATATTTGTACCACAATGACCTATACAAATAACCTTCTCCAAACACAGAAAGCTAATTTACCAATAATCCTTAGAAAAATATATTTGACAAATATATATATATTTTTTATTTAGCCTCTGGTAGGAAGAAGGTTTATCTGACACATGATCAGAAAGTGTTCATTTCCAATGGAATTCTGTCTTCATAATTGTCTGGGTTTTACATTAAACATGGCAGCCACCCAAAGGGATGGTAATAAATGAAGACCACAGATTACATGATGACCACCTGGGCTTTCTCTCATGCTATCTTTTTTCAACTACACGCATGTTCTTAGAAACCATTTAAAATTACCACCAGTAGACACTGAATGAGACTTAGATTTGTATACTTAACAAAATATTAAGAAATGAGATGAGAGAATATAGGACTCAGGATCCGATAGAATACAGTAGTCCACTGAAGCATGTACAATAGAATCCCAGAAGATCATGATTCAGTTATCCTGGCATAAGTCATGGTAAACACAAGACACTGTCTCAAATAAAGTAGGTGAGAACAAACAACTGAATTTGTCCTATGACCTCTTCACAGGCATAATATGCACACACTTGTATTCACACATACAAACACACATATGACACAAACACACACAAAACTTTTTAATAAAGAAAGATCTGTTTACTAGTACCAAAACTTCCCCGAAGCTGTAAAGATAAGGGGAAGGAAGAACTAACACTAGGCTTCAAGCACCTTTCAGTCTTTTCTTCTTAAATGCTTGTCAACTTCTGCCTCATTTTGTTAGGGATACTAGTACAGATTTGGGGGTTTAAGAAAACTGTAATTTATCTTCTCCTAATCCTGAGAGAGCAAGTCTAAGATCTAGGCATCAAGAGACTCAGTTTCTCCCCTGAAGTCTCATTTCTTAGTTTGCAGATTGTTTCTTCCTCCTGTTTCTTCATATGACCTTTCCTCTGTGACCTCCAGTTCCTAGTGTCATTTTTTTTTACAAGGATCCAAGTCCTACCATATCTACATCTTTCTTCAGTCTCATTTTAACTCAATTGTCTTTTGAAAACATTATCCAAATAAGATTACATCCAAAAGTAACATGATTTGGTGCTTTTATGCAGGAATTGGTAGGGGCTTCAGATATTTTAACACTGAGACATAATTTTTTTCCATATAGAATGCATATTCAGGTGTAAAACAATCCTACCCATAAGTGTGTTCCCTCACTGCTCTCTTTAAGGCCACTAAGTAGTGCCATGGCAGAGCCAGCACACTTTTTCTTTTTGCATTCACACATGGAACTAAAAGCACATTGAAACAAATTTAAGCTTTCTCCTCTGCTTTGAACAGCTCACATGGTGTTCTAGCAGCATGTACTAATGGCAAGACTAGGACAAAGCACTTGAGAATAACATGGATGTCTAGGCCTTATGCAGTTTTCCTTTAGAACCTTCTGATCTGTATTTTCCTGATATGAGAAGTACAACTCATATTATATCAGATTGTAATTAGGTTCACCCAACCTCATTTAGTATATCAGGTGAATCTGATATACTAAATATGGGAAGTTATGACCACATAGTCTGGTGATATATGATGGCCAGAGAAACATTACTCCGTAATAAAACCATTTTACTGCTATCTTGTTTTTAGCCAACGTAAAGTTCTGTTTACAGATGCATCTTTATATTTGTGACTACATGTGATCACAAAATGAATCAGACTTGCTTCTGTGGGGTTTCTTTACCTTGAAAACATGCTGGGAGAGGGCATGATTTGATTTACTTTGCTTCCATCCAGAAGCAATTCAGAAAATGACTCACATTACTTTAAAAAGAAAAGTAATGGGTTTTCATAAAAGTGCTCTCAAATTTGTTGAGTCCACCTCTGTCATAATTTGTTTTATGACTGATTTGCTACTTATATTACATGAAGATAGCAAAGATACTTTTAAATTATTAAGTTAAAATAAATTCTTTTAAGTTTTGGCAGAAATTCAGACTCAATCAAGATCAGACTGATTCATTAGAGGATAATGTTAAGAATTCTGGTATGACAAAATAAACAGTGCAACCACTTGGTGTTGACATACAACTTTCTTGTAAATAGGCAAATAGATGCTGTCCTCTTGGGAGATTAGTATTTGATCTTTACCTAGAAATCTCAGTGCACTTATCCTTCAGGACAAGTTCACAGCTGTAAAATTTGAACAGTGGTGTAATACCTATTGATAAATGGTTATGATAAGGAACATTAATCCTGAGACTTTTATCATTTTAAATCTGCTTACCTGGTTATGCTACAATAGAACCTGCCTCTAGTGAGGCAATGTAAGTCTATGTCAGCTGACTTATGGAGTAAGACTGGAAGAGTGTAGGTAACAATAGAAAGAAAGTCTAAGTGAATTCAACTAGCAAAGAAAACCCTTTAAAGTAGAGCAACAATGTTTCATAATAGCCAGTTTTAACTATTTTAAAAAGGAGTAAGTTGCCATAAATTATGAAAAGGCACTCATTTCATCTAACCAGTTGCCAACAACCCTGAAAATATACAGTTAATAGATATCTTTTTTGTTGTCTAGCTAAATTTTCATGATGATAAAATATTTATATCTCAGGGGATAGAGAGACTACTAAATGGCTAAAAGTACTGGCTGCTCTTGCAGAATAACAATGTTCAAATCCCAGCAACTACATGGCAGGCCACTAACGACAGTCAGTAACTCTAATTCCAGTGGACCCAATGCCCTCTTCTGATATTTACAAGCATTGTACAATGCATGTATGTATAACTCTTGTACAGGTTAATAAAATTAAATAAATCAAAAATTAAAAAAGTTTTCATCTTACTGAAAACAAAATCACAAATAACTTAGATTATCAGCTACTATGTATTGTTCTTTTTAATGTATATTTTTATTTTTTTGAAAATTTGATATAATGTATTTTGATCATATTCACTCCTAACTTTTCCTTCTAAATTCTCCTAGATCTCCCTCATTCTCTCTACCTTCCCAGCATTATGTCCTCTTTGTTTAAATTAATGACCCATTGACTCCAATTTGTCTTGTCCATATATTTCTGGATGTGGAACAATACACTTAAGAATGGTCCCTCTACCAGCAGCCGCAATCTTGAATACAACTGATTCTCCCTCCCCAAGAAGCCATCAATTGTCCATAGCATTTCAACTAAGAGTGGTGGATCATGAACCCAGTCCCACTGGACCTGGCATAGTGTCTCAAATGTTCAGTCCCAGCTCTTGGGAGGCAGGCAGATCTCTGTGAAATTAAGACCAGTCTGACTTCCACACAGAGTTCTAGGCTAGCTGGGGCTACAGAAAGTCCCTGTCTCAAAAAGACAAAAAGAAAATACTGATTGGTTTGATCTTGTGCAGATCTTGTATAGATATCAAGAGCTGCTATGTGGCTACGAGTTTATGAGTGCCACCAGATGCTGTGGAAGATATAAGAAAAGGGGAACAGTCTTTCACTTCTGGTAGGATTTCAACCTGCTGCAACTAGTATGGAAAGCAGTGCAGAGAACTATTAAAGACACTGAAAATATATTTACAATATGATCTCATTAATTAATTACACTCCTCTGTGGAATTTACCCAAAGGACTCATCCTACTGCAGAAATAACTGAATCTACATTTGTTGCTGTTCTTTTCACAATACCTGAGAAATGGAAACAACCTAAATGCCTCTCATCTGACAAATGGACAATGAAACTGTGTTACATTCACACAATGGAGCTCTGCTCAGTGGTAAAGAAAAACAAAGTCATGAAATTTGCAGATACATGGATGAAAAGAAACTGTTATTGTAACTGAAGTAGCACACACCAGGAAGACAAGTGGCACACGCCCTCTCACAATTGTGGATCTTATCTCCACATTCTGATATGTGAGTATGAATCCTGATGTGACCACAGGAGCCATGGAAATGGAAAGAAATGAAGGTAAATTGAGAGGAGCTGTTGAGAGGTGGATATCAGGACACAGGTATAATGAAAGGTGAAATGTATAAAATGGGGGTATGTAAAACAGGTAAGGGACATGGGGATCAAGGGAAAGGCAGAGGTCAAGAAAAGGCCATAGTAGGAAACAGGTATTATGCAGGGAGAACAGGGGGAAAAGGGGCTAGTTTAATAGGGGAGGGAGAAGAGATGGTTAAACAGGGAGAGAAGACAGTAAAGATAAATAATGCTTAGATGGTGTGAAAAACCTGAGGGAAATTCAATAGTTCAAAAGCCTACTGAAAAATACACATATACTATCTGTACATGAGTGCATGTGTATAGCTGAAGGCTATATAACCAGATACACAGTTCCAGACAGGAGAAACCTCCTTTCATGTTGTGCACTGAAATTTTTAAATACGAAGAAGATTCTTATAAAAATATAAGAATCAGATTTGAAGAGACATGTTGCCAATCACAGCATAGTTTAAAAGTCAGGATAATGTCTTCTTAAAGGATGCACTTCCATTGCTTTAATGATCTAACACCATTTATTCTCACATTACAATATCTTCAAAAATCAATAGTTACAAAGGAACAAAATAGTCACATTCAACTTTTCATATCTAACTCTAGATTTCTTTTCAAAGTAGGTCATTAAAAACATTGAAAAAGAAAGGGATCAGCTGCAGCCCTGAGGCTATGAAGACGAAAGTCCAGAATGTGGTGAGTAAAAGTGGGAGGCATTGTTTCAAAGCCACCAAGGAAAAGGCAAAGGGAGATGGTTTGGGGAGATGGCTTGGTGGGGAATCTCCTGACTACTCAGGAAAGACAACCTGAATCTTGATCTTCATTATACATGTAAAAGTCAGGCTTTTGTAAGTTGTACTGGAACTCAAAAGGCCAGGTTGTCGGGGAGAGCTTAAGGCAGAGAGAGATGGACCCTGGAAGCCCACTGGTCAACCGTCTAGGAAAATTTGTAAGTTCCAGGTTCAGTGAGAGAACGCTTCAGAAAAATAAGGTGGGGATAGGAAGAAGAAGAACACGAAAGTTAATATTTGGCATCCACATGAACATACAGAGTATTGCACTTGTACTCCTAAGTTTGTACACATGCAGTGCCCCTCCATGAGCACCCTCCCCCCCCACACACGAGGACAAGAAACGAAGGGAAAAGGTGTTGCTTTTAGAGAACCATTTTTAGGGTTTCAATTTTTTTTCATCATTTTCTGAATCCTGGGAATCTAGAAACTGTCACTTACTCATATATATATATATATATATATATATATACATATATATGTTACATATGCAATAATCCAATTCATATATGTATTAAAAGAGAAAGTATGAATTAAACATGAATTTTGAATTTTGCCATTTTCCATTTTTATTGTGTTTAAAACAGGGTCTCCTTGTAGCCTCCCATGGCCTAGAACTAACTATGTATATTAGTCTGGCTTCGATTTCAAAGAGATCCACCTGCCTCTGCCACCTGAGTGCTAACAGTAAAGGTAGGAGCCACCGCATTTAGCCCATTTTACTTTTGTCAATGAATTCAGTGATGTGACAGTTCTAAGATTTTCATATATTTCATTTTAGTTTATCTTTGCTCTTATAACTCTATACCCCTAAAAGAGCCATATTTCTAATGTATACTTAATATTTTCAAAATCTTAGCAGACCTAATTTGTTGGGGGTCCCAGCACTCAGGGCCAGCCTGAGGAGGACTGAAGGATCTGCACTGTGGAGTGACAGGGCAAATAGGCACAGAGCCAAAATATTGATTCCAAAAGTTGAGCAGAAAGGCAGCAGTGGTGGTCTGCTGAAAACTCATTTATTCAAGGAAGAGCAGCAAGTCTTATAGGACTTGTCAGCCAATAGCCTTGTGGGGTGGCATCCTGACTTCAGCCAATTGCAGTTTGTTCCCAGGTAGATCAGGTTCCCTCTAGGTGCTGGGCAGAAACTGGCTTCACAACCAACTGGTGTGGAGCACCACACTCATGAGAGCCATCTCTTCATTCCTCCTGGCAGGTGGCCTAGCTAGGCCCACCCTGCATTATGCCCAACAATCCCCCTTTTTGGTTTTATTATTTGCTTTGATTTTTAGTCAAAAAGGAAACTGATTACTTTTCCTTGGGGTCTTTTTACCCTACTTTGCCTAAGTGAATTCTATCTCCTATTCTACCACATCACCCTCTGAAGAGGTCACCCTAATTGCCAAAAGGGAATTAGGGTGATGACCACTCTAACTTCTTCGAAAGCTGAAAGAGGATGCAGACTGTGGAAACTGGAGTAGCCCATCAGTGAGTCTGTCTAAAAGACCCCTAAATTGCATAACTATTAACTGTAGGGGAAAAGATAAATCCTTAACTGGTGCCTGGGAGATGTAAAAAATAAAGGTAAGAGTAGTCAGAGAGATAGGAAACCAGAAAAGTCAAAACAAGGAAAATTTTTAAATGTAGGCTCCTCCTTGTTTCTCTCCTGGTTGCAAAAGTGGTCTTGAGATTTCTGAAGTCAGGACTTGCCCTGGATAGCTTGTTGGAATAGTCAGAACCAACCCAAGTTCCCTCCTAAATGGCTTCTAGACAGAGAAAGAAAATAAATCGTTCGATGGTTAGGCCAGAACAACAATGGTCTTGACTTTCTTGGCAGGAGGTATGAATTACTGTGTTGAAGATGGGATCTTTGGTTATACTTTCCTGTTGCATATTTAAGATCATACAATTGGCCCAAATAAACCAACTTATTTTTACTTTTAAGGTCAGTTGAGTATCTGTTCCTCAGGGAGGTCACATGGGGTTAGAAGAAGCCCCTGGCTCCCTAGGCCTTTATTTTATCAGTTCTACCTGTGTGAAGATAAGTCCGAAAGTCTTGCTAGACCATAGCTTCAATTAGAAGCATTTAAGGAAACATTTTCCTGTGCTGATTTTCTTCTATACAGACTGGACACTGGTTTGAGTCATTTTAGTGGGGTCTCCATGACCTCCCTTAACAGGAGGACAGGTGACTCATCACAGTTACAGGACATTTTGAGAATCGCCTCCTAATCCCCTGGAACTTAGTTGACTGTAACAGCCTGCGTTACAACTGCATCTGAGTCCTTCTCCAGTGTGGGGCTGAGGAATTAAGACATGCAAGACACACAACACAGACACCAAAAATGGTGGAGAAGCTTCTGATTTATTCAGGCAGGGTGCACATATATATACACCCAGCAAATGCAAGTGATTAATAGCAAAAAATTCCAGGTTAAATTGGTAAGGGGTAAAAAGTTCAGGTTCCCAGGAAACTTCTGAGTATGTGACAGTACGTAGTTCAGAACAATCATAGGTAGGAATTTCTGAGTATGTGACCGTACCTGGTTCAGAACAATTAAGTCTGGCATCAAAGGGTCTGAGATAAGGCCTCTAAAAGTCGGGTTGTTCAGGTCAAGCTGTCCTTAGAGAAACAACAGAAGTTGTTCTCATAGAGACTGCAGAAGTTGCTCTCACAAAAACTGCAGAAGTTGTTCTCATAGAAACTGCAGCTGACATGCTGAAGCCAATTCCTGTTCAGGGGGCCAGCAGAGAAAAAGGCATGCAGGGAGGCCAGAAGCCCTACAGTTGACCTTAGAAGGCAAAAGACAAAAATTTGTCCCTTTAAGTCCCCCTGACCAAATTAATATGGGCCTCTAAATATGATTGTTAAACACCCAAAAAGGTTTGTTCCACCAATCCAGCACCTCCAATCACCATATGCTATACAGCTAAATCATTCACTCCCTCCTCTGAGATGGAGTTATTGAGCAATCCATGTTCATTGTTAGAATCCACTGAGGCCCGCAGCCAAAATGATGACAAAAACCAAATATCCCCAAACAAATCCCAATGAGACACACAAAGCAAACAACCACCAATCCAAAAACCTTAAGATTACACATGCACAAATTTCCTCATCCCTCACATGCCATAACATATCGACCGAGATCTTCAGTCACCTGGGGTGACTGGGTAGGCCATTGCTGCCCATAAATTATCAGAGGGGGGTGTGCTTATGGATCTGGAAATTCTACAGTGGTGGTGGGGGGATCCTCTATGCCAACAGATACATCCATAGCAGGCTTGACATTTCTGGCAGGTATCCAGATGGGGGAGAAAGAGATTTCTGGACAAATACAAGTGTATCCTCGACCCTTTGTTAAAAGTGTGTGAGGTCCCTTCTATTCATTTGTGAGAGGATCTCTCCAACAGAAAAGGGGCAAGGGGGTAGTGGCTGGTTGATATCTCCAAAGTTTACAGGCTGGAGAGAGTCCTGCTTCACCAAAGGAAAGAAAAATTAAGAGTGAAAAGAGCTTCCACCAAGGTTAAATGGGGATCCTGGGTGTCGTTGCAGTTTTTTGCTTCATAATGAATTCCTTCAGGGTTCTATTAATCCTCTCCACTATAGCTTGACCCTGAGAATTATAGGGGAAGCCCGTGGAATGTTTAATTCCATAGGATTGTACAAAAGACTTGAATTGGGCAGATGTGTATGTAGGACCATTGTTTGTCTTAACTGCCCAGGGTACACCCATGACCAACATAGCAGTTTTTGTTGCCTTAATAGCGTGCAATACCTTCTCACCTGAAAGGGCAATAGTGAAAACAAATTTAGAGTAGGTGTCCATGATGATATGGACATATTTAAAGCTGCCAAACGAGGGTATATTGGTGACATCCATTTGCCAGATAGCATTTGGTGTAAGGTCTCTAGGGTTTCTAAGCAACTTTCAACCAAGTCACCAAAGAAAATCTGTAATACATAAACTTTTTTAAAGCACTAGAGTAAACGTTGCTGTAGGTCTTGAGGAAGTGTTAACACACTGGGGGAGGGGTGGGTGTCATTTTAACCTCTTTTATTTTTTTCCTTAAAGACAAGCTGCTGGGGAAAACCCCAAGTGTTTGCATCTGTGGAGTTACCTAATGGGAGGGAGATTGTTCATTACCATACAGACCAAAATGGCCAACATTGGGATCCACTGAGACATGCAGACAGAATGCTGGGGGCCAAACTGCCCCACATCCCAGCGGGAGACTCCCACAGATCTCCATTCCAGCCTCCTGGGAGTCTTACAAGTGGCACCTAAAAAGTCTCCCAGGTATATGTCCATTTCTAAAAGCACCGCAGTTAAAGCCAGGCAGGGTAAATTAACATTTGAAAGGTCAGTGCCTGCTTGAGCCCTTTCAAAGTTTCACAGCTAATGTTCACCACACCAGCTGAGCCTAGAGGGTGGTTCTAGAGTCCTACTGGGTCATGAGGCTTTAACCCCACCCACAGAAGTGAGCCCTCACCACTGGGGACCTGTGGAACCTGAAGGGTGATCTCAGCCCCTGCTGTGGCTTGGTCCTGTGGCTTTAGCCCTGCCCACAGGAGCAAGCTGGAGCAGTTTTAAATCAAAGATGGGAAAACTGGCCTTCCCCAGGCCAATTACCCACATGATGTCTCCTCTGGAAAAGCTTAGCTAACAGCTTCACCTCAGTCCTGAAGAAATCTAGAGGGGATTAAACTCTCATTTGATTCCTGCCTGGACAAACCAAAAAAGGAGGAGCCAACACGGGCTTCTGAACCCATGTGGTGGAGTGTGCTTCCTTTCAGGTAGAGAAACAGAAAAGGGTAAATGGGAGGGGTCCTCCTCCGCTCTTGAGGACCGACAGCACACAAAACACCAGGCCTACCACCGACAGTCAGACTGGGGGCATCTCACCAATGCCGAGGAGGGTGGATTCCCTGTTCCAGGAGGCAGTATGTTGGGGGTTCCAGCATTCAGGGCCAGCCCAAGGGGGACGGAAGGATCTCTACGATGGGGTGAGGGGGCAAGGAGTCTCTGAGTCAAGACACTGACTCCAGGAGTTGAGTGGAAAGCCAGTAGTGGTGGTCTGCTGAAAACTCGTTTATTCAAGAAAGAGATCTTATTATAGGTCTTCTTATAGGTCTTGTTAGCCAATAGCCTCATGGGGTGGGGTTCTGATCAGAGCCAATCACAGTTTGTTCCCAGGTGGATCAGGTTCCCTCCGGGTGCTGGGCAGAATCTGGCTTCACAACCAACCAGTGGAACAAAAATCAGGGTGCAGCCAGGAGTGGCATGATCAAGCTGCAGTAATGTTAAACTCTAGAGGGGACTGGACAAAGGGAGAAGTAATGACGGTCCTAGAATGGAAATGTCAATGTCTGAAATAAAGTCAAGTCTTAAGCAAGGAGATCAAACTGCTGCTACTGCCTAGGTGTGTATAGGGTGGGTGGGGTGGATGAAACTCTGCCCAACAGTAGATAAGAGAGGGGTGAGTCTTGTTTAATCCTTTCTTTCTACTTTCAAGCCACCCTGCAGAAGAAGAGGCTTAAGAACTTACAAATGTGGCGTTTTGTGGTTGGGGAGATTGCTCATTATGGCAATGATCAGTATAATGGCCCATTGAGACATATAGACAGAATATTGGGGGCCCAAATGCCTCGAGCTTGGTGGACGACCTCCGTGGGTCTGTAATGCTGGCCCTGGTGGGAGTCCTACAGGTGCAGGAGGGGCGGCTTCCCAGCCTCAGCTACAAACAAAGGGAATCCAGCAACTAGCAGACCCTAAGGCACTCTCTGAAATGAATGCTGGAGTCCTAGCATTCCCAGTCTCACTCCGGGAGCGGGGAACACGGGCTGAAGCACCAGAGTCCCCAGCCCAAGCCAGGCGGTTTCATATCAAAGGTGGGAGAACCAGCCTTCTCCACGGCCAACTGCCCACACGGTGTCTCCTCTGGAAAGGCTTGGCTGATAAGCTTTGCCTTGGTTTCGAAATCAGGGGGTTCAAGTCCTCGTATGATTTCGCAGGGATGAACTGAAAAGGGAGGGGCCAGCACGGATCTCAGGGACTGTGGCAATGTGTGCTTCTTTTGGTGCAGGGAGACAAACACAGAAAAGGGCGGTACAGAATCAGCACACACAAAACTGGGGGCCTACTCATGGTATACCAGGGGCATCTTGCCAACGTGGAGGATGAGCGGAGTCCCTGTTCCGGCACCATATGTTGGGGTCCCTCTGCTTGTCGCCGGCCAAAGAGGGGGACGTGGGTTCCCTGCCATGGAAAGGGGGTGAGAGGCACTGAGTTAAGACACAAACTCTGGGAGTTGGGCGGAATGCAAAGTGGGGGCAAAACTATTCTGTCTCCGGACGGATACAGGTTCTCTCCAAATGCAAGGCCCACTCCCTTAATTCTCGTAGCAGGTAACCACAAGAGTCACTCCTTTAATCCTTATAACAGGTGACCTTGCCAGGGCCCACACTGCACCATGCCCCTCATGGTGGCATTTGCTTTTAACTGCTGAGCTATCTCAATGGCCTTACATGTTCAAATGACTACATTAATTACCACTTTGTACACATGTAGGCATATTCATGGAAATTAACTATGGTCTTGAAACTGATTAACACATATGGCTTTAAAAATATTTGTCAATCATTTGAAACAAATGTTTCTGAATTCAACAGGTGGACTGAGGTCTTCTATGCATGATGCGATAAAGTCAGAATTTTCTGTAGATGATAACATGAAATCTAAAGAGCAATAGAAATAACAAGCTATGATCTTAGAGATGGATGAACAGGTTTTAAAAAAGCAATATTCAGAAGAATGCTGATAAGCAAAATTTTCAGACATTAAATTATATTCAAATATTTGAAGAAAGTTATTGCACAGAAGATAATTTAAACTATTTATACTGCAAAAGTTTTGCATCTATAAATGAACCTCTACACCAAAGGCTCATGGAACATAACATAATTAAACAGGGTTTCAAGGGAATATTAATGTATCTCTCAACTATCACTATGAAAATTTTTCATATATCATAGACTGATAACACAGAAAGCCATGACTGACTAAAGTGTAGAGAATATAAGACTTCACAATACATGTCCCTGGATAGGACCCCTAAATTAAACTTCTGCCACCCAGCACTCAGCAAATATTGGGCATAAAGCTTGTAAGGGCCAGGGAATGTGGGTGGCCACAAGGAAACAGAATTTTCTAGGCATCTAGGTACTTGTTTATATGAAGTTATAGCATGGTACCAGCATGCATAAGATCCATGCAAACTCAAATCAGACAAGACCCCAGCATAAAACTGGTGAAATGTGTAAAAACTTACCTGAGGAATGATTGGCAACTGATTACAGCTCGGTGCACCCCCTATCGAATGGGAGAATATATTTGTAAATGTGAAAATATGTTAATTTCCAAAATAGATAAAGGGCACCTATAATTTATAACAAAAACAAAATTAAATATTGTATTAAAAATAAAGACCAGATTATGCTATTCTCAAATGAAGACTGAAAATGACAAATAGTTATATTGAAAGTTTTTCAAGTTCTTGAGTTATCTTGGAAGTACATATAAAATCTCCAGTGAGGCTGGCTCATTGGGTAGAGCACTTAATATGTTATGTGCTGGGTCCTTGGTTTGATATTCAAAAAGAATGAAAAAACAAACAAACATATGCAGAATTACAGTTATATAATACCTCACATATTTACCATAAGATACTTAATACTTGAGTATTTTGGATGGGGCAATTAAATGACAATGAAGCTATGAAAAGCATACAGAGGTCTCTCAGAAAATGAAAGATAATTCCACTGCTGAGCATTTAACCAAACACACAAACCAATTATCTTGGACACCTGCACTACCTTGGTTAATGTAGTATTGTTCACAGTACTCAAAATAAGAAAACATATCAGTGCTAATTAGCAGGTGAAGAAAAAAATATAATGTGTGTAAAATATGCCACTGAATATTATCCAGCATTGAAAAAGAAGGGATCTTACCATTTGCAGCAACACAGAAAATAATCAATACCAGAGAACCCTATGCTAATTGAAATAAATTTCAAAAAGTTTAACAATTTATTTCATATTTATAAAGTATCTATAGTAATTAGTCAGAGACCACAACAATGGTTATAGAAACACGAGGTCTGGGGAAGTATGAAAATATTCATGGATGTAAAGTTAAACTGACCTGCATAAACATGTCGTAAAAATCTATAGAACAATGTACTGCTTGTACTTAACAAGAGTTTTGATACTTCAAACTTGGTTAAGAAGGAGGATCTCTTGTAATATTCTTGCCAAAGCCTTCACAAACTCAAATATAACTAATAAAAAGGGCTCAAGTAAATTTGGTGTAGTGATCAATCAATTACTGATAGTATCATGTTATTTGTACATACCAATTTTCATCAAATTTAACTAGAAATATGTACAATGCTTTGATATATTTCATACTTAAATAAATCTGTTTAAAAAATGTCAAGTAAAAACTTAGAGTGATTCTAAAAATATGCCCCCTAAACAGTGTGAACAAGCAAAATATCACCAGAAATGGTACACTTGAGTAGTTAAAAACATATCTTCGGCAATCTGCTGAGAGTTAGTTATTTAATTTTTCAGCCTTCTTCTTTCTTAGCTGTAAAACAGAAACTATTGTTTTAAGTATATTGTGAGGTTATTGTTTTTTAGTTTATATGACTTTACGTACGAGTTTCATATATATATATATATATACATTATATTTCATACATAATCACACAAATACAGAAACTATCACCTACCAATTGTAAAATAAAATATAAAAAATTAGACTTTAGTTAAAAAGATAAGAGAATTTAGAATCAGAAATCTACCTTCCCCAAATTAATGTTTTTAGTAATAGAAATAAAGGATACTATTTTCCAAATATAATAAATCAAGTTCCCATTTCTTTGAATCATGACTATGCCTCCGAAACTCCAGGTTTTTGAGAAGCTGATGGAGGAGGAGAGCTAGAGCACAGAATTTTGAGAATATCTAACTAACACAAGGAATGTTAGCAGTATTGACACACTGTACCAGGGAAAACACATTCAGAATTTTATCTTTTAACTATAAAAATGACCTTGACACTAACCCAGTAATTTAGAAACAGTATTTAAAAGCATATCTCTTTAGTGGATACATTTACAGTAAATAGTTACATTTTGAGGAAAAGTTCTCATTTAAAGAATATTATCCAATAAACAACCTTTCTTAGAAGACAAACAGCTTCCTAAAATTTGTTCATCGTTTTCAAGACAGAAGTCATTACAGCAAAAACAAGTGGCAGCTCTGTCATTCGAGAAGGTAGACAAAGAAGTCAGGTTTTGGGGACCAGGAAGATGGGAGGCAGAGATATGGTCAAGAAGCAGGAGGATTTGCAAGTGACGGTGCAATTATCTTAGTGTTTCAGTGAAAATTAATATGATGACATGGAAGCAAAAGTCATTCTTATGCCTGTGCCAGTAAAAGAAATGTACGTGTTAAAAGTACAGTGATTTAAATTAAAAAAAAAATAAATTTTTCTAAGGTTTCTGTCTTAATGCCTCTAAGTTCCTATCTCAGTGAGAGTTTTTATATGCAGCTCTAGAAGGAAGACTAAATTTAAAAGAAACAACTATAGAAAGAGCTTTACCTTTTTGCCATGGCAGGAAAATTCAGGATAAAAACAGAGCTTACTGTAAGAAAAAAAACATGTTCCTCCCTAAGTCTTATGGATGAGGTGATTTCAATGTTAAAAATTGATTAATTAATATGTCATGTTACCTTATATTCTTGAGTGGTGAAACTGTTTAATGTGTATATTGTGGAATTAGCAATTCATGCTCTGTACCTTTTGTTTTTCATCACTTGTGTTTTCTATAAATCCTAGCTCTCACTTTTGTCATTTCGCATATTACAATCGTAAGCCACAGATCTCGTAAAAATCTAAAAATGATGAATCAGCTTTCTAGAAAAATATGTATTCATGCATAGAAAAATATGCAAACTGTTTCAAGACTCCTCCAGGAAAAGTTAAAATTCGTCAGAGAAGATACATCTGAATTGTTCTTTGCTGTGCCCAGAATCAAAATCACAGCATCAGCAACTGGCTTGGGACTAATGATTGAGTGAAAAGAGAACACTGGGCACCCAGCTTCTTGCCTGGATGTAGACCATAAAGAAGGAACAATTCCACATGAATAATAGACGAATGGGTTTTTTGTTCTGTTTTGTGTTTGCTGACAATAAGATAAAGGACCTTACGCTCTCAGGGCATAGAGAAACCAAATCAAGCACATTGTAGAACTCTTCCCTGAGATTAGAACACTACAGTCACAGAAGAAAAGGGACCAAAAATACCACCTCAGATCAAGTATTGGCAAATTACATTTCACAGGCCAGATGCAGTTTTCTACTCTACATGTACTACAAATAATTAAAAAAAAAATTGTTTGCAAGTTGGTATTTTGAAATACCAAAAATGTCATTTCATGTTATAAAATTCAAATGACTGTATATAAATAAAGTTTTATCAAATGTCAGTCATGTTCACATATTTATTTCCTCCTTGACTAATATTGTTCTGCAACAGAAAATTTAAGTAACTCTGTAGAGAAAATATTGCCTATGAAGTCTACAATATTTATCTGGCCTTTACAGAAACATTTTTAAAATCTGATTTAGACAGTGTACTCCATTAAATAATAATATCTAAATTAAGATAGATTTTTAAACAAAGAATTATACAGAAATCTTTCTTATTTTAATCTTATATTCTCATTAAAGCATGAAGTATAATTCTCTTTTATCTATGGGCTTTAAAAAACACAAAGTTTATGAAAACTCCATTTACTATAAAAGACTATAATGAAAAATATATTATATTTTTAATAAAATGGGAATTGTTTCAGGATATACCTGTGCTCCTTCAATATTTGATTTACTTAATTTTTATTTTATTTGTATTGGTATGTATTTGCATGTGTCTGTGTGTCCATGTGCTTATGAATATCGTGCTTTTTGATCTAGAAGAAGTCGTCAGATTCTCTGTAGTTGGAGATACAGGCAGTTGTGAGTGGCCTAATCTGAGTGTTGGGAGCTGAACTTGGGTCTTCTAGAAGAACAATAAGTACTCTTATTTGCTAAGCCATTTCACAACCCTCTAAATGCTTTACTGTTTATGTGTCCTAACCAATATGTAATGATTTTTATACAATAAACCTACTGTGCTGGCTTTGATATTAGAAATTCCAGTATTCAGGAGGCTAAGGCAAGAGGATTGTAATGTATTTGAGGACAACTTGGCCTATGTAGATTTGACCGTTTTTGCTACAGAATGAGACAAGATCATAGACAAAAAAAAAAAAAGAAAAGAAAAAATTTCTTATTGAAGTCTCATATATATATATATACATATATATGTGTGTGTATGTGTATACACAAAAGTATATGACATGTATAACTATTATATATATATATATATGTGAATTTTTACAAAATGAATTCTCCTATTTTAATGTACAGACCAATACTAAATCAGAAACCCCTGACAACTCCACATGGCCTACATTAACATCCTGTCTAGAATAGGATGATCCTACCTTGATCTCTAAAATTTAAGATCTACACACTCTACATCTTGTGCACTTAAACCAGCCTCATTAACTCATTCAAGTTATCCAGATGTAGTTTATTGACTGAAAATGACCTACAGTAGCACATTATGTGTATAACATAAAAGTTTATCATTTTACATATTACTTGTACTATTCAAGAATTTTGTTTTATATCAAGTTGTATGGTATTTATATTAGATGGTAGAATTTTTAGCTAAAAATAATTATGTATGTTGATTTTAAGAATTACTTACATAGTATTCTCCAAATGGTTTGGCAAATCTATCCTTCAAGTCTTGAGAACACTGGCATCTCTAATGAAATTTTGTGAATGAAAGGTACTCCTCCATACTGATTCTTCCTTCTGAACTATGATACCAAAAACATATCTATGATTTAGTCTTTAAGGAATTTTGTTCTGTGTTGTTCCCATCTCAGGTCTACTGTTTTAAATGCCAGTACTCTTTTTCAAGAAATATGAATAGGATTTTTTTCCTAATCACTCTTTTAAAAAAATATTTCTATTTTGTATTTTTTTAATGTTGCCTGGTGTGTGCATGTTTATCATGTGCATGAAGTAGACTTAGGTGGAGGTGTTGAATACCATGGAGCTAGGGTTACAGATGGTTGTATACAACCTGATGTGACTGTTAGGAACTGAACTGATGTTCTCTTCTCAGGCAGCAAGTGCTCTCAATTGCTGAGACATGTCTTTAGCATTATAATCTTCATAATTAGACTCTTTGATCATGTTAGCAATGTGGGCTCATCTCATAAGAGCAAATTTCTAGTGTAGAATACATGTGAGGCATACAGTACAAGGGAGATGACTCAGAGTTTAAGGACACTTACTGGTCTTACAGAAGAACTTTGTTCAGTTCTCTGTTCTCTGTGTATTAGTTGGCTCATAAAAGAGTGTAAATTCTAGAAGGCAGGACTCCCTCTTCTGCTTTTTGTTGGTACATACGTGCTTGTGTACACATAAACTCACACAGGCACACAAACATGCTCATTAATAACAAATTAAATAAATTATTTAGAAAAATCAATAGAGTCAAATTAATCTCCTTCATCATTGAGAAGCACAAGTATGATTTTATGTTAATTCAGTATGCCAATACTTGCCTTATCATAGTTCAATCGATGATTATGAGTTGTCTTCAGAGCTATTACCTGGTAACAGATATTTGCAAAGTTATATTTACATATAAGTTGATATTTTACTAGGATTTCCAAGAATGCAACTATAATTTGAAAAGAGCTGTCTAGAAAGTCTTCAGAACCTCTCCAATGGAAAAACTACAGAAGCTTTTATAATATAATTAAGATATAATTTTATGGATAAAGACGAGTTGTAAAGATCAGGATTTAGATTATCAAGTTTCTATATGTAAAAGAGAATGCATTTCATGGAGAATAAACACCTGTGGTCATAGAAAAACAAGTTCAACCTAATTTATCACTGATACTCAAAAATATGTTCCATGTCTTATTCTTCATTTGATTTTTGTTTTGAATGAATTTTCAGAGTGTTTATTTCTTGCTTTATAGTAATGCTGATAATTCTGTTGGAAACCAGAAACCCTGCATATGTTAATTTATAAGACCTTGTGTTAGTCACTTTTCTGTTGCTGTGATAGACATACTGACCAAGGGAACTTACAAAGGGAGAAGTTTATTTAGCTTATGGTTCCAAAGGGACAAGAGTGCATCATGGCTGGGAGACATGGTGGCAAAGTGGCTAGACTAGGCCCAGAAGAAAAGTGAGTCTTCTTCAAGCAGGCACAGGAAGCAGACCATGACTGGATTTCTGGCAAGGCTTAAGAACTCTCTAAGCCCACCTCTAGTGACCTGCTTCCTCCAGCATAACCACACCTTCTGAGACCTCCCAAAACATTGCCACAATTAGGGACAACATGTCCAAATACTTAGAGCCTATGGTGGATTTTCTCAGTCAAACCACCACAGACTTGAACTCTTAACACAAAATTTTAGTTTTAAGGAAATAGAAATGGATTTTGTTGATATTTGCTGTTAATTAAACGGATTTCAAATTCATTGTGGCCTTATTACTGACTACTCAGTTTCCTTTGAGTTTTCATAAAAACACTAAATATAAGCTGTGTCTTAAGGTTCATTCAACCTTGCTAATTTGATGGTAAGAAGCATTTTCTAATATACCCAAATTTTAATCTTTTTTTTCTTGAATTTTTGACAGTCTCATACATCTTTTACATGTATTCTGATCACTTTAACCTTTACACTTTTTTTAGCGTCCCTAGTGCCCTTGTTAGTGCTCCACATCCCCACAAAGTCCATCTTTATATTTATAAACTTCTGTTTCTTCTGTTTCCTTTTGTGACCTTCTGAGTTTAACAAAGGCCATGTAGGTGACAATTGATTTGAAACTGTCATTGGATCCTGCTAGGCTCACCCATGGGTATGCAATTGAAGACACTGATTCCCCATCCATTAGTCAATAGTTTAGTAGAAAGGGGAATGGCCTCATAAGCCCCGTGGATCTATATTTGACTGGTGACAGACTGAGTCTTGTACAGGCCCAGTGGAGGGAACACAGGTGCTGTGAGATCATGATTACAGTGACTATACAGTGCCCACTATATACAATTAATCTCTTTATCTCTTGACTCTTACAGGCTTTTGAAATTTTGTATTTGTAGTTTCTTAAATCATTATTCAGTGACATAACACTAGTAAATTTAAATTGAATCTAGCAGAATGTTTTTATGTAAGGAAAACCTCATTTTTTTTCTATTTCAGAATTACTGTTGGGAAAACATAAGCATCAAACTTCATAAAATCAAATATTTTAGTATTGTAGATAGGTCATAAGTTATAGGTATTCAAAACAATATTAAATACATAAACACACTGTCTTATGATTTTTTCAATATAAATCAAATCAGCTTCTGAATTTAAATTACCATTTAAAATAATGAAAGTCACTTATCAACATTTTAATAAAAAACTGTGTCAATCAACAACAAAATATGTGGTTCTCTGAAGCAAAATATTTACAAATATTTGATAACAAGTTCTCCAAATGTTTCTGTCAATAATCCTAGAAGAAATTAATCCCTTTTAACCAATCCATCATTTCATTTTTTCATTTGGGAGTTGATAATCTGCAGTTGCCTGTGTCTCTCAGAAAAATCTCTGTCCATAAACAAAACAAAACAAAATGGGTTACTAAATTTATACATACAAGTTAAATATTATTGTGAAATAAATTAAATATAGTGTTGTTTTTAATGATAAGAAGTCAGGCAATTCTTTTTATTATGCAACAAATATAAGGAAAAATAGAGCAAGTAATCAGAATGCTAATGAAACACAAAATTATATTTATGCAGTGTTAATATTGTAGTGATTGATTGCTGAACTCTTGAGCTGTGTATTAAATTTTAAGGAGAGTCTTTCATTTGTATAGCATAATTTTGTACTTAATATGATTTTCAATAGCTATTATTTTTCCACTGGGCTCTTAAAATGACAATTAAGGAGTATTGAAATTATAGCACTAAATATATTTGTTGTGTTTCTCAATTACTTCAATGTTGATAACTAGTATATATTCAATGATTTATTTAATAATTTGTGTTTGTCAGATGGAATGGTTGTTGTTATAAAAATAGATAAAAGGTGTGTTCAACATGATATTTTTTATTACTGATAAAATTTTGCCTGCTAAAATGGTTAAATAAAACTATCATCACAAGTTGTAGTCCTATGGCTTCTTGACGGACAACCAGTGGAGAATTAAAGCTAATCTTTTGTCTTATTATCAATATGAACAGAAGTGGCTACCTTACTTGTGGAACTAAAAGCAAAGCATGAGAAAAGCAAAAGTCAACAGTGAGAAATCCTTGTATAAAAGACAATTTATTAATTCTAGAATGAAACAAGTTTGTTTTTTTTTTCTTCACGTCAGTAAAATTGAAAGAAAATACAAATTTTAGGATACAATGTTGGCTAAATCGTAGTACACAAAAATTCCCTGTATATCTTAGTTGCAGAGTAGCAAAATTTCAAAATTTGGCTTCCTGTTTACAACTAGTTAAGGCCATCCAGCACTATGTAAGCTAACCAGCAAGGAAACAGTTTTCTAGTGAGTTCAGGAAGTTCTACAACCAACATGATTGTTGTCCTCATCAACAGAGTCTTGTCATATAGTTGCAGGTGCAACTAAAAGTAATTGCAACAGTCTGCACTGTTTTGGGTGCCTCTAGGACTATAGTAATACTCTTAAGAAGGAACCTGTGTCTGGCCCTGGGATTTGAAAAGTATAATATTAAGTGTTACCCAACTCAGAAAGGCAAAATACACATCGCTTCCCTATTTGCCATTCTAGCCTATATTATATACATGTATGCCTAAAATCAGGTATTAACAGGGAATGAAGAAGGTAATGGGGGTTGGCTAAAGGACACATGATACATGGAAGGAGTGAAGAGACTGTGGGAGGATACAATGGGGAATCGGAGAGAATGGCTGGGAGAGATGGGTAAGGAGAATCACTAAGACATATTTTGTTCAAAATGTCATAATGATATCAAATCCTATTTATGATAACTTAATAATTTAAAATTATTTTAATAAAAATAAATGATTAAAAATTAGGAAAGAATCCAGTTGAAGAAAACGACCTTTTGAAATATTTATAAACAAGCTCTAAAATACTAAATGTTTTTTTCTTTTAAGAAAAATATTTAAAAATTTTATCGCTCAGAATAATGAAGTACATTTCAATGGAAAAAATGATGCTGATATTCTTGGATGTTCAACAAATCCAGTTATATTATTCAATATTTCAACATTAAAAAAACATTCTGGCACCCTAGAAATTCATACTTAAATGATGATTATGAATTTTTAAGGATGTATTTTTTGGTATGTAACAAGTAGAATTAAATATGTTTTTTGCCTTCACTATATCTTCCTAAGGGACATAATCCACGACATTTTTGGCAAATTATCTGTGATTCTCATATCTCTTTTGTCTATATCTGACTTTAAAAAGACAGTTCTAGACTTTCTATTCTATAGAAACTGCATTCCAAATTAAATATGTGACTTGGAATGTCTTTGTTCCTAAAACAATATAATTCATCCATACTTATCTACAATAAAAACTATGAGTTTGATAATAACAAACAGAACAACCTGAAACACAAGCCAAAAGCATTGCTTTCATTTCATTCGTCACGTTTCTTCATATTAATGTCTTGAACTTAGTGTCATATGCATTGACCTCAATCTTCCTTCACATTTCTTCCTTTTCTGTCTACTTCTATCTACTGATATTGCCTTCCAGTGACAAAGCTTTATCTCATGATAATTTTTTCTAGGAAACTGGAGATTTATTTCTTTGAAGGGGAGTATTAGGCGGTAAAAACGAGCACATGTTGGTATTAGGTAAGCACTACAGCATCAACATTAGTAAGACTGTCACAAGTGTAAGGTTAGATATCGTAATAGCTCAAGGATTGGCATTAAAAGAGAAAGTACCTTAAAATAGTTTAAGTTCAATAATAGTCAAAAGATATGTGAGAATGGCTACTTTTTACTATCTGTATTAGTGGACACCACAAGAAAGATTGAAATGTACAGCATTAGACTCATAATGTACAGACTCATGACCATATTTAAAGTAAAACACATAGTTCTTTAGTCATATGAAGAATGGTGAAACAGAGGATCAGTCTTCAAGTATAAATGGGACAAATTAAACTAAGCAATCAATTAATTAATCATGTGATCAAGTAGGAACATTGTTGAATCAGTTTGCTTTTTATTGCTTTGTCTAAAAATATCTGACAGAAACAACTTAAAAGATAAAGTTTTTTTTTTCACTCACAGTTTCAAAGGGTTTAGGTTGCAGTCACTCAAGATGAACATCTACCATGGTAGCATCAGTGAGTGTCAAAGGAAAACAGTTCAAAAGATGGCAAATCTAGAAGCAAAGAAAGTGAAATGCCAGGGCTGAGCTGGCTTGCATAATTTTTCCTCTTTTATTCTGTCTAGTTCCACAGCCCACAGTGATGGAACAAAGCATATTCAGGGTGGTTCTTCTTACCCTCCCTTAGTTAATTCTCTTTTGAAACACATTCCTTTACTAATAAAAATATGTTTATTCTTTAAATATGTTAAAAGGTGTATTTTTGAAACTAAATCTTGAAGGCACTGATCTGGGAAAGAGAGTAAAATATATGACTGAATTTGGAAATTCTTCTAGTCTTCTGCCATGCCTGTCAATTTAGCATCCTACAAGCAGTTTCTGGAGACAGACCGATACTGCTGAGATGCATCTTTAATTATGGGAGAAGAATGATGTTCTACCAAAACTAAAGTGATATTAGGTTATTTTAACAAAATCTTGATAAATGACTCAGAAAGCTCAGAGGAGACAGACTGATAAATTAATTCTACAAAATCAGCAAGCCCACACATTGAACATAATCTATAATAGATTCAGAGGCCATTCGTTGTACAAAATCAATAGCACTAGAGAAAGAGCCATCATCATATTCGTATTCATAGAAATTCAACTTGGGTTGCCTTCTCTGTGTCAAGAGTGGCTGTACAATATGCTTTCCTGCCTCTAGAGTTTAGACTCTAGAAGCAATGTAACAGATCCAAAGTACTACAAGACGACTGGTAGTTCTAAGAGAACAGAAGAAAGGAATAAATGTATAATGATCACATTAGGTTCCAAGTCTATAGGGAATGTTTTGTTGTCCAAAATGAATTTTGGTAATATCTAAGAGTTATGGGATTCTCAGTGTCATCAAAGCTGATGAGTTTAGTATCATGATGCCCTACAAGGAAAGAGATCTTTCAATTAATACTGGGATCTGTGTCATTACATCCCAAGTTCACTAGTTGGGCCCACTAGTAAATGAGAAATGACTCCAAATTGTTGTCACAAACATATACAATAAATTGTAATCTAAATTCTGAGAATATAAATAAAAATATATAATGCACAAACCTATAGACAAATAGTATTCACTGCTTGATTATTCATAAAAATTTATAACAGTAAATTTTAAGACTCATTCATTAACATTTGATTCACCAAATTATTATGCTAATGGCTCATTCTTTTTCATTTAAATGTTTACATCTTGATACTATTAGATCTCCAGGACATATACTTAATGGCACAATAGTTTTCAAAGAACAATATATAACATACATACAATGGTTATCACAAAAACTTAGACTTTATGTAATTTTAATTAATATTTAGTGACTGAAAATATGTAGATTTACTGTTAAAGAAGAAAGGTAAAATTTAAGAAATATATCTGTAAAGGGAAATATGGAACTCGATGGCACATGCCTTCAAATCTAGCATTTCAGAGGTAGAAGTGAATTGATTCCTGTGAGATCAAGATCAGTTTAGAATGGTTTACATAGCAAGTTCCAGCCTATCTGAACCGCAAATAAATAAACAGTAAGTAGATAGATAAGTAAATGAATAAGTAAATAAATAAATGAAAAATAAAGCCAGAGAAGCAAAAATAAGAAACATATAGTTAAAAAGAAATAGGAGTCTCTATATGTCAATATGTTGTTTACATTATATTGTAAATGAAATTAATTCATTACATATTTGTGTAGGTTTTTTTTAATAAAAACAGAAATGGCAGTTAATGCATCTTAGAACCATATGACCCCAATTTAAACTGCAGTCCCCTTGCTCTTCTAACACACAGATAATTGTAATGCAGAATTTAATTAGCCTTTTGTCCTTTTTAAATATTAGTAGATATTTACAGGAAGACCTAAGCAGGAGATTTACATGTGTTTATAATCATGTTAGTGTAGTCCCCGTGTCTGCATATTTTTGAAAGTAATATATAGCTGTCTACCATTAATTTATATTCTGGTCCAGTACAACTATATTCTACAGTAAGAACATATCACAGTCTACAATCTAATGAGTAGTCTCATTCTTTTATAACATTTAATTTGAATGAATATATGAATGAATTTCACTTTTTCTTCTCCCACCATTTTATAATCCAAACCTCCCAGTTAATACCACTCAAATTATTTTAGTTCTTCATCGCATAAACAAATTCAACTTAAAATAAAATTACAATTGTGAATTTGATTTATTTACTTTGAATCAATTTGAAGTGCATTTTCACTCTTCTACTGTTTGTATGTTTGTTCACTGAGACAGGAATTTACATTGCCCAGCTTGGCCTCAAACTTGCATGTAGGATAACCTACATGATCAGATCTTTCTGGGAATATAGTCATGTAGTTGGCAATATTTTCATTAGTTTATGTGTATGGTAGGTATAGCTAAATTTGTATTATTTTTATTTATATATGCAGTTAGAGGAAGTTGACTTAAACTCACATATGTTTAAAATTCATTGAGTCTGGTGATAGAGAAATGGCTTTGTGGTTAATAGCACTAGCTGCTCTTGCAGAAGATCCAGATTTGAAACCCAGCACCTACATGGCAGGTAATAACTGGCTGTAACTCTAGTTTCAGGGGATCCAGTGCCCTTTGAATCAGGTCTATGAATCAGACAGTGCTATGAATGGAACTTTTTTATGTTTTAAGAGCCTTTCAATGACATATAAATGGCACATTGGTGTTAACTGAATGCATGTAGGAAAATATTTTTTAATTTGTCTTAAAGGACTGTGAAGAAAGAGATGCCATTTTGCAGCTGCAATGTTTATCCTAAGAGACCATGGAAAATGACTAAACACAGGATGGAAGCAGAGAATGGCAGAAATTAATCCATTGCTTCATGCCACAACTATCAGTGCATACTTTTCAG
Organism: Eospalax fontanierii; assembly: GCA_035773235.1. Taxonomy (NCBI): domain Eukaryota; kingdom Metazoa; phylum Chordata; class Mammalia; order Rodentia; family Spalacidae; genus Eospalax; species Eospalax fontanierii. Next base: position 39,373,510 of record CM069527.1, read on the forward strand.
ATTGAAATGTACATTTAAAGCAATGTCTTCATTAAAAGCAAATAATAATGAGTGGAAGGCAGGGTTCACTTGAACTTGGACAGAGTTGGAATCAGCAGGCAAATAGAAGGCAAGCAAATTCATCCCTTACAACAATGATGACCAGAAGTTGGATATGAAAACGCAACCCTAAGTTTGAGAAGGGTGAGTCAGTTAATTCAGTCCAATTCAGAATCTTCCCTTCATCACACTAAGACATACTACACTGATTCAAGATCTCTCATGGAAAACTACTCTAGAAGAGGAAGTCTTTGAAAAAAAATTTGATAACTATATTTATGTTTGTACTATTTTGTCATTTTGATTTTTAATTTCATAATGAGTATAAGATAGTCCAAAGATTATACAGAAAATCCCTGCTTGTTATCTACCTGGATGTTACTGTTATACTTAAGAGTGGAAAGTTATCAAAACTGAAATATCTAACATCTGTGTTACTACAGACTGAAATTTGAATACTTAGTTGTTTGTCTCTTCCAATTTATCACAGACTTTCAGTATTTATTTGCCTTTTATTAGGACTATAATATACATCACTCACCATAATATTCACTATATAAGTCAAAACTAGAGCCAGATTACTAAGTAGGAAAAACTGAATGCATTCCATCTAAGAGCCCAGGGGTGTCAATATCTACAGTAGACTAGACCTCCCACATCACACAGGGGATATAAGTCAAATAAATGTTTTCCTCCCCAAGTTGGTATTGGTCAGAGTGTTTTGTCACAGGAATTAAAGGCAAGTTAATAAAGCAATTGTTACCTAGAGTGGTATACTGCTGTAACAGAGCTGACTTAGTTGTTTTGGAGAGGATTGTAGAAGGCTTTGGAAATTTTGGGTTAAAAAAAAACATTGTGGTACTTAGAGTTTGTTGCTTTGGAGCATGGAACAATTAGTTGAAAGTGTTGTAGACAATACAGAGCTAGCATCTAAGCAGAGATTATCAGGTGTGTTTGTGTGAAGTTTTAATTGAGAATTTGTGGTTTCCAGCCAAATAAGGTTGAAGAATCGGCTGTGATTAAGAAGAGACCAGAACCACTAAAATGAAACCTTTATTTTTCTAGGACAATTGATGCTGATTTTTCTAGGACTGAAAGGCAGCTGTGAATAATGAGAGACCAACATCTCCAAGACAGAATCTTCTGGGAATTATTTCCTTATTCTCAACACACAAGTTGGGATCGAGAGGGGGCACAATCTTCCATGTGAAGCTGGAAGCAGGGCCTGGTAATGTGTAAAAGTCTTCTGTGTGGTTCTGTTGCCAAAGGCACAAAGGGGTCACAGAAATCAGCTGAAGCCTGGCACCTTAAGAAGCCAGAAAAAGCCATTGGTGAAAGTGAAGCCTCAGCCACAGTGAAGACCCAAAGGATTGAAGGGGTCATGGACAGAATCTGAGGCTTGACATCTTGAGAGCCAAAAGAACCCACTCACTGATGAAGTTGCAGCCTCAGCTTCTGTAGAGATCCAAGCTTTTTGGAGATTCCAGCACTACTGGGACAGCTACCAAGAGCAGCATCAGGTGTGAAATTGAGTTATCCTGGGCTGGAGAGATGAACTGTGTGCTGTGGACCACAGAGAAGTGGAGCTGCCAAAACCTGGTGGGGCCCAGAAGATCATGGGTGAATACTAGATATCCAGCCTTGGGATAGTTTGTTGGGCTTAGGTTTAGCTTAAGTGTGCCCGATTCTTCACTTTTGAAATAAGGCAGTACTTGTTTTAGATTTTATAGAAGCCTACAGTTAAGAATTTTTAAGAAGGGCTTTGAGAAATTAAAGTGTTTCCATTTTTTTGCGGACTGTGGGGTTTTTACAGTTGTAATGTAAAATGTTTTGATATTAATATTAACATAGTATTTTGGGGACAAGAAATGGAAAGGTTTGAGTTTGATAGCAGTGTGTTTACGTATAAGGATGACAAGGAGTCAATAGTACTAAAGAGTCGTTGTAGCTTCCAAACTACATTCCTTGACTGAGTCCGATCGGCAGAGGGCTGCGGATTGAATGACGCACACAAGACAGAGACACAGACACACACACTAGGTAGGAGGAAAGGAAAATGACTGACTGACTTTATTGAGAAGAAGCAAGCCTTATATATCCTTATATATATTGAAAAGTTCACATTCTCAGGAGACATCCTCTATTGATGACACACAGCTGTACACAGGAAAAAGGAAGTTGCAATCAGGCTAGCTAAAAGGTCAAGTTGTTTACTTGAGCTTTGCAATTGACAAGATCCAGCTAGCTCTTGGCCAAGAGCCTAGCACTAAGAGAGAAGGGCATGAAGCGGGGCCAGAGCCTTACAAGCCCTAGTTGTCAACCTGACACACTTGGGTTGAGAGAGCCTCAATTGGGGAATTTCCTCCATCGGCCTATGGCCAAGTCTGTGGGCATTTTCTTAATTATTGTGTGATGTGGGAAGTGCCAGCCCACTCTGGGCACTGCCACCCCTGGGTAGGTGGTGCTCCTGGACGGTATAAGAAAGCAGGTGGCACACAGGCCAGAGGAGCAAGCCAGCAAGCAGTGTTCATCCATGGCCTGTGCTTCAGCTCCTGCCTCCAAGTTCCTGCCCTGAATCCCTGCTTTGTGCTCCCTCAGTCGTGAACTATGACCTGGGATATGTAAGCCAAATGAACCCTTTCCTTCCCAAGTTGGTATTGATCAGAGTGTTTGTCACAGCATTTGAAGGCAAACTAAAACAGCTAAGGTAATAATTGCAAAATTTGACAAATATAGTTGCGTGTAATTAAAATTATTCTGTATAGCAAAGGAAATAATCAATAAGAAACCAAAGGTCAAAAACAATGTCAAGTATAAGGAACCATTATTTACTACTGGTGGAAATGTAACCTGGTACAAACACAGTACAAATTGTTATGGAGGTTCCATAGAAAACCCAAGAACTATGTAAGATGTGGTTACACAACTCTTAGTTATATAACCCAAAGAATCTGTCATCATACCACACAGATACTTCATATCTATGATTATTCCAGCACTGTCTCTGATAGTCAAGATATGGAGAAAGCCTAGAGCTTCATCAACAGATAAATAATTAGGGAAGATGTGGAATATATACAATGTGCAAGAAAGACCTTATGTAATTTACAAAAAAAAAATGGATGGAACTAGAGATCATGTCAAAATAATGAAGCCTGAGTCACAAAGACAAGCTTGCTCTAACATTCAGAATGCATATGCACATATATATAATTTATATGTGACTTAAAGACTTGAAGTTAGAAGGGGGATTATGTGAAGGAAGAAGCAAAAAGTACAGCCAAGAAAAAGAAAAAGAAAAAGTCATACTTATATCCAGGTCTCTAGATTCTCTCTCTCTCACTCTTTCTTTCTGTGTGTGTATGTCTGGTGTGTGTGTGTGTGTGTGTGTGTGTGTGTGTGTGTGTGTGTGTGATATGAAAGAAGAAATGGTTCTCTCTGGGGAAGGAAAGTGTACACAACACCAAGGGGAGGAGAGGAGGAGCATTTAGAAGTTTTAATGAACAAGATCCAAATGATAAAAATGACTGAAAATGTCATGATAAAATCAATTTCTTCATGTTACAACTAAAATTAAAACAGAAAGAAACAAAGATATTTGATTAAGATTCAGAATCAGTAATTATGCTAGAAATGAACATACAAAGTCCTATCTTTCAAACTATAAATGTTTATATTTACCGTAAAAGGAAATCTGAAAGAGGAAAGAAAGCAGAATATCGAGGAAGAGAGAGAAAAAGCGACCGTGATAAGTCAAATCCTAGTTCTTCCAGGGATTGATGGCAATAATACAAATGAAATGACATTTAACAGATGACTAGACATGTAGTAATCTTCCATAAGAATTAATTTCAAATCCTGCACATATGTATGTTCATATAATCAAGGATATATGTACAAGTACAGAAGTGTAATGTCAGATAAAGAGATCTCCTGGTGGTGATGCTGGTGAGCACATGTGTTTGTTATGTGAGTATAATACAGCAGTTTGTACTGAATTCTTTTTTCTATTTGAAATGTACCCCAAAAATAGTACAAAACACTAAGATGGGTAATTTATAGTATATAAGATTTTTTGATGAAGTATCAACCTATAAAATACCTAAGTCCATATTTAAAACATATGACTTGTGTTTTTTATAAAACCATTTTATCCTAATTTGCTCACAAATAAAGCCACCATGCACACGGTAGGTCTAAAGAAGCCATTCAAACCTTTCCAAATTCCTAGACTGTTTCTGTGAACGAGACAGGTCGAATGGTCATTTGGAAGCAATAAAGCTTCACTTAGGATATTATACTTTGACTTTCTTTTTCATGGTTGATAATAAATTCAATTTTCTGGAGATTGACTTTGCCAGGACCATAAAAATTAAACAATAAACAAACAAACAAAATAATAAATAATATTGACAGTGAAATTGTAAATTCATGGCAATGATATTAGCTTTTTATCTTGATGGAATACAAAAATTATTGACAGATGTCATTGACAGGAGAATTGACAAATTTTAGAAATTAAAGTGGACAGATGATTCAGTGGTTAAGAGCAGTGGCTGATCTGTCAGAGGACCCAGGTTCAGTTCCATGCACTCACATGGTGCCAAATAACCACGTATAACTCTAGTTCCAGGGAATCAGACTCCTTCCTCTGACATGTGTGAACATTGTACAACACAAGTGCACTTACATACATGCAGACAAAACACTCATACAAATAAATTAAAATAATAAAAAATTGAAAAAATATTTTTGAATTTTTGTGCATTTAATATAATAGATTTTAATAAAATTTAGATCTCTTCCACCATCCATGCTCTAAGATCACCACACCTGAATTTAAGGCATTTTGTCATATATGCTAAGACCTATCTGGTCAAGCATCTGTGTTGAGATGAACCTTAGTACAAGCTTATCCACTGGAGTCTAGTCAGCATCTCTAGAATCACTCCCTTATAGATCTACTCTCCCTTACCCAGCAGTAATCAGTTGCCAATAGTTTCTCAGCTGGTTTTCGGGTCTGCTGCCCATTTTCCTTGTCCTATGCTGGATTTTTTTTTCTGATTGTGTCTGCATGGGTCTTATGCATGTTGTCATCATTGTTGCAAGTTCATGTGAGCATGTACCCAGAGTTCTGAAATTCTATGTTTACAAATGTTTGTGCAACAACCATGACTCTGCCAATCTGTCCTCTCCCTCTTCTGCAATGGTCCCTGACACATGGATGGGTGAGTTTTAGTATAGAAGTCCTATCCAGGAACATTTATTCTACAGTCTCTTAATCTCTACGATTTAGGCAATTGTGGCCTTCTGTGTGTATCACAATCTGTTGTATGAAGAAGCTTCGCTGGTGAGAATTGAGGGATGTATTAGCATTCTCTCTAAGCCCCCACCCCCAGGTTCCACTATTTTTCTTGATCCTTAGATGTAGAGGTTCCACTGTACATGTGTCATTCATGTCTGGGCATCTCTCAGACATATATTCTTTGTATGTTACCTGTTTTGGAACTCTATAATAGCCTATACCTATTGCAAAAAGAATCTTCTTTGATGTGTGATGTTCAGTGTACTTTTCTACAAATATAAGGATCCATATTTAGCATATAGTAAAATTTTTCATTTGTCTATAAATACATCGGAGATAGGGTTTTCTCTAGGATCTCTCCAGACATGTATTTGACTGTATATTCCAGTATCACCCATGAATTCCTTTCCATTGAGAGAGATTTAAATTCAAGTAGGTAGCTGGTGTTTACCCCCTAGATAAAGGGGCCACTACTGCACCAAGAGAGATAGTGTTCTATGTCAGTCATTGTGGTTTTTAGTTTCTAGAGCTGGATTGAATCACTAATTAATTTTTCTCCCTTAGCAGCTTGCATAGTATAGTCTAGATCTATGAAAGCTAGTCTTCAAGGAGAAGGCTTCCAGATCAGTTCCAGTTCTATTGCTCCAAGTTCTATATCTAAAATATGTCCTGTCTTCAGCAGCAGGGTCTTAACTTCAAGTTCTGGGAGGTAATCAAGGGCTGTGACAATAGCTTGTATTATTTTGGAAGCCTCTTGGACTAACCTGACCAACAACTAGAATGGAGGTTTTTTCCTGTCTAGCACTGTGTTCCTTGTTTGATAGCCTTCAAGTAAACAGACATTCATGTAGAGATATTATATGTGTATTTTTCAGGGTTTTTTGGAGTTAATATATTTCCCTCTGGCTTTTTACACCACTTAAACTTTATCTCTCCTTTTTTTCCCTTCTTCCTCCTCACTTTAAGATCCGCATTTCCCCATTCTCCCCCTGATACTTAAATCCTCTTATTCCCCTCTCCTGGGTTTCTTCTTCCCCTTTACCCCTATGGTTCCTTGTATGTTCTTCTCTCCTTTCATCCCAGGTAAATACTATAATTTCCCCCTTATCATTTTCATACTATTCCCTTCTCTTGGGCTCTTTCTTTCCTTTTACATCTTTGCTTCTATTCCATTTTCCTAGGTCATGACATTATATCAGTATACTCATATATATACATATATATATGTATACTCACATATAAAGGATTGGTGCTATAATTCACAAATGAAGGAGAAGAGAGGTTGTTTGCTTTTCTGAGTCTTTGCTACTTCACATAGTATAACAGTTTATAGTTGCATCCGTTTACCTTCATATTTCATAATTTAATCTCCCCTTACCTCTGAGTAGAACTCTATTGTGTAAACCTACCACATTTCCAATATGCATGTCTCACTTGAGGGACATTAGGTTGCTTCCACGTCTTAGTTATTGAGAAAAAAGCAACTGAAAGTGATTTGAGAAACATTTTTAAAGGCAAAATGTATATCTACTACTCTCATGATAAAATCTGTCAATATTTTAGAAATTTATTTATCTGATGAGGCAGAAATTTCAGCTTCCATTGTGAAGAATATGTACCTACTTTTAGCAGAGCAGGTGTACTACAAAATGATAATGTTGTCCTATATCTGAAAGCATTTTGGAGTTGCCTCTATGTGATACTAACTGTATGGACTCCTGAAAGGAAATGGAATTAATAGCACATATGAATTTGAATCCAGACTTTTCTGAAATAAATTTCAAATATCTCTATTTATCAATATTGTAAGCCACAGTAAGAGTATAGAGTTCTCTGCAAATTTAATCAGTAGTGTCAATAACAGCAACTAGTCACTGAATTATTAATTTAAATATGAAGAACTTATCAGCATTACTGTTGTGTGATGAATACAAAGCAATTCAAATTATTTTATTTTCATAATAATGTATAAAAACAAAAGAATATTAAAATAGTCAAAGTGGAGGTGAGGAAGAGCTGATCTTCTTTATGGGAGTGACTCTAGATAGGCTGACTAGACCCCAGTTCATGAACTTGCATGGTAGGACCCCTAGGGACATTAACTTGACTCAATAGGCCTTAACATAAATGAGAAAATGCATCAAATTCAGTGGGTGTGGTGCCAATGGGAGGGTGCCAAGGGGAAGATGATTAAGGTATTGTGTATGAAAAATGAAAAAAATTCAATAAAATATATAAAAGTGTTAAAGTGTACATTGAAAAAAAGTTTATCAAATAACAGAATAAATATGATGAAGACAGTTAAAAGGAAGATGTTATTGACTAGATTTGAAGCTATAATGAAATGATTAAATCAGTGGAGGTAATTTAAAAGGATATCACTGAAAAGTGTAGCACAATGAAAAATTTAATTCACTCAATATTAAAGAAAAAAAGCATCTGTTAAAAGAATAGCATTTTAGATTATTGAATATATATTCAGATAGGTTTTCAGCAATCGTGATTACAGAATTGGATTTATCTGCCCGAATAATAGCACTGCCTGTGCAGCAGAGAGACATAGATGATCCATCTGAATTAAACAATATTTAGAAAAATTATAGTTGAGAAAACGATACAGAATCCTGTTACTTAAAGCTATCATTTTCTTTGTTTAGGAATGCATAACAGAATTGAGGGATTTTTTTTCTTTTATAAGATGTAAAGAAAATGTTTACAATAATAAATAGCTTATTTAAAGTTTAATCCTGCTTAGTATGTGAGTTCTATTTTCCATTACGCATATTAACAATTAAGCCCAACCATATGGTTCTGTTTATGAACACATTCACCAAATACATTCACCTGTCTGAACCCATTCTAATAAAAACAGTATAATTTACTGTGCTGCTGAGGTGGAATATGTAAAATGAGATGCTTCTTCACCTGCACTTTATTTTTTCTGCCTTAGGACTCAGATCAAAGCTTTCTATGATATGTGATGCTGTGATGCTGCTACCCTTGGGAACAGCAGTGAACTTCTTAAAATTTCACCTTTGCTGTGTTCGCCACATAAATGACTATTTACTGCAGCTGAAGCAGAGATTTGAAATCAATAACAATGATTGCTTTCAGAAGAAACTCCTGGTAGTTCTCACAATAAGTGCTCACTTGTATAAAGCACTGAGTGAACTGAAAGCATCTTTCTAACGATGCAGTGAAATTTTATAATTTCTTATTGGGTACCCACCAGTCAGTGTTGGTGATGATATATTATAAAACCAGGATGAGGCTATGGATCAGCATGCGTGAGGACCTCGGTTCAAAACCTAACCCCACAAAAAGGAACAACAAAACAAAACAAATATATAAACCTAGACCTGATATAAACGTGGTTATTTAGGGACTGGAAAGATGGCTAAGAGGTTAAGAGCCTTGGCTGTTTTTGCAGAAGACCCTGGCTTGTATCTCAGCACCCACATGGTGGCTAACAATCATCTGTTACTACAATTCCAAAGGCTCTGACGCCATCTTCTGTCCTCTGAAGGCATTGCAAGACATGGGTGCACTTACATGTAGGCATAACACTCTTTAAGAGCAAGTAGTGCTCTTATCCACTGAACCAACTTTCCATCCCCAAGATTTTGAAATATTTGAGAGGGGGAATCTATGTGACCTCACTGACAACTAGAAAAGAGGTAACAAACCTACACCTGGCACTATGCTTTCGATTTGACAGTTCATCTTGTCTAGGGTCATACTTGATAGCTACATGCAAAAGAATGAAATTAGATTCTTGTCTCTCACTTGGACAATAATTCTTCGAAAATGTGCCAAGAATTTCAACACAAGACCTGATACGATACTCTGAATCTAATAAAGGGTAAAGTAGGAAATAAATTAAAATGTATACGCACAAGAATGGACGTTCTGCATAGACCCCTGGTAACACAGGCATTGAGAAAATAATTGATAAATTAGATCGCATGAAATTAAAGAGCTTCTCTACAGCAAAAACATCTTCATTCAAGTGAAGAGACAGCCTACAAAATGGGAAAAACATCTTTACCCAGCTACACATGTCAGAAGTTTATGTTTAGATTACACAAATAATACAAAACAATAAACACTAAATGTCATAGTTTGGAAATGAAAGAAAGAACTCATGAAAGGAATCTGGAGTCAGGTATTGAAGCAGAGTCTGTGAAGAATGTTGCTTAATGGATTACTTCCCCTAGTTTGTTGAGCTTTGTTTCTTATACAGTTCAGGCCCACCTGCCCAAGGATAGGACCACTTACAGGAGGCTGGGCACTCCTGTATCAATTAGCTATTAGGAATATGGTCCACATACATGCATATAGGCCAGTCTGATAAATGAAATTTCTTGACAGGGATTCCTTCTCTCCACGGGACTCTAGTTTTTGTCAATAATAAGCACACCCAGAAAGAACCCAATTAAAATGTTGTGCACAGAACTAAACAGAGATTTCATAAAAGAAGAAATAGAAATGGCCAAGAAATATATTTTTTGAGTGTTCAACATCTCTTGCCATCAAGGGAATCCAAATTAAAACTTCCTTGAGATTGTATCTTACTCCTGGCAGAATGGCTAAAGTTATAATAAATGACATTGGATGTTGGCTTGGATATAGTGAAGTGAAATACTCACTGTGGCTGGGAGTATAAACTGATACGGCTATTACGGAAATAGTTGTGCATGTCTCTCAGAATGCTAGAAGATCTACATTCTGATCCAGAAATACTGCTCACTGGCATACTCTGGAAGGACTCGATATACTACTACTACTACAGAGAGGCTACCTCAGCCTGTTCATTGGTCTTCCCTTAAAAAGACCTAGGAAATGGAAACAAGTAAGATGTGCATTAAAAGATAAATGGGTAATGAAAACATTGTTTATATGCACAATGAAAATATGCTGTTGTTTTACTTTCTTATTGTTTTTCTTCCTTTTACTTATGAAAGTTATTAACATAGAACATACCCAGAAAAGTTGATTGTTAAACTTTTGATCAAGGATCTCATTGAAAATCTTATCAGTAAAAGCAAAAAAATATTCAGTTTTCAATGGCATAACTATGTATTGGAAGATCTTTCAATATTCAAGGGAAGCTTATTTTGCTAATTGTTACTCAAATTAGGAAAGTCATTGAAACGCAGTTCATTTAGAAGTTCATTTCTTAGAAATCTTTACAATTTCTTTTTGCAGTTTTTCACCATATAAGCAGCAAATTTTGACCTGAATGAACAGATGGTTGAACTATTCAGCTTTAAACATCGGTTGTTATGGAAAACACGTGCTCTTTAAAATCCAAGATTAATCTACATTCATTCAGGAAAAAGCACTCATGACTAAATACAGAGTTAAGTGTTTTCATGACTTTGTAACACGTTGGGATGTGGAATCAAAGGAATTTTCCACCAGTTGTTAGGGAAGGTGTCACTGATTGTTACAGAAGTTAACTGTAACATAGGACTTTAAGAAGCTTTACCAAAGCAGGCACATTCTTTGAAGATATACGAGAAACTCCTACAAATTTACAGCATGAGGAGTTGGATGGCTTATTCCGAGAACCTGCTTAGAATACTGATGGTATCATAGCAAAAACGTATCCAGAACCTTATCACACAGGGAACTCTGGAAACATGTTAAAGCAATGCCTTCAGACCTCTGTGTCCTTCATAATTGTGCTCAATCCTTATATTTATATTTAGGTTCTGGCCAAAGATAATACCATCAAGCTTTGATTGTCTTGTCAATACTATCAACATGAGGTTAAAGACATAATCAATTCTTCACAAACGCAGAAATACAAGGCCCATACTATCTATCTCTGGATAATTTTTATTTTTTCCCTATGTTAGTCAGAATTATATTTTTCGTGAATTTCTGAGCATTTCATACAATATACGGTATCACATTTTAACTCCTTTCCCATCCCACCCCTCTTATAGACCTCTTGCCAGGTTTCATGCACTCTGTCATATATATTAAGGTCTACTGAGTTGAGTTTGTGTCCCCAAATGTCCTTTAGCATGCAACCACCCCTGGAACCTGGTTTAACTCTCCAGCATCACTCCTCAAGAAAACTGACTCTTCCTCTCCCACAAGTTACTGGTTGCCCATGGTTCCTCAGGTAATCTTGAGGCTTCCTATGCACTTACCCACTTCTGTGCTGGACTTTTCACTGATTTGAGCTGACATGGGTCTTTTACATGTTTACATCGTTGTGGTGAGGTCATATGAGTAACTTCCCAGCTCACTGGAAAACTCTGTTTCCTTGAAGAATCTATTATTCTATTATTTTATTTGTGTGTGTGTTTGACTGTATTGCCTTCATGTTTGCCATGCAATGTGGAGGTCACAATAGGGCACTGGATCCCCTATAACTGTAGTTATGCATGGTTGTTAGCTGCTATGTGGGTGCTACATATTGAATTGCAGTCCTTGGCTGGAGCACTCAGTGCTCTGAACCACTGAACCATCTCTCCAAGGACACAGAATTCTAGTTTTGTTAGAAGTTCAGTTTCCGATGGCATCAATTACATTAGATTATAATAGAACAATAAAGAAAAAAGTTGGAAGATTAAAATATATACGTGTAAAAGAATGTATATGACTATATTCGTTGCTTATGAAAATATACCCGTCTTCATATTTGTCATTGTGTTGTGCTTTTCACTCAGACCCAATCCCTTCCATCCTTAGCTATGCAATAATGAATCATATTTCTTTGTGAGATGGATGTTCAAGTCTATTGTCAAAAAAACTCTGTACCCTCAACACATGGGTAAGAACATTCTAATTTTTCAGTATTTTTCAACTACAAAATAAGTACAAAATAACCAAAGAATTTTCAAGGTTGGTGCATAATTATGTTCTCATTAGGTGCTAGAAAAAAAAAAACCCAGGGTAAATGACCCCAGCTAGTATACCATTCCTTGGTCTGTTTCTTCAGCATTACAGGGAGCTAAGGATGCTTAGCACAGTCTAAACAAAGCACCTTAGGATCTTTGAGTAGAACATCACTATTTCCAAATCTTCACATCCTGATGTGATGATAGGAAATCAGACTTACACTGTTTTCAAATAAACATTCATAGATAAACAGCTATTCTGATGTACAGTCTGTAGTTCTAGAGTCCATCACGAATGCTGCCTGTAAGAAAATGTGCATTCTAACACCAACCAACAGAAGCGATAATAAACAGAACATAGCATAATTTAGATCTTTGCCCAGCCACACAAGTGCTTACCATGTGATTGCTCATCTTTCCGTATTTTTCTCTGTTCTGTGAAAAAATTTTAAGGTGATGTGTGAAAAGGCTTTATGTTAAATTGTTACATGACTAAATATAGTGTCTAATACAAGGCATAAAGAGTAAGTATACATTCAGAGGAAACACCAATTAAAAAAATCATGTCCTATCAAAGAAAATGTGAAAAAATTAGAAATTCAAGATAATCATCCAGTTATCAGGTTACAGATTTGACTTGGGGAAGTATTATGGCTTATTCTTCTTCTTTGCAAATGGAATAAATCATTTCTTGAATAAAAGTATGTCTTATAAGCCTAGAGCTGTCACCATGTCCACAATTTTAAAGATGCCATTGAAAAAGAATTAGCTTTTCTAGGAAGAATCTTTTCTGAGCTTCAGATTTTCACTGAAGTAATCATCTGTCTTACTTTGATGTTAAGAGGATTCTCTGTTATAATTTGTGGCCTTATTGATTATATATATATATATGTATATATATATATATATATATATAGAGAGAGAGAGAGAGAGAGAGAGATTGATATATTTTACTAATTCCCTTCATAAACACAATATCAATTTATTACTTGTCTTTCTAACCCATGACCCTCAGCCCACATGTGAATCACAACTCATGAATCACTGGAGTTCTGTAACTTTCTTTCTACACTGTCAAGTAAAATGATCAAACAGATTGCTCCTTGAAACACAGTTTAGTGAGGTTTTCCCTTTCATCACAACAGGCAGGGAACTCTTGGTGGGATTGTGACAGAGATATTTTCTACCAGTAGGTAGTGTCAGAATATGATAGCCAATCATTTTTAAACAAAATCTTGTCTTGGGTCTGAGTCTCTGGATGCCAAATGGTGGAAGAGGGGATATATTTGAAAGTGTCAGTGGTAGGGTGGAGGACACGTGGACTATGGGGTTCTCTATCTGGGTTCAAGCGCCCAGGACACCACAGGGGCAACCTGGTGGAGATATGGAGGAATGGTGTATGGGTAGAGAGACAGACTTTGGGATACCTAGCTGGGCTTCAGAGTGCAGGATGCCATGTGATCTCTTGGGTGGAAAAGTGAGTGTGGTGTCTGACTCGTGCACAGCAAGTTGAAAGACAGCTTCTGTGGGTGGCTAACTGGGGTTGAGATCATAAGTTGCCACAGAGTCCCAGAGTGGACTGGTAGATATGATTTCTGGTGGTAAAATAACATATTACCCAGATACTTCATACTTAATTCTGAAACTCTTAATTTGCCATTTTAGCCAAAAATAAAAGGAAATGAAAATCATGTGGCTAAGCCCAATGTCAACAAGGTAAATAACAGTTATGTCACTTGGAGAAACCTGAGTGAAAAAAGTCAAAGGAAAGGAATGTGTGTGTGTGTGTGTGTGTGTGTGTGTGTATTTGTATATTTGTGTCAGTGTCTGTGTGTTTGTGAATTTTGTGTCTGTGTTGACAAAGTGTCTCATGTAGCCCAAGTTAGCCTTCAAATCCCTCTATAGCTAAGGTGGTCTTTAAATTTCCAAGCCTTCTGCCTCTGTCATTCACGCTCTTGGATTACAAATACTTGACACCAAATTCAATCAAGATGCATATTTTCCATAAAAGAAATGATAATCTTAATGCAATGGATTATTTCAATAAGAAAATAAATAGGTGAAAGACATTTTATGGGAAACCATTCTAGCTGCTTGTAAGTAAATTCTTATACATGCATAAAATTAAAGACATCATAGAATACCAGGATGACTATTGTTGTATGAAATAATTTACATAGTTAAATATCTAGAGAAATTAAAAAATGAGTATAAAAACTTTGTAATGTGTTAATAATTCTTTAAATTGATTAAGACAGAGAACACACTGTTGTTCAGAGATGAAAGACATAAAGTTTTGTCTTTTCATAAATGAGCATTAGTAATATTTTCCATGTTACTCAACTATTGTATGGATTTATACTGGAGGGCAATATTTTGTTACATTTACATTTTAATTGACTAATTAAAATAGTTTCTGTGGGTCCTAAGGCATAGGGCCTGAATTCAACTATCTTGTATCTGGTTCTGATCTATTAAGGCAGTGGATGTGTAGAAGATTTAGAAGTGAGAATTCAGTGAGAAACTGTGATGTGACCTTAACAAGCTGTTCAATAAGAAGAGCTGCCTCAGTCAATACTTCAAACAAAGTCAATATTCCTGAAGTGTATATGACATTCCTGACCATCTTGAATTAAGTTTTATATAGAATGAACCTAGAAACATAACTATACATCTCAATATAGTACTGTAATGATAAATGATGAATAAACATGCCATTTAATAGAGAAGGGAATGATACAGTTCTGGTACTGGAAAAAACTTTACCAAAGTTAAAAACTGTGTTGTGTGAACTGGTTTTCAGTGACTTAACACATAATAGGAAAGGGAGAACTCTGAACAAGAAACAGAAATAATGACAAGCAGACATAAGTGAATGGATGCTTTCTAAAAGCAAGCCTCAGTACTCACGGTAACAATAACTTCAGCAGCATCAGTAACAGTAACAACAGACTAGCATAAAATATTACTCTTGACTTTATTTGAGTTGATCATGCTTAAAATTAATTATAGCTGTCTTGAAAAACAATTTTACTGGTTCTCTGATGGTTTCATATAGTGAATTTTGATCATCTTTAGACTTCCCTTCTCATTTCCACCTACATCTTAATACCCATCAATTTCATATCTGTTATTATTTTTAAAGCCTATTGTGTCTAATTTGCATTCTCCAAAAGCTCATGGGTATGAGTCTATCTCCTGAAGCCTGGCCAAACTATACAGTGCCACACTCTTAAAGTAAAACCTCTCTTCTCCCAGCATGTTTTGATTACCCATAGTTCTTAAACTAGGGCTTGGACTTCTTGCCTTCTTTGAAGTGCCATATTGGGATTATTCCTGAATTGATATTGACTAGGTCTTATGCACACTGTCCAAACTCTGGGTTCACATGTGCAATTTTTCTGCTGTGTCTGAAAAACATGGTTTCTTTGACTAATCCGCCACCTTTGGTTCTTGCAATCTTTCTACCCCTGTCCTGCAATGATCCCTGGACCATAATAGGACAGTGATCATATAGTTGTCCAATTTAGGACCAAATGATCCATTATCCCTTGCCTTCTGCAGCTTTGTCAGTTTCGGGTACCAATCATCAACTGATATAAGAAGAAGATTCTCTGATGAGGGCTGAGAGGTGCACTAATGCATGAGTTTAACTATAAGTCATAAAAAGTCATCTGAACAATAGGTACATTTGGCAGGCTAATAGTAGTACAGTTTCTCCTATGGCCTATGACGTATCTAGTCATAGTTTCTTCATTTTTACTACTTCATATATCTCTTCTGTGGATATTGCAACAGGAGTCTTAAGAGATAAAACTGAAAACACAAAAGATTGCTTTTTTCAAGAAAGTCAAAAACTGTAATAGTAATTATAAAAGTGTGTTTAGAAAACAGAATCCGAAATCCAAGTATACAGAAAGTCAAATCATAAATAAGTTCTATGATCTTAATGTGTGATCCTGATAAATTAAGGTTAAAATTTAATCCACAGTTAAACAGTATTGCAAAGTAGGGGTCTCAGTAAGGTTCTTAATTCAAGAAAGCACCGTCCATGTGTGCAGATTAATCCTCTCATAAAATATGAGCATACCTCATCTGGCCGTGTTTTCCTTCCATGTGAAAATGCAGAACAATGGGTAATATTGGAAGTAGCAATAAGACGTCCCTACCCTAAAGTTGGAATTCTGCCTGACAAAACTGTGGAAGTCCTATTGTTTATAAATATCCCAGTCAGTGGTATTTGGTCAAACAGCAATAATGTAATAAAAGTAAAATAATTGAACTAATAGTTATACATTGAAATTTGTTTCAAATTCCAAACAAATAAACATTTATTTCTTTAAGGCAGAATTTGTCTTGTGTGGGTGATACTGAGGTTTTGATTGTTCAATATGTTGACAATAATTTAATTGTGCTGTGATAAAATCACTAGTACAGCTTTGACATAAATGAGACAAATTAATCACTACAGACCTTTTAGAATAAAATGAATGTCCAGCTCTGCAAAGCCTTCCTCAGAGTTCTCATCAGCATTTCAGAGAACACATTCCTTGATACTCACACCTTACAAAAAAAATCATTATAGTTTCTCAGGGTGACTCATGTAAATCACCATCCCAGGTTCTTCTTACTGGTTACTTAGAAACAAATGTATTACAGCCCCCCACAATCAATTCTCATATTTTAATTTAATTACTGTAGGCTGTAAGTAGCATATAAACTATATATGCAGGTTGCAGGTTGTATAATCAATATTTGCCATGCTAGATTTGTTAAGAAATTGACCACATGAAACAATCAAAGTGTTACTATGTAAACTAGAACTATGTAAAGTATCAATTAATTCTCAGTAAGAGTGAAAGCTAAGGTTTTAAAATTTGTCACCAAATTCTATTACAGAAAAATTTATTTCCAAAATTGATTATTCTTATATGTGACCTACCTATGTCTTAATCATTATTTTCTTAACTTTTGCAGTCTATTAAATTTTCTGATTTTGGGAAATTTTCTGATTTTTAATCTATGAAACACATTTTCATATTCTTTGGGAGTATAAGCAATGTTGTTCTGGCAAATATTTCATACTCTTATCAAGAGAGAGAGAGACAGACAGAGAGAGAGAAGATAAAGAGAGATGGAATGGAGGAAGGAAAATTGACACAGAGAAGGAGAAACCTGATTTGTAAGATGTGAAGATTTGATAATGTTCACAAGGTAGATTTTAGCAAAGGGGCATAAGGAATGGCATGCCAGTTATGCTTTAATGAACCAAATTCATTTGGCTTCAGTTCATCTAATAAGTTTGATATGAAACTAGATTTGTTTTGCCAAAGAAAAATTTAAAAAGATTGAAGCATCACCTACTATACAGAAGTTACCCAATTGACTCAGCATTAAAACATAATATACATACATTTCAAATAAATTAATTTGGGTTTACAATAATACATTAGAACTTTTGCCTCTTTCACACATCTTGATCCTGAACGAAACAGAATTCCAAGGTACATAGATATTTCTCTTAATCAGGAGTTTAGGTTCTCATGTAATTACAGTGAAAAATGAATGATTCAAAAAGTAAATAAAGAATCTACAAATCAGACATTAGGGTATCTTCTAGCAATATTATTGTTTTGAATTTCTAAGTTCAGTGACTACTTTATTAAGTACTAATAAATGTAATTTATATAAATGTTTTAAATGGTTCACTGAATCATTAACTAAGTGAGGTAATATGGTTCAACTTAAATTAGAGTTAGACACTCTGCCGTGTGCATTCCATTGAATGAAGCCATAGAGTCAAGCCATGATGACTATGAACAGCTACTTGACCACTCAGGAATTATCAACAAAATAGAGGTGACTTTATCATCATTTCCCTGCTATTACACTTGACTGGACCCAGTGATGCTGGAACTCGGAGCACGTGTGAAGGCCTTGACAAAATGCACTCAGGGATAAGTAGGCTAAAGGAAAGGAAAAGAAATCTGGAGCACTTAGAGAGCGTGTGGAGAATCATTACTTGTCACCCAGACCGATAACTGTGGCAGGGGCAGCAGTACTGGAAATGAACAGCTGTTGTACACAAGGTACAGGAGGAAGGAAATAAACTCTCAGAAGAGTGGTACCACAGGATGGAAAGAGCTATATTGTTACTTATGTTGATTCCCTCTCTCTTTACTCTTCTGTCAAAACCATTCATACATGTAGTCAATTCATGAAAGATCCACATAAATGAAATTCAGTTCTCTATCGAAAGGATGCACAAAACAACTTCTGAAATACCACAAGGCACACAGTCAGGCACATAGAAAGGCAAATGCAAAATATAAAGTCATTTATAAACTCTGGATCTCACTCCTGTGTCTGAGCTAAATAATGTTGCAGAGACATTGCACAGATAGCCATGATATAAACCACTGCTAGGCACATGAATTACAGAGGAGACAGAGTATAAACTACACTGCTCTGAATAGTCGCACAGAAATTTAAAGACAGCATTTACAATGAAGATGACCTTCAGAAATTATAAAATCAACTGACTTATTCTATGTCACAACAAAACTAACAATATGTTCCATATAATTTTTTAAAGATAAACGAATTTCATACTATTCAAACTGGACAACAAGCAACCCAAAATCCGGTGGCATAACAAGAAATCAGAAAAATACCAACTCAAATGTGGAAAAAAAAGTCAAGTTTGAGACAAGAGTGTTGCATTTATTCAAGAAAGAACTTAAAGCAATATTTTCTAAAAATATTCCAAGCAATAAAGATTAACCCCTAGAAAAGAATGAAATAGAGTCTTACAGTATCTTGGGATTTGCTCATATGAAATTACATCAATGGTGACAGCATGCACAAGATCAATGCAATCTTAAGCACACAAACACCAGCATAGGACTGTGGAAATGAACAGCAGTCCCCAATTTTAGAAGAAGATATTTTGGGCAATGGATTACTACTGGGTGAGGAAGAGCTGATCTTCTTTAAGGGAATGACTCTAGATCAGATGACAAGACCTCAGTGGACAAATTTTCACTGAGGGACATCAGGGGATGCTAATTTGACTCAATAAACCTTAACATTCAGAATGCAGGAAATAGAGTGGGGAGCTATGACAGATGCAGATGGGGAAGGGGGCATAAAGATGATTAAGATTTTGTGTATGAAATACATAAAATTCAATAAAATTTATAAAAAAAATAAATTCTCAGTATGGTAGCAAATGGTATAAAGAAGAGAAGCAGTACTTGTTAACTGAAGGGAATTTTAAAAATAGATTGAGTTTCTGTATATTTCATACAACAGTGCTTAATCAATTTTAGATCCCCTCCTCCATCTATGCCCCCCTGTCCCCACCAGAACTAATGCATTCCACCACACATGTTAAGTTCTATCCAGCCAAGCATTTGTCCTTCAGTACAAATTCATCCAGTGGAGTCTAGTCAGCCTGTCTAGCGATCTTAAGTAAGGTCTACTCTCACCCATCCAGTAGTAATCAGTCTCTAATGGTTCCCAGACTAGGACCAGCCTGCTGTACATATCTGAGGGCCTTGTGTGATTGAGTTGGCATGGGTTCTATGCTTGATGCCACTATTGACACAAGTTCACATGTACAAGCTTCCAGTGGCTTGAATACCTCCACTTTCCTATTCATGAATTAACCATGGCTCTTACAAACTTTCTGTCCCCGCCTCTGCAAAGGTCCCTGAGCAGTGGGTAATTGAGGAAGTCTTATCCAGTGGTATATATTCTATAGTGTGTCTCTTATTTTTCAAAACTTGGTCAATTGTGGATTTCTGTGTACATTACACTACGTTGTATAAGGAAACTTCACTAGTGATAGTTTAGAGAATGCACTCGTTTTCTCTCTACCCCTTACTATGCTATGTTCCGTGAGCCTTATAAGTAGAGATTAAGCTGTACATATGTCACCTAGGCTAGTGCATCCCTCAGATGTTCATCCTCTGTGGGTGACCAGTTGTGGGATTCTTCCGTAACCTCTGACTGTTGCCAAAGGAAGCTTCTTTGGTGAATGGTATATTTGTCTGTAAACATAAGAATCCATATTTAGTATATGCTAGGAAATTTAATTTTTCTGGAGATATGACAGAGGTTCAGCATCTTTGTGCCCTCCAGTCCTGTATGTTTGTCTGTGTCTACAGGGCCACCCATGAATTCACTCCCATCGAGAGGGCTTTAAGTCCAATTAGGTAGCTGTTGATCACCACCCGGGAAAACCGTATCCTTACTGCACCAATGGCAGTAGTTTGCTGTGCCGGTCATTATGGTTATTAGACTTTAGGATTGGGTTAAACCATTGATGAATTTTTTTCCTTAGCATCTTGCGTAGTATCCTCTAGAACTATGAGAGCTAAACTTCAGATAGCAGGCTTCCAGGTCAGTTTCTTGTCCATTGCTCCAAGTCCTGTGACTGAAGCGTGTCCTGTCTTCAGCAGTAGGGTCTTATCTTTGAGTTTTGGGATATAACCAAGAGCTCTGGAAATAGTCTGTGTTATTTGGGAGTCTTTTGCACTACTAGGCCCAACCAGTCCAAAGGAGGTCTCTCCTGTCTGGCACTGTGTTCCTTGCCATACAGTCCCCATGTATACACAGGCACTAATATTCTGAAACCATATATGCATTTCTCAGGGGGTTCCAAAGGCAACACATTTTCCTCTGGCTTCGCTAGTCCCACAAGTTCCATTCATCTCAGCTCTCTCTCCCTCTGTGCAACCTCTGTCCTCCCTCCTTATTCCAGGCACCCCCGTTACTCCCACCATCCCCCAGTAATGCCAGCCTCCTGCCATACCTTACTCCTTAGTTCCCTACCTCCTCACAATGACCCCTGCATGACCTTCCCTCCTCCCCCACAGCAGAGCACTCCCAGTTTCCCCACCTCCTGCCCAGTGACATGGGTTCTCATAACCCCCTCTCTCAGGTTCCTTCTCCTTTACCTCCATGTTTCCATATCACACTGCCCTGTACGTGCCCAAGGTTGTCTGAATGAAAAATTTTGAATACCACAGTATAACTAAAACAAGCAGCACCACAAATCTGAAAAATAAAATTCAGTGTTTTGGATCCATTAGCAGCACTGAGGTAGATGCACAAAATACCACAATCTGACAGAAGAGAAAACACTAAATTAAAGAAGAGAATGGTGATTTTAGAGTCCACCTTCAAAGAAGATGAAAAATGTTTCACTGGGAAATTATAAACAGTTAAATAAAGGGCTGTAAAATTGACAACATGCTTAAAAATAGGACTAGAAATTTATCAAAGGGTAAAAGTAAGGGTCGTCAGTGTGTTGCAGAATGCTTGCTTAGCATGCACAAGGCCCTGAGTTTGATCCCCAGCAATGAGTAAAATTGGCATGGTGCTGCACACCTGTACTCTTGAACAGACAAGCATAGAAACAACTTCCATTCTATTTCCTTTGGGCTACATGCACAAAATTTTCTTATGAGAGTGTACTTGGCAGTTTGAGACTTAGTAGGTACACAAACCCTACTGAGAACAATATGCCTGGAAACTTATTAGAAACATAGTATGCCTACTTGTGTCATGGCACATTCATCCTGCTCTCTGTTTATCCTCCCATTCACAACAATCTCAATTAGGCAGATTTTATTCAAGTGTACTTTCCTTATGTCTTGTAGGTGACCTGAAACTGATCCGGCCTGAAGTGGATCCAGGGATATGCACAAGAATATGTAACTGGGTCCTCTAATGAACTTTTGGAGAGAAATCACTGACTGACCATCTTATTCCCATATATAATTAGATATACATATGATTAAAATAATATTTAGTTTGGGAAGGGCTATGCACACCAGAAATATCATTTTTAAATTTTTTGATAATATTTTTACTGAGATTTGGCACATTTCACATAACATTTCTTAATCAAATTGACACCTCTACTCTCCAAATCAATACCTCCACACCCTTGATTGAACCTTATATATTCTACCATACATATTTAAGATCTATCTGGATAAGCCATTGTGTCCAGATGTCCTTGTGAACAAGTTTATGCACAGCAGTCTAGTCAGCCTATCTGGAGATCTTAAGGAATGTCTACCCTCCCTCATCCAGGAATAATTATGTATCCTTATATTTACAATTAAGTATCCCAGTCACCACTCATCAAAGAAACTTCTTTTGCACAAGATGAAGACTAATACAGAGTACCACAGTTGATCACACATAGACATTATTCGTGAATTGCCCATGCCTAAGCAGCACATCTAAAATGCAGCCTCTACACCCAAAGATCATACAATATAGAACAAGGGGAAAAGAAAACACTAATGAATCTCTCAATGCTCATTAATGAAGCTCCCACATAGGGCCAATAACAAAAAAGGTTACAAATGGCTAAGTCATGGAGATTAGGAATCTGCAGAGTATGGGTCCTTGGGCAGGACTTATACTAAATCTCACTCACTGGGAGTGACCTCTGTGGAAGAGGGGGCAGAGAGATTGGAAGAGCTAGTGAGGAGGTACATGACCTTAGGTAAAGAGAATCCTACAAACTCCTGGGACCCTGCTCATATGAACGTACAGCAATGATCTTGACATGCTCAAGACACTTGCAAACTCAAACAGACAGAAACCCAGCATGGACTGGAGAAATGGGTACCAAACCTCAATCTTTACTGAAGAAATATTGGCAACAGATTACTGTTAGGTGAAGATGAGCTGGTCTTTCTAAAGAGAGGGATTCTAAGTAAACTGAATGGACCTCAGTGGATGAACCTGACTTAGGTCACTTGGGGACCCTAACTTGACACAGTAGACCTTACCAGAGATGAAAGATTTGTGTGGATTCCAGTTGAGGGGATATGGAAGAAATGCAACTAAGATTGATTTAGATTTCCTGTATGAAATACACAATAATTTAATTAAAAAATTTAAAGTAGTGTAATTCTGTAATGAGGTATCTGTTTGGTAATCAGTCTACTGATTCTCCTGATTTAAAAAAAATTCCCATATGTATTAAAAATCATCTGTTAAACAACAGGTTTCTGTTCTTTCCTAACCACTATGTGGGATCCAGGAAATTTTGTTCTAATGTAGGCACTTTACTTTTAATATATGTACCACCCTGGTGGTAAAGTTTATTTTAATTTTGTCCCTCATTGCTGTGTATTATTATACTATGTAAAGGTGCTTTAATGAAAGTGTATAATGGATTTGGACAAATCTTCCACATATTCCTCTATCCTCCATGTTTTTTACATATTTCCTAATTCTGTGAGTTCCTTTATTCCTTAGACAATTTTGATCCTATTTTCAAGGCATATTACAGTCATGATTATATATATATCTATATAGTATCCTGGAACCATAGATAGGAAACATCCAATATTTGTGCTTCTGACCCAAACTTAATACACTTAAGTCATACATATTTTCCTCCAAATGGCATAGCTTTCTTCTTCATTATGGATGAAAAACTTACATGGTGTGTATACCTTGTATCTCTTTCTCTATTGATGACACTTAGGTTCATTCCATACCTTACCTATTCTTAGTAGTGCTGCAGTAACTAATGATTTTCAAGTATCTCTCTGAAACATTGACTGGGAGTCTCTTGGTTAAATAAATGAGAGTGGTACATCTGGGTCAAATGATAGACAGATATTTAGTTTTTGGAGCACCTTCTGTACTGACTTCTCTAGAAATAATTTTTATTCCCTTTGCACCATATAAGATTTCAGTTTTGTCTGTATCTTTGTTAGAATTTATCATTTATTTACTTGTCATTCTAGGAAGGGTTGAATGTAATCTCAAAGAAATATTAATTTGCATTTACTTGTTCGATGGTTAATGTTGAACATTATATATATATATATAATTTAAAAAAATATATATATATATGTCATTTGTACTTCATCTTTGAGAACTGCCTACTCAATTAACTAATGTATTAATTGTTTGATTTACTGTTATGAAATTTTATTGGGTTCTTTGTACATGATAGATATGAAATCTACATCAGGAGTATAGTTAGTAAAGTTTTTCCCCATTCTGTTGGCAACCTCCATTCCATTGTTTCCATTGCTGTACAGAGCCTCTGTAATTTTATGAAAGCCCATTTCTCAATCATCAGCCTATTTCCTATGTGACAGGAGCCCTGTTTAAAAAGTCATTGCTTATGCTCACCTCTGAAATGTTTGCTCTAATTTTCATCTAACAGTTTCAATTATTAGATTAAAGTCTTTTAATCACTAAAAGTTGTTTGTTAGAGAATGGGACCTAGAAATTATTTCATTACTTTGTTAATGAATATCCAGCTTTCCTATCACCATTTGTTAAAGATTCTTTCTTTTCAACATTTTGCTGTATAATTTTAGCAGCTTTGTTAAAATCAGGTGGTTGTAGCTTGTAGGGGGGTTAATGTCTGGGCTTCAATTTTATTCCTGTGCTCTACATGTCTGGTTTTCTTTGAGTAACTTGCCGTTTTTACTGCTTTATCTCTATAATATAAGTTCAAAACATTATATAATATATCCACATTATTCTTTTGGTTCAGGATTGGTTTGACTATCCAGAGTCTTTTGACTTTCTATATGAATTTAAGGTAAATATCTTTTTTTGTGTGTGAAGAATAGCCCTGGAATTTGATTAAAATTACAATGAGTTTACTGATTGCTTTTGGTAGGATGGATATTTTCATAATATTGATTCTCCCCAATTCATTTGCATGGGCAATCTTTCCGTCTTCTTGTGTCATCTCTAATCTTTTTTCTTCAGTGTTTTTAATCTTCCAACCTATGGGGGAGAGATGGCTCAATGGATAAGAGCACTGGTTACTCTTTCCAAGGAACCAGGTTCAATTCTCAACACTCATGTGATAGCTAACAACCATCCATAACCCCAGTACCTTGGGATTTGACTCCCTCTTCTGATCTCTGCAGGAATTGCACAACACGACGCACCTAGGAAAATGCAGGTATTGCACTCGCACACATTATTAAAAATAATAAAAATAAAATATTTTAAAATTTCATTTTAGAGCTCTTTTACTTCCTAGATTGAATTTATCCTGAGGTATATTTTGAGTAGTTGGAAAAGCAATTATTTTCCTGATATTTCTTTCTCAACATGTCTGTTATGTCCATACAGGATAGGTGCTTCTTTCTTTCTTTCTTTCCTTTCTTTTTCTTGGTATTATAGTTGTGTACTCTTTCACTTTGCCAAATGTGTTTAATAAGTACAAGAGTTTTCTAGCGGAATCTTCACAATCTCATTTTTTTTTCATTTAAAGTTACTTGAAGATTTTAAGCAGTGTACTGAAATAGTAGCAAAGCAGCCCCCTTGTCTTTGTCTTGTTTCTGATTTCAATTTTCAATTCATTTCAGTTTTTCCAATTTGTTACAATGTTGACCACAGGTTTTCATTTATAGTCCTTACTATGATGATAGTAAGTCATAATTTCTTCAATATTTTTCTCATAAACAGAGTTTGGATATATCCAAAGGTCTTTTGTACATTTACTGATATGATCGTGTGATTTCTGTCCCTGAGTCCATTTATGATGCATTTATTGATTTGCATATTTTGAACGAGTGCTTCATCCGTCTCTGGAATGAAGCTCACTTGATCACAGTAAACGACTTTTTCATTTGTTTTTAATCAGATTTGCAAATACTTTCCTGGGATTATTTGCAACTAAATGTTCATCAGGAAGATTAGTTTTATGTCTTTCTCCAATTTTGATAACAGGATAATGTTATCTTTATATTTAGAATTGAGTATCAATATGTGTCTTATGTCCCACATTGTCTTGCAGCTGATTTCTATTTTATCACATTGTGCTCCTATAGAATGCAGGAAATTCTTCAAAATTTTCCGAATTTGTGAACACTTTCTCACCTTCTTTTCATTTTATAATGCGGTTGATTTTAAAGACCCATCTGTGGACTCCTGAAAGGAGTGCACATTTTGTATTGACTGGATTATATTTTTCTAGGTTATCCCACACAACGGGAGGAAACTAATGTATGTTACTGTAAACATAGACAAACGTATATGTTTGGAGAGGTCCTAGATTTTAGAGAAAATTACAATGCTGTCACATTCCTAGACAAATATAATTTCTTAGTATATGTAAAATATGGATCCTTATATTCACAGACAAGTGTCTCAGTCACCCAAAATCTCCCCTTGCAACAGGCAGAAATTATTACAGAGTTCTGCAACTCTCACTCACATACATTGTCTGTGAGTTTCTGAAGCCTAAGAGACACATCTACAATGCAACCTCTAAACCTATGGCTCGTGGATCATAGTGGAATAAGGGAATGATAAAACATTAATGCATTTCTCAACTCTGATCAGTGAAGCTGCCTCATGCAGCAGAGTGCCATGAACACAAAAGGACACGAATGGCCAAAGTTTAGAGGATAAGTATCTGCAGAGTACATGTCCTTGGACAGGACTCAAATTGACAAAAACCCAGCACAGTTCTGTGGAAATCAGCAGCAGGCTCCAATCTTAGCTGAAGAACTATTGGTAGCTGATTACTGCTGGCTGAGGAAGAGCTGCTCTTCTTAAATGGACAGAGTCGACATAGGCTGACTGCACCTTAGTGGATGAATTTGCACTGAAGTATGTTAGGGGACTGTAACTTGATTTGATAGTCCTTAACACAAATGACAAAATGCACGAATTCCAGTGGGGGTAGGCTATGGGAAGGTGCCAATGGGGAAGGGGATATTAAGATGTTATGTATGAAATGCAAGAAAATTCAATAAAATTTCACAAAAATAATTTAGGTAAATTATATAAATGTTGTTTATGACATAAATCAATGATCATCTCAATAAATGCTGAAAACATCTTTGGCAATATTCAATATACTTTCATGATAAAAGATAGTGAGATGTCCCAGCCTTAGCAGAGGAACTATTGGCATTGATTGACTGACTGATCATTGATTGGTGAGGGAGAGCTAGTTACCTTTAAGGAGTGATACTAGAAGGCTGACTAGACTCCAGTCGATGAACTCACACAGAGGGATATTTGGGGACGAAAGCTTGACTTAATAGGCCTTAACATATATTACAGAATGCGTGAAGTCCAGAGGGGGTCTTTAGAGGTACAGATATGGGAGGGGATTTAAAACATATAGAATTTATTTTCAGATTTGCACAAAATTTCAATAGATTAAAAAATGCTATACAGAATAAAATTGGAAGGAACATATATCAACAAAATAAAGGCTCTATACAATCTTTCTGAAACACATACCAACATCATTTTAAGTGCACAAAATCTTGAAGAATTTTCATTAAATTCATTAATCAGACAGTGTTGCCTGCTATCTTCTTTCATCTTAAACATAGTGCTTGAAGCCCTTACAAGAGCAATTAGACAAGAGAAAAAACATTAAAGGACTAATAATAGGAAAATAGGAGATTAAATTTTCCTTATTTGCAGTTTTATATGCTAAAATAGTGAATCTAAAAGTTACCAGAAAAGTTCTCTAAATGATAAAGAATTTTAGCAACTCACAAAAATCAGTAGCTTTCATATATATATCATTAACAAACCAAAAAGTGAAAGAGATCATGGAAACACTCATAGTCCCTATATGCTAAAGTATGTGAAAATATAAGGACTAAACCTAACCAAATCGATTAAGTAAGACATGAAGAAACAAAGATGGTTCTATGTGTATTACAATAGCGGTTATTAAAGTTAGGAATGGAAAGAATAATTATTAGTTTTAGATAAACTGAAAGAAAATGGTAGAGGGAAAATGGAAGGGGAGTTCAGATAAGGTTCAGGTGGGTAATGATACATGCTAGTTCTAGATAAACCAAAAAGAAAAACAATTAAGATGGAAGAAGAGGCTGGAAGTGGGAAGTTGGGGAACTGTTAGGTTCCACAGAGTTTAAAGATCATCAAAGTTACAGAAGCATGAGTAGAGATGTAAAATGAGGAGGGACAGAGAAACATGAGAAAGCACGGTGGTAATGGAGGAAATCATGCATGGGACGAAGAGAAAGGGTGTACAACAGAATGGAGGAGAAACACAGAAAAGTCATCAAAATCTGATGTAGAAACAGCCAAACTAAAGCAAGATCATTAAGAGATATTTATGTATCCATGAAGATATAAAAATTAATAAAATAAATTAACAAGATAAACAATTGTAGTAAAAAGTGCTTTAGAAAGATTCCATTATCCAGTATTTCACCCTTGAACCAATAAAATTTGAATTAATTCCTCCCAACCTTGTGAAGTTTTATAAAGCAAAAGAAACAGGTGCAACTTGCATCTCCATCTAACACCATAAAACCAAAGTTGGCCTAGTGATAGTTTGGCCCCAGTGAAATTTAAAATTAAAATTATCACTTGCATGGCATTTCTAGCACAAATGCACTGTGCAGAGCACTGTAACTTTCAGTTTCCTAATGCTGCTCTAAGAGGTAAGGACATTAACCTTCACGGTGCTCTGGACATCGTTCTTCAGCTTCCATGACCACAGCCTGCTGTGGTTCATCACACCATTGCTGGACCTGTGCAGTTCTTCTTTCTCTAGCTTGATGGTCTGTGGGTCAGTAAAGGGTGAGAGTTTTTGCTGTTGACCTCAGTTTCAGCGGCATCATAGAGAATGTAGCCACACAGTATCAGCCCTCAGCCCTTTCTCCACAGCCTCCCAAGCCTCTTTGTGCATAGGGTATACTGCCCTTGGTCCTGCTTCCACAATTCTCTCTTCCACTGTTTGAGGCATGAAGTGTCTGGAAGAAGAAAAGTTGTTATCTGTTTCGGGTAGACCTCATTCACCTCTACTGCATCCTGGTACACTGGGCAGAATCATTGCTTCATCTTCTTCCGTTCTGGTTTCTCATCATCAACAATGAGTGGCATAGCTGCTCGTTCTACATGACTGTTCAGGCAGCACTACTGTGTGTTTGTATGGGAGCACTTCCCCAATGATATCCACTGACCTTACATGGAGTTACTTGGGACAACTGGGCACTGCTTCACTGAACTCCCTTCCTCGTACTTGTGGAGAACTCACCTGGCTTAATGCTTTTATACCTGCTTCCTCTTGCAGGAATAGAGATTATTTTATTGACTGTTTTATCTAGTTAGCCACATTGATGGGACCTCTAATCTACTGTTTTACCTGGCAGTCACTACCTTGAGGGGATTTGAAAGTCAGGAACAGTATCTGTTGAAAATAATATATACAGAACTGTACTACTTAATTTGGTTGTAATAATAAAAATAACTTAAAATTGTAGCATATTAAAAATCTTGGATATGAGAAGTCTGAGAGAAAAGAGATGTGTAGCTACATATTAAAATTTTTTGCCTCCATAAAAAACCTTGTTCTATTGTTTACTTTTCAAATTTTGGTGGAAAAACTAATCAAATATCAAAATAACACAAAAGATCATTTGCTTTCCTTGATATTGACTCTTCCATTGCATCTGATTAAATAT
Organism: Eospalax fontanierii; assembly: GCA_035773235.1. Taxonomy (NCBI): domain Eukaryota; kingdom Metazoa; phylum Chordata; class Mammalia; order Rodentia; family Spalacidae; genus Eospalax; species Eospalax fontanierii. Next base: position 39,403,188 of record CM069527.1, read on the forward strand.
TTAATTTTAATTGTTTAGAAGTGTTCCCTCCAAAATTGTAATTACGTTAATTTCCCATGTACCCAATACTAACAATTTAGGATACTGCAGTGATTACATCTTGCACCCATTAAAATTGGTAACTAGTACTTCAGTATAAAATGAGTTGATACATTATTTAATTATAGGAATAACATAAAATTTAAAAAAAATTCTAAATAACACTTCTTCTGTTGTTGACTTTAAACTGCATTTTTGAGAGAAATACTAACATTTCTAATTGACGCTTAAGGATAAAGTACAAACACCACATTCAATGATTCTGTATTCTCATTGAAGCATATTTATACGGAGGAAATCAACACATTATATTATATTCAAAGCATTAATACAAATAAGTGCTTACATATAATTTGTAGGTAGTGAATGTTAACGTCTTTATTTGAAGGATATTGTGTTGATCTCGTATTTAATATAACACGAGACTATTATGTGAATATTCATTTCATATTTTGAAGTCCTATTTAAAGTGCTATCTTGAGAGGTTATAATGCACATGTCTTGAGAAAATTTTGATTATTATTCTCTACAAAATTTAATTATGAAAAATTTCCATTTTTGTCATAATAATTTATCATATTTTAATGTCACATTTATAATTTCTGTGATCTCTAAGGTTGTTCTTAAAATATCTGACTTTGATTTAATTAAAATTAAACTAATTCAATTAAAATTAATTAATTGACATCCTGTTCTCCTTCTAGCCTGGGCACAGGTTGTGCCCACTGACAACTTGCCTCTGCCTTCCAGAGACTAGTCATCTACCTAAGCTGGCTTTCCCCACCACCAACCTGCCTTGAACACTTTGGACCAGCCTTCTTTCCTGGGAAGTATGAAACTGTCCACTGCGTCTCCACTCCTCTACCACCCAAGCAACTCCATTCTCATCTGCCTCTAATCTTGTTCTCCTTCTAGCCTTGGGCACAGACCTGTTTTTGCTCTAAGCACCCCAGATGTTGGGACTAACTTCTTAGTCCAGGTGGGACCAACTGCATTGTGATCCCGTGTACTCAGACCAGCTCAATGTTCAGTGTAGTTTGATAGAGCCTTCACAGATTGTCCCCATTCCTAACTGGTCTTTGCATTCCTGAGACCAGCCTCCTACTCTTACAGTCCCCATCCCCAACTTGCCTTGGATTCCAGAGACCAGTCTTCCCTGGTAAATCTAATCCTTCCTACAGTCCCTCCGTTCTCCTATGGCCACAACAACTCCAATCTCCTCAACCACATCGTGTTATCCTTCTAGCCTTGGGCACACGTTCACTTTTGCTCTTAGTGCCCAGATATCTGGACAGACCATCTTAGGTTTGTCTAGCTCTGAGATCTCCAAATCACACGGTGCCCATTCCGTTGCATTGGTATCAACTGCAGTCCCTTTAGAATGGGGCCAAGACTTCCTGAGAATGACTGAATTTAGACTCTACCTAGGAATCTTCCCAAAATGTGTTGTGCCTCCTGGCCAGGGGACCTAAAACCTTTAAAAAGAGCCTAATAGGAACCAATCTCCCTTGACATGTGCCTCCACAGGAACTCTAGAGGAACTGGACTAGCATCATCTGGTACCTCTCATATAAAATCCAAGAAGTGCTGAAGCCTTGATCAAACAGCTATTCATACCCAATAAGAAAACATAAAAATAACATCAGTTATACAAACGGATCAGACTTTAATTCAACAAAGGAAGGCTTCAATCTCACAAAAGAATCACAAACCATGGAATAAATCCATATACCAAGCTCATATCAAATGAATATAAAACCCAAATAATATGTACCCACCAAACATCACCAGTTTTATTTTTACAATGAAAAATCCATAGAGATAACCTGGAATAAGGAGCTTAAAAAAACAGTCATTAATATGATCAAAAAATCAATGGATTTCAAGAACACACAAACAAATCAAATCAAATAATAATAGGATAAATAAATAATAATGGAAATAGAATCCTACGAGTTCCTGGGACTCTGCTTATATGAACCTACATCCATGATGTTGATATGCTCAAGACCCATGTAAACTCAAACAAAAACTCACCAAGGAAGTGTGGAAATGGTCAGTAGACTCCAGTCTTTCTTGAAGAAAGACTGGTAGCTGATTACTGTTGGGTGAGGAAGAACTACTCTTCTTAAAGTGAGAGATTCTGGATAGGCTGACTAGACCTCAGTGAAGCAATTTGCGCTGAAGAACACTAACTTGACACAATAGGGCTTTACACAGATGACAGAATGTAGATATTTCTGGTGGGAGGATATTGGGGTGCTGGTGAGGAAGGGGATATAAAGAATATTAAGATAGATTGAGATGCTGCGTATGAAATAAAAATGATTCAATAAAAATCAAGAAAAAATTGTAAAAGAAAGAGAAAAGTTCAAAGACTTAACTTTAATAAAAGGATCTCAGCCCTGGTCTGTGTTTCAACTGCAGAGAACAGAGGAGAAGGGTATATATATCCTCTTATGAATGCATACATATATAGATATGCATGTATGTAGATATATATCTGTGTGTACTAAGACCTGTGGAGTCATGTTTGTGTCCCCAGTTTTCCATCTATCATTTGCCAAAACTGCCTCAGGTAGGGATAGAATTTCTTTCCCAATTCCATACATCAATGTTGGGGTTTCTTTGTAGCTTTAACTTACTTGGGACATTTGCATGCTGTCACCATTACTGTTAGTTTAGTGAATAAATGGCAATCTATCTGTAAAATTCTATTTCTTTATAGTTATTCACCTCTTCTGACTCTTGCAATCTTTCCATACCCTCTGTTTCAATGATCCTCGAGTCTTTCAAGGTAGAAATTTGATATAGGTGTCATATTCAGGGATAAGATGGTCATTAGAGAACCACAAGTGACCAATGTGCAGGATACAAGAGATTCCATTTCTAGGGGTAGAGTTACCTTTTCCGGTCCTTCATCACTTGGGCCATACCTTCTGCTGTCCGAAAGTTTCAGTTCATCAATATTCACCCTTCTGTTCTCCCAAACTGCCTTCAAATAATATCTCTTACTGTGAAGTTGTAGTTTGAATTCAGGCTCCCTAACTTTCAACTGTTCCTAGTTCTCAGCTCCTAAGGGGAGCTCAAATTTAATTGCATTTTCCATCTCAGGATTGCACTGGGGTATGGCCTTCTACCTTGGAGAATTTTTCTCCACCCCTAATCCATCCCATTAGAAAAGTCTCAAGCTAGAGTAGCAGCTGGATTTCAGACTAGTTGAGGACAAACTCAGTTAGACAAAAATCCAGCATAAAACTGTGGAAATTGGCAGGTGGCCCCATTCTTAAACAAGAAACTATCTAAAGCTGATCTTAGCTGGATAAGGGAGAGTTAGTCTTCTTTAAGGAAGGAACATCGGACAGGCTAAACAGCCTCCAGTGGATGAACTATATTGAGGGACATCTGGGGACACAACCTTGACACAATAGGCCTTAACATATCTGACAGGATGCATGAATTCCTATGGGCAGGTTATGGGGTGAGCAGATAGGGGCGGGTGTAGGAATATGATTAAGATTTATTATATGAAATGAACAAAATTTAATAAATATATATTGATGAAAGTCCATGTCAGTTACAATAATTGGAAATTAACAGAAAATCCACAACAAAGGCCTGGACTTCAGTAATTCGAAAAAGTCCTACTGGTCATCCTAAGAAATGTGTTGTTATTTAGACACCTTAACAGTATGGGATAATGGGAAAATTCAAAGTTGATTTAATCCTTCATTAATAACAAAACATTACAGTTATAAGAAAATACTCCATTTAACTTTGTGTCTAGGACCTACATTAGCTAGTAAATATTTCTTCTATTGCAAATAAAAAGAATTAAACAGAATGATAAACTACTTTGTTTCCATAATGTTATTTCAACTTGAAGGCATTTATGACTTTTCCATTAATCTTCACCAGAGAGCTAGAGTTTAATGCTCTTTATTTTGTCACACTGTGGAAACTAGGAAACAATGTAGTCAAGTTCACACTTGTAAGACATCTTAGATTTAACCTGCTCCAAGAGCTTCATTTATATATATACTATATAAATATATATATATATATATATATACTATACTATATAAATTTCAGTATCACAATATTAGTCATCATAATAGCATGAGATTTATCTCTCCCTAGAAATTCCTGGGCATCTGTTTTCTACTTGAACTTTTTAACAATCTTAGTTTACTAAGATTTTGCACTTAAAATAACAGAAAGAAAATAGGATTCTCAAAGCAAATATTCAGTACTACTATTTACTAATTTAAACTATGATGCAATGTTTGTCTTTATAAAATGAAAGGGAAAATACCCAGTTTTCCATACATAAAAGTCACATTCTTTGTGCATCACAATTTCTTCCTTTTTAATCTAAAGAAAAATTGGGACTGTAAGGTAGGATTTACATCCAACATCAGTCACTGCTAATACATAATTAACATTTCTCATAGTTGTAACTGACTGACAATAAGCTCATTTCAAAAATGTTTCTTATTACTTTAGTGGCATGTCTCTGCTGCAGTCCAATCACTGTAGTAAATTATATCTGACCTTTTCGGTAGCTGTTTGACTTTATAAATAAGAAAATGTAACTATATAGTGTCAACACATACATTGTAAGGCTTCCACTGAGTTAATAAGAGACTAATCTTGTTGGAGTACATAGTTCATTCAGTTTTCAAGCTGAGTTACTGCAAATGTCCATTAAAAATTCAAAATTTAATGTCAACATTGTAAAGGACACAATCTTTTGGTAAAAAACATCCCTCTGTTGACCGGTGCAAATCAAAATACTAAAGATAAAATCATAGAAGCTCAGAGGAATGAGTGAAACAGATAAGGGGAAGTGGTGGCATGAGGCTCTGATTTCCCTGGGATACCTGCCAGAGTCATCATCTAGATTTAACAATGGTACAAGGCTTATTCCTTTACTATGTTATTTCAGCTGTTAGGAGAATAAACCTAGAAATCACCATATGTCCTTAGAAATAACAAAAATGTCACTAACAAAAAGTTAAAGTTCTTATTCTTGGGTAGGTATAAAATGAACACAGGTCTAATGTTTTATTGTTATAGAGTGAGGTCTATAGGCGGTTAACCATGCTCAACAGGATCATATTGATTCCACAGGCAGTATCAGTGAATGATGAGTCAAAGATGACCCCATAATATACTTCTTCACATCGTGCCTGGTCTGTGAAGGAGGACAGAGAACTTCTGTAGAAAATCTCTTCTTTATCTGTCTATCAGAGAGACAGATTCAGAAATATCCTTGAAAAAGTGGAAACTTCAAAATTATAGAATTGTAATTTTCATGTAAAATAAGACAACAGCATAGCAAATATATTTATCCCTGTAGTTAATAGAAGAAAAGTTAAGTTTTATGTGACTCAAAGTCTCTGACATACTAGATTACTTATATTTTACTAACAAGAAAGTATTCAGGTAAGATTACTGGGGCAGATATAAAACCAGTTAATATACACATTTCATAAATCTTTGGAGCAATCTGGTCCCTTGGAAAGAAATTCTTTGACTCACTGTCACATGCAATTTTTAATCTGAAAAAAAAACTTGCTCTAAATCATTAAGCAATGCTAAACAATGAACAATATATATAATTTACATAAACATTGAATCATTTTTCCTCTTTATTTTAATCATCCAAGGAGATGCTTCTAGAATATATGTATTATTTTTGCCAACTGTTGAAAAGCTTCACTTCTTAATAATTTTTACTACCATTCATTTCCCAAATGCAGATTATCTGTTTGCTAGATCTCCTGGTACAAATCTGTTTCAATGATTTCATAAGCACATTTTTCAACCTTGAAATGTACTAGGAAGAACTGTTTGTTCTTTCTCATGACTATGTAGGAAGCATATTACTAATATATTGAAAATTCTCCCTAATGAAATTTTTTCTTATGAGGTACATCCCTAATCATTTATACCCTTGAGATGAATGATTATTAATGTGGATAGGATTGACTTGGCATAAAGGATCACGAACTTTGCTTTTGAGAAATTGGTATTTGTAATCTCCCCTTTGTTTCTTAACCTTTGGTGCTCAGATTAAACATTTACAGAGAAAGTCCATATTAGCATTGCACTACAGCTTTACAAAGTTAACTATAAAGCACTCCATTTCCTCTACTGGCTTTGAGTAGCTGAATCTAATTAGCTCTTTGTAATAAATTCTAATTGAAGAGCTCCTCTTGCTATAAAATCTGAGTAAACTGGACATTTCTGAGATCTAGATGAAACAACTTTAGATATTAGTTCTACACTGAAGGTACAAAACTCACTCTTTGTTGTTTCAATTAAAAGCTGCAAAAGAATTGTGTTTCTCACATGACATTCTACATACATGTTATATTGATGTTATCTGGTTACACCATAAAAATACATGTTCAAAGTATATTAATCTCATCTAAGTTTCCTCAGTAAAAATACTGATTCAAGGATTTTTGCCCTCTATTGCTCATCATAACCTTAAGGTGTTGATTTGGGAATATTTAGTTTTGTAAATCTCCAGTGATGGCAAAAGTGCCCAAGCAGGGTTTGGAAGGATGGCTTTGCTGTTTGGTACTCATGATTTCTACAGTCCCTGGATATCCATTTGGAGCTTTTGCCTTTATTAGTCACTCGTTTCATGCAAACAATTTATCACTTTCATAAAAGCGATGAAAAAAACCCTCAAAATTTCAAACTCAGTTATAACACTTTTAAAATAGTCATATTTTTACTTAAACTTTTATGTCATTTTAATGTAAAATAATTTTTATGTAAAGCTGCACATTTTAGTACACACACATAGCTGAGTGGAATGCACCTTCCCCTGCTTCATTCTCAGATGTCTTAGTGGTAGATAGTAGTGATGGACAGCTAAAATTAGTAATGGTAAATATCTGTCAGCAGAAACTTCTGCCTTGAATATACCTGAAACATTTGACCTTGCATTGTATTGATAGGAACATTCAGATATTTCTCTGTTAGGTATGGTAGAGTAGTTATCTTGTCAGTAAGAAGTGGTTCTTGATCTCCCAGGTTTGTGTATTTTAAGGGCATATGTTCATAGGCTAATGTTCTGGATAAAATCATGCCCAGTTTATTCCATATGGTTAACAGTTCTGGTCAACTGACTAAATAGTGTATATCTAAGGAAAAAATGGATATTTTACCTACCAAAGGTTGCTGAGCTACCTTTGAGATCTTTACATATCTTCTTTCCAAGGAATGAATTCTCTCTTTTGGGGTCTTAGCATCATGTCCCAGACATACAAAGACTTTTACTCTATAGAATGTGTCCTGTTTCTTGTACCTCTGTGCATTTTGTACACTCTGTATAAGTGGGGCCTGGTGCAATTCCATAGAAACTTTTCCATTAGCTTTGAGGTTTTATTTGGATGAGAATTCATTCCTTGTGGATTTAAGCTTTATCTCTTTGTCTTGAATAACACTTTTCATATATTACAAAATCTGTATATAAATCTGCCATGTAGTTCAAAAATGTATATTGGTATTAGTTTTCTCTTATGTTTCCCAGCATTTGGACAAGTTTCTCTTTCAATATGAGTAGTCAACAGAAAGCTTAGAAAATAGTAGACATTCCAATAAGGCTAGATGATTGAGTTCTGATTATTCTGCATGGTCACATTGAAACCAGTAAACCATATTCATGCTCATACATTGGAGGTAGAGAAATAAGAGAAGTGTTAAGAGTTTCATCGAATGGAAAGTGTAAAATTATCCAGTCATTATATAGATTTTCCATTTTCTTAAATGATATTTTATATTTGTTTCTATCTCAGGTTATTCCCCAAATCATTGGGAAAGTGTTTTCTGGAACTTTATGCAAAATTTATGAAGTTCCATGTGCCAATAGTTCTTGTATTTAAATATACATGTAAACCCTTTCAAATATGCTAAAATATTCTAAATAATCTATTCAGAAACTATGCAGCAATCAACTACTGATAAAATTATATTGATATTCCATTTTTATTTGGCAAAGAATTGCAGTGCTTTTATAAAACTACTTTCCCAATCATAAAATATATGAACATAAACTGTTTTATATTAAGTTTTTTTTGCAAATCTGCCATGTCTTTCTGGACTCTTCCAATTCTTTGACTTGCCCACTAATGATTACACCATCAGCATTCCAAAACACCCTTTGTTAGTGGTTTAATACAAAGTACCATTTTATTTATTTATTTTGGCCTTCTATTTTTTTCATTATTGTACTGAGTTTTATACATTTGATATAACAGTTCTTAATGGAAAAGAATTTTTAATTCATAGAAAGATTTATGTTAATTTTGTCACATACATTTTATGATTTAAATCTTTATGCTGTCCACAATCTGCATTCATATTTATTAAGGATAAAAATTTCTGTTTCTGTATGTTTCATGACATGCTAATGATAAATAAAATTGTTTTCCTATTATTTAATCACATTGTCCAGTGTCTGAGATTTGTGCATTATTTTCAATGTTTTCTATTTTGAAACTGAGTTAGATTATTTTACACTGAAATATCATGATACCAAGGCAGGACAGCACGTAAAGAGAAGAGCTTTATTTAGATCACAGCTTTGAATACCTAAAAGCATGCACCCGGATAATGTGATCTATTTACTTGGTCTCTCTCTCTCTCTCTCTCTCTCTCTCTCTCTCTCTCTCTCTCTCTCTCTCTCTCTCCCTCTCTCTCTCTCTGTGTGTGTTTGTGACTCTGTGACTATGTGGACACATATATACAATCACATGTGTGCAAGTGCATATGGATCCCAAAGGACAACCATGAATATTGTTCCATAGATGCCACCAAAGTTTTTCCCCTGGGCAGGTCTTTTTAAGGACATGAAACTTCAAAATGGGCTAAGCTGTCCAATGAAGCCAGGGGTTTGCTTGTCTCTGCTTCCATAGTGCTGGTATTAAGAGGATGTACCATATGCCAGGCTCTGTTTTTAATTATGTGGGTTCTGGGATGCAACTTACATCCTCCTAATTTACCAGCGAAAACTTTACCAGTTGAGTTGCCATTCCAGCACTCTTATTTTCTTTCAGTCAATTTTATACTGTATTTCTTGCTAGAAACCTGTCCATTTTTTTTCAATTTTTTTGGAATAAAATTTCTCAAAATATCCCCTTATAATCAACTTTTATTTGCATGAGACATATAGTAATATTGCAGCAGTAATTCTTAAATTTATTGACTTGAATATTTTCTTTTGTCTTACCAGTGCTAAAGATTTTTAAATTTCTTATTTCTTTTAAAAGAAATAACTATTTCATACCTTTTCCCCCATTTTGTTTCTTGTTTTCACTCTAACAATGATTTGTTCCTACTGCTTGTTTTATAGTGTTTTACTTATTTTTCCAGGTTTTAAGAAATAAAAATATTCCTAGAAATTTCCTAGAAAATTAGGTCATTGATTTGAAAACTTTTCCTTTTTTATTATAGGTATTTACAGGTATAAAGTTCCACATTACCATTGACAAAAAGTATCAATGTGATATTCTCATTGCTATGGGTTTCATTTTCAGATTTAGCAAAATATTTTGCAGTCTTTGACCCAATTTTGTTCACTTGGAATGTGTTGCTTACCACATATTTGTGAGTCTCTCCAATTTCATTCTGGGACTGATGTAGAATGTCACTCTAGCATATCACATACTGTGTATGACGTATAGCCTTTTGAATTGATTGAAGCATAACTTATAGACTTATCTATGATAAATTCTGGAAAGTATTCCTTAAGCATTTGGGTGAATGTAAGTTCGGTTGTTTGGTGGTGGGTCAATTATTTCCTGTTGGCTTATAGTCATCAAAGTCATCTGCTTCTTTTTACCATCTGTATTCTCTACCACTATTGCACTGCAAGTGTAATTACAGAAGCTCCCAAATTCTATTGCTGAAATAAAATTCTTTATTAGTTGATACATTTATATTGGTTACTTGAAGATCTACTCATTTACCTTCATTAAAAAAAAAATTGCTCCTTGGATTGGAAAATCTAAATTTAAATATGTTCCATTTACTATTGGTTCTTCTTTGTTGGAACAAATCTGCTACTAAACCTGCCTACTAATTTTTTTGTGTATTTGCCTTGAAAATATAAAATTTATGTTGTGCCTTATTTTAGTTTCTACCATTTTATTGCTCATTTGCTTGAGATAACATTCTTTTGTGTTCTATTTGTAATTTTTACAGTTTCCTCTAGTCTCTTGAATTAATAGTAATAGAGCTATTTTAAGCTGATATTTGGGGAGTCCAGGATACTGACTTCTTTAATCCTTGTAAGTTCACTTGTGTTTTATGTGGGTGATGTATATTTTTGTTCTTTTTTTGCATTGCATTTAACTAAATGTTTTCATTTAGACTCTGAGCAAATTCTGGAGTATGCATTCAGTGCTTAACTGGGGATTTTGAACTATGATTTAACTTTCTGCTTGTATAAACCCATATTAAATGAGAGATGAGAAACCAGTTCTTTCTCTTCTCTTTCTTCAACATGTACATACATCCAGGTACACATATCTCCTCATACATTTTGAAGAGTATATCACTTTTCAAACATGCTTATACAACTCAATCTTCAGTTTTTCCTTAGAAGATTGGTGGTTAACTAATGCTTCATTTCCACTAGTCATTGCAGAACTGGATAATTACATTAAACATTTTATAAACCTTCTTTTTAGGGAGAAGTTTTTATCATTGAGCAAGTTCATGTGAGGTTAAACTTTAAAAAGCCATTTGTGTGAGCCCAAACATAGACACATTCAACTTTTGGATATTACTACAAATTCTTTTCATCTCCAAAGTTCATAGTTGAGAACTGCACTATTAAATGTTGAGAATAAATTTAATAAAGAAATTCATACTTTTTAAGTAAGCTTACAATTTTGTTAGCTTCATTCATAACTAATCTCAGTTGCATGTGACCAGTGAATTTTTCATTGATCACACTTGAAGGTTTTCCAGGAAACCATCAGAAAAGTAATGATTATCTTTTGTATATAAAACATTGAAATAGTTCTTCTGCCATTCTGTTTCCTTATATATGGGAGATGTGGACTGTTACCACTTCAAGGCTACTCCTGAGCACAGAAATTGAAACTAGGGAGAATTAAATTACTGAGATTCAGCAATCATTTTGACTATATGCTACTTTATTACTAAACTCTTGGGCTCATTTCTAATGCATGAACAATTATATTCTTTTACTTGTTGCAGTGCTGTGATTTGAATATGAAATGTTTTCCACAGGCTATGTAGAGATTAGGTCACCAGCTTGTGGCACTGCTTTTGGAGCTGCTGTACACTTGAGGAGGTAGAACCCCAGAGGACCAAGTGGGTCATTTTGTGTGTAAATTCTTGAGGGCTATACCCTGTTCCTGGTCCCTCCCCCTATCTCTTTCCTTATCTCTAATACTTGGATGCTGGACTGAATCTTTAATTGAAAAATCTTTGTCCTTCATCATGCTGTTCTTATTTTTTACTTAAATACTTTTGCACTGGTATTTTATAACAACAATGAAAGGTAGACTAACACAGTTCATGTCCTTTTAGAACTGTCATCTACTAATATTTTCACCACATCCGCATTCATTCTCACTGGGACTTTGCGACTATTTCTTCTTTCTAGAGTTCCATGATTCTGTGGATAAATATGAAGGAAGCCTGACTTGGCCTGCCTTTAATAAGCTTGTTAGATGATTTTTTACAGAAAGGGAATATTCAAAATATTGCTCCTTTAAATAACAAATATTCCTAACATGAAGCATGATGCATATTATCCCATTTTGATTAGAAGAGTTTGCACCATCAAATTAAAATTTAACACTTTTATACATTTTGTTTTGGAAAATGATCATCTATTTGATTCTTTTTCAATAACCAGATTATCTACTCCAGAAGTAGTAATGCTTTTCCTTTTGAATCATTGCTAGGTTTTTTAAACACCACTATTAGTCTTTTGCCCTTTCCCAGTGTATAACAACCTTGATCCTTCTATATATGTCAATAGTTTGTTTTCTAGCTGTGATTGTTCTGTGACTTGTTCATTACCCTTTAAAAATTAGTTATTTGTTCAATAAAAATGACTTTTGCTTCCAAATCACTTAGTATGGAAGAACTGTATCTCATGCTGCAGTTCAATACTGTATACTTTAATGGTTTGTAAAGTTAATTTATTTTCTTTTTGTTTCTTTCCCACTGTATGATAAATTTGAATGACAATTAGCTATTAATTATTTTTAAATGAATTTACCTGGTATACATATTCAGTTTTAATTTGTTCTCTACTGAGGCAGTATTTCTGCAAAGTTTCTCTCACATATTTTTCATATATTCACATTTAAGATTAGAAATAAGGCATGATATGTTTCTGTGGCAAACCACCAACCAACATGTTACCAAGCAGGCAAACATTTAAAAAGACTTACCATTTTCAACTGCTTATTCTTTTTTAATGTTTTTTTTAATTTTACATGTATGAGTATAATGTCTGTCTGTATGTAAGTACACACATGACATGCAATGTCCATGGAGGACAGAAAAGGGTAACTGATTACCCTGGAACTGGAGTTACAAAAAGTTGTTAGCTTCCTTGAGGATGCTGAGAATTGAACCTGGGTCCTCTGCAAGACCATTCAGTGTTCTTAACTGCTGATCCATCTCTCCAGCCCATATTATTCTTGTAAGAAGACTCATTATGAAACATATTCTGAATATCCCATTCATAATGTACCATAAAGTCTAGATACAAAATGAAATTCTATTGTCTTAACTATGCAGCCAATAAAAGACTATAACAATATAATATTGATATTATGATAGGATAGTATATGTCTATTACAATAAGTTTCATAATGATTCTCAGTGACACAAACCTGAATGATGTCACTGAGGTGATAAAATTTAACTTAATTTCATTCAATTCAGAATGTTTCTCCTTCCATTGAAAATGTGACTTGATAGTGTTTTAAATTTTATACAACTTTCATTGCTAGTGTTTCTGGTGATAAGTGTTTTCAGTTCATTAATACTTATACTTCAAATCTTGAGGCACACACATTTTCTTTGTTTAGCTCATCTCATCCTCCTCCTTTCCATTACAACATACAAACAAAAAATGTCCAATGGAACTGAGTCATGACAAAAGGTAAGGATTTCTGTGAAGAGCTTACTCAACAAGTACAAGATCAAAAGTATACAAACAAACCTCTTCAGTTAGATGTGAGATACTAAGATTTGAAATAATATAAAAAAGGATATGAAATCAAAGTATTATGTTAGTATCTTGACATCTCAGTTGTGAATGGCATCTTTGATTACCTAACACAGTGTGGATTTCTCTGTCTCTCTCATCACTAATTCTATTTTTATCTCTCTGTTTTTCATTTAGAATTTATTTTATGACCAACAATACATTCCTACTGAGAAATTTTATTAGACAATCCTGGATAATATGAAAGAGCAAGATTAACTCATTTGTTACTCAGGAAGCAAGAACCTAGGCCTCATTAGGTATGGTCAAATAATAAGTATATAATTCACTACTGATCAGGGACAGAAGCTTCCTTTATATACTTTGTCGCAAATGTGCTGAATGTGAAAGCACATGACCAAAGCCCCTCAATGATGTTGGAGAATTGATAGTTTGAGGTCAAATAGAGAATGTATCAATAGACAAACTAAAAATAGATCAGCATTATGTCAGAAATCAATATTGTTATTTTTCGCATTTCCAGAAAGCTGGTAGGTATTAAAGAAATGCACAATCACTGTGGGTATGTGCATGTGTGTTTGAGTCTGGGGCAGACATGTTGTTTTAAGTTTATTACTCTACATATGTGTGTGAAACCTGTACATGTGTGTTCATATGTGTTTGTGCAAGTGTGTGTGTGCATGTGCGTCTCTGCTTCTAAAACAGTGGCATTAGTAGAAAGAAGAAATGAATCACTAAATCTTTTGTTCTGAAAATAATATTACTTTCATATATACTGTTCCTATTGCCATTTGATTTTTCTCATTTATCTTTATTTTCAATTACTTTGATATATACTGTCCCAATTGCCATCTGATTTTTCTCATCTATCTTTATTTTCAATTAGTTACACTTCTGAATTTACCAGGAAAATGTTGAGAATGAAAAGAACATAATCACTACACTTACAGCAACAAAATAACCCAATATAGACAGTAGGTAAATTACCTTCATTATTTGAACTTACTATAAAACTAGGTTTCAGGGCAAAAAAAAATTATAATATTGAAAGGAATAAGAAATAAATTATTTCTCTAAAATGATAAAATAGAACTCAAGTTTTTGCTTAGGTGGTATAAATAATACACAGTGAAATTATATATATATATATATATATATGTATATATAAGATTATTAAACTAGAAATGATTTTTAAATATCTAAAAATAGTAGTACTTTGAAAAGTCCAGTCATGTCTATACTTTTTGTTAAACAGTAACTGAGGAACAACAAGCCAAATATATTCAGTGCAAAAATTACACAACAGCCTTGACACAAAGGGGAGGGATAAGAACTGGCTGAATGTTATACAGCATTTACATTATTAATTAAGTAGCTTACTCCATGGGCATGATGTCAGATTTTTTAATATAATTGAAAAATTTGGAATGATCACTTACAAAAAATGATATCAATGTGAAAATAACCAACCAATTCATAAACCATTAAATTACCAAATCAGAATCAGAGAAGGTAATGCAAGAGAAGATGAAAGCAACAGTGCATGGACACAAAGAGAAAAAGCAAAAAAAAAAAGTAGAATTTAATATGAACACCTAAATACAGATTTTAAATGTGCATTATATAACAGCCATTAGTTAAAATAGAAGTTTGTATTAAATAGAAAATGATGACACAACTACATTTTCTATAAAAGAAACAATGTCCCTGAGTACTGGGAACTGAAGGCCAGGTAAAGGAAGCAAGGATAAATATATTCCAAGTAAATGATAACCATAGTAAACAAGATGGATTAGCCATATCACTTTCAGGTGAAAAATTGAACTTCAGAATAAGAAAATGTTTCATGTCATAAAGGAAAATCACACAATGACAAAACTTGCAAACCCTTCAAAAGGAGTCAGGAATCTCAAATAGAAGAGTACTCGTTGCACGCGTGTGCACACAACACACACACACACACACACACACACACACACGAGTATACACACATACCAAAAGCAAACCAAAACAAAAAACAAATTCCAGCACTAGGGAGGCAGAGGAGGACAGAACTTTGTGGAATTGAGGCCAGTCTATTCTACATAGCCAGTTCCAGGCCAGCTCTGCATGGAGAAATAAATAGAACCAGAATTGTACTTAGAGAGACTTGCATGAATCAGTAATTGACATGAGTGTTCATTTAATCAGAAAATTGATAAAAAAGGTGTTCTAAAACACATTGAAGCTCTGACTGAGAATTATCAGGCCTGATTGAAGAGGAAAGAGAATGTTCATTCTCTTCAAAAACATAAGAAACATAAAGAAGGCCTGGATCCTGGAACACAAACAAAGCTCTGCAAATGTCAATGGGTATACGTGATGTGATCTATGTTCTTAGACTCCAGCGTGCAAAAGTAGACCTCAGTAGCAAAAATACATATGAAACATCTCTATGTTAAGAAAGATAAGGAAGAAAGATGAATGAAAGAAAGAGAAAGGAAGGAAGAAAAGAAAGAAAGAAAGAATGACAAAAGAAAGAAGTTTGTACCATACATGTCAAAGAAAGGTCTCAAAGAAATCATTTTAAATTAGGCCCTTTCCTTTTCAACCTGAAATCATAATCTTAGAATTAAAAACATTGGCAGTTTAAAAATGGTGACATTGAATGACAAAATCAAACATTGTCTTATAGTAGGTTTCAAGTGGTTTTATATGGGGATTTTACCTGCATTTTTGGAATGGTTTCCCATCAAAAAAATTGGGTGTTAATTTGCACACTATTGAGATTTGTTCATTCACCTTCCCTCTAATGAGATGAGACACACTTTGTCATACATAGGACTTAAGGAAGGTAGCAATATTTTGGTTTTCTTTCCTGTTTTATTCCTGTTAAGGGGAAAATAATGCTAATATATAAAGGTAAGATATAAGCATAAATATCTGATTTTGCTTGTGTCTTTTCCCCTCTTGAGTAGAATCTGATGATGGACATCTTATTACTCATGTTTTCTCCACACTTTTCCACAGCTCTTTCAAAGGCTTAGAATTCCTTTTTCCTAAATTAGGGCATCTTCTGTTTACAATGACAGGATCTTCATTCAATACAACCTTACAGCATTATAAAACTAGGTTTCAACATCACTAATTTAATTAATGATCTACGGACCATAATCTGAAGAGGAGCTATCAATTTCAAAAGTTACTAGGTTGAAGAAAGGAATTCGGTATGAAATGAAATGTCATGTTCACAGATGCAAGTAATTTCCAAGTCTATTATACAATTCTATCAACCTAATCACAGAAAAACATTTCTAAGCCACATTTCACTCAGTCTGTTCTATGCTGAGATGAATTTTCAAAGTCACTCTGATTAGTGTGATATCTGATATTAACAGCAATTTCTTAATTTAATCCATTACATTTTTCCTTTATTGAATTTCATCTCACTTCTTTGAATCCTTTTAAATAATGTTTCATCTTACAGGGAATCTTTGAAGATGTAGCGTTTGATACATATTTCAAAGGACAGTCATCATGTGTGTCCGCTCTGTCCACTTAACAGTCCTTTCATGCTTCTAAAGGTGCTAATATCACTTTCATTATTATTTTCTACTAAAGTCACAGTTTTAAAAGTCAATAGTAGCTGTAGTTAACGAAGATGTTAATAAAATAATTTTTCATTTATATCCCTTTGTTTTCTACGGTTTACACATTGTACTCATTTTCCTTTTCCCTCTAGTAAATAGGAAATCATGAGAATCAGCTGCCTGGTATATTTTTTCCAGGTTAGCACATCAAATATAATACAAAAGTATTAATTACAAATTAAAGAAATAATTGATATTTTAGCTTGGAACTTGAAAGCATGGATTTATAATTAATGTTCATATGAGTAATAAAGACAAGATGAATCAATAATAAGCAACAAAATTGAATTATTAATAAAAGTTTCCACAAGAAAAAATAGTCCAGGACTAAACTGAAACACTTCATCAAACTTAGGAAAATAGTACATGATGAACCATGGGCAGTTCATTATCACATCATCAGAAGGAGCTGAATAAAATCTATGCTCAGTTAAAAGTGCATTTGTTAAAATATAGAAGTTAGGAAAATAAAGAAACAATAAAGAAGTAGGATGAGTGAAGAGCACATTCAGAATCCTTGGGTATCATTAAATGATTGAATATTTCCAATTCAGTGACACTAAATGTAAAAGAATAGGGGGTTTCTAGAAAAACATTAAATGAAATAATAGCCCCAAACTATCTTGATCTTGGGAAAGATACGGCTACCTAGATACAAGAGACCCATAAGATTCCAAACAACATGACCTGATAATTATTCTTTAACAGGAATTGTAGCCTATCTGTCAAAATTACAAAACAAACATATTTTTAAAACAACAAATTAAAGTACCAACTTACATTTAAAGATTGTCCTATAGACAAGAGACTTCTCAACAGAAACGTTAAAGATCCAAAGACAGCAAGAAGACTTACCACAACATCTGGAAACAAAACAAAGAAATCCGACAGCCGTATGCACTATGGCGAATTCGGTGTTGACAAATTGTTCATCTAGAAATTCATTTACATCTCTGAGATGATCCATTTTGTTGATGTATTTTTCATAAACAAAAGTTTCTTTATAAAAAAAACTAGAAGCTCAGTATATCCAAGATTTCAGGATAAAATAATGAAAATAATTGCCTAGCTTAAAAAGCAGAACAATTTCATACTGTCAACACAAGGATATTTATCAATGATATTTAAAGTCAAATGAAGCTAAGCAGTTTTTTTAGGAGGGTGAAATTATAATGACCACAATATAAATGAATAAAATGAATTCAAAATAACCCATCTGTATTGTCTCAAATCTTACTGTTTCCTTACAATCATTTGTTTCTTTAGGATGTTCCTAGATAATTTTATGTTCTTTTGTAGACATGTAGTTTCCTTTCTTTCCCATATTTCTCATGAACCTACAATAAGGTCTCTGTATATCCTCTATCAATTTTATTGAGGATTTATTAAATAGCTTTCCTTTGAAGATTTATCTTGGAGTATTAACTCGGTAGGCAACTTGAGCTTGGATACCGTTGGCACTACAGCGTTGTCCTTGGCTATATTTAATGATTTTGTATGTTGTGCATGCTATAAGAGGGATGAAGAGATCCACTCCTTTGGGGGGCCGTTCTGGGTAGGAAACTATGAATAGTGACTGAGTGAATTACGTAACTGGCAAGGTATCAGAAGTTGTCATTGGAAATTCTGCCAGGAAGTGTGTACCTATCAGAAGCACAATGTGTGTTTTCTTAGTTTCCTGTGCCACGTCAGTAGGAAGTTTGCGGGTTCCAATGAAGAAGATGCAGAAGATTCTTATCTTTAGGAAAAGGCGATTCTAGGCTACAGCAGTACTAATTTGGAAAATAGTTCCCTTCTTGACGTAACACCTATTTCCAGCCACCTAGACTTAGGGTTTTGGTAAGGAGATTATATGAGTTGCTTCCAAAACAAAGCTCTTGTGCAGCTTTATGTTGCTCCCTGAACTAGGCTGCACTCTGTCCCAACGAGGGAACTTTGCTTTTGCTATGATTGTAGGTGTCTTCACTAATAGACTCTGGAATTTGCCCTTTTCTCTGCAAAAGAAAGGCATCAGCTTTGGGGTGAAGTTCAGAGTTCCTGGGATGATTTATTCCTAAATGTATTAAGAGCCTCCACCTAAGCATCTTAGAAAGTTCTGCTCATTCCCTTGATCTGCAGCATCTTCTCAGGATTACTTTGCTTGAAATGCCAAGATCTCCTTTTCCACACCCAAGGGAAATAATAGACATTTCTATTCACTTAACTTGGGATCTCCACTCTTTCCATGTGAATTTTTGGATAATGAAGAATTGAGGCTGATAAATCAACTAATCTACCTTAAATACATCTACATCTACCACAAACCTGTATATTTATATTCAAAATGTAAACTGAAGTACAAAGTTATTTCTGAAAATATATTACCATTTTTGATGATGTTGGTATTTATTTTACACACACTATCTTCCCAAATTTTTTTTCATGTATACCTTAAAGTTTTCATATTTTATAATATTTGGTTATTGTCACTTTAACATGATTGTCTTTTCTATGCATGTTATTTTAAATCATTGTCTTGTAAGAACCAGGAATTCATTCTATTCTCAACTCTAGGGAGGAATATAAATATGAGGAATACATATTTATTAAGAAAATACTCCAAGGAAGAGGGTAACCATACATACAAACTAAATGAAACAATAGAATATAATTAACATTAACATTCCTTATTTATTCTGGAGTAATTCAGTTTCTCAGAGAATTGGAAGTAAAAGTTTCAGTGACTGTGTTACAGAGATACATTGCTTCATTGGAAATTATCTAAAATGTTCCATAAATTATCCAGTTTTTATTTTCTATTGATTTATTATTTTGGTTTCATCATTGTATTAGCTTGGTGTCAGTTTTTGATGTTGTTTATTTGTGATTTCATCACTGACAGCAAGATCTTTATGAGACAAAAAGAAGAAGATCAGGAATGTGACATCTAATTTCAGAGTCAATCCAGAAAGGGACTCATGTGTGTCTTGAATTGAGACTGTAAAATATAAGACAATAACATAAACACTTACATAGTATGTGAATTGTAGTTGAAATAACCAGGAAGATTAAATAACTACTGATACATCTTTTTCACAGAACCCAAATAGCCCTTTATATCTGGTGTGGTGTGGCACATCCGTAAATTTAGCACATGGGAGGCTGAGGTAGGAGGATTGTCATTATGAGGCCACTTTGTACTATATAGCGATTCTGGTCTAGTGTACTATACATATTGAGACTGTTTCAAAACAGCAACAAAGAAAGCAAAGTCCTTCATAAGTTGAGATTTATTTTTAAGTTTTAAAAAAGCCTTTTACCTATATACATTTCTCTATGCATGATATTTATAGACCACACTTTTAAAACTCTGAATCACATATTTTTCATTAAACAAATACAATATACACATATTATATTGTTTTAGTAAGCCATCCCCTGAATTTGCTAATGTTAAAAGAGAAGCTTTATTAATTTCTGAAGGTGGATTCTTTCATTTATTTTTTCAACTAAAATCAAATCATTTCCTTTTGTATATGTTTCAACACTGGTTTCAAGTGTTGCTTGGGAAGTTAGATTTTTTAAAACATAAATTTTAAGACTAACTTATTAAAACTACAAAAAATAACTATACAGGTATCAAAACACAATTTAGAAAAAAAAATGATTGTAAATATTTTGCATGTGTTTTATAATGTAAAGACTGGCATGTAAATAAAGTTATTTACTATATATTTGATGAATTGCATTATATTTTATTAAGATTTCTATGTAGTTGATCTTTCTAGGGAATTAGCTGATGTACTATTCTCTATGAAGAGTTTTAAATGTTTCATGAATAAAATTTAACATAAAATTCCTTAATTTTCTTTAATTTTTTCACTTGTTTTTGAAAATTAAGACATTAAGACATTACATTGCAGTGTAATGCACAGGGGACAGAACAGTGAAAACAAGGGGAAATTGTGCTAGAAAAACTACTGCTGTCCATGCATTAGCAGTTAAGGAAAATAGATCCAAATGATTAGATGTGAGTATATAACCTACTGAAACCACAGGAGCCAGGAAAATGGAAAGGAACACTTGCAGTAAACGGGAAGATGGGGCTATAGTATGAGAGGAAATAGTAAAAGTCTGTTATCAAAAGTTTTGAAATGGGAAAATGGTGGAGGGTACTGTAACTGGAGAGGGATTAGGGAGGAGAGATAAATAATGCTTAAGTGGTGTAAAGAAACAACAGGGACATGTATTAGTTTAAAAGCCTACTGAATGATCCATGCACAATATACAAATTAGTGCATGAATATTAAAAACGTTTATACATATAAACAGTGCCAAGCAAGGAAAAGCTCCCTAAGTGTTGTTGGTCAAAATAGTCCAAGAGACTCCTAAAAAGACACAGGTTATTGCCATATCTGTTGATTACCAAACAGAATGTCAAAGTCAGACCCTATTAATGAAGGAAGACATAATTTGTACACAGGACTTGGAACTAATCTGGAAGACTATTTACTATAGTATCACAATATAGTATAAAAGATGAAAGAGGAGAAAACCAGTCAATGACTCCATTCTGATGTAAAGTTTATGAACCACAACAATCACCAGAACAGCAAACAATTGCTAGTGGTGCATTAGTAGCACTTTTATTCAGATGTAATGAATAGCTGTCTTATTGTAAAGCTTGCTATGTGCAGGAACTCATGTGTTGTACTATAACATGTCCAAATACATATGGTTGGAGAGATTATGGATTCTGGGGGGAAATCTTCTTTTGCCACAGCCCTGGACCAAGGTAATTTCTTATTCTATTTTAAATATGTATCCTTATATTTAGATACAAGTATACCTCTGAGTATTCATTAAAGAAGCATCTTTTTGCAACAGTGGAGACCATTACAAAGTTCCACAACTAGTTAAACAGAGAAATAGTGTCTGTGATGTGCTCAGACCTAGTGACACATCTACAATGCAGTCCCTCCACCTAAGGATCAGAGAACACAGAGGGAAAGAAGACAGAATGATTATTAATGCATCTCCCAACTCTAAACTTAGAAACTTTCTCTTGCAATACTTTGTGAGTAAGCCAGAAAACAACAACTGTCCAAAGTTCCCGGAATAAGAGACTTGAGAGTGTTGACCCCTGAATATCACCTATATCAAACCTCTGTCACCCAAGGCTCAAGCACCTTTGTGGATGAGTGGTGAAAAGATTGTAAGACTCAGAGGTGGTGGATGACTACAAATAATCAAAGTTTCCCAGACAGTTGATAACTTACTTATGAATTCACAGTAATTGTGACAGCATATACAAGTCCCATGCAAGCTCAAACCAAAGTTATATACCCTAGACATAGATTTGTCAACCTTAGGTAAGAAAATATTGAACACTCTTACTTAGAATGAGAAGGGTTGGTTTTCTTTAAGGGTTTAAAACTAGATTGAGCAGGTTCAAGTGGATGGAGGCACATTGAAAGACATTTGAGGACACAAAGTTGGCTAAATAGATCATAACAAAAATGACAGAATCATGAAATCTGGCAAGGGGCTGTAAGAGGGATTCAGATAGGTAATGGGATCTAAATATGATTAAATAATATCATATGAAATTCACAAAGATTCAATTTAAAAAAGTAAAAAGAGAAATGAAACAAAATTTGTTATTCTAAAATTGTTATAAAAGTCTCCAGAAATTTAGACCTTTTCCCATATTAAAGGATTAATTTCTCTGCCATGATGACATATGCCCATTTGGAAGTGTTCTAAATAACAGCCATTATTTGGAATTTTCATTCACTCTATTGATTCACTTATGGCATAAATTACTGAATTATACCATACTTATTACATAGTAAGTTGAGATCCTACTAAGTGAAACCACATGACTGTTAGAAGCCCAACAAAACCTAAAATTTAAACTCTAAAACCTAAAAAACTAAAATTTTCAGAATTCATGAGGGAACTGCTGTTTGGATTGCAAACAACCACTATAGGAAGCAGTGTGAGGAACTCTTAAAAAAATAAATATGTATCTGCCATATGATCCAATTATACCTCTCCTAGGCTTATACTCATAGGACTCATCCTACTGGAGAGACACTTAGACATCCATGTTTGTTGCTATTCTTTTCAATAACTAAGGGATGGAAGCAGCCTAAGTGTCACTTTAAATGTCTTTTCTTCAAAAGAAAAAGTTATACTAATATTTCTATCAAGTATGATTGGAGAATATGACAATAGAAATGGCCACACCTGCAAAAAGTGAATGTGTTTACAGTTATTTTGCTCAGTTTGTATTAAATATATCATTAATTAAACAAACCATAAAACATCTTATAATGTGACAATTTGTCTTTATAATTAAAAACAAATTATTTTTAGTTTTATAGTTGAATCTGACACATTTATCTTTGTCTTCTTTTGTGATATGTAGAAAGTATATTTAGTGTTAGAAATAGGGGAGTTATCTGTACAAATAAGACTGTAACTACTAACAAAGATTTTTATACACGTGAGGAAGAATCCTAAACTTTAAAAAAGCAATTCTGTCACTCATTATGCATCTTATTCTTATCATTTCACTTTTGTTGTTGTAGTAAGACAGGTTTCTCCTAATTAAAATGTTTTGTCTAAGAGGAAGGGGTAACCTCACGAGACTCAAGATAAACAACTTTCACATGTCTGGGAAAACTAAAATTTTCAAAATTCATGAGGGAACCGCTGTTTGGATTGCAAACAACCACTATAGGAAGCAGTGTGAGGAACTCTTAAAAAACTAAATATGCATCTGCCATCTGATCCAGTTATACCTCTCCTAGGCTTATACCCATAGGACTCATGCTACTGGAGAGACACTTAGACATCCATGTTTGTTGCTATTCTTTTCAATAACTAAGGGATGGAAGCAGCCTAAGTGTCACTCAACTGATATGTGGATAAAGAAATGTGGAATGTTTGCACAGTGGAGCTCTATTTACGGATAAAGAAAGTTGAGATAATTAA
This sequence comes from Eospalax fontanierii, assembly GCA_035773235.1. Classification (NCBI taxonomy): domain Eukaryota; kingdom Metazoa; phylum Chordata; class Mammalia; order Rodentia; family Spalacidae; genus Eospalax; species Eospalax fontanierii. Next base: position 39,427,080 of record CM069527.1, read on the forward strand.
ATTTGCATATAAATGCATGGAACTAGAAACTGCTGTACAAGAGAAGTAACACAGACTCAAAAGCAACTGACACATGTTATCACTTATTTGAGGGTATTATCACCAATCCTTTATTTGTGAGTATACATGCTGAGTTAACAGCAGGAACCAAGAAAATGGAAAGGAATAAGGTAGATAACTTGAAAGAAAGAGCCTGAGAGTGTGGGATAGTAAGAAACAGATTTTATCAAAAGGGAATTGGGGAAAATGGTGGTATTCAATTGGGAATGGAGGAAGGAAGTACATACAAAGAATGATGGGGATTTAGTGGAAGAAGGAATTAAACAGGCATTATCACAAGAAAAAATGGAAAACATGGCAGTACTTAAACCAGGGATAGAAGAAAGGTTAGGTGGGAGAGAGAAGAGGGATAAATAAAGCTTAGGTGGTGGAAAGTCAAGAGAAAAATGTATTAACCCCACAAAACCCCTGAAACTTACATATATATTATCTGAACATGAATGGCTGTGTATTCCTGAAGGATACATAAGAATACAGATGTATTCAAAATAGAGAAGTCATGGGATTTAGCTAGGTGTCCAAAAATCAAAGAAAGGATACAAGGGTGTATGGTATATAGGAAATAAGATTTTATTCATCCTTAAAGAAGAATAATATGAAATTTGTAAAAAAAAAGATACAAATGGATATAATCATATTAAATAATTTAGATCAGACTCAGAAAGATAAATAGATGCTCTTTCATTTATACATCTAGACACATAAAACCATGTGTGTATATGTGTGCAAAGGAGTGAAGCAGAGACGTGTAGAAGAATAAAGTTGTTTCACTGAAGGGGAAGTGAGAAGAAAAGCTAAAGTGAGGATGTACAGGCACGGGAACATGGTCAAAGTACACTTTATACTGATATTTTCATTTCTTTATGAATCTCAATATTATATATTATAAGAATAAAATATAATCACCATGAAAGTAGATAGAGTAAAGTTGCAAATTTAAATTGAGCAGAATTTATGATGAAATAGTCCAGTGTCATACTGCTTTCTCAGGAAAAGAGAATAATTGTTGTAATCTTAAAGTAGGAATTAAAGATAATTTTGATAAAGTAGATCCCTTATTTCAGGAAAGATCATAAAGAAATGTTTAATAAATGAAATATATAAGTTCCAAGCAAACATAGCAAATGGAGAACAGACCAAAAAAGATGAAAAGTCTTTTCTTTGTACAAAAATAAGATCATAAAAAAGCAAAAAAAAAAAAAATACCCCAAGTAATTTTAATCTCAGATTCCACTTGGAAATGTAGTAGAGAAATAGAAAGAAGTCAGACACTGGACTGAAAGGAAAAAAAAAACATGAAAAATGTTACTAATTCTATACGGTTTACCCTTCTGCACAGTGTTCAACCCACTGACCAACAACGATGTGGTGTACGCCTCAATCTGAAAAAAACAAATGCATGAAAAACGCAGCATCTGTTTAAGTAACTTCAGTACAAAACAGTACACTGATGGGGAAGCCTGGAGTTCTAGTGGTAGAGGGGCTCAAAGATCACTTTAACAATATTTTGATTTGTGTTGAAAGAAGAGAGGGAGCAGTAAAAAAAAACAAGTTACAGATTAGACACTGTCAAAATATAGAGGGACATCCGGGGACACTAACTTGACTTGATAGGCCTTAACATAAATAATAGAATGCATGAACTCCAGTGGTGCCAATGGGCTAGGGGCTATAAAGATGATTAAGATGTTTTGAAAGAAATACGCAAAAATTCAATTAAAGATATACAAAATAAAATAATAATAAACGATGAAAAAATGTAGACAGGAAGAATGCCACGAACGAATCTCCTAACAAAACTTCCCTCTAGATGAGTAAAGATGAACGTGGGTCTTACACACAACATTGATAATACAGTATTCATTTAGCTTGGCAGAAGAACACAAGTTTATTTTATGGTTGTTTTATTGTTTGTTTGGGAAGTGGTCTTAGCTACAGCTTGTTTATAATTAAGCATTGCTTACGTTAATTTGGCTAAAATATAAACTACTTTTCCAGTTGGACAAACCTTTTTTTTGTTGCCTTAACGTGAATTTTTTTGTGTCAATACCTTTGACTTTTAACAAATTCTTTCTTCTTCAAAACAGGATAATGACCCACACTTACTGAAGTTTACTCAAGTTCATTCCTTATTCCCAAAACTCCAGACTACTACTCTGTTAGTAAGTAAACTAAACCTGAAACCAACATTTGAGTTACTACTTCTTAAAGACTGCAGTTCTGTAATCAAAAAGATACAGTTTGAGATTAAAACAACTGAATTCGATTCTTTAATTTTCAGCTAAGAAGGGTGTGACTTTCAGTATGTCAGTGTACTTAGATGGGACTGAATTTCCTTGTCTATAGTAAGATGAAATTTAATAATGGAACTATTATATCTAATACTTTATATTAGATATAATATAAAATATCTAATATCTAATATCATAATATCTAATTTTTATGACTTTGGATATACTATTTCTGTCAGATTATTACATACAATTTGCCAGTGGTAGGAATAAACAAGGTCTATAGGACCTAAAATTATATAATCTGATAAATCATATAAACAATAATAACAACAGAATCAGATTTTATTATTAAACATATTTCTAATCTCATTATTCAATGTGAATACATTTATGATGCTACTCTTAGCATAACAGAGTCAGTGTTTGCCAAGAAGAGGCCCTAGAATTTCAGCATAGTGTTATGCCCTACAACAAAGATTTTATGCCATGCCTTTTGATGGGGATAGTTAAGAGAAAAGAGAAGATGATATGTTTGTGGTGTTATCTAGAAACTGATACTAGCCTTTCCCAAAGTCTGAGCTGGGGGAAAGTACTTAGATGGTTCATTTTCTCAGAGAGCCTATGAAAGAAAAGATTTCTTACTGAAGGGGAAGTCTTAAAAGTCATCTTCCACAGCATATTATGAAAAGTAAGATTTAGTCATCTCATCTAGCGAGATAAGGACCTAAACACTTTGGTTATAAAGCTAGAAAAGCACTTATTTATTCATAAATTAGTTGACAGCTCACATAGCACCCCAGGGAAAAGAAGGACTCCCAAAATCTATTGCAAGGTAGAAAAAAGCCTAAAAATTACATAGTGAGCAATTCATTTATCAAAATCTAATGAGTCACATGGTAAGCTTAATGTGATGAGACTGTAGAACACATTTTAATGTCACTGTAAAAATATGTGTGTTGCATAAGGAAAAGTCAGTATTAATTTTGAAGATTGTCTGGTCTTCTAGATCTCTATGCATTAGATCGCAAAATCCCACTGAAATGAGACAATACTTCCTTCTAAAATAGTCTCCTTCCTAAAATTATTCATGCTTTCAATTGATTTCACATCTGCCTAATGTGGAATTAGTTTTTTTTTCAGTGATTTAGCTTTTAAGTAACAAAGAGGACATTTTCTAACTGACATTTCTACATGATAAATTATCCTACCCTTCAAGAAATAGGAAGATGAGTCTCATTATTTCCCACAGGGTAGTCAAGGTCAAGAAGGAAAAATAATATGAACAGTTAATGTTACAGGAAAGACTCAGCATCAAAAATGAGATAATATTTGAGATTGAAAAGATATATTATCCCCACAGCTCTGCCAAACCTGCTGTCTACACAAATTATTATCTCTCTTTTAAGTGCCAGCATGTAAGTTATGGTTCTCTAAGGGAGATTTTAACTGCTTTCTGTTACTTACAAATTTCTCTATTTTACATCTCTTTGTAAAAATGACTTGAATTCTTCTAGTGTCATTGCCTTTTATTTCAGAATTATATTCTTTGGCGTAGAATTTCCAAATGAATAAGCTGATTCCTTTTCTCTATAAAATAAATTTACATAGAAGTAGATACCCTGTGAATAACTTACAGGAATTGAAGATGTTGCATATCAGTGTAAAGAGATAATATTATTTTCCTAAAGTTTTAGCATATCTACACTTTGTGAATTATCAATATTTGCTAAATATAAGAAAAGTGTGTTCTCTAATTGATGAAGTTAATTGCTAAGTCCTAGAATAATGCTAAATATTGCATAGGATTTTGACTTCCTAAAATAAAATAGAAACATGATTCATTATCTATGAATTTTACTAAATTATTTTTATTATCTGCTCTGTAAAACTCACTCTAAAATGATTCCTGGACTAATTCAGACAATTTATGAGAGCAAAGTGATTGATATTTTTACTGATACACTATCAACATTCCTGAACTTTGTATCTTCATGTACAAAGATGACTAGAAGTAATTTCTCAGGAAACACATTTCCATTGACTTCTCTAAAATTGCTGAAGAATTGATGAATTTATCTACCTCAGGACATAGGTCCCCATCCTTACAATGAGGAAAACATCAAGGCCAAAGTATGAAGCAGAGCTACTCTCCAATTATGATTAACTGAAACTGAGCTAATAAGCATACAATTACTTAGACTGTTAAATTTTGGATTATTTGATTTTGTGCAAATATAAATACTACAATTGCCTTTCTTTAAAATCAAATCTGATCTGAAGTCAACATATTGCATCAATCAGAGCACTTCATTAAGTCAGGATTTCACTCTCAGGATTTCACTCTTCATTTTCTCATTGTTTTATCTACTGTTATTCTCTGAAATGCCCAATCATTAGAACTAGGCATTTCCACATGCACAGAAATAACTGTTCTGGCACTGTAGCCTTCTGTTCCTTGAATGCTGATCCTCTGATGAGGAATGCTGATCCTCTAACCACTTGTTTCAATGAGCATACCTATTAACAATTATGATATTCTAAATTTTGAATTCATGCATGCTGTTTCATCTTCTAAATTCTTTGCCCTGGTCCATTGATTTCAGTGTGCCAATGTTTACAATTATTTAACTCATGTATACTGTAACCTATCATTCTTACAAGCTTTCCTCTGAATGGTCTGAGAAGTGTCTACTACAGTACCTACAAAGCCTACCTAGCAAAGACTCTTGCTGTATGATATCTCATCTCACATCTGACATTTAAAATAGCTATGATACAAAGGATCTCTCCTTCCTTGGCACCCTTCCCTCATGTGCGTGTCTGTGCTTTCTTCAGTTCCCCATGTATGTCTCAGGCTGAAATTCATGACTAGTCCGTTAACAGCGCTCTCTTCCATTGCTGTTTCCTTCTTTGATTAATCTACCCATTTAAATTATTGCTGCCTTATCTCTGTCTTCAAATCTTTGAACTTTATTTCAACAGCTCAGATCTCTTGGACTGTGCATAAACAAAGTTGTCCTAATTAACACACACAAATTTGAATTCTAAATGCTATTTATTTATTTGTAATCAATTTTCCCTTTATTGATGTCTGGTCATCCTTCATTGACTTTACAAAAATCTTTGGAGCAGTAATTTTTCTACCCTTTCTCTATTAATCTGTAATTGAAATATAAATGCTATCCTTTCACTTGAAAAACATTAAACTATGCATAGAATCACTTTTTCCATCATCTCTTCAGACTTTATTCACTGGCTTTTGAAGTGTCCACTCTCCTTTCCTGCCTCTGTTTAATCCGTGCTTCACAGCAGTCATAGTTATGCAGATTTAATCTTTTCACTAAAACACAGATCAGCATCCTTATCTGCCATTCTTTTCAGGCCATAACCATGACTGCTTCACATGGGCTGTGATTTATATGTTCCATAAACTCATTCCTTTCAACATGGTCATGACATTTTCTAGCTTATGATTTTTTTTGGATATTCTTTTCCTCACTAAATACTTCAAGGCTAATAAAAGTATGGATTATATTTTTTGTTATTAGCATACCTGGATTTTAGAAAGGTTTCTGTTGAAATTTAGATCATAAGTATATTTATGCAACTAGGCTAATAACGGCATTTTAAGTCAAAGTGAATGTTGTAGCTAACTTTGTATTTAGACTGCAATATCATTATATAAGTATCTATGGAATAAATAGATGAAGTACTGAAATGCATGTTAATCATTAAACTCATTTATTCATTGTATAGGATGATCAACAAGAAATGAAAAAGTTAGAACTTTAAAGCATTCTTTAACTCTCGCCAGTGAAGCTTCTTCAAAAAATATAGTTCTGTGCACACAGAAGGCAACAATTTGCCAAGTTTTATGGAATAAGAGACTGGAGCGTGTGTATTCCTAGATAGGACTCCTATATTGGACCTTTCTTACCTGTGGCACTCAGGGATCATTGCAGAATAAGGGACATAAAGATTTTAAAAGCCAGGGCTGGTTCATGAATTTAGGGAAGCAGAAACTTTCAGGTTAGTAGAAGCTTGAACATATGAAATGATGGCATTGGGCACAGGACTTGAACCAACTCAAATTGTATTAGACAAGGGTCCAGAATACAGTGTTGACAGTGGACAAGACTTAGACCGAGAACTATTGAAGACATTACTACTGGGGGAGGGAGAGTGTGCCTTTCTTATGATCCCTAGATAGCCTGACCAGACTCCAGTGGATGAATTTGCACTAAAGCACATCTGGGCACTAATGCTTTCCTGGATAGGCCTTAACATGTATGATGGAATATATGAGACCCAGTGAGGGTTTGTGGGGTGGGGGAGGGAAAGGGTCTAAATTTGATTAGGAATTGTTGTATGAAATGTATCAAAATAATTCAAAAAACAGAATCAAATGTATATGGCAATATCTATATTAGGTAAACATCTTATAGGGAATAAACAATGAGATTTAAACTAGGTGAGCAAATATAATATATTAGAAATGATAAAGTAAATGTAATTATGGAGGCTGCATAGACTATCAGAATAGAGAGGAATGTTATGTGCAATAGAATAATTAATAGACATTTTTAATTATTAAAATTTGTCAATATTGAAGAATAAGAAAACTAGATTATGCCAGTAGACAGACAAGATAGTAATTAAATAGATATTGAAAAGCTTTCTGAAACCAATCAAATATATGCCTCAAACAATTAAACTTAATTAAGAGCAAGAATTTTAAGTCACTTCCAAGTCAGTCCCAGTACTTTCCCTTTGTTAAAGCTCAGAAATTTTTTTTTAATGCAAAAGCAACACACTAGCAGACACTGCATTTTGTTCTTCCTGTCTGTATTAAGCAAGGAGAATTTTCAGAAATTCATATGAAGAATCGCTGAGAATCAAATCACACAGTATCCATAGAACAAAGGACTGCAAATTTCACTGGATTCATGCTACCTATCCATATATTTGTAAAGATCATTTCTAAAATCCTCAAGATGATTCTCTGTTAAAATATAAGGAAATTTTCATATCCCCTTCAGGCAAGAATACCAGATATCTTCAAAGTCACTTAGCAAAATGTTAAGATTTTACCATTCAGGATATATTTTATATAATGATGATTTTAACAAGGTTTTTAATATTGATTGAATTTAAGTAACAAAAAATGTTTCTAATTATCTGTGCATCAAGTAAAGGACTTTCAGCTGTTATATTATCTGACTTACAATATAATATTGCCACTATGATATGGATGACTGGTAAGGACATTTGACTGCCCTTAAATTGGAATTTTAACCTAAACTAACATGATATATTCAACTTTTCTTTCATAATAGACTGTACATTAATTCTGTTCTTTTCAATTGCAGATCTACAATGATGAAGTTGTTCAAGTGATTCTTTTTTGTGTCAGGCAGCTTCAAATTCAAAGGCCAAAGGTTTTAAGGCCAAAGTTTGTTTCATATTAAGTATTGTTAAATACTGTTTAATTACCCCCAGAAGGGTTATGCAATTTTGTGTTTTTACTAATTTTGAAAATGTCTATTAGCAGAAACTCACAAATTAATGTTTCAAAACTTGGAACTTCATTCAGTATGATGGGTGGAAACAGTATTGCTTTAATGTATTTCTTTATTAGTATTTTATATATTATATATATTCAAACTTATTTTTATATCTTTCCTATTGTGTAGAAATGCCAGTCCATACTTTTGCTTTATAAATAGAGAATTTATTATTAAAATTTTTTCATAATTTTCATTAATAATCTTATCTTTATTTACATAATGCAAAAGATTCCATTAAAAATTCCTTTTGGGGACTTGGGAAATACCTCAGCACTTCCAACATATGAATGAGACCCTGCATTTGGATTCATTTACAAATCCTTACAGAAAGATTTAAAAACTGAAGTTAGACTGAGTAAATAGCTCCTTGGTTAAGTGACTGCCTACCATGTATAATTCTTAATTTTCGTCTTAATTTCAGCTGTCAACTTGACACACCTGGGTAGAGAGATCATCAGCTGGAGAATTCCTTCCATTGGACTGGCCTGTGGTCATGTAAAATATGCAGCATACAGATTATTTTTTCCATCAAATGACGATCAGTAGTTCGGACATTTTAATCAAAATGCATTGTTAGCATCAAGTGCATCTGTATCTGCATCTAGAATAACATATGCTATGTTTCTCCCAATCTTAAGCTAAAAGGACAAGCTACAGTTTCACAACATTCCTTTAGCTTCAATTTCTAAGCAACCGAGTGACAGAAAATTAAAGTGATGGATTCAGAAAGATTTGTAAAACAAGAAGACTTTATTTAGTGAAATATGCAAACTCTTAGATGTCAGGAACATCTTGGAGAGGGTCTCTGTATCCTTGCATATGCTGAAATGGATAGATTATGTCCAATGACAGACAGTCTTTTCTGTTGAAGGTTCAAAGAAATTAGGAGATACAGGTATAAGAAAATGAGTCTCATGGTGGTCATTTAGAGAATCACATCAAGGTGGGAAGTCTGTACAGTCTCATTCATTCCCTCTTTCTCCTCCATTCCCCTGGAATTTATATAAATTCCAGGGGAATGGAGGAGAAAGATGTTTGCCTTTGTGGTCTTGTTATTTTGTTCTGTTTACCCTATGAAATATTAGTTCTTAGGTTTAAGTCTGTTGTATTGTTTCCTCACACTATTCATTAACCTTTTATTTTTATGATTCTGGTGAGTGCATATTTTACACTCATTTTTAGTCTTACTGCATAGTTTATTAAAAATGCGAGTTTTCTCTTCTCTTAGTACAAATTGAAATTGTTTCTATTTCTGTTAACAGCAAGAATAAAATTTCTATTGTTACATTTAAGTCAAAGGAATTATTGGGCACTACAGAATTTATTTGAGTGAATGTTCCTGATACACTATTATAAAAAAATATTGTTAGTTCCTATTAAAGGCTAAATAGAAACTTCTCCCAACAAAAGACAAAATCACATCATAACCTCTGAAATTATTACATTACCTTATTTAGGTTTTTAAATGAAGGGCCATTGTTTTATCTTATTTTTAAAAATTTCCCAACTATAAGAACCCAATACTTTTATAAAAATATAAGCCAGAATCACTAAAAGAAAAACAAAAGTATAGTAAACACAAGCCCATTTTTATATTAAATTGTATATTTCACGCATAATATATCAATCAATCTTAATCATCTTTATACCCCCTTTCCCAAAGGGACACCCATATAGACCCCCAACTTGAATCCACACATTCTTTCATCTTGTTAAGTTCTACTGTTTCAAGTTAGTGTCTCCAAATGCCCAAGTGTGTAGGGCACAATGCAAGCTGGAGCTTAGGCAGGTCACCAGCTATGAGAATTAAAGGAGTGGCTCCTGTGGGTGTGGTGTTCCTCTCCAGCCAGGGTGACACCAGCTTCTGCCCTGCATCTGGAGAGAACCTGCTCTGAGATGATCCACCCCATAGGGGGTTGGATAACCAAACTCATAAAACCCCCTGTACCTCCTTGAATAAATGAGTTTTGCTGCGCTTGCCCTCCACATGCTTCTCATTCAGCTCCCAGAGTCCGTGTGTTGATTCGGGGCCTACTCACCCTCTTTTAGCAGAGACCCTGCATCCCACTCCAGCCTCACTGAGCAGAGGGACCCCAACACACGTGAAAGTTCATTCACTGAGGTCTAGTCAGCCTACCCAGAGCCACTCACTTTAGGAAGATTAGATCATGCTCACCCAACAGTAATCAGTTGCCAATATTTCTTCAGCAGAGATTAGGGTCTGCAACCCATTTCCCCAGTTCCTTGCTGGGTCCCTTTCTGCTTGAGTTTACCTGGGTCCTGAGCATGATGAAATCATTTCTGTAGGCTCATATAAGCAGGCTCTCAGGAGCTTGTAGGATTTTATTTCCATATTGTCAGATACCTCTCACTGTTTCTCACAACCTTTCTGCGCCCTCATGCAATAACCTCTGAATGTTTGTTGAGTGAAACTTAATACAAGAGTCCTGACCAGGGACCCACATGCTTCAGATTCTTAATCTCCATTCCTCGGCCATTTGTGATCTTTTGTGTTACTGGTCCTCTGTCAAATGAGAGAGTCCCATTAATGAGAGATGACATATTAATGTCCTTTTTGTTCCTTCTTCCATGTTGTGCCTCGCTTGGGTGTAGAGGCTGAATTGTAGATGGGCCACTTAGGCATGGGCAACTCATGAACAATATCTGTGTTTGTCCCGTTGTGGCATCCGCAGTATTCTCCATCTGGTGCAACAGAAGCTTCTTAGATGAGTGGTGACTGAGAAACTTAACTAATATATAAGGATACATATTATGCACTTATTAAGAAGTTATATTACCTAGAGATGTGACAAACTTGGCGATTTCTCTAAGATATATGCCCTCTTCAGCAATACGTGTTTGGCTTTAATTACAATACTGCACATGAATTTCCTTCCATATATGTGAGAGAATGAGATTGTATAAATTTTGAGACTGAAAATTGGAAGCGTACCCCTTTTCTGAGATTTTCATACATTATTGTCTCTGTCTTATTTCCAACTTTCCCAGCCCCCTACCAATTCTTCCTATGTAGCCCCATGCTCTCTCATTTTTTTTATTTTCTTTCTTTGACATCCAGTTTCATATACATGCATAAGTTATGTATATATATATATATATATATATATATATACACACAGAGAGAGACAGAGAGAGAGTCCATTTAGTACTGTTCATGTATACACGCTTTTAGGGTTGCCCAAATGGGGTTAGATAACTTACAGGGGAACTGAATTCTGGAGAAACTAGTTCTCCTTCCCTAAACGTCCATTAATTACTTTAGCTCTTCATAATGAGGTGGGATCCTGTGAAGTTTACCCATCCACTTTGGCATGTCAACTGGCTTGTCAACAGTAGTCTTGTTAGGCTACTGTACAGTGGAGAGTTCATTGGTGGAGTTTTCTCACCTTAGCAAAAACCTTTTCTCTTCTTTCTGGTACATATCACTTCTACTTCTTAATCTGTGCAAAACAAAGCTCATTTTCCAATGTATTCTGTTAATGAAAGCATTTTGATACCTTTTTCAATATTATATTTCAAGTTGTCAGATATGCCTCAAAAATATGCTGTTAGTGATTTGTCACTTAGAAATAGGGATGTAGGTTTTCTATCCTGTGTGCAATCTGTTGATCAGACAATTTCCATCATGTTCTGATTATGAAAATACTAATTCATTTAATTAACACAGGATATTAAAACAAAATTATTTATAAGGAATAATTTTGATGTATAAAATCTGTTCCAAATAACTTTCTTGGATGATTTCACTTTAGGTTGTTTGTACTTTTTTTTAAGAAATATATCTTGTAAAAAGCATAAAATGAATATATCAGCAAGTAATTTTGCATTATATGCTCTTTTCACTCAAATTATTATCACATTTAAATTATTACTAATACCTATGAGATAATACAACAACATATAAATTGAATGATATTGTGGGTAAAGTTTGTAGATTTTATGACACGAATTTACTAGGACATGTTCTGAAAGGGTTTCTAACAGAACTGATATGAAAGACATGGAAGTGTTAGAGTGCATTAAATTTCTTTAAGTTGCTTTTGTTACTGATTTCTTTAAAAAGGAATACAAATTTATAACAGTGTATTATTTTCACAAATTTCAGCAAGATTTGTATTTTTAAATACTTTTTAAAAATTTAATTTAATATACTGGAATACTAAGAGTTTTGAATTTTAGATGCATGATTGCATTTAACATTAAAAGATTGTTTTAACAGTTAAGTAGATCATCTAGACTATCATGATGTTTACCATCATTTAAAAGTGTTTTATGTTACTGTTAGTGGTTTAGAAGTTATCATCAACATTGGTATTAGAGGCTTTGAAGACATACTTGAATTTATCAGTATGTCATGCAAATCAAAACTAATAGCTAACTGCTGGAACTTTTAAAAAGGTGAATTTTCTAGTGTAACAGTCACAAGAAATTATCTGGCCTTGTGTTAGAGGAGTAAGCCTTGTAATTGAGTTTGTAACCCAGTGATCAATTGTGTTTGATTGCTCAATTCATGCTGAAAGCATCTGCTGATTTCCCACAGGTGGTGATATGGAATAAACAGTAACAATGAAAACTGCTAAAAGACTGCCCCTTCTTCTGTGTGTTCAAAGCCCACATTAATATATATGATCAATTTGTAACACTTCTAAGGGGTAATGAGGTAAAAATTATTTTTAGATAGAAAATAATTATATTTAGACACAATGGTTATTCTTTGGACCAATTTCTTCATCCTTGAGAATTTCCAGGGAAATCTAAAGCAGTCCATTAAACAGAAACCATGATGATTTCTTCTTCAGGGAATGGAATTAAATTCATTGGTCAGTAATAATGTTCCACACTGACAGATATATAGAAATAATGATACATCATTTAATGGTTTCAAAAATATAATCATAAGTATTCATCATTTGCATAGGCTTTGAAGATTATAAATCACTGATCAATGTTTTCATGTACAATAGAACTAAGGAAATTTGTTACAATCTTTGTATTTTAATAACAAAATAAAAATTGGTAAAATTAATGTTTACAATTAAACTTTTTTTCATTAATTTATATGCAATAAAAAGTAATTAAACCAAAATTTTGTTGAGGAACAATAGAATTGGGTCATGAAATCCACATTTGATTTCAGGGAGATGAAGTTGCACATCAGAGACTGAGCTGGAAATGAGAGAAAAGCCTTGAATTACCCTGGATTCACATGGTATATCTGGTTACTTTATATACAAAGGTATATTTGTAATTATTTGGTGAAGTCTTTTAATATATAACTTATACAAAACTTGTTTTCACACTGTGCTGATTACTCTGAGTCCTTTTATTCTTTTACACCTTCTCCTCCTACTTATCAGTGTCAGAATTTCAAATAATCCATTTAAACTGTGTGCTCATCTAAAATTCTAATGTGACTTGCAATAAAGTGGCAGAAAGTGTAGCTGTACAATTCCGGAATACACTTCAAACTGTGTCTTAAAGTACATCTAATAGCTAGTTGTTACATATTGTAATAGACAGGTTTTGCTTGGAAGGCTGATTAGTTTTATTGATTAACACTACAGTTGATTTACTAGGCTTTTCTCTGTCTGGAGAATGCCTGATTCCTTCACAAGTAAAGGAATCTTGTTGAAAAACACTTGCCATATTGTACATTAGAGCATTACTATGAGCTCCTGGCTTCCCCTTAATTGTGCAAGAAAGAATGAGCAGTTGGATGGAAAAGTAGAAATTTATACTCTGGAAATATTGAATAGAAGCAAAAGCTTACAAACTATGTAATTATAAAAGAAAAATTCTCTGGTGGTGATGTCTATAATCTAACTCATTTTCCTTTTTAAGGCTGGCTCAGAAAATAATCACATCAAAATTGCAGTTATTTTCTCTTTTTAGGTTTGCAAATTTTCAGGTTTTATTGTCATTTTTCTGAGTTCTTATATATTTTTAGTTTACATAGTTAGAAGAATAAGTTGTGTATAAAGACAATAGCATCCAACAAAGTGTGTTTTTCTACTGCATAACTTGAATTTTCAACTATGTAATTACTCAAAAAGAAACTATATGTGATTTAAAATAATTTCAGAGACATATAAAAAGTGGGCTTTAAAATGTTAAGAGAAACTTGGACAAGTTTAGACAGACAATACAAGCTGTGGACATAACTCCAAATGCCAACATAGCATTACTTTAAACTGGAGAAGTGACACTGAAAAAAAAACACAAAAATTACCTATATCTAGGCTCAGCAATTAAAAGAACTGTCTGCTCTTGCACAGAACCTTGGTTCAGTTCCTAGCACCCACATAGTGTCTAACAACTGCTCATAACTCCAATTCCAGGGAAACCAATATCCTCTTCAGTCCTCCATGGGCATTACATGTACAGGTACACTTACATACATGCAGAGAAAACAAACATACAAAATAAACAAACACATTTATTTTGCATTTGAGTATGGTTGTGAATCTGCATGTGCATGAACCAAGGCACATGTGAGAAAGCAACTTGCAGGAGCTGCTTCTTTCCATCCATTATGGGGGTTTCAGGGATAAAATTCTTATGCTCTAACTTAGTAGCAAAAGCCTTCACCTGATGAACCATATGTCTGACCATCAACCACGATTTTAGAAGGAGTATAATGTCATTTAAAGTCAACCAATGCCCTACTACACACCTACATAGTGGATTACAAAGATATACTTGTGTACAATTTTTAGTTCCGTGTATGGCTATTATTATCTGTATATTGTAGTTATGACAATTATAAGTAAGAAAAATAAACCTTTTAAGTATGTCTCAACAGATTAAAGAAAAATATAAAACAAGGTTTAGAATTAAAGGAAGTGAGAATAGTTTAAAACTGGAAAATGTGATAAGGAAGACGTACATTCAGGCAAAAGCTTGCTGGTCTACGATCACAGCATTTGGGGGTGGATAAGACCCACCAACTTAAGGCCATCTTCAGTGCATGTTGGAACCTTGCTTCAGAAATTAAATAAATAAAGAAATAGGTAATTAAAAAGCAAACAAAATTCTTTATGATGAGCAGTACTAAAAGGGTTCATATAGCAGGCTCCCTCACAGAAATATGTAAGAATGTTTTAAAATTTAGTAAAATGCAAAATAAAACTACTATGCCTATTCACCAAGACCAAGAGATGATTTTTAGAGCATTCAGAAAAGTTATTTTATGCTAGTTTATTTTTGTGAAACCGCAATACTGTTTCCCATGGTATTGGTGTCATTTCACATTCTCACCAGCTACACATTAAGATTCCTTTGTCACCATCTTGCCAAAACTGGTTATTTTTCTTGAAATTTGTACTGATAGATGTCAAGTGAATGTGATATGTTATGAAAGGATGTCTCAATGTGCTTTTACTTTGCAGTTCTCTAATAATAGTGCCAATGAGAGTTTTTCCTTGATTATTGTTTATTTGAGTATCATCTCTGGAGAAATCTCTATTGAGGTCTTTAATACACACTACAATAAGGTTGTATTCTTACTGCTGAAATTTGGGAAATAATGATTTTGTTTTAAGGTGTGATCTCATGTGACTGTTCAAGTTGGCCTCAAGCTCCAAGTTTCAAATCGTCATCCTGCCTCTGTCTCTTGTCTTGGGGCTTCTAGGATACAGTTACATAATATTACATATGGCTGGGAACTTGTAGTTAGGTTTTACGGTTTTATGCGGGATTTTTTTTTTTTACAATTTCATACGTGTACGTAATTTATTTTAGTCATACTCACTTCCTGATTTTCTGCTCTTGCCCTCTTTCCCTTCTCAGGGAAACTTTTCTACCAAGAAATAAATTTTATGTACAATTTAATGTCATATTTGTTGCAGAAAAAGCAGCAAAGTGAATATCACTTCTAGTGTGTGATGTTGTATGTAGAAGCAAACTCAATGCAAATAAAAGGGAACTTTGACAACTTTTGTTGTAACAGGAATTGATATTCTAGAATTTGAGAGGAAACAAAATGAGATAAGTTTCAAATTTTTTACATAGCTCTACAGACATTTGTTTTACCAGAATTAGTATGGGTAAAGATTTGAGAAGCTTTGTAGAAACTAGAACTTAGTAGAATGAGAAATGTAATAGCTTTGTGCAGAAAGATTATACAACAATTCAGGGTTCCTTCAAAGGAGGAGATGGTTGAAGGGGAGGGGTTGGGCAGTAGTCGGGGAGAAATGAATGGAGTATGAGTTGCATGGAAAACCAGAAGGAAATGTGTTGCCCTGGGATTCCCCTGAGAAATATATATGGTGTCTGAATGTTAGTGTATGTGTATACCTGGGGTTTGTATGGCAAAGAGCACAGTGCCAGGGAGGAGAAGCTTCCCTGTGAGTGGCTGATCAGAGTAGTCAAAGAGACTCATGGGCAGCATAAACAAGTGGCTAGGGGGTCACAGACCCTCGACAAATCCCTATCTCATCTCCATGTCTTTTGCAAACTTACCAGCAACCAAATCCATATAGTGCTCCTTGTATTTGCATGAGTATATAACAGACTACTGGCGCATAGGTAGCCTGGCATGCCTGAAGAAAACTGACTCTCCCTCTCCCAAGAAGTATCAACTGCCAATAGTTCCTCAGAGACATTATCAGCCCCCTCTCTAATTCATGCTGAGATTTTAGCTGGCTTGGCTTGTGCATGTCTTGTGCATATCATGTCAACACGGGAGTTCATATGTGCAACTGTGGTGGCAAGTCTTGCAAATACTGTTTCATTAAAAATATCACTCTGATACAATTTTTCTAACCCCTCTTTTATGGTCATTCCTGAGCATGAGAGGAATGGGTGTGATATAGATATCCATTTAAAAATGAGGGCACCACAGTCTCTTATTCTCTACACATTTACCGCTTGTTAATTTCTGTATTAATCACTCTCAGCTGTGAAACAAAAGCTCATCTTATGAGAACTGATAAATGCATTAATCTATGGATATAAAGATAAGAATTTAGGGAGAAGTTCATTACTATATCCATTTAGTAGAATCATAGTATTAGGTTCTCCCCTAAGGCCTACAACTAGTCAGTCTTGGATTTGGGGTCCCCTTAATAGTACTAGGCATGGATTCTGTTATGTAAAGAAACGTTCAATCCAATCCAAAGTGGTTGGTTATTCCTATAGAATGTGTTCCAGTATTATACCAGCTGTCCTATCTTGCCAGGCTATTCATTATTGTAGATTACAGGGTCCACAGCTGGATATGACTGATAATGACTTTCAGAGTGATATTTTTTGTATCAGAGTGATATTTTTAATGAAACAGTATTTGCAAGACTTGACACCACAGTTGCACATGGTATGCATAGAGTCTTCCAGCATGATGAAAGTTAACTTGCCTAAAGCTTTCCAGCTGATGTATTAACTGCATGTATGTATGTAAGTGCACCCTTGCCATGTAATACTCACAGAAGTCAAAAGATGGTGTAGAATCTCCTGGAACTGAAGTTACAGGCAGTTGTAAGCCTCCATGTGGGTGCTGGAGACTTAACCCAGGTCCTCTGCAAGAGTGCCAATGCCCCTAACTGCTGAGCTGTCTCTCCTTAGTTTCATATTCTTAAAAAGACTTTATTATAATTTTAAAGGAATGAGTAAAGTGATCAACTGGATTTTGACTCTGTTTTACAATTTTCAACAATTTTTCTTTGTTCTTCAAAATTTCAAACATATACAATAAAATATGAATATATTTAAACCTAGTTCTTCCTCCAACTTACCCAATGTTTTTTCCAATATATCCTCCTCCCAACTTCATGTCATTCTTGTAACAAACTAATTTCAGTTATTTCTGCTCATGGGGCATGGACAACCAACCAGTGACCACATATTCAAAAAAACATGATTCTTTCTTCTCAGGAACATCAACTCCCAAAAGCTCCTCAGTAAGGAGTGGGGACTGAACAGCCCCGCCCCCTTCTTTGATAGAATTTTACCTGGCATTATCTCATGTAACCATGGCTACTGTGAGTTCATGGGTGCTATAACCATGTCATATCCTACAAAGATTATGATTTTTTCTCCTACTGCTATAAATTATGAAACAATTTGATTTACTTTTCCAACTGGTATGAATGTTTTCCACAGTTATTGAAAATGAACAGAAATGAGTTCTAGGCTATCTGTAATATTTATTTGGTGTTGACTCTATTGAGTCACTGGTATTGAATCTGGCAAAATTGGTGATGTGGATATCTGTTACATCAATCATGAGATTTTTTTCTTCTATTATCTGTTAATATAGTTTTAATAATTTTTATAGACTATGTACATTGACATACTGATGTGAGTCGGGATTGCAGTACTTTCATTTTCCGGTTAAACATTAAAAGTTAAG
Organism: Eospalax fontanierii; assembly: GCA_035773235.1. Lineage (NCBI taxonomy): Eukaryota > Metazoa > Chordata > Mammalia > Rodentia > Spalacidae > Eospalax > Eospalax fontanierii. The sequence continues at coordinate 39,445,310 of CM069527.1, forward strand.
TCTTTTAAAATTGTTCAAGTTTCTGTTGGTTATCTCAGTCATAGCAAAAGATTACCTGTCTAGAGCAGGTTTAAAACTCTGAACAAGGTATCTTATCTCCCTATTTCAAAGCTCTTAGATCTGCATTTCTATTTTTACATAAAATATTGCTCAATAAGAGATATCATTTAATTTCCTGTTTGGAGGTATTTAGTAATTTACAATGCTATATTTTATTGACTTTTTCCAGTTTTATTGTTCTTTGATCATAGAGGGCTATATTTCCATTTCATCAGCTGAATTGATGTTGTCTTTTCTCTAATGTGCAATCCTTTATAAATTTCAATGTGCAGTTAGTTGAAAAGGTGATGTAGCCTATATCATCAGGAGGTAAAGACAATGTATATGCAAATGGCTATATCATTGATCATGTCAATTATTGTATTTCTAATTTTTCTTTCTGACTGTTTAAATCCCATTTATCCTCTTCTCTCCCCAGAAACAACCATTAATCTACAACTTATGAGCTTCCTCATATTCATGCTTTCAAATTTCCCTACACATTTGTCTATAACAAATAAACAGCCCTTTCTAATCTTTACAGATTAATGGAATTAGCACTAGCTTTTCAGGCTTGTAGTGAAAGATAACATGGCATAGATAAAAGAAGATGGAAATTGATATTTGTTTGTATCTTTTATTTTCTAAATAAGATATTATACTTAGCAATCTTTGTATTTTTCTTTCTTTTTTTAATCCTATATTGTTGACTACAATAAAAAGCATTGCTAATTTTAAAGTGATCATTTAGTTTATGTATAACTGCATTTCTATTCATAATAACCAGTTTCTATATACTGTGCTATTTATACATAATATTTGAAAGTTGTATTCCTACTTTATGATTATACAATACTGTTTTATCAACTTCTTTAGAATCAACATCAAATATTCGACAGGAGCAATAATGATTAGTATTATTTTATCCATTTTATATATATATATATATATATATATATGTGTGTGTGTGTGTGTGGTGCATGTATGTGAGTCCATGTATAGGTATAGGTAAACATGCTTATGCATGCTTTCCTGGAGGCCAGAGGACAGTATTGGTAGTCCTATACTTTTTTTCTCCATAATAATTTTTGAGACAGCATTTTCCACTGAACCTGGAGTACATTTGCCTAGGCCCGATGGCAAGCAAGCCCCCAGGATTCAATGCTGGGCTGACAGGTGCATGCCATTACCACACCCCAATTCATATTTGAATCCTAGCATCTGAAATCAGGTTTCCATGAGAGCATAGCAAGCAGTTTTCCTAGTATGCCATTCCCAGTTCCTACTATTGCTTTTTAATTATAACCAAGATGCTTCTTCTAAAATTTCTTTTCTTTCTATTTTTGACATTTTTTCTCCTTAACATTTTAATTGAACTTCTGCACATTTCATACAATAATTCTTAATCAAATTTAGGCCCCCTTGCCAATCTATGCCTACACCCATACCAGACATCATATATTCCATCATACATGTTAAGTCCCACCTGTTCAAGCATTTTTACCTGGATGCCCCTCCATGCAAGTTCATCCACTAGAGTTTAGTCAGAGTATCTAGGTCTTAAGGAAGTTCTTCTCTACATAACCCAGCAATAATCAGTCTCCAACAGTTCCCAGGCAATGATCAGCCCACTGCCCATTTCCCTGACTCTACTCTGGGCCCCTGACTGATTGAGTCAGCGTGAGTTTTGTGTTCAACATCACCATTGCTGCAAGTCCACATGAGCAAGCTTCCAGTGGCCTGAAAGCCCCTGTTTTCCTATGCTCAAGGACCAACCCTGGCCCCCTCTTCCACAGTGGTCCCTGAACCATGGGTGGGTGAGTTTTAATATAGAAGCTCTATCTAAGACATATATTCTGCAGTCTCTTATTCTCTAAAACTTGACCACATGTGACCTTTCGTGTGTATCACACTCTATTCTATAAGGAAGGTTCACTGGTGAGATTTGAGGGATGCACTTGTATTCTCTCTACTATGTTCCATGAACCTTAGGTTCCACTGTAGATATGTCCCCTCAGGACTGGTATCTCTCAGATCTATATTCTCTGTGTGTGGCCAGTTATGGAATTCTGATGTATTCTCTTCTTTTGCAAAAAAGAAGCTTCTTTGATGAGTAGTATGCAATATGCAATTTACTTTCCTATAAATATAAGGACTTATATTTAGCATATGGTAAGAAATTTCATTTGTCTAGGACTATGAAAGAGATAGTATTTTCTCTAGGATCTGTGACCTCTTCAGCCATGTACATTTCATTATAATTATAGAGCCACCCATGAGTTTACTCCCATTGAGAGGGTTGTAAGTCCAATTAGATAGTTGTTGATGTTCCCCCAGATAAGTGTGCCAATACTGCATCAACAGAAGTAGTTTGCTATGCCAGTCATTGTGGTTAATTGACCTTAGTGCTGGGTTGGACCACTGATTGATTTTCTCCTTTAGCAGCTTACATAGTATCCTCTAAGAGCGTTAGTCTTCAGGGAGGAGGCTTCCAAGTTAGGTCCTGCTCCATTTCTTCAGGTCCTGTGTCTGAAGTATGTCCTGACTTGAGCAGAAGAGTTTTGCCTTCCAGTTCTTGGAGGTAAACAAGGGCTCCAGCAATAGCTTGTGTTATCTTGGCATTCTCTTGGACTACACTTGTCAACCACTCACGGGGAGGCCTCTCCTCTCTGGCACTCTGCTCTTTGCCCTACAAATCCCATAGTACATATGCACTAACGTTGAAACACCGTATGTCTATTTACAAGGGGAATCCTAGGCCAACACATTTCCCTCTGACTTCCCAAACAGCTCATACTCCATTCATCTCTCCTCATCTCCTACCCACCCCCAAACAACCTCTCTCCTTCCTCCCTAGTACACAGGAGCAGCATGTAGCCACAGGCTGGATTCTGGCCTGAATGTCAAAGGGATCCACCTTCCTCTCCCTCCACAGTGCCAACACCCCTGTCGCTACTATTTCACTATTAAAATGGTGTTTTAAGTACATATTTTAATAAGTTACTATTGTATACACCACATGTTTTGAAGAACCAAATTTCCTTTGTCCAAATTATTATACACATTAATAGCTTTCTTGATATCCAGTCACCCATGTTCTTTGGGTTTTAATCCTTTGTCACAATGTTATTTTACTTACACACTGATAAATTAAAATATTCTTGTTGCCATTAATATACGAATGGCATACTTTGTTCAAATGAATTATGGCAAACATCATGAATGAGGTGGTAAATGTTCTTTTCTCAGGAAATCATGTTATAAGTTATGGCATACCACTTCCACGTCAATTTAGGCTATTGTTTGGGCCTGCAGTGCCTCTCAATGACGCATGTGTGAAAGGTTTCCAACTCATTGTGCTACTCTTCGATGGAAGACTCTTTCAGAAGTATAGTAGAGGGAGGATTCCTAAACTGTCAGCATCTGCCTGTGAAGGAGGTTGTGGGTCCACAGTGACTTCCTCTTCCTTTGTTTTGCATTCACATTGAGGTGAATGGCTTTGTCTGGCCATCCACTCCTGCCACTAACTGACAACCAGGTCCAAGAATATGGGGCTATCTGAGCATGGACTGAAACCTATAAAAATCTGAGTCAGCATAATCATGATCTCACTACACACTGATGACCTCAAGTATGTGATATGGCAGTGACAAGCTGAAAAATAATGTGAGAAAACTCATTTGGAATCTCCGGTCCTTTGCTCATGTTCAGATTTATGAATTTTGACAGTATTTCTTGTTAGAATTGTTAAAATTATATTATAAATGTTTGTAATTTAATGTAAATTTTCCTCATTTATTGTCTTTAAAAATGCATAATTTGATGACTTTTAAAAATAGAACATAGAACTACTGCTTCGCTTGGTGGTGCATGCCTGGAGTCTCACTTCTCATAAGGTAGAGGCTGGGAGATCTCTGTGAGATCATGATCATTCTGGTTTACATAGCAAGCTCCAGGTCAACTGGAGCTACACAGAGAGAACTTGTATCAAAAAAAAAAAAAAAAACTAAAACAAAAGATAGTATATATATATATATATATAAATATATATATAAATATATATATATGTATATTTCCTACTACTACTATTACTACTACTGTTTCAATACTAAAATACAATATATGAAAAAGTAATACTATTCGCCCCTTTCTCTTTATACTCACTGTTTCAGGATGACTTTGACAATGTTTATCAACAGCAAACAATACCAGAAAGGAACATTTGGAAGAGTAATTTAAGATAATTTCTGTTGTGACATTGGCTAAAACTATATAAGTATAATGTACATATGCCAAATAAAAAATGAATCCCCTCATCATTCCTACTAACTAAGTTTACAGACAGTATTCTTCATTTCTAAGGATTTTCTTTCTAAACTGAAATCATACTAGAAGCCTACATTTGTATTGATTTCAGATTTTCAAGGTTTAACATATACTCTGGTATGTTTTCTACCAAACATATTTATTTTCTCCCGTTAGTAATAATAATTCTAGCTATGTTTCTGTGCTTTACAAGATCAACATTGCAAAATTAAGTTGATTAATTACAAACATTGAGATATGTATCTTATTCTTTATTATTTAATCTACCAAAAGAAAATAACTTAAAATTAAACAATCCTAAATATTTGTTCTGTTATAATTCTGCCTGCATTTTTGTTTAAAAAAATGGGTGAACACTTTCATATACATACACGCGTATGTGTAAGATAGAGACATATAGACGAATTGTTTATATAAAATATTTGATCGTATTACAAAGGTTTGAATTTTTTTCAAAAAGCTCATAAGAAATATATTTTTAACCATTTGTAAAATCTCATCCTCAATTTAGGTGCCATTAAAAAGGAATCATGCTTCTAACTTGAAGTTATTTTCATGATCTGACCCAGAAATCTATCCAAATGCATAGAAAACATAGTTTACATATTTTAAGATTAATTTCACAATGGCTTTTGTATTTAGTGGATGTGTTTCTCTATGCCACTACCTTAAAGCTTCTGTCTAAAGAAAGAAGCCAAATATAATTGCTATAACTAGTCATTTAATTTTCTGAAACAGTCAATTTGTGCCTAATGAAGGAATTTATATTTCCTTATACCATTCATCCAACCTAAAATTTAATAACATATGTGACATTCTGTTTCTGTTACATATTCTGGTTTAAGTTACAGACCATTTATTCTTTAAAAATTGGTGAATATATTTTTGAGGTTTAAATTTTATGAAAGTATACATATTAAATTATGCATATAAAATTATAAAGAAACTATATATATATATATATGTGTTAATGGAAAAAAAACAGGAGAGGTGCACATCTTTAATCCAAGCACTTGGGAGGTAGAGGCAGGTGGACCGCTGTGAGTGTAAGGTCAGCCTCATCTACATAATGCATTTTAAGCCAGCTGGGCTTATGGGAAACCCTGTAAAAAAAAGACAAAAAATATAAGTAATTATTTCAAATATTCTGTATAGAAACAATTAAGTTGAAAATTACACATCGTCACCTTAAAACTCCTTATAGTCTTTAGAAGTCTCAACAATATTCAAAATCCAAAGTCAGAGTCTGTTCTGACACTTAAGACAATCTCTTTACTGTGACTCCTTTGTAAAATCAAAGGCAAATTGCATTCTTCCCATATACAAAGGAATATAACACAAATTCATATTCCAAAAGAAAGGGATGGGCATACTGATCAAGACTACACCAAAGCAATATGAAGCCCAGCAGGACAAGCCTCAAATCATGTGGCTCAGTGTCCCATGTCTAGGAATTTAATTTCCAAGGAAATATAGCTACATGTTTCTAGATTTGCTGCCTGTAATGTGCATCGCCCTCATTTTTGGTCCCACTCTATATAAGCGGCTTTCTGTGGCAGATGCCTCATGGATCTGGTGACATCTTGGGATCTCTATCAACTGAGGATTCATGTTCACAATTTCATACAGCAGCTTCTCATCGCCTCCTAGTCTATCTGCAACTTCTGCTACTACTGGCATATATTACCAGGCCTCAGTAGCTCTCTAAAACCACGGAGAAAGAATCCAGATGACCCTCCCTTTAGATTTTTAATGCATTCAAAACCAGTACTACATGGAAGACACAACAAAATTCAGCTACCAGCTTAGGATGGACACATGCCTCCTTCAACCCTATCAGCAGCAGCTTTTGTATGTTGAAACAATTGCTCTCTAAGATGTGGAAATTTAGCTATGTATTGTCTTGCCCTGAAGTTACATTTTCTATTATTCCAGAAAAATGCAGGGGGGTTCTCTTTTATGGTGCTAATCTCTTTTTGATGTTTATTTATTTATTTTATGTGTATGTTTTGCTTGTATGTATATAAATACACCCACACATGCAATGTCTACAAGGCCAGAAGAGGGCATCAGATCTCTTGGTGCTGGACTTGGCAAACTAGAGATGGTTTTTAGCTTCCATGTGGTGCTGGAAAGCAAATCTGGGTTCTCTGCAAGTTCAGCCAAAGCTCTTAACCATTGAGACATCTCTCCAGTACCATTGAAAATCTCTTTAACCATTATAGTCTCTTCAACACATGCTCTGGCAGTAATATTAAGCTTGCTAGTGCTTTTTTTCTCTTCGATGCATATTGCATTTTTCTGTACCACTTGTTATTTTTTATTTTAGCCATGCATGAAAGTTATAACTTATCAAATTGAATCAACTCAATATTAAGGTCTCTTAATATTTCCTCTGCCAATGAGTTCATTTAATTACTTTTTATGTCAGCCTCAGGAAAGTTCTTAGTAGAGGGACCAAAGGAAGTCAGATTCTTTGCCACAAAAAGTACAGGAATAACCACTAGCCCAGTTGCTACTAGACTCCTCTTCCATTCGGAAACCTCATGGGCAGAGCTTCCAAATTCACTATTGCTCTTAGCACTACTATTTTTCAAGCACCTACTTGAATGATTCACTAAGTTTGTAGTTTTCAAAACAATCTTCTACTACAAAGTTCCAAAGTGTTTTCATTTCCTAAAAAAACAACATGGTCTGGTTCTTCCAAGCAATAACACTATGTGTCCTGGAACTAATTTCTCTATTAGTTACTTATTGTTTCTCTGATAAAATACCATGACCAAGGCAATTTACAGAAAAAAAGAGTTTATTTGGACTTATGATTCCAGAGAGAGAATCCATAATGATAAAGGATGCTTGCTGACAGGCAACCTGAGAAGGAAATCTGAAGGATCACATCTTCACACAAATGCAGGGGTAGAGAAAGAAAACTGGAAGTGAGTCAAGGTTATAAATCTCAAAGTCTGCTGTGGGGATGTACTTCTTGCAGCAAGGCAGTGTTTTTCCATGACCTCCCACACAGTGACACCAACTTGATGCCAAGTATTAAATACCTAAGCCTATGTGGGACATTTCTCATTCTAAATGCCACAGTATGGGTAATTATGATGAAAATACATTGAGAAGAGCATTCCAGAGGAAAAAGTAAGTGCTAAATAATGTAAAGAAATAATGCCTGCAAGTCCAAGTTTACCTACCAGGGTTTAAAGTTTGTGCAAAGAAGATAAATGTGCAGAAGACTGACAAGTGAAAGAAATACTAATAAGAGTGGGGTCAAGTTCTGAAGCACCTTGTTCTCAGGGACACTAAATTGACTGGGTTTAGGAGACATCACCTGTGGGACCTGATACAAAACCAAAGAAAGCTGGAATCCTAAACATGAACTGCACCCAAATCTATAGCATCCTCCCAAACCAACTATCAATTCTGTATTAGCTCAAAAGCAACATTAATTTTAAAAAAATATTTATGCATTTTATACACTGCATCTTGATCATAGACTCCCTCCCCTATTTCAGTCCCCCAGCAGAACACCCTTCAAGATTCCATGCATTCTGTCATGTATATTAAGGCCTACTAAGTCCAGTTTGTGTCCTCAAATGTCACTCTGTGTAAGCCCATCTACTGGAGTCTGGTCAGCCCGTCTGGCATCACTCAAAGAAGACCAACTCTACATCACCCAGAAGTGATCAGTTTCCTAGCCATTTCTTCATTTCTTTGCTGTGTTTTTATCTAGTTTGAGTTTGCTTGGGACTTGTGCATGTTGCCGCTATTGACGTAAGTTCATATGAGAAAGTTCCCCATTGGCTGGAAGACTATTTGCTTGTGGTAATCAGTCTGTGGCTCTTACAGGCTCTCTGCCCCATTTCCACAATAGTCTCAGAGTCCTGATTGACAGAGGCTTAATAGGAGTCCCATCCAGACACACGAACTCTTCAGTATCTGTTTCTCTACACTTGGGCTGGTTGTGGAGTTCTGTGTGCATCTCACACCATTGCATGTCTTCCTCTGCTGGTGACAGTGGAGAATGCATTCATATTCTCTCTGCCCCCTGTTCTCCTATATTACATGACCTTAAGGGACAAGGTTGTATTGTAAATGTGTCACTAACGCTAAGCAACTCACAGACACTTATTCTACACATTTCTACACATTTTACTACTTGTGGAACTCTGTACTAGTTTCTATCTGTTCCAAAGGAAGCTACTTTGATGAATGGTGACAGGTATATTTGCCTGCAAATATAAGGTGTTATATTTAGCATGCAGTAAAAAATTATATTTGACTACGGATGTTACAGGTACAATCTTTTTTCTAGGACTTATGACCTCTCCAGTCATGCACATTTAGTTATATTTAAAGTACCACACATGAGTTCCCTCCCACTGAGCAGTATTTAAGGCCATTCAGATAGTTCTAGATTATTCCAAAAATAAAAATACGATTACTGCAGCAGTGATATGGCCTCCTATGCCAGTCATTATTGTGGTTGTTAGGCTTTACAGGTGGGTTGAGCCATTAATTGATTTTCTCCCTTAGCAGTTTGCATAGTTTGCTCTTTTATCATGGGAACTAGTCTTCAAGGAGGAGGTTTCCAGGTCAGTTCCATCTCAATTTCTCCATGTTCTGTGTCTGAAGTATGTCCTGTCTTCTACAATAGATTCTGAAAAATACACATTATATTATATATAGGCATTTGTATAGCTGAAGTCAATTAAAAATCTCCCATTTTTTAACCAGTAACCAAGTGCTTCTTGAATTTTGTCCCTACTTCATAATGAGGGCACAGTAATGAAAACCAAACCCTGAAGAGTAAGCTATCCATGTCTCTGAACATCTTCAGATGAAGTGAGCTGTATTTGAGCTAGATTGTTTGTTTCCATATATCAGTAGTTATTTGCTAGTTGTTTTTTCAGTTCTTATCTAATATGTATATTTGCTAATCAAATGCATACACACACACACATATATATATATATATATACATTATATACATGGAGAGAGAGAGAGGAGAGAGAGAGAGAGATTTTACTTTCCATCTATATGTTCACTATCCTGGACTCACAAACTTGAATGCTGAATGACCAAAGAATGTATTGCTTTTATTCATTTATCTTTGTAGTGGTAATAATATCCTAATAAATAGTGGAATGACTTTTTGTTTAAAAATTATTTAAAGTGTCCTAATAGCTTGAAATTAGAAGTATCTGCTTGTTTCCTTCACTGAAGTAGCTGATTTGGAAGTTACTGTGTTATCATATATAATTAATTTATATATTTATTTACACAAATATTCAATTTAAGTCTTCTTTTACAATTGTTTAAGAATTATCTGTTGTATAAAATAAATCAATAAGAATGTGTCATTCTCACTTTTAATCTTAATCACAATTCTTTTACATTCCAAATATCTCCAAGTATGTATCTATTGCATACCTGTGTAGTGTGTGTGCATGTCTGTGTGTGTGTGTGTGTGTGTATGTTCTGTGTATATGCTGTTTTTGTTGTTGTCTTGACATCTTTATCTGCTTATAAGTTAAAAAATTTAATCAACAAGCCCTTCCCAGAGTCTATCTGTATCATTCCCTGAACAAATAAAAATTTATATGGGAGGGCATAGCCCACTGGGGGCAGACCCATCCCTAGGCAGGTGGGACTATACTGTATAAGAAAGGGAGCTGAACTTGAGCCTTGAAGCAAGCCCAGAAGCAACAAACCTCTGTAGTCTCCATGGTCTCGTGTTCTGTTCTTGCTTCCAGGTTCCTGCCTTGAATATCTACCTTGACTTTCCTCAATAATGGATTATAATCTGTAACATTAAGTAAATCTTTTCCTCCCAATGCTACTTTTAGTCATGGTGCTAATTATAGCAACAGAATCCAAACTAGAACAGATAGTTATTTAATTATTTATCAGTGTTCTCCAATTAACTATATCCATTTATTTTGTAGAAAAAAATGTTTTTACGTGTAATCAAAATTAAACTATTCTTTGCTGTGGGTCAGCATTTTATTTAATTCACCTTCAGGAGACCTTCCTTTCTTATTTCATGATAAGGCAGAAAAGTAAAATAACCCATGGGTATTATTTAATTACATGCTTGCTCAGCTATAAATCAAATAGGTCACTCTTCTCTGAATAAAACCTTCATAATGAGGGACTAGGCATTACAGATAGAGAAAGGGCCATTGAAAAGCAAGGAAAGTAGAAAAAATTTTGATTTCCTCATTCCAACCAAAGAACCAATAGTCTTTTACTCATGCTAGCAAAGTCTCCTTTGTGATGTCCAGTACAGTACAGTTTAACCAAGGCCAATTCTTGATAGCTAAGGAGTGAACTATTTCCAATCAAAGCTACTATTGTTTATCTAATAATATATACTTGTCTGTAGTAAAAGTAATTAATGGCTCATAGAACATAGCAGAATGTGGGATAGGAAGAAAACTAACGCATACTTCAACCCTCACCAGTGAAACTTCCTTATACAACAGAGTGCTACACATACAGAAGGCCACAACTGGTCAAGTTTTAAAGCATAAGTGACCACAGAGTGTGTATCCCTAGAAGATATCACTTCTATATTAAACTTCACTCACCCATCCATGGCTCAAGGGCACTGCAGAAGAGGGGACAGAATGACTGTAAGACCCAAGGATGGTTCTTGAACTCAAGGAAACAGAGGCTTTCAGGAACCTGGAAGCTTACACATGTGAACTTGTGGCAATGATGTTATTGAGCACAAGACCCAGGTCAACTATATTAGACAAAGGCCCAGAATGAAGTGAGAGAAATCAGTGTGGGCCAGATCTAGACTGAAAACTATTGGAGTCTGATTACTACTAGGAGAGAGAAAATATGCATTATTTAAATCTCTAAGTAGGCTGACCAGTGGATGAATTTAAAGTAAAGGACATCTGGGCACAAATGCTTAATTAGACAGGACTTAACATGTATAGCTGAATACATGAGGTCCATTGGGGGTTTGGGAGAGCATGGAGGAGGGAGGGGGTCTAAATTTGATTAAGATCTGTTGTATGAACTGTATAAAAGCTCACTATTTTTTTTTAAGTGGCTAACATAATGCTTATCCATGGAGAGGGCAGAGAGGAAATTTGGCCTTGAAATCTCTCTACCAGTAAATTCAATGGAGCACTTTTAACAAAGCTTTTTTTTAGTTAATTTCTTCTGAGAATAAAAATAAGTCATATCATGCTTTTCTATATGTCTACTGATTCTACCTGCTGCATTTACTCTTTCAAAACCAAAGGCATAGTTATAGGAAATCATTCTCTGGAGTATATTTAAAAGAAGATTTTTAAACTATCTTTTGTTTTATATAATATGAACTTTTACAGAAATGCCCATATTTTAACAATATGTTCAGAGAAGGCATCTAGGAGGGAGCTCACATTTGTTCTGTCTACATCAATAACTACCAATGCCTGAGAATATCTTCACATTATCACATCAAGTCCAACTTTGAAGGTCAGAATGAAAATTGAAAGACTAATAGATAGATGTTCTTGGGATCTTATCAAGTGATTTGAGTATTTAAAAAATGTCCTCTGTTAGGTTGTTCCTGCACTCATAATGCTAATAACTTTCCTTTACTTCTCCTTCATGTCTTGTTCCAAAAACCAGTTAAGGTCGTTTCCTCCTCACAGCTCAAATTTATACAATTTGGGGTTACCTAAATAGGCCCTCTGAAGGGCGCACTGACTGCCACTCCCAACGCCCCTCATTCAGCTGGAAGTGCCCAGTTTTATTGTCTCACTTATCTTGTAATGTCACTTAGGGGTAACCTCTTCAGTGGACAATTAATGAAAATAGGAGATAGAAACTGAACAGGCAGTCCAGAACAGCAGTTCCAAACATGTCTTGGATCTCTAATTAGAAATAACAAAAGGAAACTCTGGTTTCTTATTTCATCTGAATTCAACACCCCTGCTGACAGTCTGTACATGAGGATGAAAAGTAAAACTCCAGTCCAGACTTTAACGCCTGCTAAAAACATTGAAACTAGATCTACATTTCATCTCCAATTTCTGCCCCTGCCTGAAATAGTTTTAATGTTCTCTCTTCTGAGGGGAACGTGGGGGTTAGAACTGTACTGGATAGCTTTAGTTGTCAACGTGTCATACCTGGGTTGAGGGGACCTCAATTGGGGAACTGTCTCCATTGGACTGATCTGTGGCCAAGTCTGTGGGGTACTTTCTTGATTTGAGGGCCAAAAAGAAAACTAGAACAAAAACGAGTGAGGTTTTGCTGTTATGAATCAGAACCACTTGTCTTGTGGAGGATAGTGGAAGCATTAGGAAATTTTGTCTAGAAAAGTCATTTTGGTGCTGCTGTGGAGCTTGTTATACTGAAAATTGTAGATTATGGAAGCCTGACTTGTGAAACTTCAAATGGAATCAGGGATGTTTGTGTTATATTTTGAATTGATAATCTGTGGGTTCTGGTTTGCTAGAGGTGAAGAATCAACTGTGATTAAGAAGGGACCAAACCTGAAGTGAAACCTTTGTTTTACCAGAAGAATTAATGCTTGTTAACTACGGCTTAAAAATCAGCTATGAGTAACATGAGTCCTACATCACTGAGGTGATATCTTCTGGGAAGAATTTCTGGAGGATCAGAACACAGAAGGTGTGGTTAAGAGGGGCCCCAAGGCTTCATCTCATGCTGGAAGCAAGATTTGATAATGTGTAAGAGTTCCTGCATTGTTCTAATATTGAAAGCAAGAAGGGGTCACAGAGAGCTTGGAACCTTGAAAGGCCAGGAGAGGCCATTTGTGAAAATGCAGTCTCAGTTTCAGTGGAAACCAATAACTTTGGATATGCCAAAACCATGGGATGATCACCAAGGGCAGAAGCAGATGTGGAATGGAGCCAACCTTGTCTGTGAGCTGAGTTGTGTGTGCTGTGGATAGCATATTCAGAGATGTGGAAGCCAGACGATCATGAGTGAATCCCAGATGTCCAGCCTTGAGCTACTTTGCTAGAGTATTTGTTCTTAAGTGTGCCTGATTCTGCCCTTTGAAATAAAACTATTAACTTGTTTTTTAAAATATAGTTAATCATTAATGTCCACTTTGTTGCTCTCTTCAATAAATGAGAAATGAATATTGAATTTCAACAAATACTCTTTCAGGATCCATAGACATGCTATACTTTCCTCCTTAAATGTATATAAAAATCTTATTTAGCATCTACAATTTATATTATTAATAGCAAAAAATCTTTGGGTAATAAAATCCATTTTGTTATTTTTTCATATTTTATTACTTTTTATTAAGTTTTATACATTCTATACAATAATTCTTAATCTTATTTAGACTCTATCCCCTAATCACCCCTCCCCAACCCCACTAGACCTCATGTATTTCATCATGCACATTAAGTCCTATCTAATCAAGCCATTTGTGCCCAGATATCCTTTAGTGCAAATCCATCAACTGGAGTCTGGCCAAGCTATCTGCAGATCATAAGTAAAGCATACTCTCCCTATCCCAGCAGTGATCAATCTCCGATAATTCTCGGTCGAGGTCTGCTCCACAAATTGCTCTACTCAGGTCCTTTGTCTAATTTGAGTTGATGTGGGTTATGTGTTCAGTGCCACTATTGCCACAAGTTCAAATGTGTAAGCTTCCAGGGGCCTGAAAGACTCTGCTTCACTAAGCGCATGAAACAGCCCCTATACTGCATTTATTCCTAAGCCATAAGTGGGTGAGGTTCAATTTAGGAATCCTCTGGAAATATACATACTCTGAAATCTCTTATGCTATAAAACTTGGTCATTTATGGCCTTTTGTGTGCATACCACTATGTTGCTTACAGAAGCTTCAATGTTAAGAGTTGCAGGATACTTGTTTTTAATTTTTTAGGAGCCCAAAATACAGAAACCTTTAAACGAGACATTGAACTTAAGGACTGTGGGTCTTTGAAATGTGCATTGTTTTTTGGTATAATATTATCATTGTACCTTGGAGATAAGAAATGGAGTTTGTGGTTTAAGAGTGATATGTTTGTGTGTCAAGGTGACAAGGGGCCAATTATGCTGGATAGATTTAATAGTCTTCTTGATACACCTGGGTTGAAGGAGCCTCAACTGAGGAATTTCTCCATTGGAATAGCCTGGGTCCATGTCTGTGGGGTATTTTCTTGATTTTTGAGTGATGGAGGAGGACCCAGCCCACTGTGGTTAATACCACCCCTGAGCAAGTTGTTCTACACTGTATAAGAAGGCAGGCTGAGCATGGACCGTGGGAACAAGCCTATATGACCTATGCTTCAGCTCCAGCTTCCAGGTTTTGCTACGTGTTCCTATCTTGGGTTCCCTCAGTGATAAACTGTGACCTGAGAGATGTAAGCCCAATAAACCCTTTCCTCCTCAAGTTGGTATTTGTCAGTGTGTATTGTCACAGCAATCAAAAACAGTCTAGAACAAACTTAAAGATGGGGAAAGGGTCACTGGAAAGTATTGAAGAAGACAAACTTCTGGTATCTTCCTCAGTCTAAGACTTGGTAGGCTCTTTCTCCCACTGGCAAGGCCCTCTTGCATTTGACTACTCCAGACCAGGTTAGCCAAGGCCAGTCCTGGACTTATCTCAGCTTGGTTCTCTCATCTTTATTTAAGTTGATCATTCCAAAATTAGGGGACTATGGGGCAGGTGGGTATCATCCATATCACGAAAAACAATTAAAAAAATAAAAACAAGTTCTTTGACTTTTTCAGTTTACAAATCCCTCGCCAACTTTGGAGATCTTTTCTCTCTTTGTTGCTTGGCTTTCAATAAAGCTTGCTACTTGTTGTACCTGAAATATTTCCTATCTTTTAATTTATTAATTGGCATAGAAAATAAATTCAACCAAGACCCCCTAAATGGCAACAATAATAAAAGAAGTAAGCGTTAGAAATAAAAAAAATATATAGACAAGATTAGATCCTAATACTGGATCAGTTAGAAGGTCTCTACTAATAGTGACCAACAGGAAATACCCTTTTGGTTGAATGTGCAGCGCAAGCCAAAAATGTTAATATTTTTCTATTGAATCTACATCACTCATTCTAATCCACAGGAGTGCACCCAAAGTGGTCTTGTTACTGCAGAGTTTCCATCCCAATGCCCATAGAGAACTGCACAAAATGTCAAAATGCGGTGACCTGGCCCAGTACATAACAATCAATTTCTTGGGACTTGAAATTGACTTTAGGTTTAGTTTTCTGAGAGATTTTATTTTAGTATAAGCTAGCCTCCTAAAAAGAGAACTTAAAGATTTGAGCACTCTAGCGTAATTTGCCCACAGGACTTGAAGAAGCTTTCCAATATAAACAAAAACAGGCTATAGGTAATAAGTAATATGGTTAAAATTTGGGAACCATAAATCAGGCAATCTTCAGTTCCTGATGCATGTCTATTTTAAATTATAACTGGTTATTAAGGTGTGGCTATATTTTGATACATTTCTTCAGGAATTAATTAAAATAAATCTTTTTATTTTCCTACAGTTTCAGTTAGATTGTGTTTTTTTCTGTTTGTCTTTGTTTGTTGTAGTGTTGATTGGTTGGTTATTGGTTGTTGTGGTGGTGGTTGGGTGTGTGTGTATATGTGTGTTCTTGTGGCTTTTGTTTAGAACATGTTAACATATAAACAGTGTCTTATTTGCTAGCATAGCTTTGAGAAGGGATTAATTACTTTTGAATATTAGTCAGGGGAAGTTCTATCATTTCAGGATACACAATAATGTTTAAAAAACACAATAAATCCTATAATTCTGAATACCACTAACAAAAACAGTTATATGTACTCCAGGCTATATATGAAAGGTTAAATTATATGAACTTTATATCAAGTACATCTAGAATTCCATCTTATAGGAAATAATTTCTGTAAATTTCAATATTTTAACTGTGATGTTTTCAATTCAGATGATACAATATCTCCTCATTTGTACAAACTGCTTAGGTTGTAAGAGAGCAAAGCCTAATTAAGAGTGATGACCCAACCCAGGAAACAGAGTGTCTCAAACTTTCTAGATAAGTGATTAACTAGGTAGTCAATCTGTTAGCATGCGATCAAGGTGAACATGTCCACAGCATCAGCTTAGAACATATTCTACCAGCTTAACTCTTCTTTTGTAAGTAGGATTCTTCATATTTTATAACAGTAAACTGTGGAAATAAGAATGTTATTCCCTGTTACACAACTGAATGAACAGTCAAAATTGTCACCCTATTGGAAATATATAAGTAAGGGTAAAACCCAGATATCATCTGTTTTACTGTCACATCACTCCACTGTGAGGCAGCGTGGCTACATAGCACTCAGTAAATTGGGAATGTACAGTCTCCTATATACATGTGAATTCCAAGAAATGGAATCATTCAGGCATAGACCAAAACACTTCAGGAAAATGTGATTGTGTTCTCAACATGTACACACTGTTCCAATCATTCCTTAAACAATGTCCTATTGTTATTCATGCAGCATTTCCATTCTCTTACACAGTATAACTAACTGAGAGAGGATTGAAAATCAAGAGGATGGCTGTACGTTACAAAGGCAAATACTTAAGCTATTTTATATAAGAGACTTGAGCATCTCCAGAGTAGTACTGTAGCCAGTCCTCCATGTACAGTGCATTGCAGTAAAAAGTAGTGCCCCGATCTCTGCTTCTGCATTGTTGAAGGTTCAATTGCTACAGAATCTGTGTAATAAAAAACATCGTGATAGAATGCAGCATTAAATAATGCGTACCAGAGAGTGTTTAGATTTTTGTATCTGTGTTTTAATTATTATAACATTTTCAATTTTAAGATATTAAATATTTTTTCTTCAAGGTAATAACCCCCAAATAGATATATACTCAAACTAATAATGTTTGTTAAAATAAAATAGCATATATATGTGGAAGAAATGACAGGTATACTGATAGAATGACCTATAATAAAGTTTGACCTGCCCTGGTATTTGTAGTATAGAACAGAATCAAAAAATAAATGTAAAAGTAACAGGAAACATATAAAAACATGAGCAAGAAGACATACACACACAATTTCAAATTTGGGCAAGGAACTAAACAGAGTTCTCAAAGGAAGAAACACAAATGACTGATAAATATTTATTTTTAATGTTCTATAACCTTAACCATCAGAGAAATACAAATTAAAACTAATTTGAATTTCATCTTAATTCACTTGGAAAGGCTAAGATCCAAAAAAATGATAACAAACACTGATAATAACGTGGGGAAAAGGAAACAGATATTCACTGCTGGTTGGATTGCTAAGTTGTGCAGAGACAATGAAAATTAGTGTCGGAGTTTCTCAAAAATCTAGAAACAGGTCTACCATAAAATCCATCTATGTCAGTGTTAAGCACATACTCAAAGTACTTCTGTACTCTACTATTCATCCATGTGTGTTGATACTTTATCCACAATAGCCACAAAATGGGAAGAGCCTAGATATCCATGTACTGATAAGTGAAAATATGGAACATTCACACAATTCAATATTAATCAGTTCTGAGGAAAAAAAAATTATTAACTTTGCAATTAATGAATGTACCTGAAATATCATCCTGACTAATGTAACCCAGACCCAGAAAGAGAAATGTCTTATTTTGTCTCTCTTGAAGACATTTTGGCTTTGATAGATAAGTAATTCAATTATAAAATCCATAAAGGTCAGGAGACTAGTATTGGGTCATGGGTTACAGATTCATGGTAAGTGGAATAGGAAGGGTTAAATGATGTGGAGAATAGGAGAGCAGAGTAGATGAGGTTGTGTGAAGGAGGGTTAATTAACATCCTACTACTATAGAAGATTCTTGATATATATGCATAGACAATATTAAAAAGAGTTTAAGTTAAAGGGTTCACTGTCCCTTGCATATACGACAAGCTAGCAAATAGGGAAGTCTAATATGAGGAATGGTTTCCTTCCTTCTTTGAAGTTATTAACTGGGAGATACTTCAACCCTAATTGGCTATTGTAATTCGTATTGTAATATTGGCTATTGTTATTGTATTTAGTTTGACCAAGAGTATCCATAGACACTCAAATAATATTGGCTATTACCATTGCTTTTGGGTACCTGGCAGAAGATGATGGTAAGTCAGACCCTGCTGCTGAAGATTCTACATATGTAAGTCATAGAACAAATGAAGTTAGTAATCTAGCACTAACTCAATGCTTCATTTCTCTTGGCTAACATATTGCTAGAAGGTGTTATGCATGATTCCAGAAGAGAAATGCAATTAACAACCTCACCCGACTATGAACACTGGCATTTACAATAACAACTGGCTTAGCAAGATATGCTGGTTTATACAATAGAAGCATGAATGTTATGAGAATAACCTACAACTTTCTGAATGGATTTAAGCTCCACTTTACAAGATGGCACCCAAAACTGGCATTTTTTTCATATTTGAATTAAATCATTGTGTATTTCATATAGAACATCTCAATCAAGAGCATCTTAACCATCTTCATTCCCGCTTCCCTACAGGCTCCCCATGGAGCCCATACATCTGGAATCCATACATTCTTTCATCAGTTTTAAGATCTATTGTGTAAAGTTAGAGTCGCCAAGTGCTCCTCAGTGCTAGTTGAGTCACTGACATCTAGATAGTCTCCAGAGAATCCCTTGCCTTAATAATAACTCATCCTCTCCCAACAGTACTCGGTGTCCAACATTTCTTCATTAAAGATTGGGATCTGCTGTCCATTTCCCCAGTTGCATGCTGGGTTTTTGTCTGCTTGAGTTTGTGTGGATCTTAAGGATGCCAGCACCATTGCTGTAGGTTCATATGAGTGAGGTACTAGAAACTTTTAGGATTCTATTTCCATATGATCACACACCTCCTAAATGGCTCTTACAACCTTTCTGTATCCTCTTTCTCAGTGGTCTCTGAGCTCTGGGTGACAGAAATGTGATATAGGAATTCTCTCCAGGGACCCATAATCTGTAGACTCCTAATCTCCATTCCTTGGTCATTTGTGACCTTTTGTGTTATTGACCTTTTCTCGCATGAAGGAGCTTAATTAATGAATGTTAAGAGATTTATTAGTATTTCTTTACCTAATTTTCCATGTTGTATGAGCTTTGGGTGTAGAAGTGCCATGTAGGCGTAGGGAAGTCACAGACAATGTTTGTGTGTGACCATTTTTGATACCTTGTAGAACTCTCCATCCTGTGCAATAGAGGCTTCTTTGATGTGTGGTTACTGGGATACTTGACTGGATAGATGGATGATAGATGATAGATAGATGATAGATAGATAGGTAAATGATAAATAGATATTTTGTACTTAGTAAGAAGTAACATTAGCCTACAGATGTGATAGTCTTGGGGATTTCTCAAAGATCTCTGTCGTTACTGTTGTATGCTGTGCTTTGATGTAGTTATTTTGTCATGAAGCTGGTGTTAGGTCATCAATTATTGTTCTACCTTGTATGCCTGCATAGAGATCTCTATAGCTATGAAGAGATCTAGCACTGTTTATAAGATCCAGGAATCTGTAGCTATAAAGGTCACAGGCCATTATGGAGAGTCTTCTGCTATGATTCTGTTAAATGAATACAGTATTAAACTGACTCTCAATAACATATTGCTATACCCATAGATTAGTTCATCTTTCTACTTTCACCAGAGGCACTTCTTTTTGTAGTAGCTGGAAATTAACATGGATATCCACCCATGGTCAATGTGCAGGGAATAAGAGACTGTGGAGTGCTTAGCTATGAATGAGGTACCAATATCACCCTCTGTCCCCAAGGCTTTGGGTTCTTTGTTAAAGAGACAGAAGATTTTAAATGGCAGAGGTTGTAGATGAATAAAAGGGAATCATAGTTTCCCTAAATAACAGGGCAGTTGCACATATGAATCCACAATACTTTTGAAACCAAGCAAAAGTTAGCAGAAGACAAAAATTCAGCATAGACAGGGACAGAGAGCAAGAATCCTTGGTCCTAGCTGGGGAACCATGGGCAATTAAAATGCACAAAGCCCATCAAGGATTGAGGGAAATGGGCAGCAGGCCCCAAACCTAGCAAAACAACTAATGACAGCAGATTACTGCTGAATGAGGGAGAGTAGATCTTCTTTAAGGGAGTGACTCTAGATGGGCTGACTAGACACAGTGGATGAACTTACACTGAGGGACACTGGGTATGAATGCTTAACCAGATAGGACTTAACATATATGACATAATGCATGAAATCAGTGTATCGGGGGGAGCTGTAGGGGTGCAGATGAGGAAGAGAATCTAAATTTGTTTAAGATATATTGTATGAAATTTAAAAAAACTCTATAAATATTTTAAAATAAAAATAGTCATTTAAACATACATTCCAACTGATCTTTAGAATCTCTAGTAGGAAGAGAAAATGTTATTTTTCCCATTTCAAGTCAGTATGCTAAGTTATTGATAAAGTCTCCATCCCAGGTCACAGTTCACATAGTGTCTGGTTTGTAAGACATATAAAGTGCCAAAAGAGCAAACTGTATTTCTTGTAACATGCAATCTCGGCAGCTACATAAGGTACCTGTATCACATTATCTTCAGCCACTTGCAATAATACCTGGCTTCAAGGTGTTACAAACAAGACTATGTCCCCATGATGAAAGTCAGAATTTTCTAATGTATTTATTCCTCTGCTCAAATTATCTGTATGGATGAAATACTTCTATGAGATGACCAGAAACAGGGCTATGAATTTCAACACAGTGATGGGCAATCAAGAGATCCCCTAGTTTAAAATAGAAAAAAAAAACATAATTTGAATTTTATTTAGCCTCTTTGAGAAAAATTTAAGTTCTTTTTATTAGTAGTTCTGGAATATATATAGAATTATAGGACTGTCAAAAGGTAAAGTTTTTCTTAATATTTTGTATTTCAAAATTCTAAATGCAGATGAGATACACGTCATTATATCTGTGTATATTAGAATTTTAATTTTTTCACTCTGAATAAACAGTAGATACCTATTTCAACACTAAAGTCTGAATATACAATATAATATGTAGTAAGAAATACTGTGAGACAGAGAAAGATTTGTTGTCTGATGAAAAAAACAATGAAGTACTTGTAATAATTCTTAAGAATCAAAGAAAGAGTAGTTGAATGTTTATGTATATTTTATGCATATTTTTATGATTCATAAAGCACTATATTCAAATCCCAGTTCCACAAGAAGAGAAAAACAAAAATAAAAATAAAAGGAAACAAATCAGCAACAACAATAAAAATGAAAAAGAAGGGAGGATCATATATTGTGCACATTGCTATGACATCATTAGAATTACATGAAAAAAAAAAACTGAGCTATAAATTTAGTTTTTAAAAGTGGTCCAAACTCATAGGACGCTTGTTCCCCAAGAAACCTCTTAGGACAGCCGTCTCCTGGAACTGTGCTGATGATACTGTACTGCTGGAAATCTGTTTTAAGAACTATGTCCTGGAGTCCGGCCTCACTCCTGATTTTAAATAAAATGATTTCTCCAACTTCAATTGGGGACCTACATTTTTGGCTCCACATTATTCTTAACATAACACCCTGCCTTTCTATCTGTAGTCTAGAATATGTCATTCACCCAAGTGACGTACTCATATTCCATTCATGTGTCCTTCCAAGTCTTCACTGTGTGTAGTAGAGTTGGATGTTAATTTTCAAGCATACCTACCTTTATTGATTATTTTTTCAGGTGGAGTATTAGATTGCGGTTGCCAAAGAAACATCAGGTGCCAGGTCACAAGACACAAGAGCACATAACTACGCTGAATTAATTAAAGTTATCAGTCCAGACTGTGTCCATTTTATAAAAGTCACTCCCACAATGTTATGTGTAAACAGTATGTGATACTTGGGTGTCATCTGAAAAGTCTAACTTGCCTTATTACACAGGAAACTGCTATTTCTAATGGATATTCACAAAAGTCTCACTGCTGTTTTGATGTCTGCAGTTGATGTTGCGGTTATGGCTATGAACTGGAAAACTATAGCTTGTACTAATAATGGAGAACTGAATTTTTTCTTTTCATTTCATATCCACATGCATGGAATGTTTTGGTCAAGTCATCTTCCATTTCCTCCCCTCTAATTGCTCCATAATATCCCTCTCCTCTATTCCCTCCCACCTTCAGGTATGTTTTCTTTTAACCCCTCTGAGTCTACCTAGTGCTGCCAGTATTGTTATGGGTGTATGGCCATCTACAGGACCATGAGAAGCCTCTTGTAGGCAACATCTGTGAATAAAGCTGGTTCTTCCTCTCCCAGCAGCCATCAACTGCCAGTAGCTCTTCATCCTAGCAGTGGATGTCATGACCACCTCCTTCTTCCATTCTGTAATTTTGTTCCAGCTCAATCTTGTGCAACTCTCCTGTTTACTGTAACATCTACCGTGAGGGCCTATGTGCAACTCCTCTATTGTACCCAGAAAACACTGTCTCATTGTAGCTCTCTACTGCTTTGGGCTCCCGAAATCTTTTTCTAAAGACACATTTATACAGTGTCATGATCAGACTATTACATTTAGTAATCAATAGTGTGGGTGAAAAAAAAATTCTATTTTAAAACCTTTTGTTGGAATGCTTTACACTTTCCACGGAACAGAAATTAAATAACTTATTATGCAATTAGTCACAAATAAAGTCCCGGAGATGTTTTGCCCATAAACATGAGCATTGTCTAAAACATGTCTTCTTTGTAGCAACAAGGCCCCACACCACTGCGGCTTGGCTGAGTTCATTACCTGCTGCAACCTGGAGCTTCCCTGGCACTTCTCTGGCGCTCTTCTCCTGCTAAGCTTTGTTTCTTGAAGGTAATTTTAAAATTTTTAAAATGTCTACCACTGCCATAGCTGCAGCCGCTGCTGGAACCACCAGAGTCACTTTGGTTTCCTGGTTCAACAAAATATTGGCCTACACCACCATAAGGAGCAGAGCTTCAGCCTCCAAAGTTTCTTCCCTTCATAGTTGAAGGCTGATTGTTGTAACTGTCAAAATCATTGTAGCTTACCACCTCCAAAGTTAATTTCCACTGCCGCTGCCAAGGCGGCCTCTGCTGTTAGAGCTGTCAGAGCGGTCACTCCCACCACAGTCACTGCCCTGGTTTCCAGAACCCTTTCTACCACTTCCATAGCCTCTGCTTCCTCCAGAATAAACAGGACCCGCCTCCTTCATAACCACCATTACCAAATCCGTTATAGCCTGCCCAGCTGCCACAAAATCCACCACCACCATAGCTGCCACCGAAGCCACTGTGACCACTGAAGTTTCCTCTACAACCAAAATTGTCATTGCCACCAAAACCAACTCCTCAATCACCACCAAAGTTTCCAAAACCACTTTGACTAGATGAAGCACTAGCCAAATCTTGTTTGTACAAGGCTTTTCTTACTTTACAATTGTGACCACTCACAGTATGGTATTTCGGAATGACAATCTTATCCATAGAATCATGGTCATCAAAGGTGACAAAGGCCTCTTTTTTCCAATGATTTCAGTCACTTCAGTTTTCCCATATTGTTGAAAATAATCACATAGGTGGTGCTCTTCGGGGTCTTCTTTTATACCAACAAAGATCTTTTCCACAGTAAGTGGGCACCTGGTCTTTGAGAATATTCTTGTGACACAACTTTCTTTGGTTCCACAACTCTTCCATCCACTCTGCGCAGTTTTGCAATCAGAGAAGCACCCACCTCTTCCATCGTGACGTAAGTGACAAACCCGAAGCTCCTCGGGAGCTAGGTGTTGAATCTCTCATGACCACGCAGTAGGTGATTATTTCCCATTGTTCAAAATGGTTCATCAGCCTCACTTCGGTTATTCCAAAGCTCAGTCCTCCAAAGAGCTTCCAAATTGTTGGGCTGCTTAGGAGACTCTGACAGACATGACGGCAGGAGACCAGAGCCTTCAGAGATGCTTTCCCAGCTGGCTGCGTCAAAAAGGAGAAAGTGGCTCTTGTAATCATCCTGTTCTGTATTCCTCAGTAATCCCTGAGGCTAAGAAATGGAGAGCAAAATGGTGGGACATTTTGGGCTGAGAACTTCACAGTATCTTACTTTCTGCACATGGCCAGTTGTTGGTCTCTATGTTATTCATCCACTGAAAAAAGAAACTTCTTTGATGAGGGTTGGGATATGCACTAATTGGGAACAGGTTTTTGAAATCTCTCCTTTGGTCAGAAAAAAAAAAGATTATTTTTTACAATAAAAACATCAAAAAGGATTTAGGACTATAGAAAACAATTGATAAATGAGATTTGCTTGCAAATTTCATAGAAATCTGAAAGGTCAGCTCTACAATTTCCTTGTTTCTTGTTTTAAAAATACCTGAATCTTAATTTTCTATCCACAATAACTAATTAAACACAGTGAGATATTAATTTGCTCCAAACATAACATTTTGCAAATTGAATTTTCAGTGTACCTTACAAAGATAATGTTTGATTTCTTGCAACTGTCCAAGGTTAGCATATATGTATATATATATATATATATATATATATATATATATATATATATATAAATTTTGTACTACAACAGGCCCCTCGGTACAACTTGGGACATTGAAATGATGTGCTTCCTTTACCTGCTGTTCCCCATCTGATTAACAGGAGTTATTTGCACATGGCATGTGCAGTTTTTCAGAAATAATATTTTTATCATATGGGATACATTGAACCTATTTATCAGATTATTTGGTCTAATATTCAACATTTTCTCAGAATTCAACTTTTCTTCTTGCTTTACTACAGATTCTACATAGAAACCTCAATAAACAAAAATATTCTACTCATTATTTTTTTAAGTTCAGTTTGCTTTCTTTCTTCTTCACCTTTGAGCACAGCTTGGCAACTCTCTTCTTCTAAGGACCAACTTCCTTCTGTTCTAGCTCTTCATTGAAAATGTAAAATGACTGACCCTTTATTCTACATTATGCCTATTATCTCTCCTTTCTATAAACGCTAGAATTTACTTTCATTCTCTTTGATCAAAGTGCTCTGCTTGGCCCTGCTCCTTCTTTTACTGATTCCATGTAGTCATTTAGATTGCTAGAATTCTGGAAGCAAGGAAAACTGTTGTGTGGATCTTTGTACCATGACATTGCTGAGAAGCGCTTATTGACTGAAATAATGGATATTGATCACCAAGACACCCTAATATCACTTGGATTTAAGAAAGCGTTGGGTTTATTGGAAACCAAAAATACATTTCCTACTACATATGAACTTAACTGCAGCCATTATAAATTTAGAAAGATACTAGGTACCACAAAAAGAATTAAAATTTTGCAATTATATGTAAAGTAATTACATTCAAGGGATGACTAACTGAGAGATTATTACTAAGTTATATGAAAATATCCCCTAGCTTTAAATTACATACATAGGGAAATCACCATAAATCCTTTTAAAATGCACATTTATATCAAGAACAAAACTGCAAACCAGCAAATAGATACAGCATAAAGAGATATGATCTAAAATATGTTCCTTATAGAAGAAAAAAATATCTTTAAGACAGAAATTCTAAATTTTGCACTTTTTAAAGCTGGTAAAGTTCTATACAGTGTGTTTCAATTAGGAAAAAAATTTGGAATCACAGTCTTAAGATTTATGTTATTTTATGTTATTATATTTATGTTATTATACTGAAAATTATTAATTATATTCATTCTCGTGGCACTATAAAATAAGATGTAAAATCTTTTCTCTTAACTAATAGTATATGTAGAATTAAAACATAAGCATGCCAAGTTAAAAACTGGAACTGAAATTTTATGTCTCTACCTTCATAAATGCTATCTATAAGTGTAATATTAAGATAAATAATGTTCATCCAAAAATAGATATCTTAGACCAGGTGCCAATATGTCACAAAGCTAGCATTGGAAATGAAAAATACATGTGGCACAGAGAAATCTATTCCCAAAGAAGACTGACAACCAAAGCAACTCAATTTATAAAATAGTGAATTAAATATCACGTATTTATTTGTTCATCAAGAATTGAATGTAGGCTCCTTTTGAATATCAACCAGCATATCTGGGGCCTACTAAAGAGGCAAACTAACAAAATGACAGCTTATTCAAAGACCAACAAGGATGATTTGAAGGTTTGGAAATCAAAAGGCATTTGCATTTTCCCAGTGTACTGTGGTTCCTATAGATGACATGGATGAACTGGTTTCTGTATCCCAGAGATAAAGTGAAATGAACCCAAATCCAGAATGAAAGACAATTCTTGACACATGACGGACACTTGGGCCCTTATAAACTCTGAATGTGCAGCCTTTGGGAAGCAATATCAGTGTCAGCTGGAGCAAGTGCACCCTGTCCAAACTGTCAAGAGTATATCTGTGATATGTGTATCCACAGAGACGTTATGACTATGGATCCAGATATATGACTGTGCTGTGCTTTGATCATCTTGAAAATGAAACTCTACACACTTACGCAAAGTACAAAAGAATTTCCTCTCATCTAAGCCATATTATTTAGATTTTTATTAATTTTAGCCTTCTTTGATATCGTTGATTTTCACAGTAGATCTCGTGTAAACTAAGCATAATTTTTGAGACAGTTTGTTGGATTTTTCAGAATACATTATAGAACAAATATTATTTTGGCTATGGGAATAAATGTTTTAAAACTGGGAAAGGAAAAAACAGGAAGTTTATAAATGACACCAAGTGAGAAGCATATTTCTAAAGCAAGTTTCAAAAATCAATCGATATAAACACACACACAAATTTTTAAAGGAGTATCATAATTCAATGATGCTCAGCAACAGAAATATTAAAGACTTATTTTCAATTATAATTGAGGAATTATAATTAAAGTGATGCAAATTTTTACTATGTGCTAGCTATAAAATTATATTATATCACTTAACTAGTGCTCAGGGGCTATTTCAGATGAGGGGGTGGAAGTATTTTAAGAGCCAGTAAGAACGGACATGATCATATGGAAATAGAATCCTAAAAGCTCCTGGGACCCTCCTCATGTGAACCTACAGCAATGGTTTCAGCATGCTCAAGACCTATGCAAACTAAAGCAGACAAAATCCCAGCATGGGCCTAGGGAAATGAGCAACAGACCCTAACCTTTGTTTAAGACATATTGGCAAATGATTACAGTTGGGTGAGGATGAGTTAGTCTTTCTAAAGTGAGGGACTCTGGATAGACTGACTAGACCTCAGTGAACGAACCTGCACTGAAAAACCTTTGGGGACACTAACCTGACACAATAGACCTTAAAACAAATGAAAGAATGTATGGATTTCAATTGTAAGACTACGGAGCGGTGCTAGTGATAAAAGGGTTTATAAAGAAGATTAAAATTGTTTGATATATTCTGTATTAATGAAACAATGATTCAATAAAACATTAAAAATAATTTAAAAATAATAAAATAATTATCTATTCTAAACTACAAACAAAACATAAAAAAAATAAAACTTTTCCACAGTCACACAAATATAAATTTTTTTTTGGTATGCCTACAAGTTAAAAATCAACATTTTCCTTATATCTCTCTCTATGAAGAAGACATAATAAAAGACAGCATAAAATACTCCACATGCTGATGCTGTCTGTGGCTATTTCCTCCATATTGAATCATTGCCTCCTGTAGTGCAGAGAATGGGAGTTAAGATTTAGAAAGCTAATGAAACTTGTAAGCCTCAGAAAGATCATGGAAGTTTGAACATTCTGAAGCCAAATACCAATTTTTTACAGACAAAAAAAAAAAAAAAAAAAAACAAAACGTTGCTGGAGAAGAGAAGTCTTTTGTTTTTTTTTTTGTTTGTTTGTTTGTTTGTTTTTTTTCTTGTTGAGCTGCCAGCAAGTCGGACTGGAGCCCCAGGGATATGGGACTCTGAAATATCAGCTATGCTGGAATGTCCTGAAAGCCACTATAGCTGCCAATGAGTCACTCATGTTCCTTAAAATGACCTTGACAAACTCATCAACTCTTATGAAGGAACTTGGGTGAAATATGGATGTATATGCACACACACACACACACACACACACACACACACATATATATGTGTGTGTGTGTGTGTGTGTGTGTGTGTGTGTGTGTGTGTGTGTGTATGAAGTTGTTAGTTAGATAGTTAGGTTTTGTCTTTGGTGCCAGATCTGAGATGAACAGATTTTTGTTCACATTTTCCCAGGAAAGGTACAAAACAACAATAGAGCAAGAAAATTCTTTGGAGAGCCAGCATTGTAATCTTGATCTTTGTTTTGGTTACTCATAAATACACATGTGATATTACATTAAATGTTTTGTAAGAAACTACAACTAGGGTCCAATGATACTGATCAAAGTTAATTAAATATGTTTCCATAGGATATCAACTATCATATTTATGTTAAAAAGTTTGAAGTTAGAATCATTTTGAACTTAGGCATTGAAAATGCTGGAGATTTAAGAACTAGGCATATTTCTGAGTTGGAAAAGAGGAGACAAATAGATCTGTTCAAGGTTTAAGTTAATTATAAATCAATATACTCTTGTAAAATCTCAGAAATAGCATTCATAAAATTAGGTACTAACTCAACCTCTTTAGGAAATACTAACATTAATTTCATTATCTTTTCTTTACATATGTGACTTCTATAGAAAAGAAGTTTATATTTTTGACATATAAAAACACACTTGAAAAAACATGTTTCTAAAGAAAAAGTTCAAAAGAAATAAATGCAGTTTACATTCTCAGAAAAGAAAAGATGTATCAGTATAAAACTATAAATCTGTAGATCTATTATTTTTGAATGACAGGTTAATCACATTAACACTTATATCTGGTTCTAAGACTCTTACTTATTCTAGTGAAGATTCTTTGCTTTTATTACAGGGATTTTAAAAATGTTTATGTTAGCATAGAATATCCTAACCTAAGAATTAATTCATTTAGAAATGTGAAATCAAGTTGGAAAAATGATCATCCTGCTGTTTTCATAATAATGGATTTCAGAAGGAAAATCACACTCACTGGCATTCAACAAATATTAAAATGTTAATTTTAGCAAAGCAAGCAAATACTGAGCCCAAGTATTAGAGATAAAAGCAACAGAGTTGATATTCTATTTTAGTTACAAGAAATAGAATACTAACATCTTTGTATATAGTAATTTATCAGAGATTTCTATGCAGTAATGATTTTTTAGCAACTGGATGTTTAATAATTAATATCTAAGGTATTATCACATAATTTATAAATAGTGGATTTCATCATAAATATATGAGTATATATTTGCTGAACAAATTGAATTAATCCATCATAACATTTAAGATTAAACATTTAAGTTATATGTATTTCAGTTTAATTATTCTTTAGTAGATGGGCTGTTTTTAATATTATATACATGCTAATTCCCTTGTATCTCTTAAATAATATCACATTATTCTTGAAAACAAAGAAGAAAATTCATAAGTATGTAGTCACTTTACTTCTTTTTGTTAAAACTAGGAAAATAGGGGCTGAAGAAATAGCTCAGTAGTTAAGAATACTAGCTGTTCTTGAAGACCTGAGTTTGATTTCTAGCACCCACATGGCAAATAACGACCATTCATGACTCCGGTTTCAGGTGATCCAACACCTTCTTCCTCTTCCAACTGTGGATATTTCAGGCAATACATTCATACACATAATAAAAATAATAAAATACTTTTTAAACTGAGAAAATAATGTAATTCATAAAAGAAAAGTTATGGATAAAATACTAATCATATAAGTAAAACATTTTCTGAAGTTTGTTGCCCTATAAGATGGAAAATATTTTCTGAATGACAAAAGCCAAGCAATAAAAAAATAGTATATGTTTTTTTATACACCAGTCACCCCCAAGTTGTAAGAATTTGTGCTATATATAGATATATAGATATATAGATATATATCAGATATATAACAGTTACTTTAACTAAATGGTTAATATTCAGCCTTTTCATTTGTTGACTTATAAGGTCACATCTTAATTTTGGTCAGTTTTCAGATAATGGAAATTATTGTGTGTTATTTACAGACCTCTTATATCATCCAAAATTGTGAACTAAGAGAAAACACACATTTGTGTGTGTGTGATATGTGTATGTGCATTTTTGTATGTGTGCTCATGTGTGTACAGGTCAAAGGTCAGCATCTAGTTTTTTTCCTCTAATGCTCTCCGTTTATTCTTGGGAGGCAGGGGGTTTTATTGACCCTGAAGCTCACCATTTAGGCAAGATTGGCTGATCAAAAAAACTCCAGGTGTCAACTTGGAATTGTCTCCAAATTCACATCTCTAAAGTTACAGGTACATGGCATCATGACCAGTTTTTATGTGGGTGCTGGAGATGCCAACTGAAGTCCTCATGGTTGCCCAACAGGCAGTTTACCAACAGGGTCATCTCTCCAGTCAGCAGTCCTCTCTAGTGAGAGTTTCTGAGATGGAACGAAAAGAAGGTCATTATATAAAACCAACTATTTCACACGTCAGTTATGCTAGAAATATACTAACTAAAAGAACACAAGTTTAATTTAAAATTCACTATATAATCGTCCCAGGAGAATTTAGCACGTTCCTAAACCAGTTTTGATTTCTAGTGTAGATACTCCACACTACTGATTCTCATAAGCTGTCAGGAATATATGACATAACTCATATGGAAATGCTTGCCTTCGTTGAATTGTATTCTTTATTAGTTTTTTAATTATTTTTAGCATTTTAATTTAATTTTTGCTAATTTCATCCCCCAAAATTTGATGTACCCTATCTGCACCTTTCTTATAACCTCCCCGCCAGATTTTTTGTACTCTATCATATATATTAATGCCTACTGAGTCAAGTTTGTGTCCCCCAAATATCCTTTTGGGTGTGTCCATACACCGGAGCTCAATTAATCTTTTTAGCATCACACAATTAAAGAAAACCTTCTCTCTCTCTCTCTCTCTCTCTCTCTCTCTCCTAGTAATTGTTTGTTTGCCAGGACTGGGGCTTCATTCCCACTTCTCTAGTGGGATTTGAGGTTTGCATTTTTGTCTTATTATTTTGTTTTTGTTTGGACACAGATTCTTCTGAGGAGTCCAGGCTTGCCTCAAGCCCATGGTCTTGTACTTCAGCCTCTCAAGTGCAGAGATTACATGCCTGGATGAGAAGAACATCTTTAAATGTTTGTCCCAGCCACTTGCTCATTTCTGTCCTTAAAACTTAATGCAGTATCAGGATGCAGGCATTATTAAAAAGTAGAAATATGACACTAGTTCACTCCATACGAATAAATGAAAGCACAGAAGAGGGATAGTGAAAGCCAGGGTCTGGCAATCAGAAAATCAATTAGCATAAGGGAAGAAATTAGGTACATATTTAGGACTTCAATGTTTGAACAGTTCAGAAAACACTTTTCTCCAGAAAGATCAATTTTAAACTTTTCTACTACACTTTGTAATCAATTATCTTGGAGAGAGAAATGGATATGAGAGATCAATAAATGTACTTAGTAAATGTATCAACCCTTTCTTACAGAAGGACAAGGAGCATTGGCAATCCAATACACAACAAATATTTAATGATTTTCCATTATGTGCAGAGCACTGTCAAATATTTGGATGAAGAAATAAAATAGCATATTATTCATGAAAAAATACCTACTTGAAAAAAAATAAAACAAAAGGAACACAATGTGCAAGCACACAGTCTGACTAAATTGTGGAGAGACTAAAAAATTTTAGGTAGGTAAACAAATAACAGGGGGCATGAACATGTAAATGGGGGAAGGAACTAACTTTTACTGCCTGATGTGACAAGGATTGAAATTTCTTGAGAGAAATGATGTGGATAGTTAACATTTTAAGTGAATCATATTGGCTGCTATGCTGGGAACAGATCAACAGGAACTAAGCTTGAGAAGCAGGGAGCCCATTTAGGAGTCCTTTGAAATCATTTGGAGAGACTGGTGAAGATAGCAAGTCAGACAGTTCTCTATATAGTTTAAATGTACCTCGGCAAAGGTCTCTGAAAGATTGCATATAAAGGAATTAGACTGAATAATTAGACTAAGTCTAAATGCAACACGGAAAGGCCATGGTCCCAGAAATAACTAAGGATGCTTTTACCAACAGGATGCTTCTCTGTAGGCAGAAGGAGCAAACATCTAGTTACCAAGAAAAACATGCCAGGTATGATGCAAAGGAGAGATAGCAAGACAGCAGCACCCATCACAAAGGAACGGATCGTTAGCAAAACTCTCTTGATATGAATAGATTTTTATCTAGTTTCTTGAATTCTTTAGACCTCCATCTAGGTAACTGACTATATAAGATAAAACAGTAAGTGAGTTGACCAAGTGTCTCTTTATAATTGTAAAAGAACAGAATATCTAGGAAGAACAAATTTTAGTGGAGAATGTGTATCCTCACACTTTTAGCACTTAAAGGCAGGAAGAAATATTAATGAGAAGCCAGGCTAATTTTTCTATTATTGTCTATGTACTTGATGCTGATAAAATAACCATTGGGCTACAAAAGTTCCTGATCTGTATTTTCCCCATGAATCTAAAAGCAAGATTTGCACAATATCTTTTTCTAGTTTTACAATGGAAAAATAAATAGAGAATTTTCCCCCATTCTGTGCACTAGCCTGGGGCAAATTGAAGTTTTTTAGTTAAGATCTAATCAGAGAAGCTGAAATGTATACGATAACTATGCACTGATTTTTCTAACTCAAGAACATTATTTCTATGGGAGTGAAAGGAATAATACATTGTAAAGCACATATATTTGACTTTAAAAAATACTTTGTGAAATAGAAACAAAATAATTTCCTGAGTAAATGAATAAAAATAATTTTAAATAAATGTAATTTAGAAACTATTACTTTTGAAATTATTGTGTGTATTAACTGTATAAAATAGTATGTTACATGGGAACATTTTCATACTATAATGCACATCATACATATCCTCCAAACCCCCAAAGCACTGAATCTCCTTTCCCACCTGTTTCCTCTCTCACTAATGCTTGCTCTCCCCCTTGGTAAGAAACAATACTCTTTAAGGTTCCATGGGAATACTATGAAATTATGATATTATTCACAAAAGTTAAATACTAAAATACCAACTCAGGTGGTAAAAATTATTGAGAGTTAGGCACTGTCGTAAGTACAACATCTGAAGACAGTGCTGGGAAAAATTATTTCCAACATGACACAGGAGAGAGAAGGAGTCACAGCCCAAGTCAAAATTATTTACATTTAACTGAAGAGATACAATGAGAAGCTAAGAAAATACTAGAAATTGTAAGGATCCTACTACAATAAAATTAAAAAGTATTTTAAAGGCTTAAAATCATTGAAATTTAAAATCTTAAAAGCATTAAATTTTAAGACAAGGTTTAAAAATAATGTTCAGAAATCGAATGTCAATAAAAGAGCAAATGTAAAGCTAATGAAAAATTAAAGGAAACCATGACTCTTAGAGTAATAAAGAAATCTAGTTCCTCCTCCTTAAAACTAAACTTTGTGACAAGTAATGGTTATTTCCTAAGTTCTGGAAGTTCCACATTGTCACCCCAAACCAGCTAAAGGGAACATGTAAAGCATATAATAATGAAATTATATTGTGTAAATGACGATTATTAAGATAAGAACACTGAAAATGACAGTCTGAATTCCCAGAAAGTCTCATCTTGTTTTGCCAAGACTTGGTCTCTATAGCAGCTCTGATACCATGCATTTACAATGCATTAGCTCTATGAAGGCCTTCTCTCTGGAGCCCATGATGATCTATAACTGTCCTGAATGTGTGCCTGCCTTGCAGTCTTCTGGGCATCTAGTGTTGAAGAGGTTCACTAATCCCAAATTTTAGCAGCTCACCAGACCAGAAACATCACAACAGCTTCCAATTAATGACTCAAGTAAAACAAAACAAAAAAATGTCTACTTCTGTTGATCACAAAGTCCGTTAGGTTTTATTGTATGTAGACAGGAAACAGGATGAACTCAGTCTGATAATGCAAGAAAATGTAACCCGATAACATTCACAGATTATGTATAAATCATAGGATTGCCATGACTTCTTTTCATTGGTGTCTTTACATGAACTAAGAAATTCTAGCAAAAAATACCCTGCTGAGTGACCACATAAATTGAATTAGGATAATTTTCAATTTTCAAGTTGACAAAATGGATTTCTATAGGCCCTATGCACAACTTGGGTAATTTACCAGTTATTTAGCCAAAAAACATATCTGAATCCATAACTAACAATGAAAGAACACTTATGAGGAAGATCCACAGCTTCTTAAATATATTATGGTCTGGAGCAAAGAAGTTAAAATGTTCAATGAGGAAAGTAAACCTCACACGTTCATGGTTCATTCTGGAGGTGTGGAAGTTCAAATTCA
Organism: Eospalax fontanierii; assembly: GCA_035773235.1. Classification (NCBI taxonomy): domain Eukaryota; kingdom Metazoa; phylum Chordata; class Mammalia; order Rodentia; family Spalacidae; genus Eospalax; species Eospalax fontanierii. Next base: position 39,480,073 of record CM069527.1, read on the forward strand.
GAATGCTGTCTTTAACAAGGGCCAGTCTCTGGTATTGTGTTGTAACAGAACAGCATGCATGAGATAGATGTGACAATTGATCACTAGACTAGCTGTGAGGAAAAGTGACTTATAGCTTAGTTGAGTAATTTGTCTCTGGATATCTAGTTAGTCATAGTATCCTCACCAATTCATGTCCATTTTCTTGTTGTTTTGCTTCAGTGGACTGAAGCTGCTATCTCTGTCATCTCATTACTCCAGGGTAGGTTAGCTCGCAGCTACTGCTTTTGTTCTGTCATTGTCTAATGCATTATGTAACTATGTTATAAGCCCAACAGCACAATTATATTTATATGTTCTCCTCAATATCTGAAAAATTTAAGGAGATGGTCTATGTATTTGTACTGTTTTTTTCTGGTTGTGTAATTCACACTACCAATGTCGTGTGCATGTGTCTATGATGATCCTGATTTGAATTAGCATATAGGTGACTCATATTCAATGAAACCAATATTCTGTGTATCTTGTGAGGCAAGTCCCATGGCAAAAAAACTCTGCTTCATTTTTTGGAAAAAAATGTCCAAGGCGAGTAAGGAAATGAGTTTTATAAATTAAAGGACAAAAGTTTACAGTTGTCAAAATTTTATAATTATCTATGGTTGTCTACTAATTTTGTAATATATAGTCTGTAATTTAAATAATGTCACAGAAAATGTTTGAAGGAGTAGAATAATAGACAATAAATACCCAGAGGCTTGAATTAATCATGAGTGGGATATATCTGAATGCACTTTGTATTCCTCATTTGCATTTTTTCATTTCATTTCTCCCAATAATGCCATCTTACAAAATTTGTGCAGAGTCATACCATAAAATTTGATCAAAACATTCTTTGAAAAAGAAATGTATCCATGTAATGTTTATAATCAGAGAATATAATGAATGCATCTTTCAGCTCTCACCAGAGGAGTTTCCTTATGCAGCAGGTGGTGATTACAACAGAAATCTAAAATTGACCAAGATTCAAAGAACAAGAGATCTCATTCATAAATAAGACAGTTCTTTCAAACTTCTGCCTCCCAAGGCTCAGGGATCATCACAGAAGAGAGGTCTGAAAGAGTATGAGAGTTAACAGTGGTCGATGGAACACAAGGAAACAGAAATTTCCATACAGATGACCAGAAACTTATATGAACTCGAGAATGGTAACAAAATCTATAGGTCATATGCAGGCTTAAATCAGACACAATCCAAGCAAAAACGTCAGGAAGTGAATAGAAATCCCAACCCAACTAGAGGAACAATTGGCAACTGATGGTTAGTAGCAGGGAAAGTACTGTCTCATAATCCAGGACTCTTGGAAGAATAACAAGACTCCAAAGTTTGCTGGCCATTTCCCAGTTCCATGCTGGGTTTTTTGTATGCTTGAGTTTCCTTGAATCTTGAGCATGCCAAAAGCGTTGATATATGTTCATATGAGCAAGGTCCCAGGGCTGTGCTTGATTCTAGTTCCACATGGTCATGCACCTCAACAAAGGTTCTTACAATCTTTCTGCTCCTCTTTCTCAGTGGTCCCTGAGTCATGGTTGAGTGAACCAAAACACTGCACATTCCCAATCTCCATTCTTTGGTCATTGGTGTTCTTGCCCTTCTGTTTCAAGAGGGAGCTTTCTTAAAGAGATTTGACAGATTAAGTAGTGTCCTTTTACCTCTTATTCTATGTTGTATGAGCCTTAGGTATAGAGGCTGCACTATAGATGTGCTGTTTAGGCATGGGCAATTCACAATGTCTCCATCTGGTGCAAAAGAAGTGCATTAATGAGTGGTGGCTGGTTTACTTCACTGTAAATATAAAGATACATATTTTTCACTTAGTAAGAAGTTACATTAGTCTAGGGAGGTAACAGCCTTGGAGATTTCTCTAAGATCTATGACCTCTTCAGCCATATGTATTTAGCTATGATGACACTACCACACATGAGTTTCATCCAATTGAATGGGATCCAAGTCCAATTAGGCAGCCATTGATAGGCCCCAAGATAAAAGCTCCACAGCTGCACCAGTGTTGAGTGTTGTGTGAGCCATCACTATGGTTATCTGATCAAGAAGCTGGTGTTGGTCCATCAACTGATGTTCTACCTTAGCAGCTTGCATAGTGCTTTCCAGAGCTATGAGAGGCAACCTTCAGGGGAGGTGGTCTCCATGTTAGTTCCAGCTGAATTGCTACAAATCCAGTATCCAGCATATGTCCTATTTTCAGAAATAAGGATTTAACTTCAAGTACTTGGAGGCAACAGGGCTGTGACAATAGACTATAGAATTCTGGCAGTCTCTTGGACCATCCTTGCCAAAAACTGAAGGAAAGATTTCTCTTGTCTGGCACTGTTTCATGTTATGTAGCCTTCTGCTGTGCACATGGACTCCTGTAGCAATAACATATGTGAAATTTCTCATTAGGTAGTCAAACTAACATTCCCTCTGGTGTTTTACACTAGCTAGGCCTTATTTATCTCTCCTCTCTCCCTCCCTGTCTAACCCTCCCTCCATGACTTCCCCATTTAAAGTTTACCCATTTCTCCCTTGATAATACTAGTCTCTTATATCCCCAACTCTCTGGAGCTCCTTCTTTCCCTTTATCCCCATAAATCCTTATTTCTTCCTCCTGCCTCCCATTTAAATAACCCCATTTTATCTATTTCTCTTTAGTAACACCTGCATCTTACTATTTTATCTCTCAGGATACGTCTTTCATTTTATCTCTCCCATTCTTTTCCATTTTTCTGGTTCCTGTATTTATATCAGGGTACATACTCACATATAAGAATTCGGTTCTAGGATCTATAAACTAGGGATCATACCTCCTTTGCTTTACTGACTCTTCTTTACTTCACTTAGGATAACAGTTTCTAGTTCCATCCATTTACCTGCAAATGTCATGTTTTCATGTTTCTTTACCACTGACTAGAATCCCATTGTATAACTGTATCACATGTTCAGTATTCACTGGTCAGTTGAGGGACACATAGTTTGCTTCCATCCCTTAGATAATATGAAAAGAACAGTAACAAACAGAGATTTACAAATAGCTCTGCAATAGAAGGAGTCCTTTGGGTATATGCTGAGGAATAATAATATAATGGGTCAAATGGTATGGTCATTTTTAGTTTGGTAAAAGTTATTCACACTGCATGAGTTTACAATACCATCAGCAGTTAATTAATTAGCATTCCACTTTCCCAATATCCTGTCGAGCATTTAAGATGAAATCTTAAAGTCGTTTAATTTGTATTTCCCTAATTAATAATTATGTTGAACATTTTAAGATGTTTATTAGCCACCTTTATTTCTTCTTTTGAGAGCTCTCTTCTAACATCCCATCTTCTAAATGATTCACTTGTTTTCCTGATTCCTTTTTTTATGAGTTCTTTAAATATTTTGGATGTTAGACCTCCATCAGACATGTCAGTGGGGAGATTTTGTCTCCCCACAGCGGGTTTTCTTTTCACTTCCTTGATTTTTTCTTTTCTTGTACAGAAGCTTTTTATTTAATGGGCACTATCTATTGATTATTGACTTTAATTCCTGAGCAACTGATGTCTTATTTAAAAAGTTCTTTCCCAAACTATATCTTAAAGGTTACTGCCAATGTTTTCTTGTAACAATTTCATAGTTTCAGGCTTCATATGAAGTCTTTGATCCATTTGGAGTCGACTTTTGTGCACGGTGAAAGAGAAGAGTGTAGCTTCATTCTTCTACAGGTAGAGATCCAGTTTTGTCAACATCATTTACTGAAGATGCTATCTTTCCTCCAGTGAGTGTTCTTGGTCCCTTTGTCAAATGTCAGTGGTTAAAATTGTATGTGCTAATGTTTGAGTGTTCAATTATGTCCCATTGGTCTATGGGTCTATTTTTGTGACTATAGCTCTGTAATATAGTTTGAAATTTCGTATAATAGTACCCCATGCATTGCTCTTTGAGAGGTTTCTTTGGAACCTTTTTTGCTTCCATATGATCTTAGGATGGCCATCTCTAGTTCTGTGATTAACATTTTGATTCTGATTGTAATTGCATTGAATCTGTATATTGCCTCTGGTACAATGGTCACTTTCACAATATTAATTATTTCAATCCATCAGTATGGTACTTCCTTCCATCTCCTGGTGTCCTCATCCATCTCTTTCTTTAAAGATATAAAATTTTCATTGTAGAGATATTTAATGTCTTTGATCATGTTTATTGCCTAAATATTTTTCAGGCTACTGTGAATGGAAGGGTTCCTTTATTCTCTTTCTCTAGTACTTGTTATTCATAAATAGAAAAGCTACTGATTTCTGTAGATAAATTTTGTAACCTGCTACTTTACTGAATGTGTTAATCAATTTAGGAGTTTTCCTGTAGGAATTTTAGCATTTCTTTTTTATAATATCGTGTCATCTGGGAAAACAGATAAATTGGCCTCTTCTTTTACATAAATGCATGTTGAATTCTGTCAAAGTTTTTTTCTATATCTATTGAGATGACTGTGTCATTTTTGTCTTTGAGTCCTTTTATATGCTATCTGAATTTTTTTACTTATGTCCATTGAACCATTTCTGAATCTCTGGGATAAAGGTGACTTAATCATGGTGAATGACCTTTTTGATGTTTGTCTGTAGGTAGTTTGAAAGTCTTTGGTGAGAATTTTTGCATCTATGCTCATTACGGATATGGGTCTATGTTTTTCTTTTTTGGTTGTATGTTTACCTGGTTTTGGTTTTAAAGTGATGCTCTTTCTTTCTTTCTTTGAATAATTTAAATGATATTGGATAGAAATTTTCTTTGAATATCTGGTAGAATTCTGCAGTGAATCTATTTACGCCTAGGGTATTTTTATCTGAAAGTTTTGCATTACAGTTTCAAATTCCTGTTTTGTTATGGGTCTGTTTTAAGCTATTTATCTCTTCTTGGTTTACATTTGGTGATTACCATGATTTTAGACATGCATCCATTACTATAAGGTTTTCAAATTTAGTAGCGTGTAGGTTTTTAATGTATTCCTTTATAATGATCTTGGATCTTTTTTTATCTGTTGTGACATTTCCTATTTCCTATCTGATTTTCTTGTTTCTTTCTTTAGGTTAACTGGCCTAAGTGTCTGTCTACCTTGTTTTTCTTTTGAAAGAACCAGCTCCTGGATCCATTGATTCTCAGTATTCTTTTCTTTCTGGCTATTTCATTAAGTTCTGTTTTGATTTATCTTATTTCTCCTTGTCTGCTGGCATAAGTTTCATTTGTTGTTGTCTTTTAAGATTGTCAAGTTGCAGTGTTACATCATTTTTTGTGCTTAATTTTTATTTTTAAATGTAGGCACTCAGAGCTGTGAACTTTGCTCTTGGGACTCCTTTAAAGAGTGCCAGTGGTTGTGTTGCATTGTATTCTCCTCTTCATTTAACTCCAGGAGTACTGTGTTATTTCTTCCGTAATTTCTTCTTTGACCCATTCATCATTGAGGAATGTGTTGTTTAATCTCCATTAGTTCATGTAGTTACTAGGACTTCTTCAAGCATTGATTTTAAGTTTTATTGCATTGTGGTCTGATAAATGCATGGAATTATTTCAGGTTTCTGTATTTGTTGAAGTTAGTTTTGTTCCACAGAATGTGGTCTATTTTAGAGGAAGTTCCACGGCATGTTGAATGAAATGTGTAGTTTTTGATGTTTGGATGGAATATTCAGTAGATGTTTGTTAGTATCATTTGATGTATGGTATTGTTTAATTCAGATAGATGTCTCTCTGTTTATTCCTTGTCTGTTTGACCTGTCTAATATAGATGATGGGGTATTGAAATTTCTTACTATTAGCGATTTGCGATTAATCTGTGTCTTAATGTCTGGTAGTACTGTTTTTATGAAGTTGGGTGCATCAGAGTTTGTTGTATATATGTTCATGATTGTTATATCTATTTGGTTAATTGTTCCTTCGAGGAGATTGAAGTGACTCACTTTACTTCTTCTGATATGTTTTAGTTTGAAGTCTATTTTCTCAGATATTAGAATGGCAACTCCTGCTTGTTTCTTAGTGCCAACTACTTGGAATATTTTTTTCCATTCTTTCACCTTAAAGTAGTGCCTGTCCTTAAAGGTGAGATGAGTTTCTTTCAGACAAAAAAATTATGGATTTTGTTTCTTGATCCATTCAACTAGCCTCTATTTCCTGACAGGGGAGATCAGTCCATTTATACCTAAAGCTATTATTGAAAGAGGTATACTGGTTCCCATCATTTTAAATTCTGTTTGCATTCTTGGTCTACATTTGTGGTTCACCAGTTCTACCTTCATTTAGTTTCTATCTGTTCAGTCTTGGGAGTCTTCCTTTCTAAAGCTCTTTGTATTGCTTCAAAGTATTCTCTGAAGGAATGGTTTTCTGGACATCAATTCTTTTGGTCTATTCATGTTTAGGAAGAATTTTGTTTCCTCTTCAACTATAATAGACATTTTTTGCTGAGTAAAGTATTCAAAGTTGGCATCTATTGTCATTTAGAATTGGGAATATTTTGGCCCAGGCTCTTCTGGCTTTCATAGTTTGCATTGAAAAGTTAGGTATAGTTCTGACAGGTTTTTCTTTATATGTGCCTTGTTTTTCTTTTGATTTTTTTTGTTTTATGTCCTTAATATTTTTAGTATGATATGTCATGGGGTGTTTCTTTTCTGGTCCTGTCTATTTGGAGTTATATGTTCTCTTTTATTTGTATGAGTGTGTCTTTCCTTTATTTAGGGAAATTTTCTTCTACAATCTTTTTGAAGATTGGTCAATATCATTGTCCTGAGATTATTTTCCCTTCTCAATGTCCATGATGTATAATATAAACGTGGTCTTTTCATGGTGTTCCACATTTCCTACATATTCCATTTCTGTGTTTTCAAAAACATTTTCATAATCTTTGCTCCAATTTGTAAACTTCATCATCTGGTCTTTATAGTCAGTTTTCCATTTCATTCATTCTATTGGTGAGTTTTTCTCTTGTCTTTTCAAATTAACCTATTGTGTTTTCAGCTTCCTTCTACATTTCAGCCTGTCTTTTCTTCAGTATTTCTTTTTTTGTGTGAATTCAGTCAGAAGCTTATCCCTATCTTCTTTTAGTTCTTTGATTATTTTTTGTTGGTGTGTTCTTTAAATTTATTGAATTTTTGATCATGTTTGTGATTTTTCTTTTAATCTCTGTGTGTTTTGTTATCACTATGGGGTTCTTGTAGTAGAACTCCTCTTTAAGACTGGTGATGTTTGGTGGGTACATCTTATTTGGGTTTTTCATAATGCTATTATTTCATTGTGATCTTGGCATATGGATTTCTTTTGTTCTTCATGATTCTGATGTGAGATTTGTTGAATCTTTGTTGAAGTCTGATTCTTTTTGTATACTTGATTTAACTTTGTTTTCTTATTGGGTATGAAAAGCTGGTCTGTCAAGCCTTTAGGTTCTCTTTCTTAATTTTATACTGTATGGACCAGATGGCTCTTGTTCAACTGTTCAGGAATTCCCTTAGAGACCAAAGACAGGCAAGAACAGATGTTCTCAGGTTATCTCTTCAGATCTGGGCCTCTCTAGCCAGCAGTCACAGCACAATCTGTGAAGCTTTATAGGCAGAGGCTAAAATCAGACTTTCTTAGGCAGACTGCAACAGTCTTAGTCCCTACTAAAGGACACAGAATCCTAGCCTTGCAGCAGTGGGAGGGATTGTTTATTGATCCAATGTAGGGAGATGGCACGGTGAGATTTGGTGAGCTTACAGCCAAGGAAAGATAAGAGGTTAGTCCAGAGATCTTGGGGTTGGAGATTAAAATTGTGCTTGTGCCCACAAGCTAGAAGGGAAACAAGATGTGGGGTGGGAGATTTTGAAGGTGCTGCTGCATTAGAGGAATAGAGATGCAGTGGGCAGGATGTGATTTTCCAAGGAAGAAGGCTGGTCTCCAGAATCCAAGATTATTTGGGGTAGGAGACAGCCAGGGTAAATGAGTGGTCTAGGACAGGTAGAGGCAGGTTGAAATAGCTTTTTCAGGCTCTAACAAATGATACTGAGAAGTTGAACTGAATACAGGAGATCAGAGCACATAGGTGGGTCTGGTTTAAGAGATTAGTCCAGAGATCTGGTGTGCTAAAAGGAAGAACAGGCTTGTGCCAAGGCTAAAATGATAACAGAATGTATTAATATTAATTAATATTAATATTAATTAATAATAATGTAATAATATTTTTAATTTTATTTTTCATATTTTAGTTGTAAGGTTCATCAGCTTCATTTAAAAACATTATTGGATTATTCTGTATTTCATTTCAACTGTGGTCCTATGTACCCAGGCCAAATACTCAGGTTTTTCCATGATAGCTTTCTTATGGATGCAGTGCTTACCAACAACTTTCCAGGAGTATCTTGATACTGTTCTCTGGGAAACTGTCCAATTTCCTGCAGTGCTGATTCTTGAAAGATATATGAAAATATATATGTAGTGTGTATCTGGGAATAACCTTCATGAGTATAAATCACTACTATCTGCTATGACATTTTTCTAGAAGATTGTATTCAATTGTCACATTATGATAGAATCAATATAATATAGTTTTCTGAGATAAGGGATTAAGGTGTCTTTGAGGGGCAAGGTTTTTATAATTTTATGAATCTTCCCCCGAGGCTTGTTAACTCTTCTTTCTTTATTTGCATATGCTGTTTAGAAGGAAAAACTTCTCAGTACTAATAAAAGCTTAGATCATTGCTTATATCACCTCTGAGTAAAAGGTAAAATAAGTTCACCTTTATGAAATCTGTGAAGTGGCTTAGTTTCTGTGCCTTTCTCTCACAAACCCTTTCATAAGATCTTATTCTTTGTGTGGGGTAAGCCTCACTTTCTATAGGTGTTCAAATGTCCCTGCTGTTGTTCATTTGGGTTAGACACTAACACACATCTCACTTCCCACTTGTCTCTAAATTCACAGAGAATGTTTCTTTTGGTACCTCTCAACTGTCTGTACCATGCGAATCAGTGCATTTACAAAACTCATTGAGATTTGGGATCCAAATTAAGGCTCAACAAGTCACTGACGTTCTTTGAACTTGCAAGGATAATGCCTTTCCTTCCCAACTTTGACAGTGTTTTGTCTTTTCCTGTATTTGAATCTGGATGACTGCACCAGCTTCCTTTTTTATCTATATCCTATCTTCTTTCTTTTCAACCTTCTATTAGAACTACTATTTCAAATAAAACAGACATTTACAACATATTATTACACAAAATAAAATACTTTAAAAATAGTGTTTTGAACTTTCTTGAGGACTAATTGACACAAAAGATAAAGCTGGTCATAAGATACATGAAGTTCTTATGGGAAAGGAAACTAACTGGAATTAAAAAAAAAAACAAAAAACAATGAACGCTATTCAATATCCAGTGCCTTAACAAGGGAAAGTGACACATGAATACAAATGCAAAGCACGATTGATTCTTCTGAGTTCTGGCAGAGAGCTAACTCAACATGCCTCATTTTAACATGCTGTGGTCTTAAGCTCCTTTGAGTCCTCGCTCAATCTGTTGCAGCTCATCCCGTCTCTAAGTCTTGCTGCCATCTCCTCTTCTGCCCTGGGTCTTAGATAACTGTAACGCTTGGATCCATAGGCCATTCTGAGGACCAGGGCAAACTATCTACCATGGTTCATGAGCTGAGAGAACCACATCAGGAGAAACTATCTATTTTATGACTTTTGCCTATTCTTTTTAATTTTAAAAGCCCTTCAGTATTACCACACTTCAGTACAAATTAGGACAGGAAGATGGTTCATATAAAAGTGACTCAAAATCCGAAACCAGTTAGATCAATAATGAAAATGGAAGCAGTCATTTAATACACACTGCTTTTCAGCTGAATTCAGAATAGGCAGAACAAAATCACAGAGGCCATTTAGACCAGGACCTACAAGCTCAGATGGAAATAATGAGAACAGAAATCAGCAATTCCACATGTGTTCTGAGGCAGAGAATGGGGTCACTATCCCAGAGACACCTTAACTCTGACCCACAAGGCACCTAATTCACACAGGCAGTGCTTCAAACAAGCCCATTTGCTGGATTTTGTGCATTTCTCTTTCCAAATGACAGATTTTCCTCTGCATAATTAAAAACAGATAACTAACAGGTACAACTTTTAATCCCCAATATTAATGATTATCCACAATCTGATTTTTAAAAAGTCAAAAGTTTCCTTAATGTTCCTGTGATAATATAAAAACAGTTAAATTTATAATGCTTCTCTATAATAATCCCAGTTCGGATATAAAAAATAAAATCTCTAAGTGGTTTCAGAAAACTTATTTTACTTCCTTGGCTTCCTAACTTTGAAAATAAAATTAAATAGTGTTATTCCTTTCCTGGAAGATGATATGATCAGCTCTATTAAAATAGATAAGATACCACAAGAGCTCTGGAAAAATGTGTGTCTGACTGAAATATTCATCATGATGTGACAGATATCTAGGGTTCATTTTCAGTAATTTGGACAAAAAAATACTATTCAGGAAGGATGTCACTCCATTGACTTTTTATTCATTTATTTATTTATGTATTTACTTAATTATTTATTTATTATTTACTTACAATTTACTGATATCAAATGCACAAATTTTTTAATGTTCAAACAGGGCTTAGTTTTTTAATGAGCTTAATTTAGATCAATTGAAAGTGATATTTTCAATGATTATTTTTCTTTCTAGCATATTTAATAGAAATTGGGAAATCTATACCATGAATTTTTGAAGGGTTTTCAACTGACTGATAGAATAACATTCAGACATCATGAAGTAAGGGGCAGACTGTGATTGAAATACAAGCACAGTGGGTCTTACACAAAAGGGACAGTCAGTGCTCTGAAACCACCAGTTCCAGGGATAAATGTCACTTAATGAAAAGCAGAATATCTGGTATCCTGTTATCCCTATAATGTACATATCAGAAACAGCCTATAGATATCCAGTTCACAGGTTAGAATTATTTGGACCAGCAAATGTCCATTAAAATGTCCGTGCACATTAAAAAGACTATTTGACTTAGATGTTACAAATAAACTTGAACGAATTCTGTTTTCATCTGTGTGTTTTTTTCCTTTCTCTCACAAAAAAAAAGAGAAGAGAAAGAGGCATTCTGCTGTCTGTAAAACAATTATCATTTAAAGAACAAAAATGGTCTAAGGTTGCTTCACAGCTGCTGTTTAATGGGAGGTTTTGTGTTTTCTTTTCTCACCTTATAATTGTCCCTCATTTCATCTGCCTGTGGCAGTGATATTTACAATACGAAAGTCATCAAGAGGAGATCAATGAAATGATTAAGTAAAATAGAAACAATTGTTTCTGATTAAATTATCTGTGCTTTACAAACTGCATTTTCATTATTTTTAAAATAACAAGATTATCACTTTCAAAGATTCTTGTATAAGTTACCTGGAAACATTTATCAAGAAATAAAAAAAAATAAAATTTCAAAAAAATTACTGTTATTTCTTTCTAAATTTAAAGATCAACAAAGAAATAGATGACTCCCTTGATAGTCACTGTAAGTATCAATCTGTTCAGTCACGTAAATTAAGATAGGTTTACACATTTGATAATAGGAAAAGCAAGTAAGAATCCAAATTATTCATGATATTTGAACAAAATCTCACATTAAAAAATGCAAGGTAGGCATAAGAGCCTGAGACCTAGAATAACTGATGGGATAGCAGCCTTCACTGATTACTTCCTGTGAAGAAACTCAGAAAGTTATTTAACCAACTTTCTGCCCAACAAGTTGAAGACCCACAACCTAATGAAAAACAGAAGTACTCATCTTCAAACAAGTCACTTCACAGAGCCATACTTCCACATTTGACAATTTGTGCCTCAGTTTTTCCACTGATTGCAATATTGAGGGGAAACCTTTCCAACTTTTGAGTGTGTATATTTTCAGTATCCAGTAGAAATATAACTAAACTCCAGCTATTCATATAGGAAGCCTTAATACATAGATTAGAAAACATGCCACCAAGTTAGCTGTAGGATATGTATTTCCCACACAGCAAGGATTCTTAGTAATGTGTTACATCTTTGTTAGCTAAATTCTTTTACTAGCTACTATAATAAAGAAACTTCATTTTCCCCAGATGCACCTTCATGGCTGGGGCAGCAGGTTGTTCCTTTTAACACATTCTATCTTTTAGAGTAAACAAATGAATACAGATTTTTCTCAACTCCAGGTGACTTATCTTTTGTAATTTGTCATGTCAGATTTCATCAGTTACTTTATACTGGTTTGGTAGAAAACACAACAAACTGAAATTGATTTAACACCAAACAATTTATCATTACATGACACAGCTTAAATGATGAAGTTCCAGCATCAATAGTGGAAAAGGCATTGTGCTCAAGAAACTCACGTGAGAAAAAAAAAAAAAGTACAAGTTAGTTTGATTAGTCAGTATTTGCAATCATATTGCCTATCATTCAATTTGATAAGAATCGATATGCTTACAATATCACTGATTATGTGACACACGTATACACTTGCTATGTAACACTATTTCTGAGAAGAGATGAACAAAATTCCACTTAACCCAGATAGGAAACCAAGGACAGACCAATGGAGGAATAACACCCAAATCCAACTAGGTGAACCACTGAGTTTTAATGGGGTCATTTAAAGAAGTGTGGGTGAAGGGTTACTTTACAAGAGGAGTAGAGGGCTGACAGTTCAGGATAGCAGTAACCCGGAGCTACTGCCCACATTGCAGGCAGCTCAGTGGGTTGGAGTGTCTTTTCTAGGAATCTCATTTAGTCTGAGCCTCCTCTAGGCAGTTTGACTGATCTTTGTTTTTTCCAAGTGGCTCAGCTTGTTTTACAGCATCCCTCAGCAGTACTTAGGGCATATATCTACTGGGAGAAGGAAGAACTCAGTAAATCTGGTCAGTTAGGGACTTCTTCCTGAGGTTACCCCACTTTCCTACAGTATGGACTGTCTCACCTCCCTTTAGAATATCTTGCTATTTCTTCTAACTTTTAACACCTCGTGTCTTTTAGAAAAACACATTTTATTTGTTAATTTTATTTTTATACGTATGAGTGTATTCTTAATAAAATTTTTAAATGTTTCTGAGACTATCAAAGAACCAAGAAATAAAAGTAGCTAGACTCATTACTGGAAAACCAGTGATTGCAGCATCAAATTAAGCATTAGTCTGATGTTTTTCAATGTGCCATGCTGCTTCCTTGGCAGTCTTCCAGCACACATGCTTTTTAAAAAAAAAGATGTATCCTATTATAATTTACTTAAAGCCTATACATAATTTACTTTATATGGTATGTGACCAATAAATGAAGACCCTAATACATGTGTATATAAAGTTATATTTTACTATATACACAACTTGTTTAGATAACTGTATTTCTAATATATTTAACCATAATCACAATAACTATGTAAGTTTTTTAATATATCTAAAATAGTACTATGAATTTATGACAATAATAATTAAGTAAAGTCTTATTTCCCTCTCTCCTGCCCAATCTTTCCTGTCTGTCCACTGTTTTATCATTTCTTTCTACCCCCTGTCAACTCCTTCCTTCCTTCCTTCCTTCCTTCCTTCCTTCCTTCTTTCCTTCCTTCCTCTGTGTTGGGTTCAATCCTAGAACCTAAGCAAAGATTCTGCCACTGAGAAATTGTATGCCATTTATTCAACACACTGAGCAGTAAAACACTCAATGTTCAATACCTTCTCATATTTTTCACTGCAATATTAGTAATGCAATTGAAAAATTATTATAATGACAAGATAATTAAATCTCTAATGCTGAATACATACAGACAAATTTCGACTTCATCTATGCAAATTAAATATCAATTATGATTAAGTATAATAAGTAACAGTAATGAGAAGTGATGGAAATAAAAATAGGAATGTCCAATGAAAGATCTTATCTCGAAAAAACAATGTGGACAGCTTCTGAGGAACAATAAACTAGGTTGAGCTCTTCTCCTCTAATGCATGAATGCACTTGCACATATGCAACACACACACACACATACAGACACAGAAAATAAAAGTAATACGTATTTGCAAAATAGCTGGTGTTGAACTGCGATTGCCAAGTCTTTTTTGAATTTGTTAGGATTTAACTTTTGTATTTATTTTGATTATCTGTTTTATGAATTTTACATTTGTAGGTGTTTGTGTTATAGAGATATTATCATAGAAATATGGAAATACATTTAAAGTAAATATTCCTGATTGTAACTTTTGGTGAACTTAAATCTATTCCAAATTACAGTATTTTTAAAAGACATATGAAAATAGATATTTATATTTTATTGAATTTTGAGTTTTTGTGATCTACATATACTATAATTTGATGGTAGAAAATAGGCATATTAAAACAGCTTGTGATACATTTAAAAATATAAGCCTTGATGTATAATCTAAAAATATGTGGTTAACTATTTAATATAGACATTGTGTAGGTGAGGAGTTAAATATGTATTTCAAAATTTATAAAGATTAATGCTTATCTTAAATAAAACACATTTATTTTTTAATATATTTTATTGAAATTTTGTGTTTCATACAATATATTTTAATCACGTTTAGAGCCCCTCCCTATGGGCACCCTCTATACACTGCCCACAAATTTCCGTGCATTCTATCTTATACTTTAAGGCCTATGGAGTCATTTGTATACCTGGATGTCCCTTGGTGTGAGTTCATTCTCTGGAGCGTATTCAGTCTATGTAGCATCACTCTCTTAAAGAAGATCAGCTCTTCCTCTCCCAGTAGCTATCTGCCGATAGTTCTTCAACTACGGTTCTTACCCTTTCCTCGGTTCTATACTGGGTTTGCTTGGTTTGAATTAGCATCGATCTTGTGCCTGCCGTCACCAGTGCTCTACGTTCGTATGAACAAGTTCTCAGCTTCCTGAAAACTGTTTTTCTATGGTCATCCACCATTCCTGGCTCTTACAGTCATTTTGCCCCTTCTGCTTCAATGATCTCTGAGCCCTGGGTGGCAAAGTATTAATATAGAGGTCCCATGCAGGAGTCCACGCTCTGCAGTCTCTTATTCTCTACACTTTGTCCATTTGTAGTCTCTGTGTTCATTGACCTCTGATGCATTGGAAGCTTCACTGATGAGAGTGAGAGATGCATTAGTATTCTCTTTAACCCTTGTTCCACTATGTTCCTTGAGTTGTAGGTGTGGATTCCATTGTCGGTGCGTCACTTAGTGCTGGGAATCTCACAGACAGTTATTTTCCGTGTGTGACAAATTTATTTTTATTTATTTATTCTCTTGGTATATTTTTCTTTCATTGACTGAATTTTGGAAAATAAATCACCAAGGTGACAAAAATCAAACAAATACATTATTTACCTCTTTAATTTACTAATAATTATTTACTATAATAGTGCAGAAATCTTTGTGACCTTTCATTATAAATAAATTTGAAATCTATGAATTAAAATGAAATGGTAAAAGAAATGGAGAACATCACCAACCATTCAATAGCTATTATGAGAACACTGCAGACATAAAATTCCTTAAGCTAAGAAATCCTATAAATCTTATCCAATGTACAAGGATAAAATAAAACTAATTGCACATAAAAAAGTCAATGTTTGAGATGAAAAATCAGTTTTGCTTGTTGTTTTTTGATCTTGGAATATACATTGTTTATTTTTATGTGCCTTATTGTCATGTTAGTTTTGCATATCAGTTTTCTCTAAACTAGACAAATTAGTTCTCTTTTTAAAATTTATTTGTTCATTCATAGTTTGGGATATTTACATTAAGATATGTTAAAATCATAACTTATGCAGGGTTGAAAAGTCACAATATTTATAAATACATATTTTATGTAGTGAACATTTAGCTTGAAAGATGCTAAACTTTTCTTTTTAGTTTGTTGTTGAAGTATAACGAAACATCTTATATATGATAATTTTCACTAATGTTGTAGTGCCATTATTTGAAGTTTCCATACCGTAAGGGCCCTCTGAGACTATCTTTTACTAATTTCCACGTGATTTACAGAGATTGACAGTGATGAAGAGATGGAGAATAAAATTGAAACATCTCACAAACAGACAAAATAGAGAAAAACGGAGTGTATGAGAGAGATCAGAAGGAGGAAACTGAGTAAAAAGACCTAGAAAGAACCAGATAAAAAATGGAAGGGGAAGAGTAGGATATAATGCAGGATATGAAACCGAGAAAGAGACAAAGAGCAAGAGCAATACTGAGACAGAACAAGGAACCTGGGAATATGTATTTCTTACCGATGTACATTTGCTAAGATAAAGCATTGTATGTGGAGTAGTGTAGCTATTTCATCATTAGAACAGATGTATTTTAAATTACAATAATTTTAATAATTATAGAATAGCTAATGTGGTGGCTTGAATGAGAATGTCCCCGATAGGCTCTAAGAATTGAGACTTTACATCCCCAGTTGGTGTCTCTGTTTTGGGATCTCTTAAAAGATGAGGCCATGCTGGAAGAAGCACGTTACTGAGGGAAAGCTTAGAGAGTTCTTAATCATTGTTGGATCTCCCGTTGCTCCCTGCTTCCTGTGCTTGCTGGAAGATTCCAGTGCTTAGCTTCTGAGTCTACTCTAGTGTGCTGCCATGCCTCCCTGTCATGATGGACTCTAGCCACTTTGGAACTGTAAGCTAAATAGACTTCCTTTTATAAGTTCTGTTGGTTCATGTTTCTATCACAGCAAGAGAAAAGTGACTAATACAACTAATAACTTTCCTAACTAAATTTCCCTGTGATGTTGATCTGTCAGTCAAATATCCAGAGAAAGAAGACGAATATGTGTACAATTGCAAGATACAATAAAATATATTAAGTTAAAATCATGACCAATTTCATTACTGTAAATAGGAAGGCATCATATCATATAATGTATATGATAAAATAATGCATCTGTACATTGAATTCTAGTATCTTAATGTCATTTATTAAGTGTTTAAAAATAATAGGTAATCTCCAAAATGTTAAATGAATCTTTGGTTCTCATAAATACATCCATAGGCAAATATGGGCAACCCAGGAAACAGTAACATTCCCAATGATACATATATAATTGCAATTTCTTCCTAAAAATCATGTATCAGGTCTTTTCAGAGCAACACTGAAGATTTTATTATACCTCCTGTACAACAGAAGAATAAATTTCTACAGTGACTTAGTTTCTGTTTTTCTTTTTTCCTTCTTCTTTGATAAATACCCTGACAATAAAGCCACTTAGGGGAGAAAAGATTTGTTTTACCTCACAGTTCCAAATTGCAGCCCATTGCCATGAGAAAGTCATAATGTCAGATGCTTGAGAAAGCTTGTCAGATTTCATCCACTGTCAAGATCAGAGTGAAGTGGATGCATGCTTGCTTAGTGTTTAGCTTGCTTTCTCTACACATCCAGTCCAGAACCCATCCCCAAGGAAAGGTACTCCTCATAGTGGGCCGAGTCTTCCCAAATAAATTAACACAAGAAAGGGAACATTCCTAATAGATATGCCCACAACCTAACGTGATCTAGAAAATTCCTCCTGGAGACTGTTCCCAGGTGATTCCCAGTTGTGCCAAATTGACAGTTATTTACACAGACTAAATCTGACACAGACTAAAATATGTCACCTATTTCATTCCTCACTATTTGTCTACATCTTATTGAGCCTAATAGAGTAGAAAGGGACTTTAGTAGTTGTTTCTCAATCTGAAACAGTAATTCTAATTTGGAGGTATGTACTTTGGATAACCAGATTGCTACAACTCAAATTACTGAAGTTACTTGTCAGTCAAACAAGAGTAATCCTATTTGTTTCAAGCGGTTGCTATCGAAGACAAACTGGATAGTACTTTAGTCTGTAGCACATTAATGACATAATTAGTCATTTAACAAATGTTTGAAAACATAATATAGAAGGATGTATGTTTACACAGATAAATGTAATGAATGCGGTTAAATCCTAGACATATGAATGCTATTTGCCATTGATTTATTTTAAAGAGTGACTTGAGAATATAATGTTTAAATAATCTGAAGAGACTAAGAAGAACCAACTTCAGTCTCACAAAGTCATACTCAATATATGTTTACAAACATGAGAAGTTTTTTAGTACAGTATAAATCAAACAGACAACCTCTTCTAAGATAGATATTTTCAGATCTGCCACATATTCTGTTTGTTTGATTTGGAGGGTCTGTTGATTTGAAAGTCTGTTTATTAGCCCCAGCCAGCCTCAAATTCAAAGTCCTCCTTGGTTAACTTTCCATGTTCTAGGATGATAATTTATGAGGTCCATGTCATTGCCAGGATAGGAGGAGTGTCACAGGAGACCAGGAGGTTGAAGAGACTTTGCAGAGCCATGGAGAGATAAGTCATAGTCTATTCACCTAGACAGGCAACCACTAGTAATCATGGGCCTCATACAGGGAAACAGAAGCACACAAGCAGACAGGCACATAGGCACATGGAAGTGGGCAATTAGACCTATAGTCAAACAAACATAGGCAGGCTGGTAGAGGGTGCCAGCCTCTGACATTAAAGCCATATTTATACAGAATCACACAAAAGTTGCTCTTTGTCAAAAATAATTATAAAACAGATTGCATCACTGTTTACTTTTGTAATCCCAGGCATCTGGTGTTAGCCATTTTGTTCTGGCTCATAGCACTCCAGATGTTCAGGGTTAATCATTTTAACCCAAGCCAGATATCTGTATCAACCTCATGCTGTCTAAACATAAACTTGCACTTTCAGCCTTTTGTTCACTACTGCCACCACTCTGAACTTTACAATAGGCCTTTGAAGTACGTTTTGCTAGCTTCTAGATGATAATTTTCCTCTCTTCATACTTTTACCAGTATTTCTCAAGTATCTGTGAGATATATCTATATCTATATCCATCCATCTATCTATCTATCTATATCTATATCTCTCTATCTATATTTATATCTATCTACCTATATATCCCAAGATGAAAGCACATTTCTGCATTGTTGCTTCTTAAATCAGGAATAACTATGTTTTCAGTGTCTTGGAGTTTAAGATAATGTTTTGTTTAAAATTCTCTTAATTTTAAAGTGAAAGAAAGAATTTCTTTAAAAATGCTTAGAAATGGTAATAGATGAGCAGGAAGATGCTACTCTGGTCTGTGATCAAGCACTTATCACTGCTACTTGATGTCCATTTCCAAAAGACTGATAATTCTGCTAAGAGCCTTCAAAGAGACCATGATGACACTTCCCAATGTCAGTTTTTCTTCAGGTCCCAGCTTTCTGCAAAGAAAATGTAATGTGAGATCAGATAAACTGCTTGTCTTAAAGGCAAATTTCTAGTCTTTAAGTCTTTCACAATTTCTTGCCAAATATTCACTGGTGGGTCTAATGTTGGATCTTTAACGAAGTGGACTCCTGGCTCCACGTGGCAAAGCCTGAGAGTAAAATTAACATGTTTATAATATAATGCTTTAACATCATGCTGTAAAACAAAAATACATTGTAGTCTGAGACAAAATGACTGTTAATTTTATTCCTGGTTCCAAGAAAAGTAATTTAGAAAAATTACTCTTAGACATAAAATGTATATAAATTTGTCTAGGAATTTCCAATGAGTTTCTCTCTCTCTCTCTCTCTCTCTCTCTCTCTCTCTCTCTCTCTCTCTCTCTGTCTCTCTCTCTCTTTCTGTCTCTCTCTCTTTGTGTGTATATATGTGGTGTGTGCATGTGCATGAGAGACTTAGTGAGTTTGAGAAAGATGTGGAATGATAGACAGGAAAAGAGATGACCAAGAATTTGTTCTTCTATGTAGAAGAATGGAACATGTGAAAATGCAGTGAGGAGAGCAGGCTCACTGGTGATGATTTGTGGTTCTATATTTACAGAAAAAAATCCCTCCATGTAACTGTCTTATGCTTTAGTAAAAACTGGTATATTGAGACACACAACATTAAAATTTGAGAGTAATTTTTTAGAGAATACAGGTACTATTTTTTTGGAAAAGTTAGGCAAAATTATTAAGAAAGCCATGCATAAAAGAGACAAGTTAGGCAATGAGGTTCTAGGTAGGTGACTAATATTAATTATGTGATGAGTAATATAAGTAATATTATACATCATTTTGAACAGTTACAATTTCACTAGACTATATAAAATCGGGATATAATTGGCAAACTTAGGGGATCAAGGGACTGGTGAAAACAAGTTCTCTTAACATTAAAATAAGTATTCCCTTATAAACAATTATATGAGAAGGAAAGTAAATAACACTTCCAAAAATAAAGGAGAGCATAATATAGAAAGTATGACTCTTGTGTTTGTTGGACATTTGTAATGATTTAATTAAAACTGCTAAAAGTATGAGGTAAAGTTTTAAGAAGAATTGATAAGTATAGAATCTATTTAAATCTCACACCTACTACTTATTCAGCATATGCTGTACATTTATAGGGCACAGAAGTGATTAAATAACTCAAGTTTTAATCAGGAAAAGTCCGCTAGATGTGTATGGAAGAGTGGATGTCTGGTTCAGGATAAGAAACAGAATTACATTATTTTAAAATAACAGTGGTAATTTTAATCAAGATTTTTGCTTAAATTTGTGAGCTAAGTGAGTAACTGATTACATAATAATCAAAAAGTAATCTTGTTAGATAGTGATGCCCAAATTTTCATATCTAAAAATAGTCATTTAAGATTTCTTTCTAATTAGATCCACATATATTAATGAAAAGGGGACAGGTGGTGTTTTCTTAAGTAATTCTTATCAATAGAATCAGTGACAGAAATGTGATTGCTGTTGCATAACAATGACTAGAAGAATTGTTTAATCAGTAGGCATGGGGATAAATCAATGTAATTGAACATTTGGTTAGTCATATGTTGGTTGATAATTGCTCATTTTCCTCCAATATTCAAATATTTATTGAAAGTTCATTATATGCAAAGGTCTGTTATAAATTCTACAAAACATTAGTAAGTCAGACAAAAGTTCAGTTCTACACAGAGTTTAAAATCCACTGAAGGAAAATAAATGTCATGGAAAGTAAAATAGGAATGTACAATTTTAAACATAAGATAACAATGTAAGAAAACAGATGAGGAAGGGAAATTAAGTCTGTGCAACTTCCCAGGTGTCCATGGATGTACTTTTGAAAGAGTATAGACCCAGCGTCCTGTGGTCCCACCCCTTGACCTTACTTTCTACTTGAGAACTTCTTCCCACTGGCATCTCAATTTTTCTGTACACCTAGAATTCTTAGTCTTTCCCACAAATGAGACAAAAGTATCAGCTTAGCTCTCACCATGTTCAAAAGAGAAAGATAGTGAAAAATCCCTGGGCTCTGGTCCAGGTACCTTGAACACTGGAGGCTGTGGTTTCACCAATGACTGCCTGGGAAAACTAAATCATGTTAGGTACATGTATTGAGGAATTTAGAATCTATCAAGTAAAAGTAGAAGTTAAGAAACAAAAGATTTCAAGGGATATTAGATTGCTTGTTTGCCCTTCCTCTAAGGGCTAGTTCAAAGAATCAGTGTCTCTATACTGATTCCTATAAATGGATTTTGTGTTCCAAGAAAGAGATAATCCTACCGAGGCCATTTTCAGTATAATTATCTTGTGTTGTGTGTGATTCCATTTTACTTAAACACTCTCATAATGATCAGCTTTGTTTTGGTGCTTGCTTTCAGGAGACTCGAAGATATTAGTTAACTATTGATTCATAAAAAAATTCTTACCTTAAGTTGATGGATCCCAGCTGTCATTGATAATGTTCCTAAGTTTGCTTGTTGTTAGGCCAGTTGCAGTGAACTGGACAGCTGAAATGATTCAGCTGTAATGCATATTTCTTTCAGTTTGGTCCTATGGCTTGCTTTCTGGTCACTGGCCAGTCATCTAGAACATCAGCATAAGTGTTCAAGCCCTCTTTAGAAGTGGCATCTGCCATTCACACAGCATGGTAGAAGTATATGGTCTCTGTCATCACAGATTCAGCTGGCAAGCTGTACTACAAGGGCAGAGTCATAAAAAGACAAAGAATAGTGACAATTTATGCAGTCAAATAATTGGCTAAGGTAGAACAGAAGGTTCCACAGAAATGATGACATTTGAATGAAAACATGAAGAACATATGAGAGACAGAAAAGAAGTTGATATGGCAGATTGCTTGGGCAAACTCCTTAAAACAGGAGTCCTCTGGAATTACAAAAAAGAAGCTCATAGTGAGTAGAGCTGTTGCAATATGAAAAAGAGCTATAAGGTCTTAGGGCACTGTAGACCGTCTGAAGAAGTGTGATTTAAGGTTTCAGCGATCAGATCCCTGTGTCATTTCATGACATAAAAGCCATTTCTGATTATTAACTCTCGGGTAAAAAGAATCTTCACAAGCTCATCTCCACAGCATAAAGTATAAGGCAGCAGACGGCAAATCATTTTAAGCAAACTAGCCACTTCTACCAAACTATTTATTTTTTGTGGAACAGACAGAAAATAAACTCAGAACTAATCAATTTGAATGATCTTATAAAGCAGAGAAAGTTCAGCATCTTGGTGGTTCACCTTCATGAAAACTTAGAGGTTCTTTATATAAAACTACTGTATTAACTAGACAAGATGATCTTTAAAATCCTGTCCATGTCTCTGGCTCTATAAGTTGATTAAAATTCTATAAACTATTCAACATATCATCAAATTATTACTCAGCTTTCTTTCCTAAGGCCTGGTTCTTTAAAAGTCAATGTTTTAATACTGTATTTATAACTAAGTCAAAAGACAATTAACTTTGTAGCCTAATATTTTAAACAACGATTACTTAAGAATTTCTACTTTTCACAATTTCACAAACAACTCAAGATAAAATTTCCTAGAACTATTTTCTGTGAGCTTAAGAAATATGATTAGCTTTTCCTTAAGTGTGATCTCCTTTATTTATTTGTTTGTATGTATTTGCGGTATGGAGATTGGATCTAGGGTCTCCATTCTACTACTGAATTCTACACTCAGCCCTTACTTATGAATCTTATGGTGCCTTAAGCAAGAAAAATTTATTATTATCAGGAAGAGCTAATCAGTTTATTGTGTTTTATGATGGTTGTTGATTCTTCTACTGAGGTGGGATAGCTAAGATAATTTCAGTTTTCATTTGGTAACAGAATTAAAGAAATATATGGGCAGACTTTTTTATTGTGATCATCCTGGGCAACTGGGAGAAAACAGGGATTGTAGACTTTCTTATTTATGTTTCAGACCACTAAAATAATTGCTTCCAAAAGCCAGTGAGAAGATAAACAAGTGATAATGAAATCTGAGCATAATATCTCCAAGTCACTGAGTCAGAAACCATTTTATAATTTCTGCAGTTCTTATGTAGAAAACAATAGTTACAACAGCAGTGTATCTCTGTGTCTCACATGTTTAAAATTAAAACAAAACATGTCAACATCATGTACCTTACATCAGACTTTTAATTACAAAGTTGGAATTTTGCTGTATTTATTAAAGGCCAAATCTAGAGTAAAATGGGGACCAGGTATAATGTATTATAACTACAATTCATTTTTACTCAACATGAGTACTTCTCTTTGATATTTCCATTAGGGATGAATGAGAATCTTTAAAACTTACATTTAACTCATGTCATTCCAAGCAAACTGAAATAGAGATGTCCAGCTAGCAAAGTGCGTACTATAACACGCACATTGATGCCGTTCCCTTCTCTGCTGTCTTTGATCTCTGTGGCCTTATTTTATTTTTCTTTGTTTATTTCTTCCCTCTAGCTAGGTTCGTTGTTCCTTTTCTTTTGATCCAGATATGGTCCTTTTATTCTTGAAAGTTGCTAGCCCAGGATATGTTCTGTAGATAATATCATACAACATGGAGTTGGGAAATGTCAAAGACTGTTTTCTTCAGTGCCGAGTCATAGTTCATGACACTTAAAAAACTTTGTCAGCAGAGTGTTGAAGATAAATAATTCCTTTCACATTCTTTTGCAGAAATGCACAAAATGAGCTTTTCGTCTGCACTGACATTTACTAACCTGAACGTGAGATTAGCTACAGCGTTTGTCCTGCATACGACTTTGCACTCATCTAGAACCTTTCATCTTACACTCTAAAAATTTAAATACATTAATTCAGTAATCCTTACAAGACTCCTACAGCTCAGTAATTATTTCCATTCCTCTTTTATTGATGAATAAATCAAAGCATTGAGATTATCAAAAAGTCACAGTGAAAGTAAAATCTAACTATAAATATGAGAGTTCTGTTTTTTCTATCTTTCTGCGATAAAGCTGTGCCTTTTTGGAAAACATATTTTCTACATATATGTTTTTCTGTATGACAGTATAGTGCATGCAAACACTTCTTCAGTAAACAAGAAAGAATAAATATTGCTTAGTCTTTTAATATTATCTACTAATTTTTCAGTATGACAAGGGTAATTAATTATGATGAAGGAAATCATTAAAAAATGAACTTATTCAACAACAAGTAAAGGATATTTGAAAGCTTATAGAAAGGTGGGATCATAGAAGAGTAGATGGATAGTTTCAACACAAGGTAAATGTTTTTTTATAAATGAGAATCTTTTATTAATTTATGAAAGCAGTAAAAAGTGACAGTGACAAAAATGTCTGCAATTTGTGCTTGTGGTTGATGACACTTTCATGAAGAGTGTCTACCCTGGAGTATTAATAGAAGGGCATAGCAACATCATGAAGAATTCTGCCATTACACTTGTAGACAGATATTTGTATGAATTTTCTACACATTTATGCCAATAAATTATTGGAGCAGTCACTTCTGGACCCCTAGACTTTGTCAAATCTTGTACAATATTCCTGCAAGCCGCATGTCATTCTGTTATAGTTAGTAACCTATAAACTTTTACTTGCGGAATTTTGTTTAGTTGCCTTATTTTCTTGTATATACTGTGTTGGAAACATTTTAAGTTATTCACACTATTGTAATCTTTTACAGGTTAATTATTAAGTTATTAATATGCCAAACTATTTTAGGAAGAGTGGCATCCGTGCCTATTTTGCTCTTCAGACAAGGATATTATTTTTTGTATAGTGTTATATTGGAATTATGGTAAAGTACCCCACCTCATTACTTGGCGAATATAACGGGTAATAGTATAACAATGCTTCATGCATTTTTTCTCCTGAGCATGACTTCTCTAGAAAATACACCAAGGATTCTGCATAGATTAAGCTTAATTCTTAAACATAACAACTTTCGATTATCCTGCCACTATTAAACTGGACATAAAACATCATAATTTAGTATATAATTTGAATACTACCCAAATATGTTGGTTGAATGAATTTTTTCCTGTATTTCAAGATCATCATCACTTTGTGTTAGGGCCCTCGATTACATCTCTTTTTGCACTTCCTTTTTCAGTTTTGATGCTTCTTGACAGATTGGGGGAAATAAATTCTCAGAATGCAGTTATATTGGCTAATTCAAGAATATCCTTTGAAAGTATCAAGATTACTCAGACTATTTCAATAAACATTCCTGAAAACCAGTTAAATTTTAAAACAAATTTACTCCATTCCTAAAAGACTTTATCCTGTCCTTATGATATATTAATTTGCTCCAATTTAATAAGTTTTTCTAAAAAATGGTTATTTTTACTTTGGATGTGTATATAGGCTCGATAATATCTACATGTGTGTCACTGGGTTCAAAAGAGGATATTGGATCCCCTGGCATAGTTACAGGGTGACGTTGGCCAACTGTTGAGGATGCTAGGAACTGAATTTCGGCCATCTTCAAGAGCAGTATGCATTTTAAGTGCTGAGCCATCTCTCTAGCCCCATAAGGGCATTCTTAAATTCTTAATAACAATAGAAAAAAAATATAAGCTTCAGTAAGAATTAACGTATGCTAGAACAACATGTATAAGTATAGTCAACATTACTTCAATTTAAACTGAATTTGTGACATAAGCTTAAATTTAACCTTAACAATACTTTCTGTAAATATTTCTGTGTCCTGTAAGAGTATAGCTTATCGTTGAGTGATTGCACTCATCAACTGGGGCAAGGCAGTAGATCAACTGTTGGATGTTACTCATAGAAATTCCATGTGGCCTTGGCCTGCAATAGGAGTGGAATCCGTCTTCTGACTCTGTGTCTGGGGCTCCTCTTATCTCTACAACTCTGGAAAGTTTGTGCCAATAGGTGACTTTTGAGCTTTTTCATGTGTCGTTATACAATCTCCCTCAGCACCCGGTGTGGTTTGTCATCTTCATGTAGAAGCTATGAAAGTTTCGTTTTTAAAAATTTAAGTATCATTTACTGAAATCATTTACATTTATGCAAATATTATACATCACAACCCCATTTCATAACAGCATTTAGAATGTTTAATATGTGTGGCTTAACAGTTCATACTAATTTCAGATACACCTAGTTTCAGAATCAAATCAATAGCAGCATCTTTTCCTTAATGTAGGCTCATTTGAAACACGTATCTTCTCCATTTCTCCTGGATGTCATACCAAATGCCTGCGATAAAGTGATGCACAATTATAGACATGCACATGAGTAGAATGTCTCATATCTGATTTTTCATCTTTAAATAATGCTTCTGGATTTACTTTTGCCTTTAATTTGAAGAAAAGCATACGAAAAAAAGGAGTTGCATACAATACACAATACCCTGTCAAAAAATTTAGTAAAATCTGGAAAGCAATTTCCATTTTAGTTTGTGGATCAGGAGATAACATGCAATATCAGTTAATTTCTACTATGGCAAAAAGTGCAATTTTTAGTTCTCTTGCTAACTTCTATTATCCACATGGGAGCTGTTATTATCTGTATAATGTACTAAGGCACTTGCAATTAGGCTTACTGTTCGGATTAGTCTCCCTTGGTTTGGAGTCATTTTTATTTGAAATGATAAAATTAAATTAGCAGGCCTCCTCAGGTCAGCGAGAAATCGCTACTGAAGGATTTTTCAAATATTGTTGTTCTTTTACAGTTTCATTGCATAATATTATAGATAACCATGACATACTTTTGTCCTACTTGTATTAATTTTTTAGCAATAGAGGACAATATATAATTTGTTTAATTTCTTCCATTTAGCTGTTGTTCAACCACTTAAAACAATATATGTTTTTATTTTAAGTAAGCTTACTTTCAACATTTTTAGGTATGTAATGAAGTTCTTATTAAAAATTAAAAGATAAAGGAATGATCAATAATACTGTATCCTGAGTATAATATAAAGTGGTTCCTTTAATGAGAAGTAGAAATAACCTATGAAGTAATATCTAGGAAAGAACTAGTCTTTTTCTTCCTTGCTGATTTTCTTTATATATTTTCTTCTTCATATGTATGTATCTAATATAATCTGTTTTCCTTTTTGTTGCTATTTATATGCTGGTCTTGGTCTCCAATATTTAGTAGAAATAAGAATTTTTAAGAAAAATAAATCGGTCTGATACATAAATATTAAAACTTACCTTCAAGTTACAGCTTTTTAATCCAATTAGATAGCTTTTGATTACCCCCAAGATAAAAGTGTTAGTACTGCACCAGTAGAAATAGCTTGAGTGCCAGACTTTGTTGTGGTTATTAGGCTTTACAGCTGGTGAATCATTCATTTATTGCTTTTCTTTATGGCAGCTTATATAGTATCTTCTGATGAGAGCTAATCTTCAGAAAGGAGGATTATTGTCATCTCCATCTCCATTGTTCCAAATCCTTTGTGTGAAGTATGTCCTTTCTTCAACAACAGGGCTTTACCTTCAAGTTCTGAGAGGCAATTAAGAACTACAGAATTACAGTGTTACTGAGATTATAGAGACTACCTTAACCAAAATCTCAAAGGGAAGTTTCTCCTGTCTGGCATTGTGTTTCTTGCTATGTAGTCTTCCATTACACACATGAACTCATATATATATACATATATACATATATATGTATGTATAAACATATATATACATATATATGTATGTATAAGCATATATATATACATATATATGTATATATATACATTTAATGTGTACTTTTCAGTGGGCTTTGAAAACAGTTCCCTCTTAGTTCTTCATATCACCTAAGCGTTACTTATATCTCCTCTCTCTCTCCCTGTCTAACCCTCTCTCCTCCCACCTCAGTTAAATTACTTCCATTTTACCCCTTGATACTACCTGTCTCGAATTAAAGTTTAGCTTTCTGATCAATTAGACAAGTGGTGAGGGGGTGAAAACAATTACACCATTGACATTTTAAGTCAGAAATCTGGTGATGGAACACAATGGCAAAAATATCAAACAGCAATTCACAGTGCCTTTTCTGTCTTGGCTCTTATGTTATTTACCTAGGATACTTGATATTATTTTTAAACTTTCTTCATGCTAGTGTATAATAGTTGCTATTAAAATTTCAGTTAGTTTTTCATGAAAGAAAAAAATAAACTAAAAATAATAAATATGCTCATCTCAGGCTTGATTTTAATAGTGTTTATCTTGTTTATCTGTGTTTATCTTGCATTTATTTTGATTTTAAAATAGTTATTTTGATAATCAACTCATTACCTAAAGGATATAGTTACTAACCATAAGAGTAACTGCAAAGGGGAAAAATTTATAAAGAAAATAACATAAGGGAAATTCTTAGTTTTCTCTCAAGTGGGCCTTTTTCTCTCAAGGGTAGCCTATAGATGGAAGTTTTAAACAAGAATGAGAAGAAACATACCTGCAGCTGGTGGGGAAAGCAAACTTATTCAATAACGTTAATCAGACTTTCAAATTATTCCCCACAGGAAAGCTATTTTTGACTCAAATCTGAGAATGAACACGATTCACATATAGGAACTATAAATTTTCAGAAGGAAACTTTCGATAATTATTTGCTTTAAATAACTCTTTAATTAAGTTGTGTTAGAAATATCATCAACTAAACACTTTTATTATTTTTAACTACTGTAATATTTACATCTAAAATTGTAACCTATAATAGCAATCTGTCAATTTTATTTCTTCTTTTTTTATAATTTAATTTTATATATGTTTAGATGTTTCACGTTTTATATATAGGCTATATCCTTTTTGTTTTCTCACTTTTAATATTTTAATAACCTTTTATATATCTCATACAATAGATCTTAATCAAATTTAGACCCACTCCCTTCTCCACACTCCCATAGATCCCCAAATTTCATATATTCTGTCATGTATGTTCGAACCTGTCTTATCAATCATTTCTATCTAGGTGTCCCTTGACTCACATACAAGTTCATCCACTGGGTTCTAGTCAGTCTATCTAGAGTCACTCCCTTAAAGATCTACTCTCGCTTACTCCACAATAATCGTTTGCCAATATTTTCTTGATTAGGATTGGAGTCTGCTGCCCATTTCCCCTGTTCTGTGTTGTTGCTGTTTCTTTTCTTCTTCTTCTTCTTCTTCTTCTTCTTCTTCTTCTTCTTCTTCTTCTTCTTCTTCTTCTTCTTCTTCTTCTTCTTCTCCTTTTTTGTCTGATTCAGTCAGCATGGGTTTTGTGTATGTTGTCAGCATTGCTTCAAATCCATATGAACAAGGTTCCAGTGGTCTGTTTCTTCACGTTTGTGCACCAACACTGCTCATTCAATCTTTCTGCCGCTTCTTCTACAGCTGTGGGTGGGTGAAGATTAACAATGGAGTCCTATCTAGGGACATGCATTCTGCATTCTCTTATTCTCTAACACTTAACCTTTTATGGCCTTCTTTGTGCGCTGCACTCTGTTGTATGAGGAAGCTCCACTGGTGAAATTGAGGGATGTATTAGTATTCTCTCTAACTATTCTGCTATGTTCCATGTATCTGAGATGTAGAGGTTCCATTGTAAATGTGTCATTTCGGGCTGAACATCTCTCAGAGATATTCTCTGTGTGTGCCCAGTTATAGAACTCTTTAACAACCTCCATCAGTAGCAAAAAGAAACGTCTTTGATTAATGGTGTACAGTACATTTGTCTGTAAATATAAGGATCCATATTTAACATATGATTAGAAATTTCATGTCTGAAATATGCCCTGTCTTCAACAATAGGGTCTTACTTTAAATTCCGGGTGGTAATCAAGGATCATGGCAATAGGCTGTTATTTTTGGAGTCTCTTGGACTACTCTGACAAACAACTGGAAGGGAGGTTCCCCATGTCTGGAACTCTGTTCTTTGTCATATAGCTTTCAGATATATACATGCCCTCATGTTCAAACATTATACGTGTGTTTTTCAGGGAAGCTTTCTGTTAATGCATTTCCCTCTGACTTTGTATGCCACCTGAACTTTGTTTATTCTCTCTTACTCTCCCCCTTTATCTTTATCTCTATCTCATCTCTGTCTCTCTGTCTCTCTCTCTCTTTCCCTGTCTAACCTTCTTTCTTTCTTCCTCCCCAGTTTAATGGTCCCATTTTCCACATTTCCACATTGGTTATACCTGTCTCCTATTAGTTCCCCTCTCTTAAGTTTCTTCTACATCTTTGCCCCCATGGTTCCTTATAATCTCTTCCTCCTTCCTTATCAGTTGAATATCCCCATTTTCCCAATTTTCCCCTTTGTAACATTTTGTTCCCTACTAATATCATGCACCAGATGGTGTACCAGTAAATGTTGCTACTTTAATTAATAAGATGAAATTGTCCAGGCACCATGTACCCATTCTGAACCTTTCCTATTTTCACATCATAATTATTCTATGTTTTCAAACATGCATGACTACATACTGAGATTTCTAAAGAAACCAATACAAATTTTAATGAAGGAAGTCCTTGAATTATGTCTTTGTCTTTGGATTATGCATATTTCACCCAAGGCAATCCTTTCACTGCATCTAAATAAAGATGCTTTTCTTTGTGTTCATTAAATCTGTAAGCTTAAATTCAGATAATTGTGACATTTTATGCATACATTTTAAAAAGAAATTTGGCAAAACTTTGCATTATCTCGATAGACTTCATTTCCCAGAGTCTACAGAGAAAAATCTGTTTTACTTTAAATACAAAATTAAGAAATCAATATATCTGCACTATTAATTTATTAGTACTTAATAGTGATTAATTTTAAAGGCCAAAGAATATAATCCCTTAATAATTATTAGTTTTATGTGAACTGTTCATAATACTTCTTAGTATATTACTCCTTAAATGTTTTCTACTACTGACTGATGAAAGTGTTCATTGAAATGTATATTATTTACTTTTCTGTTTCTGTGATGCACACCATGCCCAAGGCCACTTCTAAAAGGAAGAGTTTATTTAGCTTATGCTTCTACAGGGATCAGAGTTCACCATGGTTAAAAGACATGGCAGTAGGCAGCCTGAGCAGAAAGCTTAGCACTCACATCTTAAAGCAGGCACAGAAAGCAGAGAGAGACAATTGGAATCAGGCAAGTCTAAAGACCCTGCCCAGAGACATGCTTCTTCCAGCAAGTCTGCACCCCCCTAAAACTCTGAAAACAGCACCACCAGTTGGAGCAATGTATTTGAATACTTGGAGTCTTTAAGGACATGCTCATCTAAACCACAATACTATCTATAAATTGTTCAGTGTCAAAAAACCGTGCAGTGGCGATGGGAACATTTCCTAGGGTCTAATTGTTGAACACTTTTTCTGACATTACTAAAATACCTCTGACCCTGCTTTAATGAAAAAATGTGAACTACTTATATATATTTTCTAAGCAAATGAAAATAGGACAGCAAATAAAACTAAAATAAATCTACCGTAAGATCCTGTTATAAGATTCATTGACATAAACTCAAAGATCTCATCCTACTGCAGAGATGCTTGCGAAGCCATGTTTGTTTTTGATCTTTTCACAATAACTCAGACTTGAAAACAAACTAAATGTCCTTCAACTGAGGACTAGATGATAAAAATGTGGTACACTTAGACAATGCGGTTAAAAAAATGAAATCATGAAATTTGTAGGCAAATGGATGGTACTAGAGACTGTTATATTTACTTGAGTAACACAAAGTCAGTAAAACAGGTCATGTATGATGTCTCTCATTTATAGATCTTAGCTCCAAATTCTTATATGTGAATATATATATATATATATATCCTTATATAAGTGCAGAATCGTGGAATATATATATATATATATATATCCTTATATAAGTGCAGAATCATGGAAAAATGGAAAGATATCATGATGGTAAAGGAAAGAAAGGGAGGGAGAGAATGGAGAGAGGTATTACAAAGTGGCAAATGGGAAGATCGGAATATTTAATTAATAAGGATGAAGGAAGGGTTATAGAAGAAACCATGGAGATAAATGGTAGAAAGAATCTTAACAGAGAGAAAGATAATACAACACTGTAACAGCCTGTGTTACACGGGTATCTGAGTCTATCCGGCGAGGGCCTGAGGAATTAAGACATAGAAGACATACACAAGACACACACACCAAAAATGGTGGAGAAACTTCCGATTTATTCAGGAAGGGTGCACACATATATACACCCAGCAAATGCAAGTGATTAATAGCAGAAAATCCCAGGGGAAATTGGTAGGCGGTAAAAAGTTCAGGTTCCCAAGGAATGTCTTGGTGTGTGATGGTACCTGGTTCAGAACAATTAAGTTTGGCATCTAAAGGTCTGCGGTTAGGCCTCTAAAGATCGGGTTGTTCAAGTCAAGCTGTTCTGATAGAAACTGCAGAAGTTGTTCTCATAGAAACTGCAGCTGATGTGCTGAATCTAGTTCCGGATCAGGGAGCTAGCATGGAAAAAGGCACGTAGGGAGGCCAGAGGCCCTTCACAACACAGGTATTATCAAGGGGAAAATAGGAGTATTTTAACTGGGAAAAGAGGAGAGGAGGCTACTCAGGGAGAGAGGAGAGATTTAGTTACTGTGGAAAAACAAAGGGAAATATATTAGTTCAAAAGCCCACTGAAAAACTCATATACAGTATATGCACATGAGTGCTTGCGTATAGCTAAAGACTCTATATGCAGAAACACAGTGCCAGACAAGAGAAATTTCCATTCCGAGTTTTTGGTCAGTGTATCCAAAGAGATTCCCCAAATAATACAGGCCACTGTCACACCCCTTGATTTTCTCCCATAAGTTGAAGATAAGTCCTTATTGCTGGAGACAGGATATACTTCAGACACAGAACTTAGAGCAGTGGAGCTGGAACTGATTGACCTGGAAGTGTCCCCCGAGAAAACAGGCTCTCACATTTCAAGAGGACACTATGTATGCTACTAAGGGAGAAAATCAATCAGCACTCCAACCTCAGATTTAAAGTCTAATAACCAAAATAGTGACAGGACAGCAACCTATCTCTATTGGTACAGTAGTGGCACTTTTTCCTTGGGGAAAATTAATCAACAGTTATCTGACTTGAATTAAGGTCTAATCAATGAGAAGCAGATCATGTGTGGTACTGTAAACATAGCCAAATACAAATGACTGGCAAAAGCATGGCTCCTAGAGAAAAATCTATGTGTGTCATAGACGAACCTAATTTCTTACAGTATGCACAGTATGTTTCATTATATTTACAGACAAGTATGGATCTCAACACTCATCAAAGAAGCTTCTTTTTGAAACAGATGGAGACGGTTACAGAGTTCCACAACCGGTTACACACATAGAATAAGTGTCTGAGAGATACCTAGTCCTAAGTAATACATCGACAATAGAACCTCTATAGCCAGGTCTCATAGAACATAGTGGAACAGGAGGAATAGAAAATATCAGTGCATCTCTAAGCTTTCACCAGCGAAACTTCCTCATGCAACAGAGGGCACTTAACACAGAAACTGATTAAAGAGAATAAGAGACTGCAGAGTGTGTGTCCATGGATAATACACTTTTATTAAACCTCTGCCACCACTCAGGGACCATTGCCGAAGAGGAGGTAGAATAACTGTAAGAGCCAAGAATGGTGGATGACCACAAGAAAACAGAGGTTTCAAGTTGGCTGTGAATTTATTCATACAAACGTACAGAAATGGTGACAGTAGGCACAAGACCCATGCAAACTCAAATAAGACAAATTTAGCATAGAACTGGGGAAATAGATAAGAAGCCTCAACCTTAGCTGATGAACTATTGGCACCTTATCACTGATGGATGAGAAAGATATGATCTTTCTGAAGTGAGTGACACTAGAGGGGCTGACCAGATTTTCTTGGATGAACTCACATGAAAGAACCTCTGAGGACACAAAGTTGACATATATAGGAGAAAATGTATGAAATCCAGTGTTGGAGTCTGCAGAAAGGGTGCAGATGGGGGGGGGGGTCTAAATGTGATTAAGATGTATTGCTTGAAACACAAAAAATGCAATAAAATATACATTGTAAAAATAATAAATATTGTATACCATCTGAGTCTGATTGGTTTCTTGAACAATGAATGAATAGAAGAAGGCTCAGAAGACTGATTAGACAAGTCTGTTAATGTATTAATTTAAAAGCTTTCTCATGACTTGAATATGACCACATTTTTGTTTATCTTCAACATAGTTAGTTCTGCATACAAAGGTAAAATCTTCATGATCTGTAGTTTGATGAGGCCTGCTTTGTGACATGGTGTACACTCAATTTTCCAAAATTTTCATCAGAACTGAAGCTGTGAAATACAAGTATCTTTCCGCTTTAAGCCAACACTGGTTCCAGTGCTTTTTTTTTCTTTCTGATTACTTATGGCTCTGAGAATTTTGTATATATTTGCAGTCAACTAAACTATATAAAAGATATTTTATTTATCATGCATTTTCCATGATCTAAACATATTGGTGGTTGTTTATAGAAGAAAAAAATCTTCTTAGGGTGATGAAAATATTCTGAAAGCCCCAATGAAAGTGTACATTTAAAATTGAGAGCATTTTATAGCTCATAAGCTGATGCAATGTTCATGTCATATTTTTAGCAACTATGCTGGAAATAATTCTGTTAAAATGCAGTCATCTATTTTGTCTTAAAAATAAAAATCAACATTACAAAGGCAGGCAGAAAGTACCAAGTCCCATATTGATAAGGTAAAATGATTAGAAATTCTTGAAAACCTAGAGAATATAGACAGGGTAAAGATCAAAACAAGTTAAAAGACTTATTATAAGGAGCTGGGAGTTATTGGATTAAAGTCTGAGTGCTCATAATAGAAAGGGATTGAGATGTAGCATGAAGATGAATTCACTGGAGTCAATTTCTGATAAAGCTTGAAGGAAACCTCTCTTTGGCAGGGAAAGATGCATTATAAAAATCAACACAGCATGGAAAATTGTATTATTTCAAATTAATACATCCACATGAGATAATACACACTCTCCCACATTGCACATTCACTGATAATGCAAAACAGAGTTTAATATGCAACCTCCCCAAGGAATTAAACAATAGATGAGCAGAAAACAAATCTCTCCAAGCAGACCAGATAGTAACTGTAGTTTTAAGTCTCATCATCCCTGAAAATAAGGTATTTGAAAGAGGAGAAATATATTCTCATAAAGGTAATATTAAGGAGAGATTAGGAATAGATTGGGAAAAAATAGCTTTGCTTCTTTTGTTTCTTTTATTCTATCTTTTTTTGGTCTGTTTGAGATTAGATTTCCCTATAGATTTGGCCGGCCTAGAATGGAACTTTCTATGTATCCTAGGCTGCCCTGGATCTCCTGATCTCACAAAGATCCACCTGTCTCTGCCTCCTGAGTATGGGGATTAAATGTGTGTGCCATCACACCTGGCCTCAAGTAACTGTTTTTGATTGCTAGCTCTTTAGATGATGATTATGACAAATATTTTCTGCCTATTACATGTTCTGCTTTCTACTGGCCTCTGGAATTATAAGAGAAGGTTTTGAATTTGAGACATGAACTCTATTTTTAAACAACTTTAAATGATGAGTCAAGTAAAACATGAAGAAAAAAAATCTATAAATATCAACACTGCCTGTCATTCGGTCAATGAACCATAATTGCTGACACTTTCCTAATTGGAATAATGGGAATGCCAGTCTAAATATGGATCATAATCAAACAATCTTTCAACAAGATCTCTCTAAGGAAAAATCAGTATATATGTGTCATGAAAAAGTATTCAGAACTGAGAATCCAAATCAATTTTGTAATTAATACATTTAAATGGTTGCCAGTTTTAATATGTTTCACCTAAAGATGCAGTTATTTAATTGCTGATTTCTTATGTTGCAGGAAATAGTCCATGGCCATATCATCCTGAAGACATCTAATCCCTTGTTTAGAAAATGTCCTTTTAGTTTAAAATTTCCATACCCCAAATTCTCAGAGGAGCCAATGAGCAAAAGAACATTTTATTCAATAAGCAGCTATATTACAAAATTCTAGGACTTTGAGAGTCGGTTAAGTAATACACAAATTTTCAACATCCCCTGATGCTTGAGGTATTGTTAAATTTTAGGCCACACACCTACATGTACAATATATCATTATATAGATATATTCTACTTGACTTGAGTGAACAGGTTTGTCAGAAAACTTAAACTGTTAGTTTACTGTATAAATAGGAATATAAAATGAAGCAACAATTAAATTCAAAATCACAAGATTTTCTTTCTTGCAAGAAGTGCAACTATTTGTCTTAGAAATGCAATCATTGTGAATCCTGTCGTTCATCTAGCCTGGGCACAGGCCAACTTTTCTTAGCATCCCAGACCTGGACTGCCTCTTAGTCTAAACCTGCCACTAATCCCCTGTATTCAAACAAGCTCAATTTTTCAATCTAGATTAGAATGTTCACAGACTGTTCCCATCCCATCTTTCCTCTGCCTTCCCCAGACCATATATCCATCCTGGCTGTCCCCTCCCGCAACCTGCCTTGGATTCCTATAACCAGCATTCAGTCCTGATAACTCTGATCCCCACCAATGTATCTTCTGTAGCGTCTGAGCTACATTCCTTGACCGAGTCTGATTGGCAGAGGGCTGCGGATTGAATGACACACACAAGACAAAGACACAGACACACACACTAGGTAGGAGGAAAGGAGAATGACTGACTTTATTGAGAGGCAGCAAGCCTTATATACCCTAAGGCGGGGCTTTCAGGAGGGTAAAAGTTCAGGTTCTCAGGAGACATCCTCTATTGATGACACACAGCTGTACACAGGAAAAAGGAAGTTGAAATCAGGCTAGCTTAAAGGTCAGGTTGTTTACTTGAGCTTTGCATTTGACAAGATCCGGCTAGCTCTTGGCTGAGAGCCTAGCACTAAGAGAGAAGGGCATTCAGGGGGGCCAAAGCCCTACATCTTCAATCCCAAATGATCTGAGCAAAGTCATTCCCCCTTATCCTACATCCTGTCCTCTTTCTAACCTTGGGTAAGGCCTACCTTTGCTCTTACCAACCTAGATATCTTGAAAACCCTGTTAGTACAGACCTGCCCACTTTGTCCTGATCTCCTGTACTGCAGTCTAGATTTTTAGAGCCATCACAGACCTTCACCACCATTTTGTTCCTGAGACCAGACTTCTAACCCAGCAGATCCACCACCAATTTGCCTTGGATTCCAGAGACCAGTCATCTTCCCTGATAAATCTGATCCTGCTCACTGTGTCTCCACTCCCCTACTGCTCAAGCAACTCCAAATTCTCCAACACCTCATCCGGTTCTCTTCTAGCCTTGGACACAGTCATATTCTTACTCTTATCACCCCCAGATCTCTGAACTCTTACCTCTTACCTGGCTGTGAACTCTCCAAGTTACACTGTGCTCTTCTCCCTGCATTGGTACCAGTCCCTCCCACTACTACAGGACTAGGCCTCTGTGTCCCCTAGTATTGGCCAAAACATTCACAGACTGCCTGAGAAAACTTGAGTTCAGTCTCTGACTAGCAATTTTCCCAAATATGCTGGCTAGAGGAGCCCACACCATAAGATAGAGCCTTAGGACAATATAGCCCAACAATTGATTAATGACCAAATAGCCACATCTAAGACCAGCACAACATATGACCCTGGTGCTGTAGTGGCACTTTTATCTTGGGGCCAGTCTACGGCTACCTAATAGGTTTTAAAGTCCACTCAATCAGAAGAAATCATTTGTGCTATTGTATTCATAGCCAAATACACTTTTGAAGAGGTCATAGATCATAGAGAAATTCTTAAGTCTGTCATACATACCCCAAAACTAATAAAACTTCTTACTAAGTGCAACATATGTATCCTTGTATCTATAGTCAGTCACCACTCATCACAGAAGCTTCCTTTTCCCCAGGCCGGGCCTTCTTCAGAGTACCACAACTGGTCACACGCAGACATTGTTTGTTAATTTCCTTTCCCTATGTAACACATCTACAATGTAACCTCTACACTTAAGGCACATAAAACATAGAACAAGGGGTAAAGAAAACACTAATCAATTTCTTATCTATCATTAATGATGTTCCATCATGTCACAGAGGGCCATTAACACAAAAGGTCACAAATGGCCAAATAATGGAAATTAGGAATCTGCATAGTGTGGTTTCCTGCACAGGAGACTCTGCCAGTCTCACGGACCACTGCAGAATAGGAGGTGGGAAGATTGCTATAGTCAGTGAGAAGTTGTGTGAACATACAGAAAGAGAAGCTAGACCTGACTACACCTGAGTGGATGAAGCTGTGCTGAAGAGCATTTGGGGACACTACCTTGACACAAGAGGATTTAGATGAAAGAATGTATGGATTCCATCTGGGAGTCAATGGGACGAGTGCTGGTGGAAAGCAGGTATAAGATGATTAAGATTTGTTGAGATATTTTGTATGAAACACATAATTTTTCAATAAAATATAAATAAATGTGGTCATTGCATATGTAATTTTCTAAATCAAACTGAAGCAACAATACAGATAGTTTGCTATGCCAGTCACTGTTGTTGGTTGGTTTTCTCATTTAACGGTTTACATAGAATTGTCTGATTGCATGATAGCTAGTCTTCAAGAAGAAGGCTGCCAGGTCAGTTCCTTCTCAATTGTTCCAATTTCTGTGTCCAAAACATGAACTATCTTCAGCAATAGGATATTACCTTCAAGCCTGGGGATGCCTTCAAGGACTGTGGCAATAACCTGTGTTATTTAGGGAGTTTCTTCCAATAGGAAGAGCCTGACCAACAACTAGAATGGAGATTTCTCCTGTCTTGCACTGGGTTTCTGGGTTTCTCATTATATAGCCTTCAGTTATACACATGCATTGATATATACAGAGAGAGAAGGACAGAGTATGTGTGTCTGTGTGTGTATTTTTCACTAGATGTTTGAACTAATAAATTTCCCTTTGGTTTCACATCACATAAGCATTAGCATCTTCACCTTCCTCTCTTCCTGCATCAACTTCCCACCTGTCCAGCTAAAGTTCCCCCATTTCCCAATTGATAACACCTGTCTCCTACGACTTCCTCATTCTGGGGCCTTCTTCCCCTTAACCTGCATGGTTCCTTACCATTTCCTGGGTCCTGTGGTTCCATCAGGATATACTCATATTTACACGTATTTGGAGTTAAGATCCACAAATGAAAAAGAATATATGTGATTTGCCTTTCTACACTTTTGTTTCTTCACTTAATATAGCAGTTTCTACTACTAGGTATAGTATAGCTGAGTCACGTGGTAGCTCTATAGTATTTTTTTAATTCAACAATTTTAACCGAATTTTTTTCTACATTGTATTTTCATACAATATATTTTGGTCATATTTAGATCCCCTCCCCTTTCTGAACCTCCATATATATAAATTAAAGCCTGTAGTGTCAAATTTATGTGACCAAATTTCCTTCAATGTGAAACAATTCACAGGAGCCTAGTTAGTCTACCAAGAGGCACACTCCTTTTTTATTTAAATATTTTTAACATATTTTTATTGAATGATTGTGTGTTTTGTATAGAACAACTCAACCAATCTTAACCATCCTTATATTCCTTTCACCTCTGGCACTCATCGTCCATAGTCCCCCAATTAAAATCCACACATTCTTTCATGTGTGTTAAGGTCTACTGTGTCAAGTTACTATCCCCATGTGACCTCAGTGCAGGTTCATCCACTGATGTCTGGTCAGCCTACCCAGAGTTCCTCACATTAGGAAGACTAGCTCATCCTCACCAAACAGTAATCAGTATTTCTTACATAAGGGTTGGAGTTTGCTAACCATTTCCCAGTGCCATGCTGGATTTTTTCTACTTGAGTTTACATGAATCTTGATTATGCAGAAATAATTGCTGTAGGTTCATATGTTCAGGGTCCAAGGAGCTTATAGGATTCTATTTGCATATGGCCATAAAAGAGACTGACTCCCTCTTTTCCAAAAAAACCATCCATTTCCAATATTTCTTCAGGTAGGTTTGGGGTCTCACACTCCCTCTGAACGTGTATGCTGAAATTTAGTGTGACTTGAGATTACAAGATAATTATGCATTCTGTCACTATTGCTGTTAGTTCAGATGAGTAGCTGCTCATCTGTCTGGAGAATTCTGTTTCTTTGTGGTCATCCAGCACCTCTGGTTCTTAGAATTTTTCCTTCTGCAACCTCTTCCACAGTGATCTCTAATCCTCTGGAGCAGAAGTTCGAAAGAGGAGTCTAATTTAGGAGTGATCACTCTTTAGTTGCTTATTCTCTATATACTTGAAATTTGTGGTTCTCTCTATTAATCACCATTTGCTGCATAAGGAAGTATCTCTGGTGAGAAATGAAAGGTAAATTAATATATGGATATAAAGAGTAAGCCATTAGGAATGGCTTTAGTACTATATCTATTGAGCAGAAAATTCATGTTAGACTCTCCCTTATGGTCTATGGCCTGTAGCTTTTCTAGCCTAGGGTTCCTAGGACTGATAATAATGTCAGACATGGACTCTGTCTTATAAAGTAGATCTCATCCTCCCATGGTGTTCTTGTTACTATTACACCAGACATTATGTCTTGACATATGAATGAGTGAAGCATACAGGATTCACTGCTGCGTAAAGTTAATGATTCATTTATTTTCAGGTGGTTCCCATAGCACCTTCTAGCACTATGAAAGCTAGCTAGCAGAGATGAAGATTTTTGCATGTTTAATTTTTTGAGGTGCCTCCGTACTGATTTTCACAGTAAGTGACCTAATTTAACTTTCTTCAACCACCTACATGTGTTCCTTTCCCCTCGAATCCTGGTCAGCATTTGATGCTGCACTGTTTCTTGTTGATAGCCATTCTGACTAGTGTGGAGTCTCAGTGCAAAATGAATTTGCATTTTCCTGCTGCCTGAAGATGCTGAGCAATTTTTCCCATATTTATTCGACACTGGTACATCATTTCTTGAACCATGACTGTTCAATTCATTGCCCATGTACTTATTGGACAAATTATGATTTGGTATTGTTTTAGTTTTTGCTATGTTTTAAACATTAACCTCATCAGATCAATAGCTAGTAAATATTTTCTCCTGTAAGCTGTTTCTTCATTCATAATTGCTTCCTTTTGAAAAGCATATCTTTTCAATTTGATGACAGATCATTTGTGGATTCTTTCTATTATTTCCCAACTACAGGAGTTCAGAAAGTCATACCTGTGCCTTGACATGTTTTCCATATAATCACACTAATTTTGGCAGAATCAATTCAAAATGGAAAAGCAATGAGGGAATTAAATAGGTCAGTGTCATCACAAATTCCTTTAAGGTGATCACAGAGCAGAATCACTTTCATATCTGTTTAAATTTGTCATTACTGGGATGTTAGTCTGAAATAGACAAAGCATTATAGTAGGAAAAGATAAGAAATTTTTTCACCATGGTTAGTGAAGTTTAGAATTAAGAAAACACTACAACCTAATCAGCAACCACAATATTATTTATACTGTTAGGTGCACTACACTGAGCCTCATCTTGAAATGAAACGTATTTTAAAGAACAGTACTTCTCCTTCTGCTTAATGAGCCATAGCTCTGTCCCCTCATGTTGTAAACACTTTAAGTACTGAAATGTTTGGAAAACTTCACGTCAACTCAGAATAACACCGCCAGTAATTCTTTCCTTAAATATTCCCTATATTTGTATTTTCTATTATATATTATATAACTTTTACTCTTTTCTATATGTCTCATGATGATTTTGCTTTTGTTTGTATTTTGTTCATTTAAGTTTTAAAGATATTTATTTTTCTTCATCCAGTTTACTGTGGATTGTTCATTACTATACTCTAACTTCATCTAACACACTTCTCTTATTTATTCTTTCTCTCATCCAATCCCCTCCTTTCTCTATATAATCAAATCCTCCCTTGCTTCAACACCTAAAATCTGTTTGTGTATGTGTTACATGCAAGCAGAAGGGAAACTATCAAAGGGAACAAAGAAGACTCAACGAAACAGAGGAGAAGAAAAAAGTGAGGGGACGGAGAACTACACTCAGCGTACAATATATATACTTGTATGAAAAAACAAATACAAATAATAATATTTAATGGGAAACATTTCACTGCAAAAGGTTGACATGAAAAAAGCACACAATTTTGGTTGAAATTATTTTATATAGAGTAGTTAAGGATCTTGGAGGCAACTGAGAGCTGTGGCAAAAGCGAATGTTGTTTTGGGCATTTCTTGAACTACCAAAAATTTGATGGAATGTTTCCTTTACCTAGTACTGAGTTTTTTGTTAGACACCCCTAGATATGGGAATGCACAAACATCATGTGTGTGTGTGTGTGTGTGTGTGTGTGTGTGTGTGTGCGTGTGTGTTTATAAAATGTTTCTCTTTGGATTTTTCAGAAATCTTTGTTATTATTCATCTCTCTTTCCTCACATCCACTCTGTATTTCCCTCCCTCCTCCACATTAAAGTCACCCCCCCATTTTTTTCTATTTTCTCTGTGATTGTTCATATGTCTTGCTTTTCCCATCTTCTGGAACCCTCCCTCCTCCCGTGAGTTCTTTCTACTCTAGTTACTTCAGGTTATATACTCACATCTAAAGATTTGTGGCTAGGATCACAAATAGGAGACAATATGTGACATTTGTCTTTCTGGGTCTTGTTTGGCTCACTGTATATATTTTCCGGAATCATCCATTAACTTTCAAATTTCATGATTTCAGTTTTCCTTACAGCTGAATAGAACTCCATTGTGTATATGTGCCACAATTTCGTGATCCATTAATCAGGTGGAAGGTATTGAGGCCCTATTGCTGAAGACTATACACTCCAGGCCCGGGACCTGGAAGAATGAAGCTGGAACTGACCTGGGAAGGTTCTTCGTAGGGATTAACGATCATAATATCAGAAGTTGCTATGCAAACTGCCAGGAAATAAAGGCACTCAACAGTCCTACTCAACTGTAAAGTGTGTGAATCACAGTGATGACTGGCCCAGGTAAATATTTCTTCTAATGGTGTAATAGTGGCACTTATTCAAGGTCACCAATAAATGTCTCATTGGGTTTTTGGCTCAATCAATAGGAGAAAATTCATGCATTATTCTGTAAACTTCAGAAATAATCATATTTGGTGGGATCATAG
Source organism: Eospalax fontanierii (assembly GCA_035773235.1). Taxonomy (NCBI): domain Eukaryota; kingdom Metazoa; phylum Chordata; class Mammalia; order Rodentia; family Spalacidae; genus Eospalax; species Eospalax fontanierii. Next base: position 39,523,542 of record CM069527.1, read on the forward strand.
TCCTTCAAAGGAGAACCTACTATTGCCTGAACTAATATGATTTCTTATTATATTCTAAATGCTTATCCTTATATCCACAAATACATATTGCTCTTATCCCTCACGAAAGAAGTTACTTTTTTGCAATGGAGACAACTAAAACAATTACACAACTGTTCAAAATGCAGAGATTAAGTGACCTTGGGGTAGGTCAGCTCCAATGATGCAAATATAATGTAACCTCTCCACCTAAGGTTGAATATATATATATATATATATATACACATATGTTCATATATATATATGGAAAAATTGTAATAGCCAGAGGAAAAGAATGTCTGCTGCTAGATAATGTCTTCTAGTCATGACAGAGAACTATACTCATGAAATCTCTGCGATATGGTACCATAAACTAGACCTGCAGAATGGCAACACTTTTAAATGACCATGTGAATGGGAGAATTTTCACAAGGTCCCAACTCTAGGTGAAGAACAAATAGTTGCTAAGAAATGAAGAATCAGTTTTCTCCAAGGACAAGCTTACTGAGAAGTTATCTAAGCTCAAGTGGTCATTCTAAATACATGTATATACAAGCACCACTAATGAACTATATATACAATCATAATCAAAGAAGAGGTCACAAAGTTGAGAGATAGTTCAGGGCATGTTGAAAGACTTAGAGGGATGAAAGAGAGGGATAGAAATGACATAAATGGTGTACTTGTATTAAATTCTCAAAAAAATAAAAACAACTTAAAATTCTTTAATTCTTCCATGTTTGTTTTAAATTGCTTCTCCATTGTTGGGACAAAACACTCTGACCAAATCCAATTTGGGAAGGAAGGGGATTATTTTGCTTACATCTCCTGAGTCAAGTCAAAGTTCATATCTGAGTGAGTCCAAGGTAGGAACTCAATTCAGGAGTTCCCGGAGACAGGAGCTGGAGCACAGGCCATGGAGGAAAGTTGCTTACTGGCTCACTCCCCTGGTCCATGCTCAACCTGCTTTCTTACACAATAGACAACAACCTGCCCAGGGCTGGCACTGCCCACAGTAGGCTGGGCCCTCCCACATCACTCAACAGTCAAGAAAATACCCCACAGACATGGCCACAAGCCAACCCAATAGAGTCAATTCCCCAATTGTGACTCCTTCAACCCAGGTGTGTCCTGTTCACAATAAAGCAACCCAGCACAATGTTTAATAGTTAAGACGATCGTTTCATTTTACAAAATATAATATTATCATTAAATGCTGTGTTTCATGACCAAGCATAGACATTCATGTGGAAAATCATTAGGTTTGAGTCTTATATTATAATGCCACTTTAAGTTAGAAAAGTCAGTTGGCATATATTTACTTCATATATGTGCTAAATTTCTAAGAATCAAAAAAGAACTGTAAATTATGTCTATGCTTAATGTGTAATTGTAACAGTTCAAAATAACATAATATTTTGACTTGTTTACTGCTAGTGTTATTAAGTTTGTTACAAGTAATTGTTTAACAATTGTATATTATAGTTTAGAGCACAATCTCTTTGTAGTTTACATGCATGCAACCATTACAAAGCAATGAAATATTGCTTTTAAATTACCTAAAATTTTACTTTTAAGCAAATAACATGCAGCTAAAGCATTTCATAAAAATAATTATTTTATTTATACAGGGTATGAATAAGTATTATTTATGAAAGATTAAAAATGGATAGTCAATTAATGATCAAGCCCAAATATTAAACAGAACACGTGACTATCTAGAATGTTTATTTGTGAAAATCAGTGACTTATTGTTACTCATGGATGATCAACATATGCCAACGTATTTATTTTGTGATCTCCAAATATGCCTTCTTGCTCATCTATTGGTTTTCATGCTTGAGTATCAAATAGAATAACAGAATGTGTTTATTTCCCTTTCAGAAAATCAACCATAATGCAAAATTTTAACTGATAAAAACTTTGATGTTTCTACCAAGAAGGCATATTTATGATCACAAAAGTACTTGTTATCTCTAAATATAAGAAATATCTTCCTAAATACTTAAGAGTTATATTTATTTCTGGTAGGAATTTTCATCTGGAAACCCTTGCTGAGAAATTTTCAATTTGTTGTAGGACTTTTACTGAAAGCAAGGTGAAATATAAATTGGCTTATTTGAAAATGCATTATCTTTCTAGTTGGTTTTTATTTGTGATGCAGAAAGAATAGATGTTGAATTTCAAATTTTTATCTAATCCTGAAACAGGATGATCTTAGAATAGATATATCTAGTGTTTGTTTTGTATTAATTTTTATGTGACAAGCATGATAGTTATCGTTTCCTTTTTTTTGCCAAAGCTCCTCAGGAAATAAGTTTCATTAAGATCTAAAAATCTCAATTACAGTATCAAATAGATCTCAAGGACAGTGAAACTAAGTCAGGAAAGGCAACTGACTCAATATGTCAGAATTTATGTTTCCAAGGAAATAGATGCTTCATCCTGTCTAAACTCCTTCCCCATTCATGCTGGAACCTTGCCTGTCTTGATCTTCAGAAGGTCTTGATTAGGCAACTGCAACAGCTGTGAGTTCATGGGTATAGTGTTGTGATATCCAAAAGGCATTATTCTGCTGCAGAACATCCTTCCTTTGACTTTTACAATATTTCTATTCCTGATTTCACAATGTTACTTGAGTGTTGAGGGGAGTAAGTATAATATGAATGTTCCATTTAAGGTTAAGCATTCTGTAGACACTTATGTTCTCATTTTGAACAGCTGAATCTATGTTTGCAAAAGAAGTGTCTCTGATGAGGAATGAAAGCTGCACTAATCTATGGGTATAACAATAAATATTTAGAAGGCAGCTTAATACTCTATCCAGTTAGCACACTAAGAGTTGTAGGTTCTTCACCAGCACCTGTCCTCCCCAGCCATGAGTTCTCTTCAGTGAAACAGGTCTTATAACCAATCACTGTTAGTTATGCCCATGACCTTCACGCCACTCTTGCACTAATGGGCATATCTTACCAGGCTGTTGCTATTGTACCTAGAATGGATCATAGCTGAGTAAGAATATTGATAACTTTTCTTCCTCAACAGCACATTTAGTATTTTCGGGCATTAGAAGTATCCCAGGCAAGGATGAAGAAATCAGTATGCAAACAAGAGAAAATGAACTGTAAGTGAACTGGTGTAATTGCAGTGAAATGTTTTGCATCATGTGATTCACATGGATGAATTTAAAATGTAATATATCACGTCATAGCTCTAAAGCCAGATATGTAGCGGGTCAAAATGGCACAAGTTCCATAGAAAAAATTCAGTCCACGTGGTGGGGAGCTGACCACTGCAAAATTTTACCACCGAGAAGGATCTAGTCATATTGGAACATCTGCCTGTCTTGATCTTCAGAAGTTCTTGAATGATAAATGAAATGATAAGTTTTACAGCAATTTTAGGACTGGAAACACTAAGAGAAAGAAGGAAAATGACAGTATGAGACAAAGAATGCAAGCCACACAAACTACAGAAGATAAAAAGTGGAGCTGCACAGGTAGGCACACACTCTGAATCCATTATGCAGATAACCATTGGTTTCTACGTTGCATGTGAGATGTGAAGGAGAAAAATCTGGACAGAGTGTCATGTTTTCAGTGACATGATTAACTAGAATGCTAATCAGACAACTTTGAAACAAAAGGAGAGAAGGACGTGCTGAATGTATGCCTCCTGTGAAATATCTGGGGATATACATTTTATAAAATACTTACACTAAGATTTAGAAACTAAAAGCAAATATAAGTGTAATAATAGACTGCAGAGGCATTCCTCCATACATTGTGTTTGGACTCAGAAGTTACTGTAACTAAAGGATCCTAAAAAGGTGAGAAGGCCCATATGCATCATTAGAGTAGTCCATACTTAAGGTGAGCACAGCAAGATAAAGTCATGTAGATTAGGAATTGTAAAGAAAAATGATTTCTGAGCCAAATTTGGTAGTGCATGATTTTAATCCTAGCACTCTGAGGCAGAGACAGGTGATCATCTCTGAGTTTGAAGCCAGCTTGGTCTGCATAGTAAGCATTGAAATCCTAACATTTGACAAAGTAGATTTCAAATTAAAATAAATCAGAAGAAATAAAGAAAGGACAATTCATTTTGATAAAACACCAGGATCAAGTTGGCATTATTCCAGAGGAATAAGAAAAGAGAAGGAAATTATTAGGATAGTAAATGGAAAACATTTTAAATTATCATTACCTGAAGATGATTCGATCTTATACATAAGAGATTCTACAAATTCCAATATGTGTTCCATTCAGAGATATAGAAAATCAAAATCATGACATTTACAGGCAAATTGATCATAGAAAATCTGTTATACTAAGTGAGTAACAGAAACATAAAAATGTCAATTATGTTCTTTCTCATTTGTGGATCTTGGCACTAAATCCTTAAATGTTTTCTGATGGAACCACAAGACCCAGGAAAATAGTAAGGAATGGTGGGGGTTAGCAGAAAGAAGAAGGTCGAGATTGAGCCAATTACAGGAAATAGGTATTATTAAGGGAAAAGTGGGAAAATGGGGACTACTTTAATGAGGGAGATGGGATGGAAGGATATATAGGGGGAGAGAGAAGTTAGGTTAATAATGCAGATGTGGTGTGAAAAACAAAGGGAATTTATTAGTTCAAAAGTCCAGTGAAAAATACATGATATATATATATATATATATATATATATATATATATATATATATCCATATACTAACAAAATAACACATAACACAGGCTATTGCCACAGCCCTTGATTGCCTCCTAGAACTTGAAGTTAATATCTTGTTGCTGAAGACCGTGCATGCTTTGGACACAGGACTCAGATCAATCAAGATGGAACTGTCCTGAAAGCTTTTTTCTTGAAGACTAGCTATCATGTTATCAGAGAATACTATGTAAGCTGTTAAGGGACAAAACCAATAAATGTTTTAATGCCTCATAACCACAACAATGACTTGCACAGTAAAGTATCATTATTGATGCACTAGTGACAGTTTTATCTTTAGTGTAATCAACAAACATCTAATTGGAGTTAATGTCTGCTCATGTGTGGTAATGTAAACATAGCCAAATACAAGTGAATGGAGAGGTCATGGATCCTAGAGAAAATACATCTGTCACATCCCTAGACAACCTAATTTATTACTGTACGCTACATATTTATCCTTATATTAATAGACAAATATGCCTTTCATCACTCATCAAAGAAGCTTCGTTTTGCAACAGATAGAGACTATTACAGAATTCCACAACTGGTCAAATACAGAGAATAAGTATCTGTGAGATGCCTAGACCTAAGTGACACATCTACAATGGAATGTCTACACCCAAGGATACAGAACAGAGTGGAATGGAGAACAGAGAAAATACTAAAGCACTCTCAAGTCTCACCAGTATCACTTCGTCATGCAACAGAGGGTGTTTAACAAAGAAGGCCATAACCAGCCAAAGTGTAATGAATAAGAGTCTGTGAAGTGTATGTCCCTGGATAGGACTCCTATACTAAACCTCAGTCATTCAGACACTGTTCTAGAAGAGATGGCAGAAAGACTGTAAGAGTCCAACGTGGAAAATGAGCACAAGGAAACAGTTTTCCAGGCAGCTGGGAACTTGCTCATATGAACTTACATCAATGCTGACAGAATGTACAAGACCCATGCATACTCAAACAGACAAAACTTAGCAAAGAACTGGGAAAAAAGTCAGAAGACCACAACCTTAGATCAAGAACTATTGTCAGCTGATCACTGCTGGGTGAGGGGGAGTTGGTTTTTTTTAGAGGACTAATACTAATTCAACTGACCAGGCACTAGTGGATGAATTCACATAGAGGGACATCTTGGCACACAAAGTTGACCTGACAGATCTTAACAAATATGACAGAATGCATGAATTCTAGTGAGGGGTTCCTCTGGGGTATGCAGATAGGAAAGGGGTCTAAATAGCATTAAGACACATTGTATGAAATGCACAAATATTCAATAAAAATCTATATTTAAATATATAAATAAAATTTTAAGTCAGCTTTATAGACTTAAGTATCTTTTTAAATTTTTCTTGCTTGAGCATTTAAAATTGTGTCTGTTATCTTTTAAAATAGACAGTTTAGGCATTCAATGACATTCAGATGTCACTGATGTGGTCATTTCTCACTTACAATAAGGACCAGAGAATTTAGGCATATCACCTGGCACATAAGAAGTAGTATGTCTGTCAGGAGAGGGGATTCCTTGGTGTGCTTAACTCTAAAGTTCATCTTTTTATCTGCATGCCTAGCCTCCTGTTACAGAAGGCATTCTTTCTCAGGCTGGCCACTGCTTGTTACTCACACTTCCATTTAAGGAATTATTCTATTACTTCTTTTTTGTTACTATATTGATACCACAGTTTATTTTAAATTCCTGATAACAAGGGTCTTACCATTTTTATCACCATTGACCACTCTGTTTTTGTTTGAGATGTAGTAAGCATTTTTTAAATTGAGGAACATATATCTAAATTTTACACCAGTATACATAATGATAGAAAATTGCAATATTATATGACTCTAAGTTTGAGAAAATTTAAGTATACCTTTATCAAAATATACTTGGCCAAAGTCATTCATACTAAAATAGTCATGCCCTTTACCTTGCATGGGAAAGAGATTCTTACCTTATATCTCCTTCAGTGATGTATCCAACTTCAATTAAGTTTACATAAAAATTTAGGTCAATTTCCCTTTCCTGACTGCATTGTTTTGTAGCCCACAGTGACTATTTTTGTCAACCCCAGAGCAGCTAATTTAACTTTCTAATCTCCCTGTTTCTTGCTCTACTCTTTAAGAATAGTTTAACCTGTCACTGCAGTTAAGCTACAACCAATAGTTGTTCTGCTCTCATTTCCCTGAAAGGGCCTCCTTAGGAATCCCTTTACATAAACAGAGAAGACTACATTTCCCAGCTTTATAGGCAGTTTATTTGTGACCAGTTCACCTTCTTGCTGAGCACAATGATGTGTCATTTGAAGAGAAAATGATGAACCTTCCTCTCTTAATTGATCCTAATTGAAGTGTGAGATGTACAGGAAGTTGCTCTGTTCTGCTTAGCAGCTGAGGATTTAAAATCTGAGAACTTTATTACAAATGCTGTATCAATGAGCGTATTGTTCAGAAATGGGATTCCAAATTTGGTTCTTTCTTTATGAAGACTGCTACTTGCATTTCTCTCTGTTTCTTTGCATTAGAATGTTTCATTTATTCTTTCTACTTTCTAGCAGTAAATATGAATTTTGCACCATTAAACAGTTTTCTTTGTCTAAATCCTCAAACTCACTGTCTCTCTCATCTCTTTGTATGGCCTGTGCCTGGTCAATGATGAAAATAGTCTCTCATTTCTAGGCTAGATTAACACATTTCATTGCAATTCTACCTGTCAGTATTGTTCATGAAAATTCAGGAATACTTTCACCATTTGTTTTACCTGTTACTATTTGACTACTCAGATTGAACTGCAATTCTATAATTAATTTATTCTGATATAAAAAGCAAAATGAATTAAAAAAAAACAAACATCAAATTTCCTTCATTAGGAAACCCTGAAACTATCTTAAGCTTATTAGGAAAGATTGAATCTAAAATTCTGTAAATCACCCCAAATTATTTTTGTCACAAAATAAAAGCCCTTTTCTTTCTTCACTATTTTCTTTCTTTTAGAGACTTTTATCTATGAGAGCTGCATTTACATCATTTCAACCCCTATCTTATTTTCCCTCCCATTGCTCATGTTTCATCTCACAATCCCTGTCAAATTCATGGCCTCCTTCATAAATATTTTTGTTTTATACCCAAACACACACACGCACACACACACACACACACACACACACGCATACACCCCAAAACTGAGTCCATTATGTATTGCATTTGTGTCCATGCGTTTAGTACCGATCACACGGAGTTGAATAAACTACCAGAAGCTTGGAGAAATGTGATTCTTTTTCAACAGCTTTAGATTGATTGCATGTAGCTCTTCATCCAGGCATAGCACCTGACAAAATTACCTATATACATTGGCATGCCTGCTAACATGGTCTTTACGCAGGTCTTGTTTATGCGATCAAATGTGTTTAGAGTGTTTTGACATATTTCATTTTGAAATTTCATGGGTACAGCTTCTGTCATGTCTAGAAGACACTATCATTCGGCAAGTGGCCTGGGTCTCTGTCTTTTATAATCTTTCCTTCCCAGTCCATGATATTCCTTGAACCTTCAGTAGGAATTGTGTTGTGGTTCTATGTGCTGAGCATCCCCAAGTCACGAATCTGCAGTTTCACCTGTGTAGAGTTACATAGTAGATGTCATCTGCAGCAAAGGAAGCTTTTTCTTTTTTGTTGAGGAGTGAGAACTATAATTTTCTAAAGAGATTTTTCATCTGAATGAATTTTTTGCTAATTTTATACTCAAATTTTTATAAGAAATATGAGTCAAACTTAATTTTATGTCTAAGTTTGCACCCTATTTTTCATATTAACTCACTCAAATTCACTGGACGTTGCTTCATTCGTTTTTTCAGAAAACACACTTTCTCTTTCACTCTCCTTACTTTAATCTAAAGCAATGCCTTTATGTTTATGTCAGACTTTCCTTAATCCTTTATAAATATTCAAAACATCATTTCCAAGCTTCTCAAAAGCATTTTTAATCTACAGATATAATCTTCACAACTCTACTTTGCTTACCATTCTGTTTTCTCTGTTAATATCCCATTGAAAGCACATGATTCAATGACATTAATAGCTTCCTAGCTTCACAATGTTTAAAATGTTTTTCTGCCAAATTTCCAAACTCATGATCTTCATTTGGTAATATATGTTTATACTGTACTGTGTTCCATCTTTGTATTTTTGGTAGAGCAGTCTGTAAATAAATCTTGAACTTCCACATTTCTCTCTATCCTTCACTGCATTTGCTTTAAGATTTATTGTATAAAATACACAAAAAATCAATAAAAATTATAAATTAAGGAATTGGATAGATGCCTGAATGATTAAGAAGAGCATTACCTGGTCTTACAGAGGACTGAGTTCAGTTCCCAGGAACCACATCACACAAATCATAATCTCCTTTACCTCCGTACCAGGGAATCCAATGCTCTCTTCCGGGCTCCACTGGTAACAGCTACATACATGGTGTACATACATACATGAACACACTCATATATATATATATATACATAAAATAATACAATTTTATTTAAGGATAATACCAATTATAAAATTACTTTACCTGTTCAAGTGAATATGTTCAAGTGAATAGGGAGAAATTCTTAAAATTTTTAAGAATCATAGACATTTTATTATTTACTGAAATAGTATATGATCTTAAGGGTAAATTGTTATAAATGAATAAATACTTTATCATAATAAAGTAAAAAAATATTTTTGTATTTCCTAAAGTCTTCTGAAGTGTTCTAGTATTTTAAAGCCAGTATATAATAAACAATTACTAAATGTTTGAAATCACATTTTACATGAAGAGATTTTAAAACAATAAGATATATTTTAAAGGTATTATCAAGGAGCTATGTGCTGAATCACATATGATTAAAATAATAAAAGTACTACTTCAGTTGTTTTATTAAAATTTGGTACACAGTACAAAGAAGAGAAAGACACAATAGTACTCTAACCATATCTAGGTATACTCACTTATTTCTTCCCCAAATTTACTTCTCTAGAGCCATCCAAGAAACTTTTTACAAGTTATATGGTTTCATTGAGTTTTCACAAACTAAGTGCTGAAAACAAAAATAAATATTAGAAATCATTCTTCTGAGGCTAGAGAGATGCCTCAGTTGTTAAGCATGCTTTCTCCACAATCATGAGTGCCTGAATTTGGATTCCAGCCTCCACATAATAAGCCAGACATCCCCCCCGCCCCCGACAGATGTTTATAACCATAGCTTCCAAAGAGTCAATGAGGAGAACAGTTGGGTCTTGATGGTTTCCATACTAACAAAAAAATAAATCAAGTTTCAGGGTAGAGGGAAATATCCTGCCTCAAAGGAATAAGTGGAAAATGATAAATTTGGACACCCAATCCCCTCTCTGGTTTCTACAAGTATGCTGGCATGCACACATATGCACACATGCACACATAAACCCAGGCACACATACACACATAAAATATCTATCATAAAATATAATCTCTTACAAAAAAGAGAACACTTTCCAGCTGTGAAGTCAACATTATCATTCTGCCCATACCAGATAAATGCATTTAAGTCAAGCTACCAGTCAATATAGTCTGTGACTATAGACGCAACACAACAAAATCCTAGGAATAAGGTGCAACAAAAAATAAAGTCCATGCATGGTCAAGGGAGAGTCAATCCAAATACAGAAGATGTTTATAATCCAATTAAGTAAACCATTAAATCAATGAAGGAGAACAATAAAGAAGAAGTTAAAAGCAAATATGGAGAAGTCCAAACATGCTTGAAAACAAGGTTGTTTAATGGACTGGGTGAAAAACCAGGCCCTCTCATGAAATGCAGAACACTGCTATGAATCAGAATGACTACAAGTAAAAACATAAGCTAGCTGTTAATTCGTACAGAGTGACTGGTACTTCTCTTGTAAAGGGAATTTTTAAAGAATCCTTGTATTTTACAAAGTTTACTGATTAATAGTAAGGCTAAGTTACTAAATGCATTTGAATACTGTGTTCCTGCATGCATTACCCTATTGTAATCCTGAGAACTGAGTATATAAGCATATGGAATCCTGTATAACCTGGCTCATATCAAACACCTCGCTTCATTTCATCATCCACCAGTAGACTACGGTCTTCACCAATCAACAAAATAAAAAAGATATAATTCATTCCTATTCATGATGCAAATATTAATGCTCCACTAGGAATAGAGGAATTCTGAACTTCTAAGACGTATTTCTTTAGGTATATAGCAAGCACACATACACATAATGAGGAGTATATGGATGATTTTTACATCATAATGGGAATAGGAGAGGATTTTTGATCTGACTACTGCATTTCAACCTAGTATGTCAAATCATAGACAGTGGCTCAGAAAAGAAGAGTAAATTGTACATATTGAAAGGAAGAAAATACTGGCTTTTTTCTATAAGTGTCATGATATTTTAATGTGATTTAAACATCATGCAAAATGTGCATATATTGAAATATCTCAAGTTTCTCAATTAATATGTATAATTTTTATATTCATGCATAATTTAAAATATCTTTAATTTTAAAAGGAAAAGGAAATCCTAAAGAATTGAAAAAGAAACCCCTAAGAACCAATAATCATAGCAAGTTTATAGAAGATGAGATTAACACATGACTCAATTGCTGTTCTATGTATCATCAATAAACACAATTTAAATTTGAATCAACAGTAGTATTTACTATATAAATCCCCAAAGATTTATCTATATATGTTATATAGAATTCATTCTGAAAATTATAAACCTATGATACACTACATTTTTTAAAGGATCAAGTAAAAAAAGGAATATCTGTGTTCATGTGCTGGAATGTTCAATACTAGGAAAATATGAGATTTTTCTCAAGGTGAATTGTAGATTTAATAAATTTCAACCAGATGTACCAAGTGCTCCTTTGGATATGAAAAGAATGAACAGAATATTCAACAGAACAATATTGACCACAATAATAATTGTACTACACTCTTTCAAAGCCAAACACAAACCTATAATCAAGACAGAACAGCATCAGCAAAAGAACAAATATAATGTTTCAAGGCAGCATAATAATCTGTCAAAAACACACAACATCAATCTTTGACAAATGGAAAATACTTGGTTTTACTTTGAAATGTTTTACCTGTTTTTTACGATGACGAGGACAAATATTTCCTAGCTATTTAAAAAAAATCAGTAAATTTTTGTGTATCTTATATACAATATTTAACCATCTTTATACTGCCTTCCACATCAGGACCCACCCATAGCACCCCCACTGAATTTCACATTCTGCCATTTATGTCAAGGCCCATCAAGTCAAGTTAGTATCTCCTGACGTCCTTCAGTGCACGTTCATCTACTGGGGTCTAGTCTGCCTATCTGGAGTCACTTAAAAAAGATCCACACTTCCTCACCCAGGACTAATCAGCAACCCAATAGTTCTTGCGCTAAGATCTGGACCTGCTGCCCATTCCCCATTCTATGCTGGGGATCTGTCTGCTTATGTTTGCCGTACACCATCCTACTGTTCCTTTTACAGTCTTTCTGCCAATTCCTCTACAATGGTCCCCGAGCTCTTTCTGGATGAATTTTAATATGGGAGTCCTGTGCAAAGACCCATATTCTGCAGAGTCATTCTCTATGCTTTGGCCATTTGTGACCTTTGATTTCATTGCCCTCTGTTGCCTGAGGGAACTTCATTAATAAAAGCTGAAAAATGTATTTGTATTCTGTCTTCACCTTGTTCCACTAGATTCTGTAAACTTTATGTGTAGAGGTTCCATTGTAGAAGTGTCACTTAGGATTGGGCATTTCACAGACATTTAATCTCTGTGTGTGACCAGTTGTGGAACTTTGTAAAAGTTTCTCCCTGTGGCAAAAGAAGTTTCTTTGATACGTGTTAACTAGCACACTTGTTTGTAAACACAAGGATCCATGCTTTTGCATACTAAGAAATTATACTTTTGGGGTATTCTCTAATATCTATGACCTCTCCAGCCATGTGTCTGTTGTAAACAAACATGTAAACATGGCTATGTTTACTTCACCACACATGAGGTTCTTCCCATTGAGTGGGCTTTAAGTATAATTAGGTAGCTGTTGATTTTCCCCAGGATAAAAATGCCATTACTGCACCTATATAGTTGTGCTGGTAATTATTGTGGTTATTAGATCTTAATGCTGGAGTTGGACTGTTGATTTGGTTTTTCTGTTGTTACTGTTTCTTTTTCCTTTTAGTAACTTATATAGTATCCTCTGAAACTATTAGAACTAGTCTTCCATGAGGAAGCCTCCAGGTTAGTTCCACGAACCGAATGTTTTTAAGCCAAGGATGCATGCAGTTTATGGAAGTGTCATAAGTAGAAAATGGAAGACTTTTCAAATTTATCATGAGTATTCATTGGAATATTGAGCATTTAGGTTTCTGGTCTGGAGAGATGATTCAGTAGTTAAGAGCACTGGTTGCACTTGCAGGGCACCTGGAATTCACAACCAATTCCAGTTCTGGGGAATCCAACACCCTCTTCTGACCTCAGTGAGTACTGTACAACATGGGCAAATACAATCAGACAAATATAATAAAAATCATAAAACAATTTTTTAAAAAAAGAAAATAATAGCTGGATTTGGACAGTTGATTCATGTTTCCCTTAGCAGCTTCCATAGGATTCTCCAAAATTATGAGAGCTAGCCTTTGAGGATGTGACTTCCAGTTCAGTTCCAGCTCTGTTGCTCTAAACACTGTGCCTAAAGTATGTACTGTCTTCTAAATAGGGTCTTATCTTCAAGTTCTAGGAGGCAATCAATGGTTGCAACTATAGCCTGTGTTAGTTTGGGTGTCTCTTGGACTACCATACCCAGTAAGTCTAAAGGGGGTGTCTCCTGTAAGACACTGTTTCTTTTCATATAGCCTTCAACTATACACATGTGCACATGTAGAGATATTGTATGTGCAATTTTCTGTATGGTTTTGAACTAATACATTTCCCTCTGATTTTTATAGCAGATAGGTAATGTTTAGCTCTCTTCTCTCTCTCCCTGGATAACCCGCTCTCCTCCCTTCCCAGTTAAAACACCGTTTCCCCCATTTCTGATGTCGGCCTCTATAGGCCCCTTCTCTTGAGTTTCTTCTCACCCTCTACCCTCATACTACCTTGTATAACATTCCTCTCCCCCTCCCATTTAGATGTGCTTATTTTACCCATTCTCACCTTAGTAACGGGTCATAGACTAGGCTGGCTTCTGTCTCACAGAGATATACCTGTCTGCTGGAATTAAAGGCATGCAGCACTCCACCCAGACTTGGTACTGTTTTTGTCATTAGCTTTTCTTCTTTAAGACTGCCTTGGAAAGGCTTTTCCCTTCACATTTTCATACATATGATATGATATGATATGATATGATATGATATGATATGATAATGCCCCCAGAATTACTCTTTGTGCTCCAAATTTGCTTTAGCTATTTGGAGTGTTTTGTGATTACATAAGAATTTCTACCAAATGGACCTAACTATACTGAACATTTGACCCAAACACCAAAGAATAGACATTCAATTTAACATCCCATGGATCTTTTTCTAAAATCAACCATGTACTGGGGCTCAAGAAAACCTCAACAAATACAAAAAGATTGAAAAACTTCAATGCATTCTATCAGACAAAATGCAACAAAACTTAAAGTGAACACCAAAATAAAAGCACTGGTAACTACACAAACTCATGGAGATTAAACAACACACTCCTAGATGATAAAGATAATACAAAACAAGAAAAAAACCTTTGGGACACCTTAAAAGCAGTCCAAAGAGGAAAGTTTATAGCTCTAAGTACTTATATTAAAAAGTTAGAAAGAGAAAAATAAATGACTTATCATTGCATCTCAAGATTCTGGAAAGGCTAGAACAAAGAAAACCCAAACTCAAAGGAGGAGAAATAACAAAATTCAGAGCACAAATTAATAAAACAGAAACAAAACAAGCGCTCAGTGAATCTAAGAGCTGGTTCCTGGACAAGATAAACAATTCAGATAGACCCTTAGCCCAGTTTAGCTAACCAAAAGAAAGAAAAGAAAAACTCAAATCAACAAAATCAGATATGAAAGGGGAAACCACAGCAGACAACAAAACTATCCAGAAATTATAAGGGAATAGTTTTAAAACACCCATATGCTATTAAATTTGAAAACCTAAGATAAATGGATTAATATATAAAACCATGGGAAGCACCAAAGTTAAACCAAGAAGCAATACACAGCTTAAAAAGACCCATGACATAAAAGACATTGGAAACAGTAATACAAAACCTTCTAACTAAAAAAAGCCCAGGCCCAGCTGAATTCACAGCAAAATCCTAACAGATATACAAAGGATCTGCAAGTGATGTTACTCAGTTATCCAAAAAGATAGAGACAGAAGAACCCCAAACCTCCTTATATGAATCCAGCATCACCCTAATACTAAAACCAGGTAAAGAAACAGTCAAAACAAAATTATAGACCCATATTATTAATAAATATAGACATTAAAAAATTCTCAACACAGCAGTTGCAAACCACATACAGACACACATCAGAAAGATCATCCATCATGATCAAGTCAGTTTTATTGCATAGATGCATGGTGGTTCAATATACATAGGTCAATAAATGTTATAAATCATATAAAGGACTCAAAGACAAAAATGGCTTGGTCATCTTAATAGATTAAGAGAGTATCTTTGACAAAATCCAACGTGCATTCATACTAAAAGTCCTGGACTGAAGGGAACATAAATCAACATAATTAAAGCTATAAACAACAAACACACAGTCAACATCATTCTAAATGGAGAAAAACTGGAAGCATTCCCATTAAATCAGCAAGCAGACTACCCATTAGCTCCACTCCTTAACATAGTACTTGAAACTCTTAGAAGAGCAAGTAAGATATTTACCTGAACTCCAAATCCGGCCGTTTCCCCATACCTAGATAATTGCAGAATGTACATGCTGGGGAAGAGACTGGAAGGGAGGGACAGCCAGAAGCCTAGGACACAGGACTCAGGATTGTCTCCTGAAAGGGTTTACAGGAAAACATTTGAAGAAATGATGCCTGAAAAATAGGACAGACAAGCACACACAACAAATGCATATGATCACAAACCAAATATGCTTCACAAAGTATGATTCAAATTAATTTTTGCTGTGAAAGTAAAATACAAAAGCCATAAAACAGTAAGAATATAATATAGTATAAAATGCAGGAAAAGGATGCAAGATTAAAATTCATACCTTGAACACTTTTAATCTAAACTTTTACTCTGATAAATATATGAAGAATAAAAACCTGGGTGTGGGGACACACACCTTTGATTCCAGCACTTTGGAGACAAATCTCTGTGAGACTGAAGTCAGCTTGGTCTACATAGTGAATTCCAGGCTACTGAGGGTTACAAGAAAACTCTGTCTTAAAAAGACAAAAATAAAAAGAAAGAATTCTTTAAAACACAGAAATTGAACCTACCATTTAGCACTGTTATATCACTCCTGGCATGAATCCAAAGGACTCATCCTATTGTAGAGATACTTGTACATCTATGTTTGTTGCTGCTCTTTTCACAGTAGCTAAGATATGGAAGAAACTTATGTGCCCCTCAACTGAGGAATGGTTAATGAATATGCAGTCCATTTACACAATGGAGTTCTACACAGCACTAAGAAAAGATGAATAATGAAATTTACAGGCAACTATATGGAACAAGAGAATGCTATAGTGAGGTAACACAAAGATAGAAAAGGAAGCTGGTATATGTTCTCCCTCCCTATATGTGGGTATAGATCCTGATGTAAACACAAGAAGCCAGGAAAAGATAAAGAATACATGAAGTTCAAGGAAAAGAAAGCATTTGCAAAAGGGGAATAGTAGGGGACAGATGTTACTAGCGGGGAGGTGGGGAAAGTGCATGGGACTGTTTGGCAGGGAGGAAAGGAGGGAGGGACATGCAGAGGTTCTTGGTGAGGGGGACAGAGGAGGAGGACCGAGGGAGGCAGGTGTTGATGAGTGAGGTGAGAAGCAGTTCTGGAACTGAGAAGGGAGTTTAGATGGGAGGAAAAAGAGCAGAGATGAATGAATCTTGAAGAGCTAGGGAACCCAGAAGGAAATAAGGAAATATGATGCCACGGAACCACCTGAGAAATGCACAGTGTGTAACATTAGTACATCTAACTACCTGGGGGCTGTTTGGCAAGGGGCACAGAAGATACATCCCTTTGTGTGATTGGTGTGAGCGGTCCAAGAGACTCACAAAATAATACAGGCTATTGCCAACGTTCTTGATTATCTCATAGAACTAGAAGAAAATGCCCTACTTCTGAAGGCAGGACATGCTTGGGATACAGCACTGGAGGCAATCGTGCCGGAAATTACCTGGAAGACTTCTACCTAAAGTTTAAATCCCATAATACTGGATGATAATATGCAAGCTGCTAAGGGAAAAATCAATCAATGGTCCAACACAAACGCAAATTCTAATGACAGGAACAACTGCCACAGCACACTACCTCTATTGGTGTAGTAGATGCCCTCTCATATGAGGGATAATCAACAGCTAGATAATTGAACTAAAAACCCTCTCAATGGGAGTCAACTCATGGGTTGGAGGGGCCATAGATTCTAGAGAGAACCCTATTTCTGTCATATCTTTAGAGGTATGAAATTTCTTACCATATGATAAATATGCATCCTTATATCTACAGACAAAAACAAAGTACACCACTCATCAAAGAAGCTCCTTGTTGCAAAAGATGGAGGCTACAGCAGGATTCCACAGGTGCTCAGGCATAAAGAATACAGGACTGACAGATGCCAAGTCCCAGTTGTCATATATACAGTTGAACCTCGATGCCTGAGGCTCAAGGAATACAGTGGAACAAGGATTAGAGAGAACACTAAAACATCCCTCAACTCTCACCGGCGAAGCTTCCTTAAACAGAATAGTGCTATGAACACAGAAGGCCACAACTGGCCAAGATTTAAAGAATAAGAGACTTCAGAGTGTGTATCCCTGGAAAAGACTCCTATATTGGACCTCACCCACCTATGACTCAGGGATCATTGCGGAAGAGGAGGTAGCAAGATTGTAAGAGCAAGGACTGCTTCAGGAACTTAGAGAAACAGAGTGTTTCATGCAACTGTAAGCTTGCATATATGAAATGCATATATGATGGCATTGAGCACAGGACCCACACCAACTCACATTAGATAGAGGCCGAGAGTGGAGGGACAGAAATTGGTGGCCAGCCAAAAAACTATTAGAGACTGATTACTACTGGGAGAGGGAGAGTATACCTTATCTACAATTTCTAGATACCCTGACCAGACTACAGGGGATGAATTTGCATTAAAGAACATCTGGGCACAAATGCTTGACAGGATTAGACTTACATGTGTGACAGAATACATGAGGCTGGGTGGGGTTTGGGGTGGGGATGAATTTGGATGAGGGAGGGTGTCTAAATTTGATTAAGAAATGTTGTATGAAATGTATAAAACTCAATGAAAAAAGTTTAAAAAGAGAGGGATTAGATAAAATGAAAGTAGAAGAGTGATTTATTTTTTCAATTTGGAAAGGAGACATATTTACTTACTATTCATTGCTATCCATCAATGTTTCTACCAAACAAATAATCATGGGAAATTAAGGCACTGTGAGGAGTACATTTTGGTAACCTTTTGACAGACTATATGAGAGGCAGGGATGATGAACATTTCTTAGATTTAATAAACTTCAGAATATTTGGAATATTAGCTCACTGTGAGAGTGACTTTTCTGGAAATGCCTTCTGCTGCAAATGGGAATCTTATTTAACCTTGTAATCAAAGTAAATTTATATTTTTGTAACACTATCTCTTTTTGCTTACAATGTAACAATCTTACTTTGCCTTGGACTTCTATATACTAAAATTATAGTTTTAATCCCTCATGACCCTTCTCAGCCCATGACCCATAAAAATGTATGTGTATGTGTCTGTGTTTTGAAAAAATATATATATATATCCTATTCCTCCATTATGATTATAGAATATCATTCCAGATGAAATTTTATTATCTTCTTTAGGAGTTATAAGTATAAATTAACTAGAATATCAATAATACCATCTCTCAGATGCCTTTCCTGGTGTTCCATATTTATGCTTACATTCACATGTGAGAACTATTTAAAGGGGGAGGGTATCCATTTCTGTTCTTAGGCCCTTGTCATCAAAGTTGCTGTTCTAATATGATTCAGAGAAAATTACAAAACACTCAACGAAAGCAGAGGAGATACATAACTCACAGTGGCCATTAGTCTGAGCTGGAAGGATCTGAACTCAGAATTCTTATCCTGAAGACAAATTCAATGATGCAGAAATAAAGAGAGGAGCTCTTATTTTCTTCACCTTGTGTGCAAAAATTACAGAATGAAAAATCAACAAAATCAAAAGCATGTATCATGCAGAATGCCCTATTTGTGTTTGGATGATAAAACCAGCCAAAGGTAGCTTGAAAGTGTTATTAACCCATCATCTTAATAATATAATGGATTGGTACCAGCAAATTATTGTCAATGGTGTTACACGATGGGCTCTAGTGGGAAGTCTGTAAACTTACTTTCAAAGCTTTAATTCAACGTTCAGAATTTTGCTTCCTTAAGAGTTCTTGTACTCATTGTTTTTTCTAAAACATTTTATATATCATGAGATATTTGTGAAAATATGTACCATTTAAAAGGAATATATTGTTATATAGTGCTTGTATGTCTACTTCTCCCCAGAGATCATGTAAGTCCTTTTGCCCTTTTATTTATCCCTATATATGTTTTATAGATCCTACGTAGTTAGAGAAAAGGCCATAGGAGGTGTTCAGCATTATATGAAATCCTATTTCAATTAATATTTTGAAAAACCCACCAGATCTCCTCAAGTTACATAGACTGTATAAGGCAAAAAAAGTTCCCTTGAATATGGCAATGTCACTTTTAATTTTAGCTTAAAATCATAGATCTAAAATAAATTACATGTTTCAAATTTGAGAAAAATTGCATTTTACATAGACAAAAACAGATATGATGCATTTTATCAAATAATACAGTAATATTTTGGGAAAAGTAAGAGATACCATTGTATTCAAAAACTCACTTTGGTATGCTGCAGAAGTCTCTCTGTAGTAGGGTGCTTACTTAGCATGTGTTGTTACCCTGAGTGCAATCCTCAACACAACCCCCTAAAAATACCCTTTGGAATGTACATAAAATAATAACATTATGAACGATGCTAAGATTTAGATTTGGGAATCAAGGATTTTCACTTTATACAATCTTATACTTTAGGTAAAAGCAAAGTCAGGCAAGAGACAGTAGAATGGTATTTATAGAAGTTGGAAAAGAAATCATTATTCACAAAACCTGACAATGTATGTGAAAAATCACTAAAAATCAGTTAAATTATTTGAATTAATGAATGAATTCAGTCATATATAAATAACAGTAATAAGAGAAAATAAAATGTCAAAAGTACCTTTTAAAGCAGTAATAAGTAACATAAATACTATAAGAATTATGTAAGACTTATACATTGATAACTAAAAAGCATCAATACAAGGTATCAGGGACAGTTAAAAAAAGAAGAATAAAGTGTTACCTTTGAAATCATGATTGATTTTATATTATAAAAATGATTCTAGGATGATACATAGGAACATGAAGCACCCTATACAAATGTAAGAATAACAAGCAAGCAAAGAGTATTCCTTAGCAACATCGATCAAGATAATATTTCATGTCTACAGAATCCACACCAAACCGAAAACCTAGTCATAAATCCTAAATAACTTTAGGAAAGAAATTTGAACAAATTCCCAGTAAAACATTTTCAGTCAAAATTGAAAATGAAGAAATGAAAAACAAATCTTATTTGCATCCTTGATACATTGCAATTAATTTGAATTAACATTGGATGTCAGAGCTTCAGAATATGTCAACAGCGATGTTAAAATATATTGTCTATGGAGCTGGAAAGATGACTTGGTGGTTAAGAGCATTGACTGCTCTTCCAGAGGACCTGGATTTGATTCCCAGCACCCACATCATGGTAACAACTTTCCGTAACTACAGTTCCAGGGAAATTAATACCTTCTTCTGACCTCCGTGGACAATGCATGACAGTAGTGCACTTACACACATGCAAGCAATACATTAATCATATACAAATTAAAAAATAATATATGTATATACACATATATTCTATATCGTGAATTGGACTGGGGTATGTATTGAGATAATTTATTAGCTATGTTCATATTTATTCATACATTTAACTTTCACAAATTTCCATTAAAACAAACATGAAAGTAAACATCTAAAGGAATCTGTCCAAAATCATATTTTTCTTATTCTGATAACATTCTTCCTTAGTTATTTTTGAATATATATTTTATAGTACAGAAGAGATGTTAAATTTGATGTGCAGGAAGACCTATGCAAAGAAAACATACAGTTTATAAAATGTTACCAAAAATTATTCTGAGGTATCTTACTTTCTACTTTCAGGATACCAACAGGAAATCTTAGATCAGGTTATTATTGTTTCTTTATTAGTTTCAAAATGAAAGTTGTGTGTGTGTGTGTGTGTGTGTGTGTGTGTGTGTGTGCGTATCAGAGGCTTGGAGACAATATAGTTGCTAAAGGGAAAGGAGGCAGCAATTTAGAAACATTAAATTACACTCCTTGAAAGAAAATAACCAAACTGCATCATTCCATTTATCACTTTGTATTTCTAATTTACTTTCCCCTTTTTCTTCTTCTAGGCTATAGAATGCTAAGGGAGTGCTTGGCTCTGAAACGTTTTGATTGCTCCTTACTTCTATGTAGCCATGCTTAAAGTAACAGTATATCAGATTCTTTCTGTCACAAGATAACATATTTTAGTGTTCAGCATGTCATCAATTGGTCCATTATGATTAAAAGTATTCAGAATATAGTTTATTTTTTATTTTAAATTAATTTAACATTTTAATTGCATTTTGGTGATTTTCATACCATATAAATTAAAATTAATGGTATTTATATGTCCTTCCCTATCACCATCATCCTCCCTGATTGCCCCCAGTTAATTTAATATTCTCTGATATATATATATATATATATATATATATATATATATATATATTTAATTTTGTGTCTAAGTGTCTTTCAGTGGGTCTATCCACTGGAGTCCAGTTAACCTAACAAGAGTCCTATCCGTGTAAGACACTATCTCTGACCACCCTCCAGCAGCCATCTGTTGCTACAGTTTCCTTTGATGAGTTTGGAACTCCTTACCAAGGTCCTCATGTTTATGCTGTGATTTTTTTCTGGTTTGAACTTTTTTCCATGAGACTTGTGCATGCTATCACCATTACTAAGAGTTCATATGAATAACTGACCAGCTGTCTGGAAAACTCTATTTCCTTGTCATCATTCACTACCTCTAGCTCTTGCAATCTATCTTTGACCTTGGAGGAAATCCTTGGAGGATTTCCATATTACTTTTCTAAAGACCTTTACTTTTACTTCTCCTTCCTTGTATTCTGTAGCTGCTATGCCCTCGCAATCTTCATGACTATTTAACCCTTCCTCATCTAATGTCCCCTTCTGCCCTTAATATTGCTGAATTCTACCACCTGTCCCAGGAAATCTCCCCCGATGGCCATTTATTAGTTTATTGATCTTTCTGAATTTTCAAATTAAAGCATGCATCAGATTTCAAAGCTGGCATTTGGCTATGAGAAAAAACATGTGACTGTGTCTTTCTGAGTCTGGATTACCTCACTCACATGATTGTTTCCAGTTCCATCCATTTACTGGCAAACTTCATAACTTCATTTTGAAGAGCATAAGAATTTTCCATTGTGCATATATGCAACACTTTCATTATCCATTCATCAACTGAGGGATATCTATGTTTTTTCTCATTTCTGACTATTATGAAAAAGGCAGAAATGAACATGAATGGACCATATTATGCAGCAAGGTATAGAATCTTTGGGATAAATGCCCAAGAGTGGTATGACTGAATCATATGGTAAATCTGTTTCAAAATCTTTTGACTTGACTTTTACTTCCCTTTAACTTTACATACAAACATATATGTAAATATATACATCTTTTCACTGCAGGGATAAAGAGACATTATTTTATTTTGATACATTTTCATTGAGTTAATTCTTATTTCCATCCAGGCCACAGCTGAACTCTGCTCTTATGTTTTCAAAAACCCATCTCTATGGTTCAAATATTTATAGTAATTCTGTGGATTTCATGAAACTAGGTATTTTGAAATCTCGTCTATATCATAAATTCACTTTGTACTTTGCATTTGTCCTGGCCTTAAGATATTGTGTTAGATTTGGAAGGAACAGAAATAGAAATGTGTTTAGTAGAAAAATCACTGTTTGAAAAGATTTCATTTTGAACTGTGTTTACATAAAAATCCACAAGATGTTTCTTTTAAATTTTGGCACAAGGTTCAGTAAGATGAAGATTTTACCATAAGGATCAGTAAAAAGTAAATAACTTTTTCATTAGACCATTGTTAAGAATCAAAGAGATGATTCTTCACCTTACTCTAACTGTAATCAATCTAATTTATGGAAACTTCACAATGCCTTTTCTTCTTTGAGGAAAGTCTCAAGGAGTGAATGCTGGTCTTGAGTCGACTCCTGGTCCCCATCCTCCACACCCTAGGTACAGGGATTGTAGAAATGCACCAATAAACCTGGCTTTTGATGTGTCTTGAAGCAGCTATCAATCCTTGACTTTTAAATGAAAGGCACAATGGAAAACTTATGTGAATGTAGGGGCCCTAGTGGATAGAATATCAGGAGAAATGTAGGTGGTACACTGAAAACATAAAAATATTTCAATATTGCACATCTTACTGAAGTAATGAAAGTGAAGAATGTTAACAGATCACAGAGGGGAAGTGGATGGATCTGAAAGGTAGGCAGATTCATTTAAATCTGAATATGAAAATGAAGAGAATGGGAAGAATCAATAAAGAGTCAAAGATAAGAATTATGAAAATGATTGTGACATATAATTTAGGTAGATACAGGCTGATAAGTTGAGTTTTAAGCTTGCTAAATTTGAGATTCTTATAGAATACTTACAAGTGTGTGTCAACAATATAAACCAATCACTTAATCTGCAAGAAATCAGAAGATCAATGAAGGACTTTCCAGCAGTGATGATAGCACACCTCTGATAAAGCACACTGTATGATATGAAATTCAAGGATTCCATGTTCTGGAAAATAAGTGCTGTACTTGATTGCACCAAAAACTGTTGGTAATCATCCACTGCATGATCACCAGTGAAGAAAGTCACAGAAGGCAAACAATCTATTACTTCTATAAATACATTAATATGAGGAAAGAATTTCAAAAATTTAGAACAATATAGGTGTCCCATTTAGAACTGAGCTCTCCAGTCTCTTCTCTGCATGCTGACCATTTGTGTAGCTCTGTACTGCTAATCACCACCTGCTGCAAGAAGAAGCATCTCTGGTGAGAGTGGAGAGATCCACTAATCCCTGGGTAACTCATGAGTGGGGGGAAGAAAAGTAGAGTTGAAGTGTGTGATGAGACCTGAATATGATCAAAATACATTGTATGAAAATCTTAAAGTTATAAATTTTAATGTGGCTAAGTTTCATATAAGTATTTATTTTCTAATATATATGAATATACACGTATGTATTTATCTGTCTTACATGTTACAAATGACTATGAAAACAAAGGCAAACACAAGACTTGTAGAACTGAAGAAATCCTCAATAATACTATAATAGGTATATGAGCTAACCACAAGTTAATACTGAAAATTCCAATAAACGACATTCAGAAATGTATGGCCCTTTGTTTTTACAAAGCCTTGTAAGTACGTTAATAGCATTCATGAGGATAAAGTAGTACAAAGAGAAAAACTAGAAAGGACATTTTTTTGACACTAAAGATGTATGGTTGTGGTTCCTTTGCGTGTTTTTCTCTAATTATCGATTGGTTTAAATTAGAAATTATTCTCTGTCCAGTTATCTCATTACATGAAGAGCAGCTCCTAAAGAAATGGTACCGAGTGAGAACAGATGCTACAAAATGGTGTTTTCTGGACTGAGTTTCATACCTGTCAATTTCAATGCTCTGCAAAAACTTTCAACGTTGCTTAAAAGAAACAACAGCAGTGGTACGTGAAGCTTTCACAGCTATTAATTTGCTGATTTCCACAGGCTTTTCTCCCACAGCAATGTGATTTCTTTAAGCTTGATTTCTCTTTTCTTTCAAAGCATTTTAATACTTAAATATCCTATTCCATAGGGCTTTCTTTTGCTCACTATTTAGAGTCTCATAACCAGCAATCTTATTCATATTCACAAGTCCATATCAAACTTTTATTTCATGAAAAATAAACAATTTGGTAAGAACAAGATTGTGGATCCAGTTTCACAGCACATTGCGACAAAAGGAGCCCTGGGAAAGAGAGACAAGTCTGCTGTGTGTGAGCTGGGAAGCAGGGAATTGAAGCAGGTCTTGTGTTCATTACTGTACAAAATGATTTTCTTTGAGCCTTTCTCATCTGAAAGGCCATGAATATAAAAAACACCAACTGGCATAATTTCAAACTTTGATTTGTATATTACTCCAAACATTAACTTGAAAAATCTGTTCCTACAGACACAAATTAAACAAGACAACATTTTCTAAAGAGTGTTGAAGCCATCACAAAAACTGCATCTCAGAGTTCAAATCTCAGGATATAGTTACATTGATATGTTTCATTTGAAAATGGAATCAACATTTTTTCAGAGTTGTATCTTTATATTGAATTTTGTAATTTTCATGCAATATATTCTGATCATATTTAGAGCCCCCTTTTCCAAGCATACCTATATTACATATATATTATATATGAAATAAAGCCTATAGAGTCTATTTTGTGTCCTCAGAGGTCCATTCACTGGACCCTGGTTATCCGGCTAAGAGTCACATCATTGATAGATACCAATTATCTAGCTGTTATTGGTTGCCAATAGTTCCTCAAGTTGGTTTTCCTATGCACTTCCCCATGTTCATGCTTGGATCTTCAGTTATGTTCCATTGATCTATCAGCATTGTTTGTGCCAGTGCCATGCTGTTTTTATGACTATAGCTCAGTAATATAGTTTGAAATCTAGTATAGTAATCCTCCCTGCATTGCTTTTTGGGCTGAGAGTTACTTTGGTTACCTGGAGCCTTATGTGCTACCATATGAATTTTAGGATTATTTTGTAATTCTATGAAGATTGTCATGGGCATTTTGTGCAGGATTGCATTGAATCTATATATTTCTTGTGGTAGGATGGTCATTTTCACAATATTAATTCTTGCATTCTGAGAGCATGGGAGGTACTTCATCTTCTGTGTCCTAATTTTTCATTAGAGATCTGTAACATCTTTTATCAGGGTTATTCTGAGGTTTATTTGTGTTTGTGTGTGGGGGGTGCTTTTGTGAATGGGATGGTTTCCAAGTACTCTTTCTCTAGTTGTTTATTATGGATATATAGAAAGACTACTGAGTTTTGTATATTAATTTTATAACCTGCCACTTTACTGAAGTGTTAATCATTTTAAGGCATTTTCTGATGGAATTTTTGTTACCTTTAAGTACATTATCATATCATCTAAAAAGGGAAAATTTGACCTCTTCTTTTCCAATGAATAATACTATAATTTCCTGGTCTTGTCATATTGATGTAACAAAAGTTTCAAGCACTATATTTCAGAGGAGTGGAGGTAGTGGCCAGCATTGTCTGGTCTCTGATTTTAAGGGGAATGCTTCCAGCATTTCTTCACTTAGAATGATGTTGGCTGTGGAATTTGAGCATGTAATTTTAGTTATGTTGAGGTATGTTCCATCCAGTTCAGTTCTTTTAGGACTTTTAAAATAAATTCATGCTGAATTTTTCAGAGACCTTTTCTGTATCTATTGAGATGATCATGTAATTTTGTACATTATTTCCATTTATATAATTTATGTCATATATTAACTTCTGTATATTGACCCATCCCTGAATATCTGGTATAAACTTGACTTGATCATGATGGATGGTCTTTTTGATGTGTGCCTGTGTGCAATTTGCAAATATTATACTGAGATTTTTCTCCTTTCTCTGAAGCCTATGATGTGTAAATTTGGTCTTTTCAAGGTTTCTCACATTTCCTATTTATTTTCTTTTAAAAAAATTCATAATCTGTGCTTGACTTGTCCAATTCTTCACCATTATAATATAGTCTTGATATTCTGCTTTCCATTTCATTCATTTTATTGCTGATGCTTTCTCCTGTTGTTTCACAATGTCTTATTGAGGATCTCATTTCTTTCTTCATTTCAACCTGAGTTTTCTTCAATATTTCTGTCTCTTTTGTGAATTCAGTAAGAATTTTATCCTTATCTTCCTTTAGTTCTTTGATTTGTATGTCTGTTTTTTTTTTAATTCATTGAATTCTTTGATCATGTTTATGATTTTTCTTTTAAATTCAGTGTCCTGGGTTATCACTGCAGGGCTCTCATTGTAGAATTCTTCTATAGGGCTAGTGGTGTTTGGTTGGGCCATATTACTTGGGTTTTTCATATTATTATTTTTTCATTGTGGTTTTGGTATATAAGTTTCTTTTGTTGTTTATGATTTTTGTATGAGTTTCAAGTCTTCTTTTATTGAGTTGAAGACTAATTTTTTTGTACTCTTAATGTTCCTTGAGGTTTTTTTTTTTCTTTTTAATTATAAAAAGGTGATTGGTCCAGGCCTCCAGTTCTTTCTTTTGATTTCATATTGGCTCTAGACCATATGGCTGTAGACCAACTACTCAGGAGTTCCCCCAGAGGCCCAAGTGTGACAACAATCGGATACTCTCAAATTTCCTCCTAAGGTGTGGCCCCTACCTGCCAGCAGTCACAACACAATAGAAGGCCAAATCCAAGCACTCTTGGTCAGTCTG
This sequence comes from Eospalax fontanierii, assembly GCA_035773235.1. Taxonomy (NCBI): domain Eukaryota; kingdom Metazoa; phylum Chordata; class Mammalia; order Rodentia; family Spalacidae; genus Eospalax; species Eospalax fontanierii. The sequence goes on from CM069527.1 coordinate 39,551,296, forward strand.
GAAATATCTGGACCCTTGGTGGAAGATTTAGTAGTCTAGCTCTGTAGCACTGGGACAGGTTTCAGCTGGTTTCAATGTGAGGCCATGGGCAGGGCACAATTTGGTAAGCTTACCACATTTGGAGGACAAATTAAGACACTCTCAGACAGTCTGGAATCTTCTGAAATAAAAGGAAATATTTCTAAGTATACACATACATTTATAAAAAGAAAGTGAATAAAATTAAATGGAGACTTTTCCTTTTATTTCTTGTTTTCAATCTCAACTTCATTCAGTTTGTATTTGTTTTCAAATGTCTTTATTCTTCACCAGATTCTCTGACATGCTTCCTTTGCTTATTTTGCATTTGATGAGGATGTGTGTACCTTGGAAAGCAACTCTGTATTATTTATTTTTAAGAAGTAAGGTTTCAAAAGTAACAAAACTCTGCAAACAAAAATGTGTGTATAACTAAAGCTTAATGCTTTTCCATGCTTTGGAAAAACTGACAAAAGTTAGGTAAATTTAGGCTGACATTGATACTGCAATTATTGAAGTGCAGAGGTTCTGGTAAAGTAACTTAAAACAAAAGTTATTGGAGGAAAAATGTTAAAAATCACTTGTATTAATGACTAGTTGTGCTATTACTTGAACTCAGATTCCAGATCATTATAAGACATAAATGCTAATGCAGTTGGTAACCTGTTGTTTTCTTTGCATCCTAAGGGGGAATTCATCCCAGATGAATTTCTCAGTTTATGGTAGAAAAATACCCTTTTTGTATTAAAAGAATATAAAAGTTATTTTATTAAAATATTTCACTCTTAAAATAGTCTAAAATACCTATGTTCCTACTGATTTCATTAAATTGTATCTACTATAGTACTTCTGTATTTATGCTGAAGATACAAATCAGCCATTTTGTAAAAAACAGAATAAATATTTATAAACAAATAGTGATCACCAGTTTAAAAATTAACTACAAAGATGGCCTGGGACATGGTTCAATGAGTTTAATACTTCCTCCTTAAACTTGAAGACTTTAGTTTGGATCCAAATAAAAATCTTCATATCTGCAACCCCAGCACTTGGAGATAAGCAGAGAAGCTCATTGACCTGCCAGCCTAACCAAATCAGGGAATTCCTGGTTTAGTGAGAGACCTTGTCCATGTACAGCACACACACACACACACAGAGTCTCACACACACCACCTGAAAGGAGAAATTTCTGGACCTCTACAATACTAATTTATATTGGCAAACATAAGTTTTAAACTGATAATTTGGGAACATTTTATTTCTAAAACAAGTATTGAGAAAGAGGAGGAGGAGGAAGGTGAGGAGGAGGACGAGGAGGAGGAGGAGGAGTAACCTAGCATAAAAGTTGGATACCTGAGATACTTGCAGGAGATTCTCATTATTTCATATCTCTTCACTAGTATTGCTCTTGGACCCCTGAATAGAAATTAAGACATTTTTCTTTACAAAATCTCTAAATATTTTTTGGAGTACTGACCCTATTGAGAACACATAAAATGAAGAAATTGTGCATGTGATTTGAAGATTTTGTGTACTTCTGGGTTCAGTATGAATTCTTGTATCCAAATTAAAAATTCTTATTTTTTAATATTTTTCTAATATTTTTACTGAATCATTGTGTGCTTCATATAGAACATCTTAATCAATCTTAATCATCTTTATATCCGTTTACCCACTAGTGTCCTCCCATGCCTCCCCTACAAGCTCCTGGGATCCTGCTCATATGAACTTATAGCAATCGTTTTGGCATGCTCAAGACCCATGCAAACTTAAGCAGACAAAAATCGTACATGGTACTGGAGAAATGGGCAGCAGACCCCAACCTTTGCTTTGGAAATATTGGTAACTGATTACTGTTGCCTGAGGATGAGTTATTCTTCCTAAAATGGCTGATCTTTAGATAGATTTTCTTGGAGTCACTACCATTCAGCCTAAAGACACCTATGAATTGGATGTGTTCCAAGACCATCCTGTTCTATACTATGTCAGTTATTTTCCCTTCAAGATCCCTCCGAAAGTGTTCAATGGGGAGGAGGACATGTAGACTTTTGTCGTTTTGAGTTGAATCTGATAAACTCATAACTTTGACCTTTAAACTTTTCTGTTCCAACAAGGAAATCTAACTTTGGGAATTGGTCTTGAATGCTTCCAATGTCTTAGACAAGAATTATTTTGAGAATCAGACATACTATTAGAAGTTGTTGAGCAGCAAAGAATCTGAAAATATTGACATTACCTCCATCCTCAATTATGCATTCTGACTTTTATGAATATAGGCACACTTATGACAAAGAAAGAATGCAAAAATCATTTGGTAACTGCCTTACTTTATTTTCTTTTTGCTGTAGTAATATCCTCTAACAAAAATCATTTTAAAAGATAAAAGTTATTTTATCACATCATTCAAAGGTACAGTTTATCATAGAGAGAGGTCAAGGTTGTGGGAAGCTTGAAGTAGCTGGTCCGCTCACAAGCAAGATCAAGAATAGAGAGCAATGAATACATACTGTTGTTCATGCCCTTCTTCTACTTATATATCCCATAATTCCATTCGAGGACTGTGCCACCGACAGTAGGCAATTCCTTCCAACTCAATTAATAGAATTAAGGTAATCCCCTGAAACGCAGTGCAGATAATTCTTAAAACACTAACTCTAACATATGACCCAGTTATATCACTCCTTGGCATATATACAAACCACTCATCCTACTCTAGAGATACTTGAACATTTATACTTATTGTTGCTTTGGTAATAATAGCTAAGAAATGGAAATAAGCCAAATGTCATTCAGCAGACAAATAGATAACGAAAAACGTGGTACATTTACACAATGGAATGCTACTCAGTGATAAAGAAAGACAAAATCATGAAATTTGCAGGTAAATGGATGAGAGAAGAAAATGTTATAGTAAGTGAAGTTACACAGACTTAGAACAACTGATATATGTTTTCCCTCATTTGTGAATCTTAGAACCAGGTATATATATACATATATATATATACATATATATATATATATATGTGTGTGTGTGTGTGATATTCACACACACATATAACATACATATATATGGATATAACTGGAGGTTTCAGGAAAAATGCAAAGAAATCACACAGGTAAAGAGAGAGAAAGAGATCAAGGGAAGGGGAAAGACTAGGAGATAGATGACACCAAGGTGAAAATTGAGAAAATCGGGTATTTAAAGGGGAAGGGAGAAGTAAAGAATATAGAAGGAAACAGGGTTAAAAAGGAATAAGGAGCTCAAGAGAAGGGGGACAATAGGAGACAGGTATTTCAAGAGAAAAGTGGGGTTCTTTAACTGGGGAGGGAGAATGGGGACAGAGAGATAGAGACAGAGAGAGAGAGAGAGAGAGAGACAGAGAGAGAGAGAGAGAGAAGGAGAGGTGAGAGGTAAATAATGAATAGATGGTGTGAAACCCCAGAAGGAAATATACTAGTTCAAAAGCCTACTGAAAATATATATGCAATATCTGCACAACAGTGCATATATATATATATAGCTAAATGCTATATAACAAGAGCTACAGTGTCATACGAAGAGAAACAGCCCTTCTAATTTATGATCAAGGTAGTTCAAGTAATTTCTAAAACGACACAAGCTATTTTCTCAGCCTTTGAGTACCTTGAATTTAAAACCTTATTGCTAAAGACAGAACACACTTTGGACACAGACTTGGAGCAATGGAGTAGGAACTGACCTGAAAGCCTCCTCCCTGAAGACTAACTCTGAAAGTTTTGATGGATGCAATGTATGCTGCTATGGGCGGAAATTATTCAACAGTCTGATCCCAGCTTTAAAGCCTAATAAGCACAAGAATAACCAGCACACACACTACAGCAGTGCAGTAGAGATACTTTTATCTAATCAGATTTAAAGCCCTCTCTGTGCAAAGTAACTCCTGGGTGCACTATAAATGTAATCAAATACAATGGCTGGAAAACTCATACATCTGTCATATCCCTAGACAAATGCAATGTCTTAGTGTGTACTTAATATGGATCCTTATATTTACAGACAACATGCCAGTTACCACTCTTGAAGAAGCTTCTTTTGCATCAGACTGTGACTATTACAGCGTTCTTCAATTGGTCACACACAGAGAATAAGGGTCTGTGAGATGTCCATCCTTAAGTGACACATCTAAAATGGAACCTCTACATCTAAGGCTCACAGAACACAGTGGAACAATGGTACATGAGCCCTGAGTGGGTGAGATTTAATATGGGAGACTCATCTCATCTCTAGACTTATATTCTAGTCTCTTATTCTCTACATTTTGGGCAATTGTGGTCCTCTGTGTTCATCACCATCTTTTGCCTGAGGAAGCTTCACTGATGTCAACTGAGAGAAAAAAAATAAAAAAATAGAAACCAGTGATGGAAAGGCAGAATGATAGAAATGTGAGGAAAAAGAAGATAAAGTTAGAGAGGATGAATCTAAGACTGAAAATGTGGGGTCTGATGAGGACAAGGATGGTGATAAAGATATGAAAAAGAAAACTAAGAATATTACAAATAAGTGCATTGACCAATACAAAAAGTCTGGATGAAATCAAACTCATTTAGGGCAGAAACTATGATGACATCTCTCAAGAGGAATGTGATAAATTCCATGTGAATTTAACCAATGCCTGAGAAGAACACTGACAGTCAAATATAACTCTGTAGAATGTCAGTAGGGATTCAGGGAATTGCTCTTTATTCTTAAGCCAGCTCCCATTGACCTCTTTATAAAAAATAATATCAAACTCTATGTCTGAAAAAAGTTCCTCACAGACAGCTGTGATAAGCTCTCACAAGAGTCCCTTAACTATATCCATGGTGTGAGTGACTTTGAAGATTTGTTCCCACACATTTTTAAAGAAACGTTTTAGTAGCACAAAATCTAGAAAATCATCTAAAAACATTGTCAGGAAGCACTGTGAGATCTTCTCTGATCAGGTTGAAGTCTAGAAGAACCACAAGGTATTTTATAAATGATCTCAGAGTCTAAAGTTTAGAATCCCTGTAAATTTTCCTGACCAATGATACTTTTATAAGATGTTGTGCTGTCATATCTACACTATAGAGATTAGATACTCTTTTTTTCAGATTATGTGTCTGTCTCTCTTCAGGAAGGCACTTAATTCCATTTACTCCCTTGCGGGATGGAAAAAAAAATAGTAGGTGAACAATTCTGTATTTATGGGCATGTGCTGAAGCAGGCCTTAGAAGTGAATTATCCTTGAGCTGCTTGATGAGTACTGTGTGCAACAGCTCAAAGAGTTTTGTCGAAGAACCTGTTCTCCATGACCAAGGAGGAACAAAATCTACCAGAGGAAGGAGAGGAGAAGAAAACAAACAGGAGTATGGTACAGTCATGAAGGTTTTAGATAAGAAGTTTGAGAAGGTGACAATCTCCAATAGCCTCTGTTTTCAACCTGCTGCATTGTGACAAGCACCTACGCTTGACATCCAACTTGGAGGGAATCATGAAGACCCAGGCACTTCAAGATAGTTCTACAATGGACCAAATAATGATCAAAGAGCACCTTCAGATCATCCCCATCTACCTTATTGTTGAGATCCTGTAGCAGAAGTCTGAGGCTATCAAGGATCACATGGTGCTGCTGTTAGCTGCTGCACAGTGACTTTTCATTTGAATAACCTAGACCCATTCTGATTGCATTTACCCCATGATCAAGTTTGGGGTAGGTGTCACTGAAGATGAGTTGACAGCAGAACAGCAAATGCTGCTGATTCCGATTAGATGACTCTGCTTGAAGGTGAAGAGACTGCATTTCTCACAAAACAGGCAGATTAGAATTTTCACTGAGAAGCCTGTGCCCCTCTACTGCTTTTGCAGAAGCCTTGACCAGTCTGTCCCATTTTGTCTCACCTACTAATGATTTTTTTTTCTTTTCTACTGATTTGTGTCCTATGCAGGAAAAAACAAGCAAACAAAGAAAAATCCCCTTCTTCACCTAACAGGATTGTGTTCTACTGTGGTTTGTTTCATTTATTTATTCTGATATAAAAATATACAAAATAAAGAAAATGTAGTAGTTATTTGGTTTGGGGTGTTTTATTTTTAGTTGCCAGTAACATCATTATCAAGGCTTTTTCAAGTAATAATCCCCTAGGAGATGTTTTGCAAAATCATTGATGAATGATAGTAGACATCTTTCCCCCAGTGGGAGAAAATGCAATGATTTGAAGTCATCTGTAATGTACTGTTTCTGCTAGAAACATTCAGTCCATATCTCCTATTTCAGTAATACTAAAAGCAACACAATTTTAGAGGTCGGATTGTTAAATTCACATTTCAATAACTAGGAATTACCAGCATCTAAGTAGCCTATAAAAGTTAATGAGAAAACCAAGATGTTCTTGTTCTGTAGAGCTTAGATCTGTAGGCTCAAAGGCTCAGAGACTAATAAACTGAGAGAGCAACAAGCAAAAGATCTTGTGCAACTTTACTGGTTTCTGCTCATAATTAGCCATGATAACCCCCTAGCAGTGGTTGTAGTTAACAATGCTCATCACTGTTAATTTCCCTTCCTTTTTCTGGACTCCTAGAAGGCAAAATTTTCCACTCATATAATTATTCCAGAAAATTTATATTATGATTCTGTGCAGTGGATATTTTATGTGTAAAACTCCTCACTGTCAGTTATTTGCTGAAAAATTGAAAAGTCATTGCTTTATACATGTCTTTCTCCGACTGGGACAGTAACGCTCGAAGTTAGATATTTAAACCGCAAAACCACAGCATAAGACCTTTAAAATTCACTTTGATGATGTTCCCCTGGAGTAATAAACATGGGCCACTAATATTTAGGGGCGTACTGGGTAGCTCCGAATGGCTTAACCTAATCCTGCTAATAAAACAGGCATTGTTAGTATTTCAATCAAAATGTTATAAGCAATAAAAATGTTAGAAAATTAAGTGCTAAAAATTGGTCAGAGGAGCTAGGGTCATGCTTATAATTTTATCAAATGTGAGGCTGAGTAATGAGGATAGAGTTCATGGCTAGTTTCACCAACAAGGAAGACACTGCAAAAAAAAATCAAAGTATTTTGAGGCCTTTTTGTCATTCCCCACCGTTCTTAAATTTAATTTAAGAACTTTTGTCATTGCTTCTAGCTTTCTATTGACCATGGGTGCCATCATCTTTCTGAGTGGACACAGAACACACATTAGTATTTCATTGTTCATGTTTATGATAGTTACATCTTTACACGGGAACTTGATGAGAACCTTATTCACTAATAACCACAGATAAACATTTGTTGCAAAATTTTACTCCACAGGACTTTAGAAACTTGACTTTCTATTACAGTTTTACACCCTTGCAGCAACAAAAGTATTGCATTCATTGGTGACAAAATTCCTTAAGTGAAACCCATTTTAAGTAAAATGGCGATGAAGTCTTCAAATTTGCAACAAAGATGGATACTGTATAAGAAAATCCAACTGTGTTCCTAGATAAAGGAATGTAATTTATTCATCCTTATATTGTACTAATAGGTAGACCTGTTGGTGAATGAAAATGTAGCTACTTTGACAAATACTCCTTAAGATGAATGTTTATGCCATAAATATTCACTATTTTCATCAACAGGAAAAATTGCTAAAGGCAATTTTTTATGCCACAAATTGTAATACCTGCAATTTTTAAAATAATCCTTCCTTATTGTTACCAGGTAGTTGTCACGGGTCATTTGAACGCAAAGTAACCCTTAAATCTATGATTATTATCTTTTTATGATGTTATACGCACACCAAGAAAGTGAAAGCTTAACACTCCTTATAAGCAGGGTAGTAACAATGACATTTGCCAATGTGACATTTCCAGTGGCCTAATGGCGAGCCTATAAACATCTACATATTAACTGACTTCCTTGTTTTTAAAATAATTGCAAAACATGGCAGATCTTTTATAGTGCAAACTGCCATTCAAATATGGTCTTCATTTAATTAAATAAAGAGTTCACAAGGTCAGTTTATTTTCTATACACAAAATGTGTATAGTGTGTAGTGTCTCTGCCTTGGTCATCAGGTCATAAGCTTGTATAATAATCCTCAGTGATAAAGTTGTTATTGAACTGAATGGGGCAAAACATTATGAAATGAATAGTATCATATAACAGGATGTCTTCATCTCTGCAATATTACTAAGGTCTAAGTGCTGCTAGTGGTGTTTATTTTTTCTAAATTAATATTTTATTGAACTTTGGCACATTTCATACAATACATCTTCATTCTATTTAGAACCACTCACTAATCCAGACATCTCCAGAAGTTCCTCAATGCAAGTTCATCCACCGTATTCTAGTCAGTCTATATAGAAGCACTCCCTTAAAGAACATCAGTTCTCCCTCACCCCACAGTAATCTGTTGCCAACAGTTCCTCAACTAAGACTGAGGCCTGCTGCCAATTTCCCCAGGTCTATACTGGGTTTTTGTCTGATGGAGCTTTTATGGTTCTTGCGCATGCTGTCACCATTGCTGTCAGTTTATGTGATCAAGTTCTCAGAGACCTTGAGGATTCTTTTTGCTTAAGGTCATGCACCACCTCTATCTCTTACGATCCTTTCCTGCCCTCTTCTGAAGTGGTCCTTGAGCCATGGGTGAATGAGGTTTAACATTGTAGTCATACCCAAGGACACAAACTCTCAAGTCTTTTATTCTCTATTCTTTGGCTAGTTGACGTCCTCTGTGTGCATTGCCTTCATTTGCATGAGGAAGCTTCAGTGGTGACACTTGTGGGGTGCCATAGTATTCTCTCTACCCTCTATTCTGATATATTCCATGAACCTTGGGGATAAAGGTTCAATTGTAGATGTGTCACTCAGGGCTGGGCATCCCTCAGACACTTATTCTCTGTATGTGACCAGTTGTGAAACTCTAATAGTCACCATCTGTTTCAAAAAGAAGTTTTATTTATGAGTGGTGAATGATACTCTTGTCTGTAAATGTAAAGATCCATATTTAGGGTCTGGAGAGATTTCCCAGTGGTAGGCACTGGCTGCTCCTGCAGAGGACCTAGGTTTGGTTCCAGCACTAACATTGCCACTAACATCCATATGTAACTCCAGTTCTAGGGGTTCTGATGCCTTCTTCTGTTCTCCATGGGGACTGGACAACATGGGTGCGTTAACATATATGCAAGCAATACACTCATAAACACAGAGTAATTACTTTATTAAAAATAATGAAATATTTTAAAGTATCCATATTTACTATATAAGAAACACATTACATTTGTCTATGTATAAGACAGAGATAGAGTTTTCTCTAGAATCTATGACCTTCATTCATGTGTATTTGGCTATGTTTAATGTGCCACCCATGAGATACCTCCAACTGAGAGGGCTTTAAGTGCAATTACATAGTGATTGATAATCCGCAAGATTAAAATGCAACTTCTAAACCACTATAGTTTGTTGCGCAGGTGATCATTATTATTTTTGTTAAGCTTTAGAGCTGGGCTGGACTACCAATTGATTTTTTTTTCACTTAGCAGCTTGCATATCATCCTCTAGAACTATGAGAGCTAGCCCTCAGACAGAAGCTTCCAGGTCAGTTCCAGCACCATTGCTCCAAACACTATCCTGTCTTTAGCAATAGGGTCTTACCTTCAAGTTCCTGGAAGTAACCAAGGACTGTGTCAATATCCTGTGGTACTTTGTGAGTTTGTTGGACTACCCTGATCAACAACTTGAAGGGAGTTTCCTCCTGCCTGGCACTGTGCTTCTTGTTATATGGCCTTCAACTATACACATACACATGTTCAGGTATTGTTTGTGTATTTTTTAGTAGGCTTTGTGCTAATATATTTTTCTTTTTTCCTTCATAGTACTTAAGCATTGTTTATCTCTCTTTTCTCTTGTCAAACTTTCCTCCTCTCTCTCCATTTAAAGTCTCCCCTTTCCTACATTTTCCCCTTGATAATACCTGTTTCCTAATTTCATTCTGACACCGAGACTCAGGACTAGTATCTGTCTACTAGAGCAGTATTCTCTCCTCAATCTCTTCTTATCCTTACCTATCCAGATGGCCATCTCTGGTGCTGCCTCTAATTATTTCATCTACTTCTAGGGGGTTTCCATTTTGCCCAGGACTGATTTTTATAATGCATATTTTGTTTAGTTTTGGGGAATTTCACACAAATAGATAAATAGTGTTTAGACCCTCTTCCCCATCTGCACCTCCCATTCCCCTCCCACTGGATTTCATGCATTCTGCCCTATGTGTTAAGACCTGTCCAATCAAGCTTTTCTACCTAGATGTGCCTCAGGACAAGTTCATCCATTAGAGTTTAGTCAGCCTTTCTAGAGTCACACCCTTTAGAAGATCAACTCCCTCACCCCACAGTAATCTGTTGCTAAAAGTTCCTCATGTAAGATCAGGGCCTGCTGCCCATTTCCCCAGCTCTATATTGGGTGGGTTTTGTCTGATTTAGTTTGTATGGTCTCATGTATACTGTCAGCATTGCTTTAAATTCATATGAGCAAGTTCCCAGAGACCTGGAAGACTCTGTTTCCTTATATTTGTGTACCCACCCTGGCTCTTACAAGCTTTCTGACTCCTGTTTGTCAATGGTCCTTGAGTCATGGGTTGGTGAGGTTTAATATAGGAGTCTTATCCAGGGACATGCACTCTGCAATCTCTTACTCCTTAGGAATTATCCAGCTGTGGCCCTTTGTTCCATCAGTGATTTTCACACTCTCATATTGTCACCAGTGGCGTCATTAGTTCAAAGTCTAGTCCAGAAATAATTTTCCTTAAATGACAACTATATGTGAAACTGACTAGAGAAAGGGGTGGCACAAAATAATTTGGAAGATAATAATGTTTTAACATACATTTCTTTGCTGTCACATGTGTGTGTGTGTAAGATTTATTTTCCAGAAATTATGTTTTGAAGAAAACGCCACCATGACTAATGCTATTAAAATGCATTACTTTAACCCATTATGGCACAACTTTTCCATTCCTCAAACTCTCAAATCCAGTATTAATGTCCAGATATTTCAAAGTGTAATTAGTTAGGATGATATTCCTACAAATTGTGTGATGAACAAAGGGCATGATCTGGAGCAAGATCTGTTCACAGAGACGGTCTGCCACTTACTAAGAAAAATACTTAGTTTTATTATTGATAGATGGTGAAAATATCTATTCAACTCCATGAAGTACAACAAATTATATGATGCAGCTAGATATTGTTAAATCCATTTGTTTGTTTGTTTGTTTGTTTGTTTGGAAAAAATCAAGCCTTTCCCTGTTTGCCAGGTATACTCTATGTGTATTTTTCTAATTTAATAAAGTATTATGAACTGGGTATGGTGGCAGGCCCCATTGATCCCAGAACATGGGAGGCAGAGGCAGGCAGACCTCTTTGAGATCCATGACAGTCAGTTCTACATAATGAGTTCTGGGTCAGCTGGGGCTACAGAGACACCCTGTTCAATGCAACCCCCCAAAAGAAAAAGCAGGCTTTATTATGATATAAAAAAAAATGAATGAAGGGCAGACGTCAGAATTAGACTTCCTAAACTCATATTTTGGTTTCTCCCACTTATTACCCATGAGATTTAGGGAGTATCTTTTAACCATGTTATATCTTCAGATAATCATGAGTAAAATGAAGGTAATTATTTGATCATTTAAAGTGTTACTGTATGAGGATGGAAAGATTGCTCAGTGGTTAAGAGCACTGACTTCTACTGCAGAAATCTCTGTTTCAATTCCCAGTATCCAAATGATAGTTAACAATCATCTATAACTCCAGTTCCAGGGGATCAAATGCCTTCTTCTGACCTGCATGGCATTGCACTACAAAAGTTCACTTACATACATGCAAGCAATACACTCATGCACATAAAGTAAAAATACAAATATTTTAAAATAGTTACTGTACTAATTAAATATGGGGAATGTGAAAATAATTCCCCAAATGCCACAAATAATTTACCATATATCTCACAAAAATTACAAAAAAAGTATTTCACTATCAAGTACTTTATATGACAAGTTTAAAGAAATCAAGAGTCTCATACCACATAAAATATGTGTCAGTGCAACCATGTTGAGCAGTGCCCAGGAAAGTCAGAAGAGGGTGTCAGAATCCAAGGAGTTGGTTGTTAGCCACCCTGTGGGTGCTGGAAACTGAACCAAGGGCCTCTGCAAGAGTAGTCAGTGCGCTTACTGCCAAGCCATCTCTCCAGCACCAAAATTCCTATTCTTAATAAATAATGCTTTAAAAGGTGATTCCTAGCCAGTTGACCCTGAACTTCTAATGGAGCCCTGACTTATTTTTTTCAAAATCACGTATATACTAAACCATGTGTACTGATGGAATATATGACCTGTTATTTATATGCATGTTTACTGAAATGAAAATAATTTAAGACATAATTTTTCTTTTTATTTATCATCTCAGGAGATCATCTTAGGAGCTAAGAAAAATTTCTGCAAAACCGAGACCTCATCCTTCTTTTTCAAAGACCATTTGAAGTAAGATTTTTCAAGTTATTTTACTTCCCTGATTCAGTACAACTTGTTTTAACTGTCCACCTTTTCACCCTATACTCTCATAATTTTACAGTTACTTTTCTTACTATGATTTTACAGTGTGAGTGTTCATACATATTTACTTCAGAGCTAGATTTTTACATGTACATAACCATGCACTCTCAGAATTTTAAAGAACCTTAAAATCATGTAGTCCAACCATTCATCTGATGCTTGAATTGTTCCTAGTTATGTCCACATTCGTTCTCATGGTGCTCTAAATATACCCTGGACATTAACCCTGTAGCCAAACATTAACTCTGACTCTAAATGGAATTCTTAATTTATCAGCACTTTTAAGACTTCCCACTTGTAACAGGAATCTCAATTAAAGTGTCTTTAACTGCCATTTTCACAAGATGACTGATTCTCTATATTATATACTTAGCTAGCTCCCCATCAGTATCCAAGTCACTCTCATGTATAAAATTGGATACTTATAGAGTTATATTAACTCTTACAGACCACTAAGGCACCATTTATTGTGCTGCATGTAGCAACTGTGGTAAAGAGCTATGCACAGATAAAGCTTGAATGCTACAAAGCTTTATAAGAAGTAACAGATATGGAGTGGAAATACATGACCTCTGTAAGAATGGTACTTATAAATACATCTTGAATATGAAAAGAAACAGATTATTAAATTCTGTGAAGCACCATTTAGATGGATTTCATCAGAAATTTAAATCTGTATAAGCATTCAGTCTTTGAAGCATCACATAAAGAGAGAGTTGTATTGCCTGTTCCAAATCTCATATTGACAGAGGGATGCTGTGTTAATGACAGTCATTAAAATAACTGCCTAGTCAGACTTTAAGTGATAGGCATTAAATTTGTGTTGATTAACCACTAAGTTCCTTTTTAAGTTTTAGTGGCATAAAATGAAAAGTATTAAATTTAAATACTCTTCTTTCTCTCTCTATCATTTTTTTCTTATGGATCATGTTATTCATGAGGGCTCAATAACTGACATTAAGGCAATTCATGATTTGAATGCTTAATATAGTTACCCTGGATAGCTCCTTGCCCAAAACTTTTTATAGAAAAATGAGAAACAATTTTTTCCCACAAAACCTTACTATCATCTTTACATTCATAGCTGCTGGATATTGAATTATTCTAGTCTACACCAATTAGTTGCCATGGATAAGTTGAAGAGATACATTTCATAATATAGTTGTGTAATTTGAATCTTCCAGTTCCTGTGGAGAGATTCTTTGCTTCTTTAAGTATGTACCACAAATATCTAAAACAGCTTCACAGAAAAATCTGAAATAAGGAATCGCAGTAACACTAAGAAATGCAACTGATACAGAGCTCTCACATCATCACTGTGCAAAACTCTCACAGTCATGAAACACAACAGAACACTTGTTTGTCAAATCTTCTGAATTTGTCTTCAATTTCTGATAATTTATACTACCAAAAATTTGATGCATCAATTTTACAAGTCAGTATGTCAGAGGTTCTGAAATACCAGTTGGGTCAAGATGTTTGTAGGTTGTACTTCTAGAGGCTCTGGCAAAGGACTCTTAGATTGATTGTGGTAATAACAAAGTTTAGTCCCCTGAGACGGTAGGACGAATGCCATCATTTTCTTATTTGTTTGTCTCAGAGCCTTTCAAATCATATAGATATGTTATATTATTGACTCATATCTATCTTCCATTTTCAAAACCAGCAACGAGAATTTTTTCTTACACTTTAAAACTCAATGAGTCTCTTTTTCTTATCTGTCATCCAGCTAGCAATGTTTCTCAGATTTACAAATTCATGCATATATCATCCATTTCCAGTTACACAGTCTACATTGTTAATCACATTTGAATGGTGCTTGTTGTATGTAAGGTACCACATATTCATATGTTCCAGGAATAAGACTGGGAACATTATTGGGGAAAACATTACTGTGCCCAACATGTATCCTAAACTATTAGGTTGCAAGTTGTTACTGAATATGCTAAGACTATTGACATTCAGAAGGAAAAATCTCAATTTAATGAATATTCTACAAACCTCCTCTGATAATAAAATGAATCTTGGTAAACAGTATAATTAGTGGCTTAAAATAGCTATCCATGCCAGAAGAAGTGGAAAAATTAGCTTCTAGGATAAAGAACTAGGTCTCAAAAATTAACAAATTATGGATTTGGGAGATTAATTTAACTTTTTAAAAATTTTATTTGTGTATTTTGGAGCTTCTTACTGAACTCAGAGTTTTGCACGTCATCAGCAAGATTTTTTTGATGCTAAACATTGAACCCACGGACTTATGCACACTAGGCAAGGGCTGTACTGATAAGTCTTATCCCCAGCCCAATCTCTCAATTTTTAAAACCATTTTGCTATATATATGTTGTATGAAAATAATATGTAGGCTTTTCTTTAAAAGTTAATTTAAATGATCTTTTGACTTGAAAGAGATTTGCCAATAATTGTTATACTCTGTAATTTGTTCGTCAATATATTGTCTTAATCTGTATTTTATATTCTTTTCATATTGGGTATTCTAGTTGTTGCCATGGCTTTTCCTTTGTCATGCTTTTCTTGCTACTTTTCGTTGTCCGCAATAGCAAATATTGACAAGTTACATCAGGTTACCTTTAACAAAGACTACATTCATGCAAGCATAGACTATTGGATTTGAAACAATGATGAACTCAGTGATATTTCTAGTGAAAGCATCATCTTCATATTTTTCTCAATAAATGTTCTTTGTTCCTAGACTGAATGTTGCCTCTATCACAAAGAATTCACCATCCCTAAAATATACATTGTCAATTTGGTGTTCTATTTTACTAGTTTTGAGTTCTGTTTATTTTGTTTGTTTGTTTCTATTAAAACAAATTTGGTTTTTAAGTAACTTTCAACTTCTCATACTAGTTTAATTCTTATTACATGTACATATAACTTCCTCATACTTTGCTTTTCCTTTGATGATTGGTAACAAATAGTAGCAGCTAGATCTTTAAATTGTTCCAACACACCATAATCTATATAGCATATGTTGTTGAAGTCCCTTTAAATGTGGCATCCTGAAAAAAATTCAATGTTGACAAAATATCCTATTTAGTAGAAAAATCACTATTTTCGTTAATAATATACACTTTCTGTGTGCTGGTTCAATCTAGAAAAGCTTTCTGGTTTGTTCAAAGTGGCAGTAGTTACTTCTGCACTGCTGTAAGAGAAGACCTTAAGAAAGAGAGTGTATTCCTCCTAGAGGTATAAAGGGCTCATGGTTATTTGACCCCATGTGGTTAAGCAGGACATCACACCAACAGCAAAAGTGTAGATGTTTCACATCACAGCAAGCAGGAAGCAAGGAAAAGGGGTATGCAGTAGAATGCCAGAGTAAGACACAAGAGAGGACATCTCCCAGTGACCTACTTCCTGTATCTAAGGAGGAATCCATTGATGGATTAAAACATTGCATTGGTAAGAGTCTTCATAATAATAATTTTCTCTAAAAAAGTCCCCATAACATACCAAGAAATGTTATTCACTAATTCCCTAGGTGTTTCTTAACCAAAATGAAGAAGTCACCTTTACAGCAATCAAATTACAAAAGTAATTTTATTTTGTAAATATACCAGTATGAAAAAAAAAAGAAATTACTAGTAAATGTGATATTCAACTAATTTCTTACTTCCTCATAGTTTAGGTAAAAGACAATTATTGCATTAAATAGAGTAGATTTTTATATCTAGTATAACTTCTAGAAGACAGCATGCAGATAGAATCACACTGAGAGAAGAATAATCATTCTTGGAGCTCAATAGAGCAAGAGGATGGCAATCTATGATTCAAGTGCATTCTTCAAACAGTCCAAATCATTCCCAAGCTTAAGTATGCAGGGATCAGAGAAAACCAAGTACAGGGACCCAAATAGGTGAATGAATTGAAGGGGCTTGTCACTTTTCAGTTCCACAGATGAGATTTTGAAGAGTTATAATGGACTTAAGATAATGTGGTATTCAAACCTGAGGCAGTGATACAGTGTTGCTTCTAGGGGTTTCAATGGGAGAAAATAGACAATATTACTTTCTCAAGGAGAAAAGAAGCAAGTTGTATTCTCATACATGTACATACATAAGTATATATATATATATATACATATGTACATACATATAATCTTTGCAATAAGATCCACCTGATGTTAGTAAAAATGTATTCAAATGAAATTGGTAAAATAAAATTAAATAAGATGTATGCACTGACTTTCATATGGTCTTATTTAGAATAGCTTAAAATGATGTAGAAAGTAGCCAACAACTTTAATAAGGAAGTAGCAATTGAGAAAAAAATACTAATGGTACAGTCCTCATTACCAATGTCTACTGTTCCCACTTTCATGGACATACATAGGGTTTTAGAATTTGTACCTCAATTCTATTTGGTTTAATGTTTAAACACAACCTCTAATTTATCTCCAAAGAGATCACATCATAAACATTTTACCTAATCCAATTCCTCATATTCAGAAGAGACCAGATAACCATTTTGCCACTTACTGGTTTTATGTCAATAAAATAAAATAAAATAAAATGTTTATTTAGATAATTTAAACATGAATAATCAAACAAAATCTCTTCTAAATACTATTTTATGAAATACTTAGAACAATACTTTATCACTATGTTTTAACTCAAAAAATTCTCCATGAAGAAGGAAAAGTATGGTTTTCAACTTTAAAATGATGACAGTTTTCTTTCCTAATTACTCCTATTTGGGACATTCATGTCATTTTCTACATGCTATGCCTAATGCTGCATTCAGTGAATAAATTTATATCAAAATAGTCTTATTTTATTTTAAAATAATATGCGATTCTAAGAGTAATATTCACATGGTTTAATAAATACAGAATTTTAATAATGTTAAAAACCTCAATGAAACTCTGAACTTGTATTACCTTGTAAGTACTGCCATCTTTATCTAGAGAAAGCAGATAAAATAGGGGAAATTTTAGTATGCAATATTTTGTATGTGTGAGATGGCCTTGTTCTCACAATTTAGTGGCCCTGGGCCTAAATAAACTCATGTATCTTTTTTACAAGAGAAAGAAGGTTTGAAAACTAGGATAACTGTCCTTTAAAGAGTGATGTTTAGTTTATGCAATTGTGCCATAATAACTGATTTCAGATTACCTAAAAGTATATTCTCCATTCATGAAGTCATTTGACCCAAATATGCATATAATTCATCTAGTTGCTACAGCAAAATAAAAAAGAAAAGAATGCATTACACACAAAAATATTAACAGGGAAATGCCTGCCAGAATAATGAGGTAAGATATTTCAAATTTTTAATTTATTTTTCTGTTTTCAATCTTCTCAGCAATAGTCCTGACTATCTCTGTAACAATTTCAAATTTGAGTTCCAGGAGCTCCTTTTTCTGTAGCATGTATGATAAAAGTGAAGCAATTAAAATTCCATAGATGAAGACAAAATGTTAATCACAATAGCAGATAGACTTTAAATCACTATTTTCACAAACACTGAGTTCCAAAAAGTATTGTGTCGAATAGTTGAGTACCAAGTAGCATGTGGCAAATGTAAAAAACCAGAGGGGTTAGCAGGACAATTAGGAACCATGTGAAAAGAAGAAGTTAATGAAAATGAACTCCTTGAAAAGAAGTATGTCACCTGAGAAGGCCTCAGCCATGAAGATCACTGGTTGCTCTTGCAGAGGAACTGTGTTTGATTCCCAGCACCTAAATGATGACTGAAAATCATCTGTAACTCAAGTTCAACTTAATCTGAATCCTTTTCTGACATCCTCGGGCATTGCATGACACAGGTGCACCTACCTACTTGCAGGCAATACAGTCAAACACATAAATATAAATAAGAAAATATTTTTAAAGTAAAAACAAGTTAGAATTAATGGCCAACTAAACTTTAGCCACTTGCAATGTGTAGCAGAATTTAAAAGATAACCATGAATTCCTAATGAAGAACTTTATATTAAGGTCTAGTATTCATGGCATTCCTGTTTTATACTTCTGAATGTCTGAACAGAACCAAAATTATTAGGTACATTTAATTTCTTTTAAAATGAGGTCTAATTCAGGACTTCAGTTTAAATCTGTGTCATAGTCTGAGACTATACTTTTCACATATAAAAGAAATTGCACAGTCATGACATGCCAGAGTTTCTAGCTGCTGTTTGTTACTATCATGGCTTACTAATGTCATAAGCAGAGCACTCACTCCACTGATCATCTTACCTCTGCTATTTACCAGCGCTGGACATTTCCTTATAGGAAAATTAAGCTGATTGGAATGGTGACATATGAGGTCAATGACAATTCCAAACACTTACACTCTCCTCCAGAACATTATTCTAAATACCACATATATCTTATATGAAAGGATCTATCATAATTCCAAAGTATTTTAACTGGTAAAATTTTCTGTCTTGTTAGAATTATTTGATCAGTTATCAGCACAAATAACTCATTTGAGATACACCCTGTGGACAATCAAAAGTGAATCTAAAGCCAATTTGATTATTTCAGCAAGGATCACTGAGTAATTTTATCATGAAAAGTAGAAAATGAACTTCAACTCATGTACCAAATCTGGGAGATGAGTAAAAGACTGTGGAGATTGTGAAGCTGGTTCTGTTCGATGTAGAAGTTCTATGGCATTACTTCTGTCATAATGAGGAAACAAAGCTTGAAAGCCAGTACTCAGGGTCCCCAGGTAAGATGAAACCTTTCTCATGTCTTCAATATCAAGTGAACTGTAAGGGCAACTTCAATGTTATGGACAGATTTCTATCATCATAAACCAAGAGGATGAGGCCCATCGCTGTCATTTCTCTGATTCATGCTGCAACGGTTCAAATACAGAAATATTGCCACTGACACACCCATGCCTAGAGATTACCTCATTACTTTGAAAAACACTTCTCAAATGTATTTTTAGTATTTTTGCTTCTGACTTGTAGTTTATTTTGGTTACATAATTACAACTATTTATCTGAAAACAGTCTATGTCCTGATAACTTTAATCTTTTGGACAGTTGTAACAAACACTAATTGGTGTGCTGAAAGCCATTAACAAGATATACTACTAACACTCTGTAAATCAAGAGAGTACACTTTGGAACCTATAAACGAAGAAAAAGAAATTACTGTTTAACCTCAGATATTATGGAGTTGTAAGCAAATATCTAAGAGAGATATTAATTATTCTAACTTTAAGTAGTGATTGCTGTTTTTCTTCCCTAAATTTTTGTGAATATTTTTATATCAATCTGGATGGTAATTGACTACAGAAAATAAAAATACTTATACGTCTCTGAATAGCAATGACTAACTCAGAAAACTGAGTTGTTTGTAGTGGTATTTTGAGTTCTGGGCATATCTAATAGCCAGATATAAAGGTTAGAGTATAAAACTTAGAAAATGCTTACCATTGACTAAGTAAAATCAGAGGAAATATGTGCCTGACTGAGTATTTCTTAGACTATTTTCCGAAGAAAAATGTATCAAGATCTCACTTTATCCAGCAAGGCTGCCCTTAAGCTCAGTGTATCTCATCAGCAACATTTTCAATGTCTACTTCACAGTCTCTCCTGTGGAAGTAAAACACAGTCCTACCTGTGAATTCATCCCTCATAACGCTATTTATAAATGCATGCACTTAAAAACCACAGTAATAAATAAAACATATTTATCAGATAAACTTCAGTGCAAGTATACAATGAAATCGTTTTTCCTATCATCCACATCATTTTACTTATTTTAACATGACCTTAAACTGACAGAAGGGTTGCAAGCAGAGTGCACAAAGCACCTCTCCTCACTTGATTCCCACTTCCCAAATCATCTGGCACCCACCATTTCCACATACAGCCACTAACGTTCCCACCATCTGTTCTTTAGGCCTGTCTCTGAATTTCATAATCCTGATTCTTAGATGATCTCAAGTCAGTCTCCTGGCATCCCAGCGGATAGCGAGTGATTAATACTTCTTCCTCTACTGGCAATGTGCATATTGCTCAGTTGATTAATGTTGCCATCCTTGTCTGTGGTAATTATTTTGTCCTTTGAATTTTCTGGGAGGAGTTTGAAATACTCAAGGCATATCCTTAGGAAATTTTGTTTAGCTGTTTTATTTTATTTTTGAGAATTTCATGCCTGAGTCTGGTATTTTACATAGTTTCCACTCCTGCCAACCCTCCCCGTATTCCCTTCATTCCCTCGCAATTTCAAGGCCTCTTCTTAAATCCCTCTCAATTTC
This sequence comes from Eospalax fontanierii, assembly GCA_035773235.1. NCBI lineage: Eukaryota > Metazoa > Chordata > Mammalia > Rodentia > Spalacidae > Eospalax > Eospalax fontanierii. The sequence continues at coordinate 39,572,150 of CM069527.1, forward strand.
TTAACCTCTTTTAATTACATATATGTATATCTAAGCACTCAGAATTCAAATTTTACCTTTTAGAGCTGAATTAACAATACTTAATACGATTTCTCCTTTTAGACAACTTAAAGATTGATTTATTTTTATTTTATGTGTGTGAATGTTTTGTCTGAAGATATGTCCATCAAACGCATATCTGGTACCAAACATTAGATCTCCTGGAAATGGAGTTTCAGATAGTTGGGAACCACCATGTGGATGCTGGGATATGAATCTGGGACTTTGCAGATGTCCGCTTAACCTCTGAATCATCTCTTCAGCCCTTCTTTTTAGATAACTTAAATATATAACAGACAAATAAGGCAGTTAAATCAGTGCATTCCCATTTTTTAACTTGTTCAGTATACTGATCACTATTTTGTGTATTGTTCCATAATTATTTCTGTATTTACTTTACACTGTAGTGTATTTAAGAATAGATGGAGTGTCTATATCATCCTTGTGATGGCTTGTGCTATGAACATACTAGACTTTACAATCAGCTTGGAGATGAGCCTCTGGACATGTCTGTGGGAGATTATCTTGATTATGTTGATGTGGGATCCCGACAATCCATGTGGAACGATTCCCGGGACAGGAGGTCCTGGGCATGTGAGTGTAGAAAGGGGCAGAGCACTAGCACGCATGCGTTCATTGCTCTCTTCTGACTGGATTTAACCGGATCAGCTATTTTGAGTTCTTGCTGCCTTGGCGGCCTTACCAGAAAGGACACTACATTGAAACTGAGTCCAAATAAGACACGTTGTTTTGTCTGGATATTTTACCTCAGTAATGAGACAAATGACAAAGACAATAATTATATTCTATATAATACTCAAAATGTTTATAACTGATTTCTATTTACGAACAAATTCATTAATGAATAATCTTTTTAAAATATTACATATAAAGCAACTTTTCATAACTTTAATATATTTAAAAGTGTTTACTTAGTAATTAAAAAAGTAAAATTTTATGTCACTTATTGAAACAGTTTTAAATATTGCAATAAATCATTATTATCACTGAGTTTCTCAGTTTTTCAATTAAGGTTCAGGTTCTACTATTTTATTTATTTGCTTATTTATTTATTTATATTTATCTACTATTGTGCCTTTCAGGTAATTGGCAAATTCTATTCGCTGCCACAGAGCCATATCCTTTGTGTACATTCTGCTACTTTAATGATTTTTTAAAATTTAGTATACATAAATAATTCTTTACATTATAATTTATGCTTTCAGTAATTCTTTGAAATTTTCAAACATGCATACAATGCATTTTGACCACGTTCACTCCTTTCTCATCCCTGTACTCTGTGCAGATCCACTCACACAACCTCCCCAGTACTCCTCTCTGTTTCACGTCCTCTTTTTGACATTTTTATAACCCACCAAGCACTATTTGTGCTGCCATGTATTCTGGGGTGTAGGGCAATCTAATAGAGCATATTCAACATACCATGGGCCATACCTTTAAAGAAAACTGAAGTTCTTTTACCATAAGTCATAAACTGTCAAGAGTTTCTAAGCTAGGTGTGGGGCGTCATGAATCTCTACACCCTAAATTCTAGAATGCAGACTCTCTTGATCTTTTACAAGTATTTTGTATTTTACCACAGTTCCTGTGAGTTCATGGGTATGGTGATCCTATCAGGTCCTGAAGACACTCTTTTGCCCCCAGTCCTCCCCATTTAGGATTTTGCAATCTTTCTGCTCCTTCCACAATCATCCCGGAGCACTGGGGATAGAGGAAGATATAAACGTCCTATTTATTGTTGAGCATTCCACAAGACATGCATTCTCTGCATTTAAATCAGTTGCAAGTTTCTGTTGTTAACTACCATCATTGCACAGACATATTTCTCTGGTGAGGTCTAAGAGATGCAATTATCTATGAATAGAAAAATATAAATTTATAGGGTAGTTTGATTCTGTGTGCTTTTAATAAAATAGTAGCTATAAGGTCATCAGTGGGGCCCAAAAGCTCCCCAGATATGAGTTCTTGATTAGATTAACACCACCAGATGTGGATTTCCTTCTGTGGAATAAACCTTAAATCTATTTTTCATGGAAGTAGCCACAAAATAGAAAGTGATAATTAAAAATTAATATTTATGAAAAGTAACCATAAAAGAGTTGCCTATAAAAAATCTCTGGTTAAGCTGAAGGTTCATAGACAGCTTTGCTAAGACCACATTCTATCTCTCAGGCAGCTACCTGGACGTGATTTAATATGCCTTTGTCTTGTGTCTCTCTGACCTTTTCCTCTCAAGATGGAATATTTTACCCCACAAACATTTACCGTGGAAAATATCAAATTACAATATAAATATGTTGCATCTTTCCAGAGCACTAGTGAAAGTTTCATGAGATGATAAGTGACACTGTTTTAACAAACTAGCATTAGTAAAATGCTTGTGTTGCACTCAGTACATGGTCATCTGGCTCCATGGCTTTGGACTAAGGAAAGGCAGAAACACGAGTTAACTTACGTCCTGGTGGCCAGCAAACAGAAGGAGAAAGACCAAGAAATCTTTGGGGAATATGAAATTGTCTCTAGGAACTCCTTAAGTGATCTACTTCATCCAATTAATCTCTCATATCCTGAAGTTTCCACCACTTCAAGATAATGCCTTAATACTATGTCAATAAACATAACATATTCATTGATAAAGTCATAACCATTATGATCCAATCAAACTCAAATGAAAAGATCCACCAGATTAAGAACCAAACTTCCAACAAATGACCCTATGGGTGACTTTTGCATTCAAACCCGTCACCACATGCTATACATTTTCATTATGTCATAGACACACAATTAATATTAAATCTTCAATCTATGTGAGCTTCTGAGATAGCATGGAATTAGCTTATTCACAATGCAAAAATATTCTGGATACAGAAGAAGAAAATTATTTAAGTAACTGTTCATTGAGAGAAGACAGGGACCAAATATTATGCAAGGAATTCTTACCTAATTTTGATACAAAGAAAAATGTTGATGATAATATATAGTTTTATAAAAAGCTCATTTTACTGAATGAATCAAATGCATATCAATGAATTTTAGAAAATAATTTATGTTATGGCATAGCAAATATAGATAACATATATTAGTTATTTTTCTGTTGTTTTAATAAAATACCCTCACAAAAGCAGCATTAAGAAGGACAGATTTATTTTCATTCACACTTACAAGGTCCATTAAGGTGTTAAGTCATGGGAACAGAAACCTGGATCTGCTGCTCATATTACATTCACAGTCAGAAAGAGGGAGATGATTCTTGTGTTCAGTTTACCCACCCCTTTTACTACAGTAATGAATCCCAGCCTAGGAAATGGTGTTACCAAGAGTGAAGAGATTTTCCCATCTCTGCTAAGCTAATCAGGAAAATCTTCCTATAGACATACCGAGAGGCCCATCTCCAGGATTATTCTAAATCTCATCAAGTTCACTGTAAACATTAACTTTTACATATGCACTATTTAATTATAGTCAAACTATAAAAATAAGATAATGAATTCAAAAGTAGTGCAATAGTCAGTATATTGTATAAGATTGTAAGACCCCTGCTCTAGTCCTGGGCCCTCTGTTAACTTGCCCTTTCTTAACTGGAAAGTCCCAGGGTCACAAAAGGCTATGTCAACATTACATGGTATGTGAGATAATGTCTATGCTATTTGCCAGAAAAGCCCCAAAATGTACGTCAATATTGTAAAACAAAGTTTATGGTTATAACATCTTGTTAAGTCAATATCTTGTGATATGTGAAACAATGCTTGTGGAATTCCTGAGAAAAGGTTGAACTATGTAAAATTATCCCCTCTGTGACCCTGGCCTAAGGTCCAAGAGCCAATCCAAATATAACAAATACCCTATATGTTAAATGCATGATAATCCTGTGAGTTTCTACTATAAAAACCTGGCCTGGCAGAAGTCAGGTGGGCTTAGCTTCCTGAGGCTGAGTCCCCCACTTGCGCAAGTGAAATAAACCTCGTGCTTTTTGCATCTGATGGTCTGGATTCTTGGGACTGGGGCTCCCGACGTTAGTCGCCCAGGTGGCCCATTGGGGTTCGAGTCCCCAGGCTGAGAGTGGGGTCTAACAAGATAAAAGTTATATTTTTTCAAATTTGCTATGTTTTCAATCTAAGGTTATATATTCATACATTGACTACATAAACACTTGAATTTTTAGAAGTTAAAGACAAATTTCAAGGTTTTATTTTGCATCCTGAGAAACCAGGGGAGTAATACATCCTTCGTTATGGTCACTTTCTAAGCTCTCATTAACAACCAGTTTGCTCTAAAAATGTAACTCAACAAACATGAACACTTAAGCTTATTTCTGAAGGATTTTGTGGAAAATATTTTCTTTAGTATTTTGAATACATCATGTCTCATTCTAAACTTAAAGAAAGAATATCCTTAGAGCAATTGAAAATAAACAATTTTGAATTGCCACTCCACATTTTTCCCTACAAGAGGTTCTCTTTGGAATAATTCTCTTTATTCACTGTGTTTGTTACATAAAGATTTTTTATTTAAAAAGTAAGTTATTTCAATATTATAAACCTTCAGGGATAAAGTTTCAGACATTTATTTCTGGATGTGGAGTTTGTGTGTACGTGTGTTTATGTGACTGTGTATGTGTTGTAAGTGCATGCATGTGTGTTTCCATGTGCATATGTGCACATGTGTCTGTATGTATGTGCTTAAAAGTTGTCTTCAAGTGTCTGCCTCAAATTTTCATCATGCTAATTACTGAGGCAATGTCTCTTCTGGCTGTCTAGAAAGCCAGAATGCTCTTGAGACCATCAGTCACCTGAGCACTAGCATGGCAAGGGGCTGACATGCCAACTTGGTTTTAATGTGGATTTTAAGGATGTGAATTTTATTCAGAAAGTCATCTCTTCAGCCTGTCTTCAAACTTTTAAGAGTACATACCTATAAGATTAAAGCAAAGGAAATTAATAACATTTTCTAGAAGTTAGAATTATAAAGAAACTGTAAGACCTTGTCTAAAAAGTAAATACTGATTTCTCTTAAAAATGAACCATGATGAAGATGAATTCTACATTTTTATTACATTTATATTTACTGATTTTCTTTCTATATAAAAAGACCACATTTTATGAAGAAAATATTGTTTTGAAAAAAGTGCACTTAACTTAGTTTAAATCATAAAAAGATTTGAAGTAAAGGGAGGGATATCACTTAACTTTCTTTTATGACTCTGTAGTCTTGTAGATAATGCCAATTTTCATTCTTAGGTTCAAATGACTAGGAAAAGCCTTTTGCAGTGTACAGCATACCTTTGTGCTGAATATTTACTATTTAATTCTAGCCAGATTAGGCCAAACAGAAGAGAAGGACCAGAAAGGAATGAAATTATTAATATCATTGCTATTTCAGTGATAAGCATTTCATCATTCTATGACTTCATCATTCTAACCTTCATTAAAAGCACCAGATGTATATTATAAATACTGTCTGACTCAAATATGATGTTAGAGTGTTTCAATGTCTGTGAATTTATCAGACAGGACTTTCTGAAAAATGTGACAGTAATAAGTTGCCTTTGAATTAAGTATCAAGTTGCCTTGGCTATTATTATTCAGAACCTCACTGTCTCATTAAATACGTTTGCAACAGAACCAAAGAGAGAGAAATCATTAACTCTCAAAATAAAAAGAAAATAAATTGAAAGTCTAATTTCTTTTGAAATAAATGAAGCAAATACACGTGAAATTTACCTCATTTAATTGAAAGCATAAAAAATATCCATAAATTGAATATCCACTAACTTCACATATGTAGACAAGAGGCAGGATCTTAAATGTGTATTTAACAACATGCATAAAAATAGTATTTGTGCTGGGCCTGGTGGTGTGTGTTTATAGCCCCATCCATTTGGGATATTGAGGAAGGAAGATAGCTTGAGCCTTAGATTTGTAGGCCATCCCGTGCAAGGGGGACGATATCCTGAAACTCCAGCAAGAAAATTGCATCTGTTTATCTGGTTTGAATAAGAAGGTATTGATCTCAATACTGAATTGTATTCAAAATACAACTTAACAACTTTATAACTGCATATGGCTCCAGCTGACTACCACTCAGGGAAAAATATGTTTCATGAGCTAATTTAATTTTCATGGAGCAATTTGTGCAACGATGTAGTGACTTTGAAAGTTCTTCGATGTAAAAAAGATCTTATGAAAGAGAACTTATTGTTAAGTAGACTTGAAAGAGCTAATGACTCATTCACTGGAAAACCTCACTTGAGCAGGAAGTACAACACCATTTTGGATATTACCTTTTTATATGCAGGATTTAAATGTAAGGTGAATCTCACCCATTTCCATTAGGTCGTAAAGAGATGTGGTATGATGCAGTTTACTGATACTAAAGACATCCAAAGAACAATTTTCACACTTCATTGCTACACATAAATGAGAGGTAAAATGAAATTGGAGACATGCACTAGGAGCCCTGTAGACTCTTTGATCACTCATTTTATGTATTTCCCTCCTCCACCATCACACTAGAACCCTGCTTTATATACCAGAAGAGCAAACTAGTCCAATCATATGTAAATTCTGCTGGTATTATTAGAGCTCTGGTAACCTCTTTCAGCTCGACTGATTAAATAGAATTTAATCTTTCATTTGCACAATGTTCACCAAATCATAATTCTCTCATTTTGCATTTCTCATTAATTTAAATGGGGCCAATGGATAAATAATTTCAGGATTATTAGAGTGTTTGATTAATCAATAGATATTTATCTCAGTTTGAAATAGTCGCAAGTCAGCTTTATGTAAATCACTATCTTGAATTCAAACATGTTAGGACATACTTTCTTATATATGTGTGTGTAGGCATATAGATGGATAAAATAAGTTCTATTTTGGACTAGTGAAGTGAAATTTATTTGAAAATTTGATAAAGTTATTTAGCATGAATTTCAGTTTTTAAATCCTCAGGTAATAATAATTAGAAGTATCTGTGGGCTAAAATGCTATAAGAAATCATCATTTTCTACTATTTATGACCATTCAGATAAAATACATGAGATTTTGCTTGGACTCTAAGTTGATGTGTGATCTTTAGCATTTTCTTCCCTCACTGCGCTTCTGTTTGTGCATATGAAAATAGAAACAAGTGTTTCATAGGGTTCCTGATCAAGAGCCAATAATGGGAGATTTTTATTTCATTATTTATATGGAAATATAATCCATACTAAACAGACAAGAAACCCAGTTCTAGTAGTTTAAAGCCACTTTCTTTTGAAAAGCATGACCAAATATATACTACTGTCAATGAAGTATTATGTAATGCATTGTTATGTTTTTTGAAAAAGGTAGTTTTATATTCAGGATATATTAATTTTTGTACTGTACATTACTTTAAAGTATTTATATATCCAATATAAATAGGAGAGTGTTGTCCATGTTAATAATAATAATTGAAGTGAATTGTTTAGAAACTGATGGCTATCATCAGTCACAACTAGTATAATTTGTATATAAATTATAAAATATTTATCAAAATGCAAAAATATTTTGAATTTTTATGAAATATACTAACCTCACAGTGGTTATTAAACTGTGAAACGTGAAAACAGGCCAATTATAAATATAAATTATGAACTTTCCCAAATAACTATAGGAATGCGAGGATTTCTCACAGGTACCTCTTATTTTTCTACACTCCAGATCGATTGTAAATTTCACTCCCTGTTATTATCAGTTTTTATGACATTTTTCCTCAATAAAGATATCAGTAAATTCTAAAAGTCATTAAAAGTAGTACAAATCATTTTTATTTAATTCCTTGAAGAGACTAACAGAGCATCAACAGGGTGCTAGAGTTATTGTGGAAAAAGTTCTGGTCCAGCATGTGCAAGGCTTGGTGCTCAATGTCTAGCACCATAAAGTAAATAAATAAAAAAGCTAGCACCAGCAATAGAAGGAATTCAGGATTTTCCCATATTCCTCCATTTATAGAATATTTTTCATTTATCATAACTAGATATGATGGATAGATGGTTTAGAGATTTTAATTTGGCTCCACTGCAAATTGGGTTGTAACATGAAATACAATATTTAAAAGACAAAAAAAAAATCACACTGTTTAGAATTAAAGGGAGAAACCCTGATGCTCCAAACTCAAAAGACCTAGTAACAGCAGAGTTGAGACAGATAATTTTTTCAGAAGGACCACTGCAAAGGGAAATTAATTTCAGTATAGGAGATATGAGAAATGTCTCCAGAAGGAGGAAGTCTCTCCCTGCAAAGTGTCAGTTCTCAAAGACTGGTGTAAGAAAGTATTATGAAGTGGGAAATGAATTTATTTTGTCCAGTTAGAGATATTTCTTTAATTGAGATTTTTGGATGTTTTGAAAATTCCACAAGTTATTGCAACATTTTCTGTATGTACCATATACTCACAACATGGTCTCAAGTAAGTTTTGACAGATCTAATTAGTATTCTTAACATATGGTGCCTGGAGAAATGACTCAGTGGTTAAGAGCACAGGCTGCTCTTGCAGAGGAATTAGATTTGATTCCCAGCACCCACATGGCAGCTCAAAAGTGTCTGTAACTCCAGTTCCAGGGGATCCAACTCTCTTCTAACCTCTGTAAGCATTTATGCACATGCTGACAACCCATTCATACATACAGAATAAAAATAATAAATAAAATATTAAAAAGCAGTATGTCAGCAAAGTTAGTAACTTGTACCTCAGAGACACTTGGAATTGATCTGGATAGATAAGTTTTCAGGAGTGGTTGGCAATTTAGTTTACAGCCTTACAATGATCAAATGTTCATCTATCAATGCAAAATTTGTATGTGTTTTATATATTACAGAAAAGTATGTAACTGTAACTATAAGTCAAATACTTAGGATGACATCCAGTAACATTCAAAGTTATTAATTTACTGTAAATATATCAATTTTCCTTAAATGGTTATTTTGGGTGAGAGAAATGTCTACTCTAAAAATGACAGAGAGATATATTGTCTTGTACTTAGGTTTTATTCCTCAGATACCACAGAATGAAGATGAACAAGTAAGATTACAGAACAAAAGGTTCATATACTAACAATAAGTTTATTAATAAGCTACATTTGTAATAAAGAAAAATTATGCCTGAGTAGTATAAATCATCATGTGAATCCTGATAAATTGATCCTGAATATGAAATGGAAAGAAAACTTCAGGAAGTTACTCAAAAGGAAACCTAGTCCAATGGTGGTCTCTGAGATCATGACAAACAACCAACATCTTGGGTGATAAAAGCTAAATAGCATCTAGCATCATTAAGACTTATGTCATAACTCCTTGCCAGGATTTAAATAAAAATTCAAACGATTATTATAGGATAATGATGTGTGCCCAACAATGAACCCAATAACTTGTTTCATGAAATAGAAAAATGTACTTTTAGGATTATTATTAATTTAATAGACATTATTTCTTAGACTAAGTTAATAGGAAAATGTAAGAGCTACCACAGAGGGCACCCATGTGCCTCATCTATGCACCTAGACACCTCATTATCAAATTCCAGTACCAGAATGCTTTAATTATTACCATTTATTAGAAGATCCTAAACAAGTAAAATAAGATTCAGTCCTGACAGCTGAGGTCAGGAACGCTCTTTAAGTTCACCAAAGAATACAAAGTGACTTCAACTAGTCCGTACACAAAAATTCAATTAAAAAATGAAAAATTTGAGCAGCTGGGAATTTTACCCATCAATTTACTGAGCAATGAAAATGAAAGGCATTTAAGAGCAGGAAAATGTGTTTTTTCATGTTAAATTCAAGGTGCCTATCAGACACTGTGTGGAAATATCTCCTGGATCTCTAGATAGCATAGAGTTCTGGAAGTGGGCCAAGTTATGAGATGTCTATTTGAGTCACTGCATATAAAGAAAAGCACTCTTAAAGACACTGTTTGTAATAATACCACCTCTATACAATTAATGAAATCTGAATTATTGCCAACTTACTACTAATTAAATATTTTAAATGGAAGCTGGAGTATGGCTCAGTGGATAAAAGGACTAGCTGCTCTTGCAGAAGATCTGAGTTCAATTACCAGCATCCACATGCAGCTGACAACCATCCTTAATTCCAATTCCAGGGGATCCAATACCTTCTGATCTTCATGGCATTGCACACACAGTGTACTTACATAAATGCAGGCAAAACACGCATACACATAAAAATAAATAAATAAATAAATTGAAATGCAATGGTATACTATATAAGCTATTAAGTCAGATACATACTTGTTTAAATTGATGTATCATGTTGTACAGTTTAATATAACTGCACAAAATAATTCTTCAAATAAAGTACTACGTTTATCTCTTCAAGATTTCATTTACTTTAGAGGAGCTATTACATAGTGTGCTGTTAAATGGCATCTGAAAATGGCAAATGCATCTGAATGTCCTGCATTGAACACATTGTCAATATGAAAAAATGTCACTTAAAATATGACATCATACTAAATTATAAATCATTTACAAAGAGTTATTGCACTCTTTGAGAATGTTTTATATATGCAAGAAAAATCTTGTAGCCACAATCTACCATATGAATCTATTCCAGAAACAAAATACACACATAATTTTTAAAGTGTTGCCTAAATTGTGGAATAATTTTAATTCAGTACATATACAAATTTGCCAAATAATAATTTATAATTTCCTTTCATAAAATAAGAGCTCCTCCTTTTCTTTTTATTAACAAATGAGAAATATGAAAAAAATATATTGGAAATACAGAAAAAATTATTGTAGAACACATACAATCAACATATATGCATGTTTATAAGACTTAAAAATTATGAATAGTAGGTATATAGATATATTTTTCATGTATTATGACAAATAACTTTAATGTTTAACTTGTGTTTTTAGAAAGGTTTGAGTGACACTGAAAATGTTTTCAGAAAAATAAAAAAATGTATACTCACTTTAAATAATGAATGTCATATTTCGCTAACTTGAAGATGGTCCAGCTACCCAAACTCCCCCTTCTGTGCATACCTTATAACTGTTCTCTCGGTGTGTGGAGCCACCAGAAGACAACAAAAGTAATGGAGTAGCACTTCAGAACGAGGTTAACAAGCTGTGTCTTTTCTCCTCACTCTCTCCCAGCATCTGCTTTGGAAAGTCACTTGCTGTGATTCTATGAGAAACTCCTGAAAGGAAACAAAGCCTTCTGACAGCAGCCATATTCAGGACCTGTGAGGTGGATCCTCTTCCATTGGTCACTTTGCCAGATGCTGTATCCTTGGCGGTCATGTCTACTATTGACTCCATAAAAAAAGAATTATTAGAAACACAGAAAACATGATGTAATTTAATTCTATTGGTTTAAGTCAGATTTATTTTGGTGTGTTTTGTGTCACTGTCATATTAATCGTCACACAGGAATATAAATGAACAATGAATTGAAGATGATGGATGAAAATGAAAATCCAACGTTTGCTTGTGTTTTCTAACTTGTAATAGTAATATTTTAAGACTGAAATTTTTCATAAATCAGCTTTTGGCTCTCACACACAAAGATTTACTTATTTTCTCCTTTACAGATGAGTATGGCCATTATCAGTTTCAAAGATATTTTCCATGGCTCAAGAACTCATATAACAATTTTGTATTATATGAAGTTATTTTGTACATGTTTTCCTCTGATCTCCTGGCTGGCATTTATGCTGATATCTATCTACCGCCCAAAAGTTGTTAGCCACTGCCTTTGTTCTCTTTCATGAAAATTGTGATTTGTAAAATATGTCAGTCTACATTTTTTAGTAAATTTCTACACTTGTGAAGAAAACATTATCTAACTACATATAAATTATCATCTGTCTTTCCATACATTTATTTTTTAGTATTTTATTTGTTATTTTTATTTTATGTGTATGAGTATATTTTCTGCATGTATGTAAGTACACTCGTGTCATGCAGTTGCCAAGGATGTCAGAAGAGGGTGTCAGTTTCCCATGGAACTAGAGCTATGGGAAGTTATTAGCCACCAAGTGGGTGCTGGAAATCGAACCTAGGTTCTCTGCAAGAACAGCCAGAATTCTTAACTATTGAGCCATCTCTCTAGGTCCCACACACAAAGATTAAAACATGGAATTAATCTAAGCCTTGTGAGTGCCCCCCTAATATAAAGACTTATAGACATAATTATTAGGAATAAGCATCCAGCAAATTCTCTGTTAATTTATTTTATCTAGAAATCATCTAGATATTAGAACAATATAGAAAACTTTATATTTATTATTATATTATGTTCTATTATAATTTGCATTACTGCATTTTCCTACAATATAGGAGCTTCTGCAAGATGTGTCTATTTTGTTTTTAGAAGCTAGTATTTAGTGAACTTGTAACAGCAAGAGGCCAAAAAGTACCTTTGAGCTAAAGGTCAAATGTGACAATTTTTGAAAATAATAAAAAGCCCAAACAATGGAAAGTCGACCTGTGAGACAAATAACCTTTTGAAATGATGGAATAATGATTTCTTTTGTACTCAGATTACAATATACAGTATAGTTGACTAAATGTGTTATGTTTAATTTATACTGTCAGAATATGACAAAAAAATTAAACAAAATTGCTATGAAATGGAGTGTGTATATTTTGTGAAATTTTATATATTAAATTTGAGGAATCAACTCATATTTTTCTCTGTGAGGTTTGTTTGGTCTAAAGGAAAGATTTGAGGCAGGAGAAATGAATCAGAGGTTGAGTACTTGATGTTCTTGAAACTACCTGAGTTTGGTTCCCATCTTCCATGTCAGAGGCTTCACAACTGTGTGTAACTCCAGCTCCAGGATACCCCCTTCACACATATCCACATACACACACAAATGAAAATAAATGCAAAAGATTACTTGTACTATAACCTTTATTTGAGTTAAAATGATACTTGGATTATTTCTTCTATGATTCATCTCTATCTTATCAAAGGTATAAAGGCATTACACAGGGTTTATAGTTTGCAATGTAGTACTGAAGATAGTGGCCAGGGATAAAGGAAGCTGAGAATTTCATTCTGGGAAGTTGTATGTCTGTATGCAGACATGAACAGAACTCAGTGACATATAATCAATAAGTTCATATGAAAAGGTTCTGTGGTGGCTAGTCCACAAATCTGCCCGTCTTTCTAAGTGAAATATATTACAGTGTTCACAGTCATATATGATCCAGAGTCATTAATCCTGATTTTGCCCTGTGATTTTTCTGTAAATAAGATTTTAGAAGTGATACCTATGCCCTATAAACCAGCTAAGGCAAATATATTGAGTTTTTGCTTTAAGCTTGGAATATTATTCCAGGTCAGCTGCCATAAAAAATAGCTGTGAGGAAACTGAGCCTAGTACACAGACAGGTTTGGGATTACAGAGAGTTGTCAAAAACCATACTTTTCAGACAGATCGGGCTCTCTAGATAACCCTGAAAAGTTCTCAGTTGATATAAGGAATTAGAGACTAATTCAGCCAAGCTTTGCCAGGATTCCTCATAAAATTGTGATGCAACAAATGGATAGATTGGTTTTTAAACTCTATGAAAACTTGTTAAATAACAATATATAAGTAGAAAATAATTTAGTACATAGAAGTGATGAGTCCGAATATGAAAAATGTATAATATTTGGCAGCAGAGGCTTTTAAACAGTAAACATGATAAGGAAAAGTCTCAAGATGACTGTTAGAGTTGGATGTTCTAGTGTGACCCTGTAATTCCATCACTCAGGATGCTGGGTAGGAGATTCAGTAATTTGAGGTCAGTCTGGTTACATCTTGAAACTCTGTTTCAAACAACAAAAGAAAAGGAAAAGAGTTAATGAAAAAAGAAAGAGTCTGGAGATGCCTCAGTAAAAGATAAAGGCCAGATGGAAAGGTGCTATTAGGAAATGGAATACACATGTTAGGTGTTGGCAGAAACTTGGACAACACTTTGTGCTTACAGTAGCATGGAAACAGAAACAGAAAGTGTATCAGTGAATTAACGACTAAGGCCATAGAGACTGTACAGTAAGATATTTAAGACAATATGTTTGGATTCTTTCATCTGTATAAATAATGTCTGAAAGAAGTAAGAATGAATATATGAATGACATTATTTCCTGGAAGGAAAAGTAAGGTGTCTTCCCATTGCTTACTCTTTCTAAACATTATCAAAATAAGAAATGCCTTTAAGAGTTCACAGTCTAGGAGGAGCTGTAAGACACATCTCTGGTTTAGAGAGATGAAAGATACCTCATTGAGCACTATAGTTTGAAAAATAAGAATTTACAAATATGCATAAGATACGATACTAGAAAACTCCCTCTCTATATATATCTATCTATCTATATAGATAGATAGATATATATAGAGAGAGAGAGAGGAAAGAAGGAAATGTATTGATAGTTCTTCCAAATTGTATAAGAGAATTAAACATTCCTAAAAGAATTAAACATTCCTAAAAAGTTCTGTGATGCCAATATTGTCCTTATACCAAAACTAAACAAAATATATCACAAATATAAACTAAAAACCAATATTCGTTGTGAATACATACAAATATCATCAACCAAATTCTATCCAGGCAAATACATTAGCATATGAAAAGACTCATACTTGCTGAATTTAGATTCTCTTCTCTTTAAGAATTGTTGCTGTTGTGCTGTACTTGCTTGATTTTAAAATTTGTTTTTTATTGAATATCTAAAATTTATATATTCTGTTGTGTGTGGTCTCCAAAGTCTATGAGGGTTAGCTTAATGGTCAGCTAATTTAGCAGAGATGTCTAAATTCCAAGAGCCAAAGTCTCTGGCCATTTGTTCTGAGTACAAATGGGAACATGCCTTTATCACTCAGCCAGGCAATTTACAACTCTGACTTAATCTTCTCTCCCTGCTGTCAACAGTGACCTGATCACACAGAAGAGCCCTGGACCCTTTCCCATCTGAGTGTGTCCAGTGTTTAGGCGCTGTGTATTCATGTGGCATTCTAGATTCCCAGAAATATATTAGTGTTTTTCAAAGCCCCGTATGGACATTTCTTTCTTTTTAAGCTTGTTTAGTAAATTGTTTTCCTAGATTTTTATCTACTGCTTCAGGCAACCATGAAGTCAACAATTCATTTAACAATATATTTGATTTCAATAAACGTCCACGGGGAGCAAACCTTTTCAAACTGTATAAAAGCTACATCAGGTTACTGCGGACATCCTTGTAAACGTGTGTGTTAGCCTTTCCACGGCCATGACAAAACCAAGAAATTCAGTTTAAGAAGGAAAGACTTCCTTTACCTCATAGATGTAAAGGTTTCAGTCAATGACCAGCTGGTTTTATCAACGCTGACTGTGGTGAGGCAAAGAATATGTGAAAGGGTACGGAACACAGTTTCTCATCTCGTGGCATTCAAAAGCCTCAGAGGAAGCCCATAAAAAAAAAAGCCCAAGGACAAGATAAGACTTTCGACAGTACACTGCTAGGAATCACATCTCAGCTAGATTCCACCTCCCTAACTTTCCATCATCTTGAACTGTAACAGCACCATCTGGGGACCCTGGGAGTGGGGGCAACAGTTAGTTTACCTAGGTCTTCCCTGTGAAGAGGAAGGCTATGGTTGTTGTTCACTTATTCAGAGTCAACTGAAGTGATGTTAACTTGAGCACAGTGGTGCATACATATCCAAATATTTTACTCAGGTCCACGCCAAATTCCTTTTTTCTTCATTCTTAACTATTCCTCTATGGTATACTGCTTCCGTCTTTCTCAGCAGGTTGTCTTTATGGTATATTGTAACCAATTTCTGATTAAAATCCAGCCCTTAATTTAGAAACTCGAAGCAGTATACCAAACAAATTCCCATTAGGAAAGGAGTGAGAAGGAGGTAGGGTAGGGCCACAGAGCTCTGGAACCAGCCTCAGGGGGCTCAGGTACGCAGCTTGGTGACAGCATTCATACCTCAATTTCTTTTTCTCATTTGCTGCAGAATAGAATGCTGTCAGTGGGAGTTACTCCTTCTCTACCCTTCTCCGTATGTCCTGTCATTTACTGTTGGGGTCAGTTTTACCTCTACTCCCAGAAATAAGCTGACAAGCGTTTTTCAGATCATCCAAAAACTGCCTTTGTATCAGGTAGCTTTTGAGCTCAAATCCCTAGTGATCTTCGTTGAGTACAATATTCGCTTTTTTGCCTAAGGCTCAAGTGAGTACATTCTAGTTACAGTCATAACTGAAGTCATTGGCATTCGGGTTATAAAGTTCTAGAGTCTTTTAGGGCTTCATTTTTTTCTGAGTTCCCTTCAAATTCAGTTCTTGTTCTGGTGACCTTGTGAATCAAGACCGACAAAATCCTTATGTAGAAAATGCTGTTTCACAAAACACAAAGGAGACTCCTGTTTCTCCTGCTGACTTTTCACTGTCACTAACAGATAATAATTTATTTCCTATAGGTGGGGTATCTCTGCTTCTGTGGGTAACATAATCTTTCATAATTTCGCACACAGGGCCAGCATCATGATTCTGCCAGCCACATCTGAGAGTCCTCTACATGTTACACAGGAACAAATTCTCTTGTTTATGCTTTTCTATGCAAACAAGTCTCATGATATCAATCCCAAGAGTCAACTTATTCTTATTGTTAGGAGTTCAGAAAACATTACACTAGATTGTAATGAAAGAAGCTGAATTTAAATACTATGTTGAAAAAACATAATATATACTGACACCCATTTATTAAAATCCAAGTAATGTCAGCCTGGAGTTTCTTTATTGCCTTTGTTGTGCTGACAGTGGGTTAAATATGTTAGAGAACCACTCGAATGGCTCTAGTCGTATTTCATGGGAGTGGATATAAAGTTCCCACTTCGGTCATTTTCTTAGCACTGTGCCCTCCTGGTCCTTCCAGATTTCGATGCTGTTTGATTGTCCTACAGAAGTGTGCAATTTCACAGTACAATTCAGCATCACTGACTGAAATGAGATGACATCATTACACACGTATGAATCCCAGTGAAACATTCAAGCATTGGCAGCAGAGCTTTGAAATGTATTCTCCAGTTACAATTTTCACTGTAAATGAGTTGTAAGCAAGCCATTCCCCCTCCCTGTGCCCTCCAGGTTTCAGGTGTGAGCTTGGAAGAGTGGTTCCTCCTTTGCTGTGAGAATCACTTACTGTTGGGTAAGAATTCCAAGCAATTTGCAGACCACCCCAGTCCCCCTGGCCGTGCAGTTGCAAAACACCTTGGATTGCTTGCTGAAGAATCCTGAGCAGATCTCAATTTTCTCCGTATTATTTTTAAAGTCCATGTCTTTATTTGAGACAGTAAATTCAGCATTGTGTTAAAATATTTTCTATTTCAATCCTAAGTGGTCAGTCATAAAAATATGAACATGAAAGCAACACTAAATGGCTCGGTATAGTGTGCATAACAGTAAAAATTATAGAAAAAGAGGCCAGGAATTAGAAAGGATATAGGAGAATTGGAGGGCAGAAAAGGTATGATGCAGTGATGTAAATACATTCTACTCAGATGAGAAATTCTCACAAAATTAAAAATAAATAAAGTAGATTCCCCTTGATAGAAATGGAGTAGGCTTTTATATAGGGAGACTATAGGAAATCCCCGCTTTAACCCACTTCTTACGACTGGTTTTCATACGCTCCGATGATTCCCTTACAGATGTACACAGCTACTTGGGATGAGTTGCCAAGAAATTCTCCTAAATCAGCACTATCCATTATCAGAGTCTATTTTGAGAATCCATGCTGACAAAGATTTGCCAGTGTTCTGCTATTTCTTCCCAAACTTGTCTTTAACAGGCTCCCCTGGATTATATGTTTTGCAGGAAATCGATATTTTAAGCCGCTGATTTTTCCAAAGAATATGTCAACTGAAAGGACCATTGATACAGAAGACTTTCAGCAATCAAAAAGATCTGATCTTATTTATTTCACTGCCACTATGCAAATTTTCTCCTTTATAGGGCTAAGTTTTCCCTGAGTGAGCAATAACAGTCAGAGAATAAATGTGTTTGTGATAATGATTCTGTTTCTCAATCTCTATTCTGTTGAAAATTTTTTGGCCTGTCTTTTACAGATTCAGCTATCTTTTCATCAAATATTCTTGGTAGTTTTTCTCCTCTTAAATTTTTAAAAGTTGTGTAGCAGACTTAAATATTATGGGCAAGAAGTCAATGTAAAATTGTCAAGGCAGATTTATGTAAATTAGGACTCACCTTAGACCAAACTATCCTTATGGAGATTATACACCATTTTTATTGTTGTAACATTACAATAATTGTTAATATATAATAAAGCATGTCCTCTTCTATACTATTTCAGTATAGTGGTAGATGATTTTAGTCTTGGGATTATTAAGAAGTTCAGTTTTATTTCATAAGGTTCCAATATGTTATACTGACATTTGGAATAGATTGCATTGAATTTATGCATCACATAGGGATGAAATTTACATCTTCAACATGTGCTTACAGGCATTTATTTTCATTTACTTAAACTTTTAACATTTCTATCATTTTTAAAATAAAAATAAATGAGACTAGCCTATATTTTTTCTTTCCTATAAAGTCTAAGCTATTCTATCTTTACTATTCTGTCTCTCTGTAGGCCTCTGCTTCTTACCCTCCCTCTGTCCCTTGAAATTCTAACATATTGAATCATGAAGTCTTCTTTTCTCTCAGTGCTATAAGTATAATGTCTACCCATTCTCCATTACTGTATTCTCTTTTGGACACTCTAACTTCATAAATATTGATAAATATGAATTTGTTCTGAAATGCATGATGCTCCTCTTTTCTTCTTTCTGCACAGTTCATTTTTGATTGGATGTTTCCAGTCTTATCAATATTTAGTCTGCAGGATCTCTCTATAGTGTCATTAACTGAATGCATTGTCCTTTTGATTCATTGCTAAATTGATTTAGACCTTGATTTGCAAATATTATTGTACATGTATTTAACCTTACATATAGTAATAATAGAAGTATAAAAATTCTCATATTCCAATCCAAATGTCATTTCATTTATGGATTATTTTCAATTGATTATTCTTATATTATAGAAAGTGATTTTTTGTATGCCTCTTAGTCTCTGTAATTGAGTAATAAAAATTTGGGATCTGATTGTGTTAAATGATGAAATGATGAATGAATATATATATACATTACCCTAAATATTCTTGAATTTGATTATATTTCTCAGGACTATGTTTAAAAACACCAACTCTGTCTTTTGACGTCCACCTTTGTAGGATTTCTCATTTGAGGGGGCTTTTTACTCCAGCTTATTTTAAATAAACTTAATGCTCCAACTTCTGGAATCTTAATGATCTCATTTAACTCCTCATAGAATTCTGTATAAAATTCATGTCACATTGTTACTTTAAGCTGTCATCTTTTTACTATGGGCTCCAGTACACTGTTTTGTTTTATTTATGCCATTATTTTATTCTTTGTCACTTTCACACATTTATATAGTGAATTTTATTTATTAAATTTAGCCCTCTCTTTAGTTCCCTTCCCTTTCCTGCTGAAAATCGTTGACTCCCTCTTCTTTTGTGTCTTTCTGCATGACATAATCCCTTGTTGTTGAAAGGTCTTTCCTGCATTAAGAGATCTGCAGGACATTTTTGAATTACCCATCACTATTCCAAAAACAACATGTTTAAAGCTTAGATAATCATACTTTTCACCTTTATCTCAGATAGCACAAAGAGAATTTCATTTCTCTTTAAAGCATATTTCATTATGCTTTATTTCTTACTTACAATGATGTTGTTCAAAGATAAATCAGGTAGTACGAGATTCTCTCTCTTCATTCAGTATTTTAAATAAAAACAGAAATCCCAGAATCTCATTATTACTCTATAATAGTTTTTGCCCTCCCTAGCTCTAGCCACTTTGACCAAGATCATTTTTCTTTCTTTGGGGATCATAGTATTGTAGGGACTTCCTCACTGATTTCTTATGCCCATATCTCTCTTACTTCTATTTTATCTCTATCCTTCTTCAAAATACACTTGCCTAAAAGGCAAAATATTTTAATGGATCTAAATGTTTCTTCTGCTTTCCAATTCACTCTCTTCACAATCTCTAATTTTTAAGTGAAAACGAAAACTTCAGTCAACATCATCTGTCTTCACTAAACAAAATTTCTTACTGAAGATTGCTTCCTTAAACATTGTACAGTTATCCTGTCAAAACAATTTATGAAAGGATGTCATTAGGCAGATGATGCTTGATGATTAAGCATGGCTTTACCCAAGTCTCCAATACAAATGAAAGATTCAAGGTAACAGAACAATCACAAGACAACTGCTCAGTGTGGATGGCAACACAACAAATTAAAAAGAAATGAACATCTTCTGTATTCACAAGCATGCTAAATTTTACAAGTCTTTAGGGTACTTGCAGAAAAAAAAATTGTTTTTACGTATGCTAGATGAAAAAAAAAAAATGGGAGGCCAGCATTTGTGCCAGAGGACAGCAAATTTTACAAAAGTGTGAACATATCAGACGATTGTTGAAGGTTCAACAGTCTAGGAATGCAATGCTTTTCCAAGTGCAGATGAAGTAAAAGTCTCAGAAGATTAAAAGGCCAAGGAAATTAATATTTCACTGATTTTCCTGCAACTATTTCACAAGTAGAGAGTAACCTCATAAAAGTGATATACATACAGCAGATAATAAATTGGCCTGTGGTATACAAACATTATGAACTGCTTATAAACTTGATACAATATTTTCTGGAGAGTTTAAGAATCTGGCAGAAAAAATAATTGGTAATTTTACATTTCAATTTCACGTTATTGTTTGCTTCAGTTGTTGTAAATGTTTGGGCTGGCACTCGCCTCCAATCTCCAGTCTTCTGGAGGCAGAGGCGAACAGATCTATGACTTCCAGACTGGCTGAGAGACTAGGAAGACTCTGTCAGAAAATTAACTAATTTATTTATTTATTTATTAATAAAATTAAAAATCCACCAAATAATTTTGGGATAAAATCTCCTTCTAGAATTAAAAATTTTCAAAATAAATATTAAGTATAAAAACAAAAAATGGGTATTTCATCATGCTGTTTGTAAATACTATTTTATTAGTTTTGTTTTATGTGTTTAAGGGTATTGCCTGAATGTCTATAAGTGCACAATGTCATACAATGCCTGTGAAGGTCAGAAGAGGTTGTTGGATCGCCTGGAACCAGAGTTACTGATGGTTTTTGCCCAAAAATGTTAGTGCTGAAAGTCCAAGCTGGGTCCTCTGCTAGTACAGCCAGAGCCATACTCCAGTCTTCAACATGCTGTTTTAATCAATAATTGGATACTGAATTTCTAAAATATAAAATTTCAGTGTTCTTGATTATTTTATTTGCACAGTACAGCTCATAGTGTTTTCTTTGGAATATGTGTTTTCTGATGTGAAGTAATTTAGATTTTTATGGGTAGCAATCATCTGCTAACACCATTCTGTGTAAACACTCCCAAATTCTCCATGTGTCTCATCAGTGTGATCCATGAGAGATAGCTGTGAAATCTCTTTTCATTTACTTGAAACAATATTTGTGTTGTCTTTTCTGACCAATGTGTATTTTTAGTTCATATTTTTTCCAATAAACCTACTTGGTATATGTTTAAATTAGTGGAGGAAAAACCAAGCAAACACAATAAATCTCCTAATACGGAAAAACATGGTTGGTTTCTTTTGCTATTTGTATTGTTTCTTTTTTAATATTGTTAAGCAGATGTAAAATGGCGAACTTCTGTGAAGTGAGAGGACATGAAATTCACACCCTTTGTGACAGAGCTCACTTTTATGCATTAGTACCACACTCATGTGAACACACACATGCACACACGGACACGGAATCAAACCGTGTTTTTCTAAATTCTATTCTTAAAAGTGAGGCAAAAATTATGTGCCACTTAAGATGAATGACGTGCTACATATCTAATATCCAGTCCACCATGTGAAGATTTGAAATTGAAAAATTCTCCAAAATCCACTACTTTAAATGTTAACATCACGCCACAAGTGCGGAATTCCCACGTGGCATTGCAGCTTAGGGATTTCATGTATCATTACATTCCTGCTAAGTCTATAACATTAATATAAAACATAAATTCATTAGGGGCTTATATTTTGTCCCCATTATCTATTTCAGATATCCGAAACCTGGGACCAAAATCCTACTCAGAAGTGTTTTGTCTTCAGCTAATTGGGTTAAGATATAACTCATCTATAATTTTAAAAATCAAACAAAAAGACATATGTGCAGAAGTAAATGTTTGTAACCTTGTAAAATTTCAGCAGTGATATTGTTTAAATGTGGAAAAATCAACTTATTTTGAGACTCTACTAACAAAATAAACAGATTTTGCACAGCAAAGAACTGTGTGCTTTGATTATCATTATGCATCTAATCATATGAAGTATAAAAAATAATATATTTTAAAAGCTGTATTGGCTCAAGAAGCAATTTGTCCATTAGAGAATTATTTTTGTTTTTTGTAAACTGCAAGATTATTCATAGAGTAAGAAAGGTAAATTAAGAGTTAGAAGTTAAGAAAGACAGTTTTTTACTTAGAAACTAATAGAAAAAAATAAAGTACAAAAACGAAAATAAGGAAAGGAAGAGATCCTCGCTTAATTCCACTTTTATTAGTACATTGAAAGTGAAACATAAACCTAAAACCTTCAACATTTGCTTCAGAACTAATGTGAAAACCCTGGAAATTTCTCTTGATACACACGTAGGAAAACTGAATGCTTGAGAGATTAAGACACAGCTTACCATGACATCCTAGCTTTAAACACGGGTTTCTTAACAAATAATCCAGTGGCTCTTATATTTTAGGTTATGACAAAGGAGGTTAAAACAATCTTTCTGGAGCAAATATGGATATTAATATTAGAGAAGAAAATACTCAGTGTCAGTTTTTGGTTGGCCTGTGAGGCCTGATTCTAACACTTTCTCCACCATGATCTGGGAGTTACAAGCTTGGATCCACCCTTGTGTTATCAAAGAATCCTGCCCTCTGATCCACTGGCCTAAAATATCTCACATGCAGAATGTCAAGCATATTTCTCAATTCTCACTGTTTCCAGTGAGGATATGAGTGTGAACACACTGCTCCCGGTGCTTGATGTGCCACTTCAAGCACACCCATATTCAGTCACAGTCTTTGGTGGAGAGTAATGCTGGGTCCAGAGAGATAAAGTTACCACATGGATCTACAAGCCTGCTTATGTTATAAACAGTAATTTTTTGTAGCAAGTTTGAATAAAAATCATCATTCCAGATAATGTTCATACTGTAAATCATTCCATTTCAGTGTTTTATAAATGAAGAAACATGTCCATACTTATAAAAGATAATGCTAGAAAAACTCATTCTCTGAGTTCCCTTGTTTGTTAAATCACAGAAGCATGACTGTGAGTGTGATCGCTGGCAGTGAGCTGAACGGGCGCAGCCTTGAAGCAGCAGCAGGACTCAGGATGGAATCATCTTGGGTCTCTGGAGTGTGGCACAGGCAGGGAAGTCTTGTAAGGAGGAGGCACATGAGCAGGGTGGTTATTCATACAGTTGAAATTTAAGAAAAGGCTCTTGCTTGTGCCAGATTGTTGTCTTCAGGTGCCAGCTCATGGAACAGCTTTACCAGTCATGTACAACTAGAAAAGCCTGTAGGAGAAAGCATTGACCTGGGACCTTGCTTCCAGTTAATGAGGACTGGCTTTAACCATGAGTTGGCTTTCAATTTAGTCTATATAAAACCATGGGGTTTTGAAAAAATTTTCTTATTTTTTTTTAAGATGCTTCTCTAGCAGATGCCACAGAGGGAAACTGAGAGGAACAATCTAATCAAATTTACAGGCTAAATTATTTTAAAGTTTGAAACTTTAATTTGCTCCTGAGTAGTTAATCCTTAATGTCCCTTCTTTCTATGTGTATTTAATTTTTTGGATAACAAATGAGTTAGCATAAATTATGCTTTGTACTAGAGGTAATAAAGGGAATGTCATGGGTGACATGAACTTCCAAAATTCACAGAAAAAGGTAAAAGTTTTAGACACCTAAGAATGACAAATGTTTTGTTTTGGGGCAAAGTTTATAAGAAAGCAGTTAATAAGTGCTTTAAACAGTTTGAACAGATTCCTGTGATCAAGAAGTGGTAAAAAAAGAAAAAGTCATAAAATGTATTAACGTATGCACCATTGTCCCCTGCCCCCAGACTAGCTGTATTCTCCAGCTTCAGGGCCCACACACACTCAGCCTAGTTTGTTAGACCCTCCACAGGCTGCCCCAACCCCTGCTTTGGCCCTTGACTGCCTCGCATCGGATCTCTGGATTACCCTGCGCACCCAGGGTTGTTGCACGGTTTGGGACAGACTGCCTTCTCCAGCTTTAGGGCCCACACTTATTCTGTCTATTTTGTGACACCCTCCCCAAACTGTGCCCATCCCCAGTCTTGGCACTGGCTCCTTATTCTGATATGCCTGCCAGAGGCCCACATACTACTCTGGTAAGTCAGAACTCCACAACAGCTTGATTCCCCTGCACCCCACCAGCTCCCTTCTCTCTCTGAATGTTGTCCCTCTTCCAGCATTGGGCCTAGACCTGCTCCTGCCTTCCCATCTCAGATCTGTAGTGATAAAATCAACATGGCACTGGACAAAAACACAAACACAGATCCACAGAACATAATACGAAACTCAAACATGAGTGCATGCAATTTCAGCTGGCTGATATGTTAAAAAGGTGCCAAAAACACATAATGGAGGAAAGACAGCATCTTCAGCAAATGGTGCTGGCAAAACTGGATCTCCACCTGCAGAAGAATGATATCCGGCCCATATCTTTTACCTTCCACAAAACTCAACTTCAAATGGATCAAAGAACTAAATATGAAACCTAAAAGACTGAAACTGCAAGAAGTAAACTTAGGCAATACCCTGTAAGACATAGGTTTAGGAAAGGTCTTTCTAAATCAGTCAACAATTGTTAAGTGGGACCTCAAGAAACTGGAAAGATGCTGTACAGCAAAATAAACAACCAAGGAAATGAAGAGGAAACCCACTGAGTAGCAGATAATTTTCGCCAGCTACACTGATGGAGGATTAGTATACAGAATATACAAAGAGCTCTAAAAACAAGGAAACAAGAAAACAAATGACCCAATAAAATGATGGGCTAAGGGTTCAAAGAGCAAGTTCACAAACAAAGAAATATAAATGGCTAAGAAACACATTAAAAAATATTCAACAGCCTTTGTAATTAGGGAAAAGCAGATCGAAACCACGTTAAGATTTCATCTTACCCCAGTCGGACTGGCTGAGCTCAAGAGCACAAAAGATACCAAATGCTGCCAGGACGTGGGAAAAGGGAAAGGCTCAGTCACTGCTGAGGGGATGGAAACCTGTGCGACCTCTACGGAAAGCCGAGGGGAGAGCACTTAAAAAACTGAAAGTGAACCTACTACATAATCTGGTTTACCAATTCTTGGCATATATCCAAAAGACTCATTCTAATGGAGCAGTACCTGTACATCCATTTTTGCTGCGGCTTTTTTCAAAATAGCAAAGAAATGAAAATAGCCTAAACGTCCCTCAACTGACAAATGGATAGTGAACATGTGGTACATTTACACAATGGAGTTCTACTCACCAGTGAAGAAAGACGACATCTTGAAATTTACATTTAAATAAAACTAGACACTGTTATACTAAGTGAAGGAACATAGATTCAGAAAAGCAAGCAGTGTATGCTCTCCCTCATTTGTGGAACTTAGCAACAAATCCTTATTTGTAAGCATATATTCTTATGTAACTGCAAGAGCAAGAAAAATGGAAAGGCGTCTTGGAAGAGAAACTTTGACCACACTTTATTTCCAGTTTCTTTAAGTGAATTCATTAATTGCTGTGCATGTGCACAAAACTGAGGTGACAAAGAGATATTCATAGTGAGAACAAATGCTAAAAGGTGAAAAGAAAGTGACAGTTTGAGCACAGTTCCTTGTAGCTCAACCGTGGTAAAGGGGACGAACATGAAAGCAGGTTAGTGCATATCAAAGTTCTCTACTGGATAAATCTTTTGGGTTTCTAAATTTTAATATTATTTATAATTGTAAGAAAGCCAAATTAGGTTTCTGGGAGTAAAGAATAGGAAAAGGAAGCGATCCTCTCTTAATTGCATTTTACTTTATGTATTGAAATTGGTAAAAAGGAGAAAACATGAGCCATAAAACCTCATATTTGTTTTACACCTAATGCAAAAACCCTGGAAATTTTTCTTACTACAAAGGTAGGAAAACTGAATACTTGAGAGATTTACCATTACACACTAGTCTTAAACCCAGATTTCTTTACAACTAATGTAGTGACTCATATTTTAGGTTAGAAAAAAAATGGTATTAAAATAGTCTTTCTAAAGCAAATATGATTGTTAAGACTAGAGAAGAAAATATTAAAAGTATTATTAATTACCAATAATAGAGAATCAATTCTTTATATGGTCATGATAATACAATGTAGATAATATGCTGGTGTTTCTAAGTTTAAATGAAAATAAAGGTACCTGTAAACTTATTGTGAATAAGTATAAAATATCTACAAATGTCACATATACATGCATGTATGTTTGTATACATGGATTTCACTATAAATACGTCTGTCAAAGGATTAATCTCAAATAATAGATCTATAAATCAAATGACCCATGCATATTACTATTTAGCTATAAAGATCCAATGATAAATTTTATAAAGTCACAATCATCTCACATGGTATGCTTAGTTGTGTCAGTCTTGTTAAGCTGGCATAACATATAGAAAATACACACAGAAATCACTCTGGATTCCAGATACTAATGCTTTTCAATGATAAATTTCTAATTATCAGTATGTATAGAAAGTTTTACAAAATGAATGGATTTGAACAATTATATTAAAAACATAGTAGCTGAAACTAGCCCATATCTTTTCACTGACCACTGTTGTTCAAATCTTTCAAACATGATATAGCCACAGGGAAATATTTGCTAAGCAAATTATTCTTGATGTGTATTTTTCCTTCAGAGAATAAAAAATGTGTATTTTATTTCAAACATTTGTTTGATTTTTATATTGATTTCTGATAAGCAAAAGTGAAAGTGGGTTTTTTATGACAGTTTGGTGTTTTTTAGTCTTTACATTTTACATATGCTTGCATGGTATATAATTATGTTTTCATAAGGTATTTGATATGTACAGGCAGGTTGAACTCTCCCTATAATACTGCCAGTTTAATTATTAGTGTAAAACATTTTCAAAGTAAAAGGATTTTTGCTTTTTTATTCTTTTGCCTACTATTTTTTAAATCAAAAATTTCAGCAAAGTTCTGTTCATGTTGTCATTTAAAAGACATCTTTTCCTTCATTCTACAAGGAGGGAGCTATTATGTTAAATATATGTTACTGAAGACAAGTGACCTGGAAAAAAAGTTATACTTGCTTTGAAAAACAAAATTATAAAGTCTCAGGAAAAAAAGCAGCATAACACCCAAACTCTTTTAGTTTTCCTAGCAATGTGGAAGTACAACATGCAACATTTTGTCATCAGGCATTCAGTTTACAACAGATCAAAAATGGAGAAGATGTGGGTAGAGGCCAAAAATTGCCAACTTGAATGAACATAAAGTTCACTTGAATGAGAATCAGGGAAAATCAAATATTTCTCAATATTCCCATTTCCTAAGGCTAATGGTCTCCTAAAGAGCAGCCTTCAAGAACCTGTTTTTTTCCCAGTGTGACTTCCTTGCTTCTAAAAGAGAAATGGATGCCATAAAGGCAAATTGAGATCTATTTTCAGTGGTTCCTTTGATTTCTATAAGCATTAAACATATTTTGCTTTTTATTGAGTACAAAATGTTTTCCACCACATAATAGTCACATTTATTGAAAATTCAGGAAAAAAAGAACGTTGTAATATTAAAAGCCTGTAATGAGAGCATTGCATTTCGTCTGTTAGAGTGATCGTGAAATTATTTGTATTAGTCACTATGGTTAAAACTTCAGTATACACACACACACAAACGTAACAAAAGAGAAGAGCTATGAATAACAATAACGGAAAATGATGCACTAAAATTGAGGGTATAAAAAGTTCTTTTTACTTCTTTTCTTCTTTTACATATCTAGAGGATCTTTTTAGAACCACATTGCAAAAACACTATTTTAATATTCAGGTAATTCTTGTTTGAAAGGCAAAATAATTCTCTAGGTTATTTTTGTTCAATTAAAGAATACAATATGGAAAAAATATATTTACCATATATGCATATGCTCATGCATGCAAGTACGCATACACATACATACATGCAAATGGACAGACACATGAACTTTCTGTGCATATATTTATTCTTCATATATTCTTTTCCATTATACTCCACACACTTCCATTTTTGCCTCTGGACTCCTATTTAAAGTGATCTGAAAGCCCAACTAACAGCTCATAATATTCCTTGCCTATTCTTACTTTCTGTCTTTTTTTTTTTGTCTGTTTTTATTCCTTTGGAAGAAACTTTATCAATGGCGTCTTTCATTTTTAATTTCTTTCCCAGTCAATGAACTCCATAGGATTGATGAGCTTCTTCAGAAATCAGATCTCACATCAGGGCTGTTAATTATTTGTACACAAAAGAATGTGAAATTTGTGCAGAAAAGTATTTCTAAATAAGGATTATTGTTTCCCGAGGATTACTGAAAAATATGTTTCTGAAAATCTAAATGTTTCTAAAATTTATAATATCCTATCCATCTTAATGAATAATTTGTGAAATACTGTAATGTTCTTGTAAAAGTCAGTGTCAGCAAAGTGAGATGATCGATGCCAGGGACATGAATTGTGTGTCTGAAAAAACAGTGTTGTTTCTAAGACCTCTCTCTGAGTTTGCTATTTCACCAAAATTGATAGAAAATATTTCATGAGAAATTTAAAATATTTTTTTCAAAAAGAAGGAGAAAAGTTATGATTCCCAAGTTAAAAAAAAAAACAAGTATATATTTTTGAGGCATCAAGTACTTGCTTTGGGATCATAATTATTACTATATCATCTACAGATAAAAATAATGCTTACTTTCTAAGAATATACTAAAATGTAAAGATTTAAAAATTAAAGAATACATCAAATTCAGTGAATCAAATGTGTGCATTTTTGAGCAAAAACTTGAAAGGAAAATATAAATATGAGACACAAAGTCTTGCACGACTCAAATCCATCATACTCCACAGGCCTGTAGAATGCAGTTGATGCCAATCCCATTGGTTCACAGTCAGAAAATTCATTACTCACCATCCATCATAAAAACAAGTCTATAAAAACCGAGAAAACTGTAGAAACTCAACAAATTTCATCTAAGAGGATGTACACATCCTAATTTATGCCTAAATACACTAAAAAATGTAATGTAATAGCCATTTGATGTGTCAGCTTATCTTCCAGATGTACAAGTTGATAGGACTTATAATAAATACTTCACAACATAAATGCATGAATGTCCTGTTGTTATTTCAAGACTATTGACCATCTTCTAATAGATTGCAATCTTTAGTGGACAGTACACATGCCTTTTGAAATTACTTTTAGTAAATATTATAATGTTCTATCTTGATTTCTTCTCTAAGGTCAATGCATCGCTCCCATAGTTACTGGGAATATTGACAGTGGATGACTCATATTACGTGTCCTTCACCCAAAATTGGTTTTAGCCACCATTGTGTAGATTCTATTGTGTGACATAGCATTTTTTCTGCATTCCGGTCTCTGTTCAGAATAATTCTGAAACGTTATTTTGTTCCAAACTTTTCCATATAATGAGTTGAAACTTCACTTCCACTCACATTACAATATAAGTTTAGTTGTTGTCCAGTCTTCATATTCTCTGTGTCAGGCATATTATTCAAAAAATATTCACCAATAAAACTTACAGCAAACTTGTATACCTCAAAGTTTGCTTCTGAGAATAAAATTTTGGACAAGAAGTATGAAATAGTTTGAAGGCAACACATCTAACTTAGCATTTTGGAAGGAACTTGCCAGGTGGTTTCCACTGAGAAGCCATAATTGGCAGTAAAACAGAATGTAGATAGCTACTGGCATGTTGTAGAAATATTTTGTTTAAATTGACTAATGCTTAAATGAGGTTGAATGTCAGTGGAAGGGAATGTCATGAAGGTATAACATCGTGCAATAAAGAAGGATGACAGGATAGATAAACAAAGGTTGTGGAATTGATGGATGCTACTGGTCTCCTTTGATTTATGAAGAACGATGATGACATGTTTAGGATGATTGATCACCAGCCCACACATAGGTGAGCCTCAGAGTGGCTCCTTGGCTTCATCTATGCAAAACCTGAGTTTTATATATTGAATAGATGCACAGACCAGAGAAAGAAGCTTAGGACTCACCCACAGTAGAGGCGCTTCTTAAATGATGAATTTTCAGTCCCAAGAGTTCTCGTAAGATTAAGGCTGCAATAGGACAGTGTGCTCCTTGAGCTTAAATGATGAACTATAGTTGAACACAGTTCCAATACTTCAAATCTCCACCATTCATCCACTTTTATTAAAATGGTATAACTCTCCTACATGAAGAAAATGTAGAGGCTTCAAATGAGGCCAGTACCTTGCAGGTTCATCCTTTCCTAATATTCTAAAAATGGTTAAATCCATGTACAACACTTTTCACTAAAAAAAAGAGTATGTTCAATAAAATACCTAAAAGATGAATATTTATAGTAAAGTAAGAAACTACATTGATTTGGGAAGCAGGCAAAAGTAGATTGTCCTCTAAGACGTATGTCCTCTCCAGCCATGTGTATTTGGTTATGTCTATAATATAATATCCCACATGAGTTTCCTCATACTGAGTGGGCCCTAAATCCTATTAGACAGCTGTTGATTACCATCCCCAATTAAAACTGACACCAGTACACTAACAGGGATATTTTACTGGGCAGTTATTTGTTGTTAATATGAATGCTTATATTTGCAAACAAGTCTAACTTTCACCCTTCATTAAAGAAGTTTCTTTTTGTAACATATGGAGACTATTCCTTACTTCTAGAACTGGCTGATTGTACAAAATAAGTGTCTCTGAGATGCTTAACTCTAAGTCAGACATCTTCGATGCAACTTTATACACACAATGAATGCATCTCTCAAGTCTCACCAGAGAAGTTTCCTTTCGCTGGAGATGTTGATTAATACAGAAATCTACAATTGGCCAAACTGCAGATAACAAGAGGGTACAGAGTGCTTATTTCTGAATAGGACACTTACTTCAAACCACTGCATCCAAAAGCTCAGGGATCATTGCGGAAGAGGAGTGGAAAGATAGTAAAAGCTCGAGGGTATGGTTGGACCACAATTAAATAGTTTCCAGGACAGCTGGTCAGTTACTCATGCTCTCAGGAATGGTGACATCATGCCCAAGTTCTATGAAAGCTCAAATCAAATGAAATAGCCTAAACATGGGGAAATAGGCAATAAATCCAAACCCAAACTGAGGAACTTTGGGCATTTGATGTGTACTGAGAGGGAGAAAGATGGTGTCTTACAGAGATGAGACCTTTGGTGGGTCCGGTAGATGGACCCAGTAAATGGACCCACACTTAGAGAAATGAATCAGACTCTGAGAGTCACAATATATCAATATATGACTCATATATATATATATATATAGAGAGAGAGAGAGAGAGAGGGAGAGAGAGGAGAGTACATAACATTGGGTCAGGCAATAAGGGGAGGGACAGACAGAGGATGGGTCCTGAATATAATCAAATTATAAGGTAAGAAAATTACAAAAATTTAATTAAAAAAATAGCTACAGAAGCCAGATAACATAACCTGGTGACAATGAGAGAATGTGCATAACATAAACTATTGGTGAAAGTTTACCAAAGTACAACAGAATTCAATCTCAAAACTTTCACAGTTTTGGCACTGAGTTATAAAACATGCTTAGGATAACTGTCAGAAGCTTTGGGGAAAATGGCACAAAATGTGTGAAGTCAAAAATATTAGAACTGCGATGACTAAGGGTAAAGAAAGGAAGTAATAGAGACAGAAAGGGTCCTTGTTAAACATTCATGCACATTGTGCTTCAAAGAGGATCCCAGAAGATACTGGTCTCAACAACCCAGGAGATAATATTTCCTTACTTGCCAACTGCAAGCACCTCTTAAGTTTAAAGCCTGTGAAAATTATTCAAACCTGATAATCTGAATATATATTTCCTATCTATATGTTTCCTTTAGAAGCCTCAATAAACTCTGTTCACTCTGATCTTTAGCCCATGATCTCCCCAAGGTCTTTCCCTATCGGGCCTTTCAGGGCACTTCTGAGCAAAAGCTGGAAAGATGGTGCAGCATTACAGAGGCTGCAAAGCATAACTACCTGAGTCTGATCTCTAGGACTCACTTGCTCGAAGTAGAATACTGAGTCCTGCAGGTTGTCCTCTGCCTTTCAACCTCCAAACACGTGCCATGCTGTGTATGATCAGACACACCACACACACACACACACACACACACACACACTTACACTCATTTTATATATATATATATATATAAAAGTATATATATATATATACTTTTAAAATTGCCAGTTACAATGTTTGTTATTTTATAATAACTTTATTTTGTATGTTTTTTCCTCGAGCCTCTTCTCTGTCACCTGTTTTGAACAAAATGTCACTGAACTATAAAACAGAGGGGCAGTGAAGGCATTATAAAATGAAATCTTAACTGTCTTTTATAGACCATATTGAGTGGTGGATTTGAGAAGCATTTTGTGCAGGACTGGATTTTATGAAAGAAATGCAATCAGTAAGGATCTATGAACAATAGAGAGCAGTAGTTTTGTATATGTGTCAATATCAGTGCCAGAAACAAGACGCACAGAATGGAGTACAACCATCCCATCAGTAAACTATGAAGAAATTGAGTGAACACGTGATCCCAACCCTTGGCTTTGGCAGCTTTGAAGTTAATAAATAAGGAACGCAAGTCATGGTGGCCAACTCCTTTCACCCAAGCACTCAGAGGCAGAGTCAGGTGGATCTCTGTGAGATCAAGGCCAGCCTGGTCTACATTGTGAGTTCCTGGTGGGCTGGGGCTGTTGGAGAACCTGGCAATAATAATAATAATAATAATAATAATAATAATAATAATGAAGATGCAAGTGGATCACTTGGATCTAAGTGTGAAGAGCAAAGATATTCAGTAGATAAGGTCATTGCAATGAAAACTCCAGTATTTCCATTGATGCCACAGTTTGTGAACATTTCCATACTTACTCAGTTCTGAAAATCCTAGAAAACACAGCATTTTACAGAAAGTACAAAATTCAAGTAAATCATTTATTCCTGTGGCAATGACACCATTATGATTAATTACTATGTGCATTTAACACTCAGATTTAAGAAGCAAAGAATATATGAAAGGAAAGGAGAGAACCTTGACGAGCTATGGTATTTTAATGCTAAATCCACAAGAAAAGGATGCCATCAGATCGCCTGCTTTAAGTAATTAATTGGTTCCATCTCTGTTGATGTTGAAACATGAGAGTCAAAACTGGATTATAGAGCTGGAGAGGTGGTTCAGCAGTTAAGATCACTGACTGTTTTTGCAAGAGGGCTCAGGTTCGATTTTCAGCATCCACACCGCAGTTAACATTTGTCCGTCACTCCAGTTCCAGGGAATCTGATGCCTCCTTCTGGCCTCCACAGGAACTGGACAAGTGTGTACTTACACACATGCCGGCATAACAGTCATACAATAAAATAAAAAATAACTGGATTATAAGAACATAAAGTAACTGTCTAGATATTAACAGCACCATTGATAATATTCCAAATAAAATCGGTTCTTAGTTAGAATGTCTTAAAGAGAGCTGGAGAGATAGCTGAGTTTCTACTGGGTTCGGTTCCACGTACCCACGTAGTGACTAACAACTGTCCCTTAACTCCATCCAGTTCCAGGAGTTCCTGACTCTCTTCCGACCTCCGTGGGCGTTGCACGACACAGGTTCACTTACATATACACAAGCAAGACACCCTCACACATAAAATAAAAATAATAAGTACAATTTTTAAAACAATGTCTTAAATACAGAATATAAAAATGCAAAGTTAAGAATTTTATCATTGTTGACTTTATCTGTTTTATATTATCAAAACATCTATTTCACATTAAGCATTGTATGTTAACAAAATTAAGTATCTGATGAAAAAGCAATAAATAACATTACTTTGTTTTTGAATATATAATTTGGTAATTTTAAAAGCCACATTTATTGAGCTTAATGTTCATATATTTATTTTTTAAAGTGATTTATATGTAAGTAGAAAACTAAAAGAGCGAGTAATATATTTCAGTCATTTTAGTACATCTACTTTTAATCTTCAAGTAGAGAAATGTGTTTGATTAAACAATTTTTATACTTTAAATTTCAATAAATTTGTATAGACTACTACATTTTTCACAGAGTTTGGCCATTCAATCTTTAAATTATTTCTTACAGTTCATATTTAGAAAATCATTATTCATTAGGCTAAGATTTTGTTAACTCCTCAATAGCAAAATCTAGGTAATAGAAAAACTGTTTCTAGGAAGTTTAATATCAAATTTTGTACTCAGTTTCTACTTTCATCATCTGTCTATAATTTTGGCACACATATTTACTTTAGCTTTAGAATGAATTGTCCTCTTTTGGCTTTAATGATTTATCATATAATCCTTTATTGACTCAGATAGGCTATGAATTATAACAAAGGAGATGTAATCAATATTCTACTTCCCTATAAGTCTGTTATAAATATTAAAATTTTCTCTTTTATAAATATTAAAATTATAGCTGAGTGTGGTGGCTATAATCCTTGCCCTTTGGAGAAGCATGGGGATCAGGACTCAAGGTCATTCTCAGCTACATAGTGAATTAAAATTCAGCTTGGGTTATATGCAATTGTGCCTCAAATTGCAAAACCAGTAGAAAATAATAAATACATAAATAAATATTATAATTTTAAAGCTATACCTGGGAGTAAAGATGAAGTTTTGCTTTCTAAAATAATTCACTGTGAGTTAACCTTGAATTGGTTAATTACAAACAGATGAGAACCATTGGCAAATACATGAATAAATTTGACGATGGACTTAAGTTTGTTTTGTGTACACTTGTTAAACTCCATTAATAAATTTAAATACAAGATTATTATGGACATTTGTGCTTCAGTATTTTTACTGATTTCTACCAACACTATGGTAGTATTGCTCTGAAAGAGGCAATACATGTTTCAATTACTTAATCTTAGAGCATCACGATAATATTCTAAAGTCAAACATTCAAGATACAGTTTTCTTTTCAAAATAGAATGAATATGTATGACCCTATATATAGGAAGAAACTTAATCCCCAATATGAAGACACCTGAAAGTGGGAAGGTACTCGAGGACTGATTAGGTCATGAAGGCAGGACCCATAGAGATGAGTAAAAGACTCCAGGGTACTCCCTCAACTCTTATTTCGTGGATGAAACAGGCCCATGTCAATCTTAGTGAGGTGTTCATATAACTTGAATTTTATTCTAATAGTTGCTGAACCTTAGAATTATAAGAATTTATTTTCTGTCATGTGAACTAATTTAAAAAAACTGTAAAGAGGACTCTAAAGAAGGCTTCTGGTTTATTTAGTTCCTTTTTATATTTTTGGTTACACAGAACAGGAAGACAGACTTGTAAGAGGATGAATTGGATGCTGATTGCTTTCTGTTCATGAATTGAAATACATTGTGATGAGAAGAAAGAGTATAAAATAATCAGAAGAATATGGAGAGAGATAGTGTTTTCAGTAAATGGAACTAGGTCAAATGAGTGTCCATAAAGAAAACAAAATTGTATTTTGTCCCTAATTTTACAGACTATAAAAATCAATCCCAAGCAGATTGAAGATCTGACACAGTGACAAACAATACAATCAAGTTTGAGAAACACATGTAGAAATGAATAGAAATGCACACCTCGAGCTAGGGAGTATTTCCTTAAGTGTAACACAAAGGAAGTGCTAGTCATTAAAATAAAGTTAAAATTGGAATATATAACAATTATAGACTTTTGCTTATCAAAAGATGACATTCAAAGAGTGAAAAGGCAATCAACAGGATGACAAGATTTTCAATATGTGACTTATGCATGACTCATATCCAGAAAATATTTTGAAAAATAAATAAAGAAGTAAGCACAAAATAGAAGAGAATTTGGAAATAGACAAAAAAGCACAAATGTGAGCCAAATAGTTATGAGGTAGAGATACATTAAAACTGTAATTTGATATCCCCACATATCCTTCTCATTTCTGAAAATGAAAACACAGAAAATAACATTTTGACAAAGATGCATTGCAACAGAAATTTTCATAAATTATCTTTGTAATTGAAACCATTTTGAAAAGCTGGAGAGGAAGGAAGGAAGGAAGGAAGGAAGGAAGGAAGGAAGGAAGGAAGGAAGGAAGGAAGGAAGGAAGACACTGTCAGTAGGCTCCCTCCTGTATACTATCAGTCTCCTAAAGCTTAGAATTAAAGAAACCATTGACTGACTGAGTTAACAAAGTACACATGACAAATTGTACAAATGTAAATACACAAAACATAACTTTTTAACAAAGAAGTGTGTGCAAACCCTTAGAATTTCACCAAAGATTATTGATATTGTTACTCTATAGTAGTGCCCTTATGTTGCAATTAACTGAGAAGGGCAAGCAATCATTCACAGTTGAGGATGTGCATGAAAAACCAGTTCTATTTACTAAGCAATTAAGTTTAATGATTGAGATCTGTGCAAGAGATCGGTCCATCGTGCAAGTTAATCAACAAATGGTAATAGGCATTTTAGCTCTTCAATATGAAAATTCAACCATTTGAAAACAATGCAATCAGGATAAAGACAGATGTTAATCCAAGTTTTATAATTTCTCATACATGACATAAATTATATAGAATAATAACTGGATTTAGGCAATCAGTCAAGAAGTATACTTGTTACAACCTGATATAAACTCTCCACCAAAAGATCATGTTTTGATGCTTGGAACCAGCTTATAGGTACTGGAAGGTTCTGGAAATTTTAGGATATGAAACATAGCAAGAAGATGGAGGTAATGTGGAATAGGTTATTGGAGGGAACTTGTCCCAGACTCACTACTATCATTCTTCTTCTTTGTTTCCTGTACAGAATGAGATAAAGAAGCACTTGGACATGTTCTGTCCAAGATATTGTAGCTAAACAACTGTTGACTGGATCTTCTGAAATCATAACCCAAAATAAATCCTTCCTATGGTAAATTGTCTATATTAGGTGACTGTACTATCTCTAACATACTAAACTTTCCTTTTAAACTGTAATGGGATAATCACAGACAAAGAAAACAGTGATACATACATTTGTCTACTTCTGGCCATCCCATAATGTTTACCTGTTATGAAATATTTATTTAGCAGCAGGCTATTGGCAGAATGAAAGAGAAACAGATGTTGTATATGTTCTCAGAGGCCATGGTTGCAAAATTGTCTATTATTCTTATATAGTACTAAATGCCATGATCTTCAGAGCAACTATTTTCTGTTGGAAACCTATTAGAGCCACTTTAAGCCAAATTAGGAAAGATAAAAAATTAGCTCTTCTTTCAGGAATCCTGAATTATCTTTGTCTTTTCATTCAAACCTGCATATGTAATTTCTTGAACTTAAGGAGTTTATTTCTCCCTATCTTCTGATTCTTTAAACTCACTGAATTCTTTGATCATGTTTATGATTGTTCTTCTCATTTATGTGTTCTGGGGTTCTTCTAGGTAGTTCTCATTGTAGAACAATTCTATAAGACTGATGGAACTGATAGGGACATATTTTTTATACTATTTTATTTTCCCATTGTGGTCTGTATACGTAGATTTATTTTACTGCTTATATGTCTGCTATGAAATTCAAGCCTGATTTTATTGAGATTAAGTTTGATTTTGTTTGTATTATTGATGTATCTTAGGATTGGATTCATTGAGGGAGGCTAGTCAGAAGTTCTTGAGGAGAGCAAAGAAATCTAGGCCTAAATTGAGGTTGTAGGTATCAGTTCGACCAGTTCTAACCAGTTCTGCAAAGAAAATGTGTGCCCTGGAGCCACGGGACTGAGACTGATCTCAAAGCATGGGAATGGTGACCTGACATGGCAGGATCTGGCTATCTCTTCCAGCTAGTCAGATGCTCTCCAGCATCTAAGTGGCACAGGGCCAAGGCCCAAAGAGCACCTAAGGGACTAGGAAGGGCTGGTTATCACTAGATAGCATGGAATAGCATTTACTGATTTTTAAAAACATAAGAGATTTATAAAATTGTAAGTTAATTGAAAACCTACAATAGATGTGATTGTATACTAATCTTCCTTTAAGTCATATCGCATTGTTGCATCTAGAGACCAGTTCTAACTTCTAGATCTACAATGCAACCCTTACATTTAAGGCTAGGAGAGTATCATAGGATAGGCACTGGGATGGAGGGAGAAAGATTGTAAGATCCAGAGAACCAGGATGTCTATTGCTACTTAATGTCTTCTGGATGTGGCATGGAAGCTGCTCCTATGACATTTCAACATTATGGTTTCCAATGTAGATAGGAGGAATTTTGAAAGGTTTTTTTTTTAGTTAGCCTTGTTCTCCTTGCCACTAGAAACTTCAGTCTCTTTAATATTGTTCCAATTTTGGTTTCTATCACTCATACCTTTTCAACATTTTACAGAGGTTTTTAACATGTGTCTTTCTTCTCCATTTAAAATATAAATTATCTTCAAAGCCAACAATTTGTGAGTTAAGTGCATGTGTAACTTTTATTAATTTACCTTCAAAGCCTGTGCCTTGGGTCAAACAAAATAAAGGCTCAAATCAATATTTCCAAATATGTGAATGAATCAAGAAACACATAAATGGCAGAGTCTTCTGTAGTTCATAATATGAACTACACTCTGCTACTCTCTTTCTGATTCTTGTGTGGTAACATGAAAAAGACCAAAAAAGACACTTTTGCTTTCTTTAACCACAGAACATTTCTCAGTAGGGTTGTGTAATACACATGTTTATGAAATGTTTACAGTTAGCAGAGGCATAAAAGAACAACTAGCCAAATCTAGTTTGCTCATTCAAGAAGAAAGTGCATTTGAAAATCTCTACTTTCCTTATATGTTCTAGAACTTTATATGACCACATGGAAGCTATTAGATGTTCTTAACGAATGTAGTGAACGAATTTAAGCTTTCCCTTTATTAATCCATTTCTAAAAACAAACATTTTCTGCAAAAAAACCTAAACCAAGGTTTAGATATAAAGTATACTTTATTTCTCTTGCTTTATCATGTAGTCTATAAGTGCCCAGTATCTAATCATTGTTCATTCGGTGTTCTAATAGCCTTCCTATGATTTAGCCTGATTTCAATTAAATATTGTTAACTGTATACTTCTCCATTACACTATAATCTATAAGTTAGTTAAAATACTTTGTGAGCAATTTATATGAATTTGCTTGCCACCTGTTCTGACAGCATTAAAAGAAAACAAAAATTTATTTAAGAATCTATATTTCATCACTGAGGTATTTTTTTTCTAGAGTTTATCTTGTATTAAGGATGTAGTAATGGAATTAGGAAGATTAGGAGTCATGTCTTGGAACAGAAAATGGGAAAACTCTGAGGAAAGTTTGAGCAGAATAAATTAAATGATTTTTAAAGAAGTCTAATTCTTTTAAAGCCTGAATCAAATGCAAACAGAGAGATACAGAAGGAGTTGGAGAGTTTCATAATCTATTTATTAGAGGTAAATGCTTGATTAAAGCAACTCTATTCTCATCCCCATTTTATTGCATGATATGTAATTATACTTTATTGTGAATTTTTTTGATTACAGGAAATTTTATTGACATGTTCACCTTTATTTCTGTTTAAAAGAAAGTTTTATCTTCTGTACCAACATAGCAATCACTCTTGAGAGGATCTGAAACCTTTATTGATAGTTGGTGTGCGATATACATCTTTACTAATGAAGGCAATTAATCTATTACCACAGATGGATCCACACTAAATATCTTCCTTGTGCAGACAGCATCTTCTTCTTTCTTACCCCATTTAAATCTTCATGACCTCATTTTTCATCCAGAGATAGTAATTTGTTAGATACTGACTGCTTTAAGAACCAGTCTACCATCCACCCTCTCTATTAGGATTTATGCATAAGTCTTCTTACTGTGCAGAGAACTGACACAAGATGAAGAGCTGGAGATGTTACTCATCAAGTGAGTGACAGCTTTGACTCTGGATCAACACTTCAGAGAAGCTGAATTAGCAGCCTGATCCTTCACCCTCTGAACATCATTACACTTAGAAAAAGTGGTTTTTCCTTGCTTTGTGCATTTGAACTATTTAATTTAAAAAACTTCTCTAATCTTTTCCTCAAACTGATAGTGCTTGTCTTTTCCAAGGAAAACTGCTGCTGATTCTCAGGAGATGGTCTATTTTATGCATATGTTTTTCTACTTTGTTTTATCTATGTCTAGTAAACAGAATTCTGGTTTATCAGTTCACTAAGCTCACGCCATTAGCTAACCAATCACAACTGCCAGTGAAGTATATGGACCTAATTGCATCAGAGATATATTTTAAGGAAAATTTAAATGGTTTGAAGTACACTGATTTATGTACCTCATAGCTTAACAGTGACATATTAAACATGAGGTTTGACATTTCTTTAAGAAAACTAAATATTCTTTTAAATTTTTATAGTTATTTAATTTTTTTTGTGTGTATGAGTTATGCCTGCATGTCTGTAAGTGTATCTGTCATGCACTGTCCAGAAAGGACAGAAGAAGGAGTCTGATTACCTGGAACCGGCGTTGCAGATGGTTGTTAGTCACCATGTGGGTGCTGGAATTAGAACTCAGATCCTCTGCAAGAACAGTCAGAGTTCTTAACTGCTCAGCCATTGTTCCAGCCTAGAAATCAAAACACTCTTAACAGTCCAATGAATGCTCACAATAAATTGTAAAACGAATAAAATGAATTATTTAAGAAACTATTGAGGATTAATAATAAGCTAAACATTGAGTCTGGAGAGATGGTTCAGTAGTTAAAACCATTTCCTGCTCTTACAAGGGCCTTAATTCAGTTATGACAACCTGCATGGTGATTCAAAAGTAGCTATAAATCTAGTTCCAGTGGATTTGGCACCTTCTGATTTCCACAAGCTCTACACACACGGTGAACATGCATACATGCAGGTAAAACAATCTCACACACACAACAGTAAATAAATCTTAAAAAATAATAAGCTAACAATAGAAACAACACATGATACTGAGCTCAAATCAAGAGGTCTCCTAACACCATATCATCTGATATCTGTGCAAAGAAACCTGTAAGCTCCTAGGCAACCTGTTCAGCTAGCAACTCACGGTCAACCCTGCTTATCCAAGACCTGTGGAATAAAACCTAGAATCTCAACTCAAAATTTGCACTTTCTTTAAC
Organism: Eospalax fontanierii; assembly: GCA_035773235.1. Taxonomy (NCBI): domain Eukaryota; kingdom Metazoa; phylum Chordata; class Mammalia; order Rodentia; family Spalacidae; genus Eospalax; species Eospalax fontanierii. Next base: position 39,613,811 of record CM069527.1, read on the forward strand.
TTAATTGGGGCAACTTCTTCCACCAAAATTGTATATCAACATAAAATAATCTCCAAACTAAACATCATACACTACTTAGCAGGGTCATTATCTGACAAGCTGGGGAAAGAGCAAGCAAAAATATAAACAAATATTCAACAAAGATGAGACCACTTACTCATACTGAGAAACACCACCTCAGAAGTCCAGAAGCTTAGATTTCATTGACAAAACAAAACCAACATGAATAATTAGCATAATATGACTACAAAGAAGCTCAAAACTCCTTTATAATGCTTACCAAAAATAACAACTAAGTGACTACACAAAAGAATGATTTCAAAATAGTTAAATATAAATGTGTCAAGGAACTCTAAGATGATATGAATAAAAGACTCAATGGAGACAGTAAAAAGCCATACAAACAGTTGAATGAAATAAATAAAACAATTCAAAATGTGAAATTTAGAATCCATTTAAGAGATATAAAGGAAATCAAACTGAAATGAAACATAAAATAAAAATCTGAGGGACTCAAAAATAGAGGAAAGAAGCAAAAAAGAAGAGGAGGAAACAGAATAGAGAATATCAAATAGCAAAGAACAGCTTGGAGAAATGGGTCACTCAAATGTAAAATAACACAAGAATGGAATATGCAAGTATGCAGAGACACTGGAGAAATACCAAATATATGATTCCTAGGCATAGAAGAATAAAAGGTCAAAGGCACAGGAAATACGTTTAAAATTACAGAAAATTTCCTAAATCTAGGGAAAGAGCTGCCTCCAAGTTATAAGAAGTATACAAAACACCAAGGAGCCAAGACCAAAAAGAAAATCCTGATATCATGTAATAGTCAAAACATAAATACAGAACAAAGAAAAGATACTGAAAGCTATGAGAATGATCAAATCATACATAAACACACACACACACACATAAGAAAAATGTTATATTATTCAGTAGGGATTATGCAATCCCAAAGGGCATGGCCCAATGTCAAAGAAGTCATTAAAGAACAAATATTCCAGCCCAGACTACTATACCCAGCAAAAATATCAGTTGTAACTGAAGAAACAGCAACTTTCCATGATAAGGAATTTAAGGAATTTATACTCATGAAACCAGTTAGACAGAGAATAATATATGGAATACTTTTCTCAGAAGAGAAGATTAAACACTCTCAAGAGAGCACAACGAATAAATAAATTATCCCAGAACAATAAACAACAAGAGGTCTAAAAAAACTCCACTAGAACACAACATAACAGGAATTAATGAACATCAGTCAATAAAAACTCTCAATATTAGTGGTCTCAACTACCCACTAAAAAGGCACAGATTAAATGACTGGATTAGAAAACAGAACACAGTAACTTACTGCCTCCAAGAAATGCATCTCACCAACAATGATCATTATTACATTAGGGTCATGAAACTGAAAATGATAATTCAAGAAAACTGAGCTAAGAAACAAATAGGCGTAGCTATCCTAATATCAGACAAAATAGACTTCAGGTTAAAACTAGCCAGAAGGGACAAATAGGGGTATTTCATCCTCATTAAAGGAAAATTCCACCAAAAAAATATTATAAACCTAAATGCATATGCACTCACACAGGGACATCCAATTTCATAAAAGACAATTTATTAGCTCTAAAATTTCACATTGATTCCCCTGTAGTGATAGTGGGTGACTCCAATGACCTGTGATCACTAATAGAAGGTCAAACAGACAAAACTTATCAGAGAAACCCTAAAGTTAAATGAATTATAAATCAAATGAACCTCACATATATCTACAGAACACTCCACTCAAACACCAAAGAATACACACTTTTCTCAGCAGTGCTTGAAACTTTCTGCAAACCACATATTAAGATGCAAAATGAGTCACTACAATGTAAGAAAATTGAAGCATTATCCTACACATTATTCAATAACAAAGAAATAAAGCTAGATATCAGGAATAACAAAAATGGGAAAACCACAAATTCATGGAAGCTAAACAAAACAGTACTGAATGAAAACTGGATCAGTTGAGAAATAAAGAAGAAAATTAAAAATTTATTTGAACTGATGAAAATGAAAACAAAACATATCGAAAACTTTTGGACACAGGAAAGCAATCCTAAGAGGAAAATTTATAGCATTAAGAGCCACACCAGAAAGCTAGAAACATGTAAATAAATTAATGATGCAACTGAAAGCCTAGGAAAACCAACAACAAACAACACCTGAAAGGGGTAGATGGAAAGATATAAATAAAATCAAGTATGAAATTAATGAAATATAAATAAAGAAAATAATATAAGAAGTAATTCTTCACAGAAACTCAACTACAAATGTAACAATGATTTCAACGTAATACTTGATGCCCTGAATCAGGTCAAGGAGAAAGTAGGGAATACACTGGAACCTACAGGCACAGGAATGTGTTTCCAAATAGGACTCCAACAGCACAAGTATTAAGTCCAACAATTGACCCATAAGACCTCATGAATCTAAAAGGCTTCTGAACATGATGAATTCCATCATTCAACTGAATAGGCAGCCAAGAGAATGAGAATAAAAATGAAACTTTACAGCTATATCTCCGATAGGTTAGTATCAGGAATACACAAAAACTCAAAAAACTAAATATGAAAAAATACACAGTTAAAAATTGGTGCAAGCATCTGAAAAGGGAATTCTGTAAATAAGAAACACAAATGACTGAAAGTATTTTATTAAATTCAACATCTTTAGTCATAAGGGAAATGCAAGTTAAAACTACTTTGAGAATTCATTTTATGCCACTCAGAATAGCTAAGTTCACTTACACAAACAGCAAGCCCTGGTGAGGATGTAGAGAAAGGGGAACTCTTACCTACCGCTGATGGCAATGCAAACTGATGCAGTCACATGAAAATCATTGTGCAGTTTCCTCTAAAACCTATACATTTACATAACATATGAATCAATCAGACCACTTTTGATCATGTACCAAAAAGACTCTTCCCTATTCCAGAAATACATGTTCATCATTCCCTTTTTTAATAGCCAGAAATTGAAAACAACCTAGAGAACCATAACTGATGCACAGATAGTGGGATGTAGTACATATATGTATTTGACTATTATTCAGCTTTTCAAAAGTGGATGAACTTATGAACTCCACATAAATGGATTGAAATTGAAGCATTCATCATGAGTGAGGTAACACGTATCCAAGAGACAAATGTCACATGTTCCTTTTTATAGCTGGATGTTAGTTTGAAATCATAGATTTGCATGTTTGAATTTGAAAACTCAAGGAATTTAGGAAACTATCAGATGTCCATTTATTACATTAACCTGGGAAGGGGCAGCGAGGGGAAGTGGGGATGTGTGGTATCATATACCATCACATTATATTGTACAAAAATTGAAAAAATTCAATAAAAATTTTTGCAGATGAACTCTTCAAAATATATTCAAGGGAAATCATAGTAACCTCACAAAAATTATTTGCAAAATATATTCTCACCAAATTAGATGTTCAAGTTTTTAAATTTTATTTATTATTTTGATTTTATGATTATGAGAGTATTGTCTGCATGTATGTAAGTGCACCCATGTCATGCAGTGTCAGCTGAGGTCAGAAGAGGGCATCAGATCCCCTGGAACTGGAGTTATGCATGGTTAGATGTCATGTGGGTACTAGGATTCTAACCCAAGTCTTTGGCAAGACAAGATCTAGTGCTCTTAACCACTGAACCATCTCTCCAGCCCCAGATGTTCAATTAAAAAAAGAAATCACTGAGACCAATACCAAAAATAAGTACATTTTCTTTGAGTCTTTAATTTAATTAAAGCAAAATAATTGCACTATCAACATGAAGGAGTTTCACTCAGTGAATTTTCTGCTGCTGTGCAACAGATTACCACAAGCTTAGTGACTTAAACCAACACATGTTTATTGCATCATAGTTTGTTTCTGAGGGCCTGGAGACTTTGACTCCTGTCTAGACTTCTTAGGATTCTAAAAAGCAACAATCAATGTGTCAGTCAACACTGGTTCCCATTCAGAACTTTGACTAAGGAGGGATCTGATTTCATGCCTATTGATTGTTTGGGGAACTTATTTCCTTATCTTGGTAGGTTTCACAGTATTGCTCCTTCAATATTCTAATAAAGAGACTTTAGAAAGACCATCCCTGTACTCTCATCAAATATTTGGCATTCACTATATATCTTTGCCTTTCATTTATAATTTAATCTGTTACAAGCAAATAATGCTTCCACTGACACTCAAGAGCATTGAACTAGTCAAAAGCCTCAACACTAGCAGACTAGCATCATAGGAGTCACTATAAAGTCTGTCAAAATTATGCATATTCAGATTACATCCTTGAAAGAAGGGAAAAAGTCCTTCCTACCATATTTGAAACTCAGTTGTAAGATAAGGTCATATAAACTAATGAAGACCAAGCTGTGTTTCCTAAAGTGAAGCCATCCACCTTAAAACAGATGTTAATTTTGGCAATCCCTGGAAGTCTAGATCAGCAGTATGGTATGCTAGTGACTTTTGCATCATGATAAAATACCTGACAGAAGCACTCAAAGAAGGGAAGATTTATTTGGGGACACATTATTTCAGGGAAATTTAGACTATCAAAGCAGAGGTGTGGGCAAGTGGCTCAGAGTCAGTGTGCAGGAGTTGAAAATAGAAGGGATTCTTTTCTTAGTAAAGAATCACATGAGGAAGCAGACAGATATCAAAATAAGTATCTAGGCTATAATCTTTGGAGACCCATCATTAGTAATATACTTATGATAACCAGGCCCCAACTCCTGAAAGTTCCACAGTCTCCTAAAATAGTGGGAAACAAGCTAACATCTGAGACAACGGGAGACAGTTTAGATTCAAATCATAATCGCATGGTTTCACTGAAAATTAATCGGAGATAAACATCACATCATGGGAAATACTCACATAAGAATTTGTTTTTAGTAGACAAACACTATTTCAGGAAGAATAAATCAATTATGAAAATATAATTTGAAGATCACATACCTCATATATGTGTTAAAATATAACATGACACCTCAGTAATAAGTAAAATGTCTATAATTTTTGCTTTTTGTGTGAATTTTTAAAAGAATTTTTGTGTACTTCATTCTGAATATCACAATCACCTCTATAACACTTCCCCATTGGCACCCTCCCATAGCACCTTTCTGGACTTGATATACTCTGTCATTTGTCCCAAGACCCATCCTGTCAAGTTAGTGTCCCTAGATGACCATCAGTGAAAGTTCATCCACTGAAGTCTAGTCAGCATATCTAGAGTCTCTCCCATTAAGAAAATCAACTCAACTCCTTTTTACCCTGCAGTTTTACCATTAAAAATTGTGGTCTGCTGCCCATTTCCACAGTTCTGTGCCGGGTTTTTGTCTGTCTGTTTGCATGGGTGTTGTGCATGCTAACACCATTTTTGAAGGTTCATCTGAGCATGTTCCCAGGAGCCTGTCGGACTCTACTTCCATATGGTCATGCACCTCCTCCCTGACTCTTTCAATATTTACACACCCTCTTCTGCAATGGTACCTGAGCCCTGGGAAGGTGGAGTTTTAATAAGGGAGTCCTGTCCAGGGACCCACAGTCTTCTGACTCTAAGCTTAACGTTTTGGCCATTTTTGATCTTTAATGTTCCTGGTCCTCTGTTGAATAAGGGAGCTTCATTGATGAGAACTGAGAGATACGCAATGTTCTTTTTACCCCTTATTCTATGGCCTGTGATCTTTAAGTGTAGTGGTTTCATTATAGATGTGCCACTTGGGCTTGAATAATTCACAGACAATCTCTGTGTATGACGCCTTTTGGAACTCTGTAATAGTGTCCATCTGTGGCTAAAGAACTTTATTCGATGAGTGGTGCCTGGGATACTTGTCTGTAATTATAAGGATCCATAAGTCAAATTAGATAACTGTTGATTACCCTGAAGATAAAAGTGCCAGTACTGCACCAATGTTGTTTTCTTTTCCAGCCACTGATGTGGTTAGGCCTTAAAGCTGGGATCGGCCTGTAGATTGATGTTCTCCCTTAACAGTTTGTTTACTGCACTCCAAAGCTATGAGAGTTATCTTTTAGGGGAAGTGTCTTCCAGGTCAGTTCCACCTCCATTACTCTAAATTCTGTGTTCTAAGTATGCCCTGTCTTCAGGAATTAGGTCTTACCTCCAAGTTCTTGGAGGCAATCAAGGGCTGTGGCAAATCCTGGCCAACAACTCAAGGAAAGCTTTCTCCTTCATGGCACTGTATACACGGTGATGTCAGCAGTGGCAACGCAAGCCTCTAAGAATTTGATTGATGAAAATTAAGTCAATGGATTCAACAGTCTTCCAACCAACCAGTGACTTGAGGGGAGGGCCTAGGGGGAAAGCAGTGAATGCTGGGTAGGAGACAGGCTCTTGGTTGGCCGGTTCCCATCTTGGTGTTGCATGCCTGAGATCCACAGCAATTCTGATCAAAATGCAAACTTCCATACGAGAATGTTGTCCCCAATAACTCCAATAAATCACGATTTGTCTACTTGGAGAGTATACTCTGTTTGCTCAGCAGATTCAGAATCAGAGGAGCGGGGTCAACTGCTTGTCTCATTGAGAGAAAATTCTTAAGACAGTCAGGTGCGTCTTTTAACCACAAAACTATAGGACTAACCATCTCAAGCATGTGGTGCTCTTAGTCTTTTTTTTTTTTATATTTTGGAAACATGTATTACATAAATTGATGGATATATTAAATACTTTAATATAGATTAGGTTTTATACTCAATGATTTTGCCAACCTGTATGTGATTACTTAGTGATGTAAGTATTAACATATTTAAGGCAGGGCAAGCTAAGTTATAATGTATTGTATGTTATATATTATTAAATGTATTTTCATTTTATTTTTTTCTGATTTTGATGATTTTCTCAGGAAATAAGATCAGAGTAATACAAGGAGCACCAGGAAGCTATCTTGAAAATGCATCATATACTTAAATATAAATGAGATTTACCTCATTGAAGATCATTAATCTAAAATTTCACAGATATTAATAATCTATGTAAACAATAACATCTACATTTTCAAATCTGTTTTCACTTTGTGAGAAAGCAATATGTATTAAAAATAATAGACTAAACAGGCTGCAGAATCCATTTAAATGGAGACAGTATAAAAGAGGGAAATGAACATGAGAAGTGAATCTGTAACATTTACATAATCATGCAAGCATTGTGATGTATCATGCCTGGGCATGGAGATTTTATTCCAAAAAGATGATGATACTATAAAATTAGTGCTTGAGCCAAAATCAAACGAAAGCAGTTAAACAAGCAAGAATAGAAATGGATTGTACAGGACTGAGAATGAGCCCTTATGTTTATATTGTCTGGAAAACTGTCCCAATAAACTGTCCCATTAGAAATGATTTCAGTTTTCTGCCTGCTATAGTGCAGTGAGGGAAATGGACTACTCTTCAGGAAACTAGCCTCACTATCAATTCCAAGTGCCCCTTGCTAATTTGACATGAATAATTCCTTGTAAGTGGTTAATATGATAGTGCATAGAAGATGCTATTCCTCCTCCCTTCAGAGGTGGGTGAAACTCATCAGGCCTACCTTTCTTGATAGAGAAACATTGAAAGAGAAACAGCAAATAGAGTTCAGGAATCTTGTAGTGCAAACACTGCCCATGCATTAATTTAAATGAAATGCTTCTGACAATCCTCTTAACTGAATGGAACTAAAAAATCAGATTTATGAACATTATAATTGCGCTGCTACTTATGAAGTAAAAGACAAGACTATAAATCAAGAAATTTGTATTTGAGCAATAAACCAATTATTTGTATTGTTCTGATATAAAACAAACAACCTATTTCATGTTTTTAACAGAGTTTTCAACAAATCTTAATGTTTAAGTATTTTGCCTACATATGTGTACCACGTGCATGTGTATTGTCTGTGGGGTTCAGAAAAGGGTGTCCTATGCCCTAGGACTATATTTATGAATGGTTGTAGGCCAGTACATGGGTCCTGGGAATCAAATCCCAGTCTACATGAGCAACAAGGTTCTTAACTACCGAGCCATATCTCCAGCCCATCAAACTTAGTTTGATATTTCATTTACATCCAATTTGTTCTAATGGTTCTGGGGCTCAAACTCAGGGCCTTGTGCATGCTAGGAATCTCTCTACTGACTGAAGTATACCTACAGCTCTGCATTTTTTGAAACAGTGTCTCACTATACAAATAATTCTTGGCCTGAACTCGTTATGTAGCCTAATCTGGCCTACTAGTTTAGGTACTTGGGATGGCCTCTTGAGTGCTGCAATTTCAAGGGTATGTAACCATACATAGCTTCTTTTACTTTTCTTTAAGTTTTTTAAATATGTAAAACTAGAATTCATTGGGATTGCACATCTTCAACAATATTTAAGAGTTCCCCTTAATTCACATGTTTATGATAAGGGTAGGAAAATCAATATTTGAATTTTTACTACTTCTGAACTTTCACAAATTCTATAAAACTAGGATTTCGTGTCTCAGAGGAAATATATACAAAACTGATTTCATATATCCATATGAAAATCATATAATATAGAATGATCTTAAAATGTGGGAATGACTCATACAATATGGGCATAATCTCTACTAAAAAATTTTAACTAACCTTGCAACCCCAAAGTTCCTGTTAATATAAATAAACTCACTGAGACATGCGCTCCCCTTGTGACCTGAGCATATGACCTTAATCCCCCAGGATCACTCCTTGCCTTGGACTCAAGATAATGAATGAATTTGTATATGTATGCTTCACGTATCAAAGCACTGAAAGTAGTGTGCTTTTCCCATTGCAAACAATGAGACAAATTATGCACAGTATTCTAGGCTTAGGGATCAAAGGAAATGATTCTTTGATAAGATAGGGTGGGTGCCTCGTGACTTCTACTTTCCAATTTCATGCTGGAGATACTGTTTCAAAAAAAGAATGAGGGAAGCCTTGCTGGGGAGCACAGTTCCAAAGGGAATCTGCAGCAATTTGAGTCTGCTATTGGTCTTAAAATGGCTGCTAAGGAGCTAAGGTGTTTTGTTACAGAGGCATAACTGTAATGTGGCTTAGAAATCCTGCTCAAAATAAAAATTTTATTAAGTGGTTTCATAGCTTCTCAGATATAAATCCTACATCCTTCATGAAATATTATGATTTAATGTGTCAATTTTTTAAAGACCATGAGGAAAAATATCATCAGAAATAAGTTCAAGAAAATATCCAATTGACAATAAATTGTTCAAGTATACATGAATAGGACTTAAGTGCATTTAGATTGAATGGGTAAATTCTATGCAAAAGGAAAACATGACCATCATTGTGAAAAGGAGCATACGCCCTTAGTACTGTTCCTGCTTCCTTCTCCCTGTGGTACCTGATTCTGGAACTTTACTTTTCTTGTTTTATTTTTAGGATTCTTAGCTTTTTGTTTATTTATTTTCTGTATTTTTTAAAATAGTCACAAGCTAAATGAGAATATTCTTAGCACATCTGCTTCCAGAACTTTTTCTTTCACAATACACTAAATATTTGACCTTGGCAATTTTATTCATGCTCACAATTCTCCCTGTGTTGCTGCCTCTGAAATTACTTCCAGTTCTAAATTATCTTTCTTTCCCCTCCGCTTCTGTTTAAATGTGTACCCCATCATCACATGTGCGAGCTGTTGCTTCCTGACTGGAAGAATTCCCTCTCTGCTCCACCCCAGATCTTTCCATAAAGTGATTTGCCACAACATAAATACAAAGACATCACTGCTCTTCTTTACACCAGTTAGTGGTTTCTCATTAATTATAAGATGAAGCTCAACTTCCTTGGTAAAGTACAAGTTTTCTTTTACGAGGAGCTAACATCCTGTATTTTCATTCTCAACTCCCATCCCTCTTCAAATCCAATGTCTCAAATTCTAATCCAACCATGTTGTATTACTGTTAGTTGTCCATACCGAACTGTTTCTATAGAAATGGAATGTGGGCCAACATCCCTTCTGAAAATGATATTCTCTTTTTGTCTATTTGGCTGGCTCTGCACATACTTTGAAACTTTGTGCTACCTTGTATGGAAAGTCATTCGTTCTACAAATAAAACATAATGCTATTCTCTTCACTAAATATGTATTCTGCACATATATCTCTATCATTGCATATTTAACAGTTATTAGTATCTATCTTTTAACAAGTGCTATTTTACTGTTATGGAATAGTAATAAAAGTATAGTATTATAGAATTATATCATTATTTTGTATATATGTAGGTAGATTACCTTGGGCAGAAAATTTCCTAACAATAAATTTATATAGAGAGAGTATAATAAATATGTTATAATTATATAAAACATATATATATATTAGAGGGAATGTACTCTAGAAAATACAGATTCAAATTTTATTCCTTTAAAATGTGATTTGAATAGAAAAACTAGAAAATCTGAAGCAGACGCTATATTAGCAGCTGAATCCCTCATTAAGCTTCTGCAGGGTGTAAAAATACTCCTAAGGACAAACCTTCCAGACTCAGGAATTCAGTGAGCTTGTGTCTACCCTCTAATCAGCATCAATACAGTAAAGAATAAGTCAGCACTTTTGTAATGAGGCAGCTGTTCATAAATAGTTACTTGTTTATATCAACTCATATTGCAAAAATGTCGAAAACGTCTATACTGAGAGAATCAGCTGTTATTTACTTACAACACAGCATTAAATTAAGCATACTGTTGGACATAAGCACCTTACACTGTTGGGCTACCTCTACCTACATTTATGATTGTTCCTCCATCATAGAACATAATGGGATTAGTTTTACTGAAAATAATTGCTGTCTCTTACACTTTCTAAATTCATGTGTTGATGTAGTTAAAGAGCAAGAACACAACATGTCTTGTGAAAGGAGAATAAAGGACTCTCCTTCCCACTCCTACACACACCTAGATAAAGACCTACAGGATGGTCTGTTTGGAGTGATGGTCCTGTTTCATTGCCTTACCTTAACCTTTTATAACCCGATATTTCAATTTTATAACTATATACATTTCAAAGCTCCAAGTGCTGAATAAAAGTAATCTGAATTACCAAAAACAATGTATAAAACAGAAGTAAAAGTGATATGGGTTTGCTGGTACATGCCTAGAATCCCAGCACTGAGGAAGCTGAAGCAGACGAATGATGAATTTGAGACCAGTTAGAACTACATCGTGATGCTCTGTCTCAGAAAATAAAATTAAACTGGGGGCAATGCATGCATATGCTATACATATATATATATATATATATATATATATATGCATAATACCCATGCACATATACTAAAAATAAATAAATAAATAAATAAATAGCTAAGTTTGCATTCTGACTCCAATTCTTTGCTTCAAGCTTGTGCTTCTGGTTTCCTGCTCACTGAAATCCTCCATTGTCTGCCTTAACTTCCTTGTGCTTCCATACCACAATCTTTCAGTGTCCTTCAGAAGCTCTGGTGGGTTTAAGGATAGATTCTTGACATCAACACTTGCTATTATCCTCTGCATACCTGACCCTGACATTTTGCTGTGTTAGAGTGTGTGTGTACGTGTGTATGTGTGTGTGTGTGTATGTGTGTATATGTCTATGTCTGTGGTTGTCTGTGTATATCTGTGTATGTCTGTATGTGTGTGCTTGTGTGTGTTTCTGTGGAATGAACTCAAGGCCCTATGCTTGCAAATATCTACCACTGAGCCATCACCAAACCCTGACCCTGACAATTTAAGTATCCATATCCTGACAGCAAATACTGACCTTATTTAATTGTCAAGGGGTGGCTCAAAAGATATAGAATGTGTATTAAAGAATAAGAACAGTTCAATCTATGTATAAATCTGATGATATTTACAAGTAAAAATGAAGTTTTAAGCTGAGTATGATAGCATCCACACTTGTAATCCAAGAACTTGGTAGACTCAGACAGGAGGATAACCTTGAGTTCAAACCACTTTGGTCTGCTTAATGAGAGCCTGTCAAAGAGTAATAAATAAATAAATAAATCTGAAGTATAGTATAATATATATTTATATAAAATTATTGCTATGAATATTCCCCTGACAGTGTATTAATTATTTTTCTGTTGCTTTAATAAAACACCATAACCAAGGGAACTTATAAGAGAAGGAAGTTATTGAGTTTACAGTTCCAAGTTCCAGAGGAATTGGATCCATCATATCTCAGAGACATGGTGAGGTAGTTGGAGCAAAAGGAGAAAGCTCACCTCTTCAAAGAGCAACTGGAAAATTGGCAAAGCTCAAGAAATCTCAAAGTCCACCCCCAGTGACACAACTCCTCCACCAAGGTCATACTTCCTAAAACCTCCCAAAATAGCTCCACCCACCTAGGGACAAAATGTTCAAAAGCTTAGAGCCTATGGAGGACATTCTCATTCAAACCGCCATAGCCAGGATCTGATACCTGGCAAAATTCCCTAACTTTCTTGAACCACCCTCATCTTTTTAGTCAGTATTAATTCTTTGACCTATTTGATTTCTCATGACATTTTTATATGTGTACATAAGCTACTTTTATTTAATTTACTCCTTTTAGCCACATTCATTTCATGTTCTTCCCATCTCTCTACTGGTCTCCTTCTTATCCCAAATAGTTTTCATCTTTCATGAGACGAAATACAAGATAATTGCCCTTCCAAGTCACTTATTTAACTTAATGTATAATTTCCAATTCTATCTATTGTCCTCCAACTGACACGATTTGGTTTTTCTTGATGACTAATGCTCTGATTGATGGATGAATGGATAAAGACAATGTGAATATATGTACCCAATAATCAGTTACATTCTTTTTGTCAAATATAATTCCCACTCTCTCTTCTCTCAATAAACTATCCCTGTGTTAACTATAATATATTTAAGTACTTTCCAGATATTGAAAAAAATCAATTATGTCTAAGTACTGAGTCACCAACATTTACTATTATTAATTGTATGGAGGAGATTTTTCAACATCAGATTTGCAACAAATTCTTCCCACTGTAGGTACTAAACCCAACCATGTTGAGTCATTTTAATTTCCAGATAAGTATATCTAAGTAGCAGAAAGCAGACTTCACATGTTCAGAAAAGAATAGTGCTCTAGAGAATTTAGCAGTCTTGAATGTGTTCAAGAAGCCTGAACATAAAGGAGCTGTGGGGGATCAAAGAGACAATGTGATCAAAGAGTAAATGTAGCATTGGTATAAAGATGGGGAGTCTACTTATGAAATACCATACATTATCAGAAGAAATTACATGAAAATAGAAGTGTAAGAGTTGTTCTGCAGTAGAACCATGGGTATCAAAAATATACTTCAATCTTATCTTTTACTGCTTTTGGAAAATGTACTAAAAGCAAATATTAATAATCAGAGTTCAGTGGTGAGTTAGTATGAACTTGAAAGATAACAAAGTACATTATGCAGCAGTCAACAATCCCTAGCCAGGAAAGTTTCTTGAAATATTGAGCTTTCTTTCCTTAGAGGAACTCATAATTCCCTGCAACATGTAAATGTCTTAATGGAAGACAACAAATTTTATTATTTATTCTTGCATTTCTCTGAGGCGTTCCATAATGAGAAATACAGGATCCCCTACAAGCAGGTCTAAAATCAGAACTTGAGTTAGGTGGAAAACCTTCACCAAAGAATTTTGATGTAGACTGTAATGATCATTATTCTAGGCTCCAAGAGGGAAAAAAATCAGTGAATTTTTAATTTCTTTAATTTTTCGTATTTAGCTTTTATTCATTATTTATATGACTGTGTATGTGTGTGTGCACATGCATTTGTGTGCACTAGTGCCACAGTGTGCATGAAGACATAAGAATCACATGAAGGCATAAGTTCTTATTTTCTACCACATGAATCCCTGGGATCAAACTCAGTTTATAAGGCTGGGCATCAAGTGTCATAACCTTTTTGTTCTGTAGTCATTCAGACAGCCTTATTTTAAACATTGTGAATTTATTATGATCAGCATCATTTGTTTTTTTGGTTTTTTGTTTGTTTGTTTGTTTGTTTTACTATTGCCATCAGGGAATGAAGACTAATTCCATGGGTAATACAATTTATTGAAATGTAAAAGAGGGTTGGGAATTATTGGAATGGATAACCCATAAATCATAGCTGCTTTGTAGGAGATCTACCACTATGCTTTCAGTCAGCTTAATACTGTAACTATTTAGTAGAAACCCAGCATTAGGCTCTCTCTTATGTCCTGTGACCTGTCTGGCTTCAGGTTAGTAAGCCTGCTATCAAAATCAGGTATGGGCTCCATCCTATGAAGTGGACCTTAAATGAAAATTAAAACCATAATACAAGACAATCACCATGTACAGCAAGAGCCAGTAAGGCTGAAGAGAACACTGGTGAGGATGTGGATCAAATCATGCACTGCTACTAGTTTGTGAGCTAGTAGAAATCACTTAGAAAATGGGTCACCAATATTCACTAAAGCTGCATATATGCAAAACTTGTACCTCACTTTTTAATTCTTTTACACACAAGACAAATATGAATATATTTTCATCAAAAATATTAACTAGAAAATCCATTACAAGTGTAAATGTAATAGTCAATTAAATTACAACAGAATGGAGAGATTGTGTATGATTACCTATTAACATCCTATTCAGAGGTAGGGATAAGCACTATATGAATACACATAAAATAGACTGAATTTAATAAGCAATTTATTTTCAATATTTATTTTTATTTAATTTTTTTCATAGAATGCATCTTAATCATATATGGACTCCTCTCCCCTAACTGAACCCTTCCTTAGCCTGTCCACCGAATTTCATGCATTCTGTCAATGAAAAAACACAAAGAAAGCATGCTATATTATTATTTGAATTAAGAACATGAAAATAGAAAAGAAAATTGGAAAAAGAAAAAAAAATGCTATGTGATATGCCTGGGAAATTTTTTAAGTGACCTCCAAAGTACATATATCAAAGTTAAAATTTTTAAAATAGAACTTTTTTCAAGCTCATTGGGTTCTGCAAAGCCAGAGACCTGAAAAACAAAGAGACAGGTTATGGGGAAAATGTAATTGCTTGCTAGCTACATATTTGATAAGAGTTAATACACAAAACATATGAAAAGTCAAGCAACCCAATAATAAGAAAAAAGTTTTAAAAACTAATTTTAAAATGGATAAAATATCTGAGTTGATGTCTAATGAAGCCAACTGGTACATGAAAAAATGTCTTAGCTTCACTAATTCTTCAGGACAAGGCACAGTTATAATGATATCACTTCACACTGGTTAGAACGTCTACATTAAACAAATCACAGTCAGTAAATACATGATGGGTACCCCTTTAACCACAGAGTACTTGCAGCATGCATAAGAGCTTGGATTTAATACTCATTCCTTCAAAGAAGCCATAACAACTACAAAAAGACTGTTAAAGCATGCTCAGTATGCCAGTCTTGGAGGCTCAGACTCAGAACATGGTTAGTAGTAGTCACGGGCTTAATTCTAGCAAGAAATACTTAGGTGATAAAATTCACAAGCATGGGTGACCTAACATTTTCTGGATATACTGAACTATGTTTACAAAGGTTTAACAATATTTAACATAGCAAAACATGCACTATATTGTGACTTTGGTTCTGGCTCGAGTTGAGTGCAGAAACACTCACTTTTGTAAAAAGTGCCAAAGCTGCCTGTGAGTTTCTCCTCTTATTGCTCTTCTCCCACTTCGACGTACATTACCCACAAAGTGCTCCATGGCCAGTGTATGACAAGAAAAACCTCTTTCTCTCATGGCTTTTACACAGTTCTTTGTGTAAACTGGTATGTAAGTACTTCAGTTAAAAGAACATTTTAAATTTTGTATTGTAAACAGCACAGCTCAAAGCAATTACAACTATTTTCCTGTTGGCTGTTTCTTTTTAGATTGATTAAAACTTTCTGCTTTAAATGCCTTTGAACTACTCTTAAAGTCCTGTTCGGAACCCAAAATAAGAAGCAGTATTTGGCAAAACCATTAATTAATTATGGACAGTGTAAACATTCTTGATATCAAACCTTTGACCATTTTATTCTCCTGTGAAAAACTGATGAGTTAATAGTGCTGCAGGCCTGAGATCCCTGCTGCTCAAGAGGCTAAGGCAAGAAGATCACAAGCTCAAGCTTCCGTGGCTACAATGTGCAATCACATTCAGCCCAACACTTACTGAGATCTTGTCCCAAAATAAAAAAGTAAAAGGGGACTGGAGATATATATAGCTCATTGGTAGAGCATTTTCCCAGTATGTGTGAGGCCCTATAACTCAGTCTACAACACCAGAAAAACTTAAAGGCTGAGTGATTGGAGAAAACAAGAAGCAAAAACCCTGTGAACAACTCATTCTAATGCTTACCCTCAGCCAGGAGCTGGAAATAGCCTTGGTTGGGTCCAGACGAATGGCCAGAAATGCCGGAGAATGTACTGATTCCCAGTCTGGTTTCTCATATTCTGTTTTCCCCTAAATGAGCACCCTGCCTGGAGATGTGAAAATGTGTTGAAAACCAAGAGTCACATTTCACCTCATGGTTAGGCCAACTGGACTATCCAGGTCACCCCCCCCCCATTCCCAAGCCTCACCCAGTTTCTGCCACAAGTCCTATTAAAAACCTCTGTAATAACAATTCCCATTTTCTGGAAATAACCCCTAATACCAAGAGCATTGTTTCTATTCTTTCTTTCTCTTAAAACTTCCACCTGAAACCCTATAACAAAACACCTTCTAAACTCACTCTCTGTGTATTTAATTCTTTGACAAAATTCAACATGTGTCGTGCAATGCTTTTTAGGGTCAGAAGAAGGTGTTAGATTCCCTGGAAATGGAGTTAGAGACTGCTCTTAACCCCTGAGTCATCTCTCCAACCCCCTCCTCAAATTTATATTAATCCACTGTCAGTGTGTTATTAATATTGCAACAGTAGGCAGTGATTCAAGACAAGTTATCCAATTTGGGTTGTTCCAAACCCAAAATTATTGGGGTGAATGTCTTGAACTGAAGGAATTGATAAAAAGGGTAGAGAGTTCATTCCCCAACCCTATATGAGGATGGATAGGCTTCAAGTCCTCCTCCTCTATAGTAACTAGGCTATGATATGGTACTGTAGGGGACTGCTCAGCTTCGCGGCTCCTGTATCATGCCTATATCATGCCTGTGGCCAACAGTCACCATTACACTCTGATGCTGAAGATAACCAAGACCAACACAGTACTGAGGTACAACCAAGGCCCATACCACTAAGGGCTAAGCAAATTCATGGGCCACTTTCAGTTTAACAGGCCACACATTATACTGGACAGGTGTTCAGTAGAATAAGGTTGAGGGTCTCCACCTGAATCAGGATAGTCTAAGGCTCTATCTGCCACTACTTATGTAGGAATGGGAACTATTACTACAATTCTAATGTTACCCTGGGTTCCATGGCAAACAGACTCTTGTTCCATGCTATGCTTTCAAATGTTGGACACTTTACAGATAAAAGTCCCTTGATCAACAAGGGTGTCACTAAGCTGTCATGCCTGAGTCTCACAGTCACAAAAACCTGAGCATTTCCTGGCTACCTATGACATAGCTTGCAGTGATGCATGCTAATCCACATGCACATCCCACTATGATGCAAGTCTTTCTCTGTGCCATAACTACTCCATGACTTTGGAGTATCTTTGTTGTCTTAAATTGGTGACAAGTACTAGAAACAGGGCTTTGGACACCAAAGGCTGATGATAATTATGGTGGAACTCAAATCTCACACCTGTAAGGATCTGCATAATCTTGGGTAAAGGAAGTGCATGTCCTGGGTTATCCCAAAAGATGGCAATGATGCTGGAAGAGCCTGGGTACCAGTGTGCAGGACACTGCTACCACACAAGTGTAGAGGTTACATCTGTGAGCTCTGGCCTAAATAGTCAAGCCTATTTTAAATTTCTTACAAATACTTTGAATATTTGTAATAATATATTTACTTAAAATTACATTTTAAATAAGAATCATTATTTAGACATGCTTATAGTCTACCATTATCTGCTGAGCTTTTATTCAATGATTTTTAAAAACACAAAAGTATTTCTTTACAAATATCCTATTTGTATTAAATGTAAATGTAGCAATTAGACTATGATCATATCATCCAATAAAATGTATCAACTAGTGAAACCAGATGCATACCTTCACAGAATTTTGTCTGTATTTTGCAGCAAATATCTGTTTTCTCATAAAATTGACTTAATTTTACCATAAACAGGAAACCAAAATAAGCATGACCTCGAGTTATGTTAACTCACTAGTGTTCAGTAACTTTGGCATAAGCACTCACATTTAGAGTGTGATAGTCAGATACTAAATTATTTCCTATAAAATTTAAGATTGGCCCTATATATAATTATTTCATTTTGAGTAAAGTGTAAGAATAAATGATCATTCTCACAGGATGGGTTTGTCATTTGTGAGTGGTCCACAGAGATTTAACAGTGAAGCCTAGATCATGTCTCAAAAAAAGTATGTCAGATTTCACATAAAAATTAAAACATATTACAGATGCTTTAGTCAAAAGTTATTAAGCTTTCACTAAACAAAGGTCTACACATGAAGAATAGTCTGTAACTCATATAAAGCTTGAATTAATTCCCTCCAAAGCCTCAATGACCTTGGAAGAAGTAAGAAAGGTAAATGTCAGGGGTCCTTTGGTTTCTGCTAAGCTTGGCTCCCCTCCTTGAGCTCTGAAGACTGGAAGCAGCTTAAATTCTAAGGGGAACATCCTTTGCAAGATTATCCTTTTCAATTTGGCCTAGGTTGAGAAAAGGATTACTGCACTGAAGACGAAAACCTTTGCCATTGCCAGCCCTGGCTTATAACCTTTGAGAAACAAGAAAGTAAATCTGTATAGAACTGGAAAAAACATGGTTATATTTACTGCTTAGTTTGCAAGGGCTGAGATGTCAAGTTCAACAGCTCAATTTGTAAAAAATCAATTATTTTCAAAACTTTCCAAGAATACTTTAAAATATTTTAGAAAGGGTTGGGAAGCTCTGCTCCTGTTTATTAACCCCAACTTACTCAACTAGAAAATTTGTTTCAAAGAACCGAGGCATTTTGATGGTGGGAAAAACTCAAAGCCAAGTCTAAGGATTTTCATATATTCACACAATCTAAATATTAAACTTCTCATTAAAATTTGGATTTTTAAATTAGAAATCAAAACCAAAGATTCACAGGTGTTAACCCACTGAATTACAGCCTAGTCAAACAAATATTATGACCATTTCAAATATGCATGAACTAAGACAAAGTAGTAATGGATATTTTGTTTATACTATGGTAAATAATAGCTAGACCAATATCAAAACTCAATTATATAACATTGAGCTAATATGTGTTTATGATGCAACCAAAAATCAGAATTTGGTAACCAAAAGGTTATGTATGGCCCATAGAATGCTGTTTGATATCATAAAGTTTTAAAGCAATTTGGAAAATTATGACAATATTTAAAAAAGAGAAAATTTTAGAAAAAATCCAGAGGATTTCTATATTTCCTTGACAACAACCAAATAGAATTTAGCAGTGGCAAAGTGATTGGGACATGGCTGCCCGGCAGACCCCTTTTTCTCTCGTCAGTTTCACTCATGTTCAGAGATAGATACATGACTACATTTTGATCATTATTGTGACCTGAACTGCATCATTCTATAATTTATGTATTGAATTCTATGAGGAGGTAATGTAAGTTAAATGAGGTCATAAGAATGGAGACCTATTCTATTTCCATTGTATGGATCCCTGGGATTGAACTCAGATCAATAAGCTTGAGTTATACCCTTTGAGCCTTCTCTTCAGCACAAGTGGGCATATTGTAATAGAAAGAGTGTCTATATAAGAAGAGGAAAAGCATCCAATATTTGTCTTTCTACAGTGTATGCAAAAAAGGTCCTGTGAAGACACAGGAACGTTGCAGACCCAAGTTAGGAAGAGAAATCTAGGCAGATATCTGGATTTTCAGACTGTGAGAAAATAAGAGTTTGTGGCTTCAGTCTGATTGTGTGATAGTAGTGGTAGTATAGTATACAGTGAACTCTTGGCTCCCTTTTCTCATTTTATTCCTGGTATTGCCTAATGATGATTCTCCATGTTGTCATGGAGAAGGAACCCTGAATAATAATAAATTTAGTTCAGCATCTTAATTAACCTACAGTTAACTTGATATATTAATTTAAAAATGATAGCTTAGGAAATAAAGGAAAAATATATAAAAATATTCATCACATAATTAAAAGATTATGACCTATAATTTACTGAAAACATTGAATTACAAAGAGCCTGTGACAATTTTACATAGAAAACAAACTATATAAGTGATTGATATATAACATATAAATATTGAAGATTGTATTGATTTATTTATCATTTCATTGATTTTTTTCAGTATTGAGATTTGGACCTGGGAATTTGTTCATAGTGAACCTTTAGTCTCACCCTATGAAGATAGAAAACAGATGAAACATCATATCTACAATGAGAATTTTATATACTTAAAAATACACATTATTTTCTGGCCTATTTCCAAGGGAATTACATAGTCTTCCATGTTGGAAGAGAATGAGTAGATAGTAACAAAAGAGAAGATTTGACTGAATATGAGAAAATGAACGATTTATGAATACTTCACTAAACTTCCATGCTATATAATTTCTTAATCTTATCTGAGAACTTTTCTTTATTTTATATTAGTTCAGTGAAGAAATTAAATTTATCTCTAAGCTTCCAAGAGAGAAATTAAGCAAGCAACATAGGATTGGTCCAATAGAAATCGTGTGCATGATCTAACCAGTGGAAAAGAGTTCTCTGAGGCAGTGTGCCAAAAAACATCATCTGTCCCTTTGATATTGTAGTAATACAGGGATGAAAAAGAACTAAAGAGATAGATCTTTGGATATCTGAGCCATTTTCATAAAAATAAATCAGTTAAAAGCAATCGTCATTATTGTACCATTATTTTAGGCAATTTTGAAAAGTTTTCTAGAAGAAACTTGTTCATGTGTTGTTCTCAGGTTCTGATGGTGACGCAGGTATTGATGGAATACATGAAAGACGCTTAATATTGGAGAAGTATCCTGTTTACTCTGCAATTTTAAGGAACTTCTGTAGCTATAGAAACATCTCATTTATTCTTTAGTAGTATGATCCATTCTATACCTATTATAATTGTTTAAATCATTTTTCAATATACTTTATAACATTTTCTCAAAATGATCACATTCATGAATTTTTCAATGAATACATAATGTGTTTGCTGTGATTTCAAATCTAATTATTGAACAAAAGTCACCATAATTCCCTTATTCATACATAACCCTTAATTTCTTGTGTTCCTCATTGATGGTAAAATTGAGACAGTTTTTTTTAAAAAATGATCATCTTAAATAAGAATTGGTAACAGTACCTGTTTTGGAGAAAAAGATAAATAATTGAGATGCATATCACAGTGTCTTCTCGCTTGCATTGTGCTGAACTGCAGGAGTAGAAGGACTGTTTTTTTCCCATTGTTTGCATAGTCTGTCCATTTGATTCTTCTAAGATGAATATCTCCAATTAGAAGTAAAAGTCATGTAATAAATATTCATTGAATTTTATTCAGTATAAACTCTATGCCAGAGGATTTTTGCTAGACTTAGCAATGAATCAGAAAATAAGAAAAGCCTGGTCTCTGCCCTGTCAAACTTATATTTAATGGGGAATGACAATGAATTCTGTATCATTGGCATGATAAGTATTTTTTAAAGTAAAATAGAATAAGGAATGTTATGGAATGTGTATTAGTTTTACTTTAAAAAGGTCAAGAAAAGTCTCAAGAGAACATGTTTAAGATTAGATTCACAGAATTAGTACTGTGTAACAAGTCAGTAATGGATATGAATAAAAGAGTATGTCTAACTAATGCATTTAGAAAGAGAAAGAGAGAGAGAGAGAAGTGTGTTCAGAATTTTGCTAGAATTACTTGGACTAGAACAAAAGGGGAAGGACAAATGTGGAACTGATTTGGAGAACAGATCAACATGTCCTAGAGCAAACAGAAGACACCGAAAAGTGAGAAATGAGATGACTAGCTTTTTAGAATATAAAGAAATATAAGAATATAATAATATTAATAACATATTAATAATAATATAAGAATATAATAACATAATACAAAGAAAAAATACAAGAAAACATCTCCCACAAAGGAATTTATAATCTATTTATGAAAATAGATCACATACAGAAAGTGTAAACAAATATTCACAAATTAAGATAAGAAATAAAATTAATAGACATTTTATGCTATCCATTTTCTTTCTATGATGCATAAATGTTTAGAAGAATTTGATATTGCCTCCTATTTTTTGCAACCATCCCAACAGAGAAGCAATTTTTAATGCCTAGTCTTCTCTTTTATTTTAATGTGAAAATAATTACAATATATTAGGTAGAACTCTTATGAAGAATTTGAAGCATAAAGAGAAAATTCAAACTCAGGAAATACAAAATCATAATAAGGACACAATGAGCAGAAAAAACAATATGAATTATTTTCATGGCCTCAATATTGCAATTAAAAAGTAAAAAAATAATAATAATTTATGTTTTCCGCTCAAACAAAATAGCCAGTTTAAGGGTTCCCCAGAATGGATCCTCTTATATCCATCTATGTTTTCCATTCTTAATGATTGGAAAATAAGTTAGTGCAATGCATTATTAGTGAAATGCCTGAATGTACTTTCTTCTCTCCCTGAGATGTTCAACATTACCTCAACAGGACACTGAAAAACAAATCCTCTGCCTAAGAACTGTAAAATCCCATTGTAGAATGGTGTATGCTACACTGAACACAGCTACTGGTCTTTCTGGAGGAGCAACGTAGACATTATGAAAAGTTTGGACAATTCATGTTTCCACTTTATCCAGGATAAAGACAAGCAAGCAAAGCAGCCTAGTGGGGACCTACCCTAGTGCAAGTCTGCGAAACAGCTCCCTCAAACTCAGTTAACAACCAGAACCTCTCCTTTCACACATTTCTAAGGAACCACAGATGGTAGGAATTTGAATTTTTTTCCAGAAATGATTCTGGGAACAAAGACAGAAGAAACAACTATGACTTTGCTCACTCTGAGATGACCCCATCTCATTTTTATAAATATTGAAGCAACATGCCAAGTCAGAAAATCCTGGGTTACTGAAGTTTCACCAGTGTGCCTTGCATCTCCATCCTCACAGTCAATGTTTTTGCCCCAAATTCTCAATACCAAGATTATATTCTGTGGCTTTGAAAATTGTCATTACTGAAATGTTGCTAACAATTTAAAATATAGTGGCTTTTCAATTTAAGCAAAAAACAAAACCCCACCCTAAAAATATGTTTTAGCTTTGAGGTAAACTTTGTCATACACTTACACTAGGAAACACCATTATTATCTAAATTGACCTTAGTATTTACTTATCAAATATCCTTCTTTTTTCCTTTATTTTAAGACAGGTTGGGAATGTGAGAAGGAATCCACAATGTAATCATAAAAATGTCCATCCCAAAGTATATCTTAAAATTAAGGATAGAACACTATTCAGTAATTCACCCAAATTAGTTCCCAACTTTATAAACTTTTTCTTTCCAGACACGCAATGAGCACATCCTCATCACTGTAATTAAGCTGCTAGGTACTTGCTCAGTCTGCACTTGCCATAATATGCCCAGGAGGAAGAATCTGAAAGAGTGTCTATGACTGTAGTGCTCACTGCACCATCTGTGCTGCCAAATAGTGTAAAATTTTTGATCTGTTCACAGCACAGATGGAGGCCTCATTTTAGAGAAAGTAATTTCTTGATGAACAGCAATGCATAGCCTTGTTCTCCACTTTGGAAATTCTTAGAAGCCTTAACAACAAAACTATTGAAATGCAAGAATTACAGGAAATCACATAATAAAAGAAGGGATTAACAATTTACCATTTTAATATTGCTTCAGCTTTTCTCATATGTCAAATATTCAGTTAGAGAGACTAGAACTTTACCTCATAAAATAAGTTACAGTGATTCATAGATATTATATCGTCTGTATACAAACTGAAAGATTCACCCATCACTTCACAGTCCCTTAAGTACTAATACATTTTATAACTTCCCTTGAGGTTGAAGCTGAAGATGATAAACTTTCTTCATGCCAGATTTTTGAAGATTTTATAATTCTTTCTTCTAGGAATGAAATATGTCCTGTGTATCTTAAACACTACCAGATTGTAAATAAATTAGAAACTAAGATCACTATACCTAATTTGGCTAAATTTAAACTTGAGTCTATCCCACAGAATTCTGTATCCAGTTTGTGAGCTGATGATTCTTGTAATCTAATACTGTGATTGGGCAAAGGTGATCATTTCACCGTTTAGAGAAGTGTTTCAGTCACTGCCCACTATGCTCTGAATAAATATATGCTATGTTCTTGTTAGTCTTTCTTCCATCATCACTGGGCTAATTCTTAGACATATTTTTTAGCATTTGAATAATTCTTCCTGTAAGAAATCTGAAAATGTTTATATATCTCTTCCAGAGTGGTCCTGTGTTTTCACCCTCTGTTTCCATTTTTCCTTAATATCTACAATACTAGCAGATCTTTTGACTCTGACTTTTAAATATATGCACACATGTCCATCTCTTTTTCTATTTCCAGAGTGCAAACCACTACAGTTTCTCAGAGGTGCTACTCCAATGGCATTCCCATTGATTTTTTAGAGTTCATTCTCCATGTAGCAAGCAGAACATTCAGACACTTTTGAGTAACACCTGCAGGAACTCCCCATGAAACTTAAAAAGAAAGCAAAATCACTTCTGTGCACAAACACACGATCTTGTTTTCATCCAACTCTCAGAAGTGATATCACACATGTCCCTATTGATCATTTTATTTTAATCACCATGTGCTTATTCTTCACTTCAAGCACCCTAAATGAATTTCTCCATGATGATTTTTCCTAAATACTGCTTCTATTAAAATGCTGTTTCTCTAGAATTTTTATTGATCAAGCTCTCTCCGATCTTTTGGTTCTTACTTGGGAGTCCACATTTCATTATGTATCTTAGTCATTTGATATGATACACATTCCACAGTACTTTATACATATTTCTATATTCTATATATGTGTACATTATATATTTACATTGAATATATTATATAATAACATTTATATATGTACATTAAATATAATGATAGAGAGGGAGGGAGACTGAAATAGACTAGCGATGTTCCCATTACTGGATTTCAACTTAGCCTCCTGAGTTATATGGTCACAGGTGTGTAACCATCACACAGAGCAGTTCCAGACATTTCATAGAATCATTAACTTAATAAACATCTCTAGTTACCATGTTATTCTTGACATCATTCTCA
Source organism: Eospalax fontanierii (assembly GCA_035773235.1). NCBI lineage: Eukaryota > Metazoa > Chordata > Mammalia > Rodentia > Spalacidae > Eospalax > Eospalax fontanierii. Next base: position 39,639,288 of record CM069527.1, read on the forward strand.
ATCTGATCTCGGCACATACAAATGAAGAGATGAATAAACAAAATCTTCATGTAACTCCTGCCCAATTCAGTGAATATCCATACACAATCAATGAATAAGTTATAATTGAAAATAGCTGGATTTATTACTTCTGTTCTCTTAAGGGTTTCAAAAACTATTTTGCCTTCACCTGATATAGAATTGTATTAACTATTTCATGTCTACCAACACAGAATGATGTTAAAATAGATGTCAAATGGCTCATATGTTACACAGATTTTATAATGATTAAAATCTGTTATCAATAAAGGCAAGCCAGTACATATTCTAATTTTATATAAAGTTATAACAAAGAATGTTAATCTATAAAAAAAGAGAATTTATAATTTTCATTAAGTGAATAAGCAATTGGGGATTGCTTATGAACAATAAATTGGTGATTCAGAAGAGACAAACTTTTTCTTATGAGGGCTGGAGAGTTGTCTCAGTGGTTGAGAACACTAGCTGCTGTTGCAGAGAATGACAATTTGATTCCCAGCACCCATATGGCAGCTAACAACCATCTATAACCTCAGTTCTAGAGGGATCTAATGCCTTCTTCTGATTCCTCAGGCATTGCATAGCATAAGTGCACTTACGCACATGTAGGCAATACACTCATACATGTTAAGTAAAAATAGTAAAATATCTTTAAATCTATTATTTATGTCATTTTGATAGCACTAAGTTCAGTATAATGACCTTTCTTTTTAAAATAATAATCAAATCATCTGCAAAGAAATTACACAGTTAATTTGAGCATAACTTTGGGAAATTATAGTACATATTAAAGGAAGAAGAAGCAAAAATGTTTAAGATTTATTTTCAGATAGATCACGGTCAAGAAATGAGAGGCACAATCTGATTTCAATGGATATTTTGGAAATGAGTCTTTTTAATAAGAAATTTGGGGGAACTGAATACCCACTTGTTGAAAACTGATATTGGCCTTTTTCAGTACCATGTTAAAAGTCATCCCAAAAGACAAAGTACTTACATACAATATTTAAAATTATAAAACTGATAAAAGAAAATAAATGAAATGTTAAAATAAATGACATGGTCTGAGGGGTGATGATTTGGATAGGACTCCAGAAACAGACCAACAGAAGCATAAACTGGTCACTGTGATTACATCATGAAAGACATCTGCACGATGGAAAACAAAATGAACCCAACACTCACTCAGTGTTAGGCGAAAACACTTGATATATTTGTTTGACACTGTACATTTCATGGGAGCCAAAAAATAAATTCATAAAGAACTCACACAATATCATGTAAAAATCTAATGACACTTGGTTAAATCCTCAGGCACATAAAATAATAAGTAAATTTTTTTATTTATTAATGTATATGAGTGTATTGCCTGCATGTATATAAGATCGCTTCTGTCATGCAAAGCAGGTCAAAAGAGGGCATCCAATCTCTTATGACTGGAGTTATAAATGGTTGTTAGCCACCATATGAGGGCTGGGAATTGAACAGAGGTCTTTTGCAAGAGCCTTCTGTAACTTTTCTAGTGTGTTGGCCTCCTAATCTATTTATAATGATATCTGAAGGATTTTTCATGTCTAGTGGGAACTTCCCCCACTAGATTTGTGTTTTATCAATTTATAGGTTGTAAGTAGAGACTCTTGCGGGTCAACATGTTTGTTCCAATGAAAATTTACAAAAGAAGATCAGGATACCTCTACGGACTGCCAAATCACTAAATTATGCTCGTGACATAATTCATGACAATATGAATTTTAAAATTTATGTTGGTTTTGTTATTGATAATATTTTCATTTGTTTGTTTGTTTGTTTGTTTGTTTTAGAGGCAGAGTCTTGCTGGGCAGCCCAGGTTGGTCCACTCTTGAGTGCTTAGATTAAAGGCATGAGTCAGTATGCCCAGTTTAAGACTGCTTTATAAAGCTGAGATTTAGAAAGTGACTGAAAAGCTAATTCTTTGGTAGCCCAAGTTAATCATTCTATTTTTCATACAAGAAACAAGAGCATAGTCTTTTGGAGAGAAAACTATAACCATGTACAAACAGAGAATTTCCATAGATTATAGGGAAAAATAAAATAAACCAAAAGACAAACCAGCATGTTTATAAGGACCATTGTTGACGGGGGTGTGGGAAAGTTGTATGAACATAAGGAAACAGAATCATCCAGATCTCCTCATATGAACTTACAGATATGGTGACAGGATGCACAAGACCCATGCAGACTCAATCAGGCAAAAACCCAGCATAGAACTGGAGAAAGGGCAGCAGGCCCCAACCTTAGCCAAGGAGCTGCTGGCAACTGATTACCGTGGGGTGAGGGAACTGCTCCTTAAAGAGTGAGTTTTGATAGGCTGACTAGATTCCAGCGGATGAACTTGCACTGAGGGGTATCTGGGTACAAATGTTTGACTGGATAGGTCTTGATATATATGACAGAATGCATGAAATATGGTGGGGTGGATTATGGAGGTATGGAGATGGAAGAGAGCAGTCTAAATATGATTAAGATGTATCATATGAAATGCACAAATATTCACTAAGAATAAACACTAAGAAAAAAGGAGGATCTGGAGAGATGGCTCAGCAGTTAAAAACATTTACTGTTCTTCCAAAGAACCCAGGTTCAATTCCCTGCATTCACAAGGTAGCTAACGACTGCAGTTCCAGGGGCTCTGACACCCTCTTCTGGTCTCTGTGGGACATTACTTGCATGTGGTGCACTAACACACATACAGGTAAAACACACATACACATAAAAATAGTAAATGAAGCATTTTTACAAATCAAAAAAGAATTTCTCACCTCCACGTGAATTCATTTCTTTACTCTTTTTCTGTGATTGGGCACAAGCATATCTGTTATTTGCAAATGTATAGATATAACACTCCTCAAATTCTAATGGGTTTTATTCAATAGTAAATAGTAAAGATACATTTAATATCCTTTTAATCTTAGTTTTTAGATAAAATTTACAAACATCATATTGAAAGTATAAGTGATTTGGGTGTGTTTTGAGAATTGCATATGTTATATAAACAGGCTACAAAACTTAAGGTGTAGACAGAACTATCTCCCCACAGCTTTCCCTAATGACATTACTTTCTCTAATAATTCCCAAAAGCTTACCAGAGGCAAGCACCCTGTGTTGGTTTTAATTCTATTTTCCTTTCAAATACTGTGTGGCCACTTGCTCAGCATAAATGCTTTTGAAATTCAGATGCCTCTTTTGACTGAGTTAGTATCTGCTTTCTCCATCTATGAATAATCATTTATCTCCTGAATATAACATGGCCTGACCATCCATTTTCCTTTAACAGAATATCCATATTGGTATTCAAGTAAAGCTTTTATAAATATTGTTGCACGATTTATTTTGTGGCTTCATATTTTTTATATATGAGGGGATTACCTAGAAGTGAAACCTGTCAGTCATAGGCTAATTACACAATTAATGCAATAATAAATATGCAAACACTACTTCAAATGGATTGTATAATTTACAATGCCATCAACCATATACAAATATTGTCACATGCTCCAAGATTTTGTCTACCTTTGGATATATCTGAGACGTAACTCAGGTTCTGGTTTTTCGGGAATGCCTTATTGCTCCATCCTCAAATGTCACATGAGTTTAACCTCCTTCTTAAAAGAATTGATCCTACCACATGTGCCTCAACCTCATTTCTTCCCTAAAATCTCCTCTCCAAATATCAATGCAGTGGGCATTAGTATTTCAGTGTATTTGGGGTTGGGGGACTTAAACACTCAGTCCACAGTTTATGCAACTTTCCTTTGAATACTCTTAAGTCTTCTGAAGTTCTAAGTAAGCATGGGATAACCATCCTCTTATCAGTTTAAAAACTTGCTTATTTTAATTAGAATTTCTGTTAAATGTATATCCTGCTTTAGAGAAACTTAAGATAAATAAAATATTAAGTCTTCAACTTAACAAACTATAAACTTCTCTGTATTTGGATCTTTGCTTAATCTTCACATGATTTTGTTATTTTCAGTAGCCTTCTTGTACAGTGTTCACTATATATTTGTTCGGTGTTGTACTGTTATGATAAAATTGTGATTTTCTCTCACAGTGTCCAATATCACACCCAATATATAAAATGTAATTTGGGTCTTTTTCTTTACCCCATCCTTTTATACCACAATCCTGCTTAAAATTTCATACAGCAGTTTCTAGATAAACTGTTGTGTACAAAAGAGTTTTATGTTTCTTTTATAGTCATTTGGACTTTTTTCATTGCCTTTCTCAAAATAATATCACATTCACTAGGTTATTTTAAAAGTAGTAAGATTTGATGGTATCTTTTTATTAAAATATAGTCTTGCCTTACACAGGTAATATTTGTTGCTTTGCAGTAGATATTCTTTATCAGATTAAAGATGTTTCTTTTACTCTGTTGACAATTTTGATGAATAATAGTTTAACTTTGCCAAATGGGTTTTTGATTTTTATTGAGATAATTTTTGTTTAAGCTGCTATACGCCTTTGATTCTTTTGTTTAATATGAAAACAACTAATTTTTCATGGGATAAATTCTACTTTGTAAGATGTATTAATCTTCTATATGTTTTAATATTGAATATCTAAATGCTTTTGTTGAGGATTTTGGTATTCAAATTCAAAAGGGACTTGTTTGCATAATTTGATTCTCTTATAAATCTAAATCTTTATTCTGTCTTAACAAGGCTAAGCTGAATTCAACAACAGAGTGGAAAGTATTCTTTTCCTCTTTCCTTAGGAAATTTTCATAAAATTGATTTTATTTATTCTTTATGTGAAAAAATATTGGTTAAGCGCTCAAGAGAAGATATATTTCTAGATTGATATTTATTAATTCGGTCATTAATCAATAGATTTACACAAAACAGACTCTCTATATATACATATATATATATATTACTTAAATCTAATCTTTATTCTTTTGAACCTAATAATTTATAGTAAAACTGATTTAATTTTTATTGTGATTTCCTGTTGTTTTTTTGAGTCAGTTTCATGTAGCTAAAGCTGATTTTTTCCTTATTATAGCCTCCAGATTTGTCTGAACTGTTTCCTCCTACTTCCCTCTCCCAGGTACTGGAAGTAGTCTCATGTGCAACTGGCCTAGGTTAAATACGATTATCTTTTTTGTTGTTGTTGCTTGGTTAGTTAATTGGTCTCAATGCTGCTGATCAACTTAGAGTTTTGCACATTGTAAGTAAGTCTCTTAACCAGGAACTACAGAGCCAGCTCCAAAATTTATTTTAAAGAGATAGAGGTACAGATTGCAATGGTGATAGAAGATAGATGATGGATAGACAGATAACAGGTAGATTATTGATTAGATAGATAGATAGATAGATAGATACATAGTAGGTAGATAATTAATAGATGATAGATAGATGATACAAGAAATATGAAGAGCATATATCATGATAGAGAATCAGGCATGAAAATGAGTAAGGATATGCCAATAAATTTAACAACTTTGATAAAACAGAAAAAAAAATCCTTAAAGAAAACAAATGAAATGTCATTGGTCTTAATTAACTGTAAAATATAACAAAAATACACTGAATTATGTAACAAAGTAAAGCCCTACTGCAGTACTTATGTGAACATGTCTAATATGTACACTATGGAGAATCAGGCTTAATAGTATCTTGTGCTGGGCAAGATGCTGCACATCTATAATAGAAGCACCTTGGGGGCTGAAGGAGGAGGATTGTCATGAGTTTTGAAGCCATCCTGGTCTATAGAGTCAGTTCCAGACTAGAGCTATGAAGCGAGGCGTGTCAGCAATGATAAGCACCCCATCCCCCTCTTTAACATGTTTTGCCCACTGTGTTCCAGTCAGTGTTTTCATTCTCCCGTATTCTACTATCCCCATTCCTTACCGTGTCCTCCACAAGACTCTTTCTACTTTCCTGGTTCCAATTTGTCTTCCAAGATAGAGGGAAAACAAAAGGTTTGGAGGTAGGATCCACATGTGTTTATCTATCTGGGCCTGAGACACCTCACTCAGTAAAATTTTACCAGTTACATACTTTTACTTGAATATTTCATGATTTATATTTTCTTTAGAGCTGTGTAATATTACATCATATATACATGCCACATGATTTTCTTATTCATTCATCTGTTGGTGCACAATTAAGTTGACTCATTTTCCTAGCAACTGTGAATAGAGACTCAATGAACATGAATGGGTAAGTGTCTTATAATCATTTGCTATCTAACTGGAATTTACTTTTCTATATTATTTATTTTCATTTTATGTATATGAGTATATTGCTTTCCTGTATTTAAGTGCACTCATGTTGTACAATGCCCGTGGATGACAGAAAAGATGTCGATCCCCTGGAACTGAAGTTACTGATGACTGTTAGCCACCTTGTGGGTGCTAGGTTCCGAACCCAAGTCTTCTGCAAGAACAGACAGTGTTTTTAACTCCTGAGCCATTTGTCCAATCCTAAAAAGTGTATTTATTTATTTATCTATTTATTTATTTTATGTGTATGTGTTATGCCTGTATAGATGTAAATGCACCTGTGTCAAGCAGCATCACAGAGGTCAGAAGAGGGAATTGTATCCCCTGGATCTAGAGATATAGACATTTTGTTAGCCACCATGTGGGTGCTGGGAACTGAACCTGGGCCCTCTGCAATAGCTGCCAGTCCCCTTAACAGCTGAAGCATCTCTTCATTCTCTGTCCAGGATGAATATACCTGAGTCCTGTGGAAATTCTATTTCTAGTTTCATAGAAACCTCAAGACTGATTTTTCATAGTGACTGGGCTACTTTGCAATCCAACAACAATATACAAGAAAGGGCTTCCCTTTCTGCAAACCCACAACAGCACTTGTTTTTTGCAGTCCAGATGACAGCCATTCTGACTGGGGGGGGGGTGCCTTCTTAAAGGAGCTTTAATTTGCATTTCCTTAATATGGATATTCAGCAGTATTTAAAGTCTTTCCTATCCATTTGCATTTTCTTCTTTGAGAATTTTCTGTTTAGTTCCACAGCACATTTTAAATTTGGTTATTTTCTTTATGTTTAGTTTTTGAGTTTTGAGTTCTTGTATATTCTAAACTGTAATTTTCTATGGGATAAATAGCTGGCAAAAATTCATATACATATACACACACATATATATACATACATATATATATATATATATATATATATATATATAATCAAAGTGCTGAGAATAAAGACTGAATGTTGACTGTTCAGTTCTAAATGAGATGTCTGTATTAACCCTATGAAAACTAAGGCTTTTGGAACCTTGAAGAAGAGGAGGCAGAAAGAATGTAAGAACCAGATGATGGGTATCAGTGCTGTGAAAAGCTGATTTTAAGATATGACATGGTTGTTGTACTCATGAACTCACATCACCTGTGATTACCTGTATAAGATCAAGCCAACCAAATCCTGGCATTGTTGGGGTAGATAATCTCCAAGCCCCACCCAGTACCGAAGAGTTTTTGGCAATGGATAAATGTAGGTGGAAGGAGAACAATTCTTTATTGAGACTATAGCCATGGATAAGTTTCCCATGTGCCAATGTAGGGCTTCACATCCAGGTGTACATGAGAAGTACATATGAACAATTCTGACTGTACTTGGATTATCAGAAAAAAATCATAAAGTTTATAGGAATATGGGAGGAGCTAGAGGTGAGAAATGGGGAGTTGTCATAGTTAATGCTCTACATTTACAAAATTTCCAAAAGTAAAGAAAAATTCAAAAATATAACAAAAACAATAGTAGTTCCTTTATAAGCTAAAATTTAATTTATTAAGTTATTCATTTGTGTATAATATTATATCAAGAAACTAATTTCACATATTTTTCCTCTCTTCTTGTTCAAAGAGGAGTAATATAATTTTTTTAAACACTAAAGTAGTACAGCCTTCCTCTCCAGAATCCACAAGAGAACTTTCTTTCTGTTAAAATAAGTATGGTGATGGAGGCAAACTGTAATAGTAATGCCTCTCAACCTCATAAGGATGCTGGTATCTCCAGGAAACCAAGGAAAGAATACCAAACATGAGCAAACTGTCCAAAGAAATTAGAAGAGTGAACCATTCCCCTTTTCTCAGACTTAGTTATAGAGATGTTACCATAAACATGATAAGATGAAATACAATTTTTAACACATTTTTGAAAATTAAGAATGGACTACTCTTTTGGTGCCTATGATGGGGGACATTAGACACAAGTGGAATTTGTACCCATTCACAGTCTGTTTCCCACAGGCCTCCATGTAATGATCATAAGAACGAATTAAGGCTGAAGAGTAGCTCGTGAGATAGCATACCAGCAATGCAATTATGAGTTCAAATCCTTAGTACCCATGCAAGCTAAGTGTACAATTATAACACTAATATTGTGGACTTAGAGACAGGTCAAATCTTGCTAGCTAAGAGTGCAGCTCCAACATGAGAACATTCCTCCATGGAATAAGGCCAAAAATGAAAGAGCAGAACACCCAAAGGCACCTGATCTCTGCATACATGCCTGTGTACATGTGCTACACATACACATCACTCATAAAACTATATACTCACACTCATGAACACAGAGACAAAGATTTAGAGAAACAGAGCAAGACAGAAGGCTAGACAAAATTAGAGCAGGGCAAGGCGCAGAAAGAAATCTTTGTAGTTAAAATGTACAACAAACATTAGTTGTTGTTTGGGTATAGTCACAAGACCAGCTTACTCTCAAAACTTTTCTTTCTTATAAAACAAGACATCAACTTTAGGGGAAATAGCATCAAATATTCATACTTTGAGGATACAAACATGGCTAACTTCTAGAGAAACAGAAGAAAATGCCTCAACCTTGGAAAAATGTAAGTAGACAGTTCATAACCTACATAGCTGGAGAACAGTAACTGCAAAACTTTGCTTCTGGTGGAAGGTCAAGTAAACTTCCTGGAAATGAGGAAGCTAGACTGTCTTCAAACCAAAGTTCACAGCCTCAAAGGAAGGCTTAGTTTACTCTTAATGACCCCAGGAATAAAAAAAGAACCCCAATCAGATGACACAGAATAGGTTTGTCTAAGATTTAGGAGGGCAAGCATAACAGAGCTCAGCTCCTACCTTCATCATAAGTCTAGAAGTAAATATCATGTAAAAGTGCCCTCCTACTAAAGGAGCAAAGGAGGCATGAACAGAAACCGAGTAAAAACGAGGAAATGCAACAGCAAGTTCAGGGAATCATATGCAGCTAATGCAAGAGAAATAAGGGTAAAAACTATTTTCTTCTTCCATGGTATCTCTGTGAAGCAAATTTCCTGAAATTCCATGAAGATTCTGAAAATGAGGACACATAAATCATCAGTGTACTCACTAAAAATAACAAGAGGAAATTCCAAAGTATTTTATTCTTCCTTAGTGTATACTGTGAAAGCATTCAATATTTCCTTTTCACTCTAGCACTATTAACACTGAGCTCAGAACACTGCCACAAGTGTTCAGTCATATACCTGAATGTAAACTGGACATAATAATAATCAAATCTGATGTTTTATTTTCTAAGAAAACAGATAAATGTATTTCCATTCCTTAATTCTGATTCTTCTTTCTCGACTCTTTGAAGAACACACGACACTGAAGGTGATGAAAGTCCAAGTAATATATCTTTCCAGGGTGAATTTGTTTCTTTACTGGTAACCAGGGTTTTGGTTCTAAAATCTTGTGACTCCTACTTTACATACACCTTAGGCATTCTGGCAATGGATTCTGCTTTGACTACTGATTCACTGGGAGGTGAGGAAACATTAAATGAATGTTCCTTTCCATCTCTCCTCAGGGTCTGTTTAGATTCCGGTGCCTTTTCATCAGTGATAATGAAAGGTGGTATGACGTTCTACACCTGCATCTTTGGCCCTTCACACTGCAAGTTACATATATTATGAAGCTTGTTTAATGACATTGTATGAGTTTATAAAATTTTTTAAATCAAAGTTAAAATATAGAAAATTCAAGTCTTTTTAAGACTATAGAGAGTAGTAATAATTAACTTTGAATATTCATGATGCAGTACAACTTTGAATACACATCATATTCAGCCTGAATAAAAATTAAGCAAATAAAAATAGCTTTTTCTTTAACACTCATGAGAATGTAGGTACAAAATATGCATTTTATATGTTTTATACAACGATAATTTTAAGATGCCCTTAAAAGTGCTTCCTAAAATTTAGTTACCTAAGGTGTGATTTGAAAACTTATTCCCCTACTATAAAAAATGGAAAGTTATTCTTCCCAACACTTCTATAATACTTCATATTTTTAAGTGGAAGGATAGGATTTTAATGTCAGAATAAAGTTAAAACATGAGAGAGAAAATCCTGTACCTGTGTCATATTGAAGGAAACTATCACAGACTGTCTCACCAAGACCCATGTGTCCTCAGATAATGGGGTTACTTAGTATCATTCAGAAGACTTTCTCATCCCATCTCTATTTCTAGATCAATCACTTATTTTCAGCAATTAAATATAATCTAAAAATTACAGAAAATGAGGGGAACAAAGTTCTTAATTGCTCCTTACTATACAAAAATAAGGACTGAAAGCCCGTATCTTCTGGTCCTGATGCTAATGTCCATTTTATCAGACCAAAGTGAGAAATGTGGGTCTTAAAAACTGCCTGTGTCTGATATTTTACTTTTTGTGTCTGTATAAGTTCTGTATAAGTCTAAGTGGGTACTATTCTATTACACATGCTGGGATGTTTGTAAGATGAAAGTAATATAGGCAAGTATTCAGCTAGAAATGATAAAAAGGAAAAGTGAAACTATGTATACTCCGGTGGTTAGAAAAAAATTCACACTAACAAAGAAGTAGGAAAAAGATAAAGTGAGCAAGAAGTTACTAGGAATTATACTTTTGATTGATAATGGGATTTGGCCCTACTGGCTAACTGTCCCTTTCCCCTTAATTTCCTGTGGACTTCAAGTTTTAGATTTATAGCTATGGAAATAATAAACACTGTGAATTAAATTTATTGAAAAAGCTGTCATGCTGCTAAACTAGTAATCCTGAGATCTAAGGTATTCATAGTTTTTAATTTAATGAAGTGTCTTGAATTGAGATAACCCTTTCACCAACACAATGAAAAATTCCCCACTTTCTTGACATTAAGAAAAATAATAATATCCTCAGGTTGGTCAAATTTTTATTAAATCTGGGAAAATGTCAAGTATTGTCATTTATAATGTTGATTCTTAGAAAGCATTTACACATATTAATTTAATGTGCACCTAAGGAATAATGATCAAAAATTTTCCCATGTTAATTATATATAGTCATATTAAGTACTTTATATATATCAGATGCCAGACCTGCTATGTGCAATTGACTGACACAGGATCAGTATATAATAGAATAGAAGAAAATGAGGCTTATAGAAGTTAATAACAAATACACAGCAATCATGAATGTTATTTCAGAGATTGTGATTATGTGTTTGTGTGTTAATTGCTAGTATACTGTCATGTACATAAGGAAATTTAATATGAACAATGAATTACTCAGTTGTGCTCATATAGTAAGGTAGAGACTACATATGTCAGGAAAGCAAATTACCAATGCAATTCTTTCCTTCAAGCCAGTCTTAATAAGAGATCCCAAAATTCCAACAGAAAACTTACAGAAATGATCAATACTTCTAGGTGCTAACTAGAACCACCCACTACTCAGAAGACCAGGTGAAGAACAGTAGCATCTAGGATTTTTAGATTGTTAGGAAAAGACTTTTCCTTGTGACCACTTCAATTCTTGGCTCTTGTCTGGGGCTTTCAGTCCCCAGAAACCCCACAGCAGATCACAGTAATCTGTTATCTGGCCCTTCCTCTGGCCAGTGAGAACTCATGTCCTTTAGTCATTGAACTGAAAAAAAAAAGAGAGAGAGAGAGAAAGAATGCTTCTAGTAACTTGAATCGGCTTCCGTATGGACAGTTGCTTACAGAGAAAGTCCGGTTCAAAACTGATTATAAGCTCTGCAAGAACAAAGTAGAAGAAACAAGCAATCCATACCCAGATTCCTCATTTTGGTAACTAAAATTGTCTAAGCATCAGGTTTTCAGACTGTTAATTGATGATATTTTGTTGTCTGAACTGATACTATGATGATATGAGATCCTAGATAATTTGAAATAGGGGGGAAATGCATTTTTCTTTTAAAGGGAAATGAACACATGGACAGCAGAAGGTAGACTATAGTGGAAACTCCCTACAGTGAACCTCAATGATCCATGCTACTGCACAATTCCTATTCTAGCCAATAGATAATGACAAATGTCATGGGATGTCACCTCCATGAGTATGCTGTACTATCCTGTGTCTCAATACATCAGCTAAAGACAGCCTCAAACTGGCTTTGAGGAATGAATACGACATATATTGAGAAGGCCTATGGAAACGGCTACAGAGTAAAAAAATTTATATAGTCATAGATGTTGTGCCAACAACTCATAAGCAAACATGAAATCTGTATGCTAAAACCACAATAAATTATGCCAACAATATAACAGAACTTGGAAACAGACCTATTTCTAATCAATCCTTTGATGATTCTGCAGCCCTAGCCAAAGTCTGGATTACAGCTTGTTACTCCAAAGCAAAATGCTGACTACATTATGCCCAGGCCTCTCTCCCTTAGAAGCTGCAAGATAGTAATACTATGACACAAAATTGCTAATTGTTTATGCAGCATAGACAATAGATCAATGTAATATTCACATATAATTATATATGTGTCAAATCATCACATGGAACCCCATAAATGCTATATTTTTATGTATTAGTTAAAAGTAAGAAAAAATGGGGCTAAAGAAATGTCTCAGCAGCCAAGAACACTGGCTGCTCTTGCAGAGGACTCAGGTTTACTGTCCAGCACACACATGCCAGGTAACAACTGTCTATGACTCCAGTTCAAGTGGATTCAATGCCCTCTTCTTTCTCCTGCAAGCATTGAACACAGGTAGTGGACTTACACACATGGAGGCAAAAACACTCACACACATAAATTACAAATAAATAATTTAGAATATTTAAATGAAGATAAACTAGATTTAGATTTTTGCAATCAATAAAAATTTTTAAATGCTTGAAATTACTTAAACAACCAATAGGTTCAGTACACCTATAATAAATCTATTTCACTAGTCTTGAAAATCATACATATTTGGGAATCTGTACATTAATACTCTGTAATGCTTTGTTTAATTTTAATTATTTATTTCTAAGAACTATCTACAATCATATGACTTTATTAATCAGAAATAGATTCATTAAACAAACATTTTTTAAAAGACTGAGGAAAATTTAATCATAAAGTATAACTGATTATTTTATTCTAAATTTTGGATAAATCAAAGGTTTAAGAGTACTATACATTTACCTACAAAAGTAATTGTTGTAAGAGGCAGTTAAATCAGTTTAGGTTCAAACCTCATTTTCTAAATTTGAGCTGTGTCTTAGCACCTGGTTGATTGGTCTCCACCTACATTACCCTGCATCATTGTTGTCCTTTTAGTTGTCAGTCATTTGGACATTCATTTGTTGGCCCACAAAACTGAACACTGATAAGAGGACAAGTAATTTCAAGGTGATGTAGAATTACAACAATAACTGACTTTCATACATGCAGCAAACGTACATGCTTATAGCACCAAAGCACCCTAAGAAGTAGTACAAAATATATGAAGTAAAGTACTAATAAGGGCACTGATAAATAGGAATTTGGATTGGCAAAGAAGAAATTCTTTGGAAGGAGTGGTCAATGAGTAAAGACCTTATAGATGATGAGGCAGTATTCTTGAAAACTTGAAATAATCCACATTTTCACAGTTGAGGGCAGAAAAGTAAATGTTAGGTAAAATGCCTGTGCAGAAGACTGACTTTACTGAAGACAGATTGACTATCACAGAGAATTTACTTACTTTCAAATATTGACCATATCAAAGCAAACCACAGAATTTCTTACTGTGTTCCTCAAATACTGATAGAATGGAATGGGACCAGAGGTGCTATATATCTGGAGACGGATTTAATCTGTCTCTGATATATTTGCTTTGGTTGTGTTCCACAGTGTCACAAATGGAAGGATTCCAGTGGTGAGGTGGACCTTCTGTAGCTGTTTTCAGTACAAAGCCACTGAGTCAGCTATGCAGAAGCCCTATTGCAGGTCAGGGTTCAATTCAATGGAATTGTCCTTGAACAAACTATATCCCTGAAAAGTACTCTGGATTTCAACCATGATCTTCCAAAACTATTTGTTGTTTATTTTAAATTCTTTTATTTAAAAACTTCAATGTTAAAAAGCTATAGTTGTATAGTCATGAAAATAGCATGGTACTGGTACAAAAATAGACATATAGTTCAACGGAATAAAACTGAAGACTCTAACCTGAGTACATGCAATTTCAGCCACCTAATATTTAATAAAGGGTCAAAGGACACTCACTGGAGGAAGTATAGAATCCTCAGAAAATGGTGTTGACAAAACTGGAATTCAGGTGTAGTACAATGAAACTAAAACCTATCTTTCACCTTGCACAAAAGTCAACTCCAAATGGAGTCCTTAATGTGAAACCTGACACTCTGAAACTGTTAGAAGAAAGCATTGGCAATAATTTACAAGACATAGGTTTGGAGAGGACTTTCTAAATCCATCATTAGTTTTCGGGGAATTAAGATCAATAATCAACAAGTGAGACCTCATTAAACTAAAAAGGTTTTGTGCAGCAAAAGAAACAAAGAACTGAACAAAAAACCCACAGAGTGGGAGAAAAATCTTCACCACTGACACATCTGACAGAGGTTTAACATGCAGAATATATAAAGAACTAAAAAACAAAGAATCTAGAAAACAAATCACCCAATTAAGGGAGAGGTTAAGAATCTGCAGAGTGCTCTCAAAAGAAGAACTTAAAAATGGCCAAGAAACATCTTTAAAGTGTTTAATATCATTAGTAATATGGGAAATAAAAATTAAAACCACTTTAAGATTTCATCTTACCCTAGTCAGACTGGTTAAGACATCAAGAGGACAAATGATAGCAAATGCTAGAGAGGGTGTAGGGAAAGTAGAATACTCATTCACTGCTGCTGGCATCATAAACTTGAGTAACCCATCTGGAAAGCAATGTAGAAAACCCTTTACAAAACAAAAATGAACCCACAATTTGACCAGGTTATACCACTCCTTGGCATATAGCTAAAAGACACATCCTACTGCAAAGGTACTTGTACATCCATGTTTATGACTGCTCTTTTCACGATAACTAAGAGAGGGAAGCAGCCTGAGTCTCACTCAACTAACGAATAGATAATGAAAATGTAGTACATTCACACAGTGGAGACCAATCCCACAGTAAGGAAAGATGAACTCATGAAATTTGCAGGTAAATGAATGGAAGCAGAAACTATTATGCTAAGTGAATACACAGATTCCGAAAAACAAATGGCAGGCTTTCTCCCTCATTTGTGGATCCTAGCACCAAACCCTTATATGTGAGTATGTATCCTGATGTAACTGAAGGAACCAGGAAAATGGAGAGCACTGGGGAAGTAAAGGGAAACAAGGAACCTAAGAGAGAAGACTACTAAGAGGCAGGTGTTACTAAGGGAGAAATAGATAAAAGGGGGATATATACATTGGAGGGGGCAGGTAGGCTTATACAAGGATCTATGGGATAAAGAGTGGTGGACATTCAAGAGTGGTGGACCCATATGATATTGGTATCATCAAGGGAAAAATGGAAAATGTGGACACTTTAATGGGGAAGGCATGGAGGGAGGTTAGACAGGGAGAGAAAGAGAGAGAAAGTAAAAAGAGAAAGGAGATAAGATAATGCCTAGTTAGTGTAACACAACAGAGGGAATCACAATAATCTAACAAACTAATGACAAATTCCATATCTAATACTCTACCTGAGTTCATGTACATTATCTGAAGGCTATATAACAATAATCAGGATCAGACAAGAGAAACTTTCCTTTGAGTTATTGGCCAGAGTATTCTAAGAAATTCCGAAATTATACAGGCTATGCCAGAGCCTTTTCTTGCCTCCTAGAACTTGAAGGTAAGACTCTGTTGCTGAAGACAAGACCTATTTTGGACACAGGATTTAGAGCAATTGAACTGGAATTGATTTGAAAGCCACATCCCCTGAAGGCTAGCTCTCATAACTCTGGAAAGCATTACACAGGTTGCTAAGGGAGAACATCAATCAGTGGTCCAACACCAGTTTCATGACCATATAACCATGTCAGTGACTGGCATAGCATGCAACACTGGTGGGGGATGATTTTCTTGGGGCAATCAATGACTACCTAATTGACCTTAAAGCTCACTCAATGGGAGTAACTCATGTGTGGTTCTGTATTCATAGTCAAATGCACATGGAAGAAAAATTCACAGATCTTAAAGAAATCCCCAACGCTGTTACATCCCTAGACTAATGTTACCTCTTACTAAGTGCAAAATATATTTCCTTATATTTAAAGTCAACTATCCCATTCACAAATCATCAAAGAAACTTCTTTTGAACTAGAGCCTATTGCACAGTATCACAACTGGGCACACACAGACATTGTTTGTGAATTGCCCAAGCTTAAGGGGCATGTCTATAATGCAACCTCTACATCTAAGTCTCACACAACATACAACAAGGGGTAACGAGGACACTGATTGTATCTCTCAACTCTCATTAATGAATCTCCCTCATGCAACAGAGGATCAGGAACAAAAACGGTCACAAACAGCCAAAAAGTGGGTATTAAGAATCTGCAGAGTGTGAGTCCCTGGACTCCTATCTTAAACTTCATTCATGCATAGCTCATGGACCATGGTGGAAGAGTGGGCAGAAAGATTTTAAGAGCCAGGGAAGAGACACATGACCATATGAAAATAGAAACCTACAAGCTCCTATCTTAAACTTCATTCATGCATAGCTCATGGACCATGGTGGAAGAGTGGGCAGAAAGATTTTAAGAGCCAGGGAAGAGACAAATGACCATATGAAAATAGAAACCTACAAGCTCCTGTGACTCTGCTCATATAAACCATATATATAAAAAAATATATATAAAATACAGCAATGGTATTAGCATGCTCAAGACCCATGCAAACTCAAAAAAAAAAAAAACAAAAAACAGAATGGAACTGGGGTGACTAGCAGCAGACCCCAATATTGTCAGCTGATTACAGTTGCGTAAGGAAGAGCTGATCTTCTTAAAGTGAGCATCACAGGACAATCTGACCATACCTCAGTGGATGAACTTGCACTCAGGAATGTCTAGGGACACTAACATGACATAATTGGCCTCAACACAAGTGTTTGAATCCCAAAAGGGAAGGGTGTGGGAGGGTGCCAATTTGGAAGCAGGGATAAAAGTGATTAAGATTGGTCGAGATGTTCTGTATGAAATACCACAAAATTTCAATTAGAAAAGAAAAATCAAACTTTAAAACCACTGGGCATGGTGGCACATTCCCTTAATCCCAGCACACAGAATTAGACTGATCACTGTGAGCTGGGCACCAGCTTGGTCTCCATAGGTTGTTCCAGGTCAGCTGGGGCTAAAAGGAGGTTTCAAAAAGAATAAATAAATAAACTTTAAAACAAAAAGTCTAAATATGTCAGCCACAAGCTTCTCTAAGTTTTTACAGATATGTAGTACCTCGTCTCCCTCTGTATGTAATTCTGTGGTTATTGCAATTACATTCATATTTTAATTTTAAATCATATATTCAATTCTGAGAAGAGCTGATTTCTTTTACACAAACAAAAATATGTTGGTGCTAGTCCCAACACTAACCACAAGAAGAAGAAAAGCTACTAAGACAAACAAACAAACAAACCCTACCTCTTATCTGAAAACTTCTGTGAATTGAAATTCTTGGAAAGAAGCCTCACTTGCATTGAACTTTCTACAAAGGCTGATTGATTTATTGAAACCTCATTAATTATAAAGAGATTGGAACGTTACAGATCTAGATTCAAATTATCTTGGGTTATCTTTAGCTTTTGAATACTTTTTATTGTCCATCTCTATATGTCTCCTAATATTTTCTGAAACTAGAGAACTCTTTCAGAATGTATCAACACATCACTGGCTTCCACCGTCCCAAAACCTAAGGTCATCAGATAGCACCTAAGGACTATAATAGTGATTTCTCTACTTTCTCTACCTGATGTACCTACTAATGTATGAGAAAACTGCTTTTATTTATGACTTTCTCTGTTCCATTACTATAAAATACTCATGAAATTGGTAATTTATTTGGAATGGAATGTGGGGTAACATGTCTAGGTTCTAAGACCATGGGAACTCATATTTGGTTCCAGAATAATTTTTTCTTATACTCTTTAAAGTGAAAGTTATGTCTTTTACACTGTCATCACCTACATAAATACTTTCAAATACTCTATATTTTGAAAAGGAGAGTAGACAGCACTAAGTAAACTCATAGCTTCTTAAGTAAGATTACTTTGCATTTGATTTGTGACTATAACTTACCAATTATGATCTTCCTGCTAAGCTTTGAATTATCACAATTGTAAATGGAATATTGATATTCCAAGTGACTTGCTTGCACTACAAATTAAGCATAAAATTCCAAGATTTTTTTGGAAGTGAAATAAATCTAAAAGTAATGTTTGTCTTGATTCCACTCTCCTAGACTTCCACTCAGTTATAAACAAGGAAAATAATGTGGAGTGACTTGCTCGAGAGGTACAACTCCAGAATATTCATTTGCCATTTATAACTAACATAGCACTTCCATGACCTTTCAAATAGTAGAATCCCACTCCATAGTCTTTTCTTCATTTAATACTATGTCCTTGAAAAGAATGGGCATTTTCTTCTGATCTGAAAATTGAAAGTTAGATTCTTTCTAACTTGTAGCTGGTTTAAGTCAAACTTAAATACATTTTATAAATAATTTTAACTAAGCTATCATGTCATGACTTACATTGAATTAGTATTCTTATTATTTTGTTTTGTGCAAAACAATCAGGATCATTAGATAATTTTTACTTTTTAAGTAATTCATTACAGTGGAAATAGAACCCTTTTAGAGAGTGAAAATAATATTAGAAAGCAATTGTGTTTAATTGCATTCTTGATACTGCTTTGTTGTGCCTGATGCTGGCTTTGTATTTTTATCTATTTTTCTAAAAAGCAGAAAAAGACTCAAATCCTGAGATTGTTTCTCAATTGGTACTAAAATAGTTGAATAACATTTAACGATGAAGACTTGCTGCAAGATCGTTTGTCTAAACCACTGAGATTTTGCTCTACAACATCCAAACTTTTACTGTTTAACACTGTTTGCTTTGCTGCTATCCAACCTACTCATGGCTTCTACATCAGCCACCAAATATATCAAATGGCATTCCTCAAGTGGAGTCATGGGAATGCAGAACTTAGAAATAATTTTAAAAGCAGGAATGTAGCAGGACTATAAAAAAATGTATTGCATTTCAAAAGTGTGTATAAGAGTTGTGTACAGATGTGTCAATATAGCTGAACCACAAAGAGGTTTGTGGATTTCCTGTGTTAATGCTGCCCTAACTGGAATCTTTCACTAAAAGCCTGAGGCATTCTATATCTAGCAAATAGTTCTCAACATGCCACTTTCAGGAAAACAGTAAAAGCTGTAAATCTGCCAGCAGCTATGGAAGTGAGATTATGAGCAGTTAAGTAGATTGTCCCAGGTGACAGCCAGTATAACTGAAGCCTCAGCCCTATGGAGTCAAAATCTGTGGCCTGTGTACAATGTGCTCTAAACAAGCCTGTCAGGTATCAACTTACACCTTTCACAGAAATAATATTTCCAAGGAGAATCAACCTTCAAGATCTTGTAGAGAAATGAGGAAGAGCTGATTCTAATCTACCTGTCCATGCAGCAGAAAAATAATAGTGACTGATTCTTTCAAATGGATATTTATTCGGCCTCTGCTTTTGCAAGATACAAATGTTCTACAAGAAACAGTTTTCTTTTCTAAGTACAAGGAGCTGCTTGCAATGCTTTATTACAACTGTACTATGGGTGCTTTATAAAGGAAAGCTATCATGACCTTGATCAAGGTGATTTTAGTAACCTTAACTTTACCTTGGTTTTATTAACTTTAGTCAGCTTCATTCCTGACCATAAATCCTTAATCTCCCTTCCTTGTAGCATTTACTTCAGTAATTCTCTAATTGCAAATTCTGACTCTACTCATTTGAAACACAGATAAATCTCCTAGGTTCTTGCTAATTTTACAACCTAGAATGGTCTTTTCAAGGACTTGAAATAGTGGCCTCTTACTCTCTGTGAGACTAGTAAATAGTTATTACTAAACACAAATGGCCTAATCAGTCCAAAGTGATGGAACAACCAATCCGGCGAAACCAGCACTTGTGAAGTGGAAGAGAGAGGATCAGAGTTTAAAGACTAGTTTTAACTGTGCAGAAGATCTAACCGCTTTGACTAACTTCATTCCTGTTGTTATTCTTATGCCAATGAAAATTCCGTATGTTGCTTCACTGGAGCTGATTTAAATCTTCATTACAATGTTCACATTTTACCAATTTTAAATATATTTTAGTATTAATTTCTTAAGTTTATAAGCAATAGTTATCTTGAATGAATTAGTCTACAATGCCTTTCTTTATTCTAGTAAAATTTTTGTTGCCTATCATATAAGTTCCATGGAAACTAGACAATAGAAATAGATCGTGTTTTTTAAAACTAAAAGCTGTCAATCATAGTGATGCAAGTAAAGACAAGAAGTTAGAGATTTGAATCATATGTTTCCTACTCTATCTAGGTCTGCACTGTAAGATACAATTAACGGCCTTAGATTTGCAGACCATATGTAATATATTTTTAATTTTAAAAAAATTATTACATTTTCTAAAATTATTTTCTATTGAATTGAGTTCATACACTGTATTTTGATCATTGTCAGACCCCCTTCTCCACTAGCCAACCCCACCTCACTGCCTGTCCTCGCTTCATGACCTATGTTATTATTATCTTTCTTTAAAAACTATGGAATTTAATCTGTGTTAACCAAGGGCCCTTGGGTGTGGGACTGTATCTTGTGGACTGGTCAGCCTACCAGGCCTCACACCATAGGAAAGCTCATTCTCTGTGTCCCTGTTTCTGTCCCCTGGAATAGATCCCTAGCAAGGCTGGGATCTCCTGCATGTCCTCCCTCCCATCCTCCCATGCTGGGCCCCCATCTGTTTGGGGTTGCACAGGTCTTTTGCATAGATATAAGCGGTTTGGATTCATATGTGCAGATAGTTACCCTGTAGTGTCCAGGAAATAGATTTTTTTTTTTATTCATTTGCCACCTCTGACTTTTACAGTCTTTCTGCTCCCGCTTTCACAGCGAACTCTGAGTCCTGGGAGGAGGGGCTAGATATAGGTTTCCTATTTAGGGCTGAGTATTCTGAAGTCACTTATTCTCTGCATGTTGACCAGTGTGGGTCTCTCTGTTAATTATCGTGTGGTGTAAGTAAAACCTTTTTCTGAGAGTTGAGAGATGCACTAATCTATGTGCATAACAATGATTCATTATGAGACAGTTTAACATTATATATATTTAGCACAATGATAGTTTTAGATTCTCTCCTGTGGCATATGACCTACCTAGACACAGGTTCTTGGCCCTGATAACTCACATGTAGATTCCAACTTCTGAATGAATGATAAATCCAATTAGAAGGAAGCTGTTTACTCCTATATCACTGTGCTGCTAGTGAAGCCCTGGGAATATGTTTCCAAGCCAGTTGTCATTATAGATCTCAGAGATCACAGCTGGGTGAGGGTGATGATTAATTCCACTGACACCAAAACGCCTAACTTCTAGTACTATCAAAGCTAGCCAGCTACCATCTTGATTTTTCCTTGTTTGGTTTGTGACTCAAATATGTAATACCTTCCGCAAGAGGGTTTTACCATCCAGATCTGGTGTGTAAACAAGTGCAATAGCAAAAGTCAGCATTGTGTAAGGATCTAGAGGATCTCTCCAGTCAACTTCAAAAAAGGGAGCTTCTGCCTGGCATTGGGCTTTTCATTTGCTAGCTTGCAGTGTCTACTAGAGTCATTGAACCCTTATTATAGGGTAATCACAGTTAAACTACTTTTTATTGAATATGTATATGTATATGTGTATGTGTGTGCATAGAGAGAGAGAAACTTCTCTAATAGGTTTTGAAATGACTCTTTCAAAAGGCCTTTAAAGTTGGCAATCCATACATTTTTTCCATCTTCTGCCCCACCCTCTTATTCCTCACCCCCCTTAAACACATCCTATCCATCATTTTCCTTTCCCATTTATAGCAGTGTATTCTATCTCCGCTCCTGTGAACTACTCTTTATGACTGCTTATAAGTTTCTTATTCTCTAATGATACTTCAGTTGAAACACACCCACTAAAAATTGAAAACTAGCACCCACTCATGAGAAAAGCTCACAATGTTTGTCTTTCTGAGTCTGGATTACCACACTTAGGATGATTGTTTGCAGTTTCATTCATTTATCTGTGATTTTCATAAATTCATTTTTGTTAACAGCTAAACAATATTCCATTGTGTGAATATGTCATGCTTTATCTATTCATCAGTTGATGGATATCTAGGTTGTTTCCATTTCCTGGCTATTGTAAATAGTATGCCAATGAACATGGATGAACTGGTAGAAAAGAGAGATGCATCATGGCATATGTGTAGATAGATCAGAGAAGAAAATTTGCAAGTATCCATTCCAGTTTTCTCCTCCCAGCACATAAGTACCAGGAATCAAACTCAGGACATCAGGTTTGGTGATAAGTGCCTTTACCATTGAATAATCCCATCAGCCCCATGCATAGTTTTTCAACATGTTAGCTAGGACCTGATTATCCTAGATCTTAAAGATGAAATGATTCAAAAACTAATGTTCAAAGAGCAAAATCAAATGAAGTTTAATAGATTAAAGGGAGAAAGAATATATGTGTCAGGAAACAGAAAAAAAAAATGTTACTTTAATTGCAGTATGAAACTCATTTGGGGGATATTAAGAAACACAAGTATGGTCATGCATTTCCTCCTTCCCTGGCTCTTACAATCTTTCCTTCCCTCTTCTGCAAGAGTCCCACAGCCTTCGGTGGGCGGACTTTAACATAGGAGTCCTGCCCAGGGCCCACACTCTGAAGTCTTATTCCCTTCACTTTGGCCATTTATGTCCTTTTGTGTTCATTGCTCTGTGTTGCTTGAGGAAGCTACATTGATGACAGTTGAGAGATGCATTAGTATTCTCTCTACCTCTTGTTCCACTATGTTCCATGGGAGTTAGACCTTGCTCATAGAAACCTACAGCAATGGTGTCAATATGTACAAGATCCAGGCAAACTCAATCAGACAAAACCCCAGCATAGAACTGAGGAAGTGGGCAGCAGGCCCCAAACTTAGCTAAAGGAATATTGGCAGGTGATTACTGCCAGGTTTGGGAGAGTTGATCTGTAATGGAGAGACTAGATGGGCTAACAGGACACCAGTGAATGAACTTGTACTGAGGCACATTTGAATACACTAAGTTGATTTGAGAGGCCTTAACATATATGACAGAATGCATGAAATCCAGGGATGGGGGTGGCTATGAAGGAGTGCAGATGGGCGAGGGGGACAAAAATGATTAATATGTTTTGTGCGAAATGCTCAAAAATTTAATAAAAACAAGAAACAAAAGTATTGGGTGAAAATTATTATTATTATTATTATTATTATTAATGAGCATATTGCCTGCACATAAGTAAGTGTACTTGTGGCATGCGGTACCTGAAGACGTCAGAATGGGTCATAGGATTCCTTTGAAAGAGGAGTTACCCTATTAGCTGCCATGTGGGAGCTACGAATCAAACCTGGGTCCTCTACAAGAATAGCCAGTTCTCTTAACCTCTAATCCATCTCTCTATACCCCAAAATTTAAATATACAGTACCTGTTAAAAAAACTCTTTGAAGTGAAATAGATTTTAATAAAACCTACAAATGCTGAAGTTTTTATATAGTCACCTCAAATCTATGTGTTAAATTGGTTTAGAAGAAACTTTTTTTTTCCTTTTCACAACTAACTGACCATTCAGTGACTGAATTATTTTTATTATATTTTCACATAGGTTTCCCACATGTTTGGGATTCTATATGACCATATTTTGTAGTGTTTTATTTAAATATGTAAACTTGGAATTCAATATCACTTCATGAATATGTCTCTAGTCTATCTACATAAAGCAGCATATGCTTTTGTATGATCACTTCTGTTATGGTATTTAGCATGCTTATCATTAACAACAATATCTAATTTAATGTATCTAAGGACATGCTATGACACATGGCATAACTGTACTAATAGCCATTGATCACTGTCTTCTTAATATCTTCTGCTTCTGTCTTTAAACTTATCTGCATACTTTATAGTACTTTCAGAGTCATATCTGTAGTTTGCCCAGGAGTGAGTTTACAGACAGGTGAAAATGACAATGAAACTAACACAAGTTAAGAGGGACTTATCAGAATAAGTTCCCAGCATCTGGGGTACATGACAGCACAAAGTTGAGGGAAGTGCATTTAGGTACTTGTTTTAATATTTTTATTGATTTCAGAATTTAGTGTAGTTGTTTTTTATCACATTCAGAAAACCTCCTGATCTCCACCCCATTTTCACAACCCCAGTTATTATGTCCCAGATATTTGGTCAGGTAATAGACATTCACAAAAAGTAAAAAGTGGTTCATGTATTAGTAGTAAGAAGAGGAGAAAGGTTATGGAGTGATATTCAATCAGATCTGCTATCTGTCAGATAATTATCTCATTCTATCATATGAAACAAAACCCAAATTTTACATAACTATTAAATGTTCAAAACTCTCATGCCTAATGCATTTCAGAGGTAGGATTTTAATGTAGGCAGTCACTGTCATGTAGTACAAGTTGTTCTCAGAGGGGGCAAGCGGAAGGGAGGGAGGGAGGAAGCAAGGGAGAAAGAGAAAGAGGGATTTTCCTATCTTACTGAATTTATTCATGTTTTCCTTATGACTGTAAATAGCAGAGCAATGAAAGAAACATTTAAAATGGAGAGAAGATTAAATGGACTAAGAGTTCAAAGTTAAATGGTGCTATATAATATATTTTAAACAAACTTATTCACTTGAAGGTAGATACATCTTTAAAATCTGTAAGCTTTAGATCAATACATATACTACATTTTCTTTATAAAGTACTCTAATTACATCATCACACTAATTTTTTCCCAATATATAGAATTTACTTTAAATGCACAGAATAATGTGGAAATCAATGTTATTCTATGTTGATACTTCATGAATCAAATCAATCATCAGTGCTCATTCCATAACCTTTAAGGTGTTATAATTGTGACAAATGTCAGGAGTTAAATGAAAGCAGAATAGAAACACTACAATTTTCTAACTAAATTTCTGATGTCCTGTTTCAGTTCATTCTCATTCTTCAAGGGCAATGAGGAAAACTGCGTGCACTTCCTTTTCTGAGTAACAGAATAATATTTAGCTTGAATGGCACTATCATTTATTTAGTATCAATATTAATGATTTGGAATGAGTAAAATTACAGTAATGAAATTCATAGCTGATACTGTCTTCAGCTGTTAGAACTGCCAAAGATAGATAAATATAGAAAATTACTTTCATCATTTAAAACCCTGGTTTATAAATTGCTACGGGAGTTTTAACAGGCAATTTAGCTTTGGGAAATAGATATTAGACAAGTTAGTAAAGAATGAAACTTTGAGAATAATATTTTTAAAAACAATATTCCAACCAAAGGAAGATTCACTTATTTTATTTGAATAATGTTTTGTAGTTGGTCACATGTTTAGTAAAGAACTATATGTGAGTTTTTCAAATGTAAGTTACAGGCCAGAGTTTCATCCCTGAAATTTCCCCCTCCAAATATCATTTAGTTCCCTCAAAGATAAGAGTTAAGGTTTAAGGATAATTCAAACAAAATTGTTTGTTGTCCTGTCCTGTATTTTCCCTCAAATGTGGAAGGTCACTGTCTATTGTGGCAGTGGCAGTTGGTGGCATGAACGTTACAACAGAGAACTTGGGAACTATTAGGGGAGCTGTGTTTGTGATCGTGTAGCTCTATCTCTTAAATCAATGAGACCAAATCTCTGTCAGAAGCAATTCAAGGAAGGCAGGATTTATTTTTTCTTATAATCAAGAAGGTCCATGCAGTAGGGGAAGGTATGGCACCAGGAGCAGCCCCATTCATTCAGTAAGCACATACAGTGGTGTGTTTTCACATAATAGGCAAGACACAGGGCGCTCCCCTCGGGACATATGGTTATCGTCCACATCCAACAACCTTCTTCTGCTAGCTAGAACAAGTTTTCAAAGATTCCACAATCTCCCAAAGCAGTACCAGCAGGCTGGGGACCTAGTGCTCAAACACATGAGCTTGTGGATGACATTTTGATTCAGAACATTAAAATAGCATCCTTTTTTTAAAAAATATTTTGTTTATTACTTGTATTCTATTTTAGGAGTATGTGTATATTGCCTGCATGTATGTAAATGCACCCATGTCATGTAATGTCAGTGGAAGTCAGAAGAGGGCTTCAGATGTACTGAAAATGGAGTCACAGGCAGTTGTTAGCTGCTGTGTGGGTACTAGGCAACAAACATGGATTTTCTGGAAGAGCGGTCAGTGCTCTTAACCACTGAGCCATCTCTTTAGCCCTCAAATTGCATTCTTTGTATCACAGGATGAACCAGACTCCCCCAAACTAGAAAGGAGTAAATTCCCTTAAAGCAACTAAGAAATGTAAACGAATTCTCAAAGCAATGAAGAAAATTAACTTTCTGAAGTTAGGAAAACATAGTCTATCTACAAATTAGCCTTGATATTATTAACACATGAGGAAAATATGACTCAGAGGGATGATTATCTAGTCTCCAACTTAAATGCCCCATTCAAAGTTGTACATACCAACAAAGGATGGATGGATCAGTCTTCCTCTCCAAATGGAAAAATGATCTTCCGACCAAACTCCATTAAAGTAATCACCTAAGGTTTACATACCTTTGTCTCATCAGTGCCTAATAATTTGAATAGTTATTCTAGAATTCCAATGAAATATTTATAATTCTAACATGTAATTAAGCACATGAAGACTATTCTTTTTTCAGTATTCATGTGTGTCAATTCTGAGGCATAAATAAAACCCTTTGGTACTTTTTAAGTTCTTAAGTCTATATATTGACAGCTGTTCCATAGGATCATTAATGACAAAATTTCTATAATTCTAGAAATATATAAAACAGTTTTTGCTGAATGTCTGAGTCAATATAGTTTCTGCTGTTTTAGGCAGGCTACATAATACTTAAACAGACAAGGTACTATTCAAGCAAAGTTAACACTATAAATAATAATGTTAGGGACACATGCCCTCACTAGAAAATTTTTAAATATTTTATTGAGATTTTGTGCATTTCATGTAATAGGTCTTACATTTAGATTCCCTCCCCTATCCCTACTCCCCACAGAACCCCCCCCCACACACACACATACACTGGATTTCATGCATTGTGTTATATAAGTTAGGTCCTAACTGGTCAAGCATTTGGACCCAGATGTCCTTCAGTTATGTTCATCCACTGGAGTCTAGGCAGCCTGTCCAGAGTCACTCCCTTAAAGAAAATATACCCACAACTGCCTGTAGCTTCTATTCCAGGAGATCCAACATACTCTTCCAGCCTCCACAGGCACAGACACACAGTGTACATGCAGGCACTCATACACACACACACACACACACACACACCTACACACTCATACCACACAAAATAAAATTGAAAAACTTTTTAATTTCTTCTAATCACTTTTTCATATTACAACTTTGGCTATGGGAAAAAGGGATGCAAGTGGACGGCGGGATTCGGTTGCTGAGGAAGAAATGTTGCCTTATGGGTAAGTTCATGAGACATTTGATTCTTCTGCTAAGAATGAAAGAAGAGGATATGGGAAGGAAGAGAATAGCAGAGAAAGGAATTTTCAGTAACTGTGCTCAGAACACGGAATCAACACGGTTCCCTCCCCTCTTGTTAGCGCTGCTCTGCTGCTGCAGTCTGTGTCTGAATTCATGGTCCCACAGTCGTCCAATAGCAAGGACAATTTATTTCTGGAGTTTCATTGTTGCTGTTGCATTTCACATTCCTGTCACAAGTGGCCCTGATAACTCCTTTCCAAAGACTATTTGGGAATCTATAAAATGTTACAATAAGAATAGCAGTCAATTTCACTCAAAATTACTAAAGGTCAAAGCAACACACTTACAGAAAACTCATGTCACTACATAATGTGTAAACCTGGAAATCTAAAAGCTTCAGGCTTTCAACAAGAATTCCAATAAAAATGTAAAATGGTATAATATGAATACATTACTTAAGTGACAATAGAAATGCAATAGATATGATAATTCCTTTTTTGGAAAATAATGGTATCAATCAATCTGTTCTAGAACAATAAAAATATCAATTTATCAAAGGCATACTAAGCAACTACAGTTTTAAATCTAAAATTGAAGACTTCTGGGACTCATTTTAGGATAAATAAATTGAAATTGTTACTTCCAGGCACTAAGAACTTGTAATTCTAATCAAATGTGGAAAAATAAAACTAGCAAGTGCGATGATACAATTTTACTGTTTATGCATAAACTACAGGTTCTCTTCCCTCATCAAAAGGTGAGCTTTATTTTTCTTAACAAAATATCATATCAGTTTTGAACTCTTCAAAATATTTTGAGTTATGCTATATTTTTGTTTTTAACAATAAGTAATATAAACTGACAATGGCAGTCAAAAATTTATCATTTTAGAAATGTTTTTCAGAGGAAATTATTTTAATAGTCTCTGATTTAAAATGACAGCACAAACATTCAAGACTTCTATAAAAATATAGTAACAATTGAATAATATATATAAGAACTGAATGAAGTATAAATTACTCTATATAACATAATTTGAGGTGATGGATTGTAATAGATTTCTCAAAGACAATTGTTATCCCCGGTTACTAAAAGAGAAATGAAGCCATAATACATAGGAATCTCATTTTGGCCTGTCAGAATGACTATAAGGTAAGATTAATTTGAATGCAACAAAAAGGGAATTTCAGAAAAATATCTTAGTTACCTAAATAATGCTTTATGTGTTTGATAGGAGAAAGTGCCAATATAGATATGTGCTTTTCAAGGAAATGAAAATGCTGACAATTTACCCAACACAATATCAAATAAACATATTTAAAATGTTAATAATTAAAATGACACACATCCATGGAGACAAATTTGAGGCACTGACAGTGGAGGTGATGCATCCGGGGAAAGTATTTTGTTCTTCCTGGTGAATGGCTTTAGGGATAATGAGAATATTGCAGACTCAGTGTTCAATGCAATGGAAAATTGATGAAGGTCTTCAGGTAGAGAAGATGGGTCAGCATGACAGATGAAGAAGCCAGTACTGACAATAATAGCTAGACAGAAGGAAAGTACTCCATCCTGGAAACAGAAAATCCAGTAAAAATAAAGCCGAAGAATAATCAAGTCTATTTTAAAGTGAAGGGGAAAAAAAAAAGAAAGAAATTAGAGGAAAGTGCAGGAAGAGGAACTGAAGCGGAAAGCAACTGTAATGCTTCCTTGGGAAGCTGGAAAAATTTGAGTGGCACAGACATATTTTTTAAATTAATTACTGAATTCTTAAATTACTGAATTCTTACAGACTGACAAGAAGTTTAATTCAACAAATATGTAATCAGTCATATAATGCCATGAATTAGTTTGGATGCTCCCCAAAGGCAACAAAAATGATGTCAAAGAATTTGTGTTTGTCACACTAGCGATGAGGACACTGCTAACTGCGAACAAAAATCTACATTTTAATCTTCATGCAATGAATTGCATTTTTACTATGACTTAATACTAATGTCATCAACTGCTTGGAAAATATTTATTATCGACTGCTAAGAAAGAAGGCATTTTCAAGTGCAATTTCAAATCTTCCAGGCTTGCTGGTGAATTGGAGGTTAAAGTCAAAAGAATTTGCATGTATGGAGATTCATAAGCATAGAATTGATTTTTTTTCAGAATATTTCTTTCTCAACCCCTGGAAAATGAGAAAAATGAGGCATTAAACTGAGCAATGCAGCTCAACTCCTCTGTCATTTATGGCATCTGACTCTATATCTTGCAAAATTAGAGTATAATGTCAGAAAGCATTTGGTTGATGGTTGGAGAAAATATTAGATGATGCTATTCACATACAAATATCACCAGGAAAAAACTCGATCATTACTTGCTCCTAGGTTTGACTGCTTCTTATCCACAGATTCTGTGAACTAGGAAGAAATACTGAAAATTGGGTTACACTGTGTTCCAGGCATCGTTTCATGTCTATTTCTAATAACAGTACTCTTTGCCCTTGGGAATTATAATGCATATTCAGGTCTAAAGTGACTTACTCAAGAGAAAGTAAATCTTTTGAAAGCTATTTGAATAATCTATGTGGAAAGCAGATATTGTTAGTCTGTAGTATATTAGGAAATAAAAAGTCACTGTCTTTATTAATGTTTCTCTCACTTTCCTATCTGAAATAACTGTTTCTTATAATGATTATATTGGACCTTGTCAAACCTAAAAGGTCGCAGATTTATTTTCTATTTATAAGCTCCACAGTCCTGACACAGGTATGCAACAATAGATAACAAAACAGTAAAAGAAACTATATTGTATCAATTATGGGATGTATTTTTTTTGGACTGTGAAATCTCTGAAATGAGTAGAAGATATTTTTAACTTATATTCTTGGTTATCCACAAAATGCAATGTCTTAATCTTGATAAAATAAGGTAAAACATCCAACAACAAGATCCAAAATATTTTGTAATTTGTGATCCATTGAAGAATTTAATATAGGATTCAGAAAAGTTAAGGAATCCTTACAAAGACTGGCTAGCTGGTTCCGTGGGTAAAACTGTTTTCTTCTAAAACTGATGTCCTACGTTCAGTCCCTGAGAACCACATGGTAGATTGGGACAACTAACTCCTGAAAATTGTCCACTTACCTCCACATTATGCTGTGGCACACACACACACACACACACACACACACACACCCATACACACACACACACACACACATGCACGCATGCACATACACAGACACACATGCATATACACACACAATATTATATAGTTACGGTGGCATATTTGGAAGGGAGAGAATTCCGTATGATATCTATAAAATTTTCATTTAGTGTGTGTTACCCACATAATCAACAACAGAAGAACTCATTGAGTTCTTTTAGCAGTGTTTTCTGCTCACCAGGATAAAGATCGGTCCATTAGAACAAGAAGAAAAACAGTGTTACAAATAGGTCACAATTATTAACTGTTAGATCAAATAACGTGACCCTGGGTTAGGTTAGCAATTTGATTCGGGATTTTTCAAGTTATTTATAAATCATTTTCTGTGTAAAATAAGAAACATTTGTGATGAGCAACACTAAATGGATTCCAGAAATTATATATGCATATATATGTGCATGTATAAAATGTAACAGAGATGGGGAAAGGTGGGCAGGAGGGTGGGAGGAGGTGGAAGGAGGAGATGGAGGAGTGGATGTGATATAAATTGATATAAATGCAGTGTTCATGTATGAAATCTCAGGTAATTTAAAATTTTTCAGTTGTAAAAGGAGAGCTTGTAAACTAGAGACATAATGGATGCTAAGCACATAAAACAAAAATCGCACTGCCAGTCAAAGTAAACTTCCATTCAAGTTCTTCGTCAAGATAGTCTAATAGACTCCAAAAATAACAGAGGGTATTGACAAAGTCCATGGTTACCTCCCAGAGCTTGAAGGCTACGATCTTAATGCTGAAGATATCACATACTTCAAATGTCCAGCATGGCAAAACCCATTGGAAGTTGCTCTGGAGTAGGCATGTGGAAGACTGGATGTGGAGCTTGGGGCTGTAAAGACCCTAACTGAGCTAAAACTGCCTAAGCTTCCACTCTCCATCATCTTAGAACTGGGGGTCCCCAGCAACTATTCAGTTCAACCCCATAATTTTCAAAATGAAGGAGCAAGTCCAAGAGAGAAGATAACTTGCTTATCATCTTACATGCTGGAATTGACATAAAGGATGGACACTCAGTTCATAAATCTTGTGACTACCATGATAGGCCGCCACACCTGAAAAAGAAGTTGAAGTCAGATTATTACTATAGACTACCAGATCAAGTCTAGCATTCCTTTCAATTCTGATATTTCCTGTTTCTGCATTATAATTCAGTAAAGGATTGAGAAGCCTTAAATGTTTGCGTAGAAAGCAGACCATTTCAACTTTAGTGTGTGGTGTAAATCAAAAATAGGATCAAAAGCAGTGTGTGCTCTTCTACCTCAAATTTCATGGTGATTATTTTGCATTTATTCTGAAGAATGTATATTGAAGATGATATTTTTGTTTACTAGTTCAATTTGTAGAAGCCACTCTGTTTCAAACTTCCAGGTATCCACCATAAAAATCACATTAAACTCAGTAATAAAATGTCATTATTAGCGTGACAAGAACCTTCTCTATCTGAAGTTATAATGCTTGCTCCCCTACTAACAGGGATGTTGTAAGGATTAACGAGATAGTTAGACAGCATTTTATGCATATGGAGAAAAGAGCCTCATAAATGTAAAAGAGAAACAACAGTAGTTTATCTCCCCTACCAACAGAGAAAAGCCTGTTTAAACAGATGGACTTGCAGGGTGTCTCAAAAATGAGAAAGCATTATCTATGTTAGTGGAAGCCTAGGATAAATGGCTTCTTGAGAAAAAAATACCCGAGAGCTAGAAAGTGCCTGCTTTTCTAGCAATGGTTTCTACTGACCATGCCTCTTAGTTTGCCTGGGTTGAGGTTGTTTCTTGGAATACAGGATTTGGTATGCAAAGAATAAGTCTTTCCCTCAAGTTCAGGATGACTGATCACCATATCTATAAACATTTCCTTTAAAATAATACCACTTTCTAATATTTTAACTCAAATTTTGTTAATATACTCTGATAATTTCATGTTTGGGAGGAACACGTGAAACAAAAATTATATATATATATATATATATATATATATATATATATATATATATATATATATCAGTTGATTCCTTGTTTCTCCAGACCTTTGTTTAAAATCTTCAACTTTGGAGACATTTACAAAAATGAAGACAATGAGGTTTTAGTTCATGCTATCATACCATACGGCTGCCGATGAGTTTCAACACATGTCTTGTCTGCTTATAAGAAGCTCATTCCGATTTTCAACATGGTATTTTACATTCATGAGATTTCACTCTACTCCTGGCCTGGTGCTCTTCAAGGTTAAAGGAAATACGGCTTTTCAAAGTCATTATGGATTATCTAATCATGAAAGGGGCTCCAGTGTTCTAAGATGTGGCTGAAAAGAATAGTTTCCAGAATTCACTGTTAGGAAACTATTCCCCATACTTTCCCTTCACATCTCTTACTTATTTCACTTGTTTTTCTTTCTATGGAACTTTGATGACAGAAGTCTAGATATGTAAATAACATTATTAAATACTTACGTTCTTGCCTTTATGAAGATTCTAACTTTGGTGAAACCAGGGAGAAAAGTCTGAGGTGAAAGATAAAATACAAGCTTTGGAAAATCAAATATAATACAGATATAATTCATGTTCATGTCTCTTTTCTTTCCTTCATTTATCTATCTTTATTTATATGAACTAGGAGATCACAAACAGAAGTAGCGTAGGACATTTTTACCCTCTGATGAATATAGAGAAAACAACGAAACCAAGTACTAGACATAATACATATTTAACCCTATCCTGGGGGTGACATTTTTCTTACACTGTGAAGACAGCCTGCTGCACTGTCTTTCTCTACATTTATCAGATCCATTAGACAAACTACAGATTATCACAACCAGCCAAAATCACTTTCAAAGCCTCACTTACTCCTTGGTGAACTTGTTTCATACGTTGATCATTTACAGAGAAAAGCATCAAAAGGCTTTCACTCAGCCACCCAAGGCCCATTTTAGCACTCTAATTTTCCATATAGAGCATATAGAGTTGCAGTTTCTTTTCTGTGCTATTTCAAAGGGATTGGGTGGCTTCACCCCTTCTGCTCTACCATTGTAATGCGCACAGATTCTCTCCTAGGCTACTTTGGTTAATCATAGTAACAGCAACAAAAGGCTTTGGAAAGGAAATTCTACATTTCAGCATTTGGGATGGGAGCCAGGACTGGTTGCAGATATCTGAAATCCCACCATTCTTGAGGCATAGTAAGTTTGAGGCAAGATTGTAAGATGTGAGACCTTGTTTAAATCCCGTGACCCGAGGGAAAAAAATGGAGATTTTTTTAAACAGACTATATAAGTATTATTGTTAACTATCAACAATTTAAAATAAAGTAACATTGTTCTTTGAAATACTGACATAAAATGAAAATCCCTATCAAATTTGCATTTGAGTATATTCTAATTTTACTATGTTAACAATTTCTGAAAAACACAAGTATGTCAGTTTATATTGCAGTGCAACAAGAAAATATATAGATAAATGAAGTAAAACTCAAGTTCAATTAATAAACAATCAAAATTATGAAAATTATCTCACTGATTATAAAATGGATATCATATTTTATATTTATTTCAATTAGTTCTTCATCCATGATATGAAAAGAACAACAACACAGCCATGAGACTGAGAAAACAAATTTAGAATAGAAGTAATGTGAAAGGATTTGATAGAGTTAATTTTAAAATAGTATGAAGAATTTAGCTGTAACCAGAATAAGTAAAGGGGGAGATGTGGCATATTAAAGTTCTTTTATCAATTTTATTTTTAAAGTTCATCCAATGACTGAACCCAAAGGGCTTTTATCTGAGGAAAAGCATGATTGCAAATATAGTCATTTATATAACCACAGAGGATGAAAGATATGAAAGGGAAATTAAATTTTCACAGAAGCAATTGCCAACCATTTTGTCATTTAAAGTAGACTGAACTAGCAGATGGAAAAATATTTTTATTCATTTTGACCTTCGGGAGGCATACTATTTTTTGCTAAGACAGGATAAAAGAAACTGAACATAAATAGTAATCACTATACGTCACACTGTGTGAAATGTGGTCAGTCCTGTTGATTTTGCTGAACATATAATTAACATTTTTTGAAAGTCATATTACTTAACATTTTAAAGCAAATTATAAGAAATTTTGGGACTACTCATTATCACCTAAGACATAAAATTGATATCCTTAAAAAAAAAACTAACACTGGAATTCTGCTTTCATTAGAATAGTTTACTTGTCTCCCAATACTGGGAAAATATCAGTTGATATTCCACACTGAAGATAATTATTTTCTAGAATCCCACAAATCATTAATTGTATACAGACTCTAACAATCACAGTGTCTTTTTCTATGTGTTCATTTTTTGATAATTGGAAGTTTCAATTACTTTGTATTTAAAACAACCATTTAACAAAGTTACCACCCTTATTCCAAGAAAGGAGGTAAAGACCATACATATCAAGTTTAAACAATACATAGAGCTAACAGAGGACAACCTCAGAACTAATCCATGTAATTAAACTCTAGACTTAATTTCTGCTTGAAATTACTATTACATAGAAAATTCATAAAGGTCAACCGATTTTTAAAAAGTTTAAAAATTACTTCACCCTGTACACAATGTTGACTTGGAATACTCAGAGTAGTATCATAATCTAGCCATGATTTAGGGGTTTGAAATAAAGTGTCCTGTTTCAACGTAAGTAACTTATAAAATATATCATTACTTAAAAATTAATAACTTTTTTATTAAATCACAAGTATATGTGAGAGTTTATATATTTCTAGTCTGTTTGAAATAATATGACCATATAGATATACATGTGAAACTTAGACTTGTATCAATAGGTTGTAGTTTTCAAGTTATTTTTATTATTTTGTGCTTATGTGTGTATGTCTGTGTGTATGTGTGTGTGTGTGTG
This sequence comes from Eospalax fontanierii, assembly GCA_035773235.1. NCBI lineage: Eukaryota > Metazoa > Chordata > Mammalia > Rodentia > Spalacidae > Eospalax > Eospalax fontanierii. The sequence goes on from CM069527.1 coordinate 39,675,445, forward strand.
TGTGTGTGTGTATGTGTGTGTAGGAATGTGCACTTGAGTGGAAGTGTCTGCAAAGGCTAGAGACATTAAATGCCCTTGGAGCTGGAGATACAGACAATTACAAGCTGCCTAGTATAGGTAAATGCAAACTGATCTCGATCCTCTGGATGCACAGTACACACTCTTAATGACTGAGCTATCTTCCCAGTCTCTGGATTGCTAATTTTGGAAAACCACACCAGTGTGAAGTAACTTTAATCCACTCACATATTATCATATAATTAATTTACTTATCTATAGATGTACTTGAAAAATGTAAGCCAATGTCATGTTAATGCAACAATAAACATATGATTTGGAATATTTTCCATTCAAATTAGTCTCTGTGTTCATTGATACTAACAAATATGTTATTCAAATCTTGCTGTTTTGTTTTCATGGTGCTCAGAGTTGAACTGAGGACCTGGCACATGCCATACAAGAGCAAACTTGGCTCTTTTAAGTATCTTTGACCATATGCTTATAAAATCTGGAAATTTTATATAGTCCTATTTGATTTTTCCTCTCGTTCAGTACTTATCTGATGGGCCTACACTGGCAAGATTCTTCTAAGCAAAAGTATGCTCTCCTCCATCACTACCACGATGCTTCTGTTCCGCATTGTCGGTAGCAGCAAAAATGTGAATATAACAGAGTTATAGTGAATTCACGGAGGGTATAATGTCTATGCAGAGCTAATTGAAGAGGGACTAGCTATTTAAATACACTAAAGAATGGATAGCCTTTGAACCAGAAAACCATGGAGTGAGTCAAATAAGCAAATCATAAAAATGATAGAACAAATGTGGAGTCCGCAAGTTTGAAGTACATTCTGTAAAATAAAAAAGGAATTGTCTTAACATATAAAGACAGTGACAAATCTAAGGACTTACCTTCAGATGACACTTCCTTCAGAATGTGTCTGATGAAATTGAAGAGGCGTATATGGGATCCTCTTGTTCCTCAGGGGTAAGACAGTGTTCTTTGGAGTTTTCCTTTTGTTGATTTAGTTTTCTGAGAGATAAGAATGGGAATATGATTAATACGATAGTGAAAATGAACTTAAGCATTGATATACTCTAAGGGTCTAAATGGTATATATGGCATGCCAGCTCAGCAAATGAAAACAGACTTGAATAAATGTTACGATTTTTTCTCTGCTGTCTAAAAAGATTGAAATCTACTTCAAGTCTGACTGGTTTTGGGATAGACAATATAACTCAGAAAACGTGCATGATGTTAGAATAGAAGAATAAAGAAGCAAAAAGAGAGAGACTAGGAAGAACACAGGATGCGGTATTTTAAGCTGCAATAAGGTAGTTACATGGAAATTCACAAACATTAAGTATTAAGTATTTTGTTGAAGATAAGGGAATATAAAACGGGTTTTTATTCTAGCAGTATATTACGAATTGCCTAATCAGATATAACACTATAAGATTTTCATCTTTAAATTATTTCTGGATGTATTACTACTATAATATTGATACGGTATTTATTCACTTGAAATCTGTTTCTTTATGTTACTTGTTAACCAGGATCTACCACTATCTGTTCCAAGTGTAAGTTTTCTTACAATTCTGGTCATTATGGCTATCCATTTTGCTGTCTAAACTGAAAATTAATCCAAATTTCAAATAAAGTTATTAATTTTATTGATTATTTTACTTACTTTTCTTAAATGGACTGCAGAAATAGCCCTGAAGATTCATCTACCCTTCGCTTGGACTTTCACTATCTTAAATCATTATCTCATAACGTTTCAACTAAATCATAGCTGTGTCCTGCCTGATTCTAATTATGCCTTTTTAAATTCCATCTCTTTATTATTCCTAGAATGATGTTTTTCAAAATATAAACCTGATTGTATCAAGCATCTGGCTTACTCAACTCTTTAGCATAACATAGAAAACTATCATCATCTTGTTTGTAGTCTGACCTCAATTATGCCCAACTTTCATCTGAACTAATTGCACTCAAGAACATGCATTTCAGTTTCTCAGCATTAGCTTCTCCCTGCATTCATCTCACTCTGCCTTTTCTCACTCCTGTGTCCTTATCCATCACCCGTGTGCTTTAGGATTCATTTCATATAGAATGCCCTAGAAGCTTCTTCAGGCAATCACTCTTAAGCATGTCTCTCTACAAACTCCTTTGATGGGTTTTAATAAACACTTGCATACTCTTTTATCCTAACAGTTTCCACACAGTACAATTACTGTCTATTTATTGTTCTTTTTCTCCCACATTGTAATCAAACATCAATCTTTTGGTAGCAGGGAACATATCTTATTTATGCTTGCCATATATGTCTCTTGAAATTTTTGATGAAAGAATACATAGAAGGATATCTCATTTGGATAAATATCAAACATCTGAACAAGTTGACAGGTTGAAAATTATATCTGACAGAAAATTTTAAAGTAACAAAACACTGCCTCTCTGGGCATAGCTTGAATGCAGAAACAAGCTTCAGTTGGGCAAGAAGTAATTATAGGAAATTTCAGTGAGTGACACCTTGTTTGCTTACAGTTAATGACAACAAAGTAGCTGCTGAGGCCAAAGTCTGCACTGAGAAGTGGAAAGATGCAAAAACAAAGTTAGGGAACTCTCTAAAATAGAGTCCTGACCGAGAATCATGGAGAACTAAGTTTAATAATATAAAATTGACTAAATAAATAGTCGAGGTAGCACAGGAAGCTTTTTGATGTGTCATAATCATGAGATGAATTCACAAGAATGAATGACTACAACGAACACAATAAATCACTAGAGAGTACAAGTGAGTGAACTGAGCGTGTTTGCACCCCCCCACACACGCACATGCACATGCACATGCACATTTTTATAGTCTCAATTAATACCTATGCGACAATTACTTTAAGAAGTGTTTTGCATTTCTGAGAATTTCACTAATTAGAATACAGTAAATTAGAAGTAGATTTATAAGGGCTGGGGAGATGACTCAGTGGCTAAGAGCACTGGCTGATCTTGCAAAGTACCTAGGTTTGATTTCCAGCACCACATGGCAGCTAACAGCTATCTGAAACTCTAGCTTCAGAGGATCTGACACCATCTTCTGACCTCCAGAATCATTGCATTATAAGGGTACACTTATAGACATGCAAATAATACACTCATAAACATAAAATAAAAATAGTAGATAAAAGATTTTTTAAAAGAAGTAGAATTATGGATATCAAGATTTGTTGATTGGAAAAAAATGAAATTATTCTAGTAAAACACAGAGAAGCACATATTCACATCTGTATTTATACTGATATTTAATAGCTTAATACACATGGTCATATGTACAAGTAAGAAAAGCTCATTAGTTTTTCCTTGGAGATTTTTTTCTGTTCTAGGCTCTCATCCAGTACATTGCACTGCATTTATTAAATATTATTGAAGTATAAAATATTTGCTACAATTTAGAAGAGTGGGAATATCCATTATATTTCTTTAGGAGAAAAGAAACATTTCTGTGTGAAAATGTCTTCAAGATTTTAGAGATAATCTTCCCATTTAGAAATCAAAGCATTATCTTCAATTTAAGTTTTATAAATGAATTCTACATCTTTAAATTTGGGGTTAAATTACATGCAGAGACACATACAGAATAATTTTAATAATGAATTCATCCTGTTCAATTTAAGATTTTTGTCTCTTCTCTATCTGTCTGTTCTTTCCACCATTTACACATTAGGAATTAAATTGTTTATTTATAAAACTGTATAAAACTGAGCATGCCACAGCCACTTGCTCTCTGAACTTTGACCAGTTGCGAGTCTCTGTATAAAGGGTGGCTACTGCACAAAGAATATTCTCTGAAGAAGGCTGAGAGCTGACCTACACACTCATGTGTGTGTAAAGATAACTGTTTAGAAGGCAGTTTGATATTATGTCCATTTACTAACAAAATAATAGTAATAGGTTTTCCTCCAGGTCTAATGACTTCCCCATATATAGGTTCCTGACCAGATTTACATTCACAGACATGAGTTCCCTCTTATGGAACAGACTTTAAGTCCACTCAGAAAGTGGTTGCCTACCTCCATGTCAATGCTGCACAAATAGCCATATCTTGCCAGGCCAATCATTATCAGACATTTCAACGTTCCTCTGGCATCTGGCAAAGCACTTTCTTGTACTATGAAAGCTAGTCATTAGGGAGTACTACATTTTAGTACCAGCTTGATGATGCCATGTCCTATGACCAAAGTGAGTGGTGTCTTCAGCAAATCTTAAAATGAAGCTCTTTGCATCAAGCAACTAAGAACAATAGCAATAGCCTATATTATTAATGGTATGGGGAGCACTCAAGACCCTCCTGACCAGCAACTTAAAAAGAAGTATTCCAGACCTGATAATGGAATTTTTCATTGATAACCTATGACTTTTGGTAGGGGCATTATCTCTGTACAGGGTACTTCCATTAAAATTATTATTATTATTATTATTATTATATTTTAGTGATCTAGATAATTTCCTTGTGGTTGTTTGACACATCCATACTATTAGTTCTCCATATCCCCAGCTCTCTTCTGACTACTTTCCCATCCCCTTTCCCACTGAAACTTTTGCCATTATTCTCCTTTCCCCCTTCACACCAGCTGTTCTCTGCTGTTCTCACCATGTTAAGATCTTTCTTCCCCCTCACACACACTCATAGCTCCTCTAATTTCCTGACTTCTCCAGGTACTCCAAGTTAAACACATAAATCTAAATATTCAAAGCTGGGCTTCATATATGAGACAGAATTAACAGCATTCATCTTTCTGGTTTAGATTATCTCCCTCAGAATAATTTTTCAAGTTTCATCTACTCACTTGTGAATGTCATAATTTCATTTTTATATCTGAATAAAACTCATATAGCATATTTTCATTATTAATTCATCTGTTGATAGACATTTAGGCTACTTTCATTTCCTGGCTATTATGAATATAGGAGCAGTGAACATGGATGAACAAGTTTCTCTATAGTAAAATAGAGTCCTTTGTGCATATGCCCGAGACTCTTATACCTGGGTCATATGGTAGTTATCTTTCTAAGTTTATGAGGAAACTTCACATTGATGTCCATAGTAGCTGCAATAGGCTCCATTCCCACTGCAGTAAATAAAGTTTCTGTTTTCTCTGAATGCACATCTAAATCATACACTTCCCCCAAGGCTCAGGGAACACTGTGGAAGAGGGGGTAAAAAGTTGATAATAGACAGGGTGTTGGAGGACTGCTGTGAATCAGTGTCCTTTGGGCATGTCAGAGTTATTTCCCTCATGAACAGCTGTGGTTACCTGTGGAAGATCAAATCAGTCACATTTCCAGTAGGTTTGGTGAAGGGACACAGTAAGCCTCATTTATTTCTGGTGAACTATTGGTAGGTATGGTCTGTGTACCAGGTACACTGGTAGAGTGCCCATGCTCAAGGGTATGGCCTGACACCTATATGCGTATGGCAGCACTAACTGGATTCTGTAGGTTTAATAAAAAGGAAGTTAAGAGCAGGACATATTGGCAGTGAGTCTGGATGAGTTTGCATGGGGGATTAGGCATGATCAAAACACATTGTACACATCTATGAAATTCTCAAAAACTTAATAAAATATTATAGGTACCTTATACCTATACCTATATTTGAAAAAAACTAGGTCTAGAGAGATGACTCTAAGGATAAGAGCACTTGCTACTCTTACAGAGGACTCAGGTTTAGCTCCCAACATCCACATGGGATGGCTCACAACTGCCTGTAACTCCAGTTCTAGGCATCCAAATCCACTTCTAGCCTCCATGTGCACCTGCATGCATGTGGTACACACGTATTCAAGCAGGTGCCCACACATATGCATAAATTTAAAATGTAAAGCTATTACGGCTGCAGAGATGGCTCAGTGGTTAAGAGCAGTGACTGTTCTTGCAGAAGACCCAGGTTCCAATCTCAACTCCCAAATGACTACTAACAACCATTTGTAACTCCAGTGTTCTGAGTGATCCTGTCTTCTGTTATTCTCAGGCACCTCACAACACGGGTGCACTTAACACACATGCAGACACAACACTCATACAGATAAAATAAAAATGAAAAAAACTAATTTTTTAAAATTTTAAAACATCCAACTTTTCAGTAATGTAATTTGTGAATAAATTTCTCTAGCAAAAACTATTACATATATACACAAAGTACAGAGAAAAAAATTAATAATGACTTACTTATATATCATATACATTAATCAATATCAAAGATGGCCTGAATGAGTGCTCTTCTGTTCTCATGATGAAACCGTGAATTTAAGCAGCATTTCTATAAAACAAAAAGCCTTTAGAATATCTGGATAATTTTAGCCTAAAAGTCTACTTCTATAAATTTATCCTAAGGAAAACTTAAAATGTAGAAAAAGTGTTCATCCCAAAAGTACAAAAGCAAATTTGGAGATGACTAAAATTCTGATATATGATGGAATTCAGTACAATCATTAAATTTAAATTCCTAAAACAATCATCATAAACCAATATGCAAGTGATAAGTGTCTTTTATAATGCACTATGATTTCAGCTACATGAAAATATACATATATGAAAATAATGGAATGAAACATGATGAGTATAGAAAAGAGTAAGTGGGGTAATGAGAACAAACAACCTACCTTCTCTAGGTACCTTCTGTTTTTGTGGGAAAAAAATAAAACGGGATCAAAATCAACTTAAGGAGGAAAAGGTTTATATTTTTCTTACAACTCCCTGGTCAAAGTTCATCACTAAGGGGCAGTCAAGGAAGGGACTCAGGGCAGGAACCTGGAGCACAGACCATAGAGGAGTGTTGCTTACTGGCTTGTTTCTCTGGCCCATGCTTAGCCTGCTTTCTTATATAATACAGGACCACCTGCCTAGAGGTAGCACTGCCCACAGTGAACTGGGCCCTCCCACATAGTTCAACAATCAAGAAAATAACCCACAGATATGGCTGAAGGCCAATCCATTGACACAATTCCTCAACTGAAGTTCCTTCTGCCCAGGTGGGTCAAGTTGACAACTAACACTACTCAGCACACTACCTAAATTGTCATATTTTTCTTCTTTTGTTAAAGAAATTATTTCTTGAAGTATTTGCACTGCACAATGATAAACATAGGAACCACTTTTCCTTCTGCAAAGATCCAGTGTTCAAGTAATACAAAATATAAAATCTTCCCTCCTTTTTTTCATAATCAACATTTTTTTCATATTAAAAAAAATGAGAATACATGAGTCCTACATTTACATCGTTTTCATCCCCCCTTCTCCACTTCCAGACTCTTCCCACATTCCCTTTGTCCCACTCCCTCCCAATTTCATGACCTTTCTTAGCTACTAGTATATTTAATTAATATACTTGTGCATACACACACACACATACACACACACACACACACACACACACACACAACCGTCCATTTAGTAGCGCTCATATATACATGTGTCTAGTGCTGACCATTTGGGATTGGATAAGCCTTCCGGGATCTTGTCCTTGAAGAAACTGACTCTCCCTATCTGAAAAGGATGCCCAGTCCCAACTGATACATCTATAACACAACCTTCATACCTAACACTCAAGGAATATTAAGGAAAAGAAGGCAAAGGATCAAGATGCCTGCTGCTAGATTGTGTATTCTAGAAATGACATGCAGGGAAGCTGCATTCATGAAATCCCCCAGCAATATGCTTACCTAAACAAGACCTGCATAATGGCAGCCACTGTAGTTGGGGGAAATGTCTTAGGGTCTCATCTCTAGACGAGAGCTACAGAAAATCTCCCCTCTTATAAATATTCAAACTAAAATAATAAGGATAAAGGACTTGTCTGCCCTCTCTAACACATTTCCAAAATCTTGGTTTCTAACTCTTCCCAAATATTCGCTTGTTCATAATTTCATTTTAATAGTTTTATTCTTCTTTCCATACAACAGAGAAGTAATGGAATATTTCTGCTAAAACTACAATTGCGTCTGAAGTAAAATTCATCTATGACCCTTTAGAAGGCAGACATTAAAGGAGTCAATTAACTTTGAAATTAATAAGATTCTATCAAAACATCCTTCCACAATAATACATCAATACCAAAAAAGCTAAAAAGACCCTTACCCCTTTTGTTTTTAATCTTTATATACTATTGCAAATTAATAACCTTGCTGTAAAGTAAAGGAATCAATTTTGCTACATTGTAAGTCCATGAGCAGCAGTAAATTTGTGAAATGCTTACCAGAAAAAAAAAATGAAGGAGGACTTGTACAATTGTCCAGCAACAAAACAAATATATTGGCAAAGCCTTATTATTATTTAGAAGGACCTTGTTTCATTATTCATTTATGAACTCTATCCATTAAGCAAAAGAAAACAATTTAAGATATGAAAGGAGGAAGGGGATGGCAGCAGAGAAAGCTCTAATGTTACTTTCTTAAAACAATGAAGTATGGGTTGCTTGGGTACAAATGGGTTCAGCAATTATTTTTCTTTATCTTGAAATCTGTGCCAAAGTAAAAGGAAGTAAACTTTAAGTGGCTTGATAAAAAAATAACAGATGAGACTTTTTTCAAGCAAAAAGTTGCTATAACTTTAGCTAGAGGATCAAAAATGAGTAATAGAAGTAAAAATGAAAATGAATAAGACTTAATTTGAATTTGTCCTTGTATAAAAAAAATCATTGTTGTGGCCAGACAGCTATGCACAATAAATTGTCACTGGTATTTTATCTCTGACCCTGAGCAAGGTCCTCTTTTTCTGCTTTTTTAAGTAAGAGATTCTGCCTCTCTGATCCAGCTTACATGAGAATTTTTGGCTATTCCTGACTATTTACTTCTTGCTCAAGGTTTGAATGAGTGATATGATTCCTAATTTCTACAGTCTCCTTCCTATTGTAATTTGGACTACCTGTCCTCAGATTTCCATGCATTCTATAAGTGACTCCTGTTCAATATCTTGGTTTATGCTGATTTTGCATCTCTCTGCTGCCTCTAAGATGTATCTGCATTTCTAGCTTCATTTGTGCAGAAGGTTTTCTTTCTGTACAATTTTATTATATAATACAACATAATATTTAAATAGCATTTTTAATGGTTAACAGCACTAGCTGCTGTGCAGAAGACATAGACTGGGATCCCAGCACACACACACACACACACACACACACACACACACACACACACAGTGGTTAATAACCTTCCATAACTCCATTTCTAGGAATCTGATATACTCTTCTGGCTTCCTCAAGCACTGCAAACAGGTGGTGCACTTTACATACATGCATACAAAACACTAATACTCATAAAATAAAATGCATAAATCAAGAAATCTCTTACTTTGGTCAAAATTCCTTGTAGAAAAAAATATTCACCATTGGTAATGTTTCAAATAATTTTCAACATCTCTGTGGATATGCCTTTAAATGTAGTAAAATTTCAAGGATCAAGTAAAATGGAAGAATTTTTCTATACTCCTGTAACTAGTTTTAATAATTTAGAGCTGTCATATTTATTCCAAGGTCAATGATTTTGAAGAAAATAATGTGATTAAGTATTCCAATAACAAATTTTAAAAGAAAGAGTTATAATATTGATTATACTATAAGAAGAAAATTACATATTAAGATAATCATACAATAATATTATAACAAAATCTGTTCTTGTGCCTGATCTCTCAGTAAAGCTTAAAAATTATTTAAGTATTTTTTGTAGAGTACTCATTGTGTTATAGAATGACAAATTAACACATAAATTAAGTAGTTTGCACAAGATCACATAAGAGTTCAAAACAGATATTGTATCATTTTAAATTTTTTATTAAATTTTATACATTTCAAACAACAGTTCTTAATCAAATTCAGACCCCTTCTCTCATTCATCCAGTCCCAACCCCCGCCAGACCTCATGTATTCTGTCATAAGTATTAAGTCCTATCTAGTAAAGCATTAGTGCCCAGATGTCCTTTAATGTAAACTCATCCACTGGAGTCTAGTCAGGCTATCTAGAGATCGTTAAGTAAGGCCTACTCTCCCTCTCTCAGCAGTAATAAGTTTCTAATAGTTCTCAGTCTAGATATGGCTCAGCATCAATTTCTATTGCTCCAGTCTGGGTCCTTTTCTAATCTGAGTTGGTGAAAGTCCTGTGCTCAATGTCATTACTGTAACAAGTTCACATGTGTAGCAGTAGCCTGAAAGACTCCTTCCCTAAGTTCATGAACTAGACGTTGCTCTTACAATCTTTCTACACCCTCTTCTTCAATGATCCCTGAGCTCATAGATGGGTGAGTTTCAATATAGGAGTCCTATCCAGGGATACACACTCTGCAGTCTCAGTCTATAAAACTTGTCCAGGACTAGTCTTCTGTGTGAATAGCACTATGCTATTTGAAGATTTTCATTGGTGAGAGTTGGATATTTTTAGTTTTCTCTGTACCCCTTGTTCCACTGTGTTTTCTGAACTTTGGGAATAGAGGATCACCTGTAGATGTGTCACCTAGGCATCTCTCAAACACATATCTCTATGTCTAACTGACTGCCAACTTCTGCTGAGCCTCCATCTGTTCAAAAAAAAAAAGCTTCTTTGATGAGTGGTGTAATGTTAGAATATGGTAAGAAGTTTCATTTCTCTAGAAATCTGACAGAACTAGATTTTTCTCTAGGATCTTTGTGCCCTATAATCCTGTGTACTTTGACTGAGTTTACATTGCCACCCATGAGTTAACACTCATTGAGAGGGTTTTAAGTCCAATTAGATACCTGTTGATTACTCCCCCAGATGAGAGTGCTACTACTGCACCAACAGAGGTAGTGTGCTGTGCCTGTTGCTATGGCTATTAGGGTTGGGTTGTACCGCTGATGTTTTTTCCCTCTTAGCAGTTTGCATGTTATCATCTAGCATTATGGGGCTAAACTTTAGGTAGAAAGCTTCTAGGTCAGTTCTTGCTCCATTGCTCAGAGCTATATTTTTCAATATGTGCTGTCTTCAGCAATACAGTATTATCTTCTAGTTCTGGCAGATAACCAAGAACTTTGGCCCACTCTCACCAATCACTTCAAGGGAGGTGCCTTTTGTCTGGCATTGCATTTCTTGGGAAAGAGCTCCCAGGTATACAGATGCACTGATGTTTACATAATGCTGTGCATTTCTCCGGAGGGGTGGTGGCATCACATTCCCCTCTGGGTTTTCTAGCCCTCTAGGTTTCATTCACCTCTGCTCTTTGGTCTCCGGTTCGATCTCCTTCCTCCCTTCCCAGTCCCAGCACCTGCATTTTCCCCACCCTCCCCTCATTAACGTCCACCTCCCTCCATCCCCTCTTCTAAATTCCCTCCCCCCGCACCATGACCTCATGAATGTCCCTCCCTCCTCTCCACCCTGCCAAACACTCCCACTTTCTCCACCTCCAGCTGGTAACGTCTGTTCTCTACTACCCCCTTTTAGAGGCTCTTTCATATTATTTCCTCCATGTATCCTTTCTCTTTTCCCAGCTCCTGGTGTTACATGAAGATATAGACTCACATACTGGTGATTGGTGTTACAATCTGCATTTTGTATTATTTCATTTAGTATAACACTCTCTAGTTCCATCCATTTGCTTACAAAATTCATTATTTCATCTTTTCTTAATGTTGCATTGATCACCATTGTGTAAATTTACCACATTTTCATAATCCATTCATCAGTTGAGGGGCATTGACGTTGTTTCCATTTCTTAATTATTGGGAATTGAGCAGCAATAAACATGGTTTGTAAAGACACCTCTACAACAGGATGTGTCCTTTGGGTATAACTGGTTCATAGCCTAGATTCACTTTTAGTTTTTTGAGAGTTCTCCACACTGCTTTCCGTGGTGGCTGCATGATTTTACAGCCCCACCAGCAGTGAATGAGTGTTCTTCTTTCTCCACATCCTCTCCAGCATTTGGGGGTCTTTTCTTCTGTTGATTTTATCCGGTTTGATTAGGGTAAGATGGAATCTTAAAGTGGTTTTTATGTTCATTTGTCTAACTGCTGAGGATGTTGAGCACATTTTAAAGTTCTTTCTTAACCATTTTTATTTCTTCATTTGAGAACTCTCTGTTCAGGTTTATAGCCTATCATTATATTGGTTCATTCATTTTCTTGTATTTGTTTTTTGAGTTCCTTGTATATTCTGGATATCAGTCCTCTGTCAGATGTATAGCTGGTAAAGATTGTCTCCTGCTCTTTCCATACTTGTTTGTTTCTTTTGCTGTATTGAAGCTTTGTAGATTAATAAAGTCCCAATTATTGATTGTTGCCCTTAACACCTAAGCAGTGGATTTCCAGTTTAGAAATTATTTTCTTACTCCTATATCTTGGAGTATATGTTTTGTCCTATATTTTCTTCTAGCAGTTTCATAGTTTCAGGTTTTATATTGAAGCCTTTGATCTATTTAGAGTTGACTTTTCTTCAGGATGAAAGATAAGGGCCCAGTTTAATTCTTCTACAGGTAGAGATCCAGTTTTGCCAGCTCCATTTGTGGAAGATGCTGTCTTTTCTCCATTGAGGGTTCTTGGCATCTTTGTCAAATATTAGGTGACTGAAATTGCGTGTACTCTATTATGTTCCATCAATCTACATGTCTATTTTTATGTCAGTGCCATCCTGTTTTATGACTATAGCTCCATAACGTAATCTGAGATCCGGTATGGTGATCCATCCCCAACCCCCAGCATCGCTCCTCTTGCCCAAAAATGCTTTGGTTATCTGGGGTCTTTTTTCATTCCGTTTGAAGCTGAGACAGGATGATGACAAGTTCAAGGCTTACCTGGAATGTAAATTCAAGTCCAGAATTTGCAACTTAGATAGAGACAATCAAAGGAAAAATAAGAAGACTGTGCACAGTTCAGTGGCAAAGGACTTGCCTACCTAGTACAAGGCCTCTATCCACAGCATCATAAAACTAAGTGAATAAATCAATATTCTCAGCTTTTTTATTAAAAGGTTGTAATAATCTAGAAAATGGACAATTTGAAGTAGATTCTAACCTTCCTATAGGCCATATTTAGAACTAGGACTTATTTACAAAATATTTGAGTCTGAGAAAGAATTAATCAATCATTACTTATGGGAAAATTGTTCTATCTTCTGCAGAAAAAGACAATACTGATATTTTTTCCATAGGAAATAAAAAATAATGAGATTACAAGTCAGGTATAGCAAAAACAAAAAATACATGTGACCGTCTTTGACTCAATTGAATAGGATATGAATAAAACTCTCTTTAATATAGGAAGGAAATAATGAAGATTTCTTACTTTCTAGTTTATTAATTTCAGTCTTGATTTTATTTTTCTCTTCTTGTCTACTATTTTTAGATGTTATTTGTTTTGTTTTTATTAGGCCTTCAGGTGCATCATTAATTTGTTCATTGGAGACTTTTCTAATTTTCTGTTGTTGGTAAACAATGATATAAATGTCCTCTTAGAAATGCCTTTGGTTTGGTTTGTTGTGTTTTCATTTTCATTCAGTTGCAGGAATTTTTAAATTTCCATCCTTATTTTATCTCTTATTCTAACATTCATTCAGTAGTGCGTTTTTTAGTTTCCACAGATCAGTGAACTTTTCCCTTTTTTTTATTGGTAACTACCTTTATTCCTTTGTGGTCAGAAAGAATACTGGATATTTTAATTTTCCTTAATTTGTGGAGATCTTCTCTCTGTTCTAATATGTGTATACTTGTTTTGTGTCCTAATAATGTAGTCAGTTTTGAACAAAGTTCCATGGGCTGTTGAGGAGTAAGTGTATCCTTTGGTGTTTGGATGAAATGTTCTATAGATATCTTTTAGGTCCATTTGACTTATTGTGTCATTTAAATCCAGAGTTTCACTATTTAGTTTTTGTCTGGCTGAATGGTCTATTTGTGACAGTGGAATATTGAAGTCACACTATCACTATGTTGGAGCCAATGTATGATTTTAGATATAGCAAAGTGTGTGGGGCATTTATGTTTAGGACTGTAATATCTTCCCACTGCATTTTTCCTTTAATGAAAGTGAAGTGACTTTCTCCATCTCTTCTGACTAGTTTTACTTTCAAGTCTGTTTTTTTCAGATATAACATTAGTTATATATGCTTGTTTCATAGATCCATTTTCTTAAATATTTGATGCATCAAATTAATGGATCCTGTTTCCCAATCTAATCAGTTACTCTATGTCTTTTTACTGAGAAGTTGAAACATTAATATTGAGAGTCACTATTGACAAATGTTTATTAATCCCTGCTGTATTGGTGTTGCTGTGATATTTTCTCATATCTCTTTTTGTTTTCTGTGTTAATTCATTTACTCTTTGTGTCCTCGAGTGTATCTTCAGACTGAAATTCCATCAAGTTTTCTCTGTAGAGCTGGTTTCATAGACACAAATTCCTTAAATATGTTTTTACCATAGAAAGCTTTTCTTTCTCCTTCAATTACAACTGATAGTTTTGGGGATGTAGTCGTCTAGGATATAATCTATGTTCATTTTTATTTTTTTATGTCTGAGTATATTGCTTTCATGGTACATGTGTGCCTGTGTCATGCAATGCCTATAGAAGTCAGAAGAGGGCATCAGATCTCCTGGAACTTGAGTTACAAATTGGTTGTTAGCTGGCATGTGGGTGCTGGCAACTGAACCTGGTTCCTTGGTAAGAATAGCCTGTGCTCTTAATCACTGAGCCATCTCTCCAGCCCTTGGAATCTGTGTTCTTTCATGGCTTGTGTGATATTGATTCAAGCTGTTCTGGCTTTCATAATCTCCACTGAAAAGTTTTCTGTTTTTCTGAGGGGCCTGCCTTTATACATGACTTAGTTTTTTTCACAGCTTTCAATATATTTTCATTGTTCTGAATATTTATGTAATATGATGTAGAAGGAGTGTCTTTTCTAGTCCTCTCTACTTTGCATTCAGTATGCCTCCATTACCTTTATAGGTATTATTTTCCTTAAATTTGGGGAAATTTTCTCTGTGATTTTATTTAAAATATGTTTTGTGCCTTTGTCCTGGGTTTCTTCTTCTAAGTCTCTCTTTCATAGTTTTAAAGGCCTTGTCACAGGTCCCAGAGGTCTTGTACACTCCACTCCTGGGTTATTTTAGGTTTCATATTTTCTTTAACTCTATGATCCATTTCCCCAGCTTTTCTTTAGGATCTGAGATTTTCTGTTAACTTCCACCACTTCCTTTTTGCCTCTTTCCTCTAAGGTTTTTGTTTAAATTCTAATTTTTTTTCATTTCAAGTTTTAATTTACTTTGGCTTTTCTTCAGAGATTCTATATGTCTTGTATTCCAATTTCCCTTTTTCAAATTGTTTTAGTTATTTCATTCAACGATTTATGTTTTCACATATTTAACTTAGTCTTTTATTCATATCCTCTTTGAGTTCCTTGAATATATTTTTAATTGCTATTTTGAAATCATTGTCTTGTGCATCTGCTAAGCTTCCATTCTCAGGAAATGCTATGATAGGGTGCTAATTTCTGTAATAGACGTATTATTTTGGTTATTCTTGCTGCTTGTACGTTTTCAATGACACCTCAGCATTTGGACTTATGTTGTTGGTGATGTTTCTTGGTATGGAAAAAAAGAAGAAAGCAGGCTGAGCATAAACCAGATGAGCAAGCCAGTAAGAAAATACCTTCATGGTCTGTGCTCCAGATTCCTGTTGTGAGTTCCTGCTTTGACTTTCCTTGGAGACAGAGGTGAGCTGTAAGTCAAATACAACCTTTCCACCCCAAGTTGGTTTTGGTCAGTGTTTTAAATCACAACCATAAAAAGTAAATAGGACAGTCAGTATTTCTTCCTAGTTGAAATGAATGCAGTTTCTCTGGACCCTTCAGTCTGTTTTTGTTTTGTTTTGTTTTGTTTTTGGTCTTCTGTAACTGGCTTAGGAGTTGGAGAGAAGCTAGCTAGTCATAAGGGTAGAAGGGCACCCAGCTGTGATCAAGAGAGCAGCAGAAGCAGCAAAAGTGAACAGCTGGGGAGTGTTATCCCGCCTTTCCCTTGCACTCTGCTCTCTTCTGCTAGAACATAAGGAAGACAGGATAGAGACAGTAGCTGAGAAACACCAACCATTTGAGCATGTGCCCCACGGATTAGTACTTATTTGTCACCCACCAGCCAATCAAAGCCTCCTGAGTCTATGATAGGGGGATAGGCTTTTCGCCAGTCAGAATCTCGGCTCATGCTGACTCGGCTGCGCCCAGTTCTGGCATTGTGTCTGACGCCCAGAAGCTGCCTGGTCTTCAGAGTCAGACTTCAGAGACAGACAGCTCTGGTCCTATCCTCATTTGAGAAATTTGGTCTTGCCTTTTAGATACTCTACTCCTGTCTCCAGTTAGGAGACCCGAAGCTCCTTTCACTTTCCTTAGCAGCCTGATCTCTACAGTCTCTTCAGAGATTCACTGTTAGTTGATATCCGGCAGAGTTCACGGCTATAACACCTGTGGGTTGAGAAACTCTCTTGATTTGCAAAAGCTGCTATAAGTTGACAGCTAAAACACTTGCTGGCAAGGTTATTCCTCTTAACTGGGATCCATGCAACTGTTGAGAATCTAGACATTCTGCTTTTCTGTGCAAGTTGTCGCTCCTACGTGGTGAATAACCTTCTTTGTTTATTCTTCACTGTCTGACCTCTTCCTTCATCAAGAGTTGTGGAGCAAGATGAATGCGACAGAAAATCAGCTGTATCAGCAGTCTGTCTCAGTAATTCATGATTGAATATGTCTTCCCTCTCTGCCAAAATAAAGCATTACATCTGATTCTGTTTTCTCTCCGGGTTTTGCTATCTGAGTTCCTCTGCCTACCAGCTACAGCTTTTCTTCCCATTTGCTTGGTATTCCACATTCTACATGGGTCCTGAAGCTCTGAGGGGATTTGAAAGGCACAAGATTACTTCTTGGTACCGGGTGTCCTGTTCAGATCCCAGCTGTTTTGTGGTTGGTGGTGGTGGTGATGTACCAGTGCTCCCAGTTTCTTGCATAAGGTTTACTGTGTCTTTCAGGAATCTCTGCCAGGTCCAGCGTACTTCTTGGGCACTCATATTATTGTTTTCCTAGGCAATGGAAGGATGGTATCGTCCATACATTCTTCAAGCTACTACACTGGACACTTAAGAAGGATTTCAGCTCAAGGATCCCACATTACACTTCCTCCGCAGTCTCCAAGCCGTTGCTGCCCCAACTGTCTCTCCACACAAGATGCTTTCATCTCTTGGTCAAATGTCTTCAACCCTCTCCATCTCTCTCTGGCACATTCTAACTATTGCACCCATTCTGAGGAGGCAACAGCATGTTTCTCAGAACTATAACTGACTTGACATAGGCCACACAGTGTAGGCTGGGCTGCTCGAAGCTGCTTCATCCTATGTAGGATTTTATAGCGCTCTCCTTGGCTTGTTTCTTTTCTTCATCTCACCCTTTGTTGTTCCTCACTTTTCAGCAATCCTTCCATTCCTTCACATAATTCTGATGTTCTTGCGCCTTTAATCTCTTAGGTATTGAGCTTGTTTATATTTTTTTATCCTGAGTCTTCTCCTTCATATTATTTCATAGAGGGAGCTTCCAGTCTTACCCAGACCGCTCCAAAATGAGATTATTAATTCAATGAAAGCAGAAGGAAGATATATTCATAATATGTTTTAAAAAGCAAAACAATAATAAAAAATAAAAACAATGTTCAACCACTAGTATTAGTATTAGTAACATTCAACAGTTGGAGGAGATAACACTTGTGAAATGTACTACTTTTAAAACAGTTGTAAAAATTATACTTATATATCCACCTAAATGAAAAACTAACAAGCAAGTAATTTCTTCAAATGAAGAGGGATGGTCTATGATAATACAGAAAATTAGGGAAAGGCTATGAGGCAGCACTGTGAACTAAAAACCCATTACTGGATTTTCAGTTATTTTTAGTCTTGCGTTGTAAGAACAATTTGCTGTCTATACTAATTAAAAATTCTTTTGTGTTGAGGGAAAGGATTAAGTGTTGTTAAATTACTTTCAGTTAATGGTAGGTGTTCTTCGGAGAAAGGATCTCAAATGTACTGAAATTGATTATGCAGCTTTTTAAATTAGATATTTTACATTTTTCTAAGTAGTATATTTTGATATTTTGACATTATTTTTAATTTTAATTAATGGTATATATTTATAACAAATAACGTGATATTGAGATACATACACAATGTGTGGGCTAACTGAATCAAGCCACTTATCTGTCACCACACACATTTACCATTTTGGTTTGATTAGAGCTCTTAAACCCCACCTGTTTAGAAAAATGTTAAATACACAGTATGTTAGCTATAGTCACAATGCTGAGCAGTAGAACACCAGATGCATTTTGATGAAACTCAGATCAAGTGTTTCATTGAAACACATGGTAGGAATGCAACTTCATTCTGTCTTCGCAAGAAGTCCCATTAAGCCATTGAGATGCAATGGAGGACAGTTACAGAAAACAAGAACATATCCTCAAATGAACAGTCAAATACAGACTAGCTGTTTATCTGTATCTCATCTCATAAAAATGTCTTTGCTACTAAAAAGAAACAGTAACATATCTTTTCACAAGTAGGTATATCTGCCCAGACTCAGAGAGACAGAAGAATTAAGAGAGGGGAACCAGAGGATCTGGAGAGCAGAGACACTATTCTGCGTGAGATGGCAATGCTGGACAGACATTGACCGATGCTTATTAAACCTTTGGAATGTGCACCAAGAGGGAACAAAAACTCATCAACTACAGATTCTGAAATAATGATATTTCAAAAACAGGTTCATTGTAACACACATACTTCTGAAGCAGAATTTTGACAGTGGAGAAAGTGTGTGGAGGAAACATGTATATGGGAATGCCTGGAACCTTCTACTAATTTCGCTTTGAGCCAAAAACTGCTCCAAAATCACATATATATGAATTAAAATAATTTTAATTAAAAGACTATGAAGTCCTTATTTCAAGACAACACTTAATCCTTTCCCTCAACACAAAAGAATTTTTAACTAGTATAGACAGCAAATTGTTCTTACAATGCAAAAACAAATGTAAAAGAAGGAAGGACTAAAATGTTTCAGAACTTTAAGGGAAGTCTTCTACAAAGACTGAAGAAGGGGATTCACAGTTAAACTGAAGCTCAGGTCAGGAAGTCAACTCATCCCAAAGCTAGGTTGGGAAGGGTGTGGAAAGTCTGCACTCAAAATGACTGTGAGTTGAGGTTTTGTGTCTGCCTTGTGGACTATGTATCTTCTCCATCAGTTAACTGTTTCTGAAATATGTGACCAGCTGGTTTGAGTATGTGTTTCTCTAAAAGAAATATAGTCTTAAATTCTAAAGTAGCTGTAGTTAAAAACCCAAAACAATAAATGATTAAAACTAAGATATTTTCCTTAACTTTATCCATAATATTATCACTTCAATATGCAATCAAATATTAAAAATATTTTAAAATTGTTAGTTATTTAACATCATTTTCCATCTTAAGATTTGGTGTATATTTATACAAAGACCATACTTTAATGATTGATATTATATTATAATTCTTAAATAATAATTTATCTTTAATAAAATTTAACATTAGAATGTAGATTTACATGGCAAAAAAGTAAATCTTAGCTATTTCACTGTATCAAGTGTTGAAAATAGCACAGAAGCAACAATCACTATATGAAGAAAAAAAATCACATACAAAAACATCGTGAACTGCTTTAAAAAGAGCAAGTTCTTATCAGTATATGTGAGACATAATTTTGATTAGAGATGAAAAACTGAGAAACAATAATATTATTGTAGTTTTCATTGCTTTTAAAATATTTTCCGGCCTTTAAACATTTGAAATAACTAAAGACAACATGCATATATCTGTGTACAGCTGCAAAAGACTATGGATATTTTTAAGGAACAGTGTTTTCTATTTTGTGTCAGGGCTCCCTGTGGCCCTATCTGGCCTGGAATTTACTGTGTAGACCAGACTAGCACTGACCTCACAGAGATCAACTCGCCTCTGTTTCCCAAGTGCTGGGATTAAAGATGTGTGCCATAATACCTGACCCTAATTTCTTATACTAATAAATGTAATATGTATGTCTATGATAAATAAAAATTATGTTTCTTTCTCAAACTGAGCAATTCCTACAATTTGACAATCTTTTTTGTTAATTTGTTAAAGAGAAATCTCTTCAACTTTAAATTTGTAATAATTATTAAAAGGAAGTTGCCTAGTTTGGAACACAACCTCAGGAGTTGTGATTCTGTTGAAATGAAGTTGAATATATTTGTAAATCAGTTATTCATAAATGATGTGTTTTATCCAAGAGTCTTAAGTATATCAAAGAATAATATATAAGCAATATTAATTAAATTGCATATTTGATTTAATAACATAACATTATTAATACAAAAATCATGCCTTTTCTATATGTACTTATGATATCATATTTTTGATAACTACTAAACACATGTAACACCATTATTCAGAGCATTCACAGGTAGTCTTTCAGTACTACCTGTGCTTTTTGTCATGGAAATGTCAAATGTTCAACACAGCTGAATAAACCAGGAGTTGTACAGGAGAGAAATATTTAGGAATTTTAGAACAGCATTTATAATAGACTGAAATTGTTTGAGAAATGTGTCTGTTACAGAAACTGAAATCATCTCTATATGCTCATACATTGAAAATGTGACAAAACTGGCAAATGGTAATAACAATAGATGAAAGGTGACATTTTATATTCATACAGTAAACTGTGATGCAGTTACAATTGTAGTCAAAAATTTGAAGGTCATTCAGGCAGTAAGTAAATGTTTACAATATAAATCTTAGAAAGCAACAAGACAGTAAGTCGTGTTACATCCTGGCGTGGAGCATCTTCTTACTCTTGCTCTTAGCTCAATCTGATGGTTTCTTCAGGCTACAGGGTGTTAGCCCAAATCTAGAAAGACAAATGTCACATGCTTTCTCTCATTTGTGGATGTTAGTCTGGAATCTTTAGATATGTGTGTTTTATTTGGAATATTCAGAGAGATCAGGAAATTAGTAATGGGCCATGTCAGGGAATAAAGATAAAATGCAATGATATGAAGGGAGAGAGGGGGATAATGTAACAGGAAATATTAAATGGGCTGGAATTGGGAGGTCAGGTAGAGAAGCGAACGTTGGGAGGGAAAACCAACACTAAAGACCTTTTGAAAACTTCATATGGAAACTTACAACAGTAGAAACTTTTAAAATATACACATACGCGTATATGTTTAAAAGCTTAAATAGAGTTATCCTATAATGTGGAGGGGGAGTGCCCTTACTACTCCATGGCTAACCAAATGCCCAGTGCCAGGAATGGATTACCTCTTTTGGTGCTGTTGACCCAACTGTGGTCCCATAGAACCCGAAGCATCACAGGCTATTGCCAATGCTCTTGATTACCCTCTATAGCTTGACAGTAAGACCCTATTGCTGAAAATACCACATACCTGGAGCAAAGGATATGGAGAAATCAAAATGGAACACTTCTGGAAACTACATCCTATTTGCTTGCTTTCATCATACTAGAAGCAGATATGACTGATACCAAAGGATAAAGGCATTCATTAGCCTTACCCAGCTTGAATACTGCAAGCTTCCATTATAACTGGTCAAGAAGACATGCCTACTGGCTAAATAGTTGTATGAATATCATGCAAGAAACCAAACACTTTCAAATTGGATTTAAGGCCTTTTCCAAAGATAAAACTCATAAATAGCACAATTATCAGGGACATAAACCAGACAGGTTGTAAGCCATAGAGGAGAACCTACTACTATTATTCTGCTAAATAAACATAAAATTAAACTTACTTATAGTGATTCATCACTATAACCATGGATTACTGCATCTCTTGACCCTTATCAGACAGCTCTACTCAGGTTCACCCCCTTAGCTACCAACCCAACTTTCTGTCCTTTTTAAATAATTAAAACCCATTGATTTAAATTTGTGTTGCCCATATTCTTTTGGATGTGTAGTCATCCACAGTCGTATGGTCAACCTACTAGGGATTATATTTTTAAAGATTTATTGTACCACTCCCTACAGTTGTCAATTGCCAGTAGATTCTCAGCTGGGATGGGGCATATAAACTAATAAACTAATGGCAATGAAATATAAATGGACTTCCTTAAAAGTCAGAGTTACTTTCTCTATTGCAGTGGCAGTCTATAATGTGAAGGAGTATCAGGTCATTATTTGCTGCTGTTTAAGTCTATTTGTGAATGAAACAACAGCTTTAGTATCTGTGAAGTTAGATGCAGAAAGCAGGAGAATCATATTCCTTAACCTCCGTTTAGATACCTAATGTTATCATCTATGCTAATAATTTATGGGAAGACAAGTAGCTGGTGGATATGAATATATAGCTTGATAAGGCTAATACTTTCAACTGCTCTCCGAAGGCTGATAAAATAAGGAGAACTTAGATGGGTAAAATTAGAACATTTTCTTTCTCCTTTAGTTCTGCTCTCTGCAATTTACATATTTCCCCAAAGTAAGAAGTCAGTGGTGATTAGATACAGCACTTAGATGGATGGAGAGCAACGCTCCAAAAACAAATTAGGAAAATTATGTTTTACGTTGCAAGCACAATCTCTTTTCCAACAATGTTATACTGACATTGTAATAATTAAGATTTCTCAAGATCAAGGTTGAGATTCAAGAAGGCAGGTTGCAATGTGCAAACTTGTCAATAATACTTTGCAAGTCTTTGGATTATGTGCCTGATGTTCCTTTAGCCAAAGAATTACAAGGACCTGCCCAGATCTGATATGAAAGACCATACTATGTTGTTGATATCATCGTGGTGCCAACTGAAAGTTCTGCAGAGAGCCTTTCAGTAGCTACACCAAATGTCCTAAAAAAGCACTTTAAATTATTTGGAGACGAATAGAGGTGACAGTCACACAACATGACAGGTATACTAAATACTAATATTTATGCACTTTAAAATTAATAATTTCGTACTATATAAATTTTACCTCAGTAAAATGAATAACTTTTCTGTTTTTGCAATATCCATTTTCTTCATCTATGAGAATAGATATGGAGGATTGTGGGAGTATGGGAGAAATTAGAAGTTGGGAGTAGGAAGGATAACCAGAAGGAAGGGTATATGACAAATCCATAGTTATTGAGGTCATCAGCCACAGAATAAAACTTACTATTATTTTTCTCAATGAATATGTTGTCAAATTACCTTCTAAATATTTGTGTTTTTATCCACTGATATGGGCTGCTCACAACCTCGGTAAAGGAAAGCTTCTTTTTGCAGTAAGCATTTGGCAATGTAGAGATACATAGCTGGTCAAAAGGCTATGGACATTTTTTCCGGCTTCATCCAACCCTAATGCCCACCAAGGCTCATGGAACAGAAAGAGGAAAAGAAAAAATATGAGATCTGGGATCGTGATGTTCGGAAGAATGCTATAGAATACTGCCTTCTGGACAAGGCATAGTCTTTGCACTCATGAACTTACAGAAGCTATGGTTACTAGCACAAGACTTACTCAAACCAAGAAAGCCAAAATTCTAGCATAGATGGGGCAGATCATCCCCAGGCCCTACATCTTACTGAGGAGATACTGGATGTGATAGATAATGGGGGAAGAAGAATCATTCTTTTTTGAGGGTGCGGCCACTGTTGTTTCACATAACCCAATGAATGATCTTATAAACATGCATATGTAGGCAATCCTAACTGGACTTAGTGGATATCAAAAAGATAAGAGAAATGAAGACATGAATTGGGAAGAGGATGTGTTGAGGAAGTAATAGGAGTTAGAGGGGAGAATTATCAAAGAATTCAAGGAAAAGAATGCACACCATGTGCAAATACAGCCCCAAATCTTAGTTTTCATCATCAAGTTGTGGAAATATTTATCTAAGTAGTAAATTAAGCTGTAATAAACTCTTAACATATAGCTTATCAATGAAAATCTTAAAATATTCTAATACAAGAAGAAAAATGTTATGAGTTGAAAACGAAATGTCTCAAACATGCTTGTGTGTTGAATACTTAGTTCACAGCTGGTGACAATATTTGGAGGTTCTAGAAATTTTAGTTAGATGATAAAGTCGGTTGGTATGCCTGTGAACAGTGTGTCTGATCTCCTGTCTTTCCCTCATTCTCTCCTTCCTGTTTGTGATAAGGGGAAGAGCCTCTTCCAGATTCTCCCAACTTCTCTGATGTTCTGGTCAAGAATATGGTACCAAGCAACCATAAACTGAGTCATCTGAAGCCGTAATGCAAAGTAAATTTTCAGTTCTCTATGCTGTTTCTGTCAGGTATTTTGTCACAGTAATGACGAACAGTAACTAAGAGAAAAAATCTTGCTTAGTTAGCCCTTGGACATAATTTTTCCTTCTAAATTACTGGAGGAGGGGGAATGGTGGGAGGTTATTGTTAATGGGGGGAGGAAAGTGGGAAAAATGCAGGTGCAGGGACTGGTAAGATAGAAGGGAGGATGGATGGGAAGAAAAAGAGCAGAGATTAATGAATCTTGGAGGGCTAGGGAACCCAGAAGGAATCATAATGTCACTGAAACCCCCTGAGAATTGCACAGTGTATAGCATTATTTTATATGTATACTCAGGGGCTATTTGGCAAGGAACAGAGTGCCAGACAGAAGAAACCCCCCTCTCAGTGGTTAGTGAGAGTGGTCTAAGAGACTCCCAAAATAACACAGGATATTGCCAAAACTCTTGGTTATCTCTCAGAACTAGATGATAATATTCTATTGCTGAAGTCAGAACATACGTTGGATACAGGACTTGGAGCAATGGAGCAGGAACTGACCTGGAAGACTTCTACCTGAAATGTAGCTCCCATAATACTGGATGATACTGTGCAAACTGGTAAGGGAAAAAAAATCAACCAATGTTCCAACCCAACCCTAAAGCCTAATAACCATACCAACTAGCACAGCATACTACCTGTATTGGTGCAGTATCATTTGGGGGCTAAGAAACAGCTACCAAACTGAACTTAAAGTCCTCTCAATGGGAATGAACTCAAGGGTAGCACTGTAAACTCAGCCACATACACATGATTGGAGAAGATATAGATAATAAAGAAAGCACTATCTTGGTCACATCTCTAGACAAATGAATTTTCTTACCATATGTGAAATATTGATCCTTATATTTACAGATAAGAATACATTACATTACTCATCAAAGAAGCTTCTTTTGGCAATAGGTGGATGCTACAGAAGAATTCCACAACTAACTGAATACAAAGAATATGTGTCTGAGAGATGCCCAGAACTAGGTGACACATCTACAATTGACCTCCACAACTAAGGCTCGTGGAATGAGGATAGACAAAAAAACTAATGCATCCCTCGACTCTCACAAGTGAAGTTTACATATACAACAGAGTGTAATGCACACAAAAGACCACAACTGGCCAAGGTATAGGCAATAAGAGACTACAGAGTGCATGTCCCTAGACACCTATATTAAACTCCATGGTCCCCCATGGTCCAGGGATCATTGTGGAAGAGGGAGCAGAAAGATTGTAAAATCCATCTTGGAAGACAAGCTATCATAGTCCAGCAAGCATGGAAAATAATCACAGTGACATCCACATCTATGACATTAGTACTAGTAATGGTGATTTTCTACTTTACCTAATGAAAGTGGAAGGGAAGGTGAAGGAACCTTCATCTGGTATTTCAGTCATTACTGCTTCTTGCCCCTCACCAGCTGTAGGGGATCTTGGAATAACTGAAAATAGTACTCCATCAAGAAACTTCTATGACATCATCAGCTATGGTGGTTTGAATGAGAAATATCCCCCTGATAGAATGAAGAATATGAACACATGGTCCAGAACCGGTGGCACTGTTGGGGAGGGGATCATTGACACTTCCTGAAGTGCAGCCTTGATAGAAGAAACGTAGTCAGAATTTTTGAGTTTTTAGCACTGCCTCACTTCCGGTTTGATCCCTTTGCTTCACGTTTTCAGTTGAAGTTGTGAACTCTCAGTTTCATCTTCTTGTAGCATACCTGCTACTTGCATCACACCTTATTTGACTCCTGTGCATCTGGAACAATAAGCCAAAATAAATTCTTTCTTCTATAAATCACTTTTAGCACTGTTATTTCATCATAGCAACAAAAAGTAATACCTCAATATTGATGGGGTGGATATTGCAATGATGCAGCTCTTCTGGGATCAACCTTGTTCCTTTGAGTAACCCCTTACCCACACTCTGTAAGTAAGCCTGAAAAACTCATTGGTTCACCACGTTGAACTTGGGTTGAAATGTTACTTTGGTCTATTCAAACTCTGTCTGGAAGGAGCAAATATTTGTGCATGTCTCCTTAGGAAAATTTAATTAAACCACTTGCAAACTTCTTCACATAGGACATATGAAAGCATACAATTTATTGCACCAATTTAAAGCTTACTTGGCCTTCTGTAATTCTTAGAAATTGAAGAATTTCAAAAACATGTTAATGTTTATATGATAGTTACCTTAAAAACAAGTTGTTCTCAGTCCTTTTGTCTTCTAGGTCAGTTCCAGCTCCATTGCTCTAAATGCTGTGTCTGAAGTATGTCCTGTTTTCAACAATAGGGTCTTATCTTCAAGTTCTAGGAGGCAATCAAGAGCTGTGAAAATAACCTGTGTGATTTTGGGGGTCTTTTGGACCACCCTGGCCAACAACTCAAAGGAAGGTCACTCTTCTCTGGCATGTATCTTGTTTTGTAGCCTTCAGCTATGCATATGGACTCATGTAGAGATATTGTATGTGGAATTTGTCATTAGGTTGTTAGACTAATATGATTCCCTCTGGTGTTTACACTTGCTAGGCATTATTTACCTCAACTCTCTCCCTCTCTCCACATCTAACACTCCCTCTGTGCCTTCACCGTATAAAGTGTCCTGGTTTCCCAGTTTCTCACTCAACAATACCAGTCTCTTATGGCCCCACCTCTCCTGAGCTCCTTCTTTCCCTTTATCCCCAGTGTTCCCTTCCTCCCCGCTACCATTTAAATATTCCCATCTTATCTACTTCTCCCTTAGTAATACCTGCTTCCTGCTATTCTTCTCTCTCAGGTATTTTCTCTCATTTTATCTCCCTGATGCTTTCCATTTTCTTGGTTCCTGCAGTTACAGCAGGATACATATTCATTATAAGGGTTTTGTGTTAGGATGCACAAATGAGGAATAACATACATCATTTTTCCTGAGTCTGTGTTACTCCACTCAGCGTAACAGTTTCTAGTTCTATTTACCTGAAAATGCCATGATTTCATTTTTCTTTGCTGCCGAGTAGAAATTCATTGTGTAAATGTACCACATTTTCCTTATGGGCTCATCAGTTGAAGGACACTTAGGTAGCTTCCATCTCTTAGCTACTGTGAAAAGCGCAGCAATCAGCATGCATGTATAAGTATCTCTACAATAGGATGAGCCCTTTGGGCATAGGCTGAGAAGTGGTATATCCTGGTCAAATGGTATATTCATTTCAGTTTTTTAAGAGTTTCCCCCACTGCCTTCTATAGGGGTTGTTTGAATTTGCATTCAGAAGCAGTGAATGGGAGTTTCTCTTTCTCCACATCCTCTCTAGCATTTGGTATCATTTTATTCTCTTGATCTTAGACAGTCTGACTACAGTAAGATGAAATCTTAACATGGTTTTAATTTGAATTTCCCTATTTAAGATGCTTCTTAGTCATCTTTATTTCTTCTTTTGAGAATTCTCTGCTCAGATCCTAATCTATCTTTTAATTGGGACACACATGTTTTCTTGATTCTTTGTTTGTTGAGTTCTTTATATATTCTAGAGGTTAAACCTCCGTCAGATGTGTCACTGTTGAAGATTTTCTCCCACTCTGGGTTTTCTCTTCACTTCCTTGCTTGTTTCTTTTGATGTACAGAAGGTATTTAGTTTAATGAGGTCCCACTTATTGATTATTGATCTTAATTCCTGAGCAACTGATGTCTAATTTAGAAATTCCTTTCTTACACCTATCTCTTGTAGGTTACTGCCAAAGTTTTTTCCTAACAGTTTCAGAGTTTCAGGTTTCACACTGAGGTCTTTGATGCATTTGGAGTTGGCTTCTGTGAGAGATGAAAAGCAAAGATCTAGATTCATTCTTTTACATGTGAAGATCCAGTTTTCCAGCACCATTTGCTGAAGATGCTGTCTCTCCTTAAGTCAGTGTTCTTGGCCCTGCTGTCAAATATCAGGTGTCTGAAACTGCATGTACTCGTGTTTTAGTCTTCAACTATATTCCATTGCTCTACAGTCTATTTTTGTGCCAGTACTATGCCATTTCTATAATCATTGCTCTGCAAAAGAGTTTGAAATCTGGTATAGTAATCCCTGCTTCATTGCTCTTGTGATCAGGGTTGTTTTACCATTTGGGGTCTTTTGTGCTTCCATGTGTGAATTTTAGGATATTTTTTTCTAACTCTGTGAAGAATGTCATGGAGATTGTTATTGGTATTGCATTGAATCTATATATTACTTTTGGTAGGATTGTCATTTTCACAATATCAATCTTCTAATTCCTGAGCATGGGAAGTCCTTCTATCTTCTTGTGTCCTCACAAATCTCTTTCTTTAAAGATCTAAAATTTTCATTGTAGAGATCTTTAATGTCTTTGGTCAGGTTTATTCTGAGATATTTTTAGAGGCTATTGTGAATGGGAGGGTTTCCTTGTATCTTTCTCCAATTACTTGTTAATGGTTTATAGAAAGGCTACTGATTTTTGTAGATTAATTTTGTAACCTGCCACTTTCCTGAAAGTGTTACTAATTTCTAGGAGTTTTCTGTTGAAAACTTTGGCATTTCTTAGGTATAATATCATGCCATCTGCAAAAAAAAGGGGGGGGGATAATCTGACTTCTGTTTCAATGACTATGCCTTTAACTTCCTTCTCTTGTATTATTCTTCTAGCAAGAGTTTCAAGCACTATAGTAGAAGGGAGTGTAAATAGTGATCAACCTTGTCTGGTTCCCGATTTTAATGAGAATGCTTCCAGTTTCCCTCCGTTTAGAATAATGTTGGCTGTGGGTTTTTGTATATAGCTCTAATTATGGTGAAGTATGTTCCCTCTAGTCCAATTCCCTCTAGGATTTTTAACATAAATGCAATTTGAATTTTGTCAAACTCCTTTTCATCTATTGAGATGGCTGTGTGATTTTGTGTTTCACCCCATTTATATGCTTTATCACATTTAATGACATGCATATTGAACTACCTGTGCATCTCTGGAATAAAGCCAACTTGGTCATAGTGGAGGATCATTTTGATGTGTGTTTGTATATGGTTTGCAAGTATTCTGTTGAGAATTTTTGTATCTATGTTCATTGAAGACATGGGTCTATAGTTTTCTTTTGGGGGGCTGTATCTTTACCTAGTTTGGGTATTAGAGTTATACTGGCTCTGTAGAAGGAATTTTGGCATTCTCTGGCTAATTTAATCTTTTTGAATAATTTAAGTAGTAGTGGATATAGGTCTTCTTTGAATGTCTGATTGAATTCTTTTGTCATGTTTATGATTGTTCTTTTACATTTTGTGTCATGGGTTATCTCTATGGGGTTCTTGTTTTGGAACTCTTCTATAGAACAGATGATGTTTGGTGGGGACATATTATTTAGGATTTTCATATTATTTTTTCTTTGTGATCTTGGCATTCAGATTCCTTCTGTTGTCTGTGATTCTGATGGAAAACTCAAGCCTTCCTTTGTTAAATTGAAGTCTGATTCTGTTTGTATGCTTGATGTGACTTGGTTTGCTTATTGGCTATGAAAGTTGATTACTCAAGGATTCAGGTTCTCTCTTTTGATTTTATATTGACGAAACCAGATTTTCTAGTCTAGCTGCTCAGATTTCCCTCAGAGGCACAAGTTAGGTGAGATCAGATGTTCTCAGGCTCTAAATGTCTGGGCTCCTCTAGCCAGCAGGCACAGACAAATTTGGTGAGATTGCTAGTCAGAGGCTGAATTCAGGCTGTCTCTGGCAGTCTGCAAGTCTTGGACCCTACTAACGGGCACAGGAGACTAACACTGTAGCAGTGGGAGGGGCTACAGAGGGTACCAATGTAGGGAAATGGGCACAGAGTGCAATTTGAAGAGCTCACAGCCAGGCAGAAGTAAAAGTGTAGCCCAGAGATCTGGGGGACTAAGAGTAAAAGTGTGTCTGTGCGGAAGGGTAGAAGGAGAACAAGATGTGGGGTGGAGGAGTTTCAGGTTGCTGCTGCTAGAGGGGAGTAGAGATGCAGTGGGCAGGATCAGATTTACCAGGGACAAAGGCTGGGCTTCTGAATCCAAGGCAAGTTGGGCGTGGGAACTGCCAGAGTAGAAGATTGGTCTCGGGAAATCCAAAGGCAAATCAGGGTGGGACAGCCTTTAAAGGCTCCAACAAACTAGACTGAAAAATTGAGGTGGTCTGAAAAAGGGGGGTCAGGACACAGTGGATGGGTCTCAGCTAAGATGGTGGTCCAGTAATCTGGGGTACTAAGAGCAGGAGTGGGCCTGTGTCGAAGGCTAGAAGAAGAACAGATTGCAGGGCTGGGGGAATGGAGTGGCTCAGACAATTCAACAATGGAGTTGTTCAGAAAGCCAGTGGGCTGGATCACACTTACCAGGGAAAAAGGCTTCTTACAGTAATCCAAGGAAAGCAAGGGGAGAGGACAGCCTAGGTAGATGACTTCTTTGCTCTAGAGCTGGCAGAAGGAAGTTGAGCGTGGGAACAGCCTTTGAAGACTCTAACAAACCAAACTGAAAAAATTGACCTGATCTGAGTAAGGGGGATGAAGGCACAGTGGGTAGGACTGGACCAGGGCGCTGTCCCCAGATCTAGAGTGCGAAGAACAAGAGTGGGCCTGTGCCCAGGGCTAGAAAAAGAACAGGATGACATATTTAGGAATTTTAATTAGGTTTAGATGAGTCCAATGGAAATCAGTCAATTGCTTGTTTAATCAAATGCATATCATTTTCATTTTCCTCTCTGGGCAGGCTAAGAAGTTTTACAACAGATAATTTTTTAGTACGAAGAGGTTGTTTCATGATTCCCTTTAATTAGAACTATTTTCAATTTCATAGTAAAGGTGACATTTAATTTTTTACTTTCTGTCTCAAAGGACACATTCTTCTTCTTCCAAACTGAAAATTAGGATGAACCAGAATCTGTTCAATTACACTGTGATAATCCCCCACTATGAAACTTTGTTGTTTTGTTGCTGTTGTTTTTTGTTTTTTTACATTTTAGCAACATTCAAAATGCCATTGGGACTACATAGAACTCTGGAAAATTTTTCTTTCTAATATTAGCTCAAGAGGAGCATGTCAGTCAAACAGAAAATCAAATGCAGGTGTCATGACCAGTTCATTTTTTAATTATCTGTTCATCTATAAGGAATGTATGGATATACTTCAAAGAATAATTTTGCTCAGTATGTATGTTACTAATTATTTAAAAAATTGGCTCCTGCTGGGCATAGTGGTGCACAACTGCCCATAATTCCAGGACTTGGGAGGCAGAGGCAGGTAAATCTCTATGAGTTCCAGGACTGCCTAGTCTATGAAGTGAGTTCTAGGCCAGTCAGGTTTACATAGTGTGACCCCCCATCTCAAAAATAAAGATATAATTAAAAAATAAATGTAAATAAAATCGTCATCTAACTTATTAACAAAATTTAAACTTAGTACAACCTCATGTGTTGTCAATAAAGTCATATAATTTGAAAGTCTTAATTACAGATCCTTATTTGCAACTGAGACGATAAAATAAACAAATGGAAAGATTAATATTAAATATAGCTTCAACCAAGAGATTTAAAGGAATTTTATTCTGTTTTATACCTTAAATAGAAGGAAGTCATTTAAATAGATGCAGAAAATAGCTATATTTATTTGTGGAAAATATGCATTTGATCAGATGGGAAAAGAAGATTCATTCATACACAATATTAACTATATTAGATAGAATACAGTTAGGAAATCAAAGCTCATCTAAACAATACAATGAGGGATCCAGTGCAGACCATTTATAAGAATGACTTGAAGGGTGTAGGAGGGCAAGACAGAAGATGATGATAGCCACAGATCAGGCAGGGCGCCTCCACTTCCATTACAGAAACTCCCAGTGCTGCCTGGATCCCACAGTCATCTATACTGGTTCTGTGGCCAAAGCCTAAGGAAAAATTACTTCTCTTTGTTCCTGCTCCTTGACCACACACACACACACACACACACACACACACACACACACACACACACACACAAAAAAAAAACTACTCTCTTTCTAACATCTCAGCTCTATCCAGAGACTTCTATTGCTAGAGTATTTCCCAACACCCAACTGAAACAGAGTGTATGAAATGTAATTATCTGACTTAGGGGTCTTTGTGATACAGGAAACACAGAAGCATTGCAGTAAGACAAGAACTAGTCTGTATATCACAAATGTCAAGGAAAGATCTTCAGCCATGCTCTTACTTGAATGCTTAGTATTCTGAGGGAAACACTGAGGAATTCATTTGAGAAATAAGGAAATATCAAACTTCCTAAATATACTAAATATACTCATAAAGAAAGGTGTGTGCATGAAGTAATGAGAGTATAATAAATATATGGGAATTTACTCAATAAATGAGGCCATGGAGTTTTCTCTGAGAAAACTGCAGTGGAACTGAGATGTGGGCGTGCTATATGTATGAAGACTGAAAGATTAAAGGGAAGCACTAAAAGAAAAAACAAAACAACAAAACAGACATGCAAGATGTCTTGCCATTGGATGACCACCATGGCTACATCAGCGGCCCTAAGAGAAGGAAGTAGGTCAGGCAGCTGTCAAGGCTGACAAGCTATAAACTATTGCATAAATCAAAAAATCATTTACAATTTATGTTCAGTAGTCAATATTTACGATACTAAATAAAACTGAAAAAAATTGTCTTCAAAGTAAAATTGGAATTATGTTTGAAATTTTTTAAATGACTTTACTAAAGAAATTCTGTTTTGTTCTTTCTGGTATTTTGTTGTTAATTGATTATGAAGTCCTTTTTTTTCATTTTTCCATTTTGCATTTTCATCCTTTGCTTTTTTCCCTGTAATAATAAATTCTGAATGTTTTTCTCCTGATCTGTTATTTCACTAAGCAACTTCACAGGAATAAACCATCACTCTTCAATTAAAATTCAATTAGAATATCTTTTCCTAACTTTCCTTTTTTGCAAAAAAAATTATTTTTTATTAATTTTTTTGATTTCATGAAATACATTTTGACCATACTTAGGCCACCCACCGTACCTGCACTGCCTGTTACTACTCCCTACTCGATGTCATGTACTTCAGCATATATATATATATATATATATATATATATATATATATACACTATAGTATAAAATGTTTCTTTGAAGACTTACTGAGTCTTATTTGTGTCTTCCCAAATGCTTTTTAGTATAGGCCCATCTACTGGAGTCTGATTAACTTATGCAGTGTCATACTTTTTAATATATTTTTAATTTTGTAATTTTATTTCTATGAGGCTTAATACATGTATACTGAATGCATTTACCTGAATATTTATTGAAACACAGTTCAAGTGTTCAAAAATTTCAGCCTGATTAAGGACAGTGACTATTTGCATAAATTGTATCCATTTTAATTTCCTTACTGTTATTATTATTTTAACATTCTTGTCTTTTTAGTGAGCACAATAAGGGCTCACTAAATTGTATTGATCACATGTATGTTAGTTACCTGTTTTGTGCAATGTCTGCAGAGGTGAGAAAAGTGAGTTGCATCCCCTGGACCTGGAATGGTGGAAGGTTGTTAGTCACCATTTGTGTTCTGAGAATGTAATCCAGGTCCTTTGCAAGAACAGATAGTACTCTTAACTGCTGAGCCATCTCTCCACACCTAGTGACATGCGCTTAAAAAAAACTGATTTTCCCTCTCCCAACAACTATTGGTTAACAATAGTTCCTCAGCTAGGGTTAGGCCTTCTTATTCACTTCCTCACTTCTGCTCTGGGATGTTGTTTGACTTGAGCTTATGTGTATGCTGTGACCATAGCTTTAGGATCATATGAATAACTGCTCAGCTGTCTTGAAAATACTGTCCCTGTGGTCATCCATTACTGTGGCCCTTACAGTCTTTCCATCCCCTCTTCTGCAATGATTCCTAAGATTTGGCTGAATATAAGTGTCCTTTTCCAGGATAAGCACTCTGAAGTTTCTTACTTTCTTTGCACCTTGTCCAGTTGTGGGTCTCCATGTCATTCTGCTCTATGAGGAAGTTTTTCAGGCTAGAGTTGAGCTATGCCTTGATCTATGAGTAAAACAGTGAGTCATTAGGAGTTAAATACCATGTGCATTTAGTAGATAAGCAGTAGAATGTTCTCTATGCCCTGTGACCTGAATAATCACAGATTCTTTCTATTTTTAGATTCAGTTTTCTTCTTATAAATCACCTCCCCATGATGCCATCAGCTAGGGACCAAGTCTTTAACACAAATGAGAACTCAGGGGATATCCATGTTCATCTGTAATAGTCCAAGAGAACACTACTCAGTGATTAAAAAAAGTGAGCTACCAATCTGTTAAAAATACAGATGGCTCATATTTTTAAAGGCTTTTACATTTTTTTGTGTGTATGGGATATTTCTATGTATGGGTGGGTGCATGTGAGTGCAGGTGCTGGTGGAAGCCAGAAGAGGGTGTTGGATCCCGGGGAGTTACAAGCAGTTATGAGAAACATGAGTGCTAGAATCTGCACTCAGATCCTCTAGAGGAGTAGTAAGTGCTCTTAATGAATTAGAAGTCTCTCCAGGCCCCTGAAACATGTTTCATAAATATACATGGATCCGTGCAACAAATACACATGCTGGTCCTTATTGTGCTCACTAAAAAGACAAGAATGTTAAAATAATAATAACAGTAAGGAAATTAAAATGGATACAATTTATGCAAATAGTCAACTTTGCTTTATCCTTAATCAGGCTAAAATTTATGAACACTGGAACTGTGTTTCAATAAATATTCATGTAAATGCATTCAATATACAGATATTAGTAAGTGCAAATGATCAGAAAATCAATGCACTAACAGCAACATGTCATTTGTAATGAAACCTTACTGTCACAACCATTATTATTGCTATTCTAATATGTGCATAAGCTTTCTATTATAACATGGTATTATTGGGTTGTAAAGTATTTCAACAAATTCCTTTCTAATGAAGATGATAGTTAAATTTCTTATTGCCAGATAAAAATTAAACTGATATTTGTGGTGCAATCAAAGTTATTTTATAGGCTGAATAATTTAGCTATCCCTATTTTGAGGTAACAATTTTCAGAACAGTTTTGTGAAAATGTGAAATTTGTATGGCTAGAAAATAATTTCAAGAAATAGTCTAATTCTCTGTCTGGTAGTTTTCTCAATCTTTCAGCAAAATTCCATTAAAACCTACTCAAATTTCAGAAGATGGTGCATTTTATATTGGTATTCAAGACTGCATGTTTTTTTCCACTTCTCAAAGCTGTTCAAACTGAAGATGAAATCTGATAAATAGACACTGACATATCCTACTTTATAGGTATATAAATTGACAGAAATTGTTAGAAATATTCAGGTGGAGAATAAATTGATTCTCACAGTGGAAAGAAAAACATGCACTTGAGAAGTCTGGCCAGTTTGACATCAGATCCGTGTGGTAACTATAGCAAAATATGGCAAAGGTAAGTGGGCGTATACTTCAGCAACCATGTCTTTGTAACTTTCCATGGGAATATTAGGGCTATTTTTAAACACCATTCATACTAAACACAATATTTTAAATAAAATAATAAGATCTGATTATTATAAATAATATGATAATCAAATTATTTATAATAATCACTTATCTCATAAGTGATAAAATGTATTTATCTGAAACTATTGATGGAAGTTAATTCCTAGAGAAGTATATATGCAGATAATGACTAGAGAGATAGGCTGATTGATAGATAACAGATTTTTCCCTTTAATTACTATGAAATATATATTTCATTGATACATTTTCCTTTTTCCTTTTCATTGAGATTTAAATAGATTTCATGTGATGCATCATAATGAAATTTAGTCCCCTTGCCCCTGCTCACCCCCACAGCACCCGCACCAGTTTTCAGGTATTCTGTCATATATGTTGAAGCTTATTCTGTCAAACATTTCTATCCAGGTGTTCCTCAATGCAAGTTCATCCATCCAGAGGTGTCTAGTCAGCCTATCTAGAGTCACTCTCTTAGAGATCTACTGTCCCTCACCACATAGTAGACATTTTCAAATAATTCTTTACCTAAGGTTGGGACCTGCCGTCCATGTCCCTGTTTTTTTTCTGAGTTGGCATGGGTCTTGCACATGCTGTCAGCATTGCTGCAAGTTCAAATGAATAAGTTTTTAATGCCCTGAAAGTCTCTGTTTCTTTATGTTCCTGCACCAATCCTAACTCTTAAATCTTTTCACTCCCTCTTCTGCAACGGTTCCTGTCATGGTAGGTGAGGTTTAATATAGAAGTTCTATCCAGGGACACTCACTCTGTAGTCTCATCTTCTCTAAAACTTAGCCATTTGTGGCCTTTGGTGGACATTGCACTCTGTTGCACGAGGAAGCTTCTCTGGTGAGAGCTGAGGATGTAGCAGTATTCTCTCTACCCGCTGTTCTATTGTGTTCCCTGGGCCATAGGCATGGAGGCTCCACTGCAAATGTGTCATTATGGCTGTTATATTCTGTGTGTGTGTGTAACCAGTTCTGGAACTCTGTAATAGGCTACATTTGTTACAAAAAAAAAAGAAGCTTCTTTGACAAATTGTGTATGGTATATTCATCTGTAAATATAAGGATTCAAATTAATTATATGGTAAGAAATTTCATTTGTCTAGCAGTATGCCAGAGATAGGGTTTTCTCTAGGATCTATGACCTCTCCAGTCAGGTATATTTAGCTATGTTTATAGGACACATGAATTCCCTCCCATGGAAAGGGTTTTAAGTCCAATTAGGTAGCTGTTTATTACCCCCTAGATGAAAATGCCACTACTGTACCAATAAAGGTAGTTTTCTGTGCCAGTTGTGATTATTAGGCTTTACAACTGGGCTGAACCATTGATTGATTTTTCTCCTATAGAAGTCTCTCTAGGACTATGAGAGCTACTTTTCAAAGAGAAGGCTTCCAGGTCAGTTCCAGATTCCAGATCATTGCTCCAAGTCCTGTGTCTGAAGTATATATTGTCTTAAACAGTAGAGTCTTAACTTCAACTTCTGGAAGGTAATCATGGGCTGTGGCAATAACCTGTGTTATTTTGGGAGTCTCTTGGACTACTCTGATCAACAACTCAAATGGAGGCTTCTGCAGTCTGGCACTGTGTTCCTTGTTATATAGTCTTCAGGTGTACACATGCTCTCATGTTCAGATATTGTATGTGTGTTTTTCAGGGGTGTTTGGATTCATTCTCTCTCTCTCTCTCTCTCTCTCTCTCTCTCTCTCTCTCTCTCTCCCCTTTGCCCTGCCTAACCTTCCTCTTCCTAGTTTAAGTGCCCTTATTTTCCCCTTGATAATAACTGTTTCCTGTTATCCCCCATCTTTTCAGTACCTTCTCCCCTTTACCACAGGGTTCCTTATGTGCCCCTCCCTTCACATTGAATATCCCCATTTTCCCCATTCCCCTCTGGTTGACATTTGTTCCCTACTATTGCCTTCTTTTGGCCTCTTTCTTTCCCTTTACCTCCATGTTTACTTTTCATTTTCCTGGCTCACTGACACATTTTTTAAACAAGAAACTTAGGAGCGTGTTATTTTATGAACAACATCCATTACTCAGCAAAATATACAACTGAATAAAAGAATAAGATTCATTAAAAATCAAGTAAGCAAAGATCATAAAACAGGCCTGGGGATGTAGCTCAGTCAGTATAGTGCTTGTCATTCATGTAAAACATTCTAATGTTGTGGCACACACTTGTAATCCCGGCACTGAGGAAAGAGAAACAGAAAGATCCCTGGGGCTCATACAAGCTTGCTTATCAGAATCAGTTTGTTCCAACACACCAAGAGACCCTACCCCCATAGAATGATTGACATAGACATTCAGTCACATGCATGGACACTTTAACATACAAAATGAATACCCACTAACATGCACATACACACATAAATATACATACATAGAATAAACTAAACAGCTAACTGTGAGAAGTATTAGACATAGCTTCAAACTAATTGTAATTAATATTCAAGGGAACAAATATGATATAGAATTTAAGCTGACACTAAAGCCTATACTAGCACATAACTTTAATCCCAGCCCATGGGAACAGAGACAGGTGGATCTCTGTGAGATTGTGGCCAGTTTTTTCTACACAGTTAGTTCTAGGCCAGCTGGGGATGCAGGATATTGTCTCAAAAAATGCTGAGTGGAAATACAAATTAAATTAAGAAAATATAATACTATTAAGTTAAAATTACTAATTTGAAAATAGGTGAAAACCTCAGATTAAAATATTAAGATACACAAGACAGGGTTGGCAAATTTACAAATCAATGTGGAGAGATAGGAGTCATGACAAAGGAATCTAACACATTTTAAATGGTACCCTAGAATGAGAGAAAAATGGAAAGTATAATACTAAAAGAATAATACAAAGAATTTTCCAAAACTGTCTGTGGAAATGAAACCACAAACCCAAGATATACTGAGGTTCTGTTTATCTGCAGCAGGTGAAACATTTCAGAAGACATCATCTGAGCATGTGTCATGCAAGGTCATTGCTGACATCACAATTTTCCTCCTTATTCTTGGAACATTTTTACACACAGACAGAACTTCATCTTTGTTGCAGACTGCTTGTCATAGTTAGTACATAGCAGTCTAGAACATTTAAAATGGGTTCTTTAGTACTCGAAGACAGAAACCTATGTACTGAGAATATTATTTAAAAAAAAATACTGTCTGTGACAGTACGTGCCTGTGATCCCAGGATTTAGGAGAGTGAGATAAGAGAATTTCGATGAGCTCAAGGAAAATCTGAGTTACAGAATAAGATTCAGGACAGCCTGGATACAGAGTGAGATCCTGTCTCAAAAAAAATAAAACAAAACAAGAACAGACTGGGTATGTACTTCAGTGGTGGAGTGTTTTCCTAGCATATGTAAAACCCAATCACTAATCCAACTATACTCAAATCATATCATCATCATCATCATCATCATAGTCATCATCATCATCATGCACTAACAAAGAACAAAAACGTGTCTTTCACATGTAAATCTGATGAGAGTTTTTCCTTGAATTTAGCTCTGTTTCTATTAGGATATGTTTCCCTAACACACCCAGCATTCATGCTAACAAGACTTTATCTATCTTATTCTGAAGTTGCCAACAAGCAAGAATTCAAGTTAAATAAGACATGCTGTATTCCCAAGAGATGTCTTTGCATTTTGATATATGCCCATGCTTTGTATATAACAATTTCTACATGCTTTTCAGTTAAACCATTTGCAAAAATTTTCAGCATGAATCCTGCTATTTCCTGTTCTTTCCAATTCTTACTTTTCAATGTAAATTCTACTCTTATAAAAAATTTAAAATATTTCATTGAACTTTTGTGTATTTAACACACTAAATATTAATTAATCTTAATAGTTAGCATGAGTCTTGTGCATGCTGGCAACATTGTTGCAAGTTGATATGAGCAAGTTCCCAGCAGCCTGAGAGCCTGTTTCTTTATGTTCATGTAGCAACCCTGGCACTTACAACCTTTCTACCCCCTCTTCCACAATGGTCCCTGAGCCATCGGTGGGTAAAGTTTAATATCAGAGTCTTATCCAGAGACATTCACTCTGCAGTCTCTTGTTCTCTAAAACTTAACCAGTGGTGACCTTCTATATGCATCTCATTTTGTTGTACAAGAAAGCTTTTCTAGGGACTGGAGAGATGGCTCAGTGGTTAAGAGCACTGACTGCTCTTGCAGAGGACCTGGGTTCAGTTCTCAACAACCACATGGCAGTTGAATGTCCCATTTTCCCCATTACCCCCTTGGTACATCTGTTTTCTAGTATCACTCTCTCTCTGGCTCTTTCTTTCCCTCTACGTCTGTGCTTCCTTTCCATTTTCCTGGCTCCTACTGTTACATCAGTATGTATACTACTAACAAATAAGGGATTGATGTTGAACCCACAAATGAGGGAAAGCATACATTGCCTGCTTTTCTGAATCTCTATTACTTCACTTAGTATAACAGTTTCTAATTACATCCATTTACCTGCAGATTTCATAGTTTTGTCTTTACTTACTAGTGAATAGAAATCCATTGTGTAAATGGACCATATTTTCATTATCCATTCATCAGTTGAGGGACATTTAGTTGTTTCCATTTCTTAGGTGTTTTGAAAAGAGCAATAACAAATATGAATGCACAAGTATCTCTACAGGAGGATGAGTACTTTAGGTATACACCAAAGACAGGTATAACTGGATCATATGGGAGATTCATGTTTAGTTTTTTAAGAGTTCTCCACACTGCTTTCCATGATGGTTACA
Source organism: Eospalax fontanierii (assembly GCA_035773235.1). NCBI lineage: Eukaryota > Metazoa > Chordata > Mammalia > Rodentia > Spalacidae > Eospalax > Eospalax fontanierii. Next base: position 39,716,032 of record CM069527.1, read on the forward strand.
TGATTCTGCATTCCATTAGCAGTGAATGAGAGTTCTCTTTTCACTATGTCCTTGCCAACATTTTGTGTCGTTTGTTTTTTTGATCTTTGTGGGGATCTGGTTATTGAGCAAGGCAAGCAACTCTGGATACCCTAAAGGAATGGCAGATGTCTGACCTGCTCTGCCTGTGTGATAACCTGGCCCCAGGAAGCTACTGTGGATATGAATCTTCCTTTCCCCGACCCCAGACCAAAACCAGGTTTTTTGGTTTCATTTCCTCGTTCCTGAACTTCCACTACCTTCCCACCCTTTATCCCCAAACCCCACTTTAACTTTCCCGCCTTCTGTAACGGTCAGGAAGGCCTCCCTACATAAACCCCTGCATTGGCTCTAATAACCGAACTACCTACCGACGTGGTCTCCCGAGAGGGAACTCCTCCCGCTGCACTCTGAGCCACCTGAGGTCCCGTTCGATCGTCCTCCATTCTCCGGCATGGCTGGAGCACAACAGCCATGCTGGAGATGGAGACCCACCCACAGATCTTAACCAGTCTGACTGGGGTAAAATTAAAACTTAAAGTTGTTTTATCTGCATTCCTCTAATTACCAATACTACTAAGAATATTTTATGGTGTTTCTTAGCCATTTTTATTTCTTTGAGAAATCTCTATTCAGTTTTTTAGCTTATCTTTTTATTGGGTTATTTTCTTGTTTATTTATGATTAAAGTTATTTGTACATTCTGGATATCAGTCCTCTGTTGGATGTGTAGCAAATGAAGATTTTCTCCCACTCAGAGGGTTTCCTCTTCAATTTCATGGTTCTTTTTCTGGCTGTACAGAAGCGATTCAGTTTAATGAAGGCCTACTTGTTGAATGTTGTTGACCTTAATTCTTGAGCAGCTGATGTCTGATTTAGAAAGTATTTTCTTATACCTATATCTCAGAGGGTATTGCCTACATTTTCATCTACAAGTTTCAGAGTTTCTAGTTTCATATTGAGGTCTTTGACTCAGGTGGAGTTCATGTTTGTGCAGGTTGAAAGGTAAGGGTTCAATTTCATTCTCCATCCATGGGGATCTAGTCTGGTAAGCACCAATTGTTGGAGATGCTGTCTTTCCTTCATCGTGTGTTCTTGGCACTTTTCTCAAATATCATGTGGCTGAAATTGCGTGTACCCCTGTTTTGGTCTTCTACTATGTCATGTTGATCAGTGTGTCTGGTTTTGTGCCATTACCATACTGTTTTTATAACTGTAGTTCTGTAATACAGTTTGAAATTTTGTTTGGTGATGCACCCAGCATTGCTCTTTTTGCTCAAGATTGTTTTGGCTATCCATGGTCTTTTGTGATTCCATATAAATTTTAAGATATTTTTTATAGCTCTGTGAAAAATGTCATAGGGATTTTGATTTACATTGCATTGGACCTATAGATTGCTCTAATAAGATCATCATTTTCACAATATGAATTCTACCAATCCATTAATCAAAGAGGACCCTCTAAGTCCCAGTGTCTTCCTCTATCTCTTTCTTTGAAGATTTAAAATTTTCATTGTAGAGATCTTCAGTGTCTTCGGTTAGGTTTATTCCTAGATGATTTCTGAGGATACAGTGAATCAGAGGATTTCCATATACTATTTCTCCAATTGCTTGTCATTGGTATGTGGAAAGGTTGATGATTTTTGTAAGTTCATTGTGTAACCTGCCACTTTACTGAAAGTATACACCATTTCTACTTCTCTGGTGGAATTTTTGGTATCTCTAACATATAACAATGTATTATCTGAAAATCATGATAATTTGACCTCTTTCTTTCCAATTAATGTTCTTTAATTTCTTTCTCTTGTCTAATTGCTCTAGCAAGAGTTCCAAAAACTATATTGAAAAAGAGTGGAAGCAGTGGACAACCTTGTATGGTTCCTGGTTTCAAGGGGAATGCTTCTAGTTTTTCTCCATTTAGAATGGTGTTGGCTCTGGGTTTGTTATATATACCTTTAATTATGTAGAGGAATGTTCCCTCCAGTTCAATTCCATGCTTGGGAGGCATTCTCCTGTCATTTCAAATTGACTTGTTGAGTTTTTCAATTTCATCGTCATTTCAACTTGGGCTTTCTTCATTATTTCTCTTCTGTGAATTCAATTTTCAAGTCCTGAATTGTTTTTTTTTTATTTCATTCAGCAAAATATTTGCATTTTCTTGAGTTTTAGTCACAAGATTTTGCTGTCATCTATGAGTTGTTTAAGTTGTTTGTCCATTCTTTCAGTTCTTTGATTGTGTTTATAATTCTTCTTTTAAACTCTGAGTCATGGGTTTCCTCAGAGTGATTGTCATTGTAGTACACTTCTGTAGGAATTTTGGGTTTTGTTGGGGACATATGCTCTTCATTTTTCATATTATCTGTGTCTTTGCATTGTTCTTTGGACATATGGATGTCTTTCCTTGGTTGTGTGTCCAAAAGTATATTCTATTCTGCCTTTGTTTATTTGAAGTTTATATGGTTGATGTAACTTAGTTGCTTTTTGCTCAGGTATGAAGTAATTGCTGTGTGTTTCAGGTTCTCCTCAGGGTAGTATGGTGTTCGTGTTCTGAGTAGTACAGAGGTCAGGATAGGAGATCAGGAGGCCATAGGCAAGGTGGGAGGCAGGGAGTCTAAAATATTAAGTTGGAAATTGAGCTGGTTGGATGCAGGAGGTCAGACCACATTGGGCAGCTCCAGATTAAGAGGATAATCCAGAAGTTGAGCTGGGCCGAAAAGCAAGAAGGGGCACCAAGTATGGGGAGAGTACAGAGCTACACAGCCTTCAGTGTAATCAAAAGACCTGGGACAGGGTCTCACTTACCAGGGAGTAGGTAGTTCTATGGCAAGCAGATCAGGATGTCAGGGGAAATTAGGAGGTGGGGACAGCCTATGAAGGGTCTGACAAATTGACTTGGAGAATAGACATAGTCTGAGTGGAGTAAGTCAGGACACAGTGGATAGGATTTAGTGGGCAGCTCTTTACTAACAAGGTAGTCCAGAGATCTGTGGTGAAAAGAGAGAGATTGGCTCTGGGGAAAGTGAGTGCCAGGACAGAGTGGAACTCTAGGCTACAGGAGAATCAAGAGGCAGTGGGTGGGATCTGACTTACCAGGTTAGTAGGGTGGTTTTCTGAAAGGCAGATAAGGAGGTCAGGGGCAAGGTGGGGATGGGGACAACCTCTGAAGGGTCTAACAAACTAGAGGGAGGATTGAGCTGGTCAGAGTGTACGGATTAGAGTGCAGAAGTCAGGTCTGCGCTAAGAGACTGGTTCAGTAATCTGGGGCAGAAAGAGCAGAATCAAGCCTGGGCCCAAGTCTAGAAGGGGATAGAGTTTGGGGACAGAGTCTACCATTCCAAAACTTTGCAATCCTGTTTCTTTGGGTATATTGTTTATTTTTTTCAATTCAAATTTTATCTTTTACACACACACACACATCTTGCCAAAATGTAAACTTAGATGCTTTTTCTGTACTTAGGAGCTATTTTGTTTTGTTTCATTTGAGACAAGGGTCTTCCTGTAGCCCTAGGTGGCCTAGAACTTACATAATAGAACAGACTGGTCTCAATCTCATAGAGATCTGTCTGCTATAATTAAAGGCATTAGTCCCCACACCTGTCTAAAGATTATAGATTATATCATATTGATGTTTATAGCTTGGAATATTTTACACATCTGGTTTTGTTTACTATAGGAATTATTGTTTTTGTTTGGTTGCTTCCTTTTCTGTTGAGAAACTTTTCCAAGGTTACTATGCACTTTTCATTTTAATGTTTTTTTTTCATTTGCTCTCCCCGCCCCCATGCTTTGTCTCTCTTCCTCTGTGTGTGTGTGTCTGTGTATGTGCATGTGTGTGTTCCATGACATGTATGTGGAAGTCAGAGGACAATTTCTGCTGTATGTTCTCGCTTTCCACCTTGTTGAGGCAGGATCGCTTATGTTGGTTCTGCTGCCCTGTATCCCTCAGGCTAGACGGCCTGTGAGAGCTCTGGGTGATCTCCAGTCTCTGCTTCCCTTGTCTCTGTAGGAATATTGGCATTAGAGACCAGGCCACTACAGGATTTGGGGTGTTTCTGGGTATTAAAGTCAGGTTGTTTCCCTTTTGTGGCAAGAACGTTTACCTGCTTAGCCATCTCACAAATTCCATTAATTTTTTTAAAAGCCTGAAACACTGTCTGTAAAAGAATTCTATCCTTACTCTAATTTCAGTAAGTTGTGTTGTCCTTGTAGCTATCTTTTTTAAATATGTTTTTATTGAATCATTGTGTGTTTCATACAGAACATCACATCTCAATAAATCCTATCATCTTTATATCCTTTTCCCCACTTGCACTCCCCTACAGTTTCCTAACTGGAATCCATACATTCTTTCATCTGTGTAAGGTCTGTTGTGTCAAGTCAGTGTCCCCAAGTGATGGTAGCTATCTTGATTCCCTCATTTGATAATGTCTTTCAGAAACTTTCAGTTGCAATGCTTCTTTTTGTATTACCGACAGCATTTCTCCTGTTGAGCTATGGGGCTTTGGGTATAAGCAGTCACAGTTATGGGTTTTGTCTAAAGTTTTTTTGTGTTTTCCCACAAATTGTTGAAGTAATCTTTTCTGGGCCAGAAAAGATTCAGCCAACAGGATGGTACAGAGAATGCCTTCAGGCTTCTCTTTGTATCTCATTCAAGGATGTGCTGCTGGGACTTCATTTCAAACAGAAATAATCAGCCTACAAAACTTGTCTGAGATCTCCTCAGTAGCTTTTGTCTCTTCTCCCAGCCACAGCAGGTATCATAAATAGTAAAAACTCATTCACACAATATTTCTATATATATCAACAGAGAGGGAGGTGAGCCTCCTATGAAATGATCAATAATCAACTGTAATTTATTCATTTATGTGCCTCTTCATTTCTATTTTTCTGAGTGGCAATTAGTTGTATCATTGCACAGATTTCTACTAGTCAGATAATTGCAAACATATAAGTTCTACTAGTAGTTTCCCCAAATTTTTGATGGGTGATAATTTACCATAATCATAGTAAAATGACTTTTTGTCAGAGTGATGATATTCTGTACCTTCCCCTTCCCCTGATAACCGTCTTCAAACTCACATTAAGTTCCCTCTAATGGGCTCCTGTGAGGCTATCTCACTTGTCTTTAGGCTTTTCTTTTGTAGCTTGTTTACTTATTCATTTCTTATCCTTAAGTTTTATGGGTAAATAAAAAAGCTATTGTTTCCAATAGAAAAGGTTGTTTCTTCAGAGAAAAATCAGCTTTAGCTTAAAAGGATATTAACATTCAAAGTACAAAATGACTCGAAGGAGGAAACTGTAGTAACTGGGTTTAAACCTAGAAGGAATCTTACCCAACTTCACAACAGTGGTTTCATGATAACAATTTATAGCCTGTTACAGAGAAGCAGGAGAAATTCCCGATAAATTTTGATAATATATGATACAATTTGTATAAAGAATTCAAAAACTGACCTCTACAGATAAAAATGCAGCTAAAAATGCTCAGGTTAGAAAGCCAGGGAACACTTGAAATAGAGTAAATCCTTCAGCACATAATTTCACATTTGGGAAAATATTAAAATCAAGATGTGTTTAACAAAATCCATAAAAATTAATCTTGGAACAGATGCAAATAAAAGATACTTCTTCAAAGACAAAAAGATTAAGGAACATCTGGTCCTCTCCAACAACCAGTTCTCCATCCTGAACCAAGGGTTACTTTTTCAAAAAAATATTCATAATTTCATCTCCCTGCCTTTGAATTATTTTGACAGATTTTCGGTACTCTTATAATAAAGATAATATTGTTCCAAGTCAGCAGTAGCAACCCAGAGCGACTTCACACCAAATTCTACTCCCTGTTTTGACTTCTTCCACTAAGGCTGCACATTTTCAGTCAGATAATTTGCCTCCTCCTCCAGAGTATTCTGGCTGAAGTTCCTGGAACACACTTCTTCCCTAATTATTATTCACATCTCAGTGTACAAGATAATTTAACCATGGAAGCACCAACCTAATTTCCTCATTAAACCAAATTACCTTTACCTAGGCCCTCACTACACCTTTTCATAGTATTACTCAGAGTGGCCTTATTAGAGTTTTTACATTTATCTTAATATTATTCTTTTTATTGACATTTGGAAATTGTACAAAGTAACAGGTTTAATTATGACATTGACACAGCTGTATACAATGTGCTCAGATCATAATTCACTCCTCCATGACCTTTAACTCTTGTCTTCCCCTCCTACCTTTAACTCATTCTTTTAGTCTTCAGAAAATAGCCCCCTTTCTGCTTTCATGTTCTTTTAAAAAATAATTGGATTGTGTATATGCAATAAAATGTGAAATTTGTCTTTCTGACTCTATATTATTTAATTAAATATGACGATCTGCAGTTTAATTATTTTCCTGCAAATATCATTGCATTTCTTTTTACGGTTGAATAAAACTCTAATATATATAAAATCACATTTTTAGCTGTTCTTTTATTGATAGCCTCCTGGGTTGAATCAACCCCTTGATTATTGTAAGTAGTGCTTTAGCAAACGCAAGTGTACAGAAGTCTTTGGTTTTCTAACTTAGATTTTTTAGGCTTATACCTAGCACCTATATAGCTCTATTACGCAGTAGTTTCATTATTCATTTTTTTGAGAAATTTCATACTGCTTTTCATACTATCCAGGCTAAAAACTTCCTCTAACTTGTATGCACGTGTGTGTGTGCGTGTGTGTGTGTATGTTCTTGGGGGAGGGGGAGGGTGCACATGAGTGGGTGTGTCAAAGCTGGAGTCAACCTCAATTTCATTAGGGATGGAATCTACATCCTTTGAAATGGGAACCTTTTCTATTGAACTGATGCCCACAAATTAGGCTAGAAAGGATTTTCCTGTCTCTGAACACTATGCAGAGATTATATGCATGTTTCACAATACTAGGCATTTTTTATATGGATGCTGAGTTCAAACTAATTTCTTCAAGCATATGAGGAAAGCATATTACAGACTGGATAATTTCTCCAACATCCCTTAATATTGAATTCTAATTTTGTTTCATTATTATCTCTGATAAGATATAACAAAATTTCAAATTTTTTTTGCTACGATTTGCTTTGTGGTACCAAATGTAATGTACTGGGGGAAAGATCCATTGCTGCGTAGAATGTCTTAAGTCCATTTGATCTAAGATAGGGCTTAATGCCAAAGTTTTTTATTGAGTTTTATTTTTTGGTCTTGATATTCTATCTATTGATGAAAGCAGGATATTGAAGTCATTCATCATTTCATCTGACCCTAACTGTCCCTATATCTTCAGTAGTGTTTGCTTTATGAAATTGGGTGTATCATTTGGTGCAAATCTATTTATAATTACAGTGTCTTCTTGATGAATTGTTCCCTTCATGACTATGTAACAACTTTCTTGACCGCTTTTGACTACTTCTATCCTGAAATCCACTTGTTCAGTAGCCAGCCAGCATGATTTTTATTACATTTGTTTGTAATATAATTTCCTATGCTTTCACTTTCAGTCTGTTTGTCCTTAACAGATGAGTTTTTGAAAAAATAAAATAGACCTTGTACTTGAATTCATTCATTCAGCCTGTGCCTTTTTGTTTGAAAGTTCAAGCTGTTTACTCCTATGATTTTCTTGAGAGTTATGTTCCATGAGGATCATTTTTAAATTTTAAATCCAGTATTCATGAAGGTAGAATATTTGTCTTTGATATTACACTGTTTATGCTCCTGGTATCCAGTATAATATTACCATAGAATAAAGAGATAATATTTTTCACCTTTGAAATTTGTCCATCCAACTCAAATCAAATAGAGTGAAACCACAAGACACATAAAAAGCCATTAGATCTGAAAAAAAAGAATCAGTCCCTTATTCATAAGAGCTAAAATTTCCTACCATCCTCTTACTGAGGAAGAAATATATTTCACTATAAATCCATCATACAAGCATTATCATTGATATTTAAATATATTTATAACTAAAATCATACATACGTACATAAATATGCATTCTTAAATTATCAATTTCAAATACAGATTCCTCTCATCTAAAATATTTTGATTGGTATATGTACTAAAAGAATCCACTCAAATACTTTGATTATAATGCCTACAAATTGAAATGGATTATGTTTTAAGAAATGCTTAGAATTCATAAAATCGTTAGGATGAAATCCAATATCTGGTCCACTAAGAAGACTTTGTCTTGGAGATATTAACAGTCATGTGAGTCTAATTGCTTGACTTAACTACTGTTGCTTATTTTATTGTTGTCTTACAGTTAAACTGATGGTGCCTAAGACTTGATCCACTTAAAAAACAAGATTTAGAGAAAAATTTTCAAACCCACCCTTGCTTTTGCCAATCAATAGCAAATGCATAGTTCTTCTGGGATGCCACGGACCGTCCCTCCTGGAGACTGGACACCGAGGGAGAGCAGGGGTGAAGGCTTAGGAGAATTAGGATTCAGCGAATGACAGGAACAATACAAGATTACATTAAAGCATGTATGGATGCCTCACCAGCAGTAGTCCAGGGAATGGCCTACGCTGCAGCCATGAAAGGAGATTCAGCGCCTATGTTAAGAAAACCTTTGGAGGGCAAAACAGCCCACAAAGACATTGGAAAAATGAATGTAAGTCTAAGTTCCATAAGGATGGGACCCCTCTAAATAAAGAGGAAGAAAATGAGGAGACAAAAAACTAGATGAGGGGCCTTCTCTTGGCCCCGATCAAATAGGAGAAACACAGAAGACAAACAAAGAGATTAAGTCTTTACTTAATCCTTCAGCTCCAGAATTTACTATTCATGAGCTATCTAGAGCAACACCAGGGAGCACAGGATTAGATCTGGCCAGTGCTCAAGATGTAATTCTCTCCAAGTGGGAAGGAATCGCTTTAATCCCTACTTATGTAAAAGGAGAATTATTGCCTCAAACAGTAGGGCTTATAATTGGTAGAAGTTCCAATTATCAAAAGAATTTTGAAGTTATTCCGGGGATTGTAGACTCAGATACTCAAAATGATATAAAAATAATGGTCAAACCTTTGTCAGAAACCATTCAGATACATAAAGGACAAAGAATAGTTCAATTGATATTATTACCCTATATAAATCTTCCCAATCAGGTCATGAAACCAGATAGAGGAGAAGGCCAATTCGGATCTTCAGATTTAGTGGCCTGGGTGCAAGATCTCACTGAAAGACCCTTTAAAATAGTAAAAATTAATGGCAAAAAGTTTAAAGGACTTCTAGATACTGGGGCTGACAAAACTTGTATTGCTGCTTCAGAATGGCCTAATCATTGGCCCATTCAGAGAACTGGATCCACCCTTATGGGATTAGGAACAGCTTCGGGAATAATGCAAAGCTCTTCCCCTCTAAGGTGGGAATTAGAAAATAAGACAGGAATGATTCAGCCCTATATTTTATTCTCTTTACCTTTCTCCCTATGGGGAAGAGATACGATGGAAAACCTAGATTTAAAATTAGTTACTGCAGATCATTTAAATGAACAATATTTTACTTAGGAGCCACTGAGGAATTATATGCAGATAAAATAAAATGGAAAACTGAGGAGCCTATATGGATCAGTCAGTGGCCCCTAACTCAAGAAAAGATTCAGGCTCTAGAACATCTAGTACAAGAACAACTAGAGAAGGGACATATTGAAGAATCCAACAGCCCTTGGAATACTCCAGTATTTGTTATAAAGAAAAAATCAGGAAAGTGGAGACTGCTGCAGGACCTTAGAGCAGTTAATGCCGTCATGGAAGATATGGGAGCACTGCAGCCTGGCCTGCCTGCCCCTGTAGCAGTACCAGAGGGATGGAATTTAATTATCATAGATCTACAAGATTGCCTTTTCACCATACAACTTAATCCTTTAGATTGTCCACATTTTGCATTTAGTGTTCCTTCTCCTAATTTTCAGAGACCTTTTAGGAGATATCAATGGAATACACTTCCTCAAGGGATGAAAAATAGCCCTACTCTTTGTTAGAAGTTTGGTATTTTCAGCAAAAGCCGCCGCAGGATTCCTGAAAGTGCGATCGGTATCATTGTATTGCTTACCATGGGACAAACATTTAGTAAACACGATCCTTTCGTGTCTAGCCTGTATCAGGCTCTTAAACACACAGAACCAGGGTTAAAATAAACATCTTGCAGCAGATTCAAACCTCCTCATAAGTCATGTCTGTCTGTCATTCACCGAATCCTAATTCTCCTAAGCCTTCACCCCTGCTCTCCCTCGGTGTCCAGTCTCGAAGAGGGACGGTCAGTGGCACTGGGAACCAATTATTCTGGGTTTCAATGCTTCAGGAGAACTGGTTGGTCTCTGCTTCTAGCACTTGATTTTAGACTAGACAAGTTTACTGAGTTATTATATCTCTGCAGTCCACCTTTGCCTGGAAATGTGCTTCAGTTCATCTATCTTTCACCCTCAGAAGGACATTTCTTTTGCCCTATCCACCGAACTTGTCATTTTAAGTCAGGTGCCGATGTGGCCACCTCGTTCCTCTTGGCTTCCTGTCCTATATTAGACCTAAGAGACTTATAATCTGCATGTTACATCTTTGATATCATTCTTTGCTGGATCCAATGTATTGAATCCTACTTCTTTGGAAAGGGAGTTTAAAGAAATGCAATGATTAGTTCATAGTTCTCTTAGACCAACAAATATTAAGGGATGGAGACATAAGAAATATAAAAAAATTCTGACCTTGATCAAGAATGAAAAAATGAGATCCATCTTGATTTTGTAATGTGAGCATGCATGAAGCCATGGATTTGTTTCTCAAGGCAATACGAAAATTTATCAGCATACATCTGTAATCCAATATAGTAGGCGGAAACAGGAGAAACAGTTCAAGGTTATCTTCAACAATGTTGTGAGTTCAAGGCAGCCCTAGATTAAATGAGATTATTTTTCAAAAAGAGAAAAAAATAAAGAAAGTAATGAAGAGCAGAGAAAGGGAGAGAAAGTTGTACCATGTAGGTTCTTTATTTTGATTTCCTGTCAACTTTCCACCTGATGCAAATGGAGTCTATAGATCTCAACCTTAGACCTCATCCTTCAACAGAAAGTTATACATAGATAGAGCTGCCTTGCTCTCTCCAACCTATCCTTAGTGCTCACACGGACAATATATAGAAACTGTGTAGTTAATTATTCATCAAGATTAAGAAGCATTAAAAATATATAGTAAACTGTACTAGCTAAAGAGGAGAAGTATAGATAAGGATAGTCTATGTCCCTTTTAAGTTTTAGTTTCCTTGAATTCTTCAAACAAGAATCTGTTTACTCTGACTCTTGTGGGGGGCGTTGCATATAAAGTATGAAGAATCATTAAAAGGGAAGGATCAATATTGAGATTATATGGCCAAGCCCAAAAATATTTCCTGACTTTGTGATGAAAAGCTGATGATAAAAGACACAGAAAGCTTATTCTTCACTGAATTTTTATATAAGAACCTTTGTCCAAAACAGAGTTGTCAAACATTAAATCTATTTTTTTTATTTTGAAAGATATTTGATTTCTAAATTTTCACTTATTATATTTGTATATGTGTTTGTGTGTATGTATGTATGTATGTATGGAGAATTTATGTGCTATGTGACAAACTATAAAAGTTATTTCTTGGGATTGCTTTTTTATTCAGTGTATGTATAAACATAACTCATGGTAGAAAAGTATACATGTTTAAGGAAAAGTGTGATCTTACCATGCCAAGCCGCTTGCTTCAATAAGGAAAGAATACATATGTGGGTATGTGTCTCAGAAGCATGTGAGTCAAGATGTTATAATGACTCCATAAATTAGTCACCAACAACCACCAAGTTGCTAAGTACCTTAGAAGAACCTTCATCAAATTATATGTGAGGCTATATGCCATGGGAAATTTCTACCCCTTTCTTAAGTCCTGACTTCCTTCTAAAAGCAACCACATCCTCAGACTAACCCAGGGCCATTTAAAACTGAAAACGCTAAAAGAGGGTTCTCTTAAAGCATGGACTAATCCATGAAATCTAGAAGGTCATTAATAACAGTCCACAGGGAATAAGATCAGAGAAAATAAAAGGAGGAACTTAATAGATTTTTCTCTTTGGACCACTATCTCTGCATGACTTTGCTGGCACTATTAGTTCTCCACTCACCCTTAGAAAATAAAAGCATTCTGACTAATGGACTGAAAAGACACTGAAATATGAAAGAGAGAGTGTGTCCCAATGGAAGATATGCTGGTATGGCAAAAAGTGTTTACTACACTGTCCTATAATTAAAGTAGTGTTTTCAAACAAAAAACAGTGGGCCAACATATCACTTGACAACTGCTTAATTCAATGCCACTAAACCCATTTTATAAAAGAAACATGCCTCCCCAAAGTAGATTTCTTAGTAACTCAAGATAACTTTAAATTTCACCCAACTACCTATTCTAGTGATATTCTAGTTCTCCAATGACCCACTAGTATCACTTGCAAATAAGCATAATAAATCCAGCAACAAAACATTCAGGCCAAATGACATTTGACAAGGTAAAATAGATATATTCCAGTAATCCATCTTGCTCTTAGAAATGTGTATGTCAGGAATGTGGTGTTCTATGTCTATGTGTTTTAGGTCTTTTAAAAAATTTTGGCCATGAGAATCAAACTACTTATGTACCTCAGTGAAGGGACATTTATAATAGAATGAAGCACAATGGGTCCCGGACCCTCATAGACCAGATTCAGGCAATTTCAGTTTTGAAATTGATCACCTGATCTCATCTTACCATTAATTCTTTTTATTATTAATTACTAGTTTTAGAAGAAATAAAATGAGTTATCAGTTGAAAAGCTTACATTTAATGTATACTTTGACCATGAAAAGCAGACTAACCCTCTGTTGGGGAACTCAATCTGGGAAAGCAGCTTCACCACATCCTAGTATTCTGATCCTCCTATTGGAGCACTGTCATTCTCCTCCTCTTTATCCATTACATTTTTATTCACTTTTATAAAGTGAAACAATACTCAAAATATTAATCTTGATGAGTAAGAGAATTATGTTATTGAACAAATATTTTCATTGCTTTATATCATACCTAAAATTTAAGAAACTATGTAAACAAAATTACGTTTTAGCAAACTGTAGATGTCTGCACTTTTCTGGCTATTTAATTGTGAACAGATAAGCTTAAAGAAAGTACTATATTGCCTTTTGTAGCATGTCTCAACTATCAGTGCCCCAATTCTAAAGCAATTTTCCCAAGAAAGCTGAGCAATCTTTTCTCTTAAGGCGGAAAGTAAAATCTAATAGTTGTACCTAGAAAAAAAGTAAATGAGTTTTATTTTCAGTTTGACACACATAAAAACCTCAGGGTTTCCTCATAGATGCCTGTGGCCATGATGCCTTGCAGCAAAATTCAAGTGAACAAAGCAACGGTGCACATTTAGAAAGAGATGAACTCATTCACATGAGTTAGCAACATCCAAATTTCCTGAGCAACTCCACTTTAATTGCTCTAGGTGCAATTATTTTACATATTTGTAAAATTCTTGGATCTTCTTTATCAGAAAAATGATAATATTCTCAACGATATAATTTTATCAAAAATATGATGAACTATTATTGAAAACATTTGGCTGTCTTCTAAGATATGCAAAAGTATATGAGATTTTCTTACATAAATATGTTTCTCTGCTTTTTCAAAGTTTCAGTGTATGGGGAAGGATGTGTTTGTATTCACATTTGTCTGTATGAATGCCCTTACATGTTCATGTCGAGCCCAGAGGTTAACATCAGATATCTTCCACTATTGCTTTACATCTTATTTTTGAGACAGGGTCTCTCACTGAACCGGGAGCTCACCAACTGGCTAGACTGATCAGCCAGAAAGTCAATGGAATCCTTCTGTCTCCAGCTGCCCAACACTGGGATTATAAATGTGTCACCACACCGTGTTTTATAGGGGTGCAAGAGATACAGATGCAGACCCTCCTGCATATGGAGCAAGCACTTTCCCACTGAACACTCTACCAAGCCCATGATTTCTTTGCCTGTATGCATATCGGCCAATAGTATTTTCCTGAAATATTTAAGAAACACACACACACACACACATACTGAGGATAATATTTACATATAATGGAGTATTGTTCATAACCAGAATCATGGAAGTATTTTTCAGATATAAACTCTATGGAATATTAAAGAAACAATGATTTAAAATGATTCCTTCAAAAAACAAATTTTTTTTCAAGCCACTGGATGCTCTCACATATGAACTTGTGGCAATGGGGGCATCGAGCACAGAGCCCATATCAGTTCAATCAGATAAGGGGCTGTAGTTGAATGAAGAAATGGGAGGTGGTGGATCAGTCCTAGTCTTAGAAATGTTGGAGTCTGATTACCACTGGGTGACTGAGAGTAGACCTTACTTATGATCCTTAAATAAGCTGACTAGACTCTACAGTATGAATTTGCACTGACAGATCTCTGGGTACAAATGCTTGGCTAGATAGAAGTTGATATGTATGGTGGAATACATAAGGTCTGGTGGGAGGACCATGGATGGGAGAGGAGGTATAAATTTGATTAAGAACTGTTGTATGAAATGTACAAAAGCTCAATAATTTTGTTTTAAAAAACCAAGAGCTTTCTCTAATCTTTATTCCAAGCTTATTTGATGAGAGGTGTCAGGCATGCTTGTCTGTAAATATAAGGATCCATATTTAGCACACATTAAGAAATTATGTTTGTCTAGGGTTGTGACAGCCTTGGGATTTTCTCTAAGATCTGTGACTTCTACAGCCCTGTCTATATCGCAATGTTTACAGTACCACACATAAGTTCCCTTCCATTGACTGGGCTTTAAATCCAATTAGGTAGCTGTTGATTACCCCCAAGAAAAAAGTGCCACTATCGCAACTACCCAATATGGTTTGCTATGGAGGTCACTGTTGTGGTTATTAAAGCTGGAGCTGGACCTTTGCTTGATGCTCTCCCTTAGAAACTTGCATAATACTCTCCAAAACTATGAGAGCTAGCCTTCAGGGAGGCAGTTTCCAGGTCAATGCCAACTCAGTTGTTCCATATTCTGTGTCTGAAGTATGTCTTTTCTTCAGCAACAGGGTCTTACCTTTAAGTTCTGGGATGCAACCAAAGGCTGTGGCAATAGTCTGTGTATCGACTATCATCAACAAAGCTCCCTCATGCAACAGAGGGAAATGAATCCAGGTCTCAGGGACAATTGCAGAAGATGAGGGCAGGAAAACTGTAGAAACCAGTGAAGGACG
Source organism: Eospalax fontanierii (assembly GCA_035773235.1). NCBI lineage: Eukaryota > Metazoa > Chordata > Mammalia > Rodentia > Spalacidae > Eospalax > Eospalax fontanierii. Next base: position 39,731,330 of record CM069527.1, read on the forward strand.
TACATGGCATATGGAAATAGTCTTACAGGCTCCGGGGACCTTGCTCATATGAACTCACTGAATGGTGGCAACCTGCAGAAGACTCATGCTAACTCAAGTAGACAAAAACCTAGCATAGAACTGTGAAAATGGGTAGCGCCTCAATCTTAAATAACTAATGGGTATCTGATTACTACTGGGTGAGGAAGAGCTGATCTTCTTTAAGCAAATGATTTTAGATTGACTAAACTCAGGAGGATGAATTTGCACTGAGGGACATCAGGGGACATTATATTGACTAAATAGGTGTTAAAATTAATGACAGAATGTTACAGAATGCATGAAATCCAATGGAGGAGCTAGGGAGACCGCCAGTGAGAAAGGAGGTATGGAAAGGTGTAAGAAGAAATGTAATAGAAAAATGAAATGCAACCAAAAATAAGATTTTCTTAATCCCAATCACCATAACTAATCTCTATTCTATAGCTTTAATATTTTAATGATTTAAAAGTTTTTATAAATGTATTCTTTCATGATATTTCTCTATTTCTAGTAAGTCTAGGTTTTATTAAGGAGCCTTTTCCTAATAAATAACAGTTCAAAATATTTTTTTCTTAATATCATATTTTGTTCACCAACTGAGTTGATTATTTAATTTCTATGGAATTATTATTTGCCATCAAATTGTATTTTTTAGAATTCCACCCGTGAGTACCGTACTGACATTTTTCTACCCATCAGCATTCCCCTCTAACCTTCCCATGTCTCCTCCAAATCCTTACACTTTCTAGGAATTTGATTTTGGTCTTTTTAAGACAGGGTCTCCCTGTTGCCCTAGCTGTCCTGGAACTCAATATATAGATATGTAGAGCTGACCTCAATCTCACAGGGATCTACCTTCCTCTATTTCCTGAGTTCTGAGGTTAAAGGTGTGCACCACCATGATCGGCAAAAGTCTACTAGTTTTTCTAAGTTCATATAAGTTCATTTTGTATCCTTCCACTTATCTGAAAGTCTTCGTAGTTTCTAGAAATTTTCTGGTCAAGTTTTGGGGGTCTCTTATGTATAATATCATATCATCTGTAAATAAGGATGATTTAATTTTTTTTCCAATTGGTATCCCTTTAATTTCCTTCTCATCTTATTGCTCTAGCCATGTTTTCAAGAACTATATTGAAAAGTAATGGGTGTAGTGGATAGTCTTGTCTTGTTCCTGTTTTTAATGGGAATGCTTCTAGGTTTTCTTCATTTAGACTGATGTTGCCTGTAGTTTTGTCATGCATAGCCTAAAATATGTTGATGTTTGTTCCCTTCAGTCTAATAATCTCTAGGACATTTTTTTAGACATGTTCTCCCTGTAGCCTCAGCTAACCTGGGATTAGCAATGTAGACCAGGTTGATCTTGATATCACAGAGATATGCCTATATCTGTCACCTGGATATCCCTCTGGCACTTCTGGCATGAAAGAATGTTCGATTTTGACAAAGGACTTTTCTGCATATTTTGAGATTGTGTGATTTTTGTTTAAAGTACATTTATATGATTTATTGCAGTTATTGATTTACATATGTTGAACTATCCCTGAATCTCTGAAATAAAAACAAATTGTTCATGGTGAATGATTTCCTTAATATGTCCCTGTATGCTGTTACAAGTATTTTGTGGAGAATTTTTACATCATTAAGGCTATAGACAGACCTGTAGTTTTCTTTTTTATTATTTTGTCTTTACTTGGTTTTGGCGTTTAGAATAATACTGGATTTGTAGGAATTTGAACATTTACTCTCTATTGTTTTTTAAATAATTTAAGAACTAGAGATTGTAGTTCTTCTTTGAATATCATGTTAAAAACATGTAAAATTCTATTTTGAATCTATTTGGACCTAGGCTTTTGTTCAGTATGCAGGATTAGCATCACTTTTATAGATCCTTATTGTTATGCATCTGTTTAAGTTGTGTGTATCTTCTTTGGCTTAACTTTAGTGGTTCAGTTTAATGTATTTTTTCTATTTCTTCTCCTTCTCCTTCTCCTTCTCCTCCTCTTCCTCCTCCTCCTCCTCCTCCTCTTCCTCCTCCTCTTCCTCCTTCTTTTTGTTAGCTAGGCTAAGGGTCTGTCTGTCTTGTTTAACTTTTTAAAGAACCAGCTCTTAGATTTATTGATTCTTTTTATTATTTTCTTTTTTCCTATCTTACTGCTATCAGCTCTGATATTTAAAATTTTTTTTTCTCATCTAATGGATTTGGGTTTAGTTTGTCCTTGTCTTACCAGATTCTTGAGTTGTATCGTTAAATCATTTTTGTACTCTTTCTGTTTTGTTATTGATTCCAGAACTTCATACAATGTATTTTGATTATATTCAGAAGCCTTCCAAATCTCCACCTCCTCCCCACTGCCTCATGCTGATTTTATTCAATTCATTTTTATCTGTTTTTTTCTTTTAAATATTAATATATAGTTATTTTTACATTATTCTGGGCACATCCAGAGTTGTATGACCACAGATTATTTATCATTCTCTATTTGTTTGCATTTTAAAGGCCATGTCTCTCAGGTGCTGTTCACTAGGTGTGGGTTCATGCCCTAGATTCTAGTCAACTTATCACTTGATATACCAGTAAGGAAAACTGACCAATCAACTATCAATAATTACTCAGTAAGGGACGGGCAAACAACCTCTACTAGCCATACTTCTGACAGAGGGTCAATACTTGGATTACACAAATAACTTGGTAAACTAAATATGTTTAAAAAATACATAAAAAATCTAACAAGGAAGTAAACATCTCAAATGATGAAACACAAATGGCCAAAAAGTAATTTTAAAATGTTCAACGTCTTCATTCATTAGGGAAATGCAAATTAAAACTACTTTAAGATTTCAATTTTTTTCCTATCAGAGTGGCTAAGATTCAAAAAAGAAAAAAAATACCAAAAAGATACCAAAATTGGCAAGGACATTGGGAAATGGGAATGCTTGCTTACTGCTGGTGAGAATGCAAATTGGTATAGCCGTTATGAGAATCATGGAGAGTTCCCAAAAGCTAAAAACAGATTCATCACCTGATAATACCACATCATACTAGTCATATATCAAAAAGAAACTGTATCCTTCTACAGAGATACCCATTAGTTAATGTTCATTGATACTATATTCAAAATGAACAGGATGGAAACAGCCTAGATAGTCATCTGCTGATAATAAAAATAATAAAAATATGGTGCATTTACACAGTGAAATATTATTCAGGTGTTAAGGAAAAGAAAATTATGAAAATTTCAGTTAAATGGACGGTATGGAAATAATCATCCTGACTGAGGTAACCTAGACCCAGGAAGACAAACAGCACACATTTTCTCTTATAAGTAGATTCTAGTTTTCAATATTTAGATAGATGTGTTTCAGTTGTAAAATCCTTAGAGATCAGCAAATTAATAAGGGGTCATTGGGTGTGGCTTGTAGGAGGGGAGCTAGAATGCAGTGATACAAATGTTAAAGGGGGATGGATAGGACAGGTTGAATGGGGTTGGGAACAGGAGAGTAGGGTAGACGAGGGGGTAGGAGGAGGGATAACTAACACGACAATCCTTTCAAAAGAGTCATAGGGAAACCTACCATGGAAGTTTCTCTCAATATACACATATACAATATGAAGTGCTTAAATGTAGTTAGCCTGTAACAGGGGTTTTGTTTAGTGACCATAATAGATACCACAGCCTAATAACTGAAAGCCAAATGCTGAGACTCCTTTTGGAGTCGTTGACTAGAGAGATATCAAAGATCCTCAAAAAACATTGCCTTTTACCATTGCACTTGTTTACCCACCAGAACAGAATAGTAAGAACCTATTGCTAAAGACACTACATACCTGAGATGGAGAAGAAATAAGAGAAATTAAAATGATATTGTCCTTGCAGCTACATCCTTGATGGCTAGCTTCCTTAGAACTAGAAGGTTCTGTTCACATTACTGACAGAGAATTGCAATCATCAGCCTTATCCAGCTGTGAATCCTGTGAGCTAAAGTAACAACTAGCTTGGTGAAATACTCCTAGTGGTACAATACTGGTGTGAATATTATGAGAGAACCAACCATCTTCTAGTTGGATTTAAGGCCTGCTTCACCAGAGGGAGTCAGTTCCTGATACTGTCATCACAGTAAGAACCTGTGGTTGTACATATCACAGGCCATACAGGATAATCTACTCCTATCATTCTGATAAACAGACATAGTATTAAACTGAACTACAATGGCATAATTATAGTCATTAGTTATTCATTAGTACATCTCTTAGCTCTCACCAAAAAAAAGGTTCTTGCAACACATGGTGAATAATACATAGACATACAATGCCGTTTGGGCATTGTGCAGAGAGTGAGTCAGGAGTGTTCAGCCCTAAACTGAACAGCTATATCAACTTTCTCTTCTCAAGGCTGAGGCATCATTATAGAAAAGGGGGCTGAAAGACTGTAAGAGCCAAATGTGGTAGATGTCTTGTCAACACAATGTAGCTGAATATAAGAAAGAACACCGCTTATGGCAGCGTGTACAAGGTGTATGCAAATGCAGGTTAGATAGGGGTCTAGCATGGATGGTGGAAGTAGGCAGGAAGTCCTCAAATGCTGATTTCCTTTAGATACAGGAGATTTTTAGTTCATGAAATACTATTTGTTGAGATTATTGGGTTTAATACTTGTACCATAGGGATCCTGTTAAGAAATTTCTTCCCTGATCCTAAAAGTTCCAGTAATTTTATATTATTGTCTTTTCTATTACATCAAAGTATTGGGTATTGTGTTGAGATCCTTGATCCACTTAGAGTTTAGTTTGTTTTAAATGAAAGATAGACTTCTTCTTCTCTTCTCTTATGTATAGCTATCCAGATTGACCACTAGCATCAATTTGCTATCTCTTGTCCAATGTGTGTTTTGGAACCTTTGTCAAAAATAAGGTGACAATAAGTGAGGGGACTTAAACCTGAGTCCTCAGTTTTATTCCATTAATCAATGTGTCTATTTTTATGCCAGTGCCAAGCTGGTTTTAGTACTATAACTTTGTGATATAATTTGAAATCAGAGATGACGATGGTTCAACATTTCTTTTATTGTTCAGGAGTGCTTTGCCCGTCCTGGTTTTGTGTGTGTGTGTGTGTGTGTGTGTGTGTGTGTGTGTGTGTTTCAATATGAAAAAATGAGATTATTTTTCCACATTCTGTGAAGAATTGTATTGGAATTTTAACAGGGATTCCTTTTACTATATAGATTGCTTTTGGTAGACAGCCATTATCAAAATATTAATCACATCAGTCCATGGGTATTGAAGGCCTTTTAATCTTGTGGTATTTTCTTCAATCTTCAATTTCTTTTTCAAGTCTACATAGAGACTTGGTTAAACTATCTTTGAAAAAGACTATCTCTGGTCCTTCCAGTAGCCATCAGTTGCCAAAAGTTCCTTAAGTTCTGTGGCAGCTTCTTACCCACTTCTTCATGTCTATGCTGGGATTTTGTCTGGTGTGAGCTTCCATGGCCCTTATACTTTCACAATGGCTGTGACTTCATATGAGTAACTGACCACTTGTCTGGAAAACTGTTTCCTTGTAATCAGCCACTATCTGTAACTCTTTTTTTTATTTACTTAGTTAGTTAGTTAGTTAGTGAGTTAGTTAGTTATTTTGCCCATTCCTCTACAATAGTCTCTGAGACTTCAAAGACACGAATTTGATATAGATGTTCTCCTCAGGGATAAGCACTCAGCAACCTCTTTTACTCTGCACAATGGTCAGTTGTGGGTTTCTCTTGTTAATCACCACCTACTGCATCAGGAAACTTCTCTGATGAGAATTGTCCTTAGGAGTCAGTTTAATGTAAAAGCTACTTAATAGAATACTACTATCACAGTCTCCCCTATGTTTTCTGACCTGTCTAACCTCAGGTTACTAAGTCTGATATCAGTGTCAGGTACGGGCTGTATCCTATGAAGTGGACCTTAAATCACATTTTAGAGTGGTTGGTTAGTGCCATAAATTTCATGCCACGTTTGCATCAGTCAGCTCATCTTGCCAGGCCCATTACTGTAGCTCAGAGGAGTGACACCTGGGAAGAGTTGATAATTTGTTTTCCTTCTGGTAATATACATGGCCCACTATCACAGTGTTGGAATCAATGTGAGATTTTAGAACTGAAAAGAGTTCTTTTATGAAATTGATGCCCCTGTGTGAGGGGTATATGTGTTTAGGATTGAAATTTATTCTTGTGAATTTTTTCCTTTAATGCATAGGGAGTGACTTTCCCTTTCTCCTCTGACTAGTTTTAGTTTGAAGACTATTTTATTGGATATTAGAATAGCGATATCTGCTTGTTTCACAGCTTCATTTACTTAAGATATCTTTATCTGACATTGTACCCTAAGGTGCTGTTGAATATTGCTTTTTAGGTACATTTTCGGGAATCAGAAAATTTATGAATCCTGTTTTCTAATGCAATCAGTGACTTTTTCTTTGGAGTTGAGACCATTAAAATTGAGTTAGTATTGACCAATGTTTATTTATTCCTGTTATGTTGGTATTTGTACTGCTGTTCTCTTAGACCTCGTTTGGTTGACTGTTCCGGGATTATTTATAAATTCTTTGTTGCCTTTGGAATGTATTTAATATCTTCCAACTGAAATACTCTATCAAGTATTATCTCTAAAGCTGGTTTTGTGGACATAAATTCCTTAAAACTTTTTCTAAAATAAAGTATTTTTTTATTTCATTTTCTGTGTAGGAGTACATTGCCTGCATGCATGTAAGTACACCTATGTCATACAATGTCCAGATCAGAAGACATATCAGATACCTTGGAACTGGAGTTATAGATGATCCTTAGCTGCCTTGTGGGTTGTAGGAACTGAAACCACGTCTGCAAGAGCAGTCAGCGTTCTTACCCATCGAGCCATCTCTCCACCACTAGAAAGTTTTTCTTTCAGTTTCAACTGATAGCTTTGTTGACTATAGATGTCTGGGCTGGAATCTGTGTTCTTTCCTGACAACATTGTCCATGTCCTTCTAACTTTCATAGTCTTGTTGAAAATTTTGCTATTATTCTCATGGTTTTGCCTTTATATGTGACTTGATTTTTTTCACAACTTTCAGTATATTTTCTGTGTTCTGTTTGTTTCTGTTTTCACTACTATATGAAATGTGGGGTTTCTTTTCTGTTCTTTTCGACTTGGTGTTCTATATGTCTCTGTACCTTGGTAGGTGTCTCTACTTAGGTTTTGGAAATTGTCTTCTATGATTTTCTCCTTCTTCTATGCCTATGATACATGTTTGGTCTTTTTTCATGGTCCCAGAGGTCCTTCATATTTTGCTTATGGTTATTTTAGATTCAACATTTTCTTTGAGTAATCACACAAAGATTTCCTCAGACTTATCTTAAAGGTCTTGTATTCTGTTCTATTTCCTACAGATCTTTTTTGCTTCCTACATCTATGCTTTTTGTTTGAGTTCCTAAGATTTTTTTTTATTTCAAGTTTGATTTTAGTTAGACTTTTTCTTCAGAGATTCTATCTCTATTGAATCCTAAATTCATGTTTTGATTTTTCAAGTTACTTCATTCTACTGTGCTTCCTTAGGCTTTGTTCATTTTTTATTCATATCCTGAATCCCTTGAACATATTTATAATTGTTATGTTTAAATCATAAGCTTGATCTTGTGCATCCACTTGGTTGTCATTCTTAGGAAACAGGCTTTATTCCCAGGACCTACATGGTGGCTAGGAACTGTCTGTAACTCCAGCTTCAATATCTGACTCCCTCATATAACCTCCATGGACATTGCATGACACAGGTGCACTTATATGCATGTAGGCAATACAGTCGTACACATAAAATAAAAATAATAAATTTTTAAAAAAGAAATAGTCTCAAGTTAGTGCACCCAGACACCCCTCAGTGCAACTAGTCAGCCTATCTGGAGTCTCTGACTTAAAGAAAATTAATACTCTCTCATCCAGCAGTATACCTTTGCTAGCAAGGCAAAGCTAAGATATGTTTGCAGAAGGAAATTTGAAATTATACATGCAAATTTTTAATTACATACCTTGAAAATTAGTAATTTAACCAAGTTCATTCTGTAAAGACATTTCTATTAACTTTGAATACACTTAGTAGCTACATTATCAATATAATTTCCTATGCCTAGATAGACACTAAAAAATAAAGAAGTGGTCTAAATTCAGTTAGAGACTAGTAAAAATTTGAGTTAGTATTTCAAGCTTATCTACATAGGGACTCCCTCCCAAGACTGGAGGGGCAAGAGCCTGGGGAGAGACTAGCCTTGACTAAAGAAATATGAGAGCTAAGATGGTAGGGTGCTAGGGAGTCTCAGGACCAAACTCTAAACCACAAGTCTAGTGGGAGGGAAGGATCCCAGAGACCCAGGCTGGGCTGAGATTGACTCACACTCCCAAGGGTAGAAAGGCATGCAGACCCAGGATGGGATAGGATCCCTGTCACCTGAGGGATTATTTTGCTCTAGATACAAATTAACAAATAAAATATTCAAGTGTTTTCTTGAAAAACAATCTGTGGAATATGTATAGATTGCATTTTACATTTTGTAAAATCTGTATAACGAGGTGCCCTTGGAACAGCATGACCATATTACATTTTTCCCTTAGAACAAGGAGCATAGTAATCACTGACCACCTGAAAGAGTGGCGAGAAGGGAATGTAGGAAGGAAGAAAACAGGGAAACGAGATATTATTTAACTTCTTGAAATATTACTCAGCCATCATAGATTTTATAATCTTTTTCATATATCAAAAAAGTTTCCTAAAAGTTATTTGAAGTCTTTTGTGTATTAGTAAAAGATGGCAAAAGACCTTTGCCTTTCATGAAGTATTTCAACTATCTGCTACACAGCATTTTTCTGTTAATAATAGCTCAGTCAGAAAAGCACTACTCAAGCTTTAATGTGCCCATGAATCATCTCAGGATCTTGTTAAAATGAAGAACACCATTAAATACTTTGGGAATGGCACCTATTATTCTATGTTGATAATGCATCTTGGGAGATGCTGACACTCTTGATCCAGGAGCATAGTTTGGTTCAGTTTAGGGTGTACATTTCTCAACATAGGATGCATAATTGTTACTATGAGGTAACATTTATGAGATAAATAAAAATATGAGGTATTTTGATATTTATGTTTCAAGGAATAATTTACAGTTTATGGTTTTGAATAATTTGCACTTGGTTCATATGGGGAATCATCAGAAATACAAACCTCAGTTTTAAATAGTGGTCCCAAATATTGAGTTTTATCTTACCCAGTTTTAAGTGTTTAATAGCATGTATGATGACATTTTGAGCATATATTTTTGAGAGATACTTATACTGATATACTTTTAAAATAAATTTCACAAATCCCTTTCTATGCCAAAATAGTAAGAGAAATTATTTATTTTACATATATACTCTTTAGTGAAAGTAAATAATTTTTCCTTAAAAACTTTATGATCATTTGGATTATTTTAATTTTGTAAAGCCATAAATTATTAACATGGAAGTCAGACATGGTGATACATGGCTGTAATTCTAGTACTTGGAAGGCAGATGAAGAATATCATAAGTTCAAGTCCTGCCTGGATGACAAATGAAAGTAAAACATTGTCTCAAAAGAAGAAAAAGTAAAATAAAATAAGTATATATGTGTACTTATATGAATATATAATGTATGATATATAAATGTGTACGTTTGTGTGTATACATGTAACAAAAATAGTTCTTTCTCCATATCTATTAAAACAATACTTGTTTGGAGGCTGGAAAGATGACTCAGCACTTAAGTCCAACGGCTGCTCTTGCAGAAGAGTCAGGATTGATTTCCAGCACCCATATGGTGTCTAGCAACCATCCGTATCTCCAGTTCCTGGGGATCAGATGCTTTTTTCTGCCCACATGCATTGTACAACATGGGTACACTTATACACAGGCAGGCAATATGCTCATACATTTAAAAAATTAAATTAAAAAATTAATGCTTGTTTTAACATATGATTATAAACAAATACTAAGATAACATTTATTTTTTAAAATAGAAAAAGAATTAGATCAAAATGCTATGAAACTATGTGATTATACAACATCAACATAAAGTAAGCACAGAAACTTCAGCACACACATAATTCTCTATAAACAAGACTGTTTTGATCCATTTTTAACCTATGCTGCATCTAATGAATTCTATGAAGACCTCTTGACCTTCTCTCCCTCTTCAACTGGCATAAGCACTGGAAATGCAGATTTGCCACTAAGGATTCAAAGTGATTTATTCAAAGTGACTGCTCTGGTGACAGGAAAGCATCTTTAAAAACTCTGTTTAGACAAATCGTCATTATCAAAATGCTTTCGAAAATCGAGAGAAAATAACAGTTCTCCAATGTCCTATTGCATAGAACTAATTCCTCAGAAACATCACTGTCAGTGACAATGAGCTTGGTGCTTAACTACCAAATAAAGAAGCCAGATAATATTCAAGTAACAGTGAAATGAAAGTTGCCAGTATAAAACACATTGATGTAATCACAGCCTAACAAACTAACTGATTTTTTTATTATTGAATTACACTCTTAGAAAAATTAAAATTGGGTGACGTTTCCTTAGCACTTGCAAGAGACAAACAGCAAGGTGTTTACTTCCCAGATCAGTTTCACACAGGCTTTCTAAATCTATAACCTCTACATATTATATATAACCTCTATATATTTCTACATATAACCTCAGCATTGATGTACTAAATGTTTTAGAAAAATAAAATAAAAACAAAGTTATTTAAATTTCCTTAGTAATCATTCTAAACTTTAAAAAGAAAATTGGGTTTTTAAAATAAAAGTTATACTCACGGAGAAAAAAAATAGAGGTTGTGTTCTGTTCCAACAAATCTTCCATTGCCAATGTGAAGAAACAGCATTCGCTTACTATTTGTTGAAGGAAACAGGCTCCCACTCAGGGTGACAAACAAAGGATCAAACAACTGCAGGAGTGTGTGCCTAGTTAGTACTGTGACTAACAGAAGGAATCAACAGTGTCTTCTGAGATGAAAGTTGGCCTGGGGTTATATATTGGAGAAAATGACTTATTGGGTGTTTACTTACTCTCATGATCAAAGTGAATGTCACAAAATGCTACAATTTAAAAGTTATGGCTGCCCAATTTTTTTTACCACATGCTTACCATTTCGTAACTCTGTACCAATGTAGCTTCCCTGTGTGTAGTTTTATGTATTTTGGCATTTTGTTGTTTACCAAGAACATTTAGGGCACAACAAACTGTTGTTCACTGGATTGTTTGTCAGTATCAAGACTAGGATTAAGCATCATCGTTCTAAAAAACTTTTCAGAACAGGATAGCCAAAGGAGTAGCTTAGCAACCTGCGATTTCACTTGACTTGACATGTACACATAGCTTTCCTAACAAAGCAACTAGCAGTCTATCCCCTTCAACGATATCAATCTGCCTGTACAAACCACTTCACACAATGAAGTCTGTCTCGTAGATCTCTACTCCCTTAACAGCTGCTTGGTGACTCCCCTTTGGTGGTCAATTCCCAATCAAATGTGTGGAAGCACATTTCTGGGAATGGAGAAAGGGGCCCATCTAGACTCAAATGATTCGGGTTTTATGCTCAGTAGGACAAAATATGTTCTCTGAATAAACTTTTAGGGAAAACCTCTATTCATCTTCTCATGCTTATGCATAATCAAACACAAATATGCTTAAAATCAGATGCATCATGGAAAGGGACATGCATAGTGATCAAAGACTTATATAACAAATGCCTGTCGAGCTACATAGAAACCATCAGTCTATACACATACATAACCCAGTAAAGGACGGTCCCAGATAACAATGAGGGCCCTTGAGCATGCTAATCCAAGAAGCCCAGCACCCACTTGCAACATATATGGACTATACTATTGCTTTGTTTTTGAATAATGCTTCCTTGCCACCTTGTAATCTGTATGTATGTTTATAATTTCCTGGATAAAATTTTAAGATTCTGGAAATTCAGAGATATAAAATATTAGAGAGAGAGAAAAATATAGATGGTCATGATCCCTATATCACTGTACTACACTTGATTTCCTATACAGTTATCTTTAAAATATTTTCTATTGTTTGAGAATTTCATACATGCAGATAATGTTTTTAACTGTATCTATCCCTTTCCATTTGCTCCAGTTTCTTACAAATCCCTCCAACACTTTTCCCTCCCGGTTTCATATGCTCTGTTTGTAAATGCGCTGAGCCTACACCGTGCTAATTGTATGTGTATTGGTGTAGGTAGGACCTTTTATTGGAGCATGAGTAGCCTCTCAAGGACCACATTCCTGAATAAAATTATCTCCCCATCCCCAGAAACCATAAATTGCCAATAGCTCTTCTGCTGAGTGTAGGAATACATGAATCCTCCAACGCCCCCCTCCCACACAAACTACATGCTTGGCTTTTGGAAGGTTTGATCTTATGCAGTTCTAGGTTACCAGCCACTGTGAGCACACGTGTTCAATGTTTATATCATATCCTGCAAATATCGTTTCACTGCAGACATCTGCTACCTGTGTTTATTACAAACATTCTGGCAGGTTTATGCCATGATCCTTGAGCACTGGGTGAGTTGTATGGCATAGTTAGCCCATTTAAAACTGAGCCCTCTACAGTCTCTTTTCTTTTGCACATTGACCAGTTTTGGGTCTCTACATTACACTCCATCTGCTAAAAAAGAAGCTTCTCTGATGAGGACTAAGAGATGAACTAATCTATGTGTATAAAGATAAGCAGTAGAGGGAAATTGATTACTATGTCTATTTAGCAGAATCATAGCATTGTGCTCTCGCCCTAGGGCCCATTACCTAGCCAGCCATGGAGTTTGGGCCAATTGACGGTACCAGGCCTGCATTCTTTGTTATGCCGTGGACCCTAAATCCAATCAGAAAGTGGTTGGTTACTCCCACAACAGTTACTATTGCACCAGTAGGCATATCTTATCTTACCAGGCCAGTAATTATTGACGCTCACAAGGTTCACAGATGGGTAAGATTCTTTATGGCTTCTCTCCCCCAGTAGCATGCCTTCCAGCACTGTGAAATTTAACCAGTAGTTGTGAGACCTCCAGGTTAGTACCAGCTTGATTTCTCCATCTACTGACTTGAGTAGTATCTTCAGCAATAAGATGTTACTAACAAATTCTGGAGAGGAGCCAAGAGCAATGGCAATAGCCTGCAGTGTTTGGGGGTGACCTGTAGAACCTCATTGACCAATAACTAGGAAAGAAGTAAACTATACCTTGCACTGGGCTTTTATTTGGCAGCCTTTGGTGTCTGAGAGAAGCATTGTCTCCGCATTAACTCCATTTAAAATCCTTTATGTATATGTATATATTTTAGGAAGCTTCTACAATAGCAGGCTTCCATGTGGCTTTTCAAAGGTCTTTAGTGTTATTCTTCCCCATACTCTGTCCTCTACCCTGTTCTATCTTTCCTATTAATCACAAAGCTTCACAGAGGTAGGACTGGTGTGTATGGTAGCCATTGAAGGGTTAGGGCAGTTTATAGTGAAATATGTAATTAAGGTGAACTGGCCTAAGCAGATGGGATTGGTGGGACAAATGCCGATGGCGTTGGCGCACACCAGAGGAGACGCCATGGCAGAGGAACGGGCATGAGTCCAATCAGGGGTAACATTCTCAGCCTGAGGTTGTAGCACAGAGAGAGATTCAAAGTGTGAGAGACGAATTAAATTGAGAAAAAGATATGAGGCTTGATTCTTCAACACTAGCCTCTGAGCTTGCTAGCAAATTGGATAAAAGAGAAAAGGAGATGGAGGTTTTAGCCTGTCACTTTTTACAGCTAAGAGATTGAAAATGGACAAAACCCAGGTCAGGTTGATAATATAAGACCCATCCTGGGACCCTAGAACCTGGAATCCCTGGGAAGAATCAGGCAGCAATGAGGGAGGGAGTGACCCAGAAGAAGCTAAAAGTGTCCCTCAGGTTCGACCTGTAATACAGAAAAGGGAAAAATCCAGATGTCAGCATGCTGATAGAGGCCTTAACGAGCATGTGAATTTAGTGAAAAAAGGGTGCTCAGCCCTAGAGCTGCTGGAAATAGGGAGGACATTCAAACAAGCTGCTAAAAAGCCTGTCATCACCTGGTTCCTGAGAATATGGGACAGAAGAGCGGATGATATTAACTTAAATGCTACAGAGGCAGGACAGCTGAGCAATATAACAACTCACCCCTCCTTGGAATTTAGGCTGTGTAACCTGAGGTAGGACAAGGGGAAGCACTCTCTACTGGACTGGCTTGTGTGAGCTGCTAGAGATACTTGGTCATCACCAGTGGAGGTTCCCATGGATGTCAGGAGCTGGAGAACAATAAAAGGGGGACAGGTGCTGCTGAGAGAACTGGGTATGAGGAAAGCAACATATGCTGCCCCTTTCACAGGACCAGATAGGACTTCATAGAACAAGGACCTCGACATTGGTATGGAGGCTTAGTGTCCCTGCTAACTCCCCTAGTGCGACAAGAGCTTTACAAGGCAGGAGAGGCTTTGACAGATTTAAGCAACCTAGACCAGCATGTAAAGCATGTATGTAGAAGGATAGAAAAACCTAAAACATTTATAAAAGAGACAAAACAGAAAAGGAGGTCTGCTTGTGTTACTCATAGACAAATGAGGCAAGTCTAGCTGAAGTTCCTAAAGAAAAAATTGATAAAAAGCCAAATTCTGTGCTAAAGTGCCTTTAGGAGACCTTAAGCCCTGAGAAACAGTTCACAAAAGGTACACAGAGGATAAAAATGATCCCAGGGGTGGATACTAAGTCCCCTACAAAGTAAAACTGGTACATTTCTCCCTGGTAAATGGCTATTCGAGGGGTGGAGACAATTTGCCCGGTCACTGCCTCTCCCAACAGCCAGATGTGGTCAATAGAGAGACCACAGGTGTGGCTAGAGCCAGGAGTCAGACCCAGAGTCTGCCTCACCCTGGGGAACAACAGGTGCAACAGGGGCAAGAGAAGCCTTATTCCTCACTGGCCGTATGTAGGACCAAGCATTTTGGGCCAGCCCCAATGAAGTTAACAAAGTGGAAGAGATGCATGGAGGCTCCATGTGAGAACTCTGGGACAGTAAATGGATTCCAGAAAATAACTAAATACAGTAAAGGACTGACTAATTTACATGCCATTGTACCCAACATGGATCTGTTGAAAAAACAGCTGATGCAAATGAAAAGGAATTTTTCATGCTATGTTAGACCTTGTGTCTGTGTATAATGTTAACTTCTGAGTGTTTTACAGATATGAAACCCAGTTGAGATGTCAAGTACACCCAAAGAATCAAAAATGGAATGTAACTCATACAGGGTACAAGGGTGAAGTATAGGTATGAGATTCTGGTAACTCTAGGGGCCTAGGCCTACAGATGCCAAAGAGTAAAGGGATACTTTATATAATTTTTAACTAGATATTCCAGTACCAGGAGTGGGTTGACCCTCACTGTGAGGTGTTGGGCAAGGGAGCCTTGGAATTCCTCTTCTACCAAAACAAAAGGCAATTGCTACATTATAATGCTGGTTGCACACTTGAAGTGGATGGTAAGGCCCTAATCCTGAAGATGTGACATGGTTCAAGCATGGAAAGAGATCTAGCTGGGACTGAGCTGAAAACTCCCCATAAACGGATAGCTGGCCTTTGTAGTGCTAAAGGGGGCTATGTAGACCGCTATGGGAGGATGGTCCTGAAAAGCTCTGCTTAATAACAGATCTTGGGTGCTTCCCTGTCAGATGTCTCTGCAGATGTAATAGAGGCTCATCTAGTATGTGCACACCCTGCATATTTATAATTGGACTTAAGGCCCGCTGTTCAGGGAGGGAACACACATCTGATATTAGGAAAATAACGTCGACCCCCAGTGGTGATGGGGGAGTTAAAAGCCCCCATAAAAAAGCTACTGTAATTGTTTGCAAGATGAATATGATGCGCCTACTTAGGTACTGCCTAAGCACTTGTATTTACACCCATAGGTTAGGTGATTCAGTATCTGTGTGGATGTTACTTTTGCTGTTGTTGTTGTTGTTTTATAATTGTTGTATTTTTACAGTAGAAGGAGTATCACTGAAGCAAGATGATAATCCATGCCACAGTGGATAGAACATCGTCCTACACCTGTTATTCCCTCCCCCAAACCCCTTCTTTCTGTGGCTCAGGGACTATCACAGAAGAGGATGGCAAAAAGTGTTGTAAGAGCCAGAGAGAAAAAGGGGTGGGTTGTTGGATAAATCTACAATATCTCTCTCTGCTTCAAGGAACATGCCTCCAAATGTGATTGACAGCCAACTAACCAATAACTTAAGGGGAGAGTTCTAATGGAAAAGCAGGGAATGCTGGGCAGGAGAGAAGCAGGACGTGGCACCAGGACCACCATCTTGGGTGTGTGTGCCAGAGGTTGGTGGGACTTCAGATCAAAATGCTGGCTCTGCCATACAAAATCTCTGTCTCTCTCCCTGGGAATGAATCCTTTGTAACCCGGAATAAATTAATTTCTCTAAGATAAAATTATCTGTCCATTCACTTGGTTCAAACCTAGGGGTGGAGGGTGGGGCTGAACACCAGGCCTCACCATGAAAGAACTCATAGGACACCAATATACTTTAAAGTATATTTTACACAATGAATCAGAGCACTCTAGATCAGATCATAGGAAGGCAAAGAGAAGGATTCTGAAGAAAAAATACATCATATCATTTTATTTTGTTACGTATTGTATGGATGCCAAAGGACGCAGGTATCATTTCTGTAAACTAAATGGTGAAAGACTTTTCTAAAACTTTACTCCCATGCTACCTTATTAAAAATATAAGCTAGAATATGTACTTATTGTATTTTTCCATGTACAGCTAACACCGATTCTTTCTTCCCCACTTGAACCACTAATTAAATATTATATCCAAATTATTAGCTGAGGGAATTTTACTGTGGGGAAAATATTGGTCTCCTTACTATTCATGATGAATACAATCAGTCAGGTTTCTTATGACCACCAGTAAATATTAAGCCTATTTATGTATAATTTGTCCTATAAGAAATAAAAGGAAGTAAGTGATACATGTCCTGACTTTGAGGAATTTAAGATCTCATTAGAACTGTATGGACGTACTGCCAAGAGTAAGCCAAAGACCCTCTGATGATCTCACTTGGGAAAGTGTGTACACAG
Source organism: Eospalax fontanierii (assembly GCA_035773235.1). NCBI lineage: Eukaryota > Metazoa > Chordata > Mammalia > Rodentia > Spalacidae > Eospalax > Eospalax fontanierii. Next base: position 39,748,570 of record CM069527.1, read on the forward strand.
TAAAGCTATGTCTCCTTGAGTGCATCTATGGACTCCAGTGTTTCTTCTGTTTTGGTTTAAACTGTCAAAACGAGTGCCAGTGAAGTACAAGTGTGTATTCTCCACATAGAATCTACCTGTGAACTGAATTTATCTAGTCATGATCTTAGTTTCACAAGACAAATGCTCTAGCCATCTGCGCAGAGAATCCTCATGGAATTATTTGAATAGTTAGAAAAACATTCTCATTCTACAGACAACTAGAGGAAGAAGAGTTGGCATCAAATTCTAATCTTCCCTGGATGCTGCACAATTCTAAATAGATTTTATACAGAAAATAAAAATCGCAGTAACCTGGCATCTTTAACTTTCTGTTTAGTAATGATGTAAGAGTGGGGGGCTTTAGTGAAGAAGCCCATTTAGATTTTATTACTTTAATAAAACAACTTTAGTACATTTACTATTCTACAGTAGTACTTTATTATGAGTTACAGAAAGTAAACTGCCCTTGTCAACATAAATAAAGCAAGTACATCTCAGCATCCATTCCTGGTTTTATAATGCTGCTTTTTAATGTTCATCACTACTTGTTTACACAATGTAGTTATCTCTCAGGGATTCTCAAGTCATTAGTGTGAATTAGCACAGTATTTAGTATGAAATGAGAGATACTTCCAAGAATTTTAAAAGAAATTCACTCATAGGCATGGATTAATGGAAAGTAATTTATCTCCTTATGCATTTACAGCTCTCTCAATGAAAGCAGATGGGCTACAAATATGCATATCCTAAGTGGTCATTTTTAGTTGCAAAACTGTTAACACAGCAATATTCTGGGTCCATTTCTCCTACATAAACTTACAAAGGAATCCAACACTCTGCACTGGAAAGAATCCTGAATTAAGAAACATCAGCTAAAATCCTGGTCCCTCTATTGCAACCCTCTAGTTGACTCCAGCGCCACATGGTTCCTCCCTCTGTCCTGAAATGGTGCCTTGTATACTATGCATACCCTCTAGTCATGAAGAGCTGGCAAAGTTTAGAAGACTGACCATGCCATGTGGTATTCACTCCCTAAGTGCATGGCTTCGTTTTCACATAACAGGATAATATAACCTCCACTTCACAGGTATGAGAGCTACTGATCTTCCAAGTGAAGCAAGCTGTTCAAGACCATTTTGCTACAAGTGTCAAAATCAATTTATCTTCTATGTCCACATAGGTTTAGAATTAGATGAGAAAGCAATCATTATTCCAGTCATTATTCCAGATGTTTTATGTCAAACCTACTGGGATCACAGTGGAACAAGATACTAGAGAGCTTTCTAATGCATATTATCCTAAATGAATACAGTCTTCTTCCAAAACTTTTATCCAGTCTTTTGTCCAATCTTTGCAGATATTAGTACTCTTTAAGAATTACAAGTTCTAAAATAAATCTGAATTAACCTGATTAATGTTTCTGATAACTCTTAGAGAAAAACATTAATAAACTCTCTTTGAAGGGAATTTTCCATTCTCCAAACAATTCACTTTAAGCTAAAAATTGCTAAGTTATGAATGTATTATTTATGTTAGCTAAAAATATAGTTTCTTGAATTATGTAACTTAATAAAACGTTGATGTGGAATTTTTATGTAATCATGTTCATGATAAACTATTGTTATGCCTAAAATAAAAGAGGAGACATAATTAAAAAGGAGTTTTAAGTGAAATCTAATTACAAATATAAAATCTAAATCTGATGACTCTTTTTTTTCATGCTTTGGGGACACTTTCCCACATCTGTTCAGTCAAATTTCCAGCACACTATTGTGCAAGAAAAATGCTTGCTCATATTGCTTAGGTGCCAATGAACTCTTTGATGTTACCTTCCTAGATGTGTTAAATAAGCTTAGTCAATTCCTCTTACATGAAACTCATTTATCATGTCTTTCCAAGATTTTCTAGTTTGCACTACACTTGGTCATTGTACATGTTTCTCCTAGATTTGAGTCTTCAATATCAAGGACCATATTTGTTTGGAAGAATAAGGTGTGGAGAAACTGAGCATCTGAAGAAGAAAGTCAGGAGAAGTGGACAGTTAAAAATGAGAGGCAACTATAAAACCTTGAAATCGTGGGTCTAGAAAAATGGCTCAGCGATTAAGAGCACTGGCTGCTCTTGTAGCGAACCTGGGTTCAAACTCCCAACACCCACAGGGCAGTAACAACCGTCCATAACTCCAGTTCCAGGGGATCCAACATCCTCTTATGATCTCAGTGGGCATTGCACAACACAGGTACACTTACACACATACAGACAATATGGTCATAAACATTAAACTAATTAATTAGCTAATTAATTAATCAATCTTGAAAGCTGATGACTGATAGCAATTCCACACACTGGAATCAAATATAGTATTTCCTTCTAGTTCATATATGATTTGCTATGGTACAGATGGGAAAGCAGAATTCACAAGAGACCAATATGCAAAACATTTGTATCATTCATCTGCATGAAAAAGAGAGGGAAATAAGTTAAAATTACCATAGTCCAACAAAAGGAATGTTTTCCCATTTCAAAATATCTCTTATCTTTCCTTGACAAAGTCAAATGAATTAACTAATTCACACTAATGAACAGAAATCATTGGTTCCCCCTTGAAAGACTGCTAAATTAATATGAACGTAGGTCAAAATAGACCAAGATAATTCAAAAGTTAATGCTGAATTGAGTGTATTTAACTTATTTTTCCATTATAATCCATTGTGAATCACCATGAAATAAAGGAAGACATACTGAAGTCCTACTGCACTTTTTAAATAAATTGCTTATCTTTTAAGAAAATGAAATTATTTAGCAATTAATTTTCAGTTGACAGACATATAACTTAAATCTTTGACAAGAAAAATTTGATAAGTTTGATGTTATGCTTATAAAATTAACATAGGATGTCAAATTTGTGTCTTAGTTAGAATGTTAGGTGTAAATAAATGGGTTCTGTGCCCTGAATAATTAGTTACAGATGAAGTCATAAGATGGAATTGAAAAACCACATCCTTAGATTTCATGATTTATCCCTTAAGTGAAGATATGGATGTATAAAATTCCTTATGCTTTAGTAGTGCAGGTCAATCATCTCAGTAAAGTTATATGGAAAGAAAATACATTGTAAAATTAATCTCAAAAATTTTAAAACCTTTTAGAAGAAAAAGAATCCCTAAAATAAGAAGATAAAAGTCTATATACTATGAATTCAGATTTTTTATTTTGACAGTCATATTTCTTTTTACTGTTTTTTGAGAATTTTATTTATGACTATTGCCTTTTCATCATTCTCACTCCTCTGACTTCGCCTTCCAAATGCTTCCACACCCACGTCTACTCCCTCTCAATTTTTTGACCTCCTAGTTGATTTTTATTTACATACGTAAAAATACACTTTTATATGCAGGTACATACATGCATATACATACATAAAGGTATATCTAATATATACAAAGCAGTGAGGCCATTTGGTGGTGCTTCTGTGTACATTTGCTTAGGGCTGACCACTTGGGATTAGATAACCTCTCAGGGAGCTCATTCCTGGAGAAACCCAGGTTCCCTTCCTCAGCACCCATTGCTTGCCTGTGGCTCTTTATCTAGAAGTGGAATACTATGAAATTTACTAAATCTGCATGGGTTGTGACAACTAGTAGTGCTATGAGTTTTCACAGAAAAACTGGAAATTTTTTAAAGGCTACGTTTGAAATCTGGGAAATATTTAATGCAATGTGAAAATTTATTATTTAAGATATCAACCCTGTCACTGTTTTCCAAAACTTCATTTTTGATGCAATGTGTGATTTATTAAGGTATATTAATCAAAGAACTATCTTGTAAATACACCTACTATTGTTCCAAACAAAAAGTCTACATACTGAATAAAATGCAAGGACTTTCTTAGCTACGAAAGAAATCTAGCTGATAGCAAAAAAGAAAACTCATCATTCAGCTCCTACATAAGTCAAGAAGCTTGTGATAAAACCCAGTCCCTTCAGACAGGCATTCTTCACAACCTTGTAAAATTACAGATCAGAAAATGAGAGAAAGGTTATTTTAAAAGAGAATACCATATTATTGTCCATATTCAGGACTCAGAAATCAAGAGTCACGTTTCCCAGCAGGCCTAATTGAGGATGCTTAGATAAGCTGGAGCCACAGGAGCTTAGGAAATGAGAGAGGCAGCACCCTGGAAGTGAGCAGAGAAGATGACACAAGGATAGGAGCAGCAGCAGGTGGAACAAACTCTTGACTCATCACTACTAGGCTCCCTCCTTCACTATTTCTTCCTGTGTGCTTTTAAAGTTATACGACACATAAGTCTTGTTTCCTCATGTGAAGAATAAAATTCCCAAATTTTTGTCAGGATTTGGCCAGGTTAAATGGAGCCAGTTTATATGTCTTCAGCATAACGGGTTTAACACAAAGAAGCAGAGAATTAATCAACCATTAGAAGTGAGGAGTGAAGGCCACAGAAGTCACCACAGTCATACCGTGATCCCAGCCTGCAGCACTAGTTATAATAGTAAGGGCCCGTGTAGAGTTTCACAGAGAAGCTCTTACATGCGTACAAATATCTGAAAGCCATCATCGGATTTTTCTGCCTCTATCTAAAACAGGGATGGTTATCAGGAGCTGACCAAGAAGCTAGTGTGAATTTCTTCTCTGCACATCATCTGACTGAAACTGTGTTCCGAGATTAATGATGGCTCCTTCCTGGAACCTTCTTAATCAAACAGAAATGCTTCTTATTGGGAGAGAACAGTGAGGAAAGTTCCTCACACAGAGAAGGTAAATTCTGAAAGCATGAAGGCTGCCAGCTTCTATGCATTGTGAGGAGACCTTAGATGCAATTTCTCAGCATCCGTGGAATTATGGATTGAATTTCATTATGTGAAATAAGAAAGAGCACAGCAAGTATTAACCTCATTACTACTAATAACTAACTACTTGGCGGTAGCATGAGTTTACAAGAGAGTAAAATTTCACATATCTGGTTACAGACACAGAGAAACTGCAAAAAGCAGAACTTGTCCCTGAGGGGAGAAGTAACCTAGGAGTTTTTTCAATACTTCCTCAAAATTATGTTTAGTAGAGCTACAACATAGGCCAGCAGAATTCAGAAATTACTGAGGGAGAGGCACAAGAAAAATAACAAAGAAGGGATGGAAGGAAGAAAGGAAATAGCGAGGGGGAGGAAAGACGGGCGGGTTTTAGTAGATATACTTCATGGAATTTAATTCAAGTCAGAAGTTTTTGAACTTTGTTCATGCTTTTCACAATTCATGTCCCCTACCTATTGGCTGGAAAAGGACCTATTATATTCCCAGTTTGTAGGAAAATATGGCATTGAGAAGGACAACTTTATTTAGCATTAGCTTCAAAGACAAAGACAAGCACAAGGTAAAAATCACTATTAACAATTCATCAAATTCAGTAAATTCCCTTAGTACATGCCTGAGCAAATTACAACAAGCAAAATATATGAGCTGACACATCAATCTGACAACATTTGATCAACGGCAACAAAGACGTGTTCGGCATACCCCAAAACGACACTACTATAAAGGTTAAAACAATAAACCCAGAGGTAGGAGAAAAAAAATCAATGCTGGAAATTCCACAAATGGGGTCATGTAAAGGCACTACAATAAGATGCTCAGAAAAGGGTGTAGTCTCTGACATCAAGTCTAAAAAAGGGCACTCTGAGACAAATATGGAGTAAGAAAGTAAGCTCAAATTTCCTTCTTCCAACGAGAAAAAAAAGGGGGGGGGAAATAATACAAAAGTTGTTGGAAATGTTCCCAGAGTTCCTGAGCCACAAAGCTGGCTGTACACATGCACAGTTAGTAAGGTTAGTCACTGAAAGAACAGTCATCAATCAGAGTGGTCACACTGAAAGTATCCCTCAGGAAAAGTTAAGAGGAAAAATAAAGACCTAAACAGTGCCATGCATCAAGCCCTGAATCTGAGAGCAGGGTGATAGAAAATGCCTTTACGATACCAATTAACCCAAATGACCAAGAAAGCCAAGTGTTTTCCACGTATACACTGTGTATCATAAACTTCCCTCTAACCATGCATAATGCACACTGGATAGGAAGGTCATACTGTTTACTTGTATTCAGTGAATTTCTGGGCAGATTTCAGTCTGTCAATACCAACTTTATGTTCAGCATAAAGACGTTTCATTCACTTCTGTTTGCAGGTGTTTAGATGAACTGCTGTTTCGTGATGCGGACTGGCACTTTCTCACAAAGTTAACAGATATGAAGTCCGATAAATGGATTGTGACATCTGATAGATTAGAAAAATTCCCTGTTCCTCATTCACCAGTCACTGATAAAGTGCCTTCAGGGCTCTTGATCTTGTTGTGGTTACTGGAATTGCTGTAGGTTTATACCACTTTCCTAAACCTCCTCTCTCCTTCAACCATGTGGGTTCCAGGGATCAAGCTCATAATCAGTCTCGGCAAGTGCCCTTACTTGCTGAATGAACCGTCTTGCCAGCCCATCAAACATTTTCATATTTGTAATAAATTAATGGTGTTTCTTACATAGAATAACTTCCATTTTACAAGATTTTGTTCTTTGTGTCTTGTCAGCTATCACTTTATGACAATCTCTCCTCCTCAAACCCTAGAAGAGAGCACTGTCGTGTTTCTGAGTATTGTCTGGAAGACTCGTCTGCTGATTTTTAATTTGTTTATTTGACTGAATTCTGTGGAGGGTTGGCTCATGAAGAACAGTATGGCGGCGGCTGTCACTCACTCCCAACAGTTTCTCAAAGCTACCATGTGCTATGCTTTTGTTTACTTTTGAGAGAGACAAAACATGGCTTAGGTTGGCCTCTAATTATTTATGCAGCCCAGGTTGGCCTCAAACTCTTTTATGTAGTCCAGGTGGGCATTGAACTCAAGATCTTTCTCTCTTGGTCTCCCTAACATTGGTATTACAGGCATGTACCACCACACTTGGCTGTAACTATCATTTGAACATGGTCACATTCTTTATTGTAACACAAGTATATCCCGGTGATATTGCCTTTCTCCTACGTATTATTTTACAATGAAGGAGTTTCTATGAAATTGATTTAAATTGATTTCATGAATACATAATTATGTACTTATTTGAAATAAAGATTATACATTTATTTTCCTTCTACTTAAGCCTATTGTAAAATAAAGTTTAACATTCATCTGATTTTTATAAGTAAAATAAATTCTCATGTACAAGGAGGAAAGAATCATTTCACTGAAAGTCAGATTTTTTAACACTACTTATACTAACTTTGAGGCAGTGATAAAATTACCTAGTCTCTTTGGGATTCTATTTTGTAAGGTATAAAATAAAAATTTCTTTCAGGCATAATAACTCTAAAATGCAACATTTATCCGCATTCCTTTTGGCAGTCTAACTCACTAATGCAAAACTGAAGGACCCATTAGGTGTTTTCACTGTCCATCAGTTTCATCAACAAGAGGTCTACTACACAGAAGGGGTAGAAAATGTAGTGGGTGATTAATGAACCATATCTTCAGCCTGAATATACATTCACGAATTGCCAAGCATGCTGATTAACCACCTAAGGAAAAACATTGCTTGAGACTGCCTGCTCAAGTCATTCATAGTAGCAATTTTATTTTTCATAGCCAATAAAGTTAATACTGGAAAACTCAACAAGCAAAATATATAATAAATACAAAGATGTCTGGAAAATAAAGCAATTTTAAATCAAAATACAAATGGATATATTGAGTTAGAAAAATTTAAATGTAACTGGCAAGTCTATTTTCAAAAATAAAGTTGAGCCAGCGAAGTGTGGTATCACCCCACCTTTAAGCCCAGAACTCTGGAGGCTGAGGCAAGTAAATGTGAGATCTAGACCTCCCTGCTCTACACAGAGGGTTCCAAGCCAGCTGGAGCTATAGGAAGACCTTGTCTCAAAAAAAAAATTTTATGAGAGAAATAAAGGAATAAATAAAGCTGTTCCAACAAGATGGTTCCATGGGTAAGTAAGACCCTTACTACCAATCCTTACATAGAGCAACATGAAGGCAAGTTCTCACTGTTGAAAGATGGGATGTGTTTTATCAATAGCTATGATACACCAAACTTTATTAAATAAAGCTTAAGACATTCATAATGTTAGTTTCAAGTTATGAACTATCTTTGGAGGTTATTATAACACCCACTCATTATTCTGAAAAAATTGAACAAAGGGAATAATTAAACATTTTCCTGCTTTTATCTCATAGACAATGTTTCATCAAGCTAAGAGTCCAAATAGGAAAAATCTATGTATCGATGCTGAACATAGGCTTGATCGGTAGTCTGACAGATCAATGTTGTACATCCATACATAAATGCAACAGTGTGGTATGTTAAGGACAGAGTACAGAGATGAATGAGTAATGCTAAAGGCCTTTAGAAAACACTATATAGAAAATAGAAGCCTACCACTATAGAAACTTCTTCAAGTATATACATATACATCATAAAAAGAGATCAAAGGAGTTGTCCTATAACAAGGGGACATTGCCCTCTCTCGACATCACATTTCTTAAGGCTTCGAAAAAATAAAACTGAATGACAGGAAGAATTTAACTGTGTTCTATCCTCCTTACAGGCCTCTTATTCCCTCTGTTTGTGAAGGCAACTTTGAATTATACCCAAGACACCATTCTTGCCTATTTTTAAAAGCGAACAAATCTAAATAAGTCACTACTGATTTTCAAAGCAGTTATATGATTACATATAAAATATTATATTGATTCTCCACTAATGCTATTCTAAATGGCATTGCTGAGTTGGAATGCTAGGAGGAGGCAGTCACTGCCATGGACAGTATGGATGGAAGGTATAGGATATTTTTCTGGAGATCTGGAAAAGGAAGAATGAAAAATAAGACCACATGAAGACAGGGCATGAAAATCAAAGAAGGCATGGAACGGAAAAGAAAAAGTTGGCAGATATAATGTGTTCAGCAGCAAATTAATCAAATTAAACTGTACGTGCTTTGTAGTGCTATGCACTCGAGCTGTGGCTATTAAAATGTTATAATCTATAATTTATTGTCTCTGTCCTTTGTGGGGCTAATTAGCCTTCAAACAATTAAATACTATCCACCGCTCCTCAGCTGTTCTTATCAGACCTTCAACTGACTGTAAAAGGAAGCAAAAGCAATCCCTTGGGAGAAATTATTCAGTAACAAAATTGAGATCAGAAAATATCATTATATATTATGATTATATATATCATATATATATATATATGATATATGTATATAAAATCAGGGCAGCGTTTTCACAGGTGTCCCAGCTTTTCAGCATTAAACTTCCCTAGGGTCTTTTTTAAACTCTAGGTTCAGGAGCAGAGGATACACTAAATTAGAATTTCTGAGACGATGTCCCAGGGAATTGCATTTGAAAATAAAACTGTTAGGCATTCATATGCTGAAAAATTGGGGGATGGAATTTCATTTGTCTTCTTGCTTTGTTTTCTTATTTTCTGCTAGGAGAAATGAATCCAAGATGCAGGACAGATTAAAAATTTCAAGTAATTATTTCTATCAGTTATTGAATCATATACCTTCCAGAGGAAAAATAACGAAACAGTTATCTACCAGCCGTATGTGTGGTGAATTCAAGAAAACACATTGTGCTCTGAATTGTTAGGTTTTGATTGATTTCCTTCTATAGCTGGTCCCCCAACCATGAAAGAAAATATTGACATTTTAGGTTTAAGAGAAAATTAATCAACTCAGAAAGAAGGCCAATGACACCTACTTATGATGTTTCTTTCTCCCTCTACTAGGTAAAGACATGCCATAACGTTATCTTTCTTCATTATTGGCCTCTTGAAACTCACATTGAGGCTCTGCTCTTTCCCAGATGAAATTCAATGGCAGTCTTCTTACAATATGGTGACTCATGGGTACTGAATGTTCATTTATATCTGTACACAAGAACACTTTCAACTTAAAAAAATAACATAATCTTTTCTGTGGAACATTCAAAAATATTTTTTATATATCAAATATTTTTATTGAATTTTTGTGATTTTTCACACAATAAAATTGAACATATTTATATTGTCTTCCTTATCTACACTTCTCCTTATTGCCCTCATCTAGTTAATGTACTGTATGTATATATAGCATATATCATATATAGATATATAGAGTCTAGTTTGTGTCTCCAAATATCCTTCAGTGTGTGTTCATCCACTGAAGACTGGCTGAACTTCCAAGAGTTCTGTCCCTGTAAGAGACTCTCTTCCCCTCCCAGCAGCAAACTGATGACACAATTTTGCTAAATGGAGTTGGAGTTTCTTACTCACTTCTTCATTTATATGTTTGAGCTTGCATGAGATTTGTGCCTGTTGTCACCATTACTGTGAGTTCATATAATAATTGACCATCTGTCTGGAAAACTGTTTCTACTACCTCTAGCTCTAACAACCTTTCTGCATCCACTTCCACAATGATCATTAAGCCTTGGGAGGCAAAAGTTGATATAAGCAACTTATTCATAAATAAGCACTCTGCCTCCTCTTGTTCTTTGCACATTAATTAGTTGTGGGTTTCTGTGCTAATCACTTTCTGTTACATGAAGAACTTTTCTGGTGAGCGTTGTTTGATGCATTAATCTATGGATATAACAATAAATCATTAAGAGTCACTTTAATACAAAAATATAGTAGAAAACTACTGTTAGGTTCTCTCCATTGTCCTGTGATTGGTTCAGTCTCAAATTCTTAAGCCTATTATCAGTGTCAGGTATGGGCTCCATCCTAGTAAGTGGACCTTAAATCCAATTAAAGAGTGGTTGGTAGCTCCCATAATATTTGTGCCATTATTGTACCAGTGGGTATATCTTGCCAGGACATTTGTTATTGTAGATCACAGAAATCACAACTATGTAAGGTTGATAATTATATTTTTCCCTTCCAGCAGCTTACATAGCATCATCCAGTACCTTGTATGCTACCCAATGGAGATGAGGCTTTGAAGTCAATATCAGGTGGATTTCTCCTTGTTTGTTCTACAGTTCATGTATGTAGTATCTTCAACAACAGGATCTTACTCTCAAATTTCTCATGGGTGACCAAGAGCAGGAACAATATCCAATAGTGTTTGAAAGTTTATGGTCAACATCTAGAGAGAGAGTCCATTCCTGGCTCTGGGGTTGTTTTCATTACCCTTTGATACCTAGAAGGGACAATGCACACCTCTTAGAGAACAATTGCTTAATCTCTTTTTATGATGCATATGTATATACTTGAGGAATTTTCTGTAGTGAGAGGTCCATAAGCTTTGTCTAAAAAAATTAAATGTCACTTATCCCTCTCCATGTTTACTCCTCTGCCCTGCCTCCATTCTCTACCCCATTCAACCCTTCCTCGTCTACTGTCCCCCTTTCCACTTCATATCACTGCCTACTACCACCATCCAAGGAGCCTCCCCCACCAACCACCAGAGCTTATTTTTAATTTCTTGACCTCTCTGAATTTTCACATTGAAACATACATATCTAATATTTCAATACTATCTCAGAATAGATCTTTACAAAGACAAATTCTTGGATAATAAGAAGTCCAAGACATTGAAGAAAGAAATTGTGAAAGATACCAGAAGTTGGAACAACCCCCCCACCCAGTTCAGATGCTCATGAATCAGAACTCTTAATATTGTGAAAATGGCTAGCTTACCAAAAGCAATCTACAAATTCAATGCAATACTCAATAAAATTACAATACAATTCTTCACAGAATTTTAAAAAATAATCTCAAATTTCATATGGAGACACACACACACACACACACACACACAAAAGGATATAACCAAATATAATAATGAACAATAAAAGGACTGCCGAAGGTATCCCTAATCCCAGTAAATGAACTCACATCAAGGAACATCTGGGGACACAAACTTGACTCAATATACTTTAACATGTATGACAGAAAACATCAAATCCAGCAAGTGCAGGTAGGATAGGGGTCTAAATATGATTAAACATATTGTGTGAAATGCATACAAATTCAACAAAAGTAGTTAAAAAGTTATATTCAGAGCTATAGCAATAAAAACAGTATGGTGCTGGTGTGAAAACAGACACACTGATCAGTAAAATAGAACTAAGAACCCAGATTTAAATGCACACATTTACAGCCACCTCTATGCTCACACAATATAGTTTGGTGGTATTTAGACCATTCCCTATCTGTACCTTCCCCATGCCAATTTACTATGTATGTCTATAGAGTCTGATTTGTGTCTCCAAATGTCCTTCAGTGTCGATCCACTCACTGGACCCATCCTTGTAAGACACTGTCTCTTTCCCTCCCAGAAGCCATCAATTGCTAAGAGTTCTTTAGGTTGGCTTGCGATTTTTTACTCACTTTCCCCTTGTCTATGCCGGAAATTTGTCTGGTTTGGGCCAGCCACCTCATTTTTGACAAATACGCTCTGAAAGAAAGAAAGCACGCCTAACAGATCCTTACTGGTTAAACTGGGTAAGGCCATGCACAAAAATGAAACTAGATCCCAATCTCTCACTATGAACAAAACTCAACTCCAAATGGATCAAGGACCTCAACAAAGATTTTGATAGTCTGAGTCACATGGAGAAGAATACAGGAAATACATTAGTACTTAAAGGCAGAGGAAAGGACTTTATGAAAAGGACTCCTATAGGTACAATAACTGACAAATAGGACCATGTAAAACTAAAAGAAAAATTCTAAACTTTCTTCACATTTGAACTTTTATTGAAATTCTTCCTAAATTGAGTTATAGATATTTTGCAAATCTTTTCTAAAATCTCAAGAATTGTATTCTAGAAATTAACAATCTTGTTCTGAAATACACATAAACTATGAGGAAACTCTAAGAGTCCAAAAAATTTTGTAATGTTTTAAGCACAAGAAATAATCCTAACATCATTATTCCTTAAGGAAATGTAAATTAAGAGAAAATAATTGGCAAAAATAATTTAGCAAAGATGCAGAAAATCTAGAATACTATAATATATAATATAATGCTAGTGTGAAAGTAAGCTAGAGATCTCTCAACAATTCACTGCTAGGAATATGTCCAAAAGAAATTAAATATATGTCCTCATAAAGAATTACACATGTACCCCAGGCATGGTGGTGTGTGCCTTTAATCCCAGCTTAAAGGGAAGTACTCTTGATAGGCTGACTAGACTCCAGTGAATGAACTTGCACTGACGGATGTCTTGGGAAACTGACTTGACAACATGGGCCTTGACATAGATGACAGAATGTATGAATTCCAATGGGAAGGGGAAAGGTGTGGGAGGGTGCCAAAGGGAATTAGGTTGTTTTGGGATGTTTTATGTGAAATATACAAAAATTCAATTAAAAATTAGAAAAATATTTTAATATCTTCTTTGAGTTGTATGCATTTTATATAACAGATCTTAATCAAATTTAGACCTTAATCAAATTTAGACCCCCATAAGCACCTGCACCAGCCACACCCCCACAGCACCACTGGATTTCATGCATTCTCTCATATGTTAAGTTCTGTCTAGGCTAACACTTGCACTCAGATGTCCCTCACTGCAAGTTCATCCACAGGAATCTAGTAATGCTCTCTAAAGTCACTCCTTTAAAGGAGATCTACTCTCTCTCCTCCCCCACCAATCAGTTGCCAATAGTTCCTCAGGTAGGATTAGGTCCTGCTGCAAATTTCCCCACTTATATACTGGATTTTTGTCTGATTGGCATGGGTCTTGTGCATGCTTTTGCCACTGCTGTAAGTTCATATGAGCAAGTTCCCAGAGGCCTAAAAGCCTCAGTTCTCTTATAGCCATGCATGAATTCTGAGCCTTACAATATTTAAGGCCCTATTCCATAAAGGCCCTTGAGCCATGGGTGAGTGAGGTTTACTATAGGAGTACTATCCAGGGACATGCACATTGTAATCTCTTATTCCATAAAACAGTTGTGTACATTGAACTGTTTTTTGAGGGCACTTCACTGATGAGAGATGAGAGATGTATTAGTATTCTCTCTATTCCCTCTTCCACTGTATTCAATAAGCATTAGGTATCCAGGGTCAACTGTAGAAGTGTCACTTAGAGCTGAGCATCTCTCAGACATACATTCTGTGTGTGTGACCAGTTTTGGAGTTCTGGAATTCCCTTTATCTGTTTCAAAAGGAAGTTCCTCTGATGAATGATATACAATATATATGTCTGTAAATATAAGGATCCAAAGTTATATGCAGTAAGAAATTTCATTTATCTAGAGAGATGACAGAGATAGAGTTTTCTCTAGGATCTATGACATCTCCAGCCTGTATATTTGTCTATTTTTAAGTGTCACCCAAATAGTTCCCTCCCATTAACAGGGATTTGAGTCTAATTTTATAGCTCTTGATTACTCTCTATTTAAAAATGCTACTAATGCACCAATTGAGATAGTTTGCTGTGTCCAGTCACTGTGGTTATTAAGATTTACAGCTGAGTTGGACCATTGATTGATTCTTTCTTTCAACAGCTTGTATAGTACCTTCTAGAACTAAGACAGCTAATCTTCAGGGAGAAAGCTTCCAGGTTAGTTCCAGCTCCATTGCTCCAAGTCTTGTGTCCGAAATAAGTCCTGTCTTCAGTAATAGAGTCTTACCTTCAATTTCTTGAAGTCAATCAAGAGCTATGGCAATAGTCTGCATTATTTTGGGAGTCTCATGGAGTGCTCTGACCAACAACTCAAATGGAGGTTTCTCCTATCTGGCACTGTGTTCCTTTTTCTGTAGCCTTAGAGAATACACAGGCACTCACGTTCACATATTATATGTGTATTTTCGGAGGGGGGAGGAAGGGAGGCCCTTCCCTCCTCCCTAATTGAACATTACCATTTTCCCTAATACCTCCTTGGTAGCATGTGTTTCTTACTATCCCTCTATCTCAGGATTTCTTTCTCTTTAGTGATACTTCCCTTAGTATAACAGTTTCTAGTTCCATCCATTTACCTGAAATTTTCATAATTTTGTCTTTCCTTATTACTAAGTAGAGTTCCATCATAAAAATGTACCACAATTTCATTTTTCACTCATAGGTTAAATGATATTTGGGCTGTTTCCATTTCTAAGTTGTTGTGAAAAGAGCAGGAACAAACATGGATGTACAGATATCTGTATAGAAGTGTGAGTCCTTTGTGTATATGCTAAGGAGTGCTATAACCATATAATACAGTAGATTCATTTTTAGTCCATTAATAGTTCTTTTCCACACTGCTTTCCATAGTGACGGCACAAAGTTTGCATTCCATCCAGTAATGAATGAGTACTCCCTTTTCTCCACATCCTCAAGAGAATTTGGTGTCTTTTGTTAACTTCATCTTAGCCAGTCTAACTGGGGTCAGATGAAATATTAAAGGGGTTTTGATTTTCATTTCTGTAATTACTAAAAATGTTGAACAATTTTTAAGGTGCTTTCTGGCTGTTCTTATTTCTTCGTTTGAGAATTCTCTGGTCCTTGGTACATCTTGTTATTGGGTCAATTATTTTCTTGTGTCTTTTTTTAATTATTTGTATATTCTGGATATTAATCCTCTGCTGGATGTGCACAAAGTGAATATTTTCTCCCACTCACTCAGTGGGCTATCTCCTCACTTCATTGGTTGTTTCCTTTGCTATAAAAAATCCAGTTTAGTTTAAAATGATGTCCTACTTGTTGATTGTTGATGTTAATGCTGAGCAACTGATATATGACTTAGAAAGTTCTTTCCTTATTAATGTTTATGCTTTCTTCTGACAGTTTTGAGGTCTTTTATACATTTGGAGTTGACTTTGTGCAGGATGAAATATAAGGGTCCAATTTCATTCCTCTACAGGTGGAAATCCAGTTTTGCCAGAATCATTCATTGAAGATGTTGTCTTTCCTCCAGTGTGTGCCTTGGCACCTTTATCAAATGTTAGGTGGCTGAAAATACATGCACTCATGATTGTGAACTCTCTTATGTTCCTTTTATCTACATGTCTGTTTTGGGGCTAGAACCATAATGTTTTTAATGACTATAGCTCTGTAATGTAGTTTAAGATATGGTACGGTGACACACCCAGCAATTGTAGTTCAAGATTGCTTTAACTATCCAGGATATTTTCTTGTTCCATATAAATTTAGGATGTTTTTTCTAACTCTGTGAAGAATGTCATGGGGATTTTGATTGGCATTGAATTAAATAATATAGATTGCTTGTGATAGGATCACCATTTCCACAATATTAATTGTAGGTAACAGTAGGTAATTTCATCTCCTGGTATCTTCTTCTATCTCTTTCTTTAAAGACTGAAAATTTCCATTGTAAAGATATTTACATGGTTATGTTCTATGGTTATGTTTATTCCTAGAGGATATTTTGAGAGTATTGTAAGGGGGGGGCAGGTCCATGAATGCTTTCTCCAAATGTTTGTTATTGGTACATAAAAAGACTGCTGATTTTTGTAAGTTGATTTGGTAACCTGCCACTTTGCTGAAAGTATTAAAAATTTTTAGCGTTTTCTGGTGGAATTTTTGAAATCTCGTATATAATACCATATCATTTGCAAATAGTGATAATTTCACCAGTTTTTTCAATTAGTATTCTTTAATTTTTTTCTCTTTTCTTATTGGTCTACTAAGAGGATCAAGCACAATATTGAAAAGTAGTAGACAGCCTTGTTTGGTTCTTAATTTCAATGGAAATGCTCCTAGGTTTTCTATGTTTGGAAAGATGTTGGCTGTGAGTTTGTTGTATATAGTTTTAATTATATTGAAGTATGTTCCTTCTAGTCCAGTTCCATGTAGAACTTTTAACATGAATGAATGTTGGATTTTGTCAAAGGATGTTTCTGCATCTATTGAAATGACCAATTGATTTTTGTCTTTAAGTCAATTTATATGATTTATTACATTTATTGACTTCCATATGTAGAAACATCCACAGATCTCTGGAATAAAGCCAACTTGATCATGGTGGATGATCTTTTTAATATCTGTCTGTATGTGGTTTGTATTTTATTGGAAATATTCGCATCTATTTTCATTAGGGATGTGGGCCTATAGCTTTAATTTTTGCTGTGTCTTTACCTGGTGTTAGTATTAAAGTGATACTAACTTCATAGTAGGAGATTGAGAGTTTACTCTATGTTTCTATATTTTGGAATAATTTAAGAAGCCTTGGCTATACATCTTCTTTGAATTTCTGGCAGAATTTTGCTGTGAATCCATCTGGGCCTGGAATTTCTTCTCCGATGCTAGGTTACGTTTAGTTTGTTCTTTCTTGTCCAGACTCTTCAATTGCACTGTTAGGTCATTCATATGACATTTTTAATGTAGACACTTAGAGCTAAAAGCTTCCCTCTTAGGATTCTTTTTTAAACTGATCCAGAGGTTTCTTTGTGTTGTATGATGATTTCCATTTAGTTCCAGGAATACTTTTATTTATTTCTTGATTTCATCTTTGACCCATTCATCATACTGGATATTCTTTACTCTCCATGAGTTCATATAGTGACTAGAGCTTTGTTTGCTGGTGATTGTAAGCTGTATTGCATTGTGGTCTAGTAGAATGCATGGAATTAATTCAGTTTTTAGTTAATTGATTTTTATTGATTTTTATACATTTCATGCAACAGTTTTTAATCAAATCATCCCCTATCCCCTCTCCAATCCCACCAGACCTCAAGTATTCTCTCATATATGATAAGTCCTATCCAGTCAAGCATTTGTGCCCAAATATCCTCTAGGAAAATTCATCCACTGGAATCTGGTCAAACTATGTAGAGATCATAAGGCACACTCTCCCTCTCCTAGTAGTAATCAGTCTCCAATAGTTCTCAGTCTAAGTTAGGCCTCCCATGAATTTCTGTTCCTCTGCACTGGGCCTTTACCTGATTTGAGTTGGTGTGGGTCCTGTGCTCAATGCTACCATTGCCATAAGTCCACATGTGCAAGTTTCCAGTGTCCTGAAATTCTCTGCTTCCCTCAGCTCATGAGCAAGTCTTGGCTCTTACAATCTTTTGTCCTCCTGTTTCACAATGATCCCTAAGTCATATATGAGCAAGGTACAATATAGGATTCCTATTCAAAGATGCACATTCTTATTCTGTAAAACTTGGCCAGTTGTGGCTTTCTGTGTGCACATCACTATGTTGTTTAAGGAAACTTTGCTAGTCAGAGTTGAGGAGTGTTTTACTTTTCTCTCTACCCTTCATGCCACTGTGTTTTATAAGCCTGTAGCTAAAATTCCTCTTGGAAGAGGCTAAGTTTAGTCCCTCCCTCCCCAGGACCTACAACAAAATGACACAAATTTCCCAACTCACAGTTAGGAAAATTCTAGCTAATTAACATTACTTACTAAGAGAGCAGTTGGTAGGGGATTACATACAGAACACAAGAGGCTTTGATCTCTCAGCTTCCTGGTGGTACAATCCAAAATGACCGGGAGGAGAAGAAAAAAAAGGGGGCCTGACTTGTGACACCCTCAGTTTAAATGCCTTTAGCCCCTTCTTACATCCAAGGCCAATCGACTGGTTGAGAGTGGTATAGGACTTTCCCAGCTCCCCTTCTTTCCTCCTCACCAGGTCATCCTGGATAAATACCACCCAACCTGGGAGGGGGCTGTTTGTCCACAGCTCATCTGGCTTGACCCTCAGAGAATGAATTCACTCTAAAAAGTCTAAGGTATAGAGGTTCAACTGTAGATGTATCACCTAGGACTGAGCATCTCTCAGACGTAAATTCTCTATTTCTGACCAGTTGTGGACTTCTATTATAGCCTCCATCTATTGCAAAAAGAAGTTTCTTTAACGATTGGTATACTGTATGCTTGTCTATAAATATAAGCATCCATATTTAGCATATGGTAAGAAACTTAATTTTTGTGTTTGTTGTGGGTTGTTTTGTGCCTCAGTATATAGCCTATTTTAGAGAAACTCGCTTCGGCTGCTTAGGAGAAAGTGTGTTCTTTGGTGCTTGGGTGAAATGTTCTGTAGATGTCTTTTACTTCCATTTGATGTAAGATTCCAGTTAATTCATATCTCTCTCTGTTTATTCTTTGTCTAGTTGAGCACAGAAGTCATCTACTTTTACTGAGTTCGGGGTTATTTGTTTCTTAAAGTCCTGTAGTATTGCTTTTATGAAATTGGGTGCACCAGAGTTTGGTGAATATATGTTTATGATTTAATATCTTCTTTGTCAATGTTCCTTTGATTAGAATGAAGTGATCATCTTTGTCTCCTCTGGTTAGTTTTAATTTGAATCTATTTTGTCATATATTAGAATTGCAACACATGCTTGTTTAATGCCATTTGCTTGGAATATTTTTTTCCATCCATTCACCCTAAGGCAGTGTAGATGAGATGAGTTTCTTCACGACAATAAAAAAATAAATTTTGTTTCTTGATCCACTCCACTAGCCTGTGTCTTTTGACCGGGATTTGGAGGCCATTGATATTTAGAATCAGTAAGGAAAGATGTATATTGGTTAATGTCATTTTAATTTGTTTGCATTCTAGGCTCTAATTTATGCTTCCATAATTATACTTTCCTTTGTTTTCTCTCTTTAACCACTTGGGTATACTGGACATTTGGAGACACAAATTTATCTCTATAGGCTTCAATGTATATATAATAGAGGACATGAATTGTGCCAGTGGGAGTAGTAAGGAGGTTCAGATAGAGGAAGGAATCAAAATATGATCCAAGTACATTTTTTGATTTTTTTAAAATAGTCAATAAAAAAGAAACATAAATCTTTTCTGTTTTTACACATATTTACTCAAGTATTTTATCACAGTGGCAAAAAGCTGAAACACTTTGTTAGAATATAAACATATATGTATAAATATGTTTACAAAGACACATTCAAATAATTCACAGTATTTGAATTGTGTTTCATGGAATAGTAGATAGTCTTATGAAGCATCATAGAATAAAGACAGAAGATAAAATTTATTTTAAAGATTTTACAGGAGGGGCTAGAGAGATGGCTCAGTGGTTAAGAGAACTGCCTGCTCTTGCACAGGACCTGGGTTTGATTTCTATCATCCACATGTTGGCTAACAACCCTATGTAATTCCAGTTCCATGGGAGTGAATACCCTCTTCTGATCTCTGTGATCATTTCATATCATAGGTGCACTTACATACATGCAGGCAATACACTCATGCACATAAAATAACAATGATAAATAAAAACAGTTTTTAAAACGATCTTATCGAAATTGTTCTTTAAAGATACAAAACACAGAGAGGCTATCTACCATATAAATAAGAGTCCTATCACAACCTATTTCAGAAGCAGCTGTGTCTCAAGACCCATCAGGGGCTTGCATATGTGTGACTGTGCTGGACAGCATCTTGAAACCCTCAACTACATCATCAAATACATCTTCACTCACTAGAAATAGAGAGAACCATGTGGTTCACTTGCTGCTTGCTCTTGAACAGAACCCTGATGGGAATCATAAGACAGATCAGAGACCTAAAGATTTAAGGAGGCTACCTGAATATGATTTGCCTCATAAATTATTCTGAAAGAATGTCATTGTGTCAAAACAGCTTTGTAAAAATGACCCACAATACATCTCAGCTCCAGAGTCCATATTTTGTACAAAGATCATAACATCTTAGAAAGTGTCAGAGTTTCTATATAAAACCCAACTGATGAAGTTCTAAAGAGATACAAACAAGTCTAGGACTGAAGATATGCAATTCCTGAGAAGATCTAAGTTGTAAATGATAATGGAAAAATAACCAATGATCAGAGTAGAACAATTCATGTGTTTGCCCAGATGTGTTTGTGAGACTAGTTATTAAAATGCTTTTTAAAAACTTGTAGTATAATATGATGTGGAATACCAAAGTACCAGAATAGTTTTTCCAAAGATAGTTATGCCTAGCAAAATTTTACTAAAAGTATAAACAAAGTAAATTAAAATTTGCAAATATGCTTGAGAAATATCACTTTCAGGAAGCTGACTAGTAATTGTCAGCTTCTGTTTCCTGTTACTCTTCATACCTATCAGTTACATGTGGAGTATCCCTAGGTCAGTAACAATGCACGGAGTTCTATCACTTGTCTCTTCTTATTTCTATAAAGTTGCTTGCTACAGCAAATTAAGTCTCTTAAATTATGCCTGTGGATATTTGTGCTGTGTTGTTCACTGTACTACCAATACACAGAAAGCATTCCTATTATTCTAGTTTTCTGCATTTACTTCTCCTCTTTTATCATGCAAGTTTGAATTCAAAAGGAACCAAATGAGATATATCTTGAAATATCTTTTAACTCTTTATTCAGAAGTCAGGCCAGCCTGGGCAACATAGTGAGTTCAAGGCCAGATGTGTCTATAAAGAGACTGTGTCTCAAAAAAAAAAAAAAAAAAAAAAAAAAAACGGATTTTTCTCACTTAGGATTCTACACTGCAAGTGTTGCCGTGAGCATCATATGATAACTACATTTAGATGAATTTATTATACCTTACTCCACAGTAGTAGATAACTACTGTTATTACATATAACTAAAGGAGGTTAAGTAGCTTGCAAAAAGATCATGCAGCTATTATATGAAAGAACCCAAATTTGGCCAGTTTTTATGAACCAGAGTTGAATTATTTCAAGATCTTGAAGAAATAGACATTAAAAACATGAGGATTTCTCTTGGGACCTACTAATAGCAAAATAAACAAAAAGACCGAAATATTCCTACAGCACCATATAAGTCACGGTGAAAGTGGAAAAATAGGAGGAAAAGAATGTGGAATGGCAATGCCCTCGAGAGCAGTACAGTATAGGAAAAGTTTAGCAAAGTCAAGAGAGACTCCAGGCCAAACTTTGCTATCAGAGCAGCTCCCTTCCTCTCATTGCCTTTCTGTATTCTATTCCCAACTGGGAGCAGCCCATGGAGAGAATACCAAGCACAAGGACAGACACTGGTTCCCGCACACAGAGTCTGGGGGTTGTGGTTGATTTTTCTCCTCGTCATAAGTTCATGGCACATTTTTAGGACTGACTGCACCACTTAAATAGTACACCATGTTGTGCACTTATCTCAAACAAGGAGGGAGAGAGAAAATAGTCCTCCCACTAGGATCTAACATGAATTTAGTGAATGTGGGCAAAGTGCAGGAATAATTCCAGAAGAATACACATTCTAGAAATGCTGGTGCATATTTCTAGTTAGAACTGGGTTCTAGAATATTTACCTTTAAAAAATAAGTTATAAATGAAATTAATATATGGAGGGATTTAAAATACAATTCTTATATGTCTGAAGCACTGCCTATGACACTTTGATGAACAAGAGAAAATTACCCACTAAGCTCTCGAATGTCCTGGGGATGTCTGGAGTTCACTGCCTCTGGTAAGCATTCAAGCACATAATCAGAGATTTCAAATGAGCTGAGAACACAAAAAGTCTCAAAGTCCCTGAAGGAAGTACAAAGAATTATGAAAGACAGTTGCAATCTGTTCAGTATCAAATGGTTCCCGTATATTAGAAGACCTTTGGATACTCTGAAAACCAGAAGAAGCTTGTTCCCCTAAATGGGAGATTATACTAAAGCTCCCCATTGCACAGCTCTCTGAATAAGAACGTTGTATTCTCTATAGACCTGTAAAATCCTACATTTGAAATGAGCTCATTGCATGTTGTTGGCAGTTTCTTCACTCAAACTCCCACCTCTTATGAGTCCTTATAATCCTCTAGATTACGGTGAGAAAACTCAGAGACCAGACAAGAAATATCTGTGTGTCAGGTACTTTGACTTGACTCACACACAGAAATTCTTACCAGATATTCACACTTCAGCCTCACTCCTCCTATGGTCTAACCTATGTACTCATGGAAGATGAAAGTTTTATCACAGTAAAACACAATGGAAATTATATAGAGCTGTTAATTTCAAAATTTTTCTAATCTCTTGAGTGAGTAGGAAAGCCAAACAAATCTCTGTCACTCAGTATCCTTACCTGTATCATGTAGCCAGAAGGGCAAGTATATTATTAATCTTTTGGGATTTAACCCTAAATTTATTCTGGACCCAAACATTGTTTGCAGTTATTGAACTTGATCAGTACAAGGCATGAAAGGGCTGCTGTAAGGCCTTTTCTTCCTGGATCCCTGCCTCTGCTAGCACCCATCATGTGGCAGCCAATAAGTATCACCTTAAAGCTCACAGAATGCAGCTTTCTTTGGCATTCATCAGAGCATCTTCTCAGAGGACGTTGCTATTCCCACACATCTCCATGAACCCCATTACCTATATTCCACCCCCAGCTTTGTATATAGTTTTAAGATATGACCATACTCTTTCCAAAAATGTCTGAATCTCAAATTTTGGGGAGAAACTTGGCAATGATTTGCCTCTTTCCTGTGTGCTACAGAAGCTATAAGTAGAAGCCTCTCCTTACATAGGATATTCTTAAATTCTCTAGTCACCCCACCAAATCTTATTAGCCAATAACAAATAGTTAATAATTGTTTTTACTAAAATTTCCTTGCTTAAACTACGGAGTCTCCTAATTGGAGATTGATTCTGGCTCAATACTAAAGTATTGACCACTGACCTAAGATTTTTCATTAAGTGAAGAATACAAATTACAAATCACAATGGAATTCTTATGATAAAGTTACTTAGCAAATTATAACAGTATTCTTAATAGAATTCAATGCTGATAATAAACATAAACCAGGCAAACTACAGAGTTTACTATTTAGCAAACACAGTCTTATGTTTCTCACTTTTACATTTTTGTTTACGCTAATTCCTTTACTTTGATTGCCTTTGAGTCATCCTTCAAGATTCGAAGCCTCTGGTAAAATGCCAGAATTCGAGCTGAGGGTTACTCAGCGCAAGCACAAGGGGTACTTGGTTTCAAGGCAAGTTCTCTTAGTGGCAATAAATTGATTTCAGTTTCACAAACATTGTTTTAGCATTTCCTATGCTAAGCATTATGCTAGTCACAGTAGCTATGAAAGGATAATAAAACATCTCTGTGCCCTCAAGTCACTCATATCCCATTGGTATATAAAGAATTGATGACAAAAGCTATTATGTAGTTCTGATAGGGTCACAAATTTATGTACACTGCTGCACTTAAGTGTGCACAGAAAGCCTATCTTCTCTTATCTATAACGGATCCTACTTTCTTAGTAGCTCCTACACGACTGAATAGCAAGGAAAACAAATTTCACACTTTCCTTTCATAGTAAAATGTTCACTTTGTAATCTAGTGTGTGTTGAAGCTCAGTCTCTTTATCTGTCTAAATGATGTAGCATTCAGTGTTGACTTCACTGCAAGAAGAAACCCTAGTTCATTAAATATTGTTTATGAAGAAACACCCTTGTTCTGTACTGTCTATGTCTGATGACTGGAAGGTTTAGTCATTGCTATTCAGATTCCATGTTTGCAGATATGCTTGTACCTGATTTTCCTGGAATAGCTTGTCGTTCTCTGGCTGCTGGGTTGAGTTTCATTGCTTTCTATCTGACTGATCCAGACCCTTGTGGTCTCACTAGCACTACATATGTTTTGATTCTCTTCACTACCCACCAGATATTCCTAGTTGTACTCAGTCTGCCTCTCCTGCAGGCTTTGCCATGGCCATCCATGGCACTTTCACAGCCTTGCTTAGTTTCCTCCTTCACACAGAACAAGGAAGGAACTCCGGGTGTCTCATGACCAAAGAGAACCCTGGGTAACTCAAGTGCACTCTACCAAGCCACGTCACCAGCTCCTACAAGATTGCCTGGACTAACTCCAGACCACAGTGTCCTATGTCTTCAGGGTGAGAATTCTAGGTGGGAGGAGGAACCAGCCAGCGTATTTCAGCATCAGTGATCTCCGAGTCATCTCCAGGATTTCATTTTAAAGGGATGAGTTTGAGACTTGTACTTCTCAAATAGGAGCTTGTATCTCTGGACTGTATTGTCTCCATAGTTTCCACGTACCAGGAAAGGCAGACTTTTGTTTTCCTTTTGTTTTATTTATGTGTTGCAGTTTTTCTTTCTTAGATCCTTTTACCTGGAACAATCTTATGCAGGCAGGGAATCTGACTTAGTTGGAAAAATGTCTATCTTCTATATCACTTCAAGATTTAATTAAAGCATGATCTTTTCTTGCTATTGCCTGTTAGCTGTAAAAGAGGTTGCTTGTTGCTTACCTTAAAGAAGAAGATGGCATAAGTTATATCTAACCCTTTTTTTCCTTCCCACTGACCAGCCTTTCAGGCTCAAGTACATGTTATCACCTGAGACTAATCCGTTTTGATACAGAGATGTGTCTAGTTACCAGCATGCCCTTTCTCTCATTTTACTAGTTACAGTATCTTCTTTTCTTCTGGGCCACATGTAGAAACAGGAAGAGCTTAGAATCAGAAATCTGTTTCTAAATTAATATACAATGACCCATTCCATAAATACAAGAAAGAAGTAGAAACTGGTGATTATAATAAAATCTCTGAAATAATTTGATACAGCTTGTAAAAAGAATGTGCTTTTTAAAGGACATTAGAGAACACAAACTAATTATATAGGCCTTAAAACATCTATAACACAGTATATGAAATTGGGCGGAAGATAATAAGGGTGAAGACAAGGGACAGGATGTAAATATGATCAGAGTATACTCCATGAAATTTGTAAAATTTGTAATTTAAAAAGGAGAAAAAATTCTTAAGGAGCAAAAGGATATATTGGGTTAACACAGCCAGAAATGTCGCAGAGATAAGAAATCACACAGGCTTTCTACAATTTTCACACTTAGGAAAGTTCTTCTTGTATTATAGGCATGACAAAATCAAAAAACAAAATCAGTATTTGTTTAACTAAAGTAAATAGAATCGACATGTCACAACCAGGTTCATATAAAATAAATAAAAATTAAAGTCAACTATTTATCCCTTAATAATGTAAAAGCATATTAACATACTAAAACTATCTCTTGCACTCAAACAAAACCTGATGTATCTTAGAAAACTGAGTTTATTCTCATTTCTACTAAAAATGAATGCACTTAAATTTAAAAGGCTTCACATGGATACCGCTAGGTGTGATTGCAACACTCCATTTCACAAATACTTTCCTGAACTATTGCTTTTGTTTGCTTTCTGTTGTAGGAAGTCTTGGCATCTTTTTTTTATTATTGGAAGAAAGAAGTCGTTATTGCCTGTACAGTTCAAAACAGGCTTTTCTTTCTGGCTGATTCTGTAGTCACAACAAGCATTTCACTGCAGGTGGTTGTCAGACTGTGATTCAGCTGGAGGGAGAATAAATCAATGACTCACTTCAATGAAAATAACTAGCTTTAGGCAAAAAAATAAAATAGAATTCAGGACAATAAATGAAAGCAGCATATATCACACTCAGAAATTATATTAGTGACTCAACAAAGAACTGATCAGTTCAACCCTGTGTCTTTAGTCGTCTCTGCTTTCATTTAAGATTTCTTTGTCTGAAGCAGTGTTTGTAAACCTAGAAAAATGAAAACTTCAAAATATGATGAAAACTGTCATATAGATTAGAACAGACTTAGAATTCAACTGATGTGATTTAAATGTATCGTTTACACACGATCAAGTAGATGGAGATGGCCAGATATTCCAGTAGCGACTTTAAGATTCTAACTAATGCAATTAGATATGGTTTTAAAATATAAAAAAGAAAGCAGGATTGCATGCTTGGTACAGAGAGTAGTAATGTAGGAATGAAAGGAAAAGCACATACTTCACAACAAGAAGCATCACAGTTGTTTTTATAATACTACAAAAGATAGACTAAAAACATCTTTCTCATTTGGACTCCTGTGAGCATGTATGATAGGACTGCAACTTACAAATATTACAAAGTTAGGTCTTTGACCTTTTTATTGAGATCAGAGGAAAATTCTCATTATCGAAAAGTTTGGTAACATCTAGAAAGACTGTCAATGCTAATTTTGTAGCCATAAATTCCTTTTATAAAACTCTATAAATATTTCTTTAAAATATCATGAAAACATTCCAAATATACTGTTAATTAGAGCATTATTACCTATAACAAGGACTGAAATAACCACTAATATGAAACTTGACATATCAACTATTTCCAGTCTAGACAATAAAATACATGTAATTCTGTTGTAAGAAATAGTAATTAGCCATGTATTGTTATGGAATGATTCTCAACATGTATTCATAAGTAGAGTTTTGTATACATCATGTTACCATTCATCTAAAACTGTCATTAATATCCTATGAAGAATATATTTCCAAATGTAAGACAAATTAACCAAAAAATTTTAAATCTATAAGTTCAGAATAATTTTAAAAGAACCTAATAGATTATTTGCAGAAGAGCCTATATAAACTTTAGTACTTTTTTTAAACTTTACTTTTGGAAATCTCATACATGAGTATTGTGTTTACATTATTTCCATCTCTCTCAGTCTCTCTGTTCAGGAAGCTAGACCCTAAAGAAAGCTGATACTCTCTGCCTTAGCATCCATTGATTCCCTGTAGCTCAGTATCTTGAGGTGGGACTCCCCCATAAAATTTAACTATCCACCTTGACAAGTCAACTGGTTTTGTCATTGTCAGATTATCAGATGTTTAGCTGGCAAAGACTCTCTCTACTCTGTGGGTTTCTCTTCACCCAGTCAGCTGTTTCCTTTGCAGGTCAGCTATAGAAAGTCCTTTGCTGCACCTGTGTCTTGATGGGTACCACCTGTGTTTGCTGTTAACAGTTTCAGTGTTTCAGGTTTCACATTGAGGTCCTTGATTCATTTGGAGTTCCTGTTACTTTTTTTTTTAATTTTAGAGACATACATTAATTCATGTCACATATTAGTTCATGGAGAGAATATCAATTTATAAAGTATAAAAATAGTAAACCCAAGGTAGAAATTTTAACATATGAAAATTAAACACTGAACATAGAAACTACAGACATAAGGTAGGCTGTTTGGACAATAATTTACCCACATTTTTTATTTATAATTTAAGTACATTTCAAAGTTTATTTTGTGCAAGGCTGTAGATGTGATGTGGATCAAATTTCATTCTTTTACACATGGAGATGCAGTTTCCCACCACTGTTTGTCATCTTTCCTCAAGTGTTATTCTTGTCATCTTTGTCAAATATCAGGTGGCTGAAAATGTGCGCACTCATGGTTGTTCCATTGATCCATATGTCTGTTTTTTTCCAACACTGTGCAATTTTGATTACTGTAGCTTTGTAATATAGTTTAAACTCTATAGCACTGCTACTTTTGCTTGAGATTATTTTAGCTATTCAGGATCTTTTGCGGTTCCATGTGAATTTTAGAACGGTTTTTCCTATTTCTGTGAATAATATCATAGAGACTTTTATTGGGATGGTACTGATTCTATAAGTCAATTACCAGATGTTCAGGATCTTTCTGCCTAGAACTCACTATGCAGACCGAGCTGTCCTTGCTCTCTCAGAGATTCACCTGTCTGCCCCCTGAATGCTGGAATAAACATAGGAGACACCAGACCCCACTGCCACCTTTGGTATTTTTTAAGTCTGAAGAAGAGAAAAAAAAAACAATAAAGCAATAATCTGAGCTTTCTAGCTGAACTGAGCCTGACGGTAATCAAACAATTGACAAAGAAATTTTCTCTTTATAAAGTATTCTTATTGACAAATATAAAAAAATGTGGTATTAGGATATCATAGTTTCTCATCTCAGGATTGAATAATCTTTAAGAGCTGCAAAAAAGAAAGAAAATCAGGTGGATCTGCATATTCAGTGTCACCTACAGAAAGGGTCTTTAAAAATACGGGATTTCTACATGGCCAATCTAAATTAAACTCACTTCATAGAGCACAACAGGTGAAATAACAAAAGAAAACTGAAACCACATCAAATTCTTTCAGTCAATTTTGCTGCCTCAAGAATCTACTTAGTGGGGATATTCCTTGGTAAGTATAGCTCTC
The DNA here is from genome assembly GCA_035773235.1 of Eospalax fontanierii. Classification (NCBI taxonomy): domain Eukaryota; kingdom Metazoa; phylum Chordata; class Mammalia; order Rodentia; family Spalacidae; genus Eospalax; species Eospalax fontanierii. The sequence goes on from CM069527.1 coordinate 39,777,534, forward strand.
ATTCTTGTTAAAGAAGCTTCTTTTTTACAGTACTTGGAGACCGCTACACAGTTCCTCAACTGATCAAAATTCAGAGAATAAGCCACCCTGTGCTGCTTAATCCTACGTGATACTAATTCAGTGCGACCCATACTTCTAAAGCTCCAGGAAATCTGTAGAAGAGGGGCCAGAAAGATTGTAAGAACCAGAGTATCCAGAAGCCTGCTGCTACGTAGTGTACTGTGGATGTGATAGTGAAGCTGCACCCATGAAATCTGCACAATACGGTTGCCTAAACAGGACCTACATAATGACAGCACCAGTTGACATGCCAGTGTAGATGAAAATTTCATAAAGTTGTACCTCCAAACGAACAGCTACAGGAAATCAGTGGTGCTGAGGGAGGAAGATAAAAATCGGTTTTCTCCAGGGACAAGCTCCCTGATAGGTTATATGACCCCAGGTGGAAAGTCCTAAACACATACACTTGAGCAACACCAAATGAACTCATTATGTATACATGTATATATAAAGGTATGTGTGTATGTGTACATATATAACTATATTATGTATATGTAAAAATAATAAGAGAAAATTGGGGCAGAATAGAGGGAACATGGATTGGGAGAGAGAGGGGCTTACTGTAAATACAGTACGCATTTATGAAATTCTTAAAAAAAAATTGGAATAATAAAGAATTTAGTTATAAGAGAAAAAGGCAGAAGAGGATATTTCTGCTGAAAACCAATTGCATTATCCAATCTTTATGTCATAACTGGTCAGTGTGCTGATAATAAATGACTTCTGGATTCTCATCCCTAAACAGAATATCTCTATCATCACCTCTAAGGCTCAGGAAAACAATGTACAAGAAGTGGTAGAAAGGAATGGAGAGATGGATCAGAGGTTAAGAAAACTGGCTACTCTTGCAGAGGATTTGGGTTTGATTCCCAGCACCCACATGGAGGCTAAGAACTGTCTGTAAATCCAGTTCCAGGGTATCCAATGCCCTTTTCTGGCCTCTATGGGCATTGCACAACATGGATGCACTTACTTACATGCAGGTAATACATTCATACACATAAAATAAAAATAACAAAATGTTTTTAAAAGAAGTGACAGAAATAATGTAAGAACTAGAGAATGGGGGGAATGCTGGGGAATGCTGCCCTCTGGATATGACATGGCTGTTGTACCCATGAACTCAGCAGCAATGGCTACCTGCACAAGATCTGTATAAGACCAGCCCATAAACATCCATCATGGATTAGCAAGGGAGTCATAAGGCCCTGCCCCTCTCTGAGAAGGTATGGGCAGTTAACAGATACTGGAGAAGTACAGTCCTATTCCTCAGAGGTGTAATCACTAGTGCATTGCCCTTGCTCAATAAATGACCCCATCCCATGTTCATGCAGGCAACCCTAATTAAATTTAGTGCACCATACATAAAATAAATTTTTATGAATTTACAAGAAAGTCTTGAAAAGAAGAGATTCATTTGGAGAAGAAAGTAATAAAAGGGGATAATGGGGAACTATGATCAAAGAACATTATAAATACATATATGTACGTGTGCATAAAATAGTGAAAAAATGATTAAATGAATTATCCAGTTTTGGGTTAAAAAAACAAACATTTTAAATATCTCTGTTCATTTCCATTGCATGTAGTGACTGAACTTTTGTGGGGTTTTTGCTGTTTAATTTTTTCAGTTCTTTATATATTTTAGATAGGAAAACTCCCAGTCAGATGAACATGTGGCAAAGACTTTCTTCCATTCTGTAGATTGTTTGTCTTCACTGTGTTGGGTGCCTTTTTTCTCATGAAGAAACGTTTTAGTTTACTTCAGTGACATCTGACAAAACTTGCAGTCCATCATGGTGGAGAATACATGGTGGCAGGATGGGGCAACAGGTGGTTACACTGTGTGTATAGTCAGGAAGTGGAGAGAGATGAATACTAGTGCTCAGCTCAGCATGTCTTTTCATTCATACTGGGACCACAGTCAGTGGAATGGTGTCATCCATATCTCGGGTGGGTCTTCCCATCTCAATTAAACTAGTCTAAACAATCCCTCATGAACATACCCAGAGGTTTGTTTCCATAGTGATTCTATATTTTACGAAGTTGACAATCAAACTAGCAAAAAGTGCTACATAAGTAAAAGAAAAAAGCATATAACATTAAAGCTCAAATTTAAAACACATTTTTATCTTTTTAATCATATGTGTGCAACATGTGCATATGTGTGTGGAATCCAGAGGTTGACATCTGGTGTCTCTTCTATTGTCCCCACCTGTTTTGTTCTATTCTGTTCTGTTTGCTTGGTATCATCTTGTTTTGTTTGAGACAAAGTCTGTTACTAAGCACAGCACCTACAGTTTTAGCTAGACTGGCTAGCCAGCAAGCTCCACTAGACCTGCCTATTTCCAACCCATGAGCCCTGAGTGACAGGTATGCATTGCCTCTGTGAGTTTTTGTGTGGGTGCTGGAGATCTGAACTCAGAATCTCGTATGTTCCTAGCAGGCCCCATTGAACCATCTTCCCGACTCTAAAATACATCTGTAATTTTTAAATAAATTAGTTAATGTCCCTATTACTTTAAAATTTCCCAAATCTAGAGCTTCCCTCTACCACTTGTGAAAGAAAATAACTGAGCTGAATAAAGGAAATAAACAGCAGCAGCAGGAGCCATGCTGGAGGCATTTAAGCTTCATTATTTTTCAAAGTATATGCATTTGTCTCAGGCTTACCTGAGAACCACTATAAATAGCAAGGCTGTGTGTGAGACACAATACTTTGCTTTAAGCTTTATTGCTGATAGGAAAAGATAATGAACACATTTTTAAATACTATATGAATTTTTAAAAAACTAACACAATATACCAGCATTTGGAAAGCTGAGGGAACATATTTTAAAAGATATGAACTGTCAGAAACAAGTATTTACAATATAAGGACAAGTGCCAGGCAGGCTGTGATTCATCTTGTGACATTTTCACAACAGTTCATCATAATTATAGATATAAAAGGTGCTTAGTCAGTTAATCCCATAAATTATTGCAGAAATGCCAAGAATCATTTTCATTTTCCTTCTTTAGGTGGCTTGAGACATCATGATGCTTTGTATTTTCCATTGATCATTTTGATAAAAAGTCACAGTGTTTTTTAGTTAAAAATCCTTCAAATTTCCTATGGTCTCAATATATGCACATAAACAGAGGCACAGATAGACACAAACAGACACACACACACACACACACACACACACACACACACCATAATTTCACATTCTAAAAGCAAGAAAGAAATAATCATCTTCCCAAGATTAATTTTGAAAGGTAACAGAAATAATGATAGCTAAAATTTACTCTTTGGAACATGCTATTTTCAGGTAAGTAGGAGTTTTTGAGAACACTTACTTTCCTCGTTTTACACCAACTTACATATGTCTTTACCACTGCTTGTAAATTTTCTCAGCTTAGGAGCCTATTGAATAGATTGTTTCTAACAGGACATGGAAGCTCAAGGGAAGGTCAAGAAGGGAAGCTCAGTGTTCCTTAACAGTGTAGGACATCAGTTATATTAAATGTTGGGTGTAGCCACTTTAACCTAAGCCTATTGCCCCCCACTTCCAAACACATGGCAGCATCTTCTGTTGACTGAGGGGGAGAGCACTGAGTTGAACCTACACTGAGAACAGAGGTATCAGTAAATGGTTTATCTGATGCATCGGTGGCCATTCTGACCAAAATATCGGAATAGGACAGGGACGTCACATTGTGTTAAAGTCTAACAGTTTATAAAATTCTTCCATTTTTTCCCTTATTTACCTCAACATGAAACATACAGTCAGTTCTTACTAAAAAGGAAGGAAACAGCAAAACAGCACTGTGTTACAACAGGGAATATTAAGCTTCATGATGCAATGAGTTTATGCTGATTTGAAAATTTAATCTTGTCCAATTGCATAGCTGACCATTTAGCCTTTCTTACTTATGGAGAAAGCAATAATTAATTATGATGTTCAAGATTCTTTTGTTGCTTCACAAAAGCTTGCATAAATCTGAGGAAAAAATGAAATGAATATACTACAATAACAAGTGGTTACAAAGTACGCCTCTGGTGCAACATTGGCACAGGTATTAGGGGAGTAATAAACCAATCTTTAATTAGATTTAACAAACCAATCTTTAATTAGATTTAAAAATCAAAGGATGGAGCTCATACCTGATACTGATAGCAGGCTTAGGAACCAAAGACTAGACAGGTCATACGACATAGAACCTAATACCAATTTTCTACTAAATAATTATCATACTATACTGACTCCTTATTGTCACACCCTCAGATTAATGCATCTCTCAACTCTCACCAGAGAAGCTTCCTTATGCATCAGACGGTAATTAACACAGAAACCCACAAGGGGCCAATGTGTGAAGAACAAGAGGCTGCAGAGTGCTTATCCCTGTATAAGACACCTGTATCAAACTTCTTTCTCCTAAGATTCAGGGATCATTGGGGAATGTAGGGCACAATGCAGGATGGGCCTTAGCCAGAGCACCTGCTATGAAGAATAGAGGAATGGCTCCTGTGGGCGTAGCGCTCAGCTCTGACTAGTCTTCACTGTGCCTCCGCCCAGTATCGGGAAAGATCCTGCACTGACATGATTTACCTGGGGACAGATTACTATTGGCTGCAGTTGGGACCCCACCCCATAAGGCCATTGACTAACCAGACCTACAAGACCACTTGCACTTCCTTGAATAAAAGAGCTTGCAGCGGCTTGCCACCGTCTGCTTCTCATTCAGCTCCCAGGAGCATGTGTGTTTTGATTCCATGCATATTCACCCCCTTTAGGTGGAGACCTTTTATCCCCTTGGCCTGGCCCTGAGCACAGGGACCCCCAACAGCAGAAGAGGGTCAGAAAAATTGTAAGAGCCAGAGGGGGTAGACGACCATAGGAAACAGTTTTCCAGGCAGCTGGTTACTTACTCACATGAACACACAGCAATGGTGACAGCATGCCTATCTCTCACGCAAGCTCCAACCAGATAAAACACCAAGTGAGTAAGTTGCCCCAATCTCACCTAGGGAAATCATGGCAACTTCTGGGAAGGACAAAGACAACCTCTTTCAAAGATGGAAGTCTTGTTAGGTTAACCAGACTTCAATGGAGGAACCCACACTGAAGGACATTTGGGGATACAAATTAGACTCTACAAACCTTATTATATATAAATATATATAATATATATAATAGACTACATTAAATTGGGCAAGGGACAATAAAGGGAGGTGTGGATAAGGGAAAGATCTAAATAAAACACATTGTATTATATGTAAATTGCAAAAATCCAATAGAAAACAAAAGAATTGACCACAACATTACATTTAAAAGATGACATAAATTTCTTAAAACTTTAATAGTGTTTGCTGTTGTGGTGGCTTTAAGGCTGCTTTTTTCGCCTCTTTTTCATGTTTTCATGTTCACAGTAAGGACGTTTACTGTAATGACATGCCTCACTTTTACAGCCAGGAAAAAAAATGTGCAGTAATTAGTTCTGTGTTCCAAATTATCTTCATTCAGACTGATTCCAACTAACACAACTGGAGCAATGTTGCCTCTTACACAATTTTATTCATTAAAGCTAACCGAATTATTTAACCAAAACCCTGTTGGTTGGTTTCTCTCTTCCTAAGATGTAACTTACATGTTACAATGTTAATTTCCAAATGCCTTTAGTAATTTTTAATCCCAGTGAACATTTTTATTTTTTTTGGAAATTTCATTTTCTCAAACTCAACATACCTAAATTCAAAATGAACATTAGGTAAAGTCAAAGTGTGTTTGGCCATGACCTTGATTCTCCACTGCTGTTCACTTCCTAACGAACCATAGGTAAAACCATAGAAGACAGATTCTATTTTTTGGATTCTATTAGTCTTTAATCATGATTGCATTTTCTTCTGCAATACCTATTGCATTTGTCCCTTTTTATCTGTTTCTTTTGATTCCTAATAGAAACACTCTACTTCATGCCCTTGTTGAGCTGGCCTACACTACTGCACCAATCAGGCACATTTCACACACAGATTTCAAAATCATAATAAAGTATATCCTTAGTGTATGATGCTCCTACTCACAAATACTCAGATACTCCTCAGTAAATTATCAATTATTTATATAAGTGTTTAATCTTCACCTCCTGCCCCAAGATGCGCCATTAAATTCTGGTCTCAAGTCTCACTCCCACCATCCTCGAGTCACTTCAAAAGAGTACTTAGATGCTCTCAACTGAGAGTTCTTAGAACATTACTGGAAATAATGTGTCCTTAAAGAAGTCTAAGCAAATTATAGGAGGTATCCTTAACAATTCAAGATTCAAGAAGAGACTCTTGCTCTTTCTTTTAAACAGATGGAAAGACTGAAGCAAAATAAAATGATTTTAGCTAGCTGCATTAGAAACCAGGTTAAGAAAACATATTGAGAAGTAATAAACTGATATGAGTGGTTCTTTCTTAATAGAAAATCCAGATCCACTTTATGAAATGCTTCATCAAGAAATCTGTTTCATATAGCTATGTTCTTCTAATCAAGAAAAAAGGTGAAACCCAAGTGTTTCATCAAGGATTAATGGAAACAATAAGTATTGTTCCAAGTTCCTATTTGCACACTTAGTTTAAAAAAAATCATCAGTGGAGACATAGTCCCAGATGCATGGTTTTCTCTTGACACCTACTCATTTCAGTCACTGCAATTATCTACACTGCAGTATAAACAATACAAGAGAGAGAGAGAGGCAAATCAAGATAGTAACAGAAACAATCACATGGTGCCTTCGCAGAAATATGGCTTACACTAGAGGTAAAAGTGAAGAAACCACTGTGGTCTCTAGTCTCTGCTGTGTGACTCCAGAAAATCAGAACACGTGTGTTTTTATTTCGCTCAATAACATGTCAAAACTCACATATATTTTATTTTTCATTCTCTAGGAGAAATTCTTTGCTTTTCTGGTCTAAGTTCTACATTGTTCTTTTCCTTTATTGTTCCAGCAATTAATTTCCATTTAAATGGGAGATGAGTGTAAAGGCTCTGGGAAATCTCTAAGCATCATATTCATGTTAGGAAGTTAGGACAGAAAATTACTTTTAAAATACTCATTTAAATAAGGTAGCACCATTTCTTATTTTCTTGCTTTTACCTAACACTATCCTGTATTTTGCAGTTCTAGCTTCTATTGATAAATGAATGCAGAGAAGATTATAACATAAGTCAGGTATCCAATGCTCAGGAAGAAACTATGAAATTTTATTCTGAAATTTAAATAATATAGTTATTATTTCACAAGTACCATTTGTTACTGTTATTATTGTTGTTATTGTTATTATTATTACTATTACTGTGGTTTTGGAGATAACAAAGGGGGCTCTTTAGCTGATCTCAAATTTGTGATGATTCTCCTGTCTCAGCCTCTCAAGTACTGAAATTACAGCTGTGTATTACTATGTTTGATTCCCATTTTATTTTTAAGAAAACTTGGTTTGGATCCCAGAACCCACATCTGATGACTCAAAATTGCCTGTAACATAAGATCCAGAATATCTAATTCCTACACACATGGCATACGAACACACACAGAGAAACATGAAATAAAAATGAAAAGAAAACATACAACAAGGTTGACAAAATAGTTCAGTAGGTAAAAGCACTTGCTGCTCAGCCTGGCAACCTGAGTTTTATCCCCAGAAACCATATGATGTAATGAGAAGACCAACTCCACTGACTTCCACATGTGAACTATGGTACACACACACACACACACACACACACAACAAATGATGTAATTTTTAAAATAAATAATTTAATAATTTTAAAATAAAACAGTATTTTAGACTATGCACTTGTGCAAGGAGTTAACAAAGCTACACTCCTTTGCCTTAGCTGTCAAATCAGTTATACACACTTCCCAACAGTGAGAGACCACAGGAAAGAATCGCCAGTAACATTCTGTCATCTTTTTCCACATTAAAAATATTGAAAAGCACTAAGTGGATTGGCATTACATAAAATTATAGATTGAATGTGACTCTATAATTTGAATGTCTTTAATTTCTTTTTCTGTTATTTTGTTTTTGAGTCAGGGTTTCCTTGTAAACCCAGCTAACCTGGAACTCACTATGTTGACCAAGCTGGGCTTGATCTTACAGAGATTCACTTGCCTCTGCCTCCCAAATGCCAAGATTAAAAGTGTGTAGCACTATACCTGACTAACTTCAATTTTTAAAATAATGAATGTACATATCTGTGAAGTTTGACATATTTCAACATATGAATAAATTGCATAATGATCAAATCAGAGTAGTCACTATATTATCCTACACATTTATCCTGAGTTGTGATAAGAATACTCTGGACCTCTCCTCTAGCTATTTTGAAATATGTGCTGCATTACTAATAGCTTCAGCTGTGCTACATGAAAAGCACATGACAACTGGGATTTGGCCCTTTTATCTAACTGGAACTTTGTGTTCACTACTGATGTCATCCCATTCTATCTTCCTTCTCAGCTTCTATGAAAACAACATTTTTAACACGCTAAATTTTTGATCAAAAACTTTAGCTACAAATAAAATATGAAAATATATGTTTTCATAATCTGAAGTTGTCTTCATAAAGACATTAAATGATTTAGTTTTTCCTTACCTCATTAAAACTAATTATTTTTTCATTTAATGACTCAATTATGTAATATTTTATTTTTAGTTCAATTTCATAGATGGACACAATGAGTTTGAAGGACTTTTTTCTCTCCTGTCAGCTACAAATCTACCTTCTACGAACTTCTGTTGCCTGCGGAGGAGAGAAGGGCCCCTTGACAAGCCTGTGGTTCCTCTACCACACTGAATGACTGGTTGTGCTGATTATCAGAACACAGGAGCTTATGGTGCAGAAGGGGAGCCTGAAGGAACTAAGTGGCTGAGCAGTGCAGGAGGCCTTGGCAGTGTCCTCAGCAGCCTTGCAGAGTGAATGCTGAGTGCCAGGCACACCTACCCAGGCCTTGCTGCTTTGCTCTGGGGTCCTCTTCTTTCTCATTTTCCTCATACAATTCCATCTCTGTCACTTTTCACGTTGAGATGTTTATAAGGTGTTTCCTGTGAAAGGTATTTGAAAAGTGTAAGAATTATGTGTAGAAGGAGCTCAGCTCTTCAGAGGAAAGATGCCATAAAACCTAATACATAAATAATAAATCAGCTCAACAGATGTTGACTTTTTCTTGTCAGACAGCAACTCTAAACTCCTGATTCAGACTCTGACAGAATAAATACACTAAAAGTGAAAGTCAATTTGTCTAACTTACTCAAGGACAAACAATAAAAAGTTCAGTTTAAAGAGAATTATCTATATCCTATCAAATGAAGCAGGACAAGCTACATTAATATCTTCAAAGCAGGTCTAATAATAAAAATTTACATGAGAAAAAGCAATTTCTTTCTAGTTTAATACCTGTTCATTGACAGGAAAATAATGAATTCAACCTATATTAATGTTCTAATAGAATTCTGGATATAGTTTAACAAATTTTAAAGGAATTTACATTGAATATTAGTCAATAAATATTGAAATATAAGTATTAAGGCCAAGTGTGGAAATATTACACATCTGTAATACCAGTACTTCAGAAGCTAAGGCAGGCAGATGGTTGACACTTAAAGGCCAGTCAAGACTTCACATGGATAATCAGCGATGCTTGGACAGCAGAGTGAGACCTTGTATCCCAAAAAAAGATTAAATAATGCTAATTACTTTTAGAAAATAAAAATAAAAATACTCTGTGGTGTTTTTTTCTAGTGCTGAGGACTAAGTTGAGGGCCTTGTACTTGCTAGGCAAATACTCAATCACTGAGCTAAATCCCCAACCCCTAAAATAAAATTATGAACACTATTTAAACTTACATTTTCTTTTCTAAAAGAGCAATAAAATATGACACTAATAGCAGAATATTAATTAAGAAGGAAACACTTCATTACAACAAAATATGGGTTCTGTCGCTCTGGAATTACACATTAAACATGTACATTTGTTGGAAATGTAATCTCATTGTCAGTGTTTCTAGTTTTAAAACATAAGCAGAGCAAATATCTCCTAAACCTCTCTGTCCCTGAAAGTAATGCAATTATGCATTTTAAACACTAAAGATGATTTCAGTCATTGTTATCCAAATGTGGCTCACTAATCATCATTTGAGAGCCAATGGGCACAAAGAGATAAGAGTGCACCCCAAATCTATAGAATGAAAAGTTGAATTTGTACAAAAATCCTGTGACTTTCATGAGGACTAAAACTCTGCAAACACTATGTCAGCCACTACTAGCATGCCACTAACCTTCTGTGCATGTCACTGATATTTTGGAAATTGTTTATAGTTATTAGTGAATTTAAACTAATTCACCAAATACACTTGCCTAAAATGAGTACATAACTTCACTTAATAAATAAAAGTTATTGTTCTTATAGAGTGGTGAATATACATGTACATACATTTTTCTTAATTAAAAAAAATTACACTGGCCTTTAGTAATCTAACTGTATCCTCATCAATCTATTCTCACAAGTGTCCATTGAGTTTAACAGCATCCTTCTACCTTTATTGTTCCACATTGTTTTTCTTTCATTAAGAGGTTAGAGTTTGCCAAAATTTTTCATGTCTTACAATGTTTTCTTATATACATGTATATACATATACATACAGATACATATAAACATATAGTTTGCTGGCTTCGTTTGTTTGTTTGTTTGTTTGTTTGTTTGTTTGTTTGTTTGAGACGGGCTTCCCTGTAGCCCCAGCTGTCCTGGAACTCACTATGAGAACCAGGCTGTCCAGAGTCTCACGAAAATCAGCCTGCTCTTACCTCCCAAGTGCTGCGATTAAAGGTGTGTGCCACACCTCCTGTTATATTTTTAAAAGATTTTTTTCTGTTCTTTTGGATAGATATAAAAATCACACAAAAATTGGCAATAAATATGAAGTGTTTGAAAATAGTAGTGGAAAAATAAGAACTCCAATCACCCATTTGTTAGCTGCCATGTGGGTGCTATAACAGAACCCAAGTCCTCTGCAAGAGGAGTCAGCTTTCTTAAGTACTGAGCAATCTCTCCAGCCCCAGTTTTTGTTTCTTAATCTGACATAAACATTAATAAACAGTTTGTCTTCTAGGTTTTCACTCTGTCTCTCAAGTGTACACCTTCCATGTGCTGTTTCTGTTCATTCTGCATAATTTTTGAGTCACTTAGGCTGTTGCATAAGGTGCCATAGATTTATATACTTTGCTATGTAGTTATCCTTCCAATACATTTGGAATTCTTTCCGTGATTTTCTAATTAGTAATTTTCTCTTAGTAACAGCACTATCATGGCCATCCTTGGATACCTAACCTATTGCACTGAAAGCTCTTTGGGAATGCATGCCTTACAGTAGAATTATGGATGGTAGGGAAAATACATCTTGCAGAGTGATTATTGTAACGTGAGTTATTTATATGACTATCCTTCTAGGAAATGTACTATAATCATCAGGGAAGAGGTTCAGGTAAGAGGGGAAAATAAATATAAAGAGGAAAGCATTAAATGTGTGTTATAAACAAAAACTAACAGAGACTGGGAAGTGAGACAGTTCATAAAGTTCTTTATACTTAGGCATGAAGACCTGACCTGAGATTACCATCACTGATGTAAAAGCCAGGAGCAGTGACTGACTATAATCTTAGCACTGGAGAGGCAGAAGCAGGAGGAACCTTAAAGCTTTCTTGTAATTGGTGAGTTCCAGTTTCAGTAATAAACCCTGTCTCACTTCCCAGGACTCAGGGATCATTGCAAAAGACAGGATAGAAAGAGTGTAGGAGCTAGAGGAGGTAGATGACCACAAGGAAATAGTCGTCCAGTTACCCATGTGAACTTGCAGCAATCATGACGGCATGCACAAGTCCCATGTAAGCTAAAGCCAGAAACAATTGCAGCAGGATGTGGGCAAGTGGATGGGGAACCCCAATCCTACTTGAGAAACTATTGCCAAACAATGGTGGCTGGGGACATTCAGTCATGTTTAAGGATGAGACTCCTGGTAAGTGAATGAGAGGTAGTGAACCTATACCCAAGGGCATTTGGGGACACAAACCTAAATCTATAGGCCTTAATATGCATACACATGCACACATGCATGTATATACATATATGTATATGCATATATACATATATATTGGTACATGGAATTTGGTGGGGAGTTAGTAAGGGAGTGCAAATATGAAAGGGGATATAAATATGATGAAAATGTATGAAATTTGCAAAAATTCAGTTTAAATAAGGAGAAAACGTAACTGGAAAGTGATAGAGGGAGACACTCAACATCAGACCTCTGGCCTCCACATACATAAGCACATATATATACATAAACCTTTGCACACACTCTTGCACAGATACACACACACACACCCCAAAGAAGTACTGAAAAGATATATTAAAGAAATCATTGCATTTACCCAGAAAATCATATAGTATTCAAAAGAGGGTTTTCATGGAGAATGTGTAAATAGGTCTGTGTGCTTGTGCCAAAGAATAAAACATTAGGATCTCTTTAAGAATTAAATGATAAACTTTCAGAATATGTGATTTGAATTGTTGTGCATTAAGGAGTGACTCATTACACAGTTATATACTAGTATTTGTTATGCAGTCAACATGCCTTCTCTCTGTCTGTGTGACACCTTTGATAGAGATAGGCAGGGAAGAGATGTGCACAGGTTACTGTTTAAATCAGGTCTTATAAGGTATGTGGTTTGTTGTATGTTGAAAAACTATGTGCTTTGAATAAAGATAGTAAAAGAGCATCTGCCATCCTGAAGTGAGAAAGCCTTGAAACCACCTCGAGCTTAGTCATACCTTCACACCTTCGTTAAAATACTGCAATAGCAATTAACCTGGAATGTTATTTTGCAACGAGATGAAAAACCATGATTCCTGATGCTATCCAGTGTGGTATTTGGACATTTCTTCATTGCAAGCACTATAAACAGGACAGCAAATGAAATGAGAAACTGCTTGCAGAGGTTCTTAGGTCCAGTCTGTTGAGACAGACTAACGTGACAAGTCAGAACATTTACTACCTAAACAGAAGCAGGAAGGACAAACACCTAGGTCCCATTTGAAGCCGTTCTGCCAGGCTAAGCAAAGCACCCCAGGGCAGTTGGAGTACAATCTGCACAGGTGCAGTGTTGTTATGCCACAGCTGAGAGACCTGGAGAGCACTGAGCTCTGGGTTCTGGCCTGAAGGTCATCGGGCTCGCTAAACAAAGCACTACAAACATCCCACGCAAAATGAATGAGGAAAGAGTCTGTTATTCCCAGAAAGTGATCACATTCCCAGTATGCTGTGTTTGAAACTCCAAGTGGGAAGAAGAAGAACTAGGTCTGTGAAGCACATCTTGGAACCCATTTTTTCAATGGTTTTAGGGCAAAATAAAGTGTAAGGGTTGCACTGTAGAAACCTATTTATAAGTCCCATTTACCCAACTACACACTTGAGTAGGATTGCTGGATTGGGCCACAGAGATGAATTTCAGACACAAAAGCAAACCTTGGTATGATTAGAAAATGAGTATGTCAGTGCTGTGGGTCAAGCAGTTGCTTAGGGCCGTGAAGATTAATGGTCCATATGTAAAATGGAAGTTAGCACCTGCATCATATCAGGCATCATTTGCCTACATACTTTATTGCATGATTTGACACTCTACCATCCTAAATACTGAATAATTATTATAAATCCAATATACTTAATGTATGAATACCTTAAAGTTAAAGTTATGTGAGCTGTTTCAGGACTAAAATTGGTAGGTATGACTTCAATTTAGTCAAAATAAGCCTTTATACAAAGGCTTAGATCTGTAGAAATGTGACTCCAAAGACCTTTTAAATAAATGCATTCTGCCATTCTTTTATATTTTATGCCACATACAAGATAGCTAATATTACATTACTGAAGGTTTGCAATTCATTTGGTATTATCTATGCCCAAATCACACTGATGCTGTGTACATGCACCATGTTTGAACTGGTATTTCCAATGATTTAGAAATATAACATTTAAGCACTAGAGAGATGGCTCAGCAGTTAAGAGTACTAGCTGCTCTAGCAGAGCAGCCAGGTTCAATTCCCAGCACCCACATGATGGCTAACAACCATCCCTAACCCCAGTTCCAAGGGATCTGATGCCTTCTTCTGACTTCCTCAGGCACTGCATGACACTGGTGCACCTACCTACATGCAGGTATAACACTCAAACACATTAAAAAATAATAAATTATGTTTTAAAAGAAATATATAATTCAAATGATCTATTATTCACCTTTAAAATATTTTCTTTATTATTTTTATTTTACGTGTATGAGTATATTGTTTGAATGTAAGTGCACCCATGTCATGCAAATGCCTGTCAAGGTCAGAACAGGTCATCAGATGCCCTGTAACTGGAGTTAGGAAGGTTGTTAGCTACCGTATGGGAATCAAACCTGAGTCCTCTGCAAGAGCAGTCAGTGCTCTTAACCACTGAACCATCTCTACAGGCCCCTACGATTACCGTTTTTAATTTATTCATTGGTATAATGCAATTGATCCAATGAAGAAAGGATATCATTTTAAAGTGCTACACATATGATTGATGTTTTTTTAAGTTCAATGTACTTGAGTGGATCTTAACTATTTTTCTCTTTGTGATGTTTTAATTTTTACAGTATTGGCCTGACAGAACACCTTTAATGTTGGTTTCTCTGACCCTCTGACATGACTCCATTAATTTTTAAAAGCCCCCAGGCATTCCGATACAGAATTTCCCCTTTTGGAAATGATCTTCCATTTGTTCCTTGTTGTCTTTCACATGGAGTCATCCTTATCTATGAATTCTGGCTAGTTTCAAAGCACAATTATCCATGAAAATTCAGCACTGTCATGAATATTGGTATCATATTGCTATCGAACTCTCAATAAACAGAGAAAAAAATCATTGGTTTTTCTTTTCATACAAAGGCACAAATCCATATTTATGTTTCCCATTACAATTTAACAATAAAATGTTTCTGTTAATCCCATAATTCTGTATTTCACTGACCTCCTTTCCCTTAACACTAAAATTCATTGTTTACTAAAATTATTAACTATTTATTATAGAGTCAATGAAAGAAAATAGACCTAAATTACATGGCATTAAAACAAATAATAAGCAATTAAATTAAAGCCAAAAATTTTACTGTGCAGTTTTCTGTGTTCTTAGAAGTTAGCTCACTAATGATATTAAATAAAATTGTTATGATCTAGAATTTTTTTCCCAAACCATCATTCTATGTGGCTGTGTGACTATTTTTTTATGATCAGCTTAATTCCACTTTTTCTCATTTTTTTCAAACTATTAATATATAAAGCAAATCAATCTCCAAATTTTCTATTTCATATTTTTGTTTCATTATTAACACGTGTTCTAGACCTAATGATTTAGGAGGTTGAATACAAGATTGCTGTTTGTGCTAACTACCCAGATAAGCCAACACTTCCCCTTATTCACCACTCCTTAATTTTTAGTACTATGTATGGCAACACAGTTCTCTAATGCCTTAAATCTATTAATTCTATTAAATGCCAATCAGATCTAAAGCCTTTTAATTTATTTTACTTCTTTTCTTTTTAATAATATCTTCTTCATTTTATAACCAATATATTTTTATATTGTGTATGTGGGTTTTTTTGGAAACAGAGTCTTCTGTAGCCCCAGCTAGCCAAGAATTCACTATGTAGACCAGTTTGACCTCGATTTCACAGAGATCTGCCTGCCTCTGCCTCCTGGAATTAAAGGTGTGTCCCACCACACCTAGCTATAATTAATATTTCTTTACAAACATAATATATTATGATATACGATGTTAAATCAATACTTGCTACATAAAAACACAAGTATTTTGTCAATATTGGCCGTATAATTTACTTTTCCCACAAGACAAAAAGAAATCTATGCTTAAACTTGCAATTATATTTGGTTGAAAAAGACAGTAGGCACTCGAGGATTGTCTAAAATTTTTGTTTCACTCATATTCAGAATTCAGACCTTATTTCACATATATTAACTATTTTTTGTCGTTTTTGAGACAGGATCTCCCTGTAGCCCTGGCTGGCCTGAACCTCACAACGATCTGTCTGCCTCTTCCTCCAGAATGGTGGGACTAAAAGCTTGCGCCCCCATACCCAGCATTAGCCATATTCTTATTGTAATTACTAGCAACCTTACAACAGAACTGCATTCTTGAAGACACTTTTGTGTAAGTACAGATATTTTTTCATCTTATACCATACAAATTTAGACTTCTAATTGCCAACAAGGAATTTTAGAAAATATGACAAAAGTATATCAAATGAATCATGATGGAAATTTTAAAATAGCCACAAAGTGTATAAAATATTGTATTTTACACTATAATCTGAACAGTCAAGTGGGAAATTTGTTAACATTTTATGGATGGATCCTCCTATCACTGATATATATAATATTTTGATTTTCTTCAATTATATTTTATTTTAACTCCACTAGTGGCTCATATATTTAAACTGAGTAAATTGTTTTGCATATAAAATAGATATTAATTTGCAAGGAGAATAGATTTTATCATTATACAAATAAATGTATTGATTTCATGGCTCTGCTACATAATTATACTTTATCCAAAAATATGCATTATTTCTGCACCACTTTATAAATGTATGCTTATAAGTGAGTTCCAACTTGAGCACTTTCAGATTATTAAAATTTAACAGCAGAAAAAATTCTCCAATAGAAGAATCTTTGTTTATCCACTTAAATAAACATCCTCCACTAAATGTTGAAAGGTTTTAGGATTAATGACTTGAGTAATCAGGTGCAGAGCCTGAATAGTTTAACCTACTACCTAAAGCCTAAGGTGCCTCTGACATCACAGTGTTAATGTTTTTATGAACAAATATTTTTACAGGTTTTCCAACACATGTTTTCCATAATCTTCAAAAATATGAAATCAGAATGCTCATGTAAACTTAGCAGAAAAATTAAATAGCTCCAACAGCAAAAAGTAAAAATTTAAAAAGGCTTTTAATGTTCATTTGTGTACTCATTTTTAATCATTATTTTAAAATATATCCCGTATTTACATTCATACAATGTAATGTGTAAAAGAAAAGGGTTTAACCCACAAAGAAAAGTACTGATGTGATCATATGTTCTTCTGGGCTTTAATAGGTACTTCAGAAAGCTTTTCTTCAGTGTTCTTAAGATAGCTAAAGAGATCTTGCAGCTTCTCTTATTTAGAGGCATTGTCATGAAGGTTTTTTTCATTATTTTTTTGTAAGCCTTGGGCTTCTACAAACATTAAAATTCCATATAAACTTAATGGAATTTTTCTAGTTATTAAGTAAATATTTCATAGAATTTAAAACAGACTTTTTTATTACATGTCTACATCTTCCAGAAACAAACTTTGAGATGAAATTGTAAGTGCAAATATTTTCTTTGTAAACAATTCTAGAGAATAATCATAAGAGGAAGGAGATGTAAGATGGCAATAAGAAGGAAATTATTATTATTTTCAAATCTAATAACTGTGAGAAATGAGTTTCACTGCTACTAGAGAATCCTAGGAGACAGTGAAGCCATGTGAGAAATACCAAAAAAAAAAGGATTATTTATTGTTCAGTGTTCTCTTTACAGTTGGTTAATGGTATCTTACAATATCATTAACTTGGTACTTCCAGTTAGATTTGCAGCTACAGAGGAACATGAAATAACCTGAGAGAGATAGAGAGAATAACAGAGATTATACCATGAATCCTTTATCACAGAGAGGTAGCCAGTTCCTAAAAGCTGTTGCTCTAGTACTCAGCTCAGAAAAACCAACTCCAAATTATACAGAAGATGGGCTTTGAGTATTAATGAGCTGAACAGGAGGAGACTATCTTTCTAAACATTAGACTGCAAAGCTCTTATAGGAAGCTGATCTCATAAAGACCAAAAGATTGCTCCTTCTATTTTCAGTTGTTTTGATTGGTTTGCTTTGGTTTTCATTTACTTCCCGGTGGTAAGAGGAAAGATGGAGACTAAAAAGACAAGAAGGCAAGCAGGAAGACAGAGCTGCAGGCTCCGTGTGTCTGTCAGTAAAACAACTCCCTGATTCTGAGGAAGGTGATGGACAAGAAGCTGCCTCCTTGTGCTCTGGGAAAGAAAAACCGGAATAAGAAAACTTAGATTCTAAAAAAGAAAAAGAAACCGTTCACAAATTCACAGGCTTAGCGATACAATACTTGAAAAGTGCTGAGAAAAAAAAAGATGGAGGATGCTCTCCAAAAGGAAGCTGAGCACAGCCAGGAGAAGGGAAGCTGAAGCCACAGACAAGTGTCATTTGTTTTCTCCTCCTAGTGATAGTCCCAGAGATTAACGCCTCATAAGGTAGGCATGTCAGTAAGAGTATCCCTGCCATGTTTAATACTGTCAACTTGACAAGATCTAAAATCACTTAGGAGACAAAATGGGTCTGCCTGTAAGGGAGATTCTAGATTACCGTAACTAATGTGAGAATACGCACCCTAACAATGGATGGTACCATTCCTATGGCTTGAGTTTGGAATTGAAAAGAGAAGGGCGACTGAGCACCAGCACTCATCACCCTCTGCTTCCTGACTGCAGACTAGTGCAACCAGCCACCTCACATTTTTTTCCCAAGTGATGAACTGTATCACTTCATTGACAAAAAGTCAAAATAAACCATTCCTTAAGTTTCTTTTGTCAAGACATTTTGTCACAGCGATGAGAAAATTACTAATACTGAAAATTGCCAAGGACTGGGGCTATTGCTGTTATAAACCCAACAGCAACAGTGGTTCTTACTGACTTTGGAGCTGGTTTGTGGGAGAAATGTGAAAGAGTTTGTAACTTCAGGGCAAAAAATGTCCTGGAATGTTGTATGCCGAACTTAATAAGTCATTCTGGTGGGAGTCCCGAAGACCAGAATATGGAGAGAAATGGTTCAGTTCATGAGGTTTCAGAAGAGAATAAAGACTGTGTCAGGAACTGGGCCATGTCATATTCTGAGAAAGAATTGGCTGCATTTGGACAATTGGAAATGTTCCCTTATGCATAAGACTCCACCTGTCAAAAGCTCTAACGTGTGAAGAATCCAAATTCATTTGAAAGGGAGAAAGTCTAAAGTGAGAATGCCACTGAAGGAGTTCAAGGCTCTAAACAACCACCCAGGGAAATGTTCTTCCAGCGTCATGCTAGAAGACACATGGAGGCCAATTCAACTACGATACAAGGAAGAAAGTCAACATCTTCATCTGGTGGTGTAGCTTGTCAGTGTCATTCATGTGGTCCTAATTTTATTGGCATGGTAGATGCAAGAATCAAGGAGTCATGGAGGCTTATGACAAGGTTCCAGAAGACCACTGGGGACAACAAATGTGAGACAGAGTCAGATTTTCTGCAAGAAGTCCCTGAGACGTTTGTGGAAAGGTGCAAAAATAAAGCTGCAATGGAAACCTGAAGATGCCAGGACTTGGGACATCCACAAAAGAAAGATGCATGATCAGAGTGGAGCCAGCCTAAAAGAAATACTCTATGTACAGCAGGTGGAAGAGCTGGAGGCATAGGACTATCCAGGGCATTTGAAGCACAGATGCTTTTATTATGAACCCCAGATGTCCAATGTGGATCTATAAAATGTAGTGTTTGCTCTGTTGGATTTTGGTCTTCCTTTGGCCCAGTATTCACTTGCTATGTCCCCATTCTCCTTTGTAATGGAAATGTTTATTCTGTGCCATTGTGTGCACAGATTGTGTGTATATAATTTCCTTTTTATATTTCCTAATTATAAGAATCACAGTTAAGATACTGCTGGATGTGAGACTCTGAACTTGTAGGTTCAAACTGTGCCAGAGAAGCTAAAGCTAGGAGGACTGTTTAAGTTGGACTGAATGAGGTTTACGTTATTAGATAACCACGAGCTTATGGAGCCGATGGTAAAAGAATAAAGCTTAGACATGATATGTGTCAAGTTGACAAGGGTTGGACTTGGGATGATTAATATGAATTGCCACCATAACAGGACCTAGAATCACCTAGAAAAAAAACTGCTAGGCATGTCTGTGAAGGAGTATGTAGAGTGAGTTAATTGAGGTGGGAAGACCCATCCTAACTGTGGGCTGCACTATTTCACTGGCTGTAGTCCCATCATGAGTAACAAAGGAGAGAGTGAGCAGAGCACCACCATTCATCACTTTCTCTGCTTCCTGACTGTAGATGCAATGTAACCAGATATTTCATAATCTTACCATCCTGCCTGACCCATCAAGAACCAGTTATGCCTTCATGATTATGAACAAAAGTAAACACTTCTTTCCTTATATTGTTTTTCAGAAATTTTCTAACAGCAATGAGAAAAGTAATTAAGACTATTCCCAAATAAAACTGGAAAACAAATTCAAACCAACAGATGCTCAAATTAAAACACAAACAAGAAACACATAAGAGCAAACTGACATTACTCCTCCAAAACATCATTATCCCTCAGTTACTGAATTCAAAAATGCTGAAATATATAAAACAGTATAAGACAATTCAAAACTTTACTAATAAAACTATTTTACAGAGAATATGCATGGCTAGGGAAGTCATAGATCTTAGAGAAAAACCTATTTCTGTCACTTCTGGAGATGAATTACTCTCTTACTGTATTATAAATACAAATACTTATATTTACAACCAAGTAAATATGTTTGTCTCTCATCACTCATCAAATAAGTTTCTCTTTACAACAGATGGAGACTATTATAAATTTCCACAACTGGTCAAATGCAGAAAACAAGAGACTGTGAGGTGTCCAACCCTAAGTGATGCATCTGAATGCAATTTCTACAATCAAAGCTAGGGAAACATCACGGAATAGTGGGAGGAAAACATGTAAGTACCAGAGAGTCAAGACACCTGCTACTAATTAATGCATTGTAGACATGATAGGGAAGATGCATCATTGGAATATCCACACTATGGCAGTCCAACGTGATCTGTATAATGGACAGAAAAACAGTTAACAAGCCAAAGCAAATGGGGGAAATGTCATGGAGGTCTCACCTTAAGATGAAAAGCTATAGGCAATCAATGGATGCTAAGAAATTAATAATATGTTTCCTTCAGGGACCAGGGACCTCCTTGAGAGGTTATCTAATTCCCAATGGATAGCTCTAAACTTAGGTACATACGAACACCTCTAAATGGACTCAGTGCATTATGTGTGTGTGTTTATAAATGTATAAATATATATATATATAATGATAGTATATAGCCATAATATATAACTATTAAATAATAATAATCAAAGAAGAGAACAAGAAATTGAGAGTAAGTCAGGGGACAGTGGAGATTATGTGGGGGATTGAGAGAGATGAAAACAAGGTAAAGACAATTGCTTATGTATGAAATTCTCAAATATAAAAATGTAATAAAAGTAAAAATTAAATTATCTTTTAAAATTTCATGCATATAGACAGTGAAGTTTAATAAATCTACCCTGTTTCCCTCTCCAGCTCTCTCGTAACCACTCAAATAATCTCTCCTCCCAATTTCATGTCTTTTATTATGTAACCTACAAAGTGGAGCTTGTGCTGCCATGTGTTTGCTGTTGTGGGGCCATCAACTTGAACATGAGAAACATATCAATGGCCAAATTCTCAATAAAGAATTATTTTCCCTCTACAAGCAACTATCCACTGCCCATAGCCCCTCAGTATGGAGTAGGGAGTGGATATCATCTACTCCATCTATGTCATGATTTTGGTTGTTTGATCTTGTATAGTTCCTAGGCAGATAACCACAGCTAGTATGAGTTCATGAGTGTGATAGCCATGTTAATTTGAGAGGATTTGTGTTTTATGTGTTTGAGTGATTTGTCTGCGTGTATGTATGTGCACTGTCTAGATGAAATGCTTGCAGAGTCAGAGGAGGGCATCAGAACTCATGGAACGGCAGTTAGGACTGACAGCGAGCCATCATGTGGGTGCTGGAAACTGAAACCTGGCCCTCTACAGCAAGTCTTCTTAACTGTGGAATCATCTCTCCAGCCTCTGTAGTTGCGTTTCATTGTACTTTCTCCCCTATTTCAAATTTGTCTTTGCTGAAGGTCATAATACAGAAATCAGGAACTAATGAAATAGTATCACACAGAAAAAAATGAGTGTGCATGTTGCCCACCTTTAATCCGCCATTAGTACAGTTATCATAGACGGTCATTCCAGTTGTAAGGAGTAAACTACATGACTATTCGAAAAAAAAAATAGAAGATTTCTAAGAGGAAAGTTTTTATCTCATTTAACGCCATAGTTATGAACCTTTCATTTTTTTTCATGATTTTTTCAACCATGTGGTTCTAAAAACAAAAAAAATTCAGCCAAATGGCTGACTTGTGTACATGTGGGTTTATGAATAGCTAAATCATGTTATTGAGAAGATGCTTGATAGTAAGGGATTAGAGTCTATAACTGGACTATGTAAGATTGAATCCTTTTTAAATTTTTTGACAGGGTCTCACTATGTAGATCTATCTGGTTGGCAAAGAACTCAATATAAAGCCCACACTGGCCTCAAACTCACAGTAATCCTCTTGCCTCTACAGGTGCTGGAATTATAAGCCTATATTATTTAATTCAGCTTTGAAACTTTTTTTAACAACTTAATTTTCATTGCCTTCATCTGCAGTTTGGGAGTAACAATAGTACTAATTTTACAGAATGGTTGACACGTATACACGTGCAAATATAAGTGTGTGGCAAAAGGACTTGGAATATTACAAGTTTCATCAATATTTACAAGTGTTATGAAATGCCCTTGTACAGGTCCAAATCTTAAGACACAGTGAGTTTTCTTACTGGAAATATTCAAGAATTAACCAGAAAAAAAATACAAAACTTGATATTTTCTAGAATTCATTAAACCATAATTTTCTATTTTTATATTTATGAAAAGATAAGAAAAGTTCAGGAAAACTAGTAATTTCACCCAAGGCAATTATTAAGTAAATAAAACCAAAGTCTCCAGAACACCTATCTTATCAAAATCAGCTTAACTTGGAAAAATGGTCATACATTTTCTGTATGTGTATTAAGTGTTACCTGTTATGTAAAATAGCACTGAAAGAAAGTTGCTCAGCAGTTGTCTTGTTTTTATGTTTTTTGTTATAGTTTGGATTTTTTGAGTTTTATACGTTTCATACAACAGCTTTTAATCAAGTCACACCCCCCTCCCCCATCCATCTACCCTCTCCCAATGCCCCCAGGATCTCATATATTTAGTCATATATATTAAGTACTATCCAGCCAACCATTAGTGTTCAGATGTCCTTTAGTGCAAATTCATCCACTGGAGTCTGATCAGGCTATCTAAAGAATTTAAGGCATACTCTCCCTCTCTCCCAGCAGTAATCGGTCTCCAATTGTTCTCAGTCGAGGTCTGGACTGCCAGCAACTTCTATAACTTCACTCTGGACCCTTGTCCAACTTGAGTCAGTGTGGGTCCCGTGTTTGATTCCACCATTGCCACAATTTCACATGTGCAAGCTTCCAGTAGCCTGAAAGACTCTCCTTTCCTAAGTTCATGAACCAGCCCTGGTTCTTACAGTCTTTCTGCCACTCCCTCTCTTCCACAATGGTCCCTGATCATAGGTGGGTGAGATTCAATATAGGAGTCCTATCCAGGGATATATACTCTGCAGTCTCTTATTCTATAAACTTGGCTAGTTGGCTGACAGACTTAGATAGCTCTTGATTACCCCACCAGATGACAGTGACAGTGTCATTACCCCCCGCAGATGACAGCAGTGCAACTACTACACCAACAGAGGTAGTGTGCTGTGCCAGTTGTTACAGTTATTAGAATTTAGGGTTGGTCTGACCAGTTTCCATCGTCTAGCTTTTTGAAGATATACTTCAAGTAGACAGTTTCCATGTCAGCTCCTGCTCCATTGCTTTGAGTCCTGCATCCCAAGTATGTTCTCTCTTTAGCAGTAGGATCTTATCTTCTAGTTCTTGGAGATAACCAAGACCTTTGGCAATGGCCTGTATTATTTTGGGAGACTCTTGGACAACTCTCACCAATCACTCAAAGGAGTTACCTTCTGTCTGGCACTGTGCTCCTTGTCAAAAAACCCCCAGAATAATAGTTGCACTAATGTTTACACAATGTGCATTTCTAAGGGCATTTCAGAGGCATCGCATTTCCGTCTTAGTTTCCTACCCCTTCAAGAATCATTCATCTATGCTCTTTTTCCCCCAATCTGATGTCCCACCTCCCTTTCCAGTCCCAGTACTTGCATTATCCTCATTCTCCCCCCATGAACACCTGCCTCCTTCCATCCGCTCCTCCGGGATTTCCCTCTCCCCACACCACACATTGACCACCTGCATGTCCCTTCCTCCTCTCCTCCCTGCCAAACACTCCCACTTTCCCCACCTATCCCCTGGTAACATCTGATCCCTACTATCCCCGCTTTTTGGGTTCTTTCTTTTCCTTTACCTCTGTGTATTCTTTTCCTTTTCCTGGTTTCTGTTGTTACATCAGGATCTATACTCACATATAGGGGATTGCTGCTATAATCAGCAAATGAGAGAGAACAGATGTCACTTGCTTTTCTGCATTTGTGTTATTTCACTTATAACACTCTAGCTCCATCCATTTACCTGCATATTTCATCATTTCTTAGTGCTGGATAGAACTCCATTGTGTAAATGTATTACATTGTCATCATCCATTTAGCAGCTGAGGATCATTTAGGTTGTTTCCATTTCCTAGCTATTGTGAAGACAGAAGCAAAAAAAAACAGTGTGCAGGTATCTCTGCAATAGGATGAGTCCTTTGGGGATATGTCAAAGAGTGGTATAACTAGATTATATGGTACATTCATTTTTAGTTTTATGAGCATTCTCTCACTCCTGTGCATAGTGGTTGCATGAGTTTACATTCCCACCAGCAGTGAATGAGTGTTCCCCTTTCTCTACATTCTCTGGAGCATTTGGTGTCTTTTGTTCTCTTGATCTTAGCCAGTCAGACTGCGGTGAGATGGAATCTTAAAGTGGATTTTATCTGCACTGTCTGCTTTTAAAGTCAGTCTCTGGCAGTTCATTATGCATCTGACTGACCTATTCAGGCAAACAAGCCACGTGAAGCATGGAAATCCAATGGTGAATCTTCACACAGCCCTATGGGACCCACGGACAGACAGCAGTGAGGAGTATGTTACAAATAGGTGACATTTTGATAATGCATCCTTTTAAGTAACATCAAGACAGGAAAACCTTTCCTAGATCTGCCTTGGAATGTCAGTTGCTTCAGGGATTCACTGAACTCCTTATCCTGTTGGACCTTTAACCCTCACTGATCAGAAGTTCTTGGTCTAAAAACTAAAATATAAGTAAATAAAAAGAAAGAAGAGGAAAAGAAAAATGGCTTTCACAAATTCCTCAGCGGGAAACAGATACATAAATTATAGATTCTCTGCTTTTTAAAAGATGTAAAAATTGCTATTTACTCAATGCATTCAGCCTTACCGTTTTTAATCTTCTCTTCAAAATATCAGAATTATCATGATACAGTTAAATTAAAGTTTACATTCAGAAACTGGATGGAGATACAGGGGTGGAAAAGACCTGACTTGCACTGGTCAAGGGTTTCTTTTTTCAATGCATGTCAAAGCAATAATCTAATAACACTTAAGCATGATGTCACCCAAATGTTGTGATGTTGTATAATGAAAATAGTTAACTAAGTGTAATATGGTGTAAATAAATTCATGTGGTTTGTATCAAGTACCTGTGAATCAATTTCTATCCTAAGATGAAGCACTGTTATTGTTTTTCATGAACTTTGGTGGGTTTTTGTATGTAATACAGGCATTCAACATGATGCTGTAAGATAGACATACAGTTAAGCTAAACAATGTGACATATGCCTCATATGTTAGCTGTTTACCAGTTTTCCTGGTTCTGTTTGTCAATAGAAGCTATAAGATATTCATTTAGAGAAATCTAGAATACATTACACTATTATTAACTATAGTCCCCATGTTGTACATAAGTCTCTAGACATGTTCATTACATATGTTTGCTAACTTGTATCCTTCATCTCCCTATTTTTCCCCATCCAAATCCTGGTAATTATTGTTTAATTTTTCTCTATATATGTATTTGACCTTTCATACAATTCTGAATAAAAGATCCTGAAATATTTTTCATTCTAACTCTTTCTTGCTTTACCTCAAACAATGTCCTCTAGATCTGTCCATACTGTGGCAAATGACAAGATGTTTTTATTTATAAGGCCTAGTAATATTCCTCTGTATGTGTGTGTATATGTGTGTGTGTGTGTGTGTGTGTAAAACATTTTTCACCCATCTACCAAGGGACACTATATTACTGACTCTTCTGTTGATGTGATATAACACCAAAAGTGATTTACAGAAGAGTTTGTTTGGCTTATGATTCCAGAGGGATAAGAGTCCATTATGGTGGGGAGGCATGGCAGTATATGTATTTGACCTTTCATACAATTCTGAATAAAAGATCCTGAAATATTTTTCATTCTAACTCTTTCTTGCTTTACCTCAAACAATGTCCTCTAGATCTGTCCATACTGTGGCAAATGACAAGATGTTTTTATTTATAAGGCCTAGTAATATTCCTCTGTATGTGTGTGTATATGTGTGTGTGTGTGTGTGTGTGTAAAACATTTTTCACCCATCTACCAAGGGACACTATATTACTGACTCTTCTGTTGATGTGATATAACACCAAAAGTGATTTACAGAAGAGTTTGTTTGGCTTATGATTCCAGAGGGATAAGAGTCCATTATGGTGGGGAGGCATGGCAGCAAGCAGAAGGCATAATAGAAAAAGAAGAAATCTGGGAGCTCATATCTCCATCCACAAACATGAAGCAGAAAGACCAAACTGGAAGTGAGGAAAGGCTATGAAGTCTCAAACTTGCCCCAAGAACAAACTTCTGCCAGCAAGGCTCTAACTCTTAAAGATTCCATGAATTCTCCAAACAACACCACCAACTGGGGGTGAAGTATTCAAATTCTTGAGTCTAAGTGCGCCATTCTCCTTCAGCCACCACAGACCTAGTTTGTTTCCAGTATCATGGCTCTCTTGAATACTGCTTCAGTAAATATGGAAGTGCAAATATGCTTATGAAATAGTGATTATTTTAGGGGCATGTAACCACATGTAACCAGAAAATATTACAGGAAATATGGTTATTTCATTTTAAATGTCTTTAGGAATCTTCACACTGCTTTCCATAATGCCTCTGCTATTCTACAGTTCCACCTAGAGTATAAATGGCCCCCTTTTCCCCACACTCTAAGCAGCACTTGCTATCTACTAATTTTTATCATAGAGATCCTAACAGGTATGTAGTAACATGTCAATGTATTTTAATTTTTACCTCCATGATGATTAGGGATCTTTAAATCCCCAACCCTACAGAATACATGAAGTTTTGAATAAGTATGTTCTTATAACTATCAAAACATGTTCATTTAGAAGATAATTCAAAGAATAATATAGCTTTTCAAATAAAATAACTTTATAAAACATTTTCGTCTTCTCACTAAAATGTTAAGCATGTTTTCTCTATTTTAAAATGTGTATACAGAATCTATAGATAACCTTTAAAATGAACAATAGAAGCACAAATAAATCAACTAATTTAAAATGCAAAAGATTTTAATAGACATTTCAAAGAAGATATGCGGATTTCCAATACCGTTAGTACCTAATTTTTATTATTTTTATTTTATTTTATATGTATGAGTATATTCCCTTCATGTGTGTAAGGACAAGAGAGGGAATCTCTGGAACTCGAATTACAGATGGTTGTTAGCCACCAAGTAGGTGCTGGGAATAGAACTTGGGTCTTCTACAAGAGCAGCCAGTTCTCTTAACTGCTGAGCCATCTCTCCAGTCCTAAGTATCTCTCTCTTTATTTAAAATTCAAACTACAATGAAATATTACTGTGCACATACCAGAAGAGATATGCTATAACATTCAGAATAAAAAGTGGCAGTAAAGATATGGATAAGTTAAAGTTTTATACAATTACTACTGAAAATGTAAAATGGTTCAGCCACTATAAGTAAAGTTTAGAATTTCTACAGAAGACATAAAAACAAAAATACTGCATAATCATGCATTGTACTCATGTGTAGATGCCCCAAATAATTGAAAATGAAGATCCAATCACATGTGGAGATTTATATATTGTGTATACATATATATTCATAGCAGTACCATTCACAATACACAAAAAGTATAAAAAATACAAATGTCCACTAACAAAAGAATAGATTTCAAAGCTGTGATATGTACATGCAGTGGAATATTATCTGTGCAAAGAGAATGAAGTATTAATGATGTTACAGCAAGAATAAATCTTGAAAATATACCAAATGAAAGCAGTTACGTACAAGAAGTCATATATAGTCATAAGGCAGTCCCTTGAAGCCTGAGAGGGGAATGGGATGGACTGCATAACATGCAGCGTTTCCTTGGGTGACAAAAGGGCATTTTTAAAGTAGGTGGAGGTCTAAGTCAGATAACACAATGAAAGTACCAAACATCACAGAGCCCTTCTCTACAGGAGGGCTAATTTTCTGTCAAGTGAATTCCCCTTCCAAAATAAAAGCAGAAGGTACTCTTACACGAACTTTGATTCTATTGCCCTTGATTTCATATTTTTCAATTAATTTTTAATTAAAATACAAAATAATAGGCACCATTATCACATTTTCAGCCGTGTATATTTTGCCAATCAATGTCTCCCCACAGTTCTGTCTTCTCTCGTGTTGAATTCCTTCTAAGTGAACCTTCTTCTGCTTTCATGTCATGCACATATATACTGAATAAGTTCATCATACAAATAAGTACATCATATATAAATATTCATACCATACACACACACACACACACACACACACATATAAATCCAGATTCCTTGCATGAGGGGAAATGTGATATTTTTACTTTCTTACCTTTCATTGGGCGCTCCTGTTCCCACTCCCTTTAGACTTCTCTGCCATCTCCCTCTCCTTTAGCACACCTTCTGCTTTCCTGTTACATGCATTTGTGCACATGTACTTAATTCTAGTGTACAAATGAGAGAAAAAGTACCTTTCATCTTTCTTTTCCCCATTAATCATTCCTGGTCTCCTACTTTCCTCTTCACTTATTTTTTTAAATCACTACATCTTCAAATCCTCCTCTTACTTTCAGTAACTTTATTAAAATATTATTCACAAATCACAAAATTCATCCATTTAAAGAATTTAAGTACACATTCACTTATATATCCATTAACATAATCTGCTTTTAGAACGTTTTCTCAAGCTATCAATAGTAAGACCTGTTTTCCACTCTATCTTCTCCTTGTTTTGCTTTGCACAAACACTGATCTGCTTTCCCTGTCCATAATTCTGGACATTTTGTATAAATCATATCAAAGACTATGTGGACCTCTATGTCTGGGTAGAATGCAAAATAGTGGTTAAATTGAACTGTAGAGATCAAGTCATATTTCTTGAATAAATTCATTCACAGGCGTAGAAATCTATACTTAATATAAAAAATACAATTAGAATAATGTTATAGGAACATAGACTAACAAAGAATAGCACTTTATTTAAAAATCATGGAGTTTTATTGCAGAAGATGACATATTTTTAATTGGGTGGAGAAATCATTATGAGTCTGTAAGATTAGATGTAATAACGATAGGAGCCAGAGGATTCTGGCAAGCTTGAGAAGCAATTGTCCTGTAGGAAAGCTGGACATTTGACAGAGATAACTGAATTCA
The DNA here is from genome assembly GCA_035773235.1 of Eospalax fontanierii. NCBI lineage: Eukaryota > Metazoa > Chordata > Mammalia > Rodentia > Spalacidae > Eospalax > Eospalax fontanierii. The sequence continues at coordinate 39,807,470 of CM069527.1, forward strand.
AACAGCACGAAGATGGAAAGAACCATAGACATAGTTTTGTTTATTTGATTTTTTTTTTGAATGGGGAGATTTAAAGTAGAATCTTGGTCCAAATTTTCAGAGGCTTTGAAAAGCTATGATACAGTGTGATCCTGGAAGCAGGTGGCCAGGTTAAAGTACAGGTCAAGCTGAGGATTTAACAGCAGTGCTGAGAAATTACTGGAGTCATGACTACAGGCTGCAAGAGAAAAAGATTTAAGTCAGGTGGAAGATGCTGGATCTGAGGCTTGGCAACTCGTGTGCTTGGTTAAGAGAATGATTGATAAAAGTCTACATATTATTAAAAAGCTGATTGGAAAAATGTTTACAGTATATTAGAAACTGAGCTCTTGTGAGGACCACACTTCAGGCCCCTGTTGTGTCTTTTATAAAGATTGATGAGAAAGTTAAGAAAATCAATTTAGGTGATTAAAGAAGCTCTCTCCTCCAGCCATCCAGACTGGGTCTGCCATCCCCAAACATCCTTGCTGATAGAAATAACCTGGCAGCAACAAGGAAATATCTTTCACTAAACAGAAGGTTTTTCAAAGACTATTCAGACAAGCAAATGGCTACCTAATTAACCAAACTGGGAACTATTCCAAACATTTACAAAATAACTGTATTCAGAGCCTACAGGCACTTCCCAAGCTTCTTTCGTGAGCTTTCTCTCCTTCTACCTTCACTAAAACAGCCCATTTTCCTAGGTGGTGTCTTGGCACACTGTTTTCTGTTCTAGACAAAGCATGACTGACAGTAATAAAGAAAAAATTTATATATTAATTCTCCACATCAAAACAAATAAATGAAAAAGACATGTCCAGATGCCCCATGCCTTCATAGAAACTGATTGTGAATTCCTAACTATTCATTTAAGTGAATTTACTTGATCCTTTGTTTAGCTATGTATGCAAGCTGAACCAGTCAGACTGCAGAAGATATATAATTACTACATTCATTCTAATTCTAAAAATCATTTTAAATCCTTTTCACGATTTTAAAAACTATCATCATGTTTTATTCAGTCCCAAGTCTACTCTCGGAAATATAAATGTAGATGGTTGGCTAGATAGGTAGGTAGATAGATAGATGACTATGAAGAGATAAATAGACTGATTGATTGATAATATCTTATTCCTTGATTAGGAAAAAATGGTTGTTTGATATTTTGTAGTAATTCACAAAACTAAACAAGATCAGCTAAAGAAGCTTTTGCCTGGGATTCAGTGAAGATCTAATTAAAGGCCTCCTTTTATTTCCTTAGGTTCTGATGATATCTAATTTTCTTTTCTTTTGAGGGATGTTCATAGATCAGAAAATCACCATGATCCAATATTTCAGATAATTCTACTGAACTCATAACCAAAATATAACTTCCCTTGACTTTAATTCTTCTGACCTTTGTTTTCCAAATGAATATCAGAGTTCATAACTGTTTGTTTAGTATGAGTGATGTTTAACTTATCATTCCCCCAAGAAAATGCCATTAAGTCAGAGGAGTAGCCTTCTAAGGATATGACCCTGACCACGGTGGTGTTAAGCACTTTGGCAAGCCACCCTAGAGATATTCTGACAAAATATAGGCAACTCGATGTTCCATTTTTCTGTATCAGACTGCCTCAGTTCAGGACATACATGCATGAGGGTACCAAATCTCAGAACAGAAAACCCTAAGAGGCTAAATCACAGGAGTCGTTCATCATAGCATTAGGTAATTCTTGAGCCTTAGGATGATTGATGTGTTTAATTTAAACTTGCCTGGGAACACAGAATGTATCTCTGAAGTGGGAATATGGTGAATGGGTGAGATGGAGAAAGACATTTTAATGTAAAACAGTTTTGTCTTTCAAACTTTCCTGTGCATATGACTTTAAACAGAAACAAAACCGTGTTAATTACCATCACATTATATACTTCTAGCAAGTTCTCTCAGTTTTTCCTATACCAGTGGGAGAAAACTCTTATTCCATAAGACATTCATTTTTCTTAATAGAAAACTCATTTCAGTTTCTATCACAGTGAACACAGTGACATGAATGAGTTAGAATACCACTCATGATTTGTTAAAAGATGGCAGTCGAGCTCCTGGTACTCAGTACAGGTGTGTTTCACATTAAGCTTCCTGTTCAAGGAAAAACATACATGGAAATTACAGAGCTGAAAATACGAGTTATAAAAACAAAGCCTGTTGTGTGGCTTTCTAATCTTCACTGCTACTGGGAAAGCTTTTCTATATTTTTAATGTAATGCAAATATAAGATGTCAGTAAGAGTAATAATAGCCATCACTATATATTCACAATTCAGCTTAAAAACTGAAAACAGGATAGTATCTTTGAGTCCTTCATGCTCTCTTCCTGATTCTTCTTCACACTTTTCCTTAGAGGAAGCTTCAATCCTGATTTTTGCTTCATCATTCTCTTCTCTTCTCTACTATGAATAAGCACACATCTAAATACTATATTTTTATGTTTTCATGTGCTTAAATATTTTATAGTCATTTTATCAGCTTAATTGATCCAATTATTGTGTGCAGATGTGTGTATATTTGCACACGCACCTGTACCATGACATGTATGTGGAGATCAGAGGACAACTTGCAGAAGCTGGTTCTCTCCTTCACAATGTGGGTTTCAGGGACTAAACTCAGGTCAGTAGACTTTATGGAAAGTTAGTTTGCCTGCTGAACCATCTCACCAGCACAATATTCATCAGCTCCATTCAGGTGTGGTGATAGTTCAGACCTGCACATATTTAATGTATAGTATCTACTACAGGTGGTAGACTTTCCTTTTTTGTCTAGGATGAATAATATTTCACTGTGTATTAATAGTACATTGTCTTATCCATGTTCCTGTAAATGGATATTTAATTTGTTTCCGTATCTTAGCTCTTGTGAGCAATGTGAGGACAAATATGAGAAACAGATCACTCCTTACTGGTTTCAATTTTAATGCATAACCAGAGCAGAGCTGCTGGATAATGTGATAGTTCTATTTTTAATATTCCAAGGAACCTTCACAATAGCACAGTATCATAAACTTCTGCAACCTGGTTATTTTGTCTTGGGTTTTAAGCCCAACCTCATGATGACCTTGCTCAGCATTACCATCATTATGAACTGCTCATTTATTCACAAAACATAGACTTGCAAAGCCTTGGAATTTGGGTGTCCATAATAATAATTATAAAATGAAAATTCAATTGGATTGATATAGAAGTATAAAATGTCTAGACCAAGTACCCACATAATTAAAATAGCTGCAAATAAGAAAAAAATGGTATTTAGTTACCCCTCTAAAAATTTCTTTAATTTTAAAAATAGACCATTGAAATCCAGAGAAACTAAATTTCAAGGTGGAGTTGATACACTATAGCAATTTACTCACATTACTCAAGACTATAATTTCCCTGTTCACAGTTTCCAGTCATCAAGTTAATTCTTCTGTAAATGCTGCAGAATAAAAACTGTCTTCTGGCTTTCTTCCTGCCCTTCTCTTTACCCAGTACAGGGGCTCATACATTATACATGACAGAGTGAAAAATCAAATAGTTCAGCATTTTTGGAACTGCATCCCTTTAAAGTATCACTAATTATAGCTGGCAAAAATATGTTAATTTAAGGCTGAGGAATGTATCTCAGTTGGTAGAATGTTTAACTAATGCATGAACTTGGGTCCTAGATTTGGTCCACCTGCACTTCATGGAACCAGAAATGTTTTTAAATCCAGTACATTAGAAGTGAAGGCAGAGGATCAGAAGCTCAAGGTCATCCTTAACTAAATAGCGAATTCAAGGTCAGCTGGGTTGTAGGTGGCCTCTGCCCCCCCCCCCGAAAAAATCTTAATCTTCAAAGGAAATGAGAACGAAATGACATTTAAATCATGAATGCACTTGGATTCCTCCTCCTCGTAAATGTGTGGCCTATATACGTGCTTCCTCTTTGAATGTCATCACTGCATTAAACATTTAGTATTACCATTATGGACAATAGATGCAAGTCTCAGGAGACAGATGGCTCTTTAAATACAGCAGTTATAAATATATGATACCTTTAAAAGCAAAGTGCAAAAGAGGAAGGGGAAATGGATACATTCGCAGTCCCTCAAAGGTAGAAACAAGTAATTCAGCAGGGATAGCGCCACTAAGTGCTAGTCAGTGCGTTTTGCACTCATTCCTGTTCAGGAACAGCAATAATTGCCTGGATAACTGGTACGGATTAGCATTACATATGGCATGTTTTCTCCATTTCTCTGAAAATCACATGTAATTGCAAAGGGACTCAAGACTTTATTGAGTTAAAGTGAGACAAGAGGTGGATGACTCATTTGACATCTTCTGGAAAATGGCCTGATAGAGCATACTGCTGATCCCTGAGACACAAAATGAAACAGAGCTGCTTTCAGGGGTTTCCTTGTTTGTGGCAAAAGGGAACTTTCTAATTAGTCAGGCTAAACCGTGAGCAGACACCGCCGTCTCCACCAGCCGCGCTGTCCCTGCCACAACGGAAGGAAGCTCCCAGGACAAGTTCTTGCCTTTGCTCACATAGCAGCATACTCTTCAAATTCCATTACACAGAGATACACCATAATTACACATATGACTGTCTCAAAATCTTTCCATTGCTTTATTAAACCGGGGTGATCAGTTCCACCACACTTCTCTTTCCCTGTCTTTCTCACTGAACATACATAGTTTTCATAGTAATTCAATGAACTTATTTCATCCTATGTCAACGATATTGTCTGCAAAAATCAATAAGATATAAATGCCAAAGATGTATTTCTGATATTAAATGGATATTAAAATATTATTGCACAATTTCATTGGTCAAATGGGGAAAGCGAAGCACATGATTAATTAGATGAGAATAAGTCTAGAAAAGTTAAAACATGCTTAAACTATTATTACACTTATTTTATTTGGACTGGGTCTCTTTTTCCTACAGGATCAAGAAGGATATCTATATATTCATTATTAAGTATTTTAGCACAAGACAATTTAACAGACAAAAATGTCCAAACTACCTACCACAGAACTTGTTATACAATAAATTTAGAAAAACACTAAACCTAAGAGGATGGGGAGACAGATCAGCAGTTAAGAGTACTGGCAGCTCTTGCAGGGGCCTGGGTTCAGTTCACAGCATCTACATGGCAGGTAACAACTGTCCAGAACTCCAGGTCCAGAGGAATCTGACACCCTTCCCCTGACCTCTGCAAGCATTACACAACATGGGTGTACTTACATACATGTAGGCAATACATTCATAAAAATAAAATAAAAATAATAATTACAATATTTTTAAAACTGTGTTAAAAGAGACCTATCTAAAATGGTAGTGTGGTAAGAACGTTAAAAACCAGCTGTTTACTTTCTCTTAAGATCTCATCTCATTTTCCCACTCATGGTCCCCTTCCTGGTTACCTGGCCTAGAACCTCCCTCTCGCACACACATACATACATGCGTAAAGAGGGTAATAGGATTCATGTGATAGGAAAGAAGAAGGTGGGACAGCAGGAGAGGCGGGGAACCAACAAAAAAAAGAGTGTTTATGAAAATGCCATAATGAAACCCATTATGATTTCGTAGAGTTTTAAATTGCACTGCATCCATCCCTTCTTGGTAGCTCATGTTCATGAGCTCAACACAATTCAAGACAGAGCTCAGAATCAGAGGAGCTGTAGAAAAAAGAATGATAGGGATGATTTGAGAGTATCAGAATACTGTGTAGCAGAGTCCGAATATATCCAGCCCTAGAAAACTGTTACTATTGGGCATATCTGGAGATTTCATGAGGAAGCACCATTCACATGGTTTGCCTTTAATTAATCCAACTCATATTTTGCTATCAAACAAGAACTTCTTGCCTCCAGAGCATTTATAGGAGAAAATATGGCAATTATTTGGCATCATAGCCATTCTATCAACACAGACAAACAGGAGAAGTGACTTCAAAATGTAAAAGGAATATCAGAGAAATAATAGGTTGAAGCATTGAAAATTGTCAGAAATTTTTTGGGACTGTAGAAGGCCTGGTAGATGTGAATGTGAAGGGCAGTGTTTCATGGCCAGGGTACATCTTAATCAATATTGGGCTGGTCTACGAACTGGCACTGAGGCTCTGTGAAAGTAGAAGTTGCAGATTAAGCCAGAGCTTCAAACTGCCAGAGCACTGAAACACACAGAGAGAAAGTAAAGAGAGAAAATGAAGAGATGAAAAAGCAATTGCAAGTGGAAACTAAACCTGCACAGTAGTAGCTATGCTTATTTCAAATAAAAGAGACATAAACAAAAAACTATGTTAAGACAAGACGATCACAGTATAAAAACAGTGGGATCAAATTAAAGTGCAGAAACATTCATTGTAAGTATTTACAAATCACACATGAGGCCAACGAATTACACAAAGCAACCATTATTGATCTGAAAGGAGAGATAAACTTCAATACCATGATGGTTGGTGACTTCAGTTCACACCTGATGTCAATTGGCAGGTCATCCAAACAAAAGCCATCAACAAAGGCATGTCATCGCTTTCCTGAGCTCCCGTACTATCATTTTTCATTCTTTCATCTCATATATTACTTTTACCTTCACTAATTTTTAAATTTCTAGTTTATCCTATAAGAGTCAAGTCTTTTCTGATCTATTCTTATTGAAGATGCCAGAAGGACCCTGGGTTCCAAAAACATCTTCGGTATTGTTGATAAAAGGAATTTAAAAACTGATATGGTGGAGAAATTCTAGGAGAGCTTATTTGACTCAGAAGACTATGTCCTGAGTGGTAAGAACTAGGCATGTGAGAAAATTACTGCAAGCAGGTGTTCTGAGGAGAGAGCTGGGAAGGTTCATTCTTGGGGGATAAGAGCTGACAGGCTCAACAGAGTTGAACTGCTAGGATTTGTAAGTACATAGAATATGCCTCCCATTTTCTTGTCCTGTCCTCAGGCATGTCATTTTCCTTGTCAGTTTTTGATATAAAAAGTTTTCTTCAGGATGCAAAACAAGGTGTGATCCTTAATGCAGGTAGGCTTTTACTATTCACATAAAACAATGCCACTGACTGCCCAGATCCTGACAGTGCTTGCTGTCACATCAAAGGATGTTATAAATATTGTCCAGACATGATAACAATTTTCTATCTATATCAAATCCTATCTGATGGTTTTCACCAGAGGTCAGTATCAGGCAATAGCCAGTTCCGGCATACAGCTGTTGACACTGAACAAATGATACCCAGGAAGCAGCAGGCTGCAGAGGTCTTTTGTCTTCTCCCTTTCTAACTGCCTATTGTCTTTTCTGATTGGAGACTGATTTGTCGTTTCATGTGGTCCATTAACTGCAGTCTAAGTAAGTATGCAGCTATATCTGTTCGCATGAAAATGTCAGAGAAAATTCAATTGATTTGTGCTACATATAAACAACAGACTTGTTATTGAGCTTCTTGTGGTCATAGTAGTGATGTGATAAGTTTGCTTTCTCTCCTCTGAATGGTAATGGAGATAGAGCCCTCAAGAGAAGGTACATTAAAAAGATCCCCTATAACCCTGGATGAGAAATCCATCTGAACAAATGGATCAATTACAATATAGAAACAAAACAAATTTGAAAAAGTAAAACCATACTCCAAATACTGAAATCGTGTAAATAACCAAATCCAAACATACTGAAATGGTTAGAATGCTGGACAAAGAAAAGTTTAAATCATAGATTTATGAATGATCAATACATTAAAGGTGATTTAATAAACATGTGAATGAAGAAGTCAGTTCAAGACTTGGATGAAAATTTTAAACCTTTGGTGAAAAATTCCCCAAATAAATATGGTAGAAAAGTTAAATTATAGAAATGAAAGATTCAATAAAATAAAAATTAAAACCTAAACCTTATCTAAATAGCCATGGGCAGAGGGTGAGAGAAGGCTTCCTAGGAGGGAGGGTAGATTGCAACAATATAAATGGGGAAAAGGGAATAAGAGTAGAAAGGGGCTAAGTGGGCTGGAGAATGGGAGAGCAGGGCAGAGGAGGGTGCACAGGGAGGGACAAGCAACACTAAAGACCTCTAGAGAAAAGCATATGGACACCTATCACTATAGAAACCACTGAAAATATAGACATATACACTATTAAAAGAGATTAAAAGGAGTTACCTTGGGACTGGAGATACTGCTCAGCAGGTAAGAGCACTGGATGCCCTTACAGAGGATCTGGGTTCGATTCCCAGCACCCATATGACAGATAACAACCATCCATAATTCCAGTTTCAGGGGATCCAACTCCTTCTCCTGACCTCCCCAGGCATTGCACAACACAGGTACATTTACATACATGCAGACAATACACTCATACACATAAAATAAAAATAATAAATAAAGCATTAAAAGTAATAAAAGGAATTACCTTATAACAGGGGGATATTGAACCTACAAGACACCATAGGCTTGCAAAGTAAATGCCAAAAGTGTACTCCTTCTTTTGAAGCAATTGATCAGGTATTCCATAGACTTTCATACAATACTGGTCATTGTCCCTGCACTTGGTTACCCACAAGAATTTCACATTAAGATCTTATTGTTGAAGACACTACAAACATGAACAGTAGAATACATAAGGGGAAATCAAGCTAGTGCTGACTTCAAAACCTCATACTTCCTAGTCTTCATAGTGCTGGAAGGTTCACTGCAGGCTCCTGAAGAGAAATTTTAGCACGAATCTTACTTAACTGTGACTCCTGTGAACTACAACAACTGGCCTGAAAGACATGCTTATTTGTGCAATAGTGGCATAAGATTAAGAGATCCAAGCTAGGCATCTTTGATATAGAGGAAGGAGTGAAAACAAACACATTAAAAAAGAAATCTATGAAATGGGGAGAACCCGGGAAAGGGAGAGAGCGCCTATTGACAGCTGGAATTCCCTGTCCTTGGTGCTGTAGTCTACTGCAGAAAGAGATCTGTACAGGACAACAGGTTAGGGAGTCTATGGACAAAGGACAGAGAAGAGTCCAGCTCTCCTGTTCTTGAAACAGATAACACAAACACAGAACAGAACAAAACTGAAAAGGCTAGTCCTTTAACATGCTATTTAGACACAAAGGAAGCATTTAATCACTCACACAACAATTTAGCCAGCCATGTATTCAAAACAAAACCAAATCTTAATCTCTTATGAGAGACTGAACTAGAAAACTGAATTTAGAGTGAAGATTTCTTACTATTATCTTTCTCTTCCTATAAAATCTTTTGATCCCCTGCCTTTAAAGGAATGGGTGTCTGTAAAGGTTGAGCAGCCAAAGTTATAAGATTACATAGACACAAAACACTTAATGGGGTAATTTTGCCCTATGTGCTTGTTGAAATTCCCCCAGCATATTTTACATTGCTGATATACAGCATGTCTTAAAGTGGCAGACTGTGAAAATATTAGTCTATATATTTAAAAAACTCATAAAAATTCTTTCTTTCCATTTTAACTCCCGGTGTTTTAAGCATCATGGGGAACAAGCCTGAGTAATCATCTCCTTTACTTTTAACTTATCCCATAGTTACCCTGGCATCCTGGAGTGGGCCCTTCACATGCTTACCAGAGCTCCATTCTTTTTCAGTGTTTTCAGTAGATTACCTATGCTTTGAGCTCTTCCTGTTCATGGTGCCACTTGTAGAAGTCGCCACAGCATCTCTTCCCCAAAAACTGAAATCAGATCTGGAAACCCTTAGCAGTTTTCCACTCAAGAGGCTTTCATTGCTCTCCTGAGTCTTTATTGGAAGCTCAGCGTTTGAAGTTCACACAGAGTTTACATAAGCGCTCAAGCAGTGTAAAACACATAGGAATTTTCCCATGATAATGGTGAGAAAGCAACACAGTATGCCCAAGACCATGGAGATTAGCCTAGTAACAGACTTCCTTTGATTCATGCAGAAACATCAGGGGTGGGGAGACAGGACAGGGGACTGTTGTTGCCAGGGACAGCTATCAAATGGATCCTCTTCCCAGCATCCTGGGAGCATACTGTCCTCTCCTTAGACCTCTATATCAACAAAGCTCAAAGAAATCTGTTAACTCTTAATGAGTCAAGTGACAGGAATCTGTTAACTGTTGGTGAGCAGAGAACTATTATTGTTAAGGAACAAGGGGGTCACTACAAGAATGGGGGCCATTATGTTCCCTTTATTATCCTAGGGGCTTGTGGACTCAAATTCATGGAAAGATATAGACTTCTAAGAACAGAAAACATTTAGTACCCCAAATAGACAGAATCAGAAAATAACCTCTTCACAACATAATAATCTTAAAATTCAAAGAGCACAAAGCAATGAATACTGACAGCTACAAGACAGAAGCCCCAGTCACTTACAAATGTGAATTCACCAGAACTACAATGCATGTCTCAGAAGAAACCCTAAAAGCCAGTAAATTGTGAAATAACGAACTTCAAACCATGAGAGTAAATAACTGCCACTCACAGTTATTCTATCCAGAAAACTTACTTACCCTTTAAAATCAGTGGAAAACTAAAGAACTTCAAAAATAAGCACAAACAAATTTATGTCCACTGAGCCATCGTTGAGCATGTTATTTAAAGCAACCCTGATGTAGGTGATGAAGACAGACAGGTACAACCTCAATAGCTCAGGAAAGAATAATTTTCAGAACAGATGAACAGATGAGAATTAGGAAAGAACCAAACGACAACACAGTAACCTAGAAAACCTCAGGTAAATAAGATAGAAAGAAACATGAGTGTGTGAATCAATCAGGGGGAAAATAAACAGCTAACAAAGGAATTTGCATACCTCCCAATGATAACTCTAAATGTAATAATTCTCCAATCAAAAGACATAGGATAGGGCCAACCAGATGGCTCAGTAAAGATATCTGCCATAAAGTCTTATCATCTGAGTTCAATCCCAAGTACCCACCAGTTAGAAACAGAGAACGAACTTTCTTAAATTTTTCTGACTTCCAAACATGCACTGTGGCATGGACACACATGTGTAAATAAATAAGTAAATATCTTTGAAAGACACAGACTGATGAACTGAATTAAAGGCATGATCCATCTGTTGCTGGTCTGCAAGAAATATATCTCCTAGAAAAGAGAAACACAAACTGAAAGCTTAAAACAATGGAATGAAATGTTCTTGGAAAACGGAATCCAAGTCAACCTTGAGTATTAAATCTGAAAATGTAGACTTGAAGGTAAAATTAAAAGTAAATTTAAGTCACTTATATATTAAAATGGTGCTGAAAAGATGGCTCCAGCATTAAGAGTTCATACTGCTCTTGCAGAGGACCCAAGTTCAGTTCACAGCACCCACAAAAGGCAGAACACTACTTCTGTAACTAAAACTCTAGGGCATCAAATGCTCTCTTCTGGTCTCCCAGGGCACCTGCACTCACATGCACATAACCTCTCTCCACCCACACACACACTCATAATTAATATAAATAAATATGTTTTTAAAGTCATTATTAAGTTAGTAAACAATACATAAACACAGAATTATATATATATATATATATATATATATATATATATATGTATGTATGTATATGCCCCAAATGAGGGTGCACCCAATTTTGCAGAACAAACTATGAAGCATACAAACACAGAAAGGTCCACATATAACAGTGGAAAGCATCTCATCAACAGATACTCCATCTCTACAAAATTTAACATTGAAGCCACACTTAAACTTGAACCATAAAACATCATGACCTGACAGACACCAACAGAATGTTCCACTACAAAGTTGAGACCCAAACATTCTTTTCAGAGTTCTATAGGAATTTCTGCAGAATAGATCATGCATTAGATCATAAATTAAGAATTACAATTTGTGAAAGTCTTAAATATATTCCCATATTTTACCAGATCATAACAAAATAAAAACTACAAGTCCGTACCAATATATAGAGTACATACACACAGGGGTTGAAAAATATGTTTTGAATGAACAGAGGGGTACTGAAGAGCAATACATAGGAAAGTAATAACCTCTTTGAATCAAATAAAAACCGTCCACATACTAGGATCTTCTGGATACAGCACGCAGGCAGTTCTAAGAACATAGCTGGATGTTTGGGCATTAAAAACTGGAAAAGAGCTGAAATGGGGGTGGGGGCAGGTGTTCCTAGAAGTATAAGAACAAGCCAAACTCAGGATTAGAATACAGAAAAAAAAATCAGAGCCGAAGTTAGTGAATTAAAAATAAACAAAAACTACGAAAGTTCAGCTAAATAAGGAATTGGTTCTTTGAAATGGCAAATGAGATAGTCAAAGCTTCAGCCAAATTAACCAAACTAGAGATCAAAATCAATAAAATCTAAAAATAAAATAGACTCACTGTTGAATTTCACAAACCTTTAAAAGGAAAGTTGGAATTCTTCTCACTATTATAAATGATTAATAGAAAGTAAAATGCCAACATTGCCTGATACAAAAGCTGGATAAGGACATATAGAAATTAATTATATGATAATATACCCAAAAAGTATAGGAGGAAAAAAAACCTCTCAACAAAATCCTAACAAATCAAATCCAATAGCACTTCAAAATACTGGGCACCAGGCACAAGTGAAACTCATCTCAGATATGCAAAGATAGTTCAGCACAACCAAGTCATTAATATAATATTCAAAGAAGTGAAGGAAAATGAAACAATTAAATTGTCTCTGGTTTCATAAATGGAAGGAAATAAAATCAATACAATGGAGCTAATATATGATGAACCATGGCAATAACATGCTAAAAGGAAAAAGCTGAATGCATTTAACATTTGAAATAGTGGAAGAATAACCACTTTCACTCCACTTTAAATAACATTGAAAGTCTTAGAGCAGTCAGGGGAAGTCTAGAAATAAAAAATTCACAAACCATCAATTTTACCTGTTCACACAGGTAAAAAATATGTGTAAAAATCCTAAAGAATATACACATATAAACACACATGCTCATATATATACACGTGCACATAAATATATACACATACAAACTCATACACATACACACACTCAACATATACACACATACACAAACATATATTCACACAGATATATACACTCACACACATACATAAACATATACACATACAACTCATACATACACACGCATACTGTCCCAACCTTCAGGACAATCAACAACACGCAAAGGGTTTTGCTTCAGGCTGCAGCGGCTTCCTCTTTATTATTTTTTTTATATACACACGCATTACGTAAGCAAGATATGGGCCAACCAATCAGCCGAAAGGTCAAGTATTACATCAAGGTACACGAGGCTCCCAACCCATAAAGAATCCTTGTGATCACGTGCTGCCCACGCACTGCCCGCGCTCATCATGCACCCAGATATCCTAAAATACATTTTTTAAACTAGAGGTCCTCCTCTTGGCAGCTGCCAGCCGCCATCTTAGGTAACGATGTTGGAGCCAGCCAGCCCCCAACAACATACAAATACACATACTCAGAAACATACATCACATACACACACAAACACTAAGGTACACATATGCACCACCATTCATACACTCACACACATGTGCACATAGAGACAGATATACACACATGCATTCACATGCACATATATATGTAACCAGACACATTCACAAATATGCACACACATATCATGTATTCACACACATGCGCACACACACACATATACACACAAATGCATGCTAATACATAGCAGCACATAAACATGCCTAAACACACATGCAGTTACATACACACTCATGTATACACTCACATATATACCCACTCACATACACATAAAAAACACTCATTTACATGCATCCACACACCTGCCTACATATGTTCACATGACACATGAACACATACAGACACAAATGTACATACATGCAATAATATACATACTTATGCACACATACACACTCACATATATACACTCAGACATGCACACGCTCACATACATGCAAGTACACAAATACACTCATACACACATATACACATACACATGCAAACACACACTCATATACACGTACACATATGCACATGCGTACATAGGCATGCACACATACATACATACATACATACACAAACTTCTTCATACACATTTATACAAATACACTCACACAGTACATACATAAACACCCATAGACATTCACAAACACATGCATATAAGCAGACACATGAATATATACACACACTGTTGAAATGTAATTTCATGCAGCAAAGCTGCAACATACAGAGTGGGTATGTGAAAATTTGTGACTTTTTTTGTATACCAGCCAAACTTGCTGTTAAACTCAAGAAAACATCACTGTACACAACAGTCTAGGAATGAATTTAACAAGAAACTGAATGATCTCCACAACGAAAATTACATTTGATGGAATAAACTGTAGAAGAAATAAAAGCTGGGAAGAAATGTCAAACTCATAATTGGGGGAATTATAAAAATATCGACACTTCTCCAAGAGATCTGCAGATTTAAATGTCAAATTGTTAGTGCTATTCCATGCATTAATATAAAAAATTTCCAAACATTAAGATAGTATGATAGAAGACTCAAAATAGTCACATAATCTGGAGCAAAATGAACAGTGTTTCAGTCAGTACAGTGCCTGACCACAAAGCACACCACAAACTATAGTAATTGAAACAATAAGGCACAAAACAGTTTGGCAAAAAAGAGACAATGTAGAAATAGTCACATGCATCTATACCCAACAAGCCTCCAATAAAGATACCAGACACACACATTGAACAAAGGAGATTCCTTGATAAATGGTACTAGGTAAATGGATATGTATATATGTGTGCCAACGAAAAAAACAAGGCATCTAATCCAAAACATGCACAACATAAACTAAAAATGGATCGAAGCCCTAGATGTCAGGCCTAATGGCATGAAGTCACTGAAAAATAACACAGGAGACATACTTCAAGACATCAGTAGAGGCAATGGATTTGAGGAAAACCTCACAAGCACATGCACAAGCACAGGCATAGACAAACAGTACTATATTAAACTAAAGCCTGCCAGAGCCTCACCACGGATGGGTTACTGTGGTGGCACTTTATTACATTAAAAAATTCATTTGGAAGGTCATTTACAGCAAGAGTGTTCTGAAATTTTTCTGATTTCTCTCAGAACTATTCTATCAGAATTGTGTATATTCCTCTAATCCATTCTATTTTATTCTACTTTAGCAAAGGACTTTTAAATATCCTCAAAACATATATGATCCTGGTTTACAAGGTTATGCAAAACTTTGCTTTGATCCAAAGGAGAGCTCCATACCCAAGAGCATTTAGAAAATTCAGTAGATGGAATAGGTCTTCTTATAAAAAGACAAATAATAATAGAGGACATGAAGTTATGAGAGTAGTAAGATAGATGTGGAGATGGGGAGGGAATCTGAATATGTTCAAAATACATTGTATGAAATTCTTAAATCTATAAAAATATTAAATTAAAATTTCATTTTGTAAAGGCTTGTTACACAATTCATGCCCGGAAGTCACTCCCTCGGTCTCATGAGAAACTATTGGCAATGGTGGCTGCTGAGGGGGGCGGGGGAGACCCAGTTTTCTTCAGGGATAGGGCCCCTGAGAAGGCTATTCATGCTCCAAGTGCACATGCAGACAGCACTCACTAGACTCACGGGGTTTAAAAACAAGAGCACCTGAATTTGGGAGGGAAAAGTGGTGAGCCGAGGAGGGGAAGAACTATGTTAGACCTTGTATGTGTATATAATGTTAACTCTGAGTGTTTTACAGATATGAAGCCCAGTTGAGAGACGTCAAGTACACCTGAAGGAACAAGAATGGAATGTAACTCATACAGGGTACAAGGGTGAAGTATAACTGTGAAAGTCTGGGAGTTCTATGTGACTTTAGATGTCAAAGAGTAAAGGTAGATTGCGGCGAACACCCTCCGACCAGCAGAGGAAGAAAACCACCACAACGAAGATTCTTCTTGGATCGCACTTTATTGGAGAGCCTCTCGGTTGACTGATGGGCGTTGATGACGAGGGGCAAAGAGCGGGCTTGTTCAGCGGCCTTTTATAGTAAGCAGGGCGGTATGACAGCTCGGGATTGGATACAGACAGCCCGCCACAAGCAAAGCCACGGATTGGCTCGGGACAGTTTAAATTGACGCGCGAATTGACGCGCATGCGCAGCCTCGGGATGGCTTGCGCGCCAAAACATTTCCTCAATGGAGCAGTTTGACAGGCGGCTCCAGGAAGTCGGCGCCATTTTGTAATGGCGCTGACCGGCTCCCTGCAGCTCCCCCTTTTTTCTTATATGTTAGCAGAGCCCTAGGAAATACAACGTTCCCGATCTGGTCTTCACCTCATGATGTGCCGACCGATCAAGGGAAACAAAGGCCAAACAGTCTTTCCTAAGCCCGTGCAATGGGCAAATACTCCCTGGGCGTGCTAAGGCAAAGTCTGGGCCAAAAATATCTCTGCCACTGCCCATCCTCATGCAATGGGTCATACTGATCCCAGAGGGTGCAAGGGCCAGGGCAGAGCCAATTTTTCATTTCTTTAGGGCTGCCAGCCATATTTGAGGGGATACTCCACATTCCAAGGCGGCTAATGCCTGAGAAATAATAACTTTGTCCCTTTTCGCTTGGGCTCTCATCCTACAAATTAACCACAGACATAGTATGCATCCTCCAATGCTGCAGACCGCAAACATGCCTACTCCCACCCATTCTTTAAAATGCGAAAATACAGAGGAAAACCAAGAAACAAACCCATTTGTCAGGCTGGGGTCTACACGGGTGGAATTAATGGTAATAACAGCTCTCCGAAGTTTTTCCAAATCCTTATCAAAAGCGTCACTCCAATTACCCACTAAATAATTTGACAATTGTTTAGACAAATCTGCTGCTATAGAAGTATTATCATACAGAACACTTGTAACACATAACGCTTGAAATTTCCACTCACATCCCAATTGGGCTACTTGCCACAACATGTCAAGTTGTTCTTGTACCAAATCTATTCTTTGATTCAATATCATAATCCCTCCTTTTACTCTAGAATCTAAGAATCGTTGAGAGTCTAAGGCCTGTGCAGTCTCTGAGGCCATGTTATTAAGTGTCTCTGCAGTTTGGACATTCTGACTTAGGGCTATTCCTGCCGCAGTAGCAGCAGCGGTAGCTGCAACTATAGCTGTAATTACTGCAGCCGTAATTCCAAAGTCCCTTTTAGAGCGGAAAAGGGTTAGGGTACCAGGGACTTCCACAGGGACTGGAACCCAGCGGGGTACTCTAAGTACTAGAGCACTTTTCCATTGATTAGCCTTCCAACATTGTGCAAGAGCACATGTATTCTTAGTACAATTATTAAAGGTGTAACTGCTAAGCACAAATAAAAAGGGTGGATATACACAAACTGGAGTTATGGTATAAGTCTTATTTTTTGTTGGGTCTAAATGGCGATTGATTACAACCGCTCCTCCTGTTGTATTAAAGATTGTATATGATGCTCCTTCATTTTGGGTAGGTGGTTTTGACCTGTCTGCCCATACCAAGCTAGTAAATGTGATACTGCTATAGGCTACGGACCCTCCTTGTAAGAGAACAAAGGGCGTCATATCAGTACAACTTCCATTAACCCCACACAACAACCACTTGGTAAAAGGATAATATCTGGCATCTTGTAGAAAAGGTCCCATTGTCCATGTATTTTGAAACGGCCTTTGGCCACGCATGTCTGGTGAGAAAGTGAAAAACCTGCCTGCATCTGCCCAATTGACAGAAGTGGACTGACACTCAGTCCAAGGCCAAAGGTCCTGTTCATATGTGCCTGAACAGTGTGGAGCGAGACGAGGCTGGTGAAGTGTCTCATTAGAGTGCCAGTGTGTAACATCTGGCAAGGTTCCATTGAACCAGACAGCTGTGTCGATGAAGGTCATATTATAAACCCGCTTTGTGTGATCTTCTACATCTGTAACCTGAGGTATACCAACATAAGTTTTGCTGTTTTTGTCCTTAAACCATGCAAAACTCTGCTGCCTCAATGGGATGCAAGAATTGCGGGGAGTATCAAGGGTAAAGCACAAGGCACCAGTCTCAACAAAACTCCGAGAACTCTGTAGGAATGCAATAAGAGTGTCCTCCGGAAGCAATGGCAAACCTAAGTCCTTTTCAGTTGTGAAGAAGCGAGGAAAGACCGACGAATCATGGCGAACTGGAACAGGTATTGGGAAGACAGACAGAAATCCCCAGCGTTGTTCTCCTTCACTCGATGTCCAGAGTTGGAGGAGGATCAGCAACATTGGCAGGCTCCGTCTTGCCCTGTGCAGAGGCATCGTCCAGCGCAGGTTGGATGGTCTTCACCAAGCGACTGGGGACCCAATGAGGCGATTCTTCAGTCTGAGGAAAAACACAAACAGCTCCCCTGGATCTGTTAATAACCAGATCCGGTCCCATCCATTTATTGGATATAACATCCTTCCACATGACCATTTCGCGGGACTTAGAAACATCCCTTTGACTATGTCTGTCAGCAGCAGACTGGCCATGAGGGTCTAATATTAGGAAATTTATTGTAAAAAGGGCGAGGGAAACTCGCTCCTTGGGGGTTGCATTCTCTGCAATACCTTTTCTTTGCTTTATCAAAATGGCCTGCAAGGTTTTATTAGCCCTTTCTACTATACCTTGGCCCTGTGGATTGTATGGAAGGCCAGTGGCATGGGCTACTTGCATTAAGGCACAAAAAGTACGGAAACCTGAAGAGGAATACGCTGGACCATTATCTGTCTTTAGGCGACCTGGCCTTCCCCAGGCAGCCCAAGCTTCCAAGCAATGGGTCTTTACGTGAAGCACCTTTTCTCCCGTCAGGGGAGTGGCGTGAACAATGCCAGAACAAGTGTCCACTGACACATGAACATACTTTAACTTTCCAAATTCAGAAATATGTGTCACATCCATTTGCCATAAGTCTCCAGGGCGAAGGCCACGAGGATTAACCCCAACATGGGGAGATGGTAAAAAGGTGACACAGGTTTGACAAGCCTTAACTATATTTCGTGCCTCTTGACGGGAAAGGGAAAATTTGCGCCTTAGAGTTTCAGCAGGCACATGGTACAATTTATGGAAGTCAAAGGCAAGTGATGTTTTATCATTTAGGGAAAGCATAGCCATCCTGGTGGCTTGATCTACGATATCATTGCCTTGTGTTAGGGGACCAGGAAGCAAAGAATGAGCACGTAAATGTGAAACGAAAAAGGGGCAAGCTCGTTGTAAAATTAATGCTTGGAGTTGGACTAAAATAGTGGAAACTGTGCTAGCAGGTTTTACATAAGCTGCCACCTCCAAGGCGGACAGTGCATTAGCCACGTATTGGGAATCCGTATATAAATTAAAAGATTCAGAAAACGTTTGGAAAACCTCCAGCACAATCATACACTCTACAACCTGAGGAGCATCGGGTCGAAACATGCGGACCACAGGCTTTCTACCTTGTACAAGATAGGCTCCCCGTCCTGTCTTGGATCCATCAGTAAAAATTGTAATAGCATTTATAATGGGCCTAATGGCAGTCCTTTGTACTTTGTTCATAGATTAGTTGTAGAACAAAGGGCATGGTATGATCAGCGGTGCCAACAGTTTTTTCAGCCACATCCATGAGCCGAGCCGCAAAATCTGCAAACGGCTCTGTAGGGCCTTGAACAATCTTAGTTAAGTGTCCTATTGTTTCTCCTTTGTTAGGAATAGCTCGCCAAGCTTTATAATGAATTTCATTAATCTGTTGATACACCTCTGTTGGGTAGCCAGTTTGATGCATCATAAACTGTCCAAGACCTAAAAGCATATCCATATTCCAATGTGGGTGACCATCGTGAGCATTTTTTCTAGCCTGAGTCTGGGCGTTATCTGTGACCATCGATTTAAATTCAAGAAACTGGCCTCTTGTTAGGCAAGCCTTGGCCAATTCAATCCAATCTGTGGGGGTCAAAGGGACTGCTATAATTCTCCGTAACAAAGCTACCGAGTAATCCGCTCCTGGTCCAAAATCTTTGACCGCCTGCACTAAATCTTTAAGCTGTTTGTAAGGCACTGGCTCATGCCTTCTAATATGAGTGGCTAAATCCTCAAACACGGGGAAAATAGAAAATAAACGAGACCAGGTTCCTGGCTGGATAAAACAACACTGACCCGTGTTGGATGCATAGGGTGGGGGTGCTATAGGCCCCGCCCCTTGTTTAAAATTTCCCGCCGAAACAGTAGCCCTTTTCTTT
The DNA here is from genome assembly GCA_035773235.1 of Eospalax fontanierii. NCBI lineage: Eukaryota > Metazoa > Chordata > Mammalia > Rodentia > Spalacidae > Eospalax > Eospalax fontanierii. The sequence continues at coordinate 39,827,710 of CM069527.1, forward strand.
ACGGAGGCCCCTCCTCCCTCCGGGGGGTGCCAGGGCCCTGTTGCACGAGGGATAATTACTTCCTCTACTTCCTGCTCCTCTTCAGATACCTCCTCACTAGAACTTTGTCCCTGTATTGACAAATGTGCAAACTCCTCCAAGGAAGGATATAAGGGTTTAGGGGACGGCGACCGCCATTTTTCATTCTTAATATCCCTTTCACCGGGATCTTTACTATGACTAGCTTCTTGGAGCTCTTCTTTTAAACTTTTTTCCTTCTGTTTTTGTTTTCTTTTAGGCCTTACTTGCATTTCCCCACTCACATCTGACTCTGAGAGGCTATCCTGATGCCTTACTAATGCCCTTCTTCCCTCCTTAATGAGATTAGTATGGCTTCCTTTGCTGAGACACGAATGGATTAATCTCCAAAAGGGGAGGGTACCTTTCCCTAACTCTCCCTCTTCCTTGACTCTCTCTAGGTCTTTACCCAATTTTTCCCATGAAGGGAGAGAAAGGTCTCCCGAGATCGCGAACCATGGAGCGGCCGCATCCAGGTCCCTTACGATCTTTTTTATGGTCTGATTGGAGATCTTGATGTCTCTCTGCCGAAGTAACTCCTTAATAGGTGAAATAAAGTCCCCACCCGGAATTTCAGAGCTGGGACCGTGACCCATAACTAGCAAATGCGTGCCCTTTTTTACCTTAAGGCAGAGCTTAAACCTTCTTAAGGAACAAGGGAAACGCCTTTGCTCACTATCAAGGAATTACTTTCACCTTTTCGCCGCTGACTAAACGGAATCGCGGCAGCACGCTTTGCTCGGGTCGTCACATCGGAGGCAATGGCAAAAAACAGCAACCACAAAGAACCACAAAATAAGGGCAATAGCACAGATCAGGGTGAGCTGCAGCTCAGACACGATCATGGGGATGACTTACCGGCGCCTTCCTCTCCGTGCGTCAAGTTCTGAATCCTCTTCGGCCCCTCGCCAGGTAGCCGCACTGCAACCCGGCGTCCCGGGTTTCGGCACCACTTTGCGGCGAACACCCTCCGACCAGCAGAGGAAGAAAACCACCACAACGAAGATTCTTCTTGGATCGCACTTTATTGGAGAGCCTCTCGGTTGACTGATGGGCGTTGATGACGAGGGGCAAAGAGCGGGCTTGTTCAGCGGCCTTTTATAGTAAGCAGGGCGGTATGACAGCTCGGGATTGGATACAGACAGCCCGCCACAAGCAAAGCCACGGATTGGCTCGGGACAGTTTAAATTGACGCGCGAATTGACGCGCATGCGCAGCCTCGGGATGGCTTGCGCGCCAAAACATTTCCTCAATGGAGCAGTTTGACAGGCGGCTCCAGGAAGTCGGCGCCATTTTGTAATGGCGCTGACCGGCTCCCTGCAGTAGATGACTGTTAGCTAGCAATTCCGGTACCAGGTGTGCGTTGCTACCCCTGTGAGCTGTTGTCCAAGAAGGCCTTGGAAGCCCCTGTCTATCAAACAAAAGGCAATTGCCACATTATAATGTTGGTCGCACACTGAAAATGGATGGTAAGACCCTATTACTGACAATGTGACATGGCTCGATCATGGAAAGAGGTGTAGCTGGGACCCAACTAAAAACTCCCTGCCAATGGATGGCTGGCCTTCCTGGTGCTAAGGGGTGCTATGCAGATCGCCATGGGAGAAGGTCCTAAAAAGCTTTGCTTAATGACAGATCTTGCGTGCTTCATTGTCAGATGCTCTAAAGGTGTAATAGAGGCTCGTCTGGTATGTGCATCCTCAGCATATTCATAATTGGATTCAGGGCCCGCTCTTCAGGAAGGGCACACACACACATCTGATACTAGGAAAAGAATGTCGACCCCCAGTGGTGAGGGGGAGAGTTCGTACTCAATAAATACGATGTGCCCACTTGGGCTTTGCCTAAGCACTTGTGTTTACACACATAGGTTAGGTCATTCAGTATTTGTGTGGATGTTACTTTTGCTGTTGTTGTTATTGGGGTTGTTGCTGTTTTACAATTATTGTGTTTTTACAATAAAAGAAGCATCAGTGAAGCAAGAGAATAATCCATGCCACAATGAAAAGAACATCGCTGTATACCTGTTATTCTCTCTCCCCAAACCCCTTGCTCTTATGTCTCAGGGATTATCACGGAAGAGGTGGTGGGAAGTATGTGAGAGCCAGAGAGAAAAAGGGATGGGACATAGCATGAAAAAGGAAAGCAAAAAGCAGTTTTCTCTCTGTCTGCTATGAGGGATGGACTTCAGGCTTGACTGGCAACTGAGTAACCAATGCTTAAGGGAAACGCAGGGGAGGCTGGGAAGAAGGGGGAGGCGCAGGGTGAGGTATCCATCTTGGGTACACACTCTGGGATTCCCATGGTCAAAATGCAAGCTCCATCATAGGAAACCTGCCTCCCCCTCCCTCTGGAGATAAACTTTTTGTGAGTAATCTGGAAAAAAATAATCTCTCTAAAGAACATTCTCTATTCGTTCATTCGGTTCAAACCCGGGGGTGGGACGTGGCTGAATGCCAGGTCCCGCCATGAGAAAATCTATGCAACAGATGGAGGAATGGAAGGTGGGTTTCATCAAACACACTGCATGCATGTATGAAATTCTCAAACAATAATGTATGTGTATGAGTTTAATTTTCTTATAAAGACACAAAAAACAGAGACAAATGAATACACTCCTGTAAGCTGAATACGAAGCTTAAATTACAAATAGATACATGACATTCAAACTAAAAATAAGGGCAAAGGGATTTCAAATTGCCAAAGTCAGAGAAAAAAATTATCGAACAACAAAGAACAAGTTATTTATTTCAGTTTTCTGTAATTTCCTCCTTCCTCATGTAAGAGACCAGATGGCTATATGAGGTAAAGTGTATTAAACCAAATACACATGGGGAATGTTGCCAGATAGATCCAACCGGAGCTAAACAGAATACTGTTACGCAGTACAACAGAATCCCACCTCTTCCCTCATAGTTTCAGCCAAAACATCACTGTTAATTTAGCTTCATAATGGGTACTGGAAATCTGCCCTGAGAGTGATTAAGAATGTTCTCTGTAAATTTCTTTGCTTCCAATGATGTCTGACAGGTCTTAAATGGTTTGGACTTTGATTTTAATGATTAAAAAATGAAGATTTGTCGTTTCCTTCTTTGTTTTGCTATGAAGAGGACAACAGCATTTATACAATATGCAGTTTGGAAAAGAATCAACTGGCTAGTATTCAGTTACTAAAATAAAACATGATGGATTTACCCCAACTGAATAAAATCTTTATGCTAATACTTATTCATGTCAAAAATGTCTGTAATTGGGACGGGAGAGATGGCTCAGTAGTTAAGAGAGCTTGCTGTGTAATCATGAGAACCTGAGTTCTTATCCTAGCATGGACATAACAAAACCAGCATCCTATAACACCTGTAACTCCAGCTCTGCAGGTCCGCTGTCTCTCCATGCACCCACACACTCCTCTGTGGGGGGGGGGGGGGGGACAGAGAGAGAGAGAGAGAAAGAGGGAGGGAGAGAGAGAGAAATGTCTATAAAATAAATAAAATATTTAAGTATAGCAACACATTTCTCAAAAGATTTAATTCCCTGACATGTTTGCTTCATTCTCCCAATCCAATGCTTCCCCTAACCGAAACCTCAAATCCTCAGCTGAAAGCCAGTTGTGATGGCTAGTTTTGCTGTCAAATTGATCCAAATTAGAATCAGCTGAATAGGAAGCCTCACCTTGATTTCCTTAATTGATGTGGGAAGAGTCACCCCTCAAATGAGGCGGCGTTCTGGTGCTAGTACAGATAAAACGGGCAAAAGGAGCATGAGTCCCTCTTGCTTGTGTGGCCTTCCCTCCCTCTTGCCAACAAGTTGTTTTTCTTTGTTGTTGCTGATGCTGATTTTCTTTTCACAGATATCAGAATCAGCATTTCTAGGCTTCCATCTTTAACTAAGGAGCAATGGCTCTCCAGAAACCTTCAAGGATTTTGCTGCCAAATTGAGACTACTGAGGTATCAACCCTCGTGCTTGAAAACCTGGTGGTTTCTCAGCTTCTCGGGTATGAGAAATTGTTACTACTATTTTTAACACAAACTGATTTAATAAATTCATATATATAAATGCATATATATACATATATATATATATATATTCATTCATTCTATCCATTCTGTTCACGTAGAGAACCCTGACTATTACAGTAGTCTCTCCCTCCTGACTCAAGAATATCTTTTTCTTTTTGGACTGAGATTTCTATTATATTGTAGAATATTTTGACAAGAAGCCGGGATAAGTAAGCCTTTAACCCAAATCAAGAAGAAACTCTAGAGCTAAATGGATATCTCAGAAAAATTTAATCCATACTATCAACACCCTCAAAAGTTGGAAATTTGACATGGCAGTGTTTAATTGATTTCACTAAATAGAAAGAAGAATGCACTATGGATATTCCAGAGCTTTCATCAATATCAAATTGGAAGGTTTAAATCCTAAATATTTTGCACTCACCCTTTTACGATAACTTAGAAACAAAATATTGTCCTCAGTTGTTTTCAGTATGTTACTTTCAGGATCAAAATAAATAATGCATATTAGAACTGGAAGAGAGGTAATTTTTCTGCTGAATATCTAATTGTGGATTGGTTTAATATTCCTACTTGTTAATATCTAGGTCATTGGATCCCAGACTCAGTAATCTATCACATAGTTAGAAGCACAATCAAGAAATAAGTAAAATTAAACTTCTTATCATTAGAATAAAGAAGGAACACATAAAAAATGATCCAGAGGGGCGTGTCTGGAACAGAATGCCTTACATCAGAGAAGGGTTTAGCAGCATGCCACAGGCTCTCAGACTCACTAGGATTCCAACATGTTCCATCTGCAATGTATTTACAAGGATTATGGCTTGTATAATTCTTAACCATGTATCTTGTTTTATCAGGTTAGTAGATCTTAATTTTCTACAATTTAAATTAAAGAAACAAACGCTGCTTGATTTACTTCCAACTTCTCAATAGCCATCATGATATTTTGTTATCTACATTTTTCACTTTAAAATGTAATTTTATTTAAATTTTTCCATAGCATTAGTTAGATCAATCATAGATGCTTCTTCTATAGTTTTATATACAAAATTTAAAGCTTGTCAGTAATTATTTCATTACATAATTATTTTATATGTGGTAAGGATTTATAATGTGATTGAATTCGTAGTGGCAGAAATGGTGGCCTCAATCACAAGACAGGCCTTTAAAAGAAAAATATCTTCAGCCTTCATCAGAGAAGCATCTTAATGCAGGGAGGAGGAGCTAAGTGTTAATTCAGAAACCCATAACTGGCCAAAACGCTGAGAATGAACTATTGTGGAATGCTAAATAGGATAGCTATATAACCTCACCCAAGGGAACCTTGTGGAAGAAGAGAACCTACATAAGAGCCAGAGCATAGGGAGGTGTGCAGAAAAATGAGATGTCTTCTAGATGTGACATAGCCTCTCAGAATGAACTTATTACAGCTCTGGTTATCTGCACAAGATCCACAAAAGAGAGGGCCCATCAACAGTTCATCATGAATGGGGGAGGGTCTCTTCCTGAGAGACTATTGGCAGTTAATGTTTGCTGGAGGAAGGGGGTGACAATATTTTCAGTGAGGTAACCACTAGTAAGTTGCATGTATTCCTGTAAATAAATTCCCACCCACACTCATGCAAATAGCTCTCATTAAACTCACTAAGTCACACACAAAATGAAGACATGAAAGTAGGAGGAATGCTTGCTTGGTAGAAGCATTTCATCAGGAGAGGGTGAGAATACAGGGGAACTAACCTAAAATACATTAGAGGCATTATGACACCACTGTCAATGAATAAAAACTTGAAGAAAAGAAAACATCAGATTAGTTCCTTCTCAGTGATAATTTTTGTTTATATATGCATACAATACCATATTATAATTTTTTTAATATTTTGATCACAAGTTTCTTGAACACTTGGGAAAATTTGTCTTTTATTCTTCTTATTGGCTTATGAGTTCACCAGAATGATAAGATTATATGTCTCTTAATCATACTAGCTTTTGCTTAGAGACACCCTTCTTCATAAAACATGTCCCTTATTGGCCCTCTGATTTTATGTGCTGCCTGGATCTTGGTATTATAAGTCTATTTTTCCGTAAATATTAATAGTATATTCAATTACATATAAAATAAACTGCTTTGCTATCAAATGTATGTGAAGTTATGAAGAAAACATATTTCCCATGTAGGAAAGAATCTAAAAATGAACTTTTATAATCATCTTCACAACTTCTGCTTGCTACTATGAGAATATACTGGCTAGAACACCCATTTCAACGTGGCCCAAGATTTCTCAAAATTGAATTTCTTTTGTACCCAGTGATCTTCTTTCAAAGAATTGACTTGCAATTTGTTTATGAATTCATTCTTTAAATTCTACTTCTTTCAACAGTAACTTATCAATACCTATACATGAAAACTGCCTGCATGCTAATTGGTGCTACCATATTAAATCAGTGCCAACACATGAAATGGGCAATTTACATGAGGATGAAACACCCAAATGGGTGTGGACAGCAAGGCAGTGTCCATTATTAACCTATAAGTCTGTCTAGAGACACCAACCGTGATCTTAAATAAGTGGATTTCCCCAGTTAATTGGAAGTCATTCTAGAATGCTGGCTGACCTCTCTTGAGCAAGAAGGAATTCTGCCAGCAGACCAGCTCTGGATTTGAATTGCAATTAGCCCTTAGTCTTCAAACTTCTAAGACCCCTACAAATTTTAGGTTCTCTGAACCCCCACAATGCAGGTATCAACATCTTAAAATAAATCTCAAGCTCTTTCTTCCCCCCTCTTTTTCTCCTCCCTAACTCCTTCTTCATTTCTGCTTTTCCCATTCAATACATGAATATAAACATGTAGTGAATACCCTAAACAGGAATACTTTGAGTTTTGCACTTACTTGACTTCATGGGCTTCAGACAGAGGGTTTATAAAAGATCAGAGACTTGACAGGAACATGATTGGAAAATTCATGGTAAAGAAATCTGAGAGATATGCATAGACCTTTTGAATGGGCAAAAGGCCATAATGTTTGAAAACATGGCCTCAGAAGAATAAAGTTTTAACAATTAAATAGATAAGATAACTTGTTTTGCCTCTATTAATCAACCTCTTAAAATCCATGTAATCATTTAGTGGACTTATAAATGAAAACATCATATTTTCAGGAGTGAATATTATATAAGGACTCAGAAATGTGGACCTCCACAAGTCTAGGCTGATCTAGCCATCACAGCTGCTAAGAATTTTGTCTGTCAACAGCAAAGGTCAGCACTGAGCCCCTTCATATGACAGTATCCCACTAGATGATACTACAGTCACCTCATATCAAGTGAATTACATTATGCCATTCAGTCTATATAAGGGAAAGCATCTTGTTCTTGTCGAAATAGATTCTTAGCCTGAGTATCTGATTTGTCCTTGTAAAATACAATACTTCTGTCAAAACTATTGACCATGGACTTGACAAATAACTTATCCATTGCTGTGATTACATTAGATGAAGAATATTATTCCACAACCAATGAATATCCCATGTTTGTGGGATTTCTTACTGTATTCACCACTATCCCAAAGTAAATGGTCTGACAAAACAGTTGCCTGGCCTTTTGAGTGCTTAATTACAGGGCCGGGTAGGCGTCAATGCCTTGGAGTGATGGAGCAAGGATCTCTAAAAGGTTAGAGATGTATGCTCTAAATCCAGTAAATGGTGTGCTTTTTTTTCCTCATCCAAGATTCATAGAGCCAGGAATAAATGGGAAAATATGAAAGTTGGTTTGTAAAATATTACCCCTACTCACCAACAAGAAAAATGCTTACTTCCCATGACATTATACTCATCTGACCTAAAGGTCTTAGTTCCAAATATAAAAATGCTTCACCTGAACACATCAATGATTCTATTTAACTAGACCACTTCAGTCTCCTAGGATTCTAATCATATGGCACAGAAAGAGGTACTATGCTGAGCAGAGTAATAAATCCTGATTACCAAGGATAAAATGGGCCAGTATAACACTCAGAAAGGAAAACCATGTAGAATGTAGGAGATTGCTTGGAGTTCCTCTTAATCTTACCATGATCTGTGATTAAGGCCAATAACAATTCAAAACCCCATTTAAGAAAGACTGCTAATGACTAAGATCTGTAAAGAGACTTGGCATCTTATGTTCTTGCTGAAGGCACAAGGAAAGAGTAATGACTACATGAAGAACTTCAAAAATAAGGATTATAATTCTGATGAATTGGTCTTCCTTATTTTCTTAGCAGTCTGTACATATCTGTGTTAAGCGAATATCTTTCTTTCCTTCCCTCTCTTATCTCATAACCATGTAGGAAAAGATTTATGAACTTCATATCATGCACTGGATATTTTTAATTTAATATGATAGAATTTAGGTTATGTGAAATCAAGAAGAAAAATAAAAATGCCTTATCTCCTCTTCTTTAGAAGTGCTAACACACTTTTTAAATATTTGACAGTTTTATCATAGTAGGAATTGATACAACTTCGCTATCATATTTTCAACTAATTAATATATTTATCCTGATTGTGATACTCATTCCATGATATATAAAAAATTGAAACATTGTTATATATCCTAAATATACATAATTTTTATAATTGAATTTTTTATTTCATACACATCATAATTATACTTGCTCCCAGTCCATACCCTTCCATGACCCCCCCACCAGATTTCACACTTTCTATCATTTATGTTAAGGCCTATCCAGTCAAGTTACTGTACCCAGACACCCCTCAATGCAGATTCATCAATTGGGGACTAGCCAGCCTATCTAGAGTCACTTAAAGAATATAATCTCTCCCCTCACCCAGCAGTAATCAGCTGCTAATGGTTCTTCAGCTAAGTTGGGGCCTGCTACACAATTCCCAGTTCTATGCTGGGTTTTTGTCTGCTTGAATTTGCATGGGTCTTGTGCATGCTGATACTATTGCTGTAGCTTCATATGAGCAAGGTACCAGGAGCCTGTCTTTCCATATGGTCATTCACCTCCTCCCCTGGTTCTTACCATCTCTCTGTCCCCTCTTCAAAAATGAGCCCGGAGCCCTGAGTAGGTGAATTTTAATATAGGAGTTCTGTCCAGGAACCCCTACTCTGCAAACTTATTCTCTACACTTTGGCCATTTGTGGCTTTTTGTATTCATTGCCCTCTGTTGCATGAGGGAGCTTCATTGATGAAAGCTGAGAGATGCATTAGTATTCTCTCTACCCCTTGTTCCATTATGATCCACGTGTAGAAGGTCCATTGTAATAAATTTGTCCTTTAGGGTTGGACTTTTCACAGACACTTGTTTTCTGTGTGTGTATGACCAGTTGTGGAACTCTGTAATAATCTCTGTCTTCTGAAAAAGAAGTTCCTTTGATGAGTAGTGACTGGCACACTTGTCTGTAAATATAAGGATCCATATTTAATATACAGTAAGAAATTACATTTGTCTAGGGATGTGACAGCCTTAGTGTTTTCTAATGATCTATGACCTCTCCAGCCCTGTGTATTTGGCTATGTTTACAGTACCACACATGAGTTTCCTCCCACTGAGGGAGTCCAAATAGGTAGCTCTTGATTACCCAGAAGATAAAAGTGCCACTACTCACCAATATCATTTGTTGTGCCAGTCATTGTTGTGGTTACTAGGCCTTAAAGCTGGGATTGGGCCATCGATTGATGTTCTTCCTTAGCAGTTTACATAGTGTCCTACAAAGCTATGAGAGCTACCCTTTAGGGAGGTGGCTTCCAGATCAGTTTCAGCTCCATTGCTCCAAGTTCTGGGTCTGATGTATATCCTCTCTACAGAAATAGTGTCTTACATTCAAGTTCTGTGCTGCTATGAGGATAGTGGAAGTAGCCTGTATAATTTTGGGAGTCTCTTGAACCACCCTGGCCAACAACTCAGAGAGGTTTTTCATTTCTGGCACTGTTTTTTGTTATATAGCCTTCGGCTATACACATGGACTCATGTAAAAATAAATACTGCATGTGTAACTTTTCAGTATGATTGACTTAATACATTTCCCTCTGGTTTTTCAAACTTGTTAAGCATAACTAGGGGAAAGAGAGAAGAGAGAAATATACACAATTTAATTTCCAATTATACCTTAATTGAGATAGAGAAAATAAAAGACTAGTTTAAAGAAAAATGTGTGTGGATGCAAAGTTGACAAAACTAACTTAAAGTGTTTCATTTCATGAGTCAACTTAGTTGGGCCACAATGCCATATATTTTGCCAAACATTTTCTAGATGTTACTTGAATATGTTCTATAGACAAAATTAACATTTAAACCAATGAACAGGGCCTTGAGTTATATTTTGGTGATTAAGCTTAAGTAAGTAAATGAATAAATCTTTAAAGGAAACCTATTATCTCTGACATAGATCTTAACAGAATGAAGATTGTTTTCTCTTGAGTAAGAATTAATTCTGTCAGAGGACAGTCATTAGATTCAATCCTCATCTCTTCCTAAATATCCAGTCTCTTTTTCTACCCCATCTGATTAAGACTACAATGTCCACAGTCTCGCATAACTTTGAGGGCTACCAAGAAGAAAAGCTGTTGTGATGGACCCTATAATGCGTGACCAGGTCTCAGAAATGGATTAACAACTTATTCTCCATCATTATGACAAGTAAAGCTAGAAGCAGCCTCCATCCTGAAGCAAACTGTTCAGTGGCTGAGCAATGTACATATAGAGAGGTCAAGTCCTGTCTCCTCAGCTAAGGACAAACATGAAGAGCAATTTCAACTCCAGAGATGAAACAGTGTTCATCTTTTCTCATTCCTGCTTTCTTCCCCTTTCTGAAGTTCACTTCGATGATGATGCCTGAAATAAATAACCAGCATTCAAATCTACATCTTAAAATCTGTTCTAAAATTGTTCACAATGCAACAAGTTTCCAGTTTCCACCATGAAGTCACTCTGCATTACCTTTGTCCTATTTCAAAAGCCAAAGTGTATACCAGCAATCTGCTGCTTGAAATAGTATTTAGCCTAGAAATACAATGCCAGTCTTCTCTTCTTGAATGCATTAGTAATTTCCACAAGGGATTTTCTTGAAGATCTTCTTACACAGCTTGATGGGGTTGTGCATTCTTTCCTTTCCTTCCTGGATGCCATCTCAGATACTCTTTATCTCTGCATAGCTCATGCTTACTCATGCTTCTCAAATCACAGATACACAATTCATTTCTTCAGAAAGAGTTCTGAACTGGCCACACTCTGCATAAGTCCATTTACAGCTCAGCCATCTTTGAAAAGAACAAATGTTCAATATCCATTCCACTGTATGTCTTTAATTTGTAAGAGTACTTTCCTTGGTAGAATGTATTGCTTCCTCCATACTCCCAAGTATTTGAAATGCTATAAAATGCAAATTAAATAATTTAAAGATTACCTGTCTTTTAAAAGTGTCTGTTGCATACTAATTCGGCCTATGCATATGCTCATCATTTAGTCATTAGGTTATCAACGAAATTGAAAAGTTTGGAAATATTTTGTCCTTAACTCTCTTCCCTGAAATTTCATACAAACTTTCATGTGCAAATGTAAATCAGGACACTTAATAGTGCAAATGAGAGCCAAGCATGGTAACCTAAAATACCATCACTAAGAAGGATGCGTCAAGAGGATTATCATGTGTTCAAGGCCAGTCTGGGCTAAGTACTGAGCTCTAGAATCACCTCAGTGAAGAGTAAAACTCTGTTTCAAAAAAGCAAAATAATAATTCAAAGAACTGCCAGCAGGCTCTATCTTTGGGATGCTTTTACTGGTTTACTGATAAATTCATGCTGAATCAAAATTTTTAACGTAATGGCCAGGTGATAATCATTGTAAAAGAGTTATACAGGATAAGCAGTGCATTTTTTCTGATGGATCAGCATTCTCTGTTTAAAGTTAAATGACCCTTGCTATCATTAAGAATGTACAGCAACCATTTAAGCTACCATCTAGCACACAAAACCTAGGACTTTCACATCTCACTGAACACTAGAAGCAACTAATAAGCTGAGTCCTTACCAAGAAAGAGTTTTGTAGAAAGGGTTGGAATTGTCTGATTCTTAAACTTATACCACACATACTTCATTAATTTCAAATCTTCTAACCCACTCCCCAACTGTCAACAAGAAGAGCCCTTGTCATCTCTAGTATTTATGTTTTCACATTAGACAAAGTCAAATCAAGTAGTGCAGTAGCCTGGCCTCAGAGAATAGATTTTATATCTTTCAATAACATGGCATAGTTATGAATTTTATTTCTCTCTTTTAAAATGTATTTTTTGATTAACCATTTGATCATGATTTTGGTGTGTATTTCTGTTCTTAAAACTTACTTCAATGAGTCTATTCCTTCATTTTCAAACCCTTGCTTCAAAATGTTCCACCATTCTCGCTAGATTACTAAGCTTCTTTCACACAGTAAACTGTAGTTCAACAGGATCAGTCAGACAGACAAGATCATTCAAGCATTTCTCAGTTAGTTAACAAATTTTGATGCATCTCATTTACCACCCCTAGTGAACAAAATATCTTAGAAACATTTTCCTCAGGTCAGAATGTAACTTAACACGAGCCAATTTTTTGATAATTAGATCATATGGGGATATAGCCTCTCATTGCTTTAGTTATGTGTAATAGGAGTGTGCTTGCTGACCCAGAGAAAAGGGAAGATAATTGAGAAAGTGACCTTGGCACATTACAAAAGAAAGCATGAAGGCTTCTGGCAGGATAATTATTAGAAGACTGAAGTTCACTGGATAAAGCTATTGTTATACTGGGGCATTGCTATGCATTATGTATTTCAAAATGTTGGGTGAAGATGTTAGATTACAGTATGAGATGCATTCTATTTTGAGTTATTTATGAAAAAAATCACCTGGGACAGCAAACCTATTTCTTAGAAACCATGTTTCTATGGTTATATTAGTTACTTTTCTTTTGCTTGAATAAAACATATGACCAAGACAATTTATAGAAGAAAGAATTTATTTGCCTTACAGGTCTAAGGAGGGAGTCCATAATAGTCTGGGAAGGATGGCAGCAGGAGGTAGCTGGAGCAGAAATCTGAGCACACACATCCTCAAGTTCTCCCAAGAAGCCACAAGAAAAACTCCTCGAGGAATGAGACTGTGAACTCTCAAGCCTGCCCCCAGGAACATGCTTCCTTCAACAAAGCCACACACCCTAAAGGTTCCATGACCCTCCCTGACCACTGCCACCAACTGACCAAGTGTTCAAATAGCTGAGTCTATGAGGCCACTTTTCATTCAAACCACTACAATGGTTATCATCAATTAAACTTTAAGAAGGCCAGTGAAGGCACCTAGAAAGCAATAATTCCAGTGATCAGAGTTCTACAGAATAAAAAGCAAACAGTTTTAGAATGTTTGACTTAATGTAATCAGTTACATAATGAATTCAGAGCAAATATGATGATTAAAGTTAGACACTTAGATCAAATTTTCTGTTTGTCAGTAGCCCCAGATGAACTTCAAAAAGTGTTCATATCTTTATGCAAGTGCTCTGCTTTTGAAATGATGTCAATGTGTTGAAGTTTTGCCACAATTAAATGATATAATATGCAAAGAATAGTTCAGCATCTGGTACATAGTAAATATCAAATTGTTGAGGTTTTATTAGCAATATTTGAGAATGTGAATGATTGAAATTAGAATTTCCAAGAGTGTTTTAGATCAAACAACCTTGGAATGAGGTCCCATGTCACAAAGTAAAATCCAAGAGAGAAAAAAGAGAGCATTCTCTGCTACCTTTCCATTTCCAATATTAAATAAAGTTTTCTGTTAACCTTTCAGGAAATTCTCCTTACTGTAAGGAACTAAAACTGAATAATCATTTGTCTTAAAGTAATTACTGAAATATTTTTGAGTATTACACATGAGAACATGAAAATATTTCAAAAATCTTTCAAAAAATTGGGCAACTTATGTTGTTGCAATTAATAGTTCACATATCTCCGTAGGCAAAAATTGTAAAGATCATGTTACAGACAGATAACACTGGTATCTGTCACTGGAGCAGCCATATGCCAGCCAGGAATGCATAAAAACGACCAGGCGCCTTTCATAATTGTTTGTTTTTCTTCATCACGACAGTGTGGAAATAAAATTCAAACTTTCAAATCATCTATAAACACCAAATATACAAAAGAAACAATCTGAAATATCTTTTTTATATGCTAGTTTTTATATTTAAGAACATTCTACTGAAGAAATCTGAAATTTTACATATTCATTTAAATTCTATTAGAAAAAAATAAACCTAAATTACCTAGTACTAAAAAAATAAGAAAAGACTCATTTATATGAATAGAAGAATTATAATACCACTATATTATTAATTATATTTTAAAGCTAAGCAAATTTGGAGTTATGGAGGTATACTGTTCTTGACTACTACTACTACTGTATCTTACTATTAGACATGTCTCTTCTGATTAGATGGAACATAATCAGAAGCTATTATATGCAATGCAATTTTTTAAGTTCCAACAAAGCAAAAACAAGGAACTATTCTAAATTTACAGTTCGGGGGCAAGCAAATGGCTTAGTGGGTAAAGGCAACTACCACTAAAACCAATGACCTAAGTTCAATCCCCCATGACCCATAGGATGGAAGGAGAGCATCAACTCCTGCAAGTTGTCCTCTGAATTCCCCACATGTACCATGGTGCCTGTGCGTGTGTGCATACACAGAGAACAATAATTGCTAGCTAATTAATAATAAATATAATAATTAAAAAAAATAAAGTTCCAGTTTTATTTTAAAAGCTAAAATTTTTAAGAAATGAAAGGGGAAGTTCAGTTTCCAAACCCAACATGTTCTCAGTACTTTAAAACATTGAAATTAAGTACTTTCTTTTTTTTTTCCTTAAAACTATATCTCATATAGCACAGCTTATTCTGAAACTCACTATATAGCTGAAAGTAACCTTGAACTTTCTGATCCTTCTGCCTCTACCTCCGAAGTGCTGGGATTGTGAATGTGTACCATCACACAGTTTATGCAGTGCTAGGGATTGAACTTGTTCAAACCCAGGGCTTCCTGTATACTAGGCAAGCACTATATCACCTGAGAATTATTACAAGTCTACTACCAATTTTTAAAAGAAAATTCAAGTGCTTTTCAGCTGTCAAATATAACATATCTCCCAAAAATCAATGCTCAGAGAACAAACAACACGAACATAATGTTCCTTGGGATAAACATTTAAGTTATTTGAAATTCTGTTTGCAGAGGTTAACTGGTTAAATATTAAACTCTTAATTCTATCATGAAGCACATTTTACTAAATCCTGTGGTTGTGGTACAGATTCATACTCTAAGTGGTACAGTCTTCAAATGTACGGTTGGCTTTTCATATCAAATAAGAAAATGACAAAGTTAAATCAAGTATACAAACAGAATCAGACTTCAATTGAACAAAGGAAGGCTTAAGTCTGACATAAGAATCACAAACAACAAAAATCCATATGCCAAGATCACAACAACAAAAAGAAGAAAGAAAAAATAATAATATGTCCTCACCAAACATCATCAGTCCTATAGAAGAGTTGTACAATGAGAACCCCATGGAGATAGCTCAGGACAAAGAATTTTAAAAAAACAATCATAACCATCATCAAAGAATTCAGTGAATCTAAAGAACACACAAAGAAACCAAACAAAGAACTAAAGGAAGATAGGGATGAGCTTCTGACTGGATTCATAAAAGAGACAGAAATATCAGGCTGAAATGAAGGAGGAAGTGATGAATTCACAAAGCAAATTTAAAACAATGAAAGTCTCACCAATAGAATGAATGAAATGGAAAACAGAATATCAAGACTGGATGATAAAGTTGAAGAATTGAATCAATGCAAGCAAAGATTGTGGAAAATTTTTTTAAACCACAGGAATGGAATATGCAGGAAATATGGGACACCATGAAAAACAAAATCTACCCATCAGAAGCATAGAAAAAGGAGAAGAATCTCAGGAGAAGGCTGTTGACCAGACATTCAACAAGGTTACAGAAGAAAATTTCCCAAAAGGTAATTTTGGGAAGATATTCCCATATAGATGTGAGAAGCACATAGAACAACAAATAGGCAGTACCAGAAAAGAAATTCTTCATGGCATATTACACTAGAAACTCTAAGTGTACTTAACAAAGAAGAATTCTGAGACATATATAAAGGAAAACACACAAAATTACAGCTGACTTATCAATGTAAACTACAAAAGCCAGAAAAGCATGGGCTAAAGTGTTGCCAGTTGTAAATGACCCTAGATGCCACCATAGAATACTTTACCCAGCAAAAATGTCTATTATAGTTGAAGAGGAAAGAAAAATCTTCCATGACATGAATAGGCTGAAAGGATTCATGCCCAGAAAACCAACCCTTCAGAGAGTATGTTGAAGCAATACAAAGAGCTGAAGAAAGGAACGACTATACCCAAGGGGAAACAGAAAGAAATTAAATGAAGGTGTAATTGGGGAAACACAAATTAGAAAAATATGCAAACATAATTTTAAACAATGGGAATCAATACACATCTTTAAATGATAATTTTAAATATCAATGAACTGAACTCATCACTCAAAAGACAAAGGCTAGTTGAATGGATCAAGAAAACCCATCCTTTTGCTGTCTATAAAAATCCATCTCATCCTCCAAGGATAGGCACTATTAAATTGAAGATATGGAAAAAAATATTCCCAGCAAATGACTCTAAGAAACAGGGAGTAACCATTCTAATAACCGAAAAAATAGACTTCAAACTAAAACTAATCAGAAGAGATAAAGAGGACCACTATATTTTCATCAAAGAAACAATTAACCAAGAAGATATTACAATTACGAACAAATATGTACCATACTTGAGTGCACCCAACTTCATAAACACAGTACTACAGGACTTTAAGAAACAGACTAATTCCAATTCACTAATATTAGAGTACTTCAATACTTCACTGTCTCCATTAGACAGGTCAACTGGAGAGACTAAACAGAGAGACATCTGAACAATACCATACATCAAATGGACCTAACAGATATCTATCAAATATTCCATCCAACCACCAAAGAATACACTTTCTATCCAGCACCACATGAAAATTTCCCCTAATTCAACCACATACTGGGGCACAAAACAAACCTCAACACATTAAAAAAAAGACTTCCATGCAGTCTATCAGACCACAATGGAATAAAGTCTAAAATCAACACCAGAAGAACCCCTAGAAACTTCATGAACTCATTGAGCCTAAAGAACACACTCCTAAATTATGAATGAATCAAAGCAGAAATTAAGAAAGAAATAAAAATACTCCTGGAATTAAACAAAAAGGATAATACAACCTGAAGAAACCTCTGGGACACTTTAAAAGCTGTCCTAAGAGGAAAATGTATAGCTCTAAGTGCCTACATTAAGAAATCAGAACGAGTACAAATAAATGACTTAACACTGCAACTCAAGAATCTTGAAATGCAACAACAAATGAAACCCACACTGACCAGACAAGAAGAAGTAACAAAAAACAGAGCAGAAGTTAATGAAATAGAGGCAAAGAAAACAAAACAAAGAATCAATGAATCCAAGAGGTAGTTCTTTGAAAGGATAAACAAGATAGACAGGCTGTTGGCCCAGTTAACCAAAAGAAAGAAAGAACACCTCCAAATCAGAAAAATCAGAGATGAAAGGAGAAATATCACAACAGGCAACATAAAGACTCAGAACATTAAAAGGAAATACTTCAAGAACTTATATGCTATTAAATTTGAAAACCTTAAAGAAATGAGTGAATATTTTAAAAATCATTGCAATCATCAAAGCTAAACCAAGAGATCAACAGCTTAAAGAGACCCATAACATATAAGAAAATTGTAACAGTAACATAAAATCTCCTGACCAGAAAGAAGCCAGGCCCAGATGAATTCACAGGAGAATTTTACCAGACATTCAAAGAAGATCTATATCTACTACTTAAATTATTCAAAAAGATAGAAACAGAAAAAGAACTCCCAAATTACTTCTATGAAGCCAGCATCACCCTAACACCAAAACAGGTAAAGAAACAATCACAAAAGAAAAGTGTAGATCATATCCACAATGAACATAGATGCAAAAATTACAACAAAACATTGCAAACTGCATATAGACACACATCAAAAAGATATGTGATCAAGTCAGCTTTATTCCAGAGATATAGTGGTGGTTCAATATATCTAAGTCAATAAAATGTCATAAAGCACAGAAATTGACTCAAAGACAAAAATCACATGGTCATCTCAATAAATGGAGAAAAGCACTTTGACAAAATTCAGTATGCATTTATGTTAAAAGTCTTAGAGGAAATTGGATTGGCAGGAACATACTTCAACATAGTTAAAACTATATACAAAAAAATCCCCCACAGCCAACATCATTCTAAATGGAAAAAAACTGGAAGCATTCCCATCAAAACCAATAACCAGACAAAGGTGTCCACTATCTCCACTCCTTTTCAATATAGTGCTAGAAACTCTTGCCAGAGCAATAAGACATGAGAAGGAAGTTAAAGCGTACTCATTGCGAAAGAAGAAATCAGATTATCCCTTAAGCAGAAGACAGGATATTACACCTGAGAGATGCCAAAAATTCCCTCAGAAATCTCCCAGAAATGATTAACACTTTCAGTAAAGTGGCAGGTTACAAAATTAATCTGCAAAAATCAGCAGGCTTTCAACATACCACTAACAAGCAATTGAAGAAAGAGTTCAACCCTCCCATTCACAGTAGTCTCAAAAATAAATAAATAAATAAATATTCCATAATAAACCAGACTAAAGACACTAAAGATCTCTGCAATGAAAATTTTAGATATTTAAAGATAGAAGAACTTCCCATGCTCATGGATTGGAAAAATTACTAGGATTATAGAAGAAAATGTCCCTAAATTTAAAATAGACATACCCATAAAGACATGAGAAGCATACAGAGCAACAATTAGGACTGGAAATGAAACTCCCATTGACATACCATAGAAAAGCACTAAAATATATTCTCCCCTACTCCACCTTCTGTTGTCCTTCTAGCCTTGGGCATAGGGCCCCTTTTGTTCTTAGTGTCCCAGAACTCTAGACTACTTCTTAGTTCAGACCCATCCACTGCATCCTGATCCCTGTACTCAGACCAGCTAAATTTTTCACTATAGTTCTTAAGGCCATCATAGGCTGTTCCCACTCACAACTTGCCTTTGTATTCCTTAGACCAGTCTTCTACACTGACTGTCCTCCACCCCCAACTTGCCTTGAATTCTTGCAACCAGTCTTCTTCCCCAGTCAGTCTGATCCAGCCCACTGCATAACCAGTCCCCTACTACCTGAGTAACTCCATTATGCCCTACCCTACATCTTGTTCTCCTTCTAGCCTTGGTCACAGGTCCACTTTTCCTCTTAGCACCCCAGATCTCTGGACTACCCTCTTAGTCCTGACACACACAGTGCTTCCTGATACACTCTCAGGCCAGCACAATTTTCAATCTAGTTTGAGTCTTCACAGGCTGTCCCTATCCCAAACTTATCTTTGTAATACTGACACCAGCCTTCTACCCTGGCTGTCTCCATCAAAAACTTGACTTAGATTCCTGAAACCAACCTTCTTCCCTGGTAATTTGATCCTACCTATTCCCCTACTGCCTCAGCAACTCCATTCTCCTCCGGGCAATATCCTATTCTCCTAGCCTTGGGCACCAGCCCATTTTTGCTCTTACCCCCCCACACACACCCAGATCTTTGGACTACCTTCTTAATTCCTTCCTATTATCCAAATAGTACTGTGCCCACCACCTACACTGGTACTCTCTGCAGCCCTCCCCTTGCTGCAGGGATAGGTTTCTGCACCCTTTAGTAGGGGCTGAGGCCTTTGCAGACTGCCTGAGATTTCCTGAATCCAGCCTCAGCCTACCAAACTTCCCAAATCCTGCTGTACCCACTGGCTAGATGAGCTAGACTGTAAGAAAGACCATGAGAGCAACAAATTCTCCCTTGACTTGCATCTCTGTGGGTACTCTGGAGCATCTACACTAGATCCATTTAGTCAGTCCAATATAAAATCAAAGAGAAAACCTGAAGCCTTGACTAACTAGCTTTTCATTCCAATGAAAAAGAAACAGGTCACATCAAGTATACAAACAGAATCGACCAAACAAAGGAAGGCTCAAATCTCATATAAGAAACAAAAGTCTTAAAAATAGCAAAAGACAACCACATGCCAAGATCACAACAAAAAGATTAATTATATGAAAAACCCAAATAATATGTCCCCACTAAACATTACCAGTCCGATTGAAGAGTTCTACAAGAATCCCATAGAGCTAACCCAAGACACAGAGTTTAAAAGAACAATCATAAACATGGTCAAAGAATTCAATGAATTTAAAGAATACACAAACAAACAAAAATCAAAGAACTAAAAGAAAATAAGAATAACCTTCTGACTAAATTCACAAAAGAGACAGAAATATTGAAGAAAACTCAAGCTGAAGGGAAGAAGGAAGTGAAATACTCAAGAAACCAATTTGAAACAG
This sequence comes from Eospalax fontanierii, assembly GCA_035773235.1. Lineage (NCBI taxonomy): Eukaryota > Metazoa > Chordata > Mammalia > Rodentia > Spalacidae > Eospalax > Eospalax fontanierii. The sequence goes on from CM069527.1 coordinate 39,848,375, forward strand.
AAGAAAGCCTTACCAACAGAGTGAATGAAATAGTAAACAGAATATTAACACTAGATTATAAAGTTTAAGAATTGGATTGCTCAAGCAAAGATTATGAATTTTTTAAACAAAAGAGTATGCAGGAAATGTGGGAAACCATAAGAAGGCCAAATTTATGCATCAGAAGCATAGAGAAGGGAGAAAAATCTCAGGAGAATAGTATTGACTAGATCTTCAACAGGACTGCAGAAGAAAATTTCCCAAAATTAAGGAAAAACATGCCCATACAACTACAAGAAGCACAGAGAACATCAAGCAAACAACACCAGAAATGAAACTTCTGATGGCATAATATAATAAAAGCACTAAATAAATGTACAGGACAAAGAAAGAATACTGAAAACTGCAAAAGAAAAACAACACATCACATATAAAGAAAAATACATCAGAATTATAGCTGACTTTTCAATGCAAACTATGAAAGACAAAAGAGCCTAGACCAAAGTATTTCCCATTCTAAATGACAACAGATACCAACCCAGAACACATTACATAGAAAAAATGTCTATCATAGCTAAAGGGGAAATATTCCACATGAATAGGCTGAAAGAATTCATATCAACAAAACCAGCTATACAGAGAATTCTTAAAGCAATACAAAGAGCTGAAAAAAGGAATGACTATACCAAAAGGGCAACAGAAAGAAACTAAATCAAGGTACAACTAGGGAAACATAAAGACAAGAACAAAATTAAAAGGAAAAGAATCAATATACCTTTCTCAGGAATAAATTCAAATAACAATGGACTGATCTCCAGTCAAAAGTCACAGACAAGTTGAATGTATCGAGAAACAAAAATCCTTCTTTATGTGTCTGCAAGAAATCCATCTCAACTTCAAAGACAGGCACTACCTTAAGGTGAAAGGATAGAATAAAATATTCCCAGCAAATGGCTCAAAAACCAAGCAGTAGTTGCCATTCTAATATCTGAAAAAAGAGACTTCAAACTAAACCTAATTAAAAGAGATAAAGAGAGTCACATCATTCTGATCAAAGGAACAATTAACCAAAAATATAACAATCATGAACATGTATACACCAAGCTCTGGTGTACCCAACTTCATAAAAACAGTACTGCAGGACTTTAAGACACAGATTAATCCCCACTCACTAATAGCAGGGTCTTCAATACCCCACTGTACCCATTAGACAGGTCAACTGGAGATAGAATAAATAGAAGGACATTTGAATTAAACTATTCCAGTACATCAAATGAGCCTAACAGACATCTACCAAATATCTCAACCAATGTTTCTTTCTTCAAGGGAACCATCTCCAAAATTTACCACATACTGGGGCATAAAACAAACCTCAACAAATACAAAAAAAAGAAATAATTCCATGCATTCTATAAGACCATAGTGCAATAAAGCTTAAGATCAGTAGCAGAAGAAGCACTACTAACTACATGAACTCAACAACACACTCCTGAATGATGAATGAGAGTCAAAGGAGAAATTAAGAGAGAAATAAAAGTATCCCTGGAATTAAATGAAAAGGACACTACAACACAAAAAACCTCTGGGACACTTTAAAAGTAGTCCTAAGAGGTAAATTTATAGTTCTAAGTGCCTACATAAAAAAATATCAGGAAGAAAGAGCACTAATAAATGACTTTACACAGCAACTCAAGAATCACGAAAGGCAACAACAAATGAAACCCAAACCCATCAGACAAGAAAAAATAATAAAAACAGAGCAGAAATTAATGAAATAGAAACAAAGAAAACAACACAAAGCATCAATGAATGCAAGAACTGGTACTTTGAAAAGATAAACACGATAAACAGATGCTTAGTTGAGTTAACGAAAAGAAAGCAACTCCAAGTCAAAAAGTCAGAGATGGAAGGGGAAACATCACAACAGACAAGACAAAGATCCGGAATGTTAGAAGGGAATACTTTAAAACCTATACGCTATTCAATTTTGAATCCTAAGAGAAATGGATTTATATCTAAAATCATGAGAATCACCAAAACTTAAGCAAGAAGAGATCAATAGCTTCAACAGACTGATAACATATAAGGAATTTGAGACAGTAATACAAAGTCTCCCTATTTTAAAAAAAAAGCCTAGGGCTAGATGGATTCACAACAGAATTCCACCAGACATTCAAAGAAGATTCAGTACTATTTAAATGTTTCAAAAAGCAAGAAACAGAGGGAGAATGCCCAAATTCCTTCTATGAATCCTGCATCACTCTAATACCAAAAGGAGGTAAAGACACAACCCTCCCCCCGAAAAAATTATAAACCCATATCCTTAAAGAACAAAGATGCAAAAATTCTCAAAAAAATACTTGCAAACCCCATATACACATACATCAAAATGATCATCCACCATGATCAAGTAGCATTATTCTAGAGATGCAAGGATGATTCAATATATGTAAGTTAATAAATATCAAAAATTATATGAATGAACTCAAAGACAAAAATCACATGGTCATCACAATATATGCAGAAAAGACTTTTCACAAAATTTCATGCATTTACAGTAAAAGTCCTAAAAGGGGAATATGCCTTCTATATGATCTCTAGATAGCCTGATTAGATCACCTGGATGAATTTGGTCTAAAAGACATCTGGTCACAAATGCTTGACTGGATAGTATTTACCATGTATGATGAAATACATGAAGTCCAGTGGGGGTTAGAGGAGATGGATGGGGGAAGAGGTGGTCTAAATTTGATTGATAACTGTTACATGAAATGCAAAAGCTTTTCAAAGTCCTAGAGGGAACTGGACTGGAATGAACACACTTCAACATAATTAAAGCGATATGCAACAAACCCATAGCCAGCATCATTTGGAGAAAATCTGGAAACATTTGCATAAAAATCATGAACCAGACAAGGCTGTCCACTTGCCCTGCTCCTTTTTAACATAGTGCTTGAAAGTATTGCTAGAACAATAAGACAAGAGAAGGAAATTAAAAGAGCACTAATTGGAAAAGAAGAGCTCAAATTATCCTTTTTTTAAGACTGTGTGATATTATACTTAAGTGATGCCAAAAATTCCAACAGAAAACTCAAAAAAAATATGAACAGTTCTAATAAAGTGCCAGGTTACAAAATTTAAAAATCTAATAAAATCAGTGGCCTTTCTACATATCTGCAACAAGCAAATGGAGAAAGTATATAGAAACCCTCCCGTTAACAATATTCTCAAAGAAGAATTTTTTGTTTCACAGAGTAAACCTGACTAAAGACATGAAAGATCTCTACAATGAAAATTTTAAATCTTTTAAAGAAGAGATTGAGAAAGTCTTATACTCATGGATCAGAAGAATTAATATTGCGAAAATGACCATCCTACCAAAAGTCACTTATAGATTCAATGTAATGCCAATCAAAATCACCATGAAATTCTTTACAGCATTAGAAAAAAAATCCTAAGATTCATATGGAATCAAAAAGACCCCAGATAGTTAAAGAAACCCTTAGCACAAAGAGCAATGCTGGAGGAATTCTAGCAGATTTCAAACTATATTACAGAGCTATAGTCATAAAAATAGCATGGTACTGGCACAAAAATAGGCCTGCAGATTGATATAATATAACTTAAGACGCAAACGTGAATAAATACAATTTCAGCCACCGGATATTTGACAAAGGAGCCAAGAACTCTCATTAGAATAAAGACAACATCTTCAGCAAATGGTGCTGGCAAAACTGGATGCCCACCTGTAGAAAAACAAAACTGAACTCTTATCTTTATTGCAGAGATACTTGTATGTTCATGTTTGTGACTGCCTTTTTCACAGTAGTAAAGAGACAGAAGAAATCTAAGTGTCCCTTAACTAATGTATGGATAATGGAAATGCGGGACCATTTACATCATGGAGTTCTACTCAATGGGCTAGAAAGACAAAATCATGAACTTTGCGGATAAACTGATGAAACTAGAAACTGTTATAAGTGAAGTAACAAAAACTCAGAAAATCAAACAATGTGTGTTCTCCCTCATTTGCGGATCCTAGCATCAAACCCTTGTATGTGAGTATTTACCCTGATGTAACTGCAGGAACCAGGATAATGGAAAGGAACCAGGGAGGTAAAGGGAACGAACAAACCTGAGAGAGAAGAACAGTAGGAGAGAAGAACAGTAGAAGACAGAAGGGAGAAATGGATAAAATGGGGATATTTAAATGGGAGGGAGGAAGGAGAACTATGCAAGGAACTTTGAACATAAAGGGCAAGAAGATCAAGAAAGGGGGACCATTATCATAGGAGAAATGGGGAAAATGAGGACACTTCAAATGGGGAAGGCATGAATGAAAAGTTAGACTGGGATGGGGAGAGGAGAAATAAGTATTACTTAGCTAATGTATAAGCTAATAAGAGGGAATCATATTAGTCCAACAATTTAACGACAAATTACACATTTAATACCTGTGCAGGAGTTCATGTATATAGCTGAAGACTACATAACAATGAACAGTGCCAGACAGGGAAAACCTTCCTTTAAGATGGTCAGGGTGGTCCAAGAGACTTCCAAAAGTACACAAGCTATTGCCAAAGTCCTTGCCTACCTCCCAGAACTTGAGGGTAAGACCTTATTTCTGTATTGCTGAAGACAGAACATACTTCGGACACAGGATCTGGAGCAATAAAGCTGGAACAGACCTGGAAACCCTGCCCCTGAAGGCTGGCTCTCATAACTTTGGAAATCAGTATGCTAGCCACTAAGGAAAAAGACCAATAGATGGTCTACCACCTGCTTCAAGACTAAATGACGACATCAGTGACTGGAACAGCACACAACATTGGTGCAATAGTGGTCTTTTTATTTTGGGAACAATCAACAGTTACCTAATTGGACCAAAATCAGCCTCAATGGGAGTAAACTCATGTGTGGTACTGTAAACAAAGCCAAATACATATGGCTGGAGAAGTCATAGATCTCAGAAAAAAAACAAGACTGTCCCATCCCTAAACTAATGGAATTTCTTACTCTGTGAAAAATATGTATCCTTATATCTACAGACAAATATCCTCGTAACCACTCATCAAAGAAGCTTCTTTTGCATGAAATGGAGACAGCACAGAGTACCACAACTGTTCACACAAAGAGTGTCTGTGAATTTCCCAAGCCTAAGTGGCATATCTACAAAGCAACCTCTACACTTAAGACTCATGACACGTAGAACAAGAGATAAAGAGGTCACTAATGAATCTCTTAATTCTCATTAATGAAGCTCTCAGAGGGCCAAGAACACAAAAGGTCAAAAATGGCCAAAGCATAAAGATTAAGAATGTGCAGAATGCTGGTTCTTGTCAGGATTCCTATGTTAAACTTCACACACCCAGGGCTCAGGGTCCATTGTGGAAAAGGGGACAGAAAGATTTTAAGAGCCATGGAGGAGGTGCATACCATGTGGAAATAGATTCCTACAAGCTCCTGAAGCCTTGCTCATATGAACCTACAGCAATGGTGCCAGGATGCATGGAACCCATACAAACTCAAGCAAGTAAAAACCCAACATAGAACTGGGGAAATGGACAGCAGACTCCAATCTTCGTTGAAGTAATATTGGCAACTGATTACTGCTGGATGAGAAAGAGCTGATCTTCCTAAAGTGACGGACTCTAGATAGGCCGACTAGACCTCAGTGGATGAACTTGCAGTTAGGAATGTCTGGTGATACTAACTTGACACAATAGGCCTTAATATAAATGACAGATTGTATGGATTCCAGTTGGGTAATTAAGGGGGAGTGCTGGGGAGGCAGGGATGTATAATGATGATTTAAGACTGATTGAGGTGATCTATATGAAAAGTACAAAGATTCAGTTAAAAAAAATTAAAAGTAAAACACTAAATGTACAAAAGAAAGAGAAAATACTGAAAACTGCAAGAGAAAAACAGGGTACATAAAAGGAGAATCTTCCAAAATACAGAATTATGCAAACTATAAAAGCCAAAAATGCCTAAAGCAGAGTATTCTAAGTTCTAAATGATCACAGATATCAATTTGGAATACTTTACCTGGGAAAACTATCAAAGTTGAAGAGGAAAGAAGAACCTTGCATGATACAAATAAACTGAAAGAATGCATATTCACCAAATCAATCCTATAGAGCATAATGGAAGTAATACAAAGGATGAAGAAAGGAGTGAGCATACCAAAGAGGCTTCAGAAATAAAATAAATTATGGTATAATTATAGAAACACAAAGTGGGACCAAAACTCAATCAGTAATTAAAATGACAGTAACCAATACAAACCTTTCAATAGTAACTTTAAATATCAATGATTTCAACTCTGCTATCAAAAGACTATCTTAATGGATTAAGAAACAAAACTCATCTTTTGTTGTCTACATGAAAGTCTATTGAAATATTCCAAGTATTCTATCAGACTACAAAATAATAATGCAAAAGAATCAACAGCAAGAGAACTCAGGGAGATTAAACAAAACACTCATGAATGATGAATGAATCAAAGAAGTCAAGAAAATTAAAAATTTGCCTTGAACTAAATGAAGATGAAAACAACAAAACCTCTAGGACACATTAAAAGCTGCCCTAAGAGGAAAGGCTGTAGCTCTAATCATCTACATTTTTAAAATTCAGAAAGAGCACAAATAAATGACTAAATGGTGTAACTCACAAGTTCAGAGAAGTAGAACAAACCCCATCTCATACCCAGAAGATAAGAAGAAAGAATAAAAATCAGAGCTGAGGAAATATCAGCATTGGATATTTCCTGAGAGAGAGAGAGCTAGCTTTAAGTTTGTGAAACAATATAAGTTAACCAGGCTCCAGTGGATGGAAGCACCCCAAAGGACATTTGGGTCACAAACTAGACTCCATAGGCCTTAATATAATTTACAGAACACATGAAAACCAACAGGGTTGTATAAAGAGGTGTACAGATGGGCGATATAAATATAATCAAAATATAACATATGAAACTTGTAAAAATTCAATAAAGTTTTGTTATATTTTTATTGAATTTTGTGTATTTCGTATAAAACATATTAATCATGTGTCTACCATCTGCCCCATCCATAGACTTTCCAATCCTCCCCTCACCAGATTCATGAATTCTGTCATTTATGTTAAGGTCTATTTAGTCAAGTTAGTGTACCCAGACGTCCCTCAATGCAAGTTCATAAGAGTCACGCTCTTATAGACGATCAACTCTCCCCTACCCCACAGTAATCAGCTACCAATAACTCTTTGGTTAATGTTGGGGTCTGCTGCCTATTTCCCCAATTCTATGATGATTTTCTTAAGAAGATTATGCAATATAATCAAGTTGGCTTCATCCTAGGTTTGCAAACATGGTTTAACATACACAAATCAATAAATGTAATCTGTATAAACAGACTCAAGGACAGAAATCACATGATCATCACAATAGATGACAAAATCCAACATTCATTCGTAAACATCATGGAAAATCTAGGATTCCAAGGAACATATCTCAACATAATAAAACAGTGTTTCAGGAGTTCACAATAAACATTATACTAAATGGAGAAAATCTCAAAGCATTCTCATTAAAACCAGAAACAAGACACTCAAACCCTGATTAAAATATCACTTAAAGTCTTACACAGAGCATTAAGACAAATGAAGGAGATAAAAAGGATACAAACTGGAAAGAAAGAAATCAGAATATTCTTATTTTCAGATATGATTCTATTCATAAAGAACCCTAAAGACTCCAAGAGAAAACTCCTAGATCTGATAAATACATTCAACAAACTAGGAGGATATATAATAAACAACCCCCAAATCAGTAGCCTTGCTATATACCAGCAACAAACATAAGAATGAAATCCAGGAAACAATCCCATTCACAATAGTTTCGAACACTGTAAAATACCTTGTAATAAATCTAACAAAGAAAATGAAGGACTCACACATAAAAACTTGAAGACACTGGAGAAAGAAACTGAAGAAGATGCCAGCATATGGAAAGACCTCTCATGTCCATGTATATATATGTAGGATTAAGATTTTGAAAATGACTATCCTTCCATAAGCAATCTACAAATTCAGTGCAACACCCATTAAAATTCCAACACAATTCATCACAGAAATTGAAAAATAACCTCAAATTTCATATGTAAATACATAAACCAAACTCAGAATAGCCTAAATAATCCTGAACAATAAAGGAACAGCTAGAGGGGTTAGCATCCTTGAATTCAAATTGTACGACAGAGCTAAAGTAATAAAAATAGCATGGTACAGGCATAGAAACAGATACATTGATCCGTGCAATATAAGCGAGAACCCAGACTTAAATTCATGCATTTATTGTCTCCCAGTTTTTGGCAGAGGAGTCACAAATACAAAAGGAAGAAAATATAACATGCTCAACCAATGGTGCTTATCAGTGGCATGTAGTGGAATGAAACTAGAGCTGTATCTGTCACACACATACACACACACACACACACACACACACACACACACAACTCAATTCCAGGTGAACCAATGACTGCAGCATAAGTCCTGCCTGAATCAGATAGAGGAGAAAGTAGGAAATACATGGACTTGTTGGCACAGGAAAGGACTTTCTGAACAGAACTCCTACAGTGAAAGCATCAATAACTGACCAAAGGAACCTCATGAAACTAAAACACAGAAAGGGAGATCACCATTTGAGGGAAGAGGCAGCCTACAGAAAAAGAAAACATTTTTATCAGCCATACCTCGGACAGAGGGTTAGTATTTAGAATGTACAAAGAACTCAAAAAACTAAACATAAAAAAATTCAAAATTGGGGCAAAGAGCTGAACAGGGAGTTCTCAGAGGATAAAATATAAATGACTGAGAAATACTTTTAAAATGTTCAACATCTTCAGTAATCAGAAAATGCAAATTAAAACCCCTTTGATACTATATCCTACCCCATGCACAATGTCTAAGATCCAAAACCCAAACAATGAAAAATGTTGGTGAGGATGTGGATGTTGGGAAGAGGGAACTCTTATTCACAGCTGTAGGAATGTAAGCCAGGTGTAACCACTATGGAAATTAGTGATGAGCTTCATCAACTAGCTATAAATTGATTTACCATATGATTCAGCCATATCATTCTTGGGCATTGACAAAAGAGAGTTTATATCCTGTTATAGAAATACCTGATCATTCATGTTCATTACTGCCCTTCTCCTAATGGCCAGGAATTTGAAACAATCTATATGTCCAACAAATAATTGATGAATTATGAATGTATAGCTCATATTACATAGTGAAATATTTGACTCTAAAAATGAACTTATGAAACTCACAGGTAAATAGATGGCACTGGAAACAATTATCCTGTGTGAAGTAAGTCATATCTAGCAAAAAAATCATGCTACATATTCTCGCTCAGAGATGGATACTAATTTTGAAATCTTAGATGTTTAAATTTGTAAATCCAGAAATGTCAGGAAGCTAATAAATGGCCATGGGAGTGAGGTGGACGCTCCCTGGGATAGGAGGTAGTATGCAATTACATAAATGGAAAAAGGGGAATATTAGTGTAGGAAGTGTTAAATGTGGTAGGCAATGGGAGGGAGGGCAGAGGATGGAGTATAGGAAGGGATAACCAACATTAAAGGCCTTTAGAAAGTCATACGAAAATCTACTACAATAGAAGCTTTTTTATATACATGTATCTACATATTACATATATATGATATAAAAAGAGATTACCTTACATAGGGGAATATTTTCCCTCCTAAACACCAAGTAGTAGCAACATAAAAAGCCCAATGCTAGAAATGGAATCTCTCTTCTGAAGCTGTTGATAAGGGGTCCGAAAGACCCTCGAACAATACTGGCCATCGCGCCCCATCCATCAGAACTTTGTGGTAAGATCCTATTACTGAAGACACTGCATACATGAGCTGCAGAACAAAGAAGGAAAAATCAAGCAAGTGCTGACATCAAAGCCTCATCTCTACTGGCTAGCTTTTATAGTGCTAAAAAGGTATATGTATGTATATATATATATATATATATATGTGTGTGTGTGTATATATATATATATATATATATTACCTGAAGATAAAATTAGTCATCAGCTTTATCTAGCTGTGAAACTTCCATGCTTCAAAAACTGATCTGTCAAGCTATGTCCACCAGTGAAATAACGGCAAGAATATTCAGTAAACAACCCCTTTCTAATTGAATTTAATGTCCTTCATAGGATGGAACTCATACCTGACACTAATATCTAGCTTAGGAGCCTGAGGTTAAAAAGGTCACAGCTCATAGAGGTGAACTCTCAACTCTCAGCAGTGAATCTTCCTAATACCATAGACAGTGATTAATACAGAGAACTACAACTGGCCAATGTGCATTAACAAGAAGCTGCAAAGTGTTTATCCCTGAATAGGACACCTATATCAAACTTCTGCCTCCTAAGGCTCAGGGAACACTGAAAGAATGTAAAAGCCAGAGGAGGTGGATGACCTAATCACAAGGAAACAGAATTTTCCAGACAGTTGTCAGTTACTCATATGAACTGACAGAAATGGCCACCCATGCACAACTCCCAAGAAATTTCAAGCCAGACAATATCCCACTTGGGTAAGTGGGAAAGAAATCTCAAATCTACCTGAAGAAGTATTGGCTGCAGGGTGGGTGGGGGCGTGGGGGGAGGGTAAAGTCAGTCTTGTTTAGGGCTGAGAGTCTTGGTAAGTTGATCAGGGTCCAGTGGATGAAACCACAACGAAGGGCATTTGTGGAAACAAATTTGACTCTATTGGCCTTAATGCATATATTTCTGTACATTCTTTATAAAATACAATCCCAATTTATAGAAATTTATGAAAATTTACATTTTATGTATATTTTGTCTCACTAAATCTACTCCAAAATATTTACAAATCCATTTGTGCGTAACTCAGATTTAAATATAAAGGATTGATTTTATTGCCACATTTATATTGGAAGGGGGGGAAGAAGTGGCAACCACCCTTAATGTTTCTTAATAGGCAATTTGCTAAATATAAACATCCATAGAAATGACTGTGTATATGTGTGTGTGTCTGCTTCTGTGTGTGTGAGTGTGTGTATGTGTGTGTGTATGTGTGTGTGTTTCAAATTTGCTATGGAAATCTGGAAATTTTCCCAAAATATAAAGTACATGAAAGAACAGTTTCCAGGTTTTATTCCTTTGGTGTAAAAGGAATGCAGCCAAATGCTTGTATATGTGTCTACAATAGTTCTGGAAGGATGCACAAGGTTATTTCCAGGCAGCAAAATGAAAGGCTTGAAAGGGATATAGACTCACTTTTAACTGTTCACTTTAAAACTTTTATTATCTACATTGCTTTTCTCAGAGAAAGAAATGGTGACAAGCACTGAGCAAACATTGTTCATTTGTGCTAAAGTGAAATTCCTTCATGCAGTAGCTCAGTGAGCAAAATAAATATTGACCATGTCCTATGAGACTGGACAGTGCAAATACATTATGCCAATGAATTCTCAGTGGGTTCCAAATTACATTGGCTGGATGACTATAGCAATCACATTAAAAGCATAATTAGCAAAAAAACTGCATCAAATTGTGATTTAAAAGACTGAAAATACAAACTGGTGTCATTTTTAAATGATGGGAAAGCTTAGGACATGACACTAATATATATCATGTGACATGGTTACATCTAAAAATAACTTATATGTACAATATTTAAGTGTCTACTTATTTCTGACTGTATTTAATATTATCAAGAGCATTAAAAAAATGTAACTTGTGTGGCAATCTAGGACTATAATCCCAGTACGAGAGAAGTATAGACAGGAGGATCAGAGGTTCAAGGGTTTGTTTTAAAGAAATTGTTATTCATTCAAGAGTGCTTACTTGGGAGTTACTATAATTCTTATACGTGTTCTACTTGCTAAACTGTCATCTAAGGCTGTATTCAAGCAGCAGAAACCAGTTCTTAGAGCATGTAGCTGCTGTGCTACTGAGAAAGCAATTCCTTGAAAGTGACAATGGTTCAACAGACACTGAAATGTACATGGCCTGACAAAACTATTACTCTAAAGTTGTTTTGACAAAATGCATTATTTTTCCCACACTGTACTACAAGCTGATTAATAATGAGGGATCTGAGTGATTTGGAATGGAATAAACTTGACATGCTTCTCTAGCAGCGTGGCACTGTAGTGGCTTGTTTCACTGCAGGTGGCAGTAAAGCCTATGTGACAACGCATAAACCACTTCCCACCTTCACTCCATCCAGTGTCTGATGATGCTATGCACATGCTGCGAGTGCTTTCCTTACTTACTCTGCAGCACTCCCAAGGAAAAAATGTCCTCAGCTTAGAGGAATAATAACAACAGAAGATGATCTAATCATTTGAATGTTCCCATAAAGACAGATAAAAATGGTGAAATATATGTAGGCAGTTTTAATATCTTATGAATGAGCCCTATTTATTCTAATTTTTCATATGAAAATTTTACCCAAACTGATCATTTATACATAAACAACAAGTGTATAAAGGATTGTGATTGTCATGAACTGAAATATTCCAGCTTAATAAGAATAATATTATGCATTCACTATACGTTCTATTTTGTAAAACTTGAGAGATACAGAGTAGACTCAAATATTAGGAAATTTTCCATGCACTGTAAATTTTCCATGTTATAAAAACTAATTGCTTATCTTCCATACGATTCTCTATACTTACTACTACATGAAAGGATTTTTTTTCTCCCTAGTTTATAGCTGTTTTATTTGCTTATTATGGGCATCTTTCTTGCTTCCAGGTTTAACATTCATCATCATAATTTTTTCAAAAGTTTGTCATTAATCAATAGTTATTAATTCATAGATAGGATAAAATTCTGTCATGCTATTGTAGAGTTTGGATGCATATTAGATAAGAGTAATATACTGTACATTTTCAAAAGGCTAGAAGAAATTATTTTAATGTTTTCACTATAACAAAATGATGAATAATTGAGGAGATAGATGTGTTTAACCTATTTAACATTAGAATTTATATACATGTCTTAAGTCATGATAGAAAGTCTTATTGACTTGAACAGCTGTTTTCATGTGTCAGTTAAAATATCTAGTAAAATTTGGGAAAACTCAAAATAGAGGCATATATCATACTCCTATTACACACATCAATGTGTTTTGTCTACTGCTCTTACTATGGTTCATGCTGGGACCGCAGAACATTAGCTGGGCAAAAAGAGAGCAAAATCTCTAATTAGAAAAAACAGTTACAGCAACTTCCCATGAGGTATCTGGGAAGTCCCAGGAAGTATGTCAGAGTACAGAAATCTTCACAAGATTCAAGTACATGTAAAAAGAGAGGGTGGGGAACAACATAATATAATCACAGAGACAAATTATATGGGTGAAAATTCAGATCTGGGTTTCTCACAGTCTTTTGTCCTATATCAGGTCTCCAGTCCTCTCCCAAGGAGGCGACTTACCTTCATTCAGGATGGTTGAAAGATACCGCAATATTAAAATCACAAATCAGGTGTTAATGCTGATTAGAAAGCTATTTATCTGAGAAACTAAAAAAATTTCTTTGTGAAGTTCAGCTTTTGTGTAAGATCTAATATTGAGGCTTGACTAAAACTACACGGAAAGTGGGGGACGGAAGCAATTGAGATTCGGGTAGTCACAGAATCCACGCACCACGCTGATTTAAATCTGGTTCACAGCAAATGCAGTCCAGGTCATATCGAATGGTGATAACAAATATTCCGATCAGGGCTAGTCACACAAATTGATGCTGTTTTAGGAAACTGGGAAAATTAGCAGTCCGAGGATGAAGATTCAAACGCACCATTGTTTTCACAGTGTGGAATTCACAACCAGGGAGTGATGCTAGACAGGCTGAATAGGCTCTGGTGAATGAGCTCATACCGAGGGATATCTGGGTACAGAAACTTGACTAGATAGGCCTTAACATACATGGAAAACACACGAAGTCCTGTGGGCTGGGCGGGGGCAGGATAAGGAAGGGGAGACTGAATGTGACTAAGATGTACAGTATGAAATCCACAAAAACTCAATAAAATAACAATTTAAGAAAAAGAAACCAGAACAGGAGAGTAGAGAGAAAATCATTCTATTAGTAGTATGTCTTTTTTTATCTAGAAAAATATAGCCACGTATTTAAAAATGTGGCTTCAACCTGTCTTAAAAATTATTAATCTATTTCTCTCATCTTACAACTTAAATTTGTTTCAAATCTTTTAATGCTTTACTATCTTACGTAAATCTTTTCTCCAATATTTAACTGTCTAAAGTGTTCTTTCTCAGCTCATCATCCAGTATCCATGTGTTCGAATAAAATACATATTTGAAGACCCTACTGTAAATTATCAAGTAGATTTTCACAGAACACTTATTGTGCACTGCTTTGGGTTATATTCCTTTCTTTACAATCTATATATATCACCTCCTGAGTAATACAATTAACATATATATATATGTACTCTCAAGTCTCTAGACTTTGAGAAAATTTTCAATAATTATAATTAACTAATTTTTATAATCATTGTGTTTCATATAGAGCTTCTCAAAATATTTTAATATTTATTAATAGTTTTCAGCCTCACTTTATCACCAAACTAGTCCTATGTTAAATCAGTCTGATACAGATAACAGAAGCAATAAATTTCTTGCTTTCGTAACTGTGGAATACATTGCCGCTTTCATAATAAATAGTTCAAAAAACAAAAAAAAAAGATTGTTGAATTCCTTTTCTAAAAGACTGAATTTAACCCTGCAATATTTCAATTTATTTGAATGTCAAATTAGAATATTAATCAGAATACTAATCATACAAGTTTTTAATTCAGCGTGTTCTCTTTGTTATTTTCTGTCGTTGTTCCCCTAATTAATGTTTCTATTGACAAATATTGATAATGACCTGAAAATTATGCAGCAGTGAATATACTAGTACACTTGATGCTATGTCTGAGAAAAATCAATATTCACAAAAAATATCACTTATTTCAAGTACTTCGTTATACATTTAACAAACCTTCTTTATGTTTTTGGGTGCTCTTTTGAAACAAAG
This sequence comes from Eospalax fontanierii, assembly GCA_035773235.1. Classification (NCBI taxonomy): domain Eukaryota; kingdom Metazoa; phylum Chordata; class Mammalia; order Rodentia; family Spalacidae; genus Eospalax; species Eospalax fontanierii. The sequence continues at coordinate 39,863,438 of CM069527.1, forward strand.
AATATTCCTCCAAGCTGCAGAAAATGTTACTAGCCCTTGGGGATTAATTGCAGGCACACTGCCAAGGGTACTATGTTCCAGATAGCATGCTCGTGATTTTACATTTATTTACCATGTTTTTGTGCATTCTGATTTTCCTTCAAGAGTGTATTTTTCTCAGTGGAGAACAGATCCTCCTGGTCCTTTAAAAGTGATTTAATTTTGATACCAAAATCCCAGCCATCTTGAGCTGTTCTGCAACACAAACCATAGTTTATGGGTCAAGATTGAATGTACTGCAGTGAGAAATCTGAATTCCAAAGAGATATTCTTTGGTGTAGAAGATTCTTTAAAACGGGGTCATTGTAAATGATAAGTTAGTATCATCCTTTTCAGTGTCCATCTCATTCCTACAGACATGGGTTGATCCTTAGAGAAATAAATAAAAGCTTTTTCAGCAAGCTAAGCAGTAAGAACATTGTGATTTTACAGGAGGTGATAAATCTAAACTTATGTTGTGGGTATCCAGATTTAACAACCCAGACAGTAATGGGAATTGCCTTTGTTGCCTTGGGACCCTATTTAAATGACAATTTATAAAGCCATTCAGGACATATAAATTCCAGGAGGTCACAAATACTGCCTCAGTAGCAGCACCCTAACGCAGGGAAAGAATTTCTTAGTCCCGTGAGGATCAAAACCATCTGAACATCTTTACAACAGAGCAGACTGTTTCCAGCTTCAACTAACGTTACAATAACCCCTGGTAAATGCAAAAAGAAGGAACAAAAGGTGCTTCAGCAGCACTGTGATCAGAAACTTTTACTTAAGAATGAATACATCCATCACCTCAGGGAAGAAAGGGATCTCTTTTTTAAATGTCTAAATTCCACAACTAATTTCAACTGTAAATTTAAAATTTCTTCCATAAGAAACATTTTAGAGAGACAGTTTCCATTATGTGCCATCGGACACAAAAGCTGCACTTACAGAGATACTGTGTTCCAATTTATGGACTGAACTTGCCACTCTAGAGAAGGTGTGCAAACAGAAGAAAATTCATACACCTGTGGTCTTCTGGTTATTTTTGTTAAAAAAATAAATTTTAATCTGCCCATAGTCATCTGATTTCTCTGCTTTGAATTAAGTTTTATAAAATAGGATTTCTGGCATTAAAATAACATAGACAACAAAAGGCAGTTCCAAAAAGACAAGCACAGTTTTCATAATTATCATAGAGTGTATAGAAAAGAATAAGCAGAAACCCGTTTTCAAATAGGGTTCAAGAAAATAAGGAAAAACATCAGTCAGTGGCAAAAAGAAGATACAGTAATATCAAGAAAAATTTTAAGACATAAAAAACATCCATGATAATGTAAAAGATCAACGAAAGAATGAAGCGAGACATTTTGGAATTGTGCTGTGTGTGTGTTGGACAAGTAAGTGTAGGTGCAGAAACATAACTCATCCACAAAACAGGAAGGAGGAAGAAAACATTGGCATAACATGAAAATAGACAGATACTGTGGTGGCGCTCTGTGGAGACCCTTCACTGTTGTCTCCAAATTTTCAGCAAAGGATGAGAAGGAGAGCATGAAACGAGAAGCTTTGGAAATCTGAGGAGAAAATGAAGGTATGAGAGGAAGCCTCTTCCGTTTCAGCCAGTGATTCCTACTCTATATGCTTGTATTAGCTCTCCCCTTGAACTTGAGCTGTACCTAGTGATTCACTTCTAATACATGGAAAATGGGTAAGAGAATGGATGTCAGTCCTAAAGTTAGGTTACAAAATGACTGTGACTTCAGCTTGTCTCGTCCATGTTATAACTGCTCTTAGGAAGTCCACATTCAAAAATATAATATTTTTCACTATATGTGCCCCTGAAGCCTGTGATCTTCCTTGGAAACCTCAAAAGACTGTGGTCGTGGAAAATGCTGTAATTTAAACCCAAATTTGTGATCATCAGTACGTCTGGTATAATTACTGTTTGTTTGGTTAAGCTATTACATTCCATAGTAATGTGACACGTGTCCATGGATAACTAATTCAAAATGTATGAAGCGGTCATGCAGGAAATAAACTACACAGACTAGGAATGGCCAGTGGTAATGAATGAACCATAAGTAGGTTGATAGTGAGAATGCTTAAGTGAAACTCTGTGGATATATATTTATCTCCGCATGCTGAGAGACATCTTTACAGTTTGGTTTTCACACACAAGCTTGACAAAAATGAAAGTAAGGCAAAGAAGTCAAAGTGTTTGAAAGGAATGAGTACAGGCATTACTTAGAGAATTTAATTTGATAAAGAAGGTCATTGAGGTTATAATAAAAGAAAGAGAACAGGTAAAAATATTTTAGTTCCTGAGGTTTTAGGAATTATGTTTGGATTCAGATACCTAAGTGAAGAAAATTGGAAAGACAGACTGTGGGGACCACAATCAGGAAGTTTGAAATTGAGATTATTTGAGAACTGAATTAGTGAAAAGGCCTATAACACAACCATGGAAAGTGATGTCTGAGTGTGGGAAGGACAAGGTCCTCACAGAAAACATTTAGGGACCGTTAGCCCAGGATAGATGTGTGTTAAAATCATCACTGATTTGTAACAGAAGTGGTAAGATGGGTATAGGTATGTATGAGAGCTGAAAATACAAAGTTTCAAGAATGTTTAAGAAATGGACCGATCATTGTAGATAATAGGGAAGAAACGGTTTAATCTGACGGAATGAGTATTAATGATACATTTTTCAAGAATCTGGATGAGAGTCGCTGTCTAAAAAGTGTCACAAAAGATTACTCTGAATAAAATAAAAATTATTCAAAAAGTTATCCTTTAATTATTTAAAAAATACTGAATAGTTTCCATTACATTGAATTTTTCAAAGATATCATTTTAACCTTTAAATTGTGGGTAATTATCTTCAATTGGGACCTTATTCTTTTCCCATTAGAACATTTACCACAACGTCTGTATGAGTGCTATGTTACCTGTGTTCTGTGATTAGTCTAAATCTTGGCACTGGAAGAACTATATGCATTTCACTCCAGTTGTATTCTGGACTGGACCACATTCATAATATCGTACTTCATTCATAAATGTTGAATACTTTCAAGGAAAGAACACTTACTTTTTCAAACTGTCTTAAAGGCAAACATACAATATAACCGTGTGCCATTGAGAGCTATGTTAGATAACACTCATGGAGGGTAGGTGCATGTGTGCATGTCAGTGCATGCTTACTTGTGTGCACATGTATGTAAACTCCAAAAGACAACCTCGGGTTTCGTTCCTGAGACTGACTATAAGGCACAATTATAAGACCTCCTCATTTAATTGTTTATTTAGTCCTAACAACACCTAGCATCACTACTGTGTCCACTATGACAGATGGAGCATCAAAGAGGTGAAAATATCTGTGAAACATCAGATGACAAGAAACTGGGAGAAACAGAATTCAAACGCAGTCAGTTAGACTGGAAATATTTCACTCATTTAATGTAAAGGTACATGACAACAAAAAAGACTTATTTTGCATGGTCCAAGACACATTTTTAGACCATTACACATTAAAGGTGTTATGAACAGTGAGAGAATAGAAAAGAGATACTGGAAACACTTCACTGATTTCAAAGTGTTTCAACCACTGATGGTGAGGCTGCACATAATTCAAACACCCTCACAAATACATGCAGAGGTACAACCCTGAATTAAAATACCAACATTTCTAACATTGTCAATCACCAAATAAGTCAGCAAAGCTTGAAGCAATCCTTGACAATATTACAACTGATTATTTAAATACTGTAGAGAATATCAGTGAACCCAACGTGCTGGTGTGTTAACTGTCTTGAAGGTAATTTTGAAAGAGGAAGCTGAAATGAAATAAAATTGGTTACATTTGCAGTCAAATAAAAAGACCATAAACCTAATACAGTGTTTGCATTAGATTAGTTCAGCAAAATGAATCATGCTTTTTAATATATTTTAGCATATACCATTTTATCCACCCTTTTTAAACACAAATTCTGCATCTCATCATACAGATAGCATTCAGAGTATTTTAATATCCTGTAAAAAGTAGAAAATTTCTTTTTCTCATCAATTTACGTTGTTGCCCAAGACTTTATAGAGACTGCAGTTTCTAATGATATCAAGAATGGCATGGATTCTTCTAACTTCTCTTCATCTTGTATTCGGATTCCAAGACACACGAGAAAGGGAGTTAGTATCAAATGTGTGTCATCAGGATGTCTGAAAGGCAGCATTGCAACCGTAGTGGCCTGTGTTTGACAGACTAGAGGGAAACTATAAAGGAGAATTGTTTGAAAATGCTTGGAAACAGATGAATAAACACACAAAAAGTGGGACATGCACAGTATTTTTCAGGATTGTGATGTTCTATAAGAAAGCCTGTTTGTATCATTAGCAAGCTGTTTTACTATAGCATTAAAATCAGTAATTCATGCATTTAAGTTTATGGGCAAATTACTGAGCAGTAGTAGCCTAATAAAAGTAACATAGTACACCTACGGAATTTTTCAGGGGTGACTGCTTCATACTTTTATTCATAATGAATTTCAGTCAATTTCACACCAAATTCTCTCTCTCTCTCATTCTCCTCCAGCTGGGTCCCTTCTTCCTACTTCATGCCTTCTTTCTGTGTGTGACTCCTCGATTTAATTAGTTTCCTGCCTGAGCATGGGTGAGAGGTTATTGACTGAAGCAAAGGCAATTTATCAGTGACTGTACCACTGAAGAAAATGTAACCTCCTCCGCCAACAACCTTTAACTACCGATATTCCACAAAGGGAGGAGTGAGGCCTCTTGGATCCCTAATGCATCCATGATGAAATGTTGATGGGCCCATTATTGTACAGCTCTTGTGAAGTAACCATAGCTGTAGTGGCTTCATGAGTGAAACAGCTATGTCTTGTCAAGAAAACATGTTTCTGCTATGCACCTACACATCCTCTGGTTCTTAAAATCTTTTAAAAAATTTTTTATTCCATGTGTATGAGAGTCAGGCCTGCATGTATATAAGTACACTCATGTTGTTCAGTACCCAGAGAGCACAAAAGAGGGCACTGGATCACCTGAAATGAGAGTTACAGATGATCCTGAGTTGTCATGTGGGTGCTGGGATTTAAAGCAAGAACAATCAGTGCTTTTAACTCATGAGCCATCTCTCCAGCCCCTCCTTATATTCTTCCCATCACCTCTTCTTCAATGTTCTCTGAGCCTCAGAAAGGTATAAAAATGTCCCATTTAGTGCAGAGCACCCCATCATCACTTATTCTTGACACTTGGGCTCTGATGAAGGCTGAACACAGCAGTAATATATAAATGTAAACCTGAGTATTTAGAAGACAGTTTAACATAACCATTTAACAAAACAGTAGTGTAGATTTCCCCAGAAACATCTATGACCTTCCCAGGCATGAGCTTTTTACCAGACTTTTAGATATAGGTATAAGTTCCCTCCTGTTGAGGGGCCTCAATTCCAATCAGAAAGCATTTGGTTACCCCATAACAGTTATACCACTATTGCACTAGAGAGCAAGTTTTGCCTGGCAGGACATTATTGTAGCTCTTTGTGTTCACAGATGGGTAAGATTGTTGACTATTTTCTCCCACAACAGTCAGCATAGAACCATCTGGCACTATGAAGAATATCTTGTAGAGATGAAACTTCCAGCTCACTTCAGCCTGATTTTTCCATGTTCTATGATCAAAGTGTACAGTGTCTTCATCCATGGGGTTTTGTCATCAGGGTATATTGGGCAACCAAAAACAGTGAAAATAAACTGTATTATTTAGAGGTTATCTGAGGCCACCCTGACAAATAATTTATTGGGAGATATTCCACACAATATAGCAGGGTTATCATTTAATAATTCATCACTTTTGGAAGAAACATCTATCCATGGATGACACCCTTGTTAAAACTCTTTATTGATTCTATCTTTAATAAGCTTATAAAATAGATTTCCATGTGGCTTTTCCACATATCCTTAATTTCAACTACCCCACCCTCCTCCTCCCTTCTCATCCCTATCCTCTCACCCCACTTCTTACTTAAACCTTTTCACTCCCAGGATTCCTTCTCTTCACATTCACGTGTTCTACAACCCCTCACATAAGCCTTCTCTTCCACTTCCCTCCTTTTAATGACCCCTTTCTGACTTTCTGGCTTTAATAGTACTCAGTGTTGAACACACTACTCTAAAATTTCATAACTACAATCTGCGTATATGGGAGAACATGTGGGCATTAATCTTTCCTGGTTTGGGATACTTCCTTTAGTATATTTTCTAGACCAATTTAATTTTCTTCCAACTTCATAATTTTAAATTTTTTAATATTGAATCATCGTGCATTTCATACATAACATCTCAGTCAATCTTAATCATCTTTGTACTTCCTTCCCCACACGCATTCCCTCCCGCTGGAATCCATACATTCTTTTAACTGTGTTAAGGTCTACTGTGTCAAGTTAGGGTCCCCAAATGACTTCAGTTCAGGTTCATCCACTGAGATCTAGTAAGCTTACCTGGAGTCCCTGCTTTAGGAAGAGTGGATTATCCTCACCCAACAGTAATCAGTTGTCTGCTTGAGTTGCACTGATCTTGAGCATGCTGAAATGATTCCTGTAAGTTCATATGAGCAGGGTCCCAGGAATGTGTAGGATTCTATTTCCATATGGTCATGCACCTCTTCACGGGCTCTTACAATCTTTCTGTCCCCTCTTCTGCAAGGTTTTCTGAGCCCTGGGTGAGTAAAACTTAATGTAGAAGTTCTTTCCAGGGACCCATACTCTGCAGATTCCTAATCTCCATGTTTTAGCCATTTGTGACCTTCAGTGTTACTGGTCATTTGTTGCATGAGGCAGCCTCATTAATGAGGTGAGAGATCCATTACTGTCTTCTTTATCACTTGTTCTATGTTGCGTGAGCCTTGAGTCTAGGCAACATTGTAGAAACTTCATAATTTTATTTTTCTCTACCATGAATACATTTTTATCACATATATGCAACACATTTTCATTATCCATTCATCCACTGATGCACATCAAGTGTGGTTCCATTTACTCTATTATAAATATAGGAGAAAGGAACAGAATTTTGCATGTATTTCTGTTGTAGAATGTGCAGTACACTAGGCAAATGCTATATAGTGGAAAAGGGTGGCTCATAAGACAACTTTTAGCATTTTGAGGACCTTCCACACTTATTCTCATTGTAGCTGCACCAGATTATACTCCCACCAACACTGAATAAGTGTTCCTCTTTCAGTACATCTTTGCCAACATCTGTAGTCATTTGTTTTCTCAATGATACCTCCAGTATGAGTGTACTGCCTGCATGTATATAAGTGCATCCATGTTGTGCAATGCCAGTGGAGGTCAGAGAAGATGCTGGATTCCCTGGAACTGGAGGTATGGATAGTTGTTAGCTGCCATGTGGGTGCTGGGAATCAAGCCTGGGTCCTCTGAAGAGCATGCAGTGCTCTTAACTGCTGAGACGTCTCTCCAGGCTCTATTCCTTTTTTTTCCCCTGTACATCCTCCCATTTTTCTTTTATCACTCCTAAAGAACACACCCTAGTTTACAGGGTGTCTGTGACTCACCCTGCTTAGAAATGAGATTGTTGTGTCTTATTTGAATACATATAAAATAAAAATGATAAATGAAACTTTTTAAAGGTGGAACAAACATTGAGCAGCAGAAGTAGCCTACCATGTTGTCCTTGGGCTTTATATAAATGAGGAAGAGCTGTAGCTCCCATAGTATCAGAAAAAAATAGCCAAGTTGCCAAGTGAGAAAATCAATCAATGGTCTCAATCAGTAAGGCCTAATAAACACAACAATGGCTGCCCAAGCAAACTATCTCCATTGGCATTCTTATCGTTCAGTTAATCAACATCTATCTAATTTGACATAAGTCCTGTTCAATGGGAAAGTACTGACACATAGTACTGTAAATGTAGCCAAATACACATGACTGGAGAAGCCATAGCTCCTAGAGAAAAACTACTTAGAACAATGTAATTTCTTACTATACTCTAAATATGTATTCTTAAAAGTATACCTCTTACCACTAATCAAAAATCTCCTTTTTGCAATAGATAGAGACTATTACAGAGTTCTGCAACTGTTCAAACACAGAAAATAAATATGTGAGATGCTCATCCCAAAATGACACATCTGCAATGCAACCTTGACACCTAAGACTCAGAGACTTCAGTGAAACTTGGGGCATAGAGAATATTAATACATCTCTTATCTCTCACCAATGAAGCTTCCTCTTGCAACAGAGGGTGATCAACACAGAAATTCACATCTGGACAAAGTGTAGAGAGTAAGAGATCACAGAGTGCTTGTCCCTGGATAGGACACCTATGTGGAACATGTGCTACCTAAGGCTGAGAGATCATTGCAAAAAAAAAGGACAGAAAGACAGTAAGAGCCAAGGAGGTGGATGATCACAAGGCAACTAGGTTTTCCAGGAGGCTGGGAAGTTGCTCATATGAACCTTTAGAAATATTGAAGACACGCACAAGACCCATGCAAGCTAAAAGTGAAACGGGGTAAAATGAGAGCATCCCCTAGAGGGTTCTTAGTCTCATTCATAAAAGAATTTAAGAATGGACCCAATCAGAAGCTTTAAGACAATTTTATTGGAATTTGAAGAAAAATCCTCAAGACAGGCAAGCTGGGGATTTCAGCAGCTGCCTGGAGGAAGAGAACAGAGGGAGAAGAAGAGAAGCCAAAAAGTCATGCAGATTTAGAGCCTGCATGGGGTCAGACACGTGGCGGACTGGCAGCCACATGGCTGGGAGAAGGAGCTTTAGAGAAAAAGTATAGAAATACAAGACGCTAGGGAAGCCCAAAGCTTTAGAGAAAGCATGTTTAGAAAAGGGATGTGAAGAAGAGAAGGAAAGATTACGCTTTTCTGAAGAATGCAGAAAAGTGGGCAGACTTACGGAGAGCTACATGTCTGGGGCGGGTTTAGAAAAACTGCGCCGGGAGGCAGGATTCCAGGCAGGAAAAGTTCACTGCCTCATTAACACACCCTGTATTCCGCCCACCTATTTAGTATAGCTTAAGTAGAACCCACCTTCCTAAGGGTGGTCCTGTGATCAGGTGATTGACCAGTGAAACTGGAAATGTGGGTCTTTCAACAGATAAACTAGAGAATTTATAGCCTATCCCAGCTAAATAGGTATTTGTTCTATAACAAAAGCAGACAAAAGTCCAGCATAGATGTACAGAAATGAGTAAGAGGCCCCAACCTTGCCTGGGGAACTACTGGCAACCAATGACTACTGGCAGAGGAAGAGTTGGTTTCTTTAAAGGAGTGACACTAAATAAATCTACTAGGTTCCAATGATGGACTCACACCAAGGGACATTTGGGAACACAAACACGGCTCGATAAGCCGCATATAAGATGGAATGCATAAAACCTGGTGGAGAGAGCACTAGGCACATGGATAGGGAAGGAAGTCAATGTGATCAAAATGCACTGACTGAATATCATAAAAATTCAATAATAATAAAAATAATAATGCACATATTTAACCTGATCATGCAATGTACACAGAAATTGAAACATGGTATCCCACTAATATGTAAAATTTTTGGAATTGTATGTATCACCTAAAAACTAAAAAAGGCCAAATAGTTTATGGAGATAGCAATGGAATCAAACTTAAACTTTCTACTTCCACAGTGAAGCTGGAGAAATCATTTTAATAAATTATACCTGATTGGGGGAGGGAGGGAAACACAGTGGGAGAAAGAGTCGGGCAAGAGAGATCCAGGAACACAGTTCTGGGAGGCAGGCCAGACGGGGGTATGAGATAGTGAGGGGAACTAGTGTCCTTCAAGTGTTAGAAATAAAATCCAGGGTCTAAGGAACCCATTAATACCACATAAAAAATGGACGACGTGAACGTAGCTTAACAAGGCAGATTTCACTTTTGCAAAAAGGTGGCTAAGAGTGGTCAGTCAGATCCATTAAGTACACATAGGATCCCTAGGCTTGGTGGGCTTTTATCCCCAACACAAGTGTGTCTTTTCCATATTGGCTGGAGTTTTAGCTCACAGACTTTCCTGATTGACTAATTTAAATCTGCTCAAAGGGAGAAAAGCTCCACTGGCCCAGGCCACCAGGCTCAGGAATGCATCAAGGCATTTCCTTAAACAAAAGTCTTATAGTGTATGCTGAGATTAAAGGATTAAAATTCCTTGTCATAAACCAAGTTCCAAGTTTTAAAGGGTTTGAAAGAAAAGACTAGTGTTTAGTGATTCTTACATGAGTTTGGGCCCACTGTTAAAAATTTAAGAGTTTGTACATTCAGGGTAGTTGTGTTGTTGATGTACTTAATAATGCCCAAAAGTGTCTAGATGTGATTACAAGAGATCCTATCTTATTAATTGAAAGTCATTCTGCTCTCTTTTTGAGTGAAGTTTTTGTCATTTTATTAATTACTAGTTTTATATATACAAGCTTCTTCGAAATAGTGTAGCATGTAAGTGCACTTAGTGTGGAATGAAACTTAGAAGGAAATCTTAATTGAGTTTGCCAAGCATTCAGATGACCTGAATTGGACAGATCACCAGTTACCAAAGTCTAGTATCTAAGCAGAAGTCATTTTGTTAAATACTTTTAGTTCATTTTGTAAAATGCACATCAGAATGTTCATACTGCAAGTGATTCTAGCGGATTCATATCTTGAGTACTTGCAATGTGCTCTGTTCATTATTTACGCTACAAAGGTTAATCTAGCTGTATTTAGAGCACCTTTTCATAAGTTCTTTTGTGCTTCAATGATTCCTTTTGGAGGCATTTTGACGTGTTTATAAATCATGGCTATAGTGTTAGCCCAGTAATAACACAACAACTCAGCAAATGAAACATCAGTACATAGATGCTATAAAATCTTTGACCAACAGCAACCCAATTAACATAATATCTCCTATAAAAATATTAATGCATATCTACGATATAAAAATAATTTGAGGGGCTAGAGAGATGGCTCAGCTTTAAAGAGCACTAGCTGTTCTTGAAGAGGACCTAGGTTCAGTTCACAGCAACCACATGGCAGCTAGTAAATGTTTGTAACTCCAGTCCAGGAGATCCAACTCCCTTTTCTGACCTCCATGGATATTGCCTTACATGGGGACACTTACATACATGCAGACATACAAAATAAAACAAAAATATATAAATAATTTTAAATTTTCACAAAATTCTGAAAAATCAGAAATAGTTTAGTCACCTTCCCTTTTGAAACTAGCATATTAATTCAGCATTCCTTGACAAAGACAGTAAGACTGCAGTACAGTCTGAAAAACACAGCTCTATCATATACACAAAATACTTTTAGTCATTTTTCCATCCGAAATACATTCTGGTACCCAGTCTTTCTACAGTTTCCTAAGAAATATGTCATTCTATTTTGGGATCATTTTACAAATGTTCATATTTTGTAACATTCACGCAGAGCTCTACATAAGCAAGTACTTTTCCTTTTAATATTTCATAAAACCTTGCAATTTACTCTGGGCAGTGAAAACTCTCTCTTTGACAGTTCATTTGAAGAACTGTTAATATTGATCTCTCTTGGATGCTTACTTAGGTTCATTCCAAGTAAGTGTTTAAAATAACTTCTAGGTATTTTATATTCCACACATGGAGGAGAAAATTAGAATCAAATAACCTGTGAAGGTTCATAGGAATAATTCAATGGCAGAAAAAGTCACACCATTACAAAACACACTTTCTAATTATTGAATAAATGTTACTAACCACTCAACAGTCTAAAACTTCACAATATACTTTCACACTAAATGCGTATTAAGTCATTTTGTCTATTTACAGTTCTAAAAAAGAATGTTTCGGGCTGGAGAGATGGCTCAGCAGTTAGCAAACACTGACTGTTCTTGCAGAAGACCCAGGTTCAAATCCCAGTACAAACAAGGCAGCTAACAACCATCCATACTCTAATCCTGGGGAAACCAACGCCCTCTTCTGTCCTCCTCCAGCACTTTACAACATGGGTGCATTTACATACTTGCAAGCATAACACTTATACACATAAAATAAAGATAAACAAAGTAGAAATATTTTTTAGTGTTTCACTCGGGCCAGTTTTGTTTCTGGACTGGGTTTTCAGCAGATACACTAAAGTTTACATTAACTTTGCCTAAACTCCTTTCCTAAGGAGATAGCTAATCATACACCAAAGAAAAACAAAGAACAGCAAAAAATATTACAACCAACCAGAAGCATCAAGATACAAGAAAAAAGCTCAGTGTGCCCTTTAATCCGGGCACTTAGGCAGTCAGATCTCTGTGAGTCTGAGTCCAGCCTGGTCTACAGAGTGAGTTCTAGGGTCAGGTAGAGCTACATAATGAGACCCTGTCTCACAAAACACGTAGATACATGAAAATATAGCAATATTTTAATATATTTTTACTGAAATTGCCACCTTCAGCAAATCAAACTTTGGCATTCCTTACACATATGGGTATAGTGATGTTTTCCCATGAGATGAAGACCGATTTTTGCTTGATGATCACTTCTGCTGCTGTCTCTATCCCCAAACCCTCCTCAAAATCATTACTACTCTCATTCAGACATTCTCTACATCACTACAGACATTCTCTCATGAGATTCTGTCAGAAAGAAATATAGGTAATGAAAATAGTGCATGAAGAGACATTGTATTCTATCTTTTCTTGAGAAATTCTGTGGTCCTTTTTCTCAGAAGGTATTGCTTTCACAAGCTGTTTCAGTAGTTAGAAAACAGACTGTGAAACCAGCATGTCTTTAGTGTAAGAAAAGCATTTTGGAATTATGAACCTTTCCTAATAAGACTTATGATGTCTGATATACTGATCTGTACTGGGTCCCTCCTTGCTGTCCAAGAGGCCATGGAGAAAAAAACATTTGAAAATCTTCTCTCAATTTTCTAGTGATTTTACTGACTCTGAAAGTATATGTAATGTCTTAAAACATTCAAACCATTAAGACATAAGCCTCAAGAATAAGCATGGCATTAACTTCTGAAATTAAAAACCAGGTATGTGTACCATATTAACAGACTGTCTGGCCAGACCTGGCTCAAAGACAATTTTTCAAACGATTTTAACATATAGAGAAAGATGGCAGAGAGATAATTATAAATGGATCTCAGTACCCCCAGCATCATTAAAAGAAGTCTACTGACTCAGAGATAGAAGTACCCTGGGCATGTTTACTTTCAACAAATGAGTATTCTTGCTGTGTAGTCTAATTATCTGTTTTCTAGTTTAGATACATGTGAAGGGGACCACGTTAAATACCTGCAAGACAAGCAAATAAGATTTCTCAGTAACTGAAAGTTTTACTGAGGTATATTGGCATGCATTTTCAGAGATTTATTTCAAGCACTAAGTTATGTACTAAATAATTCACATTTGCTAAGAAATAAGAGCAATGTGGTTTCCTCCTAAAATTTTTCTTTTGAGACATTTTTGTCAAAAAATTATTTTTACTCATAAAACATACAATTAAAATACCAAAAACATTTCCAATTTCTATAATAGTGGTCAAAAGAAAACCTGTTTTGCTATTTATTATTTTAAATAAAGTTTTGGCTATAATAACTGAAGAAGCAAAGAGTAGTATTAAGTTCCCTGTTTCATTTCCCATAAATCTATTAAATAACTTAAGTATCTGGCCTGTCTCTTCTTCAGCTTAGGGATTTAAAATAATATTAATCGTCCTAGAAATGTGTTTAAATGGTGAATAGCATGTCCTCAGACTCAATAAAAAGGAATAGAATTGCCATAAACATACAATGTACTTATAAACTATGACAAGCTTGGAAAACACAACACTGAGGAGAAATGAGTGGTGATAAACAATAAATTGTTTTCTACCGCCAAGTGGCTTCACTTAAAGCAGTTACAACCCAGGGAGTTCCATCCAAACATGGGAATGTCAAACCCTGTGGTATGTTGGTGTTACTGAACCATTTTAAAATACAGCACATGGAAATGTCGAAGAATGAGTCAGTAAGGATTAACAGCTACATCTGGGTTCTGAACACAGGACTGCATCACAGCCAGGCTAAATTAAAATTTGAAATGTATGCATTTAATTTTGGTGTCTTAACCTTCCCCTGTCCAAGCTCAAGAAAGGAACGTATTAGGAGCGGCCTTAGCGGATACGAATCATTCATCTGTGCGCTCTATCTTCCCAGTGTCTGTGCTGGCAGCTGCCAGCAGCACCTCTGCTCAGCACTTCTGAAGGGAATGTGTCCAGCGAGCCTGCTTGGTATTCGGAACAGAGAAGCCTTTGAAGAACTTTATGTACTCCCCAAAGGCCGTTTTTCATTCTCAATCCAAAGGATCTAAACTTTCTGGCAGACATTGACTTTTATCTTTTCCATCTACCGTGGACTACTGCAATTACCACAAGTGCACAAGGCAGCAGAAAATGTAGTCTTTTGCTTGTTTCACCTGAATTTATTTGCTTCTATTCCAACTTACCGCCCAGCCAGGCATGTCTTTTTCATTTGGCTGACACATTCATTCTCTGTCTCTGTCTCTCATTTTTTTCTCTTCCTCTGCATTGAAAACAGATTTTATGCTTTGATTACCATAACTTTCATGCCTAAAAACCATCCTGCTCTTTGCCAAAGAAATAAGATTGCTGCAGAAACAGATAAATAAGGAGCCATCTATTTTATTTAACAATTAAAAACAGCAACAGACTAGCATCCCACCAACACAGCCCCATGATTTCATTAATTAAAGAGGAAAGAAAATTAAACGCATTTATTTGTTCAGTTTGGCGAATATATGGGCCTTTTTAAGAGTGTAGAGGCCAAACAGACACAAACTCTAATCAGCTGCAGCATTGATAAATCTTTCCATGGCTTGCTTTTCACTTCCCAATATCCAAAATGCACCAATTCATTTGGAAATAAATTAACTCTACTTTTAGACAGTCTTGTTCTACAATACCCTGAAAACCATGCATGCTATGACCATAAGCATAAGGAGAAGAGCCACAGCCGCAGTCACAACTGAGCAACTGCAGGGTGTCCACTGTCTGACACAGCTGAGGACTGAGAAGCAGTCAGCAACTCTGACTATGACTGCATCATTCACAGTTTAAGTTCCTTAATGAGAATATAATTCACTTTCCTTTTTTTCCACATATTTGATCGATAGCAGTTCTAGACCCCCTAGAAGACTATTCAAAATAGTCCTTTATGCTTCTGTCTTCTCCAATATCCAAATATATTGATCAAAAGAACAGAAATCATCAAAAATTATATTGCTCTGACCTGATTTCTCTTTTCTCTTCTCTTCTCTTCTCTTCTCTTCTCTTCTCTTCTCTTCTCTTCTCTTCTCTCTCTCCCTCCCCTCTCCTTTCCTCCTCTCTCTCTTACCTTCCCTCCCTCCCTTTTCATTCTCCTGTCTATTTCTTTATAAAGTTTCTTTCCAACTCCTCAAGTCCTGGCTGACCTGCACAAATTTTTAATTCCCACAATATCTCCTTCATTTGATAACTTTTTTCAAATTTTTACTCACTGTTTTTATTTTATGTGCATGAGTATATTGCCTTCATGTGTGTAAGTGCACCTGATTCATGTAACGCCCCTGGAGGATAGAAGAAAGCATCAGATAGTCCTGGAACTGGTTACAGATGGTTATTAGCTACCATGTGGGTGCTGGGAATCAAACCCAGGTCGTCTGAAAGAGCAGTCAGTGCTCTTAACCATTGAGCCCTAGTTGAATCCAGCCCATCATTTCCTCTCTGAAAAATATTTCCAAATTAAAATACCTGAAAATATGATATAATACTAAAATATTATAGAATCATTCACATTTTTGACATAATTAAACCACATTAAAAATGAAGAGTAGATTATGTTTTAAATCATAGACACAAACTATAAGGTAAAGGTTTTCAAAGTCAGGCATAGTGGCACATGCCTTTAATGCAGAGGCAGGGGCAGACAGACCTCTCTGAGATCAAGGCCAGCTTAGCATAAAAGTTCCAGGTCAGCTGTGGCTACAGGAAAACACTGGTTTAAAAAAAGACAAGAGAAAAAAGAATAAAGGTTTCTTATGAGGATCTGTCTTGCAAAGGAAGATAGTGGACAAAAGCATCCAAAGGCTAAGGACAGATTTTCTGAGTCCTTCTCTCAATTCTTCCAAAATGTGACAATGTCACGGTCCATCTGAAAAGCAGTTGATGAGTTCTTTGCGCTATGAATTGCACCAGTTCTCCCTCTACACTTTAAGAACAATGACTGACCCACTAAACGCCCCTCGCATTCTAAAACTCACCTTCAGTAACAAAACAAAAACCAAGAAATGTTTTGTTGATAAAACAAAGGGAGGGCTGGAGAGACGGCTCAGTGGTTAAGAGTGCTGACTGCTCTTGCAGAGGACCAAGGTTCAGTTTACAGCACCCCCATGGCAGCAAACAACTGTCTATAACTCCAGTTCCAGGGAATCTGACATCCTCTTCTAACCTCCATGAGCATTATATGCACATGGTGCACTTACAAAGAGGCAAACACTTATACATGTGAAATAATTAAATAAATACAAAGCAAAAAGAAATATAATAGTTTATTTAGGACTGTTGTTTTCTTCATATTACTGAATAATGAAGAGATCATATATAATGCTTGTTAACAGCATAGAGTTCAGTGTAAGCCTATAAGATTTAGGTAAGTTATTTAGGTTTTCTTAATCTTTTATCGTCTATAAAATGAAGATGATAATCTATTCCTCTGAGACCGCAGTTAAAGAAAACAATAGTTACCACTTCTCAAATCAACTATTTAATGACAAATTCTTTTTTAATGGACAGGTAAAAAAATCGTGATAACAGTAATGATAACTTAAGAATCAAAGACACATTATCCAGTGAATTTGTGCTCATGGCAGCCTTTGTTACCATTGGTGTCAGGTACATTTCTCACTAGCGAAGGAATTTAAGAAGTACCTAAACACTTTCAGGGGTTTACATAAGCATATTTATGGTTGAAATAAATTATTTGCCTCATAAAAACAAATAGATCCAATTCAGTGTTTGAAGAATGAAGTAGATCTTAACTCTTTGAAATATAAAATATTTACACAGATGATGGTTTACATATCACTCAAGCTAATTAAGTTTAGCCAAGGATACACAATGCTTGTTTTCCAGTTCTTTGCAGATAGAATTACTAATGTTGTATAAAGAAGTGCTCACAGTTATTTCTATTTCTATTTTGTGTTAATTAACAACTGATAATTGTGTGTTTATAGAGCACAACACAATGTTGTGAATTGTAAGTAACATATGGAATGAATAAATCAAGATGAATAATGCTTCTCAAACACATCAGTTTGTGAAAGAACACTTGAAATTAATTCTCTTAGCAATTTCGAAATGTGCAACACATTGTTATTAACAGTATTCACCATGCTGTGCAAAAAAAAAACTCTAAAAGGAAATGCCAGTCCTCCGCCTGAGATTTGTTCCTTTTCTCTACCATCCCTGAGTTCTGCCCACTCGCTGCCTCTGTAACCACCAATGCATTTTGCTTCTCTGCATCTTGGTTTCAGATTCCACATATCCAAAAGCGAGTTTGCCTTACCTCTGTCTTTATTAGCCTGGCTTTTGTCAGTTAGCATAAATCAACATAATATCCTCCAACAGTTTTAGAAATGTCAGAATGTTCTTTTTTTCAAGGGTTGAAAATTATTTCACTTTTATCTGTGTATAAATATGCATACACATATATTCACTTTTTTTAAAATTTATATTTATTTTTGAAATCTTCATACAGTATATTTTGATCATATTTTCTCTTCCCCAAACTCACTCAGATCCACTCCCACTTCTCTGCCCACTCAGCATCATATTGTTTTTTTCTCCATCAAGTGTGTTTCCTTGTAGTCATCCAGCTATATCCACCCCTGCCTCTTACAATCTTTCCACATCTTCTCCTGCAAAGTCCCCTGAACCATAATGGACAATATATGATACAGATATTTCATTTAGGGCTAAGAACTTTCAGTCCCTTATTCTCTGCATGTTGGCCAGAGGTGGGTTTCCATATTAATCATCTTCTACTGCAAGAAGGAGCTTCTGTAATGAAGACTGACAGATGCACTAATCTATGTGTCTAGCAATAATTTATTAGGAGTCTTTTTAATAATATGTCTATCAAGTCAGGTTCTTCAACCGTGATAGTGGTTCCAGTATGGATTCTATCTTGTGGAACTGAACTTAAATCCAATCAGAGGGTGGTTGGTTATTCACATAATATTCATGCCATTATTGCAGAAGTAGGCATAACTTTCCAGGCAAGCCCGTATAGTTGATAGCAAGGTTCATAGATGGATAAGACTGATGACAGATTTTCTCCCTGGTAGAATGCACAGCATCTTTCATAATTATGAAAGCTAGCCAGTAGGGATGAATCTTCCAGAGGAGTACCAGATTGACTTCTTCATGTCCTATGACTCAAGTGTGTATTGTCTTCAGCAGTAGAACCTTATCATAAAAGTTCTAGGGGGATAACAAGGCTGTAGTACACACCTTTAATGCCAGCACTAAGGAGGCAGTACCAGGTGGATCTCTGTGAATTTGAGGCTAGCCTGGTTTACAGTTACTACTATAGTAGGTTTACATAGGTTTTTTCAAAGGCCTTTAGTATTATTCCTCCCTGTGTGCCCTGCGCACCCCCCCACCACTCAATCCTCACTTTCCATTATTTCCATTTCTCTCTTTATATCATTTCATTCTTTTTCCTTTCCTTTGAAAGT
Source organism: Eospalax fontanierii (assembly GCA_035773235.1). Lineage (NCBI taxonomy): Eukaryota > Metazoa > Chordata > Mammalia > Rodentia > Spalacidae > Eospalax > Eospalax fontanierii. The sequence continues at coordinate 39,882,251 of CM069527.1, forward strand.
CCTTTCACTCCCCAATGGCCCCTTACTAGTTAGAAAAAGCTGGGAGATTTCCAAATGAAACGTATATTTCTAAAGATTAAAAATAAGTATCTACATATGACAGAAAACTTGTAGCATTTGTCTTTCTGTGTCTGAGTTACTCCACTCAGGAAGATTGTTTCCCGTTCCACCCATCTATCTGCAAATTTCAGCATTTTATTTTTCTAAATCACTGAACAACATTCCATTGTTAAAATTACCACATTTTCTTGGTATGCTTTTTTGAGACAGGGTCTCTATGTAGCTCCAGTTGACCTTTAACTCACTATGTAGACCAGGCTGGTCTGTATCTCACGGAGGTCCACCTGCCTCTGCCACTGCCTCCTGAGTGCTGGAATTAAAGGCATGTGCCAACATACCCAGCTATGCCTCAGTTTTCTTATCCTTTCATCAGTTGATGGACATCTAGACCATTTCTATTCCCAGGCTAGTATTAATAGAGCAGCAATGAACATGAAAAAGCAGGTACATGGATATAGAGTCCTTTGGGTAAATGTCTGAGTGTTACAGCTGGATTTTTGTGGTAGATCTATGTGTAGCTTTTCAAAGATCTTTCACATTAATTTCCATAGTTACTGTAGCAGTTTGCTCTAAAACCACCAGATAATACATATTCCCTTTTCACCACATCCATGCCAGCATTTCCCATCATTTGTTTTTTAGAACTTAGTCATTGTGATGTTGGTAAGATGAAATCTAAAAGTAGTTTTAATTTGCATTTGCATTTCCTTGATGACTTAGGATGCTGGACACTTTTTAATTGTTCTCAGCCATTTGTATTTCATCTGTTTACTTCTATGTCCTGTTTTTTAATTGGGTTGAATGTTTTCTTGATATTTACTCTTAAAGTTCACTTGGTATTCTAGATAACCCCTCTGTTAGATGTATAGATATTAAGTATTTTTTCCATTCTGTAAGCTGCAGCTTCACTAAAACGATAGTGTCTTTTGATGTGCAGAAGCTTTGTGCTTCCATGTTGTTCCATTTTTAATTGTTGGTTTTAATGACTGCACTACACAGGTCCTATTCACAGGTTCTTTCCTGTGCCTTTGAGTTCCACTGTGTTCTGTACTTGCTCTTTTAACAGATTCAGGATGCTGCATATTATGTTGAGGTTCTTGATCCATCTGAATTGAGTTTTGTGCAGAGTGAGAGAATGGACAAAGTCTCAGCCTTCTATGTACAGCTGCACAGTTTAATCAGAACCATTTATTGTAGACATTACCTTTCCTCCAGTGTGTATTTTTTAACTTCTTTTCAAAATTCAGATTGACAACAGCATGTGAACTTATATCTAGGTCCTCAGTTCTATCCCATTGACCAACATGTCTTTTTTGTGGTAGGACAATGCAGTTTCTATTTATTACAGCTCTGTTATACAACCTAAATTAGAGACTGTGATACCTCCAGCACTTCTTTTATTGTTCGTGGTTGTTTGAGCTATCCTGGGATTTTTAGTTTCCATGTGGAATTTAAGATCGTTTTTTTAATTTCTGTGAATAATTGTTGTGGAATTTTGATTGGGATGTGTTGAATCTGTAGTCTGCTCATGGTAAGATGGCTATTTTCACAATATTTCTCCTCACTGATCCGTGAGCATGAGAGGATTTCAATCTTCCAGTACATCTTTGTTTTCTTCAGTGTCTTGAAGCCTTTCACTCTTAGATATATATCTTAGATATATTCCAAGATATTTCTCTCTCTCTCTTTTTTTTTTTTTTGAAGCTACCGTGAATGGAATTGTTTCCCTGAGTATGTGTGCTGTGGGTATATAGGAAGGCTGTGGATTTTTGTATGTTAGCTTGGTGTCCTACTACATTGTTGAATGTGTTTACCAAGTGTAGTAGTTTCCTGGTGATGGCTTTACCTTTTACATATATAGAATCATAGCCTCTGCTAACGAGGATGCTCTAACTTCTTCATTTCCTATTTCCATTACTTCTCTTGTTGTATTGCTCTAGATGGACTTCAAACACTCTATTAAAACAGGAATCAAGAGTAAACAGCCTTGGCTCCTTCCTGATTTGTGTTGTTTAGCTTTTTCTCCCTTTAATGATACTTAGTGTAATATTCACTCTGGGATTGTTGCTTATTGCCTTTATTATGTTGCGATAAGTCCCCTTTGTCCCTATATTCTCCAGCTCTTCTATCATGAAGGATGCTGAATTTTGTCAAAGGATTTTTCTTCATCTAATGAGATGATCATGTAGTTTCTGTCCTTGAGTCTTTTGATGTAGTGTATTCCATTTATTGATTTACATATGTGGAAGCGTCCCTGCATCTCTGGGATGAAACTGACTTGATCCTGGTGGAGAACGTTTTGATATGGTCTTGCATTCAGTTTGTGAGTATTTTATTGAGTTGTTGGTGCTGGGGGGTGTTTTGGGGGGGGGGATTTTTTCTTCTTTTTTTTTTTTTTTTTTTGGTCTTTTTCTTTGTTCAACAAGGAGATTGACCTATAATCGTTTTCAGTATTGTTGTTGCTGGCTCATTTTTCTGATATCAGGGTAATTCTGACTTGCTAAAAATAATTCATGGCTGTCCTTTCCTTTCTATTTTATGGGATATTTTGAGGAATATTGGTGTCACGTCATCTTTGAAGTGGTATTCCATGCTGTATCCATTTGATCCTTGGGCTCTTTTGGTTGGGTAATTTTTAATTACTGTGTCTATCTCTGTATTAGTTACTTTTCTGTTATTGCTCTGACAAACCACCTGGATAGGAAAGGGTTTGCTTCATTTTCCTCTTCCAAATGAACTAACTAACCCAGTATCATTGGTAGTTATGAGTCTATTCAAATTACTTACTTCAACTTGATTTAATTTTGGTAATACATATCTAGAAATTCATCCATTTATTTTGGATTTTCTAGTTTAATGGAATAAAGAGTTTCAAAGTGGGTCCTTAAGGTTCTATGAATTTCCTCAAGGTCTGTAGTAATGTTTCCTTTTTCATCTCTGATTTTATTAATTTGGGTCCTCTCTTACTTTCTTTTGGCTAAATTATCTAAATGATTCTCAGTCATCTCAAAGAATCAACTCTTCATTTCATCGAGTCTTTTTACATACCTTTATATTTCTATTTCATAAACTTCAGTCCTGAATTTGATTATCATTTCTCTTTCATTTTTTTAGATATTGTTTTTCTAATTCCTTCAGTGTCATCATTAACTTATTAATTGAACTCTCTCCAGTTTCTGTTTTGTTTTGTTTTTATGTAGCCACTTAGTGATATAAACTTTTCTATTAGAAATGCTTTCATTGTGTCCCATAGATTTAGGTGAGTTGGATTAAAATTTTGCTCATAAGAATTTTTAATTTATATTTATTTCTCTCATGACCCAATTTTCATCCAGTACTTTTTCTTTTAGTTTCCATGAGCTCAAGAACATTGTGCAGTTTATGTTGCCATTGATATTCAGTTTTATTCCTTTGTAGTCAGATAGAATGAAGGATGCTATCTCACTTTTGCTATATTTGTTGAGATTTACTTTGTGACCTAATATGTGGTCAATTCTGGAGAAAGTTACATGGGCTGCTAAGAAGAAAGTGTATTCTTTGATGTTTGGGTGGAAGGTTCTTTAGATGTTGGTAAAATTCATTTGGTTTATGATGTCATTTAACTCTAGAATTTATTTAGTCTTTGGGTAACTTGTCAGTTGGTGAGTGTAAGGTATTAAAATCACCTAGCACTGTGTTGGAGTTGGCATATGACTATTTATTTATTTATTTATTTTTATTGTACGAGTATAAGTGTTTTACCTGAATGTATGTAAGGACACCCATGCTATGCTATTCCTAGGGATGTCAGAAGATCTCCTGAAACTGGAGTTACAGACAGTTGTTGACCACTGAACAACCTGGATCCTCTGCAAGAATATCTAGTGCTCTTAATCACTGAGCCATCTCTCCAGGCCCATTCTATGATTTTAGATCTAATAGAGTCCCTTTAATGAAACTGGGTGTCCCTGTATTTGATGGATATATGTTTAGGATTGTAATAGCCTCTTAGTGTATTTTTCCTTTAATGACTGTGCAGTAACTGTTCCTGTCTCTTCTGACTAGTTTTAGTTTGAAGTCTATTTTATCAGATATTAGAATAAGTATATCTGCTTGTTTCTTAGTTTCATTTGCTTGAAATACTTTTTCCAGCTTTCTACCCTTCATTGTTGGTGAGATATTTTTCTTGGAGGCACCAACTTGATAATACCTCTTCCTTTAGATTCAGGAAATTGTTTTCTATGATGTTGTTGAAAATGTTTTCCATGTTTTTGATCTAGGTTTCTTCTGCTTCCTCTATACATATGATTCACACATTTCAGTTTTACTATGCCCCCAGACTTCCTGCATGTTCTGTTGATGGGTTTAGATTTAACACTTGGTTTGGCTGAGTGACTCATTTCCTCTACCCTGTCCAAGACGTGATATTCTCTCATTTCATTCAAACTATTGGTGAGGCTTCCTTCTGAGTTTTTAGTTTGACTTTCTGAGTCCTTCATTTCAATTTTTATTGTCTTCAAAGTGTCTATCTCTATTAAATTCTAATTTGATATCTTGAATCTTCTTTCATTCAACTGTTTTCATGGACTTCATTGAGTCTTATACCTTTTTGAGTTCCTTGAAGATATTTATATTTGTTATTTTGAAATTATTGTCTTGTTAATCAGTTAGTTTTTGATCAGGAAACATTGCTATGGAGTGCTAATTTCTAGAGGAGACTTGTCTTGGTGATTCATGTTATTTTTGTGATGGAATGTAGGCATTTGGAGTTGTGTAGTTGTTGGTGGTTCTTGGTATGAATATCTAATCTCACCTTTGTTGAGTGGGTGTCTGAGTGTTTGTCTGCTGTTACCTCAACTTGTCAGGAGGTGGCCCAACTGAATGGTGCTTGGTATTTAGTCTTGGAGTCACTATGTGTTGAAGTGAGTAAGTGTGTAAGACGTGGTATCAGTTCGGTGCAATAGGTGCAACTTCTGACACTGTGTTTCCAGGATTAACTTCATGAAGTCAAACAAAATTGGGTCAAGAAACTGAACAATAGTGACTGGCCTGACAATATTTGCCCATTGTTGTAACAGTGGAGTGAATGTTACAGGAACCAACAACTTTTTCATTCGATTTAAGGCCTGCTTCACCTGGTGGTTATCATGGCCAAGAGTGTGTGGCTAGATAGAACACAGGCATCTATTATTATTATTTAGCTAAATGGACACAATATTAAACTGGTTCCTAATGGCTTGCTGTTATGCTCACAGTTAACTCAATTCTTTATTGTTATACCTACAGATGGTTTGAATGAGTGTCCTCCATAGGCTCCAAGTATTTGGATACTTAGTCCCAAGTTTAGGAGGATCACAGAACCTTTTAGGAGATGTGGGCATGCTGGAGGAAGCCTGTTGCTGGGGGTGGACTTTGAGAGTATATAGCCATGCCCACTTCCAGTCTGGCTCTCTCTGTTTTCTATACCTGCTTGAAGATTTGATCACACAGATTTCTGCTCCAGCCACCTCTGCCACCACACCTCTATACTATTCACTATTATGGACTCTAGCCCTCTGAACAATAAGTCAAATAAATTCTTTCTTCTATAATTTGCCTTGTTCATGGTGTTTCATCACACCAGAAAAGTAGCTAATATATAAATTTGTATCAAGAGTAGAGTATTGTGAAAATCTGAGCATGTGGGTTTTTTGGAGCAATGTGGAAGACTTTGGAAGGTTGGTTATAAAAGTGGTTGAATGCTGTAAGCAGAGCTTAATGGGTCATTCTAGTAGGAGCCTGGAAGAAAATAGTCCTAAGAACAGTGTAGGTACAGATGGAAATTAGGACTTAACAACTGGGATATTTTGACAAAGTATCTCCTGCCATCTGCTCACAGCCTAAGAATTTGCTGGAGGCTAAATTGAAAAGCAATGGAGCAATTTCTTTAGTGGAAGGAACAAATTTCAAAACAACCTAATGTAGAAACAATAGTGTGACTATTAATGGGGAATATTATGAAGATCTACAGTGAAAAGAGAGAATGGGAAAGAAAGAAATGCAGAATCTGCCAGCTGGATTATAAAATAGCACTAGTAAGGTTAATGTTGAAGCCAAGGTACATGCTGAAGGAAAGGCTCTCTTTGATAAGGAGATTAGAGACATTAAGGAAAGGCCTACATATTAGCACTTGAACAATGGAAAGAGTCCCTTCGAGACAAGATGACACACAGTTAAAGCCTCCAATTAATGAAAGGAAAAAGTTGGAGGTGTTTTCTGTTCCTAAAAAATTACTGCGTTTAAAAAAACTGCTAATATGGATGAAGCAGGCCAGGGTTCGTCTCAGGCTAGCAGCTGAACTTGGTAGTGTTGCTCACATAGTGCTGGCTTTAGAGACATGAAAGATGCAAATGGAACATCTGCCAAGAAGAGCTGCATATAGAGAGTGGTACCAGTCCAAGAAAGAGTTGTATGCTGCACACAGCAAACCTGGAGGAGATGAGCCAGATATGTGCTTTGTATCCATATGTATCCAGATGGACATGGAGCTACTGGAGTTTGTGTTTGCCTTGCTGGTTTTCAGTATTGTTTTGATCCACTATTTCCTCACTCTGCCCCCATTTCTCCCTTTTGAATTGGATATGTGTAATTGATTTCATTTTATCTCAGAAATATGCAATATGTCTTTTGATTTTACAAGGGGTTGCAGTTAAAGAATTGTCTGCATCTCAGAAGAAACTTTGAACTCTGGACTTCTAAGTAGTATTGAGAGGTAATATGGGGACTAATTTGGAAGGTAGAATAAATGCATTTTGCATTTTATATGGTCATGAACCTTTGGGGCCAAGAGGTAAAATGGTGACTTAAAGGAGTGTTCCCCATAGGTTCCAAGTATTTGGACACTTGGTCCCCAGTTCATGGTGTTGTTTGGGGGAGTGTGATGGAACCTTTAGGAGATACAGCCATGCTTGAAGAAGTATGTCATTGTTGGTGGGCTTTGAGTGTATATAGCCATGCCCACTTCCAGTTTGGCTTTCTCTGATTCCTTTAGCTTCTTAAAGATGTGATCACTGGCTTTCAGCTCTGCTGTCATGCCTCCCTGTCATTATGGGCTCTAGCCCTCTGAGCCATAAGAGAATAAACTCTTCCTTCTATAAGTTGCCTTGGTCATAGTGTTTTATCACAGCAACAGAAAAGGACCTAATACAAGTGCATCTCTCGAGAAGCTTCTTGTAGCACATGGTGATTAACACAAAGACCTCACAACTGGTATACATGCAGAAAACAAGAGACTGTGGAGTGCTTAACCTTAAATGGGACACCTATGACCCTCTCCTCTCAAGGTTCAGAGATCATTGCAGAAAAGAGTACAGAAAAATTGTAAGAGCCAGAGCTAGTAGATGAATAAAAGAAAACCTTGTTTGCAAGACACAACAGGGCAATTGCTTATATAAATGTAACCTAACAGTCTTATGACAGTATACACTAGACCTGTGTGAGCCCAAGCAAGACAAAAAAAAAAAAAAAAAAAAAAAAAAACAGCATAAATGGGGAAGTCTATGAAAACCACTATCCCTAGCTGAGGATCTATTGGCAATTGATATCTGCTGGGAAAGGAAGAGTTTGATTTTTTTTTAAGGGTATGATGCTGAGTTAGTCGACCAGGCTTTAAGGGATGGGTCCACATCCAAGAGCATTTTGAGAAAACAGTGAATGAGAGGGTTCTTGATGAACATACCAAAGCAGTGCTTTCCTCCGTGAAAATAATGAGAATTGAAATGTGTGCCTGAAAGTGTGTTTGAGATATTTTAGGCCTAGATCTGGGGCATGCTTCTCTAACGAGATGGGCATAGATCCTAGCTTTGACTTCCACAATTCATGTTGGAGATACTATTAGAATAAAAGAATGAGTGAAGTATGTCTTAAGAACACAGTTCTGTGACACATCTGAAGAAACAGGTAGTTCTCAGGGTTCAGTTCCAACTCTTGGCCTTAGGATGAATGTGAAGAATCGGGCTGTTTCTTTATTCAGGTGTAAAAGTAATGTTGTTTAGAAACTTTGCAATGCAGTACATGAAGTGGGGGTGGGTTGGGAGATGGGAGATGGATCTTAGGGAGGTGGGGACAGGATTTGTATATGATTAAAATACATTGTGTGAAATTCTCAAAGAACTAATAATTCTTTTTTTATTTTTAAGTCACTTTACCTAGATTGAGATGTAGCAGCTACGCAACAATTAACAAAATGAAGAAAGAAGTTAAAGAGTGAAGGTAAATACAAAGCAGAAGAACAGATACTGGTCACAAAAATCAATCATTGCAACTGGTTGCATGTAAGAATGAGCCCCATTTTGTGCTTAATAAAAGCACCATACACTGCCCATCAATAACATTTTGGGTTTTTATCTTAACTTTTAGCTCCATTATATCCTGATGGTAATGCCATCATATCACTTATTCCTCATTTCTTTCTCTTAGTTCCTTAACAGTGTTCTTACTAGCTGTCATCAGTCCCTTGATGCATTGTGCATCAGTAAAAGAAATAGCACTCACAATTGAGCTTAAAAGTTTATTACTAATAGCTACTGTGTGGTCCAGTGACAGTTTTAGGTCATATCACTTAGATTTTTGTGCCTTCTGTTTTTAATTTTCTAGAATTTGTCATGATGACATTGACCTTTAGACCTTCCTGAGCATGTGAAGAAATTCATTACTTTTCATAGGGCATACAACAATTATTTTTAGTAAAGACATAACTATTTCCTGTCCATGGCTTTTCATTCGATCATAGACTTTTCACAACATTTCCCAAGTGGCTTTTCTTCATTTATTTCAAGAAACAAAAATTTCATTGACATTTTTGACTTGACACAGTTTTCTCCAAAACAAACAAATTAAACTACATAGATTCAGCTTTCTAGCTGAGAGATAATGGGTCACTCACAGAAAACAAGTATATAGCACGTAGGGTTTCATCAATATCATACCCCTGCACCCAAGATTTGGGGATTTTTGAGGAAGAAGGGGTAGAAAGATTGTAAGAGCCAGAGCCAGTGGATGACTTCAATGAAACAGGGGTTCCCAAGCAGCGGGACAGTGCACATATGAACTCATAGAAATTGCAACAACATGCCCAAATTCAAGCCGACAAATTCTAGCACGAAGTGGGGAGATGGGCATGAAGACCACTCTATTACTGTAAACACACTCTTTATTACCAGGATGGGCACTTGTAGCTAAGGAACTATTGGCATATGATATCTTCTGAAGAAGAGTCAGGATGGCCATAGTCCAGGACTGGTTCCACACTCAAGAGTATTTGGGCAACAAAACTGGACTCAATGGGAGGAAAAGAAAAAGAGGATAAAGAACATGAAGGTAGATAAGTGGGTAAGAAAGTGTGTGTGAACCTTGGAGGAGTTGGGGAAGGGATAAATATGATCAAAAAATATTGTGTGAGACTCAAAGAATTCATTTCTTAACTCAAAAAAAAATTAAATTTTTCTGAAAAAGAATATTATCCAGAAAGTAATATTGATGAATGAGATCTAGCACAGAAGGGAGTCTTAAAGATGGTAGAAGCAGTCTACAATTCATGTATTAAAGTTCTTCTTTATTGACATCAGAAATCTTAGCATGTTGGCTAACCATTCAGAAGGGTGTCTCCAACATACTCCACCAGACTACAAACGCAGTGTCCCCAAATAGCATAAGTCCTTCTTTGTTGTATATAAAATAAATAAAACTCTAAAGTTAACATTCTCATGCTAAAGATCGGCAAAGAAGAGCAAAGAGAGAAAGGGATAACAACGACTTCTACTAAAACAATGAAGATCAAACAAACAAAATTTATTTGCATGGTATGGCCCCAAGGTAACTAATGCAATATGGTCTATTAACATAAGGGGATTAACTTTAATTAGAAATTTACTTTTAATAAATATGTAACATAATTATGCTATGTAGTTAACATTTTTAATTTCAATATAACTCGCTACCGACACACAATAGAGTGTATAAAGATCCTCTTCTGTGCTTTAAAATTATTTCTGTATGCTGTATTTCATCCATATATCTCAAAGACCTCTCTATTACTATAAACACACTTCCTTATTACCAGGATTTATTTTTTAGTTTTACTATGCTTATGGCAAAGACAAATTATTTAGTCACCACATTCTAAATAAATATCTTTATTTCATTTTGCTACACTGAGTTCTTCTCCGCTTCTGGGTATTTTCCTTCCAGTTAAAGATATCTAAATCTAATAAATTTTAAAAGCAATCTTACATTTCTTCAAGACATAGTAAACACAGAAGAGCACATGTTTCTAGATAGGATATTTGGACAATTGAAATAATAATAGAAACCTTTCAAGCAGTTAGTCATGTTGAGATACTCCTGACAATAATTTTAACAAAAGGAGCAATCTAAAAATGCATTATTCCACCAGGTCATTTGATAAGAATATAGCTTCAAGCCAGATGTTTGGATGAGTTGAAATTTATTCCTGTGCTTCGGGGACTATGCTAAACTTTGAGGCACAAAATCTACAACAATCTTGCTAAAGAAAAATGCCACAAGAATTAATATACACATTAAATGTGTGTGTGTGTGTGTGTGTGTGTGTGTGTGTGTGTGTGTGTAGGGCCAAAATACATTATATGAAAAGGATGCTTTGAATTTATACCAGGCAGTGCAGTCATTCTTATTTTTCCAGTGATGAGAAGACTGTTGACATTGATAGTCCTCCTCGGGACACCAACAAAGGGACAGAGGTCATAAAGCTCACTGTGTGGAATAAGACCTCCCAACACAACCCTCTCCATAGCCCTGCTATAGTGGCTGTTAGGTCTCTCTTGACAACAGGCCCTTCCCGGAGGCCATGAGACCTTGCCTTAATGTACCTGAGCAATCTTGCGAGCTTTGTGTCCCTAACCCGTGATCTGTGGGACGTGTAACAAAGTCATGGGACCAGGAACTTGTGGTCTGCAGTACAGAGATATGCTTCAAGGTTATAATATGCTGTCTGTAAATCAGACATGACTTATGTCATGGGGCTCGCCTCTTAGAACTGTTTTGTTCTTGACAAATGCTCAGGATAGCCCGATCTTATTCTGTGGCCTGGAACCTGTGGATAGCTTGTTCTGATCTGCACCTGTGCCTTGGTCTGGAAAATCCATGATGTACTCCCTTTGTAATGCCAAACTAAATTGTCCTGAACCAGGTACCGTTACATGCCCAGAAACTTCCTGGGAACCTGAACTTTTTACCCCTTGCTGATTTGTATGAATCTTGTAACATTTGTGTGGGATATATATATGGGATGAATGTGCAAGTAAAGAAGGAGCTTCCTCAATCCCGAAAGAGAGTGTTGCGTTTTTCTTTAATCCCGACGCCCCTCGCAGAGACTCGGACCCAGGGCCGTGCAGGCGCGGCACGGCGCGGCAGCTCACATGTTGAAAACAAGCAGTGATGAGAGGAAGAAGCCTGGGCTCCTAAAGCCCTACGTTAGTAGAGTCACCCTCCTCTAAGGAGCATTTCTTTTGTTCTTAGTAGGCAAAAACCATGAAACATGTTACCCCTTTGAGGATGGTTGTTGTAGTATGTTTCACAACCTTACCCTATTCTACTAATAAAGAAAGCAATCTTCCCTAAATTTAAGCAAAACAGAGAATGTTTCTTTTTCCTTTATTTTTGAGAATCCCATACATGTGTACAATGAAATATGATCATAGAGAATCCCATACATGTGTACAATGAAACATGATCACATCTATTCTGCACTTTGCCTTCCTACCCCTCCGTATTTCCCCGTTGCACTCCCTCCCAATTTCATGTGTTTTCCTTCTGTAACAACCCATCAAGTACAGCTAGACCTGCCTCTATGTGTGTGGGATAGGGCCATTCACTGGAGCACGAACCTACCCGATGCCATGTCCTTAATAAAGAATGACTCTCTCTCCTTCTTCCAGCAACTATCCACCACCAATAGTCCTCGGTCTGGGGTGAGGCCTGGATATCTGAACCTCAGTGTGACAAGAGATTTTTAAATCTTTTCAGCATTCACATGTATGAGTTGCTTTTTAATCTTCTAATCATAGGCTTCCATTGGAGCACCTTAAATTCTAGGGAGGAGTCTAGCTATTTTAAATTGGTACTAGTTTATTTCTTTCAAGAGCTTCAAATATTTTCAAATTTTCTCACCCTAGGATATCAAAAAATTCTATTAGCACAAAAATACCATGTAGCTTTTCTCAGGGTGAATTTTGGCACCCAATTCATTGACTATCAGAAGATGCTATTATCAAGCATGAGGGTCTATATTTCAACTGTGTTGACAAGCTATGTAAATGTCCTACATTTTAAAATGCAATATATCATAAAACAAGTTTATATCATGTATTAAACAATGTAAGAAAAAGTTATTAAAATAGTAACTTCAGTGCTGTAGGAAAATAAATCAGAAAAAAAAGAGAAATAAAAATGGGCAGTAATGAAAACATATTGGGAGAGACTTATTTAGTTCCAGTGAAATAATATGGTGAACACACTGTTTCATTCTAATGGAATAATATACTGAGTACACTGTTATACCAAGCCATGATCAACTCTTCTCCACCCTGAGTTCTTTAATGAAATATATCTTTCCATACAACTGTATCAAACTGTATCAAAGGTACTCTTATCATTATTGATATCTTTCAAAATAAAGACAAAGACTTAGTAAAACTAAGCAACTTGGGCAAAGTTTTATGACATTTAAGTGATAAAATCTCAACCCAACACTGCTTTTCTCCAAGTCCATACATATGCACTCTCTGTCCTTGGTGTCTAAATAATATCGTGAAGTACTGTTCAGTGTGAGCTCAGTGGTTAAGAGCACTGGCTGCTCTTGCAGAAGACACAGATTTGAATCTCAGCACCTTCACGGAAGCTAACAGCTATCTGTAACTCCCGTTCCAGGCCATCTGATGCCCACCTCTGTCTTTTGTTTGCACTACATGACACGGGTACACTTACATATATGCAGTCATAACACGCATACACATAAAATAAACAAAAACAGTATTCAACGTGTTTTCTATTTCTTCCTATATTTACCATCTTTTCAATTTTGACCTAATTTTATTTTAGTCACTTGAAGCTAAATCATCATTGGGTCAAGTGCTAGCAAAACCAGGAAACCAAACTGCTAAACGATTTATGATTAAAAAATAAAGAAAAACTGCATCTCATTTAACCATGAGATCCAACAATATACAGAACCCCTGCCTGGTTTCTCTTACCTAGCTTCAGTGGCACAGCAATTACAAAGGCCAGGATGAGAAGCATAAGCACATGGGACCTAGTTAAGCTCAGCCAGTTCACACAGATCTCGGTTAAGCTCGAAAAGCAGCTACATACTTCTCCTGCTATCAAGACTCATGCATAATACTAACAAGCAGGGGACTTGGAAAAATATCATAATGAAGAGCTGAATGCACAATAAAACATGACATATTCAGTGCACAGAAATAAAAATATAGAAGCTTCAACAGAAGCAGTACAGAAAGATTTCAACCAGGAACTATTCTCTCTTCCACCCAGTGCTCCAATTGTTCCAAGCACCCCTGTTTTGAAGCTAGTCTGGGATTAAAGTCAAGAAAAGGAGAAACTATTTACATAATTTAATACAAATCAATTTTTGAGAAGTCAAAATTGGATGACATTCCATTTTCTCCTGTTAAACAACAAAAGAACTTAGAATTAAGTTGAGCATGATGGTACATGCCTATCGTCCCTGAACTCCAGACACAGTAGCAAAAAGATGGAGAATTTGAGTTAAAACTTGGCTATATAACCAGGCCACATGTCAAAAATGAGGAAGAAAAACTTAGAGATTAGATTCAGATGGAAAAATATGTTACAGATTACAAATACCTATTGTTGAAGATGCCACATACTTGAGTTACAGAACATAAAACAAATCAAGCTGAAACTGAGCTAGAAACTTCCTCCATGCTGGCCAACTTTCTAAGTGCCAGAAAGTGCTACACAGGCTGTTCAGGGAGAGAATTTAACAATCAGCTGAGAAATCTGCGAATCTCCCAACCTGATAAGCAAGACGTACCACTGGTATACCAGTAGCTTACACTGTTATGGGGCCGACAACTTCTTTCTGAGTAGATTTGAGGCCCCTTCTTTAGGGAGATATTTTGTGCCTGGTACCATAAACATGGTCAAAAAAACATGGCTGTAGAGGTTATAGATACAAGGGCTAACACAATGTTTTCGTAAATGGGCCTTCCAACTACACATGTTTACTTACACCCATAAATTAACGTTGATCTCAGCCTTGGTCAGAGAAGCTTCTGCTTGCAGTGAGGAGAGGTTAATGCAAAGGGATTGATAACCGGTCAAAATATTGAGAATAAGTGACTGTTGAGTGCTCAGCCCTTAAAAAAAAGAACCCATGACCCTTACTTTAAGGATGGGGATGAGGGGACAAAATGAATGCAAGAGCTGGAGGGTCAGGAGGAGTGCCAGGAAAATGCTCTGGTCTGGACCTGACATGGCTGTTACACTCATGAACTCCATTTTAACTGTGGTTGCTTGCAGAAGACCTCAAAGCGAGGCCCATCAACGTTCCATCACGAGAAGAGCTTCGGAGGTGCCACCCCTAACTGAGGAGCTATTGGCAATTAATGGTTGCTTGGGGAAGGGAAGTCATTTTCTTCAGTGGTGTAGCCACTCGTTATTTGTCCATGCTTCAGTGGATAACCCCTCTAATTACACTGAGTGACCTCAAGAAGGACATGAAAATAGGAGAGAGGTTTACTGTGAAGAAAAAGAGGTTCAGCAGGAGCAGGAGGAAGAAAGAAGGTGATGATGGGGTCAAAATGGCCAGAATACATTGTAAACATGTATGCAATTGTCCAAAAATGAAAAATAAGTTACAAAAAGAAAATGTAGTGCAATATTTACACATACAGCTACATAATTTTATTTATCCCTATATAAAAAAGATAGATTAGTCACTGGGCTTGATAGTGCATGTTTTCCTGTAAGCCAGAATGGGCTACATAGCAAGACCCTGTCTCAAAATAAATAAAATTGAGAGAGAGGGAAAGAGAGAGAGAGGCTCGTTCATAATTTCATGCAGCTAGAACCGTAATGAATTTTCATAAGGACTGTAGATCACGTAGAGCAGTTGCAATAGCACAGAAAGGAAAAGGGAATGAGTGAGACACCTAACACTAATGGGCACTTTAAAATGAGTTTTTAAACATCACAAAAAAATGGATGAAAACACCATATTAACATCCTCTATTTTCTTACAAAGTCTCACAAAGAAATCAAGAAATACATAATCTAGTTCAATGGTTTTTTTATACATAAGCTAACCATACATTATCTAAGGCTTCACTTATATTCATAATTCTTTTGGAGAACTACTAGGCCATGCCACAATTACTAACACATGACTTTACACAAAAGGGAACAAATTACAGTACATGTGCATGCAATTTTGTGACTGTATGAATCAGTTTAAAATAAGAGAAAATCGATAAACTATATTCTAGAATGAAGGAAGAGCAGGCAATTCATCCCTTACCTAATAAAAAGTCAGATCTATGTTTCATGACTTGAAACTGGGTGATTCAATCATGCAAATAAGGACAAACACTTTTAGACATTTTCAAGCTCACACTGTACACACACACACACACACACACACACACACACACACACACTGATAAATTTAAATTTAAAGAATCGCATCTCTATAATCTTATAGGAATCTCTCCTTAAATATGAACTACTGTTACAATATTTTTAAGTCATAAAAAAATAGCAAGCATTTGGTTTTATTCAACATTATAGAAGATAACCTATCAAATTTAAAGCAAAGAAAAACCTATAATATATCAGCATTAGAAAACACTGACATTTTGTGGATATGGCTGCTTTGATAAAGAAACTTTAATAGAGCTAGGCATGGTGGTACTTGTCTTTAATCTCAACTCTCAGAAAGCAGAGGTAGACATATCTCTGTGAAATCAAGGCTAGCCTGGTCTCCATAGAGAGTTCCAGTCCAGCCAGGGCTACAGAAAGACCCTATCTTTAAAAGAAAAAGAAACTTTAATAACTTTAGTAGATAACTCATCTATTATTAACTATTAATACATAATTTAATGGATAAAACAATTATTAGAACACAGAGATTTCAGCAAGGTAATAGATTCAAAATCAACATACACAACTGAAAGTCAAGTATCTGTAGAGGAATGTTCATGTAATACTATCATATTGATCATCTATTACTCATAACAAATTACTCAATCCTCAGCCTAAAACAAGAACATATATATTATCTCACAGACACTGTGGGTTTAGAATCTGAATATGATTAATCCTCTGGCTCTAGGTCTCACGAAAGGCTGCAATCAATGTATTGGCCAACTTGTAAACATCTGAAGGCCCAGAAGGAGATGGTTTACTTCCAAGTTCACTCAAGTGTTTACTGGCAGGACTCAGATACTCACTGACTGTTGGACAGATGCTTCCATTGGTTCCTTGCCATACAAACTTCAGAATGATCCTAGAAAGCCAAAAAAAGTACATACCAGATCAACACAAACATGACTGCAGCCATTTTTCCTAAAGATGAAAATCAGTGAACAAACTGAGACAAATCTAGAGAAATTGGTATATTGTTTCTTATTTTCATTGAGATACTCGTCCTAAGAATGCTTACTTAATTTTAACAGAGATTTAAAGCTAAGACATGTTTTCTCTTCCACAAGAGAAAAAAAAGTGTTCTGATTAAAGAACAATGGTCCACCATCAGAGAAAGAGTTGAGCAGTTATGCTTATTATTTTCACTCCAAGCCAGGAAAGAGAGATGACTGGAAGAATCCATGGTGAAGCAAAGAGCAGAGTTCCTCCATCAAGGTGTTTCTTAAGCTCACCTCAAGTCAATAGAGGAGTACAGCAAGATAATCAGAGCTTTCAGAAGGCTGGACACAGACTTCACATACGTTATCTAACCAGACTTCTTTGTCCCTGGCCCATCAAGGAAGCAGAAATTTGACTTTTAATTTCATTTATTCATTTAGCACTATCCTTGTCACAGAATACTTGTTCCTTTTGTTATTTACTAGATATAAGAATAGTGAAATTGGGACTGGAAAGATTACTCAGTGGTTAAGAGCACTGACTGCTCTTGCAGAGGACCCAAGTTTGATTTTCAGCACTCACATAGTGGCTAACAACCACTCATAACTCCAGTTCCAGGGGATCTGACTCCATCTTCTGACCTCCTGAGCATTCAATGACACAGGTGCACTTACACACAGGCAGGCAGTACACTCATACACATAAAATAAAACAAAAATAATAAATGGGATGTTTTTTAAAGAATAGTGAAATGAAGTCCAGAGAGATACAGAAACTAGAAGGTCTTTTTCTGAAGAGTGATGACCCAGAAACATAGCAAAGCAGTTCACTTCTGACATTTTTTTGGTTTGTTTGTTTGTTTTTGACAATCTTCCTAATCCCAGTCCATCTGGAAGTCACTATGTAGACCAGCTGGCCTCTATCTCACAGTTGTCAGCCCGCCTCTGCCTCCTGAAGGCTGGGATTAAAGGCTCATTCCACCATTTTGTGCAAAATTTTTTATGTTTTACAGATAGAGAGATTATAACAATCTCTGAATAAATGTGTCTGTCTCTTTAATTTCTTTTTAAATATATTTTATTGAATTTTGTGGAATTCATGTCTTAATTATATTTAAATTCCCTTTCCTATCCACACACACCCCCCATCCCACCCATAGGAATTTATGCATTTTGTCATATATGAGCCTATCAAGTCAAGTTTGTGTACCCAGATGTCCCTCAGTGTAAATTCATTCACTGGAACCTCTTCAACCTGTCCAGAGTCACTCTCTTAAAGAAGATCAAGTCTCCCTCACCCAGGAGTAATCAGCCAAATAGTTCCTCACCAAAAGTTGTGGCTTCCTGCCATTTTCCCAGCTCTACAATGGTTTTTGTCTGACTGAGTTTGTGTGGGTCTTGTGAATGTTGTCACCTTAAGTTTATGTGAAAAAGTTAAGTTCCTAGAAGCCTGTAAGACTCTGTTTCCTTATGGGTCATGGAATAGCTCTCCTGGATCTTACAATCTTTCTGCCCCTTTAATTTCTTTCTGAGACAAGGTCTCACATTGAGACCCAGACAGGCATGGAATTCATTATGTGGCCTAGGCTGGCCTCAAGTTATAGCCATCATCCTGCCTTGTCTCCTTACCACTGAGGTTACAGATCTAAGCCACTATCCCTGAATTCCATGTAAATATTTTTGGTGGAGTATAATCTCTAGGGCTGACACTAATAAGTTTATATCAAGTAAGTAAAGCTTGTGAGAATTACTGAGATGAATCGATTGGTCATCATCATTTTTGGAGGTGTCAGTCGCTGGCCATGCCCTTGTGAGGACAATATTAAGTGCAATGGTGTTTTTCACGTCAGCAAGCACAATAATGAGAACCTCTTGTCTCTTTAACACTAGTCACTTTAAGAGAAATAGTATGTGTCCTAAGTTATGCTTGTTTACTCAACCGAAAATCCAAACCATATAACTCTGTGCAAGTATTTTATATGCATTATTTAAAGTTTGTCCTTTTCTTACAGCATTCCTACAAGATAGTCATTGCTGTTCTTTACACATGAGTATAAAAAGGCTCACAGAGTTTATATAAGCAGGTGTTTACCTATTGACTTGAAGGAAGTTCCTAGGTTACGTATATACTTTTATTTATAGGTTTATTTACCTGTTGAGATTCAGTCCAAGATTAATTTCTAGAAGAATTTCCATTTTAGCTTTGTGAATTTTTTCTTTACTGGAAATTACTTCTATTTATTCAGATAACATTTTAGAGAGTAAAAATACTAAAACCGATCTCTGTACTACATTCTAGAAATATAAAAATTAATAATATATAGTTTTTCCCTTGTTGAATTGGGATCTGGTACAAAGAGAGGATTGGTGCCTTTGTGTGTATGCGTGCATGTGTGAGTGTAAAAATGTTATAGATGCTAAGATAGAATTAAATACAGGAAAGAGCATAAGA
This sequence comes from Eospalax fontanierii, assembly GCA_035773235.1. Classification (NCBI taxonomy): domain Eukaryota; kingdom Metazoa; phylum Chordata; class Mammalia; order Rodentia; family Spalacidae; genus Eospalax; species Eospalax fontanierii. Next base: position 39,901,382 of record CM069527.1, read on the forward strand.
GGGACTAAACAGCAATCCTTATTGGGAAGGCTTCCCTTCACAGAGGAAGTAATGTTCATGTTGAGTTCCAAAAACAGGAACTGATAGATAAAATGGGAGAAGCAGCAATTTCCAGGACACAAGAGGATTACAAGATACGGTACACTGGAAAATTAGAATAGATGGTATATTTTGTGTATGGACTAGGATGCTTTGAAAGATAAGCATGAAGCAAGTCATTTGCAACATGGTAAATAGGTCTAACTATAATGATCTTTGAAGTATTTTAAGTAAAAGAGTAACAGTAAAATTTCTGTTTAAAAATTATTAGTGTGTAGCAGCATGAAGACTGGATCTTGGAACCTGAAGGCAGGGATTAGTTAGGAGAATGTTTAAATGGTACAGGAACAAATTAAGGGAAATCAGCACATGTAGACTTAAGAGAGAATGCATAAGTACGAGAAATTGAGGAGGAAGAATTGCCAGCTTGATCAGCAAGCATCTTTTAGAATTGATAAAACGAAAGAACTGAGGATACCTCCAGGCTTCCAGTGCAATATAGAAGATTTCAAGAGCAACTCGTGCATACAGGGAATGCAGAAGAAAGATCGATTTGCAGGGTAAGTTTCAGATGGGTTGATTTCAGGAAATCTAGCAGATACTCAAATGCATTCAATTGTTGGAAAATAGGTCTGAAGCTCAGAAGAAGGGCCTAATAATAACATGAGTCCTTGCTCAGGCTGTATTTGACCTAATGGTTCTGAAATATGGTTACAGTTGGTTGTTAATCTTAGCCTCGGTGACTGCTTACACAAGCTTCTAAATTTGCCAGGAATCTAGCTAGTATACTTGGTCTTGTTATACTTGCTAGTTTGGACAAGATGTTGTGTTCAGTGTATCAATCCTAAAATACACATGGAATTAATCTCAGATTTTGCATTAATTTTTCACTTCGTAAGTCACTTAACCTTCTTGTGTTTTGGAGACTCTAGTTGCAGAATGCAGATATTGGAATACAAACTAACACTAATATAAGCTTTTCTAAAAGTAATTCATGAATGGAAAAATCTTATATAAATGCTAATTCAAATATATTCTTTCCAATTCCTCACAGTCAGTAAATAGAATAGAAAGAAAGATAGTGAAAATCACAAATTACTTAGTTGCAAAGTAAAAGAAAAATGGGATAAAATATACAATTCTCTTGAATGGAACGTTTACTTACCATTTCACACCTTTTGACCAGTGCTTAAAATAATTCATATGAGTTGTTATGTCATCATGAATTAGTGGTGAAGTCATTATTTCCTCCTCTGTCCTAGGGAGATTCTAGGTTTTCTGCATGAGAAAAGTAGACTCCTTTTCCTGTGTGTTAATAATGTAGCGAGCTGTGGTATCACACGCTAGTACAATTTTTACCTTAAGACCATCTGCTCAAAAAGATAGAATGTATTGGATTCCTGGGAAGAGACAGCAAACCACGGAAAATTATAGAAACACCAAGACCGGCATCCTTGAATGACTGCCCTAAAACCTCACAGGGAGAACTGGGTTGAAAAATAGTTTTCCTAGGTGTTGCTCTTGATGTTCGGCTCACGTTTGTTCCATTGCCTTCTGTACTGCCTTCCCACAGACTTCTGATAGAAATCAAGGATGTGGGAAAAGAGAGGGGCCGCACCCGTGAGTCAGCGGCGGGACCTTCTGGAGGGCACTTCAGTGTCAGGCATCCACTTCCAGACAGAAATCCCTTAAACGCAATCATGCTTTCTTAATCTAGAAATATTTGACACTCCACATTAATCTTTTTTTACTGTGTTTATGTCTAAACGTGTGTACAAATTCTTTGTGTGCGCACGTGTGAGGGTGAGCAGAGGCCACAGATTAACATCAGGTATCCCCTTTAGTCATTCTTGTCTTAGTTATTTTTCTGCTTGCTATGACAAAAATATCTGATAAAAATGACTAAATGAAAGAAGGGTTTATCACGGTGTAGGGTGAACTGATTCTCTGAGGGACCAGCCTGATGAGCTCGTAAATACCAGGAGGAGTGGTATTCACCCGGGACCACCTTCTGCAGTGGAAAGACAAGGAGCTGGGGAAGTCCTATGCCCCTCCCCACCAGTCCATTGGCCTTGGATGTAAGAAGGGGCGGAGCTAGAAGCATTTAAACGGAGGGTCCAGGAAGCAGGCCATTTTCCTCCCCTTTTGGCCATTTGGATCGGACCACAGGGAAGTCGCAAGATCCAAGCCTCATTGTGTATCTATTAATGTAACTTCTGAAGGGGAGGGAGGGCGCTCGTGCTCTGTAAGTAACCTCCTACTCACTGCTCTGTTAGTAAGCCTAAGTAAATCAGCTAGAATTTTCCTGTGAGTTGGGAAATTTGTGTATTTGTTGTAGGACCTGGGGAGGGAGGGACTAAGCTTAGTCGGCCTCTACTAAAAGGAATTTTAGCAGCACATGGTTAATAGTTCCAGGTATAGTCAATCGTAGCAGGAAAGTTTTGGTGGCAGGAACCTGAGGCAGCTGGTCATGTCACATCCAGTCAGGAAGCAGAGGGAGATGAATTCTTATGCTCAGCCAGCTTTCTCCATTTATTCAGTCCACGACCCTAGCGAAGGAATGATGCCACCCAAATTAAGGGTGGGTCTTCCTTCTTCAATTAAGGTAATCCAAAATAACCCCTCAAAATCACTCCTGAGACTAACTTATTTTAGATTACCCCTCACAGGATGCCTGGAGACTCGTCTTTTGAGTGATTACAGATCCTGTCAAGATGACAACATTAACCATCACAGCTCTCTATTTTTTATTCTGAGACAGGGTCTCTCAATGAATCTTGAGCTTCCTGATTCTGCTACACTGGCTGATCAAGAAACCCCAGAGATGCTCTTGTATCTGCCTCCCAGGTGTTGAATTACCAGTGCCATCAGCTCAACTTAAGGAGAGTGATGTATATATGTGGCTTTTGTGCATATGTGTGTATAGATACACCCACACATGGACACATGTTTATAGCTATTGTTACCTACCATGCTCCTACAGAAGTTTGTGACTATCAATTGTCATTCATGCATCAGGATGGACTCACAGGCCTACCCCTCCATCACTATTGAATCATTATTGGTGATTGGTGGATTCTAAAAAAGGTGGACGGCACAGTCTTAAGTTGTGTGTCCACGAAGGAGATTACCAGGTTCCAAAAGACAGTTCTAAACCCATGATCCTAGTTAGAGTCAATGGTTCTCAAGAATACAAGAAGACATGAATGTGAGAAGGGATTTGTAGGAAGGAGAGAGTTTATAGGGATGGGACGGGCCTTTCAGTAACAAGAAAATACTTTATGCATGCATAAAATTGCCAAAGAACAAATTCAAAAAAGTTATAAATTTTTTTATAGAGGGTCTAGAGAGATGGCCCAGCAGTTAAGAGCACTTGCTGCTCTTGTAGAAGACTCAAGATGGGTTCCCAGCACTCACATCAGAAGGCCCATGGCTACCTGTAACTCCAGTTCCATAGGATCTGATGCCCTCTCCTGGCCTTCATAAACACTCACGTACATATTTACATGCACAGAAATACACAGAGGCCCATAAACAAAAATAAAATCTTACATTTTTTTTGTTAAAAATAATAATAACAATAATCTATTGAACAAGGACTGGCAAAGTACTTTCCATAAATGACCTCATTGGATTTTTATTTAGGTATTTATTTTTATCTTATGTGTCTGAGTGTATTGCTTACATGTATGTAAATGCACCCATGTCATGAAGTGCCCACAGAAGTCAGAGGAGGGTGTCAGATCCCCTGAAACTGAGTTATGACGGTTGTTAGTTGCCATGTCAGTGCTGGAATTTGAACCTGGGTCTTCTGCAAAGCTGCCAGTGTGCTTAACCAATGATCCATCTCTCCAGCCCCTCATTAGATTTTGTACTTTAGATGGATTCTTTACAGATGGTGAACTGAGGCAAAGAGAGTTTACCATATCCCAACTGTATATTCATCTCTGCCACAATGAATTTTGGAAACACGTTCTTATTTTTCCTTTATAGTTTTTTCCAGAGTTAATCTATCACAGTGATATAAAAGAAAGAGCAGTGGGTTAAACTCAGTATTCTAAATCCCACCTACTAAATATATAAGATTAATTACATTTTCTACGACCTGATTATTAGGGAAAAAAACCTTGATGCTCACTTCACCATGCTTTTCAATAGATCTATTTCACACTAAAGTTTTAAATTCAAAAAAGGAAATAGAAACTTTTCTCTTCTTGGGAGGCTGACTTGGAAAATTGTGAGTTTGAGGCTAACGTGGGCTACATCATAAGGCCCTGTCTCAACAAAAACTGTTCTGCTACCTCAAATCATGCTTTAAGATCTTATCATAGCAAAAGATTAAAAATTGCTTTTATTTCTGTTATTGCCACCCACTAAACCTTTTCCAGAAAAGGGCAGAAGGAATAGCAATTTCTTTTCAATGAGGTTATACAATAGGGAAGAAAGCCTGATGTTAACATTATTTCTCGTGTCCCTTTCCACTAAGTTCTGCTACAAGGTGATAGCACGTTTTTCAATTCATATCTCTCTCAACATGTAAAAAAAAAAAAAAATATATATATATATATATATATATATACACACAAAATGTATTTGTCTTGTTGGTCATTTTAATACTATTATTTGGAGGAGATTTCTGTATAGCTTGTATGTTTGAATAAATCTTTGGAATTCAAATTCTACACTACAGAACACCAGATGGCTAAAACACAGAAATGACACCTGCAGAAGGAATTAAATAAAGAAGGAATATTCCTTAAATTTTGCCTTCTTGTGGCTGCCAGCTGTGTGCTTAGGAACACGCCAAACAGGTCTAATCTCCAGCGCTGGTTTGTTTAAAGACACCATGGGAAGTTGTTAGCACATTGTCCAGAGACTCGTCAAATGTTAACTCAGAAAGAATGGAGGCAGACAACCAGATTTGGTCATAACTCGCAGCGTTTTCAGTGCTGGGGAATTAGACTAGAACTCTGCCATCTGTGGGTTTGTTTGAAGTACAAGTGTTGCCATTGACCTATAATGATTTAACATTCCTCTTGGGAGTAGAGAGAGTACAACCACATATGGGTGAAATTTGTGCAGAAAAATAGAAGAACAGGAATAAAATATGGAACTTGCTACTTGTGCACTTTTAAGGTCAAGTGCTCTGGCTCTAAATGGCCTTATTAAATGAACAGATTCAAGAGGATAATAAATGTTTTCTCGGCTCATGACTGTATACTGTAAATTACCAGGTTTCACGTAGGTCTCTTATATTGTTAGGGTTCTTTGTGAGTTATTTGTCTGCATACTTCACATTAACTTGCACTACCATATCTTTTGGAGAGTTGCATATGTTGGCTTGTTCTCATTTGTCATGTCAACGTACTAACAGAGTCAACTGCCACCTGAATTGCTTTGCCTAATTTCAAACATCTCACAGGATAAAATGCTGAGAAAGCTTAGTCAATTTTTACATTCAGTCTTAAAGAAAAAATGTTAGCTACTTAAATAATAAACAAAAAATGAAGAAATTCATTTATTTTCAGAAGCCTCACTGGACAAAAATAGGCCAACACTGAAACCAGAAACAAGGTAGAGTTGGAAAGCTGTGATTTCACATACACACACACACACACACACACACACACACACACACACTCATGCCCCACAAACACAGATTCAGCAACACTCCTAAACAAACTACTTTGAAAAGAAAGCAGAAACTATCTGGATGTTTTTTATTTCCTGTAAAAGCTCAAGTTCAGATTCTGTGAAGCCAGTGCCATTTCATGAGATCGGGAAGAGATCCATACTGTAAAATTCATTAACAATAAGATACAAAAAATTGTTTGGTTTGGTGCTAAGTTGTTTAAGTCCTCTGTATAGTCTGAGTATTTATTCCATGCTGGATGGAAGTTTGCAAGTATAGTCTCTCATTCTGTAAACTTGTCCATGTTCTTTTCAAGTACACACATATTTTCCAAGATAAATCACATATAAGGATGACAATTCATGTTTTAACAAATTTAAGGAGACAGATTATACCAAGTGTCTTGTCTGATCATGAAAAAAAATGAGATTAAAAATTAATTGCAGATAGAAAACTAGAAAATTCACAAGCATGTGAAAAATTACACTTGTGAAGAAGCGTTGTACCAGATAGGAAATCAAGATAGAAATGAGAAAAGAGTTCAGGATACATGAAGGATTAAAAACATACCATGTCAAAACTCATGGGCACAGAAAACGAAGTTCAAAATGGAGTGCTAATAGCTACAAACTTTTATATTTAAAAAAGGAAAAAAGATTTGAAATAAATCACCTAAGTTTCTCTCTCAAGGAGCTAAAAAGAGAATGAGCTAAGTCAACAGCGAGAAATAAAGAAATAAAGATGAAAACAGGAGTGAATGCAATGAGGAACAGAAACACAGTTTAAAAAGAGAAAAATTCAAATAAATGAACATTAAAAATGAAAGAATAGACCTTACAACCAATATATATAAATGCTAAATATCCTAGTAGAATACTAGGGGATACATGAGCAAATTGGATAATTTAGAAGAAATAGACTAACCCAGAAACATATGATCTAAATAGAATGTATCATAAAAACAGAAAGTCTAAATAAGCCTGTGATTATAAGGAAATTGAATCAATCATCACAAATCTCACCTCAAAGAAAAGTCCAGGACAAGATGAAATCACTGCTGAGTTCAACAGATTTTCAAGGAAGAATTAATGCCAATGTTTCTTAAATTTACTTTTTTTAATGAGGAGGTAGTCTATCAGACTCATTTTATGAAGCCAATGAGACCTTGTAACAAAGACAGACAAAGATATAAGAAAACCATAAGCCACTAAACCAAATAAATGCAAGACCAAAAGCCCACAACAAAACACAAGTCAACCAAACCCAATAGCACATCAAAGGAGTGTATACCAGATCAAGTGCATTTAACAACAGGTTGTAACAATGGTCCAGCACATAATAATCAATGTCATATACCATATCACAAAAGATTAAAATCAAATAATGTCTAAATGTATGCAGCAACAAGTCTGTGCTTGCTTTTCAAAATTCAGCATTCTTTCTCTAAACCAGGAATAGAACAAATGAGCCTCAACATAATGTGGGCTGTATGTGAACAGTCCACAGCCAGCCTACTAATCAATGGTGGAGACTGAAGCTTTTTATCTAAGATCAGAGGCAGACAAGAATGCCCACTCTCACAGAGTCAACTCAGTATAATACTGCAAATCCTCAACACAGTAACTTTGCAAGGAAAATAAATAGCATATAAATAGAAAAGAAGTAAAGCCGTCTCTGTGTGTGGACCACAGAATCTTATATAAAGAAATTCCCAAGGATTACAGTTAAGTACTCTCAGAACAAATAAACAAATCAGTAAACATATAGGTTAAAAACTCTGCATTGGGGCTGGAGAGATGGCTTAGTGGTTAAGAACACCGGCTGTTCTTACAGAGGACCTGGGTTCAATTCCCAGACCCTATATGGTGACTAACAACCACCTGTAACTCCAGTTCCAGGAGAATCTGGCTCTCTTCTGACTGCAGACATTGCAGAACAAGGATGCACTTACATGCATGCAAGTAATGCCCTCATACACATAAAATGAAAGTAAATATAACAATTTTAAAAATCCCCATGAAGAAATCAGATGCTATTATATACACTAATCATAAACTAAAGTAAAACGTAATTAAGGGACTGGAGACAGCTCAGCCATTAAGAGTGCTTGCTGCTCTTGCAGAGAACCAGGGTTCAGCTCCCAGCACCCACATGGTGGCTCACAACTGTCTACGACTCCATTTCCAAGGGATCTGATGCCCTCTTCTGACCTCCACAGGCACTGCACTCATATTGTACACATATGCAGACAAAACACTTGTACAGATATATCAAATTTTTCAAATTAAAAATTAATGAAGAAAAGGTAACTAAGAAAGCATTCCCATTTATAACATAATCAAAAGTAAAAAATCCATTAATAAATTTAAAGAGACAAAAGACTTGCATGCTGAAAACTATAAAACTAACAAAAACTATTGAAAAGAAACAAAGAAATGAAAGCCACCTTGTGGTTATGGATCAAAAGAATAATATTGTTAAAATGTCAATGTTACTAAAGTCCTTGATACACACAATGAAATCCCTGTAAAAGTTCCAAATACATTATTTTAAAGAAATAAAAAAAAATCCACAATGCATATGGACAAACGAAATACTGTGACATGAATGACATGACCAGATCTGTCTTGAGAAAGAACAAAACTGGAGGCATCATACTTTCTGATTTCAAGTTTCACTACAAAGCTAGGATAATCACTACATCATCAAACTGGCATATGAGGAAACATATTGGCAGGTGGAACAGAACAGACAGACTCAAAAGAAACCAGATAGTAGTCAACTAATTTTAGACAAATGTGCCAAGACTACATGGTAGGAAAAAGGCAGTATCAACAAATCCATGTGTCCATACATAAAAATCTATTTAAATGGTTTACATACTTAAACATAAGACAAAGTACAAGAGAATTCCTAGAAGCCAAAGGGAAAACGTCATGATATCAACCACAGACTTGATTTCAGGAAAATGGAACTAAGAACAAAAATAAAAAAGCAACATAAACAAAAATACGTGGGATTGTATTCATTGGTACAACTCTGCACTGCAGAAATAAAAGCAAAACAGACTCTAAGGAATAGAAGAATTTTTAAATCATAGATCTGATAAAGAATTGCTCTCCAACATGTAATAACAATAAGCTCCCAGAACACAGCTGTAGTACTGAATTTCTAGTAATAATCTGATTATAAAATGACAAATGCCTTAAACTCACATTTCTCTGAATAAGATCCACAAATAATAAACAGGGAAGTTGCTTATCATTAATCATCAGAGAAATGCAAATCAAGGTCATACTGAAGTATAGCATTTGTGAGGATAGCTATTAAGAAAGCAGAAAATAAATCAAGTGTTGGTGAGGATGTGGAGAAATTAAAGCCCTCACATCCTTAGTGGAAATGCAAAATAGTTTGGCCGCTGTGAAAAACCTGCATGAACTTTCTTCAAAAAACTAGGAATAAAATTGTCATCCCAGTGGAAACTTCTTGTTATTTATCCAGAAGAAATGAAATTAGCATCTCGCAGACATATCTGCATTCCTGTGTTCACTGTCGTACTTTTCACAATATCCAAAGTCATTGACAGATGAATAAGAAAATGTGGTATGCATACAGAATACTGTTCACAAATTGAAAATAAAGAGGTTTAGGGTATTCGGGAAATGGCTCATCAGTTAAGAGCACATGCTGCTCTTTCAGCCACCAAAGTCTGATTCCCACAATCCACATCAGGTAACTCAAAGCTGCCTCTAACTCTAGCTCCAGGGAATTCAGTCTTTGTGGGCAACCACGTGTATGTGCACATATATATAGACAGACACACACACATATATACATACATAAATTTTAAAGCACTTTAAAAGTAATTAAGAAAAATGTTTTAATTAATATGAGGTATCTAAAATAGTCAAGTCCACAGAATTTAAAGAGGACAATGCTAGTTATTAGGAACTTGGAAGAAAAAAAAAAATAAGCAGTTACTGAAAAATGATCATAAAATTTCAGTCAAACAAGATAAATAAGCTATACAAATATACAACACTTTGCTGCTATAACCAATGTATTGGACATGTAAAATTTTAAGGAAATATATATATCATGTTATAGAGTCTTACTGCATTGAAATAATTTTTTTAATTCATTCACAATGATATGCCAACATTTTTGAGGTATCTCTCTCTCATGGTGTCTGTTGAACATGGAGACTGGCACATGCTCAGCAACACACTACCACAATTATATCTCTAGCTCTCTTTGGTTTTATTTTCTATTTTGAGCCTTATACTTCTAATAAAAATGTATTGATTTGAAATTAAAATAAGCTTATTGCAATAACTGTCAGACTCAAACATATTTAGAAACCACAATGCCACTAAAGCTATTTCCTTTGAAGCTTCCTATCCTCTTAACAGGTCTCATAATCCTAGAGGCCCAAACACATCTGCTCCAGGACTCACTGCTCCAATAGTGTTTTTCAATTGCTTTGACATTTCAGTGAAGATATTCATTCTATAAGGAGACCTGGTTTCTGAAAATGAAAGGACTGTTGCACATTGATTTTCACTTGTGCTTCTAAGATTATGTGTATGTGTGTGTGTGTGTGTGTGTGTGTGTGTGTGTGTGTGTGTGTCTGTGTGTGGGGGGTTGTGTAGAGACAGAGAGTATATGAATGTATAAATGTGTGTATGTGTGTCTGTGTGAGTGTGTGTATGTATCTGTGTGTCCATGTGTCTGTGTGAGTCCTGAAATCATGAGAAGTAGCATTTCAGGCCAGATTGTTGTTAGGGGACAGAAGATCCCCATAGGAAAGACCCTTCCTTCAGGTTTTAACCTAGGCATGATACTGTCCTGTTCTTTATCATTTTCTTTCTCTTCATTATACTTTTTGACTTCTTTCTCTACAATCACTTTACCATCAAGATTCCTGGTACTAAATGGTGCTTTTCTCTCTTTTTGTAGAACATCTTCAGTTTATCTTGTCATTAAATAAAACCTGAGAGAGCTGAACCGATGGCTAGACGGCATTGAAACACATTGCCAAGTTTTCACTCTATTATTCTTACAATGGACTGTTTTCTACCAATGCTGGGAACCAAATAGGTCTACACACAAGCAAGCACTCTATAACTGAGGTACATTCACAGTCCTAAACAGATTCTTGATAAGAATTTCTCTACTGAGAATTTTATCTTGGAAATAAAAACTAATACTAGCACCTAAAATATCTGTTTATCAGTCTCTTATGCTAAATGTTATGCATCAATGACTCTAAATGTCATAAACCTCCATATTGTTCTTTGAATTTCTTTATCCATAAATTTTTGGGTTATTGATGCACATAACCAATCCCTCTCTCAAACTATTTACTGCCTGTGACATAAGTAAAAAAAAAAGTGTATCTTAAATAGAACTAGTGCTCTGTTGATATTTTAGTACAGATACTATTTTTTTACAATGTACATTTTTATTGAACTTTTTATGTATTTCATAAAATATGTCGTAATCATATTTAGACCCTTCCCTTATCTGCATCACCCATAGTTCTATAGATAGGACCCTGGTCAGTCTATCTAGCATCACTCCCTTAAATAAGACCAACTCTCCCTCACCCAGCAGTGATCAGCTACTAATAGTTCCTCGTTTAAGGTTGTGGCCTCCTGCCTGTTTACCCAGCTCTTACTGGGTTTTGTCTGACTGAGTTTGTATGGGTCTTGTGTGTGCTGTCACCATTTCTATAAGTTTATATGAGTAAGTTCCCAGGAGCCTATTAAGACTCTGTATCCTTATGGTCATGCACCAACTCCGGCTCTTACAATCTTTCTGGCCCTTCTTATTTTTGTAAACTGCAGTTGTAAGCACCTTTAAGTTTTAGCCTTCCCTTCCTGATAAGCTGTATCACATGTTTCACAACTGGCAAGCCAGCCTCATGGTTGTGTAGGTCACCATCTTGCAGTAAATCTATTAATACAGATATCCGTTTGGTTCTGTATCTTGGAGTGAATGCTGATACTCAAGAAGAGTTACTGAATATTTATGCACGCCAGTACTGTTCTGAGCACTGGCTATGTGCCATTATAGTTTCCACTCAGGTGCTTCCCAAAGCCACATACCTTTACAGAGCTGGAAATCAAATCGTGGCTGAAAAAGAGCAATGTGGTCAAGAGGCAGAGTGAAAAATAAAAGATAATAGGAATAAAAAATTAGGCAGAGGAGAAATCACATAAGATCAGGTTTGCCACAGGAAAAGGGTTCAATATTGTTTGAATTTTACTAGATGAGCAAAAAACAGCATTGACTTATTTTCACGACAGAGGGGAAATACCTGGTTTAGGTTTCAAGAGGTCGCTGTTGAAGGGGGGAGTGAAACAGAATAGCTAAGTACAGAGGGGTCAGCTGAAAGCCACCGAGCCCATCCAGAAGGGAGGCCAGGGCTGCTAGGTTTCCCGCAGTAAATGAACCCAAAATAAGTTTTTTTGAGATAGATATGAGGGAGAGATAAGAGAAAGAGAGCCTTGAAGATGATCTTTCAAAGAACTAACTGGTAAAATGATAGACTATGTAAAACGAGACAGCTTTTGACATCATTTCACATGTCTCTGGGATATACAAGTTAAGACACCCAAGTGTGAAGCTTGCAGCTGGGAGCAGAGATATGCATTTGGGAATTTATAATAATGTCGGTGATATATAAATCTACATAAGTGACACCTTCAAAAACAGTAAGTGCAAAGAGAGAATGTGAGATGCTGAGTAAGTCATGAACACTCCAAAATTCAAGTGTCAGTCACAGAAAGAAGCTTCAAAACTTTATCCTTAAGGAGTTTCTGGTGATAGAAAGAAAACCAGAAGTCTTCAAAACTGGGTGAGCAAAAGGGGAAAAGATTTTAAGAAGTGCTGAGTGTCAGCTGAGTCAGATACAGCGGAGGACTTCCTCATTTGAAGACAGTTGTGCATTCACAAGCATGTACAATGTAGCTGCAGAGATAGCAGTGATGACTTCTGCACCAGTGGGACTTGAGTTAAAAAGGGAAGAAGCCAGACCCTAATGAGCTACTGTGAATAGAAAGTAAAGATATGAGTGCAGAATACATCTTTCATAGATTGGAGAAGGGATGTAAAAGGTTGAGAAATGACAGCGATAAAGGGTGTGTCAGAAGGAAAGATTCTTCAATAATTGAGGACAAAACAACATAACATAATGAAGTGGACTGATTAAAAGCTCAGAAGTAAGAGAATGTAAGCAAAGAATAGATGATCCTTAAGAAAACAATGTTGGGGATATTCATTTGTGCAAGAAGAAAAGGATATATCTCCACAGTAATACAATGCAGTAAGAATTGGTAGAAGCCACGTTAGTGATAAAAGAAGGATTTTTTTATATTTGAGGGTTTCTCTTATAAATTAAAGCTAAAGCAATGCAATCAACTAAGAGAGTGAGCAAAGACTGAAACATCTGCAGAGGAGTGCGTGCGAGATGTTTTACCTCAGAGTGTGAGAAGGCATGGCTACTGGGAAAATGCAGAGGTATCATATGCACTTAGGAGTGTGTGGCCCAGATTTCCAGTAAATTTCAAAGAGCTATGGAGACAGTAGCAAATCCTCAGGTCTCCCCTAAGTGTCCCATGAAAACAGACACAGCAAATGGGATAGTAAAACAAATGAGTGACAATTATTTTATGATTGTTATCATTGCTGTTATTAATAATTTAAAATGTGGAAAATAGCTACAGCACAAATAACAAAAGCAAATATTACCTAAAACTTCCTAAAATGACTGACTGAACTAGCGGTAACACTGTGACCAGGCGGTTAGAGCTGCTGTGCAGGAAAGCATAGGTGGTCATCAAAGCTAGGACCTGAGCCTGAAGACGCGCTCGGTTTCTGATCAGGCAAGAATTGTCTAAGCAGAATATTTTGAGAAGTGTCAAGGATGCAGAACACAAGATGCATCATGCACAAAGAGAAGGAAGGGACCAGGACAGCATTAGCCAACAAGTACAAAGTTTGCCATGCATGAACTTAGTCGCACTTAGACCCATGAATTTTGCAGTTTTCATAAGTTGTATGCTTCAAGATCTGCCATATATTCCTTAACTAATTACCTATCATTGGAAAAATTATCATCATTGAGGGAAAACAACATTTTAAAAGTGCATAAAAATAGCTACATTAGGTACTGGGATCTGGCTCAACACTTAAAGTGCTTCTACACATGCTAAGACCTGAGTCTGGATACCTGGCACCCATGTAAAAAACCATACATGGCTGTATGTTTCTGTAATCCCTGTGCTGGGAAGGTGAAGACAGAAAGATCACTGGGGCTTGCTGGGAAGCTAGTCTATCTGAATTGGTGAGCTCCAGGTTCAGGGAAAGACGTGTATCAGGGAAGTAGTGCAGCCTCCTGTAAGAAGTGTGTCATTATAGGCTCTGAGAGCTCAAAGCCTTGTTCCACTTCCAGTTTTCTCTCTGCCTCATATTTGCCATTGAAGATGTGAGCTCTCAGTTTCCTGCTCCTGCTGCCACACCTGCTGCTTATTGCAATGCCTCCTGGCCACGATGGACTCTTATCCCTCTGAAACATAAGCCAAAATAAACTCTTCCACAAAAAAGAAGAAAGATCTGTATCAAAAATTAAGATCGATAGCTATTAAGAGAGACATCTGTGCTTTTTGTAAACTTGACATAAACTCGAGTCACCTGGAGAAAGGAAACTTAAAAGTCACAAATTACATCCTTTATATGTATGTGTGTATGATAGTGCTGGCTTTTAACTGCTCTGAGGATAAGATCCACAAATCTTCTTATCTACTACTTATTATGACTTTCTGTTTTTAAAAGGTTCACCTCTCATCTGAAATATCACTTCCACAGAAAAACAAAATAGCAAAAACTATCATTTATTTCAGAAATCCAACTGACATATCACTGGAGTAATTTCATTTGTTCATTCATTCAGAAAAAAATATACAACTCTCCACTAGCAGGCATCAGCATCAGGTAGAGTGGGAAGCCACTGCCTCCAAGAGCCTCTGTTCTCACGATGTTGTCATCAGCACCATTCATCCTACATTAGAAAGGAATTTCCCATCACAAAGAATATGAGTTTTTAATGTTAGTTCTTTGTGTTACTGTTCAACTCACTGGTGCAGTTTAACAGAAAATCATGTCAAAGAGTAGTCGTGTGTCTCCTCACATCCTCTAAGCAGAAGTCTGTTCACTTCCAATTTCAGAATGTCACACACCTACAGCTCTCGCTTGAAAGGAAACACACAAAAGCCTGAAAACTTCATTCCTGGAGAAATCCAGCAGAGAGAGACTGACTTGGAATCAAGGACATGTCTACAGCAGAGGACAAAATCCAGCCTCACTCCTGTCTCCATAGACTGTTAATCAGAGTCCAGCTCTAAAAACACCATGCATCCGGGAATACCACAATTAAATCATTTTTCACTGTTTTCATTTTCTTGTCTTCCCTCAGACTGAATATCTCTTCTAAAGCCATGGGACTGCATTTGTCACAGAGATAAGCAACAGTGTCGTTCAGAAGCAGAATATGAGATTTCTTTTTTAAAATAATAAGTTTAAGAAATCTATTTTCTTCCCTCAAAAAAGTACTATAATCCAGACATTGCCGAATCATGCATATGTATTCCCACAACTAAAAAGAAAAAAGCAAATTAGTCTTCTGCTAATCTAGTAAACATTTCTAGATCGATAATTAGAGTTCTTCCTTAGGTACAAGAACAAATCAGAATGCCAAGTGTGCTTTTACATGATAAATTCCACATTCTCCAAATTTCTGGGGCAGACATGTTTTCTCCACAGCTCACATAAAATTACAAAAAGAAGAGGTCTACATATCCGAGCAAAGGGTAGGTTATATAATTGACAAACATAAAAAAGTATGCCATACTTTGTCTCAAAGATAGTTCTGCATAAAAGTTCCAGCTAGTTGCTTAGAAACAAATGTCACTTGAAAATCTTATTCTGAAAGGTTAAGTCATCTGTTTGATCTTCACAGGTGAATGCTAATTCACCAAGCACCCAACACTGCCTTTTCAAACAAACACATTCTTAATTTAACAGGGGGATGGAATAGTTATAACCATATCTTTTACTATCTGATTCAGAAGAGTTATAAAATACACTATGAAACCATTTACTGTTTCAACTCTGCCTTGAAGTTCTAAGAAAAAAAAAAAAACCTTTGCACACAATGTTTTAAATCTTTATTCCCAATATATAAAGCAAGTTAAAATTGCCTGGAAATAGTGACATAGAGTGATGCTCTCATTTCTTAATGATCAATTTGCTGAGACTTGCAAAATACTAAGGAACAATTTGTCTTTGATTTTAAAGTTTATTCATATACCTCATTTATTTATTTTAAGAAGGCTTTTCACTCCTATTCTTTTTTCCCAATTCATTTTACCATACTAGAGATTTTACAAGTTCCTTCAATAAACCCTATTTGGGATGCATTAATTCTAATTCAGACAACAAAATGCATCATTTGGCAGTGGTGGTTCACTTTCTACTGCTACTGAATCATGTTTTCACAGAAATCATTAGTATTACTACTTCCAGCTAGAAATTATTCTCAATAACAGAAGAATGCATAGAAATAGAAACTCCTTTATAAATCTCAAATTTTTTACTGTCCAAGATCTTCTGCTCTCACAGAGAATATGAGAAGCAGAACTGACTGGGTGAAATTTCATTTCATTTCATTCTTGGTAGAAACAGGTTCAGGGTAGGCCATAGCCAGTGTGCAAACAGCAGTTTAGAATTAGGAGTTGTGTCCAAGTGAGATATAGAATGCAAGAAATGTAACTAATATACCAGGAATTCTGAAGGCTGGAAAAGCAAAAATAGTAGATCAAAAAGGAGAAGGATAAAACATCGCTCAACTCTGACTTGAAGCAAACAAGAGCTATATTGAGCTCAGATAACCTACAACATCAGTTTAGGGCTACAATCATTGGTGTTAAGGATAGAGGATAAAGCTGTCCAGGATTAAAGAAAGGAACAAGAACAGGGCAAAAGATAGGTAACCTCCCATAGAATCACAAAAGCTACAGTCAAAAGTCAGCCCAGGGCCTGGAGAGAGATGATTCAGGGGTTAAGAGCACTGGATGCTCTTGCAGAAGACCCAGGATCAGCTCCCAGCACCCACATGAGAGCAAAAACCCTATGTAACTCCATTTCCAGGGGATTCGAACCTTCTTCTGACCTCCTTGGGTATTTCACAACACAGATGTGTTTACATACATGAAGCCCACACACTTATATACATAAAATAAAATAAAAATAATAATAAAATATTTTAAAGTCAACCCAGCAAGAGCTATCTCTTTCTCTCTCTCTCTCTTTCTCTCTCTCTCTCTCACTCTCACTCTCTCTCTCTCTCTTGCTGTTTTATAAAAGCAAACAAAGGCAGAAGGGTTGAGGGTTGCATACAGGGGATGCTCTCAAAAGTATCATTGTGTCTTCACTCTCTTAAGGATATGCAATTTGGTAAATTCCATTTATCCTTTAATGAGGGCCCTTGTTCATTTCACACAGAGGCTGCTGTAAAATACATATTAAAAAGGAGGAAAAGAGACAGCTCTAGGGCTGGACTCTTAGCAATCCAGAATCTTCTTGTCCACATAAGTGGATCTCTGTGTGCAAAGATAGATTGGGAAGGAAGGAGAGGCTAAGCTACAAAGATCCTTGCTTCTCTGGTCAGTTCCATAGATTGTACCAAGTCAAGACTAATTCTTGTTATAGCCTATACCCAAATGTAACGATTTCAAATTCTTTAAACAACAAAATTCCTTTTCTAACAGTTCCAGAGGACAGAAAATATAAAATCAAGATACTGATATTTTTACTCTTTCTGGAAGCTTAAAAAGAGACTCTGCCTAATGTCTCTCTCCTAATTGTGACTGTTGGTGGTGCCTAGTAACACATGGTTTGAAGAGTTTTCCTCTCATCTTTTCCTTAATTTCACACTGCCTTCTATTCTGTGTCTCAGTGTGTTCTCTTTACTTGTCACTCACAAAACAGCACCACTCCTTTCTGTCAAGCCTACTCTAATCAAGGATGATACTATCCAGAGATCCTTACCTCAATTCCATCTGCAAAAATACATATAAAGGTCAGCTTCATACTACCAGGGTTTAAGACTTGTAAATTCTGTTTGAATATACACAGTTCAGTGCATTAGACCTGGTCACGGGGACACTCACAATCTTAAAAGCACAGTGTTTTTCAAATGCTTATACTGAATGAAGACTATGCATATATCAGGCAATAAGAAACTGAGAGTAATAAAACCAGGAACTCTAATTTGAGGAGAACTATGGCAAATGGACAATGAATTACATCTGAGATAAAGCAAAACAGAAATACTTTAGAATGAAACCATTTACATGATTAAGTAGTTTTTAGCATGTTGAATTTTCCTCTAATTAAGGCAATGTGCAAGAAGACTGGCTGAAATCTACATACAATAACCAAGTAAATAAAATCCTTTATATAACTAAGGCTTAAAGAAGTTAATGAGGAACTGCAAAGATGGCTCAACAGTTAAGAGTACTTGATGCCTGTGTGGAAGACGCAAGTTCAATTGCCAGAATTCACATGGAGCCTTAATTCTGTAAACTCCAGTTCCAGGCAATATAATGCACTCTCCTGGCCTCCATATGTGCCAGGCATGCATGTGATGCACTTACACACATGCAGGTAAAACACTCATACAGGTAAAATAAAAACACTAAATAAATCTTTAGAGAAAATAAATCAACTAGTTGGGGAGATTTTATTAGTAGCTTGTAGTTTTATAGTTTGGAATTGAAACAGAAAACTGAACCAACAAAGATGGAAAAAATTCATACACACACACACACACACACACACACACACACACACACATATTCCCACACATATATATGTCATGGTCAGCTTCAATGTATAAGGAGAAACAAGAACCAGACAAAATACAAATGACAGCCAATAATCATGGTGAAAGTTTAAAATGTTCAGGTATGAAAATATAATCTCGGGTACCTAAAATGTAAGTAAATGCCATTTATCTAGTAGCATTTCAAGGATCATGGAAAGTAAATGTCACCTCATGAGGCCTTTATTTATTTTAACAGAGTTAAAAGATACTCACATTGTGACAAATATTACCTACGCTCTGAAGAGGCAAAAACATCAGCACAGGCTGCACTTCAATTATTAGAAGACCCATGAGGACTTTTGAATACAGATGTATTTGATCTATGCATTAACTTTGAATGGTACCCAGCCAGAGAAGCTGAATAGCTTCCAGGAGTGGCAGTGAGCAATGTGGCAACTGAAACATAATGTGTTTCACGGAATTTCCTTTTCTTAATACTGGAAGAAGTATTTGTTTCTTCTGTCAAATACATTTGAAAATCAGCAGTTGCTCACAGCAGTAAGATGTTCTCTATTAACATTTTTGTTCTAACTTTTGTGAGATAAAATATTCATATTTCATGAATATTTAATATATTCACTTGTATAACATATTATCACTTGATTTACATCTTAAAAGTAATGATTCAAATAAAATTGTAAAAAATGTTTTCCTAATTTAAATCAGACAATGCCCAGTAACAGAATATATAACAAAAAATTAAATCATATTTTATCACTCTCAAAATACGTTGTTCAAAAAAGTAGTGAATAGGTAATATATTTCTGTAAATTTCTGCAGTGCATACAGAAATATACAAGTAGAAATACATAAAAAACAAGTAAGCATAAATTTAATTTAGTTTTTAGATGAGACAGTTTGTAAGTTCAGAAAAGCTAAAGTATTAAATTCAGTTACACTTTGTGCTCAAGTGTTTTACTATATATGCACTGTAAAATATGAAACACATAATTCAAAATATTACAATAGTATTTATTTTCAAAAGATTTCAAATGACAAAGTTCTTGCATTTTGGGAATCATTAGTAATGCATTTTTACAAATTTTTCATTAGTAGTATCTCCTGCCCTACTGGAGACAGAAGAAATATATATATATATATATACATATATACATTTATATATATATTTTATATACACATAAAACATACCAAGTAGACAAAAAAATTAAAAGAGAGCATTGAACTAAACAGAGTTCTCAATAAATGAATTACAAATACCTAAGAAATGTTTACTAAAAGTATTCAATATCCTTAACCATTAGTGAAATAAAATTGAAACTGCTTGAAAATTTCGTATTATGCCAATCAGAATATTTAATTTAAAAAAATGGCTGATTTCTAGGAATCCAGACCTTTAAGAGACTGCCTAAAACCAACTGAAATCCATATGCCAATACCACAATGAAAAAATAATGAAATGAGCCTCATTATCACTCAACAATCAAAAAAAATGTCCCCATAGACATGGCCACAGCACAATCCAATGGAGGTAATTCTTCTACTCAGGTGCGTTAAGTTGACAAAGCTATCCAGCACATTGCTTTAGCAAGAGTTTCAGGCACTATATAACAAATAAATGGAGATAGTGGACAACCTTGTCTGGTTCCTGATTTTAATGAGAATGCTTTCAATTTTTCTCCATTTAGAATGCTCTACTATGATGGATCTTTTTTATATAGCTTTAATTATGTTGAGTTTAATTATGAATTGTTCCTTATAGTCCAATTCTCTCCAGAACTTTTAACATAAATGAATGTTGGATTTTGTCAATAACCTTTCCTGCATCTATTGAGATCACCATGTGGTTTTTATCTTTGAGTCCATTTATGTGATATGTTACATATATTGATTTATGTATATTGAACAATCCCTACATCTCTGGAATAAAGTTAACTGGATAAAGGTGTATGACCTTTTTCATGTGTATCTGTATATGGTCTGCAAGCATTTTGTTGAGAATATTTGGATCAATTTTCATTAAGGATATGGGTCAATTGTTTTCTCTTATGGTTATGTTTTTACCTGGTTTGGGGATTAGAGTGAGTTGGTGTCATAGAAGGAATTTGGGCATTCTCCCTCTGTTTCTATCTTTTTGAATAATTTAAGAAGTACTTGTTGTAGATCTTCTTTAAATGTCTGGTGGAATTCTATTGTAATTCATCTGGGCCTGGACTTTTTTTTAGTCAGGAGGTTTTGTATTGCTGTTTGAATTTCTTTATATGTTATGAGTCTGTTTAAACTGATCTTTTCTTTGTTTAGCTTTAGCAGTTTCCATGAATTTAAATATTCATCCATTTCTTTGAGGTTTTCAAATTTAATGGAGTATAGGTTTTTTAAAGCATTCCCTTATAGTGTTCTGGATCTTTTTGGTGTTTGTTGTGATGTTTATCCTTTCATCTCTGATTTTGTTGATTTAGGTTTTCTTTGTTTTGTTTAACTCTATTTTGTTTATCTTTTTAAAAAATCAGCACACGCTTCTTGCACTTTCATGGGTATGTCTTTCCTTAACTTTGGGACATTTTGTTCTATAATCCTGTGGAAGATCTTGTCAGTACCATTTGCCTGAGATTCTTCTCTTTCTTCTATGCCTAAGATATGTAAATTTCATCTTTTCATGGTGTTCCGCATTGCCTGTATAGTCCATTCTTTAAAAAATTTTATATTGTTTTCTTGAGTGGTTCAGTCTTTTATCTTTGTCTTCCAATCTTGATATTCTGTTTTCCATTTCATTCATTCTGTCAATGAAACTTTCTCCTATTACTTCAGTTGTTTTCTGGAGGGTTGTGGGTTTTGGAGATTTGGACTAGAAAAAGCCATTGAATGCTTAGAGCTTAATGAACTGATCTGAGGAACTTGGAAAATAAGGCTGAAAGATGTATAGATAATGGAGGCCTGGCTTGTGATGTTTTAAGGAAAGGCCATTGGTAAATGGGCAGCCTCAGTTTTGGTGAACACTCGCAGGACTGACAGGGTCATGGAGAGAATCAGAAGCCCAGCACCATGAAAGGTGAAATTGTAGCCTCACTTGCAGATGAGACCCCCACATATTGGAGATACCAGAACCATGGGATGACCACCAAGGGCAGCAGCAGATGTGGAGTGGAGGTGGCATGAGCTGGCTATAGACTGCAGAGCCAGAGAAGTGAAGGCATCCAAGCACTTTGGAGCTCGGAAGCTCATGAGTGAATCTCAGATGTCCGCCTCGAGCTGCCTTGCTGGGCTTTGGTTTTGTTTGAGTGTGCCCAAATCCTCCCTTTTCAAATAAAACAGTTCTTAAACTGCTTTGGATTTTATAGGAGCCTAAAGGAGACTTTATACCACTCCTTGTCATATACTCAAAGGACTCATTGATGGGTGGATAATGAAAATATGGTATGTCTACACAGTCAAGTTATACTCAACCTGAAATTTTCAGGTAAATGAATGAAACTAGAGACTGTGATGCTAAGTGAAGTAACACAGACTCAGAAAAGCAAGTGAGGTATGCTCTCACTCATTTGCAACACCAAGTCCTATATGTGAGTATATATCCTGATGTAACAGAAGGAGCCAGGAAAATGGAAAAGAATCATGGACAGAAAAGGAAAGAAGGAGCTGGAGAGAGAGAACCAGGAGACAGGTGTTATCAAAGGGTGCATGGATAAAATGGGGATATTTAACTCGGAGTAGGAAAGGGAGGGTTAGACAAGGAACCGTGGGCAAGGGGACGAAGGATGTCAGTATAGGGGGATAAAAAGAAACGGACATTATCAAAGGTGAAACTGGAAAATGGGGGTACTTTAAATAGGTCGGGAGGTGGGAGGTTTGGACAGGGAGAAAGGAGTGATAAATAATGCTTAGCTGGTGTGAAAAACCAGAGGGAAATATATTAGATTTAAAAGTCTACTGAAAACATACATACAATATCCCTGCATATGTCCATGTGCATAGCTGAAGGCTACATAACCAAAAAAACAAAAAAAACAGTACCATACAGGAGAAAACTTCCTTCAAGTTGTAGAAAGGACATACCTAAGACACAGGACTCGGAGCAAGGAAGCTAGAATTGACCTGGAAACCACTTCCCTGAAGGCTTGCGCTCATACTTTTGGAGGACACCATGCAAGCTACTAAGAAAGAGCACCAGTTGACCATCCAAACCCAGCTTTAAAGTCCCAATAATCACAGCAATGACTGGCACAGAAAACTATATTGGGACAGTAGTGGCACTTTTATCTTGTGGGTAATCAACAGCTACCTAATTGTACCTAAAAGCCATCCAAGTAGAGAGAACTCATGTGGGGTACTTTAAACAAAGTCAAATATTAATGGTTGGAGAAGTCACAGATCTTAGAGAAAACTCTAAAACTGTTACATCCCTGAACAAATGAAATTTCTTATTATGTGCTAAATATAGATCCTTATATTTACAGACAGGTATGTCAGTCACCACTCATCAAAGAAGCTTCTTTTACAACAAAGATTACTGCAATGTTCCATAACTGGTCACAAATGTAGAATATATGTTTGTGAAGTGCCCAACCCTAATTGACACATCTATTATGGAACCTCTATACCTAAGGCTCATAAAACATAGTGAAACAGGGGGTAGAGAGAATACTGATGCAGCTCCCAGCTCTCATTCATGAAGCTCCCACATAAAAGAGATGGCAATGAACACAGTGGCCAAAGCATAGAGAATAACATTCTGCAGAGTGTGGGTCCTGGACAGGACTCCTATATTAAACTTTTCCACCAAGGTTTCAGGGACCATTGTGAAAGAAGGGGTAGAAAGACTGTAAGAGGCAGGGAAGGAAACGCATGACCGCTTGCAAACAGAGTCTTACAGGGTCCTGGGCCCTTGCTCATATGAGTCTACAGCAATGGTGTCAGCATACACAAGACTTATGCAAACTCAGGTCAAAACCCAGCAAAGAACTGGGAAATGGGCAGCAGGCCCCAACCTTAGCCAAAGAACTACTGGCAGCTGATTACTGCTGGGTGAAGGAGAGTTGATCTTCTTTAAGGGAGTGACACTAGATGGGCCAACCAGTGTCCCAGTGAATAAACTTGCACTGAGGGATGTCTGGGTATACTAACCTGGCATAAATGACTGAATGCATGAAATCTGGGAGGGGGGCCTCTCAGAATGTAAAGATGGAGAGGATGTATAAAGATGATTATGATGTGTTTTGTATGAAATGCACACAAATTCAATGAAAATATACCGAAAAAGGTTGTAAATGCTGGCGTGCATGTGGGGAAAAGGGAATACTTTTCACTGCTTGTGGAAAAGCAAACTAGTGTAGCCACTGTGGTAATCAGTGTCAAGTTTCCTCAAAAAGCTGGAAATATATCTATTACATGATCCAGCCATACCATTCTCTGGCATATATCCCAGAGATTCTGTAGCCTACTACAGAGATACCGTGCTCAGCCATCTTCATTGTTGCTTTATTCACAATAGCCAGGAAATGTAAATGTAAATAGCCTAGAAGTCCATCAGTCACCAAATAGGGAAAATGTGGTTTCATTTACAGACTAGAATATTATTTAGCTATTAAGAAAAAATGAAATTATAAGCTCACAGATAAATGGATGGAGCTAAAACAGTGATTCCGAGTGAGGTAACCCAGACCAAGAAAGACAAATATCACATGTTTTCTCTCAATATAGATTCAAACTTGAATCTTTAGATATGTATTTCATTTGGAATACCCACAGAGATCAGTAAATTAGTAAGGAGCCAATGCAGATAGGGGTTTCAACAAAAGAAAGATAGAACACAGTGACATAAAGGTGCAAAGGTGAATAATGGAGCAGAATAGGTTAAGTGGGGGAATGGGAGGACAGAAAAGAGGAGGGGGTGTGGGGATGGATAACTAACACTGAAGTCTCTTGAAAATGCCATGTAGAAACTACTGATGTGGAGACTTTCTAAAATATGTACAGATTCATTAAAAGTGTTAGACTACAGTTACCCTATAACTATGCACTAGTAGACATCACAGACTAAAATAAAAAGCCAGTTCCAGAAATGGGTTATCTCTTTTGAAGTCACTGGCCAGTGAGGTCCCACAGACCCCCAAACATAGGATGCCACTGACATTGCTCTTTGTTGCCCTCTAGAACCTAGCAGTAAGATCTGCCTGCCTCTGCCTCCTAAGTGCTGGAATTAAAGGAATTAAAGTTGCCACCATGCCCAACTTTACTTAGCTGTGAACCCTATAGGCTATAATAACTACTGACCTGGCAAATAAGGAAGCATGCAGTCTGGAGTGGTGGAATTATGCTGAGTTTTCCAAATATATGCAGATTAATTTTTTCCTTCCGTCCTTCCTCAATTCCTTCCTTAGTCCCTTTCTTTCTTAATTTCTTCCTTTTTTCCTTTCTCTTTGCTGTTTTGAGACATGGTCTCATTTAGCCAAAGCTGGCCTTAAGCTCTTGATCCTCCTTTCCTCCTCTTTCTGAGCGCTGAGCATATACCACTATGCTCAGCAATTCTTTTTGTAAAACACTATATTTAACCAAGTTAATCATTGCTGTTAAATTATTGGTGATACTTTCCTTCCCTTTTATGTTTAAAGATGGAGGTTTTTGTTGTTACAATTTGAAACATGAATTTTCTTGTCTAGGTACACAAACCATGTTACATGCATGATGCTGGATTACCAGAGCTGCCAAGTAAGTGTTCCCTGGAATAATATCAACATGATAACAACTATAAAATTAAACTGTTTAAATAGTGCATGATTAAATCATAAAATCGGTTTATAATACTAACCATGTAAGACTCTGATTCTCTAAACTAAGCGTAAAGACTAGTTATTTATATCCCTCACATGTTCTTACCGTCAATTCTAAGATACATCCTAACTATATAATATATCCTAAATAATACAGCCCCAGTTATATCAATTGCAACATAAATAGAATAAACCACAGTGAATGAGATTTTTATACACTTGTAACTCTCTTATATACTTGTAACTTTTTTCCTTAAACTACTTAGATTTGAATTTGCTTCCAACTGATACAGAGAAACATTTGTATGTATATTGGTATACGAAGTATGTTTTCTTTTCTTTAATTTTCATTTTTATTATTTGAATTTTACTTTTTATGTGTATGATTGTATTGCCTGCATGCTTATAAGACCCATGTCATGTAATTGCCTCAGAGGTCAGAAGAAGGGTGGCATCTCTCAAGGGACTGGAGTTGTGGACAGTTGTTAAGTGCCATGTAAGTACTGGAAACTGAACCTAGGTCCTCTGAAAGAGAATCCAGGGCTCTTAAACACTGAGCTATCTCTCCAGCCCCCAATGTATATTTTCTTACACGTAACCACTGTTTAATGTTTAAATTGGGATAAAAATATCTGTGTCTTCAAGCATTTATCATTCCTTTTCAGCCAAAGTATCCAAACTTATTTCTCTAGCTTTATGAAGTCAACAGTTCACTGTCATTGCAGTTATCCCACTGTGTGGTGTAACACCAGAATTTACTAGTTCTTGTAGTGCCTGACTGGGTAATCATCATAGCTTTCTCATTTTACAGATGAGAAAATTGAAGTTGTGGAAATTTAGGCCTTCCCTGCCTTCCCACTTCACATATTTGTTTCTTTTACAAAAAGGTATTTGAGCTAGACACCCACACACACAAATATTCTGTACATATTGGTTTTCTATACTGAACACCAAGGTAAAGATATTTGGAAATCAACACATATTTCATGTATAAGGAAAATCCAAAAGCACTAATCAGAAGTTAAGTTAATAAGCTCTGAAAAAAAAAAAGAAAAGAAAAAGAAAAACCAGGACAGATGAAGCATCGTGTCACAGTGGAGTCAATCTATAAATGAACAGAAATGAAGGAGAACCAGGAGCATTCTGCTGTAGCAGAGCAGAGGCTGCAGGCTGTGGACAGGACTCACCTGTCAGCCCCAAGACCAACTATTGACACTGCAAATGAAATGAAAAAGGGAAAAATAAAAAGCAGTAAATACAGGCGGGAGGTGGGTAATAATGTCTCCTGAGAGGCTTAACCGATAAAGTGGGGCAAGTTAATGGCTGCAATAATTTGAATCTTTTGTGAATTAAAATGAGCTTGAAAGAGGCAGTTTCAATATCCTTTTTGCTCACAATATGTACAGGCACAAAATATCCGGCTTTACTTTGTAGACAACGTTTATTGTTGTGCCCAACCAACCGAAAAGCTGTAGCCACTGGGGAAAGCTACTGTGAATATTTTCTATTTGCAGGTTTTGTTTTAGTGACTAGCAGAATATTTTACTTTCATCTAATACCCTAAGAATCATTTGTGTCTCTTGGCAACGATTCTCTTCATTTCTCAGAAAAAGACACTGGAATTACTATATTTTTATGCCTTAGAAAAAAAGCACTGTCTTGCTGATCTTTTCCTCATGAAACTTCAAACCGAACAAATCTCAAAACTTACAGCATCCACTTCCCATGTTACATGGAGCATAAAGGTCAATTTGTTACAAGCCACAAGCATTTATTCCTTTAGGAGGAAAGGATATGGAATTAGCTGTCACACATATCTTTACTAGAAAAAAACAGTGAATGTTTGTACAAGTGATACTGCCATCATATTAAAAGCTTTGAATCTAAACAAAACACGTTGTCCCATCACATTTGAGCAGCCAAACCGACTAGGCCCTGTGGCTGATACCCCACAAGGAGAAAAGAAACACTCAGAGGCATCGATAATAGCTGCTTGAACCCAAATGTCAGACAAGCTACAAATGAGATGCACTCTAAGGGACAAAACTGTCTATGCACAAAGTTAAACAGGGGAGAGAAAAACAGAAATGGCTTTTTCCCCCTTAAAGAACAAAAGGAAAACAGAGTGGAAAGATTTCAACTTGGTATGAAATTTCATATGAAGTCATATGATTATTTAAAATCTTTGTAATATGTAGTATTCATATACTGTATAGCTAGGACATTACAAATATTATCTCTCACTCTCATAATAAGGCTGCAATATGTATGTTTTCAGATAAACAATACGTTTAAGTAACCTCCAAGGTCACACAAATAACAGGGACAAAGACAGCATTTCAGGCCAGTCTGTCTGGTACCATGTCTAATCTACTCTCTCCCCACTGCCCACACTGCTCCTTTCACAAACAACCCATAATGTGTTAGGAAAGGTTTATGTATTATTGGTACCTGTGAATCTCAGATTGAAGTTCAGTCTTCTCCTGGATTCCCAGACCTAACAACATTTCAAAAATAACTCTGAAGTGATTAATGGTGAAAGGAAACCACAGCCCCAAATGACAGAATATCATCCTGTATCTTCCTTAGGAAAGAAGCCATTCCACAACTTGAGTTAGAAACTAACTCTAAAAAGAAAAGGAACTCACCAATTAAAAAATGCTAAAAGTTACACAGTGACCAGTTTTCTAGTAGGAACAAAATGGAACTTTTGGAAACAAATTAAATGAACAAATTCAATATTACGGTTTTTATTCCTTCTTTAAATTATTTTAGCAGTGCTTTCCTGGTTGGATATAATGCAACAATATTATAAAACAAATGAATACTATGCACAGGTTGGAATGTGTGCAATAAATAAAACTTTTGCTATATTCAACTGCCAGTGGTTTTTACATACAAAGGTTTCTCCTATGTGGAAGGGAAAATAAGAAATGGGACTGTTGCAACTACAGTGGTATTTATGACAGGACTAGTATCTATTTTTGAAACAAATAATCCTCTTCACTAGAAAAATACTACCTCTTAATGGCCAAGATGAATTTTGAAACTTTGAGAAAAATCAAATATATCAGTCTCTAAAAGCTATAGCCTTCATTTTCACTCTGAGAAAATATAGATTAATTGAAAAAACAAAAATTCAAAGTACATTTTTATTGTTTTAAGTACTAAAATATGTTGTACAATTATTTTATCTGGTCTAGTCATAGAATTCATAATATTTTGCCTTTCAGTTGTAGATGAACAATTTATATCTGAATATAATTCTCCTAGGCAGGTTACTCAGAAAGTAGCTTCTGTTGCTATCTTTGCAATTCAAGTTTTTATATCTTGTTAAAGACCTTGTGGCTCCAAACACATTAAAAAGCTTAAAAGAAGAGAATCAACACTGTTGATTAATTCTGCATTAATTCTGTTCTTTGAACAGTGAACACATTTCTAAAAATGTTTATGACACAAGACTATGTTGCCACTATTGCACAAATCAAGCAGTGTATTATTTAAGAAACAAAAGATGGAGAGAGATCCAAGTTACACTTTAGAGTCCCTATAGCTGAGAGATTTGTCAGTGATCAGGTGACTCGTGTAAAGTGCCTAACTAGAATCAAGAGAGAACTGAAGAAGTTTGGGGAGATGGCTCAGTGGATAAACTGCTTGCCAAACAAGCATATAGACCAGAGTTTGGATCCCCAGAACCTACCTAAAAGCTACACAGGTGTTATCTAATCTCACCACTTGGGAGGCAAAGACAGAAAATACCCAGAGCAAGCTAGGTGGCTAGATTAGCAGATCAACTATCTCTGGACTCTACTGAAAGACCCAGGAAGAATCTACTACTAGTACTCTGCTAAATAGACAGCATTAAACTGACTTCTAACGATTTACTTTTATGTCTATAGATTAGTATATCTCTCAGCTCCTATCAGAGAAGTTTCTTCTTGTAGCTGATAGTGATTAACACAGAGACTCACAACTGGTCTCTGAGATTAAGAGACTGTAGAGTACTCAGCCTTAAATGGAACACCTATACCACCATACCTCCTCCTCCTCCTAAGTCTCAGGAATCATTGCAGAAGAGGGGGCAGAAGAATTGTAACAGCCAGAGGTGGTAGATGCATATAAGATATTGTCTGGACAAGACAGGGTAGTTACTCATATGAATCCACAGTGCTTCTGACAGGACACAAAATATCTGTGCAAGTCCAAGCCAGACAAAACTCGGCATGGATTGGAGAGTGGGCAAGAAGCCCTGGCCCTAGCTAAGAATCCACTGGCAATTGATAGCTACTGGGAGAGGGAGAGTATGACATCTGGTGGGCTGACCAGACTCCAAAGGATAGACCTACACTCAGGAGCATTTGAGGAACACAAATTGAACTCGATCGGCCTTTAAAAATAAAAACATAATAATATAAGACATGAATTGGGGAGGTTAGGGTTAGAGTGGATATGGAGTAGAGTGTCTGAATGTGATCAAAATACCTTGTATGAAACCCTCGAAGAACCAATTCAGGAAAGACAAACACTGCCTCAATAAAGTAAAAATGGAGAGTGATTAGAGAAGACACCCAAGTCAAATTTGGGCTCTACACGTATCACCTACATATGCGTGTACACTCATAAACATATGAACATCCATATACATACCACATACACATGCAAAAAAATTTAAAAACAGAAAGACAGAGAACTGACAGACCTCTTCTCTGAGGACCATACCCCTTCCTACTCTAGGATTTCTGTGTTCCATCATCAGTCAACTCGTCAATTCATCAAGTCCCAACTCACCAAGATTCCTAAACTTCATTAAAAGATATTGTGCATCTTTCTACTAGACATCATAAACTAGCAATGTAAAAGCCCATTGCCAGGAATGGACTCCCTGTTTTGAAACTGTTGACCAGGGATTTTCATAGACCTTCAAACAATACTGGCCTTTGTCACTGTTCTTGGTTATCCACCAGAACTTTGTAGTAAGATCTGTTGCTTAAGACACTGCATACATGATCCATAGAAAAACCAAGGAGAAATCAAGCTGATACTGACTTTAAAGCTACTTCTCAACTGGCTAGATTACATAGTGCTAGGCAGCACTTATGCATGCTACCAGAAAAAAAAATTAATTGTTAACCTTACCAAGCTTCAACAACATTTGACATGGCAAGATATGAATTCTAGTACAATATTGGCATGAATATTATGGGAGTAAGCAATCACTTTCTAATGGGATTTAGGGTCTGCTTCATAAGACAGAGTCCATACCTGACACTGATTATCAGGTCTAGGAACCTATTCTACACAGGTCACAAGCCGTAAAAAAAGAACATAATACTACCATTCTGCTAAGTACATATAGTATTAAAGGACTCCTTGTGACTTATTGTGTAGCTATTGATTAATACATCTCTCAGCTTGTACCAAAGAGTCTTCTTTAAATAGCAAATCATGATTAACCCAGAGACCTACAACTGGCCATCATGCAGAGAACAAGAGAATGCAGAACGATTTTCCATGAATTGGTCACCTATATAATACTTCTGCCTCCCAAGGCTCAGAGATCATTTTCAAAGAAGGGGTGGAAAGATCATAAGAGGTAGAGATTGTAGATGACTATAGGCACAGTTTTCCAAACATCTCGGAAGTTATTCATATGAACTCACAGCAATGGTGACAGTATATAAAAGTCCCACATAAGCTTGAGTCAGACAAAATCACAGTGTAGATGTAGGCAAGTGAATAAGAAACCTCAAACTGAGGGAACTGTTGGAAACTGAAAGCTTCTGGGAAGGGGAGGGCCAATCTATTTTAAGAGTATGAGTCTTGGTAGATTAACCAGGTTCCAGTGGATGGACCCACACTGAAGGACATTGGGGACACAAATTTGACTCTATAGACATTAATATAATATATACATGCATCTACATATATATATCTAGAGAGAAAGAGAGAGTACATGAAATGGGGTGGGGTGGTAAGTGGAGGTAGACATGAGATGCGGTAGGGAATCTAAATACAATCAAAATATATTATATGACATTCACAGACATTCAGTAAAAAAGGAAAAGAAAATTTTTAAGATAATTTGTAGCTGTCTCCTGTGAACTGAAACATTCTTTCCTGGAGGGATGAGGAAGACAAAGATAGGGACCAGGAAAGCTAAGGAAATTCAAGCAATAGAGTGTAGATGAAATTTGCAGATTTAGTAAACTCACAAAGTTACAGGTTTTAGTTACCCATTTTCCTATAAATAACTGTCATTTGCATTCCTAGAGTTTAACACCACTAAGCTTGCTGTCAATGAGCTGGGACTGGGAGGAATTATTTCTTTGGTCAGTAGTTGTGAAGTGAATCAGCATTTGCTCACATCTCTCAAGTCTAACAACAAAAGCCATGTCATATCAGGCCTACCTTTTATTGAATATTTGTGAAGGTCAGACAATATATTCTGTTGTATTTATATTCCCCACCAGATCTGCACCCCACCTCCACTTACTACCCCGCCCGATTTCATGTGCCAACTCTCCACTAACCTGCAATGTTCATAGCTTTCTTGAATCTATCAGGATTGACTTCATTTTTCCCTTTCCTCTGGCCCCTCTCAGGCAACAGATCCTGTCCTCTCTCAGGTCACCTCTTATCTCCCATGCTGGGAGTCCCACAGAGCTCTAACAGGGGCCCCCTCGACCTACCACCCTGAACGATATTCAAATTTTCTGCCATGCCCTTAGGCGTTAGTTCATACTATAAGCCAGCATCTCTCTCCTCAACGCTCCTCGGCACCCCATTCACTTTCTTGCTACGTGCAGCACAAACTTGGTTTGTTTTTCTGGGACTTTGCTTCCCACTTAGCCTCGGAAACAGCAGTTGTTTTTGTTGGGGTTTTTATTTTGTTTGCATATACTGGGCTGGGAGGTTAAGCATGTGACCTCCTTGCTGTCCTCATTGATTCATCGCCACTGTGCCTTCTTCAGTCTTAGGTTACCAGATACTAACTCTCTACACTTCACTGCTCTGGCATCAGTGGGTTCACTGGTCATTCTGGCTACTGTTCCTTGTCATTCCCTCATAATACATCTCTTAATTTATGGTCATTGCAGTATCCACATACATGAGCTTTCTAACATTCTGTCTAAGATCTTCAACTTTCTGTCCTTCAGTTATCTCTCTCTACCCTATCTCCATCACTACATCAATAGGTGCACCGTAAATTTCTTGTTTATAGATAGCTACACCCATCCACACTCTCAGTGACCTGTTTCTCCTCTTCTGATCATGAAGCATCATTCCTACCCCTTCCCACTAGATCTCTGTCACTACCAATTCTTTGGCCTTATGCTTATTCTTATTCTACCTTCCCTCTGTCCATCAACCCAGTGTTATCCTCCTACTCATGACTCATTTAAAGTTCATAGTAAATTTATAATACTCTCTTTTAAAGGCCTCACCTCACTTTCACTTATAGTGACTTATCGTAATTACTTGCAACACTCTCTAAATTCAATCCAAATCTCCACTTTCAATGCCTAGAAAGAAACACACAGCTATGCTGATCATTCTCACTTTAAAATCAGGACCATTTCCTTCAAGTGGGCCCTTATTATATTTCCATAAGCATAAAAGAACTAACATAGTAGGTCTGAGAGTGTTATGATTTTAGAGGCTTGCTTATAAAACTAGCCCTTGACTGGTATCTCCAGGAACTTGCATTCCAAGAAAATGCCAAACATTAATGGGAATGACTCTCTTATCTTACATTGCTTATAAAGACAATGTGGACCATGCTGAATATTTATTTTCCTTATGAAAGTCTGAAATTTTAATACGTGTATAAGCACAGAATGTCTAATACAACCAGCCTTCAGTTAAACCTTTGGGGAGTGAGTCTCTAATGAATTTCCTATTTCATATGCTGTTATGGCTAGTTACTGAAGTTATTAAGTATGTTATATGTGGCACCACTGGGAATGTACTCTTCGAGGTTTGTATCTGGTTTCTGATGACTGTGTTGTACCATTTCATTGTAGTAAATCTCAGTGGGTGGGTATGACTATGCTGGATCTTGAGAGTGAGTACTCCTAATGAATCACTTTCACTAAGGTGACCTTACATATAATCCTGAAGCATCTAGCAGTCACGTTGTGTTTCCTCTCATTCACTCTCTTCGATGACCACTGTACACCTTCCACTCTCTTCTCAAACATTCGACACTTCTTCCCTACTGTCACTC
Organism: Eospalax fontanierii; assembly: GCA_035773235.1. Taxonomy (NCBI): domain Eukaryota; kingdom Metazoa; phylum Chordata; class Mammalia; order Rodentia; family Spalacidae; genus Eospalax; species Eospalax fontanierii. Next base: position 39,934,954 of record CM069527.1, read on the forward strand.
TCAGCTTACAACCTTAATTCCTAATTCTTTGAGAAAAATCAAGAATCAGAAGGGAACTTCAGAACCAGGTGTGGTGATGGCACAGATCTGCAATGCTAGCAACTGGGAGGATGCGGCAAAAGGACAGTGAGTTTGAAACAAGCAGAAGAGATTTCAGTAGAATTCCACTTCCGTGCCTTCCCATGTGCATAAGAGCTTCTTACTGTTTCATCAAGGAGGGGAAAGAGAAATAAAAAGGAGGAGGAGGAAAAAAATGGAAATGGAGGAGGAGGAGGAGGAGGAGGAGGAGGAGGAGGAGGAGGAGGAGAAGGAGGAGGCGGAAGAGGAGGAGGAGGAGGAGGAGGAAAACCTTGCATTAGTGTCATTGTTCTATCACTCATGTAATGAGAGATTTTATGAATTTATGGTACATTATCAGGTCTAGTAGACTGTTTCTATTAATAAAATGACAGTATCTTGCTTTATACTATATACAAAAATTAACTCAAAATTAATGAGAATCTAAATGCATAAGTACAGTAGTTAATTTTGTCAATATATCATGGTCATAATGATCTAGTGTGCAAGCTCTAGGGATGTCTGTGAGTGATTACTGGATTAGGCTAGTTGATGTGGAAAGACTCACCTTAACTATAGACAGCACTATTCCATGGGCTGGGGTCCCAGACTGAATAAAAAGGAGGAAATGAGCTGAGGGGCAGCATTCACCTCCCTCTGCTTCCTTGCTGTGATACAATGTGACCAGCCACCTCAAGTTCCTGCCATCAAGACTTCCCTACCACAATAGACTGTACCCTCAAAGTGTGAACCAAAATAAACCCTTCTTTCTTTCTTTAAGCTGTATTTGTCAGGTATTCTCTCCCTGCAATATGGAAAGTAACTACTACAAAAGCTAGAATTACTAAAATCTTAGACAAAAAGTCCTCCATGATGTTGGCTTTGATAGTGATATCTTGGACTTGACACCAAAGGCACAGGGAACAAAAATTGACGAATTGGTGTTCATCTAAGGTCATGATCAAAAAAGTGAAAAGGCAAATTATAGAATACTAAAAATATCTGCATATTCTTTATGGAATAAGTTAGTAATACATAGAATACATCAAGAGCTTTAACAGTTCAATAGCAAAATGAAGAGAACTCACAGGCTGACTAAAGGATAGGCAAACACTTTAACAAAATTTTCCTCAAAATATGCAAACAACCAATGGTCAAATAAAAAGGTGTTATGTACAGTGAACTAGAGAAATATAAGTAAAAAATCACAGTAAAATACCACACTATTTCCATTGGGGTTGCTATTAATAAAAAGAAAGAGTGGAAAATAACAAGTTTGGGTCATGATGTGGGAAATTAGAGACCATATGTACTGGTGGAGAGAATGCGTGGTGGAGTCTGCTCTGAAGAGCAGCATGACAACTCCTTGAAAACCCTGGAGCCAGGATTGCCGCATGATGCAGCAAGTTCACTTCTGAACACAAATAAAAGTTCAAAAAGGGGAACTTCGAAAGATCTGTATGTCCTTGACCAGTGTAGCATTATTCACAATAGTCAAATGGTGAAAGAAGTCCATCTGTTCCTCTATGGATGAATGGACAAGGGAAATATTCTATACATAGAATAAAATATTATTCAGCCTTAAAAAGGAAAGGAATTTTGGCACATATTATAACATGGGTGAACCCTAAAACATTATGCCTAGTGAACTAGGTGAGTAGCAGATGGACAAGTATTTGTGACTCCCTTATACAAGCTACTATAAGTTACCTAGAATAGGCAAATTAATCAGGATTAAAAGTAACAGGGTGATTGAAAGTAGAATGTTTGTGGGCAGGAAATGAGGACTTACTGTTTTACAAAACAGTTTCCATTTGACAGAAGAAAAATCTAGAGAAACATTATGAAAATAGTTGCATGAGAAGCAAATGTGCTGAATATTACTGCACTATACACTTAAAATGTTAAATATTTGTTGAATGAGTTTTACTGCAGTAAACAGTTTAATTTAAAATGTTAATAGGCTAGAGACATGACTCCACAGTTAAAAGCATATACCTGCTCTTGTAGAGGATCTGAATCTGATCCTAGCACCATTAGGCACCTCACAACTACTCCAGGGGAATCTGATCCCTCTGACCTCTGAAAGCACCTACACACACACACACACACACACACACACACACACACACACACTTAGACTCTTTGAAATTTTTTAAATATTTTATTTATTATATTTTTATGTGTATAAGTGCACTGCCTACATATATGTAAGGGGACCCATATCATGCAATGCCTGAGGAAGTCAGAAGAAGGTGTTGGATACCCTGGAACTAGAGTTACAGATGGTTGTTAGCTACCATGTGGGTGTTCGGAATTGAACCCAAGCAGCCAAGCTCTTAACCACTGAGCCATCTCTCCAGCCCCATAAAAATAAATCTTTAAAATTATTAATAACAGTGTTATTTCAAGTTTTCATGACTAGCAGGTAAAATAACTTATATTCCAGTAGTATTTAAATTACTAATTTAGGACTATAAGTTATGATCAGAGGTTAGATGAGTTGTCCCAGTTTATAGTTAACAACAACATCCCAAATTAAGCTCTCTTAAATAATGCATCTTTTAGGGTCTATTACTTCAAATAAAGTAATAATTTCAAGTTTATGATGATTGGATTAAACCATTGTACCAATATTCTTTTCCTATTGGGGTGTGTGCATGTGGTATGTGTAATGCATGTGTTTTTGGTGTATGTATACATGCATATTTGGATGTGCAGGGTCTAGTTCATGTGCAGAGGCCAGAGAAGGATGTAGTGTATCTTGTTCCCCCTAGCACTCCCATTACTCCCTTGAGATAGAATGTCTCAGTAAACCTGAGGCTAGGCTGCAAACCAGAAAGTCCCGGAGATCTCCTGTCTCTGACTCCCATAGCACTGAGATTAGAGATGCATGTGTCTATGCCAAGCTTTTTGCATGAGCCCTGGGAATTCAAACTCAGGTCCTCATGCTTACACAGCAAGTTCTCTTGCCCATGACCCATCTCCTGACCTTTCTACCCATACTTTTACGTCAAATTCTAACATGCTAAAAGCACGTAAATATTAAGATGCAGTGATCCCAAACCATGAGATTTAATAGGTTGTTTATTCATTTTATAATTTTACAGAAACATGCCTTATAATTCTACCTTTTTCCATTCTTGCCTAATTTTAATATGAACTCCATAATTGTTCACATGTTTTGGCCTGTAAACGTCTCAAAATAAACCCATACTTACACGATGTTTCCCAAAACAAAGTTCATAACCCAGTATATAAGGTACAGATGTGTGTGGTGACTACTAAAATTAACTTCCATCTGAGAAAACTCTGAGTGGTAGAAACTCATAAAACCTATCATAATTTGAAAGCCTGTGCTGCCCCAACAAAATTGTATATCGAAGTCATAACCCCCATGGTACTGGCATTATGAGATGGGTTTGGGGATAGTCCTTAGAATATAAGGAAAGATCCCTCACAAGTGAGATTAGTGCCCTTGTCAATTACATCCAAAGGAGCCCACTTGCCCCTTTAACCCCAGGAAGCAATGAGATCTTGGCATCTATGAGATAGGAAGTTTACCCAGACTGAACACTGAATCTTCTGCCTTCAACTTGGATTTCTCAGTCTCCAGAATGCAAGAAATAAAAAGGAAGCATCTATTACTGACAAGTTACCCAGTTTATGGATTTTTGTTGCAACATCACAAATAGGGTAGGACACAAAACATCAGATACAAAAGAGGGAATAATATCCAATACTCATCATTCTTCTTTTTATAGTATATGCTAATTAAAATTGTTGAGGGCTTTATTTACAAAACAAATATTGGTATTTTCCCATACAATGTCTAAGAAAGAAATAAAACATTTAAATTTTGTTGTGTTGAATCTTGATTTATTTATTGATGTTATAAAAATGTAACATTCTGACTATTAAAGGATGATCATGAACCATGTCTACTATTTGCCAACTCCGACTTTGAGTGAACTTACATTTAAAGCTCACATTTAAAAAAAATTTCATAGTTCTATACCTGAGGTAAAATATCATATGAATCACAGAGCTGTTTTACTAAATCAACAGACTATTGGTATAATCTGAGCCTTGTGTCTCTATAATATCCATTACTCTAGTATTTTTTTCTCTTTTTATTAAAAATCCTCAATACGTAAATCAATTTCTGTGCAGCCATGGTGTCAGAGACCAGAAAGACTAACCTTCTAGTATACAGAAGCTTTTGGCAACTAAAACGTTAAACCTTTTTCTAAGGTATTTGAATCTTGCTTTATTGATTTGAAAATGCTTCGTTAGTCTAGTGGGATGTTTGACCTTTATTTCTTCCAGAAGAAAAATCTCCAGGCTAATAATGTGCAGGCAAGCAATTGTCCAACATTTGACAAGGGAAAGAGACAAACGGGAGGAGTATCTGATGTCAGAGATCTGTCCAAGCTCAATATGAAAAATATGCCAGGAGCAACAAATGAATAATTGCAGCACAATTCCTGACACTCGGTGATACTTAATGTATGGAAAAGAAAGGAACAGCAGGTATAGGTCAAGCCTCCTTGAAAGTCAGGTTGCATATCTGCTGCATGTTAACAGTTTGAAGCATCAAGTAATAATAACATTTCTCTTCCTTATAGTGTTCTGAGGTATGATCAAATATCTTTTCAAAAGATAATAGAAATCTTATTCATCACTATCATAATCACCCCATAGGAGGAACTGATTTATTATAGCACTGTCTATAATGTTGATTTACTATAATAAAAGGTATTCTGCAATCACTGCCCATCTTCAGCTCTTCCATCCTAATTGTTTGAGAATCCAGCAAGTATTCCATTGTACCCTTTCTTATCATGTGAATGCAAGAAACATCTCAAGAGTCTGTCAACAATAGTAACAAAAATACATTTTTCCTGAGAAAATGATGTTCAATTAATTTGTGGTAAAACCAGTACTTTCACTATTTCAGCTCTTTACAGGAAAACATAAAATTTTTCCAGGAACCTGTAATTGCTGAGATAAATTTGCTAAATGATTTAGAATATAACATTAACAATGAATCTCACTATTCAAATGTTTTGTGGGAAATCTTACTCATAATTATAACCTTCGTGACGTGTTCAATTGATACTCTTCCTGTAGTCAGACCCGGTGGAAATGAACACAGCTTACAGAAACACCTTTCAGGTTCCTGTGACACCATAGGTAATGAACTGAATCTATTCTAAAAGATGTCCTAGGAACTGTAGAATGTGAATCAGTACAGCTGGGTTTTTCTTGCCCATTTGTTGACAGTTACTATAAAACTTTTTACCAAGTGACTTCTTCTCTAGACCTGAGCTTTCTTGTCTGTAAACTCAATCTAAGACTTCTCCTGTTTTTGAGAATAAATTTTCTGTGAAGAAACTATACAAAAAAGAATGAAAGATTATTTCTAATCATACCTACCAATTAAATCAATCATGACAAATATTTAGTGATGCTTTTCCCATAATACATTCTATTTTTTTATTTTCAAGCACCATATAGTCACATTAATAAGAATTGAAATAAAATTTTAATTGAGAAAATTGCTTTAATGACTTCTTATTGAAAACTTAATACCAGATTGTTCATCAAAGTACTAAATTACTAATGCATTTTTGAGACAGGGTCTCCCTGTAGCCCCAGCTGGCCTGGAACTCATTATGTCGACCAGGCTGGGCCTGGAACTCACAGATATCCCCTTGCCACTGCTTCCCAAGTGCTGAGATTAAAGGCATGCACCACCATACCCACGCCCGGCTTTGTCCTCACTTTCTACCCATCGTTTACATGCATAAACAGGTGCACATCTCATGTAAAATCCTTCAGGATAAAGGGAAACTGCACACAATTAGTGTGGCAGCCTAATTTTGAAGACCTGCCGCTAGACAAATCCAGTTGATAAGCCAATGTGGAAGAGGGGAATTTCACGGGGCCTCACATCTAGATGAGGAGCTACATGCAATAAATAGACGCTGAGGGAGACAAAACAATCTTCTCCTGGAACTAGCTACTTATCTAATCCCAAGTGGACAGTCCTAAGCACAGATAGCAATGAGTCCTTAGGAACACCACTAAATGGACTCTCTCTCTCCCCCCCCTTTCATTCATTCATATATATATATATATATATATATATATATATATATATATATATATTAAAGAAGAGGACAAGAAGTTGAGGGTGCATGGGAGCAGTTGGAGGGGCTGAGAGATGTGGAAATGGTGCAGATATAATACTCGTGTGTGAAACTCTGAAAGGATTTTTAAAAACCTATATATTCAAAAAGATTCTTTAAGAATACAAGAATCAAAAATTTAAAGAAAATTTGTGCTGGACCTCAAACTGAACATACATAGACATCGAAATATATGCTATCATCTTGGGTCAAACGCTGCTATATTGTAACTTCTAGTAGTTTGAAAAATCCTAGAAAGCAAAAATCATTTTAAAATGTCTGCAGGAAGGACTGGAGAGACGCGTCAGTGGCTAAGAGCACTAGAGTAAATTCCCAGTGCTCATGAGGCTAGGAACAGTCTGTAACTACAATTCCAAGGGATCCTATGGCCTCTTCTGGGCTCCACAGGCATTGCAAACAAGTGCTGCTATATACATGCAGATGAAACGCTCAGAAAATTAAAAATAAAACTAAAAATATTTTAATGTCTTCAGAATGAATAAATGAATTCACTCTTGCACACATTCCTACAATTTTAAATATGAAAATTACAAATATTTGGATGCTTATTGCTTCTCTCCTTCTTCCTTAAAAAATATAATTACCTATTCAACAAGACATGTAATCTGAGCAAGGTGGTACACACCTTTAATCCCAGCACTCAGAAGGCAAAGTCATGTGGAACTCTGTGAGATCAAGATCAGCCTGGTCTACATAGCAAGATCCATGCCAGATGGGGTTCATAGGGAGATCCTGTCTCAAAAAAAAGGAATAAAATAAAATAAATAATATTTATGCAACAATAATAATATGACATGTCAATTCAATGTATCTGCAAATATTTATGGAGTACCTATTATGTGCCAGGATAGCTTGGGTGACATGTATTTATCAATTGGCAGGAGAAAGAACATGGTGTATTTGAAGGAAAATAGAGAAGTCTAAGAGATTGGTAGTGGAGTACATGAAGAAGCCAGATGTACTGAGGGATTATTACAAGAAAACTAAGATTCCTAATATCATTGTATGCAAGGAAAGAAAACATATTGTTCTTTTGGATTGCTAGATTTGAGTATTAAAGTGGCCATTTTTTAAAGTCCTTGAGATATACATATAAATTTATGTATACATAAAGCTACATGTGTTGAGTTCTATCTACAAATACTGTTTCATCTGACAGATGTTAACAGCATAAAGTATGTTTTAAAGATTTCAGAATAATGGCTTGTAAGCTGTATTTATTATTTTGAGTAATTCAGAATTAAAAACAATTACTAACCACTCAATAACAGCATTCATTAAATGTATTGATTTTTTTCATTGATTTAAATTTCACTTTGAACATTGAAAGTTGTATCTAAGTAACTAGCTGCTATTACTTATATATAATCAAAACAAGCACATATTTAGTAGATAAAATTTCTACTAATTGAAGAAGAAAGGGGAAAGTTTAAATCACCCAAAATGACTGACAGTTTCTAAGAAAATTTCTCAATTACCCTTAAAGCCATAAACGACAATTAAGTTTTTAATTATTTATCAGTTTATACTGATTGACATGAACTGTGGTATTAGGATCCTGAAGTTCCATCTTAAAGCACTGAAGAAAATCAGTGTGTTATTCATGTCTTCCACATACAGAGCAAGGAAAGTGGTGACTCTTGAGCCATCTACTCATCAGCTTTGGCTTACATTTTGCTGTTTCTTCCACAGGGCACAGAGACTCCAAGCCAAGAATTTATAGACCAAAACCAACAGCTTATATTTCCTATACTATAAAATTCATAAAAATGAGCTGAGTGTGTTGGCATACAACTTTAATCCCAACATTCCACACAAGCAGGTGGAGTTCCAGGCCAGCTGGGGATACAAGGAGACCCTGTCTCAAGAAACAAAAACAAAAACAAAAACAAAAATGTAAAACTATGCATTGATAATAATTTCACTCATGAATAAATCAATAGAATATCTGAATCTCTAAGTCTGTATCATGACTCTAAGCTACACAGAGGAATGATCTATAGTCAAGAATTCTATTCATGTAGTAAAACTTTAAAAATCAATAGAATAAATAAAAACAGTAACACACAAGAAATATTCATGAATTCAGCAGACTTGATTCTGTCACCAGGTGTTTCTCAGTCACAGCGTCATTTTTCAGGGGTTCTTGTACCCTCTCATTTTCTTCGCTGCCTCTGAAAGGCTGCACTCAGCATCTGGCACTGGCAAATTATTAAATTGCAAAATTATTTTTTGGCTTACTATGACTAACTTTGATTTACATAACCCATTAGTCTACTTCTTCAAATCTAGACTTTTAGAAGACAGCAAAATGTTATTGAAAAGTGCATTTTTATCATGATAATTCCAAGAATAAGCTATTATTCTCAGCTGTAGAGTAGGGTGGTTTCAGGAAAATAGGTTTATAAACAAAAATAAAGGGGCCAATAACTGATTAAGGCCAGAACCACAGTAATTACAAATGTGAACAAAAAGCACAGCATGGTTCCTTTGTAGGCTAGAAGAAAAGTCATGATGGGTTCCTTAAATTATGCTACTTTTTTATAATTTTTAATTTTCATTGCATATATTCATTGTACATAACGTTGTGTTATACTCAGGACATTTTCTTTCAAGTGTATAATGAATACTGAACATAGTCACTCCATACACCCCTCCCCTCTCTCACCCCTTCTCCCTCTCTGGGTCCCTTTCTTCCTCTAGACAGTTTTGATTTGACATTCAAGCCATGTATGCATACATGACTTCATGCATTTATATAAAATTTAGGAACCACATATGAGAAAATACTTTTAATATTGTCTTCCCCACAGACTCACAAAGTAGCATGACTTCCCCACACTCCTACAAAGTAGTGAGAGACTTGTCCCATGGCTTCTTCAGTTTATATTCCCTTAGACTGTCCCCCTCATGCATCTAGGGCCAACTGATTGGTTAAAAGGTATGGCTGAATCTCCCTGCCTCTCCTTTCTTAATGAGAGTAACAATCAAGAAGCTTAGCTGTGATTATCCTAGGCAAGTGTAAGTGGGTGCAACCAAACTTGGGAAGATGACATCTGGCCATGATCTGCCTGGTGGATGACAGTCCTATGTAAAAAGAAAGAAAAGAAAAGAAAAGAAAAGAAAGGAAAGGAAAGGAAAGGAAAGGAAAGGAAAGGAAAGGAAAGGAAAGGAAAGGAAAGGAAAGGAAAGGAAAGGAAAGAAGGAAGGAAGAAAGGAAAGGAGGGAGGGAAGGACTGAGGGAGGAAAGAAAAATGCTCATTTATTTTAAACTTGGATTAAATACAATTTCAATAGTGTGTCTATCACTGACAAAATTTCATATGGCAAGTTGGTTTTTGGATTCAACAAAAGCCAACAAGAGTGAAGTTTAAAGAGTCAATCAGTGTATTATAAACATAAAAGAAAGCACAGCAATGAGAACAGTATCTTCCACTCAAAGCAAGTTTATCAGAGTTTCCAAAGCCTTTGTTAAGAGTTAACGATGATAGGGGCTGAAGAGATGACTCCGCAGTTAAAAACACTTACTCTTCTAGAGGACCTGAATTCGATTACCAGCACCCTCACAGAAGCTAACAACCATTTATAACTCCAGTTCCAGGGAATATGACATTCTCTTCTGGCCTCTGTGGGCATTGCACTTGCATGGTGCACTTATATACATGCAGGCCAAACACTTACAAAATGAAAATAATAAATAAAATATTTTTTAAAAGACACACAAAGCTCAGTGCCATGCAGCGCCTTTGAGTTGTTGGTCAGTGTAGTCCAGGAGATTCCCAAAAGAATAAAGACTATTGGGCTGAAGGGATTGTTCAGTGGTTAAGGGCACTGACTGCTCTTATAGAAGACCATGGTTTGAGTCTCAACACACACATGATGGCTAACAACTGTCTGTATCTCACGTTCCAGGGGATCAGACCTTCTCTTCTAACCTTGGGCATTGCATGACATGGGTAAACTTACACACATGCAGGCAATACACTCATGCACATAAAAAAATAATAATTTTTTTAAAAAAAGAATAAAGACTATTTCCACAACACTTGATTGCCTCACAGAAATTAAAGATAAACCCTATTAATTAATGAAGATTAAAAATACATAGGACACAGGACTTAGAACAATTGAGCTAGAACTGATCTGGAAGCCTCCTTCATAAAGACAAACTCCCAAAGTCATCAGAAGATACTAAACAAACTATCACAGGAAAAAAACAATCAATGATCCTACCCAGGTATAAAGTCTATAAACCACAACAACCAGCCCAGCAGTAGTGACACTTTTAACTTGGGAATAATCAATAGCTATCTAATTAAACTTAAGACCTGCTTAATGGAAGAGAACTCATATTTGATACTGTAAACATAGCCAAATACACATGGCTGGAGGCATCATACATTCTAGAATAAAACCTACATTCATTACATCTTGGAGCCAATGTAATTTCTTATTGTATTCTAAATATGTACCCTTATATTTACAAACAACTGTGCCTCACCACTCATTAAAGAAGTTTCTTTTTTACAACAGATGGAGAATATCACAGAGTTCCACAGCTGGTCAACTGCAGAGAATAGGGTCTGTGAGGTGTCCAGTTCTAAATAATACATCTAAAATGCAACCTCTACACCTAAGGTTCAGAGAACATAATGGAACAGGGGACAGAGAGAATGTTAATGTGTCTCTCAACATGCACCAATAAAACTTCCTCATGAAACAGTGGATTAACACAGAAAACCAAAACCAGTCAAATGTAGAGAATAAGGGACCACAGGGTGCATGCCTCTGAATAGGACGCCTATATTAAATCTCAGCCACCCAGGACACAGGGATCATCACTGAGGAGGTGGAAGAAAGGCTATAAAAGCCAGAGTTAGTAGATTACCACAAGAAAACAGAATTTTCTAGGCAGCTGGGAACAAGCTCACATGAACTTACAGCAACGGTACAGCGTGCACAAGACCCATGCAAGTTCAAGCCAGTCAAAATTCCAGCACTGAAGTGGGAAAGTGGGGAAGAAGTCCCAGATTTAGCTGAGAAACTATTGGAAACTGATAGCAGGGCGAGGGGGAGTCAGTTTCTTTTAAGGGTGTGACATTAGATAGGTTAACCATGTTGCAGCAGAAGGACACACACCAAAGTACATTTGGCAACACAAACCTGACTTGATAGTATATATGAAAGTGTACATGAAATCAAATGGGGAGGCTCATAAGACGGATACAGAGAGGGGAGGAAGGTCTAAATATGGTCAAAATACATTGTATGAAATTCACAAAAATTCAAGAAATGAATAAAAAATAAAAACCAATATAAATTTTTTTTAAATATACTGACTTTGACAAACAACGTAACAGTGCCATGGCCACTTATCTCTGTACCTTGTTCATAGGACTCTTTCCCATGAATTTGATGCTGCTTCTATGTGACCCACAGTCAATACAAACAACAGAGGGCTGGTGTTAACTAGGTGGATGCATGAAACCATTTCAGACTCACCTGTCAAATGTATGTCTATTATTTTGTCATCTAACAACGCATCATAAATAGCCTAAAGTTAGTGGAGGAAAACAAAAATTATTATCTCTTAATTCTGAAGGCTTATTGAGCCTTGCTGAATGGTCCTCCCTTGGAAACTGCCATGCTTTCATACAGCTTTAGTAAAACAGTGCAGTGAGGTGGAGCCATCTGTAGACGACATCAGGGCGTTTGTGCAATATGGCTTCTTCATTCACCTATCTTGGCACCAACTGGGATGTCTGGAGCTGCTGCAGCTGTTGGAACTGTTAACATCTCCATCTCCTGTTAGCATCTCCTCATGGCTGCTAACATTATTTTTTACTGAATTTTTGTGAATTTTCAACAGTATATTTTGATCGTATTTAGACCCTCTCCCCTTATCTGCACACCCTTACTATCCCCACCAGATTTCATGTAATCTAATATATACAATATATCTACACACATATAGCATATATATATTAGGGCCTAGAGAGTCAAATTTGTGACTCCAAATGCCTTTAGTGTGGGTTCATCCACTAGAGACTGGTGAGCCTTCTAAGAGTCTCACCTTAAACAAGATCAACTCTCTTTTGTCTCCTTCCCAGAAGACATTGTTTTCCAATAGCTTCTCACGTAAGGTTAGGGTTTCTTACCCACTTCCCCATGTCTATGCTAGAATTTTGTCTGGCCTGAGTTTATGTGGGACTTGTGCATTTTGTCACCAATGCTATGAGTTCATGTGAGTAATTTCTCAGCTCTCTGGAAAACTATTTTCTTGTGGTCATCCACCACATCTGGTTGTTACAATCTTTCCACCCCCTCTTCCACAATGATCCCTGAGCCTTGTGAGTCAGAAATGTGATATAGCTGTCCAATTCAGGAATAAGCACTCTGCAGGCTCTTATTCTCTACATGGTGGTTGGTCAGTCGTAGATTTCTGTGTTAATCACCATCTGCTACATTAGAAAGCTTCTCTGGTGAGAGCTGAGAAGTGCATTTATCTGTGGGCATAACACTAAGTCATGAGTAGTTTAATACTATCTTTAATTGTATTAATAATAGTTTTAGGATCTCTCTCTTCTACTATCTGTGTCTTGTGTTGAAAGTATTTTTGTGCTACATCCATCAAGCCAAAATGAAAATAATTAAAAAATCTAGTCTACATGTGATTCCAAACATATAAGAAAACAATGCAATATTTAGAGCTTGATTATCACATTCTCTATTTCTATTGAACTGCCATGTACAGTCTCAATTTAGTTGGATTATAAAAATATTTCTATTGAATGTGCTAAGAATACAAGATCTGTGGGATCACAGATGATTTAAATTTTTAAAATTTTTCTTCCTTGTGCTTTTCCATATTTTCTAATTATTTTTATGAACTTCTACATTAGCAAACAAAGCAATTGCTTTCATTGTGGTATATCCACATATATATGCTATTGTATGTTGTTGTTCTTTGTCTTTCTCTCCCACCGTCCTCTCTCTTTTCCCCACAACCTTGTTGGTCCCCTTCCTCTCCACAAATAGGCCCCCTTCTGCTTTCATGTAATAAGCATTCGACAATCCTTCCTTATCCTTTCCCATTTTACATCTCTTTCTACCCGTCCTAGTTTGCTTCCAATCGCTGTGACAAAACACTCTGACCAAAACTAATTTGGGGAGGAAAGGTTTATTTAGCTTACATCTCCCAGATCACATCCCATAACTGAGGGAGCTCAAGGTAGGAACTCAGGTCAGGAACCTGGAGGCAGGAGCTGAAGCACAGGCCATGGAGAAACATTGCTTCCTGGCTTGCTCTCCTGACCCATGCTCAGCCTGCTTTCTTATACAACACAGAACAACCCACATCACTCAACAATCAAGAAAATACGCCACAGACATGGCCACAGGACAGTTCAAAGAAGGCAATTCCCCACCTGAGGTTCCTTCAACCCAGATGTTTCAAGCTTTCCAGCACAATCCACCCCTTGTCAACTTGACACACAAACACATCACTATTAAACCATAAACTTTCCATTTCTTGTCCCAAAGCATGATGTTAATATTAATATCACAACACAAGACAGTACAACCTTAAAAGCCTCATAGTCCTTTGAAAAATCCAAACATTTAAAAGTTCACAGTCTCTAAAAGTCTCGTAACTGTGGGCTTCTATAAAATCCAAAAAAGTACTGTCTTTTGGATTCTAAACTGAAAACAGATCGTTATAATATTGCTCCCTGAAAAGTATAGTCAATAATTCAGAAAAGTATAGCTCTAGAGAGTATCAATTAATCACTTCCTGCTCCTCCTCATATGTGTTCAAAACACAGGAAATATATAACATGAAAATTAGAACTAATGAATACATGAAAATGTATTAAATGGACATACTTTGGAGGAAGGCAATTTGAGACAGGGTCCTGCTGTATGGCTTAGATTAGCCTTGAATTCATTATCTTCCTGCCTTAGCGTTCTGAGTGATGGAATTATAGACACACACCATCATATCCAGTTTATATATGTGTTTTGTCAAGTTATTGATGGATATGTGCTCTAAAACTGAGCTTACACATAAGAACTTGCTTAGAACATGACCTTAAATCTGTAAGGTAAAAGAGAGTGCTTATTTCATATATGCTTATATCCAAGTAAACTCTAAATACCTCATATTAATTGTGAATTATTAATAATCACTCTACATGCCTTCATTTTTCTATTTTTAGTTACAAATCCTGATCAGAGAACCCTGTCTGTGTAGCTGGAAATTTTCAGAAACTCTGAAATACTTTAATCACATAAATCTTCCACCTTCTGACCATATTTCCCTTGTTAAACCATACAGGTCCTTAGGCATCTGCTAATACTTGATTTTTATGACCCATGATTGTAGCAATATCACTTCCTTTGATGTTCACAAAATCACTTATGTTCTTCAGTGTGGAAGGAAATGGTAGTTTGTAAGCTATTTCCTGCTGGTTAATTTATCTTAAAGCAATTTTGTTGAATCAAATTAGATATTCTATATTGTGGTATATGGAGAAGGGCAGACTGTGAATGTGTTGCATTACTGTCACTGTAGTTAGACTTGAGAATTCTGCTATCAACTGTGGAGAAGCCAAAGAAAAGGTTGATGACGGACCATTGTAGAGAGGTGTCATTAGTGATAATTGTGAGGACATTAGGTCTCTGATAGCTGTAACATTTGTTTTCGTGGCTCTTTACCAATAAGATCACAATCACACCTCTAAGTGGAATTTCCATACTAACAACTCTGCAATGTCTATTGTGCTTCCCTCAACCAACAATTATGTAGCAGATGGTGAGAATGATTCAAAATAAATATGTTGGATCAATTTTGAGAAGGCAAAAACAGTCATCCAGACTGTTGACTACCTTGGCACTGAGCCTTGTGGATGGCAGCGAGGAACTGTCACAATGTGAATATGCAAATAATTGAAATTGAACTATGCAGGGTAGAGAGGACATTTTGAATCATTAAATGGCTTTCCAAGCTCCTAACAGTGTCTTTCCAGTGCCACCTGACTTCAGTGGAGCAGAAGGATTTCTACATTACAATTTTTCTTACCCTTCTTAATAGCGTGTTCATTTAACAGACTGAGCAGTGACTGTAGGATAAATCAGCACTCTTCAATCTGTACAGAATCTCAGAGGTCATTTTATTCTACTCTGTAGAAGACAAAATGAGGCTAAGTAGGATAAAAAAAAATTCAAGGTGGCTTGCTCAGCTCATGGCAGAGCTTTGTTAGAAAAATCTTATTTAAAACCCTATTTGCCTATATCAGATAATTTTTATTAGTAAACACTGTAACATTTACATTAGCAAATAAATGGCTGGCGTTTATCTGTGGACTATTTGTCTTAATTAAGTAAGGTAAATAAAACATTAAGTAAAGTAAATAGGATAAATAAGAAATTCATACAATATAAGCAGTGATTGGCACATTGTATTAGGGATTACTTTTTTCAGTTTGTCCACATAACTCCAAGGTGATTTTGAAAGGTTCTTGACCAAAATAAGACTTATGACATTAGAAAGAAATTAGAAGTGTTAGTTCTGGAATAAGTAAGTGGTGGGAATATTTAAGAATCATCCTTTCCATGTCTGAGATTCTTTGGAGCTCAGGTGCCAAAGTGCATGGACATCTTTGGAAGACCAGTACTGGGCCTAGGTATCTGTACTACTCTATGAGAGCAGGATCTCAATTTGAGAAAAACAGGAGTTGTGTTTTCTAAAGACAGTTATCTTAGTCACAAAGCTACCCTGTCTCTTAATTCTTCTACAACCCATACAAATAGGCCAGGACATAATATCCAGAGGCTTGAGTTTGAGAAAACAAGAATTCAGGAGAATTCTGGATCATTATAAATTAGCAAAAGCAAAGCCAGAATCTGGAAAATGGGATTCCTGGGGTTCCAGTTGAACAGTGAAGCCTCTATGGTTATCACATTTACTAGAAACTGTGTTTTAAGTTAGCAGGTAGAAAGATAAGTTTTCTGGTTTGGCCATGGCTGACTCATTCAAACCTGAATCCCACTTCCTGGTGCCAGCACCTCCATTGTCTATGACTTTCCTCGCTCAGCCCTCTGTCCTGAGAGACTTCCCTCTTTTCAACTACAAAGCTACCTGACATAACTGCGGGAGATCAATTTATTATCTATACTGCAAGGGAAATGTTTGAAATTCCAACCTCCAAGATTCTTTCTAGCTGACTGTATTCCACAGCTCAGTTGACTTTGATGTGGTTATAACCATGCCTTTAAGAGAGACTTGGATTTAAATCTTAAATAAGAGCCATTGCCTTCCTCTTTCTTCTCAGCTTAGCTAGCATTCACATGCAAAGCATACATAAAAACATGCGTGCAAGCACACACACACACACACACACACCTGGGTCGGGGGTGCTAGACAGAAGTCAAGAAGAAGAATCACTTCATATTCCACTGTAGTTTGGATCTGAAATGTCTGCAACAGGCTCATGTATTTAAATGCCTGGTCTGCAGATTGGAGTGCTGTTTGAACTGCTGATGAACCTCTAAGCCATGTGGCCTAGCTAGACATGAGTTGCTGAAGGTGGAATTGAAGGCAATATCTGCTTCAGGTTCTGGTCCAAGCTCTCAGCTTTCCTTTTGCTACTATGTGCAAAGTTTGCCACCATCCACCTCCAGCCACACTGGCTTCCAGACCATCAGGGACCGCACCCTCTGAAATTATAAACCAAAAGAAATATCTTCTCCCTTTAAGTTGTTTCTGTAAGGTATTATGTCTCAGAAATAAGAAGCATAATTAGATCCTTCTCCTGTGTCCTTTTCTTTTGGTACTGTTTCTCCCCAGGAATATTAAAGTGTGGCTTTTATTGATTTGCCTGTACAATACTTTTCTGACTCTAGCCAATCCTTAAAGAGATAAAAGGACCATTTTTCTTAACTATGAGAGAATTAAATGATATAAATTATTTAAATTCAGTTATTGACACAATAATTTGGGGCATTGAAATTTAGGAAATAATTTTTCTAATATTCTTTTAACAATTCAGATATTGAAAAATATCTTAGTGATATTTGTCTTATTCTTTTCGTATCCAACAAATCCTTGATGAAAATGACTCCATGAAATAGTGATGTTATTCTGAAAAGCAGAAGAAAAATACCTTCCATTCTAAAATTTCTTCTGTTTATTATGCTGGGACTATAGTTCAGTTGGTGGAGTACTTTCCAAGCATGCACAAAGTCCTGGGTTCAAAATTCCAAAACCACATAAACCAAGCATGGTGGTGCATTCTTATCTCATAATTCATGTCATAGAAACAGTGGGATTAGAAGGTCAGATTTGGCTACATAGTGACTTTGAGGACAGCCTAACTATAAAGAGCCTATCTCAAAATGAAAACTTTCTTCAGTTTGAAAAGACATCAAGATTAATGTAACCAGTGTGCCGCTATGTGATGTCATATACCTCAGACACAAAACGATACAAGTGAGAAGTACACTCTTTGGCACGCTTTTCCCAAACCCATATCCCAAGGTAATCATGAACAAAACATTAGACACTCCTAGAGAAACAAGGAGAAAGCACTCCACAGAACAGTATCATGGAGAAGAAATGCAGATCAAAAAGTCATCACAGACGGAAGAGATTAAGAGGCATGGCAAGTACATGCAGTATGGTGATCTAGGTGGGACCTTAGAGCAGAAAAGTGTACATTAGTGGAAAATGGAAGAAACTGGGTAACTAGAGTTTGGTTGATAATTTTATACCAATATCATTTTCTTGGTTCCCAAAAACCTACCATGGTAGTTGAAAATGTTAATATTAGGGAATACTGAGAGAGGAATGCACAAGAATGCTATGAACTTTATAACTTTACTGCATTTTAAAATAATTCAATAATTTAAAAGTATATAAACAGTGGAGGGGAAGCACATGGTAGAGAAGGAGGAAGAGGAGGAGCAGGAGGAGGAGGAAGAGGAGGAGCAGGAGGAGGAGGAAGAAGAGGAGGAGGAGGAGGAGCAGGAAGAAGAGGAGGAGGAGGAGGAGGAGGAACTGAGGCTTAAAACAATCATGCCAAAGCAAAACTAAAATTCAACTGGGTAAATACCAAATCCTGCAGCCTTGTGTCCAATACCAATATTTTTTCCCTACTTATATGTAAAAGTTCTTTCTGGGCAGAAAATTCAGCCCTAGTTGCATGTTTATCAACCACCTGCCTCCACAGCCTCCTTAAAATCCTGTTTCATATGTGCTTCTTTCAGGGATAGCAATTTATTCTTCAATCCACTAGCCATTCGAAGGCAGCCCTGTGCTCACATTGTAAACCCCATTTTTTGAAGGCATGCTACCCCACCCCACATTGTATTAGTTACTTTACACATCTCTGGGAAAAACATACTTGAAAGTAACTTACGGAAGGGAAGGTTTGTTCTGGCTCACGGTCTGAGGGTGCAGACGACCATGGTTGGGAAGTAGTCACAGCAGCAGAAGCTTCACGTGGCTGGTCACACTGCACCTGCAGTCAGGAAGCAGTGAATGCCACTGCTCAGCTACTTTCTCCTTTATATTTAGTCTGGGACCTCAAGCCATGGAAGGGTTCCACCCACTTTTAAAGTGACTCTGCCCACCTCAGTTAACCCAGTCTAGAAACCCACTCAGAGATATGCCCAGAGGTGATTCCAAATCATGTCAAGGTGATAATGTAGATTATCCATCACACACACACAGAGGAAGAGGGTTATCCCAAGATTCACCCCAAGGACTCACCACCATCAAATGACTCAGCTTTGGTTCCAAGTTTTAACAGAAAATGCACAACTACACTATAACAAGGACAGACACCCTCTCATATCACATAGGAACAGGTGCCTACATCAGGATTGCGTCTGTGGGTGTGACTGCTCCACCTTCAAATGGATCAGCCTCCATGATATGTTCTATCATCCATCGCAAAGGCTATGCAATTACTCCTTCCCAGCTCATCTTTGGATCTGTTGATTCCTGTTTGGGTTCCAATTATATTGTGCAACTTTTCCTTGGTTGGCATGAACAAATGTCTGTTCACTCTAGGTAGGACACTGACAACAGACCAAAGAAATTATTCCAACCAAATCTAGCTTTATGAGTCATTGTTTTTTTTTAAGGTTACTTACAGGAACATAACTGAGGTGTTACTATCAGGAGCATTAGTGACCCAAAGGCAACAACATCACTGAAAATCCCACCCTAGGATGAGTAATAGCCTATGAAAGCTACATTGCTTGCCCATCATGGAAGCAGTTGTATTGAAGAGTCTCCTGGGCTTCAGCAATTGTTCACTGTTTATATAACCTTGGAGAGGAGTTTCAAGATAACACCAGCTTCTGAGTCATGTTTCATGCATTTCCTGAATCTTATGGACCCCCTCTAGGACAGAATTTTTTATTTCTTTATTTTCCTTTTATGTTTATGAATGCATTGCCTGCATGTGTGTAAGTGCACCTGTGTCGTATGGTACCTAAGGATGAAAGAAGAGGGTGTCGGTTCCCCTAGAACTGAGTTACAGATGGTTGTTAGCTGTCATGTGCTGGGTGATGGGATTCAAAGCCTCATCTTCTTCAAGAGCAACCGGTGCTCTTAGTCACTGAGCCATCTCTCCAGTCCTAAGAGGAAATATTGCTATTATTTTTCAATTATGCATATGTGTGTGTGCGTGTGTACATGCGTGCGGGTGTCCATGCATATTAGTGTTCTCAAGAGGTACAGGAGCAACAGAATAACTGTGTGTTAAAAGAGTTTATTAAATCAGCTTACTTTGGAAAAGTACCAACATCTGTAACACACATGGAAGGCTTAGAACTCAGTCCTTGAGGTTGGGTGCCCCAGCAGGTAGAGTAGTTCCACAGTGGCTACCTCATACCAGAGGGTCTGAGAACCTGGTAGCATGTCAGTACACAGGGCTGGATGCCTCAGCAGTTCCAAAGAAAATCTAGAAGGTTCCTGTAGAGTTACTGGTCTTAGTTATGGAAGACTGGAAATGCCAGTTCTCATGTCCGTGAAGGAATCAGCAGCTGTAGCAACAGCAGAAACAGGATAAACTGACTAAAGGTGTAAGAAAAGGCCAAAGGAGCAAAAGACAAATCCTCTCCCTTTTTCCTTGCCCCTTTCTATCTGGGTTGTGACATTTGGGGTGAATTTTCCCCTAATCAGTTAAGGCCATTAGGACAATTCTTCTCATGAGGCTCTCTACTCAGCTGATTCCAATTTATGTCATGTCGCCATTAAAACAAACCATCTTACAGTACCAGATCCCTCTAGAGCAGGAGTTACCAGGAGGTGGTTTGAGTCACCAGTGTGGGCGCCGGGAATCTAACTAAGGTCTTCTGCAAGAGCAATAGTGCACTCTTAATCACTGAGCCCCAGAAGGAATGTTTTAGTTCAGAAAAAAATAGTTGTATACCACTATCTCCTCTTATTTCATAGCTTTCCACCTGATGTAAAGTTTATTTCTTTAGGATTCCGTACTTGGCCTGGAAGACGTACATTTGTGAAGGTTCACTGAATAGTTTCTATCTTCTATTCCCCAAAAGAAATTGGACACTGGGAGCATTTTTTCCATGCCCATCTACCAATCTGTCATCATCTATCTGCAGAACTCTCTTGCTTACTGGGATCAAAATCTTCCTTAAAAATTTTTGTCAGTTGGGCATGTCGACAAACCCAGCACTCAGGAGGCAAGGGCAGGTGGATCTTTGTGAGCTCAAGGCCAATCTGGTCTGCATAGTGAGTTCCAGGTCAGCTAGGGCTACAGGGAGGCCCTGTCTTTGAAAACTGAATTTTTCTCCGAGCACATTTTCCCAAATTCCATTCTCAGAATTTTGAATTTTATTCACAGTTAGTTACAACACTATAAGGCTTCGTGGATCAATTGTGATTTTGTTGACATAGATTAGAAAGTTGAGATTGTCCCACAACTTTATCTGGTCAAGACAATTCAAGCTGGACCTAAAAAGTTCTTCTTAAGACAGAACAAAGAGTGCAGTCCCCTATTTACCCTTTGCCCTGGCTACTAAGGCAGCCAACAACACTAATCAGCAACGGAGCCGAGAGTGAACCTAAAAGCTTCCACAAACTCTGCAAGGGATCAAAGGCAGGAAAGAAAGGAGACATACTCAGGGTTATTTCTTTGATATAAAGTAATAGAGGCTTTCTCCTCCAGGCCTGTAACATCAAGTTTTCAAAACAGAAAAACAAAGAAAATGGAAGAGAGAAAAATGGAGAAGTTTCCAACCAGCAAATCACATGTAATTTCTATTTCATAAAACACTCGAGCGATAGTCTCAAATGTCTCATTGATTTAAATTCACTGAATTTTTATTATACACATTTGTGTAACTAATAATGATATTATAAGGCCAGTATCTAAATCTTTTTCCTTCTAAATACCTTGTGGCTTCAGTTTATAGATACATTGAAGAATTGAAAAAAAACGAGGGTATTTTACCAGAGAAGTTTAATGAAATCTCCATGGTATAATAAGGTTGTGAGACTTGTTCTTATTTCTAATTCATTAGAATATCTTATTTTCACTAATCAAATACACGTTGTTGATGTTTTGTGGCACCTTCTCCTTGGTGAAGGCTCTAAAAATAATGGTAAAATGATGAAATTATATTCTGAAAATACACAGGCTGCAACTATTAAACTTTTCCAATTTTAGTCCTTGCTTTCATTTTGAAATATGAATATTGAAATGATCTTAAAAAAAAACTGCTTCCTCATCCTAACTATGTGACCAGTTATGTGTCCTTGGGCAAGTCACCTACTATCATTTAGCCTCAAGTTCTTCATCGACCATAAACTAACTCTACTAAAATTACTTCATACCTGGGTTAACTGTGCAACAGAAATAAATTCGATTTTTATCAATAGTATGGGGTAAAAAACAAAAGCAGTAGTGGGATAAGGAGAATAATTATAATTTTTCACACTGAATTTGAATGAGTCTTAGTAGCAAAAGTAGAATATAACATATAGAGTAAATGAATGCACTGTATAAAAGCAATTGCAACCTGCTGGTTATAACAAAATATGACAGTGTGCAATATTTCCAAGAACTTCTAAAAAACTGCTCTAACTCCTATATAGTGCAGTGACTTTGTAAATAACACTACAGGGTTTTTTTTTTTTTGTATGAGTGTATTGCCTGCATGTAGATAGGTGCATCCATGATGTGCAGTACCCACAAAGGTCAGAAGAGGGCATCAGATCCACTGGAAATGGAATAAAGGACAGTTGTTAGTGACCATGTGGGCACTGAGAATCAAACCCAGGTCCTCTGCAAGAAATATTCCTTAAATGTAGGTTATGTTTCTATATGTGAATAGATATATATATATATTTGATCATATATATATATAATCTATAGACGATTTTCCTATTATCAGCATCAAGTTATATGCACTAATGTTGAGAAGTTATTCCCAATTTAATGTCATTCTGCCTCCTCAAATGTTCAGACAAATCATGCACACCACTCACTCTTTAGAATGCCTTCTCTCTTTTTTTCATTCCCATTCAGGGGACAGACACACTTGTGGCTATATCAGGTAACATATAAGGCAAGGAGAACTAGACTTGATTCACTTGAACCAACTTATTCATGCAACGTATATTTTGTTTTCCTATGTTTATGCCTCCACAAACAGATAACCAGTAATAGCCTCCCTTCTCACATCTTCCTTAGTTTCTAACTAGATGTCAGTGCAAACAGAACCCTCCAAAACTACTTGCTGATTACTATAGTATTATATGACAGAGACTCTGTCAGAATAGGTCCTTCTTTATTGTATTTTTACTGGTTTGGTCATTTAAATTTCAGGATGTATCTATAACAGAGCTATTGACCCCCTCACAAATATATGAAATAGAAAACAGAAGCTTAGAACAATGAAATCATAAGATCAGATAGCTATAGTCATATTGGAACTTAAACTGGTAAACCAGTCTCATGGATTTAGAAATCTGTTTTCTTTCCAGTCAGCTATGGCCCATCAGCTCATCAACTTACATAGCAGTTTTTCTATGACAACCTGCATATTTTTACCCAAGTATTTGGTATTTGACTCTAATCAGGAAAATATATTGTCTCTATTCTCACTTTCTAATATCCTTAGATATTAGAAGATCTTAGAAGAAGCAATCAAGTAAAAAAGCAAAATGTTCAGAAAAAAATTAAAATAATATTAAAGACACATGAGTCACAGTGTATACTAACCACATACCAGAACTTGCTTCACAAATGTGGGTAACTGAGAGCCAGATAAACATTTAGACAACAAGGCAACGTTGGATTTCCAGGATGACTTAGTTAAGTGGCCACACCCACATGTCTGGGGAACCATGATTAAACAGTAAACATGGCCATTATGTAATGTAGATTGCATAGCCAGTTTGTATGATTACCTATAACATATCCTTGGACCCAAGGGTGCATGCTCTCTCCCAGAAAAAAATTAAGTATGTCAAATTTGCCGGTGGCTCTGTGAATTTCCGTCCCTGGCCTCCAAACTAGGCTACTACATTTGGCAGAATTCCACCACAGTGAAAATCTGGGATGAGATGGATGGGACCCCTATGTCCTTGATAAAGGCTCTAGAGGTCTTGACAGATGCCTTGCCAGGAAGGGAATGGATAATGACTGAGTGTTCCTGACTGCCCTGAATATTCATCATAAAGATGGCCTGCAGTGCAGAGCCAAGATGCATAAACTGCAAGCCTTGGAGAAGAAGCTGGAGTGCCAGGAGCCTGACCTGCAGGAGGATCCCTCAATAGAAGGTAAGGCAGAGGATGAGAAAATGTCCCACTGCCACTGCGTACTTGACCAGCAATTCAGCAGATGATAGAGGAGAGTAGCCCCTCACTCAGAATGGTCAGGTCCAAGGGCAGAGGACAGCTACAGCACACCTGTCTTTCAACCCCTATATGATGACAGAGCTGAAGAGAGCTGGGAAAGTAGTACAGACAGAATCCAGGGGAGCTGGTCCCTGTCTGGCTATGGCGCCTCTGAAACGGTTATTCAGATAGTGTCTTCTTAACTACAGAGTGGATGGAAAAGTTGGCTTCCATCACCCAGCCCTTTCTAAGACAATGCTTGCAGATCATGTGGCCCCAGAATAAGGAAAACTGAGCGAGGTAACAGCTAGAGCTCCTCTGATATGGGCCAATGCCAGTGAATTGCCAGAGATGGTAAGTGAAATTCTTACATGAACTTGATGCAGATAATCAAGAACTGGAAATGTGCCAGGAGCACAACATGTTTTATTTATCCATATAGATGTGGATAGACCCCATTCTTACCAGAATCAATAAAAAGAAATAGTTTACCAGTCAGATGAGGTGCGGTTAGCCCTGTGGAACTAGCTGAAGCACACTCAGCAGTACCAGAGGTTCTCTATGGAATGGGCATGAAGTCCAGGTCAACAGGAGTGTGTGAGGTAAGAAAGTCTGTCCACTTCTGTCAGGTGAAGTCACCCTTTGGGGCTAGAAGTGAGGATGAGGTTCCTGGCTAGGGAGAACCCAGAAGACCAGAGGCCTTATGTTGATGATTCACTGCGCCCCCACCAATGTTCAGAGAGTTTTGGCCCTTGCTGATAATGGAACTGAACTTTAGTACCTAGGACTCCAATCTGTTTCCTAGGCTGGCTGTGTACATAAATAACTATGAGGGGTCACACAATGAAGGTCAAGTAAGTGACTGTGACTTTGTGTATTGGCCATTTGACTCCCTGGCTGGCCATATACAGTGTATATCTTTCCAGTAGCTGAATATGTCCACTAGAGGTGGATATCTTGTGAGGACTGGCAACTCTCCACAGGACTGTTAAGCCATCCTTACCACTGCTCACAAGTCTTGCCAGGCCCCAGGAGGGTGGTTCAGCTATGTCAAGATCAGCTACTGGGGGTAGAGAAGAGACTATGAAGAGACTATTCAGACTACTTTGCAGTTAGAATCAACTGATATACTATGAGAGGTGCACAGTCCCAATAATGCCCCCATGTGGTCAATGTGGAAACCAGATGGAGCATGGAGAATGAGTGTGGGATGCAGAGAACTGAATAAGATGACTGCAATGCGATTCATCATGGACTAGTTCGTTCTGACTTTGGGTGGATACCACTAGGAAAATACTTTTTTTTTCTCCGTTGACATTATCCTGAAGAGTCAAGAGCAATATGTCTTCACCTGTAAAGGTTGACAATGGACATTTGTTGTTTTACCCAGGGCTATATGCATAGTCCCACCATTTTTCATGGTCTGGTGGCTTTGGCCTTGTGGAATTTGCCAAAAAGAGTCCGTTTATTTCATTATATCAGTGATATCATATTAACCTCTGATTCTCTTATAGATGTGGAATTAGCACCTGTAAGTCTAAGACTGCCCTGGAATGAGTGATAAAAGACTCCAAAGTACAAGGACCTCATTTTTCTGTCAAATTATTGGGAATTGTTTTGTCTGGTAGCACTAAAGTTTTACCAGAAGTTGTAATTGTCAAGATTCAGGTACATCCTCAACCAGTGATGATCAAGCAAGTACAAGTTTATGTGGGGCTATTGGAGTATTTCAGAGTAGCAATGTCCCACCTGGTCCATTATGTCTTTTGCACACCTTATGTTTAAAAAAAATACCATTGGAGTGGATTGAGGCAGCTAAACCAGTGTTTGTAGCTGCCAAACAGCCCACTGGCCAAGCACAAATGCTTAGGACCATCAATTTGAATTGAATGTGACCACTGGCATGACAGATTGGTTTGCGCTTGTGGCCAAGCATAGGGAAGAGGTGAGTACCCTTAGGATTTTGGTCGCAAGTGTGAAAGAGGGCTACACCCCTATGAAGAAGCAGTTAGCAGCAGTGTATGCAGGCTTGTAGACTTTGGACAATCACTAGGCAATGTGAAGTACTAGTGTACATTCATGCCCCATTGGCAGATGGGTAAGGTCTTGGTTATCCACTCCCAAAGTCAAGGGTCACCCACACCCCTGCTTTGGTTAAGTTGGGAGCTTACCTAGACCAGAGGGTAGTTCTAAATAGAACTTCTCAACAACTGAGTTACAGGAGGTTCTGGGACCAATAGAATATGTAATGATGCCAGACTTGGGTCTCCCAGAGATAGAACCCATGAAACCAAGTCCTCATTGAGAAGAGACTGCTCCATGCCCAAACTAGTACAGTTATAGAAGTAGGCCTAGTTACAGTGGACAACAGGAGCAGTCCAACTTGTCCACCAACATTAACTGAGACAGGACCTGACCAAAGCAACCAGTGAACTGAATTAGGGGCCATATGGCTGGGAGTCAAGAATGAGCTTTCTCCCCTTCATGTATGCACTGATAATTTGGACTACCCCTGTAGGAGAACTTCTGGATTGTAGGAAACAGAAGTCTATGACAGTCTATCATGTATCAGGCCATAAACTGCTCAGCCATCAGGGAGATTTTCTCTCATCATAGTCCAAGTAGACTCATGACTTAGCCAAAGTAGGGCTTTGGACCACCCCTGATTTTAGAAGTTGACAACCAAGACTTTATCCATCCACCAATGGAATATACAGTGCTTCACCAGGACTTTGCCTCACCCACTTATGGGGCTATAAGGATATATACATTTCTCTCAGGGAATTTGCAATCATCAGGGAGTGATGAGGCCGATACATTAGCCCATGTTCATTGGATACAAAGGCCAGTAGCATAGGATACCACTGGATGGCTGCACTGATGACTTGGGTAGGCAAGAAGTAAGACTATAACACAGGTAAATGCCTGGTGGAGACCAGGTGTCTCTAAGGAAAAGACGTGCACCAGGGGTGCACAACTGACAATGATGCCTGGTCAGATCAGAAGAAGAAAGGTGCCCCTCAAGACATGGAAAGTTAATAGTGTACAGCCCCTTCCTCTCCGAAGGTTGTGTTTATGCCCTTACCACCACTGATATGGCTGTGGGGCTCCTATTTGCTTACCTTACTGCCCAAGCTGAGCAGAAGGCAACCATATGGTCTTTAACACATCTCTCTGATATATGGTAAGCCCTATATTGTGGAAAGTGACCAGAAGTCACATTTTACTAGAACCCAAGTCCAAACCTGGGTTACACAGAGGATCACTGAATGACAGTTGCATGTGCCATACTGCTCCAAGGTAGCAGGGATGACAGAAAGTTATAATGGTCTGATAAAAGACAAGCTGTATTTAGGAACTGATTTCTCACCCCTCAAGGAGTGAAAGACCCATCTCAGTGGAGAGGTGTGTACCACTAAATGAGTAACCTCAGAGGAGTGAGCTAGGCCCTCTGGAGGTTCTGCTACAGAAAGCACCAGCTTCCTTGAAAATGTCTCTTAGAAAGTATACCTCCTCCTTTCCCCACAGTTGGGCCTCAGGGGTAGTTGTTGTTGCCTGCACATACAGTGATGAAAGAGAAGGAGATTTATGTCTGGAAATGGGACTGGGAGATAGATAGCTCTGAGCAACATTGGTTAGAGCAATGATGGAACAGCGTTTCCCATGACTTAATGTGGACACTCTTATCCTGAGAAAGTATAGCCTGCTTATTGGTCCTATGTTGTTGTTTCCTATCTTGTCCCTGTGGACTGTGGATCCAAGGAGTGTTCCAATAAAGCACCTAATGTCTAAAAGGGGTAGGAATAAAGGACTTGAAGGACATGGCAACAGTGTGGATTTTCAGGATGACTTAGTTAAGATGTCCACTCCCAGTTGTCCAGGAAACCGTAAGTAAATAGTAACCATGGTCCTTATGCAACTCGTTATATAACCTGTTTAGGCAAGCATCTACTTTTGTGTGCTTTTCTATAAAATGCCCTTGGGGGCCGGGTATGGTGGTGCATAGGTTTAATCCCAGCACTCAGGAGGCAGAGACAGTCAGATCTCTGTGAGCTCAAGTCCAGCCTAGTCTACATAGAGAGTTCCAGGGCACTGAATTTTTGTGCATTTCATATAATACATCTTGATCATATTTATATCCACTCCTCTAACTGTACCACCTGCCATAGCCATCCTGCAAGATTTCATTCATTCTGTATCCCTAGGTGTTCCTAGGAGTGAGTTCATCCACTGGAGCATGGTCAGTCTATCTAGTATCACTCTCTTAAAGAAAACTAGCTTTCCCTCACCTAGTAGTGGTCAGTCGCCAACAGTTCCTCAGTTAAGATTGGGGTTTCTTGCTCATTTCCCCAGTTCTGTGCTGACTTTTGTCTGGTCTTAGTTTGCAGGGGTCTTGTGCATGCTGTCGCCATTGCTGTAATTTCATATGAGCAGATTCCCACACACCTGGAAAACTGAATTTTCTTGTGGTCATCCTACCCCTGGATCTTGCAGTCTTTCCACTCCGTCTTCCACAATGATCCCTGAATCCTGGGTGGCAGAGGTTGAATATAGGAGTCCTATCCAGGGATGTGCATTTTGCAATCTCTTATTCTTTGCATTTTGATCAGTTGTGATTTTCTGTGTTAATCACCTTCTGTTGCGTGAGGAACCTTCATTGGTAAGAGCTGAGAGATGTATTAATAGTCTCTTTGCTCCCTGTTCTGCTATATTACCTGCGCTTCAGTACAGGTTACATTATAGATGTGTTACTTAAGGCTGGCCATCTCACAGCCACTCTTCTCTGTATTTGACCAGTTGTACAACTCTGTCTGCATCTGTTGCGAAAAGAAGCTTCTTTGATAAGTGATGAATTTTGTACACTTGTCTGTAAATATAAGGATAACTATTTAGCATACAGTAAAAAATTATGTTTGTCTGAGGATGTGACAGACACAGGGTTTCTCTAGGGTCTATGACCTCTACAGTCATGTGTATTTGGCTGTGTGAACAGTGTCACACATGAGCTTCCTCCCATTGAGGGGGTTTTAAGGCTGATTAGGCAGCTGTTGATAGAACTGCCAACAAGGTACCAATAGAGATAATTCGCAGTGTCAGTCATTGTTCTGGTCATTAGGCTTCACGGCTGGGTTGAACCATTGATTCATTTTCTCCCTTAGCAGCTTGCACAGCTCTCTCTAATACTATGAGAGCTACTCCTGGAGTAGCGAGTCTTAATTACCTTTTATGTTCTTAACTATGTGTGATGGTAATAGCCAATAACATATGAGATAAATATGTCACTATGCAGAAACATCTCAAATACAATAATCCATTTTGTAAGAATATTTGATTGAAATATATTAAGCACAACTGAGGGTTTTAAAGTTTAGATCTTTTACTGAAACTGTAAAATGTTGCTAAAATTCCTCTTGGGAGAGGCCGACTAAGGTTATTTCCTTCCTCCCCAGGTCCTACAACAAAGACACAAATTTCCCAACTCACAGTAAGGCAAATCTAGCTAATTTACTTGGGCTTACTAACAGAGCAGTGGGTAGAGGGTTACTTACAGAGCATGGACACCCTCCCTCCCCTCCACAAGTTACTTTAATAAATCCGCAGTGAGACTTGGATCTTGTGACTTCCCAGTAGTCAGATCCTAATAGCTTGTCCCTTGAAGGATCAAATCACCCTACAGTAATCTAGCTAAAACTGAACATGAGCAAACATATAAGCATGACTGTGAGATTCTTTTGGAACAGTTTGTATAATAAATTTAACAACACAGGGTATTCATCTGCAGTTTGTGAGTTGCACCTTAAACATATTTATTGTCACATTTCAAAGTGCAAAGGAAACAAAAGCCTTTTGCCTGGCTGCTAATCCATACATGAAAAACAGAGTCCAGATGCTTTCCTACTGGAACGCCCAAGACCAGCTGGTTGGCATCTATCTTATATTTAGAATTCCATCACAATCCTGAATATAGAAATGTTTGCACAAATAATATATTTTTATCTTATGGAAATTGGACTTTCAGATATGTGAAACCAACCAGTCCCTTTAAAACCATTAATGTACGCAAATCTGAGTAGTCATTTCTCATCAAAATTTTCAGTTATTTAAAGACAAAAATTGATATTTAATAAGAATATCTTGAAGTGAAAATATGATTAAGAGTTATAATAAATATTAAAATGCTCTTGCTTCTACTTTTTGGTCCAGTTTCTATAAATATAGCAACAACATATATTCCAAAATTTGTAAGAAATTTATATATTGCTAAATGGTTATCAGCTAATTAATGAATCAACTATAAAGTTTCTTGCCCTTTCAAAATAAAGCAATCAAGTTGTAAGTAACTTATTTAAGTAGTGTAAATGTGCATGTGGAGGCCAGAGGTCAACATCAACTGCTGTCTGCTTCTTTTTTATTTTTAAAACAAGGTCTCCCACTGAACCTGAAGCTTGCTAATTGGCTATGCTGACTGGCCACAAGTCCCAGGGATCTGCTTATCTCTAGTTCCAAGATTACAGACAGGACCATACCTGCCTCTCTTTATGGATGCTGAGGATCTTCATTCAGGTCGTCATGCTAGACCAGAATGTACTTCACTAACTCAGCCATCTTCCCGGGCCCCATCATGCATCCTCTGTGTGTCTGTATGTGTGTGTACATCAGCATATGTTCTTGTGTGTGTGTATGAGTGACCATGTGTGTGCACATGTGATTGGAGGTCTCTTGTGTCATTTCTTAAGAGCTGTGTATCATTTTTTCAAGGTCTGGTCATTTACTCGTTACTCTTATAAATTTGTATTTTTGACTGGACTCAGACATAGAAGAGTTTAGCGTATTCTGAAGCCTCATCCTTATTTTCCTTAGTGTGTTGTTTCTTGAGACCAATATGTTGGTTTTTGTGCTGCAGGACACATGGAGTAATAAGAAATGATCTTGGGTGCTTTAGTCCTAGGTTTCCTACCTTGATTATGAGCTTTCTGATAACACAGTGACAGACATCATCTTTAGAGAGATTGAAAATTTTGCAGATTCTGCTAGTTTTTCTGGTCCCCAGTCACAATGCCTGAGGCATGGTAATATCTATCAGTGTAAGAATACCCTTCTCCTCTTTTTGCAATAACCAAATTGAGAAAACTCAGATTGGCATTCACAATGCATCCCCCAAATAGAATTGCACTTCCTCTATTATCCTGAATCTCTAAAAAGAATGTCCCTTATTCAACTGCAGGCAGTCTGCTGTGGATTGGACACCCTGCTTAATGGAAAAACCTTGTTCATCATTGCCACCACTGATTCAGAACACAAAACCCTTCCACTCATCATTCAGAGTCTCAGGAACAACTTCTGTGGCCATCCACTTCTCCTCAAAGGTACATAGTTTGTTCACTTCGATGACTTTCTGACAGCTGGAGACTGGGAAGGAGCATTCAGGTTCATGTTAATGCAGGAAGCATCACAAAAGGCACTTTCTGTTGGAATAAGTAGGCTGGTTGACTGGCCTGCAAGTCCCAGGGATCCACCTCTCTCTGCCTCCACAGTGCTGGAATTTCAAGCATGTGCCACCATGTCCAGATGTTTTATAATACAGGTTGTAGAAACTGAACTCCAGTCCTTGTTTGTGCAAGGCAAACATTTACCAACTGTGCTATCTCTCCAGCACCTACTTCTCTTTTAAAAAGTATTAGCAAGGCATCAGTGTGAATGATACATCATATTCAAAGCCTGCATAAGATTTTGTATTTCTCCTCATTCCACAGCTTTCTTCACCTTTTCTACATTGACTGTTCAACTGCTTTCCTCTCTAACTTGTACAGATACATGTGAACAGCTGAAGGTATGGTTTCAAGTTCATGATCTGCCCATCACATAATGTGCCTTAAAACTTAGTCCTCAAAAAGTGATTTAGTCACAAAAACAGGGCTTTCTTTTGACAGAGACCACCTTCACTTGGTATGTTTGATTCTACCAATTAAATAAACTTGCAAGATTAAATGCTAGTTGGTTGGTTGTTCTGTTTGCTTGCTTGCTTGAAACAAGGTGTCCCTGTAGCCCCAGCTGGCCTGGAGCAGACTAGATACACCAGGCTGTCCTTGATCTCACAGAGATCCACCTGCCTCTGCCTCGCATAATGCTGGGAATAAAAATGTGCATTACCACACCCTGCTAAGTGTTTCTTTAAATATAAACTTTTTATCTTATCAATTTAAATTCTTGCCCTGAAAAGATTATCTACCTATTATATTAGTTCCTAAAGGTGAGCCGAAACAAGACTTGAAAGCTGAGAACATTCCTTCCTCGTGAAAATAAGCTTGGGTAGGATGACGGGGAAGATCATTATGTGAAAAGGGGGATGAGTCAGAACATTGATTGTAAAGAGAATTAAGAAATTTGGGTTCTGATCATACAACTATTTACCCTAAACCAGAAATTATTTAAATGCTGTGGACCAGAGAGTCCCACTGTAATACAAGGATGTGGAATAAAATCTACTTATTAATATTAATATTAATATTCTAAATTAAAGATGACTATTTGGTATATCTAGACATAGTATTCATTAAATTACCTAGGGAAATGCCTCAAACTGTGCTGAAACTTATAATTTGAATCCAAGCATAAATATTTCTTTCTTCATAAATATATCTTCATTGTGAAGTAATCACCTTTAAAAAACTAAATGTTTTATAATTTTATTAACTTCTCCTACCCTTTGACAGTTGGGTATTAAACATATGTTCAATAACAGAAAATTCATGACAAAATATACTACAAAAATCCGGTACTTTTATTGGAAATGACTATATGAGGACACAAGAAATCTACATCCTTTCTTTTGCCTAGACATACGACTGTCTCATCTGTGAGAGTCAGTGAAGAGTTTCTGTACTGCATGATGAAATCACTTCTTCTCTAGGAAACCATTCATTAAAAAAAAAAGTGGTAGACTGCCAAAATGGTATCCTCAATGCTCCTGCAAAAATTTCCCTCAGGCTGTCACTTGCTCTACTTGTAAGGCTAAGCTGGAGCTATTTTGAAAGCACTATTTTATTATATGCACTTACAACACTAAATTAAAGCAGAATCCATGAAATTTTTCCTTAGTACAGGCTAGAGCTAATCAAACACAGCCATGATTTAGTGGATCTAATTGTGAACCACTTCCCTAGGCTACACCGCTCAGTAAGGAATAGAATAACAAGTTATTGTTTTCTATAATTTGTTTTACCCACAGATTTGAAGGTCAGAACCCCAGTTCTTCAGGTATCCTGAGGGCCAGAACCCCAACTCCTCAGATATCCTGAGGAAAGATTGTCTTCTAGTCTCAGTGGTTTTCTTCTTGCCATCTTCCATAGCACATATTAAGAAAATCAATAGTTTTTGTATTTAAAGATAAAAGAAAGGAATGAGAATCTCCAGAGAGAAACAGTCAGCACCTAATTAAGCACTTAATCTTCTAGCATCAATAGCTGCCGCAATTTGTTCATTCTCTCCCAGTTCAGAAGGCCTCAAGAGGTCATGTGAGAAAGTACTCTGGCTTTACAAATACGTGGGCTTGAGTTTACAGTCTAAACCTTATCATTTATGTACTGAGTGGCACTGGCTATCTTTGTAGCTTCTTGAACTTAACCAACCACATTTTATAATGTGACAAATACATGGCAGATATTCAATAAGAGGATTATCAATTAAAGAACTGAATTACTTTTAACTGAGTATAAATCTTAGACCATCAGAATAGATATTTCAAAGTATTGATTTCTTTTTTCTCACATTAAAAAAAGTTTGAATCCTAGCCTCCATATAACCAGAGTAGCAGGAAACTCAATCCTGTGTGGTTGCTATGGTCTTTCACCTCTCTAAGATCACAACAAAGTCCAGGAAGCATATGCAATACTAGAAAAATAGGAGGGCAAAGGTCTTCAGTCATCTTCCTGTGAAGGTCTTCATACTCTCATTGTTGGAGCTTCCACCAGTTCAATGAAGTAGGAAGCTTTAAGCTTTCCTTCTCTAGGTACAGGAAATTCAGTAATCTGCTAAATATGGGAACTGATATTTGCATTTTTTCTATTGTGGATAGCCAGACAACTGACTACTTTACAACAGTGCCAACATTTAGAGAGCACAACCACAGTTAGCTTTCAGGTCCCCTATGACTCCAGAACCCAGGTCTACAGACTCACACACCTCAGTTTGAATGCTGCGTATCGTCTCTACATTAAACACTCTTCTTTCTTCCCCTTCCCTTCCAGAACACACTTTTTTCCCAACCTCTTACAAACACCTAACCTGAGATATAAATTTGTTTAAAGACACAGTACTGTATCCTTACCTATAGGAACAATGTTGTACAGATCTTTAGAATTCATGAATCTTCCATAACTAAAATGTTTATACTCATTTGATATTAACTCTATTTTTTTCATGCTCCAATGACCCAGGATTCACAAGTCTGCTATCCATTTTCTTCAGTTTTATCCATTGGTATGTTTTTCTTTTTTCCGTAGCCCATATGAGTAAAATCATGTATTTCATAAGTCCTATGAGTAATTTATTTGACATAACACAATATCTCAGATTCACCCATTAGAAGACTGAATGGCATTCCATTTGTGCGTGCGTGTGTGTGTGTGTGTGTGTGTGTGTGTGTGTGTGTGTTGTTTATTGTAAATGTTGAAGTTAAGAATATCTCTTTGAGGGGCTGGAGAGATTGATCAGCAGTTAAAGAGCACTGGCTGCTCTTGCAGAAAACACAGGTTCAAAACTCAGCAACCACACAGCAGTTAACAATCATCCATAACTCCAGTTCAGGGGAATCCATCACCCTCTTCTGTCCAACATGGGCACTGAATGACATGGGAACACATGCAAGCAAAATACACATACATATAAAATAAAAATAAATTTAAAATTTTTTAAACTTTTATTTAAAAAAGAATATCGCTTTGAGATTTTGATTTTAATTAGTTCCTTTGGACACATGCTCAGAAGTAATATTAATACATCATATTTCAGTTCTGCTTTTCATCTTTTTTAAGAAATCTCCTTGAAGAGACAGTGTACATAATAGGAGAAAATCTTAGCTAACTACCTGTTTGACAGAGAGTTCATATCCAGAATATGTGAAGAACTCAAAACTCTAAACAGCAAGAAATCAAACAACCAAAACCAGTTAATGGTCTAATGAAATGAACAGATATTTCTTAAAAGATAGAACTTAAATGGCCAAGAAGCAACTAAAAATATTCAGTTTCACAAGCCATCAGAGAAATGCAAATAAAAACTCCATCAAAATTCCATCTCAACCCAGTCAGAATGGCAGTGATAAAGAAAACAAATAATAACAAATATTGGCAAGGAATGTACACAAGGGACTCCTTATATACTGTTAGTGGGAATGTAAATAGTTCATCAATAGGGAAATTAGTATGAACCTGAAAATAAATATACCATATGACCCAGCTACATCACTCCCAGCTATTTATCCAAGGGACTCCACATTAACCACATCCTAGAGATACCTCCACAACAGTGTTTATTGTTGTACTGTTTACAACAGCTAAATAAGAGACAAGCTAAGTTTTTATCAACCAAGGAGCGTATAAAGAAAATATGGTATTGCATACACAGTGGAACTTTTTCAGCAATAAAGAATAAAGTTATATTACTCTGTGAAAATGATGTTATAGGAGGAAATCATATAAATAAATTAAGCCTTTTTCAGAAAAACAAAATATTTCCCTCATATGTGGATCCTAGATTTTATATAAACAAATAAAATCATGTATGTACATATGACATGAAAGTAGATGCAAAACTATGTGGAGGAACAAATGGTGACCACTGGGAAAACGACGAGTGAGAAAAGAGAAAGTAAAGAACTTGGAAGAGGAATATGCTCAGCATACAATATATACTTGTATATACTGATATGAAATATCCTTGTGTAGGGGACTGTAGAGATGGTTCAGCAGTTAAGAACGCTGACTGTTCATACAGAGGACCTGGCTTCAGTTCCCAGTATTCACACGGCAGCTGGCAACTGTCATTCTGTCTTCTGACATTCACAAGCATTGCATAACACAGGTGCACTTACATACATGCTGGCAATACATTTATACACATAAAATTGAAATAATAAATAAAATATTGTTTAGAAAGAAAATATTGTCACACAACATAGGGTCATGTACGATGGGTAAATACAATGATTTAAAAAAAAAAAGAAACCTCCTACAGTTTCCTATAGCTGGTACAACATTTTACCTTAACACCGAAAGTGTACAAAGGTTCTAATATATCTGCAACTTTGACAACATTGATTGTCTGAATAGCCATTTTGCCATTCTAACATATAGGAGGTAACACTTTCTAGTTTTTAATATTATTCCCTCATAATTAATAATGTTTAATATCTTCCCATATATACCTAATGATAATTTGCACATCTCCTCTGGGGAAGAGTCTATTCAGTCTGCAAAGTGGCATATGATTTTTTAATATGCTTCTGAATTCATTTTTCTAGTATTTATTGAGGGTTTTTGTACCAATGCTCAGCAATGATATCATAGTCTATACAAAAACCCTTATCTTTTCAAATATCTTGCAATTTTGCAGGAAATCAAAAGCAAGTAGTTTTCTACCCAGAAAGTGTGCCTAGGGCTATTAGAAAGACCTTCATTGTCAGTATGGACTATGAATGGAAAAAAAGTGTATGGATGATTTATACAATTCATATTTTTAAAATCCTGCCACATCCATGAGGCCAGGAAGTCATTTTGTTGATTTTTTTGTTAATGCTTTACTCTTCTGCTGGTCTCTCCTATGTCTCTGACTCTATGTCCAAGTTTCTCCCTCCACTACTGTCCATCAATCCTTAATGCCAGAAAAAAAATGTATATACAATGTTTGTATTTGTACTCCTAGAAACTAGGAGCAATGGGAACTAGAGAGATGACTCAGAGGTTAAGCCATCTTCTTGCAGAAGACCCAGGTTCAAATTGCAGTACCCACAGGGCAGGTAACGACCATCTGTAACTCCAGTTCCAGGAGATCTGACACCCTCTTCTGTCCACCATGGGCATTGCACCACATGGGTACACTTACATACAAGCAGACAATACATGTACACACATAAAATAAAATAAAAATAATAAGTAAAATATGAAAAAAGAAAGTAGCAGCAAAAGGCCTGGTGTATAGTGCTAAATGTTTATGAATGGCTGATAATCAAATCAGTCATCAAATGAAAAAGTAAATCAGGGTAGAACTGTTATTTTATACTTTGTTCTTGTTATTTTTTGAAAAATATCCTATATTCTCTACTGTTGTATATTCATTGAACTTGGGGTAGGTCCATTTGCCTCAAAGGGAAACATGAGCAGTATAAAGCACAGAAGGCAACAACAATGCTGAAAGAGTCTTTAACACACACAATACAATAATAACCTGAAACAAGCTAATTTTTAATTTGTAGGATTAAAGCGCCTAAGATATGAATATACTTATCACTTTCAAACTACCTGAGATTGGGAGATGAGATCAGCATGTGGAGGTCTTGAATAAAGTCAGCAATCTCTTTATGTAATTTGCCAGATAATAAATATTTTAGACTTTTGGGACTAGAAGATCTCAACAGCTACTCAGTGCCTCTCAAAGAGAACCATAAATAATTAATGAGCACAAGTAAATTAATATGGCTGTGTGCCAATAAAATTTCACAAAACCAGGTGATGGGCCAGATTTGCCCACAGCATGTTATTTGTCTATCTCTTGGTTTAAAGCACAGAGTCTATAAATATTGATCACAGAATAAAGACATAATATAACAGAAGTTTTCTACTTGAAATGATATAAAATCCTTCCCAAAGGGGCTAGAGAGATAGTGGCTCAGTAGTTAAGAACATCCACATCTTGCAGCTTATAACCACCTTATCTCCAGCTAGAAAGGATTCAAAGCCCTCTTCTGGCCTCCACAGGCACCTATACACATGTGGTATTCACACAAACATGCACACACACACACACACATACTTTAAAGATAGTAAAATAAATCTTTTTAAATCCTTCCCTAAAGCAAAATATAAAAGTATAGAAAATATGAACAAAATAAATTTACTATTAAAAAAGTTGAATTTTTAAAAAATTGTTCAAAAGTAAAAGGCAAGTGTAAGTGTCTTTAAAGGACTTTCTGTTCCCTAAAAAAAACTGAGAACCCAATGAAAAGAAAGCATTTCTCTTGGAACTGCACCAAAAAAGACTCAGCACCTATAATGAAAATTATGAACTGTGGAGTACAAATCAAATAACAGTGCCAGCAAAGACTATGGGACCCTGGTGGGGAGTGTTGTGCTGAAAAGTCTAAAGATCTTGCAGCAGAAACCTTGGTGGATCAAACACTAAGGCTGACGGATAATATTGCTAAGCATCCAATGATGAGCACTTTCTTTTATTGCTAAAAATTGTATTTCCCAGGAGCAAGCAATTTATACAATTAGTTCTGATTGGTTCAAAGTAGAGCACCAGAAAATAGCAAGAGTTATGGAGACAAGGATTAAAACTGAAAGAGAGAGATGCCCCTCACATTCAGTGAAGCCTGTTGAGATCCACATACCTGGCCTCATTGCTCTCCCTTCCTCTTATTCACTTCTATGCCCATGAAGCCATCTGGGGGAGAGTGCGAGATAGCCCTCAGAGAGTGTGAATACGGAAGAGTTTGGGTAACAATCTTGAGCTGAATGAATAAGCAAAAGAGAACTGTTAAACTGCAAAACGCTGATTTACCATCAAGTTCCAAAACCCCTGAAACAAAATTGTCTTTAATTATATCTTTAAAAAATTAACACACATATAAATTGGCCACTTTTAGTTTTAATTAATTCATGAGAAAATATGCAGTTATATTGCTCAAGTTCTCCCTCTCCTTTCTCTTTCTTTCTCTCTCATGAATGCCACCAGAGAATTTATCATGTGTCCTTGCCAAATATAATGCACATAAGAATGCCAGCAAAAAGTTCTTTTAATTATTTATTAGCTGAGAATTACGTTACTAAGTTAAAAGTTAACTCATAATATGTATTGACATAATATGACAATAATAGTTTGTCCCTCTCATGATAAATAATTGAGGCAAAGAAGAAGTTATAATACTTGCTCAACAGCAAAAAGTTACAAACAGAGTCAGGATCCAACTAACAGACCATTCAGTTGGAGGAGGGTACCTCCCCCTGCAAGTCCCCACCCTTTTCTTATTTCTCCTCACACATCCTAGAACACAGAAACTCTATAAAAAGCATTATTCCTTCTGGAGGTCCCTGAATGTAGATGTATATAATAATTACCCACATGACTCATCATGACTTCCTTTTAAAGCTCTCAACAAGAACTTCTATATAAGTCGAATTATACATATAAATTGTGCTAACTTTCAAAGTATAATACAATAAAGCACAAATCTAACAATAACCATAAATTTCTTATAAAATCCGTCTACACACAGAAGTTACTGCAGTGAGTGTACCTGGTGAAACAAGACCCAGGACAAAACACAATAGAAAGTTTCAAATATATCTTGCCTACTTCAGGCAAAAAGGAAACCTGTGGCGTCTCAGGGTCCTAGGCCTGATATCAGTGTCAGGTATAGGCTCCCTCTTATGAAGCAGACTTAAATCTAATTAGCAAGTGGTTGGTTACTCCCATAATGTTTGTACCACTATTGCACCAGGGGGCATATCTTGCCAGATCAGTAATTGTTGTAGCTTACATGATTCACAACTTGTGTAAGTTGAAGATCAATTTTCCCTTCAGGTAGGATGCATAACACCAGCACTAAGAAAGCTAGCAAGTAGAGAAGAAGCTTGGCAGTCAACACGAGTTTGGTTTCTCTTTGTTTGTTCTACAGCTCATGTATGTAGTGTCTTCAGCAATAAGGTCTTACCATCAGGTTTTGGTGGGTAACCAAGTGCAGGGACAATCATTAGTATTGCTTGAGGATTTATGGGACCTTCAAAAGAATAAGTTCATCCTTTGAATTGAACTTTGTCTTTGCAAGGCAAATCTCTTTTTATAATGTATATGTATATGCTTTAACAACCTTCTACATTAGTAGGTTTCTGTGTGGTTTTTTTCTAAAGGCCTTTAATGTTGCTTCTGGATCCTTGTATTTCCTTCTCTGCCGTGCACTCCCATTCCCCAGGCCATGGACAATAGTAAAGAGCTTAATCCTATTATTCTTCTAAATAGATATAGTATTAAACTAACTCCTACTGATTTATTGTTATGCCCATAGATTAATGTATCTCTCAACTTTCAGAAGAAAAGTTTCCTTATGCAGCAGATGGTGATTAGCACAGAGACCAACAAACGGCCAACTGGAAGATAATAAGAAACTGCAGACTGCTTATTCCTGAATAGGACACTTATATCAAACTTCTGCCTCCCAAGACTCATAGATCATTGAGAAAGAGGGAATGGAAAGATTGTAAGACCACAGCTTTCCAGACAGCTGTGCAGTTACTCATATGAAATCACAGCAATGGTGACAGTATGTACAAATCCCATGTAAGTTTAAACCAAACAAAAATTCAACCATACACATGGAGGAATGGGTAAGAAACCCCAAATCTATCTGAAGAAGTATTGGAAACTGATGGCTGCTGGGAGTGCAAGAGTCAGTCTCCTTTAAGGGGGAGACTCTTAATAAGTTGACCAGGCTCCATTGGATGAATCCACACCAAAGTGCATTTGGGGACACAAATTTTACTCCATAGACTTATATATAGGCATATATATATATATATATATATATATATATATATATGTTTACATACATATAACAGAGCACATGAAATTTGGCTGGGGTACTGGGGGGTGAAGATGAAGAAGGGTATCTAAATGCAATCAAAATTTATAGTACACAATTTGCAAAAAATCAATTACAAAAAAGATTCAAGACAAATGTAATTATATATATATATATATATATATATACATATATATATATAGTCATATTTTTAAGACTCTGGTTCAAGAAGCTGGTGAGTCCTTGGGGAGGAAGTGCTAAAGGGGAACAGTCACAATTCTGAGAGGAAGTGACATATGTTTGGACATATGTTTTACCCTCAGAGAATTCCAATTCAAGTTCAGACAGCAATTATTGAAACTTAAAAACACATTAAAAATACATAATATATGTGTATATATACATATATATTATGTATATTGTGGGTTTGCAACATGGCTCAATAGGTAAACCCGATGACCTGCACACATGTATCCACACTCACACTCACACTCACACACACACACGTCACAGGCACAATAATTTTAAATATATATATGTATATAGAGTGAATAAAATATAATCGATTTTAAAATGCTGCTGAGTTCATGATGGCATATTATAAAGTAGAAGTAAATTTTTCAGCAGTATACTGAGGCTACTATGCCTCAGTAGTCTCATATAAATAAGGACTATAATTCTAAAGCTGAGGTGAGAATTACACAGATTAGGACTATCTGCATGCTATGTGTATCTGCTACTAGTTGACATTATGTAAATGATACCATTTTTTTCACCTTATATGTTTTCCTAGCTATGAAGATGAAAAGTACCTGTTCTAGTTTGATTCCTGTTGCTGTATTACAGTACTCTGCCTCAAAGTAATTTAGGCAAGGACAGGATTTATTTGGCTTGAACACTCAGTATCAGTACAGTGCTTACTGATCTATTTTCATACTCATGCTTGGCCAGCTTTCTTATACAGCCCAGGACCATCTGCCTAGGGATGGTGTCACCTACAGTGGGCTGAACTCTCCTGCATACATTCAAAAGACGATTCCCCACCAACAGACTTGCCCACAGGCTAATCTAATTCATTGAAGCTTTTCTCCCAAATGACTCTAGGCTGTGTCAGATTCATGATTAAAGCTATATAGGACATTTCCACTACTGAAAAATGAGTTTAGAACTGTTTCACGATATTATTAAAATTTTGTTAATTTTAAAGTGCTTGCAAATCATGGGTTTAGAAAGGAAAAAAAATCACAGGTATTTGCATGCAGAAAGAAATTGAAATTTGTTTATATATATACACACAAATGTGTACACAAAGATTGATATTTGTAATAAATCATTTACTTGATAATCTTTAGCTATACAC
Organism: Eospalax fontanierii; assembly: GCA_035773235.1. Taxonomy (NCBI): domain Eukaryota; kingdom Metazoa; phylum Chordata; class Mammalia; order Rodentia; family Spalacidae; genus Eospalax; species Eospalax fontanierii. The sequence goes on from CM069527.1 coordinate 39,977,256, forward strand.
AATAATTTTTGGAGAGCAATGTCATTAATATATTATTCTTTACTCTAAAACTGAATTAAAATTGTGTGATTGAGGCAAACCATCAATATTTATCATTCATGATCTTAATGTTTGAACCTTTGGCTTTTGCAGTTTCAAAAATATTTTTCCTTTTGTCTTAAAAGGGGATAAAGAAAATCACCTTTAATATGTATTTAAATGTTGAGTCTCCCCAGTAACCTTAAGATGGCCTCTTATGAGGGGCTAAAGAGGACTAAGGTATGATCCTTGGATGGCCACCACACTTACTCTTGCTTATTGGATTTTCCATTTGTCTCTCATCAGAAGAAAGAGGGAGGATTAGGTTAAAACATGCCTAACTTCGAATTAAATTATAAAGAAGAACATTTACAAGAGAAAGTAAAGGAAATGGGGCTGAGCACTGACTGACTGAACAGCAAAGGTGGCTATACACTCTCCATTTTGAAGAAAGAATTATAGGAAGCCTGAAAAATACAAAGATATTACTCACTGAGTTCTTATCCTGAATATCAAATTGTCCTTGCTTTACAAAGTAATTTAATTTACCAGAGGGACATGGTAAATGCTATGCTAGATCACCTAAAGTACAAAGTAGTAAATGAGTGTAATGACTAGTCATAAATATTCATGAAATCAGGTAATTACAAGTATAACCGCTGCTTTTTGATTGTTTAGAAATGAACTGATTACCATATGAAAACCATTCCTTTTGAGAGAAAGTTCTTTCCATTTAAGTATTCATACTAGGCACCACTCTTCTGGCAGAAAGTGCTGTAATACGTAATTTAAAATGCAATGCCATCAATTTGGAGAGAAGAAAAGGTGGAGATGTCAGTTTCCAAAGTGGTTTGCTAAGGTCACAGACAGTGATCCAAAAAAGAACAAAGGCTATTAAGAACAAGGATGAGAGACTTTTAGAGACTGCCTGAGAGTGTCCTCCGAGGGGTAAGCTTCTCAAATCTCCCAATGCCTACCCACTGCTTTGGGAGCATGTGAAGTCACTCCCACTGCTCCAAGGCTTAGGTTTCCTGGATGACTATTAGAGATCAGAATATCCATCTCCTATCTCATCTCTTTAGACCTTGGCACTATCCATCTAAGGTGTCTGAGTGCTCCTAATTAGTGCTTGAGCCTCCCAGAGAGAGATCCTGAGTATCCTGACTGGAGACATCTGATCCCTCCAATATAAATCAAAAGAGAAAACCTCAAGCCCAGAACAATCAACTTTTCATACCAATCAGAAAGCAACCATTGTACATAAATAACACAAACAGAATCAGACTTCAGCTCAACAAAGGAAGGCTTGGATTTCATACCACAGTCACAAGCAACAAAAGAAATCCACGTGTCAAAACAACAACAAAAATAATAATATAAAAAGTCAAAGCAATATGTTCACACCAATAATTGCTAGTCCTATAGAAGAGTTCTATAATGAGAACCCCCTAGAAATAACTCAAGACATAGATTTTTAAAAGAAAATTCATAAATATGATCAAAGGATTCAATGAATTTAAAGAACACACAAACAACTAAAAAAAATAAAAGAAGATAGGGATAAACTTCTGACTAAATTCAAAAAAAGAGACAGAAATATTGAAGAAAACTCGGGTTGAAATGAAGAAGTGAAACACTAAAAAAGCCACTTTGAAACAACAGGAGAAATCCTCACCATAGAACAAATGAAATGGAAAACAGAATAGCAAGATTTGACAATAAAGTTGAAGAAGAGGAATGTTCAAACATAAAACATGAATTTTTTTTTCAAAAGGAATGGAATATCCAGGAAATGTGGGATACCATGAAAAGACAAATTTACACTTCATAGGCATTGAGGAAGGAGACTCTCAGGTAAATTGTATTGACCAGAAATTCAACAGGATTAGAGGAAAATTTCCCAAAATTAAGGAAAGACATGCCCACATAATTAAAAGAATCACATAAAACACCAAATACACAGGACCAGAAAAGAAATTCCCCAAGGTATATCATAGTAAAAACAGTAAATAAACAAAACAAAGAATACTGAAAATTGCAAAAGAAAAACAAGTCACATGTAAAAGAAAACGCATCAGAATTACAGCTGACTTTTTGATATAAACTATGAAATCCAGAAGAGCTTGGATTAAAGTATTCCCAGTTCTAAATGACCACAGATGCCAACCCAGAATACTTTATCCAGAAAAACTATCTATTATAGATGAAAGGGAAAGAAAAATCTTCCATAACACAGTCTGAAAGAATTCATGTGCACCAACCCACCCTTTGGAGAATACTCAAAGCTATACAAAGGACTGAAGAACGGAATGGCTATAACCAAGAGGCAACAGAAAGAAATGAAATGGAGGTATAATGGTAGAAACACAAAATTAGAACAAGAATGCAAACAAAAATTAAAACAACAAGGATAACCAATACACATCTTTCAATGATAACTTTAAATATCAATGGCCTAAATTCCCCAGTCGAAAGACACAGGTTAGCTGAATGGAATGTGAAAGTGGCAAATAATCCCAGAAAATTAGCTGGGATGTACTAAACTATCTCCAGGGTATCTGTTGAGAAAATCCACCCTTCCACTAATCAATCATTTGATTATAGGCCCACCCTAGGGAGGCAGGTTCACCTTGAGGTGTGCTAAATAGATGGGTAGAATACTTAGTGTATTAATGAAGTAGTGAGTTTTTCCTGGCTAAAACCCTACCTTCCCGTGCTGTGCTCTCTAATCCTAGAGAGTACAGTCACTGCCAGTTAAATAAATTTGACTGATTTGGAACATCTGGAGTCTGAGTAGTGGATCTTAGCACCATAACAGGATCAAGAAATAAAATCCATCATTTTGTTGTCTGCAAGAAACTCATCTCATCTTCAACAACATGCACTATCTTAAGCTGAAAAGATAGAAAAAATATCTCAAGCAAATGACACTAAGAAACAAAAAGGGGTTGCAAATATCTGGCAAAATAGACTTGAATTAAAACTATTCAGAAGAGGTAAAGAAGGTCACTTAATTGTAACCAAAGGAACAACTGACCAAGAAGATATTATAATCATGAACATTTATACATCAAACTCTGGTACACCCAATTTCATTTTTAAAAAGTACTATAGGACATCAAGACACAGATTAACTCCAACTCAGTAATGGCAGGGAACCTCAGTACCCCCTGTCTCCAATAGACAGATCAACCAGACAGAGAATAAACAGAAAGACATCTGAATTTAATGATACCATATATTAAATGGACCTAACAGATATCTACCAAATATTCCACCCAAGCACTGAAGAATATATTTTCTATTCAGGAAACCATAGAAGTTTCTCTAAAATTGACCACATACTGGGGCACAAAACAAATGAAAAAAAAATTGAAATAATCCCATGCATTCTATCAGCATACAATGCAATAATGTTTAAAATAAACATCAAAATAAGTTCAAGTAACTACATGAATTCATGGAGATTAAACAACACAATTCTGAATAATGAATAGGTCAAAGAGGAAATTAAGGAAGAAACAAAAGTGTCTTTGGAAACAAATGAAAAAGATAGTACAATGAAATAAAACTTCTGGGACATTTTAAAAGCAGTCCTAAGAGGGAACTTTATAGCTCTAAGTGCCTACATTAATAAATCAGGTAGAACACAAATTTACTTAACAGTACAACTCAAGACTCTGGCAAGAACTCTGAAAGGTAAGAACAAACAAAAGTCAACCCCAACACATGAGAAGAAATAATAAAATTTAGAGCAGAAAATAATGAAATAGAAACAAAGAAAACAATACAACAACTCAATAGTTTTTGAAAAGATAAACAAGATTGAAAGACCCTTAACCCAGTTAACCAAAAGAAAGAAAGAACAACTCCAAATCGACAAAATCAGAGATGAAAGGGGAAACCACAACCGATATGAAAAGGAGCCAGAACATTATAGGGGAATACTTTAAAAACCTATACACCATTATTGAAAAACCTAAAAGAAATGGGTGAATTTCTAGATTCAACAAAGTTAAACTAAGAAGAGACCAACAGTTTAAACAGACTCACAGCAAATAAGGAAATAAAAGTAGTAACACAAAGCCTCCCTACTGAAAAGAGCCCAGACCCAAATGCATTCACAGCAGAATTCTGCTAGACATTCTATAACCAATACTACTTAAATTATTTGAAAAGACAGAAAAAGAGGGAGAGCTCACAAACTCCTTCTACCAAGCTGAATCACTCTAACATCAAAACCAAGTAAAGACATAATCTAAAAAAGAAAACTATAGAATCATAACTTTAATGAACATAGATGTAAAAATTCTCAACAAAAAGCTTGAAATCCACATGCAGACACATATCAAAAAGCTCATCCACCATGATCAAGCCAGTTTTATTCCAGAGAAACAGAAATGGTTCAATATGCATAAGTCAAGAAATGTTCTATATCATACAAACAGACTCAAATACAAAAATCACATGGTCATCTCAATAGATGGAGAAAAGGCCTTTTAGAAAATCCAACATGGATTTGTGTAGAAACCCACAAAATGAGAGAAAATCTTCATAAGTGACACATTTACAGAAGTAAAATATCTAGATTACATAAAGAACTAAGAAAAACAAAGAATCAAAAAAAACGACCCAATTAAAAGACAGGCTACAAATTTGAACAGAGAGGTCTCAATAGAAGAAATAAAAATGCATTCAACATCCCTTAGTAATTAGGGAAATGCAAAATAAATACACTTCAATATTTCATTTGCCACAGTCAGACCTGCCAGGTCACGAGAACAGATGATATCAAATGCTGGAGAGGATGTGGGGAAAAGGGAATGCTCATTCACTGCTGGTGGGATTGCAAGTCGGTGCAACCACTATGGAAAGCAGTGTGGGAAAAGAAACTTAAAGAACTAAAAACAAACCTACTATATTATCTGGTTATATCACTCCTTGGTATGTATCCTAAAGACTCATTCTACTGCTGAGATACTTGTGTGTCCATTTTTGTTGGTGCTCCTTTCACAGTAGCTAAGAAATGGAAATAATCTAAGTGTACCTCAACTGATGAGGGGATAATGAAAATGTGGTCCATTTACAGAATGGAGTTCTAGTCAGTGGTAAAGAAAGACAAAATCATGGTTTGCAGGTAAGTGGATAGAACTAGAAACGGTTGTACTAAGTGAAGTATCACAGACTCAAAAGCAAATGATGTATGTTCTCCCTCATTTGTAGATCTTAGCACCAAATCCTTGTATGTAATTATATATCCTGATGTAACTACAGGAGCCCTGAAAATGGGGGGTAAATGGAAAGAAGGAAACTGAAAGAGAACAGTAGTAGACAAGTATTACCAATGGGAAAATGGGTGATATGGGCGTATTTAGAGGGGAGGGGATAGGAAGGTTTATACAAGGAACCATGGGGAAAAGGGGAAGAAAGATCTCAAGAGAGAAGGGACCATAGGAGACCTGTACTATCAAGCATGAAATGGGGAAAACAGGGGTAGTTTAACTGGGCAAGGAGAAGATAGGATTAGTCAGGGACAGAGCAAGGAGAAGATACATAATATTTACTTGGTATGAAAACCAGAGGGAAATGTGTTAATTCAAAAGCCTACTGAAAAGTTATACATAACAATATCTCTACATGTGTCCATATGTATAACTGAAAGCTATATTACAAGAAACAGTGCCAGACCAGAGAAACCTCCCTTCGAGATGTTGGTCAGGGTAGTCCAAAAGACTCCCAAAACTACACCGGTTATTACCACAACCCTTGATTGCCTCCCATTACTTGAAGGTAAGACCCTATTGATGAAGAGAGAACATACTTTGGAAACAGGACCTGTAGCAATGGAGTTGGCACTGATCTGGAAGTCATGTCCCTAAAGGCTAGCTCTCATGGTTTTGGAGGATGCAAGCTGATAATGGAGAATATCAATCAATAGTCCAGCCCCAGATTTAGGTCCTAATAACCACATCAATAACTGGCACAGCAAACTACACTGGGGCAGCAGTGGCACTTTTATCTTGGGTTAAACAATAGCTATTTAATTGGACTTAAAGTTTACTAGATGGGAAAAAACTCATGAGTGGTGCTGTAAAATACACGTGGCTGGAAAAGTCATAGATTTTAGAGAAAACCGTAAGGCTTTTACAACCCTAGACAAATGTAATTTCTTACTATATGCCAAATATGGATTCTTATATTTACAGACAAGTATGCCACTCATCAAAGAAGCTTCTTCTGCAGTAAACTATTACAGAGTTCCACAACTGGTCACACACTGAATGTACAAAATGTCCAACACTAGGTGACATTTCTACAATGGAACCTCTACACTTAATGCTCATAGAACATAGTGGAACAAGAGGTAGAGAGAATACTAATGTATCTCCGATCTCTCCTCAATGAAGCTCCCTCATGCAACAGAGGGCACTGATAACAAAAGGACACAAAAGGCCAAAGCAAAGAGAATAAGCCTGCAGAGTATGAGTCCTTGGACAGAACTCCTGTATTAAACTCCACCCACTTAGGGCTTATGGACCATTGTGGACAAAGGAGCAGAAAAATTGTAAGAGCTAGAGAAGGGGGTGCATGACCATTTGGAAAGAGAGCCTTAAAGGCTCCTGGAACCTTGCTCATACGAATCTACAGCACTGGTGTCAGCATGCACAAGACCCATGCAAACCCAAACAGTCAAAAACTGGGGAAATGGGCAGCAGGCCCCAACCTTAGTGGAAGAACTATTGGCAGCTGATTACTACTACATGAGGAAGAGCTGATATTTAAGGGAGAGACTGTAGGTAGTCTGACTAGTGTTGAGGTCCCTCTGCTGGGTCCTGGCCCAAGGGGGACACAGGGTCTCCGCCAAAAGGGGGTGAGTAGGCTTGGAATCAACACACATACTCCGGGAGCTGAATAAGAATCATGCGGGCAAGCAGCATCAAACTCGCTTAGTCAAGGAAGTGCAGCCAGTTTTATGAGTTTGGTTAGCCAACCCCCTATGATGGTTCCCAACTAAGGCCAATAGTAATTCTGTCTCCAGATGGATCATCTCGGTGCAGGTTCTCTCCAGATGCAGGACTCACTCCCTTAGTCCTCCTAGCAGGTAAACACAGGAGCCACTCCCTTAATCCTCACAGCAGGTGACCTGGCTAAGGTCCACACTGCATTGTGCCCTACAGACTAGACCCTAGTGGATGAACTTGCACTGAGGGAAGTCTGAGTATACTAACTTAACTCAATAGACCTTAACATACATGTCAGAACACATGAAATCTGGTTGGTGCTATGCAAAGGTGTGGATGGGGAACAAAGACGGTTGTGAGGTTGTGTATGAAATACACAAAAATTCAATTAAAATTCTTTTTAAAACAAGAGTGAAAAAGCACACTAATGTAACCATACACCAATGAAGAGCTTGGATTGCAATACATTTTTCAAGAAAATAACTCATTTCTATCTCTATTCACTAAATGTTGCTGGAATTTTAGGTTATAAACTTTAGTAATTGTGGCAGTTTATCAGATATGTATCTATTTCTAGTTTGAGCTAAATTTAAAAACACTTTATCACACAATAAGAAATTCTTTAGCACACCATTGTATCACCCTTGTGTTCTGGAATAGACAGAAACAGCAATGTATTGTTCATTGATTCAATGAACCTCATTTAGTACCCACTCACAGCAGGCATTCACATGGCATGCTGTTTCATCTGTGTAATTCAATACTTTGAGGAACACATCCTTCCCCACTGCACTATTGAGTCAGAGTCTTATGCAAGATAGGCTGCCCTTTAACTTGCTATGTACCTGAGCCTGGCCTTCAAATCCTCATTCTCCTGCCCTGCCTTCTGAGCACTGGGAATACAGACAGGCCACTATACTTGGTTACAAACTAGAACTTTGTAAAAGGAAAAAAAAGCTACCTTGAATCATGTCCTATAGAAACTTGTCCTGAAACACATAGTGCATCACCCAGACAGTCCTAGAAACCAATGATGCTCCATCACCATGTTCTACCACTTTCTCCACCACTTTCTATGAACGTGAAAGACAATGAAAATAAATAGGCATGCACACTACTGCTCTATGTTAAAAAGCAAATCTGCTACTGAGGACCCTAAAGGCTGGGGTTGTGGAGCAGTAGTAGAACATTAGGGGAAAAAATCCACCCGGAAAAAATAAATCTACTCATATTCCTCCCATACTTAAAATCCTTCAAGTACAAGTCCATATTCATCATCATGGTACACAATCACATGCCTTTATAATGAGGTTCACGTTACATGAGTTTATGACTATTGTTAGTACCTACACAAAAATCACCTTTCCAAACCCTAAGAACAGTCGACAGGGACACGGGGACTTTGTCAGAAGGAGTAAAAGTGTACTAAGACTTGACAGATTTGGGGGAAACATTTAATGAAGAACAAGATTTTCCTCAACAAAGAAACTCTATCCTAGAGAAATAAAATTCCCAGATATTCCCTTTGCAAAAGCACAATTTTTAATTAAAATGGTATCTCTGATATGCATGGATGATCTGAAATAAATGGAAAACCTTATCCAGAAGCCAAAATAAATGGCTACCCACTGCAAGAAATGAGAGAAAAGTCAGGATGGAAAATTCAGTTCTCCTACATTAACATTACATCACTGAAACATAAAGTCAGATGATTCTGAAGTTAATTAGGAATTAAGAGTATTTTTCTGATATCTCAAAAATCTACCCATCAAAGACAGAGCTGACTTCTGGAATGAATAGCCAGGCCTGGCAAGCAAAAGGGCTTCGGGTGATTGTGAACTGCCAGCTATGCGTACTTGGAACCAAACTCAGATCCTCTATGAAACCGTTAATTGCTCTTATCCACTGAGCCATCTTTCCAGCCCTAGTCACTGACTTTTGTTCTTATAAATTTTTTTAAAGACAGGGCTCTCTCTGTAACCCAAGATGGCTTGGAATTTGCTATGTAGACCATGCTGGTCTTGCTTTCACAGAGATCCACCTACTTCTGCCTCCCAAGTGCTGGTATTAAAAGTGTACATGACAACACACAGCTCTTATAATTTCTGATAATAAACTACTAAAAATAGCATCTCACCACTTCTGTTTCAGATTTCTATATCGTTGGGTTTGATGTGTTTGTTTGTTTGCTTGTTTGTGGCAGGGTTGTAGTATGTGTCTCAAGCTGGCCTAGAATTCACAGTCCATTCCTTCCACCTCCCTCATGCTGGAACTATAGGCAGGTGCCAACATACATAGCAAAACTTCTATATACTTACAAGTAAAATAGAGCATACTGATGGATCTGTGAGGGACTAAGTCCTAATAAGAAACAGGGTCAGTGAGAAATAACAAAGATGGCATACTTTCTATTTCTTGTTGGTTTCTCAAGAAGGCCTTTCATTTATTCCAACAGAGCCCCTTCAAATGACCTGCTTTGCACCTTGACAGGCTCCACTCATTATTTGATTTGATTGCCTGAAGGAATGACAGATGACTTAACCATACTATCTCACTAGAAGCAGCTTGGAACCATTTGGTGAGCTGTTTTAATGACTTAATTACTGTGGTTCGTCAAATATCTGAGGCAACCAAAAACTTAAAGCTAACCAAGCAAACACGGAAGAGTGTTGAGACATTAGAGGGTTTTGTTAAAAAGATTCATCACATTCAGCAAACATAGTTCCATCATGATACTTGTGGCTTTGATCACTGGAGCTCAAAGGCCATGCTCAAATCTAATGGTAGCACATACAGCTTTGCAACAATCTGCAGTACAGCCTTGTGGTGAAATGTTATTTGTTGGGTGGTTAATGGGCTTAAATTCTGACCAGACTCTTGATGCAACACTCCTCACAGACTGGCAGTAATTCATGACAAAACGTCAGGATGATACTTCTTCCACGGACTATAGCATTCTCTCGAGAATCCTATATTGTTTTTTTAAATTTCAGTTTTTTCATATTTATTAAATATTCCTTGGCTACTTGGACTATCTTTAATGCTGAAACTGATATGAACTGATAAATACTTAGCAAAATAGTGCAGCATGGACTCTAAGCAAAGTAAATGTAGATACAACACAGCTTTGTCTTTTAGAAAACCGTCACTAAATATGAAAAGCAATGGAACACAAAAGTCAAGAGCATCTTCCAGTGCCAGAGTCTGAGCTCGATTCTCATATTTGCCTTTTCCTGTCTGTGCCAGTTGCATAATCATCTACCTCAATTTCCCCATCTGTTTAAAAATAAGGGAATGAAGCAAGACATTTTTATAGATGAGGATTAGTTAGTTAACATTTGGAAAGTTCCAAAAAAAAATTTCAAACATAATAATTGTGTGATAATTTGTAAAAGTTTGTATGAAGAATGTCTAAATCATAAACATAAGTGTACAAAAAGCCCACCAGTGGTCAGCTTAATTTTCCTAAAACTAAAAGAAACTTTCCTTTTCCCACTCCAAACAGGGCTAGAATAACACATTTCCTTACAGTCTGAGGTCTAGTCAATCTTTTATCTGAATTTCTGTCTAAGTTCATAAGAGCTGACAGCATGCCGAGTCTTCAAGACAGGGAAAGCAGAAATAAATGTATGGTTGTCTCTGCTCTCCATCCTCACGGTGTTACCATGCCAACACTGAATTTATACCTGAGTAAGCAGTCTTAACTATTTTAAACGTGGGCCAGACTCGGAGGACACCCTTTCCTCGAGATGTCTCCTGGTACTGTGCTGTTGAATCAGGCTCCACTGATAATTTTATTCAAACCTGTTTCTGAAACTTCAGTTGACGAGCTACAAATATGGATTCACCCTTTTCTTAACAGAGAATATTGCTCTTTCATCCCTAAGCCAAAAACATCTCAAGTACAGGTCAAAGATTCTTCTCAGGCTTCATTGTTTTTAATGAAAATGCTCTGCCTTTCAAGACTTTGATTTGTTAATTCTCAAGCACACCCACATTCATTCGCTATCTTCAGAGGAGTAGCAAATTGAGATTCTGAGGGATCTGGGTCAGGTGCCGGGTCACCAGAACACATGGCCCAATGAGTTGGTTTGTAGTAGCTATTTGGTTGCAAGGTTAATTAAAAGTCATTAGTCCAGATTTTGTCCGTTTTATTAAAGTCATTCCTACACATCCTCTCCTGAATTATCCACTATCTCTTCTCTACCTCCAGCCTAAATAACTGGTAAATAGAGTTATCCCTGAATCTGGAGAGTAACTCAGTCTCCTCTCTAAAGTTATGGGGGTTATTTATTGCATATTGATAATTATTTAGAACTACTTAAGAACAACAAAAAGGTTGTTGCCTTCTGCCCAGATTCCCACCCAAACTTTTTGGGAAATACCAGCCCAAACGGCACTGCACATTCTTCCTTTCTACCTCGGGGCCCAAACCCTGCAGCTCAACTTCCCTCCGCACACTTCCATTCTGTTGTGCTCCCCCCATGTCCTACCCTGGTTTCTCAGAAGAGATGGCAATGGGAAATCACTCCCTGTTCGAATCCTCTACTCTTTTTATTAAACTCTAAAATTACTGCAGTTTGTACATGATTTAATTTAGGAAGCCAAAGTTACAGTTGCTTGACTCCTGAAGACAGGCTCGTTTCATAGCCTTACAGCATGAAAGGGAAAGTGAAAGAAGGAATATGTGTGAATTAATTGTGCAAATTCTGTCAAACCAGGTGTGACAGCAGATACCACTGTCCAGCACTGGGAGGCTCTAGTTCAAGGCTAACATGGGCCACACAGCAAGACCCCATATCAAAAAGAAAGAAAGAAAGAAAGAAAGAAAGAAAGAAAGAAAGAAAGAAAGAAAGAAAGAAAGAAAGAAAGAAAGAGAGAGAAAGAAAGAGGAAAAGTATGCTATCAAGAAATAGCTATGTGCAATAAATAGCTATGATACAAGGTAACTCATTCTAAATATTACAAAAAAGATGCAGAAGAAGTTGCAGGATTCTTAAGGGAAAAGATCCTGTGAGTGGAACAATGGTAGAACAGGAAAGGCTCTGGAAAACATTTAATTTAGGCTGCCATAAGAGGCCCTTAACTAGCAGAGATTGGTAAGGAAATTTCCCAGATAGAGTTTGGGTAAATGCCTGAATCCCGGAAAATCTCCTTTAACAGAAGTCAGTTTCTACTTGGACTAAACCATTTGGTTTTCCTAAATAGTAGTAACAGCAAGTTATGCCCAGTGAACCTACTTACTATTGCTAAAATCAGCCTTTTAGGGACCCCAGAATAAACCAGGCTCTTGGGGAGTCATAATGATTCCAGGAAAGCTTTTCTGTCAGTTTTAAAGAACCATTGCCATGTCATAAGAATTAAAGGAGCTCTGCTCTGTGAGAAGGTTACAGAAAAGGAGCATAAAAGCTTTATTCCCACCAGTCCCCTACTGCAAAGTACATCTTCCAGTGCAGCATAAGGGAATTGATTCATGCATAATAAATCTTTTTCATTATGACCACTGCATCTTTCCAAGCCCGGTGGCTCTGCATGGTATATAGTACTGAAACATTATGAGTAGTGCAATTTATTTCTTCCCAGTTGAGGTGTACGCTCTCATCAGCCAGTCTGCCCCGTCATGCATTTAGATGTGAAGCATCTCCATGCTTTGTACACTCATAGTCATCTATCAAAATATTTTTATAGAGTCATAATTCAACCTCAGTTGAAAGAAAACACAAGAGAATAATCTGTATAATGAATTAAGTAAACGGATTTTTCTAAAGAAGATAAGAGAATTCAAGGTTAAGAAAAGTTCTGTGTGGAACTAAGCATGTTTTTACGTAGTATATTATTCACAAATATTTGAATCCACAATTATATAGAAAAGTAATATGGAAAATTGGAGACAACACTGCAAGAGAATCCCCAGCTTTGGTCTCATTCAGTGTGTTCAGTCTTCACATCTTATCACAAACTGGCATTTATCTATCATCATTGGATCTGGTGGGATTTGCATTATATTAACTTAATCTCTTTATCATATTTGCAGATCTTAATCCTCACCCACTAGAAAATCCTTCTGCAGGTTAATAAAGATGAAAAGCATGGAAAGATAAAATTTAGAAATGTGAAAATCAACAGGGACAATATATCATTACAAAGATTTTCTTGTTGCCAAAAGAACCTCCTGGTATAAGTTAAAAACTTCAGTAGAAAAAATGTTGGCTTTTAGAACACAATTTAACTTCTTCAATTACCTACGTTTCTAAGTCTCCGGAGATGTAAAACTAGACTGAAAAATATCCTAAACTCTTTGACCTTCTCGTTAAGAAAATATTTTGTCAAGCCAAAATGAAATGTAGTATTTAATAAGCCTACTGAAAAATACACAGATAGTATAAACACAAGGGGTGCAGAGATGGCGCAGTGGTTGAGAGCACTGAATGCTCTTGCAGAGGACCCAAATTTGATTTCCAGCACCCATATGGCAGCTAACAGCTGTCTGTAACTCCAGTTCTAGGAGAATCCAACCACTTCTTCTGACCTCCGTAATCACTGCACAACACAGATGCATTTACATACATTTAGGCAATACATTCATACAAGTAAAACTATAAATAATAAAATATTCTAAATATATATAAATATGAATGTATATGTATAGCTGAAGGTTACATAACAAAAATAACCATGGCAGGCAAGAGAATTCTTCCTTTAGGTTGTTGGTCAGAATAGTTCAAAAGACTCCCAAACTGACACAGGCTATTACCACAGCCCTTGATATCTCCCAGAACTTGAAGGTAAGACCCTATTGCTGAAGAAAGAGCGTACTTCGGACAAAGGACTTGGAGCAATGGATCTGGAACTGACCTGGAAACCTCCTCCCTGAAGACTAGCTCTTCTGGTATGAAAAGATAATATACAAGGTGTCAAAGGAGAAAACCAATCAGTAGTCCTAACCAACTGTAAAGCCTATGAACCATAACAATGACTGGCCCAGCAAATAATCTTCATTGATGCAGTAATGGCACTTTTATCTTGGGGGTAATCAAAACTTGTCTAATTGTACTTAAGACCCACTCAGTGGGAGTGAATTTGCATGTGGTACTATAAACATACCCAGATACACATGGTGGAAGTGGCCATAGACTCTAGAGAAGGTCACATCCCTGACCAACATAATTGTTTATATTCTGTGGTGGTTGGAATGAGATTGTCCCCCATAGGCTCAAAGTATTGGAATATTTTATACCAGATTGCTGGTGCTGTTTTGGGGGGTCTTAGAAGGTGTGGCCATGCTGGAGGAAGCTTGTCCCTGGGAGTGGGTTTAGAGAGCTCTCAAGCCTTGCTGGATCTCCAGTCACCCTCTGTTTCCTCTGCCTGCTTGAAAATGTGAGTGCTTAGCCTCTGGGTCTACCCTAGGCAACTCTGCGGCCTTCCCCCTCACCACAATGGACTCAGGCCACTTTGGAACTGTAAGCTAAATAAACTCTTCCTTTTATAAGTTCCCTTGGTCATTGTTTCTATCACAGCAACAGATAGCAAACTAATATATATTCTAAATACATATCCTTATATTTCCAGAAAAGTGTACCTCTCGCCACTCATCAAAGAAGCTTCTTTTTACAACAGATGGAGACTATTAAAAAGTTCCACAACTGATCAAATGCAGGGAGTAAGTGTCTATGGAGTGCCTAGTCCTAAATGATAAAGCTACAATGCAAGAGCCAGAAGGACAAGACAGCTGCTGCTAGTTAATGCATTCTAGACCTGAAAGGGAAGTTATTCCAATGAAATTTCACAGTGTGGTAATCTAACAAGATCTTCATAATGACAAAACCAGTTGGCATGCCATGGTGGATGGGGGAAATGCCATGGGATTCCACCCCAAGATGAAATTGTCAAAAAGAAAGAAGAGGGAAATCCCTTACGTAATCCAGTATGATGTACAATGAATGGGTGCCAAAGAAAGTTTTAAAAAGTAGATTAAGTTGTTAAAAACAACTTTCTCTAAAAAGTAGAAATATTCCTACTTCCTTTAATAGCCCATTGAAAGGATATTCTCCAAATACTTCTTTAATTCTTGTTAGTTTCCTTCTTTTAATTATATTCTGTTGTTGCTACTATTAGTAACTCTTTTTTCTTTTTCAAATATTTTATTTGTGTTTATTTTATTTGTTTTTATTTTATGTGTATAAGTATTTTGCCTGCATGTACGCAAGTAGTGCCCACAAAGGCCAGAAGAGGGCATTAGATCCCCTGGAACTGGAGTTGTGGACATTTGTCAGCTGCCATGTGGGTGCTGGGAGCTGAATCCAGGTCTTCTGCAAGAGCATATAGTGCTCTTAACTGCTGAGCCATCTCTCCAACACCCCCCCCATCAGTATCTTTATTTAAGTTTTAATATAAAACCTATTTTTCCAAAAATTCTATGGAAAAATATTCCATATCTGCTCAATCTGATTTTGCTTTAGAGACTACAAAAAATCATCAGAATTCAAGGATTCCTCTGTACTCACATGATTTCCTGAATTTCTACATTCTGACCTTGTTAGTTTCAAGTTTGTTTCTTCTTCAGTTTCAACTGCGGGCAAAGCTTCCTTCAGTTCCTGGGAACACCGCACCTCCAGTCTTTCCCTTCAAAATATGTGAAAGCAAGTGTGTGCAAGATGACTTGCATCTGTGCAGCCATTGTCCAAAAATTACAGGTATCAACTCAGCATTAAAAGAAGTTAATTTGTGCTGTTAGTTTTTAACTAAGTTAAGAGTGAAGGGCGTCTGCTGATGTCTACATTGCTTTCTTGTTTGTTTTATGGGGAAATCCCACTGGATTTTCTAACGAGTACACAAAGTTCACATGGCAATTAGGAAGGTTTCTTAAACCTTTATTTTCAATTCACCAAGGTAATTTTTCATTAGTGAGGAATGTCAGATAATCTAGCACAAATGTACAACTTATAGTGGAGCCCTTTTCTACCAACTCGTTATCCCCTTTCCAACTCCTAAACAGCTGTTACAGCTGATGTTTAGAACATCAAAAGGTTTCGTTGTAATCTCTCCTCTCCAAACAAGCTCTGATCCCTTACTTTCCCACCCTCCTTCCCTCTGGGAAACTTTTTTCTTCTCTTATAAAGTGGCTGCACTTTATTGTTCCCCTTCCTTTTCTTATCATCTGTCTTCTGTCACACTCCAGCTGGGAATTGATTGAAGAAAAAAATGTGAGAGCTGGAATTGTTTCAAGTCATTTTCTTCTGCACCTCAGGACACCGCAGGAACTGATTCATATACTTCTCACCTCCTTGCAACTTTCTCTCATCTCTTCCAAGTACTAGTCTAAAACCACAGAACAGCATGTGGCAGCCTGTCACCCAAGGAAATACATGGTCCCAAACCCCATTATCACTATGACATTTGATGCCCTCAACAGTGAGACTAATGTATTGCCTTTGCCAACACTTGTCAAGTCAAGAAAATTATAAAATGTAATCAAGTTATCCATCTTTGTCTGTGAGCTGTTCAGCGTCTGTCTACTGCTGTAATTAAATGGGATGTGTTTTTTGAAATAGGAAATCAGCTAGAGATCAGTAGGCTTGGGTTCAATCTGCTTGGAATGCCTGCTTAGGACTTGTGGTGCAAACATTTGTCCTCCCCCACCTTTCCTATAAAAAAATAAATTGGTCATTATAAGTCTGAATAGAAGGGATTATAGTAAAGAATTCTAAGCATGCATCAGGAAGCATGAGTTATAAATAGGGAATGGCTCGCTCTTACAGCCCTTCAGTCTCAGAAGAGAAAAGCACATGAACCCAACACCAAGAATATAATGCAGTACCATAGTATAAACCAGGAAAGATCTTTTTATTAGTCTTAGCATTAATATGAAGTTTCTAATATGCAAATGTGTGGGCATGCATATATCTTTCCTGTAGGAATCAAGGAAAGCAAGAGTTATTGCAGTCATTAATCATAATATCCAAAGAATAAATATAAAAATACACTATATTCTATCAAAACTGTACATATATTCTAAGCCAGATAAACCTTGGATATTTCCAAAACGTATGACAAAAGCCATGAAATGTGGATACCACTAGTGTGGAAGGAAGGAAGGAAGGAAGGAAGGAAGGAAGGAAGGAAGGAAGGAAGGAAGGAAATAAACTACACTATGTCTTTATATATATTCTCCGTTTTTCTCCTTTTTATTTGCTAGCTTTAAGGGAAATCTTTTCAAAACTCATTATAGGCTTGAACTTGACTCTTTTATGTAAAGTAATAAACTGTTTTAACTGTAGATATTACTGTGTGAAGGATTTCTTGCTGAATTTTGAAGCTCAAATTGTCAGAGTAGTCACTCTACCTTTATATGCAATTGAGCAAGACATACTGCAGGTGCTTTCTAGTTGTTAGAATTTGGATGGATTGAAATTGTGAAAACAAGGTCCAGCACAGTAGATGAGGGTAAAGAAAGAATGAGATTATTAATTTTAAGCACTGATGAAGAGACCTAAAATGTAAAACTCTTTGCTTTACCTTTTAGCATTGGTATTGCTTCCACAAGACAGAAACACACACACACACTCACACACACACACACACACACACATATATACACACATATACACACATAAACACACATGCATATACAAGTACATATATAAGCACATAAGTACACAGACATGCACACTCACATAAACAGTCATACACACATATACATGCACACATACACAGGTACACATAAACACACATACATTCACATACACACACATACACACAAACATAAACATTCACATGAACACATAAATGCAACCTGAAGAGATGGTTCAGCTATTAAGAGCACTGACTGCTCTTGCAGAGGACCTGGTCTCAATTCCCACCACCCACATGGTAAATAACAACTGTATGTAATTACAGTTTCAGGGGATCAGAAGCCCTCTTCTGACCTCTGTAGGCTTTACATGACACGGGTGCACTTATATGCATGCAGACAATATACTCATACACATAAAAAATAAAAATAACAAATAAAAAGTATTAAAAAATAAACACACAAATGTACACATAAATACACATATATACTTATACAGACATATACACGTACACATATATATATACACACACTCACCACTTTACCTGTTGACATGGTTTCATGCATATCTCTAAGTTTCAAATAGTTTCACAGGAAAATTCTGGTGAATTCTAGTATAATCCTAATGTTTAGCTGAAACTACATGTTATTTACTAAAATTCTCTCCTCTGTCTCTGATGATTATATATCATCGTATTCTTCCCTCTGTGTTTTAGAACAGGCTATCAAATGCTTTGTAATGTCCATCTTTCCCTTCTATTTTTCAAAATGGAAAAATTTTTAATCTATTTCTATTTTTACATGTACTTTTATATTTTATATGTATGAGTGTTTTGCCTTCATGTATGTCAGTTTCACCGTGTGCATAGAATGCCCATAGAAACCAAAAGAGGATGTCAAGTCCCTAAGAACTTGAGTTATGAACAGTTGCTCGCTTCCATGTGAGTGCCGGGAACCAAATCTGGGTCTTCCACAAAACTAGCCAATGTTCTTAACTACTGAACTATTTCTCCAAACTCCAGAACAGAAATTCTTAAATTTCAGGTGGCTAATGGCCTGAAAGCAATTACCAACCTCTCTTCCAGCCAGGTATTATTATCTGACTAAGTTTAAGTGATTGGAAAATGGGCAGAAATTATTGTAACTTCCAGATCAAATTTTATGAGCAAGCCCTACCTCTCTTTCTCCCTCCCCTTTAACCTTCAACGAAGACATGGTGCTGGTGAAATAACTTTTCCAATGCAAATAAGAGCAGCATTCTAACACACTGTGGAACAAAGGAGAGGTGCCCAGTCCTCGACCACTGTCCTGTCAAAGACAGCCGCCACCCCGAGGGGCCTGCACGCCCTTTACCCTGCCACCACAGCCGGACTTCCTCGTTGCAGCAAGTCAGCCCGCACTCTATCCACTGAAATCATTTTGCTTTTTCTCCTTTAAGCATGTTTTTAATATTCTAAATAGATTTTTAGAGATAGAATAGATGACAAAGAGTAAGACATTTAAAAATGTTGATAACATGAGGAAAGTGTTTTATAACAATTTACATCATAAACAAGTCACTGTTGGGGCTGGAGAGATGGTTTATCGACTGAGATCACTGGCTGCTCTTGCAGAGGACCCAGGTTTGACTCCCAGCACCCACATTGTGGCTAACAACCGTCTGTAACTCCAGTTCCAGGAGATCCGACACCCACTTCTGACTTCCCAGGCACTGCACAACATGGGTGCACTTACGTACATGAGTGGAGGAAATGCACTCATATACATAAAATAAAAAATAATAAAGTGTTTTTTAAGTCATTGTTAAAACTGAAAAACTCAAAATACCACCGGGGGGCTGGATGGGATATAGCTCAGTAGTTCAATGAATGCTTAGCATTCATAAGGTTCTTGTTTTGATGAGCAGTATAAAGAAAATAATAAGGCTATCGAGAACTTTAAATTTTTTATTTACAGAAGTATCTCATCTTATAAGCATCATACTCCCATGTTTATGCAAATTCACACACAGTAGCCAACATATAGAAACAACCTCAGTATTCCTCAGTGAACAAAGAAAATTTTACACACACACACACACACACACACACACACACACACACACAAAACCACTGAAATGTTATTCAGTCTTAAAAGAGAAAGAAAGAAAGAAAGGAAAGAAGGAAGAAAGACTGCAGTGTTCCACAGCATGGATGGTCCCGGAAGACATTATGTTTATTAAGTGAAATAAGCCAGACACAGAAAGAAAAATATGATCTTACCAATATGTAGACTGTGTGAATTTATTATATATGTGTGTGTATATATACATGTTATAGGGTTCTAATAAACAGAAATAGGGATTATAACAGGTTACCATGGCAAGGAGCAGAACAACAGGAAAGAGAAGAGGAAATGAGACAGCAGAAGTCAAAGAACACAAGGTAACAGATATGTAGGTTGAACCACTGTAGAGAACTAACATACAATACAAGGACTGAAATCAGTAAAACTACGTTGTATTAGGGATTTGTATTAAATAAGTAGACTTTAGCTTCCAAGTCACAAATGCATATATTCAATGTGAGATAATAAACACTGGTCTACACCACTGTAGTAACCATTGTAGCTTTTATATTCATCCCATAACATGTGATAAGCTCAAATACATAAATGTGTTTAAATTGAGAGAAAACCCTAGTTTATAATTCTCACATATACCACAAAAACTTTTTTAAATCCTGTAATTTTTCTAGTGAAAGCATCCCTGTTAATCTAACAGCACTAGGATGCCACTTGGGCCATTTGTCAGTGTGCATGTAACTGTCCCTACAAGCATCCTTCTTATATCCTGTGGCCAAACACAAATGTTGAAGACTTTGGTGAGATACATTAATAAGAGATTAGAGTAACTAGCAATGATGATTTCAGAGGAAAATCCCTGAATAGTAATAAGATAGAAAGTTAATCTCAGACCTTGCTTTCTAAAGCTTAGTGGAGACAAAGTCAGCAAACATAGCTGTTACTAAGCATTAAAAGTTTCTCAATATTTGAAGTTAAGTCTCCCTATCATTAACTGGCATCTTTTCGATGTAATTTATGTCTTCAATGTAATGTATATGCTCAGACAGATGGAAATCACCGATGTTCAAATGACCAGCTTAAAAGGGTTAAAGACAAAAGACAAGTATGCATTTGACTGCCTAAAAACACAGTGTTTGCCATATTTTAAACTAGTAACTTTATCAAAGAAAAAGAATCTCTTGAATAGTCTATCATATTCAAGATTATAAAACAGCAGGTAAAATCTATTATGCACATAATAAACTTCTTGTTTTTTTTTATTCCTGAGAGCATAATTATTTTAGTCTTCCCGAGAATAAGAACTCATCCACTTCATGAAACATGAACATTTTAGCAGATGTAAAGTAATTTAAAGAATATTTCATGGAGATTAAAGATTGGTGCTTCTACCCAACAGATGATGGAGAACATAAAAGTGTAAAGTTTGTGAAAGCTTCAAAGAAAGAAAATTGCTGGTACTTGAAATTATGTTTAGACATAAAACACTCAAACTGGAATCTACCTTGGCAGAATTCTTCTTACAGAATAAAATGTCAATCTAGCGTCATTGGGAGAAAAAAAACATATGAAGAGGGGAAAGGACAACTGTCCCAGTGAGATAATAAAGGCAGAAATCATAGATTACTAGAAGGAAGCCAGTCAGTTTTACAAAACTCATGCACTAAAGACTTTGACCAACCAGCTTTCCAGAGATCCTATCACTGCCAGGCATGAAACAGATTCTCATTAACATTAACTCTTCCCTCATGACCACCCTTTCCTTTTTAATTCCTTAATGTTTTTATCCATATTTTATCAATCTTTTGTTCTAGATGTAAGCCCTTTCATGACCTGTTCAGGTAGAGACGTGACCATATCATTTTGTTTCTACCTTCCCCCACATCTTCTTCCCATAATTCTAGCTAAGACCACATCTCCTATTCCTGCAGTTGAAGCTTCTGTGCAAACACTGTAGTCCCTCTTTCCTTGATCACTGGCACCTTGCTTTAGATGCCTTTTCCATCTCCCTGCCTGAACCCTTTTTCTTTTTCCTAAACCAGCTCTTCTTAGAAACCCATTCCACAAGTTTGAACTATTTTTTTCAATTGACTTCATATCTATTCCTTGTATACAATATGCAACCTAATTTTATGAATCATTGTCTCATAGTGCCTGCACTAGACATTTTCCTTCCATTCCTATACTTCAAATTAGAATCAGCCTATGCCCTAAGTAGAGGAATAGTCTAATTATTCTTCTAAATGGCCTCACTTGGCTCTCAAAAGTCCTTCTACACAAAACAGTCATGTTCTTGAAGCAGTTCTGTTGTTCTCACTGAAGGCCAAGATGCAGTCCAGGGTTTCTGGTTTATTCTGTCTTCCTTCCCCTGGACTCCACACCTTTGTAACTTTACTTCTTATTGTATTATGACCTACATTCCTGGCCCTTGTTCCAACCCTCTCAGGCCTTCCTTTATATTCTGTACTGTGCTGTCTTGTATTAGTCCCCCGACTTTCACTCATTCTCTTTCTATCCCTGCTTTCCAATGAGTAGATTCCATTCTTAATCCAAGATTCAATCTCAATTATACATAAAGTTTTATTCAACTTCTGTTGAATTTTATTTTCCCCAAATCTCCCCATCTTTTATGCAAGGGAATGTGTTGACAAATTTTCAGTTTTTGATATTCTCTAACAAGCATGAACTACCACCTTCAGCAATTAAATCACTAAGCATTGATACTGTTTTATGGTCTTGTTCTGAAATGCAAAACCAAGGCACACATGAAGAGACCTTGTGGCAAGGATGTGAAAGGGAAATTATTTAGAAGTAAAAGTGCTATGCAGATGTTCGCTTGTAATAATTCAATGAGCTACATGTTTATATATGGTTTCCTTGTGTACTTTTGAATAAAATGTTAAAAATAGGGAGAATACAAAAACTTAGGTATGTCACACTGAGAAAACTGTGTCTATGTTCCAGTTTTGCTAAGATCAGTCCTAGAGGGAAAAAGGAGAAAACAAAGTCCATTAATGTCAACAAGAATGCTGGGAAGAGAGAATAGGAGCTTTAGAGCTACCTGCCAGGGTCTGACCTGCAAAGCAAAGATGTCCACAGGAATGGCAGGCACTGATTACCACTCAGCTCTGTCCTTACTGTGAGGAAGTATAACTCCTTCAGTCTGTACCAAAACTTAAAGGACGCATCCCTTAAATCCATCTGCTTCTCTTTGATCTGGCTGATTCTATGCTAGTCAAGGCCATCTATCACTAACAAATTGGACTCACCACATATATTGATGTCAAGAGTGGAGGGCCGAGAAGACAGCTGGTGCCATCATAGATTACATTAGATGGATCTTCCAGTATAAACAAGCTGGGTTCTGATTCACAAATCAGTCCCTTCAGAGTCGAATTACTGTGAACTAATTCAACAAGTGAATGACTTAAAAGTGCTGAGAGCTGAGAAAAGATGTCTAGAAGAAAAAGGACAGCACAACAATGCAGAAACCATTGAGTTGTCTGTCGCCTTTGCCTTTCAACAACAGAAGAGAAAGCTGGAACACAAAACAGCTTCTGACAGCTAGGGGAGTCTAGTAAACAGTCACTATTACAAAAAGTGGCAAGACTGGGGAAAAAAGGAGACATAGAAGAATTTCTTTGTACTTCCTCTTCAAAAGAGAAAAATACACATTTTTCAAGGAATAATTTTGCTTTTGCTTATTCCATGCATTGTCCCATTTCTCCAGGTGGCTCTTTGAAGGAAATGCTGCTCTAAGAACCATTTCTTCTATACCTCAGTCTCTGTCTTCTTCCTGTACCCTCAGCATGAGCAGAAATTTCTTTGTGGTATGTTTCACTCATCTAAGCAAAACCACTGATTCAGAGAAAGCACAGGACTCATATAACAGGAAATGTCTCGGTTCAATTTACATGTTAGTACAAGTTCACACAATTAAGACTGGCATTGCTGAAGCTACCTCCACCATAAATGAATAAGACTACATAAAACCAACTCCGTGGCCAACAGATAGAAGTAGGACATTTGTGCCTAGGACAAATGTTAAACAGGCTTCCAGGAAGAATCACATCCAAAAAAGCAAGGCCCCTAGTGACCTGGTCCAAGACGTAAAGATAGGCAGAATCTTTATAGTGTAAAATGCGTTCTGGATCTACATTTTTAGTTCATAAAGTCAATAAATTTCTAATTTTGCTAAATCTATTGGACTATGATTTTTCTCTTCCTTAAAATTTAATTGGAGAAAATGTAGTTAACTTATAGAAAAGTGCTAAGAAAAAAAATAATTTGTCATCCAGAGTAATTAATGTGAAAGGACAGGCTAGGAACTTAATGGGGATATAGAAAGCATTGGATTAAGGGGCGTCCTATGTCAATGTCAATTTGGGGATTCTAATAATTACACATAAATCACATAATGCGCTTTTCACATTAAGATGACATAGAAGTGGCATATAATTATCACAAATTTTAGTAAAACAAATTTTCTGAGAGTGATGTTTACCAAATCAATTAGGTTACTAGTCTGTGTCCTCCAAGCTGAGATTGTAAGGACAAAGGCAATGCAAGAATCAAAATAACTTCATGAGAGCTCACCTTTATTGATCTCATCACCCAAAATAGAACTTCCACTAAGAATGTTGGTGAGCAAGAGACTGAATCACATACAGGCCACTGTTAACTACTTCCAGTAGTTTGATTAGGTAGTTAAATAAGCTGTTTAAGATCTATTCTTCAGTTGCCCATTGTAACTCATGACAAAGTATCTATATATTGAAGCTGTATGAAAGAATATAATTTTTCTTAAGTATTTTGCCCAGAAAGATAGATCACTTACTGTTAAGCCTCATGAGTTTGCTTCCTGAAATGCACATGGTGGAAGGAGAGAACTCTCTCAAATTGTCTTCTGATCAGGAGGGGGAATAGATAAAATAAATGAAATAAATGTTTTCACACGACCCATGCAAAGGTGGAGTGAGGAAAATAAGTGGCTGGTCATCAGCTGGAGACAGATTACTGCTGGGTGAGGGAGACCAGCCTTTACTTATATCTCGATAGGCTGACTAGACTCCAGTGGATAAATCTGACCAAAGAACATCTGAGTACAAATGCTTGACTGGATAGGACTTAACATGTATGATAGAATGCATGAGGTCTTTGAGTGGAGTTTGCAGATAGGGGAGGGGGTCGAAATTTGATCCAGAGCTTTTGTATGAAATGTACAAGAGCTCAACAATTTTTTTAAGAAAATAAGTCTTTTTCACAAAAGAAAAAAAAGAATATCATAAAAGAACTACTGGACAAGAAGAAATGTGAATGCAAAACAGGAGCAAGTAGAAAACGATTCTGAAGGCTTATGTCTGATGTTAGGAATTACAGCTTGATTTGATTTGTACATCCAAATTATGTATAACAGGCAAATTAAACTTTCTGGGTCTCAGGTTTTCACCTTTAAAATAGAAGTTCTATAGGTTCATAAGAGCAGAGTGCCAGGAGCTTGTAGGATTCTATTTGCATAATGCCCTGCAAATTCAAACAGACAAAAAAAACCAGCATGGAACTGGGGAAATGGGTGGAAGACCCCAAACTTTGCTTGAGAAATATTGGCAACTGATTACTATTGGATGAGGATGAGCTAGTCTCTCTAAAGCAAGGGACTCCAATTAGGCTGATTAAACCTCAGTAATCTCTGCTGGATAGCTTTAGTGTCAACTTGACACACATGGATTGAGGGATCCTCAATTGGGGAATTGCTACCATTAAAATGGCCTGTGGTCATGTCTGTGGGGTATTTTCTTGGTTGTTAGTGATGTGGGAAGGCCCAGCCCACTGTGGATGGTGCCATCTCTGGGCAGTTTGTTGTCTACTGCATAAGAAAGTCGGCCAAGCAGGGGCCAGGAAAACAAGCCAGTAAATAGCAATCCTCCATGGTCTGTGCTCCAGCTCCTGCTTCCAGGCTCCTGCCCTGAGTTCCTACCTTGGACTCACTCCCTGATGAACTGTGTGATCTGGAAGAGGTAAGCAAAATAAACCCTTTCCTCCCCAAGCTGATATTGGTCAGAGTGTTTTGTCACAGCAATAGAGAAGCAAACTAGAACAGTATCTAAATTAAATTGTTAATTATATATACAGCTACATATTTTGTGCACACACAGAGAAGTATTTCTGGAGGGTGAAATTCATTCACAATTGTTTTCTTTGGAATAAAATTAGAATAAGAGAAATCAGAGATATTTTGATGTTATCTATAGTGTTTGGATTTTATGGAAATATTTTAGCTGTGCAACTAAAATTAAAATTCATGCAAGTTATTTAACTGGTATTATTGACATAGAAATATTACTAAAATCAAAACTATGAACTAAAGGCACATTGTTCTGGATGTCAATTGTTAATACTTTTTAAAAAATGAGTTATGTTGTCTAGTATTTACTGATCTTGAGAACTGTCCAAATTAGTGTGCATCTAATTACCAATGCAAGAATAACCCTTCAGTGAAAAGCCAAAGCTAGGAATAAGTGTGAAGCTCTGGTGACATGAGCCGAAATGATTATACGGAGACAAAAGTTCTAAGAGGAAAATTTGTTAAATTCACCTCAGAGAACTCTGCTTCAGGGAAATGAAAGGGAGAGAGTGAGAAAAGATTAAAACAGAATGAAAAAATAGAACAGGAGCCAGGCATGGCACCACATACCTTTAGTCCCAACACTCGGGCAGAAACAGGTATATCTCGGTGAGTTCAAGGCCAGCCTGTTCTACATAGTGAGTTCCAGGACATCTGGGGTTGCAGGGAAACACTGTCTCAAAAAAGACCAAAAAAAAAAAAAAAGAGCAGGAATTGAAAGACAGCATTGCTACAAAATGCACCAAGAGAACTAATGAGATGAAGATAATTTGATGGTGTCTGGTTCTTAGAACAAAACTCATCTAGAGGAAGAAGACACAATTGGACTTGAGATTTCAGTTCCAACACAAAGAGAATATTCTAGAAGCCATACTGTAAGGTGTACAGAGGTGAGTACACAGATAATGAGTCATGAAGTTACAGAGTAGAGACTAACAGAGAATGAATACACAGATAAAGACTAGAGAATGAAACAGAAGCAAGAGAATCTTCTCCAAGATCCAGATGGCCTTCTAATTCAGTGTCCTCGAGGTTTCTCACAGCTTTGTTTACCTCTACACAAAGTTGCCTCTACCATCATCTAAGCCTATGGCCAACCTGATCTCCACTGCCTCCAGCTTTACTTAAACATTATAGAATTGTAACCTCCTGCCACTATAAATGTTTACTGCCATATCAGGTTTCAATTTTTTTGGCTCTATTTTCTCCCATGTCAAATAAGGTTTTTTTGTCCTAGCTCCTCTCGTTTAAATAAATTCTAAACTTTTGCAGAATCTTCTATATTTATGCTTGACATTATACTGTTTCTAATTCAAGATATGTAGCAAGCAACAACTGTGACTTAATTGGTGACCATAACAATGATCCAAATGGCTCAAATATTCAGGCACAGAATAGTATTTCAAAATGCACCTATACATATACATAGACATACATTTACATGTGTCCACATGTGTATTTTGGGGGGGGTCTTTTTGAGATAGAGTCTCCCTGCAGCCCCAGTTATCCTGGAACTCACTATGTAGACCAGGCTGGCATTGAACTCACAGAGATACACCTGCCTCTACCTCCTGAGTGCTGAGATTAAAGGCATACACCACCATGCCTGACCACATGTATAGATTTAAAGGCCTGCATGTTGAATATATGCATTCTGTCACTTCATTCATATATACATAGAGATATATGCAACAACACTGCTTTTTAATACTTGTAAAAGAGGAAAATATGATTCGTTATTTCATATTTCTTTGTCTTGACTCTGCAAAAATATATTCTAATTTCTTCAAGATCAGGGATAGTGTCATATACCTTTTTAATATTCCCTAATGTAATAATTTAGTGTCTAAAAAGGCTACAGTAATTCCCATTTGGCAGTACAGAGTACCTAATGAATACAAACTCATTAAAGAATGAATTTATTTTCAGGGTGTTATTTAGTTGAACTACTGGTTCCCTTGTAATGAGTCTTTTATTCTTTCACAAGATATTTTCTGTTCCTTTCTTCTTTTAATTTATTTCACTGAATCTAAAATAGTCCAAAATGCACTCTCCCCCGTTGCAGCCCTCCACTGTTTGTTATACTGTAACACACTCTCCTTTAGGAAATTCTCCCAATTCCTAACAAAACAAAAATCAAATATAAAGCAGAACCTTGATTACCCAGAACTTGAAGTTAAAACTCTATTGCTGAAACGGGACACATTTCAGACACAGGACTTGGAGCAATGGAGTTGGAACAGATCGGGAAGCCTTCTCCCTGAAGACTAGTTCTCATAGTTCTAGAGGATCTATGCAAGCTACTAAGGGAGAAAAATCAATGGTCCAACCCCAGCGTTAAAGCCTAATAACCACAGCAATAAATGGCACAACAAACTATACTGGTATAGTAGTGGCCCTTTTATTTTGGAAGTAATCAATAGCTCTGTAATTGGAATTCAAGCCCTCTCAGTGGTAGAGAACATAAAGGAGGCACTGTAAACATAGTCAAACACATATGACTGGAGAGGTCATAGGCCCTAGAGAAAACACTGTCTCTGTCCTATCTCCAGACAAATAAAATTTCTTACTGTGTGCTAAGTACGGATCCTTATATTCATCACTTATCCAAGAAGCTTCTTTCTGCAACAGTTGGGGGCTATTACAGAGTTCCACAACTGGTCACACACAGATAATATGTGTCTGAGAGATGCTCAGCCTTAAGTGATACATCTGCAGTGGAACCTCTACACCTAAGACTCATAGAACATAGTGGAACAGGGGGTCGAGTGAATACTGATACATCCCTCAACTCTCACCAGTGAAGCTTCTACATGCAACAGAGTGCCATGCACACAGAAAGCCACAACTGCCCAAGGTGTAAAGAATAAAAGACTTCAGAATGCTTTTCCAGGACTCCTATATTAAACTTCACCCACCCATGGATCAGGGGTCATTACAGAAGAGGCAGCAGAAAGATTACGAATGA
Source organism: Eospalax fontanierii (assembly GCA_035773235.1). Taxonomy (NCBI): domain Eukaryota; kingdom Metazoa; phylum Chordata; class Mammalia; order Rodentia; family Spalacidae; genus Eospalax; species Eospalax fontanierii. Next base: position 40,005,959 of record CM069527.1, read on the forward strand.
GAGGGTTAATGCATCAGCATAAGGAAAGAGATTTTTCCAGGCCTCTGAGAACTTGCTCATATGAACTTGAAGCAATGGTGACAGAATGCACAAGACCCATGTAGACTCAATCAGACAAAATCCCAGCTAAGAACTGGGGAAATGAGCAGCAGACCACGACCATTGCTGAGGAACTACTGGCAACTTATTACTGCTGGGTGAAGGCGAGCTGATCTTCTTTAAGGGAGTGACTCTCGATAGGCTCACCAGAATACAGTGGATGAACTTGCACGAAGGGACATCTAGGTACAAAAGCTTGACTTGATAGGCCTTAATATATATGACAGAATTCATGAAATATGGTGGAGGGGTTCTGTGGGCATGCAGATAGGCGGGGTCTAAATATGATTAAGATTTATTGTATGAAATGTACAAAATTCAAGAAAAATACATTTAAGAAATAAAGTGTGTGTGTGTGTGTGTGTGTGTGTGTGTGCGCTCACGTGCGCGTTTGGTTGAAGAGATAGCTCAATGTTTATGATCACTTCCTGCTCTTCCTGGGGTCCCAAGTTTGGTTCCCAGCAACCTCCTTAGGCCACTCACAACTACCTGCAACTCCAATCCAGGGGATCTGATGTCTTCTTCTGGCCTCCACAGACACACACATACACACACACACACACACACACACACACACACACACACACACAAAGATAAATAAATCTTCTTTTAAAGGAAAAGGAAGAAAGTGTGCCTTGCCAGATGTCAAGAAATAAGCAAAAATAACTTTCAAGGAAACATTTTGTCACAAATTATTGGGAATGTATTAGTTGTCAATATCAGTAAAAATTTGCAGACTCTTCATAAATAAAATGCATATTAATGTAATTATTTTCAAGGGTTTTAACCTTTGTTAGGATCTCAGAGTTATACCAAGATACTTTATAAAGAAGTACTAACTAAAATACAGAGTTAAATCAAATTAACATTCAGTCAGTGCCACTCAACTATAATCACAACAAACCTCATCATGTTTACAAAGTAACTAGAATTGTGATCTCTGCTCTAGAAAAATTAGTCTAGCTTGGTTTCTTTGATGAAAGCACTTACTCAATTTCTATATCATTTGTCATTAAGTAGATTTTTTTTCTTTCCTGTCTAATAAACGGAATATTCTGATGACTCTAAGCCTTATTTCCCAATAAGAAATGGTATTTTCTACAAATTATAAAGCATATAAACGTGGAAGTTTCAGCCTAAATGTAATAGACCAAACTTACTGGAGTCTTCCTGGAGGTCAGCCAAATATTAAAAGCCCCATATGGCCTGGTGATTATCTGCCATCCAGAGGCACAATTCTGTCGAGCCTCAAGAGAATGGACTCCTCTGATTGGGTGACCTGATTTCTCTTTGGGCTAACAACTCTTTCAATTGCTAAGCAAGGACTTTAGCCCATCTGCTAAAAGTTTTCCTTCAAATAACATAGGAAACAAATTCTCAAAGGCTTAATACTGACCACGGAACCACTAACTTGACACAGTAGACGTTAGCACAGATGAAAGAATGTATGGATTCAAGCTGGGGGGCTGTGGAGGACTACAGAAGGGGGTATAAAGATGATTAAGATCGATTGAAATATTCTGTATGAAATGCACAGTGATTCAATAAACAGTCTCTACAATTATAACGCAAAATCTATTCCTGAAATTTGTTTTTATATTTTTCCTTTGCAACAAATAGTACTTCATATCTTCCTGATTCATCTAACTTATTTTTCACTTATATTTTATTTAATGTGTATGAGTGTAATGCCCGCCTATGAGTAGGTGCAGCCATGTCGTGTAATGCCCACAGAGGTCAGAAGAGGACATCGGATCCCCTAGAACTGGAGTTGCAGACAGTTGTTAAGCCACTGTGTAGGTGCTGGGAATTGAACCCAGGTCCTCAGTCATTGTCCTTAACCACTGAGCCATCTCTCCAGCCCCCCTCATCCGACTTATTAAACGAACTTAGTTCTCTCCCATCATAATTATAACTTACTATAATGCTCTCTTTCTACTGGGATTTTTGACATTTCTGTAATAGTTTAAGTAAATGCCACTTGATGGTTAAGGACCTGCCTTATGTTTGCTGGATATAAATTTGCTTTATTAGTTCAGGCAAAACAAGTGGACCAATATTTTAAGCTGTTCAATCACCTTCAACTTTTTATATAATTCAAACAAACATTAAGTTCTCTAAAATTCATATACTTTATGTAGCTGACCAAGAAAGTATTTGGATCATAGCCTAAATTATTGAAAGCAAATGTAGATGTAGATTACAGTTTGAATCCTGGAATGAATGAGAACTGTCATCTGCAAATTAAATCAGACTTGCTGCTTATTTTTTGTAGCCTGTTAAGAAAGGTGTTTACATGTGTAAGTTATTTCATAGTAAATAGTTGTCAAAGTATCTACACAATATCTTTTGTCTTTTGGCACAGAAAAACTAAAATGTTAGAAACTAAATGTTGTTTGGCCTTTTATAAGACAGTTTCTGACAAACACTACTGTATTTGTACTCAAAAGCTTTCCTAGGCTTCATGAACTTATTCAAGACAGGTACTCCTGCAAGGCTTCTATAAAGTATGTTCTGGCTAGCAGCCACCGCTAAACTTATGATTTTCAAAGTCTCTGAAATCACCGGTCTTCCAACGGGAGACAAAGCCATGACAACACTGATAAATGACCCAGGCTTATATAATCAAAAGGCAAAATGTGGCACCTAGATTCTGTAACTGTTAAATTCCCTATTCAGTGATGCAGTTAGCGCTCATGCTAATTTTTCAGAGCCAGTCTGAAGGAGTCTGTACAGCACAGTCGTCTTAATAAACTGATTTCTGTGGCTCATCATTGGTAGTTTAACAGTATCAGAATAGAAATATGAGATAATCATCACAAAATCCAAGCACCCAGAACCATACCTTGCTGTCCTTTTGTAATTGCTCTCTCAAAAAAAGAAACTCATCTATTTTCATCTAGTTACTATAAAGGGCCAATTTTTTTTTATTATGAGCTTTGGTTTGACTTCATAATAGTTGAACATTTACAAGGGTGCAAGGTTTAAATCTTAAATTGTTTAGCTAATATTAGTGAATGCAGTAGATAAAAGAGTACATTCACAAGCCGAGAAGATGATTTGGCAAGTAAAAGCACATGTTTAGCAAGCCTGATGGCCTGAGTTCAATCCCTGAACCCATGTAAAAAGCCAAGTGCTGATAGCTATCATCCATGATCCCAGCCCTGCTATGGTGAGATGAGAGGTTGAGGCAGGAGAATTGGCCAGAAGCTCAAAGACCTCCTAACCTGAAGTGCGAGGAATAAAGGGGCCTGGTATAAGAAGCTAGCAGGCAAGAACTGACTCCTGAATGTGATCTTCTGACTTCTTCACGTGAGCCATGGCGTACACACACAAATTAAACAAATAAAGGAACTTTTTAAGAATAATATATTTATGACCTAGGATGTAAAAGACAGAATTGCACCAGATACACACACAGCTCTGGAAATTTTAATGTGTTGGGCAAAGCCAGGGTTTGAGTTCGATACTAATGTCTGGCAAGATATCAAAAATAGAAATGAGTTATATGATTCCAGCTTAATAGCCAACAACTTCCTAACATATGCACTCTAATAGTTATCTCTAGCAATAAAAACTAGTATGGTTTATACTCCAAATAAACTAATTTGGTGCTCATATGAAAATGAAACAAATTATTTTTAAAATTAAATTGACAAAAGTGAAATATAAAATGTAGACTTCACTAAGAAAATCTACTAGACTTATTTTACACATGTAATGAAAAAGATGACCTCCCAAAAAAGGACTAGAATCTATTACCTCTAAGGAGTAGCACCAGTTAGCAACACTTGATGAGTATTTGTAATTACTTTCTAGTCCTTGGAAAAGAATGTAACATAAACATGAACAGAGCAGACAAATTGATCTTGGTGCCATCCATGGGGCAATCTAAACTTTACCAGCACGAACTAGCCTAAATTGGATACTAAAGTGCAAGATAATAAGATAAGCTTTAAACTTCAAGCATTAAATATGAGGCTTCTAATGGACTGAAAGGTTACAGATTGCATCACTCTGGGCTCATTTCATCAGCAGCCGCTTCCATAGCACATGGACGCGGTTAAGAGCAAACCTTTTCCAAGTATCTCATATACTTAAACGTTTTTTATTCCCCATGCCTGTAAAACAAATGGGTTGGAAATTACTCAGGAGACAAGTTGCTCACATAGGCAAGTAAACTGTAAGAGACCTTATCAAACTTTAACCACCACTTGTTATTGAATTACCAATGACAGTTGGTGCCTTACTTTCAATATTACACTTCATAGAATGTGTCCCTGCCTTTTCATAAGTGAAAAAGTGGTCATTAACCACAAAGAAACAATCAACTCACCAAGAGTGTGCCACTCTGAATCTTAACAGAAAAGAATTAAACACTCAAGTGGAAAATATCACAGGACAGAGGGAAGAGCGCCACCTTCTGTCCAACACAAGGAACGCCATTTTTTTGGTTCTTGTTTTTTGTTTTTGTTTTTTTCAATATAGAGGTAGTTAAAGAGAAAGAAAAAAATGGATATAACAGAACAGAAAATATCCACGTTCATGTCTCAGAAGCAAGAATGGGTCTTATTGGAGTTATCTGAAAATTTCCAGGCACATAGGGACTTTAGAAAAAATACTGTAGGGTAATGATAGTCTTTGCTACCCTAGTGTTGCGATTTCACACACACACACACCCCTTTTTCTGTATATAAGAGACAAGAGAGCACTGTCTTGCTTTCCAGATCAGATGAGAGTACATCATGAAGCTCGTCTTTGTAACACTGTGCCACAGGCTACACTGTTAAGTTACGATTTCCTTTTCCTCATGGACCCTTGTTTCCCCCTGAATTTCTGTGTAATATAACTGATTAGAAAACAAATAATGAATAATTATTTCTGATAAATAATTGTTATGACATTTCCTGGTGTTCAGGTTTATTATTCATTTAGCCACTGATGCTTATAATCAAGGTAGCTTACTTACCACTGTCTCACATAAACTGAAAGGTGGACAATGCTTTCTAGTCCCTTTCGTGAATGTGTAGAAAACATTCCTTACATGAATACCTATTTCAAATACAACTTGTTCACATAGTATAATCATCAAGTTAATGACAGAGGTTAACAATATTTAGAAATAATTAGGTTATTCTTTTCAAAATAAAATTTTTAATTATGAAATGTGATATAATTATGTATGATAACAATAGAATAAAGGATGTGTTTAGATCACTTGCATTCAATTGCCTGTACTTTCCCTTCTGCTGTGTGCTGCTGCCCAGAAATACTAAATGATCTTCTATAATTTGTAGTATTATGGTCTGGGTCTACACTCAAAGTATTGCTAATACAAATGGCAGAGTATCCATTGGCCATTGCCTATGCTCTGCCCAGCAATCAAAATAACAAAGAACTGCTTATTCACTGGAAGCACAAGATACTGAAAGGCACTGCAGGTCAGAGAATAGAATAGCCAAGAGAGAAACAATATGATCAATGTTTTTACACTTGTCATTGCACAACATGTACTGCTTTGTGGCCCGGGGATATTTCCAGATAATGTTTTTTAGGTAATGTTAAGGAAAAGACACTGGACAACTAGAAAATGCTACTAATTCATGGGTCAGTGTTTAATAGCTGCTGGTTGTTTTATATCATAAGGAGGCAGCTATTTGACTCTTCTTAAAACTGGAGAATCCCTACACAAATATATGACGATAACTCTTCCAACCAAATAGTATTAGGTTTTACAAAATTGGTTTCAATATTACCCTAAGATTGTTCATTTGGTTTTACAATAGATAAAAAAGAATCAGAAAATTCAAGTGTATAAAGATGTATTTAAAATCATCTCCAAGTGCCTTACTACAATGAGTAGTGACCAATACAGAGTCTCATAATTGTTCCAAGTGCTGAGGATCAGCAATAGTGAGTGTTCGGTCACAGAAGGGAACTTTGCCACCCCAAGGATCAGGATGCCTCACAGAAGAGGGGGCAGGAACAATGTAAGGGCTGATGGATGGGGAGGACTGCTATGAAACACTGTCCTCTAGACTTGATATGGTTATTATACACATGAGCTCACAGCAGCAGTGTTTACCTGCACAAGATCAAGTCAATTAAAAATTCCAGCATGGAAGCCCCACCCTGCTCAGAGGAGCTATTGATGACTGCTGGAGGAAGGACAGGACAGGCACTTTCTTCAAAGATGTCCACTGGTAGGTTGCCCACGTCCCAGTGAATGACATATGGCTAACTGAACTTAATGTGTTACCCAAAAAGGGATATGAAATTAGGAAGGAGCTATCTTGGGGAGGAGCCTGGTGGAAGCTAGAGGGGGAATAGGAAGTGAATATTATCAAGATAAATAGTGTGTATGTATGATATTTTCAAAGAGTAAAAAAGGGTTTTTTTTTTCAATATTTACATTGAGGGGTTAGAGAGATGACTCAGTGATTGAGAGCACTGGTTGCTCTTGTAGAAGATCTGGTTTGAATCCCAGCACCCACAGGCTAACAACTGTCCATAATTCCAGTTTCAAGGGATCTGACACTCTCTCTGACCTCTGAGGGCACTGCACAACACAGGTACACTTGCATACATGCAGGCAATGCACTCATACACATAAAATAAAAATTAATTAACTTTTAAAACGTTACACTGAAGCCAGGTGTGGTGGCATATGCCTTTAATCCCAGAGGCAGGCAGATAGATCTCTGTGAGTTTAAGGCCAGCCTGGTCTATGTAGTGAGTTCCAGGACAGTTGGAGCTACAGGGAGACCCTGTCTCAAAACGACAAAAAAAGTTTCATTGATAAAAACATCATCTGTTGTACATCTTCTGTACTACATTTCTTTTCTTTACTTTTCAGACACGTTAGTGTTACAAAGCTCAAGCTGGCATGGAACTCACACTCCCCCTCCCTCCATCTCTCCATCTCTCCTGTCATATCTTAATATGATAATAATGGCTTCATGTAAACATTGGATTTTCCTACTAAAACATTCACACACACACACACACATGAAACACAAATCACTCAAGGGGAAAATAAGGCACATAGGATTTTATTTAAGATGTACACCTAAAGAGAATGAATGAGGACATGTAGAAAAAGAAGTGAAGAGAAATTTGGAAACCAAGAAGCAGAAAGACATGAAAAAATTCAAACCGCCCACCAATAACAAAACTTTTTAAAGTTACAGCTAACCAAGCCATGGCACACATTCTCAAAGCAATAAAATAGACTCCAGATACTCACAACATATACAGATCTGATGGTCATGCTATTCAATATAGAAGTAAGACACATGATCATGCATAATCTATTTCTATTGATGTCAAGTTTATGAAAAGGAGGAAATAAGGCATATTTCATAAGCAAGCATTCAAAAGTAGCAAAACTACAGGAAAGGCAATTAACAAAAACATGGAAAGAATGGCTGTCTCTAAAGGAAAGCATGAAATCACAAAGGAGCCAGGTATTATTTGTTGACAAGAACGGTGATTCGACTGATGTCACTTTCAGATTATTTATTATACTACACATGTATACTTTATGCTCCTTTCCTTTCTGTGGTCTGAAGCATTATTTAAAAGCTAAAAGCAGAGGAGACAGACAGGTGATGATAAATGCAGCTGAAAGCCTGCTGCCCAAGAAGCAGAGAGAGGCGCGGTGCTAAAAAGCCAGCTTCCCGCTATGCACAGCTCCAGATTCGGGAAGTGGATGGAGCCGGTACTTCTGAAGATAGGAGCAAAGAAGAAATTTGAAAATGACTAGGTGACTGTCTATGGGAGACACGGTAAGGTCCCAAATCCAACACCTACCTCAGCAGTTTGACAATTTCCCTAATTCACCTATCAAAGGACTAGAGGTTGTCGAGGAAAACTGGGCTTGGAGAGCAAGGCACCAATGAGAAGAGCTTGTCCAGAAGCAAAAGGGTTCACAGAAGGGAAATCTACTGAGCAGATACATCATCAGTCTCGTGCCTCAACCGGACTCTTACCTCAGTCAGATTTACTCCAGCTCCAGCCCAATCAGGAGGCTTGAGAGTTCCCTGGGGAAATTGTTAATAGAGGGAGGATATAGAGATGGAGGGTTGGGGGTCCTCAACAAAACAAAACCTCCCTGTTAGTCACTCTGAAAGGACGTGTATATCTACACAAGCCCTGCGTAAGAACTGCAGCTCCCAGTCAGCTTTTGAGCTCCTTATATACAGGACTTACAAAGGCTCTCAGAATGTTCAGAAAAATCTCTTCTAAGAAAAGAAAGACTAAAGCCAAGAAAGCAAACATTCATAAAAGTAAACTCAGAGGGTGTGATGGTTAATATTGATCTTCAAGTTGATTGAATCTGGAGTCGACTAAGAGAAATGCTTCTCAGTAAGGCTATGGTGATATTTTAGGGAAGGATTAACTGAAAGAATAATACCCTCCTCCAGAGTGAGTGGCACCTTCCGGGAGCAACCCAGATATAAGGAGGTCTGGGGAAAAGCGGGCCTGCTTTGCCTGTCCACCTTCACTTGGTGCTCGTGATGCGTCAATTCTGCTGCTGCTGCAACTGCCCTCCGCTGACGTTGGAACCCAGCGTCTTCAGCCTTCCAAAGTACATGAAAAACCAGTAGCCCTCCAGGGATTTTCAAGGTTTTCAGTGCCAAGTTGGGACTGCTGATGCTTCCAGTCTCCTGGACTGAGCAGCTACTATGTGTCCACCTTGCCAGCGGGCAGATGGGGCTGTGGTTACACTACGGAGTCTGTATTGTGTAAGTCAATCTAGGAAATCCCCTTTGTAATATATACTCATTCTGAGTCCTGGTCCTCTAGAGAATCCTGACTAATCCCAAAGGAAACAAAGATAATAAAAACAAGAAAACCTCGAAACCTGGAATCAGTATCCTCAGAGAAATGGAGAATGATCGCATCAATAAGATATAGATAGAGGAATTCAGGGGCATATAAGATATACCTTGATAAATGCCTTTTTATAGCACAGAAAAAATATTTTAAAATTCAATGTAGAGAAAATTACAAAGAGAAATAACTGACAGCAAAAATTTAATAGAAAAGAAATTGCCAAGATAGCAAAAAAAAACTAAACATGGAAGAGAAAATAAATTAGGCCATTTGAGAACTTTCAACATCTGAAAAAAACAAATATTTCTAGATACACAAAACAGGAAAAATGCAGACAAAGATATTATCAAATAAGTTATATAATAAAATTTGGTGAGAGTAAAAGGCTTGTTACCAAGACCAAAGTAATAATTCTCTTTAGCAGCATTCATAGGCCACAAATTTTTCAGAGCACCCTAAATAAAAAGGAGATATTCAAACTTCTAGAGGACAAAGACAGGTCACATGAAAGAGAGTGAGAATTGATTACATCAAATTTGTCAACACTGACCCCAGAATTAGATGACACTGAACAAACAGATTCAAAATTATGTAAAAAGTATTTTCCAGCATAGATGCATGTTTTCAGCCAATACTTGTAAAGCATGAGAGCAGCCTAAAGGCAAACTGAAGGCAATCAGAGAAGCAAAATGTGTCAAACTGGACTAAATCCAATATAGACAGCAGGGTATGCTGCTCCCAGAGGCTCTAACCTCTTCAGTCTCCAAGTCTGCCACCAATCTTTAGCTAGTGACTCTTCCACTAGTTTCAAAACCAACAATCATCTGAGTCTTTCTCCAAACATCATTTTTAGCCTGATTCTTCTGAGATTAACGACACCCAATGAGGAGTACATAGGGACCAATCGATAATCTAGCTCACCGCCTTATTTTAAGACCAGCTAATTAGGCGTGACAGTTCCATCTATTAACTGAAGGTAGCAAAAGACATTCACGGGTTCTGAGCACAAGGAAGTAGTCATGTCTGGAGGTCGATATTCTCCCGGCCACAGTGTGTAAAACTGAAAAACAAGCATGTTATTTTGAAACTTAGAAGTAAATACCAAAAGAGCTAGCTGAAACACTGAAAGTGGATGCACTGTCAGAGAACAATTCAGGAGACTGCTAGTGTTCCATTCTAAGTAAAATTACTTGATATTATAAATCATGTGCACAAAGTACCTACATAAAACAGCAATAATGGAATGTGTGTTGTACTATATGTCTTTCTGTTTGTTACTCAAAGACTCACACACCAGTAGGCTTCTGAAGTCATCATAACAATTTTTTTAGTATTTTTATTGAACTTTTAAGAATTTTATACAGTGTATTTTGATCATAGAGACCCCCTTGCCTATCTGTACCCCACTTACTATCTCCCAACCCCATTTCATGTCCTCTATAACTATTGTAATTTTTAAGGACTATCAAGTCTAATTTGTGTTCCCAAATGCCTTTTGGTGTTAGTCCACCCCCTGGAGCCTGGTCAACCTACCCAGCAACACACCCTTAAAGAAAACTAACTCGTGGGGCATGGTGGTGCACGCCTTTAATCCCAGCACTCCAGAGACAGAGGCGGGTGGATCTCAGTGAGTTCAAAGCCAGCCTGGTCTACATAGGAAGTTCCAGACCATCCAGGCCAGCTGGGACTACAGAGAGACTCTGTCTCAAAACGACCATAAAAGAAGAAAAATGAAGGAAGGAAGGAAGGAAGGAAGGAAGGAAGGAAGGAAGGAAGGAAGGAAGGAAGGAAGGAAGGAAGGAAGGAGGAAGGAAGGAAGGAAGAAGGGAGGAAGGAAGGAAGGAAGGAAGGAAGGAAGGAAGGAAGGAAGGAAGGAAGGAAGGAAGGAAGGAAAGAAAGAAAAAACTGACTCTCAGCTATCAGTTACCAACAGTTCCTCAGCTACGGTTGAGGCTTCTTACCCACCTCTTACACTCTATGCTGAGAATTTGCCTGACTTGAGTTTAAAAAGGTCTTGTGCATTCTGTCACAATTGCTTTGAATTCATATGAGTAACTGTCCTGTTGTCTAAAAAAAGCTCTGTTTCCTTGTAGTCATTCACCACTTCTGGCTCTTATAATCTTTCTGCCCTCTCTTCTACAATGATCCCTGAACCTTAGGAAGCAAAGGTTTGATATAGGTGTCCATTCGAGATTCAGCACTCTGTAGTCTTTTTTCTACAAGTTGACCAGCTGTGGTTCTCTATGTTAATTTCCAACTGCTTCAAGAAGTTTCTTTGGTGAGAGTTGAGGCATGCATTAGTCTATGGATATAATAACAAGTCATTAGGAATTGGTTTAATACTATGTCCATTTAGCAGAATAATAGTAGTAGGTTCTCCCCTATGATTTTTGATCTATCTAGCCACAGATCTTAGGTCTAGTACCAGCTATGGGTTCCATCTTATAAAGCAGACCTTAAATCCAATCAGAAAGTGGTTGATTACTCATAACATTCAGAGCATTGTTGATCTGGTGGGCATATCTTCCCAGGCCAGTTGTTGTTGTAACTTGCTGGATTCACACCTAGGCAAGGCTGACAGCTACTTTTCTCTTCTGGTATCATACACAGTACTTCCCAGCACTATAAAAGCTACCCAGTAGAGATGAAGCTTCAAGGTCAGTACTGGCTTGATTTCTCCTTGTTTGGTCTATGACTCACATGTGTAGTATCTTCAGAAATAGGGTCTTCCCATAAAGTTTTGGTTGGTAACCAAGAGCAGGGGCAATGGCTAGCATTGTTTGAGAATCTATGGGACCCCTCGTGAGTAGCTTCAAAAGAGAGAGTCTGTCCCTGGCATTATGCTTTTTATTTGCTAGCCTATGGCATCTAGTAGGGAAAATGTCTTCTTCTTATAGGGTAACTTCTTCTCATCTCTTTACATATTGTATTTGCATATACTTTAACAAGTTTCTATAGTGGTAACTTTGTATATGACTTTTTCTCAAGACCTTTAGTGTTAGTCATCTCTGCCCATATTCCTTCCTCTGCCCTCCTCCCATTCTCCAGTCCATTTAACCCTTCTGACACATTTACTCACCCTTCTGCCTTTATATCACTGCATTCCCCTTCCATGAAGCCTCTCTCCCATGGCCACTTACTATTTTCCTAACCTCTATGGATTTCCTAATTGAAACACAGATATTTGAATATTCAAAGCTAGCATTCACTTATGAGAGAGAACATGCAACAACAAATAGGAATTTTGATTGTGTGGCTTTGGGTTTGCAAGATGTACATGTCTGTTAACTGAAGAAATGTCCCTTAAGTCTGAAGAGGAGACACTTAGCACTCATTTATTTTTGTCATAAAATCCATTTGGACAGAGTATGGTGATAAGTCAAGCAAGCCTTTCTACAAGAGGCCAAGCCACAGTCTGTCTGGACGGGTAAAATGATCTTGGAGTGCTCATGAAATACGGACAAGGCCATTGAACCTAGTGAGGACAAGGAGCCAGAAGGCAGAGAGAGGGAAATGAGACACAGTCAGTGCCACCCACTACCCACCAGGGAAATTGGTGCAAATAGAAGCAAGTCCTACAGCCCATCACTTGGCCTGTGGTAGAAGCATCTTGGCTCTTCTAATAAATGTCCACTGTCTTCCATTAATGCGCCCAGATCTGCCAGAAGTGGCATAAATTAGTCCCCCGTTATTTTTCTGGATTTTATGGGCTACTCCCATGGGGACACCCTGCAGGAGAGTTATGAGTCCCCTGAACATGATAAATTACCAACATTACACTATTGCTGGCTTTGGCAAATAATTGTTCAGAGCCTGTGTATCTGTGTATCCTCTGTGTATCTGACAAACCTCCTCCTTTGATCATTGGTTTTGCCTCCCACTGTACAATGACTGGTCTGGAACCTTTCTTATCTACATCCATCACTACAATGTGAAATCTTCATGTCTTTCATCACGCATCCCTGGTACTCGCACAGGTCCTGATGCTGAAGGTACTTGACAAACGATACCTCAATGAATAAGTACTTAGGATGTTCCAGACCAAAATTTGTCCTCAAACTGACATATTGAAATGGACAGAGATTCCTTTTCATACATAGACTAAATCAGCTTGGTTAACAGGAGTTAAAGTGTAAAGGGAAAATACTCATTAGTCTGAATGTCCATAACACAATGGCCTAAAAGTACTGGAGTTGGTTTTCAAACTTAGTGTCTTCTAGCTTATTGATGTGTACCACAATTAGTGCTCAGATTTAAGTTCAAATCTCTTCATTGATAATATCAATGTGGCATTTAATTAATTATTCTGTGACATTATTTCCTCTTTCATTTATATAGGTAAAATAATGCCCAGTGCAAAGAATGATACATTAAGGAGATAATACATACTTAAGTGCATAAATTAGATGTATACATATATTATATAGATAAGTATAGACCAAAATACACTCTATATTACTCTAGAGCTTCTAATTCTGCTATCAAGTGCAACTCAGGCCTTTCATATTTGTAGAGTCATCCCTAATTACAGTAATAAATGGTTTATTACATATAGTATTTAATAAAAACATTTTATAAATCAATTTAATTTTATATATTATCCCATTTCAAGCTGATACACTTTTACTGTTTCCTTTAAATTTAATAGTGTATTCCTTCTTTTATAAAGAAATTTACAATCTATTTAACACAGGAAAGCTAGAAAATACAAATTATAGTTGCCATCCCAAAACTCTGGAAAAAAAAAATGTGGGAACACTTAAAAATAAAGAAGAATAAAAATGTTAAAACATTATTAAATATTTATTTAGCACTGAAACATAATGTCTTTTCTTGCCCATTTTGTCCAAACGAGTTTGTATATGTAGAATTCCAATTTGGATCAGAAGGAATTTCAACTGTCATGAAATGAAATCAGATATGGCAAACACAGATTGGAGGCTGAAAATACTTGGTAAATATTATGGAACCTGACTGTATAACCATCAACATGCACCAAAAGGAACTTTTTCCACCACCTATAAATAAGCACCTATCCAGGGAAATGAGAAGAGATTGTAATAATTTTTAAAATTTTATTATTTTTATTTTATGTGTATGAGTATATTGCCTGCATGTTACTGCACCCATGTTGTGCAATGCCTGCAGAGGCCAGAAGAGGGCATTGGATCCCCTGGAGCTGGAATTACAGACAGGCTGATAGCTGCTATGTGTGTGCTGGTAATCGAACCCAGGTCCTCTGCAAGAGAAGATAGTGCTCTTAATTCCTGAGCTATCTCTTCAGCCCCAGAGACTATAATCTTAACAATCTTAATATTTAAAGAAGGCAATTGAACCTAATACTATTAGAAAAACCCTGTATATATTTTATGAAGTACATATAAATTATGAACATTGACTTTATGAAGCTTAACTTTCATCAATGACTCTAATCCTTTGACACCCATAGTCAGAGCTGCTCTCAGGCAAAGTGCAGCTCCTGGTAGCACAGTTTTGATTTCTACGAATCCCGGGGCCTTGCATTTGTCCTCTGGTGTTTCAGAGCATCCCATCATGCTTACTAAGGGTTAGCTCTGCACCAGACTTTGTGCTAAGACCCTTCCATGCATCATCTCAGACCATCTTGCCAAGCCAAGGAGGAAAGTAAATATCATGAGTTGTGAAAATGAGGATCAATAACTTGTCTAATGTTGACACAGTTGCTATCTCTAAGCTTAAAGGCCAAGTTCAACTTTAATGGACATACTTCATGGTTTTTCAAATCTTTTTTCACTTCAGAACAAAAGTTTATTTGAAAAGCCCTAAAAATACAGTAGTGACTTTAGACCAAAGCTGACTGGCTAAAATAAGATGATGTTCACACTATGAAATTACTCTTCTAGCCTCTACTTCAGAAGAAACTCCAAGGGAAATAAACTAAAAATCTCAGCTCTAAATCCTTCCTGCATCCAAAAGTGCCCACTTGGCCCAGTTCCCTCTCAGAGGCACCAGTTATAAAATTGTGACTTCTTCAGTGTGATATGAATGACTGAGATATGCCTGTGTAAAATTCTGTGTTAATAAACAGATGTTGACAGTTCAGATACCAGATACTTCACAGTTGCTACCAAACCCTAAAACTTCTCTGTCACTTGGAAATCATGTGAAACCTCCTTGCAAGCAAAACTTAGCAGAGGCAAGGAGGACGAGAGGACAGGACTGCATGGACAAACGCTCCATCCTCCTACCTTCTGACAGCCATATGGGTAAACACTTTTGATCTGAGACAGCCACCACTATAAGAACCTGTGCCGGCTTCTCCTCTCTGCTCCTTCACTATTGAATCCTGGTCTTACCTCACAAGCTGCCTCACCTAAATCTCTACCCCCATCTCTGTTTGCAAGAGATTCGAAAAAGTCTACACAGCACAGCTCCATAGGAGGACTGCTGTGGGAGAAGAAGTAACAGCAGCTCTTCTCTTTTGGAGCCCTAACATTCTTAATATGTTTCCCATCTCTAAATATATCATGGTGACCCTTGTGCTCTTGTGTCTTTTGACCTGGGCAACTGATTTTGTTTCCTGGGAACCTCATTTTGGTACTGCACCCAAAAAGATAATGAATGAATGTGGGGGAGGCTTGATAATTAACATATCAAAGTTCTGGAAGCAAGTACACCCAACTCCATTGCACACAGTGGAGACTGGGAAGGATGCATGACCTTGGGTGAATGAGATAGTCTAGAACTAGGGATGAAAAGACAGATGATCTGTTACTAATGGGGTAGAAGTGGGGGGGCAAGCTTATAGTTCCCCAATTGAAGCTGAAGAAACCATTTTGAATAAAATCACAGTTCCAGAGACAGTGTTCCAACAAGACGGCTCTATCAGTACAATTCCAGGAGACAGACAACCAAGAGATACCTAGAGGAATAAGGATTTATCAAGATCCACCCAACCCTGAAAACTAAATTTAAGAGTTAGGCATTTTGTATAAGTAATTATAGAGTTGGAGTAGTAACATCACAGGGTTATAAATGTAGAAACTTGCATTAGCAGCTACATAGTATTTTATGATAGCCCTAAAATAAAATTAACATTACTGTATCATGCTATTTCTCCATTATAATACAATAAAGATGGGAAAAAGTAAAACAAGAATATGGTTTTGCAATTTGAACAATTTCACAAACAGGTCTGAGGAAGAATGGAGAAAAGACAGCAGGAAGTGTGTAGTAGAACAGGCACCAGAGCCCCAAATCACCAGTTTGATTGCCCTGAGGACAATCTGAATTGGAATCTGTTGTCAAAATGGAAGTTACAAATGTGAATGTGCAAGCCCTAAAGCAAGCAGCAGTTCAAGATTAGAAAGCACAGCTTTCTGAGAACTAGAGACAGATAGCTCAATTACTTGAGTCTTCAAATGTGTTTGCAGACCTTTCGAAGCAGCTTGCTCCTGAATCAGAATTCTGTTTTCATGAATACCTCTGAACATAAGATTTGAGCTTTATAATTTCAACAGTTGACTTCAGATTGTTTTTCATTTTAATGTGTTATGTAAGTGATCAAATTAAATAATCTCAATCTGGCTATACATTTTAATTTAAGTTTCATGTCAATTTTATAATCTGAAGCATCAGATTATAAAATTACTCTCAAAGTTTAGAGTCTACAAAAATGAATCACTCTGAAAAGGGGAGTATAGAGTTGCCAGTGCAAAAGCACAACACTTGCCTCAAAGAGAATAAAAGATAGTTTATTTTGGAATCAAATATGGTCCAGAAACAAGTTCAGGTTACCCCGAATTCCATGCTCCAACATGGTAACAATTTCATGAAGTTTTCATGGTAACCAAAGAAAAGTCATAAATCAAGACACTTCAAATACATTGGTGGAAATATTAAGTAGGTGTATACAGCCAATGAGAAATCTCAGCTGTAAGCCTCAGAGGTTATCTGATGACATTCAGCCTTTGATTGGTGGAAGCTGGGAGTCTGCTAAATTAATACATTATAAAATTATAAATTAATACATTATCTGTTAGTCACAAAATGCTGTCAGAAACAAAGGTGGGCAAGGGGTGGCTATTTAGGGGCTAAAGATGGCCCAAGATAAATGGTAATTAGACTCTGGACTGCCAATATTTCAAATTTTCCACAGTCACTAAAGTTCTAATCAGTTGATTAGCCTTTATAGAATGTTCAGTTTTATGATGAAGTTTTTCCTGAGAACTGTCCTTTACAGAATCATTCTTACTCTCTCACAGCTTTCAGTTTTAGATACTGTGAGTTGATATAAAGGACTTCTGTCTCATGAAATTTATTTTACATGCCTCAGTGGGCAGGGTCTGGTCAATCAGGCAGAATAAAATAGAAACTGGTCTTCCATTTAGAGAGATTGATTTATTTAGGGTGACTCACAAAGTTATTGTTCAACCATATGGCCCACCACTGGCCGCCATTTCTTTGGCAAAGTCTGGCACAACACCACGGCAGCTCCTGTCCCTGGCCTGAATTCCTTTTTCACTCTCACCCTTGTTCACTCTCACGATTCTTAGGGTTGGGCGGGGGGGGGGGGGGGGGGGGGGGGGGGGGGGGGACCTGGAATGCTGGCATCTGAGTCTTGGCCTTCCATGGGCCTGGGACCACGGCACTTTCCTCCCACATGGCTTTGAGTATTCTCAGTGCCATTTCAGTACCCCTCCCCTCAACTAGCCACCATGTATTTTGCCCCCACTCTCCCTGCCTTCCTGTCCCCTTATTGGTCAGAGGGCAGGACTTGCTGCTGAATGATCCAATTGTAAAAAAAACCTCAGAGAGAAACATGTATCTACAACTTCAAAGTCTGCTAAATTATCTAAAGTTAACTTGTTCTTCAAGAAGTTTTATGATTACTTATCTTAACTCAATATGGTTTGTTCAATATATAATTAACATTTACCTCATTTTACTTGCTTATAATTAGCTTAAATATATTCTACTGAAATAATAAAAACATACTTAAACACAAAAGTTCTAAAATTATAACCAAAATCGTTTTTAAAGACACTCCTTGAAAATAACATTTCTGCTTTGATTTTATAAATGGCACAATATATATTTCTCATTTAAATTAGGTTACTTTTAAAACTATTTTATTGTATTTATTTGTGTGTACACACAACTATGCATGCCACAATTTGTTTACATGCATTCTATTTCTTGTTAAAAAGCAGAATATAAATGCTTTCTCTTATATTAAACTTACTTAAGAATGATGTTATAGAGATGGCTTAAAGGTTAAGAACACTGTCTGCTGTTGTAGAGGACCTGGGTTCAATTTCCAGCATGCACACAGTGCCTAGCAACCATCCTTAATTCAAGTTCTAGGGAATCTGACGTGCTCCTCTGGTCTCTACAGGCATTGCCTGCATGTGGTGCACTTACATACCTGCAGACAAAGTGCTGTACATGTAAAAAGTATAAATAAATAAATAAATATTATTTTCAAAAGAATAATGTTATAAAGATAACTCTCTCTTTCAGCATTGAGGATGGTAAGTGAACACAGTGTGTTACAAATGCTAGGCAAATATTCTGCCTCAGAGCTGCATTCCCAGCTTTATCATTTTTATTTTTACATTATTCATTTGGAATCTTCTCATAACTTCTAAAAATATTATTTCAGGTAGGAATAAACATAAAGGAGATACCACTGAATATGATGAGCTGATTATGCAAGTGGTGTCATTGTTCAGTACAACCACGTGGGGGAATTTGACAGTCTAGCACCCTGTTCTCATCTGTGTCTCCAGAAATATGTTTTTAAACAAATCTTCACAAGGTAACCCAAGATGAGATGTCTGTCTAACTCACTGTAACCAAATTATGAATCTAAATAAATAAAACATCATTTCAAAGATCCTTTTTGATAATGATAAGGAACCATTCATGAGCAAGAATTTTATATGTTCTATGAAAACAGCCACTGAGTTTATTTTTCTGAGTGATGTAAACTTCAATCCAAGCATAAAACAAATGATCAATAGATACTTGTTGAATTGATTGGTTAACTTGCTTGATGTTGGAGAAGAATCTGTGACCCATCACCTGGAAAGAAATGGTATAATCAAAACCATAGATGTTAGCTTGATAATTGTCAAACCAAAATAAGAGAATATATAACTTGGAGACTAGAAAGAAGACTCAGCAATCAAGAACACTGGTTGTTCTTGCAGAGGACCCAGGTTCAAATCCCAGTGCCCACATGGTGGCTAACAACCATCCATAACTTCAGTTTCAGGGGATGCCACACCTTCTTCTGACCTTCTCCAGCACTTCATGACACAAGGGCACTCACACACATGCTGGCAATACACTCATACACGTAAAATAAAAACAATAGAAATTTTAAAAGAGAATATATGGCTTGGTGAGCCCCTGAGCTGGGTCCCACAAAGCATCTATCCCAACACAGAGGCGAATGTCCAAGATCAGAAGCCTATGTAGATAATAAGGGCTCCACACTGGTGAGGAGCAGACTCTGTGTGCCTCTTTTCACAGGTTGTCAGTAAACCTTCTCCCTATTTGTTAATGCCATTTTCCTTTGCCTGGAATAGACTACAGCTGTTTAAATCTTCAACTTCCTTAAGTTACAATTGCACTTTAATTGTGCTTCCCTGGTTATATACTCTAAAAAACCAAGCCTCCGACTGACATGTTTAGACGTGTTAGACGTGCTTGGAGGTAACCTCAATCAGCCCATCTCATCTATTATTCACTCATTCTTAATAGAGTTCCACTTCAACTTCTATGAGCAGTTTACCATGGCCTTATTTTCAAGCACTACTGTCTGCTATTCTGTTAAGGCAATATTTTCAATAGGTGATAGCCAGCAAATGAGGTGAGATTTAATCATAGCTTCTGGTTATATTATATTAAAATAAACCTCAAGAAGGCACCTGTCATTCAATGCCTGCTTAGATTTTGGTCATTTTGAATGCTTTTTGATATAAGTAGGCCAGCATATGGAACCTGGAACTACTTAATTATAAGCAGATATATTAACCTGATATAATTTATTTCATTTACACATGCATTATAAAATTAAACTAAGAGATCTAAGCATTTCAAAAGTTAGTCATTTTGACAAGAACCATAAAAGTGCATTTGCACATTCTTATGAACATATATCTAAGGATGCATTTTTCTGATTGCTACTTTTTCAACTTCCTTTCTATTTCCTTCTCCCTTTGCTTTCTATAATACTCACTAGTCAGTAAAATGAGACAAATTCTTAAAAAAGAAAAAAGAATTTAGCAAACTATAAGTCACTGGTTTTTGTAGCTCACTGGCAAGTTACCCTTTAACTCCACTATTATGTTGACTTTTTATCATTTTTCTTGCTGACTTAAAGCAATGGAAGGAGTTCTTCATATCTAATCATTGTTGGAATAGCATAACAAGAGTATTTTCCACAGGACTATATTGCTTTTTGACATATCTACAAGGCAATTTTTCAATCCTAAAATAAACCTAAATTGCAGAGTTAATTTCTATTTCAGCATATGATGCAAGTTGTTCTTATATTTATATGATCTATCAATTTTGTAAGAACTATACATCATTTAGCGACCCCAGTGACTCGCAATAGCTAAATGGAACTTTCTGAGACTATGCACGTTTGGGACCTATTAATATGAACAAATAAAGTACAAGCTTAAATTCTGAGTCTAGAATGCAGAAGTTATTTTAACGTAGAAAAATCATAGCAGCTATAACAGTCACCCAACCCTGCAGGCAAGGATTACTTCTCTCTGCATTTGTGAAGCATCACTCCCTGTTTGTAATGAGGGCATAACTCCCCTCAGCTTCAAAAGGTACTCATGTCAGCTGACTATGATGGACACTGCTTTGCATTATCACTTTACTGCCAAAGAAGGTTGCTGACATAAACCATTATTTCTTCCAGTTATGGAACTATTTACCATACTATTGGTATGGAAGAAGAGGTTTTCCAAGTTTCTTTTGACCCTGAGAACAGATCAAAACAATCCTAAAATCCATGTCAAATAGCAATTTATATGTAAATTACAAACATCTAAAGAAAAGCGAGAACATAGAATAAAGCCTAGTCCAATAGCTTTTGAAGTTAGACTTGATCATTAGAAGCTTCTTGCTAGCAATTATGATCCTCTTGGTGGCATTATGAAATACCCTACAGAGAGACAACTGGGAGACACAACGGTTTGGGAGATAGGTTATGAAGAATAGAGAGGATGTACACATGAGCAAATAGACATGCACGTATCTCATACACCTTTCTAAGGTAAAATCCCTCATCCTTTCACACAGCACCCAGCTGCTGTCACTTAGTCACTTTCCATGCATAGGAAATGTCTCTACCAGAAAAGGGTGCTAACACCAGTCTCCCTTCTGCTCTCTGAGTTCAGTGTCTTTTGTACCTTCCCACTTCCCTGAGTGTTTCCTAAAGAAATTACTGCACCTCCTCATTTGCTAAATTTTCCAATCAACTTTCCAGTCTCACATTTCTTGACCCTTTGACTGCATTTCTTACCTGTTATGTCTGTGTGTGTGCTCATTAAGGAATGACAGTGACAAGCCGCAGGAGTGCAGGAAGAAAATGCCAAGAGTTCTCTCTGAATGTATTTTTAAAATGAGAAACAAAATTACTGGCTAATATTTCACAGATCAGTAGGCACTTAATTGTTCTTTAACCTGATCCATAAGGCATATGACCAAAAACTGCAGAGATATTCCAAGTATCTGGAGAGACAAGTGGGATCCTCATACTCAGAGAGGCCACAGTGAGCTCCCGCTTGCAGAATGCTCTGCAGTTGTTCTGGGTGTGGACAGTGGGTGGCTGGGTTATATTATCTATCTTAAACAAAAGAACTATTAAAGGAGGACAAAATGGCTTTCAAAATTGACCCCTATAATTCTTACGCAATAAAATATTAAATAAACATTTTATTTGGTTCAGAAATAAGTGCTTTGTCTGCAAAGTTGATGATAAACTAGTAGTAAAAGCCTCACATTCTAATGAGGTCTGACAAAATTTAGAGTGATGGGTCAATTCCATAGATTAATAAGATGTAGCAAAACTAGACTCTTTCTTGCTTCCATCGCAATACTCATTTTTATAGCAAATTTAGTTTCATAGCAGAATGAGCAGAGGGTAAAGAGATTTCCCATGTCCTCTCTGCTCTCCATAAGCAAACTCCATCATTATTAATACCACCAACCGGAGTGGTGCGTTGGTTGCAACTGACAGGCAAAAACTTTATAATGAAAAAATAAATAACTATGAACAGTCATGCACCCAGTCATCATATATAAATATAATATAAATGAATGAACGCATACTGAAGAACATTTAGAGACACAAATTAGATACTTCGGGATTTATGATATATAGTAGAGCATATTTAATTGGTGAGGGAGCATTAAGTGGATGTGGGGACATCAAAGTGTACTGTATGAAAATCATAAAATTTCAATTATAAATGTGAAAACAACCCAAAAATAATTATATGTGTGTGTGTGTGTGTATAGATAGAGATAGATAGATAGATAGATAGATAGATAGATAGATAGGGCTGGAGAGGTAGCTTAGCAGTTAAGAGCACACAATGCTCTTGTAGAGGACCCAAGCCCAGTTCTAAGCAGTCATATCAGGCAGTTCACACCTGCCTGTAACTCGAGCTCTAGAGGATCTGACACCCTCATTTGTCTGGCATGGGCACCCGCATGCACACGCACATACACAGAGAGGGGAGGGGGAGAAGCACACACACATACACATAATCGTTAAATAATAAAATAAATATTTTTAATTTAATTTTTGAGAATTTCATGCCTGGATACTGTATTTACATCATTTATGACCCTCCTTCTGCCCCTCTAATTCCTCCCATGTTCTTCCGACTCCTCACCATCCCCTGTCACATCTAAAATGCGACCCTATGTCTAATGCTCAGAGAACATTATGGAAGACGGGACAGAAAGATTATAAGAGCCAGAGGACCAGGATGCCTGCTGACAGAAGGTGTCGTCCAAATATGATTAGGAAGTTTCACCCATGAAATCTCATCAGTATGGTTGCCATAACAGTGCTTTAATGATTACTGTTACATATATACTTATGCACAAACAACCTACTGAGTCCATTTAGTGGTGCTAGTAAGGACATGTGTTTAGGGGTAACCACTTGAGACTCGGTAACCTATCATGGAGCTTATCCCTAGAGAAGACTGACTCTCCCTATCTCAACAGCTATTAATTACCTGTAGCTCTTCATTTAGAATTAGGACCTTGTGAAATTTCCTCCATTCATGCTGACATGTCAACTGGCACTGCCATTATGTAGGTCTTGTTATGGCAACCATATGCTGCCATTTGTTGCCTCCTAGAACTTGAAGGTAAGACCCTATGGCTGAAGACACCACACATTTCAGATTTAGTACTTAGAGAAATAAAGCTGGAAACTGGCCTGAAAGTATTTTCCTGAGGACCAGTTCTCATAGTATCAAAAGGTGCTTTGGAGGCTGTCAAGGGACAAAAAACCCTCTTTAGTCTTAGTTAGCCTTAAAGCCTATGAACTATAGCAAGGGAGTCCTAATAGTATAACAGTGGCAGTTTTATCATGGAAGTAGCCAAAAGCTGTCTAATAAGACTTTTTTTCAAAATAGAAAAATATCTAAAAAGAAACTCAATCTCAATGACACAATTCAACTTTTAATTGTATTAGTCTCAGTAAATAAACCAAAAAAGATAGAGGAAATCAGCAATAGTTAATGAGGATAAAATATTATTTCTGCCTTCATATCTTGCAAACAGAGAATACTGTATGCCATAAACCACTTAGACTACATTATGGTAGAGGCATCAGCAGGCATGGCACATGGTTTGTGCTGATTCCTTCCACTGCGGGAGCTTGAGCCTATCAGAGAATCTTTCACTGCACCCTTCTAACTGCAGTCACATGATGTGAATAATACACTCTCCATTGCTCTGCTCCATATCATCTGGCTATGACTCCTCATAGGCTCCAGTCATTGAATCTTCTCACTCTGTGATTTGGACCAATCGCCAGTAGAGCTATTCTGTCTCAAAGGACATGCTTCATTCCAGCAGGAGCATTCACAATTCCTTTATTCTATTAAAGCATAGGGCAAATGCTGACCTGTGTTATCCTGCTATCTCTGACAGGTCTCGAGCAATCAGATCCCCAATTCTCATTCTTCACCATAATCTGGCATAGAAGCTGCAACTTAAAGAATAATAACCAGTCTCCACAAGAAAAATTTATCCCCAAATCCTTCTTGCTGTTCTCCAATATCTTTTGGTATCTTTGATCTGACCCTGGGATTCAAAAGTAGTTAATATGTTTCTTAATATTTCTCTTTATAATTTCTGAATATGAGCTCTAATTCACACTTTTGGGATAAGCAATGGTATTGATGCGTCAGTAGAAACTGAGACAGGACGAGGTTTCCTTCTGCATTTAATTAAAATACTATGTAATAAGGAATCAGCACAATGTTTAATGAGATGAAACCACACAACTCCAAGCACAGCATACAATAGATAGTGGTAAAAACAGTCTGGCACACCTTCAAACATAAACGAGAAAAGAAGAGGAAAAAAAAGAAGGAAAAGTAATAGTAAAAATTCCTGGCCTGGCAAAGAATAGTAGTAGCATTCCCAATGAATGAGTCCTCCTTGTAAGAAACAAATTGGGAGCCAGGTATGGTGGTACAAAGCTTTAATCTCAGCACTCAGGAGGCAGAGGCAGGCAGATCTCTCTAAATTCAAGGCCAGCTTGGTCTATATGGCGAGTTCCAGGAAAGCTGAAGCTACAGAGAGACACTGGCTCAAAAAGACCCAAATAAACAAATAAGCAAAAGGAGACAACTTGGGTCCAATCACTCAAAAGGTATCTGCTACAACAGATTTCAAAGGGAAGGAGCAAAAAACTGAACTCAGGCTTTTCTCTACTGATAAAGAACAGGTTTTAGAAAACCACAGTCAGCACTGAGAGCTTCCAACTGGTCAAGCCCAATTAAAATTCAGACAAAGGAACTGTTGATACAGTTCATATATACCAATACATCACCTTCTGTGGACTACAGCAGAATGAAGGAACATGGAAAATAGAACTAGACAGAAATAGAAAACAATGTGCCTATTTTTGAAGTTTTTAATACGGTTCCAGTGCAAGAAAGGGATTGAATTAGAAATCCTACTTCAGCATTTGCAAGAGAAATTTCTTTCATGAAATAGTAAGCTCTGCTCCAACCAGTAGAAAATATTGAGTTGAATATTTTGATGTAACTAATAGACATTTCCCGTCATAATAATTTCGAAGCATAAAAAATAAATGTAGCTAAGGAGCTAGGGAAACAGCTCAATAAGAACACTTGCTGTGAAAGCAAGAGGATGTGAGTTCAAATCCCCAGCACCCATATAAAAGCCAGGAATGGCTGCAAGCTACAACCCCAGCACTTGTGGGCAGAACCAGGCAGGTCCCAGGAGTTTCCTGACCAACCGGTTCTGACCAACCAGTCCAGCTACAAAGGTTAGATTCAAGTTCAAGGGAACACCTGTCTCAAAAAGTAAGGTGAAGACTGTCAGAGGAAGACACACAGTGTCATCTATGGCCTGTGTATGTGCATGTGCAAGCATGTTAGCCCACTACACACACACACACACACACACATACACAATGCACATTTTTGCATGTAACACAGGCACACACCACTACCAACCGCCATGACCACCACACCAAAAATAAATAATAAAAATATCTGTAAAAGAAGAAAAGTCTGAGATGATAGCTATCTGAAACATCAAACTGTGACCTGTTAATTTGTCTAATTACCTAGAATGGCTAAAATTAACAATACATTTTGTTAAAATAAAAATGTAGCATACTACTAAATATAAGGTAAAGTCATAAAAATTTTAGAGGAACTTGTAGACAATAAAGATTTTCTCCCTTAAGTCCTTTGAGAATTCTAGATTACACTGTCCAAGTTCTCAATCTGAATGATACATTGAGACCCTATTTTGAAAGAAAGAAAGAAAGAAAGAAGAAAGAAAGAAAGAAAGAAAGAAAGAAAGAAAGAAAGAAAGAAAGAAAGAAAGAAAGAAAAGAGAATGGGGAAAGAAGGGCGAAGGGGAAACACATTATTTTCCCACCTTAAATAACTGAAATTAAAAACCTGCTAAATAGGCAATGAACAAGATCTTTCTTCTCAAATATTAAACCAATACAGAGCTAATTCCAAGTTCTTTAGAAAATATTGACTCTATCTGCCCAAAATGTTTAAACTGTGACATTAATTATATAATATTTTAATAATTTAGGAAGAATTGACCTGTTGAAAAAAAATGAACAGAGTTATAGACAGAAGTTAACTCATGACTCAAAAGTCACAGTCAAGTATTAATGTCGCCCTCCCTCTTCTGTTTTTCCTTACTTTTATGTACTCTGTGTGCCATCGGCAAGGTGAAACAAACATTTAAACTAAGCCAGCATGTCTGACAGCTACCAAAAATGACTATTTGATTGTGATTCATGGTGTAAGAGCATGTAACATTTAATTTCTCACTGATCATCACAGGGAACCTAAAACACACAAAGCAAACTCCAAGAAGAGATGAGAGATATGCACCAATAGGACACAGCAATGGGCAGAAATGTGTAATTAGTTTATGTGTGTATGGTGCTTTGCGCATGTTCATGTGTACACACGTGTGTGCATGCAAGTGCACATGCATATATGTGAGCATATTTGTGGAGCCCAACATCAAATACCTTCCTCCCCAGTTGCTTTTCACCTTATTTTTGAGAAAGGGCCTCTCACTAAATGTGGAGCTTAGAGAGTCACTGATTGGTCACACACTGACTGGCCAGAGACTGCCAGTCTTCACCCCTCCACCCCTTGCAGACACTCATCTGTATCTTATTGGATGTTTATATGGGTGCTGGCAATCCACACTCAATTCATCATGTTTTCACTGCAAGCACTTTACCAACTGAAACATTTCCCCAGCTCCCAAAATATGTCTTTTTCTTAAATTATGTCCATTAAACCCCAAAGCCTGGCTCTAATCTTGCACCTCCTTTTTCTTCAACTGTCAAAGCCCAATCCTGCTTGATGTTTGCTTCCAAACTGTCACATTTGTCAACAACTTCACACTGCATGTCTGCTTAGTATCCCAACTTTTAATCCACTTTTACATGAGGAAGAAATAGATCCATGATCCAAATTAGTGGCCAGAATCAAGTCTCCACTCTCATCCCTAGGAAACAACATGAGAAGCTAAGCTTGAAGCTGACCACTTGAATGACCAAACACAGCAACAATCAAAATAAAGCTTATATTCAACAATACATGACAGAGCACTGTACTGGTTTATTAAATGTTTAAAAGGAATAGTACTGAAAAGGAATGCAAAAAAAATGGTATGAAATCTGCATTCAGATAAATACTTTTACATTAATGCTCATAATAGCACCATTCACAATAACCAAAAGATGAAAACAACACAAAAAAAATGGTATGAAATCTGCATTCAGATAAATACTTTTACATTAATGCTCATAATAGCACCATTCACAATAACCAAAAGATGAAAACAACACAAATATCCAACAACTTGAGGTACATATTTGAATGTATACATACAAATACTGTAATATTATTCAGTAATTAAAAGAAATGGAGCACTGATTCATTCTACAATATGGATGAACTTCAAGAACATTATGCTAAATGAAACAAGGCAGTCACAAAGGACCACACGTTATATAAATCCATTCACATTGAATATGAAAATGGCAAAACACATAAATATAAATCACAGATTAGTGTCAAGTGTGGGGAGAATTGTTATAGGGAGTGACTTGCTTGATAGGAATGAGGTTTCATGTGAGAGGATGAAAATATTTTTAAATAATACCAATGATGCTTGCACAAGATTGTGCATGCACTGAATGCCAGTTGGTTATATTTTCAAAAAGCTAATATGATGTCAAATAAATTTCAACCCAACTCAAAAAATTATTAAGGTACCTCTGTTTCTCATGAGTACAAGGCTGAGTCTACATCTACTTCTTTTCAGTCTTCAG
The DNA here is from genome assembly GCA_035773235.1 of Eospalax fontanierii. NCBI lineage: Eukaryota > Metazoa > Chordata > Mammalia > Rodentia > Spalacidae > Eospalax > Eospalax fontanierii. Next base: position 40,034,010 of record CM069527.1, read on the forward strand.
AGATGTGAAATAACTGAAAGAAAAAAAAATCCATCATCCTAACATAACAGTACGAATAACTTTACATATCAATGCCCTCAATAGTCCAGTCAAAAGATACAGACTAGTTGAGTGGATTATGAAACAAAATCAAAGTTTTTGTTATTTATAAGAAACTCATCTCACCTTCAAGAATAGACACTACATTAGAGTGAAAGGATGGAAAAAATACTCTAAGCAAATGGTAGTAAGAAACAAGCAGTTTTTACAATTCTAACGTCTGAAAAAATATATTTCAAATTAAAATTAATTAGAAGAAATAAAGAAGGTCACTTCATTCTCAACAAGGGAACAACTGACCAAGAAGACATTATAATCACAAATATATATGCACCAAACTCTAGTGTATCCAGTTTAGCAAATAGAGTACTATAGAACTTCAAGACACAAATTAATCCTAACTCAGAAACAGTAAGTGACTTCAATAACTCACTCTCTCCAAGAGGTCAACTGGACAAAGAATAAACAGAGAAATTTCTGAATTAAATGATAATATACATCAAACAAACTAACAGATATTTACAGAATATTCTACAAGAGCACCAAAGAATACATGTTCTACTCAGCAGCCCATGGAAGTTTCTCTAAAATTGATCATGTGCTGGGTCACAAGATAAACCTCAACAAATACAAAAAAATAAACAATTCCATGCATTCTGTCAGCCCACAACACAATAAAGTTTAAAATCAACAACAAAAGAAGCTCTAGTAACTACACAAACTCATGGAAATTAAGAAAAACACTCCTGAATGATGAAAGTGTCAAAGAAGAAATCAAAGTATTCTTGGAACTAAATGAAAACCATAATACAACACAGCAAATCCTCTGAAACATATTAAAAAGTAGTCCTAAGACTAAAGTTTATAGCTCTAACAAACTACATTAAAAATTCGGGGGGCTGGAGAGATGGCTCAGCTGTTCCAACTCCAAGTGAAACAAATACCTCGATGAGAAAATTAAAATCATGAAACTACTAGAGGAATACATGGGCAGTGCCCTGCAAGATGCAGGAAAGGATTTTCTAAATCAAACATCAGGCACTCAGGAATTAAGGTTAACAATTTACAAGTGGGAACTCATTAAAACTAAAAACAAGTTGCCCAAGTGTGGAGATTAGGAGTCTGCAGAGTGTGGGTCCCTAGATAGGACTCCTATATTAAGCTTCACTCACCCAGGACTCAGGGACCATTGTGGAAGATGGGGCAGAAAGACTGTAAGAGCCAGGGAGGAGGAGCATGACCATATGGAGGTAGAATCCTACAAGCCCCTGGGACCTGTTCATGTGAGACTACAGCAATAGTTTCAGCATGCTCAAGACCCATGCAAACTCAAGCAGACAAAAACCCAGCATGGAACTGGAGAACGGGCAGCAGACCCCAGTCTTTGCTGAAGAAATATTGGCAGCTGATTACTGTTGGGTGAGGAAGAGCTAATCTTCTTAAAGCGAGAGACTCTGGATAGGCTGACTAGACCTCAGTGGATGAACTTGCACTGAGGAATGTTTGGGGATATTAACTTGATAGAATAGAACTTAACAAAAATGACAGAGTGTATGAATTCCAGGGGGGAGGGGGCTGTGGGAAAGTGCCAATGAGGAAGGAGGTGTAAAAGCAATTAAGATTGATTGAGATGTTCTGTATGAAGTACACAAAAACTCATTTAAAAAAATAAAAGGCTCTGAACAGCAAAGAAGACAAAAAGGTAAAGAGAAAGCATAAAGAATGAGAGAATCTTCACCAGTTATTCATCTCACAAATTAATTGACCAGAATAGGCAAAGAAGTAAAAAAAATAATCAAGAAAACAAATAACCCAGTTAAAAAATTGGCTATGGATCTGAACAGAAATTTCTCTAAAGAAGAAATAAAAATGACTAAGAAACAACTTAAAAAGTGTTCAACATCAAGAGTAATTAAGGAAATGGAAAGCAAAACCATATTAAAACTCATCTTAACCCAGTTAGACTGATTAAGATCAAGAAAGCAAATGACAAAATGCTGGAGAGGATGTGGGGAAAAGGGAGTGCTCATTCACTGCTGGTGGATTGCAAACTGGTACAACCCCTATGAAAAGCAATGTGAAGACCTCCTTAAAAACTAAAAATTAATTTACCATATGATTCAGCTATACCACTCCTTGGCATATACTCAAAGGACTCATCTTGCAGAGAGACTTGTATATCCATGTTTGTAGCTCCTCTTTTTATAATAGGTAAGAGATGGAAGCAACTTAAGTGTCCCTCAACTGATGAGTGGATAATGAAAATGTGATGCATTTACACTATGGAATTCTATTCAGTGGTGAAGAAAGACAAAATCATGAAATGTGCAGATAAATGGAAGGAACTAAAAACTGTTATACTAAGTGAAATAACACAGACTCAGAAAAAATAAGCAATATATGTTCTCTCACTTGTGGATCTTATCACCAAATGAATATTTACATGTGAGTGTATACCCTAATGTAACTGCAGGAGCCAGGAAAATGGAAAGGAATCATGAAGGTAAAGGGTAAGAAGAAAGCTGAGAGAAGAACAGAAGACAGGTGTTACTAAAGGGGAAATGGAGAAAATGGGGATAAAATTCAATGGGGATGAAGGGGAATGAGAAGCTAAAGAGAGGGGGAGATAACAGGAGTCAGGTATTACCAAAGGTAAAAATGGGGAAATGGGAGTAAAGGGGAAGCGTTAGATAGGGAAAGAAAAATGAGAGATAATGCTTATGCATCTTGAGAAACTAGAGAGAAATGTATTTGTTCAAAAGCCTACTGAAGAATATGCATACAATATCTGAACATAAGTGCATGCATATAGTTGAACAGGAAACACAGTGCCAGACAGAACTCTCCCTTGGAACTGTTTGTCAGGGTAATCCAAGAGACTTCAAAAATAACACAGCTATTGCCACAGCCTTTAGTTACCTCCCAGAACTTAAAGAAAAGTCCCTATTGCTGAAGACAGGATATACTTAGGACAAAGGACTTGGAGCAATGGAGCTGGAACTGACCAAGAAGTCTCCTCCCTAAAGAATAGCTCTATAGGTTTGGCTTAGGTATAGGCAACTCTAACGCTGCTAAGGGAGAAAAACAGTTGATGGTCCCAACCTCAGCTTTAAAGCCTAACAACCACAACAATGACTAGCACAGCACACTACACTGGGACAGTAGTGGCACTTTTATCTTTGGGGTAATCAACAGTACCCTAATTGGACTTAAAGCCTGTTCAATGGGAGGGAACTCATGTGTGGTACTGTAAACAGCCAAATACACGTGGCTGGAGAGTTCATAGCTCTTAGAGAAAACCCTAAGGCTGCCACATCCCTAGACAAACGTAATTTCTTACTATATGCTAAATATTGATCCTTATATTTATAGACAAATATGCCAGTCACCACTAGTCAAAGAAGCTTATTTGGAAACAGACAGAGACTAATATAGAGTTCCACAACTGATCACACGCAGGGAATAAGTGTCTGTGAGATGTCCAATCCTAAGTGACACATTTACAATGCAACCTCTTCACCTAAGGCTCATAGAAAATAGTGGAAGAAGGGGTAGAGAGAATACTAATGCATCGCTCAACTTGCATCAGCAATCTCCCTCATAAAACAGAGGGTAATGAACACAACAGACCACAACTGGCAAAACTGTAGAGAATAAGAAACTTCAGTGTTTGGGTCCCTGGACAGCAGTCCTATATTAAACTTTATCCCCCCAGGACTCAGGGACCATTGCAGAAAAGGGGCTAGAAAGACTGTAAAAGCTAGGGAAGAAGGTGGATGACCATAAGGAAACAGTCTTAGGGGTTCCTGAGATTTTTCCCATATAAACTTACAACAATGCTAAGAGCATACACAAGACCCATGCAAACTCAGTCCAACAAAACCCAGCATAAAACTGGAGAACTAAAGAACAGGACCCACTCTTAGAGGATTTATTGGCAGCTGATCACTGCTGGGTAGGGGAAATTGATTTTCTTTAAGGCAGTGACTCTAAATAGACTGAACAGGATCCAGGGGATGAACTCACACTGAGGGACATCTGGGTTCATAAACGTAAAATACAAGACAGAATTCATGACAGCTGTGAGCAGAGCATGGGGGGGCTGCAAAGAGGGAGGGGTCTAAATATGATTAGGATGCATTACATGAAGTGCTCAAAAATTCAATAAAAACATATATTGAAAAAGAAAAATATATTGTACAAAATTTGAAAAACAAATTATAAAAAAAGAAAAATTCCAGTATCTATGTACATTCCTTAAAGTGGCCTTTGGTTTTTTACCGCCCAAGTTTACTTCCCAAGGTAAACTTGGTCATTGAAGAAGATGAGTACCTGGTAGAGCCATACATTACCATACACAACAATTAGAGAAGGATTTTGAGGGGAGAAGGTGCCCAGAAGGAGGCCAGAGCACATGAGCAAAGGTGGCCTTGATGTTAGGGTACCCAAATACAAGTGAAGGCGGGATGTTTCACATCCAACTATTTCATATGAATGATTTGGAGAAAATAAAAGGAGTACTGAGGACAAAGAAAAGGAATCAGACGATAGAAATAAGACCAATCAAAACAGGAATTTTAATGCAGACGGGTATGTGAAGAATTGCAATCACCAAAGAGTTTACAGGAATGACTGGAAAAAAAAAGTGGCTCAGCAGTTGAGAGCACTGGCTGCTCTTACAGAAGTGTTGGATTTGAATCCCAGCACCCACATAGCAGCTCTAAACTATCTGTAACTAGGGGATCAGTCACCCCCTCTCTGGCTTTCATGGGCACTGCACAACACACTGCACATACATACATGAAGGTGTAACATTCATACACATAAAATTAAAATTAATTTTTAAAAACTTTTAAAGACTTCAGGAATCTAGCTAAGGCACTAGATCTCTCCTATAATGTCTAATAGAAAAATCTCAAGAAAATCTTATTTAAAGAGATTATGGTTTCAGGCACTTATTATGTAAGCTGAAGGAATAAATTCTACATCAAAGAAAGTGGGATGAGCCACTCAGTGGCTTTGTGGTAAGTTATGGGAAGCTCATTTGGAATGTCATCATGTTATTGAATTTACAAAAATAAAATTATTGACTATGGCAGTATTTATAATATTCTCTAATTACATGAAAACTTATCAGAAATTTATTTTTTTTATAACAGATTCACTGATTAGTTCAAGCCAAACACCAAGATACCAAGATTTGTTGGTTTAAATATTAGGAAAGCACTGTCCTTTTAAAAATATCAACAGCTCCTAAATTGCTCATTTTTGCTGGATAAATTAACCTATATGTAGAAAATGTTCTTGAGAAAGTGAATTAATTTAATAAGTTCCTTTGGTATTTTAAGGGGACTATTTTGAAAATGAATGTTTGCTGATGTTTTCATTGTTTAAAAAATGGATGAATAGGCCATGAAAATGTTCCACACATCTTTATATTCTAAACAGCCTAAAAAATTCTAGCAGATTTTGAAATTTAACAGCTTTCAAAGATTCCATAGCTATTTTGTGCTGCTAAACAATAATATTTTAAATTTTGATATGCAAAATAGGTATTGTAATCAAGAAATGTTCAAACTTAGATCTTTTTCATTCAAAAGTTTGTGAAGTTTGTAAGTGTGTTTCTCTTTAGCTTCATGGTTAAGAAACATAGTCAATGCTCTATTTCTATTTTAATGTTACCTTAATGTGCTATGAGCCTATTAAGTACAAGTATTGAAATAAACTAAACTTAGGATCAAAGAACTAGACTACAAAGTTCTTCAAACTGAATGTAATATATTCTATTTTTATTTAAAATACTAGTATTTTCAGTGAAAGTAAATGATTGCTATATTTATTTCATTTCTATTGCACTTTAAGTTTATGTTAATATATACCTTTTGTAATATACAATAACTTGTTATACAGACTTAGAATAAACAAAAAGCAAAATAATTTGTAGTCACAGAATTTTAAATGCTTTACAATAAGAACCACATTCGAGGAAATGTGAAGGTAATAGCTTCAAATGCTTTTTAGACATTTTAGTTATGTTTTCTTCTTAAATTAGAAATAAAAAGAAAGGGGGCCAAAACTCCATTTTTCAAGTCATTCAATACAAAACCATCTTATTTACATCTAAGTGACCTAAGAAAGTTCTATGTTGGTAAGACTTCCTCATGAGCACAATAATCTTGTGCTTTGATGTTGCCTTTGCCAACTAACCTCTGATATCACTAAGGCTAGGAAACTTGTTTCCACAAAACACAGACTACTCACCTGCTGCTCAGTGGAGATAACAGTTTATCAGAGATTCAATAATCATATCTGTGTAAAATTTCCTTTAAATCTATGGCTTGTAACAGTTTAGGGAAGGAAAGAGTTCATGAACTATATGAAAACCTACCGATTTAGATCAAAGTTTCAAGAATTACTGAGTTCAATTTAAGCTTTTTGTAGCACCATATTTTCAAGCCCTTTGCTAAAAATGTTGTTTCTCCCAAAACTGCAATGTACATTTATAGCTAGCTTCTTTGTGAATCCCAAACTTTATCCTGCTTATAGGTTTGTTTTTCTAGAAATGTACATTAAGTAATAAGCACTAAACCTATGTTAACTAGCGATAAAATTTTATTGAAACGAAAATTTAAACAGGTATGATTTAAGGGTAAATTTCACACAGAGCCTAACATCCTCTATGTTTCCTTGAATTTGTGCCAGTAAGATATATCAGCCTTTGACCCTTCTCTGGATCTTATAAAAACATTCAATAGAATAAACATAAGTTTAGGATTCAGAAAAATAGGGTTACATGAGCTGTATGCTGCCCTATTAAAATTATCTGAAACTTTTTCTCTGCTGTTTTTAAAAACAAACCTAACTTACAATGTTAGTGAAAGGATTATATGAAATTGGTTATGATAAATGTCTTATGCGTAGGAGGCCACAGCACCTAACATCACCTTTCCTTATCCTCTACCCTTTCCTCATTCCCTATCAGTCCTCCTTAGACAACTTTTCAATAGTTGTTTTCTCACCTCTGCAGCTTTTTCTGGTTCCAATATCCCTGCAAGTCTTATCAAAAAGACCAGGACACAATCTAATCTCCAACTAGAAAACTCCATCTGTTGTCAGTTTGGGGTTTCATAATATAAATAATATTTTTGAAAATATAGCAAAAATAAATGGTTCATGACCTCAAAAATCATGTTCCCCTACACCATTCAGTCTCTAGTTATTTTTCCTGAGTTTTATTGGAGCAGAAAGTTGGTGGTAGGTTCATAAAATGTCTTAAAAGAAAGGGGATATGCCATAAAGAAGTTTCTATGTAACCAAGAAAAGAAGACAGGCAAAAACAAGCTGAAGAGTATAGAGATGCCAAGAGTAAGAGAAAGGGAGACACCCAGGTTCTTACTTCTCCCTCAGTTCATCAAGCAAAAAGCAGTGATATCCAAATGTGACAGTGCAGTTCAACTTCAATGGTTTCACCCCACCATTAGAAAATTTAAGAAAACCTAGGCGAAAATCAGAAATACGGGACAGCTACAGCCAAGCTGGGATGGAAGGACAGTAGCCTTCCCCAGAGACACTTTGGCTGGTCCATGGGTAATGAAAGACATCCATGCATTGATACATGCACTCAACATGAAGGGTAGGTAAGAGTTGAAGCCAGTGGGCCAGATGTGGATACTATAGTGTAACTCAGTTGATTCAAGACTTGAGGCTTAATGGCTGACATTCTGAATCTAAGAGACTGTGCAGGGAAAATGAGCTCCGGGATGAGGTCAAATCAGCAAATGGAAGCAAGAAGTCTCCTAAAAATTGGCTATACAGAGAGAACAGAAGATGAGGGTCACCAGCCCCAAACACAATAACATGCATCAGTAAACGCACACAGAAAGGACTCAGATAAAGCACAGGACCCTTATACAGACAAGCCACCTTTCCATCATCTTGGCAGCAGAAGGTAGAATTTATGTGCCCTGCCATCCTGCACGGTTTCTATCTCAGCTACTGACAAACTGGAAATCTTTAAACACTTTAAAATCAAAACTTTAAAATCAAAATATTCTATGAAATTTAAATTTCAGGTTTTGACCAGTGTTTAGGTCAACACAAAGGACAAGATTGTCAAAAAGGATCACTTCTCACAAATGGGAAGCTTATTTACCTTCAAACTTAAGTACTATAATAGCTCAAGGACAGACACACCCAAGAAGCACAGTCAGGTCAGGGTGCTAACTGCAGCGCCTCTTGCTGCTCCCCAGCTCCTTCCACTTCATGTGCTTTCTGTCAAGCTCAGAATTAGAGATACGGCCCCATGTGAGGCCACACAATCACTAACTCTCTTTGTACAAATCTTTAGAGGATTTCTCTGACATTTTCAAGAATGCACATCTTATGACGATGGATAGATGCATGAATGGATGCATGGATGCATGGATGGAAAATGTGAGCTACCACAGATCAAAGGAAACCCTGGTGTCTGATAGCTAATAATACTTGACAAAGTAGATTTTTTAGAACCAAAACCATTTACATATTTGTCAAATTCATCAAGAAATCTAAGCATTCTGAGTTCACGCACCTAATATAATTTGTCTAATATATGAAGGAAAAAAAAAAAGTAGTGAGTGGTAGGGCGATGGATCTGCAGGTTGGAGCCCTGCTGCACAAGCCTACAACCTGAGGTCAATCCCCAGAACCTACAATGGAAGGGGAGAACCAGCTCCTGACAGCTGTCCTTTACCTCCATACATGTATGGTGTGTGGCCACATGCACATCATACAAATGTACACAGTAATAATAAAACATATGAAGTAAAATCTGATAGAAAGACACATAGAAATAGACAAACCCACAATTAGATTGGAAATTTCAATACATTTGATGATAGATGATGATGATGATGATGATGATGATGAAGATAGATGACAGATGATAGATGATGGATAGATAGATGATAGATAGATAGATAGATAGATAGATAGATAGATAGATAGATAGATAGATATGGATACAGGAAGTTAGTAAAGACATCATTGTGGGTTGAGGTTGATTCCTAAAAGTCTATATGTTAAAGTTCTAACTTAGTAATAACATTGTAGATGTTATAACTTCAATTTCAAGCATTTTACTGAAGTAAAATAGGCCCCTAATTCGATTGAATTGTTTGGATTATAATGAGAAATTTGAACCTGGAGATAAACAAATAGGAACAGCACCATGTAGAGAGAGAAGCTACACTGCCGGAGGCCAAGGAATTGCCAAAAGCTCAAAGAGAGCCTTGAGATAGACCTTTTCTGGCTGCCTTCAGTGGAAACAGCCCTGTTCACAACTTGTTATCAGCTATAATACTCACTTTATAGTACTCTCATGCACATGCTCTGGCAAAATCATGCAGACATGGAAAACTTCAATATCATCAACTTGATTGAACTGACATTTGAGAATACTCCAATCAACAAAACATATATATTTGTTTTAATGCAAACAGAAATTTGACTAAGATAGACCATATTCTGGTCCATAAAATCATAGTGTCCACAATGCAATTCTATTACAGATTACTGGGTGATACTTCTATTGTTTTCTTTTTTGACTCATAAATTGATTTGGTTTTGGGGCATGAATATATTGTGGGATATGATGTTCAGAATGTCCTCTTATAGACTGAAAAGAATTTGGAAGATGCCAACAACAGTGACTTACATTTTAATTGACAAAGTTTCTAGGTAAAAGTTATATATGCCATTTCAAAGAGAAAATTGAGTTTAAATTATATAAATATGCAAAGTTATGTGCACACAAGTGTACACTGTTGTCTTGTTTACATCCACAAATATAAAAATGTACACGTATCAAACTCAATTACCTTAAGAATGAAAGAAAGTTCATTGTGATGGCACATGCCTTTAATCCTACCTCTCAGAAGGAAAACGCAGGTGAATTTCTGTGAGCGAGAGGCCAGACTGAGTGATCTCCAAAAGTGAGTTCTAAGCTAGCCATGGCTACAGGTAGACCCTGCCTCAAATAGACCAAAAAAAAAAAAAAAGAAAAAAGAAAAAGAAAAAAGGAAGAAGAAGAAAAATGAAGGTAGAAAAAAAACCGTCTCAGCAAGCAAGTTGTACTCCACTATTGGCACACAATGACAGTTCCCTCACTGGCCTACGTCACACTCCAGAAACTTCAGTGCTAACCAAGCAACAACCAAGAGATTCACAATGTCATAAACCAAATCTATCAGTTTTCTGATAAGACACTAAATAATTCTTTTAAACTATAACAAAGAAAAACCATGATTTAAATCTACATAGGAATTTCAGTTTATAATTTCTCACAGATTACTACACCAAATTTTCAATATACCCATAAAAGAACACAATGAGTATTGCACTCCATCATCCCAGTAAAGAAAATCAAGGTTCAAAGACATTAAGTACATATAAAAGTTGGAGTTGCGAATCAGTTCTTATAATGCCTAAACCATTGAACTACTCAACTGAGTGATTTATAGTAAACATTTTCTTTGACCTAGAAATTGAATTTTTACATGTGAAAATATTTTACCAACCTATTTTATACTGCAACTAACAAAAGTGTTGAAAGCAAAAAATTATCCCAAATTCCATCTCAAAACTGAGTAAGATCTATGTTCTTTATCATGGTTACAAAGTGAATGAGTTGCAAAATCCAATACAAAACCAAGATGTTTAGTCAGAATGCAAGACAAATGGTCCACTAATTTTCTCTTATATGTACCTAGCCAATTTTCTTCTCCATTTTTGGAGTCCCCACATCCCCACAGTGCAATCAAAGTACTGAATGTTGAAACAAATAAATAAAATGGAGCAAGTTTTGCCTCGGACCAGATATCTGCAGCACATCCACAAGAACTGACTGTTATTAAATTAGCTTGAGGATTGCTTTTTTATTACCTCCTCCCTGCAAGAAAAATATTAAAATAAAAAAAACTCAGTTTTTAACAAGTAAATATTATACAAATAGAGGTCCATCATATACCTGTTTCTAATACTACATGCATGCAACTTTTGACACAAATGTGACCTTTAATTTTCAATTAAAAGTGGAGTAGTATTTTCCTCAGACTTTGACTATTCAGATCTCTCTACAAACAAAAGTGATATTAAATTTTCATTACACTGAAGTTTGTGTAATAAAAGAAACAATGATCTCAGCAAATTTAATTGTGTATCATTCAGTTTTCCCTGTCTGCTTTATTGTTTGTATTAATAATCTCCTTCACCAAAACAATGGCCAAAAATCAAATGTAACCTATGTACTGAGACAGAGGAAAGTGTTGAACTTTGAAGTCTGGAAACGATTTTTGGGGGGTCTTTTTGAGACAGGGTCTCCCTCTAGCCCCAGCTGGCCTGGAACTCATTATATAGACCAGGCTGACCTTGACCGCTCAGAGATTTGCCTGCCTCTGCTTCCCAAATGCTGGAATTAAAGGCATGAGCCACCATACCCGGCTTGGAAATGATTTTTAAATTCAGCAAAAACACTTGATAGTCAAATGATTTTAAACAAATGTTTAGCCTCAGTTGTAAAATAGGTGATAATAGCTATTCTTTGTGCAGCTTAAATAAGTGAATAAAGCACCCTTGTCCTGTGTAGAATAGCTAAATCACAACTTTACAACTTTATTTTTTAATTGGTATGCAATAGTAAAAGAAACAAAAATTTTTGCTCTCATGGAACTTGGTTTCTTAAGTGCAACACTCAATATAATGTTCAGTAAAATATGAAGTAAGTTGAATAACAACTGAAGCTAAAGAAAAAGAACAAAAGAAAGATGGACAGAAGTTTGTAGTGGTTGAGGTGGGGTATCCAAAGTGTCCTTTACCAACTTCTATTGAGTTGTGGCTTTTGTATAAAGCCATACAAATGATAAAAAAGAAGCCAGATTAGAAAAGTTGCTAGATTATGTTTTAACTTTTAAAGAAGATTATAGTGATATGTTGAAGGTACATTCAATAAGATTTCTAAACTGATTGGATATAAGTTATAAAAGAAAGAGAAAACACAGACAAGATTTTTTTACCTGAACAATTCAAAGAATGTGGTTACAATTTGAGAGATCGGGAGATTATAAAGGCAGTAGATTTGGAAAAAATACAGAGTTTCATTTGGAATATAAATTTGAGAAAAATATTAGACACATATTAAAGATTTCAAATTGACATACAGTAGGAGGAAATGATATCCTGGAACTATTATCAACATGGAATCATGAGACTCACGAGGTATCGATTATATAGAGCAGTGACTAAAACTGTGGCTCACAACTCCTGTAACTGAACATGGGGGTCATGAAGAATGTAGCAATAGGAAGAGTTTCCTGAATGTACAGGGACCTAAAATAATTCAAGATTAAAAGCATAATGATTTTAAATGTATTGGCAGCACTTTTCCATGTTGTATCATGAAACCACTGTGGCCTTGGTTTTGAACACATCATATAAAACATGCACTTAACACTATACATGCTATCACATCATGTATCACCAATGGATGCTGACTGAGTCCTTTAGCTAATATTGAATTTCATTATGAATTTCAATGCATCTACCATACACACAAAGATGCTTCTTTTTGCAACAAATGGAAACTATTCCACAACTGGTCAAATACAGAGAACAAGAGACTGTAAGGTGCCCACCCCTGATGGACACATCTCCAATGCAACTTCTACACCCAAAGCTCAGATAACATGACAGAAGAGGAGGTGGAAAGAACGTAAGAGCTGAAAGGCCGATACATCTGCTGCCAGTTAATGCATTCTAGATATGATAGGTAAGTTGTACCAATAAAATCTCTACAGTAAACTTGTCTAGGAAAATCTGCATAATGTCAAAACCAATTGATGAGTCAAAGTGAATGAGGGGAACATCACTGGGATCCCACCTGAAGATGAAGAGCTACAGGCAATCCATGAATGCTGAAGAAGGGAGGGCGGGGGAATCAGTGTTCTCCAGGAACTAACTCCATGAGAGATTATCTAATTCCCAGGGGACAGCCCTAAACACAGGTCCACACAAGCACCACTAAATGAAATCAGTACATTTTATTTATATATACATACATTTGTAAGTATATTTATAAATGTATGTATATATAATGATGATATTCAAATAAGAGGGCAAGAAATTGAGAAGGAGTAGATAGAGGGTCAAGAGAAGAGCAGGAAGGGGACTGGGAGGGATGAAAATAATGCAAAGACAATACTCATGTATGAATTCTCAAAACAGATTTTTTTAAAGAATTTGTAGGAGTAAAACCTTTTGTGCTTTACTAGAACAACTGATGGTAGTTAGCTGGAACTGAAAAATCAGCTATGATTAAAAAAAGACCAACATCACTGAAGTGAATCATCTAGGAAGTATTTCCTCACAGAAGCTGCCATCCAGAGGGGTCCAAGGCTGCACCTCAAGCTAGAATCAAAACTTGGTAATGTGGAAATATCTACCACATGGTACTAGTTTTGCTGGCATAAAAGCTGAGGATTCGAGAACTCTTAAAAAAACTAAAAATAAACCTGCCATATGATCCTATCATACCACTCTTTGGCATATACTCAAAGAATTTAGCCTGCTGCAGAGATACTTGCACAGCCATGATTGTTGCTGCTCTTTTCACAATAGCTAAGAAATGTAAACAACCTAAATCCCCCTCAACTAATGAATGGATAATGAAAATGTGGTACATTTACACAATAGAGTTCCATTCAACAGTAAAGAAAAACAAAATCATGAACTCTGCAGGTAAATGGATGGAACTAGAAACTGTTATACTAAGTGAAGTAGCACAGACTCAGATTTTTTTTAAAGCAACATACGTTCTCTTTAATTTGTGGATCTTAGCTTGACATTGCTAGATGTGAGTATATATCCTAATGTAACTGCAGGAGCTAGGAAAATGGAAAGGAACCATGGGGACAAAGAGGAAGAAGAAGCTCAAGAGATGGGAACAGTAAGAGACAGGTGTTATTAAGGGGAAAAAGGGATGGGAGGGTACTTTAACTGGGCAAGCCTTAAGGAGGAATTATACAGGAGTAAGAGAAAAACTAATAATTCTTAGATGCTATGAAAAAACAGAGGGAAATGTATTATCTCAAAGTTCTACTGAAAAAGATGCATACAATAATCTACAAGTTCATGTATATAGCTAAAGATTATATAACAAAAAACACAGTACCAGGCAGGAGAAACCTCCCTTCAAGTTGTTGACTAAGGTCATCCAAAAGACTCCCAAAATAACACAGGCTGTTGTTACAATCCATGATTGCCTCCCCGAACTTGAAGGTTAGACCCTATTGCTGAACACAGTACACACTTGGGACACAGGACTTGGAGCAATTGAGCTGGAACTCACTAAAAGTCTCTTTCCTGAAGATTAATTCTCAAGTTATCAGAGGATACTATTCAAGTTGCAAAGGGATAAAACAAGTTAATGGCCCTTCCCTGCCATGAAGCCTAAGAAACAACAATGGCTTTGGCCCAGCAATCTATTTCAGTAGTGGCACTCTTATCTTGGGGGTAATCAACAGCTGTCTAATTGGAATTAAGGCTTGCTCAATGAGTGGGAAATCATGTATGGTACTGTAAACATAGCCAAATATGCTTGGCTGGAGAGGTCATAAATCCTAGATAAAAAAACTACTTTTAAGCAAACATGGTGGCCCCCACCTTTAATCCAAGCACTCAGGAGGCAAAGGCAAGTGGATCTCTGTGAATTGAAGGCCAGCCTGATCTATACAGTGAGTTCCAGGCCAGCTGGAGCTACAGGGAGATTCTATCTCTAAAAGACAGAAAAAAAACATATTTTGGGCACATCCTTAGACCAACATAATTTCTTACTTTATTCTAAATATTCACCTCATATTTATAGACAAATGTACCTTTCACTCTCATCAAAGAAGCATCTTTTTGTAACAGATGGAGACTATTACAGAGTTCCAGAACTTGTTAAATGCAGAAAATAATGGTCTGTGGAGCAGGCCCGAGTCTACAAGACAAGCTACATGTGCTGTTGGTGGAAGAACCAAACAAGATCATGGCTGAGCCATGTATGTCCGACTTTGAGCTATATTCCTGGAATTTGGTTTTGCTTAGGTATGTCTGGTTATTTCCCTTTGAAATAAGAAAGTATGTAACATTATTTTTTATGGAGCCCACGGTTAAGAGAGTTTGGATTTTTAAAGAAACACTGAACTTTTAAAGCATTGGAGTATTTGAAGACTGTTGGACTTTTAAAGTTGTACTGTGTTTTAAACTGTGATATAATGTGAGAACTTGGGGACAAGAA
Source organism: Eospalax fontanierii (assembly GCA_035773235.1). Taxonomy (NCBI): domain Eukaryota; kingdom Metazoa; phylum Chordata; class Mammalia; order Rodentia; family Spalacidae; genus Eospalax; species Eospalax fontanierii. The sequence continues at coordinate 40,049,362 of CM069527.1, forward strand.
ATAGAAAGTTTATGGTTTAATGGTGATGTGTTTGGGTGCCAAGTTAGCAAGGGGTCAATTGTGCTGGATATCTTCAGTTGTCAACTTGACACACTTGGGAAGAAGGAATCTCAGCTGGGGAATTTTCCACAGATTGGCCGGTGGACATGTCTGTGAGGCATTTTTTTGATTGTTGAGTGATGTAGCCCAGCCCAGCCCACTGTAGGTGGTACCTCCCTTGGGCAGGTGGCCCTGTGTTGCATAAGGAAGCAGGCTGAGCACAGGCCAGGGGAACAAGTCAGTAAGCATCACTCCCCCGTGGTCTCTGCTTCAGCTCCTGCCTCCAGTTTCCTGACCTGACTCCCTGGCCTGACTTCCCTCACTGATGAGCTGTGACCTGGGAGATATAAGATAAAATAAACCCTTTCCTCCCCTGTTTGTTCTGTTCACAGCCATAGAAAGTAACTACAAAAAAATGGAATGGGAACAGCTAACAACTGTTCATAACTCCAGTTCCAGGGGATCCAACACCCTTTTCTGACCTCTGCTGGTAGAGCACACATGAGTGCACTTATATACATGAGGACAAAACACTCGTACACATTTTTTTTAATCAGTAAATTTAAACATTAAAAAAAAAAACAGGCCAGAGTACCGGCAATGTCTTCTCTACCAGTGCTGAAATCACTATGGATTATAACAGCATTTTTGTTAAGATGCCAATGAACCAGTAGCTAACGCTTTCTGAAAATAAAAGACATGAAGTAAGGATAAGGCAGATAATAGATGGCAATAAACATTTGCAATAATAAAACAATCTGATGAAATAACATACAAAACATTTTCAGGGAGAAAGAAAGAAGAGAGATATGGATCAGATGAGGAAGCATACTTTATCTGAAGGGCCTGTGGTATAATGTGGATAAAAGAAAAAACACCTGTCCTTTATAAGGTCCAGGTGCCCAAAGTCTGTTTAATAATGCCTTTAAAGTTATGAGAAAAGTATTCAATGACAAAGGGGAATTTCTCAGTAATTGGTATTAAGGCCTAATCAACAAAACACACACCTGTAGTGTGGCAAAATCAAATGTATCAACATGGTGCAATAAGCTGGTCTTTCACAGAAAGCATAGGCTTCAGTTTGCAAGAGGAGAGAGGAAAGTGTGTGTTGTGGATTCTGCCATTTTGTTTTGCTTTGCTTTGCTTTGTTTGACACAGGGTCTTGCTCCGAAGTACTAATAGACTGGAAATGTGAGCAATGACCATAATTTAGCCTGAGTCCTGGGATTACAAGTATGTACTACCATGCCCAACTCAAAAAGCATATTTTGGAAATCTTGGCTCCCTACTGAAGGAATCTTGGGAGACCTGAAGGAAAGAAGGAGCAGAAATTGGTTCTGGAATCGTTACTATGTCCATGGTAGATGGACAAACAAGAATTAGCTAAGTATTAGGTGCTGTCCTGTGGCAGGAGTGGCTTAGCAATTGAGTGTTTCAATTATAGATGAGTACAGCAGAGTGAGTCTAGAGTGGATGTGTCAAAAGCAATTACCTAAGCAGAGGGTCCTTCTGGCATCTTACGATTGCTGCATAATCTCTGTGGAATGTGGTTTCCCGATAACTGGAGCAGGCATCACCCTTGTCTGACCTCTCAACCTGACTTATGGCAGGGATGTTCTTCCACCTAAGACAGACTTTGATTCTGAACATGACTTCTGGAGGGGACATTAAAAGAAATTCAAGAAATGAGGCAGGAGGGAAAGAAGAGGCCAAACGAAGATGAAAGTTTAAGATTGTCCATGAAAGGTACAGTGCTGAATGTCCGATGGTACAGGGTGGGAGGCTGAGATCACAGGGGTACTCACTCTCACAGTGCCCTCCAGTCCTGTGCTGACAGAGCGCATTGAGAGCGGGCTCATTCAGAGTTCTTACATTCCCTTTTGACTTCAGTAAGAAGCAAATAGAAAAGAGAAAATTCCTAATATAGGTACTCCGTAGCTAAAAGGTGTAACAGAAGAACGGAGTATTAAAAAAAAAATCACATTTCAAAATGCAAAACAATATGAAACCATTTGCTACAAAGGCAAAAATCAGTACACCCTGTATTCTCTCTAGTTCTCTGGTGCCACAGCATAGCGAGATTAACATTAATCATCACCCCTGGGTTACCAATAGCCCAAAAGTTAAGGTATGCTCATTCTAAGTCAATAAGGCAGAGTCAGAATGCATTTTATATTCCTTCCTATTCACAATAAATACTCTATACCTCTCGTACCAGTTCCCTTCTTGCTAAATATTTTTGAAAATATTTTCATTGAAAATATAATTAAAGCAAAAAATTATTAAAGTGTTAACACTTTAAAAACAAAACCATCAGACATAAGGTAGCCCAGTGAGTAGGAACTGGTTATCATTTTGCATCTCAGTCTTCATAGTAGAACAACTCGTTTGGTAGAGGAGAAACAGGCAGGAGTGACTGGAGTGTGCTAGGAGGGGGACCCTTAATTTAGCTTCCTTCCTACAATCAAGGCAGAGAACCACCATCAGAGAACACGGGTCAGGAGAATGAGAAGTTGCCTGTAACATGAACACAGGTAAAAGACAGGAGGAAACCAAAGCAGGCTAAGATGAGGTTTGTTCTGTTCCCTCTCATTCTAGTCAGCGTGACTATGGATAACTTCACGCTGGCAGAATTCATTTGAGTTTGACTTCAGCATAATAATCTATTGATCCAACTTAACTTTAACCACTTTCCTAAATATTAATTCATTGTGTTTACATTGATCAACTCATATAAGTTCATCTATACACAAATTGGATACAGTTCAGTTCCCACTATATGAAAATTCTGTTTTCACTTTCACCCTTGTCTTCTCATATTTTATTACCATAGTCATCTGAGCAATGCATTGTGTTTAAGAGAAAAGAAGTGTCCGTTAAAATAAAAGATACCTGAATTTGGAAGCATATCCCTTGTTTCATTTAAGCATTACCGTCCTAAGTAATTTAAGTCAAGTATACTGGTCTATCAAAATGCACAGTTAAGAATTCTTCTGAAAACAAGTGGAGATAAAAATGCAGACACTAGAGCTGTTAGTTGTCCCTTAATATGTGCAGAGCACTGTATCATTTGTTCCTTTATTTATCAAACATTGTGGAAAATGTCCTCAAGGTATAACACAGACATTATCATCTTAATCAGAGCAGTTGTGATGAATGGGGGAGACCCACAACATCAGCCCTGTGGATATTTTCTCACAGAAGAGAGGAAAGAAAAGTCATTAGACCCTCCGCTGAGGTTCTAGCCACTCCCACCCTTCTTCACCTTCCCAGAGTCATATGCAACCCTACCCTGGCTATGCATGGGCTCAGAAAGTGCTAGGAGATACAGGAAGTCACAGATTAACTAAAGGGTGGACTTCAGCTCTGCAGCTTTCAGGAGGTCATCACCGATACTTGGATGGGATTGTGCATGTGTGTATAACTTAGCTGTTTTAGATTCACCTTGTTCCTCAAAGTAACTTTTCCCCTATGTTCCTGTAAGTGAACACAAAAAACTCAGTGATTCACCAAGCTGGGCTTGTATGGATTATTACTTTTCTCTGTCATTAGTGTCCTATTGGTGTGAATAGTAGACATTTTTCATGATTCTGCAGGAAAAACATCAAACACAGGTAGAGTGATTCTGCTACCTACCAGAGTCTGCCTTCCTGAAGTTTAGAACCTCATAAGGCAACATATCCATGTGAAGAAATGTGCCAGAAAATCTACAAAGTATGGTAAGACCAGAAACAAAAAATTTTATACTACGTTAGTAGAGAATTTTTACCAGAAAAATAACTTCACATCTGACTTGAAAGAGGATTAAGTGTTTACCACGTAACCTGGGAGGACTGGAAACTGTTACACAAACTGTTTACAATAGAACTAGTAATGACAGAAGCCAGGGTAGAAAGAGGAAAATAGAAGGAAGACCTCAAAAATGATTTTGTGCCATAAAAGTGACCTTAAATTCTATTCTTCCTTTGAAAGTCTTATTAACTAGGCAAGACTATTTTAACAATCATTATTCGTCAGTTTGAAAGCAATCTTTATTTATGAGTATTCAATCTTGCATAGATTGTTGTCATCTACAAATGCGTTGGGTCACATTCATGGGACACCTGGGCAGCAGACTGGGCACACTTGCAAGTTTATATCAATAGTGTAACTCATTCAAACATAATATGTGACAATATCATAGGGGAATATTTACAGTTGCATAGCAACGAAAACTAATTATCCGACATTACCCACTCTCTCCACAATTTCCTGCTTCATGGTTAACATATTTTCCTGTGGGCCAACAATTCAGTATGATTACACAGTTCTACTTTTCTTTAGAATATAAGTTCAATAGTTATGCATGAGAACTGAAAATTTTACTCTACATTTGCAGTGAATATTATCTAGCAATTATTGAGCATATAATATCCTCCAGGGTCTATGCTAAGCACTTTATATAATGTCTGATTGCATTCTCTAGGGTCTGTGCGAAGCATTTTATGTATTTAGTCTGTGAGTTCCTCCTCAAAATATTTGAAATCCTTAATGGAATTTTCCTATTATGCAAATGGAGAAATTGAAAGTCAAAAATTATAAATAACTCATTCATGGTCATGCATCTTATGAACAGAAAAATTGGAATTGGAAATTTAACTAAGATTTCTTGGGCAACAAACACAATATCCATAATGGTTGATCTAAGTCAGGAAACACAAACATAAATAAGTATAGCACATTCCTTATAGACCATAAAATTTTATCAGCTACAAGATAGACAATAGATGCAAACTGTGTGAGCACTTTGCATAACTACCTACCACAGACAGGAGCCATTGGAGAATGCATTCCACAGCATGCACCTGCAAATTAAAGAAGAAATTAGGAAGAGTATTTTAGACTAATGAGACAGAGGAAGATAAGCACAATGTCAAGTAGGAAAATAGATTCTGATTTTCATGTACCATTTCAATAGGGACACATATAGTTTAATCAACTGTTGGATCCACTTAACTTGAGTCTTTATCAATACTCTATTTAGCATCAATTTATTCCAAAAGGATACAACATTAAAGGTTTCTCAAATGTCTAAAATATGAGGTACAAGAAAATAGTCTTTAGTAAAATGTGATTAAGAAGCACATACTTTTTCTAAAGAGCTGCAGATTTCTGATATGCACAATTCATGTGTTGTTATCTGTCTAGAGCAATGAGTATAATTTATCCCTTAGTACCCCCAGGCTTTGAACAGGAATAGCGAGATATTTCAAGTTTATGTATCTAAAAGGGCAGCTATTAAGTGAGCCAACTCAATTTACCTGTAAAAATGTGTGTGTGCATGTGTGTAAAGTTGAAGAAACATCAGAAATAAAGGTGGTTTCTCAAATTTTCTGGCAAATTGTCATGACTAGGTGTGTGAATTTGTCTTACAAATTCAAGCAAAAGGAATACAACCTGAAAAATTAGTGCACTTATTAAAAGAAGTAAAATTTGACAAAATATTTAGAAATTTTAAAGTACAAGGGTAGAAAGTCATCAAGATATGACATCCAAGCAGGGAATAGTGGTGCCCACCTTTAATACCAGTACTTGAGAGGCGGAAGTAAGATGGAGCTCTGTGAGATCAAGGTCAGCATGGTCTACACAATCAATCCCCACCTACAATTCCACCAATAGGAGAAAAATTGAGTGAATCCCACATGCTATTTGAGACCCAGGTGTTTAAATCTTTAGCATTAGCCCTGCTTAGTCAATCAATGAAAGAGAGATATTTTACAAAGAAACACACAGTAACTGAGTTTGGGAGGCCACTTAACTTTGTTTCTGAAACAGGGAATCACTGTTGAGTATGGAGCAGCAGCATCTGTCAGTTTGGCCATAGGGAGAGAAAGTCCTGAGCTTCTGAACACCTCATAAGCGAGCAACACTGTCATAACAAGGCTTTTGGCAAGGTGTCATGGTTTGAGCAACAATGTCTCCCAAATGTTCCAAGCATTGATATTTTGTCCCCAGTTGGTGGCACTATTTTGGGAAGTCTTAAAAGGTGTGGCCATACTGGAAAAAACACATAACTTGAGAGTTCTTGAGTCTTGCAGGATCCCCAGTTGCTCTATTCTCCCATTGAAGATGTGAGCCTCTGCTTTCTGCTCCTGCTCTGGCCACCTCCTGCCACCATGTCTCCCTGCCATATGGACTTTAATTCCCTTGGGACTGTTATACCCAGAGAATGGCTCCCCAAGAACCACCACAGAGCCCAGAGTGTGTGCAAAAAAAGCAAAGAGCCTTTATTCAAGCTTAAGCTTGGTCCCCCAGACCTCATCAACACAGTGAATCTGTTCTGGGAGCCCTGAGGAGAATGGGAAGGGGCTTTTTATAGATTTAAGCATATTTTGAATTGATTGGTTGCTATAAGCTGTATACTAAAATTAGTTAAAGGTGACTATGAAGCCTCTTATTGGTGGGTGCTGTTTCCAGGGCAAAAGAATATGCTGACCATTGTCTAAGTCTGGTCCTGTTATAATATTTGCAGAGACATGCTAAATTTGCCTGGGCTTGTTCCCTTTTTCAGGTCCCATGCTGAGGCCTGTTAGAAAGGACAAAATGGAGTCATCTCTGTTCAGTTTAATATTCTAAAGCCAAGCGTTTTACAGAAGCAAAGAGAGCAGTTAATCTACAGATATTGGGTTGAGAAGGAGTTCCAGGGATCCCACAGAATGATAAGCTCAAATAAACTCTTCCTTTTATAAGTCCCCTTAGTCAGAGTGTTTTATAACAGTAACAGAAAAGTGGCTAAGACACAAGGTAACCTGGTTCTTTCAGATTAAAGAGAGATTCTGCCTCTACCAGCATAAGGACTATGGAAGTTCACAGTCCTGGATCTCATCTGTGTGCCTCATCTGTGTGATTCTTCCTATTCTCCCCAAACTCTGTGTCTACATATTTCACGTCTATTACTCTCACCTTAACATAAATAGATCGAGTAATATTAATTGGTGCTTAATTTCTGTATCCTTACAGCTAAGTCCTTTTGTTTCATTTCTTTGTTTTTCTCTTCTTGACACTAGCTTCACAGTTGTGGCTGGAAATAAGTCACAGCTAAACATCTTTCAAAATTGTTGGATTCTTCGATACCTATACTGAGATGACAAATTCTCCATTTCCCTGGACACATTCTGTAGGATCACATTTTTATCGTTATTATCTTCTATTTTCCTTTCTTTCTTTCTTTTTTTTTTTTTTTTTTTTTTTTTGTCTTTTTGAGACAGGGTCTCCATGTAGCCCCCAGCTGGCCTGAACTCACTATATAGACCAGGTTGGCCTGGAACTCACAGATTCATCTGCCTGCCTCTGTCTCGGAGGAGCTGGAACTAAAGGGGTATGCCACCACACCCAGCTATTATAATTATTATTTTCACTACAGCACTATACCTTGCCTTCCACTGGCACTAATGCCACACCACTACTGACAGGAAGAAGACTGTGTTGCCACTAAATGCTAACAACTATGTCCCCGCAGCAATCAGAAAGCTTTGAGCGATATATTCCCACCTATGTTTCTAAATGTTGAGGACAAGTTCAGGCCCAAAAGCAATGAAGTTTCAAATTCATTGTGTGAGGAGGGTTGCATGAATGAATTTGCTTACAAAGGTGTGAGCAGAATGTAACAAAGCCCCAAAGGGTAGTGTAATGTTCTGAGGCTCAGACCAGGACAGAAATGTCCAATTTTCTAGACCTGATAAAATAACAGGCAAGAAGAACATACATCTGAGCGGAAGGAGGGAGGGAGGGAGGGAAGGAAGGAGGGAGATACAGACATTCAGAGAGACAGAGAGATAGAGAGAGTACTTGAAAAGAGCCAAACACTTTTTTGATATATAATTTTTATTGAATTTTTGTGCATTTCATATATCTTAATCATATTTAGGCCCCTCCCTTGTGTGCAACCCCCATAACATTCCCCACCAAATTTCATGCATTCTGTCATATCTTAAGGTCTATTGAGTCAACTTTGTGTACACAAATGTCCTTCAGTGTGAGTTAATACACTGGAGCTGAAGCCTGTCTAGTGTTACTCCCTTAAAAAAAGAACACTTCTCTCCGTCACCCAGCAGTGATCAGCTGCCAATGGCTCCTCAGCTAAATTTGGGGCTTCTTGCCCATTTCCCCACTTCTGTGCTGGGTTTTTGTCTGATTTGAGCTTGCGTGGGTTGTAAATGCTGTCACCTTTGCTGTAAGTTCACATGAGCAAGTTCCTAGAGCCTGGAAAACTCTGTTTCCTTGTGGTTATCCACCACCCCTGGCTTTTAGAGTCTTTCTGCCCCCTCTTCTGCAGTGATTCCTAATCCTGGGATGGCAGAGGCTTAATAGGAGTCCTATCCAGGAGCAAATACTCTGCAGTCTCTTATTCTCTACATTTTGGTCAGTTCTGGTTTTCTATGTTTATCACCTCCTGTTGCATGAGGAAGCTTTACTGATCAGAGTTGAGAGATGCATTAGTATTCTCTCTACTCCCTGTTATGCTATGTTCTGTCAGCCTTCAATATAGATGCCTCACTTAGGGCTGGGCAGCTCAGAGACAGTTATTCTCTGTGCTTGACAAGTTGTGGAACTCCAATAGTCTCCATCTGTTGCAGAAAGAAGCTTCTTTGATGAGTGGTAAGAGGTATATTTGTCTGTAAATATAACACAAATTTAGCATTATGTTTGTCTAGGGATGTAACTAACATAGGGTTTTCTCTTGAATCTGTGATTTCTCCAGTCGTGTGTATTTGGCTGTGTTTATAATACCACACATGAGTTCTCTCCCACCGAGAGGACTTTAAGTACAATTAGATAACTACTGAATACCCCCAGGATAAAAGTACCATTACTGCACAGATAGAGATAATTCGCTGTGTCAGTCATTGCTGAGGTTATTAGGCTTTAAATCTGGGATTGAACTGTTAATTGGTTTTTTTTCCCCCTTAGCAACTTGTATAGTATCCTCTGAAATTATGAAAGTTAATCTTTCACGAGGAGGTTAGTTCCAAGGGCCAAATGTTTTTAAGCCAAGGAAGGCATACAGTTTATAGAAGTGTCACCAGTAGAAACTAGAAGACTAAGTTTTTTTTGCTTTCTCCCTCTATCCTAGTACACTTACTGTCACTGTCCTAACCCAAACAGAAGTCACAGAGCAAGATGCTCTATTAATGCAGTCCACTTAGTTTAACTTCTCAGAGCATCAAGCATAACAAAAGGATGGGGGCAGTGGATGACAATGGATCTGAGTAGACAAAAAGAGACACTGCATAGTAGCTGAAGTTCCCCATCCATAAGTGAATTCAACTGTATGAACAAGCTAAGCAACACACTCAGCTTCCCTCATGCATCGCAGTCCCGAGCAATATCTTCCATAGACTTGCAGATGCCTGAGAAGTCAACTGAGCTATGTATTCAAAGAGCAAATTACCAGAGTTGTTATGGCTCATTACAAAATTCTTTACACTAAGTACAAATAAGAAAAAGCTCATCAGTAAATATAGAGTAATGGCAAAGAAAGTAAGTGTTTTCATTCAGAGTAATTCTTCATAAGAATACAATAAAATAAAAAGATAAGAACAAAAGAAAATAAAATACTATCTCACTTATAACTCCATAATCATTTATCATTTTTCCAACTTCTCCATACTTCCCCTCTGTTGGACAGTTTTATTTGTAATCTAACAGGTTTATTGGTATCTTCCTTCACTATAGATTAATAGCTATACTTATAGTAAATAAAATTTATTTCAGAGAAATTTTCTTTTTTCAAGAACATGGAGGCAATTTTGAGCTCTTTCAAAAAGGCATGAATTAGTGTATGTCAATAGAAATGCATTTTAAAAACAAACTTCAGCTAATTTTGAGGGACAAGAGAGACAGTTCAGTGGTTAGGAGCGCTGGATGCTCTTGCAGAGGACCCAAGTTTGAACCCAGCATCCACATGGCAGCTAACACTCATTCAGAACTCCAGTTCCAAGGGATCTAACACCCTCTTCTGGCCTCTGTTGGCATTGCATAACATGATTACACTACATACATACAGCCAAAGCACTCATATACATAAAATAATAACAAATAATAAATAAATAAACAATTCTTAAATGTTGCCTAATGAAGAATTAGAGTCACCCAAAAGATCTGAAATTTGCTTCAACTCCTGAAAGGTGACTTCTAAACCTGAGAGATTTCTCACATGTTGAGACTGTCTTTGCCATTCATGTTAGGGCCCTTTAGACTGCATTCAACTAATCATGCTAACTTCAGCATCCATAGAGAGCTTCATTTTGTTAATGAGATGACTCAGGATAAGAGCTGGCTATACAGAAAAATCCTGTGCTTTGAGGGTTTGAGCCATAGAACATCAGCCTCACCTCCAAGGAGGAAAGAGGACTGAGCTTATGTTCAACAGGATAGCTTAAATGTCAGTAATGTCTACATAATGAAATCTTCATAAAATTATGGTCACAAAATCTTGGCTGAGGTACCTATCATACGTGTGCACGATCACACATCAGTGCTGGGAGACTAATATATCACTAAGGACACAGAAACTTTTCCCAATACCAGATTTCTCCCTAGGTGGCTTTGTCTGATTCTGATTTATATCTTTTAGGATAATAAAATCATAATAAAAATAGAGCACTTTGTTAAAGTCCATAAATCATTTTAGCAATTTATAAAACCTGGAGAGTCTGTAAGAGTCCTGAATTCAGCTTACCTGAATTCAAGGGGTTCTCCTCCTCCACTCCATCTCCAATTTGTGACTGATGTCAAAGGTCTTGAGCCACAGTGACAATCAGAAGACTGACTTTAATAGCAAATTTGCCTAATGCAAACATATAAGTTTTAAGTTTAAACTGAAAATATCAGTATTAACTCATGGTTTCTTACTCTTAAGAAAATGTTTACACATTTCCTAACTCTACCCATTGAAAAGTCCTAGAAGCCAGGACTATTCTGCAGCAACGAAAACCCCTAGCCTCAGCAACTGTGGTTCCAAAGCTCATTTCTAAATGGACTCTTTGATGATTCCACATCTAGGACAGAAGTGCAGCTACCACTGCCCATCATGAGTTCCACATCCCCAGATTTATTTACAACAAACTTTGATAAAGAAAAAGCAAATCACCTTTTGCAATCCCAACTAAATGACGAACATTAGCAGTAATCAGCAGTAACTGCTAAAGTTACACTGTGTCTTGTAAATATGGTATCTTATAGTTTTAGCTTCCACAGAGTCTTCTTGATAGTGACCTCAAAGGTCAGAGATGGACCATCTTTGAAAGAAAAAATCACCAAGACTTATAGAACCATAGGATTAAATTCCTTACATGCTAAAGAAATATAAATGTTCCAGCCTGGTGGAAGATAAATTTCTATGTTCAGAAAAGTATTTAATTAGAAAATAATATCACTCCATAAACAAAAACTCTATTTAGAATTTTTAAACTGTCATAAAACTTTTTCTTTACCCTATGACTTATAGAATATCCTTCACTGACAATATCCCTATGCCCCATCCAGGGCTGCTGAATCTAAATATCAGCGAGTTTAAGAGCTGTTCCTCAAACCACTCAACTGTGACTACTTAATAGTAAAATAAATGGTTGCAAATTGAAAATTCCAGCCCCATGCTGGTCTCTTTGTATTCTCTACTTGCTCCTCAACAGCTGTGCAAGAGAATAAAGGAAATCTTTATAGGTGAGAGGGATGGGAGGAACAATTCAAAACCAATACAGACCGGCTCAAGTTTCCTGCAGAGGTAAGAAGCATTATAGGGCCATCACTGTGTGTGGAATGGATCTTCCGGACTTGGTATTTCATGGTAACTTTTCTCCTGCTGGAATGTATCTTAGAGAATGAAAGCGAATGTATTCTCTTTGGATTGTGATATGTCCTTTACCTTTGTCCTCAATAGGAGTTCTACACATGTGGAAGTAGAAATTGACTTTTTATAGTAGATTGATTTAAAAAAATAAAAAACCCTCTGCTCCTCTCTGGTAGTGAGCAGAATGCCTCCCAGAAGCATTTCCGACTTTACATCTCATAAAATGACCTCGATATTTGGAATAAAAATATCCTATTTTCCCAGCCACTTCCATTGTGCCATCTCAGCACACATTGCTTGTGCTATGAAGTACGCTGTGAGAACTAAGAGAGACTGACCACGTTTTGCTCTTCTCAGTTTAGTGAGGTCTTCCTGACGTTTCATTTCACTTGAACTCATCTAGAGAACAGAGGAAATAGGCTCAAATGTTCAATAAAACTAAACATTCCAACAAGCCAGCCACTGCGTCCACTGTCCTGTTTTCTCCGTCTCCACCTCGTCTGCCTTCATCTTCATCTTTCCCTTCTCATTAATTTCTCTTTCTCACATAGATTTACAAAATCTGGCCTACTGTAGAGTATATCAGAATTACATAAGCTAAATATTTACTACTAACACTTATCATTTGGATAAAACATATATCACCTTAGGCAAGTTGACACAAATACAGCACAACTTTCGAATAAATTATACTGGGGTTAGGAAAAACATTTTCATATCTCATAATGTCCTAGAAAATAATTAAAGTAAAAGAAAGCTGTGGGCTAGCAGATCATGGCATTCTGTAAAGCAAACAACTTTAAGGAAAGTCCCATGCTTGAAATTTAGATGCTTTGATGTACACGATGATAAAAATACATTTTAAAATAATATTTTGTTGACTCTTTGAAAATTTCATATAATGTATTTTGATTACATTCAGATTCCAGCTAGTAATTTGAATTAAAAAGAGAGAAATCACAATTTCAGTTTAAAAAGTATCTTGACAATCCCTTTTACTTTTCTTAATGTCCTTGAAGAAATAGCTGTCATTTCAAGACTGTGTGTGAAGGGGGGGCTAGAGTGAGTGTGTGTGTCAGTGTGAGTGTGTGAATGTGTGTGAGTTCGTGTATGTGCATATGAGTGGGTATAAGTCAGTATAACTATGTGTGTGCGTGTGAATTGGTATCAGTCAGAGTGACTGTGTGTGTGTATGTATGTGCACATGTGAGTGAGTGTGCATGTTATGTACAACTGAAGCAGCTCCTGGGCAAATCCAATTGTCCAAACTACTTCTATTCCCATTCCACTAGTACAGCTTAGTCTGTGAGGATCAACGACCAAAATGTTTAGGAAGTTTCTAGCTTAGAAGACTATGCTTACAGAGAATAAGAGATTGAAGTGACACAAGGAAAAAGATCTGAAAACCCATCTTCTAATCCAAACACTACAGCTGTGCTGCCCAGAGAAACTGATGCCCTAGGTCATTATTCCATTTATACATAATGCATTAAAGAACTAGAAAAAGAAGTATAACTCTAAGCATGTGCCTATCAAAGAAAATAAGTCATGTTCTGCTCAGAATTCATAGTCATTTTCTAAAATGTGCATATACCCTGAAAGGAGACTGATAAAAGAAGTGCTTATCAGCAAACATTAGGTAATATTAACTGCTGTTGACCCATTATATTACTATTTTGTAAAATATGTACAAGACATGGGACTACCTCAAAAGCAGGCCTTCAGATTATAGAAGTAGAATTCAGGGTATGTAGAATTCTAAGCACTGCATGCTCAGCTTCGGCTCAGATAAAGAAATGGAGGATGAGGTGTACACCGTCACTGTTCTCTATTTGAATGCTTGGAATTTTCTCAAGAATAATACCAACTCCCTATAAGAGATCTTCTCCCCTATCCAGAAAAAAATTACACCTAAAATTCCTAAGGGTGACCTTTTTTCCAAGTAATAATCTCCAATACACTCTGAGCATTTTAATGCAGGTTTCAAGGGGTTGGGGGGAACAACAGAAAATACTGAATCCATAATAATAGCATTTCAAGATTCAGATGCCTGTTTGAAGGAAGTGCTTAAAATAATCTCATCTTTACTGGGTTTTCCAAGTCACACTATCTCAGTGTGATCAACACACAGTCTGCACAACCTGCATTAATGTTATTTTATTGGCATTGACTATGTTCTGTATTTCTTGCACATCTGCTACAAGTATGCAGTTTTCCTGAACACAAAACTTTACTGTCATCTATACTTTGGCATTGCCACCACTTTATCCCCAAAGTATTGAGTTTTCAGTTCCCATAGACTAAACTACTACGCTCCTGGAATTTTAGATTACGGCAATGACCCAGAAAACTGTTGCCTTGAGAGACATCTCTTATTGAAGCCAGTCCTTGGCAATGCCACCCACTTGTCCAGCAACTAGGCTTTGACTAACAGAAATGGATATACATAAAGATAGATATAAAGAAAGAAATGGGACTAGCATTCATGTCTCTAAATTCTAAGAATGCCTACCCACATCCAAAGGATTATTAAAAACTTGCTTTGATAGTGTTAGAAAGCTTTTGGAATAAAATCTTGACATGGAAAAATACGATGTTACAGATTTTTACTGTCACAAAAAACAATAATATAATTCTGTAATCTCATATTTCAGACTTGATTTGAATAGCCAGAGAGTTTATCTTAGTCTCTTCTTGACTGAGTTGAGAAAGCACTGGAGACTGAAGTCACTGAAAAGCTCTGTTGAGCTGACTTCCAAGCAGTTCACTCACATGGTTGAGAAGTGTCACTGACTTTAGGACAGGATGTCTGCCAGAACTGGACTCTGCCCACTCCTAGGGACCAGACATGGAAGAAGCCATTCTCCTAAGGTATAGATCTGAAAATAGACGCAGCATCACCTCTGCAGTTCTGTCATCAAATCAGTCACACAGCACATCCAGAAACAGTAGGAGAGGACATGGCCTCCACTTATTAATGGAGAAGTACCAAGTAGTTTATGGACACATTTAATTGGCCACACATGGCTACATACTCTCTATAGACATTTATTAAAACCAGCAAAGAACATTAAGAACCTTTTCTTAATTGCAAGATAATTAAACTAAAAGTGATATTTCACAACAAAATAATTGACTTTAAATTACTTTAAATGAAGTTCATATGGTCTCTAAGGAATTTTTTTAAATCCTGTTATGATTATTATTTTGTAAGTTATGGAGTTGTCTTCAACAGGAGCAAAATGCTTGACAATTAAAGGGAGATCCTAAGGTAGTAATAAATATAAAAAAATAAAAACTTAATGGTTGCATTCATGATACTCTAAATTCTAAAGAAAGAAAAAGTGAACAAGCCTTTCATAAAAAGCCAACAAGGATAAATTTAAATTAATAGATCAGCTACCACCTGTTCATCATTCAAAGTGAATTTTAAATAGAGAGAACTAATTTCCCCAAAGATATTCCAATTAAACATGAAACATTTGTAAACAAAAGACAGAGACAAGCTGCTTGCTGTTTTTCTCTTTCTGGACCTCAAGAACACCACATTTTCCTGCTTCTCCTGAAATTAGTTGTTAGGTTTATGTGGATGGGTCTAGAATGTATACAAAATTGATGTATGCCAGAACTAGCCATAGAAGAGCCTGTTCAATTCTACATGCTTCTCTCTGCTTCCTAGTCAGACAGATAGATGAAAGACATCCAGGAAAGCACTTCCATGGCCTTAAGAATCAATGCAGACATGTCACCTTCTAGCAGAGATCTGCCCTGTTCATACTTGTAAGCAAAGAAAAAATAATCCTGCATTGCACTAAGGCACTGATATATCTAGTAGTTGCTTATTGTAATCACTGGCTTAAAATACTGGTTAGTGTAGGAAGTAAAGGTTAGTATGCACCTTCATCCTAAACTACAAACTATGCCACTGTCTTTGCAATACTTAAATTACCGTGTGTGTGTATGTGTGTGTGTGTGTGTGTGTATGTGTTTGTGTTAGATGCACATAGTGGCCAGAAGTCAACACCAGATGTCTTCTTCAGTCACTCTCCATCTTATTGCTCTTTTCATCGAGATAGGGCCTCATACCGAACTCAAGGTGAACCTGGATCTCATCAATTTTAGACTAACTGACCAGCGTCCCCGGCCCCCTGCCTACTCTCCGCCCAGTGCTAGGATTGCACCTCTCTCCCCCCACCTCTGTCCTCATCTTTTTTACATGGGTCATTGGTTCTGGGAATCAAATTCAGATGCTCATGCTTATTGAAGCAAGCACTTTCCTGATCTATTCCTCCCCTAGCTCTGCTTAAAGTATGTTAGAATTCGAAGCTGATGGGCAACATGGATGTCATTTGGCTGGTCTAGTTTCTTGACATCAGTAACCACACTCTACCTGTAAGCAAAGCACTCTGACTCAGAGAAAACCACATTGCGAAAAGAAAAGTAGGTATATGGAAGCCTGGGTTGCCATGACAGCAAGAACTTCTTTTCCAGGCAAAGCTTTTATAAGGTGCACATGATGCAGAGTCTTGAGCATCTCACTCCGTATAACTGGTTACATCCTTTGGAGTAATCAATATCAACTGTGACCAGTAGTAAAAGCCACTTTGGTTTCTTCATGTCTTCCTAAATTGTGAGTGCCAGCAGAATGAAGCTTCCAGGTAACATTTCATTTCTTCTGCCAAGGAATAAAGTAACTTTTCCTTGAATGGTAACAAGCCTGCAAGCTCAATATCTCCCTTCAAATGAAATGTTTTGATCTAATAAACTAACCTTAGGAATAAACATGTATCTCAAAAGTCTTGAATAAACACAGCCTTCAGGATTACATGATACTGGGTTCTTTAAACTTTAATATAGTAATGTTAAATTTGCAGGCCATTTTAGAATTGGAAGTAACCCTAAATATCATTCAGCCCAAATTCTTCATATTAAAGATTGAGATGTTGAACCTCAGATGTCAAGAACCCAAGTAAAGTCACAGGTTAACTAATATTGTTTGTACTATTATACTATTTCAGGTAACTACATTGTTGATACTATTTTACACTACCTAGTATTTTCTGTTTAAGATTATCCAGTTGCCCATACTTCAGAAATTATGTTAGAATGCTTCCACAATCAATACCCTAATCTCTAGGGGATTTTTAAAATATTTTGCCAAGATTATACTTCTGCATGTAGCAGTAACATCTAAAGTAATCTT
Organism: Eospalax fontanierii; assembly: GCA_035773235.1. Taxonomy (NCBI): domain Eukaryota; kingdom Metazoa; phylum Chordata; class Mammalia; order Rodentia; family Spalacidae; genus Eospalax; species Eospalax fontanierii. The sequence goes on from CM069527.1 coordinate 40,066,434, forward strand.
CTAGTTATAAGAAGCTTAATGGAAGAATAAATCGGTCTCTTGACTGTTTCAAAATCCCCCGTTGTCCTTTTACCATCCTTTGAAAAACTGATGCTCTGTAACTTTATCATTTCATCAATTGTAAAAAGAAATAATTTTACCTAATGTAAAGTACCATGTTTTATATCTAATTTTAAATATAAAGCAATTTTAAGCATGTTACTTTATTATGTTAGGTGCATATATTACCTGAACTATGTGACAGTAAAGTCTTGCTTTAATAAATACACAAGAATGATTTTTAATTTTATTACTGAAAAGCCTGAAATCTAATTTATGTATTATAAATAGCAATTACATTACATTATGTTTAGAGTGTTTCTAAACTGGTTGAAAACAATTCATTTACTTAATTAGGTAGCCATTGAAATTTCACTTGCCAATAATTTCTTACCAAATATTTTTTACTGAAAACATAAAGATAAATTTTATTTAGGTCCTTACTCAAATGTTAATTTATAATTCAATACATTTTAAACTATTTTCATATATTAAAAGTGAAAACATTAAGTTGAGGAAAAATTAAGATTATGGAAAGGAGGTTATTTTGATATTACCTAAAACACAAAAAGTAAGAAAGGCTGGAAAGCTGGGTCAGCAGTTATAACCAAGCACTGGCTGTTCTTGCAGAAGACCTGGGTTTGAATTCCAGCACCCACATGGCAGCTAACAACTATCTACAGCTTCAATTATAGGGAATCCAACACCCTCTTTTGTCCTCTGTGGCTGCATCACATGGGTCCATTTCCACACATGCAGGCAATACACTCGCGCGCGCACACACACACACACACACACACACGCGTACACAAGAAAGAGAGAAAAAAGAAAATAGTTTATAGAGACAGGCATAGTGGTTCATGACTGTAAACTCAGAACTCAGAAGGCTGAGATAAGAGAATCACAAGTTCTAGGACTGTCTAAGCTAAAGATTAACACTGTCTCAGGAGTTGGAGAGATGACTCAGTGGTTAAGAGTACTGACTGCTCTTGCAGAAGACTTAGGTTCAGTTCCCAGCACCCAAATGGCAGCTAATAACAACCTGTAACTCCATTTCCAGGGGATGCAATGCCCTTTTCTAACCTCTGATGGCATTGTACAACACAGGTACACTTATATACATGCAAGCAGTACACCTGTATACATAAAAGCATATAAATAGATAAAATATTTTAAAAGACCCTATCTCAAAAAAAAAAAGTAAGGGAGAGAGATTTTGGGATATAACTAAGTTGGCACAGTGCTTGCCTAGTGTCCACAAAGCCCTGAGTTCAACCCCCAGCACACAATTACCTTAGCAAGCTAGCACATGCCTGTAATCCCAGTACCCAGGAGGTGGAGGCAGGAGAATGAAATGTTCAAAGTCATCCTCAGCTATATAACAAGTTCAAGGCCAACTCAGGATACATATGACCAACCAAAAAAAATTGTTTAAAAAAGCTTATAAACAAATATGTCCTTTTCCACTTGCCTTTTGTCAACTCCTTCTCAAGCTCTAAGATCTAGCACTGAATTTTATCAGTTTAGAAAACAGATCCAACATTATTCTGCTCTAGATAATTCCTCATGTATTTTACATAAAAGAAGGAAAGGAAAACTGTGGAGAGAGGCAAAGAGCAACGCCGTCAGCACTTCCTTGAGTTTTTCTTTCCTGTATCCCTATTTCCCCTCTATCACAGCCCAAGGCACAGCCATCATAAGACTGACCAGCTCCTTCCTCACATCCATTTCAAAATATAAAGGCATATGTGGAAAAGAGAGTCATTCTTACTTCTCTTATTTGCTACCTTAGGATAGTAACGAAGCAATTCTGAATAAAATAGAAGCAATGGGATCTACTACCAGACAGCTCATCCCCACCAAAATATTTCTAGCCTAGGCTTTTTTTTTTTATGTGCATGAATGTATTGCCTGCATGTGTATGTAAGTGCACCATGCTTTGCAATGCCTGTGGAGGTCAGAAGAGGGCATCAGATTCCCTGGAACTGGAGATACAAACAGTTGTTAGCCACCATGTGGGTGCTGGGAGAGCAGCCAGTGCTCTTAAGTGATGAGCCTTCTCTCTAGCACCTAGGCTTACTTTTTAAATGTTTTCTTTGATTCAATCCATTTTCTTTCCATTCTGGTAAAGTGAGTATGCCATTGGAAAGAGATTATTATTCCCATTTTGGTTATGAAATAAAAATAATAAATGATTATGAGGGGAAAATACAATAATTTAGAGATCAGAAGAAAACTGGAAATTGTCTATACAGTCTCCTATTCATGTGCTTATGTTGAGACACTGAGAGAATAGCAAGAATACAAGATAAATAACAATGATTATAACTATCTGGATTAGAGACTGGTGCAAGAATTTTGTCTCTATCTCATTGTAAATTTCTTAACACAATCATATGCTATTATAACTTCTTGTGTGTTTTCTGTTTTGCTTGGTTTAGTTTCAAAATAATGCTTTCTGGCTAAAGAGGTTGCTCAGCAGTTAAAAGCACATATTGTTCTTCCAGAGGACTCAAGTTCAATTCCAAGAACCCATGTAGAGCAGCTCACAATCCACCTGTAACTCCAGCTTCAAAGAACCTGTTGCCCTCTTCAGGACTCTGCAGGCACCTCAACTCACAGGCATGTACTCCTAGCACACACACACACACACACACACACACACACACACACATACATGACACACAGAGAAAGAGAGAGAGAGCATTAAAAATAAAATAAATCCTTTTTTAAAAATTGACAAAAAATAAAATGCTTCTTATTCACTTAACATCATAGGGACCGACAATAAGGTATTAATGTAGATTCTAAAAGTGCAACCTTGACGTTAAAATTCAGCTCTCTTGATCACAAAATTGAGAAGCAGTGCGAGGGGGCGTGGGACGGTTTGGAGGGTGGTGGGAGGGTGGTAATGGTGTAAATATAATACTCATGTGTTAAGTTCTCAAATTTTTTAAATTAAAAACATTCAGTTCTTGGGGCTGGAAAATTGATGGTAATTCAGTGGTTAAGAGCACTGGCTGGTTTTGCAAAGGACTCAGGTTTGATTCCCAGCATCTACATGGCAACTAACAGCTATCTGTAACTCCAGTTCCAAGGGATCCAAAGTCCTCTTCTGATCTCCACAGGCACTGCAAGACACAGACACGGGAGCACTTACGTACTTGCAGACAATACACTCACAGACATAAACTAAAAATAATAAAATATATTAAAATTTTCATCTCTCTAAAATAATCAGAAAATAGAGTATTCTTGCTACCAACAGCCACATTCTTCTTGGAATGTCAAGATTCAACCCTACTATGGAGTCCTGTGAACTGATTCTCTTTGCCAGGGTAAGGGCCTCATGGAAGAAATTACTGACTCTCTACTCTATCTCTGTTCCTTCACTCTCCTTCTCCCTAACCAGCTGGAGCACCTCAACATTTTGCTTTAGAACCAGTAAGACCACAGTTAAAATGCTTCAAAAGCAAGCCTGAAAACTAATGAGGTGGAAAAGTGAGAGACTATAACACGTAATCTGGGAACTAAACGGGAGTAAATGAATGCAAAATAGCTCTTCAATAAAATGAAAAGACATGGTTGTGCTCTGTAGGTATATTACTATCATTTAAAAATATTTGCTATAGTTCAAAGACAGAAAAAAAGCAAAATCTATTCCTTCAGCATTCCTAAGCCACAGAAAACCACCAAACCAGAAAAGGACACTAGCCAAAGAGCTGAAGTCTAACTGCCCCGACCCCAGAACCCCATGTGAATTGTATAATTTATAGATTCATTTCCTGTGTGGTGAGAATTTAAGGATGTGTAATTAATTGTAAAATAACACATCAGAATTTCTGACTTCTATCAAATATTATTCTAAGATTTTACAATCAACTCGCATATACTTAACATCTAACCTACATGTTATGCATGTGTATTTATTATTTTATCTAGAAGTTATTTAATAATGTCACCCTATGACAGTTTTACTTGGACAACAAATGAAATGGAGTGTATAGATAATTTTCCTAAAGTGTTCACAGAAATCTTAGCTATGATATAGTACTTCAAATAAATAATAGCAAATAAATTGTGGTATGTAACTGAAAAAAAAATATTTTTTTTGAGACAAGGTATCCCTGAAGCCCCAGCTGGCCTGAAACTGCTACGTGCACCAGGCTGGCCTTGATTGCACAGAGATCTGCCCGTGCCCCTGCCTCTGCCTCTGCCGAGTACTAGGATTAAAGGCATGTGCCATCATGTGTCCTACGTTCTAGGTTCTTAAAGTCCCTTAGACCAACCTTTGAGAAAGGACAAGAATATCTCCAACAACTCCCTTATGGGTTTGCTTCTGACATCTATAGACTCTCCAATTATCTGCACACTCGGTGACCATATAAAAGATAAAGCACTGGAAGAATGAAAAAGAAAGGAAATGTAAGCAAACAACCTCAAGAATTAAAAGGAATGAGAAGACAGCTATCTAGAAACACTTCCTGTCTTCTTCTACTCTGATATTAAAATATGTCTGCTCCTTAGACTCTAACTTCCCATGGGTTGCTTCTCCTGCCACAATTTCCCAGCATGTACATCCATGTGAGAGCACACACTTACACCCCTTCACTCTCCTGCTTCACCTCCTTCAAGAACAGCCACACTCACTGGGCATCAGGTAGACTAGGAAACTGGAATCCAGAGAGAAAGCCTTGCACATCATCATAGAAACTGGTTTTCTTTTTCTGATCAAAGGTTGGTTTTAGACCTTTGCTCATAGTGTCAATTCACCCTAACAAAATACGAGGAAATTAGTAAACTCTATCACAGGAAACACTGAAATTTCTCCGGTGGTCACTATACTAAGATTTTCCCTTTTAAGAAACCTTACAGTGAAAGCCTAGAGCAGTGGTTCTCACCTGTAATGCAAGCGGTTCTCACTCTGCATTCAAGAGGCAGAGGCAGGAGAACAGAGTTGGAGGTCAGTCTGGCTACACAGTGAGACACTATCTTAGAAAGTCACAAGGAAGAAAAAGAGCCCGGAGGGTGGCACAAATCTTTACCCCAGCACTCAGGGGACAGAAACAGGAGGGTCTCTGTGAGACTGAGGCCAGCCTGGTTTATAGAGAGTTCCAGCTGAAACTACAGTCTCAAAAAAGTGGAAGATGAAAGAGTCAAGAAGGGAGAAGGGAGGGGGGGAGGAGGAAAGGAAGATGTACAATAGTATCAGTGTAAAAACAGTAAGAAAAAATCTACACATGTATGTATAAGACATACAGTATTATATAGTATATATAGTATTAGGCAAAAACATTACCTAATCATTTCATAGCCTGATTTGTTATATGTATGTTCTTTTTCTCTCTTTACAATTCATCTTTATTGAATACACTTTTCACATTTTCAGGATTTTTTTTTTCTTTTTCTCCCCTCAGTAGAACAATTGTTCAAACTGAGACAAAATAAAAATAAAAGAAGCAAAGATCACAAATGAAACTCACACATTAGCCCTTTAATTTCCCCTAAGTATTCTTCACTTTTATCTGCTAGGTTTTTCTGAGAATTACTGGCTTTGACAGTATGTTAGTGGCATTTTTACTCCCTTGTTCATTTGTACTGTGTATTTTCAGCACAGTAAAATTGTATTTTTAACTTCAACTTACTCTTTTGCATTAATGGTGTATACCTGTACTGTTTGCTTAGAACTCTGAAGTAAGCAAATGAACACTAGGAACCAGGTTCTTACACATGAGGCACAGAGTTTCCTCAAAAGAACTGTTGATAAACTGTGTGACTGGGGACCTCTGCTGGCAGTTCTGCAATATAATGGCTTTTTTTTTTTTAACCTTGATAATCCAGCTAGGAGAGATGAGGTTATCTACTTAATCTGAGCTAATCCTTTCTTAGAATCTTTCAATTACTTTCTTAAAACTTTATTGATCCTGACACAATTTCAACAATTCAACTCTCTCATTTACATAATAGTTGCTTTACTTGCATGCAAGTACTATTAGGCAAAAATATATTTTAATATTATTAATGTTCTAAAGCAAATTAGACTTGTTCATATAAAATGTTCAGATTTTCTCTTTAACATACACATATGCAGACATACTTCTATACGTAAATGTGTGCATAGTTATAGATCTAAAAAGAGATACAGACACATCCACAAAATACAGTATACAGAGCTTAGTATAACACTGAATAAAATGTTATGGCCACAATCACAGGTTATTTCTCACATTTCAAAATCTAGCATTATTTCATTGTAATACATTCTTAGGTAGCTCTGGGAACCAAATTTTTGTTTAAATGCCTAAAACAAGTGTAAAGCTTGAAGATTATGCATAATTATTGTGTCAATTAAAAATTTTTAAGCTTAAAAATGTAATTGCACTGGCTACTCTTCATTTCACTCCCCCTTTGTTACTCCTCAGTGCATCCACTCTGCTGTGTATACATTTGCAGATCATTACAGCTGAGAGGGAATTAGAAATCATGACATCTAGCTCTAATCCAGCATCTCTGAACTTCAAACCATCCAAAGAACTGAGCAAAAGCAGTATCTCCAAAATACCTATGCGGTTCACCGCACCGTAGTTGAAAACCTGGCTGGGGCTCCTCCAATGGATGCCAAAGTAAAACTTACTCAGGACACTGGTGTTTAATGTTCCCTCACCCTGGATCTGAGTAAAATGATCTTTACCTGGTACTGGTCTCACTTTAGTTTAGATTTTAGTCTTTACCTTCTTGACCTTCAAATAACTGGTAGACATACAGATTAGTTACTGATTGTCACATAAAAAATTATCCAAGTTAGGTAACTTAAAGGACAAATGTTTATTTCATAGTCTGAATGGTTCAGGAAATCAGGAGCATCTTAGCTCAGTGGTTCCAGCTCAGGGTATCTAGCAAGGTTTCATTTAGTGACAGTTGAGACTGCAGTTATCTGTGGCTGGACTGAATATAGACAATTTACCTCCAAACTGGAGCTTGAGGAATTCCATTTCTATAAACATGTGTCTCTCCATGGGACTGCACACAACATGCCTTTCCCCACGACAAGTGAAATGAAAAAGAGAGGAAGAGAGGGCTGAGGAGAAATCTGCATACTGGGAGGAAATTTTCACCAGCTCTTCATCTGATGGACTCACACTATGCAAATAACTCAGACAACAACAACAACAAAAAAAATCTAATCAATAAATGGGTAAATGAAATGAACAGACAGTTCTTAAAAGAAGTACAAATGATCAGAAATGTATGAAAAATATTCAAAACCCTTAAACATCATGAAAATTACATTGAGAGTCTACTTTGCCCCTGATAGGATATCTATAATAAAAACACAAATACCAAGTGCTGGTGAGGTATGGGTAAAAGAGAACTCTTTCACACTGCCAGTGGGAATGCAGATTAGCGAGACCACTGTGGAAAATGGTATGGAGATGCCTCAGAAAACTAAGAACAGATCACTTGTCCCAGCTGTGCCATTCCTGGGTATATACCCAAAGGACTCAGAAATCAGCATGCTACAAAAATGTTTGCACATCCACGTGTATCGCAGCAGTATCCACACTGGTCAAGTCACAAATAGTCTGGATTTCTATCAACACATGAATAAATACGGAGAATACGACACATATAAAAAATATTTTTTGGAGCAGTGTTAAGAAGAAGCAAGAACGATCCCCGACTGACCAAAGCCGCGTTGCTGCAGTCCTGTGTTCAGTGCCTGCGTCGCCCCTAGCCCCGCCGCCACCAGGCCCAAAAGAAAGGCCTAAGGGGATAAAGCCAAGGTGAAGGACGAGCCACAGAGAAAATCTCCAGGATTATCCGCTAAACCTGCTCCTCCAAAGCCAGAGCCCAAGTCTAAAAGGGCGCCTGCGCAGAAGGGAGAGAAGGTGCCCAAAGGAGAAAAAGGGAAAGCTGCTCTGGCAAGCATGGGAATAATCCTGCAGAAAACGGAGAGGACAAAACAGACCAGGCAGAGAAAGCTGAAGGTGCTGGAGATGCCAGGCGATGGTGTGCAGTTTGATAACTTTGTACTTCTACTGACTATACAGTCTGAAATACTATTTTTTATCAAGTTTTACTGAAATGCAAAATTTTGTTTTACTTTTTTTTAAAGCTATGTTGTTAGCACACAGAACACCTCATTGTTTTGCAGGGAGGAACATGTGTAAGTAACAAAATGCCTCCCAGGCTGGATTGATGTGGAGGAAACATCTTTCCCTGCTAGTTTTTGGAAGACTTCTTTTGGCTTCCTGGAGGGGATTTTCTGGTGTTAACATAAATGGTCACCTTGGCACATAATATTGCCTTATGGTATGGGAAAATTCAAAATTAAATTTTATATCCTCCTCTCCATCCACCTTCAAATCAACATAGACTTAATTCCCATAAGACCAGAGATCTGTTGGGACCTGACCCCCTAAAATTGGTTTTACCGGTACATTGGGCAATCTGGACTTTGCAGTGACATCACTGGGATGATTCCTCAGAAGAATAGTGGTTCCTTTTCTAAAAGATTGTGGATCTTCAGGTTAATCATTCCGCTATGTTCATTTCATTTCCTGACAGTCAGGGTCAGCTTGTGAAAAGTTGTTAAACAACATGCTTAATGTGAAATGTCAACCCTATCTGAAAATATCATGATTGTTTATGAAAAGTATCTTTAATAAAGCTGGATACAGTTTGGCTTGGAAAAAATATGTTTTTTAATATTTTATTCATCTATAAACAAAAATATGTCATTTACAAGAAAATGAGTAGAACTGGAACTCATCATATTAGATGAATAAACCACACCCAGAAAGACATGTATCACATTTCCTCTCGTATGTGGCATCTAGATTTACAAAAAGACAGGAAAGTACAGTGTGGACTACTTAGGGGCGGGAAAGAGAGAGGGGCAAGAATGGGAAGTGAATATGATCAAGCTACATGTATTCATGCATGAAAACACATCTTGAAACTTTATTCTATAAAAATACTATCTTTTGAACTTAAAAGAAATTACATATTTGGTGGGTTGGCTTTTGGGTGTGTGTTTTGTGGTTCTGGTGACTGAGCCTAGGCCTTAAACATATAAACAACCATTCTACCACTGAGCCATATCCACAGCTCTAGGGAAGGATTTTGAATTAATAATGTTAAAATGAAAACACATCAAAACTTTTAAGATGCAGCTGTTGCTATATAAAACATTATTTTACTTTTAACAGTTTACAATCTTTTCATTGATATTTACTATTAATACTATAAGCTCTAGAGGGCCAGAAATTTCATCTTTATTGCTATGGTATATCCATAGCCAGATCACACCCAGTCCCTGTTAAATATATGTTTAAATGTATTCTGAAACATAATACACATTTCCAAAACATTCTAAACATATGAAAATATCTATTCATTTTCCCAATGATAAAATAACGCTATCAGCACTGAAGGAAGGCACTGGCTACTGACAACTAACACTACTTTGTCCATCTCTGCTCCGTTTTTGTCTCTTTAACTTTTTTCTCTTGAATCTCCAAATTTTTCTCTCCTGCACTACGGATTCAATAACAACAGAACTGATAAATATAGATCTTTGTGGCAAGGGAACAAAACTACCCTCAAGCAGCAACAAGCCTCACAGGACAGATCAGCCCCTGTTCTAGTTTGCTTCTCTATTGCTGTGATAAAACACAGACCAAAACCAACAGGGGAAGGAAAAGGTTTATTATTTGGCTTAGAGGTTGCAGTCCATCATCAAGGGAATTCAGGCAGGAGGCAGGAGCTAAAGTATAAACCAGGGAGGAATGATGATTACTGGCTTGCTTTCTCCTGGCTTGCTCAGCTTCCTGTCTTATACAGCCCAGGCCCACCTGCCCAGGGATGTCACCACCCACAGTAGACTGGGCCTTCCTACACCAATCAGCAATCAAGAAAATGTCTCCACAAACGGGTCCACAGGCCAATCTGATGGAGGAAATTCCTCAATTGCGGTTCCCTCTTCCCAGATATCTAATTGGTGTCAAGTTGACAAAAACTAACCAGTAAATCTCCCTAAATGAAGACAGCTACCATAATATTGAGGCTGCACCCTGGAACATCAGTAAACCCTAGCTAGCCCCCTCTAGCAATAATACCAATAACATCTTCGAAATACCTTAGCAGAACCAGAATGGAGATAATAATGAACCAGACCACCCTTTAAGCAAGACTGCTTGATTTGCATACTTCTTGTCCCTTGCTCCAGTTCATGACATATTTTTTTAGACAGGACCTCCCTCTGTGGTGCTGGCAGTCCTGGAACTCAACATATAGACCAGGTTTGCCTCAGATTTGAAGAGATCTGCCTGTCTCTGCCTCCTGAATGCTAGGATTAATGCTAGAAGGTGCCTATGCATACTTCCAGAAGAAAAAATTAGCCATTAACCTTATTCAGCTGTGGATGCTGCATGCTTCAACAACTGGCCTGGTAAGATACAACCTCTAGTGCAATCAATAGTAACACCAATATCATGGGAGTAAACAATCACTTTCTATTTGAATTTAAGATTCACTTCATAAGCTGGAGACCATACCTGACAATGACATCAGGCCAAGGAACATGTGGCTAGACTGGCCACAGGCCTTAGAGGAAAGCTGAATACTATTATTCTGCTAAACAGATATAGTATTAAAATGACTTAATAAATTTATTGCTGTACCCATAGATTAATGCATCTCTCAACTCTGACTAGAGAAGCTTTCTTATTCAGCAAACAATGATTAACACAAAAACTTACAACTGGCCAATGTGCAGTGAATAAGCGACTGCAGAGTGATTATCCTGGAATTAGACATGTATATCAATCTTTTTGCCTCCCAAAGCTAAAAGATCATTGCAGAAGAGGTGGCAGAAAGATTGTAAGAGCCAGAGGTGGTAGATAACCATAAGGAAACAGAGTTTTCCAGACAGCTGAGAAGTTACCTATGTGAACTCATAGCAATGGTGACAGCATGCACAGGTACTATTTAAAGAGAAAAAATCTCAGCAAATAGGTGCAGAATTGAGGAAGAAACCCCAGCCCTACCTGAGGAACTACTGGAAATGGATGGGCGCTAGGAAGAGGAGAGTGAGTTGCTTTTAAGAGTGTGACTCTTGGTAGGTTAACCAAGCACCAGTAAATGGATGTATTCATACTGAAGTTCATTTGGGGAGATAAATTTGACTCTATAGGCATATTTTTTTCACACATACATATACACACATACTTGAAATTGAGTAGGAGGTATTAAAGAGGTACAGAAAGGGGAGGAAATCCAAATACAATCAAAATATATTGAATGAAATTTGCAAATGTTTAATTTTAAAGGGTTTTCTAAGGTGTAGGTCATCACTTCAAGCTCTAGTTCTTCCACCTAACTTAAAGCTAGTTTTGGTACCCTGCAGATGGACCTGGAGTCTCTGAATGACTTCATTTCTTCTCCCAAAGAAGTCATGTGTATTAAATCTCATTTCTCTTTTTCTACCCCTATTCATCTCTCTAACTGCTGCATTGGGGCACCTGGCTGAGCCTATTCTACTGGCACCCAGAGGTTTGGAAAGCACATTTCCTTAAAATTCTGGTACCCAAGTACCTTTTAGACTGCATTTCCCAATAAATAATATATCGAGAGAAATATTTATATGTTGGATAAACAGAGATACACAGCTGTTATTACTGGTTTTATAGTTTTTATTGATTTATTCTAAATTATTTTATTAGTCTTTGCCAATGGTAATTAATATACATGTCTCTGAGATTTGATCATGGAAAAGATACAATAATGCTCCTGCACAAACACAGTCATCACACTTGTCTAACATCCTTTGTTTTTTTGGTTTGGTTGCCGGGTGGGGGGGCTGTAAATGAAGTCCAAGGCCTTAACATACTATACAAATGCTTCCCCACTGAGCCATGACTCCAGTTCTTATCTGCTTATTCCTTAAAGGTTAATTTCAGCATTTCCACAAGCCACAGAAACGTTCTGTGGGGTCTGCTCACCTTCGAAACTACAACTTTCCTTTTTCTTTTTCTGTCCCTTTCTTTTCGATGCTGGCCACAACCTAAGTATGCTTTTTCTGGAGCTTTGAGCTTCCTTACTCTTTCTCTGAAGTTCTCCTCCCAACCATGTGGCTGCTTGTCCTCATGTGACCTCCTTACCAGCTAAACTGACTTTTTTCCTTCTCTTCTCCATTTTCCTCCAGGCAGTTTCAAAGACTTACAGATTAACTTCCTTGAGATTTTTTTCTTTCAAATTCTAATAAAACTGTCCCAACACTTCAAGAAAAAATCTCTGTAGGTAAAATAGCTAGCTTTAAAAGTGATACAAAATGGTAAATTCTGAAGATAGAATTCAAGTCCTACAGCATACTAAACTCAGTGATATATTTTTTCAAAGATGTATAATCCTTTTTTAAGATTTATTTTATATTATTTTTATGAGTATTGTACCTGCATGTATATGAATCACATGTGTGTCTTGTTCCCATAGAGGCAAGAAGATGTTGTCTGATCCCCTGGAACTGGAGTTACAGATAGTTGTGAGCCACCATGTGGGTGCTGGGAACCAAACTTGGGTCTTCTGAAGAGCAGCCAGTGTTAACCACTGAGCCTTCTCTTCAACCCCAAAATCTATACTCTTGGTCATGGAATCAAGTAGATATTAATGATTATAGGCCTATAATGTTAAAATTTACATTTGTTCTTAAATAATTATTAATGTACAGATATTTACTTTAGTTTCACAGTAGCCTATTAACAAAGCATTGATAAGAATTATGGTTTATGTGAGTGGAACGATGTTTATAGTCTGGGGATGAATGAAGCTGCAGCATCCATAGTAGCTACTCATGGTTAGATATAATGTGTTGCAGCATTGATTTTGTACATATAAGACTTGATCAGACTACTTAACCCAAAGAGGATGCAGCCTCTCTTTCTACTCTCCCACAGAACTTTTATTTTTGGTGATGGTGATTGAAACAAGCTCCCTCAAGCATACTAGGTAAGCCCTCTACCACTGAGCTATTCCCCTGGGTCACCTAGAAAACTTTTTTTAGCTACTCCAGAAAGTAAGTGGATTTCCAAATTTAATGCGCTTTGATTCCAAAAATAGTGTTAATTACAGCCTTAATTTATGGAGTTGCAAAGTATAGATAGTAACACTTGCAGATATGGTTTGGATATGATTCCAGTATCCCTCAGGGCTTCCTGTCTTGACATTTAATCCTCATCATGATGTATTTCAAGCATGGAAATAATTCAAACTATAGGGTGCGGAGGTAGACTTCGTGGAAAATGACTAGGCTTAAATTAAGTTCATTATGGTGGGATACCCATCAATGAACCTGATGACTTTATAAGAAGAGAAACAAACAGACATGACACCAGTCACAACGAGACACACATATTCTCTCTCGCCAGTAGATGTCTTGTGTTGCTTCTCAATCCTACCAGCAAAAAGGCCATCACCATAGGCAGCAAGTCCCTAGACCTGTACCTCCAGATCTATGAGGCAAAATATGGCTCTTTTCTTTATAAAGTAGCCTACTTCGGGTACCTCATCAAAATAACTAAACTCACTAAGACACATGCAGACACTAATGGTATGCATGTTAGGGATTTACTAAAAATCTCCACAAAAGGTACAGATACTTTGCTCTATAATTTTCCCAATCTCTTCATGAGATAAGTAAGGATATACTGAATAAAGAAGCTAGAGCAACACAATCTTATTAACTGGGGAAAAGTTATCAGAAAGAAAAACCCTACCAAAACTTACATTCTCACACTTCATACTTCAGGGGTCAAATAACTGCGCCTTGAGTAGGAAATTACCATATCCTTAACTGAATAAGGCATTAGTAATTCTTGTGGCTGGATTTAAAATGAGATGGTATCTTGGATTTGCTTGAGACCACAGGAGAATAGATGGCAACCAGTCCCAAGTTCCGCCAAAGCAAGACTTGAAAACAAGGTGCCTGACAACTGCTTTTCTGACCCACCCCAGTGTCATGATGAGACCACACAGACCCCTTAACTAAGGCATTAAAGAAGAAAAGGAAAGGTGAAAAAGGCCTTAGAAAGAGGATGATTGTGAGCTACTATACCTGTCCACTGCCATCAAGAAACCCGTGGAGAGAGGCCCTGACAGTGTAGTCAAACACACAGGAAACATTCTCTGGAGTTTTGATCAGAGCTGCTTGACATCTAACTCAAATGATAAGCCTGGCTGCAAGCTGGATGTGGCTGGCAGATCTTTCTGAAGGCAAAGTCAAGAGACATTGTTCTGTTGGACTTGATATCTAGACACAAAGGACTATTGGCCTGGAAGCTACCCTGCTGATATGGCCTGCTGAGGGGCTGGAGAGATGGCTCCGTGGTTAAGAGCACTGGTTGCTCTTGCAGAGTACCAGAGTTCTATTCTGAGCACCCACATGGTGACTAATAACCATCCTTAACTCCAGTTCCAGGAGATCTGATGCCCTCTTCTGGCCTCACAGGCATTGCATGCATAAGCGTACTTATATGCAGAAAAAACACACATTCACATAAAATAAAAATCAATTAATCAAAAAGAAATTTAAAAAAATATTTTCTGATTACATGAGAGTCTAGCAGAGAGTAAGATCTTGCAAAAAGAGTTTAAATTATTGTTGAAAGGAATTAAAACACATATAAGGTCTGTTTTCAACTAAAAGTGCCATATGATTTTTTGAAATTAAAAATATATGTGTATATTAGGAAATGATAGTAATTTGATGAATTTTAAATTTTATTTTAATATCAATAAAGTTTGATATATCATCTGAATTTAACATGGATTATTCCTGAGAAGAAGTGGGATATTTGATGTTAGAAAATTCTTTAAAAGACCTTGTATTGGGGTTGGAGAGATGGCTCAGCAAATTAAGAGCACTGACTGTTCTTGCAGAGGACATGGGTTTGATTCCCAGTGTCCACATGGTGGCTAACAACCATCCATAACTCCAGTTCCAGGGGAATCCATGCCTTCTTATGACTCAACAGGCGTTGCACAACTACAAGTGCACTTACACACATGTAGGCAATACACTCATACACACAAAATAAAAATAAATTAAAAAATAAAAAAGACCTAGCAGCAAATGTATCAAGTCTTAGTCTATCCAAAGGGTCACCCAGAAACCCCAATCTATCTACCCTTTATACATATCTACGCTAAACAAAGAAAGTAGCAACATAAATACCAAGAAACTTAACACCACATAGTGCTAACTGTAATGAAATGCTTAATGTCTGCAATAGAAACACATACTAATATTAATATTTTATATGTCTAAATGTCTTTGGTAATTATTTTTTAATTTTTTATTTGGTTATTTTTATTTCACTTAGCAGAATGTTTTGCCTTCATATGTGTAAGTGCACCTATATTGTGCAATGCCTGAGGAGGCCAGAAGAGGGTAACAGATTCCCTGAAACTAAGGTTACAGATCGTTGTTAGCAGCCATGTGAGTGCTGAGAATTGAACTCAAGTTCCCTGGAAGAGTAAACAGTGTTCTGAACCATCTCTCCAGTCCCTGGTAACTATGTTTTTATTCTCACTATAGGACTCAACAACATATAAGAAATGGACATGTTAAATAATTTACTTAAATACACTATGATAAAAATATTACTTTCATTCATAAAAAAACCTTTAGATCATAGTTTCCTACTAAATTATTTTTATCTCTAAAAACTATTTTAGCAAGTTTTATAAAATGTTAAAAGAAGCCAGGTATAGTAGGACACACTTTAATCCTGCACTTGGGAAGCACAAGCAGATGGATCTCTGATTTTGAGGTCAACCTGGTCTGGATAGTGAGTTCTAGACCGCCTGGGGCTACACAGTGAGACCCTATCTCAAAAACAAAAATAAAAATGTTAAAAGAAACGTTTAAAGTAAAAATCATAAAGAGCTAACATTTTAATTATTTTGAAATGTGGATTTCATTAAGAAGGAAGGAAAGGGGACACAAAAGAAGATGGATGCAGGGAGATAAATTTAAGGAAAACTATAAGTTAATAATATGATTAGTGGTGTAAGTCTCAGTAAGAGTAATAAATATTAATGATATGTCAAAAAAACTCACTCATTTTTATTGGGGGGGGCCTTGTCTCTGCCTTTGAGTTCCAAGATGGGAGAGCGTAATCCTACAATTACTGACCACTGTCTTGTTGCAAGTAAGGTGAGCCAGGCTGAGAAAAAACCCAGATGAAAATGGGCCTGAAGGATGAAATGTTCAGAAACACATAATTGCTCAGCAACAGGAAAAGTTGGATACTTCACGAAACTATTTTTATTACCCTGTGTCCTCTACATGAATATGGAATTCCATGAAAGCAGCAAGGCAGAAGAGACTGAGATTGTTTCCCAACACCTGTGACTGAGGCACATCTACTCTAACAGTTACAGTGCTGGATTGGTGTTAATAATATTGATTTGAACTCAAATATATTTTGCCTACCTAGGGCTATTGAAGAGCAGTAACACCCCCAATAACAAGGAACACATCTAACATGAAAATCGAAATGCCATTCTCCACAGTTTTAATAAAGCAGGACCTATAGGGAAAACATTCAATACTGAGTTAGGGAATAACAAGAGGAGTCTGAAGCATCTGTTTCTGTCATACAGTGATGAGGTGCTCAGTGAATGAAAGGGGACTGTCTAACCAAAGTCAGTATAAAGAAACTTCCACTAGTCAGATAAAAAAAAACAATGTGAGTATCAAAATAAAAAATGAAAAGAAAGGGCTAGAGAGATAGCTCAGTGGTCAAGATCACTGGCTACTCTTGCAGAGGCCCCGGGTTTGGTTCCCAGCACCCACATGGCAGCTAACAACCATTGTAATTCTAGTATCAGGGGATCTGATGCCCTGTCTGGCCTCCTTGAGCTTACACAACATGGGTGCACTTACATACAAAAAATAAAGAAAATATTTTTAAATGAAAGGAAATGGCACACATTTTGCAATCTATGAATTTGTGAGTTCATTTTGTATAAAAAGGAAAAAAAGGACTTTGTACCAGAATGGTAACTGATAAACATAGGGCTCAAATTAGAAAAATCACCCTTTGGCAGCCATCTCCATTAACAATAATGAAGTTCACTGAAGTTCATCAATGTATGATACAATTGGTTGGTAACCCCTTGTTGAAGAATGAGAAATATGCATGTTTACATATTAACAGAACCAAAGAAGAATAATAACCAAAGAAAAATATTGAACAACCTTGAAATCCAGCCTACCTTTATACAGAAATCCCCATAAATTATTGTTAATTATAAAAGGAATTGAGTTGTTGTTCTATAGGGAAAAAAACATGGCAGATACCCTTTCCAACAGATATTTCTTGACAGAACTTAAAGTGAACACCAGTAATGGAAGAACTTAAGTCAAGAAGCACCTGATAGGAGCTGAAAAGCACATGCCATCCCTTCGGTAATATTCCAGCACATATACACAACTTAATATGAGAAAATATTAGTGATACCCCCATTGAGGAGTATTCTACCAAATAAGGGGCCTGTCCATGTGATGAAAGTAAGGAAGAAAGAGACACAAGAGGAGATGAAAAGGAATTCATGAGTCAGTGCAACATTCATCTCTTATAAACATGTTGTTGGGACAATCAACAAAGCACGGCTGGTGACTGCAACCAGAAGAAAATCAGGAGCAAAGTGAGCTTCCTGATGATGACGGGTATGTGCCGTCTAAGAGTGTTCTTTGCTTTGGGAATTACATAATAAGTATTAAGGCGCAATGGACCACAGTAATATACTTTCAAGGGGATTTGAATTATTTGTTTTACTCCTGCAAAGTTTTCTGCATTCAAAAAGCCATTTAAAATAGGCAGAAAAGATATTTCATGCCATGATTAAAATTGGGGGGGGGGGGGAAGAAAAGCCAAAGAAACTGCAGTTTGATTAGTATAGCCTGGAGCCAAGAGTCAGCACCATGGACAGAAGAGGCTAATTTGCTGGATTATGCCAGATCTAATAACATTATTTACATCATTGAAAAGGCTGTTTCGGGGTTGAAGACGTCGCTCATTAGTTAAGAGCACTGACTGTTTCTGCAGAGGACTTAGGTTCAATTCCCAGCGCCCACAAGGCAGCTGACAATTGTCAGTAACTCCAATTCCAAAGGGAATCCGACTCCATTTTCTGACCGCTGTGAGCATTACATAACACAGGTGCACTTACATACATGCAAGCAATACATTCCTACAAATAAAATAAAAATAATTTTAAATGTTTTTAAATAAAATAAAATAGAAAATAAAAGACAGTTTTGTGGAATGAAAAAGGCCATTTAGTCACAGACGTTTCCTATTCCGACACCTGACCCTGTTACATTCTTAGGTTTCCTCCAATACAGACCATAAACCATAGAGTACATATCAAAACCCTTTGTCTCTTCCCCTCTTCTAACATAGTTTCCCTCAGATTCAGGTAATTGCTGCTCCCACCAGTTAAATGGGCCAGAGACAAGCCTCATTTATATAGGCTTAATGCCATCCACTATGGTACAGTACTTAGCTAATACAAGTACTTCCTGGCATTCCTTTAACCTCAAAAAAAACCTTCAGAAATTAACTTCTACAGACAGACATGGTGGTACAGACCTGTAATCCCAGCAGGCTGAGGCAGGAGGGTCTTCCATTGAGGCTGACATCACCTTTAATGAAAGAAAGAGACTGTCAAAAACAAATCAAACACCAGTGAAGCTTCCTCATGCAACAGAGTGCCATGCACACACAAGGCCACAACTGACCAAGGTGTAGAGAATAAGAGACTGCAGAGTGTGTTTCCCTTGCATAGCACCCTAGTATTAAACCTCACACACCCATGGCTCAGGGACCATTGCAGAAGAGGGGACAGAAAGATTACAAGAGCCAGAGCTGGTGCATGAACATAAGGAAACAGATTCTTCCAGGTCTCTGGGAACTGACTAGTTTGCAGCAATGATAACAGCATGCATAAGACCGATGCACACTCTATCAGACAAAAAACTGGCTTACAACTGGGGAAACCCATTGATTACTGTTGGGTGAGGGAAAGTTCACCCTCTTTAAGGGAGCAACTCTAGATAAGCTGACTAGACTCTAGTGAATGAACTTACACTGAGGAGCATCTGTGTATAAAAGTTTGACTTGATAGCCTTAACATATACAACAGAATTCATGAAATTTGGTAGGGTGACTATGGAAGAGTGCGGGTGGGGGACAGGGATCTAAATATGATTAAGAGTCATTGTATGAAATACACAAAGGTTCAATAAAAATATACATTAAAAAACAAAAAAACAACTAGTTCTTTACCTAATTTGATCCTACTTTATAGTTAACTCATTTGAAACCTAACAAAATTATGAGGAATTAGTACTACCATCCTCATTTCCAACTGAAGAAGCTACAGTACATAGCAGTGAAGTCACCACCTGAGGCCTCACAGCAAGCCAATAGCAGCATGAGGATTGAACCCCTGTTATGTTAACATGTGGCAGAGAGAAAAACACCACCTTAATAAGGACCTTCAATGTTATATATTTTACAAATATGGTCTGTCCTAAATGCATGTGCAAACCTAAGACTACATCAGAGAAAGTAGACGTTTTACAAATATCACAAAAAATATAAATATAAATTATCTAAAAAAAATCTAAAAATCAACATATGAGTTACTGGACCACAAACTCAGCAATTACCCACAAATGTACAGTATATTGCATTAGAGAGGGTCATTAAAAATAGAAGGAACTTGGAGCTGGAGAGCTGGTGCAGCCATTTAAGCTCAGACTCACGACAAAAATAGAGGGAACTTAGAGCTTCCTCTTGTTAAAAACAGAAATATTCCAACACCTTCTAGATGGTTATTTTGAACTATAATTTTTGTTGCTGGTTTCTTTTCTAGACACACAGTAAAGAGAAGTACATGATTTCCGGGATTAAAAAAAAATCAACTACATAAAAATTGTCAAAGTTAGCCAGGCATGGTGGCATAGGCCTTTAGTCCCAGCACTTGGGAGGCAGAGGCAAGCAGATCTCTGTAAGTTCAAGGCCAGCCTGATCTACACAGCAAGTTCCAGACCAGCTGTGGCTACAAGGAGACCCTGTCACAAAAAGACCAAAAACAAAAAATTGTCAAACTTAATACTTTACCTTTGGATTCTGTAACTATTAACTTGTTGTTATTAGAATTAATAAATTAAGTAGACTAAAAATTTTTGAAACTTAAGAAAAAAGAGAGAAGGAAGGAAAGCTCTGTGTGCCCAGCAACTCCTATATGACATAAGGAGACTGATACCCTCCTGGAATAAATCCTCCCTGAATTTTCATCTTGCAAAGCTCTCTGATACTTGATGCTGTGTAAATAGGAAGGATTCTAAAGACTGAATAAAGATGATCAAAAGGAACCTCTGTCCAACCTAGCATGATTAATGGTGACTTTCAATATTTAAATGCGACATTATCTGAATTTTTTAAAAGCAATCATAAATTTCATCATACAAGAAGGCTAAGAGCATAATTTAAAATATTTCTGTTTGCTACAAAAAAAAGTTGAACACAAACAAGTCATTAGTAAAAGTTCCCTGGGCAGCTTTTAAGATGCCTAGGTAATCCCAGTCTCCAATGCCATGCTGAATTGTCTTTAGCATTTTCAAATACCTGTGCTACCTTTATTTTCTTTCATTTCCAGATGACAGAAAACTTGTATACTTAGATTCTAGATACAGATAGGCTGTATCTAGAACACACAGTAATAAGCAAATACAGAATAAACACTTTCCAGTTCTACCACATTCATACAATAACCTCATTACTAAGTTCACATTGGTCAACCTCTTTTCCTTTACTCTTACAATGCTAGGCTAGCACACAATCATGACTTCTTTGAAGGTGAGCAGGAATACTGTCTCAAATATTCCTCCTGGAAATGCAATGTGCTTACAATGCATTTTCCAGAAACAAATTGGAGAAAGTTTGGAATACCCCGTGATTTTATTTTTAATGTTTCATTTTGGTTTTGTTTTTTTTAAATGAGGTCTCTAACATGTTGTGCATCTTAGTATGACTTTAATCTCTGATTCTCCAGCTGCCGGCTTCCAAGTGCTAGGATGACAGGCTTGTACCATCACAGCCAGTTTAGGAGGAAGTAGAGATTGAACCCAGGACACTCTGTTATATCCCCAGCCTGATTTTGTAATCTTTCAAATTCACACTGTTCACTAAACTACATTTAGTTGTTTTGGGATAACTTGTTTTAATTCCAGTTTATAAATTTTGCTAATGAACTACAGATTAGATTACAGCTAGGGTTGTTAATAATTTCTTTAAAGTAAGTAGCTAGGCAATGTAAGAAGCTAAAATTTGCACCCAAGTCAATCAAATCTTTTAATTCCATATTCTCATAACTACTGTCTTTTACATCATAAAACAAAGAAAAAAGAAAAAACATCTACTATACATATTTTATTGCATTCTTGTGCATTTCACACAATATATCTTAATCATATTTAGACCCCTCCCCTATTTGCACCCTTTATGGACCCCCACTGAATTTCATGCATTCTGCCGTATATGTTAAGGCTTATCAAGTCAAGTTCATGTTCCAAGATGAGTTCATGCACTGGAGCCTGATCAGCCTGTCTAGGGTCACTCCCTTTAAGAAAACCAACTCTCTCCCTTACCCAGCATCAACTGCCAACAGTGCCTCTGCTGAGGTTGGGCGCTCCTGCCCATTTCCCCAGTTCTATGCTGGATTTTGTCTGGTTTGAGTTTCTATGGATCTTGTGCATGCTGTCACCATTGCTGTAAATTCATATGAGCAAGTTCTCAGAACCGTGGAAAACTCTGTTTCCATGTGGTCTAGAACCAACCCTGGCTCTTACAGTCTTTCCACTGCCACTTCTACAGTGGTCCCTGAGCCCTGGGTGGATCAGGTTTAGTTTAAGAGTCCTACAAGGGACACACACTCTGGCTAGTTATGTCCTTCTGTGTTCATTGCCCTCTGTTGCATGAGGAAATTTCACTGTGAGAGTTAAGGAATGCATTAATATTCTCTCTACACCCTCTTCCACTGTGTGAGCCTTAAGTGTAGAAGTTCCATTGTGGGTATGTCACTTAGGGCTGGGCATTGCATAGACACTTATTCTCTGTCCAGTTATAAAACTCTGTAATAGTCTCCATCTGCAAGAAAAAGGCTTTTAAGGATTCATCTTAAGGGAGTATTTTAGGATTATTTCTAAATGTATTGATGATATAAATATGTATACATATGACAATGCATGAATGTATGTGTAACCCAAGTACATTAGATACATTAGATATATAAATTTAAGCCAAACACCTATGCCTATAATCTCAGCACTCTAGAAATTGAGGCAGGAGGATCATGAGCTCAAGGTCATTCTAGACTGCATAGTGAAATGTGATTTTTTTTTCATATAGATAAAATTGATGTGTATTAAATCCTACAAAAATCAACCACAAATATAAAATGTTATCTAAAATGGAATCGAGTGTGTTTTCATTGTCATCTGGAAAAGTAACTTTCAGAAATGACATCTGATGTTTAATTGAGAAACTAAGAACTTTGTGTTTGATTTACTTTTTTCTCTTTAGTTTCACTCACAGTATGCAAAATAGATTTGGATTTGGCTCTATAGTCAACTTGTTAATTGCTCTCTGAACAAGTTCTGAATGTGTCACTATTATTTAAATAATGAATAATTGTGGGTGTGATTTCAATATGAAGAACCTACCATTGACTTTCATGTATGAAGAAATGTAATATCACTTCCATTGTTTTCAATCAGTGTGACATCTTTTATATATCAATACATGTATCATCAATACACATAGTGTTGATGTGACAAACTATCTCTTTTATCTTTCATTAAAATGAATTATCACACTGCAACCACTAATATTCCAATTATCAGTTTCATAACTATCTGAATTCTCATCATCCTAGATTTCATTTTTTAAAAGTAATATTCAGTGAATACATTTTCAGCACAACTTCCTCGTGATCAACAAACATAACTTCCTACCTGTGTCTTTTGACAGTTTCCTTGTCCATACCTCTTCCCAGTAACCCAGCTTTCCTTTGAAGGATCTCCATCCATGAGGCATTCTCAGTTCCTGGGATGCAAGTTAACTTGATCCCACCAGCCCTCCAACTACTCAGCTCTAAGTTAGGCATATGAGAAAACCCAACCAGTAAATTTAGTACATCACCCAGTCACATCAAATGCATCTGAGTTAGGAACAGGACCCAGTCAGATAAATTATAATCATCCCTTGACTTTAATTGTTTAAAAACAGGAGGAGGAGGAAAAAAGTGAAAGCTAGACTACAGGGAGACTCCAATCCTGGTCACAGATGTTGATTCTCTAGATTCAGGTGATTAAGCCAAAAGACTCACTTCTGGGCTATCCACTTACTTTCAGTTCATTCACTTGCAGCCAAAAAAAAAAAAAAAAAAAACCA
Source organism: Eospalax fontanierii (assembly GCA_035773235.1). Taxonomy (NCBI): domain Eukaryota; kingdom Metazoa; phylum Chordata; class Mammalia; order Rodentia; family Spalacidae; genus Eospalax; species Eospalax fontanierii. The sequence goes on from CM069527.1 coordinate 40,090,001, forward strand.
ACTCTTGTTAAGTATACCCACAACCTGAAATTTTTCCATTTGGATAATGCATTAATCAAGATAGCATAAGTTCTGCTAAAATAGCAAGATTTTGTTGTGTTGTGCCACAATATTGGCTGAATTACTTCCTCTATGACAAGAACACATTATCTGGGCAATTAGTTCTCAAATTCCTTACAGTCTAGGAAGGAGAAGAGAAGGCAGCCTGGCTCCTCAGTAGCTTGAACTAAGGGTGGCACAGATCACTGATACAGCCATTGGCCGGTTCCATCATTTGGCATAAAATTAACCACAAGGAAAGCTGACAAAATGGAGCAATGCATGCCTCCTCATGGGACAGTAGCTGTCTGCTACTGTCAGTCAAAGGTGTCCAGAGGAAAAGAATCAAAAAGTACAATAAGTTGTGAGAGAAGGAACTGGCTCCCTTGACTGTGGGGTTTGTACATCTAAAATTCATAGGCCAATAGACTGGAAACATAGACACAAATATGTTCTACAGTCATGAAGCAGAAATTCTTTTTAACAACTAGTTTGTGGGGCTCAAAAGATGACTCAACAGTTAAGAGCACTGACTACTCTTGCAGAGGGCCCCAGTTAGGTTCTTAGCACCCACATGGCGGTTAACAACCATCCATAACTCCAGTTCCAGGGAATCTAGTGACCTCTTCTGACCTCCATGGGCATTGTACAACACAGGTGCACTTACATACATGCAGGCAATATACTTATACACATAAAATAAAATACAAATAATCAAATTTTTTTTCAAAAAACGATTCCTTATTCTTAAAGCCTTGATTAATTGGATAAGACCTACTTAGATTAGATTCCATTGGTTGAGGATATTAAGAACATCTAACAAAAGCCCTTTACAGTAATACCTAGAGTAGTGTTTGATGACCATACATTATATAACCAAGCCAATTTGACACATAACATGTACCATCATAGATAAAATGCACATTATTTCTTTTTTCTTATGATATAGCTGTTAATATAAATATCTTTGTAATACATCAGGTTTTCATCTTATACCATTACTGAGCATATTCTATGCATCTATCATACCATGATACATTTACTATTATAAATTTTTGTCTCAAAAAATGAACCTACTCATTAGGAGGGTAATTCATTTCTGAAGCATTAGCTAAACTATAGTGTTGCATTTTCACTTGATTCCATTAACTCGTTCAATTAATATTTCTAAGTACTTACTATAACCCAGGTATGCCAAGCATACCAATGGTCACCTTTTCAAGTTAGATATTCATATTGAGGGAAGACAGATGGCAAGGGTAAACACTTCAAGCTTTGTGACAATTATTTCAAAATTCAGAGGCTTAAAGCAAGAGCAATCTGTGCTTCATGATTTCCGTAAGTCAGAAATTCTGGAGCATCCCCTGGGTGGTTCTCTTGCAGGATCTTTCATTAAATGCAGACAAAGTCGCTAAAGGCTCGCCTGTGACTGCAGGAACTACCTACAAGATGGCTGGCTTATGCATCCAGCAGGTTTGTGGTTGCTTTTGGCACGTAGCCTCAGTTGCCCTCCACATGAACTTCTTCACAGGGCTGCTTTGTGAGCACTTGGGATAGCTTTTCTCTAGACTGAATAAGCCAGGAATTGAAGGCATATGCTATGGTGCCTCTCATGACCTAGACTTAAAGTTGTACACCACCACCTTCACTATATTCTACTGATCACACAAACCAGCCTTGAGCCAATGTGAAAGGAGACAACAGGAGAGAATGGGTTCTAGGTGAGGATCACAAGAGGTCAGCTGCCAAAAGGCACATGCAATCCACTGCTCCAAAGGGCCTTGTTTATAAATGAGCTGTCTCGCCATATTTAATAAATGGCTCTGTGACCCATATATTCTTATTAGATCATGAATTAATGTTTCATATTAATAGCATCTAAAACTTCTGTATAAAATGAAATATTGTATGAGGTAAACATCCTAGAAATCTAAAGAGTTTTGGTAGAGGTTGAGGATACCAGCCAGAAATGTATACACATACCAGTCGTCACCTTAGTAGCAACCACACTAGAAGTTCTCATCTTTGGTCAAAGAAGCAATATAGGTAGTAATGACATACTACTTGGATATTATACTTAATAGAAAATAAAAACATTATATGCAATTATTTTGTTGAAATTTCTCACTATAATTAAATTATCTAAAATGTTTAGTGTCTGAAAATATAAAAATTTTAAAAGAACAATATTTTGTGGTTCAGGTTACAATGGATGCAAATTTTAAATGTGACACAGGAGGTCATGAAAATGCTCCCAAAGACTAATAGGAGGAGCGATGAGATGACTGGCATTATAGGTGCAGTCAGCTTTGCAAAAGGTAATGTAGCAATTTAATTCCACTCCACACATGGATATCGGACTCACCAAAAATAGAGTGAGAGAAAGCAAGTACAGGCTTTCAATTTGAAAAATTAAACTTGTATAACCACTGTGGAAATCAGTATGGAAATTCCTCAGAAGACTAAAGGCAGAATTGCCATACGAGACAAGCAATGACACCCCAGGCTGTATCCCAAGGACTCTAATTCAACATAGTAAAGAAATACTTGCACGCCCATATTTATATCCACAATATTCACAGTAGCCAGGAGATAGAACTAGTCTTAATGTCCAATAACAGAGAAGAATGGCTAAAGAAATGTGGTAATATACACAGTAGAATTCTATGTGCCTTAAGGAAAATTAAATCATGACATTTGCAAGAAAATGGATTTGATTGCAGTTCATTATATTAAACAAAATAAACCAGACTCAAAAAAACACATTTTCTCTCATATGTGAAAATCAGATTCAAAACCATATATATAAAATCCTAGATATATACTCACATATATGTATATATATATATGTATGTATGTGTGTATATATTACATGTGTGTTTATAAGACACAAAACTAGAAATGAGATCTTAAGAGAGGTAGAAAATAGAGAGGGAAATGAGATATAAGTAATGTGAAAGCAGAAAAGGGAACTCACTGGGGAAAGAAAGGGAAGCAGCTAGAGCAGGAAGGAGACACAGGGGAGGGCAGTGGGAACGATGAGTGAGAACAAAGTATAATGACATACATGTATTATGATGCCGTGAGATCCTTATATCTATAGATAATGCAGCTCTCACATCTATCAAAGGCGTTTCTTTACATAAAAGAAAATCTATATATGCTTAGAACAGATACAGCCATCATGGGCCTAACTACATATACACAAAGAAGACCCAAGGCAAGTGCTCCAGAGGGAGTGCCAGAGAACTGAGCTACTAAGCAATGGGAACCTACAACAAGGCATGTCTGTACATCATTTCGTTCATCTTGGTGCAACGTAGTGCTCAGTGAAAGGCAAATCAGATTTTGCAATTTGGAACCTTCTGGAATTTTTTTTGCTAAATATCTTCAAGTTGGTGGGATCCACAGAGGGAAGGCCAAGTGTATTATCTTATTGCCTCTATAAGGCAGGAATCCAGGTGCAACTCCACTAGATCCTCTGACTCTGAAGCTCACAAGGCTTCAGTCAAGCTCTAACTGCATCTGCCATCATCTTAAAGCAAGACTGGAACTGGAGATATCTATACATTCAGTCCAGTGACTGCTGGCAGGATCCAGCCTTTGCAGGATGTGATATGAGGGCTCAGTTCCTCATAAACTTTTGGTCACATGCTGCCATCAGTTCTTTGCCATACAGTTACATTTCTGGTGTAGTTCACAAAGCAACAGCTTGCATTGTCATAGCTAGCAAGTGAGGAGAATCAAAAGTGTGCAGGCCAGATGGACAGCAGAGACTGTGCAACGAAGAGATGTCATAACTCATTTTGTTCACTCTCATTCCCAGAAGAAAGCCATTAGATTCCCTGCATGAAAAGATGTGTGTAGTACATAAAGGCATGGCAACCAACAGGTGGGGATGGTTGACAGTTATTCCCGAACTGCCTACAGTAGGGAGATGCTATTACAAAGCTGCAAGAGTTTTCGGAGTTGAAAAGTCTTCCTTCCCAACTTACACCATTTCCAAAATCTTTATTTGGAAACAAGGTCATGCAAATGGAACTAATTAAGTTAAACTTAAGTTGTACTGGAATAGTGAAGGTTCTTACTACAGTATACGTACCATACTTTAAAAAAAAAAAGACAGCCAGATTAGTGTTTAACCCCAGCACTCAGGAGGGAGAGGCAGGTAGATCTCCGTTAGTTCATGGCCAGCCATGTCTCCATAGCAAATTCCAGGGCAGCCAAGTCATAGTGAGACCCTGTCTCAAGAAGTAAATACCCTGGAAAATGCCATTTAGCAATCTGCAGAGGTACAGAATGGAGTGATGCATGCAGTCCTCTTTCCACTAGCTATTGCTGCCTATGGCTGCTTTTCAAAACAAAATTTGTGGGTTTAAAGCAGAAATGATATGCATTTTTCCCATTCCTATCATTGACTTGGTGGTTCTGTTCCATGTATGTTAACTGAAGTCTCTCACATGGATCCATTCAGTGGGAAACTTACCTGGAGCAGATTGATTTTCTGCCAAGCGGCCGTCCCACAAGGCTGCTCTACACTATTTCTCTTGAGCAATATAATCTGGACTTTTTATAATATAGTATCTTACTTCTTACACGGAGTTCTCTAAGTAAGTAATTTGAATGTGCTAGCCCTCAGTAAGCCTTGCTTGCTTGCCATGTATCCAACCCCATCACCCTATAGGAGGCTATATAAAGAAATAAATATCGGAAGCAGAGTTTGGGAGCACCAGCAGCATGCCCACTGACCATGTGAATCTTATTAATATTCATGTACAAACCTCTTTCAGAATCAATAAGATGGTGTCAAATAACTGGCTGAATACAGGGAGTCTTTAGTCCCGTGAATAATGAAAGCAGAATTGAAACTGACTTACCAATTCTACCAGTCCAATTCTATGTGTCAGTTGTGCATACCCTGCCATACACTGAATTCAAAAACAATAGAAGTCATTTCAATGAGCAACAGAACGAACATAAACCATGATCTCAGAAGTGCCAACTTCAGTCACCCTGGACCCCTAAAAAAACCCCGAGGTTATGATGATTATTCATCTAACAACACAGAACTCATCACTGGGACAGGATCACAGCTGTCTCGGTCTTATTGACATTTTCTCCTTGAAATTATTATTTGAAAACTAATTTCATTTTTAAATCAGTTTATTTATTATTTATTTTATGTGTATGAGTGTTTTGTAAGCATTTACATAGATAAACCATGTGTGTGCAGTGTCCATGGAGGTCAGAAGAGGGTGTCAGAACCCCAGGAACTGGAGTAAAGAACCATTGTTGGCTATCATGTGGACCTGGGAAGTGAACCTAGATCCTCTGCAAGAGCAGCCAACCAGTCCTCTAACCACTGAGCTATCTCTCTAGCACTTTTAAATCAGTTCTAACTATGAATAGCTCTACTGTATATTTGGTTTCTGAAGTCCACTCTCCTGACAGGAACTGGGATGTTTTGATTTTCTTTTTCCTTTTATTTCATTTTGGGCGGGTTGTTTGTTTATTTGTTTGTTTGTAGCCCTCATTGACCTGGAACTCACTATGTAGACCAGGCTGGCCTCTAACTCACAGGGGATCTATTTGTCTCTGGGATTAAAGACATGAGCCATCAAAGCCAGCAGTTTCACTTTTTTATCATTGCTTTCTTCTGCCCTTTTTAGAGTTAAAAAGAAAATAGTCATTTCAAAAGGAAAGTCATATTATAATGGCTTCTGCTCTGAGAGCCCCCAATATTGGACTGTGACCTGCGAATTACATCTATAAATAAACCCTTTCTTTCCTAAGTTGATTTTGATCGGTGTTTTATCCTAGCAACAACAATCAAACTAGAATAGGGATGGATCTGGGCAGAGTTAGGGGAAGCAATGGAAAGTGAATATGACTAAAATGCATTGCATGTGTGTATGAAATCTCAAAATTAATAAAAATATTTGCTAAAGATGAGTGTATGACATACTGTCTGGACAGTGGAGCCAAGCCAAACTGACATAAAATGACCCATCACCTTAATGAACATTGAAGATGAGGATTGCTACATTGACTTTAGGTATAACATGGAATACCTATGCGCTATGCCAGTCATTTGTAGAGGAAGGATCTTATGAAACTGCATGCAAAATCAATCAATAAAGGATCTCATAAAGCAAGTTTTATTGGGTGGGAGAATATCAAACAAGGGCTTGGCTCTGGACACATAGTATAAAAAGAATGTTGCCTATGGGAGGGAGCCAGTGGGGAAGCGGATATACAGTTGATTAAGATGTTCTATATAAATACACAAAATTTCAGTGAAAATTTTACAAAAAAAAATTTTTAAAGAACATTGCCACAGTCAGTTCTCTCCTTCCTGTAGGCTAATGCAGGTGATAGGATACAGGGCAAGCTTTGATGTCACGGCTGGGATCAAAGAGCTGGGCATGGTGGCACACGCCTTAAGAAGCCGAGGCAGGTGGATTCCTATGAAATTAAGGCCAGCCAAGTGTACACAATAAGTTCCAGGCCAGCTGGGGCTACAGGGAGACCTTGTCTCAAAACAAACAACTAGAAAAAATTCTTTGGACCTAGCAATGTGTCTCATTCCTTTAATCCCAGCACTTGGGAGGATCTCTGTGAGATCGAGGCCAGCTTGGTCTACTTAGTGAGTTCCAGACCAGACCAGCTGTGGCTACAGGAAGACCCTGTCTCAACCCCATCCCCCAAAAACCACAGATGGGATGACAGAGTTGCAGAGAGCACAGTCCTGAAGGCCCCGCCCTTCCTGCAGTTCTCCACATGCAAAGTGCTAGAAAAAGCAAGGGTGCGGCTGAAGATACAGCTCAGTGGTGGGTGCTTGCCTAGTCTGCATGAGGCCTTAGGTTCAACCCCAGGACAGGAGGAGGCGGGGGAGGAAGCAGGGAGGAGAAAGAGGAGGAGGGGGAGAGGACAGGAGAAGAGATAAGGGACTGAAACAGTCAAATTAGACCAATGGGAAATACGTTTGGGTCCAAGTGATTAAGAGTCACAAGAAAACCCTGGCTTCGATATAGCTTCATGGCTGCTTGGACCCTAAGGGAACCAATGACATGTGGGTACTGGATTTTGTGAAACAGGTCATGTTGTGACCTTAGTCTGCTTTAGGTTGTCAAAGAAATCAATGTCTCTATTTTCTCTATCAAGAAATACAGTCCAACATCATAACTCTTAATGGTGAATACACTGTAGTAGTAAATTTCATATGCACAAAAAGGGATGTTGAGATTTAGGCTAGATTATATAAAGTCTAGTGGTCACCAGCTCTGTAATGTCACGTTCTCTACTCGCCCAGGCCCGAGACCACTGTCTTCTGTTACTCTCTAACTCAGCGTCTCCTGTTCAGATAACTGTCTGTACATTTCTTTCTCCTGCATTTACTCGCTCTCCCATTTGTGTTCTATGTATTTACTCTAACCCAAAACTAATACTTCATGCAAAGGTCAGTGAATGTTTACTCTGTTGATAAATAGAGTGCATGGAGGAGAGCCAGCCAGATCATATTAAAACATCAAATTCTGAAGCCATTCTGGTTTCCTGAAACTACTGTAAAATATTTTAACTGATAAAATTGTATCATTTGAACTGTTTTTCCAATCTATATATTTAAATTTTTAATTAGTAGGACCAGCAAGATAGCTCAGTGAGTAAGGGTGCTTGCCACCAAGCTAGTTAGACTATGTCCAAACCTGAGGATCCATATAGTTGAAGTATAGAATTGACTTCCAAAAGCTGTCCTCTGACCTCCACAAGCACACCGTGGCATCACATGCACCCACACATGCACATAAATAAATAAATAAATAAATAATAAATAAATAAATAAATACTTAAGTTTAATTATTAGAAAAAAAATGTTTGATGCTAAGGAATTCATTATATATGCTGAAAGTTATTACTTTCAGCCAGTACCTACTAAATGATAAAATGAATGCTAACAGATGAATAGTAAACTAAAAATGTTTTAAATTCAACTTATTCTCTGGTAGGTCTAGGTGTCGCTAAGTGTTACACAGTCTCTTCACTTAAAAGATTGCAGACTACCAATTACTGGTTAAGGTTTCAATACTGGTTACTCAGGACACTGCCTGAGGGATGTTTCTGATATCCCTATTAGCTAAGTTGTACTCACAAATTGAGTTTAAGATATTTTTATTTTACTAATTGTATTTGTGTGTGCTTATGTGTGGGTTTGTGTGTGTGTGTATGTGTGTGTGTGTGTGTGTGTGTGTGTGTGTGTGCCCACAGAGGCCCAAAGCAGGCATCAGATGCCCTGAAGTTGGAGTTACAGAAGTTTGTGGAGAGCCCAACCTGGTTGCTGGGAAGCAAATCCCTGCCCTTTTCAGTAACAGAAAGCACTCTTAATCACTGAGTCATCTCTCCAGCCCCCTCAAATGGAGTATCTTTATCTGAATATTTAGTATTATTCCTGGGTTTTGACATACCCACCAAGATCTCACCATAAATATGAAACAACACAGATACATTTAGCTTCCCCCTCACCATCATCACTCATTTTAGAAATGTAAGCAAAGGATACAGATGTAGTTCAGTTGGTAGAGTGCTTGCCTAATGTGTACAAAGTCCTGGGTTTGATGCCCAGCACTACATAAATCAGGTGTTGTAGGGCACATTTGTCATCCTAATATTTGGAAGACAGAAGCAAGAGCATCAGATGTTCAAGGTCATCCTCAGCTCCATAGTGGGTTTGAAGTCATTCTGCGCTACATGAGATGATGACTCAAAAATAAATAAGATAAAGAGAAATGTGGATGAGTTTTCATATTTCTTCATCTGAATGTAAGCTCTTCAGATGCACAGACCACAGCATCTTTTGTTTCTTCCAAACCACCACTCACATTACTGGCATTCTAAGATGCTTAAGAGATTTGTGGCGTCGCTATTTCTACATTATACTTTCGGTCATTAGATCTACTGCTCTTTCCCTCACTTCCCACACAAGGAATCTTAGTTGCTAGTCTGTTGATCATTTTCTGTCATTTTACTTACAACCCAATATACCCATGGGGTATATTCTGTAACTAGATGACTATGTTCCGGACTTTAGAGTACAACATGGAAAGAACTCAAGAGTTCCCGAAGAACATGTGTGGTCAGGCTGAAGGAGAAATAGTAACCCAGATAACGAAACCTCAGGAAGGCAAAAAAAAAGTCCCAGCTGATGCCTATAGAGGGAGCTGATGACACCCAGCACCATGTGAGCCCCCACTCCTTCACCTTAGTATTACACAAGAAAAACTGGAGTTTTTGTGTACACAGGGTGAATGAGCCTGAATTAACTCAGACGATTTATATTAATAGATAAATTGAACATTCACTATATAAATTAATTCCAGTTAAGGAACAATAAATTGGTATTTGTTGCACATCTGTGCTTGTGGATCTAGCTAATAATCGCATGCCTATATTTCAGGGAGAAAAACAAACCTGAGGACCAGCAAGATAGCTCAGTGTTTAAAGTCAATCACCAAACCTGAAGACCTGAGTTCAAAGAACATTGGCACAAAGAAAGAAAAGTGAATCTCTCTGAATCACTTAATAAGAAGGTCCTGTATAAAGAGTAGGAAGAAAAACACAAATGGAGTGTGGCTCAGCTTGCTCTAGGACATACCCTCTGCTCACAGACTGTGCCTCGCGTCTCTGCAGGAGCTCTCCAGGAACCTGACGTTAATGGAGTGATTTCTCTTGAGTTTGAAGTAGTGGTGCTTTGGTAGGAAAGAAGAATCCATCAAAATAAGAAGAGCATCATACTCAAGATGTATCTTGTGAGACTCTGTATCCTATCTCCAAAGCCAAGAAAAATTTAGTCCTTCTCCTCTTCTATCTAATTGCTGCCTCCATCAAGGTGCCTGAATATTCACTGCATTTCTCTTGATGATATTTGATGGAAAAAAGCTACCTACTCAGAGGTGAGAGAAGACTGAGCACCAAATCAATACTCTAAAGTGGACTGAGTGTATAGCTCAACAGTAAAGCGCTCACCTAGCATATGCACATCTCTGAGTTCAATCTGCAGCACCTAATGAAATGAAGCAAGAGTAGGAATTTTCCCTCACTTGGAGACAAAGCCACAGCAGATTTAAGAGGGCAGAGAACACAGTGAGGCCCCAGCATAGCTGGAGCTTCAGCCACCACTGAGGACCATTCTGACTACACAGGCATTCCCTTAACCTACACCCACGCAGAGGAAACATCAGGCAGCTTGTATATCCTGTCTGACTAAAGGAGGGAAACTTGTAGAGCCTGAGAGAATTCAGCTGAGCACCTATGGGAATTTACCTTAATCCCGGAAACAGATGGGACTGTTGGAAACAGCGAGAGATTCCACAAAGGCAAGGATAGGCGAAGTCAACCCAGGTACCTCCACGACCAGGACTGATACAGCCTTTCTTTTGGTTTGTTTGTGGTTGGGACACGTTCTGCTCTAACTCCCTGGGGCTCATTAGCATATCAGTGCTCTACTGGTATAACTGCGGGTACTCAGCTCCAGATCATCAAATGCTCAGTGATTGCTCAATTAATTTTCTTGATCTCCAGAAGAAAAAAGGACCGGTAATTTCAAAGAGGGTGGTTGGGGGTGTGAAACCAAGAGCTCTCACCTCTATGAATGAAGACTGAAATTCTCCACAGAATTTCTGTCACTCTTGTGTTGTGTTTTCTTGAAGAGAGAAAATAAATGATGAAGTGGAAAATTTTAACCAAAAGAAGGAAAGAAAAGATAGAAGAGAAAAAAAAATTAATGTCTCGGTGGAGCTGGGGAGAGCACACCGAAAGAGAGCGCTGTTGTGGGAATTCCCCGGCCAGGAACGGGCGCCACGAGTGGCGGGATTTGTCTGCAGACACGTGCTGTGCCAGGCTTTCTCAGCTCCGGGAACTTGTCCTGACCCTGGAGCTGGGAGGACAAATGCTAGTTGGGAGTAAGTTCTACATGTGGAAGAAAAGGAGCAGAACGGCTTCGTTTTCTGTCAATGAATATCATTAATACAGGCATAATCAGCGGTCTCATTTAACAAGTCAAAATGTTGATGAGAGTTTAATTCGCCTTATCAAGACCTTTTTATATTTGCTTCCATAAGAATTTATCTCAGTTCCTCAGTTCTTTGAGCAAGAAGTGAGTCACATTGTTTCAGAAATTCAAATCATTTTGCATAAATACTTGGGAAAATGACTCATCGTTTCAGATTTCCCTAAGCAAACTGCAAGTTGTTAAGAGTAACCACCCAGAGGCATTTATCCACTAGAGGGCGCTAGAAGCCAACATTCTTTAATACACTGCGGAGAATCTGTGAATGTGGTGAAAAAGTTAAAGGGAAAGAGCCAAACAAAAAGCAACAAATAGATGTACGGTATTAACGTCTCGGCCATGGCTAAGGCATAGGTAATACTGAAATCTCTGCAGTGGGTCAGGTCAGCACGTTCTAGGTCAGCAGCAGCATCTGAGCAAGAGAAGCAGTGGTGTCACTGACCTTGAAATTGCTTGCTAAATACGGTGGTGTTTTTCCTTAATGAATTAATAAGCTTTTCTCCACTTAAAAAGGAACCCAGAATGGTTTCAATTATTAGAATCACTGGCACATGTTTTCGCAATCACCAACGTGTTGCATGACACCATGAAAAGCGTGGGAAATGTCTACCGTGGTGTGTAATCCACTAAGCAATGACAATTTTGAGGATTTGCATCTGAAATGAGCTGTAATATAGAATACAAAAAGAAAGTCTTAGAATATTCTGTTAAGAAAGAGATTTTTTTCAATTTGTGTGTGTATGTGTGTGTGTGTGTGTGTGTGTGTGTGTGTTTGTGTGTGTGTTCAGGCATGTCAAGTGGATGCACAGGTCAGAAGACAACTCCCAGGAGTCAGTTCACTCTGGGGTGTTGTGAAATTTGAGAATCAAACTGCCCCCACAATAGCTTTTTAAAATTTACTTTGGAAAAAAAAAAAAAAAAAAAAAAAGGAGGAGGAAACAAAGAGATGGCTAAATATGACGGCAAATAGAATTGATTAGAAAAAAACTTTTTTAAAAGGCAAAATAAAATGCCAGTGGTATTGAGGAACTATTTTCAACAGGAAAACATGGAATCTTTGATTCTATTGCAAATATGCAGAGTCTAATGTTTGACTCCTCTTACATGTAAGTAATGTTAATGAGTTATCACTGTCCATTGTATCTTGCATTTCTCCTTTCAACACTTAAAACTGTAAACTGAACACCACACCCTGTTATGAAAGGGTAAAGTGGTAAAGTCCATAGTCCCAAAGTCTTATTGTGAGCAGGCCAAGCAGTCCCACGGAATTAAAAAAAAAAAAAAAGAGAGAGAGAGCAAGGTATTCAGCCACTACAGAATCCTTAGATCTGGGAAAATCTTGGAAAAGATTCTCTTTTTAATACCTATCTTAGTGTATTAGTTTTCTATTCCTATCATTAATTACCCCAATACTCAGTAACTTAAAGCAATAAAGATGTATTATCTCATAGTTTCTTTGGGGTCAGGTACTCAGGAGAGTCTGAGGTGGTTGCCTCAGGGCCTCTCATGAGACATTAGAATGCCGTTCAGGTGATAGGCATCTAAAGATTTGGCTGAGGCTGGACAATCCCCCTCCAAGCTTCTTATGCAGATGGATATCGGAAGGTCTCAGCTCCTGACTTATGGACTTCATAGGGCAGCTTGAGGGTCACCATGCCGTGGCAGCAGGCTTCTCCAGGTATGGACATCCACTGGAGCAAAGCAGAGGGTGGTGTGCTTTATAACCAACCTGAAAAACAAATCCCATTATTTCTACACTATCGGGTTAGCACTTCCCAGTGTTGGAGACTACATAGGAAGCATGCATGGTTCAGGCAGCTAGAACCATGGAGGGGCACCACACCAAACTCCTCCAATGCTCGAGACATTGATAGAATTTAGTCAAGATACAGGCAGAAAAAAATCACCTAAAGCTCTTTTTTATCTCCTTCCTCCCAGGCTCTACAACCTTCTTTATCTCCTCATCTTAGTTTTTTTGTGTTGTTGCAATGAAATACCTGATGGAAACAATTTATGGAAGGAAGGATTTATTTAGGAGAACAATTTCAGAAACGTCAGTTCAGCACCGCTGAGGAGAGCAGTTCACATCACAGCAACCAGGAAGCATAGAAGAGATGCAGGAAAGGGGCAGGAGATTCAGCCCCAAGGGACGCAGAACACGGAGCTGAGCTACTTCTCCCACTGACCTCACCTGCCTCTGACACCCTGGTGATTTAATCATCTCTGGCTCTTCTCTGACTGACACACCCTGTATGGTTGGCTAATCACAGAGGTATTTCTCATTCCAATCAAGATTAGCCTACACAATCCTGTTCTCCCCACCCCCACAGTCTGTTGACATTCCATGGCCACATTGCTCAGAGCTTTTCAACTTCTGGGAGGACAAAAAGGAAAAGCTCCTTCATTGATCCCAGTCTTTTAAATTCTCAGTATAAAGCCACTGCTGTTTCATACCCCCAAGTTTACCCTTTTAGCTTATCTCTTGCACATTATTATTGAAAAGAATATCTATCTTCAGCCAGTGAGATCTCTCGGCAAGTAAAGGCACTTGTTGCCAAGCCTGATGACCTGAATGTGATCCTTGGGACCTACATAATGGAAGCAGATACCTGCCTCTGACTTCCACATGTACATTGTGGCATTCGTGCACACAAACTAATGAATGAATTTTTTAAAAGAATACCGATGTTTTGGCTGGGAGTGTAACTCAACTGTTACAGAATTTGCCTAGCATGCACGAAGGCCCCGATTCAGTCCCCAGCATCAAACAGACTGAGCAGTATGGTGCACAACTGTACATCCAGCACTTTGAAGGTAGAGGCAGGAGAACCAGAAGTTGAAGGCCATCCTTGGTCATATAGCAAGTTCAAAGCCAGCCTAAGCTACATGAGACCCTGTCTAAAAGGAAGGAAGGAAGGAAGGAAGGAAGGAAGGAAGGAAGGAAGGAAGGAAGGAAGGAAGGAAGGAAGGAAGGAAGGAAGGAAGGAAGGGAAGGAAGGAAGGAAAGGAAGGAAGGAAGGAAGGAAAGGAAGGAAGGAAGGAAGGGAAGGAAAGATCCTACATTCTTGAGTTAAATTTCCCAAAGCTTTATTTTCCTGATCTTAGAATGAGGCTGGTTCTGTATGAGACAGGTGGGACCAACGCAGAATCCATGTGGTCATGAACCAGTGCTATTCACAAATTATTTATGAACTTTTTCCTTCACATGTATCATGTGTAAAAAATTATAAGCCCCACAGATTGCGTCACTGACAACTTAGATTAAACTCATTGAATATGGAAAGACTTTGAAATGAATCCAAGGAATAAAGTGTCAGGTGTCTTCTTCAGCTGCTCTGTGAGAGGGAAGGTACGTCGAACCCCAAAACAAGTCAAGCAAAAGGGGCACTAAGAAGATCACTCAAAAGCATTAAGAGACATATGCAGAAATTGGCTGAGTAGCAAAAATGTGTAAGCATGTTGATGAGAGCATTGAGAAGGCCTAATATTTGTCTCCCAGTGGGAAGCATTGATGAAGATACTGACTGGGACCAGAGGACCCAGGTTCGATTCCCAGCACCCCTATGGTGGCTAACAACTGTCTGTAACTCCAGGTCCAAAGGATCCAACATCTTCTTCTGACTTCCACTGGCTTTGCATGACATGGGTACAGTTACATGCATGCATGCAATACACTCAAACACATAAAATAAAAATAATTTATTTTTTAAATAGCCTTTTGGTGAGGCCAACAGACAGAGTATTCTGCATTTCCCACAATGAACTGGACTGGATGCATGCATTTTCCCAATTCCTGTACTCTGCCTGTCTGGGAATCAGACCTCGTATTAGGAGAAGAGGCGAGATACAGAAACTGGAAGAATCAATCAATAAGTATTTTACAAACATTAGGAGATAATTGTGCAAAAGTTGCTGTGGGTGGGAAAGAAGGCAGAAAACACACAAAATCGTTCCAGGAAACAGAACCAACAATGGACTCCTGCCAAGGTAAAGAGCAGTCAACATGAAAGAACATCTCTAGGAGGGCTGGAGAGAGCTGGGAGTCGCACGCACCAGTGATCCCCACCCCTGGGAGGCGGAGGCAGGAAGACCAAGTGCTGAAGGTCATCTCCCCTTCAAGGCCAGACTAGCCTGTATGAGATCCGGCCTTAACAAAATGAAAACAGAAGGGCTGGGAGCATCCCACAGTGATGAACATCTGCCTAGCTGGTGTGGGGCCTTGAGTTTGATATTTAGCCCCATTACCACCCCCCAAAAAAGTCTGTCTCAGAAAAAATAAGACAACGAATAACCAGTAATAAAATGCAACAGCAGCCAAAAATTGAGTGAATGCTGTACTTCTGTTAATGTCATTCAATACTCATAACTGTAAATCTTCACTAAAACAAGATCATTACTGAGATTCTTAGGTGAGGAAAATTCTCTCTGTAGTTATAAGCAAACCCCTGAAACCTGTTGGTAGTAGAGGATCTAACCCCAGGTGCTGTAGCTTGGCTCTTGATGGAGTGTGTCCTTGAAGGGCATATTGGGACCTCGCACCCCTCCTATATATTACTTTGTAACCACCTTGAGATGAACAGACCCCTGCACGATGCATTCTCGCTGCACTCTACTGTGCTACTCAAAGAGAAGACCAGGTAACCACAGATTGAACTGTTGATACTGTGAGTCAAAATAAACCTTTCTTTCTTTTAAGTTAATTTTCTCAAGCATTTTGTCACAGCAATGAAAAGCTGACATATCAGCTATCTAATTCCAGAGTCCATGATAATTCGCCATGTCATGTTCTGCCTCCCATTTTAACTCTGTGCTTCTCCTCACAGTCCCCAGCCAACCCCATCAGTGAGGAGCAGGACACTGCAGTTGCCAGGAAGTAGAAGAGGGTTTGAAACAAGGTTAAAGAAAAGTTAAGACATTATACATACTGCCCATGTCACTGATCTCTAAAACACAGCCAGAGCTAATCTTAAAGGGAAAGATGCTTTAAATTGGAGGAGGCAGGATTAATTTAGAATAAATTTTTTAATGCTTGTTAAGAACTGTCCTGCTTGATGGTTGGTTTAAAATGCTCTTAAACAGGAAAAGTGGCTGGAAAGAAAAGCTATTTTCTGATGCATATTACTAAGTCCAATATATGCTTTGCTTTTATAGTTATCCTTAGCAGTTTGAAACTGACAAAGCTGTGCTTATCTCTCAGCTGTGCAGATCAATAAACTCACCAAAGTGTGACCAGAATTGATAGTTAAAAGTTTATTAAGCGCTATATGTCTGAAAGGAACTCCAAATTCATTACTTTGAATGAATATTTTAAAAAATGGTTGTATACCATAAATAAAATATAGGATGAAAATGACTCATCGATATAGACGTTTTCAAAGAGTAGATAAAGTTTAATAATGGCTCAATACCAAAAAAAAGTAATTGAACATTTATTTGCATAGCTTCTGATTTTTATTTCTTTGCTTGCTTAGTTTATGTGGCTGACTTTGAATTCGGGCTTCACTTTCTACTACCTTTCACATGCTAGAATTACAGCCAGGTTTGTTTGTTTGTTTTAGTATACATCTTCATAATTTCACAACTTCAATGTTTGTGTTTTCCATTATCCTGTGAGGTAACCCAGACCCAGAAAGACAAATGTCACATGTTCTCACCCATGTATGGATCTTAGCATTAAATCTTTAGATTTGTATGTTTAATTTGAAGTACCTGCTGCATCCAGGAACCTAGAAAGGGACCAATAATAGGGAGGTGAAGAAAGATCTTAAGAGAGGGGAATATTCATGTAAGTTTCCCCACACAGAGAGTAATGCTCTTCCCAGAAGCCATATGTTGCCAAATAAAAAGGCCAGTGCCAAGTGTGGGATATTTACCTTCAGGTTGTTGGTCAGAAGTGTCCTGGAAACTGCCAAACCACTATAGACTATAGCCATTGATCTTACTTAAAAACCAGAACTTGATGAGAAAACACACTTTGGTCACAGGACATGGAGATATCAAGTTGGTACTGACCAGGAAGCTTCCTCCCTACTGACTAGGTTTTATAGCACCAGGTGTTAAACCACAGCTGGCGAAAAAAGTCATCAGCAGTCTTACCCAGCTTGTGAACCCGTGAACTTCAAGATGACAGGCAAGGTAAGATACGCCTATGGGTGCACTGGTAGCGTGAATTTGGTTACTGGAACAATCAGCCATTTTCTGACTGGGTTGAAGACCTGCATCACAGGAGGAAACCCATGCCGCCTGTGAATCTGTCTAAGAACCCTTGGTTGGAGATCCCACAGGCCCCAGGGGTGAACAAACAACTATTATTTTGCTAATGGACATGGTTTCAACCTGTCCTCTAAATTTGTATCTCTCTGTGCAGCTTTCAGATCCCATCAGAGAAGCTTCTTTGCGCAGTGGACAGCAGTTAACTCAGAAACTCCACTGGTCAAAGAATAGAGAATAAGTGACTGTAGAGACAGTCGCACTTGGAGCATCTATATCACACCCTCTCCCCACAAGGCTCATGGACTAATTGCAGAAGAGCAGGGTGGAAAGCTTGTAAAAGTCAGATTAGAAAGGGCCACATTGAAACAGTGTCTTCTAGACATGACAGGACCACCACATCCCGGAACTCACAACAACTGTGGTTCCTTCTCTGCATGTAACTTGCACAAGATCAAGCCAGGCAATATTCCAGCATGGAGAGGGAGGGGCTTATGAGCTCCCTCCCCTAGCTAGGGAGTTATTGATAGGTGACAACTTCTAGGGGAGGAAGAGTCATTCAGTTCATGGTAGGTCAACCATGCTCCAGTGGAGGGCCCCACACTGTGAGTATATGGGCAGCACAAACTGGACTCTGTGAGTTATTAAAAAGAAGAAGAAGAAGAGGAGGAGGAGGAGACGAAGTTGGGAGTGGTGAGGAGGTATGAGGTGGATCTGGGAGGAGTTGGGGGGAGGACGGAAAAAGAGGCGGTAAATATGATCAAAATACATTGTATTCATGTATGAGATTCTCAAAGAATTAATAACAATATTATATTTTTAAACTTTTGTGTTTCCTAATTAATTCATTCATCTTTTTATCTCAATACTGGCAGTAAGAGTTTAATATTAATTCAATAAAAGCTGTAGGACAAATGATAAAATATTCTAACTTCAACTTACAGAAATGAATGCACAAGATCGCCAAGATTCTGGATGCAGAGTCTTTCTTTTTCTTCAACACTCGGATTTTATATCTGGAAAAATAATGAGACACATTTTCCAGAGGCATAGTGGGTAAGACACTTGCTGCCCCATGATGTAAGCAGGCCCAATATCCTGAGTTCAATCCCTGGAATCCATGTAAAGGTAAAAAGAAAGAACTGACTCCACAAAGCTGTTCTCTGATCGCCACACGTGCACCGTAGAATGCACAAACATCTCACACAATAGGAAATTGAATTGGATCAAAAATTTTTCAAAGTGGTCCCCCAAAAAGAATACTGTTAGGGTACCTAAATTATCTACATAGTTTTTTAAGTTGGCCAGCCCTAGACATTAGATTATCTCAAGGTGAAAAAGAAAGGCAAGAGTTGAAATGTAAGGGGAAGGGAGCCTGGGCTTATAACTGTGCTCACACAAGCACAACATTAATGGTTATCTCATCTTCCTTCCTTCCTGACCTATTGCCATTTCCAGATTCTGTATGTCCTTTCAAAATGATTAACACTGTCTCCAGCAACTCGTCCCTCACTTTTTGCTTTGTTTTTTGAGGCAGGGTCTTACTGTGTACACGGGATTGGCCCGGAGCTTGAGATTCTCCTGCATCAGCCTCCCAGGTGGCCTATAGGTTGTGTCACTATCCTCAGATACCAGCTCTGCACATACACACACACACACACACACATACACACACACAAACGCACACTCACACACCCATTTGTTGCCTGTGATGATCTCATCAATAGCCTTACGACACAATAGATTATATCTGTTTTTCACTCTTCCACTCCTCAGTCATGGAAAATATAACCATTATATTTAATTTTAATTTTTTTTAATTTCTTTTTTTATTTTATGTGTATGGGCATTTTGCCTGCATGTGTGTAACTGCGATGCCTGTGGAGGCCAGAAGAGGATGTCAGATCCCCTGGAACTGGAGTCAGTGATGGTTGTTAGCCACAAGTGAGTGTTGAGAATCAAACCTGGGTCCTCTGCAAGAGCAGTCAGTGCTCTTAACTACTGAGCCATTTCTCCAGCCCTAAATTTAAATTTCTTGTTGTTTTTGTTGTTTGCCTTTTGATTTTTGAAACAGAGTCTCCCTGTAGCCCCAGTTGACCTGGAACTCAATATGTAGATCAGGTTGGTCTGGATCTCACAGAGATCTCCCTGCCTCTGCCTCCTGAGTGCTGGGATTAAAGATGTCTTCCAGAATGTCCTGCATATTTAGATTTTTAACTTAGCTTTGCAACATCTATTTCCTTTTCTATCCTGTTTCTCAGTACATAGAATGACAAGTCATTGTAGCTTTAATACACTCATCACATGAATAGTGAAAGATTTCAAAATGGCACATTAAAAAAGAAAAAACCCTCATAAATTATGTGCTGTTATGTTAATACCCAGAGGAAACATTAAGAAAAATGAGTTTAGAATTTCATTTTTAAAAAAGGCATCTTGGGGCTGAAGAGATGGCTCAGCAGTTAAGAGTACTTGGTTCTCTTACAGAGGACCCAAGTTTGGTTCCCAGGATCCTCATGGCAACTAACAACCATCTGTTAACTCTAGTTCCAAGAGATCTAACACCTTCTTCTGGCCTCCACAAGCACCAGGCATGCACATGTGATCATACATACATACAGGCAAACACATGAGATAAATCCTTTAAAGGTTTTTAAATAGTCCTCAAATTTTGAAGACAAAATTAGAAGATAGGCAACCAGTTAATAATATTTAGTATTTAGTGATATGTCTTAGATTTCAAAGACTGTCAACTATCCTACATGTATTATCTTATATATTATAACTGTAAACACTGTGTTTCACTTTACGGATGAAAAACTGAAGGTCATATTCCCAAGAGTAATGCTTAAAATTCTGCAGCTAGCAAATATATCAAATAATATTTGAATACAGATCTGTCTCATTACTAAGATCATGCCTGAGGTACTCTGCCTGTAACTAATTGTGTTTTTATCCTTTGAAGAACTCTAAACTAGATTTTAACGGAAATAAAGAAAGTCTGTTAGTTTCTTCTTGAAATGAGTAGAATCAAAACTTTTACTGCTACTGAGCAAGTAAGAAAAGTCTTACAGAGAGCAAGCTGGGTTTTCTTTTGATTGTCATTGAAAGGAATTTGAGGAATTTCTTAGGGGGCGGAAACATTGTTCTTCCCCCAAATTGGTTGTATAATTCAGCAAGTGAGTGAACACATTCAAGGACAGGCGAAGTAGCAGAACACAGAACAGGCATTTAAATCACTTCAACTACTAAATGCTTGTGCTCTCTAAATCCTTTTGGATATTAAGCCAACACTCAATGGATGTCTAAGCCAGAACATTTTGAGGAATATTTTCCAGAACGTTTTAAGAAATACTGCTTCTCTAAACTGAATAAATTTTCTCCAATCATTTATTTGAAGCCTGATGATCTAATGACCCAAGCAAATACCCTATTGTCACAAATATAGTAAGTCTTTTACAAGTCTTAGGAAATAATTGGATGTGGTAAAGCCTGAGGGATTGGGAGATAGGATTAGAGAGATAATACTTAAGAGATACAGAAGCAACACTGTCTCTCTGGTGAGACTGTTTCTAACTCCTCTACCGCTGGCATTGGTGCATGTAAAAAGTAGACGGGGGGGGGGGGGGCATGATTGCCTGCATCTACATTCATCCTGCCTCTCCATACTTATGACAAACTGTGTACTTTTTACTACAGAGGTGCTATGAAAACACAAAACAGTGTCTTTGTAAAATACAGGCGAAAAAGAGGTGACAGCATTTCGTTATATCCAGGCGAAAAAGAGGTGACAGCATTTCGTTATATCTATCCTGCGGACCCAGCTACTGGTTATTATCCGCATCTCTACCAAAAGATGAATTTTCAGATACAAGGAAATGTTTCTTCTCCAGTGCCCTCTTTGAATAATAAAATTTTAGAACTGGGCAGGGTGAAGCACTCATAATCCCAGCTATTCTGCAGGTTGAGACTTCGGGATAACTAGTTTGAGCCCAGTAAGGGAACATGGCAAGACTTTTTAACATTAGCTCTGTTACCGACGATTCGTAGAAATTGAGAGTTGGTAATGATCTAGAAATGATCGTGTCAAGTTGTCTTCTACATAGAGAAACATTGTGGGGTGGGGTAAGGGGTTGTTTTGTTTTTGTTTTCTTAGTTGACTGTGGCTATCTGGTATATTTCTATATATTTCTTGTCAAAAATATTTGAGTAAATTAGTAGTCAAATAACTTGCCTAATCAATGATAGAGCTGGTAAGTAAAAAAGCTTAGACTAGAAAGAAAACAGCTTTATCATCCCCACCCAGTTCCACAGGGCAACTGCAACAACTGACTACCTGGTTATATTAAGATGTTGAACTTTCAGGTTAACTGCACACTTTAGCTAAACGGCTTAATATGGAAACTGGAAGACTTCAAAATTATGAAATAGGAATAACCTACTTGGAGAAAAAATATATGTGAATATATATTATATATAAGATTTATTTGTACTTATGTGTATGGTATGAGTGTTTTGTCTGCATATATATATGTGTGTGTGTGTGCCATGTGTGTACAGTGTCTGAGAAGAGAAGAGAGCATCAGATCCCCTAGAACTGGAGTTAAAGGTGGTTGTGAGCTGTATGTGAGTGCTAGAAACCAAACCCAGGTCCTCTGCAAGAGCCGCCAAAGTTCTTAAACACTGAGTCATTTCTCCAGCCCCAGGGATATTTTTGTTTATGTTTCAAAGGGAAAGCCTACTGGCATTCAGAAAGTTTTCTGAAGGGACTCCAAAGAGGAGAAAGGCCTGTTGGATAAGCATTTGCATTGCATGTACTTTACTCTTTGACCATGAAAACTCAGAGTGTCCTGGAACTCAGCATTTCTTAACAATACCAGATGGTTCACATGAGAGTTCCTGTGGCATTTTGATTTTTTTTTAACCTCTCGCTGGATTCAGAATTCTGAAAGTGCATTAAATTTCATCTGATTTAAAAAATCACGAGACATTTCCCTCATAAAACAGTGAGCACT
Organism: Eospalax fontanierii; assembly: GCA_035773235.1. Classification (NCBI taxonomy): domain Eukaryota; kingdom Metazoa; phylum Chordata; class Mammalia; order Rodentia; family Spalacidae; genus Eospalax; species Eospalax fontanierii. Next base: position 40,112,327 of record CM069527.1, read on the forward strand.
AAAAAGTGATATCAAGCACATCAAAGTTATATCAAGAAGCAAAGATGATTTAAAATCCACTGCTGCCATCTGCAGTATTAGTCTTTGACCTTAATAGAAAAAAATATTTCTTTAAAAGACCTAATTTATCATGAAATATGACCATATTAAATGTTATGTTTTTAAAGAATAACCTAAAGATACCGAGTATGCAGTTTCACATGCATACTCACATGCAAAATTATTTCATATATGAAATATAAATGTCTATATTAGATGTGTGGAAGATAGCAAAATAGCAACAGATCTAAGAGATGAGAACAGAGGAGACCCATGTGGCTGGCCAAGACGCTCTAACTGGGTGATAGTGTTCCTACTGACATTTTGAATAATGCATCCATCTCCTCCTCTAGTTTGAGTGATTATGTATACTACACATAGTTAGATATGTATAGGTGATCAAAAAGGTGAATCTAAATCAAATTCTCTCAGACTCAAATTAGAATGTAATGGACAAAAACAGAAAAAGACTGGTCTGAAGAATGCCCTTTGGTTAAAACTGGAGCATTTACATCAAAATAATCATAATAATGCTAATAAGTTATAGTGAATTGAAATTTTTCATCATCCACAGGCGTATTAACAATAATAGGTGACAGAGGGATGGGTGGGAATAAAGCTATTTTGGTGGCTTTTTAACATTTTTTAAAATCTACTCTAACATTTTAAAAAATCTACTCTTGGGATTGAACCCAAGGTCTCATATGTGCCAGGCAAGTGCTCTACTACTGTTCTATTCCCAGCCCTTAATAACTTTTGATTCTAAATAATAAAAATAATAAAAAGCATCTAAAAGGGCATTATACACCTTTTATAAACACTATCATTTTGAAAATTTCAAAATTAAAGTGTTGAAAACATTCACCCCCGACCCCTGTATTATAAAAGGAAATACTTCTTGGTAAAGACCTAAAAATCAAAGTGGCTCAGAAACAATAGGATTAAATGAAAAGGTATGGTCACAATTAGAAAAATCAGATTAAATCAATTTTATCAATATTAGCTATTACAGCCCTCCAGAGAGAGAGAGAAAGAAAGAGAGAGACCAAAGGTGGAATTGTCTGCTTACTTCTTCTGAAAGAGGGATATGGAAAACCTTGTTTGAGTGACACAAGGTCTCTAAGACTTTCTAGAGGACAAAGTGATCTGAGAAGCTGGGAAATTCCTATCAGTTTGACAGTTAAACTACCATTATGGATCTGGGTGCCCCTTGTACACACCGTGGTGCCACAAGTCACTGCAATCACATGATTCTCTGCCCATAAGATGGTTCTACAGATTTTTGTGATGGGAAGAATGGGTCCGTGTTGGCTAGTCAATATGTTCTCTTTGATTGTGCTGGATAGCTCAACTTGACACACCTGGATTGAGGGAGCCTCAACTGGGAATTGCCTCCATTGAACTGGCCTGTGGCCATGTCTGGAAGGTATGTTCTTGATTGCTGAGTGATGTGGGAGGGCCCAGCCCACTGTGGATGGTGCCACCCCTGGACAGGTTGTTCTGTATTATATAAGAAAGCAGGTTGAGCATGGGTCAGAGGAGCAAGCCTGCAAGCAGTGTTCCTCCATGGCTGGCGCTTCAGCTCCTGCCTCCACGTTCCTTCCCTGAGTTCCTACCTTGGGCTCCCTCAGTGATGAACTGAGACCTGGGAGATGTGAGCTGAATAAACCCTTTCCTCCCTAAGTTGGTATTGGTCAGGGTTTGTTACAGCAATTGAAGGCAAACTAGAACAGCTATTTTTATGGACATTCTGATTGGCATACCCATCCATTCTAGTTTTAGTAAATAAGTGTAGGTAATTGAGTAAATGTGTTTCTGGGTTTTTAGACAATCAAATATGGGCAACAGAAAAAAAGCACAATACTTTATCTGAACGTTTCCATCTGTTAGTGTGGTGGTTTGAAATGAGAATGTCCCCCACAGGCTCTAAGTATTTGGACATTTTGTGCCCAGTTGGTGGCGCTGTTTGGGGAGGTCTGAGAAGCTGTGGTCATGCTGGAGGAAGCACATCACTGGGGGCGGGCTTACAGAGTTCTTAAGCCCTGCTGGATCTCCCGCAGCTCTGCTTCCTGTGACTGCTCCAAGATGAGAGCGCTTAGCTTCTGCGTCTGCTCTAGCCACGTCTGCCGTCATACCTCCCCGCCATGGTGGACCCTTGCCCCTTTGGAACCATAAACCAAATAAACTCTTCCTTTTATAAGTTCCTTTGTCAGTGTTTCTATCACAGCAACAGAAAACAAACGTATACAGTAAGTGCCTTTAATTAGCTGCCAAATGTTTCTGTACTGACTTTGAGATTTACTAGTAACACCAATAAAAAAATTGGTTTTGAAGTACTAAGAAAACAGCATTGACTTTAGTGTTATAGTTCACTTCAGAAAAGGCAAAATGACGGGCGTGGTGGCACATGCCTTTAATCTGAGCACTTGGGATGTAGAAGCAGGTGGATCTCTGTGAGATTGAACCCAGCCTGGTCTACATGACAAGTTCCAGGCCATCTGGTGCTAGAGAGAGACCCTGGAGAGGGAGAGAGAGAAACAAAAACAGAAAAGGCAAAGTAACCCCAATATACTTTCCTATAGAAGAAAATATAAACTCAGTCTAGAGAGAAGTTAATCTACAAGGGGACTTTCCAAATTCTCAGCGGTGTGGTTTTGTAGTGCTGCGTAATTCCCAAAGAAACAAGTTGGGTTTAAAATAAGTCATTCAACAAACATTTGTTGATAAATTCCTTGCAAATGTGCTGGGTCTTCAGTATGTATTGTAAAAAGTATTGACCATATTGGTTATTTCTAAGACTACCCACAAGATACTGGATACTCCAGAAGAGAAAGTGGAAAGTCACAGATCAGTGTATGAAAATGGATAATTTGTTAGCATCAAAAGCAAATGTTGTGAATGAAATCACCAAGACAGAGCAGAAAATGTGGGACAGCGTGGGAAATCCCTGGCAGGATCAAGTCACAACTAATGAAACAAACCAGCTACCGCCTTAGCGGGGAAAAAAAGGAACAGAAGACTGGTGATTAATAGGAAATTTCCAGAAACTAAGAGGACATTACATAACTACAAGAAACAAACAAGAAATCAATACACCAAGTTGCCCAAGCACAAGACAAGTTAGAAGAACAACAACAACAACAAAAGAATACACATTATATTTAGCAGCTACATTGCTGGGTCAGTTAGAGCTCTAAAGACACATCTCAGAAAATTAACTCCAAAATGTAGAGACAAAAGAAAGAATTAACATTCACCCCACCTTTCAATAAGCACAAGGGAACAGTCTTCTTGACAGTAGGATGACAGCTTCTCGTGAGATAAATGATCATCATTATTGTTCTGCAAGCCTGGTTACCAGTTGATATGTTAAAAAAAATTAAACAGTTGTTGGTGATTGGAAATTCATATATCCCCAGCCAGAAAGTGCGGATCACAAACTGAGAGATATTGCAGTGGAAGAACCAGACTTCTACCCACTTAATCCCATAGCTACCTTTAGTATCGCCAGTAGTGGGACAGCAGGAGTTGTGACCCACAGAGTTATATAATTTTGTAAAATGCAGATTACCTGTGGTTTTAATTTTTGACAAAAAGGTTTAACTGTAATTCAATAAAATCTATTTGATTACAAATGATAGAGGATAAAAGCACAGTGAAACACCACCATGAAAAACGGACCAAACAGCACAAGACACAGGGTAAGACAGTTGGGAGAGTTTAGCCTGAGAATGTCAGCACAGACTGCACTCTTGAAGGATGGGAGAGAGACAAGGACTTTAAGAAGAAGTTTTCTGATTGTAACTTGATTCTGTTAGACCGAAAAGAGATACTATGTGAAATTAAAATAGAGGGCATTACATGACATTAATAAACAGATAATTTTGTTAGGTGTATAAGAAACATTAAATATTAGTCTTTTATTTCAAGCAGTGTGCAATCTGGTTTATAAAAGGAAGTCTTACCTTTTAATATCACCACACCCTGTAAGACTCTTGTTTAAGGAAAGGCCCTGATGTACTCCTGCGCCTCATGGTCTAGGGTAGTGGAACTCATCCCTTCCTTTGCACAGATTCTTTTAAACTAATCAACCATAAAAAACTGTGAGGTCAGACCCCAGTCAATGGGGAAAAGACACAGTTCACTTGCATTAAGAGTAATGAAGCTTCTGGTCCCTGTGTGCTTGCTGGAGCTGACTGACCATGCAATGCACTCTTTTGCAAAAGAAATTGGCCTTGCTGAGTTACTTTTGCTTTGTCCACAATTATTTTTTGGGGGGTGGGGGGAGTGTATTGGTGAGATTATTGGACCTGAGAGTTTATTTCTAATGGGTATAATAATGTCATTTTGGTTACATAAGATGTTTTATAACAACAATAGTAATACATTAAGGTGGGATGTTATACTGATTTTACATTTACATTACCAGGGGCAAAGTGATATATATTTATATATATATTATATATATAATATATATATATATATAAACTACTCAAAATCCCCCAAATGTAGCATTCTTAGCTTCAACTATCTCCATCTAAGTCATCAAAGCATTTATTAGATGATACAATACGTACTAGGAATTGTTTTGCATTACTAAAATGATTTGTTTGATGAGGGTAGATTTACTACCATTACTTTCCCAGCACGCTGGTGCTGAATCCTGCTACTGTGATATCATGTCTGAGTTACCTTAATCATCTACTCAAATTGCTATCAGAGAACTCAAAATACAAAACTAAATTTCGCTAAGAAAATACAAAAGTTGCTAAGACTGTGTTGATGTTTGCAGGGGAAATACACATTCTTTACATTTCAGAATTCAGTCTGAGGCTTGCTTCATTTCTTTCATTATAACATATCAACCAATACTTAAGTTTTGGGGAAGAAAAACAGTCTCCACCTGTATCTAATTACTGAAAATTGTTAACAACCTTACTACCAAACAAAGCTCGCTATGAAGGAGTGATATAACTAATGTCAGCTTGCAATAGGCTAATGGACTGCAAAGGCAGCAGTCCAGGCATCTCCCTATGTAAACACTGTACCAAGGGCAAAAGTTCAGTGTTGGTCAGACAGGGAATTATTTTCAAGTTCACACTAGAAAAAGACACTAGAAACAAATTCAAGATCACAAAATTTTTGATTATCACCAATTTAAAAGAACTTTCAGAAAACAATTAATTATTATCTTACTTAATTTTGTGTATGAAAGTAACATCTGAGTATGTATTTTCAACTCCACTCTAATTCAATCAACTAATTCCAATTCCTGTTTTTTTTTAACTAAAAAACAGAAACAAAACACTCTCCCTAAAATAGTTTCCTCATATCTTATATTTATGATTCTTCTTTGAAGCTAATCATGAAACATATTAACGCTATAATTCCTATAAAGTGAAAAAAATAAAAGGTGTTTTCTAGGTCTTCAGGTTCCATCTTATTAACTGATCATAAATCACTGCTTGCCATTTATGGGCTAATTCTGAATGAGGCTGAAAAGAAAAGTCTCAGGTCCTTTGTTCAAAAAGCCCTTCTTGGTATTGAATCTTGTCAAAATAACTCCCAGCTTTGTGGAGGCTTGAAAGGAGCAAGAAGCCGTGCAATATTAGATCATCTGGGCCTGACACAGCTGCAGCGTAAGCAACATATTTTTAAAAATCAAAGGTCAGATGTCAAACCTTTCTGGCCCAGCAGTGATTTATTTTAAGGTTCCCTCGTTACAATTTGTTAAGACTATGTGACTTCCAGTGTTTTCTGCCATTAACCCTCATGCATGAAGTGATTTAAACAAGGAAGCAGCATATAAAATAGCTTATTTTAATTTGGAAAGAATTGAATACAATTTAAATTTTTAACCTGTTTCATGTAGTATGCTTACCCCTGGAAAAAATGTCCAAATATCAAATATTTTAACCTTACCAGGAGTCCTTACTTAATTGGCATCTAAAATATACAATTGATAAATCCTTATGTAAGGGGAAAAGAATGTTTTCTACTAAAATACAGGTGCTGTAAGATATTAAGTTTGTTTTAAAATATATTTCAAGTACACCTAGAACTTCTGGAAAAGGTACATGCCTTCAAGTTTTTATTTATTTACTTTTATTTTATGTGTGTTAGTGTTTTTTCCTTCATGCATGTAAGGGCACCCATGCATGCAATGCCTTCAGAGGCCAGAAGAGGGTGTTGGATTCTCCTGGAACTAGAGTTACAGACAGTTGTCAACCACCACGTAGGTGCTGGGGACTGAAATCCAGGTCCTCTGCAAAGCAGCCAGTGCTCTTAACCTTGAGCCATCTCTCCAGCCCCAGGTACTTGCTCTTAATACGAGCCTTTAATACCAACACTCCAGAAACTGAAGCAAGATGCTTGCTTCGAGTTCCAGGCCAGCCTGAACTACAAAGTGAGCCCTCATTCAAAAAAATAAAACAAAACAAAAACAAACACCAAAACAAAAACACAACAAAATTCTCACTATTCCAACGTTATCAAACTTTAGTGAAATTTATAAACTATTGTTTCATTTCTTCCTGGGACTTTTGCAAAGTTATAGTTGAAAAGGTCACATACTAAGACACCACCGATATAGCTTCTGCCAGTAAATGGCAGTGCTCTGAGATGTGCATATCATTAAGCTTCTCACCAGAACTAAGAAAGAATTAAGTGGCTCACAAACCAGTCAGTTATTCCTATTGTATTAAGAGTTTGTTTGCCTACAAAGTAAATTCTGAGTGTTAACATTTAACTGGCAGCATATGGTGTGCATGCCTGTAATCCCAGCAATTGGAAGACTGAGGCAGAAGATTAGGAATTGGAAGCTAGCCTAGGGTAAATCGTGAGTTGCAGGCCAGCCTGGGCTACAAAGCAAGATCCTATCTCAAAAACAAACATTTTCAGGAATGAAATATGAAGCATTATTTCAAGTAACAGAGAAAAGCAGTTGTCTTGTCTGTTCAGGCCACTATACAAATGCCATGAACTAAATGAGGCATAAACAACACACATTTGTTTCTCACAGTTCTGGAGGCTGGGCAGGGGCAGATTTTGAGTCTGGTGAGGGTACATCCTCTATAGCAGACGAGATACATCTTTCTGAGATCTCTTTTGTAAATGTTCTAATCCTGTTTGTGAAGGCTCTACCCTTATGACCTAATCACCTCCTGAAAGTTCCCATCTCTTAAAAGCATCCCTGTGCAGTGTAGGATTTTAAGACATAAATTTTAAGGAGACACAAGCATTTGACCGTAATAGTGGGTAAAGTTTTCCAAGATCATCAACTTTAAAGTAGATAATGAACTTGGTCCAGTTTGAATTCTTCTGGGGTTTTATTTTGTTTTGTTAACACCCTCTCCTTCTACTACCGCCTTTCAGCTGATGTTATTGACTGCACTCTTGGCTAAAGTGCTCTCAGCACAAATAACTTGTATTTAACTGGTTTATAATTCTCAGGAACCTCAAGTCTCTAAGAAAACAATTCACCCTGGAGACCATTTCTTCCTCCCCCAGGTCTTGTCCTCCTACAATTACAGAGGGTTGTGTACTTACTGAAAATTTTCAAACATACCTCTCCCTTTGTTCTAGTCATTATGGAGTTATCTTTGACAAAAGTTACAGCTTGACTCTATTTCTGATCCTGCCTTGTCAGGTCAGTACTCTTTTCTCTACATTGCTTTTGTTCTTCTATAGAGGAGTTAGATTCTAAAGGAGCAAAATACATCTTTTCTCTCTTTGTATGTGTGTGAATCGAATGCACACATATGCAAGTCACACTGGCATTCAAGCTGATGAGGAAAAGAATGTTTTCATTTTTTGTATCATAATATTTTTAACATTTCTTTATTTACCGTGTGTGTGTGTGTGTGTGTGTGTGTGTGTGTGTGTGTGTGTGTGTACCATGTTATGTGGAGGTCAGAGGACAACTGTGGGAACTGGTTCTCTCTTTCCACCATATGGGTCCTTGGGACTAAACTCAAAGTTATTAGTCTTAGTGGCAAGTTCCCTTAGCACTGAGGGGTCTTGCCAGCCCTTATCATAATATCTTTTAACATGCGAAATGTATGTATTTTTATTTATGTGTATGTATATTTATTTATATAAGTGCACCTGTGTGTGCAATGCCCATGGAGATCAGAGGAAGGCATCAGATGCCCTAAAATTGGAGTTATAGATGGTAGATTCTGAGTTGCCATAGGAGTGCTAGGAATCAAACCTGGGTCCTCTGTAAGAGCAGCCAATGCCCTTAACCACTGAGCCATACATATCTCCATAGCCCCTGCCATATTTTTAATTATAAGATTCGTATACTACTGAGGAAAAGCATATAAAAGACTCACTCAGTCTTTGTGATCCAAAGAGTAGCAATACAATATTGTATACTTATATATGTATGTTCACATACTCTGCTTTAAATGCTTATTAAAAAGTCATTAGCCATTAATTATAAAATTAATTTATAAATATTAATTTATTATTATTATTTTCACATGCCAAAAAAATTATTCTTAAACTAGGTGTGATGTTGCTGCTGTTTAATCCCAGCACTTGGGAAACTGAGGCAAGGGGCTCATGGACTCAAGGTCAGTTTATGGCTACATAGCAAATCCTAGGCTAGCCTAGGCTACATGCTGAGAGCACTTCCAAAACAAGCAAGTAAACAAATAATTATTCTTTCTATAGTGTGATTTTAAGAGAATCGCAGCACTTGGGGTACTTTAGTAATTATGAAGTACTCATCTTGTGCCTAATAACAGGAAAATAAATTTCTAACAACAAAGACATTTTTGAGCTTGTTATTCTTTTTTTACATATCAAAGTGATTTTTGTCAAATGCCTATTTGTCTCTTACATAGTTGTAAAACAAAAATGGAGTTTTAGAGCTTTTGAAAAATAGGTAAGTTGGTTAAATAATATTTTCTCTGGGCTGGGTAGTGATAGAGACAGGCCTGGGTGCTAGGAAAGCACAGAGGAAGAATATCCAAGAACAACAGTCACCTATTGAGCAACACTAGCTAAAATTCTGGAGGACAATTAGAAAGGTAATGAGGATTTAGAAATAGCGTAGCTGTATTACATATATTGCCTAGTCATAAAAATCCCTGGAGATAAATCTTACTCCTAGAGATTCCAACTCAGTAAGTTTAAGGCCAGATCAAGAGTCTGCAGGTTTAATAATGTATCCAAGAAATTTTCACATTCAGGAACCTTATGTACTAACTCTAACTCCTCCAATGGAAGCATCCTTGTTTTACATCTTATCAGTAAAGATATAGCAAGATTTTGTCAAAGACAAAATGTGTACACTAAGCCATGAGGTTATCCTAAAAGACAGGAGGCTAAACCTGAGTTTGAAGACCAGGTCAGTTCATTTTACAACGATCACTCCTGAGCAGGGCAAGGTCGCCGGAGACTGGAATCCCAGTCTAAGCAGGAAGGTCACAAAGCTCTCTTGGCAGCAGTGAGTGCCAGGTCAGCCTGTTCTATGTAATGAGACCCTGTCTCAAAACAAGACAAGGACCGAGGGAAAAAGAAAAGAAAAGTTAGTGGAGAGCAGAGGTTTTCAGAGCAAAGGGAATAATTTGAAGCAGCCACTGTGGTTGATCAGCTCACACTGACCATAACAGAGAAGCCAGCCTTGTCCAAAAAGCAGCTGTATTAATGAGATCAATTGCACAGCTAATCACACAGCAATGCAACTCTTCTCCAGGATCTCTGAACCATTTAGCCACAGGGGGACAGGGCAGCGACATGGAGACTTTGGAAGTAATACTGGAAACATGATTCAGGTAGAGGACCCCAGTGGCTGGGGCTATACAGGCTAAAACAGAAGGCAAAAAGGGACAGACTGATTAGGAGAAAATGGAGGACTGAGTCTCTAGGGGCATGGGGTCAAAGAGCAAGCATACGTCAAATAAAGACAAGAGGGCCACCAGAAACAACTACAGAGAAAAGCAGATGTGTTGTGTAAACATCCAAAGCTGAATCAATGGAGGATTCTATTTTCTGCATCTTCATACCAGTCCGACATTCTATCAGTTCTTCTAAACTAATTTCCTGGGACTTTCCTTCTCAGTCTGGGTGACCACTTGATGGGGCTCTTGCAGAAAGAATGCAGCTTGGCGATTAAATATTAAGATCCCTTGAAAACAAATGGACTTATGGAGACATAGTGCCCATTTTTCTGAGATACACATTTCTTATTGATTCCAGTAGGGCAACAGCCAAACACTGGTGCTCTGAACAATCAAGATTTTGGAAAGTTCTTTCATCTTAACACATCCTACAATCTGTCACTAGCCTTCTCCAAACTCTTTCTTGCCAATCCTCTACTGGCCATAAGAATATCTTTAAGAAAAAGATAGACCAAGATTAAATCACTGCTCTTTTAAGTTTAGCCCATGCATGATACCTTTCATCTATTTTTTGTCTGCTGCTTAGTTACACTCCTCTCCTCCGCTGACAGTGGAGTGATGATGTGCTGCATAAATTACCACCCAGCTTTTATTCTGTAGCAGCCTCATATTAAAACCATAAGGGCAGTCATTACCAGTGACGAGAGGGACATTATGTGCTGGAACTTCCTGCTCAGTTTTACTTTGAAAGTGTTCTCACTGGTTACCTTACTTCTGTGGGTAGTGTTTAGTGCTCAATTGCCTTAAGGTACTTGTTCTTCTCCTGCCCTTGGCAGCATCCCCCAAATGTGTCTTTATTATTTCGAGAAGCAGCTGTGGCGAAAATGTGTTCATCTCCATGACCGGCCAGACGACTCAAACCACACAATCTCGGTAGTCTCATCATGGTTTATGATCAGCACTACATACTTCCAAATGTGGTGTGAAAAAAGCAAGAAAATATAGTTAATTACTTGGCAGGAAAATCATGGGCTCAATCAGGAGGCTAGGCAAGTGCTTCCAGTTCAATTCCATGCTGTAGATGAACTGCTAAAACTTCTATAAGCACAAGGGCTAGAGATATGGCTCCGTGGTTAGGAGCCCTGACTGCTCTTACTGAAGACCAGGGTTTTGTTCCCAGCACCCACATGGCAGCTAACAACCAGTTCCAAAGAGTCTGATAGTCTCTGCAGGCATCACGTGACATAGGTGCATTTACATGCATGCATGAAAAATACTCATATACATAAAATGAAAGTTAAAAAATCTTCTATAGGCAGCCTTTTTTTATTAAGGAATACAATAGCTAATTTCTGCTATCAGAATTAAATAGAAATCTGAGTTCATGAGGATACCATTCTGACATGTTTTGAGGTGGCAGAAGAGTATTTAACATTGTGTATTCAAATTATTTTTCTCTGCCTCTATAATCATGTGTCTTAATTTCTTTCTATGATGACAGGGCTTTTCTATATTCTGCCACACCCTCCTAAAGATAACAAGATTGGGTTCTAGATCACCCAGGGCTGTGATCTCACTTCTCACATAGCTGAGAATGGCTGAAGTCCAGGCCCCAGAAACTATGAATCAAGGCATACCAGTTGCCCATGCAATAAGTCATCCCTGTAGGGGAAATAATTTTTTTATGTAGGGTCTCATTATGTGGTACTGGCTGGCCTGGAACTCTATATAGACCAGGCTATCATAGAGATTTGCCTTTCTCTGCCTCCTCCTACCAAGGGCTAGGATTTTCAACCACACCTGGCTGAAAAAAATTTTTAAAGCCCTGACCAAAACTAAAACTGTAAAAGCAGTAACTTTGCAATGGAGGAATTTGGCAAATATCATTAATGATGTCACAAACCACATCATTTGCCTCCTTCTAGGGCATACTAGGAGCAGACAATCTTTTCACTGTATTCTGCCAAAATGCACAAACCAGATCAAATCACAAAAATGCCTCAAGCAAACCAAGCTTAAGGTTCTGTCTAAAAATCTAATGCCCCAAACTCTCTGAATATCTGTCTTTTGTTGTTTTTTGTTTTTTGAGACAAGGTCTCCCTATAGTAGCCCTGGCTGACCTGGAATTCATTATATGGACTAGGATGGCCTGAAACTCAGATCCTCCTACCCCTGCCTCCTAAGTACTGGGATCACAGATGCACACTACCCTCCTCGTGGCTCTAAACTCTTAAAAAATAAAATAAATTATTATGAAATAAAAAACCAAGAATAAGATTTCAAATAAGAAATCAAGGATGTCCAGATTAGAGATAAAAGATAAAAGAAAAAAAAAAACCCTAAATGCTATGTATATACCAGCAATTTCTAATGATATCCTCTATGTATAGAAAGTGGAGTGGATACCGAAAAAAGTTCAAATGTGGTAAAATGGTAACAGTGGTTGACTAGAAGGAAAGTATACAGAAGTTCTTTGACGTACTCTTGTAACCTCTCCATAAGTTTGAAATTATTTCAAAATAAAAGTTTTTTTTAAGTTCTGGATCAAATGGAATTACAATGAGGGCTTAAAAGACCTGAGCTCGATCAAAAGCCATTGACAAGAGATAAGCTTCTGTTTTCTGATCTAGACTCTTACAATACTGTTGAAAGAATGTAAGAAGGTCATATATAAAAAGGGGGTTGAAAAGTTTAAAATAATATACAGTTCTGTATTTTTGTTAGAAACGAGAGTCTGACATTGAAGATGTCTTACTAGACAGATATCAGAACATCTAAGCACAGTCAGTTGTATCCAGAGAGACAGAAATTTGAGGTTTGATAACTTCAAAGTACAGAGCATTTTAGGTTGTTTTCAGCCGCCCACTTCCTCTCCCCCTTTAACATGTTTTCACAATCTATCATATACTAGATTATGTGCATATTTTGAGCATCTCAGTGAAGGGCTGGGGTGATTGATCAGTGAGTATCATGCTTGTGGTTACAAGCATGAGAACCTGAGTTTGGATCTGTAGTAGCCACATAAAAAGCCAGGGACAGCTTCGTGCATTTGTAAGCCCAGTAATGGGAGGTGGACACAGGAGGATCCCCAGAGCTTGCTGACCAGCCAGTTTAGCTAAATCTATGAGCTCTACGACCAGTGAGAGACACTGTCTCAAAAAATAAGGTAGAGACTGAGGAAGACACCACAGAGTGACCTCTAGATTCCACACATATGCTCTCACACACACACACACACACACACACACACAAACATCTTAATGATTTAATTGCCTAGCAAGACATAAAAATTTAAAAATCAAGATCAAAAGCAGCTACAGGAGGTGGGGAGTATGTAATGTAGCCTGTGTTTATCATGTGAAAGGTCCTAGTTTCTATCCCAAAGCCAAGAAACCAAGGCAAGACAAAAAACACCAAAACCAGAAATATGACATAAATAAATCAGCAGGGCATGAGGGCACATGCCTTTAATCCCAGTGCTCTGGAGACTGGAGAGGAAAAGTCTAAGTTTGAGGCAAGGGAGTCTCAGCTACATATTTTGAAACTGCATTTCAACACACACACACACACACACACACACACACACGGGGAGGGGCATGCATATATACATACACATGCACATGCAATCCCTCACACAAATAAGAAAAAAAAAACAGTAAATAAATCTGGAGTCTGTGACTGATATAAAAAGAGTTACCAACAGGAAGTGAACCCTGATGAATGAGGACACGCCTCATAAACAGGAAAAGGAGATTTCAAGGAGAGAGAAGGCTGCAGAAGAGATGAAAGTCCATCACATGTTCAGTCTCCACAGTTCATATCCTGTGGCAGCCTCCCCATATCGGCCTTCCTGAATTAACACTCACAATGCCATAGGATTCTCCATATTTTAATTTCTTTTCTGTCACCTTTGAACTTTGAGGTATATTAAAATGCCAGATGGCCCACTGTCAGACTTGTGAGTTGTTTCCCTGTTTTGTTTTGTTTGTTGTTTGTTATTTTTTTTAGTGTTTATTTTCTTATAATTATCCTGGATCCCAAGAAAAATTAAGGGTTTGTCTGAAATAAAAAAGAAACAAACATCTTCAATATCACATACAGCACAGTCTTTTTTTTTTTTTGCATTGTAATTTAAGTTGTTTCAATAGCATTTTGATTAATAGTGCAATTTGTCTAATTACCAACTCAAACTGAAAGTATTCAGAACTAATGTCAATGGATGCTCACTCTGTGGAACAACCGAACTCATTTTAAAGTCACTGAAAACTATTTTGAGTACCCATCAAATGATTTGGTGAGTGTCGGCAACAGCGAGGTACATGCCGATTTGATCGTAACTAAAAAGACACCCTTGTGGTTAATAGATTTCACCTGCAATGAGAAAGTAGAGACCCCAGCCGGTGCACTTGACTGCTTCTACAGAGGTAAAAGTAGAGTTTCTGTTTCAATTTTGCTCTTTTTTCTTTGAAATGATTCTAGCTTCTGCTTTTGAACAAGCAGCAAGAGTTCCTGATTCCAGTTTTACTGTCATTGAAGACCAAATTGAGAACTTGTTTTTGAAACAGGAAATGCTGGTGAAACTCCTAGCCATGTCAGCACTTTCTAAGCAAATTCAGGCAGTATACTTTGGTTCAATGTGCTAGAAAGTGGCATTTATCTCTACAAGATGCCCTGTCAAGTCTAGAAGCTGGAACAATACCAACCTGGGCACCAATAACTGGATCTTCTCTTTTCATGTCTGGAAAACTGAGAGCATCATACTACTAATTCTTTTAAAATATACCAAAAATAAACAACAAAAATAACTAAGAACTGATGATGACAATATAGGAAAAGTGCTCTAATTACCTTAGGACAAGATGGCACTCTGTAAAATTAGACTTGGAAGGCATCTTCAGACCTAAACTGCTCTAACTCTCCAACAACTGAACCAAGAATCATTCGCAAGACAATGAATTAAGATGATTGTATTGTAGGATTAGTAAAATGCAACTTGGACAGTTTTAGCTCTGTATGCTTTGCTTTGCATTTTATGTTAAAATGAATCTTTATTTTTCCTAAGTACGTATTAAAAAATTATTTCCTAGCCAAGGTCATGTGCATATGTAAAAACCCCAGCCCTTGGGAGGCTAAGACAGAACTGCTGCATCTTTGGGGCCTACCTGGGCTACTTAGTGCTAAAGCCAGCCCGGACTGCTAAAGCCCGCCTGGGCTACTAAGTAAGTCCTTGCTGGGTGTGGTAGTACTTCTTTAATCTCAGGACTCAGAAGGCAGAGGCAGGCAGATCTCTGTGAGATCAAGGCCAGCCTGATCTCCATAGCTGGTTGCAGGCCAGCTGGAGTTACAGGGAGACCCTGCCTCAAAAAGACCAAAACCAAAAGATAAAAATTTTAAAAAAGGACAAAAAGAAAGTCCTTGTCTCAAAACAAAGAAACAACCCTTCCCTTTCTGTAGTTCTCTTCAGCCAATCTACCCTACCAAGATCTCACTCAGCTCGGACCATCTCTGACGGCTGAACATTAGTCCCTTTCACGGCTGGCACTGACGTATCTTAAACGTCCTTTGCCTGCTATGAAAATGATAGCTGAAGGTAACAACAGGAGAAAGTTTTCAGACTATAGAATTCTCAGATTTCATCCTCAGGATGGATCCTAAAATCCTCAGCGTTTCAAGAATTCTCTAGAAGTAGCTTTGCCGACATACAGCCACTTTCAGCCCAGGTCGAGGGTTTTGGTTTGTTTTTGTTTTTGTTTTTCATTCTCTTGGGGTGCAAGGCTTCAATTCACAGCATTTAACCTAAACAGTCCCACAGTGCCACAGCCTTGGGGACTCTGTGAACACATCCTGTTTCCAAACCATGGTCAAGGCTCTCTCAAACTGTTCCCTCGCTATAACAAACTCTCCTACAGCCAACATTCACTTGAGTTTTATTTTTTTGGCCTTAATATTTTAAGTTCTGATAAAAATTTAAATGTTATTTTCAGTATTGTTCTTTTTTCATTTTATTTATGTATTTATTTTAATGTTTTTTTTTTAATGTGTATAAGTATTTTGCCTGCATATATGTTAAGTGCACCCATGTCGTGCAAAGTCTGAGGAGGCCAAAAGAGGGCATCAGATACCCTGGAACTGGAGTTAAAGATGGTTATTAGCCAGCATCTGGGTGCTGGGAATCAAACTCAGGTCCTCTGCAAGAGCATTCAGTGCTCTTATAACCACTGAACTGGTTTTCCGGTCCCCTTCAGTATTATTCTTTATATTACATTGTGATGGAAAATCTAATTTTGGTAGACATATAACTACCTATGTAAAATTTAAGAATGAATTAACTGTTATTGATTTCTTTGAGAATAAATTAAGTTACTGCTTGTATATTGTATTGTAAATTCTAGACTGGACACTATTATTTTTTAGTATTTTATTTATTATTTTATTTTATGTGTGTAAGTGTGTTGCCTGCACGTGTGTAAGTGTGCCTATGTTGTGAATGCCCTCAGATTCAGAAGAAGGCATCAGATTCCTCTGGAACTATAGCTATGAATGTGTGTTAGCAGTCATACAAGTGCTTTGTATCAGACTCAGGTCCTCTGCAAGAACTGCCGATGCTCTTAGCTGCTGAGCCATCTTTCCAGCCCCTTGTTTCAGTTTTTTGATTTTTGTTTTTTGTTTGTTTGGTTTGTTTTGTTTAAGGCAGAGTTTCATGTAGCCCTAGTTGGCCTCAGGCTTGCCATCTGGCCAAGGATGACCTTGAGCTCCTGCCTCTACCTCCCAAGTACTGGGGTTATAGATATCTTTACCTATAATCAACAATTTCCTTTTGATAGAAATTTCAGTTGTTCACAGTATTTTATTTGAAAAGTGGTATGTGGTCCTTAGGTACATGTCATTATATAAGCGTAGGAATGTGTAGGACAGCTTCACAGAACTAAGATTGCTTAATCTTTACTGGCCTTGCCAATGTGCTTGTTATGCACATTTCTAGCCAGCAACACATCTTTGTCACTACAGCATTTGACCTGAGCCAGTCAATAGGTGAAATGCATGTTTCTATGGCTTTAGTTTTTTGTTTGTTTTGTTTTATATTGTTTTTAGTCCGGGTAATTTTTTTTTTCGAAGTGCCTGTGCAGTAGCTCAGGCTGGCCTTGAGCTCACTACGTAGTACAGACTAACCTCAAACTCATGATGCTCCTGCCTCAGCTTCCCGAGTACTGGGATCACAAGCATGCCCCACTAGACATAGAATCAAAGTTCTTTCCATTACTTAAGGCTGGTAAGATGGCTCATCCAGTAAAGGTGCTTCCCACCAAAGCTGATAAGCTGAGTTTGATCCCTGGGACCCACATGGTGGAAAGAAAGTGCCAATTCCTGCAAAGTGTCCTTTAAACTCCACACATGCACCTAGACATGTGCCTACACATATACATACACAGCACACAGACACACACACACATGCAAATAAATGTAACAAAAAATTTAAATTGATTATTTAAAAATAAAAAAGAATTCAGTTTTAAAAACAAAGTTCTCTGTATTACTTTGGACAGGAAATTTCGAACTTTATAAAAATTTTATTTTCACTAATTGTATTTATGTGTGTGCTTGTGTGAATGTATACCAAGTGTGTATGTGTCTGTGTGTGTGTACGTGTCTGTGTGTTTGTGTGTGTGTGTGTGTGTGTGTGTGTGTGTGTGTGTGTGACTGAAGGCCAGAAAGAGGGCATTGGAGGATTTCTTGTTCCTGCTGGAGCTTCACTTGGTTGAGAGCGACCTGGCACAGCTGCTGGGAATCAAACTCAGGTCCTCTGGAACAGCATTCGAGGGCTCTTTTAACTGCTGAGCCATCTCTCCAGCCATAACTTTTTTTAAACTGCTTTATGGAACTGGAATCAAACCCAGAGCCTTGCACATAATATGATTTTTTTTCTTTAATTCAGGATATCTTATGGGAAAGAAAAAAGGACTTCCAACTTCTCTTGAAAAATCTGAAAGTCACACAACTCTGAGCCTACTTTGCCAAATGATTAATGGCTGAATAGTGATGGCTCCACCCAGACCCAGTGTGTGTTCCCCAACACGAATACAATTCATGTTGCAGCCTTCACAGTGGTGCCAAGGGCCAGTTGCCATTTATCACCTTCTGGTACAGCGCTGTATACTAATCTTTACAACCTTTCTAGCCTTGAGTATTTGAGTTTTCACCTGGGCTAAAGAGAAGAAATAAAAGCATGAAAGAAGAAGATAAGTAAAATCAGTAAGGAGACAGAAAAATAGGCAAAATTGGAAAAACTATGCTAATTCAGCTCAAGGTAACACATTCAGGCTCTTCTGAATGATCATCCGTGCTCCTGGAATTTTATTTATTTATATACACAAGCTTAATCCAACACGGAATAACTGTAAGCCGCTGACATAAACATTTCAGAGTAACTAAGATTCTTGAAGATAAACTGGGTAAGAATCTGATCTTTCAGCAGAATTGGCTCTGATCTTCTAGAAGATAAATGTCTTCTCTACACTGGGATATAGAAGGTGTCAAATTGCTTTATTTTCCTACATCAAATTAAATTTGAAGTCATGGCCACATTGGCCAACAAAGTCAGGGAAAGTAGCTATTGGTTATCGTAGGGAGGCGGGAAATGATGGAGGCCAAACTTTCGCGTGTGTCCCATCACTTCCCACACCTGTAATGGGTACCCAAAGACCAGAGCCTGCTCCCTTCACAGGCACAGAAGCAGTGCACAACCTCATTATGTGTGAACCTTCTGTGGGCAGTCCTCCCATGGCTCTGTGTTCATCTCCAGTCAATGCACCACGGAAGAGCTAGTTGGTGGGAACAGGCTACATTTACCTGTCCTGCTCCAAATCCAATTTTGTTCCTTCCTTCTTCCAATATAATCTAGTTTACTCTCCTCTTGACAAGGTAGAGGCAGGAAGAAAACTTCTCCCGGATACAACCTTTAGAAATGAGTTGCTGGTCGCTTTTCTCTTATTTGAGAGAAAAGAAAGGTTTAGTTTTACCTTTCCAATTCACAGTGGGGAAAAATGTCCATTTCTTTCATTACTATTTTCTTAAAACTTTAATGAAGAGAGCCAGGTGTGGCAATGCACACCTTTAATCTCAGCACTCAGGAGACAGAGGCAGGCAGATCTCTGTGAGTTCAAGGCCAGCCTGGTCCACATAGTGAGTTCCAGGCTAGATGGGGCAAAAACTTTAATCAAGAAAAAACAGACTACACTGTCTGCAATTGAAAAGGAAGTTGGATCTCCTTTGAATTGGAACCAGGTAATTCACTGGGTCCTAAATTAACAAAGCAGTTCTAAAATATAATTAAATTTTCGTAGTCAAACTGTCTATCAAAAAAAGTCTATGCTCAAAAATATAAAAAGCTATGTTTGGGGGATAAAAACAGCCCCTTATTTTCCCAATGCAAGAAAGTGCAGTAAAGCTGCTACCCTGGAAGCTGACATCTTGCTTCACGCTGTTTGGAGAAGTGGGTGGGGGGAGGAGGGGTTGGTTTCATAAGAGATTTTTTGAAGTTCTGGAGGTCATAGTTCAATCTACATAAATAACAATATGAAAGAAATAATAAAACACAAAGAAGTCTATGTTCTTTACTGGACATTCTTTCTACAGAAGTATTTATGGAAGTACATCTGACCAGGATCTTAGTCTTATCATCTTGGAGTTTTTACCACAGTGTGTGTGTGTGTGTGTGTGTGTGTGTGTGTGTGTGTGTGTGTTTGGTGCTGGGTATTAAGCTCATGGGCTTGTGAATACTAAGCAGTTCCTCTACCATTGAGCTACATCCCTTTCACAATCATGTCTTTAATCTCTTCGATGTTGACTTGTCATTTAACCATTTCTTCTTGAATTTTAAATGACCTCTCTGATATAAAATACGGTTGCATTTACTACCCACAAGCGTTCAGTTACAGGAAAGGATGGGCAACTGAGCAAGGACAGTTAGGCGAACACTTAATGAAAACTTGAAAGCAGAAATGAAAGTAAGAGCAATTCACTCACACCAATTTCTCTTTTTTCCCCTACAGAATGATTGTCAAATAAATGTTCCTTTCTTGTAAAAATAATTACTGCAGGACGAACTGGGATGTAGCTCAGTGGTAGAGCACTTGCCTACCATGTATAAGGGCCTGAGTTTGATCTCAGCATCACAAATACATACAGAAAATAAGTTCCACAGAAAGTAATAGAGACCTATGAGGCAGTTTCCGACTGGCATAAGATTCCAGCGACTGAAAGCAATTGAAAATTTTATTGACTACCTGTGTCTCTCAACTTTTGTGTCATTTCTGTTTTTTCTTCCTTCCTTTCTATCCTTTCCATTCCTTTTGTTTTCTAGGTGCTGAGGGCTTTTGTTGTAAGGCCTGGTGTATAAACGCAGCTGCAGCAAAGCTGCAGAGCTCATCCACCTTTGTCACAGTTCTAATGACTGATACAAAACAACTTTTTAAACTATAATAGACACTTTCAACTATCTATTCAAATATCTAAAGTATTTGTAATATCACATTTAAAACTAGTTTTTGTTATAAAGTTTGGACTTTCCAAAGTCCACTAATTGTGGCTGCTTCAGAGATAAGTGTGAAGAACAGAAATCCTCCTACAACCTGAGGAAGAAGAGTTAAGCCCCTAAGAAACTCTACTCTGTACGTTGCCTTCTCAAGTGTGAGGTGCATCTGGAACTCAGACTTCAGAAATACTGTTAAATTTGCATGTGTGGTGATAACATCTTTAAGAAAATGTTTGATATTACCACGAAAGGTGCTTGCATAGATTTAATGCAAAATGGCCACAAATGATTTCTCGAGTAGTGTTTTCCAAAAATAAAGCCGTTTTTAGAAAAAGAATGATGTCATAATGAGACCATATATCAAGGACAATCGCCCAACATGTGGTCTGTGAAAATTAAGCTCATTATAGGTATTACGTGATGAATCACTGCCGTTCCAGCTGCTGGACAGTGTCTTCAGTGCACATTTTGAACAGATTTTGCAGCACAGAGAATTTTGGCACTTTTTGCTCATAAACCAAAGCAGATTTCTCCCGTGTCTCACTTTGTTTTGCTTTCAGTAGACTTAGCCCAGAGCTGCTCCACAATTCTCCGGGGAACCAAAGAGCGTCCCTCTACACTTCATTGACATGTTTCCTCTGTACTTTCTCGGTCCACGTGATAGCATTTGCTTTCTACCATCCGCATGTTCCTCACGTCTTACCTGATTTACATTGAATAAGGGTTGTGCTACGAAAATTACCAAAGAAACAAAACTAAAAGACAAAGCTTCCCAGCCATCTCAGTGAGCACTTGAGGGGAAGTGAGAGCCCTGCCAAAATTCAGTCCCACGCGCGGAATGCTTTTGGAGCTCCCCTTCGCCAGCTTAAAAACTTTGATCTCTTTCAGCCTCGTATTCAAAGTTCATTTTCTGTCCTAGTAATTCACTCCACATTTGCTCATGTTTTACCCAAAGTACTATTCCAGAAAAGTGCTCTTGCAAATTCAATTCTGTCTCACACCACTCACCCCAAAAAGATGTGAAGTCTGAACGCCTTGTACCTCAGAATATGTACACATTTGGAAATATGGTTTCACAGGAGTAATTAAGAAAGAATGAGTGGGGCGTGGTGGACCACGCATTTAATCCCAGCACTCGAGAGGCAGATAGCGAGTTCCAGGCCAGATGGGGCTACAGGGAGATCCTGTCTCAAAAAAAAATGCAAAGAGGAGAGAGAGAGAGAGAGAGAGAGAGAGAGAGAGAGAGAGAGAGAGAGAGAGAGAGAGAGAGAGAGAGAGAAGGAAGGAAAGAAAGAAGGAAGGAGAAAGAAAGAGGTCATTGTGGTGGTCCCTGAACCAAGATGGTCTGTGTCTTTTAATGTACAGAGAGAAACTTGAACACAAAGACATGTAAGAAGAGAGGGAAGAGTGTATGAGGCTCGAAGAGACAAAGCGGATTTCCTTATAGTCCTGCGTGGCTCCATGTTGAGCCCCAGCACTCCTTCTATTGTCTTGTTACCCAGTTTAAGGCACATTTTGGTGTTAGTTACCCTGGAAAAACAATTCAATTACAAGCAAAATCAAACTTCTGATAATGTCGTTTCTTCTGCCTCTATTTACCTCCCTTCTTTTTTCTTTGAAAAACCCACCAAGCTTGTTTGTTCATTTGTTTGTAATGACCTCTTGTACCCAGGCTGTTCTCGAACTTTTGATCTTCTTGTATGCTCCCTCAACTGCTGAGATTACAGGTATGTGCCACCAAGGCAGCCCCACTGACTCATCAAATGTTGAACATTTCATATGAAGTTTGTATATTAGCAATTTACACTTCTATGAAAGTATGGCTAAAGTTCTTCAGCCATTTTTTTTAACTGTAATATCAACCTTTTTCTAATGGAGAAGAACATTACTAAGTGGACTTTTTGATTATCTTAGGTTTAGACTCAGATTTAAAACTGAAGTTCAGAGGTAAAAATCATCCTGTATGTTACAGGCATTAAAATGCCACCAAAAATTGTGTCCTAAACATATCTTCCAACCCCAGCAAAAACGTCCTCACAACCTGCTTCACTCTCTCCACCACCACCGCCTAGAACAAGACTGGAAGCAGGGGATTGAGGGGTTACTGTTTTGGACTAATTAGAGTTCTTGTAGCATTTTCCTAACCCATCAACCCATTTCCATGTCACTGCCAGAGAAGCAGTCTTGAGGGCATTAGGCATGGGAAAGGGAGGCTATGATTTGAAACCATCAGAACTCAATAGCAGAATGACTAACCAGGCTTGAAATCTACCCCATAAAGAATTCAAGGAGGAAAAAGGAATGTTAGAGCTGAACCTCATCAAGTAACAACCCTGAAAAGGTAAAATGATCTCATGTTTATACTCCAAAACAGAGAGACAGTCAGTAATCTGCTACACTTATGATATTGGTTTTTACTTCCAATAACATGTCAAAATGTGTTGAAATAGTCTCAATTTGTCTTTTGCCTTTTTATTTAAGTTTGTAGTTTAAGGCACTGTGTTGTGTTAGGATAGCTGGTTGATCTTGCACCCTTAATGAGTCTTTTACCCTGCACAATTTTCTAACAAAGTGATTTGAACATTTGGAAACTGTTGCTTCACTGAGTTATATGACTTCCCAAATGGTGACACATTACATTTCAGATATCAACATAAAATCACATTCATCAGTATCACTGCCAATGTCCCTTTAAAAAAACTTTTTGATGAAGCTTTCAAGCTACAGAGTTGAATACGTTTTTAAAATCCTAACTCTTCAATTTGAATTTTTCATCGGAAGCAGTTACATTCCTTGAAATGACGGTTTCACTATATTCATCTGTAAGAAAACATGTAGCAAATGCCCAAACAAATGGTGCCCTAAAAATTAGTAAACAAATATATATTTTTAAAAAGCAGCTGGTCTGGTTCACAGCTTCATCACAAGACAAACATCACGTCCTCATGTTACCACCTTATCATTGCATTATTGCTTTCTTTCTTGAATTTAAAATAATTTTTTTAAGGGCTGGGGGTATAACTTAGTGGTAGAAAACTTGCCTAGAATGCATGATGCCCTGGATTCAATCCCCCTGCAATTGTTAGCTGATACAAGATTTTAATTTATACATATTAATGGTGTATCATATGATATGTTCATACTTGAATACATTATATAATTTTCAACCAGGTTAAACATACATATTCTTTTAATTTATCATTTCTTTGTGGTAAAGTCATTCAAATCCTTTCTTCTAGCTTTTTGAAGTGTACCATACATGATCGTTATCAATAGCCAGCCTCCTGTGCAATACCACATCAGAATTTCTTGTTTTTCTATTTAACTAAAACGTAGAACCCATGGACAAACCTTTCTCCATTCCTCCTATTCCTCTATTCTCAGTTTATGGAAACCACCATTCTACTTTACGTGTGTGTGTGTGTGTGTGTGTGTGCACATGTACACCTAGTGGCAAGGAATCATGTAATTCAGTTCAGTTGGTGTCACTACCTTGATTTGTGCTCAGAAGACAGAGGACTTACCTACCTCTGCTTTCTTTGAACCATCAGAATTAATGTGAATATAACAAAAATGGCAAGTAATATCTTAGTGCTATTTAAAAACAGTTGAAGTCGGGGGAGGGGTGGCACACACCTGTAATCTCGGCACTAGATTGCTGAGACAAGAGAATTGCAAGGTCAGCTTGGGCTACAGGGTGAGTTGTAGGCCAGCCCCAGAAACAGTGAAACCTTGTCTCACAACAATCAAAGTGTAATCCCAACACTCAGGAGGCAGAGGTGAGGATTGCCACAATTATGAGGCCACACACACTCACATTTGACCTTATAGGCATCAGAAAGCTTCTGAGTTCTACCCGCTAGCCTTAGAAAAACACTGTTGTAAGTGAAGACCATGATAGTGGATAAAACTAAACAATAGATTCATTGATAGTGATGCTGATTTTATACAGAGAACACAAATCTTAAGGCCAAAATTACCCAGAAGAATATATCAAGGGCTGGAGAAATGGGTTAAGAGCAGTCAGTATCCCTGCTGAGGACCCAAGTTCAGTCAGTTCCTAGCACCCACACAGCTCACACCTACTTATAACTCGAGCACCAAAGTATCCAACACCCTGTTCTGGACTCTGCAGAAACCTGTACTTATGAGCACATACCCCTACATGACCACACACATATACATAAAATTAAACATCAAATAAACCTATATAAGAAGAGCATAACCAAAGAACTCAACCTGACAATCGATTGCTGCTGATCTCCTGAGGGAGCACAGATAGTGCAGTTGCTCAGTAATAGTTTTTGCCATTGGCCAGGTTCACTCTCAACACAGCAGTACCAGCTTAGCATTGATGAGCCCATCCATCGTCCCCATCCCTACAATCAGCCACTTTATTAATAAGGCCTTGAGGAAACTCTGGGAGCTGAGGATAGATGCCGGATGCTATCCACGTGAAGGACTGTCTTATCTAACTGATAACTCCAAGAATTTCCAGTTAATGACCTATTGTTGGAATACCAGGAGTCTGCCAAGTTTCTCCAAGTAATTATTCCTTTTTATTGATTACTAATTAATACATCTCTCAGAATGAACTACTTTGAGATTGTGGAAATATTTTGTTTCCTCAAATTTTTCTCTACTACTTTGGAACCCTTTTGTATTGTCTTTAGCCCATCAAAACTAACAGTTATTACTATGAACTTGGCCTAAGAGAATTGCCAGTTTTCTTTAGTCTCATCTTCATTTTCCTTTGTTTCTTTGATTGTTTTTCAGACAAAGTCTCACTATGTAGTCCACCTGACTTTGAACTCAGGCCCCTCCTACTACTGTCTCTGAGTGCTGGGATTACAGCTGTGCATCACCACACCTGGCCTTCTTATTCTTTTTACATATATTGGATAGAACCTTTCTATAATGAGGACCTATCTCTTCTTCCTCAATTATTTTAATTCAATTGTGTCCATTGGTGTTATTCTGTTTGCCTTTCTGTTCAGCCAAGCAAAAATTTAGTAAAGCTATAGAGAATAAAAGCAAATACCATTTTAAAAGACAAATTATGAAGATTTTTAAAATTCACACTATTCCATAAAATCAGATAAACCTGTCAAAGAACAAAAAAAAGTTAGGTTAGGATAAGACACACAGCCAAGCATAGACATACCTGTAATCCCAGCCCTCTAGAAGCTCAAGCAGTCTTTAGTTTAATATATAGATTAAGGCCAGCCTCGGTTATAAAGTAATACCTTTCCTCAAACAGAGAGAGAGAGACGGAAAAACAAAAAGAAGAGGATGAGTAAAGGAAAGAAGGAAGGAAGGAAGGAAGGAAGGAAGGAAGGAAGGAAGGAAGGAAAGAAGGAAGGAAAAGGAAGGAGGGAGATTGACTTATTTCAAAATGGGCAGTTTATAACTGTTTTTACTTATTTCTAATATTGTTTAAAGTGTTATATTTGGGGACCAATGATGTAGCTTAGTTGATAGCTGCAGAGCCCTGGATTTGATTCTCAACACGGAATAACCTGGGCATGATAATACTCACCTATAATCCAGCACTCAAGAAGAGGAGGCAAGAGGATCTGAACTTCAGGGTCATTCTTGGCTACATATATTTTGAACCAACCTTTAATACTAAGATTGTCTCAAAAAATTTTTTTAAACAACTGAGTTCCCATCAATAAGGACTGGTTAAACAAATTTTTATGAAAGAATTTTACATTTATTTATTTATTTATTTGTGTGCGTGTGTGTGTGTGTGTGTGTGTGTGTGTGTGTGTGTGTGTGTTTCACAGTATGTGTGGAAGCCAGAGTACAACTTGAGGGAGATGGTTCTCTTCTTCCAGTCTATGGAGCCAGGGATGGAACAGGTCATCATGTTTGGCAGTAATTGCCCTTACCCACTGAACATCTCACTGGCCCCATTTACAATTTCTTTTTTTTTTTTTTCTTAAGTCATTCTTAATCATTTGTTTTTATTTAAGGCTTTTTGTTCTCCAACCAAGTTAATTACTTTGGGGGGAAAAATAACAGAGCAAGGACTGAAGAGATGGTTCAGTGATTAAGAGCACATTCTTATTTTTAAAGGACCCTGAGTTCAGTTCCCAGCACCCATATTGGGCAGTTCAAAACTGCCTGTAACTCCATCCCCAGGGGATCTGACACTCTCTTCTGGTCTCCACTGGCTCTACCCTCACATATACATGCCCACATACAGACATGCATATACACATGATTAAAATAAAATATATAGAATCATTAGAAAAAAAGAAAATGAAAGAAATTGTTGGATTGAGGGGCTGGAGAGATGGCTCAGTGGTTAAGAGCACTGACTGCTCTTGCAGAGGACCTGGGTTCAATTCTCAGCACCCACATTGTTATAACTCTGGTTCCAGGAAATTCAACTCCTTTTTCTGACCTCCATGGGCATTGCACAACATGGAAGCACTTACGCACATGCAGGCAATACACATGAAATAAAAATAATAAATAAAATATTTCTTAAAAAGAAATTGTTGGATTGAGAACAGAATGAATATGATCCCATCAAATGTTTCTACATTATGAGAGATTATCTCCATATTTAGGTCAACAAAATATTTTGCAAAACAGGATGCTTTTATACTAAAGTTGTCTAAGGCAAATCAAAAAAGGTTTATATATAATAGGTATAAACATTGATTCTGGAAATTAGCGACCATTTCTTGGGTGGCCTAAAAACAAATCACTAAACTTGCTTAGACATGATCTTCCATTTCTGACATGATAATAGTTGTTAACCTACCTCATTAAGAGATGTCAGGCATTAATTAATGTTCATAATGGGCTTGAGGTCTGTGATTAAATGATGTTATCCTTGACAAAAAATAGTCATTCAACCACTGAGGAATAATAAACAGATTGAAGAATCTGTGTAATCGATGAAAAGAGATATAGAATAGTAAACAGTCAGGAAGGACACTGGAGACCTGGGCAAAATTATATACCATGTGTCAATCTGGGTAGAATTTTTATTCATAGAATTCAGTGATACACATCCTCAGTGTCTCAAAAAAGAGCTATTCTTCCCTTCACTAAGGTCTTTTACTTTTCCACAACACACACACATTTGCAACATTTGAATGAAGCCTCTTCTAGCATTTTCTTTTTTTAATTTTGAAATAATGTAGCCCCAAACTCTCCACATCGCTGAAGATGAACTTGAATTCCTCATCTTCAGATTCCCTGAAACAAGAGTTACAGACAGTTGTTAACTGCCATCTGGCTACTAGGAATTGAACCCAGATCTTCTGCCAAGAGCAGCCAGTGCTCTTAACTGCTGAGTCATCTCTCCAGCACATAAAACATTTTTTTAAAGAATACTAGCTACTCTTGCAGAGGACTCAGGTTTGTTTCCCAGTATCTATATTTTGGTAATAACTGTCTATAACTCCAGTTCCAGGGACTCTGACAACCTCTTCTGGCTTCCGTCAACACTGGACACATGTGATCCACTTAAATACATGCAAGCAAAACACTCACACACATAAAATAAAACTTTTTAAAAAGATTTTGCTTAAAAAGGAAATCTTAGAGCTAGGGTTATAGCTCAGTGGCAGAATGCAAGTTTAGCATATGCCAACTTCTGGGTTTATCCTGAGAATCAAATAATAATAAACAAACCCCAGCTGGGCATGATGGTGTGTACCATGATCCCAGCACTTTAAAGGCAGAAACAGGAGGATTGCATTGAGTTCAAGGGCCGCAGGACTGTATTTCGAGTTCTAGACCAGTCTGGTCTGTAGAATGAGACTGATCTCATTTCAAAAACAAGAAAAAAAGTTTTATTTTTTCAAAGTTGAAAAAAAATCAAGTCTTTTCTAGACTCAATAAATCAATATTAGGATTGGAAAATGTCCATGAGTGTGTATTTGTGGTAAGAACTGATACATATTAACAAAACTACAAGGTTGGTTATCTCAATACTCAGTTCTAGTCAAATCAGTTCTAAGGCCAGGTTTTCAGATATTTATTTGAGATGTAATACCGTTCTGGAAGGGATTAAGAAATTTGTTTTGTTTTGTTTTGTTTTGTTTTTACAAGTTCTCTAGGGTGGGTCCATGACCTAGTGGTTAAAATGCATGAGTTAGGACCAAAGTTCTGATCCCCAGATATCCGTGTCAATGTAGGTTAGGTGTGCCAGGTCCTGGAATTCCAGCCTCTGAGAGCAGAGACAGAGTCTCCCCAGAGCAAGCTGGCGACAGAAACCAGCCATGTCAATGAGCTCAGGGTTTGACTGAGACACTCTGCATCAATGAATAAGATGGAAAAGTGTCAGAGGATGATTCCCTGCATCAAAGTGAGGCGTCTGCATGCATGCACACCATGTACATGGGCAGTCACATACATACACCCATATTCATGCAGGAACATGTACACACATACATGAACACTTGCAAAAACAGAAAACAAAAGCCAAAAAGAACTCTGTAATTTCTTTCTTTTAAAAACTTTTAAGCATTTATTGTTTTATGTATGGATGTGGATGTCAGAGGACAACTTGTGGGAATTGGTTCTCTCCCTTCACTGTGTGGTTCCCAGGGATTGAGAGTTCAAGTGTTGTTAGGCTTGGAGGCAAGCACCTTTATCTGCTGAGCCATTCTGGAGGCCAAAAATTTTGTTTTTAACAGGCATTTAAAATATTATGAATACATCTATAACCCCATTATGAGAGATATTCCTAAGTATGGAATCCAGCTGGGGATGAGAGCTGCTGCTGCAGAACTCCATCCCAGAATCTTGACGATAGCCCTCCACTGCCTTTCCTTTTCTGCATCAGTTAACAATCAAAAGAAAGTCTCTACACAGAACACTTAAACACCAAATCAATGCACTATATCACAGGAGACACAAAAGGAAAGTGACAGTTCTTTCTGCCTTTTTTTAACTACATGCCTTATACTGGGAGCAAAAATTAAATTTGTCATCAACAACATTAAAAAGGAATAATTATAAAGTAAGAATTGCTGAAGATATAAAAACATGAGCTTTCATCTGATGCCTTTTTTGCTTCTGCCTGACAAGTCTTTATCCCCATGCCAGAACGCGCTGTAATTTGAGCTTTGGACCAATATATCCAACCGCCTATTAGACATCTATTCCTGGATCTCACAGAC
This sequence comes from Eospalax fontanierii, assembly GCA_035773235.1. Lineage (NCBI taxonomy): Eukaryota > Metazoa > Chordata > Mammalia > Rodentia > Spalacidae > Eospalax > Eospalax fontanierii. Next base: position 40,141,897 of record CM069527.1, read on the forward strand.
AACAAGCAGCTCTAGCATTTCTCCACAGAATGACTTTGTCTCTTATTGTTTGCTTCAGATAAAGGTACTACCAACTAGCGAGATACTCAATACCCTAGATTTTTCATCACTGGTGCTGTTCTTTCTAGAGGACAGACTCTTCCAATGACCACTTTTATGACCCCAGGAGGAGTTTCGTGTTCTTTAAAGTATGTACTTCCACAGTGCCAACCTGTAATGTGGCCAGTATTCTAATGGACACTATGTTTGAAAAAGTCCTTCTGATACAGCTTCCGTGTCCCCAAACCAACTCCAGCAACACAGCTGCAGCCCAGGAACTCAGGACACTGCTTTACATGAGCTCAGACTTTTGGCCTCTGAAAGAAATACTTTTTACTCCTGTGATTAGTTTTTCCTTTCATTCAGCCTTTCTTCATTCCCTTTGAGTGGTAAGACTGCAGAACTCTGTTTAATGTATAGTTCTTGCAAATGGTCTATCATTCTGCCATTGGTCTAACTCAGAGGAAACTTGGAGGATTATATATGCCAATTGAATTATGAATAAATTACATTGGGAATGGAGACCAAAACCTAATCTAGCAACATTCAACTCAGAATTTGGAATTCCAATCCCCAACATCTGGTGTAACCAGGCTGACCAGCGTGAGTAGCTAAAGTCTGAAAGGTAAGATCCTTACAGAACCTTAGACTTTAAGACCTCTTGCACCATTTATGGGTGCATGGCCACAAGCGAGGCTCTTATACCAGGATGGGATAGAGAAAGTAGATTATGAATGACTTGGTGAGTTCAGTTCTAATACGCCGAACTAAGTCTGACAAAGACTCAGCACCCAAGCTTAAGTCAGCAAGGAGGTAGACACTCCACATCCCTGGCTCCAGGATTGTCTAAAAGTTTTCCTTCATCCTATTCCTTAGCTACGATTGAAAAAGTAAAACACAATCCCAGAAAGCCTACATCCAGTTCGTCACCACGAGAAGAATTAGTTTAACTGAGGCTGATTTCAAAGCTAAGTGAAAATGAGATTTGGGGAACTAGAAATGGCAAAGCCACACTTCTCAAGAAAGCAGGACCACCTGCTCTCTTTTCTCTGGTGGACTAACCACACGTGGTTATTTTCCACTTCAAATGTGGCTGGACTGAATAAAACAACAAATGCAGGGAGTCTAAACCCAGAGATGCCCTAAAAACAAAAAAAACCCTGTTTGCTTTCAAAAACTCACTGCAAAAATGTAAAGTAACTAATTTTATAATTACGTACCAAAAACATATTGTTTGTGATATTAATTTAAATAAATTATATTACTAAAATTAATTTAACCTCTTTTTTAAAAATTTAAGTACTAGAAAATTCAAAACTACTTATATGGTTTGTATTCTTTTCTGTTTGGCAGCACTGATCTAAATCATGAGATTATACTGATCATTATACTGGTCATTGTTCTTTTGGATTTATGTATTAAATATATTTTTTTAATTGACATTTGAATCAATGATTCTAAATTGTGCTTAAAAATTATCTGGGAAACAAACAAAAAGTCATTCTTGTATCCTGTTCTCCAAATGCACTCCCAGGAAGAGTCTCACTACTATATTTGTTCTGGTTTTTACTTTTCAAACATTTCCTAGGGTATTCTGGTATGGCTGGTCCTCTGAACACACTGTGAGAAGCACTGGCTTTGGACATAGGGTACTGCGATGATCATGACTAATTCCAGGACCTTCTGTTTTGTATAAGCATGGTGAGCCAGGAGCTACCACTGAGATGGTGTCATGCTTCTATGGACCTTCTATAACTTAGGCTAAGTATGACCAAATTTTGAAAATGCTAAAATGTTTATCTTTTTTTTTTTTTTGAGACAGGGACTCACTGTATAGTCCTAATCAGCCCGGAATTCACAATGTAGACCAGGCTGGCCTCAGCAGATTCACAGAGAGCTGCCTCTCTCTGTCTCCCAAGTACTAGGATTAAAGGCATGCACTACTGTGCCCTGCCTTTGCCTGATACTTATGAAAGGTACCCCAGGATACAACTTCAGAAAAGCTTCAAGGCTACAACATAACCCCTAATTGCTTTCCCGAATTTGGGGATGTATAGATTCAAAACAACAGTGAGATCCCTGGAGCATGCTGGGCTGCCAGTCTACCTGATTTGGTGTGCGCCAAGTGCCATGAGAAACCCTTTCTTAAAAAACAAGGTGGAGGGCTGTAGAGAATGACTCAGCAGTTAAGAGCACTGAGTGTTCTTGTATAGGACCCAAGTTCAATTCCCAGAACCCACATGGCAGCTAACAATCATCCATAACTCCCCTTCTAGGGGATCTAATGCCCTCTTCTGACCTCTTCAGATCTTGCACAACATGAGTACACTTGCATACATGCAGGCATAACACTCCTAACACATAAAATAAGAATAATAAATAAAAGTGTTTTTTAAAAAACAAAAAACTATGTGGAAAGTGATTGAGGAATACAACCTGATGTCAACTTTTGTCTTACACATACACAGTCTCTCTCTCTCTCTCTCTCTCTCTGTCTCTCTCTCTCTCTCTCTCTCTCTCTCTCTCTATTGCTCTCTCTCTCTCTGAAAAAGAAATAGAGACTGAGGCAGTAACTCAGTATTAAAGGTCATGGTTAGTGTGTAAGAAGACTGGGTTCCATTCTGAGCATAATAAAAAAGAAATAGAGGGGGAGAGGAGAGAGTGGAGGGAGATCTCTCTCCTCTCTTTTTGTCTATCTGTATAGTAAATAATATAAATTCTGAAAGAAGCAGTTGTTATTTGCAAATTAGAGCTTTGGATAGGTAGTTGCACAGGTAAGTAGATAGGTAAACAGAAGCATGAGTGCAGGCAACGAAAACAGAGGCACACAGGTGAGTCTGAGATCCATAGCAAAGATTTGACTTCTTTAGGGGAAAATGACTGGCCCAATAACCAGGAGGAGATTTTTATTTTAGAATATAAACAGCATATGTAGAAAATAAGTGGCCTTGTGTGCTTTGGACATCAAGAACTCAGGGCAGATAATACTATTCAGGAAGTGGATTTTCAAGCCAGACCATTTGAGTTTGAAGACCTCCACCTTTCTCTCTGAAGAACAACAATCGTGAAATTTTATAACCGGTGGTCCTTTCTTCTTCTGATATGAAAGTGAAATGTGAAATTAACTGAATGGTCATGACCTCAAAAAAGAAAAAATGAAGATGGAGCTTGATAGAGGAGGCCATCTCTGGCTTCTATAGGGACACACCTCCATCAACATGTGCACACACGCACACATACAAAACAAAGAAAAAGCATTAAATGATTCAAAAACGCTCATAACAAACCATACCTACCTTATCCCTTCAATGCTATCAGTTTCAATATTCACACATGCTGGGTCTGGAGAGATGACTCAGCGGGTAGGAGCGCTGTCTGATCTTGCAAAGGACCTGGATTAGGTTTCCACCACCCACATGGCAGCTAACAATTGTCCATAACTCCAGTTTCAGAGGAATCCAACACTCTCTTCTGACTTCTGCTGGCATTGTACTCACATACATGCACTCATACACATAAAAAATAAAAAATAACCATAAACAAAATATTTTTTTAATTCACACACTTTGTTGAGGAGAATTTTATTTTATTTACTGTTTATTATTTTTACTTCTGTTGTTTTCAGACAGGATGTTGCTATGTAGCCCTAGCTGGCCTAAAACTCACTATGTAGACCAAGCGAGACTGAACTCGAAGCAGTCTTCTCCCGATTCCTGCTGACAACTGGAACTCTAGGCGTGATCCACCCTTACCCACAGGTAAAAGAATTTTAAATAGGCTAATATTGTATTTTTGCTTTATGTGCTATGTATTTAAAGGCAGATACACATATATTTTCATTTTGCTTTTCCCTGAAATTTTCTAAATATCTTAAATTAGTAGTCCCTATTCAGAATATTATAAATATTTAAATACAATTTGCTACTGAGTCTAACTGTAAAACATAATCGATTACTTTTCTTCCTACTAAGTTGTTTTGTTTTGTTTTTTTAGTTACAAATTTTCAAATGCTTTTTAAAACGTATATTAGTATAGTATTAGTAGATTAGTATATTACTATCAAGTTATCAAAACTTCTTCAAAGTTTTCAAGAGGGTCTTTAAAACGTTCCTGGTCAAAATATATCGGTTTATCTGCTGATATCACTTTTTTACATTCTGATGACCCCATGGAATCCTTCGTCCTCCTGTCTGAGTCCAGACTGACAGTATCAGAGAGCTATCACGGAGGAAATCTCCTGTATTGTCTTACCTTGGCCATGCTGGACCATGACGTTCACTACATCTTTATGTTTTACTGTCGGGTTTAGAGTCTAAACTCATCAAATAGTGTCTTAAGAAAGGGTAGAAAGGAAGAATATTTTTTATTTTTGTATATTTATTGTAAATATGTGTCTATGTATGTCATGCGTGGGTGTGTACACATGCATGCCGGAGCCCTTGGAAGTTAGAGGCATCAAGCCCCAGGAGCTGGGTGAGCCTCCCCTTGTGGTTGCTGGGGATTTAACTCACGTGCTCTGGAAGATCAGTCCGTGTTCTTAATCACTAACCCATCTCTCTAGCCCAGGAAGTATATTTTTTGAGACACATAATCACAAGGTCAGTCTTTTTCTTTTAATTCATGAATAGTTCTACTGGTTGCCGATTTCTTGACTAAAACTTTTCCCTCAACAACTTGAGCGCAGTGTTGCATGTGTCTCCTCACACGCTTTCTTCTCGCGCAGCCTGAGGACAGTCACCTCTAGTCCTCCACCTGTGCCCCAGTGCGCTTTCTCCCTCTCCTTCACAGCTCCAACTCTCCAGCTCTCCAGCTAGCTCTCTGTCTCTGTCTCTGTCTCTGTCTGTCTCTGTCTCTCACTCTCTGTCTTTCTCTCTCTCTCTCTCTCTCAAGTTGAGGGGTCTTCTGCTTCAAACATTCTGAGCTTTCGCAGTGGTTTGATGATTTGTTACTCTATGGCAGCTAGATATGAACTTTAAACTTACAGACTCACATTCCTTCATTCTGGGAAATGGTCTTTAAATCGTGTCTCCAGCAATTCCCTCCTTTCCAGTTTCTTTGTTGTTGTTGTTGTTTTCTTCCTAAATCCCACTAATTCTCTATTGGGTTCTGGATTTTCTTTTTCTTTTTCATATATACCATTGCTTTGTTTGGTTGTTGTTTACTTCCCTGTAGTTCTCATTTGTCATTAGATTGTACAAGGACTTTATTGGTGGAAAGGTTCCGAAATTATTATTTTAGAAAATAGCATTTTATTATTCCCATAAGGAACTGTAGTACTGTTTTGTCTCAAAAATGAAATGTTTCCTAAGAATATCAATTATTGATCTTTTGAGAATATTTTTTTCTTCTTCCTGTCTCTTAATAGCCTCTGGATTCTTTTTTTCCTCTTAAGTTAATTAAACCTATGTCACTCCTGTCAAAGGTCATTTAAAAATGTCTGTGGAAGTTTTGGCTAGTCATTTTACTGTTCAGGTTAAAGCGCTATGAAGCTGTTGTCTAGTTTCAGTCTAGATTGCCCTGGTAAGAAGCTGACTTTTTGGTGGGGAGATCTTAAAGCTATCTAATTTTTCCACAGGAAAAGTAACTAGGTCTTCTGAGTAGTGGGGCACGTGCATGCTTGCTGGCATTCTGGGAGAACAAATGAACTACCTTCAGTGTCTGAACTTAACCTTTCCCTCTGCTGGCCTGGTGCCTCCAGTTCCAGACCCCTCTAATCACTTAATCCAGAGAGAAAGTCTCCAGTCCTGGTAGAGGATAAGGAGGGACTTGGAAGAGAGCAGTTGAGCTACTACGTAAACAGTTTTCAGATCCTCCTTCTTGTTTCAGCATCCCACCTTCCCCTTACTGCACCATAGATGGGACCCTCTGTTTCTTTACTCAAGCTCTGAAACAATTTGCTTCTTTCTTACCCCCTTCTACAGTCACTTTGGTTGTAGTTTTCTTGGCCCTACTGAGTTATTTACGGCTTCTTCTGTTTTCTGTCTTCTAAGTGTTTGTTTAAATTCCTTGAATGTTATCACCGTGTTTTCTATTTTTTCTTTAAGTCTGTCATTTTATTCACAATTCCATGAGGCAATAAATGTGTCAGTTATAACTTCTAACAATGATGTGATTATTGCATGAGTCTTAAGCATGATTTCCCATTATTTCCTATTCCCTGATACCACTTAAAAGAAAAGGGGAACTTAGTGGAATGAGCACACGAGGGAAAAATTCTGAGTCTCAAATATAGAAATAGATTAACTATTCATGTGATATGTGTCTATAAACTAGACACTCAAATTTTTCCTCTTCTGCTTCTTAAGGATTTTTAATGAGGGGGTTCAAGTACTCCACCATTGAACTACATCCCATATCTACCTTTCTAATAATCTTAAAAAGCAACTGTCATTAACTCATCCATTCATCCATCTATCCATTCATTCATTTATTTATATACAAATATTCACTGTTACCCTTGTACTAGACTATTTTGAAAAGACAAAGATGAATGAGGCCCTCTTTCCTATAACTCAGTGACTTGAAAAGACAGGCTTCTCTAGAGATAACCTACCCATGAAGTGAGGTAAATTCCACAGTGGTTTGGACATACGCTTAAAAAGCAAAGAAGGAAGGAATATCTATCTCCTGTGAGATTTGTAAAGATTTCCTGGGGAGACTTTTAAATCATCTCAAACAATGGGCAGAACACTTTAAATAAAGAGTACTGATAAACAGAAAAGTAGCAACCATCAGAAACTTCCAGAATGTTGCTCATCAGGAAGACTCCAAGGATTTGAAAGGGATGGATTTAGTTAAAAGAAAAACAACTAGCTTGTCTTCAGTTCCTAGAAGATTTTTACCAGACCTTCCACAAATAAAGCATAGATATTATGTCAAGAAGCTCTCAACAATTATAAGCCTGTATTAGTTCATACACAAGCCCTGCATATCAAGAAACTGAATACTAGAATCACAAGTCAAAGAAAAATGAATCACATAATAATAAAAAACTTAAAGGACAGCACTAGGCTGAAGGATTGGCTGCCTGGGGTATGTAGTATGCAGTAAGTTCAAGCAAATTCAGGCTGAAGTTTGAGATCTTACCTCATAAAAACAAAATAAATAAATAAGTCCTGTAAGAATTGCAAAAAGTATCACAATAAAAGCAAAGGAAGAGAATCATGACCAGGGGACTTAGAATAGTGTTTACCTCAGATGGGGGATATGATGTTTAATACTCATTGCCTACTTGACAGGATCTACAACTACTTAGGAGACAAACCATTGGACATGCCCGTGAGGGATTTTTATAGATTGGGTTCATTGAGATGGGAAGACCTATTCGAAATGTGGGTGGTACCATTCCACAGGATAGTATCCCTAGCTTCATAAAAAGAAGAATGTGGGCTGAGTACCAGCGTTCATCACTCTCTGCTTCATGACTGTAGAAGCAGTGTGATCAGCCATCTCAAACTCTTGTCATCATGCCTGTCCTGACATGATGGACTGTATCCTCAAAGAAGGAGCTAACTACATCCTTCCTTCCTCCCTCAAGTTACCTTTGTCAGGTATTCTGTCACAGCAATGAGAAAAGTCACTAGTTCAGGAGAGTAGAAGTTCATACTACATACTGTCCATCACAGCAGAATACCTGAGCCAGCATAACTTACAAATAATTTTAAAATTATTTTTGTGGTGGTACAAACCTATAATCTCAATACTCAAGAAATGGAGGCCTGAGGCTCATGAGTTCATGCTAGCTTGTACTACAGAGTAAATATGAGACCGGTCTGGGTAGTTAGCAAGTTCCTGTCTCAAATAAATATGTGTGTATGTGTGTGTGTGTGTGTATACACATCAATATACGTATTTCTTTCTTTCTCTCTTTTTTTTTGCTGAAAACTGGGAAGTTGATGATCAAGGTACTAGCAGTTAGGGATCTCTTCCCACTTTCAGGATAGTGTCTTGACTACCACACCTTCCAGAGGTACTGTGGATATGTCAGGAGAGGTAGCTTTAATCTGGGAGCAGTAGATATTAAACAACCCGAGTTCCACTGTGCTTGCTGATGTGAAGGATTTACCTGGCACAGAGGGGAGGTGACTGGGGCCAGCAATCTCCTATTTTCTACCAATAAAGTTCTTTAACTAAATTGAGACTCTAATGCTGAAAATAGTCACAGGGTTTACAGGAACCAAGAAGGTGATGACACACATCACTTCATTAACACAAGCAGTACCTGGGTTCTAATGTTACTGGTACTGAATGTGTCCTAGACAAGCAACTCTAAAACCTCACAGTTGAGAAAGCAAGAAAGGACAGTGCTCCTCTGTGAAGCAACAAGTCTTACGTAACATATTTTCGATGCTTCTACTCTGATTAAAATTAGATTTAGTCATGCTACTGTCTTTCATCAATCTCCTAGACCCCAATGTATGATATCTAATGCTTGGGAATACATCTTGATCTGAATCTACACACGGGGAGCCCAATTACTCCAAGACTGTGCTGTGCAATAAGAGAACAGAGACCATACCTACCAGCATCCTTTTACATTTGTACCCATGGATAAGTTAGGTCACTCAACTAGATACATACCCAAACATATAAGACACAGCCATTAGCAGTCTATGCTTCAACATTCACTGATTTTCCAATGTTTGGTTATCAAGTTTTCTGTCTTAGGAGAGTGATGTTGTCTAAGATATAGCTGTACTCAGGAACATCCTCCCATTAAAGAGCTACACAATCCTGTAGCTTCCACAGAGTTCATAAACATCACTCCTTAGAACAAGCAGCTAGCACTTACTCTTGTTAGGATGGAAAGAATTCCAAGGCAGCCAGCATGACCCTGTGTATAATGAGGGTTCCTGGATCCCCTGCAGGAGAGTGCTGTGTTCTGACTATAGGCTTGGTGCCTGTGTTTGCTGCTTTCCATTCCTCTTCAGTCACCGACCTCAGGTGAGGCAGCCCAGATAAAAACCTAGAAGTCGAGGCTAGAGAAATAGCCTAGTGGTGAAGAGCACTGACTGCTCTCTCAGAAGACCTGAGCTCAATTCCCAGAACCCAAGTGGTATCTAAAAACCATCCTTAGCTCCAGTTCTAGGGGAATCTGACACTTTCTTCTAATCTTCAAGAGCACTGCACTACCCGGGTGCACTTATACACATGCAGATAATACACACATACACATAAAATAATAATAATAAATAAAATATTATAAAATTTTTCTTAAACCTAGAATTCTAGGGCACTATGCAAACCACTTCTGACCCCTCAGCATCTTTGGAGGGCATCCTTTTGTGTTCATTCAATCTCAAGCCAAAATGCAGTACTACGTCTCAGTGGGCAAGTTGTCAACATTATCCTTGGTGTTTGAGACCACTGTGTGAGTAAGGGAGATATCAGCTCCTGAAGGTAGGCTGACATTCTTTAACCTGTTGGGATGTGACTAGAACAGAAAAGCAGGAAAAAGTTGAATGCACCCAACTTGACTGCTCAAGATGACATATATCGTCTTCCCTTCGTGCCTAAGTTTTCAGGCTGCAGACTCAGATGGGAATCTCCCATCAACTTCTAGCTCAGAGGACTTCAAATTATACCATACACTTTCCTACACATCTAATTTGTATAAAGTACATAGTAGGACTCCTCAGCCTTTATATTTACATGAACTAGATATAGACACACACACACACACACACACACACACACACACACACACACACACATCACCTTACTGGCTCTGTTTCTTTAGAGAATCCTGAAAATATATATTCTTAGCTCATACTCATATTGTTTCTTTTTAAAGACTTTTTTCATGTGTGTGTGTGTTTGTGTATCTTCCATCTGCCACATGTGTAGGGGTGCCCACATGGGCCAGCATAGGATGTTGGATTTCCTGGAGCTGGAGTTACAGGAGGTTGTGTTCCACTGACCAAGGTGTATGCTGGAAACCAAATTTGAGTCCTCTGCAAGAGCAGTAAGTACTCTTAATCACTGAGCCATCTCTCCAGTATGTCATGTACATTAAAAAACAAAGTACAGTATACATATAAAAATGAACAGCTTTTTTAAAAATTAACTTGAGAACCAACATGAGATTGCCTTTTGCTAGGAAAGCATATTATTATTGGGAAAATACTTGTCTTAAAGCTGAGGGAATGGTCCTCATAGTGGTGCACACCTTTAATCCCAGAACTTGAAAGGCAGAGGCAGGTGGCTCTCAGTGAGATGAAGGCCAGTCTGGGCTACATAGTGAGTTCTAGGCCAGCTGGAGCTATAGAGAGACCGTGTCTCCAAAACAAACAAAAAGTGGAAAAAAAACAGCTGAAGGAAGCTGGAGTCCTGAAAATCTATGCATTAGCTGGCACGAAAACTTAGGAAAGCCATTTATTCACTGTTAGTGAGAGTGTAATCTGGTGCAGTATGGAAATCAGTGTGAAAAATGCTCCAAAAGCTAAAAGTAGAACTAACATGTGACCCAGCTATACACTCCTGGGCGAAAGAACTCCAAAGCCTATTACAGAGATATTTGCGCACCATATTTATTGCTGCTCTATTCACAATAGCCAGGACATGGGATCAACCTCAATGTCCATCAACTGATGATTGGATAATTAAAATGATGTGGGATATTTACACAATGGAATTCTACTGAGCACTAAATAGAAATGAAGTCTGGAGAAAAATGGATAGAATTGGGGAAATACATACTGAATGAAGTAACCCAGACCTGAGAAGACAAATACTGCATGTTCTGTCTCCTATGTGAATCAGACCTCTGAATATTTAAATTTCTATGTTTACGTTGAAGTGAGTATATGTAGGAGCCAGGGAGCCAGAAAGGAGCCATGACAGGGGCGGGGTATGGAGGGGGAAGGATAGCAAACACATGTGATTTGGAAGTAGAGGCAGGGGATTATTAGGCCTGGAAAAGTCTGAATAGGCATGAATGTAGGGGGATGGGGGAAGGTGAGGGTGGGAGGGATAGGTCAGTTAAAACTTAAGACACAGGGAAAACCGTATAGAAATGGTACATTATAAGGTAAATAGATAATTACTTTTAAATCAAAATGAAGGAATTCTGCATGAACAGATCATGCTGCTCCTAGAAGTCATAGGTCTTTAAATAATAATTTCAGTGCCAGGCCTGGAATATTTACCTAAAAGTTGATGACCAAGGTATCCCCAGAGGCTCCCAAGAGATCTGAAACTATTGCCATTACTCTTAGTCACCTACCAGAACCAGATGGTAAGATCCCATGGCAGGAAACACCATATATACACACTCTTGGGATGAAGCACACAGATAAATTAGCCTAGAACTAAGCTGAAAGCCTCTGCCCCCTGGATATCATTCATAATGCTGGAAGGTTCAAAACAGGCTGCTGGGGAGAAGGGCATCAACAGTCTGACCCAGATGTCTCTCCAGAGTACTACAATACTGACCTGCCAGGAAAGATCCTCCCTCCCGTGCAACAGTGGCACAGTTGTTGGCGGTAACTAACAACTTTCCAATTGGAATCCTAACAAACACTGGTTTGTGGAGATGACATGGTAGTGTAATCATGAACACAGAGCAGCTATGGTGACCTGCACAAGACCAACATAAACAATTAAGAAAGTCAGAGGGGGCTGTTTGGGAAGAAGAAGGAGATTGTAGGAGTGGGAGGGAGATAAAGCGGGTGATGGTATGGTCACTATGCACTGTGTAAACGGGCAGAGTTATGAAAAAAATAAATTTAAAGAGCAATTTAAAAAAAAAAAACTTATGAAGGAAGTAAGAGAAATACTTCATAGTGAAAACAGAGGAGTTTGAACTTCAGGAGAATATTTGAGAGAGAACAGAAAAGTGAGGAAAGTCAATGAATACAGGAGGGAAAGGCCAGAGAGAGAACTCATGTTGTCTGATAGCCAAGGATGTGGGAAAATCTATTATGTCTTACTGAACACTAACACACAGACTTTCCCCCTTGTCTTCACGGGTATCTCAAAAGTGAGTCACTGTTTCTATGAAAGATCTTAATTCTGCATCTCGGATGTGACAAAGCTTGAAATATAGGCGTTTTTGTTGCTGTTTGTTGTTTCACACATTTATAATGAACTGTAGTCATTTTCACACACCTCCATTTCCTTCTCTCATCCTCTTCCCTCTCCCACTGGAGCTTTCCCTCCCACAAACCCCATGGAGGTACAGGAATTTTTGTTGTTTGAGTTTCTTTTTGCTTTTTGTTTTGAGACAGGGACTCACTATGAAGCCCTGGTTGGCCTGGAACTAGCTATATCGAGCAAGTTTGCCTCAAAGTCAGAGATCTGCCTGTCTCTGCCTCCCAAATGCTGAGACTAAAAGCATGCACCACTATGCCAATATCGAGGTACAATTTTAATAAAAGATTTATGCAAACAAAAAAAAGAATCATACATCCTGAAGTTAAGAAGGAAAGAAATCATTTAAGCCAGGCTTATCGATGTGCACCTGTAATTCCAGTTATCAGGTGACTAAGGCAAGAGAATTTCTAGTTTGAGACCAGTCAGGGCTACTAGAGACCAAGTTTCAAAATGTTTTACATTATGTAATCTTGGAGATTTCAATGAAAATGGGAAAGAACACAGGCTTTAATGGGGAAAGGAGAAAAATGGGACAGGATGGGATAAAAGTGTGGGAACAGGAGGGCAGGATAGAGGAGAGAGTATACAGGGGCGGAGGGGGAAGGGAGTAGCTTATACTAAAGAGCTTGGAAAATCCCCTATGGAAACCTACTACTGTAGAAGCTACATAACATATATATATATGGTTTAAATGAAGTTACCCTATAATTGGAGGAAAATACCACCTCCAGACAACATTGGCTATCAAATAAAAAAATCCCAAGCTGGGCATAGTGGCACATGCCTTTATTCCAAGCACTTGAGAGGCAGAGGCAGGCAGATCTCTATGAGATCAAAACCAACCTGATCTACATAGTGAGCTCCATGCCAGCTGGGGCTAAAGGAAGACCTTGCCTCAACAAATAAAATCAAATAAAAAAGTTCAGTTCCAAGTATGAGTTACCTCCTTTCCAGTTGTTAGTCAAGAGGGTCCCCAAGATGCTGCCCTCAGACATTACAGGCTACTGCCAATATTCCTGGTTAACCTAGAACTTGATGGTGAGACATGCTGGATACCACATACTTCAGTCATAAGACATGGAGAAATAAAGGGGATACTGACTTAGAAACCTCAGTCCTACTGGCTAGCTTTTATAGTGCTGGATGGTTCTATGCATACTAGGAGGGGTAGAAAGGTCATCATCACTCTTACCCAGCTGTGAACCTGAGAGCTGTAATAACGACTCCTGGCAATGTATATGCCCACTGGTTCAATAGTGGCACAAATATTATGGGAGTAACCAACCACTGTCTGATTGAATTTAAGATACACTCTACAAGATGGTATTCATGTCTGGTACCATTAACCGGGAAAAAATGAGTAGCTAGCTAGGTCATAGACCATACAGAAGAAACTAATACTATTATTCTGTTAAATAGGCATAGTGCAAAATGCTCCCCAAGTTCTTATCTTTATACCCATAGATTTGTGCCTCTCTCATCTTCATCAGAGAAACTTCTTTTTCTAGTAGATGGCAATTAATATAGAGATCAATAACCAGTCATTTTGTACAGAATAAGAGACTGTGGAGTGCCCAGCTTAAATAAGACATCTGTATCATATCCATTCCCCTCAAGGCTCAAAGACCATTACAGAAGAGTGGGCAGAAAGATTGTAAGAGCTATAGGGAGTGGATGACTGTAGTGAAACAGTATCTGTTGGACATGGCAGTGTTGTTGCACACATGAACTTACAGCAGCTGGGACCATACCCACAAACTATCACAAGATCAAGCCAGCCAAAATCTCAGCATGGATGGGGGAGGGGCTCCTGAAGTTCCACCCTTATCTTAGGAGCTGTTTTCAGTTGATGGCTACTCCCAGGAGAGCCACTTTTCTTCAGAGATGAAGAGCAAATACTCACACTCCAGTAGATGGTCTCACACCCATGCACAAACCGGCAGCACTAAATGGACTGAATATTAAATTTAAAGAAAAGAGAGTGAGCTCATGAACTTGAGAGAAGGAAGCTGAAAGGAAGGGCTGGAAGAAGAGTTGGAAGAGAGGGAATAGGGGGTGAATTAGATCCAAATATATTATATCCATGTATGAATATGAAATAAAATGTTTTTCAGAACAAAATAAATAAAATAAAATTGTCTAATCTGATCTATGTTCTATATCAAACACCAGATTTCTTCATGACTCTTCCTAAGGTATGTTCACTAACAGCTTACCTACTTACCACTTTTTCCATGGCTCCCAGGCATGCTTAGGGACATTCTTCCTGTGGGTCATACCTCCATTTTTCAGGATTTGTATTGTTTCTAAGTCTTCCCAAATGGCAGTGGAAACTCACAAGACAAATTATATCAGACTATAAATAACAAATGTTCCAGGAGATAATATTCTTCCAGGTGAAGTTACACTGCAAACATTTGTGTAAACACAAAAATAAATTCCAAGAGTTTTCTACCCAATGAGCAACATCCAGGATTTTAATATTTAAAACATCTGTTCCTACAAAATAATTGTTGTGATGGTCCATGATTCTATTTCAAGAGTTTTGCTTATTCTTTTTTTTCTTTTCTCCTGGTGGTATGGTCCCCATTGTGAGTCCACTTTTAATTCACTCACAAACAAATCCCCACAGCTACCATTGATGAAATACTGGAGAATCACTTTTGGTTATTATCAAGCCATGATTCTTGCAGAACCATTTTTCTTAACACTGGCTTTTTATGCACCTACACATTATGCATCCTTGTTGTAAATATGGAGGAAAGGGAGTTTGTTTATTATTTTGTAAATTCTGGGTTGACATACTCTCAAACTTAAAATTTAGAGAATAGTGTGATGAATGCTCACCCAGAAACCCCAATAGTTTGTATGTGACTACATTTCTTTATTATTTTCTATCTCCCATAAACATACTATCACTCTTCTTTGGCTATTGAGAATAAGTTGCAGTCAGGTGTCTCTTTACCTCCCACCCCAAACACTTCTTTGTGGTCCTCATCCTAGTGAAGTGTCTGACAGCTCTGCAGCTTCTCCAGCCTCTGGCCAGTGCATCAGTATAGAAGGACAACAGCCAGAAGCAGAGATCTTTCCCCAAGGCATTAAACAAGCCTGAATGGATACTTGCCAAATCCCTAGAAGTGTTTCCCAAATTAAATGATAAATGCAGTGCTTTCTGATAACATTTCCAAAGGGACTTTTGAATAAACTTTCCAAGAGTTTTTATACATGCTCCAGTGTGGACAACCCAAAGTCGTTTCCCTGGGCAAGATAAGCCAGTCACAAAAGGACAAACACTGCCTGAACCTGCTGATTAGAGATCTCCACTAGAATGATCAGATTCATAGAGACAAAAGGTAGAACTGAAGTAACCCTGGCCTGAGGGAGGGGAAAGGTCACAGAAAGTTCCAGAAAGCAGTGATATATGTACACCACTGTGGATGTGCTTAATGCTATTAACAATATATCTTAACAACACTAAGACAGACTGGGGCTTGGTGGCATACTCTTGTAATCCCAGCACTTGGGAGGATCAGGAGTTCAAAACCATCTTTAGCTACATAGTGAATGTGATTGAGTATAGCCTAGTCTATATGAGACTCTTGTCTCAAAAAGCTAAAAAATGGGCTGGAAAGATGGCTCAGCAGTTAAGAGCACTGACTGCTTTTGCAGGAGACCCTGGATCGGTTCCCAGCACCCACTGGCAACTAAGAACTGTCCCTAACTTCAGTTCCAAGAAGGATCCAATGCCCTCTTCTGGCCTCTGCGAGCATCGTACAATACAGGTACAGGGTGCACCTACATACTTGCAGGCAATACACTCATACACATAAAATAAAAATAATAAATAAAATATTTTAAATAAAAAGACAGTAAGTTTTCTGGTGTGTAACAATGCCACAGCTTGTATCTGAGATATTTAATCTTTACATAAATGTCTTAGTTCTGTGCTTAAAAACACAGTAGCTTAAATATGCAATCTGCTTGATGAAACTCAGTTTGTAGACAAGTGTTCCCCTATTATATTAGGGTATTCTGTTAAAATGTCTCGTGTAAGTTGTCATTGTTCTTTCCCCCCAGGAGTTCATATTTTGTTTTAAAGGATCTATTGGCTGGCTTCTATGTAATAATGTTTTGAGACCTTATACTATATTCCCATTGATGTAGTAAAAGTTAATACCATAGTAGTTGATATACAACAAGGCATATACCATGCAAATTGCACAAGTAAAACTTTGTCATTTGAACAGTTCATAACAATATTAAAAATTTTCAAGTTGAATATATTTTCTTATTCTTATTATAAATCTTATAAATATAAATTCTTATTATAAATAAGATTTATGCCCTGTTACAAAGACAGTAACCCTTCAAAAAGTCATGAAGCATCAGAATAATTCTCTAGTTATTACTGGAACATGTGCCCCTTCCTTCCATGTGAATCGTTACCACTTTCATTCTTCAGTATCTGATCTTTTTTCTTCCAAAGTAATTCTTTTTATTTAATTTTATTTTATGTGTATAAATATTTTGCCAGCCTCTATGTAAGTGTACCATGTCATGCATACAATGCCCATGCATACAATGCCCAGAAGTGGTCAACAGATCACTTGGAACTGGAGTTACACATAGTTGTTAGTTGCCATGTAGGTTCTCGGAATCAAACCTGGGTCCTCTGTAAGAGTAGCCAGTGCTTTTAACCACCGAGCCATCTTTCCAGCCCCTAACAGCAATTCTTTTCTGACAAAAGTAATAGGATCTTCGTGATCTTTTAAAAATAAAATCAAGATGTTTGTTAAAACTTGCTTAATGCTATTATTAAATATATACAGTGAATATTTATTTATTGACCTATTTATCTGAGACACAATCTCAGCTTAGGCTGGCATTATAACTGAGCATGACCTTGAGTTTCTGAGCCTCCTGTTTCTACCTCGCCAAGTGCTAGGATAATGGGTATGTATCACCATACCTGGTTTATGTGGACGGAACCCAGGGCTTCCTGCCTGCTACTAGACAAACAGTCTTTCAACTGAGCTATATCTCTAGCCAGAATTTGTTTTATAATACTATATATTTATTTGTTTTGTTATAGATGTATGAAACTGGTTTAGTTTTTGCCATTGGAAACATATGCAGTTAGATTGACAAAACATTTATAGGTGTTTGCTTTCAGAATAAATCAATAAAATTTGTGTCACTTCAAAATAATTTTCCCTATGCTTGCAAGATGGGTCAGTGGGTAAAGGTGCTTGCTGCCAAGCCTGATAACCTGAGTTTGATCACTGGGACCCACAAAATAGAAGGAGAGAACCAACTTCCTTCCCCAAGCTGTCCTCTGACATCCACATTCCCTTACTCGACACACAAGTAAATAAATGTGATTAAATAAATAAATAAATAAATCTGGCCAGGTGTGGAGCACACACCTTTAAACCCAGCACTTTACTTCCATAGCTGTGAGGCTAATCTGGTATACATAGCCAGCAAAGCCAAGCCTACATAGTGAGACCCTGTCTAAAAAACAAAACAAAACAAACAAAACCTCTTCTTTACAAAATAGCCTTACATTTTCCTAAATTTTCTAAAATTATTTGTTTATTAGATCTTTTATTAGTCACTAAGTTGCTGTTGATGACCCAAGCAGTATTTTGTCAATTATATCTTTTTCTCTCTCTCTTTTTTTAAAGAAACTCAGACACCTACTACCACATCTATGCTAAATTTTAAAAAAAAATTGAAGTAATGGATTTAAAATGATTCCTGATGGGTGACAGTATACAGCAAAAATCAAGTAATCCTGAAAGTTTAAAAGAAAAACATATCAAAATAATGTGTAAAAAGCTCTCTCCAGATCATCTCATTGCGTCCTCAAACAGCCTGAGCTAAATAGTATGTTTATATAAGAACTGGGGTGAAAAACTTAAATATTAGAAAGCACAACAAGTTTGAGAATAGCAAGCTAAAAGTCACAGATACGTCTGATAAAAAACCTTGTGCTTCCATCTCTGGCCTAAAGAGGTTGCCATCTCCATTTTGAATCAGGAGTGTGGGTTTTTCTCTGCAGAGAGAATGGAAAATTCCATGCTAGGCAGAGGAAAGAGCATACACATATAGGCTTGTAAATGCAGGGATAGTCAAGAAAATTTGAGTTGTCAACCATCATTAGTGCCTAGATTTATCATCATCCCATCATGGATTTTGTAGACAGATAAGGAGTCTGCCAGCATCTGAAGCATAGCTTAGAGCCAGAGGTTGAATTACCCATACCACTTAGTCTAGTGTATTTCCAGAGATATTCTGGAAAAAGAGTGAACTCTCATTTTCTATTGTTCAAAGGTACCAATATTCTATCTTCTAAAATGTTTACCTCTAAAGTATATATTAATGGAAACAAGCAGCTATATTATTGATGTCTTGCATGTTTCAGTAAATACAGGGTCAGTTGAGATTCAGCCACATTGTGTAATTTACTTGTGAATGTTCATTTTTGCTGCTGAGTGGAATTCTATTGTATGAATATGCCACACATTATTTATACATTTTAATTCCATTAGAATTATTTCCTATGTACAATTATAAAATGCTACTGTAGTTTTGATATATATGTGTGCATATTTATATTGGTGTATTCTTAAGAGTGAATTGATGTATTTGCTTGATTTTTTTTTACATAGTACTATTTTTGCAAAGTTGTAACAATGTACATTTCTACTAAAAGCATAGAAGAGTTTCAAGTCCACATCAACAATTTATATCTAAATCAACATTAAGTCTTACACTGATACATTCAACCATTCTTATCACTGCACAATGTTAACTCAGTAGTTTTAATTTTTATTTCTTTTTTTGACTGATAATATTGAGTGCCTTTTCATATGTCTATTGATCAATTGATATTTTATGATGTCCTTATTTAAGTTCCTTATCAATGGTTCTATTATTACATATCATTATAAAGCTGTTGAGTTTCTTTTATATACTTTGCTTTTTTTTATCATGTTTATATATAAGTATGTGTGTATAAGTGTATCACCTGTATGTAAGCACACTCATATTATGCGATGCCCTTGAGGGTCAGAAGAGAGCATCATATCCCCTGGAACTAGAGTTAATGATGGCTGTGGGCCAACATGTGGGTACTGGATATCAAACCCAGGTCCTCTACAAGAGCAGTCAGGACTCTTAACCACTGAGCCATCTCTCCAGCCCCATGCTTTGCATTTTTAAAATGGCTTTTTCTATATATGACATGTCTTTTACTATCTTTCTCTTTCTTTCTTTCTTTCTTTCTTTCTTTCTTTCTTTCTTCCTTCCTTCCTTTCTTTCTTTTTCTTTCTTTCTCTCTTTCGCTCCCTTCCCCCCTCTCTCTCTCTCTCTCTCTCTCTCTCTCTCTCTCTCTCTCTCTTTCTTTCTTTCGTCTTTTTGAGACAGGGTCTCCCTGTAGCCCCATCTGGCCTGAACTCACTATGTAGACCAAGCTGGCCTTGAACTCACAGAGATCTGCCTGTCTCTGCTACCCGTGTTGGGATTAAAGGTGTGTGCCACCACGCCTGACTGAGAGGCAGTTTTTTGAGCACAGGCACAAGAGATGCCCAGGATGCAGCGTACAATGACTGCACCAGAGCAGCCTGTCACCTTACATGGAATGGTGTGGGACTAGTTGATCTTATTTCCCTAGTGATCTCTCTACTCAGATGCAGTGTACAGCTTGGCCAAGATGAGGGCTACTCTGAAGGATAGAGCTACCTTCTTTAGAGCACCTAATACCCAGACCAGCATGATGGTCATAGACCCCAATGGAACAAATGCCTTGACCCTGGTCTGCTGGTCAGCGCGTCTCCTCCCACTGAGAGGGGCATTCAGGAAGAAGTCAATCATCTCAGACTCCTAGGCAGGGAGAATAGATAGATCTCACCTAAGGACTTGATCTTCATACCCCTAACCAGAGGGTCTTGGGGACAGGAATCTACTTCCTGTTTACAGCCTTGCCTCCGGGAGCGCTACATCCCAGCCCCTACCCCTCTGATCACAGGGGCTCTCTCATCCCAGGGGTCTCTGCTAAAGCCTGGTCTCTCCTGCTGCACCGCGATTGCTACGGGTGTTTTCCCGGTTAGGGGGCTTGCACGTGCTTCTGCTATCGACTCGTAGTTGCTATCGATTTATAGGAATTCTTTAAGTATTTTGGAGATAACGCCTTATAAGAGATAAGGTTTTGCAAATACTTTGTTATTCCCTAAGTTTCCATTTCACTTTGTTGGTTGTTTCTTTGCCTGTACAAAAGGTTAATTAGTAAGAAACTGAAAACATCACTTTGGGGATTCTACATATATTCTCTAAGTATCTTTATTGAGAACCTGTCGTGGAGCTTAGATTTTTTTTTTTTTAAGATGTGGTCTTTGTAAATCCAGCTGTTAAAAATCCCTTCCCTCCCTGAACTCAAATTCTAGTTTCAGAAGACAGACATTAAGTAAACAAACAAAAAAGATCAAAAACACAGCATGAAGGACAGTGCAGCAACATCTGGGATTTACTTTAAAATACTCTAGACAGAAAATAGATGGCCAGGAAATCAGTTTAGTAAGCCTGGGCTACATAGTGAGACTGTGTTTAAAAAAATGAAAACCAAAATAATATTTACTTAGTGGATCATGGTAATGAATGAATCAGGCTTCATCACACCACTTTCTCACACCCGCGTATGTGGTAAATGTTATGAAGAAGACTACAGTAGAACAGGTGACTAGGAGAGCTGCAGGCAAGGCCTGTTGGAAGAGGGCACTTGGGAAACATAAGCTAGGCCACATTTCTCATGTACCCACATGAACAGGACAGTGGGGCCTCCGCGTTTTCTGCATTACCTGTCTTGTGACAGGCAAGAAGGAAAAATCTAAAATTCAGTCCAGCTCAGGAAAACCTCAGCCTAACTTTCTTGTTCATTCCACAGTGCTGGCGGGGATGAGTCCTGAGGCAACGTGAAGGCAGTTACTTACAGTGAACTAGAGCACTCAGTGCCTTCTGAGAGGGCCAGTCTGTCCATTTTTATGTCAGCCCCGGGCTTATCATTTTTATCCATTCATCTTCCTGGAACAACTTTCCTCCTGCCCCCACCCCCATTGCCACAAATTATTGCCTGTAGTCTTTTTCCCTAGGTGACCTTAACTAGACCACAGATTGCTCCGGCACTGGCTACCAATTACTTCCTACGTATTTCCTTCCTTCCTTTAAAATATTTTTTTTAATTTATTATCTGCATTTTAATTTGTGTGTATGAGTGTATTGCCTACAAGTATGTAAGTGCACCTGTGTTGTGCAGTGCCCTCAGAGGTCAGAAGAGGGCATCAGACCCTCTGGATTTCCAGATAGTTGTTAGCTGCCATGTGGGTGCTGGGATTTGAATCCAGGTCCTCTGCAAGAACAACCAGTGCTCTTAACTGCTGAGCCATCTCTCTAGCCCCTTCTTTCTTATTTCATATCAGAAGGAAAGTTTTCATTGCCTGGCCATTCAGTTGATGCCAGTCCTAGCTTCTTTGGTCAGACACCATTTGTCCTAGCTTATCATTTGCTTATCCCTCACCATAATATAAACTCTCTGTCAACACCCATTCCTCCCTATTTTTCACACTGTCTTGGTGACTTTCTCCCAAATTCGGTCACTTGAAGCTTTCAGCTTTTTATAATCAACACTGATGCAATTCCATTTGGCAATATATTTTCTAAACTATCAATTCTACTCCTCACCCAAAATAGCTCTCCAACCCTTCAGCCACTCTGAGCTCCATTCACCCCCAATTCTCTTCAGAATTAACCTCCTTTCTGTTTGCCTCATTGAATTCTGTGTTTTGAAAAACCCTAGGCTTTTGTTGTTTTAAATCACAGTTCAGGATGCTGAGACTAGTATATTTAAAATAAATGACATTGTTGTAGATAAAATATATCAAAATACTTTTCAGATAATGAAAGTATTCTGTGTGTAAAACTTTAGTTTCAGCTATAACTTGCATATAGTGACTATTGTACTTATGTGTGAACAAAGTGTTTCCTACTGTGGCTGGTGTTGTTTTGAAAGCTCAGTAGCTAGCAGGCCTACCTTTTGATATGTTAAATGAAAGCAAAAAGAGTTTGGGAAAACCTTTTCACTCTCCAGGTTTGCAAGACAATTCTCTTCTTAAGAGAGGTCAGGAAAGTCAGCTTCAAGTGTGGAAGCTGATCTGTGTCCTTTTGGTGTAGCGTCTTTTGTGTAATAATCCTCTGACTGCTTTTGTGTAATAAACCTCAGTCCCAGGGGGAAGGAAGCCTGCAAAGAGGAATTAGGCCTCTCAGTATAACATTGTAAAATATCATCCTATTAACCATAGCAATTATGAGTCTTGGGCTTCCTTGCAGATTTTCAGTTACTTAAGTAAAGAAGGCAGTTTTTCTTCTTACTGAGCCCACACATCTCTGAGGAGAGTGAAGCCACAGTGGCTAGCAGATCCCCCGGACAATGATGGAAGAGATGACAGTACATACAGAGAGCAGCTTCTCTGTTAGAAAACCTTTTCTTTAACAAAATAGGTCCTGCAAGTGGGTAAGTGTAAGCATTGAGGTTAGTGCCTTCCTTCCTCACTTCTAGGGGTAAAGAGATGCACATTAACCAAGGTCCCATGAGGACAGGGTTTCCACTGACTGTTGCATCCTTAAAAAACAGCACGTTAAAAAAAAATCTACAAAAACAAAAACAAAAAAACAAAACCTGTTGTGTTTTTGAGCTTATCTATGCAAAGTACCCTTTGTCTCCACATAGGGATTACGTATTTTAAAAAGTAGAGAAAGAAAGAAAAGGATAAAGACACCCAAATGAAATGGAGTCGGGTGCAGGGCTTTTAGATACACTTCTGATTACATGTTGGAAGATTTACTAATCAGTAATTACCATAATAAAAAGGGAAGGGTAACAACGATTAAGGTAACTTTCTGTAATCTGACAGGTAGCTGTTTAAAAGTGACAGAGACTGTATATACACAGAGTGGTTTTGAAAGGGCAAAGAGCTTGGTTTTGAACACAATAAATTTGATGGGTAGAAAATTCAAGTAGATATGTCAAATAGTCTTTGGTAAATCTACACAGATCTTAGAAAGAAGAATTGAGCTGGAGATTTTGGAATCTGTTTGTGCGGGTGATAATTGCACATGACTAAGGTGAGTAGAGAGGATACCTATGGAATCGTGAAGGAGTGAGTTGGATATCTACCAGTAAAGGCAAAGTACAAAGAATATAGAATAAAAAAGGAAATGAATTGGATATCTCTGGCTTGCTTTCTTGTGCTTTCTCCCTTTATTATGGAGATAACATTGATAAACTCCTTCTAAGTTCCTTCTTTCTCCTTTATTTCCATTCGCACATACATGTAAGCTGAAGTTCAAGATAGCAGGGAAATGCTGAGATTCTGAGCTCTGCTCACAGGAGGCTAGTAAGGAAAAGGGATCCTCTCTGGAACAAGTTCCTTGAGAAGAGAGGGAGGGAGGGTTTGCCAGAGGAAGCAGCTGAGCTGCTCTTAGTTGTCCCAGGAGAATGCTGCCTGCCCCTTCAAAGGAATTCTGAATTGAGGCAAGAAGGCCAAGCGCCTGCATCCACACAACAGAGGGTTTAACCTGGAAGAGGCAACTTCTTTAAGTTAATTTCCAGAGAAGAATATGCTACAAGCATTGGCAGGCAACACTGAGCCAATGAGAATACATATCTTAGTCCTTGAAGAGCTGTGCTTGGAGCGTCCCAGAATCGGCTACAGGCCCTGGTTTGTCTTTATATATTTATTCACTTTTGAGACAGGGTCCTACTGTGTAGCCCTGGGTGGCCTGGACCTTGCTATGTGGACCAGACTGACCTTCCTTCTGCCTCCCAAGTGTTAGTATTAAAGGGCATGTACCACCACTCATGCACAAACATATACATAAGTATGTATTCATTCAATCTCCAGTTTGTCAGTAATTCTATTATAAAAGGTGATTAACAGAAATATTCTGGTGATACAACTATGATGATAAACTGCCTGGCTACACTTGCTACTGCTACTGAAGGTACAGATGGAAAGCAGTTCTTCAGTTCCTATGCCGGAGGCAGAGAGAGTATTTGCTTGGTATTTGAAAACCATACATTTTCAAAGTTCACCAAAGTTATTGCTAAAATAATTTTAACAAGCGCATAGATGTCACTAAACTGCTCTGTTAGTCATGCTTTTTAGAAATCATAAAAGCTTATTACTATAGTTCAAAGAAAAGCAGAATTTTTTGCTTTTTTGAAAATATGTTGCTATGTTGGGTGGGGTGGCGCATGACTTTAGTTAAAGCAACTGGGAGGCAGAGGCAGGTGGATCTCTGTGAGATGGAGGCCAGCCCTGGTCTACATAGTGAATGCCAGGCCAGCTGGGGCTACAGGGAGACCCTGTCTGGAAAAGAAAAGAAAATATCTTGGTAGGTTGTCTCAAACAGGTTTTGGAAAGACTTAGAATGTATATAAATGTTAACACACTGGGAAAAGAAAACAATTTATGAATACTAGGCAGAAGGATTAGGAAGAGGTATTAGGATTGGAAAGAAATATAAAGTAATAGCTTTTATTTTTTTTTAATTATAAAGTAACTCTGAGATGTAAACTTGATCCTATTGAAACCCAAGTTTCTTTAGATCTGTTTTGACTCTACTATATACTTCAAAGCTACTTACTATTTCATGGATACAAAATAAGGAAAGGACAAGGAATGTTAAGGCTTGCATTTTCCTATCCGTTAAATAGGAAGCTAGAGAGTTACTAAGGACTCTCTGTCTAGGGTATACAACAGAGGCATAAATGATTTATCAGTGTTTGGTTTAAATAATATGTGTTTTAGATAGATAGATAGATAGATAGATAGATAGATAGATAGATAGATAGATGATAGATAGACTGTTCTAAAACACACATATATATGTTACTGAAGTGTTTTTAGAACAGAATTATTAGACTTTGGCCTCTGAAATATGTGTAAGTCACAAAATTCTAAAAAGTAGTCTATGACTGCCCTCTCCTGCTAATTTTATTGATAAAAATAATTTTTAAAAACTTCTCTTAAAAAAACTAATTTATAAGATTACTTCGAAAGTATAATTGTGTACAGAGAATAGAAAAAGTGTATTAAGAAACTATATTCATTTAAATTTTAGCAAACATTGTAAATTTTATAGCGAATGAGAAAACCTGTGGCTCTGTTATATTAAGAAACTGACCCAGTCCCCTCCTGTAAGCTGAAACTTTATCTCCTCCTGTGACTCTGGCACTGTGGACCCAGTGTTGGGCAGTACTGCCAGTCTTCTCTAAGTGACTACACTCCCAACAATCTTCTTCCCTGAGGTCCTAGGCTATGTATGGCAGTGACTTTGCCTCTGTGTTGGGCTTATCCTGGGGACAGGAGGTTTTTATCATTTTCAGAGTCTAGTCTTGGGAGGACTAAGTCTCTGGAATGGATCTCCCACTTCCCTGGATGCCAGCGATGGTCTTGACTCCACATGTGGTCCTGGGCATTCAAGCCGTACACTTGAACCTTTCTCATCCTCACTATTACTCTTCTCCAGCCCCAGTGTACCTTTACCTGTGTCCTACAGAAAATGTAAAACACAAAATTGAACTTCTAGTGATAAAAATCACAATCTGGGAAGTTAAAAAAATTTTTTAAGTACTTTAATAATTGGGGCCTGGAGAGATGGCTCAACAGTTAAGAGCACTGGTTGCACATGCAGAAGACTGGGGTTCGATTCTCAGTACCCACATGGTGGCTAACAATCATCTTAATTCCAATTTTAGATGCCCTCTTCTAACTTCTGCAGGTATTGCACTACATGAGCACACTTACACACAGGCAGGCAATATACTCATACACATAAAAATAATAAATATTTGTAAAGTACTTTAATAAATAAACTGATGTAACTTTCAAAGCAAAAATATGTGATTGCATTTTAGAATGGAAATTCAAAAATCTGTATATCTTACTATAATTTTTGAGTATTTAAAAAATATTCAAAATTTATCATTTTTTTTTATGTGTATGAGTGTATTGCTTGCATGCATGTAAGTGTACCCATGTCATTCAATGCCTGAGAAAGTCAGAAGAGGGTGTTGGATTCCTTGGAACTGGGGTTACAGACAGTTGTTAGATGCCATGTGGGTGCTGAGAATTGAACTCAGGTCCTCTGCAAGAGCAGCTGGTACTCTTAACCACTAAGTCATCTCTCCAGTCTACAATTTATTTTTCCTGACAAAATTGGACTACCATACTTCTACAATACTGTGAAATTTCTCACTCTTGCTGTAATGTGAGTTTGGCATTCATTCTCCTTCTAAATTCTCCAGCCTATACAAAGATTTTCAATGTAATCATGTTTCTTTTTTAAAGTAATGCTAATAAAAAAAATTAAAGAAAAGAAAGAAATTAACCCAAGAGGGTTGGAGAAATGACTCAGCAGTTAAGAGCACTGGCTGCTCTTGCAGAGGACCTGGGTTCAGTTCCCAGCATTCATATGGTGGCTAACAACTGGTCTTAAGTAAAAATTAAAAATAAATTGATCCAAGGAAACAATATGCAAATTATTAAGGGCTATGAATTCATGCTACTCAGTATACATATTTTACAAAGCACAAAACATTTAAAAATGTCATAAAGATTCAGGAGTACAGTTGATCTAGTTGCCATTTTGCCTCTGAAAAGCAGTAAGAAAAATTGTATCATATAACATGCTTTCTAGACACTTAAACTTTAAGAACATATGCTACAAGGCCTACAGGTACATACTTGTAATCCCAGCTTCAGCTTAAGAAGGAAAATCACAAATTTGAGGCCAGTTTGAGCAATTTAGCAAAATTTGTCTCAGAAGACGATGGGGAAGTAGCTTGCCTGCCATGCGTAAATTCTGGGCTCCATCCTCTGCACCACAGAAAACAGTGTCTGCTAACCACCTTCAATAGCTCCTGACAAGGAGCTGCTACCAGATACCTGATCTGTATTTTCCTTTTTTTTCTTATTTATTTGGTTTTTGTTATTGTTATTGTTGTTGTTTCCACCTATCAGAAAGAATTTTTACATTGCAACAAATATATTTGTCCCCAAATTCAACTACTTGATTGTGTCATCTATTTAACAATTTTTAAAAACTAATGCACAGTTCACATAATGTTTTAAATTCACTGTTTTGAAGGATCCAATTCATTGAGTTTTAGCACAGTCACAAGAAACAATTATTTTTATTAGATACCTAATATGTGTCAGATTTCTGCTCAATTCATGTACTACAATTCAGAGTTGTTAAATCAAATTGTGAATGTCAGAGTTTTCAAGTAATACCATGAATGTTCTTTATTTACACCAGATAGATGAGACATGGTTGAGATAATTTGTATGTCTGCCAGAGATTAATGTAGCACTGTGAAAAAGTGGACTATGCCTCCCGAGTCAAAGACCATGCAGAATGCTGTGTCAAGACATACTTCCTCCTTGGCATAGTCTTGCCTACATGTAAATTTAGATCTACCTCTGGCACAAATGGGCAGATACAGAACACCTTGTTACCAGGTAGCATTTGAGATCATCATTTTAGCGCAGTGAGGGAATCAGGGATCACCTACATCTTCTAGTTCCACTTTGTAGATCCAGAAACCAAGGACCATAGAGAGTTAATGACCAGATCAAAGTCACAACTCCAGAGCAATTTTTCATATCTTTAGCTCTGCTTGTTGTGACAGTGAACAAATTCTCCTCCATGGGAACCCAGGATTCTTGGAGGAGTTTGCAAGGCTTCCATGATGATGGGCCAGTGCAGAGTATCCCAACTTTCTTGCTTTGTTCTCACACGGTAGAAGGCATACAGGCCGTACGGGGATGAAGGCTGTACGAGCGTGGAGAGCAGATCCGTTCCCACACACCTGTCGCTGAGGAGACTTTCTTCAGGATTTAATCACCTTCTGAAAGCCTCTTCTCTGAATACTGTCATCTTCTTGATTGTAGTTCAACAGATGAACTTGAGGAACAGTCTACCACAGCAACATGAAAGGTCAAGGTTACAGTCTGGGATTACTTCAGTCTTAAAGTCTTGATCAGTTCCTGACCAGTTTGATATTCTGCTCTTAAAAATATCCTACATTAAGCCATGGAGAACATTTAAAGTCAAAGATCATACTAACCAGAGAGTGGTATATTCATAGTCTTTGCTTTTTCCTCACAGGGGCAATTTAAATAAAAATAATAAATCCTAAACAAAAGGGAAATTGGGGTGCCCTGAGCTTACTAAGCAGTCTTAGAAAGCAACCATCATGGTACCTTTGGCTTAGAATCTTGCTCTTGCAACTTAGCAATGAGGTCAACAGTCAGGTACAGAAAATGAGAGAAAAGCTGTACTGCCTTGATATCCTACTGTTCCACAGTTTTGCTAATTATTTCCTAGGGAAACCTATCTTAAAAGAATTCCCAAGTCTTTCTTGGCTCTCAGAGTGCCAAACAAATACTAAATATTAACAAAATGCAACTGAGGTAAAAGTGTGTGTGTGTGTGTAGGTGTGTGTAGGGGGAATACAGACACTCAATAGATCAAATCTATCTGCTATTTCTACAGCAAATTTCACTTTCTTGGTCACTATTTCCTAGGGCTGTCCTAACAAAATATCATAGACTAGATAGCTTAGAAGTTGGTGGCTGGAGATCTTGCTCAGTGGTTAAGAGCACTGACTGCTCTTACAGAGGACTCAGGTTTTATTCTCAGCACCCACATGGCAGCTAACAACCATCCCTAACTCCACTTCCAAGGAATTCAACACCCTCTTCTGAGCTGCAGGCAAACATACATATAAAATAAAATAAGGGCTGGAGAGATGGCTCAGCAGTTAAGACCACAGGCAGCTCTTGCAGAGGACCCAGGTTCAGTTCCCAGGACCCACGTGGTGGCTTACAACCATCTGTAACTCCAGTTCCAGGGGATCCGACCTCTGTGAGCATTTCACAACACGGTGCACTTATGCAGGCAATACAATGGTACACATAAAATTTTTAAAAATTATAAAATAATACAATTATTAAGAAATAGAAATTGATTTCTCCCATTTTTGGAGGCTAGGAATGTGAGCTCAAAGTATTATTATGGTAGGGCTCCTTTTAGGTTCTGTCCTTGCTCTAGATGACTGTAACCTTGCATCACCTAAGCACTGAGCCACACAGGCCTTCCCTATGCATCTGTGTCTACATTTTAATTCCTTTTTTTTTTGCTTTTTGAGACAAGGACTCCTTGCAGCCACCGTTGGCCTAGAACTTAATATGTAGACCAGGCTGGTCTTGACCTCACAGAGATCTGCCTGTGTCTGCCTGGAGTGGGGGATGGGAGGATTAAAGGTGTGTGCCACCACTCCGGGCAACACATTTTAATTCTTAAAGAGACAACAGCTCATATTGTAATGGGGTTCAACTGATGACCTCATTTAAACCTAATTACCTCTTCAAGGGGTCTTACTTTAAGGACATTCACATTCTGAAATGCTGGGAATTAGGATTTCAACACATATGTTTGTGTAGAAGTCAAATTCAATCCATAATATTTGTGAAACATGTTGCTGTATAAATGTTTAATAACCAGCTTTCCAAAAAGAAAAAGCCCAAACAGCAATATTTGTTAATTTCTATGGTAAAATTCTCCTAACAGGTCAAGCTTCAAGCCACACCATTCTACCAAATGCAGAGTTGGGAGGTGGTAAGGAGCACACCCCATCACACAGCGATTCAATGGTGGAGCTACATCAGTGGTAAATAACCTCAGTATGTAGATGTGAATGCCTCAAGCATGTATCAAGAGCAGGTAGACTTTTCTGCAAAGGACCAGGAAGTAAATGTTTGCAGATCAGCTCAATTCTGCACCAAAGCTTAAAAATAAGTCTTAAAAAAAAAAAAAGAAAAAGAAAACAAAAGATCCCAGACCCCAGACCCCTCCCCGAGACAGGGAGCAGTTACTCCACTTCTCAATAAAATCTTGCTTGCTTTTATAAATAAATAAATAAATATGTAAATAAATAAATAAATAAATAAGCTATAGACCGTATTAAAGTAAAGGCTTTATGTACCAACAAAATCTCACTTTACTGAGATAGCTGTCTCTTATCTCATTACCAGCAGTTTGGAAGATCTAGAATTCTAATTGCTTCTTCACCACTTTTCAACCACAGTGCTTTATTTCAACTTTATTCTTCTCCCCCGTCAAATGTTTTCTCTCCCAGGTACAGGCACCTTGTGAGCCTTCTCATGCTAGATCAGTGGGGCAGCCATTGCTGCAAATGCTTGACCTGGAACCCACAGAGGGAAGAGAAACAGTTCTTCAAAATTGTCTTCTGACTCTGTACACACACACACACACACACACACACACACACATCATATACATACATCATACACAGACACCCTAGTAATAAACAAGATTAAATTCTAAAAAAGAACTTGCCATTCAGTTCTACTAAATGCCATAAAGCTAGATGTCTCCACATGAAGCAAAAATCACCATCTACCATAGCATTCCTAGTGAGCAATCTTTTACTTGGGAGCTGTCAATCAATGATAGAGCATGTAGTGCAAGCAGAGCCTCCAATTTTTTCCTAATGTCAGGTTTCCCCTAGAAGATTACATTTTTTTCAGGAGTTCTGCCTTATGAGATTTTTGTCAGATCTGCGCCACAGTGTGTGTGTGTGTTTGTGTGTGTGTGTGTGTGTGTGTGTGTGTGTGTTTCCTTTCTAATGATGTTTTGTTCCCCTTTATCATATATTTTTTCCTCATAGACTTCTTACAGTCCTAACTTAATATCATCTTTTATTATTGGAGCATGGCAAGTGAAAAGAACAGGTGTAAAGAACAGGTTGAGAGAGAAGATCCCAAGATGGTGCTGTGATCTAAATGCTTGTGCTTCCTAAATCTGAATGTCAAAATATAGACTTCCGGCCAGGCCTACTGCTATGTCCCTTTAATCCCTGCACTTGAGAGGCAGAGGCAGGCAGATCATTGTAAGAACAAGGCCAGTCTGGGATGAGTTCCAGGCCAGCTACATAGTGAGACTCTATCTGAAAAAGAATAAAATACAAACAAACAAAAAGTTCCACTCAACTTCTAAGGTCATTGTGCAAGGAGAAGGTCCTTAGGAGCAAATTATTCTGAGATTGGGATTAGTGCCTTAAATAAAAGGGCTGGGATTAAAGGCATGCCCCACCATACCCAGTCTACTTTTGTTGTTCTTATTCTTCCTCCTACCGCCAGTGACCTTCACCATCCTGCCTACCCCTTCTTACTGGTCCCTTACCTCCCCCAGAGAGTCCTCGTTTTACTTTCATGTCCCCACAAGCCCCATTAATCCTATTAGCACAGATGAATGGCCAAATGAGAGAGAAGATTAGGGCACAGATGTGGGACGGAGCAAGGAACTTCAGCCTCTAGATGAACCGCCAGCTCAGTACTTCTTCATGCTCAGCAAACCAGATGCTCTTTCTTTTTAAAAATTTTTAAAATTTATTTATTATTTTTACTTTTTGTGTGTATGAGTGTATTGCTTAGATGTGTATAAGTGCAGCCATGTCATGCAATGCCTTCAGAGGCCAGAAGAAGGTACTGGATCCCCTGGAACTGAAGTTATGGATGGCTCTCAGCCTCCAAGCAGGTGCTGGGGATCGAACCAAGGTACTTTGCAAGAGCAGTCAGTGCTCTTAACCACTGAGCCATCTCTCCAGCCACCTACCCTCTTTTCTTAAATATATTTTTATTTACCAGATGCTTTTTCAATTTTGTAGTTCAAGAGTCTTCATAAAGTTGGACACCCAGTGCCCATCTGGCTCTCTAACCATGTGGTCATTTGGTCTTTCCCAGGATATATAAAGTCTCTATCCTAAGTTACTTCACCAGCATGAACTCAGGAGTTACCAAAAGGGGATGTTATGGAGTGGATATGCTTTAAGCCTGTCCTCCACAGGTTCTTATTGACGTTTTACCTCTCCTCTGAGGGAAGAAGAAAAGGAAAGCAATCCAACTATGGTGCTTAGAGGCTGGGCTTTTGGGAAGTGACTAGATTAAATAAAACCATGAGGTCATTTGGGCGAAACCCCAATGACTGGATTCTGGTGGCTTTATAAAAAGAAAGGCAGACCTTAAGGGACTCACAGGCACACTTCTTTCTCTTGCCATGTGGTGCTCTATACTGCTTCAGGAAGAAGACCATGATCAGATGAGGTCTCCTGAGCCTCTATAACTGCGAGTGAAATTAATCTCTTTTCTTTATAAACTATCATGTTTCAAGTATTTCCTTATAGTAATGAATATCAGACTAACCAAGGGGCTTCTTATGAAAATATAAGACACTTCTAACAGTCATAAAATTTCAAGGGTTCTATGAAAGGAACAAGAGGGAAAACCCCACATTCATTTCATATTATAGTACCAATCAAAAAAGTTCAAGATCGATGGGGTTTGGGGATCACATCAGAATGGTCTAGTCAATGACAACATTATCACATAGCATCCCTGACAGAATATGTCACTCAAGTACAAATCTTTGATAGTAGTGAATTAGGAGGATGTTTAGATGAAGAATGTACTGACTAGGCAAATGCTTAGGCAGTTCAGAGTATTTGTACAGCAGAGTCACACACCACACCACACAGTTACATTCCAGTCAGTGGTGAACTGCCTGTATCTGGAGTCCTGTAGATTATACTGGGGCTGGAAAGTGCCAGAACTTTGTGAAGCTGAAGCCATCACAAAACATTTTGACAGCGTGTTACTGGTGTTTATGGGGACACTGCTGAGAACAAACCTACTGCCTGCAGTTGTGTAAAGCATGGCGTGTACAATGAGGCACAGCATTGCACTTGCTGAATGGTGACGGTCCTGGCTATATATTAATTATGGCACAGTTATTTTAATGTGTATTCCCATATTTTACTACAAAACTACATGCCATGTTTCAATGTGCCAGTGATAGGAGTCAGTGATAGAGATAGATAAGGTCAGTTATTCATCTGGAGCTACATGGAGTTAAGCTATGAAGTGTTTATGTTCAGAAAGGATGTGATTTTCCTTCCCTTCTAAACATATATGTTTGTGCATGCTTGTGTCAGGGGTGAATGCGAGAATGTAGAACAGTCCAGGGAAACTTTTGCTCTTTTCAACACTAAACAGATATGATTTTCTGTTTATTTGTTTATTTGTTTGGGGCAGGATGTCATGTATCCTATGCTAGCCTCAAGCTTGAATTCACTATGTAGCTGAGGATGTCCTTGAACTCCTGATCCTCCTGTTTCCACCTCCCAAGTGCCTGTCCAGCAGAGATATAATTTTATCATTTGTCCCCAAATCATTATTAGTCCCCACTACCTTCAAGACAAAACACAAAATTCCCAAAAGGCACATATGACTTCACCCTGTGCCATTTCTTCCTTTCAACTTCATTTCCATTCTAAACATCACTTTCAGTTACCTGACTTTACTATTAATCTGGAATGACTTCTTCCTTCTTTCTAGGGTGACTACAGAACTTGTTGTCCAAAGTGTGACAAGGCAGGCAATGGAAAAAATAGATGCAAACAAATATTCCTGGGCAAGCTGGCTAACAGCTGCCCTACTCATCATGAGTCCATGAGCCCCCTCATGACTATGACCTGTGACCAACCTCACTGGATGCTTCAAGACCTTCAGTGGAAATAACCTTCTATGGCTTTTTCTTTCTCCAACTTTGCTCTTCATTGTATGTACATAAACTTTGTATGAATTATGAAATGCATCCTTTCTTTCTGGCAGCATGGGTAATTTCATGTAGTGAAAAGATAATTCAATATGTCTCCAACTATTTATCTTGTATAAAAAAATTAAGTGGCTGCAGAAGCCATTAAGAGATTCCACTAACATATGTGGCTGATACCATTTGAAATCTAGATGGGAAAAGAGGCAAATGGATTTGTGATAAGAGGAATTAAGTATTATTAAACAGCTATCTAAAATATGATGTGGGGTGAAGGAATGCACTGTGAAATCAACTGGTAAGTAATAAATTCGCTACATGTAAAAAACCAATGAAGTAGGGGTTGTAGATATGGCTCTACAGTTAAGAGCACTGGCTGTTCTTCCAGAAGACCTAAGTTCATTCCCAGTGCCCATGTCAGGTGTCTTACAACCATAAAGTTCCCTCTTCTGGCCTCTGAGGGGCACCTGCATGCATATGCACGCATCCATAAACAAATCTATTTAAAGAACATTGTTTTGTAATAGGAACATGGGATTACAATATTATTTGGGGAGAAACATATTATCAATACAAGCATACAGAAAAGAAAAAATCCTAGTATCTAGAAATGCACTATGATAGCCATGTTCTGTATAAAATGCCTTCAGTATTGCTTTAATTTTTCAGTAGACTTGCAGTACTTTAACAGCATAGACATATATTTAAAAGTGTGGGGGCTGGAGAGATGGCTTGGAGGTTAAGAGCACTGGGCATTCTTGCAGAGGACCCGGGTTTGATTCCCAGCACTCACATGGCAGCTAACAACCATCCATAACTCCAGTTCCAGGGGAATCCAATGCCCTCTTCCAACCTCTACAGGCTTTCATGACACAGGTGCACTTACACACATTCAGACAACACACTCATACACATAAAATAAAATTAACAAAGCATTTTAAAAAATAAAAGTATGAGCCTTTAGACACTTAAGAACAGCCACTTCAAACTCCTTGTCCCCTAAGACCCTGCCTTTCCTTCTGCCCACCCAGGTTTCCTTCTTCACTGTCTCTTAGAATGCCACACAAAATGCTTTCCTTTTTAAATCAACAGTACTAGACCAATAACTAAAAATACACTTTTTAACTTGGATACAATTTAAAATTCTAAAATCATCATGTTTTAAAAACACTTAACAATTAAAATACTCAATTAAGGAACCAGATTGTTATGAAAGGTTTACAGTTAAAAACAACAGCCTGGCTGGGTATGGTGGTACACCCTTTTAATCCCAGCACTCTGGAGGCAGAGGTAGTTGGATTTCTGTGAGATGGAGGCAGGCCAGCCTGGTCTACATAGGGAGTTCCAGGCCAGCTGGGACTACAGGAAATCCCTGTCTCAAAAAGACCAAAAACAATAACAACAACAAAAAGCAGCATCTCTTCCCATGTCTGCCCCTTTTCAGGGGCACACATTTCAGCTATTTAAAGCTGTTTCTTCTGCTAACAAATTCCATTTTTCTAAATAATATTTACTAACCGTTATATCTTAATTTATATGATCTCTTTCCTTTTGTTATGAAAGTAGCACTTTTATTAGTCAGGCTCCCTCAGCTTTCAGTAATCCCAATCCTTGATTTAGTAATTGGGAGCTACACTGATTTTCACAACTAGAAGCACAGACTTTATGAAAACTTAGGGTCAGCTTCCTGTGGCAGCTCCCAGGTTCTCTGGCCTCTGTGTCACATCTTGTCTTAGACTTCTCTTGTGAGGGCAAAAGAGGTGCCATAGTTCTCGGTTTCACACTGACACACTGGGTATCAGAAGAGGACAGCACTCAGCAGTTTTCTGCTCTTCTTTTCTTTTGAGAGTCTCAGATGTTTCCCCAATGACCTTGAGCTCCTGATCCTCCTGCTTCCACCTCTCGAGGACCACATGCCTATAGACAAGGGCTACCACAACTGGTCCATCTCTGATCTCTTCTGAATTCCTAAACAAACCTCCCACAGATGTTTACTCTAATCTGGGTCATATTTTCATTCATTAACTACCTCTATAGGATAGGAAATGACACAAATTTATTGTTGTAGATCTGCCTAGCCATAAATGTATTACAGTGAAAAGGGGGTTGAGATAACTCAATTTATCTCAATTTAGGTTAATCAAACTGACCTCTAAATCTGGCCTAAACTATAGGAAACGTGAGGATGGGTGCTGGATTACAAGGCCAGTGTTCACACTACTTCCATCCTCCTGCTCCAACAGAAATAACTGGTAGTGCTTATGTCATGATGATCATGAGAACAGTAAGAGGACAAGTGCGGTTCTGTTTCACGTCTGTAAAATTTTAGGCTTAATTTGTAATTTTTTCCTTTCTAAAAAATTTTGCAAACTGTATTTTTAACGTAACCTTAACTTTTCCAAATGTTCATTGTACCAATTTACAGGGGGCTTACCTATCCGTAAGGGAGTTGAAAACAAGCAAGACAAGCAAATAAGGCAGTTGTAATTCACCATCATCACTATAAAGGAAATACACGTGGTAACTAGAAAAAGCAAAAGAGGAAGGACTTTACAGTAGTGAACTCTAGCCTGAGACAAGAAGGAAGCCTGAAAGACCCAGGTGCAACGATCTGCAAGAAACATTCTAGGCACAGGCAGAACCAGGGCAAAGGCCTCCCATGGAAAGAAAACTGCAGGAGTGCAGAAAGAGAGGAATCCAATCAGCTGAAAGGAGAGGTAGGTCAGGGACACCAGAGAGGAGACCTGAGTCAGACATGGTGAGATCACACACACCTGTAGGACTCAACAGAAAGGAGGTGGAGGTGCTGAACAGTGAAGAGACACGAGTCACTTGATGTCTCTAAAGCCCTCTCTGGTTTCTGTGTTGATAATGGGTTAAGGAAAAAAGCAGAACAAAAAATGGCAATATACAAAGCAGGCAGAACACGACTGTCATATTCCTCCACGTACTATTTCTCCCGGTGGCCCACATGCTTCATCTTACGGAGATAATTTGTGTGCATGGGTGTGTGTGTGTGTGTGTGTGTGTGTGAACAGTTTTCAAATGTTTTAATAGCTTTTTAAAACCAATGTACTTATTATCATTTAAAATGTTGAGCAAGATGGCTCAGTGGGCAAAAGTGCTTGCAATATAAGACTGGCATCCTACGTCTCATCCTCAGAACCCACAGAGATCAAAGGAGAGAACAGACTCTGAAAGTTGTTCTCTGACCTCCACATGCACATTACCCCTCACCCCCATCACACACACACACACACACACACACACACACACTTGGACAAAGTAAGTGTGCTTTCCTCTCTTCCCTTCAAGTATACCTCTTTGTCTTGGCAGTAACCTTTAATAAATCATGTAGGATCATCTCCTATTTCTTCTAGAAGTTTGGTCACTACATACTTTATAGATTAGTAATTTTTAGCAATTATGATATATTAGTGATATTTAACAGAATTTTTATTCACATTGCTCTAATTAAAGTGATATTAACTGGCTAGACCAAAAAAAAGGTGATCAACAATAACAAATATAAAGAAACCATAAAATAAAATTGACTTAAAATTTTTTAAGTAATTTTTGTTTTATAACTATTATACCAAATTTCTAACAATTTAAGACACTAAAAAAATTAAGATCTCCACAAATAGCACTGAGAACACACAAAAAAGAGTCTCTAACCAAGTCATGACACTCCTGCTTCAGCCTCTAAAGTGCTGGATCGCATGAGTGAGCCACAACGCCCAGCTTCCACATGAGCAAATAAACCAAAATAAAGGTTAAAAATAACAATTAGTGAAGATCATAAATTGACATTTCTATCTCTAGTTGTATCTGTCTCTTTCAGTTCTTCACAGGAAGCAAACTTCCTCCTGTCCTTGTGTATTGGTCCTTGATCCCCTCCCTGAATGTCCTGTAGTTCTGCCAGGAGTCTCCATTGCATCTAGATCCAGTTTCATTCAGCTCAGAGTCTTCAAACCACCAATGGCTCTTTCCATTTAAATATATTTGTGAATAAATATTAAGCTCTGTGGATTAAATATAAAATTTAACTAACTTAGCTGGGTATAGTGGTAGGCCAGCTCTGGCTACATAACAAGTTAGAGGTCAGTCTGGGTTATACAAGACACCATCTCAAAAGGAAAAGTGGGTTTGGTTTCACTTACTGTAGTCTTGGTTGGCCTGAAACTCTCTATGTAGACCAGGCTGGCACAGAGAAACACCTGCCTCTGCCTCCTGAGTGCTGGGATTAAAGGTGTGGGTCACCACACCTGGCTTGTTCATTTGTTTTTGTTTCTTTAAACTAGCTCAACAAGAACATAGGCTGCCCAACAGGACTGGGATAGTGCACAACAGGCCATTGATATCTTGTAAAGCATGAGCTAGCTGAACAACTTCTGACCAGTTATTAGGAAAAAAATGACTATACTTGATTTGGGTTCCCTTTTGAAGGGTCATTTTTGAGGACACTGTAGTTCTTGATTTGGGTAAAAGCATTCATTTCTGGCTGGTGAAGAATCCTGTTGATGGAAAGATAGAATATCCATGAGGAGCTGAGACAGTCTATGTTCTGCAGACTTCTGGCTTTTATTGCAAGCAACTCCTCTACTGTGGAGAACTGCTTGTCAGTTTTCTCTTGGGAAGATTCCTTTTGTATTTAGCTGATGCTTAAGACCTTAATGGGTCAGGTTTCATCTTGAGTTGTCAATTCATCAGGACTTCCGTTTCTTAGCAACAGCTGGGCCTCTATCCATCCACATTGTTCTCTGTTTTAGCTTCAAAGCCAATAAGAGAATAAGTGGGCATGGCAGCTTGACCTTTTGTGATGTCTTTATATACATGGTGCATTCCAGCCCTAGATATAGACAATGTGAAGAATCACCAGATTTCTGTAAGACAGGCACAGGGATGTGGAAGATGTTTTAGAGGAATCTGAGGAACTGGAATTCCTTAATATCATCTGCTCTGCATGATGAGTCCTAGTCTTCCTTTGTGTATTTGGTATGAAAATGTCAATATTAGAAACAATGTGAGAAAGAGCTTCTTACAATTCAACATGCCCTTTCACTCATTTCTTGGTCTGGTCTTCCATTCTCAGCCATAGGTGACAGCACAAATGGCATCCCATAACTGACATACTGGTCAAATTTGGAGCAAACTGGAAACCTTGTTTAGACTGCATTCCCTCCCTGCCTTTTAACTCCACATGTAGCAGCTCATACCTTTGGCAATTTAAAAAATATCTGGTTACTACGTAGTCTGAGATATTATTGGAGAAACGATTTCCTACTGCATAATGTACACTTAGTTTCCTCCTTATAGTGGGAATTCCATATTGTCCCTCACCACACCTTGATTTGGCCAATTTTAATTTCTCTGTGATTTGAATTTGCAATTCCACTTCTAGCTTAGTGCAGGACTTTGATGCTGCAGTTGGTAGCAATCCACTTTGTTTATGCCAAGATGTGAAAGTCTATTATAAGATAAATTATGACAAATAACTCAAAGATGAGAGCTGCCTATCCTTCCCAAGGGATGGAATTAGAAAGTGGAAGGCTATCAGGAACCAAAGCAGCTATCATATCTGATATGTGCTCCATGAAAACATAGTCTCAGTCAAACTGCCTGGGTTTATTTAGCTTCTATGATGCAGCTTCCATAAGCAAGAAGTTTCCTTACGTGTAAACTAAGGATGATGGTATCAACTTCATAGAGCTGCAGAATTTATAACCCCAAGTGATGCAGTAAGTCACCTGTACTAGTCTTACTCTTTTACACAGCTCAGGATTCTGCACATGCTGCATGTTATCAATCAAGGCAGACCTGACCTATGTGTTTTCAGTTCAAATGATCAACAACCTGACAAACGTTTCTCAATCCTGATCTTAAGATCTCAGAACAATCTATTTGATTCAGATAGGGTTAGAAGCTCATTGAGCCAAGCCAGAGGCACTTGTCACTCTAGTACACACATTTCTCAAAAGGAAGAGATACAAATGGCCCATATTTTTAAAGCCCCCATCAG
Source organism: Eospalax fontanierii (assembly GCA_035773235.1). Lineage (NCBI taxonomy): Eukaryota > Metazoa > Chordata > Mammalia > Rodentia > Spalacidae > Eospalax > Eospalax fontanierii. Next base: position 40,181,807 of record CM069527.1, read on the forward strand.
TGCCCCCAAAAGTGTCTTGATGGTCATCCTTAGCCATCAGGGAAATACAAATTAAGGCTATTTTGAGATCATCTCATTCCAATCAGAATGGCTAGTACCAGGAAAACAAATAACCAAAAATGCTGGTGAGGATGCAGGAGAAGAGAAGGTATGAACCTTCACTGTTGATGGGATGTAAACTGATTCAGCCACTGTGGAAATCAGCGTGAAGATTTCTCAGAAAAAATAAAAATAAAAACAAAACTACCATATATCAAATTATACCACTCCTGGGCATAAGCTCAAAGTACTCTATGTCCTACCATAGAGATATTTGCTCATTCATGTTGCTCTATTCACCACAGAAATTAAATGAAATCAGCCTACATGTCCATGGACAACATGAATGAATAATGAAAATGAAATTTTATTCAGCTGTAAAAAAGAACGAAATTTGCAGGTAAATGGATGGAACTGGACAATATATTAAATGAGGTAACTCAGAGTCAGAAAGACAAATAATACATGCTCTCTCTCATATACGGAACCTTCAACCTTTTATAGATGTGCGAGTGTGGGTTGAGTTTACATACCCCACCAGATATATTTTCACTTGTATCATTAATTTGTATAATTTTTTATTTTTATTTTATGTTATGAGGGTTTACTTGCATATATGTAAATGAACTGTATGTATGCCTGGTGGCTACAGAGGACAGATGAAAGCATCAGATCCTAAGGCACTGACATTAAAGATGGTTGGTAGCTTCCATATGAATGCTAGGACTTCTCTGGAAGAACAATAAGTGACTTTAACAGCTGAGTCACATCTCCGGACTCAAATTAATTTCTAAAACTCTTTTTAAAATCTTTTATTTATTAAAAAGTATTTTATTATTTTTATTTTAGATGTATCAATGTATTGCTTATGTGTATGTAAGTACATCCATGTCATGCAATGCCCTCAGAGATCAGAAGAGGGTGTCAGATCCCCTGGAAATGGATCTGGTTGTTAGTTGCTATATGGGTGCTGGGAACTGAACCTGGGTCCTCTGCAAGAGTAGTCAGTGCTTTCAATTGCTGAGCCATCTCTCCAGCTCCTATTTATTATTTTTATTTTATGTATGTGTTTTATCTACATGTATATAATTGTACTGTGTGCATGTAATGCCCATCAAGGTGAGAAGAAGGAGTTATATCCCCTGGAACTGGAGTTACAGATGGTTCTTAATCATCATTTGCCTGTTGGGAACTGAACTCAGGTCCTCTGCTCTTAAGAGCCAGTGCTCTTAACCACTGAGCCATCTCTCCAACCCCACATTAATTTTTTTTTAAGTTTTTTAGATTTTTGAAAATGTGTACGTGTGCCTGAGTGCAGGCACATATATGCACTGTATACTTTGTGCAGAAGCCTGAGAAGGCCAGAAGAGAGCATCACATCCCCTGGAATGAGAGTTTCAGGCCATTGTGAGCTATCTTGTTGGTGTTAGGAACTGAATCTGGGTCCTCTGCAAATTCTCTTCAGCACTGAGCCATCTCTCCAGCTCCAGTACTATTAGTTTTTAAAAGACAAATAATGCTATTCAGATTTCTTAGTTCTGTAAAAATGTATTTTTGGTGTTTGTTGTTTCTAGTTGTAAGCAATGGTGAATTTTGACTAAGCTGTAAGACTCAGGTCATTCTCTAGTTCCCTTGTTAAACTACAAATTTTTCTTATGAAGGTTTCATGAAAAATTACTACTATCTTGCTATCATTTTCAGCAGAGTATGTTTCAAAGGAACACCACTGTATCTTTGAACCAAATACTCTGACAGAAGAAAGCATCTGGCTGATGCATTGTAGGATCTCCAAAGTGTCACTCTCCTCAAACTATTCCATATCAGTAACAGCTCCATGAAACTCAACCACTCTCACAACAATGAATGTACCCAGATTTTGCCAAATATCCTATATGAGGCAAAATTCCCCTTCTGATTGCTATTAGGAACCATGTTTGTAAGTAAGTGACCACATTTCATCTAAACCTGAATTCATGCATAGTATTAAGAGGATGACGTCAGTATTTTCCAACAATAATGGCATATTACAATCACCCTGGGGATCTTTTAAAGAATGTACATACCAGGCTCTACCTCAGAACAATGGAACAAAATCTTTTGAGGTTGGGCTTGAGCATGCATCACAAAGCCTTTCAGGTAGCATTAAATTCTGGTACAGTTGACAAATGTCTTCTAAATATATTACTTTTTCTGGGATATATGCTTCAAAATAGATTTCTACAGTGAGTCTCCCCAACCACCAACAAGTATTTCCAAACATTAGTAAAGGCTAAGAGGGATATCTAGGGGGTAGAGAGCTCTTAAAAACTCTTACCAGTCAACTAACCACCTACACACCCTGTAACTGTAAGCAATGCTATTTTTTTAGTTCCTTATTCTAAAAATACAGGAAACATAGTTTCCTAAATCAGACTTAGAAATTCATACATTTACTTTTTAAATCTTTCCAGCTAATTCTTACACTCATTCTCTCATATATTCAACCTCTGCCTCAAAAGGTTATCACCTGCCAGAGGTAGACAGGATCATGAATTTGAGGGCAACCTGGGCTACACAAGAAACTAAGCCATTGAAAGAAGAGAAGGAAGGAAGGAAGGAAGGAAGGAAGGAAGGAAGGAAGGAAGGAAGGAAGGAAGGAAGGAAGGAAGGAAGGAAGGAAGGTAATGTCCTATTTCTGTTGCTGTGGTAAAATATCCTGACAACAAGCAATTTAGGGGAGACAAGATGTATTTTAGCTTACAATTCTAGATTATAGTTCCTAACTACTGGGAAGTCACAGTGGTAGGAGCTTCAGAGAGCTAGTCACATCATATTCACAGTCAAGAGCAGAGAGAAAGTGAATATATGAAAGCTCACTTGTTTGTACTCAGCTGGATTTTTCTACAGTTATATAGCATAGGACCCCCTGCATAGGGAATGGTACTATCCACAGTGGGCTGGGTCTTTCCATACCAATAAACTTAAAACAACACCTTATATGCCCATAGGCTAACCCAATACAGACAAATCCCTCATTGAGGCTCTTTTCCCAGATGATTCTAGGATATATCAAGTTGGCAATTAAAGCTATCACATGGAGGGAGAAAGAAAGGGTAAGGAAAAAAATGCAAAAGAAGAGGAGAGGAGGAGAAAGAGGAGAGGAAGAGGAGGAGGAGAAAAAAAGAGGGAGGGGAGGGTGACATGCCAGGTATACCAGTTACCCCAGAACCCAGAGTATAGTGGTATAAGGCCTGTCTACCTACCCAGCCTGGGTTATAAGAAGACTATGAATCAAAAACATGAACAAAACAGTGTGCACTGTGTGCTTCTCACTGCCTTGAGACAGCTTAAGTCTTTTACCAAAGCAAATAAATAAAAATCCCTAAAGACAAAAAAGCACACTCCCAAGTAAACATCAAATCCTGTGAGAATTTTAGATACACTCCATTTCTTTATCATTTCCCACATTCCATTTCAATCTAGCTCCTGGCCATATTGCTCAACAAAATAGTTCTTGCTATGTAACTGATGGCCATCATGTCACTAAATCCAATGGACATTTTTCAGATCTTGTTTCACATGACTTCATATTTGCCACTATTTATTTACTACTTCTTCCTTGAAGCAATTAGTCATTTGTCTTCAAGTACATAACACCCTTCTGGCAATTCAACTCCTCCAGCTCATCTTCCTCAAAGCTATTTCAAAGTTAATGAATACTCAAGATTTCAATTTTTCCCTATAAACTTGTTAGCTTTTTTATTAAACCTCAGTTCTCAGATCCATACTTTTAAATAGAAGCTTCTTAGATGACTTAAAGGTATCAGAAATTTGGTAAGTACTAAACCAAATGCTCTCAACCTTCAGATCTCCAAATACATTAACACCCAACCATTGAGTTGCAAATACACAATTAACCTCCTCCAAATGTCATCCAATCCCATTGGGTGGTATTGCTGTCCTTCCAGATTTCTCTCCATCCCCATTACACTACTCTGATTCAACATGTCATTTCTAATGTCTTTTATTTGCAAATGTCTCTTATTTGGGAATGTTTTATCTATTTGAAACATTCTAATCTTTCTTTGGGATTTAAAGCTAGAGAACTATTTTCAATTTACCAATCACATTAAGTTACCAATATAAGAAGTATTCCTTTAATGACCTGAAGAACCTACTTTACTCAGTATTGGTCCTTGAATAGCTTGGCCTCTGTGCTGACCCTTCTCACTCTGTTGCTGTTTGCTCCTTCAGTACTATGTGTTTTATAGTCTTTTATTGTGATGATGGTTTTCATTGTCAACTTGACTAGATTTACAGTCATCATGGAAATATACTTCTTGGTGTGTCTGAGGGTACATATAGAATGTTTAGCTCAGGAGGAAAATTCACTCTGAATGTGGGCAACACCATCTCATGGGGATGGGATCAAGGACTAAATAAAAATGAGAAAGCAGGCTGAGCACCAGTATTCATCTCTCTTTCTGTTTCCTGACTGAAGACACAAGTGACTGGCTACTTCACAAACCGGCCACTATGTCTTCCCTACCATGATGGACTGTGCTTGAAAACGGAGCCAGAAAAAACTTTTCCTTTCCTAAGTTCCCTTTTTCAAATATTTTGTCACAACAGAAAAAGTAATGAATACATTTACAGATAAAATGATGATATATCCATTACTGAAATACTTCTTAAATATCCTTGAAGGCTACATTTGAAGTAAATGAGGCATGTTCTACAAAGAACGTCTTCAGGGGCTGGAGAGATGGGTCAGTGGTTAAGAGCATTGGCTGCTCTTGCAGAGGACCTGGGTTTGGTTCCCAGCACCCATATGGGGGCTAACAACTGCCTGTCAATCCAGTTCTACAGGACTGAATGCACTCTTCTTGGGCCCGGCAAGCATAGTACGGATTGATAGACTTACATACATGCAGGCAAATACTCATGTACATAAAACAAAAATAAAGAAAAAATAAAAATGTCTTCAATGGGTCTTTTGTCTAACTTCCCAGTTCTTGGGTCACAGCATTTCCTCAGAGGAGATTTTTCTGACTAGTGTCTTTTAGTCTCACAGAGTTGTACATCACTTCATATTGTATTTCTCAGTTGTGATCATTTCCTCCACTAGACTTAACTCTGAGAATGTTTGTTTTACTTCTGTGATAGTCCTCCATTCCCAGGCAGAATGTCAGGGATGCAATAAATTCTTACATATAATAATGTGTTAGTGACACAGTCTCTAAGACCAAGGATCTCATAATGCAGCACGGAAGCAAAGAAAATACTGTATTACAATGTGGTCTACTGCACTGACAGAGCCCTCGATTTCATGTTGTAAAAGGGAGACTAGAAAGTTGATAGGTCTATAGGGTGTCTATACAGTTATGTCAGGCTATTCAACAGTTCTTGGCCATTAACTTAAGCCTGAGAGTGATCTATAAGGTAGATGTACTGCATTTATGTATAATAAATGATACTTTTCCAATGACCTGAAAAAATGTGCGTATGGGGTCAAATGTGTCTGAGGAATGATGGGAGGAAATGATGGGGCAAGAGTATGAAAAGGTAAAGTAATTAAATTACTTGCTTTATGAAATTTACATGTTCATGTAGTTATGTGTATAAATATATGTATATCCAAAATGAAACGTAAAAGGTAAACTAAAGGTTAGAAACTCAGAGAAAATAGGCTTTTAAACACACGAGTAGGAATTAAGGAGAAACATAAAATATCTGATATAAATGGATATGTGGACAACAGTCTTTTAAAAAGATGAAAGGAAGGCATAACATCAGTGGACCAATTTGACAGTTGGAGGCTATTAAACATCTTTTTTTTTTTCTCTTACTGTATGCACGCTTAATTTTGAAAGTAGAGGACAGAATCTTTTTATCCACCTGGTGCCTACTAGATTTTATACCCTGTGGCCTTCTAGTATCATCTTTAAGATCTTTCAGTTTGAAAATTTATTGTTATTAAAGAACTTATCATTTAAAGAGCTAGATGTATGCACGCCTGTTCCAATTCTTGGGGTGTTGGTGTGGGGCTGATGCAGAAGGAAGATCATTTGAGTCCAGGAATCAAAGCCATGCTAGTTATCATAGGGAGACTTAGTCTCATACCCTATGTCTTAAAAAGAAAAGGATGGCTCAGCAATAAATGCACTTGTTGCCAAGCCTGACAACCTCAGTTCGATCCCTAGGACCCACATGGTGAGAGAAATGACTCCTGAAAGTTGTACTCTAACCTCCACACATATGTTATGGCATGCACAAACACAAATGTAATAAAAAAATCAAAGGAAATTTCAGTCAAAATCCCCAAGTGAGATAGATATTGGAATGATCTAGGGAATTCTTCCAAAGGCTACAGAGGCTGAGAAACTCTGTGCAGTGGGACAGGAAAAGGAATGCCAGGCATCTGTCCCAAGAAAAAAACTCACATCTGCTTAACACTGGAAACTATAATTCCTTTCCTATAACATTTTAGAAAAATGTATCATAAATCTTTAGAATAACTTAAAATTCTATGATCCTGTCAGAGAACTCTGCACATTTAAGTAGCATATTTGGGAAAATCTGTTTGGCAAGGACTTTGGAATGATGTCACAGGTTAAAACTGAAAATACCCTAAGTTGAAAGTGCATTTAAAACTTCCAACCTTCAGCGCATCATAACTCAACAATGCTGTGTACCTGAGTGTGGGCTGTGCATACTTTATACCTTATGATCATGATCTAATGACACATCAGCTCTGTGTATTGTTGGGCATGTCCATAGCCCAGAAGAAGATAAAATTTCAATCTCAAAACTGTTTCTACTGAATGTGTATCAAATTCACAAGACTATAAAATTGAAAAAATATTAAGTGGGACAATTTTAAGTCAGAGACTGTCTCTACTATTAAGTAGTGGCAACTAAAATATTTATTGCTATTTTGGCATCCAAAAAGTTTGAAGAAAGGTTGGAGAGTGGCTCAGTGGTTAGAGCACTGGTTTGATTCCCGGCACCCACATGACAGCTTACAACCATCCATAATTCCAGTTCCAGGGAATCTGACACCATCTTCTGATGACCATGGACACTGCACGACACAGGTGCACTTATATCAAGCAATACACTCATACACATAGAATAAAAAATAAAACATTCAAAAGTTCAGAGAGCATCATTTTCTATATGAAGTATTTCCCCATTCTGTAAATTTTTCTCAGTATATTTACATACAGACACTGTGTGGGTCACTTTTATATTACTGTGATCAGATTCCTGAGAAAACCAACTTAAAGGAGGAGTTATTTTGGCTCATGGTTCTCAGGGCTAACAGTCTATGGTTGGTTGGCTTCATGGTTTCTGGGTGTGTATGGAGGCAGAACATCCTGGTGGCATAATAGGAAGGGGCCCGGGCCAAGATCTATTCTTCCAAGGCAAGCTCCCTCCCCCTAACTCACTTCCTCCTAGGCCCTCCCATCACACAACCATGTCCCAACAGTCTAGTCAAAATTCAAATCCATGAAAAGATTAGGTCAGAGTCCTAGTGATCTAATTTTCTCTGGAAATGACCTCACAGACATACTTAGTATTATGTTTACTTATTTCCTAGATAGCTCTCAATCCAGTCAGGTTGACAATCAAGATTAACCATCACAGATAACCATTAGCAATTACTCTAGTAAAATAGATCAGAACTAAGGATTCATGTAATGTGTTAGATCACGTAAATGTAATATCCTTCCAAAGGAATACCAACTGTTCCAAATAGGAAGGTGAATAGTAGTTAAAACAAAACAACACCCAAACTTCCTGGTTGATGTTAATCTTCTGGGATTTTTGCTATTTTTACATGCCTAGATGATCACTATAAGGCTATTGTTTGTTGCACCAGTAAGAACAAATGCAGTTGAGTCAGAAGATGCTGCCATCAAGACTGAAAACCCAATCATCTCTAGGACCCATACGTTAGAACAGAACCAGCTCCCAAATGTGGCCCTCATTGTAGCATGCATACATATGCACACACATACACACACAAAGATGAGATATAGTTTATTTTAAAATTTTTTATTTGTATTTTATGTATATTTACTTGTCTGCATGTATTTAAGTGCACCACATGTGTGCAGTGCTTGTGGAGGCCAGAGGAGGGCATCAGATCCCCTCGAACTGGAGTTACTTATTGTTGTTAGCCACCATGTGGGTGTTGGGAACCAGACCCAGGTCCTCTCTAAGAATGCTAGTGTTCTTAACTGCTGAGTCATTTCTCCAGTTTGAGATACTTTATTTTTATTTTTGAAGAATTTATTATTATTTATATGTATATGAGTGTATTGCCTGCAAGTATATAACTACACCCACATTGTGCAATGCCCACAGAAGAGGGCATCGATTCCCTGGAACTGGAGCTATGGATGGTTGTTAGCTCCATATGGGTACTGGAATTTGTACACTAGTCCACTGCAACAGTGGCCAGTGCTCTTAACTGCTGTACCAACTCTGTAGCCCCATGATTTGTTAAACTGAAACTGGGAATTTATGCAGTTATCAATTATCCAAAACACAGTTTCATATTACCTATTTAACTTTAAAAACCTGAACAGGCAAGGTTGTTTCAATTTTTAGTTTTATTTTCTCAACATTCTTAAATCTAAGATTCTGAAGACCAACAAAGTATATTATGGTTTTAATCCAAACATAACTCTGGTTCAGGTGTTGGGATGCATGCCTTTAATCCTAGCACTTAGGAAACAGAGGCAGTAAGATTTCTGTGTAACAGAGGCCAGCCTGGTCTATGTAGGGAGTTCCAGGCCAGGTGGGGCTAGGCCTAAATCCGCGCCCCCGCCCCAACAACATATAGCTTTAAGGTTCAAAATTTTTATCATATATTTGACAATTTCTACAAAAAAACATTGCTAGATAGGCTGGGGGGGGGCAGGAATAGCTCAGTTGAAAAAGTGCTTGCATGCAAGAATAAAGACCCAGGTTTGATTCTAAGATCTCATGTAAAAAAGCTGTGCCACTGCCTATGCTTCTAATCCCAGTGTTGGGGAGGGCAGAGACAGAAGGATCCCTGGGGCTTGCTGTCCAGTCAGTCTGCTCCAATCTGGCAAGGTCCAGACCAGTAAGAGACTGTCTCAAAAAAACAAGGTGAACAGAAGGGACTAATACTCAATGTTGTCCTCTAGCTTCCACATGCACAACTGCACACACACATACACAACACATAGACACTAGACAGCCTGGGGAGATGGCTCTAAAGTAAAGTGTTTGTTATATAAGCAGAAGGACCTGAGTTTGGATTCCCACCACTACATCTGTAACTCCAGTTCTGGGGAGTGGGCAGCTAAGAGACAGGAGTCTCTCCTGGGTTCTTGCTAGCCAGCCAGTCTAGCCTAAGTGGTGGGCTCCAGGCTTCGTGAGACACTATGCCTCAAAAAATAAGCGTTACAAATGAAGGCAGCCTATGTTGACCTCTGGCCACTACACATGAGCTTACCCATACACATATTTGTACACACCAAATCACTAGAGCACTTACATGTAAACTAGTACATGAGAGGCAAAGCTAATAGTATAGAAGGTTTGATATGAGCTTTCAGAAAACACTCAAAGTAGATCATGGTGATTCTTCTAAGACGATGATACAAAGGTAGTGGCAGTTTCAGTGGAGTATTTACCTGAATTCGATTTCTGATTATAATTTATATGCCATGATTAGTTTTTCTATAGCTTTTACTTTTACCACTCTAGGAAAAAAAAATTTTTTTTAAACCAGGCACTAAGTAAAGCTTAGTACTAAAAAATTAGCACTGGTTTATAATACTCCAGGAATTTCAGAAATGTAGATTTGTACGGTCCTGGTAGTCTTACAACCCACCATTAAGGGGTATTAGCCATTTAGGTGAAAACCAAAGAAACAATAGCAGAGAAAGGATGCAATCCCAGAAAGGAAGGTGTGGCAGTTTGTTTGGATGTTCAATGACTAAAGGCAGATCCGTTCTAGTATACGGAATGCACACCTTCCCTTCAAGGGTGAATAAACACTTGAGTGCAATGAACACACATTTATATTTTCAGATCTTATTAAAGCTTTGAACTAAACCATTTAGGTATTTCCCAAACGGACAAAGAATTATATGGAGAATTATGGCAATCAACCTCATTTGGCTTGCAAGGTGGGGCCTTTACATCAAATCTAATTTCAGAATGAAGAATTAGTTTTAAAATTAGCCCAACATGGAAAGCATGTCTGCAATTCCACCATTACAACTCGAGAGGCTGAAGCAGGTGAATTCAGATTTGAGACCAGGTGGTTTATACAGACGATCTTAAAATATTTTAAAAAGATGCAAACCGGAAAAACGAAATGCGAAAGAATTTTGATTTAAAAAAGATAGTTGCATAAACAGTGCACATGTGGTTGGTGGCACACGCCTGTAATCCCAGGACTCCTAATGTTAGGGTAGGATCGTCCTGAGGCCAGCCTGGACTACACAGTGAGAGACTCAAAACTCAAAAGAGAAACAAAATTAGAAACCATGCACACAGATTGCGACATTACCATGTTTGAAAAGACAGTGTTTCCAATACACTGAGTCCCGCGGATACAGTAATGAAAGAAACTGTCAACTAAGTGTAAGTCGCAGCACCTAAAACGGAGACAGTTACTAACGCCCCTCGATGGCCTTTTTGTCGCAATTCGGCAAGACACCGTTCAACCCGCCCTCCAGGAAGGGACCTAGAAAGAACCGTTGTGAAAGTTCTTTTATGAACCAGGCACGGGCTACCCACAAACGAATCAAGTAGCGTCATGGGAAGTCAACAACCAGAACTCTATTTTTTTCGGCTCCTCAAGTGCCCCGCCCCAGCAGGTCATCAACCCCTGCGGGACACTCGGCCGCAGGTCGCCCTGGCGTGGAACCCGAGGGGAACGCCGCTACCCAGTGGTGGTGCTCCCAGGCTGCCCGGGGTGACGCAGCAGCTCCTGGCGACGCCGCGGCCTGGAGCTCAGACCCCGCCGGGCGGGGACCAGTGGCCGGGGCCTGCGCGACACTGCGCGCCCACTCGACTCCCACCAGCCCCCGCCGGCAGACTCTGTCCTGCCCACCCCGAATTCTCCGGGCCTCGCGGTCCAGGCGCGACTGTACGGGTGACAGCGGCGCTCACACCGGCTCGCAGCGCAGCCGACTGCGGCTCAACTCCTCGAATCCGTGGGCCGCGGCCCGGCCGGAATCCCGAGGCTTCCGCGAGGGGCGCGCGACTACCGTGCGCGTCCCTGACGCGCGCGCCGCCGCCCCGCCCCGCGCCGAGCAGGGGGAAAGGCCGCGCGTGCGCGTCGCCTCCTCGCGCCGGGGAAGGGGAGTGAGCGGAGCGCTGACGTCGCGCTGGGGGCGGAGGCGACGGCGACCTCGGTGGCGGCGGCGGCTACGGCGGGGACGGTTGCGCTCGCTCACGGTCGGCGTCATGGCGGCTGCCGGGGCCCGATAAGCAGCGGGCCGGGAGCGCGCGCGGCACGGCGGTGAGGCGCTTCGGTACTTCCCGCCTGGGCGGCGCTCAGAGGATGAATTGATCGTGGGAGCCGGTCCGCAGGCATCGCGCGTCGCCGGCCTCCCCTCCCCCGGCTCCGCTTCCCCGCGGCGCGGGAGCCTGCGGCCTCGGCGTCTCGGATCCCAGGCCCCGCGCGGGCAGCTCCGCCCCGAGCCGCCCGGCCCCGCGCGCCGCGCCCGCCGGTAAGAAAGGGGCGGCCGGGCCGGGTCGGGTCGGCTGGCGCGGACCGAGGGCGGTGCGGAGGCCAGCGGCTGGCGAGGCCGCGGCGCGTGGGAGCGCGGACCGGGCCGGGCGCATCCTCCGGGCTGGCGCTGGCCTGGCGCGGGAGAGCCGCAGCCGGGCGGCCGGCACGTGGGAGCGGCGAAGGGGGAGGGGGCGGCGGCCGGCGTGGGGGGCGGGCTGCGGGGCTGGAGGCGGGAAGGAGGCCGGCGCGGATGGAGGCCGGCGCGGGAAGGAGGCTGGCGGGCGCCCGGCTGCGGGAGAAGGCTTCCCCTGCCCCGCGGGCCGCTAGGCAAAGTTGCCGAGCCCCGCCACTGGCGGGAGAGGAGGGGCCCCGCGGAGCCGGAACGACTTGGGGAGCACTCATTGTTGAGACGCGGGACGGGCGCCGGAGCTGTGAACACTCGGAGAAGTCCGCGCTCTGGGCGGCCCTAGGATCAGGCTCCCTCCCGGGAGAAAGGAGGTGAGGCTGGAAGGAAGTTCCAGCGGAGGAGAAAGCCATTTTGAGGGGTGAAAGGGAAAGAGTGCCGAAAGCAGTCAACTTTCTTAACGGAGACGTTCGAGAAAGAGGCAGGGGACTTAGGCACGCTTTAATAGTAAAGCTCTCTCACCGGGACTGGAATTAATAGTTAACGTTAGGAGTTACTGTGGACTGGTTACTTTAGCAGATAACCTGTTCTTGCAAAGGTGTGAGCACGGAGTTCTGGAGATTCACAGTCCTGGTGCAGATGCAGACTGGGCTCCGACCGAGTTGGCCACAGCCTGTCTGTCCCCTCTGTTTTGCGGAGTGGAAACCATCAGAGTGAAGTCTCTTGCTGGGATCGGAGGGACAACTCGCTCTCCGTGACTGTCTCGATACTTTCTGGCTGGGGAAGGATCTGACGTCTCCTTCCCCCGCTTCTTCCTCTCCCTCCCCTGCCAGAGATCTCCTTTGTTTATTCGTGGTTGGCTTGTAGGTGACTGTAGTGCTGTGGTGAAATCTTGAGAGGTGGAAATACTATGTCTCGGTCCATTTTTTTGTTGTTGTTAAACTCCAAGTAGCTTGCCTTGAAAATAAGATACAATTTATATTCTTTGTTACCTTTTTATGTCTTTATGGAGTCTCTGGTAGTCTGCACTGCATAAATACTTGTTTTTAAATCTATCATCGGTTTACCCATTAAAAAGCATGTGTTTTGACGTGTGCATTTTTACTAAGATGTCGATACCTTTTATTACACTCTTTCCATGTGAGCATTTTAAAAACTTTGCCTCGTTGGAGTATAGGAAGTTTTTGTTGATAGGAATTAGAGGTTCATTAACCGTAAACTTGATCCGCCTCCTTCGTTTATTTAACCGTGTTACCAAATGCAACATTTCCTACTCTTTGGTTATATGTGTATGTTACATAGTACAACTTTGCTTGAGTAGTAATCTATACAAATATTGCCACATACTGGCAATTAGTCTCCAAAAGTTTTGTCGCTGCACACATATTTAAATTTCTTCTGTCAAAACAACACTAGCAGTGGCAGGCGAAGTTGTAGTAAGTAATTGGGAATGTAGTTAATAGATGCTTAGTGTTTTTTTTTTTTTTTTTTTCTTCAGTAAAAGATTTCCACCCCTTCTTAGCTCCTCCAGTCTAATTGGCTCAGGGACATTACTGCACTTATAAACAGGGCTTACTTATAAGCAGATCTTCTTACTACTAATGTATTTTCCCCCAGGTGACTGAGAGAGGGTCCCAGGAAGCCTGTGAATGTTGAAGAGGATTCATTTGTGAATTTTTGATATTTGAGGAGTCAGCATTTATATTCACCTTTTTAACTGGGAAGATTTGTAGTTTATTTTAGAACTTCTTGTTATTTACAATGAATGGACACAGTGATGAAGAAAGTGTCAGAAACAGCAGTGGAGAATCAAGGTAAGCGAGACTTTAAATCGCCTGGTTATCTGAGAATTGAAAGTGCCTGTTTTTATAAATTTGTTTTAGCTGTTGAAATGCTTAAGAACTTAATAGTTTTATTGACGTTTCATTACAGGTATTGTTTTTATTTTTCAAAGCTAAGCCAAGCGTTTAGCTGTAGAGGACTTTGATATGTTTAAATCTATAGGCATTTATAGTGTTAGAGTTCATTTAAGCTGAAACAAGTAGACATTTAAGGTGTTTGACTGTTGGTGAGCTATCTGAATAAATGCAGCAAGACTTTATGCACTCATCTCTTTCTGGCATTTAAAAAAATATTTATTATTTTATGTGTATCAGTGTATTGCATGTGTGTTAAGTGCACCTGTGTCATGCAGTGTCCACAGAGGCAGAAGAGAGCATCTGATCTCCTGGAACTGGAGTTATGGATGGTTGTTAGCAACCATTTGGATGCTGGGAGGCCAACCAGGGTCTTCTTTGAAAGCAGCCACTGCTCTTAATCACCGAGCCATCTCTCCAGCCCCTTCATCTAGCATTTTAAGTTCTACATCTGTCCTTATTACTATTGTAATCCATATATATTTATAGGCACTTATATATAGGAATCACCAAATTAAATGGAGTCAGACTGCCCAATTAATCCCAGTTCTATCAATTATTAACTGTGTGAATTAGGGTAAATTATTTATTCTCCTTTCTGATTTTTGTTCCCTTAGAATGGATATTACACTATTGTTTGCCTTACTTACAATAGTCTATTGCCTGAGATGCTGTGTGTGGGGATAAAATGTTTTCTCATTGAGCGAGCACTTAGTCTTCGTTGTAATCAGCATCATGTTTTATATAGTATAGAACACAAAGTAACTAAAGTAGGGACAAAAAACAGGGAGGGTGATAGAGGCGTTAAGAAAACAGTAGCAAAACCACAGAGAATAAACTAAACAGCAGCTGTTGAAAGAACACTGTAGTTGAAACAAGTATTATCTAGAAGTTAAAAACCTGAGTTGAGGACTACTGGATGATTTAGTGGGTAAAAATGCTGGCTGAAAAGAGTGGTAACTAGTGTTCAATCTCTGGGAACCCACATGTCAGAAGGAGAGAACTGAGATCCCCTAAGTTGACTTCTTTTTTTATTATTTATTTTTTATGTTGTGTGTATGAGTATATTGCCTGCATGTATGTAAGTGAACACATGTTGCGCAATGCCCATGGAGGTCAGAAGAAGGTGTCCGATTCCCTGGAATTGGATTTATTTATGGACAGTTGTTAGCCACTATGTTCTTCTGCAAGAGCAGCTAGTGCCCTTAACGGCTGAGCAATTTCCTAGTCCCCCCCTGGCTTGGAACAGAGATCTTTCTGCCTCTGCCTCCAAGGGCTGGGATTAAAGACATGTGTCACAGCCTATAGATTAGAGGATTCTGAATCTTGACTTTGATTTGCATCTGTATAGAAAATTGTTTGGACTACATAGAAGAGTTACATTGTCCATTTTCTTACTCCTTAGGCACGCTGAAATGATTAATAAGTAGAAATACACAGAGTTAACGTAGGAACAGACTATCCGCAAAATGGGATATCAGACTCTTGACAGTGTGTTCTCTGCTTGGCTAACTGGGAGAGCAGCTTCTGGTACATTCTTACCTCTTACCCATTCAGTGCTGCCATATCTCAAGCTAGGAGGAGCTGTTGTGCCAATTAGATAGCACATGTGAAAAAAATAAACCGTTTGAAATCAGATTTACTTAATTTTTTTATAACTGGGCATACTGGTACACACCTATAATGCCAGCAAGCGTGTTAGAGGCAAGAGGATTAAGAGTACAAAGTCAGCCGTGCTTGGTGGTGCCCACCTTTAACCCTCGCACTCAGGAGGCAGAGTCAGGCTTACCTGGTTTGCATAGTGAGTTTCAGGCCAGCTGGGACTATAGGGAGACCCTAAGAGTACAAGGTTATCTTTGGTTACATAGTTAAGTTTGAGGCCATCCTGGGCTACAGGAGACCCTATCTTGAAATTGGAGAAAAAATTTTATTTTACAATGTATACTCATTGTGATTGACAAAGCATGTTTTTCTAATTAGTCTGAGTCAGTGATTCTGCCACATAGACTTTTGCCCTTCTGAGGAGTGTTACTGTTGAGCTATCTAGCTTTGTATGCACTTTGGAGTTTCTTGGGACTGGAAGGAGGTTGCCCTTTTCCTTACTGTGGCTTTTGTCCTCACTGCTTTTTTGTTGTCTTTCCTTTTATCTGCACCTTTTGTCATTAACACTCAGTTCCTAAGTTCCTACCCTCTCTCATCTTAAACCTTTTATCATAAGATGGTACAAAGAAAAAAAATTGTGCCTAGTTAGAAGACTAAGGAAGTGAACTTTACGAATAAAGGAATTTTTCTTGAAAAAAAAAAAAAAACCAAAGGTATTCACAGTTGTAAATATTAATAGAGAAATGAGAAACATGTTCTGCTTTTGAAGTTGGTGTACATTGTAAATGATTTAAATAAATTTGTGTTAGCTAAGATATGTAAAATGTGTTTTGCTTCAGAATTTTTTGCTTGATGTGGAAGCTTAAGAAATGAGTTTGGATTAATCAAGATGTATTTTGGTATTTTTGGTTTTATTTAGTTTTCTACCAAAAGCAATGTAGAGGAGAGGGTTGATTCCTCTGTGTGGAAGGGTCTCTTTATTGACCAAAAGAAAGATACTCAGGAAATAGGTCCTTTTAGCTGTGATCAACTGCCAGTTTTGAAAACTTGCTAAGAAAACTAGGTCAGGATGCACCTGTACAAATGTTTTAGCTCAGTACAGTTTGATGTAGCTGGAGTTAGACTCTCTGAAGATGATGCTGGCAGGGTGGACTTGAGTTGTGATCTTAAACCTTAGTTAGACATTTAAAAAAAAATTTTTTTTTGTGGTCCTGGACATCAGCCTACTACCTTATATCTGTCAGACAAGTATTCTACCTCTGAGCCCCATTCCAGCACACAGATTTTCAATCTTAATATTTTGAAGAATGATTTAGTCTAGCAGTGGATTTATGGGCAAATATTGGAAATATGTGGTCACCTTTTGCTTATTTTTTGCATGATTGGTAGATGCTTATATATAGGTTAAACCTTTAGTTAAGTTTGTCATGCACATTTAAGAATTTCTTGCTTTCGACCCTAGATGTATGTATTACGGTCTTGAGAAATTCTTAAAAGAGTTGGATAAAATGTTGGTGATGATGCTTTAGTAGTCTCACACAGTCTGTAGTTGCTAATGGAATTCTGTTTATCTGATTCTTAGGATAAAGTCTTTTAAGTTGTCTCTGTATGTGGGTTCATGTGCTTAGAAATAAACCTAGAGCCTTAGTGTGTGCCAGGCAAGTTTTCTACCACTGAGCTAAATTCCCAACCTAAAATCTTTATTTTACTCTAGCTTTTTAAACAGTTAATAATGCTTAATATAGTAACACATATTTTACTTTAAAAATATTTTATTTATTTGGTACGTATGAGTGTTTGCATATTAAGTGTACCGTGTATGTGCAATGCCTGCAGAGACCAGAAGAGGACATAGGATCCTCTTAAACTGAAGTTACAGATGGGTGTTAACCACCCCGTGGATACTGGAAACACCAGTGTTCTTAACCACTGCATCTCTCCAGTCCCTCATGTACATATTTAAGTATGGTATAAACTTTATATTTACATGAAGGAGCCCTGTGTATTGTAACTGTATTTCTTTGGCTTATAGAAAACACTTTAGCTTGGTATGTATTTCAAGAACGTTCTTTGGATCCAAGTGTTTAGGGTGGCCAGACATGGTGGTGCATGCCTGTAATTCCTGTATTCTGAACACAGAGGCAGGCTGGATCTCTATGTATTTGAAGCCAGCCTGCTTTACAGTAGCAATTATAAGCCAGCCAACGATGCATAGTGAGACCATGTCTCAAAGGAAAAAGAAAAGCTTTAGGAAGGTAGTAGTGGTAGAGAGCTGGAAATAGGGTTGATGGAAATTGTTAAACAAAAATTTTTACCAATTAAAAGAAAATCTCCAGTTTATAGATAGAATTTACCAAATTAAGTTTAACACTAGGATAAATAAAGATTATTAAAATCTATGTCTGAGCTTGTAGCTCAGCCATAGAGAGCTTGCCGAGAATTCACATCTTAGATTTGATTCCCAGCTCTATAAAAACAGATGAGTAGCTGGTTGTGGTGTTGACTCACCTTTAATCCCAGTGCCTGGGAGGCAGAGACAGGTGTATCTCTTTGAGTTTGAGGCCAGCCTAGTGTACAGAGTGAGTTTAGCTCAGCCATGCCTAATAGTGAGATCCTGTCCCAAAAGAGAGAGAGGGGGGTTGAGAAGACCTATAGTCTTAACTGACTTGTTAAATTTAAGAAACACAGAGTCAAAGCCAACAGATCACACACACGCCCCTTTTTTAAAAATTTTATTTTGAGACAGGATCTCTGTAGCTCCAAATAGCCCAGGAACTCATTATGTAGGCCAGGCTGGTCTTGAACTCAGTTCTGCCTGCCTCTCTGCCTTCTAGGTGCTGGGACTGACAGGCCGCCACACCTGGTTTAGTTGTCTTTTTGAAACAGGATCTCATTTTGTAGCCTGCTCTGGCCTCAAACTCAAATATAGCCCAGGATAGGCAGGCATCACACACATATAAAGAATCCCTTGTGTAAAAATTAGATTTTTTTATTTACATTAAATTTGAACACTTTAAAGGCATTGACACTTAAAATGGTGTTCCCTGAACTTGTTTTATAATCACTTTAGTTTAAAAAAAAAAATTTAAGTCAATGCAGAAAGTTTCAGAAGTAGTGCTTAAGAAGCGCTTTTAGAACACAGGAAAATATGAACTCAGAACTAGAGTGGCTAGAAATCACTAATGAAGAAAGCTTTCTTTGATGTTGTTAGAGGAAAGAGTGACTCATATTTCATTTTTCTTAATCCATATCTCAGTTCAGTTTCATTTTCTCTGTCTTTTCTATTATCTTTCTCTTCTCTGATATCTTTTTAATATTGTATGCGCATGAGTGTATTACCTGTAAATGCACCTGCATCATGCAGTGACCATGTAGGTCAGAAGGGGGCGTTGAATGCCCTGGGAACTAAGCTGGGGTCCTCTGAAAGAGTTCTTAACCACTGAAACGTCTTTTCATCCACCTATAGACAGTTTCAAAAATTATCCTTTTAAAACCATTAATGAGAAGCCAGGAAGCTGTCTTAATAGGTAAGGTACTTGGTTGCTGCCCAGCAAAAAGACCTTAGCTTGGACTCCAGAACTCGTATGAAAAGTCAGGTATTGGAGCATGCATCTGTAATCTCCACACTGGGAGATGGAGACAGGAGAATCCCTGGGAGGTTTCTGACCTGTCTAGACTAACTGTAGCTGAATCTGTGAGCTTCAGGTTCTGTCAAACAATAACACGGAGGCCTGGGGTCATGACTAAACAATAGGGGGCTAAGCCATCAATTTAGGTTTGACTGTGAGGCCCTGCCTCAAAGAATATGGTGGAAGAGTGATTGAGGAAGATTGCTAGTAACAACTGCCACGCATGTGGACATGTACCTCCACACACACACGCACAAACACAATACACACATGCACAGACTACACATACACATACACATGAAGAAAAGGTGGGGAACTATAGAGGAAGACACCTGATTTAGAGTTCTTGCCTCTGTGTGGACATCTGCGTGCACGCGCACACACACACACACACACACACACACACATACACTCACACAAATATTAACGAGACTGTAAACTTTCCCTAGATTTCATTTGTTTCAGGATTTATTTCAGAGTGTGGCATTTTATTTACTTCTCATATCTTTTCAGTCTCTTTTGGTTTCCACAGTTTCCTGTTTTTTTTTTTGCATGAACTTAATGGTTATAAGAAATAGTGTTCAGGTTTATCACATATGCTTTGTGGTCACACAATGTGAGGAACAGATGATACTAACCTTCAGTTGGGCATCATAGCATTTACTAGCTTTTTCTACTGGAAGGTTGCTGCTTCCCCTTCGTATTTAGCATGTCACTATGTCTAAGCTGCTTTCAGTGACGTTGAGTGGTGATTAAGCTTTATCTCCTGGGTGTGGGAAGTATTTACATATATTAAATGAAATTTTTATAAAAATTTATTTGCACTTAGATTTCTGTAAGTTTATATTTTACACTGAGTGTTATCCATTAATATGTATATTTTTGTTGCCTAAATTAATCAGACTTGCCATTGGGAGCTGGGATTCTTTTAGGCTTCTGTGTCTCTTTTACACACTCCCATCCTTGTATACTTGAAGCCATTCTTGAAGGAGCTCTGGTTTCTTTTATTGATTTAGAAACCGAGTTTTGGGTGCTGAGTGTTAATAGTTTGCTTTTTGTTACTTTGACAAAAAACCATGACCAAAAGCAACTTGGGAGAGTAAAGGGTTTATTTAGCTTAAACTTCATGTTCCAGTTATCATCCAGGGAAAGCAAGGTAGGAACCTGGAGGCAGGAACTGAAGCAGAGACAACAGCTTGCTCCCAGGCTCACCTGCCTAGGGATGGCAGTGCCCACAGTGGGCTGGGCCCCCTTACATTAGTTAACAATCAAGAAAATGCCCCACAAACATGCCCATAGGCCAGTCAGTTCTAGTTGAGGTTCCCTCTTCCCAGGTGCTTTAAATTGACAACCAGTATTAGTCATCACACTGACTTTATTCTTCGTTACTTTAGAGTCACTTCTAGGCCCTCGCAGCAGATAAAGCAGAGTTAAAGAAATATATATAGAAGACTTATGTATTTTCCGTTTTTGTAGTTTTATGTGTATCTGTCCTCTGTATACATTCAATAAACATGAGTTCAGATTATCTACAGTAACTCATCCTGTATTACAGTTATTTCCAGCCTCGCTCTTGCCTTCTTATAATTTCACTTCTAAGTGAGAGACCAAGTACCCACCCTCTATACACACATTCATATATATTAAACCTAGAATGTATGTAAAACAGTTTCAGATTTCTAGACTTTTGTCCCAGGAGAAACTTATTTGTCACCTAAAATAGTGTATGCTTGTATTAGTCTTGCAGTATCTGATCCAATCATTGTTTTCCAAAGTTACTTATTAGCTCATTTCCCTATTTCCCTTCAGTGCATGTCATAAATTTGGTAGAGTTAGATTCATTTGTTATTCCTGTTACATCTGGAATGATGATGATTATTATTAAGACACGGTTTCACTGACCTGGGACTTGCAATGTAAAACACTCTGACCTTGAACTCATAGAGATCTACTTGCTTCTGCTTCCCAGGTATTGGGATTAAAGATGTGTCCCACTGCTCTGGCTATGCTTGTTAATTAAACAAAATTGTGTATTAGGGTTTTTCCTGTTATATATAAGTCCATGAGTTTTGACAAATGGAAGAGATCTAACCCAGTACAGTATAATAGTTTCTTTACTCTTCATGTTTCCTTGTGCTTCTCAGATTTAGTAAATCATAATTTCCATTTTAATAGAACTCTGGAAAAATTGAATGCATATCAAAGTTTATATACATAAATAAGCTATTCACATGAGTCATTCAGCACAAATTTTAAAGTCATAAATGAACTTTAGAAGAGTTTTTTTGTAACTTAGAGATGACAGTAGTCTGGTTTATAATACAGTTAAGCTGGTGTTCATGGGCCATGTAAGAGAACTAAAATGACCCAGTGGAAAAATTTCACAGAACTATAACTTTTGTAATCTTGGTGGAAATGATATAGTCTGGAAAGAAAGGAAGAACAAATGGTATACATTTAGCTGTGTGAAGAGATGAAAGTTTTTATATAGAATAGTAAAGAATTAAAAGTTCCCCAATAAAGAGAATGTATTAGATATACTAATTTTACAGTTCTTTACACTGAGATTTATTCATTGTTATGCTGAAGTCTTTGTGGGGTTTAGTTTCAGGCGAGGAAATCAGAAAAGAGGGAGTCTAGCATCTAGAATAAAGGGGTGGAAGTAAAATTTTCTTTTTTCTTCTTGAAAAAGGAAAGATTTGAAGCTACCTATGAGATTGTGTGCCCCATGTGAATAAACTTGTCAGATCCACTAGTTTTAGAGAGAGACCCCAGGAATCAATTATAATAGAATCAGCTTATTTTAACTACTGTGAGAATTGCTGTTCATAATTGAAACTGTATTATTATCTATCACTAATTATGAGGTGACTACTTACTCAAATGCTAACATTAAGTACATGTTAAACCACATTTAACAGTTTCTTTGGTATGGATTGATAACATAAGATTTAAGTTACTTTGAGATTAAGATACAGAGAAAAGGTTTTAAGGACACTCAAAAGTTTTATCCAGACAGTATTGACTTTTGAAATTCATTGTCTGCAAGTCAGAACTGAAGGTTAGGGAACAAGAATTGTGGGACACTTATGACTCCCTGTGGCATAGCTATTTCTCAGCTCTGCATTGTTGCTTTCAGAAATACAACAGTCATTATAATGAAGGCTTTTAAAAAAAATTTTGTTTTCAGTTTTTTTAGCCAAATTATTTAAAACCTTATTAAACTTAAATTTTGTATAAATTAAAAATATCTTGTTCATGTAACTTTTATGATGGTAATATACTTTGACAGGCTTTATTAAAAAGAACTGCTGGAGATGTATTGGGCATAGTGCTTGCTTAGCATGCGCAAGTGTATCCCATCTATCCTCTCCCCTATCTGACACCAAACAACCAAGAGCAATTTAATTTTATATTGAGGTATAGGATGATAGTAGAAAACAGAGTGCTCTTACCACTGTGTTTGGTGTGTAAAGTCATGGGAGCACTGGAAAAGAGGACCTTGTATTTCCCTCATACAGTGTGGTGGTTCTTGTTTTTGTCCTTGAGCTACATTATTATTATCCCTTTGCAGCATCTAGTTCTGGGGGGGATCTGATGACCACTTCTGACCTCCACAGGCATTACATGACACAGGTGCACTTACATACAAGCAGGCAATACATGCATGCACATAAAATAAAATAAAATTAAAATAAACATTTTGAGTTTGTCGTTTCCTTCCAGTAGGAAGGGGATGGTAATGGGGAAGAGGACATAAAATAGCTACTTCATATTAAAGTGATGATGTAGAAACCACACATTACTTCTTTGCCCATATCTAATTGTCCAGAACCTGTTGAAAGACATGAGGCAATTCTTGTTATTTGTCTGGGCATGTCTCAGCTGAAATTGCAGGAATATTATTTAATACCAGAGAACCAATGAGAAAACAGAATATTAGTGGATAAGGATACGAATAAGGCAGGCAGGGTAAGTTCTTTGTATCTCAAATACAAAAGAATGTTTTGTTAGATTACCTCTACTCAAATTAGTGATTCCCATTTTTCTGTATTTCCTTTGAGTTCATATGTGTATGTAACTTGGGCACTTAACTACCATAGTGTTACAGTTTTCTTTTTCACTTTGCCTCCTCTGACCCTCAATTTATTATATGTAAGTGGAAGGATTAAATAGGAATCTAATGTCTGATTCATAGAAACAACTAGTAATCATTTTATCTCCCTCTTTTTTTATGCAGTGTGTTGAAGATTTTAGCAAATGCATAGTTTTACTCATAGACATTCCCTATATTGTGTCTGAAATTACGATAGGGTAAAGAATACCAGAAGCAAATTTTGAAATAATGCTTCTGATCTTGAATTCATGAGGAAGATTGATGCTTTTAATCTATAATAACTCTTAATATTGAACTCCTATTATATATGAGGCAAGATGCTTTATATGTTTTCCATCCTCAAAGTAATCTTGAACTAAATTTCCACATGGCAGAAACCTAAGGCTCATTTAATACATATGTGAATAGAAACACAATCACAGTGGCAAGAAAAGGCTAGTATGCCAGAAAAAAAAAGAATAGTTGAACTTTAAAACAACAACAGATTAGCCTTGAATTTCCCTAATAAGTGTGTGTGTTAGAATGTACTTTAAAAATTCTCCCAGTGACCCTCTTACAGGCATTGGCATGTAATTAGTGCTATAGAAGACAAGGAGCAAGAATGAGAGTTCAGTGTACTCACTTTCTGTGGACTGTAAGCACAGTCTCTTGCTTTTTGCCAGTGTATATGATAGTATGCCCCTTACCCACAGTGAATCTAATCCAACTAGATGCTACTAGCAGTTTAAAAAACATAAGAAAAAGAAGGGAAATGGATATATAAGAAAGAAAAAGTATTTTGAGACCTGGTCTCCCTTTGTACTTCAGGATAATCTGGTACTTGTGATCTTCCTGCCTCAGCCTTCTGAGATCTGAGACTACCTGGCAGAAAGAAAACTTTATGTACAAGGGACAATAGTTAATACATGTGTATATTATTTAATAAGAATTAAAGGAGTCATTGACTTACAGCTTTGATACAGGCAGTCTAATACAATGTTTAAATGCACTCAAAGCATCATTTTTAGTACTACTGTTTTGAGATGTTCTTTTCATTCCTCTTTGCCACTGCCACCGCCATTCTGTTACGAATGTAGCTGTCCAATCTGTTGTCTTTCTTAGGAGATTATTATTCAGGTACCAAAAATATTTTTATTTCAGAGGACTGATTTAAATGGAAAGTATAATACAGAGATGGAGGCATTACCATTCTGTCATGTGCTGGGCTGAGCTGACATGAACTTTGACTTCCAGAACACTCCCTTTCTTTATAGATGTGAAATGATAGATTAGAGCAAAGAAAAAAAGTTACATGGCTGAACTTGAAAGAAAACTTACATATGCCAGAAACACAGAGAAACGCAAAGCCCAAGCAACAAGGAGTAAGTAGTGTACTCTGGACAAACATGGCAGCATGTGAAATATTTGGTGCATCACAGGGCTTTAGTACAAGAGACTGGAATTGGCTTTGGAACTGCATCAGGTTTTGGCTGCATCAGGATTTAAGAAAATAATTTTCTTTAATATTTACTTTTTATTTTATGTGTAAGACTGTATTGCTTCATCCATGTTGTACAGTGCCTGCAGAGGTCAGAAGAGTGTTGGATTCTCCTGGAACTGGAATTACAGGTGGTTGTTAGTCCTCATGTGGGTGCTGGGAATCGAACCCAGGACCTGTGCAAGAGGAGCTAGTGTTCTTAAACGCTGAGCCATGGCTCCAATCCCAAGAAAATTATTTTCCTCCCTAAAGCTTGGAACCAGGAAGGATTGCCTTATGAAAAGGTTGTAGGACCTGAGAATTGGTTCAGCGGTTAAGAGCTATTTTAGAGGACCCAGGTTCAATTCCCAGCACCCACATGACGACTAACAACTATCTCTCACTCTGGTTCCAGGGGAATAGGAGGCCTTCTGACCTCTGTGGGCATTGCATGACATAGGTGCACTTACAAACATGCAGGCAGTACACTCATATACATAAAATGAAAAATAATAAATAAAATATTTTTTTTAAAAAAAAGGTTCTATAAAACTCCGATGTATCTTCAAGGACATTTTTCAGTATAAGGATAAAATGGAACACAACATGACAATATTCTTAAACTTCATGTTTCAAATTTTGTCTTACTGGAAAAGAAGTATAAGAAAGGGCCATAAGACCAGCCAGACAACGCAAGAAAATTTCCAAGTATTAGACATTTGGAGAGTTGATTTATGAGTTAGAGTGTCAGCAGTAGCCACAGGAGCCAACGTTACTCGTGTGGACAATGTGACTGGATGGGGGAATGGACCCAGTGTTATAGAGTTTCTGATTATTCCAGAGAAGTTAAACTTTTGATTAGATGACTGAAGAAGACTGAAAACAAAAGAAGTAGCATTGAGGCAAAGAAACCTGGAGGACAGAATGATAATTTATGTGGAAGATTAAGATTTGCAGTGCTTTAAAATAGAAAACAAAGAAAAAATATTAGCAGGATATTAATTTCATAAAGTATCTTGCGTATGACTGGTAGAATGCTTTTCCTTCCAAAATGGCTTATCTCAGTGGTATTGGCTACCTATTATCACCAGAAGACAGTTGTCCTCTTTTTCTATTGTGGTTGAATATATTCATTACAACTAATATGCAAGACACTTCCTATTCAAACAAAGATTTTAAAAAATGATGTGTATTCCTGTGTGGATGTGTGCATGTGAGTATAAGTGCTCACAGAGGCCAGAAGAAAGTGTTGGATCACCTGGAGCTGGACATACAGGTGTTAAGATCCAAACACCAGTCTTCTGGAAATGTGGTATGTGTTTTGAATCACTGAAACATCCTAGCCTCCTTGTGAAGATACTGTGTAAATATTTTACTCCTCAAATTCTGTATTTGGCATCCACTCATAAATCTGGCTTTTACTAGTTTTTTTCTATGATGACTACAACATGGTAATTTTCTAAATTTTCTACTGCTCTGTCCATGTTAGAACCCTCCTCTGTATCTGAGTCACTCATCAGCAAGAATTTTGAGTTCCTGTTTTGATACTTAAGTCAAATTTGGCCAAAAAAAAAAAAAAAATCCTTCATACTATCTTTTATGTCCTTTTTTCCTCTGGCTTTGACATATCCTTGTCATCACCCATTTTTAAAAAATATTTTCTTTCTACCACAGCAGTATTGTTTAGGCTTAGTTTCTACTTTAGGTGTCACAGCCCTAGAATTTTTGCATTTTATTAGGGGAGCTATAATTTAAGTGTGCAGTATTATTTAGAAATCAAGATCTGAGGGCAAGGTGATTATAAGTTTTTAAATTATGTTTATCTGTCTATCTATCTATTATCTATGTGTCTGTGCACATACTTGTGCTCATAATCACATATATGGTGGTCAGAGGACAACTTGTGGGGAGTTGGTTCTGTTCTACCATGTGGGTTTCAGGGGTAAAAATCAGAGTGCTAGGCTTGGTGGCAAACACCTTTCCCTGGTAAGCCATCTCATTGGCTTGTGCTTAGAAATTTCAAGCTGCATGTATTTATATTGGTTGGTGGTAAATAGCAAACCCAAAACACATCATCATAAACGTAAAAAAGATCAGCAAAATATGTTTATCTGTGAACTTGGAGTGGTTGAAATTAGGGTGCATATATAATCTGGAATATGTGCAGCTGTATAAAGGAGTGAAGGGATGTCTACTATGGATATAATATATACATGTGATGGCAAAACATGTTCATTATGAAGGATGAATGTAGACATCTTTCTTCATTATTTGATTATATTATAAACATGGAAAACATTAGGACAAATTTTTCTGCAAGAGGGGAGAGATAGGACAATAGTATTAAGACAGGATGCTGGGTTTCCAGCATTAATAGCTCTATTTCTGTGTTGGGTCCAGGTTAATAATACAGTATAAAATTAACATGAATAAAAAGCAGTTCTTAAGAGAAAAAAAGACAAATATTTCTGTTGATATCAAGTTGGTGCTACACAGAAAGAAATTATTTCAGCTGACTTTAAGGCAGTATTTTAACTCTGGGGCTAAGTATTTCTAAGGATAAAAAAATGTGAAGAAATTCTTTTAGTTATTGTTAGTAGTAGTATTTTGAAAATCGGAAATTTTTAGTATATTTTAATTTATGTATGATATGGATACTATATAAAATGATATGTTTTAAATATACATATATATTTCCCCCTAAGATAAAGCAAACAAATTATTAGTGTCATTTGGAACCAAGAAACTAAACCAAAATAATGATAATAGTATTAAACCAAAGAAGTAAAAATCCTGTAAATGTGAATTTAGAAGTACTAGTATGAATTAATGTTTTCTCTAAAAATCCATGCATTGTAGCTCATTCTGTTAAAAGAGAAATTAAACATTGAGAAGTCTAGTAGTGAGAGACTTACCTAGTACTTACATTCATTCCACTTAATTCATGATGAAGTAATTGAGTAACAGCCTGCAGATTATACAAAGTCAGCCTGGTATAATACATCTTGTGAGCAAATGGGCTATCAGAGCTCTTGAGGCCTCATCCGAAGGACTTGGGAACTAATCATGTTCCTTGTGGCCAAAAGTGGGAAAATTTGGAAGTCAGTGATTTTAGCATTAGATGAATTTATTCATGAAATAAATTCCAATTCATGATTTCATAAAGATTTAAAAATACTGATCTATTTGAAGGATGCTTAGAAATGCTAAATGAGGAAAAGAAATGAAAATGCCTTTCCTTTATGAACTGTACCTCAAGGCTATCAAATACACTGGGGACAAGTTTCTGCTTATGGAAGTATTCCATCTAATAATGAAGAAATGATATATTGATAAATGAAGAATGGTAAAATGTCACCATTTTATTGTTTTTAATCAAATAATGGAAAAACCACATGGTCCCTAAAAGCTACTAAGAACATGAGCTCAGAGCTGTTTGGGACATTACAGTGGAGATATAGGCCGTGGTGAAATATTGATGGGCCCAGCGGGACTGAATTTCTTTATGGAGGGACGGAAGTCTCTATGATCAGTTTTTTATTTTAGAAAATATATTTGTGTGTAGCAATAGAATGAGTAAAATTGTTAGGGAGATGCTTTCTACTTTGTATGCACCTGAATATAGAGACCATTCCGCCTTCCTATATGTAGTTTTTTTTTTTCAGTTTTTAAAATTTGTAAATAAATTGCACATTACCATAATTTCAAAACTGAAGACTTAATCTCCATTGGCTCTATTCTCATCCCTCCTTTTCATCTATAACTAATTTTTATTTTATGTGTACAAGTGCCTGTAGGTAAGTAAGTGCACCTGTGTTTTGAAGTGCCTATGGAGGTCAGAAGAGGGCATCGAATCCCCTGGAACTGGAGTTACGAACAGTTGTTAGCTCCCATGTGGGTACTGGGTCCTCTGCAAGAGCAGTCAGTGCTCTGAACTGCGGAGCCATATCTCCAGCCCCTTGAGAATTTCATTCCTACATGTGTGCTTTGATCAAGTACTCTCCATTTCCTTTCTTCCAATTCTCTCCTCCCCTACTTCTCTCTCTCTCTCCTCTCTCTCTCTCTCTCTCTCTCTCAACTCCACTGAGTCCACTTACAGTCTGTATGTGCATGGATGTATGACCATCTACCAGTGTGTGGGTGATCGGTCAGTCATGAATGAGAACTGACTCTCCCTCTTCTAGTGGCTATCAGTTACCAGTAGCTTTTCAGCTAGGGGTGCAATTTTATGAGCCCCTCCCTGTCCATTCTGGGAATTTTGATTGGCTTGATTTTGTGCAGGTCTTATACATGCAGTCCCTGTCCTGAGTGTGTGTCTAATGGCCCTATCATGTCCAACAAATGTTTCTTTTAATGCAGATGTCCACTGTTTCTGACTCTTAAACTCATTCTGCTTCCTCTTTTGAAATGATCCCTGAGCCTTGGGGGAAGGGGTAGGGTAACACATGTCTATAAAGAGACCCTAGCCCTTAAATTCAGTCATTCATTCATCTCTTTTTGTTTGTTTGGTTGGGTTTTTTTGACAGTGTCTCTCAGGCCTCAATAGCCGAGGATGTCCTTGAAATTCTGATCCTCTTGCCTCCACCTCCCTAGTGTTTATAGGCATGCACAAATGCAGCAAGTTTTATTTCATGCTGTCATTCATTAAACCCTGGGCTTTGTATGTACTAGGCAAGGACTCTTCCAACTTACCTACATAAGTATATACTGAGCATTGCACAAGATTTTATGTTAGGTGCTTTGGAAAAAATAAACACTCAAAAAAGTTAAAATTAAAGGCCCTCAATTTTTCTCATCTGAAAAATAATTTTTAATAGTACTGTCTACTGAATGTTCTTAAATTGTCTTAACAAACTTGTTCATATATAACTTTTAAGTGCAGTACATATAGAATGCTGCTTATCAGCTTAAATGCCCATCTTAGGTTTAGAAGTTCTGTTGATGGTAAGGTCATTGTGTCATTTTAGTATCTCCAATGCCTTTTTGAAAACTTTTATTACTTTATTTTGCAAATCTGTTCAGTCCTTTTGCTGGGGAAAGAATTGGATCAGTTTGTAAAGTTACAGCTGTTTATTTTCGTCTATAAATAGTGCCATCTGGTGGTACTTTTGAAAAACTGTAGTGTGCTTATGTCTTGCCATGTTTGTATACACAAACTATTACCTACTGTTTCTCATGAAACAAAATGGAAGTCATGATAAAATCTGGGTCCACCAGAAATTTTCTACCCTAGTTTTCAGTAATTAGAGTATAAGTAGCCATGTATATGGCTTTGGAGATAAAAAGAATTTATTCTTTATGCAGTTATCTCTTTAGTCTATTCTATATCTCAATTTGGATCAATAATTAGAAATGGAAGAAAGATAATTTATCTGAAATGTTGTTTTCTTCTGATTTTGTATAGAAGTTATGCAGTCTTATGAGAATTTGCAGTTGTTTCAGACTTATGTGTATGGAATCATGAATATTCAAATAAGTTTTCAGTAAAACTGATTTTTTGAAAATTAATTATGTATTATAGTTTTGATAATATATTACATTCTTCTGGAAGAATAGAAACATCTTTTTAAAAAGATTTAATTTTATGTGTATGTATGTATGTGTGCATGCATACAGTTGTGAGCCTGCCATGTGGGTGTTGGCAACCAAACCTGGGTCCTCTGGAAGAGCAAAAAGTGCTCTTAACCACTGAACCATCTCTCTAGCCCCTGTCCTGTTCTTGTATTTTTTTTAGCAAACTTTATCAGTTTAAAATTTTTATTGACTTTTTGCAAATTTCATCTATTTCTATCGTTTTGGTCATATTTAGATTTTCTCCCCTATCAGCACCTTGTCCCAGTCCCCTGCCCAGTTTCATGTACTCCTGTTTATATATGTGTGTGTGTGTGTGTGTGTATGTGTGTATATACGTATACACATATGTGCCTGTAGTGTCAAATTTGTATCCCCAAATGCCCTCCAGTATGGATCTATCCACTGGGGCCCTTAAATGGTACTGACTCTCCCCCTCCAGCAATTGCCATCAGTTGCTAATAGTTTCTTGATAGGGATGGGGTTTCTTACCCACTTCCCTATGTCTGTTGTGGGTTTTTGTGTGTTTGAGCTTGCATGGGACTTGTGCTTGTCACTATTTGCTGAATGTTCATATGAGTAACTGACTGTCTGGAAAACTGTTTCCTTATGGTCATCTACCACCTGTGGATCTTACAGTCTTTTTACCCTCTCTTCCACAATGATCCCTGAGCCTTGGGAGGCAGAAGTTAGATATAGGTATGTATAGGTAGATATAGATACAGGTGTCCTATTCAAGAGTAAGCACTCTGCAACTTATTATTTGTACATGTGGACCATTGTGGGTCTCTGGGTTAATCACCACCTACTGCATGAGGAACCTTCTCTAGCAAGAGTTGAGAGATAGATTAATTTATGGGTATAATGACAAATCATTAGGAGATAGTTTAATACTATTTCTATTTGGCAGAATAATAAATAGTATTAGCCTCTCTGCTGTGGTCTGTGACCTGCCTACCCTCTGGTGTGAGCTCCATCTTGTGAAGCAGACCTTAAATCTAATTAGAAAACAGTCGATTACTTCCATAATATTCCTGCCACTATTGCACCAGTCGGCATATCTTGCCAGGCCAGTTGTTGTCGTTCCCTGACTTTGAGGTTAGGTAAGGTTGATGATTAATTTTCTCTTCTGTAGTATGTATAGCACCTTCTAGCACTATGAAAGCCAACCAGTAAAGATGAGGCTTTGAATTCAGACCTATGCATCCTTATTTATTAAATATAATTGTTTATTCTACAACTTATGTATGTTGTTGGTTTTTGAGACACAGTCTTGCTCTGTAGCATAGGCTAGGCTTGAACTTTTGATTCTTCTGTTCCAGTCTCCCAAGTGCTGGCATTGTAGGCTTGCATCACCACACACTGCCAGAAATATAATCCTGAAAATAAGTAGAAGAAATGATTTACTACTTACTACAATAAGAATTGCCAACAGATTTACATTTCTTTACACAATTCCTAACTTAAAACTGTTAGATGCTAGAACTAGCATCTTAAAGGGTGTGTATATCATAATTTAAGCTTCTTATCTTCCCCAAATTCTAGTCCATGATCCCTTGCTTGATAGGCATTGTTCATTATCTTTTAGAGAGATGATAATCTCGATGTTTGTTTTATCTAGAAGTGTACTAATACGTTGTATATGTCCATTACTATAAATGAGCATTCATTTTTGTATTTGGCCATAGATTGTTAAAATATGCAACAGTGTTAATATGTGTGGCTTTCTGCTGAAAAATTAAATCCCCTACTGAATTTTGCTTTAAGTCTCTTTATTTTCAAATTGTAGCCAGTCAGATGATGATTCTGGGTCAGCATCAGGCTCTGGATCAGGCTCAAGCTCTGGCACTAGCAGTGATGGAAGTAGTAGTCAGTCTGGGAGCAGCGATGCTGACTCTGGCTCTGACTCTGGAAGCCAGTCAGAGTCTGAATCTGACACATCTCGAGAGAACAAAGTTCAAGCAAAACCACCAAAAGTTGATGGAGCCGAGGTAATACTCAATGCAAAGTGATTTTTTTATTATTATTATTATACTGGGAAAACTGATGTAATAAACAGCATTCTTATGACAGTTTTTAGGAAAAACATTTTAAACATTAAAATTCACTGTGATTCTGAAGCTGTAGCCATGTGTCTGAACTAACTGGGTTAAGCGAGAAGCAGACAAGTACAAACTGTATATGCACACAAATAAAACCTTTTCTGCTCCTTTAAAGGTTGAATTTTATAACTGGTCAGAGTCATGGACTAGGAGCTGTGGGTAGAGCATGTGCCTTAGCATGCATGAAGCTCTGGATTTAGTCCCCAACACCACAAACATCAAATGGTACAAATAAATTGAGTTTTATACCCAAACATAAAACGCTTCATAGTAGTGATCTTCGTTAGGTTGATATGATCTCAAGATCTTCAAAGGGGGAGCTATATTTCCAATAGCAAGAGGACTTGATAGAATAGGCTAAGAATTATTGTATTTGAAAGAAGCTGTTAGAAGATAGTACATTAGATATAATGAGTAAACAGTAAATAAATATTTTGGAGGAAGTAAAAACTTTGAACTATCAACAGACTTTTTTTCAGTCTTTGCCACATTTTACCTTTCCTGATTCATGTTTCTGATAGTTTTGGAAATCTAGCCCCAGTATTCTGGCTGTTCAGAGATCTGCAATGCTCAAGAAGCAACAACAGCAGCCGCAGCCGCCTCAGCAGCAGCCAGCTTCATCTAACAGTGGATCAGAAGAGGTGAGTGAATGTTTGCTATGAGCTGTCTTCACAAGAGACCTATACATCCTTATTTATTAAATATAACTGTTTGAAAGAATAGCAAGAAGTACCTGCTTTTAAATATATGTATCAAGAATCTTAGAGCTATACTTTTAACCCAATATTCCTGCATTTAAAGGTTAATCCAAAGTAATTGGTGGAAGAGCTAGAAATAAAATAGATGGGTATGGTGGTGCATACTTGTAATCCCAGCAATCAGGAGGCTGAGGCAAGGTGAATCATGAGTTACATGTAGGTCATCCTCAGCTGTATGAGTTTGAAACCAACCTGAGCAACATAATGAGAAACTTTCAAAACAAAAGATGAAAAATTTTCAAAACAAAAGATAAAAAACTAGAGATAAATGGGAAATTATTAAATATGATAAGCTGGCATGGTAGCATGTACCTGTAATCCTAGCGCCTGTGACTTTGAGGCCAGCCTGAGTTACATGGTGAGACCATTTCTTAGCCCTCCTCCAACATAATATACATTTATGTACATGTTCACATATATCAGTGAATAGAGGAATAATATATCATTTAAAAATATTTTTATTTTATGTGTATGACTGTATTGCCTCCAAGTATGTAAATGCAACATGTTGTGTACTGTCTGAAGAGGTTAGAAAAGGACATTGGATCCCCTGGAACTGGAATTATAGACAGTTGTTAGAACCATGTGGGTGCTGGCAGTCAAATATGGGTCCTCTGCAAGAGCAGTCAGTGCTCTTAATCCCTGAGCTATCTCACAAGCCCCCAATATCATTTAAAAAATTTTTCTTACTGAAGTTTTGTGTCTTTCATACAAAAATCTTAATCATTTTTATTCCCCCTCCCCTTTATGCACCCTCCAGTAGCCTCCACCCCACCAGATTTCAAGCATTCTGTCATTGATACTAAGGCCTATCAAGTCAAGTTAGTATCCCTTGATATCCTTCAGTATAAGTTCATCTACTGGGGTCTAATCAGCCTACTTAGAATCACTCCCTTAAAGAAGATCAGCACTCCCTCACCCAGCAGTTATCAGCTGCTAATAGTTCTTCAGTTAAGATCGGGGCCTGCTGCCCATTTCCCTAGTTCTATGCTGGATTTTTACTGTTTGAGTCTCCATTGGTCTTGTGTATGCTGGCGCCATTGCTATAAATTCATATGCGCAGGGTCCCAGGATCCTGTAAGACTCTGTTTCCATTTGGCAATGCACCACCTCTCCTGACTCTTAAAATCTTTCCTCCTTCTCCTTCACAATGGTCCCGGAGCCCTGGGTGTGTGGAGTTTAATATACAAGTCCTATCCACACTCTGCAGATTTACTCTCTATGCTTTGACCATTTGTGGCTTTTTGTGTTCATTTCCCTTTGTTTCATGAAAGAGCTTGGTTGATGAGAGTTGAGAGATGCATTAGTATTCTCTCTATCCCTTCCTCTATTATGTTCCATGAGCCTTAGGTATAGAAGTTGCATTGTAGATGTGTCGCTTAGAGTTGGGCATTACACAGGCATTTATTCTGTGTATGAACAGTTGTAGAACTCTGTTAGTCTCTGTCTATTGCAAAAGAAGTATATAGTAAAAAATTAGATTTGTCTGGGAGGTGACAGCCTTTGGTTTTCTCTTAAGATCACTGACCTTTCCAGCCAGTAGTACACTGATGTGTGTTTTTACAAAACTTATTTTCTTTTTATTTGTTTTATTTTGAAATAGGGTTTTCTTACAAGCCCCAGTTGGCCTGGAACTCACTTAGGCCAGACTTGCCTTCATCTCAAAGAGATCCACTTGACCTTGCTTCCCAGTGCTGGGATTAAAGGCATGTGCCACCACGCCCAGCCACAAAAATAGTTTTAAGAAAAACTGTTATTAAAGTTTGGTATATGAACATCTAGAATACTCTGCAACAGTAATTAATGGTTTCCAGAGATGCTAGATCTTAATATCGTTCCCCATGTGCTGACATTTTTGTATTCATCCAATTTTACTATCTTAATTTGCAATGAAAATGCTATTTTAATTTAAGCAAATAACATAAAGTAGCGTGAACAATAAGCGGTGCCTGTAAAGAAAAGGCTTTACAGGCACTTACTACAAAATGAATTAAATAGTTTAACAAGTAAAATTTTGATAGCATGATTATATTCTTATCTTTAGGGAATGACACTGGCTTTGTTTTTCCATAGGATTCCTCTAGCAGTGAAGATTCTGAGGACTCCTCCAGCAAGGTCAAAAGGAAAAAGCATAAAGAGTATGTAATTTTATTCAATGGACTACTTTCATACCAGGATTATACTCATGGTTTTGTATTTCTCATTTGTAAATATTTTTTTCTAAAGAGTTTTTAAGAATTCTTGCATCATGATATTTTACATTACATTAGTTTGAACTGTTAAGCCTTAACATTTATTTTATTATAAACAGATGAGGTTTTATGCCACTTTATCTCTTATAACCTCTCCCCTACGTCATACATATATTTTTTTATTGGGTTTTAAAATATTTTTATTGAGTTTTTGTGGATTTCATACAATAATTCTTAATTAAATTTAGATCTCCGTTCATGCCCTCCCCTACTCCCACCAGACCTCATATATTCTGTCTATGTTGTCTATGTCCATCCAGTCAAACATTTGTACCCAGATGTCCTTTGGTGCAAGTTTATCTCCTGGAGTCTAGTCAGCCTATCTAGAGATCTTAAGGAGGAGCTACTCTTCCTCACCCAGCAGTAATCAGCTGGCAGCAGTTCCTAAGCTAGGGCTGGCCTGCTGCCGATTTCTCTTCATCCACGCTGGGCCCTTGTCTGATTGATTCAGCGTGGGTCTTATGCATGGTGCCACCATTAATTACTACAGGCTTACATGAGCAAGCTTCCAGTGACCCGAAAGCCTTTGTTTCCCTATGTCCATGCATTAACCATAGCTCTTAGAATCTCTCCACCACCTTGTCCACAGTGGTACCTTAGCCATGAGTGGGTGAGGTTTAATACAGGAATCCTATCCAGGGACACACAGTCTGCAGTAATTTATTCTCTAAAATTTGGCCAATTGTGCCCTTCTGTGTACTTCACACTCTGTTTTCTAAGGAAGCTGTGCTGGTGAGAGTTGAGGGATGCGCTAGTATTTTTTCTACACTCTGTTTCACTGGGTTCCTTAAGTCTTAAGTGTTAAGGTTCCACTGTAGATATGTCACCTAGGACTTGGCATCTCTCAAACATATATTCTCAGTGTGTGACCAGTTGTGGAACTCTGTAATAGCCCCTGTCTGTTGCAAAAAGAAGCTCCTTTGATGAATGGTGTACCCTGTACTTGTCTGTAAATATAAAGATGCATATTTAGCATATGGTAAGAAATGTGATTCATCTAGAGATATAACAGAGATCGGGTTTGCTCTAGGATCTAGGACCTCTCCGGCCATGTGTATTTGGCCATAATTACAGTGTTACCCATGAGTTCCCTTCCATTGAGATTGCTTTAAGTCCAAAGTAGATAGCCAGATAACAGTGCTACTACTGCACAAATAGAGGTAATTTGCCATGCCAGTTGTGGTTATTAACCTTCAGAGCTGGGTTGGACCATTGGTTCATTTTTCTCCCTTTAGCAGCTTGCATATTATCCTCAGTGGGTTTTCTTTTCACTTCCTTGACTGTTCCTTTGCTGTACAAACTTTGTTGCTTAGTGAGGTCCCACTTCTTGTTTTTTTAAATATTTATTTTGTAATTTTGTGCATGAGTGTATCGTCTGCATGTATGTAAGTGCACTGTGTCATGCAATGTCCAGGGAGGTTAGAAGGAGGTGTTGGATGGATGTCAGCCACCATGTGCATGCTGGGAATTGATCTCTGATCCTCTGTAAGAATAGTCAGTACTCTTAACTGCTGAGGCATTTCTACAGCCCAAGAGGCACCACTTGTTGATTGTTGACGTTAATGCCTGAGATGTCAGATTTAGAGAGTCCTTTTTTATACCTTTATTTTGTAGGGTACTGCCTATGTTTTTTTCTGCAGTTTCAGAGATTCAGGTTTTATACTGAGGTCTTTGATCTGTTTGGAGTTGACTTTTGTGCAGGGTGAAAGATAAAGGGTCCAGTTTCATTCTTCTACAGATGGAGGTCCGGTTTTGCCAGAACCACTTTTTGAAGATGTTTTCTTGCCAACATTGTGTGTTTTTGGCACCTTTGTCAAATACCAGGTAGCTGAAACCTCATGTACTCCTGTTTGGGCCATCTTTCTCTGTCTCATTGATCATGTGTGTGTGTGTGCCAGTACCATGCTGGTTTTTAACTGTAGTTCTGTAATACAGTCTGACATCTAGTGTGGTAATCCTCCCAGCAGTTGTTCTTTTTCCCCAAGATTGCTTTGGATTTTGGGGATCTTTTGTGATTCCATATATTTTAGGATGATTTTTTTTCTAGCTCTGTGATTGTCCTGGGTATTTTGATTAGCATTGCATTTAATCTATTTATTACTTTTGGTAAAATGGTCATTTTCACAATATTAATTCTACCAACCCATGGGCATGATAGGTCCTTCCATCTCCTCGTATCTTCCACTATCTCTTTCTTAAAAGAGTTAAATTTTGCTTGTAGAAATTTTTTAATGTCTTTTGTTATTATTTCTAATTTTTTTGAGGCTATTATGAATGAGAGTACTTCCTTGAATGCTTTTTCTGATTGCTTGTTATTTGTAGGTTGATTTTGTAACCTGCCACTTTACTGAAAGTATTAATCATTTCTAGCAGTTTTTGGGTGGAATTTTTTTGGGTCCCATATGTATTATATCATATTGTCTGCAAATAGTGATAATTTGGCCTCTTCTTTTCCAGTTACTACTCCTTTACTTTCCTTAACTTACTGCTCTTGCAAGAGTTTCAAGCACTATTATTGTAAAGGAGTGGAGATAGTGGACAACTTTGTCCTGATTTTAATGATAATGCTTCCTAGTTTTTCTCCATTTAGAATGATGTTGGCTATGGGTTTGTTGTATATAGCTTTGATTATGTGAGGTATGCTCCCACCTGTCCAGTTACCTGTAGGACGTTTGATAAGAATGTATGTTGGATTTTGTCAAAGGCCTTTTCTGCATCTGTTGACATGAGTGTGTGATTTTTGTCTTTAAGTCCATTGTTGTATTTATTGACTTAAGTATATCGAACCATGTCTGCATTTCTGGGTAAAGCTGACTTGTTCATGGTGAATGATTTTTTTGATCTGTGTCTGTATGTGGTTTGCAAGTATTTTGTTGTATTTGTTGTCTATGTTCATTAAGGATATGGGCCTATAGTATTCTTTGTTTTGTCTTTCCTGGTTATGGTATTAGTGTGATACTGACGCCCTAGGAGTTTGAGAGTCTTTCCTCTGTTTCTGTTTTTTTTTTTTTAATAATTTAAGTGGTATTGGTTGTAAATCTTTGAGTGTCTGGTAGAATTTTGCTGTGAATCCATCTGGGCCCTGGGTTTTTTTAGTTAGAAGGTTTTATATTATTGCTTCAGTTTCCCTATTTGTTATATTGTTTATGCTATTGTGTTAATCTCTTCTTGGTTTAACTTTTGTGGTTTCCCTGAATTTAGAAATTCATTTCTTTCAGATTTTCAAATTAAATGGAGTATACATTTTTAAAGTTTATTTGTTATATTCTGGACTTTGTGTGTATGTGTGTGTGTGTGTGTGTCTGTTGTGATGTTTCATTTCGTTAATATGTGCTCATTCTGACTTTTTAATGTAGGCACTAAGAGCTATAAATTACCCTCTTAGGGCTACTTTAAAATTATCCCAGAGGTTTTGTTGTGTATATATTATCATTTTCATTTAGTTCAAGGAATACTTTTATTTTTTTTCTTAATTTCTCATTTGACCCATTCATCATTTGGGAGTGCATTGTTTAATCTCTGTGAATGTGTGTAGTTACTAGAGCTTCTTTTGCTGTTAATTAAAAGCTTTCATTTAGTTCCAGGAATACTTTTATTTCTTTCTTAATTTCTTCTTTGACTCATTCAGGAGTGTGTTGTTTAATTCCCATGAGTTTATGTAGTTAACTAGAGCTTCTTTTGCTATTGATTATAAGCATTACTGCATTGTGATCTGATAGAATGCATGAAATTATTTCAAGTTTTTTGTGTTGAGGTTTGCTTTGTGTCCTAGTGTGTGGTCAGTTTTAGAGAAACTTCTGTGTGCTAAAGTGTATTCTTTGGTGCTTGGGTGGAATAGTCTTTAGATGTCTGTTAGTTCCATTTGATATAAGATGTCATTTAATTTAGATATCTCTCTGTTTATTCTTTGTCCAGTTGACCTGTCTATTGGAGATAGTGGGGTATTGAAGTCACCTGCTATTACTAAATCGGCGTTAATCTGTGTTTATAGTCCTATAGTACTGTTTTTATGAAATAGAGTGCACCAGGGAGTTTAGTGCTTGTGTATGTTCATCATTGTAATATCTTCTTGGTCAGTTGTTCCTTTGATTAGAATGAAATGACCCCCCTTTATTACTTCTACTAGTTTTAATTTAAAGTCTTTTTTGTCAGATATTAGAATTGCAACCTGCTTGCTTCTTAGTGTCATTTGCTTGTAATATTTTTTTCCCGGCCTTTTACCCTAAGGTAGTGCCTGTTCCTCAAGGTGAGTTGAGTTTACTGAAGACAACAAAAAGAAGAATTTTCTATCTTAATCCATTCTGTGTCTTAATCCATTTTGTGCCTTTTGGCTGGGAATTTGAGGCCATTCATTTTACAATTATTATTGAAAGGTGTGTATTGGTTCCTGTCATTTTAACTTCTGTTTGTGGCTTTATGTTGTCTTTCTGTTACTATACCTTTCTTTTGTTTTTATACCTTGTTATTAGACCTTTCTGTAACCTCTTGGGTACACTCGTTCCTACCTTCAGTCCTTTGTATTGCTTCAGGTATTTTCTAGGACTGGTTTGGTGGACATGAATTCTTTCAGCCTATTCTTGCCATAGAAAATTTTCCATTCTTCTTCAACTGTGAAAGATAGTCATGCTGGATAAAGTGTCTGAGGTTGGCATTCATGGTCATTTAGAACTGGAAATATTTTGGTCCAGGCTCTTTTAGCTTTCAGAGTTTGCATTGAAAAGTCAGCTGTAAAAACCATTCTGATGGGTTTTCCTTTATATGTGACTTGTTTTTTCTAGCAGCTTTCTGTGCCCTCTCTTTGCCATGTACATTTAATGTTTTTACTGTGATATGTTGTGGAGAGTTTCTGTTCTGGTTCTGATTATTGGCATTCTTTGTGTTTGAATAGGTATGTCTTTCCTTAATTCAGGGATGTTTTCTTCTGTAATCCTGTTAAAGATCTGGTCAATGCCATTGGCCTGAAATTCTTCTCCTTTTTGTGTGCCTGTGATGCTCAGATTTGGTCTTTTCATCTTGTCCCACATTTCCTGTGTATTCCATTCCTGTTTTTAATTTTACAGCCTTTGCTTAAGTAGTCCTGTTCAACTTTGTCATCAAGTCTTGATATTCTTATTTTCTGTTTCATTCATTCTACTTGTGAAGCCTTTTGTTTCAAAATTGGCTTGTTGAGTTTTTCAGTTCCATCTTTATTTTGGCTTGGGTTTTCTTCAATATTTCTATTTTGTGAATTCACTTTTCAAGTGCTGAATTGTTTTATTATTTCATTCAGCTGCATAGGTGTATTTTCTTGAGCTTCCATTATAAATTTATGTCTGTCTTCTTTGAGTTTTTTTAGTTTATATTTTAAATTCTTTGATCATGCTTATAATTTTTAAATTCCTCAGGCTGATTCTCATTGTAATGCACTTCTGTAGGACTGGTGGATTTTGCTGGAGACATTCTCTTAGTTTCTCTTATTATTTGTGTTTTCTGTTGCCCTTCGAGCATATGGATGTTTTTCACTGGTTGGTTGTATGTCTGACAGGAAATTCTACTTTGCTTTTGTTTAGTAGAATTTTGGTTGTGTTTATATTGTTTCTTGGTTGCTTTTTGTTTGTTTTGTGCTTCAGGTTATTGCATGCTATTAGGCTAGTCTGGGTAGTTGGTAGGACAGCATAGCAGACAGACTGGTCAGTGTAGTAGGAGGGCCAATCTGTCAGGCAGATCAGGAGTACAGGGGAAGGCAAGGGTGAGGACATCCTGTGGAGGCTCTAACAAAGCTGTGCTATAGGATTAAGCTAATCTGGTTTAAGAAGTTATTTTGGAGATCTGAGACAGAAGAGCAGCAGTGGGTCTGGGCCCAAGGTTAGTAGGCGGACAGTGTAGGAGTGAGTAGATTGGAGGTGTTCAGTCTGCAGCAGCATCAACTGTTTTGTTTTGTTTTGAGATAGCTTCTCTGTGTAGACTCAGATGGCCTGACCTTTGTATTGACCAGGATCTCACAGAGATTAAAGTCGTGTTCAGTCACTCCTGGTTTTTTCCTACATATTTGTAGATTAAAGATCTACATTAAAATAATATCAAAATACTTCTTAAAACATTGTAGTAACTTGGGAATTCTGAGAGTGTAAGATTACAGGATGATTAATGTGGTTATGTTAATAACCATCTTGGTGATTCATCTGTACATGAAACTTATTTCACCTGTAGAACTCACTTAGGAACTCAGTATAATTGCCCCAAAATCTTAACCCAGAAAGCGTTAAGAAATTCTCACTTTACGTCCAGTTTATTTAGTTATTTAGTTTTATTTTTTGAAACAGGGTCTCCCTGTAGCCTCAGGTGGACTGGAACTCTGTATGCCTCTGCCTCTAGGATCAAAGGCTGTTACTGTGTCCTCTCATAATCTGATTTTATGTGTATTTGTTGTGTAACTTTGTTAAAGTCTTGATTGATGTAACATGTAAAGCATTGGAGTAGGCACAGTGCCTGAAGTAGATCATAGTACCTGTCATCTAAAATGCTTATGTAAAAGTGTCTCAGATTTTAGAGTTTTGCAGATCTTGGAATATTTGTATATACTTTACCTGTTGAGCAAACTTAACCCCAAGTCTGAAACTCTAAGGTCCTCTAAAATCTGAAACTTCGAGCACTGATACAGTACTCAAAATTTCAAGGTTTTAGATTTTCATATTAGGGATACTCAGGGTAAATTTAAGAATCTGATAATGTATTTTCCACCTGAACTTTCTATAATAATAGTAAAGTATTAACATGTACATCTAATATTTTTCTATACATGTTGATGGGGAAGAAATTAAGTGAATTAAAAGAGTAATAAAGGTATAATCATTGAATACAGGTTCCCATGGTAACTGTTAGTGGTTCAGTTTCTTTTATACATTCTTTTATAACTAAGCTTTTCTTAGTGAATATGTACTATAAATAAAACACTTTAGAAGGATATGCTTAAAAAATCACAGCCTCTGAAAACTTAAAAGGTTTAGAATCTTTTTGTTTTAAAGAAAGGGTGAGTATATTCTACAAACCTGTAACTGTTTGCATAATGCTCTTTCATAATGAGGACCAAAATATCATTTATTTACTGTTCATTTGAGAGTTAACAAAATGATTGATAAAACTTTGGAACTCCCAAAGAAATCTATAAAAACTATTTACCAGTATTATTCTACAGCAGACACAAAGATTTTTTAGTATTGTTCAAAGTAATATTTTTAAAACAGTAAATAGAATAGAGTTTAATGGGATTATCTTTGTATTTATATTAGCAGTAGAAATTACTTAACATGTATATGTAAATAAAATGTTTTACATTCAGTGAGGATTGGCAGATGTCTGGATCAGGATCTCCGTCTCAGTCTGGGTCAGATTCCGAATCCGAAGAAGAAAGAGATAAAAGCAGCTGTGATGAGACAGAGTCAGATTATGAACCAAAAAATAAGGTCAAAAGCAGAAAACCACAAAATAGGTGAGTGCTGTACTTCTTGATTTAATGCTAAAAATTGTTTTTAGGGAAGGTATTCTTTTTGTATAGTAGCTTTTTTGTGATAATGTTTCTGTAAAACATTTTTTTTCCCCAGATCTAAGTCCAAAAATGGAAAAAAAATTCTTGGTCAGAAAAAGAGACAAATTGATTCATCTGAAGATGAGGATGATGAAGATTATGATAATGATAAACGAAGTTCTCGCCGCCAAGCCACAGTCAATGTGAGCTATAAGGAAGATGAAGAAATGAAAACAGATTCTGATGACCTGCTGGAAGTCTGTGGAGAAGATGTTCCTCAACCCGAGGAAGAGGAGTTTGAAACAATAGAAAGGTTTATGGATTGTCGAGTTGGGAGAAGAGGAGGTATGATTTCAGAAGCATTTGTTTGGTTATTCAAATAATATTTAATACAGTGAAAGACAGTATTTATTTAAAGATTTTACAATTTTGAAAGCTAAGCTGTTAGATTTTCTTTTTTTTTTTTGTCCATTTATTATTAAAATATACATTGCTTGAGTCAGGTGTCTTAGAGAATGTTCATCTGATGTCATTTTGTATATTACAGAAGCTTAGACGAGTTCTGATGTACAGATTTAGTTTTTTTCTCGCTATACCTAAGTAGTTTATTGCTCTTTATATACTTGAAGAGCTTTTCTTTTGGAATATGCAGGCTATTTTGTGTAGTAATGTTCATGTAGTGTTTAAAATAACTGGAAATTAATGTAATTAAAAATACTAACTTCTGAGTCACTGGTTATAAGTTGATGTATAATGTTAGGTATTCCATTATATTTTAAAACTTTGTTTTTCCTACTAAAACTTTTAAAATTACATTTATTTAGTGTATATGCGTATGTATCTATGTGCACTGTGTGTATATTTGTGCATATGCTGTGACACACAAGTGGAGGTCAGGATAATTTGGGAGACAGAATTCCTTCTACCATGTAGGTCTTGAGATTGAACTCAGGTCAGTCGACCTGTCAGCAAAAGCCTTTATTTTCTGAGCCATCTTGCTGGCCCTGTTTCCCCATTTTTAAAACTCAACGGATCGAATTAGGAAGTCTTCAGTTCTAAAATTCTGAGTTTCTTTTGTTTATACGTGACATAATTTTCCCCAAAATTTCTGTATTCTTGTAGTTTATATTTTATATTCATATTCTTGAAATTTTGAATTGAAAGGAAATATACCTATAACAGAATTGCAAGGAAGGTCTCATACTTTTGTTTCTAGCTACTGGTGCTACTACAACCATCTATGCAGTTGAAGCAGATGGTGACCCAAATGCAGGGTTTGAAAAAAACAAGGAGCCAGGAGAGATACAGTATTTAATTAAATGGAAAGGATGGTCACATATCCATAATACTTGGGAGACAGAAGAAACCCTCAAGCAGCAGAATGTTAGAGGAATGAAAAAATTGGATAATTATAAGAAAAAAGATCAGGAAACAAAAAGATGGTAAATATGCTCTCTAATTTTTGTTCTGTTTTGCTTTGGTCTTTTCTAGACAGGGTATCCTTGTAGCCTCAGCTGACCTGGCACTCGATGTCTGTTTAGACTAAGCTAACCTCAGTCTCATGGAGCTCCCCTTGCCTTTGCCTCCTGAGTGCTGGAATTAAAGGCGTGCACCACAATGCTTGTTTGTTTCCTTATAGTTCAAGATTACTGTTAAGGTTTTT
The DNA here is from genome assembly GCA_035773235.1 of Eospalax fontanierii. Taxonomy (NCBI): domain Eukaryota; kingdom Metazoa; phylum Chordata; class Mammalia; order Rodentia; family Spalacidae; genus Eospalax; species Eospalax fontanierii. The sequence continues at coordinate 40,226,247 of CM069527.1, forward strand.
TGTTAATACATAATTTGGGATTAAATGACAGCCTAAACTGTTTCTATTCTTTATTATTCCATCTCAAAATTAAACTCTCAGGAATTGTCATGACCAGAGTTTTTGTTAAGAATAACATAGGCCCTAGGTTCAATCTCTAGCACTACCAAAGACAAAGGAAAAAATACTAATGTTTTCTCTCTATTTCAGTTTCCTCATTGTTCAAACTTAATTTACTTGATTAAAGGGTAAAATGGGAGGCCTTGTCTAAATGATAATGGTCAGTAGAATCATTTATTTAGAGGAAAATTTGAAGTCTGTTGTTGGTTTAAAATTTTTCAGGTTGAAAAATGCCTCACCAGAAGATGTGGAATATTATAATTGCCAACAAGAACTTACAGATGATCTACATAAACAGTATCAGATAGTGGAGCGTATAATTGGTTAGTAGTAAATAGTTTTAATAAGACTGTTACCTGTTTGGTATTTTTTTAAAGGTGAGGTTTCACTGTTTTGCCCATGTTGAACTTGAGCTCAGGATCCCCGTGCCTCAGCTTCTTCCTAAGTATTTGGAATTGTAGGTCTGCAACTTGCCTTCAAACTTATCTTTTTATACTTGAAGTCATACAAGCAAACATCACAGGCTTACTGTTTATACATTAAGTATTGTAGCTCGCTTTCACTAAAATATAGTACTGTAAAGTAGATGACTCATTTTCACTTGTGTAGCTTTTATGGAGTATGTATGTCTTTGATGTAATTAAATATAACAAAATAAAATGAGGATCTTATTTATCTTACAGCTCATTCCAATCAGAAGTCAGCAGCTGGTTTTCCTGATTATTACTGCAAATGGCAGGGGCTTCCATACTCAGAGTGCAGCTGGGAAGATGGAGCTCTCATTTCCAAAAAGTTTCAAGCCTGTATTGATGAATATTTTAGCAGGAACCAGTCAAAAACCACTCCTTTTAAAGATTGCAAAGTGAGTACTGGCATTTTTAATTCATGCAAATGTATTTTTACTTTGTAAGTATGCAAGCCTATGTAGTGAGTTGAATCCTGATTTCATACATACTGAAAGAGTACTTCTTAGATGATAGACCTATTAGAGGAAGTAAGATTCCTCTAATTTCTGTCTGATCTTAGACATGACATTGTCTTTTATCCTTGATGAGTGGTACTTTGTCCAAAAAATGATAAATTGGTGATTGTCATGGTTGTTTTAGGGAGGCTAAATAGCGAAGTTTTCCTTGGAAATGAGGTATATGCTTGTTTTAAAGCTAACATATTTTTTGCTGAAGGTAGGAAAGCAGAAGAGAGGTACATACTCAGATTGGGCCACTAGGACCACTTTCATTAATAAGTTTTGAAATCTTTGCAGTTTACGTAAAAATGTTAATGATAGTTTTAAAGTCTAGATACTGCTTGATAATAAATTCAGAGTGGTAGTTTGAAAATCAAATCGAATGGAAAGCTAAGCCAGTGTTATGGATCATTTTTAGTTTAAGGATAAGGCAATAGTTAGTGAATTTAGCATAATTCTTGCTTGTGAAATACTCTACCTGTATATATTGACAGAGTGAATTTTTTCAGTATTTTTCAAATCCAAAAGAGAGAGGAAAAATATATACTATACATTGTTTTCTAGAGTCATAGAAAACAGTAAATGGTTGGATGAATCTTCAGATACATAAACTTGTTTTAAAATTTTTCTTTTATGTGTATGAGTGTATTGCCTGCATATAGGTAGGTTCAAAAGATGTTGTTGGATCTTTTGGAACTGGAGTTATGGTCAGTTGTTAGCTCCATGTGGGTGCTGGGAATCAAACCCAGGTCCTCTGCACGAGCAACCAGGGCTCTTAACCGAAAAGCCATCTCTCCAGCCCCCTACATAAACATAAAAAATAAAAATATGTGTATTAGTGTTTTGTCTGCATATGTGTGAGTGCATGTTACGCAATATCCGTAGAGGCTAGAGGAGTGCATTGGATCCCCTGGAACTGGAGTTACATCCTGATGGTTGTTAGCTGCCATGTGGGTGCTGGGAACTGCACCTGGGTCCTCTGCAAGTACAACCAGTGCTCTTAACCCCTGGGCCATCTCTCCAGCCCCAACATAGACATTTTTGTTGTTTTTAGGAGCAGTCTTTCTGTATAACACAAGCTCATTTCATATTTGCAGTCTAGACTCATTCATCTTGTTGAGTGCAGGGATTACAGATGTGTACCACCATGTTTGGCTTCTTACACATTTATAACCACAGAATCTCTGAAATTAATGATTTGAAATAAAATGCTAATGTTTATGGTAAAAGATAGACTAAAAGAGTCTTGTATATAATTTTTTGCATTCAATAATTCTACATATTAATATTTATTTCAACCAAAGGTATTGAAACAAAGACCAAGATTTGTAGCCCTGAAGAAGCAACCATCATACATTGGAGGACATGAGGGTTTAGAATTAAGAGATTATCAACTCAATGGTTTAAATTGGCTTGCTCACTCCTGGTGCAAGTAAGTATATTCTTAGTCATCCACTTAATTGGAGAGAATATTTTTTTCCAACAGACTGGCGAGCTCTTCATTTAAAGGAAAAAATCCAGAGATTCTTACAAGCTAAAAACACTATGGCCAGGCAGTGTTGCTGAAGTCTGCTTTGCAAGGGAGCAGCAAAGGTCTTTTTTGGGATATACATAAAGCACCTTCTCAGAACTACATTGTTTGGCTTAATTTCTTCAGCTACATTCATAATACTTCACATTAAATCTGTCATTAAACATTAAAACTTCACAAATCTGTCAGATTTGACTCAAAGTCTTAAGTGTAGTCACCAAACACATTGAAAATTGTAGGTCTCCTCAGTGGGAAGTATTTGAGAGTTTTAAAGGATATTTTCATGTTCATTAACTTTACAATCCTAGCTCCAGGATGTTGTTAATGGTTTGTTGATAGTGAGACTCAGGCCCTAGATGATATATCCAGTCTAGTTAGTGGACTAAAAATTGGTTAGGTTGGGATTTATTCTTGCATCTACCAATACCATGTCTTCACCTGTGATAAGTCTTCTTCTCTATTAATTACTCTTTTCAAAGATGTATTTTCAGTTTTTAAAATTACCAGTTAGTCCTTTTCCCGTGACTCCTTTGCCCCCTATTTTTGAATCACAATTTTATGTATATGAGTGTCATGCCTGCATGTATGTAAGTGCAGCACCTGTGTCATGCAGTGCCTGCAGAGGTCAGAAGAGGGCATCGTATCATCTGAAACTGGAGTTACAGACAACTGTTAGCTGCCATGTGGGTGCTAGGATTTGAACCTGGGTTCTCTGCAAGAGCAGTCAGTGCTCTAACCACTGAGCCATCTTTCCAACCCCTGAATCACAGCTTCTTAAGTTGTGAGTTAACTATGATTTCTTTGTGCTTCCTAGATAACTGTTAATTATTTAACATACCTGCAATCTACTACAGATAGATGAATTGTATTATTGGCTTTGTAATTCAGAGTAATACTGTTAAATCTTCAAGCCCCCTCTAGCCTTGAATAGTAATGCTCCTTGTGCATTTCATGTAACATCAGTGATTATGTCTTTTTGGGCAGACTTTTGTATATATTTTATGTTACTACTAAAAAAATGGTATATTGTATAAAATACCTGTTAGATTAATTATATGTAACATCATGTAAATGTGTACACATGGTATGAAACAATTCTTTGTAAATTTGAATTTTTGTGCATAAATGGATTTTTGTGCTTTCAATTTGTAGAGGAAATAGTTGCATACTTGCTGATGAAATGGGCCTTGGAAAAACAATACAGACCATTTCATTTTTGAACTATTTGTTTCACGAACATCAGTTATATGGACCTTTTTTATTAGTCGTGCCACTCTCCACTCTCACTTCTTGGCAAAGAGAGATTCAGACGTGGGCTTCTCAGATGAACGCTGTGGTTTATTTAGGTGACATCAACAGTAGAAACATGGTAAGTTATTTTTCCACAAATTTGGAAGTCTAGACAAATTTATTTTTGAGGATAAGTATTTCACTTTCTTGTTATAGCTTCATAGTCTAGCATATAATCTGCCACAAATAAGTGCCTAACATATGCTTAGTTGGTTATAATGAAAATGTTGGGGCTGGCCAGATAGCAGTGGGTAGAAAGTGCTTGCCACCAAGCCTGATGACCCAAGTTTGATTCCTGGAACCCACATGATAAAAGGAGAAAACTGATTCCCTAAAGTTGTCCTCTGACTGACACATAGATGTGCCCACACACACAGTAAGTTAAAAAAATAATAATAATAAAAATTTTTTTAAATAACATTTTTGGTTTAGTAGTCATATATATATATATATATATATATATATACACACACACACACACATACAAACCCATATACATACATACATATGGAGCAACACTTTGTTTTGAGACCTAGGCCTCCTTTATATTCCCAAGTGCTAGCATTGTAGGCATGTGTTATGGCAGTACCCGTCTATGGAAAATGTATATGAATATTTGAATTATTTTTTTCTTTATGCAAGATTTCAAATATATATGAGAGCAATCTGAAAAGTATGATAACAGCCACATTTTTGAACCATTACGTTTTACCATTTTAACTAGTGCCAGTTTTCTTTTATCTGTTCCTCTACATATTACTCTCCTTGTAGTTATGTGAGACAAAACTCAGATCATATCTCATCCATATGTGTAACTAAGTAAATTAATGTTTTATTAGGTGAGAACTATTTTCAGTATAATGTATATAATGTTTGCTTCATTTATTTTTATAAGACAGTTTGGTATGTTATGCTGTTCACGTTTTTTTAAGATCAACATAGAATGATAGATTTTATGAACAGTTACTAACCTTTATATACATGATTTTTTTGTATATTTTAAATGACTTAATTCATTTTAGATATTTAAGTAGAAATATAATTTGTTTGGTGCTTCTTGTAAAATAGTCCTAAAATTTCTTCATAGATAAGAACTCATGAATGGATGCACCCCCAGACCAAACGGTTAAAGTTTAATATACTTTTAACAACTTACGAAATTTTATTGAAGGATAAGGTATGTATTACTTGTATTTCCTGTTTAGTATATGCAGGATGAAAAGTTATTTAAGTCATGGGTCAGTAAATTAATAGCTTTTGGGCTTTAGGTTTTTTTAATGGCCTTTGAGGTAAGAATGCTTTTTACTAAAAGAGCTTTTACAGGACTTTATTTAATCCCAACACAACCTAAGAAACTTTTGGAAACTGATGGCTGCTAGGAGGAGGGAGACAGTTTCCTATAAAGATACGACTCTTGGTAGATTAACCAGGCTGTAGTGGATGGACCTACACTAATGGACATGTGGGAACACAAATCAGACTATAAGCCATATTTGCACGTGCGTGTGCATGCACAGGTGTGTGTGTAAGTATATTAAATTGGGGGAAGGGAACTAAGGGGTGTCACAGATAAGATAGAGTATCTAAATACCATCAAGTTAAATCGTATGATAATTGCAAAAATTCAGTTAAAAAGGTTGTGTACAAAATGATGAGAAGCAGGGTGTGATGGTGCTCACCATTAATCTTAGCACTCAGGAGGCAGAGGCAGGCAGACATCCAAGGTCAAGTCCAGCCTGGTTTACAAATTCCAGGCAAGCTGGGACTACAGAGAAACCAACCCAGTCTCAAAAAAGAAAAGGAAAGAATGTTGTAACAAAGAGCACATTGGCCTGCAAAGTCTATAAAGTACTTCCCATCGGTCAGTTTACAGAAAACAACTGTAAGCTCTTAAATGAAAGTAACTTGCTTGTGTCTGTTATGTGTAAAGTGGTTTTTTTTTTTTTTTTTTTAATGGAGAAAGATGCCTGTCCCAATTTCATCTCTGTTGTGACAAAATACTCTGACCAAAACCACCTTAGGGAAGGACAGAATTTATTTGACTTACACTGTCCATGGTTGAGGGAAGTTAGGGTAGGAACTCAAGCAGTAACTCAAAGGCAGAAGCTGGAGAAACTCCCTGTTGGCGCTGTCTCAGGCTCATGTCCAGTACATAGCTTTTGAACATAGCTCTGGACCATCTCTGCCTGTGAATGGTGCTCTTTCAGTGGGCTGGGCCCTCCTACATCAGTGAATACTCAAGACTGTCCAGAGGCATGCCCACAGCCCAAACTGATCTCAGCAGTTTCTCACCGGAGGCTCTCAGGTGACTCTAGACTTGGTTTCAAGTCCACTTTTAAGACTAATTGGGATAATGCCTAGCAGCATTAGTGAAGCATGCTGTTTAGCTATTGTCTCATTTACTTTATATTGTCTCATTCACTTTATATTTACTATTTGTACTTTATTGAAAATAAAAGTCAAATTTAAGTGTAAGGTCACACAGCTTTTAAGAGCAAAATTAGGTCTGTCTCTGTTTGAATTGTGAAGAGACCTGACTTTTTGTATTGGAAACTATAGCTCATAGATGTCAGGTGATAAGTAACACGCTTGGCGTTGGAGCTTGGAACTCTTCCTAGTTGACATTCACCTTTGTTGGATCAGCTAAAATCTTGTGTGAAATTTTGCAGTGCTGGTATCAGTTTTCCTCCTTTTTTCCTGGTGTATTGGCTAGTGCAAGCTGCTTCAGTTGATACTCTATTTTCTAATGGTTAAATTAGTTACTGAATAACTTCTGATTTGTGTGATGAGTTATATGTTTTGAGGATTCCAATAAATCTTGAAATACTCTTTATTTGAAAATGAAGTTCTTTCTAATTTTAATTTGCCTTATTTTAATAATCTTGAGTTTAAATTTAGCCTTCCCATTTGATCTGAATTCCTTTTTCTCTAAAAATATTAACTTTTCTTTTGTTCACTTTAAAGGCGTTCCTTGGTGGTCTGAATTGGGCGTTTATAGGTGTTGATGAAGCACATAGATTAAAAAATGATGACTCCCTTCTGTATAAAACTTTAATTGATTTTAAGTCTAATCACCGACTCCTTATCACTGGAACTCCTCTTCAAAACTCCCTGAAAGAGCTCTGGTCATTGCTACATTTCATTATGCCAGAAAAGTAAGACAAACTTGGGAAAAACAATTTTGATCATAATTTTATATGCTGAGGTTCAGTGGGAAAACATTTAGAGAATAAGATCTGAAAATGATTTTTGTGACATTGGATCACAGATTATTAAAAAGAAAAAAAATGGGGGCAGTAATTGTTCAGATTTATAAATTTGAATTTTAAAATTTTGGTACATGAACTTAAGCAAATGTATAATAAATTTTAACAGTTGATTTTCCACATCTACAAAATGCACCTTGCTTGGAAAACTAAAATAATACTGCTCTTTATATTTAATAATAATAGTTTTCTACAAACTGTGAGTAATCTCATTTTGTAATTGAAAGCTAGTCCAGAAGAGGTTAAAATTGTCACAGGTCATGTATTATTTTTCAATAGGTCTTGTAGTTTATAAATTTTTTGTTGTTGTTGCTGTTTTATTGCTTTTAGCTTTATTTTATGAATATGAGTGTATTGTCTGCATCAAAATACATCGGTGTTATGCAGTGCCTGTGGAGGTTAGAAGAGGGCATTGGAGTCCAGTTGTTAGCCGTTATATGGGTACTGGGAACTGAACCTGGGTCCTCTGCAAGAGCAGCCAGTGCTCTTAACCACTGAGCCATCTCTCCAGAGCCTGTTTTTTTTTTTCAATTTTATGTGTATGTGTATTTTGCCTGAATGTATATAAGCACATCATGCCTGCTGATGCCAGAAGAGGGCATTAGATCCCCTGAATCTGGAATTAAGGATACCTGTTAGTTGCCATGTCAGTTCCAGGAACTGAACTTGGGTCCTCTGCAAGAACAGACAATGCTCTTAAGCACTGAGACATCTCTCCAGCCCCTAAATGGGTATTTTAGTGACAATTACTTCTATAAGTGAAGGATAATCAACAAATTCAGCCTAGGATATCTTGCACATGCTAGGGAAGCACTTGAGCTCTAGCCCCAGTCATCATTTTTTTGTTTTGTTTTGAGGTTGGTTTTCACAGATATCGTCAGGCAGCCTTGAACTCATTCTAACCTAGACTGGATTATACATATTCACTTATGTATGTATAAAGATAGATATATTCACATACACACACATGCATAAGCATGCACACGTGTGTGTACATTTATTTTGTGTCTATATAGAAGGGGATTTCTGGGAGGGAGATTTTTAGAAATTTTTAGCTCTTCTATACAGCTGACTTGTTTTCAATAACTGTTCCTTTGTTTTAATTTTTTCGAAGGTTTTCTTCCTGGGAAGATTTTGAAGAAGAACATGGTAAAGGCAGAGAATATGGTTATGCAAGCCTCCACAAGGAGCTTGAGCCATTTCTGTTACGTCGAGTAAAGAAAGATGTGGAAAAATCTCTTCCTGCAAAGGTTGAGCAGATTTTAAGAATGGAAATGAGTGCTTTACAGAAGCAGTATTACAAGTAAGCTGTACACAGAATACTCAGTTCAGAGTTAGATGTCCTTGACTTGACCATAACACACCCCACCTCTTACAGAGGGTCTTAAAGCAGTAGCAAGCCTTGAATTTTAGCATGTGTTTATTCTGGGCTACTGAGGCAGAGGAATTTACTAGTGGGTCCAAGATTATGGATAACACATGATCTTGAAGGTATTATAGATTTATGTTTATCAGTATTCTACTGTATGGTATATATGTGCACTCTGTATATGCCTGGTGCCTGAAGAGGGCGTTGTGCTCCCTAAAACTGGAGTTACAGATGGTTGTGAACTACCATGTGGGTTCTGAACCCCAGTCCTCTGCAAGAACAGCAAATGCTATTCACCTCTGAGCCATCTCTCTAGCCCCTTACGACATCTTTTTAATGCATTATCATTATGCTCTTCCCTAGATCTCTTATTGCTTACCTGACAGAATTTTCTTATTTCAGAGTGTTAGGATTTCTACAAGCCTAATATGTAATTGTGGTAACTGACAGAACTAAAAGAAACTTAAGACAAACAACTTGATACTCTTTTGAAGGGAATCAACAAGTCATATTTTGTGTATGTTTTATGTCAATTTATGTAGTGATATTTTTCAAAGAATAAAATAAAAGTATGTCTAACATCTGTTCAACTGTTAAATTGTTAAACTGCTAAATTGAGATACATTGCTCCAGAATTTTTATGGTGAAAATCTGTAAGTACTGTGTACTTAAAAGTGAACTCATTGAACCAAGCGTAGTGGTACATGCCTCAAATTAAGCCTTTGGGAGGCTATTGGAGGAGGATCAGGAGTTTAAGACCAGCCTGGGATACCTAGTGAGCTCCAGGCTTGCCTGGACTATAGGGCGAGACCCTGCCTCAAAAAACAAACCAAAAAAAATTTTTTTGCATTATTTTTATTATTGAAAACTTCAAAATACACAAAAATAGGATAATACAAAAACTCTCAATTACCTATGACTTCGCTTAATTTTGAGTTTGTAAGTTTAATCTCTGGCTACCATGCATTTCTCCAATTTCCTGTTCTTTTGAGGCATGTCACAGATACATTTTCATCCATATTTTCTATGTCTCTAATAATTTTTTTTAAATACTGTTCTATTTAAAAATTGTAATAACATTTCCTGATAACAGTGTTCCAACTTTTGCATAACTTCGAACTTTAAATTTTGCATGAATCAGATTTGAAATACAATTTGCATCAATTAAGTGTCTTAATTGTAGGTTCTCTTAAAATTCATTTAATAATCTCAACAGTTTTCTGTATAATTTTTCCAGCAATGTAGATTTTTTTCATAGTATATCTTTCTGGAATAGTCAAGATACCGTCTTTATTCCCACACATTGGTAGATCAGTCAAAGTGCTTATTTAGATTTGGTTTTCATTTACAGAAAGAAGATTTTTATAACTGAAATGGTGATTCTCTTATTCTGTTTTGTTTTGTACTGTGGAAAATTCAGAGAATTTGAAAATTGTAAAACAATTTGGACAGTTAAGAAAAAGTAGAAAGATGCTATAACCCTGAAATTCTTTCAGCCCTAGTTGTAGATTATAAACCTTTTTTGTTACTATGGTAATAAAATGTAGCTTTAAATTTTGTACATGTGTGTGGTGGAAGAAGGTGTTTGAGACAGTGTTACTATGAAGTGGAAGCTGGCTTAAAACGTAGGGTCTTCTGCCTCGGCTTCCTGAGTGTGATGTACACATACAGGCAAGCATCACACTATCTGATATGTTGCTGTGCACTTCTACAAAATTTTTTAGAATATCGCCTCTAGAAAAATTCAGAAGAAATCCTGGATTAAAAAAAAAAAAAACTGCTACCCTTTTGTAGCTCTCACGGCATCAGGCTTTGTTGACAGACTCTTGTTTGTTTTTTAGTTGAGATTCAGGCAGATGCTGAACAACTGGCAGAAAAGAAGGACAACACATAGGTAGACATTTAACTCTTTAAAAGCTAAAATTTTAAGAAAGGAAGAAAATAAAAGGTTTTGATGAGAAACCTCCTGCAAATAGTTAATAAATCAAATAACAAGCTACATGTTCCATGAGTCTTATGCATGGTGTTCAGTTCATCCTGTATCCAGTTGTGAGCTTCATAGTGATGAAATATTGATTTGATACTAATTTTCTTTTCTGTGTTTTCACAGACTATTTTGGTGATTGTTCTGCTAAATGTTGTTTTGTGACTTTTTTTTTTAGATGGATTTTAACTAGGAATTACAAAGCCCTCAGCAAAGGTTCCAAGGGCAGTACCTCAGGCTTTTTGAACATTATGATGGAGCTAAAGAAATGTTGTAACCATTGCTACCTCATTAAACCACCAGATAATAATGAATTCTACAATAAACAAGAGGCCTTACAAGTGAGAATTTTTAAATATTACTTTGTTTTAAAGCAGAATTTTAGGAATGTCTTATTTCAGTTTTAAGCAAAAATGGCCGTGATTAATATATTTGGCAGAAGTTCTCTTTGGCTAAGGTTTCATTTAAATAATGATCCAGATTATTTTAATATTTATAAAAATGCTTTAAAATTTTAATATATAAGTATAATCTTTCAAACCAATGGGTGGTAATCGTTTGTCAAACAGTAATCCATTAGTATGTTCATAATTGTGAAAAACTTGAATAATAGTGAATCTGCTGAATTTGTGATAATAGATGGTAATCTAAAGAAAGATATATTGGGCTGGAGAGGTGGTGCACCTGTTAACGGTTGAAGCTCACAACCAGATAGACAAGAAAAGTATGTTGACATCATACCCTTCCTCTTCTTGGAAGATGGTGCAGCAGTGTGAAAACACATGTATAATCCAATCATAAGTTGAAGGGATAAAATCATTGACTTAATGAAGAATGTATTTCCTATCTCATTAAAGCGTTGTTTGCTTGATTGCTGGGTTGGTTGTTTGTTTTCTGTGTGTATTAGCTAAGATATTTAGAAAAATAGTGTATAGAGTGAAATAGTATCCTTTTCCTGTTAAAGATTTAAAAATAATGCTAATAAGTGTATGGGAAAGGGCGTTTTAATTTGTGTAATAGAGCAAAGGGAAAATGTTCTAGAATTTTTTGAAAACTGAAAATAAATTTTCTGTGGCGCTATGGAAACTTAAAATCTCAATAGAAGATAATTGAAGCAACTGAAGTATGAAGTGGAGCACTATGTCGTTTACTTGTTTTTCACATATTGTTGTCTCTTTAGCACTTAATCCGTAGTAGTGGAAAATTAATTCTTCTAGACAAGCTGTTGATTCGCCTAAGAGAAAGAGGCAACCGAGTACTCATTTTTTCTCAAATGGTGCGGATGTTAGATATACTTGCAGAATATTTGAAGTACCGTCAGTTCCCCTTTCAAGTAAGCATTTCATTGTCTTTGTGTTTGTTTCATCAAGTTCCTGAGCTTATTTTATAGAATCTCCTTTGAAATTACTTTTTATGTAAGCTGTATTTTTCCTTAAGCATGCCTAATTTAGTGAATTGTTTGTCTTTGTTATTTTGTTGTTTTTATTTTTGTTTTGTTTTAAAATTCTGACTTCTCTGTTGTATATATTTAAAAGCTGAACTAAGGCAATGCTTCTTCATTAAGAGAGATCCAAAGAGGAAGCTTTGAATTAGGATGAAGTCTGAGGAAGGAGAAGCAATCTCTGTGTATGCTGCCAGGATGGTGCAGCTTCTAGTGATTGTCATGCTCATGGTTATTCTGATTCATAGTTTACTGAAAAAACCTAGAGAAAGGGATAAGACCAAAGTAGACTAACATCTTCCCCATCTATTTAAAATTTATATCAAGGGGCTAGAGGGGCTCAGCTGTTAAGAGCACTGACTGCTTTTGCAGAGGACCCAGGTTCAATTCCCAGCACCCAAATGGTAGCTAACAGCTGTCCATAACTCCAGTTCTAGGGGATCTGACGCCATCTTCTGATCTCCGCTGGCACTGGACAATACGGGTGCATCTACCTACATGCAAGCAGTACACTCATACACATAAGTAAAAATAATAAAACTAAAAATTTATATCAAAGTTTATTCAGTAGAATTAAAGCTGACACTGAAAGTTTTAATATTAGATTCAGGTATTTTTCTCATTACTTTATATCTAATTATTTCTTCTCACATTTTTTCTTGATTCTGTGTGTATATGCGTGCATGCAGTGCATGCATGCATGGGTACGTATGTGGGAGTCGGGATGGCTTTGTGTCGTCAGTTTTCTTCTCCAGGTATTGAACTCAGGTTGCCAGGCTGAACGAACACCTTTATCCACCAGTCCATCTTGCTGGCCTCCTAATGATTTATTTCTTATAGCAGTTTTTAAAATAGTGCCAAGAACATTCAGTACTCATATCTCCTAAATGACATATATTTAGTGTAGTGAATAGAATTATGAGAACCAACACATAAAATCTCTGCTCTTTTAGAGTTTACAGTCAGGTGTAGACATGACACAAATAGTTCCAAACAAGTGGCGATATTATACTTGAGTGTTGAGAAGGATGGGTGTGGGTGATACGAACACGATCCAAAGACAAATAGTAATTTAATGGGACATTACATTACTGAAATTTTGGAAGCAGCTTTGAGGTATAATTCCCATACTTTACTATTCACTATACCATTCCCATAGTCATACATATTTGCAGCCATCACTGTGGTCAGCTTAGAAAATTTCCTCACTTTTGTAAGAAGCTTATGGTCTTGAGCTGCCTTTCACATTCCCTTCAGCCTTGCATTAGTTTATAAGCAAACAGAATATTTTTATATATTGTTAAATGGAAAAATAACAGAAGTACTTCTGAAAGCTCCAGTTCTCTGCCCCAAATCTCTTCTCATATCTGGATTACTTCCCAGTGGTAACTGTTTTTTTAAATTATTTGTTTAAGCTATGTCAGAATAAGTGATAAAACACTTATAATAATTATTTTAATAGAAAAGAAACATTGCTTTTTCAGACTAGGACTCTTTGTTTAGAGCATTTTACTTAAACTAGTGAGTACTTTAGAATGTTTTTCTTAGGGTGGAGAGGTGGCTCAGCAGTTACGAGCACTTCCTGTTCTTCCAGGGGACTGAGTTGGGTTCCCAGCCTGTTACATTTCCTCATCCTAAGCCTAAGAAGAAAAAATACTTAAGGAAAGTACAAAGAACAACATTTTATTACCCTCGTGGAGCTAGAACTCAGGTTAAATAGATTTGGCATACAAACTGAGCCAACTAGTGATTGTTGTGCAATGGTTATTGTTTCCAGTAGCATTCTAATTTGCATCAAGAAAGCACCTTCTTTCTTTGATTACTAAAAATACCTGTTAATTTGATTTCCAGATTGTACCAGATTTCTCTTAGAGATAAGCATGTGTAAGAGTGGCTTTTCATGAATTATAACTTTAAACACACATTATCTCTTCATTTTCCTACAAATCTCTCTTAACAGCAGTTAAATGTTAGGATCTGAGAAGAGAATAGAAACCATGTGAGGCACGATATACAAGAAAGTGGGAGAATAGTGGAGACTGAATAGTCAGTAGATGTGTGGTAACAGATTTAAAGAAGCTGAATAGCAAGCCATCAATATATGTTAGAAGTACACTCTCTGTATTTCAGAGTCTTCAGTGGTTCAAGGATTCTTCACCTCTAATTCTGGGAATGGGGAACAGGTAGAAAGATAAAGTGTGGAAAAGATGTGGTTGAAAATCTGTTTTCAGAGGACCTGTTTTTGCCTCTACTCAGTTCTGAAACTGCACCAAGAGGTTAGCTTGGGTTTCTATTTGCTTGGTTTTATTTTATGGACTAACCCCCAAATAGTAAAGCCTACCAAGCAACCAAAAGAAGCTTTTATGTATGTTTGCTTTTTGTCATACTGGGGTCAAATCCAAGACCTTGTGCATCTTAGGCAAGTGCACTCGTACTGAGCTATAGCCCTAGACCCACAAACATGCTTGGATATCTTTCAGTTATTTATCTTCTTGGATTTTTCGTCTTTATTGATGTAGATAGTATATTTTACATTTATGTTTTATGTTCATTTCTCGCTTACAAAATGTCATTAATGTTATCTTGTAACCAAGTAATTTTGTTATAACTTTGCCAGGCTTATTGTATTATTTTTAAATGATTAGTTTTTGCTTGATTTTAAAAATTTGAGCACAATTCTTTATGTTTTCTATTTCATGAATAGTCATTGTCTCTGAATGAAACTTGACTTGTGTCCAGTCTATATCTAGCTTTTTTTTTTTTTTTTTCATTTTTTTCTTACTGCACTGGGAATAATTACAGTGCCCAGCATTGGGTTGGTTGTAACATTTGCTATAAAATTTCTGCATCTTTTTCTAATCAAAGAAATTCCCTTTTATAACTTATTTAAAATTAGTATCAAAAATTAGTATCAAATTAAATATTATGAACTATTTAAAATTTATACATGACAACAAAGCAGAGGTTGGCATATTGCTTTCCCAAATAATACTTGAGTCTGTCACTTAAAAGCATAGCTTGTGGGCTGCAGATATATATAGGTCAGTGATAAGAAGGCTTACCTCGAAGATAGGATGCGCTGGTTAATCCTCAGCGTTACAGAAAAAGAAAAGAAAATGCACGTATTGGAGTAGTACAGCTGGCAAATACTGAACAGCTTTTTTTGTTCCTATGCCAGGGAGTGAACCTTAAACCCAAAGCCCATATACACCAGGGAAATTCTCTGTACTATAAAGCCACACCGAGGCTCAGTAACAGCTAATGTTTTGTAAAATCTTAATTGATTGCTAGGCACTTTACTGTTTTCTCACCAGGCCTATTTTACAGAGAAAAAGCTGATAAGGAAGAAAAGTAGAATCAATTGATTAAGTCATGCAGTGAATTTAGCAACATGCATGCTGCTGGATCCATCAGAATCCCTCTCTTCTAGAGTTTCTGATTCAGATCTGGGTGGGTCTCTGTAATTCAATTCCTAGGTGGTTCTAATGCTGCTACCCAGTAACCACACTGTACTTACTGTTTTTCCTAATTGATTTTAATTGTTTAACATTTTGATTGTGGTTTATGAAGTGTTTTGGTGTGATTTGATTTCTTCTAGAGATTAGATGGATCAATAAAAGGCGAGCTGAGGAAACAAGCCCTAGATCATTTTAATGCTGAGGGCTCAGAGGTATGAAAGCTTTTAAAATTATAAATTTCATTTTAGTCATATTTAGTCACCATATTTTTAATTTGTTTTTAGTAGAGTTGGTACTGGCTAGCTTTTACTTCAAGTAAGGCTTTTAAGACCATGTTCTGTTAAATCTGAAAAGTCTTACCCCAGTCAGTTATAGCATGTTATGGCTAATTTGCTTCAAAATAAAATTAGCTCTCTGTCATTTAGAATTCTTTGTGTGCTTTGCATTTCCTAAGAAAAAAACTGTGTAGCACCTCATCCATCAGTCCCCTGTTACCTCCTGCTTTTACAGAAGTAAGCACTGTTGAATTTGGTGTTTGTTATTACTTTGTGGGTTTATATTTTGGAATCTTGTAGATTGGTCCTGATAAAGGTTTACACATAAGTTGTTTTATTTTATTAATATGTTTTGCATTTCTGGGGATCAAGCCCAGGGCCTTGTGCATGGTAGGGCAAATGCTCTAGTATTTGTACCATAACCCAGCATTAGTTAATTTTCAATGCTGCCTCTCAGTTTTATAGTATAAAACACTTTAAATTCAGAAAAGTATTTGTAAAGTTACTTTCAATTTGAAGTTTGGTCACAACCTGGAAAAATTTAAAATCTTGCATATGAACAATTTCTTACAGGATTTCTGCTTTTTGCTTTCTACAAGAGCTGGGGGCTTAGGGATTAATTTAGCCTCTGCTGATACTGTTGTTATATTTGATTCTGATTGGAATCCACAAAATGACCTTCAGGCACAGGCAAGAGCTCATCGAATTGGGCAGAAGAAACAGGTATTTATTTTGTTATTTGGCTGTTGTACAGTCTTTTCCTTGTTTTTAAAACATTTTCTGTGTACACTCAACCAAGATAACAGGAGGAAATAGAGTAGCAAGAGACGCAGTCTACAAAATCACCCAGAGTCTGACAGAAATGAGGGAACATTAAATCCAGGTATGCATTCTGTATAGATTGTAACTAAAGAATGGAATGGTTTTTATTCACTATAAACACTTTGTTGGCTTGTTTTAACTTTTAACAGAATAGAACAGGGCCACCTGTCTGTTAACATTGTTGTCCAGGGCCTTAAAAGATTTTACATACACAAGAAGCAGTCTCATTCTACAAATTCTATACAGCCACCTGGTACTGCTCCAGTAAAACATTCATATATAGTAATATAGTTTCTTTGACCTAGAGAGTTCAGGACTATTTCAGCATTAACTTTTGTCAATTTGGGGAAGTTCATGACAGGGCTTCTCCATTAACTTGGGTTGTGGTTCATAGAGTTTTATTGTGTGTAGTGTAAAATGCATGTTACATATGTAAAATTTGGTAAAACATTAAAATCAAAGAAACCTGGCATGAGATGGTCAGAGATTTGTAGGGTTCCCTCCCACCATCCAAGTCATAATTTAAAAATAAATTGTTTCTGTTATTTTTTTTTGAACACAATAAGCACATAACTTTTCTCTAAGAATATATGAACGAAAGAAAAGTTTCACAATAGTCTTAAATGGCAAACTTTGACCTTTAGCCATTTGGGTATATTTTTAAATTCTCGTTTTACCATAGAAAATTTGATAGCAGAAGAAGTGATCTAGGTATCACTGTTAGGGCACTTGGCCTAGCAAAACAAATCCTTTTTACTGCAGTTTGCTTCCTTTTCATTCCTCTTTTTTACAGGTGAATATATATCGTCTAGTTACAAAGGGATCCGTTGAAGAAGATATTCTTGAAAGGGCCAAAAAGAAAATGGTTTTAGATCATCTTGTGATTCAGAGAATGGACACCACCGGGAAGACAGTACTGCACACAGGTTCTGCTCCATCAAGGTGGTTACTTTACTATAGAAAATGTCATATTAGAATCACCCTAAACTCATTTTTCTAACTGTACCACTGTAAGTAGATGACTAATATGCTGTATTTAGTGTGGCTAATTATATACTTCTGGAGACATTAGAATGAATTCTATCAGAGGCATACACTCAGATACCTGGCTTTACCATTACTGATTTCTCATTCTGGTGGAACTTTGATAAGCTTCTGTTCTTCAAGTTCCTTCAAGTTTTAAAATAGACTAAAACTTCACCTACTTGACTTCCTCATAACTTAACTTATAAAGGCAACTATAGCAGTATATTAAAAGTGCTGTGAAAACACTTCTGTAAAAATTAAATATTTTTGTTTCTCCTATTTTCAGTTCTACCCCTTTCAATAAAGAAGAATTATCAGCCATTTTAAAGTTTGGTGCTGAGGAGCTTTTTAAGGAACCTGAAGGAGAAGAACAAGAGCCCCAGGTTAAAAAAAACAGAATATGTGTTGTTACTTATTTGATAGAAGGGAAGAATTCAAGTATCTTTAAAATAATTTATTTTTAATACAGGAAATGGATATAGACGAAATCTTGAAGAGAGCTGAAACTCATGAAAATGAACCAGGCCCCCTAACTGTAGGAGATGAATTACTTTCCCAGTTCAAGGTAGCTTTTTCTTTTTTTCATAATTACAAGTGGTAAAGGGTTGAATAACTGATAATCTTTCTTTAGACATAATTAATGAGATAATTCTTACCTTAAAATTTTCTATATTGTATGAAATTCAGCAGCTGATAAGATCAAGTCATTTATGAATAGTTACATTCATTTGTGTAGAAGAAGCTTCTGATTCACATTCAGAATCATGCTCAATAAGTAGTGACCCCCCCATATTTGAATGAATGATTGAACGTGATCTTTATTAAAATTTCCATGACTGAAGAAACTCAGTTGACTTTTTGTTTTAACTGGTTTTTAGTCTTTAGATTTTTTTTCTACATTATATAATTAATGAACTTTCTATCCATCTGCTACTTCCCTTGACTCCCCTGCTACTTCTCCTTCCCAACATTGATTTTTACTGGAACAGTTTTCATTATTAGCTCAATTTAAGAATTATCACAAATAAGAAAACTCCAATAAATCAGTCTGATAAAATAAGAAGCAAGTTACTGGTTCTTATTCTAAATATCCCTGGTTTAGTGAGGGCTGAAGAATTGTTAAAAAGTCATAACACAGTACTAAATCAGTTGACTTCATGGAGGAAGTGTGAATAGTGTTTATTTTCTATAAAGAAACAAGTTGTTGGGGCTGGAGACTCAGCAGTTAAAAGAGTCTGGCTGTTCTTGCAGGGGACTCAGGTTCGATTCCCAGCACCCACATGGCAGTTCACAACTGTCCAGTTCAGGGGAACCGACGCCTTCTTCTGACTGACTGGTGGGCATTTCATGACATGGGTACATTTACACACATAGACAATGCACTCATGAGAATAGAAGATAGACTGTAAGGGGACAAGCAGTAAAGCAAGAAGTCGAGGTAGACAACTGATTCAATAAAATGAAGATTCTGGAACTGTCACTCTGGGCTCAGTCTGGAAAATTCTTTTCCTATAAGTTGTACTGTTTGCCTTTGATTTGACTAGCTGCTTACTTGAAAAAACTTCAGTAAATAGATTATTATTTTAAAAGATTTATTTGTGTATATGAGTATTTTGCCTGTATATATGTATTGCCAATATGTCTGTTCCTGCCACCCATGGAAGCCCAAAGAGGGTGTCAGATCTCCTGGAACTGGAGTTATACACACTGTTGTGAATTGCCTTGTAGGTACTAGGAATTGAATCTTTGTCCCCTGAAAGAGTAGCAAGTTCTTTTTAACTACTATGCCATCTCTATAGAGCAATGTAGATTATTTTTATGCCAGTGAATTGGTTCTTACATGGTTAGCTTAATAATATTTATTTTGTTTATTTATTATTTATTTACTTTTTTCTTTTTAGAGAAGGTCTCATTATGTAGCACAGGCTTACCTGGAACTTGTTACTCTCCTGCCTCAGCTTTCTTAGTTCTGTGATTATAGGGATATACTGGCTTGCCTGAGCTTATATTTTTATAATAAGAGAAAAACACCTTTTAACCTCATTCTTCGTGACATTAGGCACACATTTTCTTGTTTTCATTCAGTATTATGTACTTTTAACATTAGTATTAGTAGACAATTTTAATGAATATTTACTGAATATCTTACTGTATTCAGGACTTTAAATGCTGTATTATTTTATCCTCAAAAAAGTTAGTTTCTGTCTGTTGGAAGTGGGAAGAAACAAGGGTATAGAGAGCCTATTCATTTATCTGCAGTCTTAGGAACCTATCAGTGACTTTTCATGTTTTCTTCAGAATGGAGGATACTTTTCGTCAGTACTTGGTAGTAGTTATGAGTTAGGAATTCCTACAGAAGTTTATTATTATTAAACTTATTAAAATATAAATTTCCATTTTGTTAATGGATTTTAGTTTGCTATCTACTTCTAGTTGTGTTACACTCGTCATTATGTTGAATCATTGCTGGACAGAGGATTCCTACATGTCATTTGGCCTACTTTGCCCAAATGAAGAACTAAATAATTAGTAGTCATACATAGTTTAGTTCCAAGTCATATTATCTTGAGTTATTTAGGTTTTATTTTGTTGATATGATGGGAGAAATGTTAATGTTTCTTTCAACTGGGAGGCATCACCCACAGTGATTAATCAGTTTTATTCTTTTAAGTTTTAGTGCTGTATTCTAACATACTACTTCTCCTCTAAAAAATATTTAACTTAGGGATTAATTTTTTCTATTTTACTCATTCTGCTAAAATTCCGGAATTTATCAGGTTGCCAACTTTTCAAATATGGATGAAGATGACATTGAATTGGAACCAGAAAGAAATTCAAAGAACTGGGAGGAAATCATTCCAGAAGATCAAAGAAGACGATTAGAAGAGGAAGAAAGGCAAAAGGAACTAGAAGAAATTTATATGCTCCCAAGAATGAGAAACTGTGCAAAACAGGTGACTTTGTAACTTGAAATACGGCTATACTGTTAGGAGTAGTGTTGACCCTGGAATGCTCTTTTCCTTGACTTATGAAAAGTATTGATTCATTTTTTTTTTTTCTTTCTCTTTTAACATCTTATGTACTGTTTGCCTTCTAAAACAAGTTGTAAATTATTTGCTCCTCTAATTTTGAGAATGGTTTATGTAGAGCCTGGAGTATTTCTTCCTTAAATGTTTTATTTTTTTTTGTCAGTGAAAGTACCTAGGCCTATAGTTTTTATTGGAAAATTTTTACCTTACTAGATTTCCTTAGAGATACCTTCAGGATATCTTTTCTTTGGTGAGTTTGACAATTTTATTCATTTAAGGAATTTGCTCTTTTTTGATAGGCTCTTGAATTTATAGGCACAAATATATTTACAATATTTCCTGTCATTTTAATGTCTTTAGAATATTGAGTGATGTTGTTCTTTTGATCCTAATAATGGCAGTTTTTTTCTTGATTATTCTAGGTAGAAATTAATCAGTTTTATTCTTTCAGTGAACTATCTTTAGTTTCATGGACTTTCATTTTTAATTCCATGTGTTTCCATTCTTTATCATTTCTTCCTTTTGTTTTTAATTTGCCCTTTTAACTTTATTATTTCTGTTTTTTTTTTAATTTTTTAAAAAATTTTACATGTATGAGTATATTACTTGTACATAAGTGTACCTGTGTCATGCAGTGCCCACAGAGTCAGAAGAAGGTGCTGGATACCCCAGGAACTGAATGGAGTTTAGCTGTCGTGTGAGTGCTGGGAGTCGAACATGGGTCCTATGCAAGAGCAGTCAATGCTCTCAACTGCTGAGCCACCTCTCCAGCCCCCTTACATTTTTTTTTAAGTTATGTTTTTATTTTTGTGTTTACATGAATACATTTTTTTTTTTACATATATTTAAGTGCACCAAGTGCATGCCTGATGCCTGTGGAGCTCACAGGAGGGCATCAGATCCCCTGGAACTGCAGTTATAAGTGATTGTGAGTTGCCTGGTGCCGGTTCTGGGAACTGAACCCAGGTCCTCTGCAAGAACAGCAAATGCTCTTAAATGCTAAGCCATTTCTTTAGTCCCCTCTTTTAACTTTCTTAAGGTATAATTTTAGACACTGAATTGAGATTATTTCCTATTACTAGCATTAGTGGTGTAATTTCCTTTTAGATACTACTTTTTCTGAATCTCACAATTTTAATATCTGTTATTTTCCTTCATCTAATAATACTTTATTATTTCACATTTTGTCTTC
Source organism: Eospalax fontanierii (assembly GCA_035773235.1). Lineage (NCBI taxonomy): Eukaryota > Metazoa > Chordata > Mammalia > Rodentia > Spalacidae > Eospalax > Eospalax fontanierii. The sequence goes on from CM069527.1 coordinate 40,247,993, forward strand.
CTCTTTGAACCATAATTGGGAGATTTCCACATTATGCTTGTTCATGCTGTCTCATTTAATTCTGTAATGATCAGAGAGTATCTTTTGAGTAATTTGAATTCTAAAAATTGTTTGGTTTATGGCCCAAATAAACAAAAACATCAAATTTTTGGTATTAGTACTTTATCAAGCTTTATTGAGTTTTTCAGCAAAAGAAAAACATCCTGATGCTGAATTTCTTTTTGAATTCACTTTTGCTTTTTATCTTTTATCTTGCTTTGCATGGTGACTCATGCTTTTAATCCTAGCACCCATGAGGCAGAGGCAAACAGGTCTCTGAGTTCAAAGCCAGTCAGGACTACATAGTGAGACCTTATATCCAAAAGAAAAAAGAAAGAAAAAAAAATTGTCTTGATTACTGAGGTGTTTTTTGGTACCTCACTCAATTTTGAACAAATGAGAATCTTTGTCCTTTGCCATTCCTCCAGGTTTTGAAAAAAGCTTCTTGTTTTGTTTTGTTTTTCTGTTAGGTCTTCTATGCCCTCAAGTCAGTAAGAAAGAAGGGTCTTGCAGGACTCCCTGCTCATCCTGAAAAGGTTGACTTGTACCTTTCCCTAGGCCACACCCTGGAGGACAGCTCTTCCAATCACCCGCTCTGCCTGTCTTTATTAAGCACCTAGTAGAGGTTTGTGGAGACGTTTAGAATAGGTGCAAGGCTCTCCTGGATCTATCTTAAGTTCTCTTAATAGCTTACTCTCAGCCTTTAGCAAGTCATAGCTGGCTTAGTTCTCTTACCTGCTTGTATGGTGCTTGATTTCTATCACGTGTGAGCCAGGGTTCAAATTTTATCACTTCTTGGAAACATTTATAATTTAGATATTTTAAGTTGCCTTGTGAGTTCAACATTGATGGCTTTTAAATTTTTATTTTAATTTGCTTATGTTTAATATTTTATTTATTTTTTTACTTATGTATATATGTACATGTGGGTACAGTTCTGGAGATACAGGCTACTGTGAACTACCCATGTGGGTGTTGGGAATTGAATTCAGGTCCTCTGGAAGAGCAGTATAGGCTCTTAACCACTGAGCCATCACTTTAGTCCCCTGATTTTTTTTTTAAACAGTTATGATATGGTAGATTAGATTTTCAGTTAGAGTGGAAACAGTACCCTACTAATGTTCATATACAACATTCAGAATAGAGCCAAATAACAGTTTGGGGTCTAAAAATTACTATACATGTTATATTTGTGTTTGTTTCTGCAGATTCCAAAGTGATTTTCTTTTTCTCTAGTTGTGCACAAGAAGCCTAGCATTACTTTATCTTTTGAAAGAGTAAGATGAGATTAAAATTTGTAAAAACTATTGATTTACCTTCAACACACACATGAGACTTTGGACAAATTTCAGAGACTCATCTTTCTGTATGGTATATTCTTTTAGTTAAGCTTTCAGATGCTTCAAGTAGGTATTCATGGGGGTCCATGTGACATTTTCTTGAAAATGTCTGATAAGCCTACTAAGAAAAGCAGTAAGTAGATATTAGAAGGAAAATACTAAAAAATGCCAATGAATTATTCTGTCTTCCCAGATACATGCCTAATAATGCAATGCATCTTTCCAGTTTTTGAAAATGCATGTCATTTGGCAAATTAGATTGAATTCGTGTTGATTTGGAAGTTGTTTTGGGCGGTATGTTAGAAATGGTAATCCTACAACATAATTTTGAACAGCTTGACAGCATTCCTTTGTGTGGAGGACTTGTCTGGTCTATACTAAATCTTAGATGACTAGTACTTTTCTTGCTGTAAAGGATTTTATTGGTCACTGTACCATCATCACATTGTGATCTCAGGAAAAATGCCTAAAAGTCAAATCCTCAAATGTTTAAGGCTTATGATATAGTATTGCCAGACTGTTCTAGATAAACACAAGCGATTCATGAATTGTTCTCTTTTTTGCCCATTTTTGTGCTATGGCAAATAGTGGCTTTTATTTCTATTTAGTATTTGTCAGGTTGATAGATTTAAAAAAGAAATTGCATTTGATTATTTTAAATTTCCTTTGTGGGCATATGATTTTGTGTTTGTCATTTAATTGCTGATTAATAACCACTGCCAAATTTTACAGAAATTCTATTTGTTTCATTTATAGGAGTGCCTTAAATATTAAGCTGTTAATAACCCTTTGTCATTAATATGTTATATCATTCTCTTTGTTTTGATTTTGGAATATTACTCTACATGTGGACTGATATTTTAAAGGTTCTTACAGTCTTCTTTCATAGTATTTTTCCTTGCCCTTAAAATAAAAGCCTTCTTTACCCTAAAATTGGATAAATTTTTGTATTTGAATTCCAGATAAGTTTCAATGGAAGTGAAGGGAGGCGGAGTAGAAGCAGGAGATACTCTGGATCTGATAGTGATTCAATCTCAGAAAGGAAAAGACCAAAGAAACGTGGAAGACCACGCACTATCCCTCGGGAGAATATTAAAGGATTTAGTGATGCAGAAATTAGGCGGTAAGAGGACAAAAGGCCATTTTATTTTAACTTCTTTTTTTAAAACATGAAGCTAAAATACAAAAATTCATTAATTTTTCAGATTAATATGAAAATTTTAGAGGGGAAAATATATATTTGAGTAAGGCTTGGGTTCTTATGCTGTTAGATATAATCTGTAGCCTTTGGGGAAAAACCAAGTGTAATAGCTAATGTTCATATGTTATTTATTGTTAACACAATTCAAATACTGAAATTATTGGTTTTTATGAATTGTAGTTCAGAATTACTCTTGAATAATAAAAGTACATTTTTACACGTAATTTTAAATACATTTAAAATTCATACTACATTTAAGATTTCCAGTATTACACATTTTTGGTGGGAATAAATAGTTCCATATTTTTCTTGCTTTTTAATACTGCAGTGATTGCTTTTTGAAAGTAGCCATGCATTTCTGCATCTGCAAGGTTGCTCAGCAGTACATCTCAGGTTAGCATATATAAGAACCTGGGTTTCATCAGTACCGCAAAAATAACAAAGTATTATTTCTAATGTAGCCAAGTAAAAGTAGAAGATTGGCCATGCACCAAAAGGTCTTGCCTGTGTTCAAAACATGCTTATTTGTGAAAATCCTAACGGGAATGAGATAGCAGCTTATTTTGTTTATGTAATAGTTTTACAAGTAAAATTTTAAAAGGTTGTTCATTTTTATGTTTTAGAAGTTTGTTATTTCTTTCAAGTCATTTTTAACTCTTTTCCTTTAAATCATAGACCTGACAAAGTTCTTCCTCATTGTTCCTACAAGAAAACTAAATGCATTGTTAGTTTTCATTAAGGGAATTTTTATGACCATCTGATTTGCTGGACTTTCTGTCTTTAGTTGAAGAAGTATTTCGTCTTCTACTTTCTGGATACTATTCCTCATCCATCAACCATTTAAGTTGCTTTGTCATGAAGTAAACTTTTTGCTTTCCATTGTTGGTATAATCATCTGAATTAAACCCTTTGGGTACATTTTTATCAGCACTGGGAATGTAAGGAGGCATAATGTGGTCAATATTCATTCTGGAGACATTTCCCACTTCTGTCGTAGCTTTGAACCTTTTTTTGTCTTATGAAAATAATAAAGTAATTTCTAAAATAAAATTTAGCTTCTATTGTTTTATTTATATTGATATCTTAGCTTCATCTTGGGTGATAAAATATTTTGTTTGGTATGTCAGTGTCTTAAGAATTTTATTTATAGAATAGTTTGTTCATTTTTTAAATTAGTAACAGTACCTTGAATTAAGTCTTGTACCAGAGAGTTTTCTTTGTTTTTGGTTTTTGGTTTTTTTTTTTTTTTTTTTTTTTTTTTGGTTTTTTTGAGACAGGGTCTCATGTAGCCCAGGTTGGCCTTTGAACTCCTGCTACCCCTGCCTCTACCTCCCAGTTGCTGGGATTTCAGGCTTGTACCACCATGCCTGGCTCCAACAAGTATTTATTTTTATATGAATTATGAATATAAGTATGTGTGTCTGTGTGTGCGTGTTGCTTGTTGTTTTTGGTTTTTGCAGTGCTGGGAATCAAATCCAGGGACTTTGTGCATTCTAGGCCAACTGTCTACCACTAAGCTTACATACCTAGCCCACTTAAATGTATCTACATGTATATATTTATGAAATACATTCAAACCAAATATTTATTTTCTGTTAGGTTTATCAAGAGCTATAAGAAATTTGGTGGCCCTCTGGAAAGGTAAATATATGTGTCATTCTCATGCAGTTATGAAATGTGTAACATTGTCGTGTTTACTTCAGTACTGTTGAGTTTAGCTACTTGATTGAATTTGCTTTAACAGACATTATTTAAAAACTACAGAAACTAAATTGCAGATTGATTATTAAAATGTGCTTGTATTGTAGTTTCAAATTTTCTCTTAAGTGTCTGTGCAGTACCCTTTAAATTGTGTTTTGCCTAATACAATGCATTTTCCACAATCTTTATCTACCACAGTCTTTATCTAATTTTTTTCATTGACTACTTAAGGGAGAGCCCATATTTATCTGTAGAGGTACTACTTTGTTAACCTAACCCCCGAATAGCCCTGTTTACACTAACCAGGGAAATACCAACATACATGTTATAAAATTCAAATTGTCCAGACACATTTTCTTGAAGTATGAATTAATCCCCACAATTACTGGTGATTTGAATAGTCTTTGTTTTTTGTTGTAGGTAACCCACAGCAAAGACTCAAATTAATTTGTTCATTTTTCATAAAAACTCATGATGTAGAGATTCATTCTGCTTTATTTTGAGCTGGCTTGCTTAAAATCCAACAAAATAAACTTGGATGATTGTTTTAAATGATGAAAAATAGGCTTAAATTAGTCTTTGTATGTGTTGAACGGTAATAAAAGTTTTAGGACCTTTTAAGTTATTCCACTCCTTTTTTAAAATGATATTTTTTATTTGTACAAATGGTTTGATTGGCAGTATAATTATTGGTGTGTGTAGTGCCCACGAAGGCCAGAAAAGGGTGAAAGAGCCAGAGCTGCCATGTGAGTCCTGGGAGCCAAACCTGGGTCCTCTGGAAGAGTAGCAAGTGCTCTTAACATCTGAGCCATCTCTCTAGGCTTCCCACTCCTTTTTGACATTCTTAAATTTAAATTCTTAAAGTTTGATCTGGTCTGCCAGGGGAGCATCACACTTTAATCCCAGTACTCCCACAGAGGTAGAGGCAGGCAGTTCTCTTAAGATCAAACCCAGTTGGGGCTATAGTGAGACCCTGTCTCAAAAAACATGTATATATATATACATATATATAAAGTTTTGAAAAATCCCATCTAAGCAATTTTACATGACTTTTATAATGATGTTCCAGAGCCTACCATTTGTTCTCTAATGAATCCTTTGCCATTATTTCTGCCCTTAAATGTATAATGAATTTATTCTCTGCCAAGTTGACTTGATTTTCCTATCTTTCATGCTAGTTGTATATACTAGAATTTACACTCTCTGCAGTAGAGTGATTATCTTAAAGTAAAATAAAGGTTAGTTTTTCTTACTTGAACCACTTCATTTAACATATTTCCATGAAATTTGCATTATTTTATTACAGATTAGATGCAATTGCTCGAGATGCTGAATTAGTTGATAAATCAGAAACAGACCTTAGAAGACTAGGAGAATTGGTGCATAATGGTTGTATTAAAGCTTTAAAGGATAGTTCTTCAGGAACAGAACGAACAGGTAATACACCAATGGAGAGTGCTTTAAAGGGAAGTAAATGAAAGTTTCAAAATGGGCCTTTATTGGATTAGGTATTATATCTTCTGTTACTTATTTGTCAGTCTTAAAAGATGTTTACCAGACAGAGCAAAAGCCCTTCTGACTACTGTGAAGTGCAGGGCAGAGAACAGAGTTCTGATTAGAAGGCAGTGAGTCTATTCTTCAGAGTCTGAGATGCAATGTAGTCAGAGTAGGACATAATATCAGGAATTACCACTATATTGTCATTTAGTTCGTGACTGGATGAAGAGAATTTGAATATGCATGGGTAGTCTTGGTTTGGAGTATTCACACTTCATAATTTTCTAATTCATCTGGTTGAAGAAAAACTTAAGAATTAATAATCAGGTACACTGTAGTTAGTATGGTAGAATTCTTATTTAGATACCGATAATTTTAATCTACCTCATGTAATTAATAAAACAATTGCACAAAAGACTTTGTGAATTCACATCTAATATCATTAGTATGTATATAGTGAAATTTAAGATTTTCCATACATATTAGCATAATTAATAGCATTATAATAATAGCTTATTCTATGTTATAGAAACAATACTTTTTATACTCTTGTTTTAAAAATTAAGGTGGTAGACTTGGAAAAGTGAAGGGGCCAACATTCCGAATATCAGGAGTACAAGTGAATGCCAAACTAGTCATCGCTCATGAAGAAGAATTAATACCCTTGCATAAATCCATTCCTTCAGATCCAGAAGAAAGAAAGCAGTGAGTTATTTATAAGATTTTTGTTAATCAATAACTTTATTGTGAACATTTTCTAAATTTTTATGGCATTATTGACTAACTTTGAATCAGAAGTTTTAGTTAAATATTTCAAAAGTTATGTTTTAGATAGTTGTAAACTTGAAGTAATTACTATTTTTAATGCTAGGTACACAATCCCTTGCCACACAAAGGCAGCTCATTTTGATATAGACTGGGGCAAAGAAGATGATTCAAATTTGTTAATTGGTATCTATGAGTATGGATATGGAAGCTGGGAAATGATTAAAATGGATCCTGACCTCAGTTTAACACACAAGGTATTTATGTATTTCTTGACTTAGTTGACGATTAGCGTTGGATTCAATTTATTATTTTTGTTCTGAGTGCTTTTGGAAATAAGCTTACTTGAGAATAAGTAAATAAAGGCTCTAGTTTTGTTATTTCTCCTTTGGGTATTGGTTTTTATGAGACTTAACTAAATCATGGAAATTTTACTTCTGAAATTACAGATTTATTATTAAGGCATATTGAAGGTATATTTTTCTTCAAATTATGTCACTTAAATGTTTCATTATTTATGTAAAGACAAAAAAACTTTAAAATCTTACTTTTTTTAATTAATTTTGTAGCATGGTCTTACCATGTTAGAACTCCTGAATCTCCTGTCATGGACTCTTGAATGCTCTCATGACAGTTGGACATCTTCATGTCCAGAAAAAAATTAAGTTTTAAGAAAATATCATTGTTAGGGTTTTGCATGATTTGATTCTGTTGTCCTAAACTAAAAACAATTCTTTGCATAAAATGGAAGATTTTTGGAAGCACTTTATCATGTTATCTTCTGTTACACTTACATGCGTATCTGTGTGTGTTAGTCTGAGTGTACGTGTGCATGTATGAAGAGGTCAGAGGACTACCTCATCAGGAAGGCTGTCCACCTCCTCTGAAATACGGTCTCTCACTGGCCAGAAGCTCACCAATTAGGCTAGACTGTTTTGCCAGTGAGTCCCTGGGGATCCTCCAATCTCTCACTCTACAGTTCTCAGATTACAATTATTTACCAACAGGCTCAGCATTTTCACATGAGTTTTAGAGATCAAAATCGGGCCCCCATGATTGGAGGACACTTTACTGCCTCTGCCCCTGTTTTATTTTTGTTTTTACTTTTTACCTCTTTGTTGTCAAATACTGGTATTTTATCATCTCTTACTATGAAGCAAAACCAGCAATATAGATTTGCATTTTAAAATGTTTTTCATGGTGCCTATTTTGGATCATATTCTAGAGAGAGCCAAGACTATATCCTAGGGATTTTTATACATTTTACCAATAGTTAAATATAGTTTTTGAGAGATGAAATGAATCTAAGGATATGACAAACAGCATTTAATAACTGTACATTAAATATATTTTTGTATATGTGAGAAGGATTCATACTTTCCTGTTTCTATAAGTTGGGGTTGTAGTTTTGTGGGCTTTTTGTTGTTCTTATTGTTTGGTTGTTTTTGCTGTGTTGTTCTCAGATAAGGTCTCACTTAGCCCATCTCTCAAGCTTTCTTGGAACTTGTGATCTTCCTCCTGCCTCAGCCTCCCACATGCTGGTATTTTAGATTTTTTTCCCCTACAATTGGCTAGTATGAGAGATTTCTTTAGATATATTTGTATAGAATTCTTTCTAAGGCAGGGGAGGGGAGAAGTGTGGTATTGCACACTGATAATCACAGCACTCCCAAGCCAGGGGCAAGAGAATGCCACAAATTTGAGACTGGCCTTGACTGTTTACTGAGTTCCAAGGCTAAATAGCAAGACCCTGTCTTAAAGCATAAGGGAAGAAAGAATTTGTTTCCAAGGAAATTAAATCCCTGTTTATGATATGGGCATAAAAAAATGAAGCTGCAAGTATTGCTCTAGTTACTGCCCAGGCTGCTGCCCTCATGCAGTACACCAAATAAGTGTTCAAAAAAACCAAAAACATTTTGTTTGAAACATTATTTATTCCTGCAAATACTAAGAACTTCTCCTTGTGAGGTATGTGTATATATATATTTAGTGAATTTGTTAAGTATTTTTCTCCTGTACATTTTTCATGTTATTTTTTGAAGATGGCCTGAAAAATACATTGGTTTTCCAGATTCTTCCAGATGATCCCGATAAAAAACCACAAGCAAAACAGTTGCAGACGCGTGCAGACTACCTCATCAAATTACTTAGTAGAGATCTTGCAAAAAAAGAGGCTCAGAGACTTGCTGGTGCAGTAAGTTAAAATGAGAATGCTTATGAGTGGTTTGATCTTAAGTTTATTGACAATTGAGGATGTTTATAGTAAATCTAAGAATAGTATTTTTCTTTAATTTAGTAGATTTATTTGGATATGACAATATTTTAACTTAAATTATTTCACTGTATATGTTGAGTGGTAGTCACGTCTTTCAGAAAAGGGTCCTATTTTCTCTAGTTGGAGAGGTGTCAGAAAATGGAAAAGTGAGCGAGTGTATTAGAGGAATTAGAAAGTTTAACAGTGTCAAAGATCATTGTCCCCTCACATGGCACACAAATAAATTTATATTATTTGAAAGTTTCATATAATGGATTTGATCATTCTCTCTCTCTCTCAACTCCTCCCAGATCTCCCATCTCCTTACCCGTACCTCGTGTCCTGTCTTCCCTCCACCCCCCAATCTAGTCTAATTTGTGTTCCCCAAATACCCTTGAAGGTGGTACAAAACCCTGGAGCTTGATCGCTCTACCAGTGGTCAGGGGTCACACCCTTAAAGAAAAATGACTCTTCATTCAGCAGCTAGCATATGCCAATGGCTTCTTGGTTAAAGGTGGGACTTCAGGCCTGCCTCCCCTCTCCATGCTGAGAATTTGTCTGACTTGAACTTTAGCTGGTCTCATGCATGCTGTCACAGTTGCTGTGAGTTTATATGTGCAATTGCTCTCCCTACTGTTTTGAAAACATTATTTCCCTGTAGTCATCCACTACTGGCTCTTACATCCTTTCAGCCCTTTCTCCACAAAGGCCTCTGAGATCCTTTTGAGGAGGGGTGTGATGTAGTTGTCCCATTTAAGGCTTTCTTTATGAGGCATTCACAAAAGTGGAAAAAGATACTAGAAAGTGATTTTTTTTTCTTTTAGCAATTTATTTATTTATTTAGTAATTTATTTATATTTTACGTGTGTGAGTGTTTTCCCTAAATGTATGTTCTGTGCACATGCCTTTGTATCTTAACAGGATAAGTAGGTGAGTCTAAACTAGTTTTGGTAACTTGAGTTTTCCAAAAATTTCTGTGGGCATGTAGTTGAGGAGGAAAACACGTCTGAGCACTTTTTAATGACAGAGACTAGAAGGTGGCATCAGATCCCCCCACCCCACCCCAAGAATTGGAGTTACAGACAGTTATAAGCCACCATGGGGTTGCTGAGAACCAAACTTGAGTCCTCTGCAAGAACAAGTGCTCTGAGCCATCTCTCCAGCCCTGAGACTGATTTTACCCCAGTCTTTCTAAGCTTTTAAAAGTTTGGCAATTGCCACAATATTGACAGCTGCTTATGTAGCATTAAAAATACTTCTGTTGCTATCTGGTACCACTGAATTTAGTTGTAGGTGATAACCTAAGAGTGAAAACTTGTATTTCTATTTCTCTTGTTGAAGAAACAATTGCAGTTGGTTTTTGACATTTATGTATTTGAGGCATTAAGTTTAACCTCCTTTATTATAAGACTCTGAACTTGGCACAGCTTATTACCGACAACTATAGGTAGGAATTTGTGTTCTGGATTAGTATTTATGAAGTTCGAACACAAAGTCTATGACATTGAATAAATATAAATAATTACTTTTAGGGAGGCTCAAAGAGGAGAAAAACAAGAACTAAGAAGAATAAAACACTGAAGTCTTTAAAAGTGAAAGAAGAAATAAAGAGTGACTCTTCTCCCCTGCCTTCGGAGAAATCTGATGAAGATGATGATAAAGTAGGTGTATTATTTTATTTGTTTTTGTTTGCTTTTTGAGACAAGGTTTCACTGTAGCTCTGACTGGTCTGGAACTCAACTGTGTAGATAAGACTGGTCTTGAATTTAAAAAGATCTACCTGACTCTGCATCCATAGTGCTGAGATTAAAGATGTGTGCCACCATGCCCAGTAAGTAAGTGCATCCTTAGAAAAGCAACCTTTTATATGGAAAGGGAATTGGAACTTTAGAAGCTGGATTTTTTTTTTTTCTTTCTTCTTATTTTTAGATCATAACTGTTCAGTAGGTACATTGAAAGTCCTTTCTTTTCAAACACTTGCCAATTAAATGAGACATCTCCTTTAATTTTATTAGGAATTTGAGTGAGACTGGCTCACTTTAGCGGAAGGTAAATATTAACATGTATCATTATTAAAGGGATTCTGGGTTATATCTTTCAGAACCCACATACATGTCACAGAAATATTGCTTGTATCAAAATTCAGTTAGGAATAAATTGATCATAAAAAAATTCATAAATAAAAGAGAAGCTAAAAGGGAGATAAAAGAAATAGAGGACAAGAAAGATGTTGTAAAAAGTTAAGAGAAATAATTATGCAAAGAAGCTATACAGAAAGAAAAGACAAAAGGTAGGCAAATCATAATGTAAAACCGAGAGTAAAACAGCATATTTTGTATCTTAACAGGATAAGAAGGTGAGTCTAAACTAGTTTTGGTAACTTGAGTGTTCCAAAAGTTCTGTGGGCATGTAGTTGAGGAGGAAAACACGTTTGAGCACTTTTTAATGACTTTCCTTCAAGGTAACATTAAAAAGATGTGTTTGTTTATTTATTTTGCAAAGAAGCAAGAAAATTTTATTGAAAAGCCAAACAATAATGTACAGATTAGAAATACACTGTCAAAAATAGGCCACATGAGTAGGAGAACTGAAGGTCTGAGAGAGACCTCCAAGTGAAGCTGGGGACACAATAAAATAGGCGACTCGTCGAAGAAAATAGAGTAATTGTTCTGAAAGACCTAGTCAGGCTATCCTTACTGGTGTTCTTTTGTTCTTTTTCCAGTTGAGTGAATCTAAGTCTGAAAGTAAAGAACGATCCAGAAAGTCTATGGTATCAGATGCTCCAGTTCATATCACTGCAGGAGGGGAGCCAGTGCCCATAGCTGAAGAGTCTGAAGAGCTGGATCAGAAGACTTTCAGTATTGTAAGTGCTAGACTTTCTGATTGGTGCTACAAATTTTTAAAATAAGGATGAAGCAAAGAGGCTTAAAAAATACAGGGAATATTTACCTTTAGGATTTTAAACTCCAGTTCCTGCACACTATTAGAGTGATTAATGTAGATTAATGTTTTGGCTATAGATCAGCACATAAAAGTACAGTTATCAAGCTAAGCAAGATGAAATAATGGAGCAAAGGACTGAGTGGTGTGACAAGGTGTGGAATTTTCAAAGATTTCTTAGAGCTGAATGCTTTACTAGTTTGAACAATTAGCGTGTCTTAGTTACTTGGACTTGGTTGTAATCTGAAGTCATTTTTGTCACTGCTATAAATCTCATGCAGCTCACGAACTCCGTTTGCGTTGGACATACTGTCACTCTAGTCTGCTCTTGCTTCTGTCCCTCTCCTTTGTGCCCTCACTCAAGTAATATGAATATGGTGCGTGGTCATTCACTATCTGCTGACTCTACATGCTGTTGGAATGATGACACTCTTTTAAGAAAATTGATGTTTTCTTACTCTTACTGTGACTCTTGTCTTCCATTTTTCTTTACTTAAAGCTACCCGTGCTATTTCTGGATTTCCATTTTAATCTTTTCTTTGGGTTCACAAACTGGAGTATCTTCTTTTTAGTTCTTTTTGAGACAGGGTCTCCCTGTAGTCCCAGCTGTCCTGGAACTCACTATGTAGACCAGGCTGGCCTTGAACGCATAGAGATCCGCCTGTCTCTGCCTCCCAAGTGCTGAGACTAAAGGTGCGCATCCCCCGACCCCGCCTCTTACTTTCTAAGGGTAACCTTTTCGTTTGTAACCTAGATCTTAACCTCCTTGTCCATTTTCAGTTTATTTCTTTTTACCACTCTATATAAGATGAAGGGCGCGGGGAGGGGGGGCAATGTGTTGTTTTTTGAGGTGAAACATTAACTACTTCAGTTGAACTACTTCACTTCCCCTATCCCATAGCCTCCCTACTGAGTTAAGATTATGTCCCTCACTTAGTGTCTTTGCCCACATATCCTTTTTAGCCTTCTAATTTCATTGCTGAAATAGGAAGTTTCCTACTGTGACCAGTGCATACATTTCTTCGTTATTCTTTACATACTAGAGATAAAGAATTGAATAACTTGAAGCATATACTCTCAAGCCAGTTTTTTTGAGCTTGTACTGGGTTTCATTCGGAAGCAGTTCTGTTGACTCTCCTCCACTTAGTCATAGCCATCTCTTTCTTGTACTATTTCAGTAAGTCATAGTTATTCTTATTGCTTTGATCTTCTCCATCTCAAATCATGTTTATACTCCATACAGCAACAAGAAAGGTAGAATGGTTATAATTACAGGAGAATAAAGTCACTCTTTGGATTTCTATATTTAGAACTCTTAAAGGGCTTTTCATCACTTTCAGGGCAAACGATTGCTCCCAGACCTGTAAAGGACATAACATCTGGTTAATTCCCACCACCTGTTACTTGCATGTGGTTGCAGCGACACTGGCATTCACATTTGTCTTAAACATGTCAAACATATTTTTGAGACATTTGTTCTTGCTATTCCCTCTGTCTGGAGTGACATACTCCTTTGTTTTCTTTAAATATCTTTACAATCGCCTTTCCCAATAGGAGGTCCCCTATTTTTTTTTGCCTTTTTTTTTTTCTCAATCTTAGTTGTCATCAGTTAAATCACCATGTTTTTCTTACTGCCTGTCTTACATATGAGTCTAGATTTTATATTTTACTTGCTCCTGTATTTTCTTAGTTTAGAAATAATCCTTAGAAAATGATATATGTACTCTGCCTATGTATATTTTGTCTTTCCCTTTGCTTTTCTCTTAACATTTTTTATTGTGTGTGTGTATTTGTATCAGTGCAGTCATGCATGCCATGGAGTGTATATGGAGGTTGGAGGATGCCTTTGAAGACTCAGTTCTCTTTCATCATGGGTTTCAGGTCACCAAGCTTACTCAGTAAATGTTTTTACCCTTTTGGTTTTTGAGAAATAGTCTCACTGTGTAGCTCACACTGTACTGTACCTTACTGTGCAGCCTAGGCTGGCCTTGAATTCATGGTAATACTCTTGTCCCAGTCGCTGAAGTGCTGAGATTATAGGTATGAACCACTGTGCCTGGATTAGATATGTTAAACAACTTTTTCAACAATATAAACAGCCAAAATTAATCCATTATTTAGACCAAGAATAGCTCTGAATAAAGCTAAAAATTGGATAGAAAATATAAAGATCACATCCCCTTTCAGTGTAATGAACTTTAAAATTTTTTGTGACTCTTTCTTTTTTGAAAGAGTTTGTCTTTCAAAAGAAATTGGCCAGCACAGGCTGGCCTCAGGTATAGCCAAGGAAGACCTCAAACCTGAGATCTTCCTGCGTCCACCTCCTGAGTGATTAGGTTACAGGCACATATCAGCACATCCAGTTTTAGACTGTTTTGGGTATTTGAACCTAGAGCTTCATACATTCCATTCTAGGAAAGCACTCTACCAACTGAGCTTCATGCCAGCTTAGATCTCAGTATCTTTCTTTCCTTTTCTCTCTCCCTCTCCTATCTTCTTCCTCTCTCCTCCTTTTGCTTCTCTCTTATCTTTCTCCTCTCTCCCCTCTCCCCACTTCCAGGGTCTCATATAGCTCAGGCTAGCCTTGAGCGTGTTACATGCTGGCCTTCAACCCCTGATCTCCTGCCTCCACTTCCCAAGTTGTAGGAGTATAAATATGTGCTACAGTATCTGGCTGAAAAAAACCTGAAATTCAAAAATATAGTAACATTTGAATTATTCCTGAGGTTGGAGAAATTGCTCAGTAGTTAAGAGCACTGGCTGCTCTGACAGAAGCCCTCGTTAAGTTTCCAGCATCCACATGGTAGCTAACAACTATCCCTAAACCCAGTGCCAGGGGATCCAGTGCCCTCTTTTGGTCTCTGTGGGGCTTGAACAACATGGGAGCACTTACATGCAGGCAACACACACACACACACACACACAAATTAATTGATTATTCCTGAAAGAATTTGGAGAACTTTACACCAGCTTGGATAAATACATTAGTAAAATAGAAATATTCCTGAACAAACTCACACCTAATAGGCTATTTAAAGCAGTTGCTTTCAGAGCAGGAGTGCAAAGATTTCTTTTTAAACAAAAATAACACTGGAACAACTTAATATATTGTCTGATGCCAAGTTATGTTTACATTTCTAGAGCTAAACTAATTTGCTCTTCAATATAGAGTTAAGTTTGTTTTTATAGCAGTTTTTCATAAGTTTTATCTAAAACTCTTGACTTCTTGATAATCACTTCAGTAAAACTGAGTCATTCTTTTTAAACTATTCTGTTTTATGTGTCTGAGTGTTTTGTCTGTATGTAAGTGCACCACTGGCATGCAGTGCCTGTGCAGGCCGGAGACGGCGTCAGGCTCCCTGAAACTGGAGTTATAGACAGTTGTTAGCTGTTATATGAGTGCTGGAACTAAACCTAGTTCCTCTGCAGGAGCAGCCAGTGCCCATACTAAGCCATCTCCAGTCCCAAAATGTTTTATGTCATTTTATAAGGTATTTATTAAGAAAAATAAAATTGATCTCTGCTAACCACCCCCTATTCTTCAACCCTCCTAAAGACTGAATAACAGAAGTCATTTTTAGCAAGTGTTTTGCCCCAAGTATTTTGCAAGTATTTTTAAATAACAGGTGACTTCTACATCTCCGTAACTTCATAATAATAACTAAATTTGCATGTTTCTTATATAAGGATCTTATCACATTACTGTCTATTAGAGTTCATATATCATGTTAAGTTATATTCTGAAATGAATTGCTATTGTATTTTTAGTCATCTGTGTTGAACACGACTTAGAATCGTGCACTGTGGTATTAATAGGAACCATTTTTGTAGAAGCTATCTAAAATAAAAAGGCTTTTGTTTCCAGAAAAACTGATTTCAAAAGATAATGGAAAGCCTTCTTTGCCTGAAGAAAAGTTAAAGGAAAAAAATACTGATATGTACAAATCTGTGTGGTGAGGCTTTTAGTTACTTATTTTGAAATCAGACAAAGCTGTTTATTCATGTAAATATCTTGAATGACAGGTCTTACCTGAATTGGGTTTTTAATACATGTATTTATGTTCTTCTTTTCAAGTGTAAAGAAAGAATGAGACCTGTCAAAGCAGCTTTGAAACAACTTGATAGGCCTGAGAAAGGCCTTTCAGAAAGAGAACAACTGGAACATACTAGACAGTGCTTAATAAAAATTGGAGACCATATCACAGAATGCCTGAAAGAGTACACAAATCCAGAGCAAATTAAGCAGTGGAGAAAGTAAGTGATACACTGTTGAGGAACTGTTAAATATGTAATTATTTATGTAACTAGGTGTCAGTCTTATTTCTCTACTTCTGATCTTGAGGTGAAAAATAATGCTTAAAGATGTAAATTGTGAATAGTGGGTATTTTTTATAATGTGTGTATGTCTGTGTATGGGTGTATGCACAAGTGTATAGGTGCCTAATAAGAGGGTCAGATCTGGAGCTGAAGTTGTAGGAGATTGTGAACTGCATGGGTGCTGGTCACTGTTCTTTGCAAGCAGCAAACACGGAGCTATCTCTCCAGTCCCTGTCCCCTTCCTTGTTTACTTTGAAAGCTTTTTATTCACAGTTTATGTTTCATAAACTGTACATGGCTTCTCTGCCTTTGAAAAATAGTGAAAAGACCCTTTCATTAACGTTCACATGGCATTTTATTTTAAAATGTGTTTGCATCAACAAAATTAGAAGTTCATCTTCTTTATGTACATAAACAAAAAGTAAAATTTAAACAGTATAAAATAGGAACCTATTTTTAGGAATAGTAACAATAACTGGTCTTAAAAATATAAATCTGAGCTGCTGTATATTTCACAGATTGCCAGATATGGATCAGTTTTGTCGGTCTACTAGACAAGCTAGGAGAGAAAGAAACTTGCACCATTTAGTGCCACCAGCCTATTAGTCTATTGACTTCACTGCAGTTGTACATTGAAGCAAAGCTAATAGCATTTCTGGAGGAGTGATAGTGATTAAAGTTTTGAAATATACTATTCTTGGCCCCATTTCTCTTTAAATTCAGCTAGTTCCTATTTGGAAAAAGGAAACTAGGAATTTGATCATAATCAGTAAGCATTTGAGTTCACATAACAATTGAACAGTCATATTTAGAGAAACCGAAGCCATGTTCGATAATAACAATAGCGAAGTCATGCACCAAAAGGTTTGGTCACAGGACTTAATATCCAAAGAAGTCTCCATCTTGACTAATTTTTTGGGTTTGTAACTTTGCACAGTTACCAGTTTATCTGAGTTCTATCATCTCCAAAATGATAACATCTTTATTAAAACCCCTCATATGTATACTCTAAACCCCTACATCTACATGTTTTTCAACTATTGCATACTTTTGATTATATTACAAGGAATGAAAGACAGTCCTGAAGTACCGTAACAGCTGGCTTTATAAGTTCACCTGCAGTCTCCCTTTACTGTAGGAAATTGTTTTCAAGGTCCCGTATGTGGGTGCCTGATACCATGATTGTATTGAACTCTGGACAATGCACTGAAAGAAAATAAAATGCACTGTTACTTTCTTACATATACATACCTATAACAATATTTAATTTATAAGTTAGGCACAGTATAAGATAAACCCCCCCAGCCACTTTTTTTTTAAACAGTCTCTCTCTCTCTCTCTCTCTCTCTCTCTCTCTCTCTCTCTCTCTCTCTCTCTCTCTCTCTCTCTCTCTCTGTGTGTGTGTGTGTGTGTGTGTGTATGTGTGTGTGTGTGTGTGTAGCTAAGGCTGGCCTTGACCTCATTATGTAATCTAGTCTGGTTTCAAAATTCCAAAGTTTTGTTCCTCAGCCTCCTGAGTACTTAGGAATATTGGTGTGTACCACATCTGGCTCTTTTTCCACATTAACAAAGCCCTCACCACATACTGTGGCTGTTAACAAAGCCTTTGCTTATGGTGTACTGTGACTGTAACTTTGTAGTTTGAGTTGCTGACAACCAAACTAGTATGAATATTTTTCCTGTACAATCTCCCAGATACACATGTTCATTCTTACTGTAGAACTTAGCAGCTGTGTCATATGATTGTCTTTTCTTTATTAAGTTGAAAACTTCTTTCATCAAAGGAAACACTTTACCAATGTCTCTTAGGGACGTTTTACTCATGCTTTGCTCATAATTAAAATAAGATTACTTGAACATATGTCCAGTGTTAATTTCACAGTCTGATAACCAACTTGGTTATGAAATAACTAACACACAAGTAGCATATACACTATGATGAGCACACGAAGGGCTGATTCACCTGGCAGGTAGGTTGACAGACTTAAGCCTTGAGATCAGTTGGGTGGCAAAATTTCATCAGACCATTCAAAATGACATGACATACAATTTAAAGCTTCAAAGTTATTTATTTCTGGAATTTTCCATTTAATATTTTTGGATCATTATTAATTAAAACTGTGGAAAGAGAAACCATAAGTTGGAAGAAGCACTACTCTACAAAGCTTAATAATTTATATAAATGCAGTTATTCTTCCTTAAGGTTCTTCAACTTACAATGATCTTCAAAGCATGGAACCAGCCATAGGCTAATAACAGAGTGAAGTTAAGTCATATACATTAGGCTTATTGAGACTGTAACCCAGCTCTCCATCTTAAGTTTAATAGGCTTTCCATGGCTCCCAAATTTGTTCTGAACTGTTGTTTATCATTGATTAAAATTGGAAGAAAGACAGGGAAAGACTTAGTCTTCAGGCCAAATTCCCTTCTACTTTTTTAGTGTAAAGATTTGAAAGTCTGGCAGTGCTTTGTTTAAATAATGTGTTACCATTTGATAGGAAACTGAGGGCTAATGTTAGTTATATACTACTTGCTAATTTTTAGAGCCTTGTAATTAGCATTTAGATTTTCAAGGTTGAGAAGAGGTGGTGTCTATTTTGCCTGCACTCTACACTATGAGTAGGGAGCCTCAGTGTGTCTGTGGATTTCAGGCATCATACAGTTGGCTTTGTCACCCAAGTTTGCTTTCAAGTTATTTTTGAAGGTGAACATACCTACTCTGTTTTTGACTTTTCATAACAGTTCTTTTTGAGGGATATTTGACCATTTGAAACTGTACATATTTAAGGTATATTTAAGGTAAGGTATACAATAGGACACTCTATACACATGCATTATGAGATGACCACTACAACCTATGAATAATGTCTGCTCTTGGGTGACTTGTACTCCCTGTGCATGTTACTTTTGTGACCATTACATTACTATTTAAAAAAGAGAATTCTTGTAATGTGTTAAGAGAATTCTTTACAAGCTTAATCTGTTATCTTCTGTTGTTTCTACTTAAACTCCTAGCAAATGGGTACTATCCACATAACCTGGATCATAGAATGAATGAATTCTTGCTGAGTTGTTGATATATTTTTGGTATATTTCAAATTAAGATCAGTTAAGTACTTTTATTAAAAAGACATAAATGAAAGTATTTAGAAGAAAAATAAAACCATTCTTGTCCTTAGGGAATTACCTGTACATGAAATTTTGAAAAGTAAACATGAAATTATTTACTTTGTAAAAATTTTGTGTTTTGCATGTGTGCACACACATATGTTTGCCTGTACATGCCATGGCACGTGTATGGAAGCATAGAACAACTTGTGAGAAGGAGCTGGCCTTTTCACTATGTGGGACCAGGGATTGAACTCAGGTCCTCAGTCTTGGCAGCAGTTCCCTAACCCACTAAACTATCTTCTAGGTCTCCAAAAATTGATTTCTTTAGACTTTGTTCCATAAAAGGCTATGCATATGTCTAATGTGTTAAAGGGGTATCAAAGATTCTGTGAAAAAGCTAAATGTTTCCATCAGATTAATTTGCCTTTTTTTTTTCTAGAAACCTGTGGATTTTTGTATCTAAGTTTACTGAGTTTGATGCAAGAAAATTGCATAAATTATATAAGCATGCTATTAAAAAAAGGCAAGAATCTCAGGTAATTAATGCATAATATTTTATTCCTTAAAGTATGTCATTAAGACCATAATATGTTGTTTGTTATCCAATAACAAATGGAGAATTCATTTAACAAATGTAGAAGTGACTAAAATAAAATGCTATTAGAACACTACTATTGTTGCCAATACAGAGATTGGCATTGTCTAAAAGGTCACTTATGAAATTAATTACAAATGAAAAACAGTATCTTTATGAAAGATAAAGTAGCCCGACATCATCTTAAATAGTCTTAGTGAAGAAAAGAAAAAGGATCAGCAAAAAGACATCTGCTGTAGTATAGTGAAATCTGTGAAGTTGACACCAAAAATGTAATAACTCGAATCTAATCATGAGACAATTTCAGACAAACCCCATTAGAGGGATATTCAATAGAATAACTATCCGGTACTTATCAGAAATGTCCATGTTATAGAAGATAATAAAGAATGAGGAGCTGCTGCATCAGACAGGATAAGTGTATAAACTGTGAGCTCTAGACTGGTCCTAGTGCAGAGGACTTAGGAGAAATGTGGGCTCTGACCAGAAGCCACAGTTAAGCTGATAGTAGTGTTTGTTAGTCGTAGTTCATTGGTTTTGCTGTGTCATAAAGAACATGAACATTAGGAGATAGTGATAAGCATATGAGAACATAACATGCTCTTTTTTCTCCCCCAGCTTCTCTGTTAAGTCTAAAATTAAAAGTCAATTTTTAAAACCATGAGAGAACTGTTTTACTTAAAGAGAAATGTAAATGTTATATATTCTAATAATAGTGTGTGTGTATCTCATTCAGTTAATTTATTTTGAGACAAGGTCTCACTATGTAGTTCTGTCTAGCCTAGATCTAACTATAGACCACGCTGGCCTGGAGCTCACAGTGAGTAATCCACACACCTCTGTCTCCTGAGTGCTAAGTTTAAAGGCCTGTGTCACACGTTGCCAAGGCTTTCTTTTTTAAGGATGCTCCTGCCCATCCTGCCACATATACCTTGTTATATAAGACAATTTTAGACCACTTTAAGACTTTTGATATATGTGCATTTTATTCTAGCAAAATAATGACCAGAACAGTACCATGAATACTCATGTGATTAGAAATCCGGGTAAGCCTACTTAATAATAGTTTGGGAAATTAAACACTGTTCCTCTTCCTCCTGCCTTCTTCTTGTCCCTCTTCCTCTCCTCTTCCTTCTCTCTCCCCCTTCCTCCTCCTCTCTGGGTATAAGAATTCTGTTTTAGTTTTTGTTTGCCATTTGTTTAGATTTATCTGTATCTGAGTGTATGAGTATAAGTACACAGGACTGAATGGCACACAGAGACCAGAACAGGGCACGGGTGTCTTTCTCTGTAGTTTTCCTTTGAGGCAGGGTGTTTTCTGAACCTGGGACTTGTGTTTCTCAAGTAGGCTGGAATCCAGCAAACACCAGTCAGTCAATTGTCCTCTCTCTGTTTGGGGTTAGGGGAGGGTGTGCTCAGTTCTAGGATGTTCATTTAAGTAGGTACTGGGATACAAACTCATGTCCTCGTGATCATGTAGCATGTGCCCTTACCCACTAAGCCATTCTTCCACTCACTCCCCCTTTAAATTTTAAATCAAATAATTAAAAAAGTTGTTGATTTTGTTTACAGTACCTTTTATATTAAGAAAACATTGTAATTCAAATACATATCTGTGTCATTAAATGTATTTTTGAACATTTTTCTGTTGTGTTATTCTTTCCATAAATGCCTTTAAGCCAGTTTTGAGAAACTCTAGGACAGTTATTTAAAAGAATGCTTGTTTTTCACATCAGTTGGGATAGTCAATTTATAGGAGTCACAAAAATATAGTCTGAGTAAAATATGAGCCCCATAGTTTTCAGTTGTGATGTTTTTACATTTCAGACCCAAGTGATCTTTAAAGTATTAGTACTGTGTTTATAAACCATTTCTAAATGCTTCTGCTGCCTTATTTGAAGATCAGTTTTGTTTTAAAGGAGTTACTGTTATTTAATTGTAAGAATTCTTCCACATTACTTAATCTGTCAGTAATGTGCTGCTTCTTTACCTAACAGACATAGAAAGGTTAAAAGAGAACACGAATCATGACGACAGCAGCAGGGACAGTTACTCTTCTGACAGACATTTATCTCAGTACCACGATCATCATAAAGATCGCCACCAGGGAGATTCTTACAAAAAGAGTGATTCCAGGAAAAGACCCTACTCTTCATTTAGTAATGGCAAAGACCATCGAGAATGGGATCACTACAAGCAAGACAGCAGGTAAGACAACAACTTTGGAAATTTTGCCTATACACATCCGTATCTTTTTAAAGTATATTTGATACATTTGGGCTCTTGACTTACTAAGTTTTCATGAAAGCTGAAAAGGTCTTTCTTGTTTACGAATAAGAAAAACTGATAGTGCTTTTTGTGTCAATTTATAGCTATATTTTTCTTTGAAATGGTTTTTAATTTTATAATTGAAGTGAGATGGGCATTGTGCACAGAAAGGTGATATAGGGAACTCTGTAATTGTAAGTTGTGAAATTTGTTGTAGTTGGCGGCTTTAGAGAGTATTTGGCTCAAATGCAAGCTTTTGATGAGAAAATAATTCAAACTCTGTGGAGAGAATTCTGCATCGCATGTTAAAAACCTCTTAAGGGGGAAAAATAATTAGCAACAGCAATATGCATTTTATTCCTTTATCGGTATGATCATTGCTAAAAGTAAACTCAGAAAACCAAGACCAACAAAAGGTCAGAACAAAATGAGAAGGCTAAAGGTAGAGCTCTGTGGTAGAGTGCTTGCTGAGCGTGTGTGAGGCTCTAGCTTCATATACCAGTGTTCAAAAAGCAAAGGGAAAAGAATCAGAAGACAATGTTAGTATTTTAGTTGTGCTCACAGCAACAGTTCTCTGAGAATCTTTGTCACACTGTAAGTACATTAAATATATATGGAATGATTTACTATTAGAGACAAAATAAAAGGAAAAAGCTATATTCTTGTTGTATATACTTTTAATTTCACATACCTTGTAGAGAGTACTATAATAATCGTTAGTCAGCAAGAGAGACCAACCTCATTTTCAGCACATTTTATTTGGAAAGGCAAAATATTTCAGAAATTTCTTCTCATTCAACTACATTTTTTCAGTAAATTGCCATATTTATATAGTCGGGTAAATTTCAGTTTTGTGTTGGCTTGTTATATAACTAGTCACACAAGGGATTGCTTTGATAGGCATCATCAACTAATGAAAATTTTTTTTCACAGACTACATTGTAGCATTTTAATTTTTCTTCCTAGAGGTTTTTAAAGTGCTTTTGTTTCAGGGAAATTCTGGATAGCTGTGGTTCTTTCAGCTCCAACTTCCAGACTACTGAGGCGTAGTAATAATTCATACAATAAAAGTTACAGACCTAAAGGCATGTGAAGTCAAATGTTACCAGTGCTCTTCAGTTTCCTGAATCAAAATTCTCAGAGCTGTTTCTAGTGATTTAAGTACTTTGTGAGATGGCTGTGTGGTACAGTGGATAGTGCACTGCATCAAAGGAAAAAAAAAAAAAAGCAGTTCTCAGTTACTTTATGAAGTTTAGTGAGATACCAGGCTTATACATACTATTATGTTTTAAGATACTTATGTTTTTTTTTGTGCAATGTTATTTGGAAACATTTTAACTTGTATTAATTTGACTAAAAGGTTAAATTTATCTTTCATTAGATATTACAGTGACAGAGAGAAACACAGAAAACTGGATGATCACAGGAGTCGAGATCACAGGTCAAGTTTGGAAGGAAGTTTAAAGGATAGATGTCACTCTGATCATCGATCTCATTCAGACCATCGATTACATCCAGACCATCGATCAAGTTCTGAATATGCACACCATAAATCTTCCAGGGATTATAGGTATCACTCAGATTGGCAAATGGACCACCGAGCTGCCAGCAGTGGCCCTAGGTCACCTTTAGATCAGAGGTCTCCTTACGGCTCTAGGTCTCCATTTGAACATTCAGCTGAACACAGAAGTACACCTGAACATACCTGGAGTAGTCGGAAAACATAACAGAAACTGATGCTTCGTCTTTCTGGACTTTTATTTAGCCATAGATCATAAACCAACACAGTAATTGCCTTACATGACTTGAAAGATATAAAACAGATCTTTTATCAGTAGCAGTATTGTTACTTCTCTCCAGGATGCAAGGTCTATTATCCCAACAGAAGAGAATATTTTTATATTTAAGGATTATGCTGCACTGTACTGCAAATATTGTAGTACTTTTTTTTTTTTCTTTTTTAAAGAAATGGAAAATGTTTACTCTAACAGGGACCTCAACACTGCCCTCCCATGTAGGCTGAATAAAACTGTTTTTATGTCAGTGATTTTAGACTGACCTCCATTTAAATTATGTTTGTATATGAACTTTACTCTGACCTGTGATCATGTTTCAGGAAGGAATGAAAGAGAGTTCTTTTCTTAATAAAGGAAAAACACTCAAGGACTTTGTTCACTTTCCAAAGCTGCTTGTTTACATTGTACACTGCGACCACCTTGCCGCTTCATCACAAGCTTGAATATTTAAATTCTGTACTTATACCTGTAATATAGCCGGGAATTTCCTGTTTGTGATCTATTATTATGCCTTTTTACAAAAAAAAAAAAATGGCTGTAAATTATTGTAAATGTATTAAATGAGCTTTCCTTACTTCCCCTTCTCAGGCTTTTTTTGACTGTTCCTTTCCCTACCAACTCAGGCCTTCTTATTAAAAATCAGTGTAATAACACTTTTTAATGATTTGTCTTGATGGAATCATTGTTTAGAATGTAAAAATGGGGAAAGGGGCCACTTATTTCCTTTAGTCCTCTTTTTATATTGAATATTTTTTATCAGATACATGTTATACTGCTCCTTTTTTAATCAATGTTGTGTTTATAGTAAAAGAAAAAAAAAAAACAAAAAACTGAGATACTATGTAAACTCTAAACCGCATGCTCTGAAAACTTTTCAGATGCATGTGGTTTAAAAGGGTAGGTGTATGAACACTTTCAGAATCCAAAATGGCCAAAAGTTATTGTAAATCCATTTGTTTTCCCTTTTCATGTGGGCAATAATGTCAAATGTACTATGCAGCCAGGTTAGCATTTTAGATGAACTTGATTGACTTTTAATATAAACTGTTACAATGCACACTGATTGTATATAAAAACCTTATCTATGACAAATTAAATTAAGTAAAAGGATATGTGGGCTCCTGTAGTTTTCTGCTGCTGCATTCTTATTCCCTCAAGCACTTAATCATTTTTAAAGGAACATTCAGCTGCCAAAAGGAAAGGTAAAGAGCAGAAAGTGGCGATGCGTAGTCACTGCTGCTGAGGCGTCCGGAGGACCGATCCCTGTGAGGCGGGACGGGCCACGGGAGTCTTCGCTCCTTGCGGATGCTATTTTTGGAGGCCTTATTTATTCACAGACTTTTGTTATAGTGTGGGAAATTTTGAATTCAATGACTTACATTTTGAATTTATGCAACCAATTTGAATCTGCAGTGTAAGTATGTGGATATGTCCCATATTTACTCCTCGACATGTTCCTACGGATTAACTGTGGGAACAATCTAAAGTTTGCCTGTGAATTTGATTTTTAATGTTTTCCTTTTATATAGTTCTAAAATTTATGCTATATTTAATAAACAAACTTTAAAAAAAAAAACTGATTCTTTGAGATATAGTTACCCAGAAGAAAATGATATGTTTTATCTTTGATATGAGGTAATGTATGAGGGAATAGCTTAATTTTTAAACATCTAGTTATACATTAATTTTAAAATGATAAAGGAACTCAGTGCTGGCACAGTTTTTGAACCTCTCCATTTTCTCCACTTTTAATGTAAATGACCATTTTATTCAAGAAGACTAACCTGATGAGTAAAGTCCTGATGAGGACACAGGAAATGGACCAAAGTTGGCTTTACACCACTTCATAGCTGGGTCGTTTGCGTCAGAGCCTACTGTATGCATTTTATATAACAATACTGCAGTTTGGGAGAATGGGCTCTAAATTTTTAACAGTTTGACATTTAATTGAATATTTCAGTTAACTAGCAGAGTTGAATGAAGCATTTAAAATTGTATGTAACATTTACTGATAAAAAATGTTAATTATTTGTAAAAAGTCAGCAATTTATGTAGTAAAGGAGCAAGCCATAAGGACACAGTGGAGAACACCAATCAGCTCTAACAGGGAACATTATATAGTCTGCTTATTTTTGTCTTCTACATGCTCATTCTACTCTTTTTATCCATTTGTTTAATTTTTAAGAATGAGAGATTATACATAGCATTGTACCAATTAACCTTCCGTTTTAATAAATAAAAAATTCTTATCAAAAGCAACGGCTTGTCTGCTTATCAAGAAAATACTCTTTGATTAGAGCATGTTAAGAATTAGTCTTCAGACTGGAAAGTGATGACAGACTAGAGCTTGAAAGATTTCCTTAAATTTCAGAGTAAGTGACTTAAAATGAGAACTATTGCAGATTTGTATAATGTGACCTCTTTAGCAGGTGAGCATTTCACCTTTAATCTGTTTGCAATTTATAATGAAAGGGTTGAGTAGATTTTCTGGTCAGTAGTTTATACAGTTTAAATTTTCATAAAAATTTTCAAGAATATTCACTGGTGATATATGGCTTTTGTTTTTGTTTTGAGGCAGTGTTTTACTATGTAGTCAGGTTGTCCTGGAACTCACTGTATGTAGCATAGTTTGGCCACAAAAAAGCCATCCTCCTGAAATGGCATTCTTTTTATCTGGACCAAAATAACTGTTTCTGTCTAGAAAATTATCTTTGGATCATAAGTAATTGTCTTAGTTGAATATGGCTTTAAACAGAGGAGTGTGATTTGGAAAAAAACAACTTTTCTGTTTTTTAAGACTCTCAGCTCTATCTTAACATGAAGATACCTTGGTAAATAGAGGTTAATTGTTAGAAGTTTTGAGCAGATAATTTTTAAATGTTTTAAATGTTCCTGAATTGACATGTAAACCATTGATACCTTTATTAAACATTAAAGTTCAGAACTAAAAAACTCCAAAACAAAAAATCAACTAGACACAACTGACTCATTGTTGCAGGTTTGCTGCAATAGAGGTTAAAAGGGAGGGACAGTGGAAATATATTTACATTGGAGATAGTATCGACTCTTCTGTTAACATTTCTGGAGCATTCAGTTGTAGGTGTTTGGAAGAAAGCAGACAGTTCCACTGAAATTATATCTTCTTTTGGAAATGACAAGTGAATGCTTTCGTAGAAGGACTTGTGCTTGTCTTCAGATAAGGTTAGGCAAGTACAAGCATGAACTGTCCAGCGGCACCTCTTGTCCCTGATCATTCACCCCAAAGGCCACTTCCCGTCTTGGCCTGTGGCTAATGAGACAGAGAAACTACCAAATGAAAGAAATTCTTTAAATTCTATGTTCCACGTTAACTGAAACTTTTTTTCAATATTTTATGCTGACATTATGTACATCATATTTTATCATTCACGGCATTCTGTACATGGGGCTGTGTAAGGAAGTGAAAAACCACAATGCCAAACTTGTATTAGTTTATATACACATACTAAAAAACTAGTCTTAGTTTTCCGTAAATTTAGTTCAGAATTAGTGCAGACTATAGACCTAGTAAGCTGTGAAAACCAGCTTGACCCAGCTATGCTTAAACGTGAGATTTGGCTTTCTTTACCAGCTGCCTTATCCAAGCAGACCACTCCACTCTGTCAACGTGGGTGAGCTCTAAGAAAGACATGAAGGCGCTGCTCCTGGGGCCACACTGGCCAGCAGCCGCATGCTGGCAGTGCCCTTTTGAGTCGTGCATGTAGTACAACCTGAGAGAGCTGTGTGGAAAGGTTTAAGACGCCACAACTTCAAGCTTTGTACTTAAGGTACCCACTCTCATGTGACTTCAAAAAAGAATGCAAGGAAGCTTTTGAAGTTTTCTTTCAACAGAGTTCAAAAGGCATATCTGAATGAAATGGTGTAAAACATAATATTACTTGTAAAAGGTGGCAGGTTCCTTTTCTTGAGGTACCTATATAAATTTCATCACCTGCCCCCAAATATTCTTGCCTTCAGCAAGCTAGTGTAAATAAAGTATTGATTACAGAGAAAGTGCAATTACCTGAGTTTTACATCCAACATAAAGGATGGTAGCTTAAGTATAAACTTAATGGAAGTTTTAAAATTAAAAACATTTAACCAGAATCACCCCCCCCCAAGCCTTTTCTTGAGCTTCTTCAGGAGAGAGGATGCCTCTCAAACCTACTTTTATAGTTAAATTTGTTAAAATAGTTTCAACTCTATGAGCCAAGTCAGCTACTGACTACATCAGAAGTATGTAGAGTTTATCCTTCAGAAAATGGGCCTTCTGTTCTAATTTCGGTGTTTGCACTGGTTAGGTTGCCAGTCAAGGTTGTGCTGATGTGTTTGTTTATTTCTCACATCTTTCAAATATTGGCCTATGGCTCTTCACTTAATTCTGGAATTTTTCAGTTGCTGTCATGTGGCTTGACTTCTGTGCTCTGTCACATCAGTGTTTCTCCTCTTCCGTTTTCCCTAGTGCCTTCGACTTCATCCACACCCCTGACTTCACCTCCACTTGGTGCTGGGTTTCTTTTCTTAGAATGCAGGAAAGCAAACGGCTCTTCTGTACATAATGTACACTGACATAAATTACCTGCCTCCACTTAGTCTTGGTAATGTAGACCTAGCTCTCTGACCTCTGTACACTGCTTCTAGCTGTCTTGTACTTTACTCTGACTTCCCATGTTGCTCTTAGAACACACGTAGATAGAAAAAAAAAAAAAAAGAATTCTAACCTGGTATCTGAGCTCTCCAAAACAATCCTGGCCCCTTCATTTTTAGAGCCTGTAACTTGCTTTTTGTTCTCCAGATGACCTTATGTATTTTATTTGCCATTGACTGACTCGCCAACAGAAGTTCATTAAAAAAGGAACTGTATTACTCAGTGTTGTCACCTAATATAGTCCCTTATATCAGTTGTATAATTTCATTGTTTTGATTAGAAACTGTGACGCATTAAAATATGTGTGCAGAGATATAGGAAAATACAAACATTTGTCCGTGTTACTCCTTTATCTTTCAGGAAGAAATATATGTATGTCATGATGCACAACCTTTTTCTATTCACAAGAAGGTTGCAGAAGAACGTAATGGAGAAGTATGTTGTATTTCCAATGAATGTTAAGAAAAATGGGGAAATGAGTCCTGATAATGCTTAATTTTTTCCATTCAAAAATTTTTGATCATATTACATAATTTAAATTTACTTCTGCACCATTTCAAAGCATTCACTGTAATCAGTTTTGACGAGTTGTGCAGTTGTATGATTACCACATTTAACACTAGAAGTATTTCCATCACTCCTAGGTGAATTCTTCCATGCTTATTTTTTGTTGATCTCCAGGCCCTGGTGAACACTGATTTCTTACTATAACTTTTTTTAAATTTTTTGAGACAGGGTCCAGCTGGCCCAGAACTTGTTTTGTAGACTAGGTGGCCTCAGTCTCACAGAGATCCATCTCCCTCTGCCTTCTGAGTGCTGAGATTACAGATGTGCATCACCATACCCAGCTCTTATAACTTTCATTTTTTCCATAATGACATCATTTAAATGAGAAGTGTCCTTCACAGGCTCCAAATATTTGAACATTTTGTATCCAATTTGTGGTGCTGTTTGGGGAGGTGGGACCTTGCTGGAGGAATCAAAACTGGGGGTGACTTGGAGAGTTCATAGCCTTGTCCCACTTCCAGTTTGCTCTCTCTGTCCTGTGTGTGCTTGAAGATGTGAGCTCACAGTTTTCTGCACTGGTTGCCTCCTGCCATACCTCCCTACCATGATAGACCCTTAATCCTTTTGGAAACATAAACCGAGTAAACTCTTCCTTCTGTAAGTTGCCTTGGTCATGGTGTTTTATCACAGTGAGAGAAATACCTAATATGTAACATATAAATGGAATCATACATTATCTTGTGAACTTGCTTTGCACTTAGCACAATCTAGTACGTAATCCGTACTGTTGCATTTATTGAGAGTTCGTTACCTTATTGCTAAATGAGATTGCTTTGTGTTAGAGGCTCTATTATATTTGTGTATCCACTCACCAACTGGATAAAATATCAGGTTTTGTAGTCTTTTGGCTATTAGGAGTAAAGATGTTGTAAACACTAATGTATGGCCTTCTAGGTCTCATTGTCAGGTTGTTTTACTTTATAAAACAAAAGAGACATAAAAATGTCAAACTTTTCTTAACAATGTTCCTCCCAACTGAATGTGACATTTTGCTTACTCTGAGCATTTTCTTTTTAATAATTCTTCATACAAGTATGTATTGTATGTTGAAACTTCACCCTTCACACCCCTGTCCTTTCCACCACCCCCATCAGCTTCCTTTGACTCCTCAACAGTTTCACTTTTACTTTCATGTTATATATTAATATATATGATTTTATGTATATGTGTGTGATCTAAGAACCGTGTGGGACTGCCTTAATTTGCCTAATATGATGATCTTCAATTATATCTGTTTTTCTGCTGATAACCTAACTGTGCCTAATGCCTTTAAAGAAATCTACTGTGTGT
Source organism: Eospalax fontanierii (assembly GCA_035773235.1). Taxonomy (NCBI): domain Eukaryota; kingdom Metazoa; phylum Chordata; class Mammalia; order Rodentia; family Spalacidae; genus Eospalax; species Eospalax fontanierii. Next base: position 40,278,340 of record CM069527.1, read on the forward strand.
GTGTGTGTATGTGTGTGTGTGTGTATGTGTGTGTGTGTGTCATTTTCTCTCTTCATTCCTTAGTGACGAAGACCTACATTGGTTCCCTAACTTAGCTTGTGACTAGTGCTGTAACAGAAATTGATATGCAGTATCTCTAATATTTTGGCTTAGAGTTCTTTTTTATGAATAACCAGGAATGACATAAGTGAGTCATGTGGAAGGTCTATTCATTTTTTGAGAAACCTCCAAAACGGATTTCCATAGGGACTGGAGTAGTTTGTATTAACTCTGCCAGCAGTTGTATATAAGGGTTCCCTGTGGTTGTCACATCCTCACTAGCATTCATTTCTTCTAACAGCTGGCATTCTGGAGGGTGAGATGGACAAAGTACTTTTGATTTGCATTTCTCTGATGGCTGCTGAAAAACTGAACATTTTTCACATACTTATTAGCCATATGTATTTCATCTTTTGAGAACTGTATTCATCTCATTATTCATTGGGTTGTTTCATTTCTTGTTTAGTTTTCTGTTTAGATATTAACCCTCTATCAAATGTACAGCTAGCAAAGATTTTCTCTCTGTAGCTGTTTCTGAATTAGTATTTCCTGTGCTGTATGTATAAGCATTTCATTAGTCATCTTTTACATTTTTTGTCAGTATTCCTTGAGTAATTAGAGTCGTATTTAGAAAGTCTATGCCTGTGCCTATATCTTGAAGAGTTTTCGTTTTCCTGTTAGAAGTTTCAGAGTTGGATCATTACATTAAGTGTCTTTGATCCATTTGGACTTGATTTTTGTGCAGGGTCAGAGATAAGAGATTTAGTTTCATACTTATATGTGGATATCCAGTTTTCCCAGCACCACTTATTGATGAAGCTGTCTTTTCTCCATCATACATTTTTGGCATTGTGTGTTTTTATCAAAAATCAAATGACTATAACTATAGTTGTGTGGGTTTATGTCCGGCCATAAGAAAAAGAAACCTGTATGCTAATAAGGCATCCTTTTTCCTCTGTAGTGATTGGTAGGTTTGCTTGCCCATGTAATCACCCATTTATGCTAATACAAGGCTTGAAAATAACACAATGCAATAGGCTGTTAAGAAATGAGGAAGTGTGCCTGATTGGAGAGAGAACTGTATATAAGAACATGCTTGAGCATTGTAAAGTGATTTCCCTGCTGCGCCAAAGAAGAGCTGTAACACAATAAAGAGCTCTAACATCAGAAAAAGCCAGCTGTAGACTCTCCTTGGCCTGATGGGGGTCCTGGTTTCGCCTTTAGGATCTCCACCACGTCGCTCCAGGGATCTGGGTTGGGGCAAGCTGTGCACCCAATTTCTCCTGAGCTCTCCTCCCCACGGCCGGGACAGGGGAAATCACAAGGAGGAAGAGGAGCCACGGCCATCGTGACAACCATGGGGGGGGGGGGTTGCGACAGATTTGGTGACCCCGATGTGATACTCCTCAGGACTCTCTTCGCCAGGAGGAACTTGGGAGAAGGTAGGCGCCCCAAGACCTTCTGAACGGGTGAGGCCCTATCATTGGTAACTCAAACTTCTCAAAGGAGGAGCTGGCCCTAAAAGCTAATGCTAAAGAGCAGGGCCCTTAAAATTTTAGATACAGCCACAGTAGAGGTCTGGGGGGACATTAATGCCTTGGCCCTCTGGATTATAGCAGCAAATCTGTTTAGTGCAGACACCTGGGAGTGAGTGAAGAGACTAGCCCGAGCCCGAGAAACACTCATGGGCCGGGAGCCCCCTCTTGGGTTTTACCCCACCATGAGTGCTCTAAGAACCATGTTTTCCCCTGGCATAACATCCTCCCATCTCCCAGCCGAAAGAAAAGGGGAGAAAGGTCAGGTGACCAAGGGAGACACTCAAGCTGTGGCCGAGGTCCATGTAAAAACCCAGACAGCACTCAGCCATGGCGAGGGAAAGGAAAGTAAGAGACAGGAGGTAGACCTAGACACTGAGGTAGAGACACTGAGACCCTCACCTATGGGGGCCAAATGACCCCCGGTTCCTTATATACACCTCTCCTCAAGAGCCTTAAGAGGAATGCAGGAGAAGAGAGGGAGGATTTCCCCCACGCAGAGCCTAATAGAGTTTCCCGAAAGCCCTCCACTCCTCCCAATGGCTCTACAAGTGACATAGACACCCACCCTGTGAATTTGTTCCCAACACCCAACTTCCCAGCCACTTGGTATCCATAGTAGGCTAAAGATCTGGTGGACTTTAAAAAAGCCATCAAGGAGGATGGGCCCAATTCCCCTTGGGCCCTGGCCCTCATCCAGGAGGTGGCCCACCATCCCTGCATCCCCAAAGACTAGCTGGACTTAGAGCAGTTCTCCCAGGGTCCACCTATGTAAAATGGGGAGCTTACTGTCGGGAGGAATGCAGGATAAGGGCAGAAGATAACAGGACGGCCGATCCGCCCATACCCATTACCTTCGCTATGTTGGTAGGGTCCGGGGACTGTGCCACCAGGGTCCAGCAGGCCACGTTCCCAGCAGCCCCCTATAGAGATCAGGTCAGGCAAGCTGGACTAGATGCCTGATAAAAGTTAGATGAGGGGCCCACTGGGGCACCCCTGGCAGCTTCCATCAGAAACCAGGAGAATCCTTGCCTGAGTTCATTGATCGGATCCAGTTCAGCATGCAAAAGAAGTTAGTCCTGGGAGAAATGAGATCGGAGTTTATAAGATTATTAGTATAGGACGGTATGAACAAGGATTATAAAACGGCTTGCACTGGGCTACGAGACAAGTCTATGAGCCAGTGGATAGTGGCCGCCCAGGATGTTGGAACTTTAAGTGAACAGGCCAATGTCATGTCACAAGCTATGGCTGCCCAATCTACCACACAGACAGGTCCTTTTTACAGAAGCCATAACCTAAGCAATGATGACAGTGGCCCAAATGGGGAAAAAAGACAGGAGAATAAAAACCTGTTTAAATGTGACCAGGTGGGACATTTTAAAAGAAATTGCCCTCAAAAGGAGGGGCACCAAGCTATCATAAAACCTAAAACGCTGTGCCCCAGATGCAAAAGGGGATACCACTGGAAAAAGGATTGCAGATCCAAGTTTGACAATGAGGGGAAGCCTTTAAACTAGATGGGGGGCAGCCCTCAGCCCTTTATAAACAAGAGGGAAATCACAAAACTGGTCCTGATACTAGGGCTAATAGTGCTGAGACCAATCTAAAAACACCCCAGGTCAAATGGACAGTCCCTCTGCACGAGAGACTTAGGCCAAAAATGGATATCTTCATTCAGGGAAAGAGGTTCTGGTGCCTTCTAGACACTGGGGCCGACCGAACAGTGCTAAGAAAAGAAGAAGTACCCCCTAGCTGGCGCCTGGTACCAGGGCCAAGGGTATTGGGGGTTGGGGGAAAACCCCATCAGAGGAAGTTCTGGGCTGGCTGGAATGGAAAGATGTAGATGGAGCTGGAGGGGAGGTTCGCCCCCTTATAGTTCCTGGGCTGACCTCCAACTTGCTTGGTCAGGACGTACTAGGGCAGATACAAGCTGTATTAATCACAGACAATAAGGCTTTTTATGATGATATTCTAGAAGAGGAGGAGTCCAGCCAACTCCCCAAGCCCCAAGGAGGGGCAAAGGAAAACCAGGTCTTTAACCTCCACAATTATCGGGGGGAACCCCAGAGAGCACTCCGGGTACACGCCCAATACTAAGGGCCACTGCCCCCCAAGTCCCCATTATCAAATGGACACCTGGCCCACTGATATGGGTGGAGCAGTGGCCTCTCCCGCTGGAAAAACTCCAGGCGTTGCAACACCTTGTGGCAGAACAGCTTAAGCAGGGGCATATTCGACCCTCCACCAGTCCTTGGAACACTCCCGTGTTTGTAGTAAAAAAGGCATCAGGAAATTGGAGACTGATACAAGATTTGAGAAAAGTTAATGAGAGGATGATTTTACTAGGCACCCCCCTTAGGGGAACGCCTTGGATACCTGCTATTTCTTCTAATTTACATCTGGCAACCATTGATTTAAAAGATTGTTTTTTCTCAATACCATTACAAGAAGCAGACTGTGAGAAATTTGCCTTTTCTGTACCTTTCAGGGTCCAGATGATAGCTATGAATGGATGGTGTTGCCCCAAGGCATGGCAAATAGTCCAGCTATTTGTCAAACCTATTTAAAGGCCCTGCTACAGCCTATTATTGCCAAATTTGATGCCATGGTATATGTTATTGGGCATCCTGTTAACTTTGGATGGTGTAAGCCTACTAAAGCTTCAATTAAACTCTCATAATCCCCTAAAGCTTGTAGATCTCCCAGAAATTACTGGGAGAAATAAATTGGGTAAGAGCCTGGATACCAATCTCCACAGAAAAACTGGAGCCCTTGTTCCAATTACTGATAGGGAGACAGCCAACAGACTTAATTAATCTTGACCCCTAGCACCTCCAGGTGCTTCAACAGGTTCAGGAGGCATTAAACCAGGCCAAATTAGCTAGATATAACCCCCAGGTACCCTTAGAGTTATGGACCCTCCCTGGAGAGACTTTGATGACAACCACTTTAGTGCAGGTGGGCCAGCCGGTACAATGGATCCATGCTTCTCTAGGAGGGACTCCCAGGGTTTATTCACCTATGGACCAACTAGCACACTTAATCCAAAAGGGAAGGGATCTAGCAGTCAGACACTATGGAAAAGACCCGGATAGGACTGTAATTCCTTACAGACTCAAAGACCTGGAATGGGTCCAGAGACATAATGGCCGTGTGGCCCTAGCACTAGAGGGATTTATGGGGGACTTGGATTGCCATTTTGGCCCCCACAAGTGGGTTACTCTTTTTCAAACCTTGTCATGGAAGACCCCAAGAATATTTGTCAGGGACCCCTTGCCATCAGCACCTACGGTCTTCAATGATGGAGGAAAATATGGCTCCGCTGTAATAGTATACACCCAGGAAACAGAGGAACCGAGGAGATTTGTACATACCTGTGAGGGCTCAGCTCAATTCAAAGAGCTCATGGCTGTTGTTTTGGCTCTAACCAAAGTAAATCAACCTATGAATCTTTTCTCTGATAGCCTGTATGTAGTAAATCTCCTTCCAGGGCTCCAGGACTCTCATATTCGCTTGGATGCAAATCCTATTATGCCCTTAATGATCCAGGTGAGGACTCTTTTATTGGAAAGGAAAAACGCCATTTTTTTGCAGCATCTTAGAGGGCATCAAAACCTACCTGGATTTTATCCCAAGGAAATGCTGAGGCTGATAAAATGGCCTCCACCCAAGTTCTAGTAACTGGACTAGAGAATGCCCAAAGTCTACATGATCTTACTCATACTAATTGGAGAGGACTTCATAAAAAATTTCCCCAGATCCCTATTAAAGACTTAAAGAAAATTGTACACACTTGCAAATCTTGTCAGCCCTTTTTACAAGTTCCACCGTTACAACAACCAGGGGTAGATCCCCGGGGCTTGAAACCCAATATTTTATGGCAAACGGATGTTACGCATTATGTGCCTTTTGGTAAATTGAAATATATTTTTGTGTCCGTTGACACATTTTTCTAATGCCTGTTGGGCTACTGCCCACTCAGGAGGAAAGGCCAGACATGCTCAATCCCACTTTCTTCAATGTTTCACCACCTTAGGCTTGCCCCAAAAGGTAAAAACTGATAATGGACCATGTTTTATTAGTAAAAGCCTACAAGACTTCTTTTCCCTCTGGGGAATTCAAAATATCACTGGCATCCCTCATAACCCACAGGGACAAACTATTGTGGAGCGCAATCACCAAAACATCAAAACACAATTAAAAAAACAAAAAAGAGGGAATAGAGAGCCTGGGACTCCATGTTCAGCTCCAACTAGCATTGTTTACCATCAGTATTTTAAACTTTCAAAAATCCGAAATGGAGCCTAAATTTGTGAGACATTGGAGCAAACAAGAACAGTGACCGCAGATACAGGTAGGCTGGAAGGATTCTCTAACAGGGCAATGGAGGGTCCAGACCCCTTTACTTACCCTGGGGAAGGGATTTGGCTGTGTGTTCCCTATGGATGAGCCACAGCCTTTTTGGATCCCAGCCAGAAATTTAAAATACTGCGAGACCGGAGACCAAAAAGGACTAGGAAAAGGAAAGAGAAAAACTTAACCCCTTAGCCCAGGAGGTAAAACCCCCTGAGGCCTGTGTCTTCTTTCTCAGGTTGCCAAGACCGCCAAAGACCTACTATGGATAATGATATGGAGTTCAACTTGGAATTGGACAGGACCAACCCCCACCAACAGGCTATGGTCCACTGGAAAATCAAGTCTGGCATCACCTCACGGATAGCCAACCAGACAACCGCCTTCACAACGCTGGACACTTGGTGGCCTGACCTATATGTGGGTCTTTGTGACTTGTCCAGAGGGAACTGGGACACTGGTGACTGGAAAGTTACTGGGGTGGAGGAGACCAGAATGCCTAAACCCCCAAGAGGCTAAAGCGATGTGCAAAAACAGGCTTTATTAATACCATGTATTAATGCAAAACTTTTTCAGTGACAGAATGATTCCTACGTATTAGTAATGGTCCTGCCAACGTTCAACTATGTTTCAGAACAGGAAATGCAAGCAGCAACTATGATTAGAACTAAAAGAAATGTAGGGGCTACAATGGTGGGACCACCACCCGTATAGCAGCTAACAAGTGTAGGTAACTCCAGTTCCACGGGACCCAATGCCCTCTTCTAGCTTCCAAAAGCATTGCGTGCACAGGTGCACTTACATACATGCAGGCAAAACACTCATACACATGAAATAAAAATACATTTTTAAAAATTAAAGAATTAATTCTCTAGTTTTCTATCTTTTTTCTTGGGGTGAAAGAATTCCTTTATAGTTATTTACATTCTATGAAGGAAAACGCAAGTTTCTTTTTCCTTTCTGTCAGCTTTATTCAGAAACTCTACATGTAGAAAAATGGATACAGTACAAATATACAAGTGTATATTTGATGAAGTGCACAAACACTGCACTGGTATAACCAGGATACAGAATACCCCAGACCCTGAAAGTCTTCACTGTGCTCCTTCTTATTAATCCCCGCTGTTAAACTGTGGTACAGGAAACCATACACTGATCTTCTTTAAGCTACAATAGGTTAGAGTTGTCTTTACCTGAATTTAAAATGGTTGTACAGCATGCACTCTTTTTGTTTGTTTGTTTGTTTGTTTGACTTCTTTTGCTCTACACAGTGTTTCTGAGTTTAGGTCATATTGCATTTATAAGTAGTTCATTCCTTCTTTTTTTTTTTTTTATTAATTTGAAGGGGTATTATTTGGGGTGGAACAGGGTCTCATGTTGCTCAGGCTAGCCTTCAACTCACCATGTTGAAGATGGCCCCGAACTCCTGATCCTCCTGCCTCCATTGCCCAACTAAAAGCTGAAGTGCTGAAACTAAAAGCATGTGCCACATGCCCGGCTCAGTTCATTCCTTCTACTTTCTATATGATAGTCCATTTTTGGATACACTGTTCATCCCATGAAAAGATTATCTAAAGACTAATAATGTTGAATACTTACATGTGCCTTTTGGCTGATTGCATATCTCAAATTACCTGTCAAATTGCTTGCCCATTTTTTTATTATTCTTTTTCTTACTGAGTTTTACACATTTTAAATATATTCTAAGTCCTTATCTGGTATTTGTATTGTAATATTTCTCTTCATACACTTTATTAGTAATGTTATTTTTATTAATGATTAGTATACAAATAACTTAGTTTCACCGGGACATTTTCATGCATAGATGTCACTATACTTTATTATTTCTGCCACAACTGTTCTCTCCGACTCCCACTCTGCTCTTGTAATGATCCTCATTCTCCCCCCAAATAGTTCCGTTTTCTGCTTTCATGGCCTGTTTATTCATTACCCTCTTTCCCTTCCTACCTGTAAGCCTCGTCCCCACCCCCCAGTCCCCTTTCATTTTGATGTCTACTTTTCATATATATGTTTATTTAAATCTAGACTCCACATGAGAGAAAACATGATATTGCTCTTTTAGAGTCTTGCATGTTTTGCTAATAGTAATGTCAAGAACTCTAGTTGTCTTTTTGTTGTTTGTTTTTGATGCAGGTTCCCATACAACCCAAGCTGCCCTTCACCTTGCTCTGCAGTAAAGGATGACCTTGACTCCTGATCTTTGAGCCTCTACCTCCCAAGTGCTAGGATTACAAGTATGTACCGAGAGGCGTGGCCCATCTATTCTCCTGCAGATTTCATAATTTAATTCTTTCTTACACATGAATAAAATTCCATGCGTCTGTTTCCCACACTGTCTATATGCAGTCATCTAGTAATAGTCCATGTCTTGGGAATTCGAACATTAGTTTTCAAAGTACAAGTGTATTTTGTTTGTTTCTTTGTTTTTTAATTTAATTTAATTTAGGTCCTTTTGAGACTAGATCTCCCTGTAGCCCCAACTGTCCTGGAACTCACTATGTTGATTAGGCTGGCCTTGAACTCACAGAGATCTGCCTGCTTCTGCCTACCAAGTTTTGGGATTAAAGGCATGCACCACAACTCCCAACAAGCAAATATTTTTAATTTTTAATTGAATTTTTGTTTTTTTAAAATAATATTTAATATATTTTGAACCCCACCTTAAAAAGTCTAATTTATACTAAAGTTTCAAAGACATTCTTGTAGTTTCTTTAAATTTTCAACTCATATATAAAAATATAAGAAATTATATATTTATTTATTTATTTTATCTATCTCCAGGTATGATTGTGTACACCTTTAATCCCAGTACTTGGGAGGTAGAGGCAGGCAGATCTCTGTGAGATTCAGGCCAATCTAATCTACATAGTGAGTGTCAAGTCAGTGGGAACTACTGGGAGACAATGTCTTTTAAAAAATTACATATTTATATGGTATTGTGAGTTTTTCACACATGTATGCATTGTATAAAATTTAAATGATAAGCATATCTACTGAAGGACTTTTCATTTTTATGGTAAAAAGACTCAAAATCCCTTTTTGTGTCTTTTAAAAATATGCAGCACATTGTTTTCCATACTCACCCTCTTGTGTCAGAGCACACCAGATCTTCCTGCGCCAACCTAAATGTGACCTACTGATCATCTGTTCTCTATCATTTCCCCCTCCACCTGTTTCCCGCCACTCTCGTCCTGTAAATCAAGCATTTGCATTGCACATACAAGTGTGATGCAGTTTTTGTTTCTGTGCCTGTCTTATCTCAGTATGTTCACCAATTCCACCAATGTCATGAATGACAGTATTCCACCATTTGGTAAGTGAGCAGTGCTCCGCTGTTTAAACGTGTCAATGCCACTCTCCTCCGTCACTTGTACCACATTTCTATATTTTTGTTTCTTGGTTATTGCAAATAGTGCTATAGTGAACATGAATGTGAAGATATCTCTTAGACATCTGTTTTCACATGGTAGTTCCATTAAAAAACATTTTTATCGATTCTTTGAGGATTTATCAGTTCTTTGAGGATTGTATGTAACATATTTTGACCATGCAGCCCTCCCCCATCTACAGCAATTTCTTACTTCCTCCTCTCCCAACTTCATGTTCTCTATTATTTTTACTTAATGGTCTATCCAGTCTAATTTGGGTTCCCAAATGCTTGTGCTTTGTTGTACAGATGCTTCCCATTTATCAATTGTTGGTATTAATGCCTGTGTTTTCAGTGTCCTTGAGTCTGTTTATGTGGTGAATTATGTTTATGTTATTAAGTATGTTGAACCATCCTTTCATCTCTGCACCACTTGATCATTGTGGATAATATTTTTTTCATTTGTTTTTGCATACTTATTACAAATATTTTATCGAGGATTTTTGCATCTGTGTTTATCAGAGAGATTGGCCTGTAACATTCTTTGGGGGAGGCTTTGTTTGGTTTTGGTATTAGAGTAATAGTGGTTTCATAGAAGGAATTTGGAAGTGTTCCTGCTTTTCTGTTTTACAGAATAATTCAAGGAGTATTAGTATTAGCTCTTCTTTGAAGGTCTGGTAGAATCCACCTAGTCCTGGGATCTTTTTAGGTGGGAGAATTTCTATTACTGCTTCTATCATGTTGAATGCTATATGTCTGTTTATATTATTTATTTCATCCTGGTTTAATTTTGGTAGACTGTATATATCCAGAATATAAAATGAATTCAAAACACAAAGAAACAAGAAAATAAATGATCAAATAAAAAGATGGGCTAAGGAACTGAACAGAGTTATCAAATGAAGAAATAAAAATGGCTAAGAAACACCTTAAAATTGCTCAACATCCTTACTAATTAGAGATCAAAACCACTTTAAGATTTCATCTTACCCGAGTCAGACTGGCTGAGATTAAGGCAACAAAAGACAACAAATGCTGGTGAGAATGTGGAGAAAAGAGAATGCTCATTCACTGTTGTGGGAATGCAAACTTATGCAACCACTGTGGAAAGCAGTGTGGAGAACTCAAAAAACTAAAACTAAATCAACCGTGTGATCCACTTATGCCACTCTTTGGCATTTACCCAAAGGACTCATCCTACTGTGTTCATGGTTGCTGCTGCTCTTTTCACATTAGCTAAGAAATGGAAACAATCTAAATGTCCCTCAACTGATAAATGGATAATGAAAATGTGGTTCATTTACATAGTGGAGTTCTACTCAGTGGTAAGGAAAGATAAAATTATGAAATTTGCAGATAAATGGATGGAGCTAGAAACTATTATACTAAGTAAAGTAACACAGATTCACAGAAAAGTGAGCCATATATTGTTCCCCCTCATTTGTGGATCCCTTATATGTGAGTATATATCCTGATGTAATAGTAGGAGCACATAGATAAAGAAAGAGCTTGAGAGAGAAGAGATAGTAGGAAACATGTTAGCAAGGGGAAATGGGAGCACTCAACAGGAAGGAGGAGGGAAGGACATACAGGAAACCAGGGGGGTAACGGAGAAGAAGGAACTCAAGAGAGGGGGGATAATGGGAAAGAAGTATTATCAAGGGGAAAATGGGGCACTTAAACTGGAGAGAGAGGAAGAGTTTAGACAGGGAGAGAGAGGGGAGAGATAAAGCACAGATGGCATAAAAAGCCAGAGGGAAATGTATTAACTCCTAACCCCCAGAAAATACACATACAGTGTCTGGACATGAGTGCATGTGTACACCCGAAGGCTTTATAACAAGGAAAACAATTTCAGACAGGAGAAACCTCCCTTTGAATTATTGGCCAGAGTTAGTTCAAGAGACTCCCCCAAAACACAGGCTTTGGCACGGCCCTTAATTACCTCACAGAACTTGAAGGTAAGACCCTATAGCTGAAGATAGGACATACTTCAGACACAGGACTTGTAGTAATGAAGCTGAAACTGATCCGGAAGCCTTCTCCTTGAAGACTAGCTCTCATAGTTCTACAGGATACTGTGCAAGCTGCTAAGGGAGAAAATCAATCCATGGTCCAACCCAGCTCCCAAGCCTAATAACCACTTTTTAAACAGGATCCGCAAATAGCGCAGGCTTTAAAACCAACAATTGATAAATGGTAGTTCCACTTTTTATCTTTTGAGGAAGCACCACACTGTTTTCTGCAATGACTTTACTAGTTTTACTTCTTTACATGTATTTATTTATTTTACCAATAGTGGAGAAGAGTGCCATTTTCTCCATATCCTCTTGAACCTTTCCTGAGCCTTTTCGATACTAGTGATTCTGACTGAGGTGAGATGATATTTTATTGTGGTTTTGATTTACATTTCTTTCTTTCTGTCTCCCTATTTCCCTCTCTTGTGTTTTGTTTTGAGACAGCTTCTCCCTGTAGCCCCAGCTGTCCTGGAACTCACTGTGTAAATCAGGCTAGTCTCAGTTGCACAGATCAACCTGCTTTTGCTTCCCAAGTGCTGGGATTAAAGGTGAACGCTACCCTGTCTGGTTGACATTTCCCTTTAATGAATGATGATGAACACTTTCTACACACTTTTTTGGCCTTGAAAATAAATGTCTATTTGGATACTTTGTGTGTTTTATTTTTATTTTATGTGTATGAGTGTATTGCCTACATGTATGTAAGTGCACCCATGCCATGCAATGCTCACAGAGGTCAGAAGTGGGCTTCAGATGCCCTGGAGTTACTGATGGTTGTTAGCTGCCATATGGGTGCTGGGAATTGAACCCAGGTCTTCTGCAAGAGCAGCCAGTGGTCTTAACCTCTGAGAAATCTCTCCATTCCCATAATTACATTTTAAAATTAGGCCATATGCTTCTTTCCTATTGAGGTTTTGAAGTTCTTTATATATGCTGGATGTTACCCTGCTGTCAAGTGTATAGTTTGAAGGTATTTTCTCCTTTTGTATAAGTTGTCTCTTTACTTTGTATTTTTACTTGTTTCCCCTTTGCTCTTGGGGTCATATCCAAAATCTTTTGCCTATACTGGTGTATTAAAATATTCATTTAACGTTATTTTCTAGTGGGTTCACGGTTTCTGGCCTTACAATTACTTCTTTAATTTGCTTTGAGTTGATTTTTGAACACTGAAAAATAGGGATCTAGTTTCATTTTTCTGCATATGAAATATTCAATCTCCTTTACACCGATTATCACAGGTTTTCTTGTTTCTGATTTATATTCTCTGAATCTGTTTTATAATTCACTGTGTGGGTCTGGGGAGTCATTGGCTGCTCTGCAGAGTATCCGGGTTCGATTCCCAACACCCACATGGCGGTTAACAACTGTAACTCCAGTTTCAGGGGCTCCAACTCCTTCTTCTGGCCTCCATGGGCATTGCATGATACCTGTACACTTATATCCACGCAGGCAAAACATTCATACACAGAAAACGAAGTAAAATGTCAATGTGTGAGTTCACTTCTAGACTTTCTGCTCTGTCCCACTGATCTTTTTATGACCATACTGTGCTGGTTTGATTATTACAGCTTGTAGTGCATTTTGAAATCAAATAATATAATTCTACCCTCTATGTTTTCCAGGATTGCTTTATCTAATAGGTTTTGTGAGTTCATTAAAAATTTAGAATTTTTTTTTATGGTTCTGTGAAGCATGTCTTCTGTGCTTTCAGTTTAGGTTCTACCTTCAAGTCATTGTTCCACTTCAAATCAATTAAAATGTTTATTTTAAAAATTTTATGTGTATGTTATGCCTGCATGTATATGAGTGCACCCATTTGTGCAGTGCCCAAGGAGGTCAGAAGTGGGTATCAGGTTCCCTAGAATTAGAATTACAGACTATGTGGGTCCTGGGATTTGAACCTGGGTCTTCTGCAAGAGCAAGCAGCCAGTGCTCTTAACCGCTCAGCCATCTCTCCAGCCATTCAAGTCAATTCTTAACTTTTAATTGAAAACAAAGTACAACTTGAAAGTCATTCCTCCCTACAGATACTCAGTTTTTCTCAGCAGCACTTATTGAAAATGGTGTCCTTTCCTAATTAAATTATATGGACTTTTTTATAAAAAAAATTAGTTGGCCAAATAGTTGTCCATACCATTTTATCTGTTAATCTCTCTATATGTACCTTGATAACACAATAACAGGGACTTGATTAAAGCTATAGCTTCCAATATTCATGAACTCTGTTAATAAGTATGTTCCAACTTTGTACATTTTCAAACTTATCTTGGCTATACTGGGTCCTTTGTATTCACACATTTAGAGTCAGCTAATAAATTTCTCCTACAAATTAGCTGAAATTTATATCAATTTTTGTGTTGAATCAATGGGTAAAATTTAGAGAGGGTTGACATCTTAAAATATTCAGTCCCTGGGTTTGTTAATCTGCTGTGTTTCTCCAATGATTCAGGGTTCTTACCCCCAATAGTTTATACTGCTTAGTATGTGGAGCTTCTATCTGCTGAATTTATTTCAACATATTTACTATTGTGTATGCTGCTGTACATGGTTTGTTCGGATGGCCATTCTTTGGTTCTGTTCTATGATTTTACTGTAACTCACCTGTGTTGGCTTTGCATCCTGAAAACATGTTAATGCTAATAAGGCTGATGTTGTTTTTGTTAATTTTCTTAGGTTTTCTGTTTATATGATCGAATCTGCAAATAGCTGTAATTCTTTCTTTACAATCTGTATATTTTAATTTTTTTTCTGCTTTTGTTACATTAGATAGGACGATGTTGGCATGTGGAAGTGCTGGAGTAGGAATTATTGGTTTTCCCCTTGCCATACAGTGAAAGCATTTAAGATGATATATTCTTGGTTTAGAGTTGTGTCATAGGTATTGTCTGCTGAGGTGATATGCTCTTTCTCATGTGCTGCTGTTAAGAATTACACTGAATGTTAGATGTTAAACCAACCTTGCATTCCTGGTTTATCAAGATATATTCCTTTTCTTCATGTCTTGCTGCATTAAATTTGGTAATATTTTATTTGGGATTTCTATCCTCATGACAAAATTGGTTGATGGCATTCTGTTGTATCTTTTCTCATATCAGTATTAGGATTATGCTGACCTTATGAAACATGTTGAGAATATATTCCTTTCCTTATTGGTCTGGGTTCATGTAGAAATATTATTTCTTAATGTTTGAGGGAATTTGTCATTGAAAACATTTGGGCTTGGTTTCAACACATATTCAGATTTTCTAGTTCTTCAGTCTTTATAATTTGTCTTTTTATCTTTTTTTGATCTTTTTGAGACAGTGTCTCCCTGCAGCCCCAGCTGCCCTGGAACTCACTATGTAGACCAGGCTGGCTGTAAGCTCACACAGATCTGCCTGCCTTTGCCTCCCAAGTGCTAGGATTAAAGGCATGCACCACAATGCCCAGCAGGGCTGAGCACTTAATAGTTACTTATTCTCCGTACCTTGATCATCTATAAGCCCCTTTATTAACTATGGCCCACTGTAAAACAGGAGCTTCTTTGTCCAAGGTTGAGAGCAGCACTGATCTATGGGCATCAACATAAATATTTAAAATATTTAGAAGGAAATTTGACAATATTTCTGTTTATCAAAACAACAGTAATAGAATCAACTTGCTCTTTTTAAAATATTTTTTTTTAATGTATATGTGGGGTTGGAGAGATGATTCAGTGATTAGGAGCACTGGCTGTTCTTGCTGAGGACCTGGGTTTGATTCCCAGCACCCACATGGTGGCTAACAACCATTTGTAACTTCAGTTCCAGGGGATCCAACACTCTCTTCTGACATCTATGAATATTGCATGACATGGGTGTACTTACACACATGCAGACAGCACACTTATAAAATAAAAATAATAAAAAGTATGTGTATGTATGTGTGCCTGTATATATATGAAATATATATTTTATATATAATATGTGTGTATGCAAATGCCTGCAGAGGTCAGAAGAGGGCATCAGATCTCCTGGAGCTAGAGTTAGAGGCAGTTGTGAGCCACTTAATACGACTGCTGGGAATGGAACTCCGGTCTTCTTCAGAAGCAGCAAGCACTCTTAACCACTGAGCCATCTCTCTAGCTCCCATGTTGGTACTTTAAATAGGCATTTCATTCTAAACAAAAGTCATAAATGTATGCAGTAACATTTTGGTTACACTCATTCCTTTCCCACTTTCTCTATCCCCCACCCTCACCAACCTCTTCTCCTCCCAATAGGTCCCTATCCAATGTTCATGTCTTTTTGTTTTGATTTTGGTTTTGCTTTGTGACCCACTGGACTTTAACCAGGGCTGCCTGCACAGACATGAGTGTGAAGCTATCCACTGGGGCATGAGGAACTCACCAGATACTGCACCACTGAAGACAATGACTTGCCCTCCTTCAGCAACCATTAGTTGCCAAAAGTTCCCCTGGGAGGGGCTGGGCCCTATGGATCCCTCCCTACCTCTTATGGAATGTCGACAGGTTCAATCTTATGCAGCAAATGCAGCTGTATTGATTTCCTACATGCTTTGGCCATGTCATGCCTGTAAGGCAGTTTTTCACAGAACTTCCCATCCTCTAGTCCCATTGGAGGGTGTCCCATTTAAAGCTGAACAGTCTCAATTAACTTGTTCTCAGTACCTTGACCAGCCATGAATCCCTGAATTAAACACCATTTGCTGCCAAAAGAACATTCTCTAACCATAGTTGAGGGGAATACTTGTCTATGGATATACAGATAAATATTTAGGAGGCAGTTAGGCAACATGTGCATTTAGCAGAATAGAAGTCTAGGTCCCCCTCCTAAAGCCTATGATCAAGTGGACCCATAGGTCTTTTACAAGGCACATAGTACCAGTCATGGATTCCCCCCTGCAGAGTGGGCCTCAGATCTAATCAGAAATTGAATGGTTTTCCCCATAACAATCATGCCACTATTGTTCCAGTGGGCACATCTGCTTGACAAATTGGTATTAGACCTTGTAGCGTCCACAGCTAGGAAACACCATTGCCAAGATTTCTCACCAAGCAGCCTGCACAGCAACTTCTGGCACCATGAAAGCAAACCAGTAGAAAAGCTTATAGCTCAGTTCCGTCATGTTTGTGCTGCATTCTGCAACCAAAGTTTGTGATGTTTTCAGCAATAGGGTCTCATCATCTAGATCTGCTGGGTAAGCAAGAGCAATAAAAATAATCTGTATTGTTTTACGGGTCTCTGAGCCTTCCTGATCAGCAACTCATAGGAGAGTATCCCAGGCCTGGCACTGGGAATTTTGTTTTTTTACCCATTGCTTACACCCATGCAGGGTAACTCAACTCCAGTTCTAAAATTATAACCTTATAATTTAACTTATAAAGTGACAGGTCTCTGTGTGGCTTCTTCATGCATCCTTATTTTGTCAGCTGTCTCCCCGTACTTCCTCTTCTGTCCCATCACTTTGCCCCCAGTTACATTTAAACTTTGCCCCCTCAACGTTCTCACCCTCTACTTTCAGAATACATTGGTTTTACTACACCCATTCCCCTTAATGTCTTTCTCTCCCTCCCCCCGATAATTCCTTTCTAGTTTCCAGGTCTCTACAGACATTCTAAACAGATATAAAAATCCGAAGCTATGCCTGGTTCAGCATAAAATTTTCCATTTCCTCCCATTTTCCTAAAAATTTAGTAATTTATTTTTGTTTCAAGCAGAGTAAAATTTCATTGTCAATTGAGGAGGTTCTCCTATTGGATTGGCTTGTGGCTACATCTGTGGGGCATTTTTTTGATTACTGAGTGATGTGGGAAGGCTCAGCCTACTGTGGGTCCTTGGCTGATAAGAAATCAGACTGATCATAGGCCAGAGTAGCAAGCCAGTAAGCAGCATTCCTCCATGGAAGGTGCTTCAGTTCCTACCTCTGGGTTCTTACCCTGCCTTCCTACCCTGAGTTTCTGCTCTGACTTCTCTCAGGGTTGAATTATGAAATTGTGAACTAGAAAATGTAAGATAACATAAACCCTCCCCCTCAAGTTGGTTTTTTATTTATTTTTTATTTTATATTTTTAATCACAGCAATAGAAAGTAACTATTAAGAGTTTTGCTGGGTCTTATGGTAGTTCTATTTTTATTATTTTTGAGAAACCTCAAGACTAATTTCCAAAGTGGCTGCATCAATTTATGCCCCCATCAGCTGTGGATAAGGATTCCCCTTCCTTATGTCCATGTCAGCATTTGTGATTTGTTTTCCTGATGGTAGCCATTCTGACTGCAGTGGGATAGAATTTCAAAATAGTTTTATCCAACTCTGGTGGATAAGGACCTCTACATAGTGGGTTTTACCACTGTGTGCTGTAGTCATTGCCTGCTCCTTCATTGAACTTGCATTCATATATCACAGCCCAGCTTTCAGTTTCTGGGAGGATAGTTAATTACAGTCCTGTTTGGTGTTGGTCAAAGTTCTTATTTACACACAATAGAATCCACTCTAGCTAGTTTAAACAAAGAACTTATTAAATTATCTGGGAAAATAAAGAAAAAAAAAACCCTACATTGTCAAATAATCAAACTGTGCAGTATGATAAGCCCTATGGCAGCGTTGGCCTTACAGCCACTGCGGACATAGCATCTGAAAGTCGAGCTCAGTTCTGAAAAATTAAACCACACCGCTCAAAATTCAGTATGATTAGAGAGTGTGTTCCAGAAACAATATGACTGATCCAGAAGTCCAACTGATCTAAGGTCACGTATTTCATAGTCAAAAGGATCCTATGAATATTCAGTGCATTATTTACCAAGCTAAGGAGTCATAATCCAGCCTGAGGTGGATGCAGGAACTAGACCTAGATTTAACAGGTTCTCTGATTTGAGTCACTAGTACCTGATGAGCCATGCAGAGCACAGGACCCACTGTACTATGAGTCTGTGGGGAGAAGGGTAGTTATATAATATTTTACTGGCAAGAATTTTTTAACACAATAAATGATTTGCTTATATCAGTTACAGAAATATTTCCTGTTGATCAGGAAAGAATGGCCTACAGATTGGATCCTTTGGGCTATCACAGCTATGTAACTAATTAAAAATATTTCTCTATAAGAGCATTAGTGAAAGACTGAGGAGACAGTTTAGGGGCTAAGAGTGACTGCTGTGCAAGTGTGAGGACTTGAGTCTGAATCCCCATGTTAAAAGCTGGGCATGGCTATGAGTGTCTATAACCCTAGTGTTGTGGGGTGAAGACAGACAGTTCCTGAAGCTCACTGGCCAGCCTAGCCAGCCAAAATAGTGAACTACTAGTTCAGTGAGAGAGCCTTTCTCAAAGGAATAAGGCAGAAAACAATTGAAGAAGGCATCCGATGTCTTTCTTTGTGTAGACTAGTGTGTATACTAGTGTGTATGCATCTAACATGAACATAAACACACACACACACAAACACACAAAGACATGAATGAAGAATCCTAAAAAAGTGTGTGATTCTGAAAGAATGTCTTCAGTAAATTTATTTATAAAGGGCATTTTCTTCTGTTGAAAACAACTTTTAAAATGTATTTTTATTGAATTTTTGTGCATTTCATACAATAAAATTTAATTATATTTAGACCCCCTTCCTGAGCCGTACCCCTCATAACCCGCCCCCTTTGGATTTCTTCCATTGTGTCATCTATATTAAGGCCTAGCAAATCAAGTTTTTGTGCCCAGATATCCCTTGGTGCAAATTCATCCACTGGAGTCTAGTCAGTCTATCTAGAGTCAGTCCCTTAAATAAGATTAACTCTTCCTCACTGCACAGTGATCAGCTGCCACTAGTTCCTAGGCTAAGGTTGGGGCCTGCTGCCCATTTCCCCAGTTTTATATTGGTTTTTGGTCTGACTGAGTTTACATGGGTCTTGTGCATGCTGTCACCATGCTGTAAGCTCATATAAGCAAGTTCCTAGAGGCCTAGAAGACTGTTTCCTTATGTTCATGTACCAACCCTGGCTCTTACAATCTTTCTGCCCCTCTTCTGCAATGGTCCCTGAGTCATAGGTGGATGAGGTTTAATGTAGGAGTCCTATTCGGGGACACACACTCTGCAGTCTCTTTCTCTACATCTTGAGCAGTTGTGACTTTCTGTGTTCATTGCTGTCTGTTGCAGGAGGAAGCTTCACTCATGAGAGTTGAGGGATGCATTAGTATTCTCTCAACCCCGTGTTCCACAATGTTCCATGAACCCTAGTTGTAGAAATTCAAAATAATGACCATAAACTACATGCCCCAAATGAAACACGTGAAGAATCTATTTTTAAAAAGGGTAATTGATTTGAAAATATGGGAATGGAACTTTTCCTGTTGCTTGTGTTAGTATATTGACTGAAAAATATGGCAAACATACAAATTTTAAAAAAGCTATGACTTTTAGGATCATTTACCTTTTAAAATTGCTTCTTTTAGTTACACAATGAAACAAATTGTTACTTGCAGTTAAGACTTTCATTGCTAATTTTAAATCAAAGTTACACTTTAATATTGGCTTGTTGGTAGAAAAGAAAAAAAATTACTAAGCTCTGTCTCAAAAATCAAAGAGACACCTTAAAAATAATGTTTCTATTTTTCTTTCTAAAATTTAAATTTGTGCCAGGTGTTGTGGCACACTCCTTTAATCCCAGCACTTGGAAGGCAGAGACAGGCAGATCTCTGTCATATTGGGGCCAGTCTGGTCCACATAGTGAGTTTCAGGCCAGGTGGTTCTACAGGAGACATAAATAAATAAATTCAATAAGTAAATAAATAAATTTAAATTTGCTAATTAAAATATTTACCAGTGATATTTGTATTAAGAATGGACTTAGACCACAGTCAAATTCAGAAAATGTGTATTTTTTCTTATACTTAGCACATCATTCTCCCTTAAACCAATCTATTTTTCTCATTGTCACAACACCAACTTTTAAAAACATAAATTTTAACTATAACATATAATTTAAAGTATGTCTTCTTCTTGAGTTTGCTTGATAGTTAACTATCCTGTACAACAAAAAATTGGGTTATTTTTCTATTCAATTGTGAATTCTACTAAAGAGGGTACATTTATCTCACTTATGTTTATTGATAGAACAAATACATTTATTCTTATGTTTATCTTATTTTTAATTTTTATTATTTCTTTTTTAATCTCATTTTTGATTTACCTCTCCTACATTTTCTGTGTATTTTTCTGATAATTAGAAAGGTCTGTTTGTAAGGCTTCTGCTGGCTACTTTTATAAATTTGCATGTTATCCCTAACTCCATCTTCCTTAATTTAGGAAATTTATGTAGTGTCAAATAGCACCTCAGAATGAAATATAAAACAACATGAATTCTGTTCTATAATGGAATATCTGAGTACATTAACCCAATGCTATTCACTCTGAGTCACTTTATTGACTTGTCTGCTTTCGTGTCTGAACTCGGTGGCTTTGGTTTTCCGGTACTTTTTCTCTTAGGGTCGTTCTCAAATAGTTATTTCTGTGTATGCTTGACATGAACAGCTAAAATCCAAATGAACGAAACCTCTAATACGATTTTATTAACATTTACACCATGATGTACAATAGATTTCTTGATCTGTTCACCCTAATATTTGCTATTTGGATTCTCTGACCTTTAGAAGTCTAAGCAATGGAGAGAGAAAATGCAAATGGATTTGATGAGACAGATGCATGTTGAATGAGGAAAAAGAAAGTGTGATTATAGCAACTTTTTCAAGAAGCTTAATATCGAAGGAGAAGAGAAACAAGCCCTTAGCTGTACGAGGATTTGGAGGGTGGGGATGGTGGCAGAGTCCAGCTGCTCGGGAGGCTGAAGCAAGAGGATTGTGAGCTCAAGACCAGCTCAAACAATTTACACCCTTATCTAATTCATGGAAGTTTTAATTTTTTTTATTTGTGGCTGGGTTATTTTTAAAAGAAGCAGATACTTGAGGGTGTATTTTACTGATGAAACCATTCAGTAGCGAAAACAAAAACCAATGCTCTTGATACTTGAGGGTGTATTTTACTGATGAAATCATTCAGTAGTGAAAACAAAAACCAATGCTCTTGATACAGAACACAGAAAACAGACATGTTTTTATGGTTCACTGAGTTGGCAAATAATATATTTTTTCTGCAAATTCAGAGTTTATAAAAATTTCTCTTTATTGAATAGAACAAAAGGAAATGAAACGTCTGTTTCCAAATGCTGCAGCTTTAGATTTGTACCTTGTGTGTTGCTGACCAGTTTAACCACCAGAGGGAAGTGTGAGTCCACTCACACGGCAACTGCGGATAGGTGTTTAGTAAAACATTTCATTTCAGACATCCTAAAATTTCAATCCTCTCAAATAGCATTCATTTCTAAAAATTTAAAGATAAGGGTGTTCTTATTTTGTACTATAATAAAACATTGCTGATGTATCTTAATCTAAATATCATAGTAATTTGAAATGCAAATCATCTATTTAAATATGGCAAGGTGCAGGGAAGGGAGGACATCCAGGAATATGTATTCTGTTGGTGATGCCCCTCCCACTGCTCAGCCAGACCTCACTCCCTTTGTAGTTAATTATTTATTTACTTATTTAAATTGGGCTGTGCTTTGTTTCCTTGAACTCCTGGAATCAAATGTTCCTCCCACTTCAACTTCTCAAGTAGCTGGGACTACAACAGGTTTGTGCCACTGACCATGGTCAACTCTTTGGTTAAACATGTGTATATAAGTGTATGTACACTCACATACACACACACACTCACACACACATATATAATTTTTTTTTTTTTTTTGAGACAAGGTCTTATTATGTAGACCAAGCTGGCCTGGAATTCACAATCTTTCTGCTTCAACCTCTCCAAACTGGTAGGATTAAAGCCATACAGTACCATGCCCAGCATTTATTTTCTTTTTAATTTACATGTAAATTCTATTTCAATTAGGAAAGTATATACTTGTAAAGTGTTTTTGATGACTTTCCAATATTTTTCTGCAATAAAAATGTGTATTAATTCAGACATACTTCAAATATTTCAAGGAATCATGACTAAAATCATGACATTACTAAAATATAATCAGAATTGCCTAGATGTATTATATCTGTTGATAAATAATTATTAAATTTAAGCGACAAAATTGTAGTTGAAATAAAGGTATTAATGAGTGGATAGCAATGCATTTATTTTAAAATGAGAGATAATTCAGCATCAATTTTATTTTTGGCTGTTATATCTGGATCTGAAATGTCTTCCACAGGCTTTGAATGCTTGATTTCCAGCTGTGGGACCATTTTGTAGTACCTAGAACCATTAGAATGTGGGGCCTGGCTAGTAGAAGTAAGTCTGTAGGAGTAGGCTTTTGAAGGTTAGTAAGTAGCTTACCAGTTCTAGCTGGTTTTTGCTTTCTGGTCTGCTGTGGTCTGAAGAACTGCCTCTGAGTTCTTCTGCTACCAGGTCACCATATCTTTCGCACCAAGTGCTCTGCAATCTCTCTGAAACCATTAATCAAAACAAACCCTTTCTCCCTTAAAATGCATCTGTCAGGTATTTTGGCTACTGTAATGCAAATGTTATCCAATATACTGTCAAATAATTCCATAAATAAATAGATTGAAATAGTTCTATTCAGACAGCATCACAAAATTCCTTGACATCTTCTCATGTTATATGACAGACATTGCATTGTAATTAATCATCAGAAATACTTTAACTACCTGTTTGCTTACAACTGGATTAGATCCTCCTACTACATTATCGGAAAAAAGAAAACATGATTTGAAAAAAGACTGGCCAGGCATGGTGGTGCACACCTTTTGTCCCAGCACTCGGGAGGTAGAGTTGGGCAAATCTCTGTGACTTCAAGGCCAGCCTGTTCTACATAGTGAGTTCCAGGCAAACTGGGGGCTACAGGGAGACCCTGTCTCCACAAGATCCTCTTCCCCGAAAACAGAGAGACTACTACCGACTTACTAGACTTATTCATTTGCTTCAGCAATATTTTGGATTGTTTAATGTCTTAATTTCATTAAGACATTTCATCAGTTAGGGGCAATGCTCACAGGATTATGATTTGGATCTTAAGTACTCCCCAAAGGCTCATAAGTAGTATACTTAGTTTACATGCAACAGTGTTTCAAGGGAGAGCCTTTGGAGGTTATTGTATTCTGAGGGCTCTTAGATTTCATTAATGGGTTAATCTATTTATGAATCAATAATAATGGGATATTGGGAAGTGATGTTGGAAACTTTAGGAGACAGATCCTATTAGGTTTGTTAGGGGTGTGGCCTTTAAGGTCAACAGCTTTGCTCAGGTGCTCCTTGCTGTGGTGCTCTGGAGCCAAGGAACTGTTAACTAAAACATTTGAAAATATGAGTCAACATAAACCCCTACTATTGTCTACCTGAGGTATTCATCACAGCAATGAAAAACTGACAATCATTAGCATACCATGATCACAAATCAGGTCTTCCTTGGAATGTGAATCTTACCTAGTCTTACTGGTTTTCTAAGCATAGTTGGTTCTGAAAGTTTCTCCTCACTGTGTAGATCTCTATTATTTTCAGAAAATTTAGATGCTGTTCTGTTTCATCTTCTGTAAGAAATATTCCAAAGTCTTGTGGCCTTCTGTGTTTAGGATTGGTCTTCCTGCAGCCCACTGTTCCACTTGCCCATGGACCTCCTTCACCTCCTGGCCGGTGCTCTCTTATATTACATCCTCTGCTTCTTTGACAACTCATCTTCTTCCTTGGTTCATTCCCTATTTTGGTGGAGTGTATTCTCCCATAGCATTCTGAGACAATATGATTGTATTTTTGAAAATGACTTTTCCTTTCTCCCCCGTAGCTCCCAACTTCGTTGATAATAGGGTGGGCTTTACAATTCTATGTTGGAAATAATTTCTTTTTTCTAGTTAATATGATCATTGAAATGTTACTTTTTAATGTTTGTTCATATTTTTAAGTAAATAAATAAATGTTTTATGTTTAAAATAATATTTGTAGGTCTCATTTAGTCTTACAATATTTATGTTCTATTTCAGAATTCAGTAATATATCACTGAGTTTGTTATTTAAAGAATGGAAAATATTAATGCTTGAAAAAAAGTAAAACTCAGCAATGTTAGCCACAACATTGTCTTCTTAGGGAAATATATCTCTATTTTCCCACATGAACTTGTAAGACCTTGGTTCTATAGTGTTAGATTCTGCCTGTTCTCTAGGGCAACACAATGTGAAATTAGAAGAACTCGTGTGTTTTTCATACAACATGAGTAATGGAGTCATAGTCATTGCTATCATTTAATTGCAGTAATAACATTCACCCTTTCATTGAGTACTAAGGCATTCACAGTCAGGGTTCATATGTTCTACATCTCTGTGAGTAAAGTAATATATAAATTGGTATTCATGTTTGAATTATTTTATGTGTCATTATATTTTTCCAACAAGAGCATTTGAATCCCTGTTTGGAGTTTGTCAGGGATCAGTTGTAAACTCTTTCCATAGGTGATCAGAGTTAACACTTTAGGCTTTGCAGGTGGGATAGTCTCTATTGTAACCAGTCTGCCATCATAGCACGAATATAGCCATAAATGGCACATGAACAATGTGCTTGTGTCAAAACAGGCTGTATTTATGGACACTGAAATGCCAATTTCACATATCCTTCATGTGTCAGAAATGTTTTATTTTCTTCTTTTTTTCTTTAGCATGTACATAATCTCAGCCGGGTGTGGTGGCAGAGGCAGTAGAATCTCTGTGAGTTCGAGGCCAGCTTGGTCTACATCGCAAGTTCCAGGTCAGCTGGGGCTACAGGGAGACCCTTTCTCAAAACAAACAAACAAACAAGCAAGAAAACTATATCTATATCTATGTCTATATGTATATCTATCTATATATATCTCAAGGCCAGTCCTGATAGCACATGCCTTTAATCCCAGCACTGGGGAGGCAGAGGCAGGTGGATCTCTGTGAGATGGAGGCGCCCTTAGACTTCCATTGTCTTCTGAGACATGGTAATTGGGCTCAGCATTTTCAGCCCTCCTCGTAATCTTTAATAAGTCACTTTTGGTTGTGCACATAATTTCTCTGAATTGGGGTAATATTAAAGAAAAATGCAAATATAACTAATATAAGTGAAGTATGTGAAATACCAGGTGCCAAGAGACAGTATCTGAGTTTACATGACTGTAAAGCAAGAGGTTTTTTTTTTTTTTTTTTTTGTTAATCCAATACAATCTGAAAAAGCTTAAAAATTGTTCAAATACAATGAGTTTTTGGAAAATGATTACACCTTTAAATTTCATGTTTATGAACTGTATATGAACCACTGTTGTAAGTTTTTAAAGAGTTGATGTAATTGTCAAGAGACTGAGGACCTATCAGAGGCCATGAGGGACCTACCATTCTGGATCTGAGGAAAATGCTTTGAAAACACAGTTCTGAAACATTTCCTTCAATGTTTCATAGCTTTGTGTTTACTTTGCTTGGGCATGGAACTTCGGCCATCATCAGCAGACTGGTAAGCTTGGACAAGTGGGTGATCCTACTTCAAGCAGCCAGGTCAGAAGTCCGAAGCCTGTGACCCCAGCCCTCACTGCCTTGCCCAGCATTCCCCCAGTCTCACTGCGCCGCCCTGGAGCATTCAGTGAACCTCAGCCCCTGGTCAGTGGAAAGTCATTCCACGATTTGAGAAGTTTGTGCTGATGGATTGTGTTCACCATATTTTCAGTGTTTCAAAGTAATCATGCTCGTGCTTTTGGTTTTAAAGAGTTTAAAGGTTTTTATTATTGTTGTCTTTATTTACTTGTTATTTTTGGTCTTTTGAGGTGGTCTTCCTGCAGCGCCAGAGAGCCTGCAACTCACAGACATCCTCCTGCCTCTGCCTCCGGAGTGCTGGGATTAAAGGAGAGCACCACCAAACCCGTGAATTTAAAGGTTTAAAACATGTAAAAACGAATACGTTTGGCCATTCCCCCAGCTTACACCTGACTTCCACCCTCTGAAAACTATCATTTTGGATGCAGAGCTCCTTTATTGCTGCTGCTGCTGCTGTTGCTTTGGGGTCTTTTTGAGACTCGCGGTTGATATGTGGTCCAGTCTGGCAGGAAATTGTGATCCTGCCTGAGCCTCTCAAGTGCTGTGAGCAGAGGGCAACTGCTACACCTGGCTTCAACTTTCAGCTTTTGTTTCTCTAGTATTTGCCTCCATACTTATTACTTTTTCTTATTTTGTCAGTTTTAATCACTTTAAATTAATTTTTTTCAATAGCGGATAGCTGCTTTCCTCTTTTGTTCTCTCTCTACATCTTTCCCCCAAAGGGTACTAACACAATTCTTCCGCACCCTCATGAGTGTTTCTATTTGTACCACATACTCAAATATTTATCTCAAATGGATTAAGTGGTAACAATATTTTTGGTAAATTGCCTCATATTTGCATTTGCCTGGCATTCATCAGATCTCTTCCTTCATGTGCTATTTCAGCCTAATTTCTTTAATTACTGAGTTAATATTCATATATAGGCTTGCTGCTTTAAATTAAAAGCAGTAGCGAAACTCTGACATTGTCTGCCCCTTTGCTCTGTAATTTTAGAGATCTTTTAGATTTATTTTTCCAATTTTCTAGTGACTTCTTTAATTCTGACATCATATATTTTTAATGTATAAGAGGTCCTTATTTGTTTTCAGGTTTGGAAGCCAATTCCTTGGTCAGGAAATGAGTTTGTCTGTGAGGTCGTCCTCCCTGCATTTCTCTGCTTGCTCTCTCTCTGCTGTAGGGTATGGGTGCTTGTCTTGTTTAGGGGGCGTATCTTGAGTTGCTGGTGAATCTAGGTTTCCTGTTCGTGTTTAGGCCACTCATCAGCTCACTGAAAGCTACACTGACATGGTGGGTCTCATAGACGTAGTTGGTGAGCTTGACAGTTGGGTGGGCTTAGAATTCATCATTTTTACTAGTTCCTCTAACTGCAGTATCTATACATTGCTTTTCTGTATCAGTTTATTTTTATAAGTGGAGAGAGATACAGGATTTTTGCTTTATACCATTGCCAGGCTCATCCCAGCCTTGCTTGGGGCCTGGTTCCCTTGGTTCCTTTTGGTTCCTCTTTCTGAGAAGCAACACAAAGCGTCTTGATTCTGATCAGTCACTTGCATCTGTGGTGGATGCTTCTTTATGACAATAGGTGGATGGTCATTTTCTCACTCTCTTCTTACTTAAATAGGACTTGAGGAACACGGGTATTTTTGTTTTTTTCATCAAAATTGACTTTCTGCTTTTTGTCGTTATTCTCATTTCTTAGGTCCTTAAAGGTGGCAAAGCGGTCTTTTCCAACATTTTGGACTGGATAGTGAGATTAATCTTGTATGAGTTAATGTCTCGTGGAGCCTTGGAATTATCCAGAGCCAAACTCAAGGGTGAAATAGGAGAGGAGCACCAAGTTTTGAAAGAAAATAACTTATTCAAGTTTACTCAGGTAATTAACCCAGATGTTCTATGCTTTTTAGTAATTCAAGAGATGATTTACAGCACGCTGTGCTAAAATCCTGAAAGACAATCCTGGAAACAATTATGGAAATGCTGTTCTGTGCTGGTTTCTAGGTGCTCAGGAGAGTTGAAAATTCGGAGGGCTTAACAGGACTTTTAACCACTGTGATTAATCACTGCAGCCATTCACCAAGCAATAACTGATTCTTACAGCACCTCATACAAAGTAAAAGCAGCATGAACATGGCTGCCAATGGGTGTGTAGGACTATAGACAACTCAGAAAAGATGTGTCAAGCATCGCTTTGATGACTATGAGCTCTGATAGCATGCAATGATTAATCAGTCAGGTGTTTTTCATCAGATCACAGGGCATCTTAAAGTCCTCAAGAATTGGAAAAGCACTTTAAGATCACTTGAATTAGCTGTGCTTGGTGGTTCACACCCATAGTGCCAGCACTGGGAAGCTGAGAGGGAAGAGGCTGGTGAATTTAATGGCAGCCTGAATGTGGTATAGTCTTCGTGGAGGAAGACTTTTTAAGACGCAGAAAGTAAAGGAAACCTGTAAGCCTCTTGAAGTAAACCAGGCTCACAAGTCTTAAGACGCTCCTGCAGTGAGATGCACCAAGCACCTTCCCAGTGTTCTATAAGCAGTAACAGTTCTGAGGAGAGCAAATTCCGACCTTCTGAGCTGCCCGCAAATGGTACAGGTTGCTGCAGGGATGCAGCTTCAAGAGTCCTTATCTATGTGAAGGTGGGGTTCTGGAGTGCTTCTGTATCTAGTCCTCAACCACACTGCTGTTCCTTCTTTAAGCTAGAGTTGGGTGGATTTGCTTCTCTGGTCTATTGTTAGCATCCTATCTGCGTGAATAGATGTTTGTTCATGTCTTCCCAGGAAAAGTCATACCACCTTGGCCTACATAGTAAGAATTTATACCAGAAACATAAAAATAAATATCACTTGGATTGTTTTTCCTTTTGTGGTTGCTATTTGTTTTGCTTTGTGATAGGGTCTCCTAGACTGGACTAGTTTACTGTGTAGCTGAGGCTCACCTTGAATGCTCACTTCCACCTCCCAAGTACTGGGATTATAGGCATCTACGACCATGCTTAGCTCTGTCACTCGAATTTAAGCTGACAATGTGCTTATGCACACACTCACTGATATATATGACTCCGCAGGGAAACACGGGTATCCACATATGTGAATTTCCCACTTATTAATTTCAGATTAGGATATAGACGTATTTTTTTCTGAAAAGATTTTTTTTTTGTAGATTAAGAGATATATGTGCTCCCCAAATATGCATGCTAGAGATTTGCTCTCTAGTATGGTAGAGCTGTTGAAACTTTGAGGCGGTAACTCGGTCATGGGGGCTGCACCTTATGATGGGATTAATGAAATTCCTGTGGCAGTGGCTTAGTTGTTGCAAAAACAGGTTGTTATAGAACAAGTCTGACGCCTCCTTTGCTCTTTTGCACACATACTCTTTCTCTACATGTACCAGCTTGCCCTTCTGTTTTCCCATCCTGCCTGAAACAGCATGAATGCCTTCACAGAAACCAAGAATACACATATTCCTTATATTGGACATTTAGCCTCTAGAACCATCAACTATAGAAACCTCTTTTCTTTATAAATTACTCAGTGTAAGACATTTTGTTACAGCCCCAGAAAACAGACTAAAATAATATAACTAATCTCTGACTGCCTCAAATTTAAATTCAAAATAGGTGGGAGCAATGAGACAAAAAGTTGGGGAACAGAATACAGTAGGTAAAATAATTATCATGAATTCCTTCATGTTAATGAAAGTGGATCACCATGTAGGCTTTGAGCTTTCTGATACAATTCATTATTTGATTCAAAGCGTCTGTAACAGAAGTTTTCCTTATGTTGCATGGGAGAAATGTAACCTCAATTCTAAGTATCTGTTCTACTGATTCTCATAGGGAATACAAACAATGAGTTTATTGGGCTGTGTCTCATCACCTTCTAGCACATCATAAACAGCTCACTGAGAGAAATCTGGGGCTTCAGTGTACCTGCAAATGCCAAGAACTGTAGTTTAGTTATCCTGTATATTTATTGCCTGGCTTAGACTTGGAGTAACTTTAAGGATGCCGTTAGGAATAGTTTATTTTTCAGGATTAAATTATCTAAAATTAAAAACAAAGGGCAGAGGATGGGAATTTGGCACATGGTAAGGACTTGGTGTCTATTTAATAAATAGAACAGCACCCATAATAAAATGAACAGCACCCATACAAAAAACTGGGTATCTTAGCATGCATCTGGAGCCCTAGTACTAGTGCAGCGGGGGAGGGAGGAAAAGGCAGACCCTTGGAACTCTCTGAACAGCCAGTCTAGCTGAACTGTGGGCTTCAGGCTTAATGAGATACTCTGCCTAAGAAACAAAAACAAAAACAAAACAAAACAACAACAACAAAAAACTAAACAGGGAGATGGAGCTGGAAAGATGGCTCAGCAGTTAAGAGCTTTTATTGCTTTTCCAGGTAACCCGGGTTTGGTTCCTAGCACCCACATGGTAGCTAACATTGGCTCTTAACTCCAGTTCTAGGGAATTTGATGCCCTCTCCTGGCCTCTGAAGGTACCAGGCACAGACGTGGTACATCTACATACATGCAGGCAAAAGTTTGTACACATAAAATGAAAATAAACTTACAAATATAAGGAGGAGAGCAACTGAAAAAGACATTAGACATTTTCCTCTGGCCTCTGCATTCATGTATATACGCATTCATACAGACATGCATACATATGTACATAAAGATATGCACACACACCTGTATGGACACATACAAAAAAGAAAGCTGTATAGCACCTGAAAAATAATACCTGAAGTTGTCCTTTGGCCTCTGCATACTTGTACATGCACTCACACACACGCATGAACACACACACAGAAAAGATTTCTGTGACTGATTACAAGATAATCTTGGGACAAATGCAATATTAATCTACACATTATGTAACATTGTGCTGAGTTATAAAGGGAACTTTTTTTACACACTATCTTATGAGAAAGAGATTTCAGAAGTACTGCTGGGAAATTCATCTTGTTTTACATAATAGACCAGTTCTGTGACAGTCCCAGATGAGGAGGGCCAGATAAACCAGATTAGAAACGAGTCACCAGGGGCTGGAGAGATGGCTCAGCATTAAGAGCACTGGCTGCTCTTGCAGAGGACCCAAGTTTAGTTTCCAGTACCTATATGGCAGCTAGCAACTGTTAGTAACTCTAGCGTCAGGGGATCCAGTGCCCTCTCTGGGCTCCATGGGCATTGTACACACAGGTGGACCTACATGTATGGAGGCAAACATTCATACAAATAAAGATAAACAAATTAAAAAAAAAAAAAAAGAAATGAGTTGTCTAAGACCAGGAAAGCAAGGTGTTGAGGGCCCAGGGCTAGAATGTCCTTGATCCCCATTTGAATGTCACTCTCTTGCCCTGAGAGCAGTGGTTTCCCTGTTTATCATTTTCATATGCCATGGGTGAAGTGAAAAGAGCACTTTCTTCTTTCCTCTCTGAAACTTGGTGTGTTGCCTCAAATTTTCATTTCATTGTTTACCCTAAACATTTTGAAGAACTTGCAGATAGTTGGGAATAATGCAACAGGAGGCATGGACAACGAAAACCATCATTTTAGCTATTAAATGGGCTAGCACAGTTCTGCAAACTTGAATAGATTAAGATTCTTAAGTGAATGAGGAATGCGCAATCCATAAAAAGGTGTTATCCAATGTCCTACTGACGCATAATGCAGTGTATTTTCAGGAGTTAGGAGGCATAGTTCTGCGGTAGAGTCTTTGCCTAGCATGCATGGGGCCCTGGGTTTGAC
Organism: Eospalax fontanierii; assembly: GCA_035773235.1. Classification (NCBI taxonomy): domain Eukaryota; kingdom Metazoa; phylum Chordata; class Mammalia; order Rodentia; family Spalacidae; genus Eospalax; species Eospalax fontanierii. The sequence continues at coordinate 40,309,999 of CM069527.1, forward strand.
CCTCAACACTTATAAACCTTAAAAAGTTTGTTCCATATTCTTTGTCTATTGATAGAGGAAGAACAGAATGAAAAATTCTTTCCATTTTATTGATAATTGTTTGTTTGCAACTGAGCTTGCTGATAGTGCCTTTAATTTGGTTAATAAATTGTAGTACTTGGAACACAGACTCCTTTATTCCTCTAAAAAATCATTTATCCTTGGTTCTGAAATTTCTGTCGACACCTCTTCTATTGCTTGATCTTTATTAAATTTTCCTCAAAGACCTAAATGCATCATTTCTTTGGGGGGGAGGTGAGCTTCAAAGTTGATGACCCCTGCATTGTCCATTGGCTTCTCCAATTTACCTTAAGATCAGGAGAAAAAAACCCCACATAATCCAAATGATAAATTCCTTACATTGAAGTCAGAAATATCCCAAAGAAGTAACCATTTTCATTGAGCCATCTGAACTCTGGGCATAATTCATTAGCTCATACACCCAACACATGTTCACAATTGATTCTAACACCCTCTAAAGACCCAGCCTCCTGTAACTGTCTTGGTAATCACTGTATCATTCAGAAAGCCTGGGAGATTAGCTTGCCTATACTGATAAATGGTAGCTCACACTGGGGAGAGGAGCTAGGAAAAGGAACTAAAACTTCACTTACAGCAAGGTGTGGTGTGGGATATGCTTTTCTCCATTTCACCAAAAGGCAATGGCAGGAGGAAATTCTTGTTAGGAAAAGTTTGCAGCTGAGAACTTCTAATATGCTTTGCTTTCTTCCTGAAACACCAGGACCCATGATTTACTATCAAGAATTTTCTAGGTCCCTGTTTCAGTAAATTGTTCTTTAACAAGACTGAAATACATAGAGATATTTTTAAACACTGGGAAAATATTAGGGGATTCCAAACCTGTCTAGGGGGCTAACAATTTTCCAAAATTAGATCATATTATTATAAAATGTACCTATCCTTCTTCTTCTTCTTTTTTTTTTTTTTGTATGCAGAGCACTAGGGATAAAACATTGAGATTTTAAAGCAATATTGTCTCTGTTGATGGGTAAAGAAGAGACACTTAAAACTATTTCTAAATGAATGCAGGTGAAAAGTCATCCTACTCAAATCTAATTCTGTATCCTGTACAATTTAGGTAGCCATCTGAGAGTGAGAAGCCCCTCAATAAGAGGCACATCAGCTGTCACTGATAGTAATCCTGTAGAACAGATAATATTTTTCTGCCCTTTGGCATAGGTTGTAAATTCCAGGAAGAGAGGATTACTGGCTTGTATGCTCTTATATAGCTTAAAGCACTTAACAGTATCATACAAATGGTCATTGCAGATTAGTTGTTGCTAAATTGATGAATTTTGAGGAGATAAGCGTTAGATTTATCATCAGTGAAGATAATATTTAGACTTACCGTCTTGTCCAGGATTTGGACTTGTTTCTGTGGTACAAAGAGTGTGGGTGTGTGTTGTGTACAGGTTAAACCAGAATTAATACTTGTCTTACCATTGCGGGGGGGGGGTGGCATTTCCAGCTCAGATAGTTCCCGATTTCCCATAGGATAGTATTGATCCCACAGGATCAATTTGTTAGACAGATGATGCCTTACTGCTGGGGCTGGAGAGATGGAACAGCAGTACTGGCTGTTCTTGCAGAGAGAGGGTCTGGGTTCAGTTCCCAGCACCTACAAGACAGTTGCCAGGGTATCCAACATCCTCTTCTGGCCTCCGTGGGCATGGCACACGGTGCCCTTAAATACATGTAAGCAAAATACTCATACACATAAAAACAAACAAACAAACAAACAAATAAGTAAAAAAATAAAAGTTTTAGGCTAAGATAATATTGAAATGAAATATGGCATGAAACAATGACTTATTTTATCTATAGGACATGGTGATTTTCAAAGATAACCTGAAAATATCTCTAATCTGGTATTACCTTCAGCAATGTAGCCTTAGTACCTGTTCCCCAACCATTCACAAGTGGAAGCACTCTTAACTACTAAGCCATCTCCCTGACTGAATTCATGCAATGCCCCTAGAGGACAGAAGAGGGTGTCGGATCCCCTGGAACTAGCTGGCATTTTCATTATTGTGTTAAACATGGATCATAGATCTATCACCCATAAAGAATTTTTCATTAGAAAGCACTGCCCTATTGCTTTCTTCTGGTGGGAGTTTGATGGACCTATCTTAGAATTGGTTTTGCTTCGTCGATTTGAAAATCACTCTAATGAGCATAGAGTGTGGTCTGGCTCTGGGTGGTTATTGTCTTTCTGACCCTGGCTGCCAATCTCTGTCAATCTGCATGCCATTCATGAGAGAGGAGACATAAGACATCGCCACTGCAAACACAAAAATTTGGTGTATTATTGTATTTAGTTGACAAGGTTAGTATCTCCTCACCAGAGGTTCCTTGGGGGAATAGTAGATTCAAAAGAAAACATCATTTAAATAATTCCTCTTTAGAAGACACACAAAGAAGGGATAGCACTAGAAAGAGTACAAAACGGAGAGTTTTCAAATGCTTTTTTCCAGTTAACCTTCTGGGGAGGGGAAGGGGTTGAAGTATTTCCTGGCTCTTATAGAAATAGACATTTGGTTATGAAAACCAAGGGAAAGTCTGGAACAATCTATCCTTGCTCAGAAAGTAACCCCAAATCGTGTTATCTTGGTCCACTCCAGACAATAAAACATGCCAAGTCATATAGTTTTGTACTTTTTATAAAAGATAAAATAAATCGGTTAATGATTCTTAGCCTTTATGTCATCACTTGTTTAAGAAAACGAAAATCTGCCCTCTGGATTTCAGATTTTCTCATTTTAGTTCCTGAGAAGCTGGAGGTCTGGGCATGGATAGAACATGTTAAAGAATATCTTTGGGCTTGTAAGCACAGAATTCTTATTCTTCATTATAGATTGTGTTCACTCACCACAAACATTTTTACTAGGCACTCAGGAACTGTTTCCCTGGTTCCTGTATCTCAAGTGATTCAGTTGACATTTCTCCTGTTTATTTGCTCTGAACTGCTATACACAGCCACAAGTGCCAATGGCCAAGCTTTCTACTGAAGAACTATGTGTGTACTGCCCCGCCCCCCACACTTAGGTTACCTAGTAACATCAAATGATTTCCTGCACCCTCAGCTCATGTCTTCTACCCTCTGATAAACATAATCATGCGATGTCACCTTTTAAAACACCAAGAAGATTTACAAAATTTTCAAAGACAGAAACTCATGCCCTCAACATTCTTCTAGCAGGAGAAGTTGCTGCACTCCAGGCTGCCTTCAAAAGAACCAGAGTGCAGCCTGCTTACCTTCAAGGGAGGAAAACTTGTTAAAGACAGACTTTTTGGATAATACCAATGGGACAAGCTCACAGAGGCTGCTTTATTTGTAATTGCTTAAAGTTTATAAAGGAAAAACTACAGTAGCAGTCAAATGAGTCAGAGGGCACGTAGCACAACTTGTCAGTAATGTGGGGATTTCGTTAACTCCCCTCGTTCCCTTTCTTCTGCAGCTGTTTCTCAGCTCTTCCAGCAGATGTCACTATAATCACAGAACAAACATTCCACAGCATGGTTTGTAACTTTATTTTTCTAGCATAATAATTTAAAGTATTTACACATAACACACTCACTGTTTTACACACTTACTCATTCATATACCTATGAACCACATCGAAAGGTTTCTTTGCAAAGGCTTGACACATGTAGGGGTTTCTAAACACAGTGAAGAGTACAAAAAATTGAGTCTTTTAGACTGCCATGTGGAGCATCTGTGAAAAACAGTATTCCCCCAAACCCTATCCCTAATTTTTAAGCTTTCCCAAGAGACCCGTGAACAGCTACCCTGTTCATGTGCTGCTAGGGCCCGAAACTTTCCTGGCTAAGGACTTCATGAAACAAGTGCAAGCAGCATGCTCCCTAGAAACCCCAAAGGAAACAAACCTGGCTCTTCTCTAGAAAAATCCTTCTGCAAGTTCTCTGTGGGGACTGTAAAGGTTGTACAGGGACACTGATTCTGGGGAAGAATAACCCACACACTATTACTAGTACTACCGATGTAGTATATTCCTTAAACATTCTTTCCTGCTAAATGATACAGCAAAACAACCAAACTTTCTTTTCCCAACTATTAGTAGAAATGGTGGCTTTATTCTCCCTGAAAGGACAAAGGTGTATCACACACACTCTAAACCCAGACACTGTAGAAACTTCTATTGCTTTTATCTATTTGCACAAAAATAGTGGTTAAAAGTATTCAATATTTTCCCTTCCTTGTTCTACTCAACTACAAGTTACTAGCTAATAGCTTCTGAACTTGGCACATGGCTCCATAGGTGAACAAAAGTGGCCATGGTTCACAGCTCAGCGAAGGTCAGTCCTAGCCCAGCTTCCTTAAAGGACTCTGAAGGACTTTCTTTTAAAGAGATAGGTTCCAATTGTCTGGAGTTGAACCTTTTAAGTATACGAAGCAGGATGCCTTCCCCAAAGCTGTCTTAGAGTTTGCCACTTGTAAGATGAACTCACCATCCCACTGTGACCAGATGATGTATCACTTCACTAGAAACAGAGCTTCACACAATGAATGATACACTCTTTTTGCTGTCAGCCTGGGCCTCTGCCAATGCCACTGGCCAATAGGACATAGCAAAAGAGATGACCTGGCAAACCCAGACTAAGTATCACCTGGGCCTAAATTACTACAAATATTTAAAGTTAATATCTTTTGCTCAAACTTATGTAAACCTTAAATATCAACACAAATTGTATCACTTCTTGGAACTAAACATTTACATTTAGATATAACAATATAAGCCTACCTATTTAGGCATTAACTTTGTTACCCTTGCCGCCTTTTGTTACTTTCTTTATGCAACTGGTGCCATTAATGGGATGGAAGAGAGACCATTTTACCTTACAGGGATTTCACTGACAGGGGCAACTGCCTAATATTCAACTACCAGGTGTTAAAGAGAGGGAGCTGAGAGAGTCCTTGGGCAGCATGATGCTTAAGAATGTCAGGGCTAAACAGTATCTACAGTTAAGTTCGTACTAATACATACCAAGGAAGATTTTCTGTCCTTAAGGCCCCATGCCATCTCATTATGCACACAGACTAGGACTGGGATGAAGGAGTGGAAGTCTGAGGAAGAACAGAATGCTCTGCAATGGGACCATGGCCTCTCTGTCAGAGAAGAATGTGCACAGCTAGTCTTTGGAATCCTGAGGTAAGGTTGAGACACTGGATAAAGCCAGACAGCAGTGTTTAAGGGCCCAAACAGTCAAGGAAGAGGAAGGTAAGAACATGGACTTCCACAAATTACAGAGAAAGGGCAAGGCATGATTAGCACTAAGTTTATCATTTTGTTTTGTTTAATGAAGAATAGGGGAAAGAAGGGAAACTACAATTTAAATGGGAGCGTAGTATGAGAAGGTGTCTGAGCTACTAAAGACTAGCAAGAAGCCAATTGGAATTCACCTCTGAGATGGCCATCACTAGCCCCACTGTACTTGCAGAAACAGCAGTTTCAGAAGGTCAACCTAATGCACCGTATGTACTCAAATGCCACCATTAAAGTGGAAAGTAACAAGGAACTGCAGTAATACTGTCTCTACCACATTCTGAAAAAGTGACAGCTGTTAGAAAGGGGGCTTTAGTGAGATCAGTGTTTAAAGAGTCAGAAGTACTAAGAAGAAAGGAAACTATCCCCTCAAATTGAGTGAGGGTGGAAGTGGTGAGATCATACTTCAAAGCAAAGGAGGCAGCTCCACCAGGAAGTGGCCAGTGACAACTGTGCACCTTGGCAAATCAGTAGCAATGGGAAGTGCAGGAGGCAACAGCCAGAATAGCTATAAACAACTGGTTGCTTTCAAAGGGAATGCTGTGGATGGTGTCTGTGTATATGTACTGTACATACTAACCAAGTACACACATAAATATTTAATATATAAAAAATAAAGTGCTTTCTAAGAAGTCCCTAAGCAGGGACATTATAAAACATTTCACAAAACTGCAAAACAAAATTGATACAATCAAAGAACACTACATCCAACATATGTGAAAACAGCCAAACATAGTATGTACAATCTGGTGGTGTCCCAGGACAAACATCCTGTCATATACATGGTATATACATATATACTCTTTCACTCAATATATTATGACAATATATATTTTAAAATTTGTTATAGACAAAAAACAAACAAAACAAAACAAAAAACAATCCCTACAAAAACACAGTAAGTATCAAGCATGTGAGTCCAAGACTGACAGACCAACAGTTGCCTCTTCGGTGGGCCCCACTGCTGCCGCTAGGGAAGATGTGCCAGCGCTCCTTCCTGGGGTGCAGTGCCTCCACGTCCTCCAAGGCACTGTGGGCGGCAGCGGTAAAGTTGGCATCACCAGTGGTGAGCAGGTCAAAGACACAAGACTGGAAATAGATGTCCTTCACCGGCATCTTCTCATGGCATTGAGTGCTGGCAGTCTCCAGTGTGTAGCCAGGCCAGGCCTGTACTGAGGAGGTACGAGGCAGGCTGTGCCCCAGGATGGCAGACACCTGGCCCTGCCCGTCATCGATGCATTCGCTCATGGGGCAGCCATTCACGCACAGTTGCAGGTCCTGGCTTTCCTCATAGGACATGGCTAGGTCCTCCGGCATTCGGATGGCAAGGGTCAGGTAGCGACCCAGCTGTCGCACAAACACTGTGGTGCCGATGTAGCGGGCGTGCATCTCCACGTAGCGGCCACTCTCTCTCTCCACGATACGTAGGCTCTTGACATCACCATCTCCACCACTGGTGGTACCATCCACAAAGGCAGCTGGCAGGTCATCTGTCACAGCTTGGTATACCTTCTGATCCGTACACTCATGGTGTGCTTTGAAGATGATAGTGATCTGTGGGACAGAATATGCACAAATTGAAGGGGACAGGAAGGGAGCCAAACAACCTGCCCCTCCGCAGCGCCTTACCGCTTAGGAACTGAGTCTCTAAACTCAACTCAAAAGCTCTTTTTCCATTACTTGGAATTAAAGTTAACATAGAACCACTTTCCTAAGACAGAGAATAGTGCCACGGCTGGCAAACTGTACATTTTTATTGATGATTTCAATAAAAAATGAAGGAGGCATGGCATAGCTGGAGAGGAGAAGGCTCCTTTCTCAGTTATACAGAAGCCACAAGGGGCTTACTTAATATCTTATTCCTATTTTTTAAAAAGATCCTTCATCATCTGCATATCTCATGACTCATCACTACAAACATAATGTACTGAGATGAAACAGGTTTCTTTTGAAGGGGAGGAGCATCTAGCAACAACAGCTACCAATCATGTCCCTCAGGAGAGATTTCTCTAAGTCCTTTAATCAAATGTTTCATATCACTGGTTAATCCCTATGACAGGGAATCATTTGGCAAGTGCAGCTCTCAAACACTGGCAAAGATGACATGCCCCAAGCCTAGTTACAGCAAATGTTGTCTGCAAACAGCACCATGGCCTTTGAGTCCTCATATCTTTTCCCAGTCAGCTCCTAATTTTCCAAAGGAAGCATGGGGTGGTGGGGGGGAGAGGGAGAAATAGGGAGGGTGGAGGAAAAGAGGGAGGGACGGGGAGAGAGAAAACTCTGTGATAATATGAAAGCCTTTCACAGTGAGATCATTTTATTTACTGCAGAGTTATTTATTTGTATGAGTGTTTTCCTGCATGTATGTAAATGTACCCGTGCTGTGCAATACCTGCAGAGGCCAGAAGAGCGTTAGATCCCCTGGAACTAGAGTTAAGGATGGTTGCTGAGCCATCTCTCCAGCCTCAGAAAAGTTATTATTATTCTTTTAAATGTGGAGCCCAAGAAATGGCTCAGAGGCTAAGAGTGCTTACTATGCTTGCAGAGTACCTGTGTTTGTTTCCCAGCACCTACACTGGGTGGTTCAAAACCACCTGTAACTCCAGCTCCAGTAACCTCTTTCGGTTTTAATGAACTATGTGGTGCATATAAACTCAGAAAGGTACACACACACACACACACCAAAAAAAAAAAAAAAAAAAAAATTGAAAGAAAGAAACCCCACTGAACTTGCTCCCACTTTTGCAGTTAATGCATGAGGTGACTAAAAAAGGTAACTAGGAAGGGCCAGGGGCTTCTGTGTTACTCCACGGGGAATGCAGCTCCAAGACTCTCACCCGGGACATGAGAGGGGCCATCAGTCACTGAGGTAGCAGTGTCCTTCTTTCCTACAAATGATTGAATGAATAAAGGATCAGGTGATGTTAGTTAAGAAGGTAGGCAGAGGAGCCAAAAACTTTGCAATTCACTCTGATGGAGGGAACCTTCTAGTTCCTTCAAGACAACTAACCAAAACAACAGACTCTTGTTAAAAAGGCCAGAAAATGCCCCCCAAGTCTTCACTCCCACTCTCAAATTTATGTCTGAAGTTTTTTTCCCAACTCAGTCAGTATTTGCTCACACTATTTAATTCCACATGTTCCCACTGGTGTTACTTGACTGGAATTTTCCAGCCATTTCATTTTACTTCAGCCAGTTACAAAGCCAGATCCGAACCAGCTGCACCTCAGCAACTGGTTAAATTCATATCCATTGTTTGTAGCTGCAACTAAAAGCCAGACAATGTGCTATGGAAACGCTGGGCTTTCTCTCCTGATTACCCAGAGCCACAATTTGATTTCACTACCAGTCTTCTCACATTTCAACACCTTCTTAACAACCCAGAGATGATTTCAGGAAAACTGCCATGCAGCCAACCATGGAGCCTTGCACAGTGAGTGGGGGCTCAGAGGGGATAGCTAAGAGGACTATAAAATAGATTTATTTAGTGGCTCTAGTCAGTCTGACAAGTCTTTTTAAAAGGCATGCTGGAATTGCTTAGAGGTGAAAAGGTTAATTCAAGTAAATTTTACACCCCAAAACACTGAATGTTAACAATATTGATGGCTAAAGTAAGAGTTAATATCAGACCTTTTTACATAATCACGATCTTCATTTTCAACTATAACACATTCAAAGATTGAGAAAATTCTTCTACAACGACCCAGTAATGTGTCTCTCTAGTCTAACAAAGTTCAAGTTTAAACCAACCTGGCACTGCATTCAAGAACTATGAACATTTTGTTCACATCAGGAAGAATGAAGAGGAACTGACATTTGTGGGGCAACAAAGCAGAGATATCCAATTGCAAACAAGTTACCAAAAAAGGCAAGCAGGGGTCGATACTAAGATGTGTGGAAGAGTCGTATGTCTAATCAAGCCTGTTTTTTTCATTAAGTACACCAATTCCAACTCAAACCCAGGAGTAATCTTAAACACTTTACACACTTTTATTCCCTGCTATGCCTGTGACACCCACTCCTATACAAAGCACATGGAAGCTAGCCTTCTCTGGGTTCTGTGCCTATAAAACACTTTATCTCACAGACTTCTGTCTCTCCATTTTGCTCATAGTAACCCCCCCCCATTTGAGATAATGACAATGATATTTCTATACTTTTTCCCATATAAGTGAGGTATTTCTCATTCGATCATCTGTATAGAATTATCAGTTGAATCAACATGCTTGAAAGGAAGAAACAATCCCAGAGCACGAGTAAGGATTCCTGAGAGATCCTCTGCAGTTTATGTACGAACAGATTATCTATCTATCTATCCATCCATCCATTTATTTATCTATCTATTCATCCAGTGCAATGTAGAAAAAATGCCGGGGAACAATTTCACATGACTTAAGTTTTGTAATGCAGCTTCATTCCTCAGAACAATTACAACATAAGGTCTTAAAAAGCAAGCACTCAGATCGTCTTCCTCTTCAGAAAAGCAAAACTCATTCATCCTTAATAATTCTTACTTCAAAATTATACAAAATAGGTTGTAATATTTACCAATTCAAAAATTTAAGAATTTCCATATAGTAGCCATCAGAGGGTATTCTACACAGCATTAAAAAATTTAAGACTCCAGTTAAGCTGCTTGCTTCCCCCCACGAACTGATCCATATGCTGTAATAACTCAATTTGGCACATCTGTTCTATGCCACACCATTTATTATTGATGGATAGCATTTCTGTGCATTTAAAACATCAATGTCTTTTGTTAAACCTCCCCATCTATTCCCTCTCAACCCCACCTTAGATATACCACTCCAGATCTCCTCATTCATTTTTAATGTCTCACTCTGGAGATCCTTACCACCCACAAAGTCTATCAAGAGGAGAAAGCAGCTACAAATCAACCTTTCCACACATGAAAAGCAATAAGAAATTAAGAAGGTTTTGTACAGTAACAAAATTAAGAGGCACCAGCCTGCCCCTCCTTTTCACTAGCAAGAAAAGCAAACATATTAAATGAAAATGAACTAGTCTACAACCAGAAAATTCCAGTTCTGCCTCACCAGGAAATACAGAAATCTTCCCAAAGCACAAGAGCCTTGCAAAATGCTACACGCTGGTTTTAAAATAGGACTTCCCAAAGGCCTTCCAGTCAACTACCTGGACATACTGTACTGTGAAAGACACATTTATCAGTGTTTAGTTAGACCACTTGGCACTGCAAATACAAATAACTTTCTGGAATCATCAAACAGCAGAACTAGACTTCCAAATGGCTTAACATGGGACTGGAAATGAAACTGAAGTAGTCATAGAAATTAGCTTGAAATACAATTTGATTTGTAGCTGGCTAAAATTCTACTTATGTACAAAGAGGTTAAATCTTACTTCGTATTAGCTGATTATGTCCACTTTGTCACATCCTTTGAGTGTAATTAATTGAAAAACAGCAGATCCTAAAGGAAAGCAAGACTGGACTCACAGCTCCATTCACTCCTGCTCATGTGAGTAGCATACAGCCTTGACAATCAGTCCCTGAGACAGAATAACAAGGAAACCATTCCAATAACAGCACATGCTTCCAAGAAAAAAAACGAAACCCAAAAAACATACACAGGCTTTGTCTCCTAACACACCCAAATTCTACTTTGGAGAGCCAAGTTTTCTAAATGTTGAGAAGCTGAGCCAATAAAGTTCTCAAGCTCTAAAAGGAAGCAAAGGCCTTTGAATGCACCACAGACATCTTCCTTGTCCCACTGTCCCTCATGGAGTAGTCAGCAGAGTGTGGATCTCAACTGGAGCAAAGCTACTCTGCCCAGACAAGAAGGCAGCTGAGCTTTGGTTACATAAAAATAAGGAAAACTCTGTCTCTTCCTGTTTTGTGACAGAGACCAAAACTCACATTCATTTAAATTAATTTTGTTTGAACAACTTCTCGCAAACCGAGAAATGTTTTTGTATGTAGCACACTTAAGAAAAAAAAAGAATGGGCTGGAAATATATGGCATCATTGACAATTTTTTTACAAGCTTTAGGAAAACGATCTGTAAGGAAGCTGTGAACTCAATGGCTGGGAAACAATTTTTTTAAAAAATTTTGATTTATTTTATGTGTATGAGGGTTATGCCTGCAAATGTGTTAAGTGCACCCCCATTGTGCAGTGCTTATAGGACAGAAGGCAGCATCAGATCCCCTGGAACTGGAGTTACTGACAGTTGTTAACTGCCATGTGGGTACTGGGATTTGAGCCCAGGTCTTCTGCTAGAACAGCCAGTATTTTTAATCACTGAGCCACTTCTCTAGTCCCAAACTGGTAAACCATTTTATAATCGCCATTCAGCCTATATCAAATACACACACAGAAAACTTAAGGATTGCCAAAGCTGTTATATAATTTTCTTGATCAGGACAAGGTCCTAACAATAAGACAGTATATGTGCTTATAAGGCGGGCAGCACAATGAGCATCTTGCCTTAGACTACTTTTAGGGCTGGACTGAGACTGAGAAGTACAGTGCCTTCAAACCAGGCATCAAATACGTATGCTTCTCTACTCTCATGCTCTTTCTACAGAGCTCTATGTTCTGAGCACTTACAGGATACAGAGAAGTGGAATGGATCACTTGGTCTTCAGTGCTGCCCTAGATAATAAATACAAGCAGGAACAGGGGCTGCTTTGGCTGCTGAAGGGGCACTTGGCAGCAGATGGAAAAGTAAGAAGCCAAACCAGAGGGGAAGGACACCCACGGCTGAAGGCTACTAGGGTGGTCCAGAGAAATATCAAGCTCCATGGCTGGAAAGAGCACTAAAAATGAAAACAAGCCAGCCCAGGGACAACACATGAAAGGGACAGGCACCAAAACGCCCATTTTCAAAAAGCAGCTTTTATACAATTAAGACAAGGAAGGTGGGAAGCATAAATATGCAAGGAGACAGGGAAGTCAGCCAGCTTCCGGCTACACACCAGAGCAATGCCACTCCGAGCATAAGGAAGCAAGGCCTCCAGGCCTGAACATCTTAGCTATTTCAAGAACTCCAACAGTACCTTGCTCCTCAGTTTGTGTTCAGACTGTGCACTGTGGGAAGGCCAACCTCACCATGCCTCTAGATGTGAGGTGGACAGTATTACGGACCTAGGTTGCCTATTGTGTTTCAGACCAGAGGCTAACAATGTTTCCCAAACTCAGAGTCTGGGCTGGGGGATAATAAGTCTCAGATAGGTAGAATCTGCCTCAGCCTCCTGGTCTGGTCTATGTTGTGAGTTCCAGGCAGGCTGGGACTAGGGAGTCCCTGTCCAAAACAAAAAGAACACTATTGTATCTAGTCCTTAAAATCTGAAACTGCCCTTTTCCTTTTGTTATGGTTTTATATGCAGTGCAGATGGTTCTAGCTACTTCTTTGAGATTTGTTCCTTATAATTCTTACTGTACAAAGACACAAAGTTCTAAGACTAGGTAGGTCATTTTAGGGACAGATGGGAAAGGAATCTGTAATTGTATCTCCCTTTGAATGATTTCTCTGATAAAATATCATTAATCTGGTGCTGCTACATATTTTTAAAAATCTCACGTGTATAGGAGATGTAGAAGTGAATGTAGCCTCTGCTTTAGATTGAGCACATAACTGAAATTTGTAGCAGTCACTGGAAAAGTGTAGTTTTTGTGTAGACCTGGCTGTTTTCTAGAACTGCATTCAAAAGCTGATTCCCAGAGACAGTAGTTAGCAAGCTGACACTGATGTCAAGAGAAGAGAAGAGAGAGACAGAGAATCAGCTGCTGTGAAAGCCTGACCCAGGACACACTGCCTTGGTTGCTTTCACAACACAACTTTCACTCCTGGGATTTGGCAACTTTGCCTTCCACCTCCCCCATCAAAGTAGGCCCTCACCTGCATCTGTATACCTACGGCCACCAGTCTTATTAAAATTTCAGGGTCCCATATCATCTTTAAAACTCTCATTAAGCCATGTGTTAGACATTTTTGTCTATCCTGAATTTGAATTTATTTAGAGACAGCTCTGAAATACTAAAGAATGGGGTTTAGAGGAACAGAAATCAGCTTGAATTCTGGGTGGGACTTTTTTTTTTTTTTTTCCTTTTCAATTTCCTGCATAGCTGTTGTTTGTATTGGATTATAAGGTCTTAGGTCCAGGAACTATGTCATATAGTTTAAGTAAAGTGCCCAAAGGCTTAAAAACAAAACATTTCCAAGTACATGAAGGGAAAGGAGAAATTATCTGCACTATGGTCACTGTATACATGTGGAAGGCTTCTTGTAAGACAATGGCTCACTTTTTCCTTATGCTGTGCTTTTCAAAGAAGGTATCCCTTGGTTTTTTTCACGTGTAGTAAAACACTCTGGATGTTTTTATGTCTTTTTATCCTCTTCCTAATCTCCCTGACACTGACACTCCCAAGTGTCCCAAGTGTTCTGAAGGAGGAGACCTTCAAAAATCCCCCTTTGTAAGTGAAAATTAACCCTAGGCCTGCCCAAGCCAGGAGAGATTGCATGAAGTATGTGGGCTTCTGCTGCTTTAAACAAATCCACACTCCTCCAAAGTTTAAACCAGAGGCATGAAGCCAAGTCTGATACACAGCTGAGAGTTAGAACTTGCTTTTCTGTCACATTTCCAAATGTCTCTCTCTGCCCTGTTAAATTTTCCTTGAGTCAACATTTTGAGGGGAAGGGGTGAGAAGGAAACATTGGGTGGTTGGTGCTTTTTTTTGTTGTTGGCTTCAATTAATGCTAACCAAACAGTTTCTGTCTGTGTGGAATGTGGCCTATGAGAGTTACCTCCAGTGTTAAACAATGAAAAATGCTACCTTACCCATTTGGTCTTTATTTGTTTTGCCTGCAGTAGAACTTGCTCTTCCACTGTTTTGAATTTTGTGTTCTTGTGGGTGGGGTAACTTAAGGACTTTCAAACTACTCAGCTTGTAGTGAGTGGTAACTAACACACAGAGTCAACACACCTAAGAGATTTTAACTGGACAGCCTTAACAGTAAACCTGCAGTACTGTTGGGTCTAGATAAAACTCAGTTAAGACCAGTTCTGTAAGGAAGACAGGAGCTCTTGGTGTAAACACTTAGCTGGTTATTTTAAGACCCGAAGCCAAAAGTGTTTGGGTCATTTGGTGGGTTTCTTTCATGGAACACAGTGTATGCTGTGGAAGAAAGAAATATGATAGCATTTAAACATGAACTTCTCATCTCCTATGCATGTGCTCCTGAAATGGGCAGAGTTTAATCTTTCCATTTAAGGTGTGTGCACAAGCATGTGCTTTACACACCTGCACACATTTAGCAGGTACTCACATCTTCCTCTCTCGCTGCCCAGACAGAAGATACTATTGGCTAGCAGTCACTTTACTGGCTTCTTGAAAAATGTCACCACTTCTGACCATCTTGCTTGTGGGTTATCAGTGGTTTTTTTTCTTTGAAGACCTTGAAACCCCTTCCCCTTTTCCTAATGCTCAGAAGTGATCAGAAAGGCTGTGGTTTCCTAGTCTCTGCCAATTTGGGGAACAAGAGTGGCAAAACTAGATCTGAGCACTCGCCCAAAGTCATACCCAGACTCAGGATCTGTGACCCAACATCTGGAGGTAGATGCCGTTGCAACCTTCTACCTCAGCCTCCTGAGGGCTGGGATTAAAGGCATGCACCACCACACCTTTGTGCTCTTTATGCCCCCCAAATTATGTCTCACCCTAGCAATACCACATGCAGAAGAGTATCCATTCATGCAAACACGATTCTACCAAAGGTAAGATAATAAGATAAAAATAATAGAGATTATTACTGTATAGCTCACATGGTTATCCAGTTAGTAAAAACATCATGGGTTGTAAGAAATTGGCTACAAGAAAAGGTACTGAGGTCAAAACAGGACAGATTTCAAATCCTGATCCAGAGATACACTTAAAATGATAGTTGAAAGTCTGCAATGCAGGAATGTCTGGTTCTCATTTCATAATCAACAAAGAATGATCCAGAGCAGTGATTTTATGTTCATATGTTGCTGTGTAGAGCATCTACATTCTACATAGTAAGAGAAATTAGAAAGTAGAAGTAGCTCCTGACTGCATGATATAGGCACTTACAAGGGACGGGTGTGTTTTCTCGCACTGAAGCCTAGGGCTATTTAGCTTGAGAGAGACAGTAGCCCAAAATAAACAAAACTAAGTTTGTCTATATCTCTAGTGGAAAGTTTCAGGAAGTTCTAAGAAAGTAGTTATATAACTTGAGATTTATAGATATTATGGAATTAAAAATTATATACAAACACCCTTGATGTTGATAAGCCTCCTGCTATGCTGTAGTCAGGCACTGGATGCTTGCTGCTCATGGGGTAACAGAGCTGGTCGCCACTACAGAAACAAGAGCATACACAGCACCTCTGAGGGTCCACTCATAGGCAGCACCTTTCCAAATGCAAGCTGGCTGAGAGCACCCCTTCCCCCAAGGACGAGGTGCAGTGGAGTGGACAGTAGATGATTCGTAACAGGAAGTGCTGTCACCGATCTGTCTTACTTTGTATTTTGTTTTAGTGAGACTCAAAGATTAGAAAGGAAGGCCAAAGCAGTGGGAAAGAATATGATTTTATAAAAACTAAAGGGAAAAGAGAGGAAAATTATTCAAATTGCTTGTAAAATTACTTTAAAAAAGGTCATTATTTAGTGCAACTTAAAAACATTTAAATTAAAAGTATTTTGAAAAGTAATCATTGAAAATGTACTTGAGACATTTGCATTTTTTGTTGTTGTTACTTTTTATTTACTTAGTGTGTGTGTTTGTGTATGTGTCCATGTCATGGTGCAAGTGTGGGAGTCAGAGGACAACTTGTAAGAGTCAGTTCTGTCTTTCCACCATGTGAGTTCTAGGAGTTGAACTTGGGTAGTCAGTTCAGGTTTGGCTGCAAGTGCCTTTATTTGTTGAGCTATCTTGTTGGCCTGAGATTTGTGATTTTTAAAAAATTTACTTTAACTTTTATTATTTTGTGGGTTGAGGAGGTGACCCAGGTACCTAGTCACAGCAGGCAAGCTTGCTACCAGTAAGCTTCACTCCAGCCTGGTGATTTTAATACATGCTACTGGGAATGCATCAAGGAATAAAGAATTTAATTCTCTAGCGACCTTCTATGATCATGCATAGGAAGACCTCCCCTAGCCTAAGCACCTTTATTTAAAGACAGAAAACCAACATCATGAACGAGTTGAGTTTGAATGTAGCAGAGAATGTGGGTGTGAAGGGACAGAAGCCAATCATCTTCACACTCAGACAACCTGGCTCATTCGGAGTGTGTGAGACCAAGGAGAGCTGCTTACACCCTTCTCTGAGCCCAGAGGAGTGGGCTACCTCCTCCCCATAAGGAGAACGGCTCTCCTTCTCAGTGTGGCTAACTTTGCCAGTTCTAAGCCTGCTGCCCTTCTCATTTCATTCTCAGAACCTGCATGCCTGAAGCTGCTCTCACAACCAAAGCTGGGGAAGATGGCCTAGAGCTGATATGTCACAGCTGAGGTGGGTAAGCTAGAAACTCTTGCAGCACCAGCGTGGAGAGATGAAAACCTTGCCCTGGCTCCCCCACTTCAATAACACATTTACCTGCATGCTGCCCTCAGCGAGCAGGAGCACAGCGGGAGGAGGGCATAAGCAAAAACACAGAGGCCCTGAGAAAACATACTTGTGCACACCATGACCACCTGGAAAACAAACCTTTCCTTTCCCAGAAAGGAGAGGGCCCGTGATGGAGAGAACAGCAGACAGGAAAGATAAAGCACCATGATGCAGTAGAACTATCTGCCTCAACTGCTATTCATCATGTGGAAACATTTTGTTATTAAATGGCTCCTTGAGTTCAGTGACTTCATTTTATTTCACGCTGCTAATTTTTTTTTTCCTCATGATGTCCTTTGGTGACAGACTGGGAGGTACTTTAGGAAGGGAGACCTCACTAAAGTAGGCTTGGAGATGGCTGGCTGGCTCAAGAAGCCAGGTGTCTTAGTGACTTTGGTATACCCCAAGTCTAGCATTTCTGCACAGGGGTGAAGGCTAGAAATGCCTGGGAGTTTAAACACAACACTTTGGTGTCACAGATGGCTGACTAACTTCCACAGTGGCATCCGTTACTCTCTATAAGTGCACAGCACACAGGTCATTTAAATTGTTAACTACACAAGCAGGGTTCAAAATCTGCAACCTACAGTGTTGAATTACCGAGCACTAGTCTAGTGTATGCAGAGGTGCTCAGTGAAAAAATGAAGTGTACCGCCAATGACCAGTTTAGTATCTAGCTGGTAGATCTAGAAGGTTCTAGTCAATACATTAATCTCCCCCAACTCTCGGCCCTATGCTCCCACCCCAACATTCAGTCTTGCCTGAGGCCCAAAGCAATGAATCCAGTCAAGTTTAGAATAAAACCAAAGTAAATCCTCCCTCCTTTACTCCCCCATCCCCCATATTTGTCACAACGATGAAAAGGCTAAGGGGTTGAGACTCAAAGGAAGAAAACCTTTTGAAAGGTTTTTTTAAAGAAGCACTGTACATAGGAAAAAAATTCAGCTTTTGTTTGGAATGTATTTTCTAAGTACATTTTGCCTCATATTGTTTTTATTTTTATTACCACCATTAAAAAAAAATTAGTTCAAGTCTTGAAAGGTTTTATTTTATCCCTGGGTAAGTGAAAGACTATGCCCACCACATAATTTAAGGTCTTTCCTGGTTTCAGCAACACGTGCCATACCAGCCTTAAGACAGGGCATCAGAAATAAGGAGGAAAAACAAAACAATCCAACAACGATTAGAGTTGGGGAGCCATGGAGTAATTTGCTGCTGCACAGCATGGCCACCAGATGTGGCAAAATACTTTCTAATAGTGCAATTAAAAAACCACATACTCTCATTGTCCTCTTAAATTCATGTCGGAGGACCATTCTTTTCTCCTCTTTGAAAGAGCAAAACCTCTGGTTCTTACCAAACGGAGAGAGAAAACAGAACTGTAATTTTGGAGAAAACAAGAATTGTAATTTTTATTAATTTTCAAAAAGTATGATTCGCTAACTGAAATGCAATGATCTTCATTACATCAGTATATTGTTCCATGTATAATATTCATAATTTGAAAGTAGGCCTTCCAAGTCCTCAATTATGTTACCAATGGATGATTTCTCCATTCCCAATGGATTGAATTATTGAATCCTTACTGAATTTTTCAGTCATCTAAAGACTATTCCCAGGTTTGATATTGGGGGTCACTGGAGTAATGCTGGATTTTTGGCAGTGATCTTACAATTTCACAATTATGTCTATTTAAAGCATATATATATATATATATATATATATATATATTATTTATTTATTTTTATTTATTTTTTTGGGGGGGGGGTATTTCTGAGACAGGGTCTCCTTCTAGTCCCAGCTGGCCTTGAACTCCCGAGTGCTGGAATTAAAGACAAGTACCACCATGCCTGGCATATGTATATATACATGTTTTTAAAAATTTGCTTTTTATTTTATGTGTATGAGTGTTCAGTGTGCATGTATGCAAGGGCACCCATGTGTGAAATACCCTTGGAGGTCAGAAGAGAGCACTGGATCCCCAGAAACTGGAGTTAGATGGTTGTTAACTGCCCTGTAGGAGATGGAACCGGATTTGGATTTAAGACCAGTCAGTGCTCTTAACTACTTAAGTCATCTTTCCAGTCAACCCACTTTCCCCCTGCCTTTTTGGTTTTTTGAGACAGGGTCTCACTATGTAGTACTGGCTGGCCTGGAACTTGTTTTGTAGGCCAAACTCACGGAGATATGCCTGCCTCTGCTTCCCAAGTGCTGGGACTAAAGGTGTGCACCATCATGCCTAGCTAAGGCATGTATTTTTAAAGATTATTATTTTTAAAAAAGATGTATTGGGGTGCGGGCTGGAGAATTGGCTCAGTGATTAAGAGCACTGATTGCTCATGCAGATGACCAAGGTTCTCTACCCAGCACCTACATGGTACCTAACAACTGTCCATAACTCTTGTTTCAGGGATCTAAGGCCCTCTTTTGGCCTTCATGGGCACTGCAGGTCACGGGTGCTCTTACATACATGTAGGCAAAATATACTCATACACAAAAAATAAAATTAAATTTAAAAAAACTAAAAAAGATGTGTATGTTGTGCTTACATGAGTTCATGTGCACACTTGAACATACAAGTGCCTGTGGAGGTCAGAAGAGGGCCTCTTATCCACTGGAACTGAAGTTAAAGACAGTTGTGAGCTGCAATAAGGATGCTGAGAGCCCAATTCAGGTCCTCTACAAAAACAGTAAGCGTTCTTAACCACTAAGCAATCTCTCCAGCTCTATAATTATGTATCTTTATAATATAACTTCTACCAAATAAATATTCTGAAACTATGTAGGAAAAGTTATTTATATATGTATATATATAAAAGCCAGAGAAGGAAGCTTATTTTGAGAGGTAGAACTTGCTCAGGCAAAAGGCAAGCCTGAGCTTTTACTGGGAGTTGAAGTATAAACATTTTGGAGATCCCCTAAAATGTCTGGCACAGTGTAACAGTCGTCTTTGTTCAAGAGCAATGGCTTCTATTTTTAGATTTCTGACACCCTGGGTGTCTCCAGATATCTCCCAAGGTGCTGTAAAAGTCTCTCCACAAAATGCCAAGTAAAATAATTTAAATTCACTTAAAAATATGCCACACATTTGGAGGCAAAGGAGGAAATCAAATGAACAGTCACAGGATTTCAAAAAGCTTGATCCTTGTCAATTATATTTAGTCCAAGGCAACTTAAGAACAGATATAATAAATACAGTAAATTAAAACAAGATGAGACAGTCGACATGTGGGGTTTGTGGCAAGGGACATAGGGAAGGAGGTGGTTTATCTGGGATACTACTGTAGGAGAAAACATCTGACTTTACTTACTAATTTATTCAGTAAATTAGTGACAGTATTGACTGGTATCTGGAAACCCAGCTAAAGGCTTCTCTCTACCTACCTGCCCAAAGACAATGCTATGAGGAACAGTCACTGGACTGTAGGCAGGGCAATCTTAACTTCACTTGCCAACTTTCCTCTCAGCTTCTGACTTAAACTGTTAACCTGATGCTGTGATATTACATGGGGGTTATAGAGTACTGTTCTGTAATATTTAATTCTTAACTTCCCTGGAACCAAGAGGATAGTAAATAAAGCACCACTGAGGGTTTGCCACTGGGAAACCTGGCTTATAGCCATTACATTTACTATAGCTTCTAAATCTGCAATAAAATATGTTTCCTGATAGGGCACTGCCCCGGGCTTCACAGCTTTCTTTATTCAGAACATCCACTTCAAGTCATTTGATAAAGTTGAACGTGGATTTCTTTGAGAAGAGTCACATACAACTCCACTCACAAGATAGCACTGGAGAAGACACACGTTTTTCTCATTAAACAAACTGGCCTTTTCTCCCTGGAGAATTTGATTTCACTGTTTACTGTCTGTTCTTCATATCACTGTCTATTTAAATCCAGACCCACATTTTGCATTCCAGCAAATTCCTTAGTAAATAATTTCAGTCATTTATATCAACTCTGTTAATAACTTTCCAAAAAAGACATAAAAATGGTTCCTCTAAACTAGGCCTATACAACACATTTCAAAAGTTGTCTGAAGAACCAAACATCTGAAAATTACAAGTAGCAAGAGGGAAAAAAAGAAGTACACTTGCCTTATTTGTAGCAGTAGCACTGGATCCAGGGACCACAGGCACATTCGTCACTTGAACCGAAAGATAATTATTATCTATGAGTGGCCAGGCCCCTTCCACTTTGCATGTTTGGAAGTGATCCTTGAAAGTTCTAAGGTGAGGATCTCCGAACAAGCCACAAAAAAGGTAATTGGGAGGGCTCTGGTCCCCTCCCCTGTGTTCCCTGACTCCCGAGTGGCTATGGTAGTTACAAGGGTCATGGGTCACTTCCGGGTTGGTAGAGGATGTGGGTCCATCCTTGGAACAGTTTCTCTGGCTCATGAGGTCACTGATACCTAACACAGCAGAATGGTACACCAGGTTGCCACGGCAGGCTTTTGAAGTCCGCTGGGTACAGCCAGCATAGGCACGAAGTGCCTTGCAAAACTCGGAGTCAAAGCCATCAATGGCAGAGTTCAGGTGTGCAGTCAGGGATACAAAGTCTGTGGTACATTTCTGGATTCGACATTGAGCTGGTTGTTGGCAATCACCTATGGGAAAGAAGATAAGAGCAAATGTGTAAATGCTTCATCACTTCCTGAGCTGTGTGAGAAATGCATTCTCCTCTGGGAGCCATCCACTCTACTTCATATACTCCTATTTTAAGCAGCCTTCAGAAATAGGGTTGTACTGTGTTCTCATGCTTCTCAAATCAAGCCACTGGGAGAAAAACTGGGTGCAATTAATTAACTGAAAACTCTGTGAGTGAACTTGAGTCTTGTCTAGTAGTGTTGCAGGTTAAAATTACAAGTGAAATATTTTATCATGTTTGCAATTTGCTTATAGATTTTGACAAAGATTCTTCTGGTCCAAGGCAAAGCCAAAGACATTAACTGTTTTGATTTTTAAAACTCCATGAGTAATTTGCTTTGGAAAGCATTGGAGAAGTACAAAACCATGATTAAAGCCTACACACAAGATTGAGTAAAAACCTAAATTATAGTATGATTAAAACATCTTACCTGATTTTTGTATGTTTATAGGGTAAGAATATCAAGAAAAAAACATTCAAGTACTAAGTTATTCTATCTTTCCTGTGGCACATTGCTAACAAACTACATCAATAGTCACAATGTCGTAGTTTCTACAAAATGTAAAGCTTTGTGAAAAAAGGGTAATATACTTGACCAAACGCTGCACTTTCTTTTCTCTTAAGATACATCTCTGCTGGGGCTGGAGAGATGGCTCAGCAATTAAGAGCACTGAACACTCTTGCAGAGAAATCCCAGGTTTGATTCCCAGCACCCAAATGGTGGCTAACCATCCTTAACTCTAGTTCCAGGGAATCTGACACTTTCTTCTGACCTCTGCAGTCACTGTATGACACAGGTGCACTTATAGACATGCAGGCAATATACTCATACACATAAAAATAAAAAATTTTTTTTAAAAAGAAAATATAACATCTCTGCCACACTAAGGTCCTAGCTGTCAAGCAAATCACAAGCACAAGTAAACTAAAAACGTATGCAATATCAAAAGTGCATTTTAACTGTGATCCCAATCATGTTTTTCAAAAAGAGAATTAGAATCAGAGAACTACAAAGCAGAAAATTCCCAGAGTATGTGTAGACACATATACACCTTACTTTACCCCTTAAATGGAAAACTCACACAAAGCTAACAATTTAAACAATGCTAATATGAAAATCCAAGTAAGACTGTTCTATATTAAAAAAAAAAATCAATCCCCAAATTATGTTTTCTGCCACTTGCCTCTCATATAACAATATGAACTCTCAAATGACAAGAGAAAACAAAATAAAACAGCACAAGAACTGCCAACACTAGGTCAATCATGTCTGCCAATCAATTTTATCTTCCATTCCAAGAAGTGAGAATAGACTTATGGGAGAGAAATACTTTGGTCATCAACCTCAAATTGTATACAAATGAACTGTAACATATAGTTGTTACTTACATTTTCTTATAGGTCTTGAATCTATGGAAGAAGTCCTAATTCTTTCAAGTTTTCCTAGCTTTCCTAAGGAAGTTGTTGATCTTTTCCAGGCATAAGATGCCTTATACTTTGTATTTTAGATGGGGGAGGAGAATCAAGATAACTGGATCATTCTTTGCTTTTGTTTTCTGAGATAGGGTCTCACTGCTATATATGCCAGGCTGGTCTTATACTTGTAATCCTTCTGTACCAGCCCTCTGAATGTTAGAATTACAGGTGTGTGCCACCACGCCTGGGTAAATTCAGTGGATTCTTAAATATATAACAATATATATATAACAATATCCACAATTATTTCACTATGTAGATAAAATAAACTTCAAGATGGTATCAAGATTTGGAACTTCATCTGATAAGTGTATTAATCCCAATATTGTTTTAGAAAGATGTTTCAGTGTTTTAAAATTTGAATTAAATAGCCAGTAATCTCTGTCTTGGCTTTAGTTGGAAAAAAGTGGGGGAGATAATGATCTCTGATAATTCTGTCATCATTTTGAAATTTCAAAGACCCACAGAAAGAAAAAAATAAATCAGTCTAGTCTTCATACTCACTTTAACCAGAATAAAAGATTAAAATTATTTTAATAGTTTGGAGTTATGGATTTATAATGATCACTAAATCATTTAAAAAACTATCACAAAACCATTTTTACATGTTTGGCCCATTTAAGGCTTGTTCAGCCCAAAGCCGACAAAAGCACATCCAATATATATAGGATTCCTTCCTCCAAAACACGTAAGCCATTTTCAACTACTTTTATTGAACAAGGCAAATCAACAAAAAAAACTCAATTAAACAAACTCACCCCCAAAAGGCCTTCAAGCCATTTTACCAAGAGAAAGGGGGGTCAAAGGCCTGGTCTTGTCCTGGCGGCATCCTACATAACTAGTGTCAAGTTCATGACCCTTACATCTTTTCCTTCCACTGCAGGTCTTTTCTCCCCTAGGTCCCTAACAACAGTGGTCACTGATGGCTGAAAAAACAATGGAACAACTATTGTATTGCTCTCCCTTTAAAATCAAATTCAAGCAAGCACAAAACAAGAAGTAAAAGCAGGGCCCAAATCACTCAGCAGTGAACAGTTCTTGGACAACAAATAATGAAAGCACTAGAACTTTCCGCTAAACTTGCAGGGCTTATTTGTTCTTTTTATGGTCAATAAAATCCATCCGAGCACACATTTACTTATAATTATTTCAAATAGTCATAAAATATCAACAGTACAGACAGCATGGAAACGCAGAATGCAACTCTTCAGAAGGAAGTCGCAGCATTTATTTAGTGGTCTCCCAACCTTTCTCTGTTCATGGTCGGTAGGTACTGATTGTTTTGAGAAATCACACACGATAAGGTTCCTTAACCATCTTTTTGCTCTAGAGATGACTGGTGGGAGGAGGGCTAACTGGAAAGAAAATGCTTTAGGGTCAGCATTTTCAGCTCCATCACAGGCTCCTGCATAATGACTAATTTGTAGCATATACCCAGAAATATCCAGGCTTCATCAATTTATAATGACAATGCACACTTTGCCTGTTAGAGGCAGTAGAGTAAGCCTCCTGTCAAAATGCCAAGACAATGCAGAGAAGAAATGATCTCAAGGATGTGGCCAAGAAAGCTATGAAGTGTGTGAGTAAGCAAGTAACTCCATACTCCATCTCCATTCAGGAACTGCACAGGTCTTCCTAAAATAAAATTTTAAAAATATATATGCAAACAAACAAAGCCATCTCCCAAGGGCAGAATTCAAAAGATGCACTCAGGGGGAAAGAGTCCTTATTTTGGGGAAAGATCATTTACAAACTGAGTGACTGTACTTTCATGTCGTTACTGAAAGTGCTAAAGGATTTGTGGTCTAGAGCTTTCATTTCATCATTTTTTAATGAGTCAGACATAAAGAACTCACCATGAAAGGCAGTTCCCTTCACACCATGGCTGTGTGAACCTGCAGCACAGTCCCCAGTTTATAATAAAGGAAATGAGATCTGCTGAGACTGAACTGAGGGAACTGTAGAGCCATATGGGTACTGAGGCAAATGATATGGATCCAGACGTAAGGCATATGGCAGTCCATCTGCAAAGAGCACTTGCTAGGCTCCACTCTGCAAAGACATCTCTCAAGATGAGCCCTCTTTTTGTTTTTTAAATACCCACAGTAACAAGTTGTTAAGATGAAAGGGAGTCTTACAAGTCCTTTGCATTGAATGTAATAGTGGACATCCACAGACATACTGAAAGGAGCCTTATGTTCCAAATTCTTGAACTGAAGTACCTTAATTTTGTAAACCTGTAGTCCAGGTTCTTAGGTCTTTCACAAGGCAACAAGGAAAGTTTGAGGAACACTCTCAGATAGGATCCTGTCACAGGACCCTATGGCAACCAATACCCAAGCAGCCCAGTGAACACGGCCCAACCTAGCATTCCAACTTCACTTTGATGAAATGTACAATTTGAAAAAAAAGTACAGTTTGATACAACTGACACTTTTCATCTCAACACTTCTGAATGTATCTACTGGTACATTAAGAAAAAAAGTTTCCAGGAAACTGCATGCAGACATTATTTCCCAAAGTTCCAAAGCTAGGGGATTAAAGCCTTAATTATTTTACTACTGGCTATTATACTTTTTGTTAAGATTTTAGTTCGATACCCCAAGTGACAATGTTAAAATGCAGCTGTTATATCATAATGCAAAATTAAGTCGTCTCCTTAAAATGTCCTTTTTTCCCCATTACTTAAAAGACTTCCCAGATTTTTTTTTTTTTTTTTTTTTTGCATGGCTGGTATGATTTAGTAAGTAAAAATTTCTCGGTACAGTTGAAAGGCATTAAACTTCAGAATTCTCCAGATTAGAGCATTGTGAGTACTTTTTCATAACACGGGACAAACGGCTTCCGAGGACAGGAAACCTACCCAAAGCTCTGCTTTTCAAGCTCAAAGGGAATTTCTCCTTTCAATTCTGGCATTAAAGGAAAATTCTTTGTCTAGGCAAACTCTCAAAAAAAGTGCTACTTATTTGTAAGGAGCGTTCTGGCAAACAGAAGGAGGCATCACATGCTAGAAGGCTGAGTGAGAGTCAGGTTTCCTTCCTCTAAGCACATTCTTGGGCGCTGCGTGGGCAGGGGCCGCGCCGACCTCACATCGCAATCTGTCAAGCCCTCCAGGAACCCCAAACACGCGGAGGGCTACAAAGCCCGACTTCAGCGGGCCAAGCAGCGTTGGCAAAACCGAAAGAAAAGTCCCCGTCCGATTAAGTTTAAGTTCCTCCGGAATTCGCCGCAAACTCGGATGCAAGTCTTTCCACCCGCTGCCTTTCTCTGGCCTTGTTGCTACCACAGCTGCAGAGCTGAGGCAAAGGCCCCAGTCTGCGCTTGCAGGCGGCCAGGGCGGCGAAACCCGATCCCGGGCGGCCTCCAGTCGACACCCCAGCGGAGAGCCAGGAAGCTCCGAACGCTCGCTCCGCGCCCGGCCCCGCCCGGCCGGGTCCGCTCCAGGGGCTGTCGCGGGCAGAGGCGAAGGGCGACCGGCAGGACAGGGCGCGGTGGCGGGCACCCTTGAGGTGTTCCGCCCGGGCCAGAGCCGCCCGGCCCGGAAACAAAGCCCGCGCGTGGCCCGCTCCCTACCCGGCCCGCGCCTACCTGCGTGGAGCAGCCCGAGGCTGAGCAGCAGCAGCAGCAGCAGCGGCGGCGGCGGGCCGAGCCCGGGGCGGCGCTGCTCAGCCCCGGCGGCGGCGGGGGCGGCGGCGCAGGAAGGTGCTCCTCTCACGCCCATGCCCGTCCATGCAGGTCTCGTGAGCTGCGGCGAGGACGGCGGCGCGGGCGCCGTGGCGGGGCCGGGCCCGTGGCTGCGGCATGGGCCGGGGGGTGCGCCTCGCTTCCTCCTCTTCCTCCTTTCAGGCCAGCGAAGAGCGGCCGCCACCGCCGCAGCAGGCCGGGCACCGCGGGCGCAGGGAGTCGGCGGCGGCGGCGGCAACAGGGCGCAGAGACATCGCGGCGGCCGCAGACGGCAGACGAGAAGAGAGGGGCGGGAGAGAAGACACAAAGACGGTGAGCGAGTGCCGAGACCAGCGGCCAGCGCGCGGCCGCCCCGGCCTGGGCCAGCGCGGGCTCGGCGGCTGAGGGTCTGCAGGACCCGCACCAGCCCCGGCAGACGCGACGGGCTACCAGGAGAGTGGGCTCGGCGGCCTGTGCGGTCAATCAATCTCAGCCCCGCACTGCCGCCCCGCCCCGCCCGGCTCCCGCCAATCCGCGCAGGCCCCGCCTCCGGACACACCCCTCCCGCCCTGACCATTGGCTGCGAGCGCGCCTCCCGCCCCCGTGCCTCCGCCCGCCTTCCTCCTGCGCGGCGTAACTCAAGTTCCGCGTCCGCCGCCCCGGGGGCGAGCTGCGGCGCCCTGGCCCAGCCTCCTGCCTGCTTCCTGGTGCTTTCCCTCCTCCACCGCCTTCAGCACTCGCTGTTTCCTCGCACCCTATTGGGCCTCGCCCTATTGGGAAAGGGCTACAGCAACTTTCACTCGGTTTGCTTTCCAAGGGAACCGGCTTTTAACTGCTCCTTGAATTAATGAGCCCAGGTTCAGTTTCCTCCTAGCTTTTTGTTTGTTTTTAATCTCTCCCTCCACCGGGTCCAGCCCGTGCGGGCTCCAGCCTCTGGCAAGAAGCCGGCGCTTTTCCCGAACTCGGTGCAGCAGGTCCGCTCAGCCAATCACATCTGTGGAACCTCGTAACAAGCTCGTCGGGGCCTCTAGGTAAAGCCAGAGCCGAGCTGGGCTGTTTTAGGTACTCAAATGACACCCGCGGTCAGCAGCAGATGGATGGAATGAGAAGGAACCTGCGAGCTCTCGGCAGAATTCGCTGGCAGCTGAGTGAGGCTCTGGTGTTCTTGTTTCTTTGACATTTTCACTGCCTCTGAGCGGAGAGCGGGAGTCTCTTTAGCGAACTAAAACGTGTTGGGTTACAATGTAATTAGATTAATAAGAGTGATGAGTTTTTATGCAGTGCAATTATGCCACAGTTTCTTCTTGCCCAGTGGCTTTTCCACCGACCAGCAGTCTATTAAACGAATCCAGTGGCAGGTCAGTTTCTACTTGAATTTTCCTCCAATTTGAGGGCAAAATGCCACAAGCTGCCTCCACAGGAATGGGCTACTAAATGGAGACAAAAGGAAAGCAGTCCTGGAATTGACGATAGGCTCTAATTTGTTATCAGTATGTGTGAAGTGCTATATCCTCACAAGAGTGGCCTCAGGGTTGGGAACCACTTTACTTCCCTTGCCCCTGCCATTCCCCAAACAGCTCAGGGCTGCCATTTAAAATCCACTTATTGTACATCTAAATTACAGTTTGCAACTTTACCCGCTACATTACTCAGAATCTCTAATTAGGAATCTCATATCAACCACAGACACGTTAATATTCCACTTGTTACAATGTGCTAATCAATGGACCAGGATAATTGGGGGACAAGCCTTAGATCTCACAAGCTTACTCATTAGACACATTGTGAATTGCTCAAACCACTAGGTCCCTAATGAAGGAAACATCTGTTTTTACTGTAATTTTTCATTACTTATTACATATTCGGATGACTCAAGTGGTAAACACACCTTTCACTACCCACGGTGTAATCCAAGCCTTATGTCTATCTTTAATATGCTTAATAATAGCTTGAGAATTGCCTGGAGAAAAGAGTTTTGGGCGGAGGGGCGGAATGTGTCTGACATTTTTACGTGGTGATATGTGCTAAATGCTATCAGAGGAAAAATTTTTATTATCTTGCAATCCATATACTCCATGAAATACAGTTCGGAAAATATGTCTTCTAGAGACAGTTTTTAAAAGAGCTTTTAGCTAACTGTTTAAGTAAAATGTAGAGTTTTCTTTTAACGAAAGATTTAATAAGATCTCTAAAAAGGCACCTCATTTTATCGATCAACCTTCATATAATCAAAAGTTAAAGATCAATAAATTCAATTTGGTTTGAGTCTTTCTGCTGTTGATTGACTCCCCGTCCACCACGTTAGGCTCTTTAAAACACTCGGCTGCTCTAGATACGCTCACCAGTAGAGGGCATCCTCGAGCCACTACACATCCTGGTGTCAGGAACCACAACTATTCTTCAGAGGGAAAACTTCATTGCTAAGGTGCTTTATTGCTTCTCTGTTGTAAAATTTGACAAGCTTAAGACTTATAAGCCCAACAATTCACTTTTTATTACTGCGTAAGTGTTCAACCGCTAGAGGAAATGCTAATTTTCACAATTAAACTGCAAGGTGGTTCCTATTTTCATGACTTTAGGTTGGTTGACACACTCTCAGGGTGATCAAGAGCATGTAGAATGGTCCTTTCAAAGGCGGCCACTTTTCAAGGCCAGTGTGCTGCACGTTTAAGAAGGATTTTGAACTTACAAAGAAAAATCTAGGGAGAGAGCTAGAACATAAACAAATTTGACGATTTAAAAGTTTTACATTTTAATCAGAAAAAAGGGAGTGATTGGCAACTTGAACAACCCACAATCCACCTTGTGTCTTGCTAATTGCATTCTTTTCTCTTTCTCTTTGTTTTCAAGAAGGAATGATGAGACCAGAACAGTACGTTCAGATGACCCAGCAAAGCAAACCATGCAATGGACATGCAAGTGGATAGAATTAAAAAGCATGCCACAAATGTTATTAGATTCTAGACACGATGCAGTTTCATTTCCTGAATACATGGATGTCTCAACTGTTTCCTAGTTACTATATCTCCATTTCCAGAAACCTAACACGAGTGTCTCTGCTTAACAGATCACCCAGGACAGAGAAGCCAGCAATCAGCTATGTGTGCAGCCCTAAAGTAAGGGCTCCAGCGCTGCTCCCTGTCCTACAGTGTTCACAAAGCAGGGGTTGAAATAGCCTACAACCCAGCGGCAAGCCGCTTGTGGTTTGTACTTACATCATTCTTAACCCTTCCTCTCCTGGAAGGGGCTCAGTGAGATCAGGGTGTCCCCGTGTTCCGGAATACACAGGACCTAAGTGTGAGAGAAGAGCCCCAGGGCTCGGTGTAAGCGCTGAACCCCAGGAGGGAGAAAACCCGGAGAGTGCAAGAGGTTCATCACTTGCGCTCACCCTAGCCGCCCCGAGATCCCTGCGGACTTCAGCGCAGCTCTCAGGGCGAGAAGCGGCAGGTGCAAAAAGCATTTGGGAGCCGCTTGCCAGCGCGCGGAGGTAATGCGCTTCCTGTCCATTTATCTCAGGAAACCAGCACAGCCTTCCCTTCGAAACAAAATTAACCTCTCATTAGCCAGCCACTCGCTCCCAAGAAGGCCTTAAAAGCTTTACCCTCTCGCTAATGTATTTAGGCTTTTCTTCCAGGCAAAAGCTGCAGAGGCTGTAACTAACATCAGCCGCAGGGGTTCCTCTGGGCTCCCCTAGGGGCCAGGCGCCAATATCTCACCAGCCTGGTCAGGGAAACTGGGTAGCCCAGGGACCCCAGTCTGCAGAAGCAAGCCTACCCGCTACCCCGGAACGAACTTCACACCAGAACCCCCCAGAACAAGTTTCCTCTCATTTCTTGGGAGCCTTCCCACATCAAACCCTCAGCTCCCCTGTCCTCAAGGGACGAGGAAGGACAGCTGGGGGAAACTTCAGTGACCAGCCCTTGGGTCGTGGGCGCTGACAGTCTCTTGGAAAGGATCCGTGCCGGGCTTGGGGGGCAGCGTTAGTGAGAGTCTAGTGGGGTCCAGGTGAGAAGAATTAACTGAGTTCCTAGGTCTGCGAGTGGGGTTTCTCACCCTGGTCCCCGCCGCCCTGAGCCTGGCAGATTTATGCCACACAGGTGGACTGAGACCTAAACCAAACAGCCCCGGCCGCCGCTTGCCGCTCGCCCCCCACGTCCTCCTGGCCCACCGCAAACTTCAACAAAATAAACAACTCACCACAGGCATTCCCTTGTCTGCAGCGAGACGCTTGCCAGCTGGGAAAATACGCCGCAAGCCACGCGGCCGGCGCTGGAGGAGGCCGCGCCCGCCACTGGCCCAGGTGGGCGGCGGGAGGGCGGCTCCGCCCCGGGCAGCTGTCCCGACGCCCCCTCCGGGTGAGCTCCCTACCGGGGCTTGCACCCTGCCAGCCACCCAGGGGAGAGGGCGGGGAGACCGGTCCCTCTCCCCAACTTCCTCCAAACTGCTTGCTTCCCACTCGTGTCCCCGCCGCCGCCAATCCCCGCAGCGCCACTCCGCCTCCTGGCGGCGCTGCCCGGAAAGTCCAGCTCCGCGCGAGGCCGGGAGTGTGGGAGCTGCAGCCACTGCCTCCAGGTCCCAGCCCGGCTCTCCTCTCCTGGGTCCTACACCCGGCCTTTCACAAAGACGCCTTTCACGCCGGCAGCGCCGCCTTCCGCGCGGCCTTCTGACCCGCCGCGCTGCCTTTGCCCACCGATCCCGGTGGGTGACTGCCAGTCGTCGCCCGAGCAGGGCGGGGGCAGAGGGCTCTCTCTCCTCCCTTTCGTTCCTCGCCTTCTGCAGCTGTGCACCAGTGCTCCCCCAGGAACCCTCCGAGGTCTCCCTGCTGTGCCTAGGACGTGGCAGGAACGGTCCTCCAGACGTGTGTGGATCCTTGGAAGTAAAGATCCAGGGATCGTTTCTGCCCACCTGAGGTGTCAATGTGACTTAAAAAACCCAGGGTAAAGATGTGGGGATAACAGCGGGAGAAAGAAACCCCTAAAACCCAGAGAAGGAAGTGTGTAACAGGAAACGTTTGAGAGTACCACAGTCCCTGCCATCATCGTGCTAGGGGAGGGGGAGGGGAGAGCGAGGAGAGTGGAACATGAGCTTCGCAGATACTCAGCCGCAGCTCTCTAGAGCTCTGTGTCTAGAACAAGCGTCCGGATTTTTAGAGAAGCCAAGCGTTCACGAATCTGGACTCAGGTAGTTAACTGTGATCCTCCCCAGCCGGTCACCTTCTTTTTCACCTTTCCTTGCAGTTTCTCCGTCTAACGCCAGAGGCAGCATAGGGTAGCGTAAAAAAGGCGGGACTCCAACTGATAAAACATCTTTGAACCTTGGGGTCACTGTCAAGAAAGATGTGTGAGGTTAAAGACCCAGCTCCTCTAGTTCTGAAATTTGATGACAATAGATTGCTCTTCGCACCCTCTGCAGGCTGGCCTTTTGGGTTTTTCATCTTCCTTTATCTTCTCTATGTGCCAATCAAAATGGAAAAAAAATACTGAGACCATTTAAGGTAACTGTAAGATACACTGAAACGTGCTCTTTTTAAAGGCCTGAGTAGTCCCCAGAAACAAGGAATTTTAATGTACTCACTTGCTTTGCCTTTGAAAATCCACTTGAGCAATCAACAGAACAGAGCTTTGATTTAGAAACGAAAGGCTAGTCTCCTGTGTTTTTCCTTTCCCATCTACCAACACAAAGACAAGCTGCTGCATAAAATAATGATGAAAAAGAGTTCAAAGCAAGCCCAGAGAGTCAGCCCAGAAGACTTTTTTTAATGCAGCCCCAGTCTTCACTCCTCTGCAAAGCTACCTCTGGACGGCACGTAAACTCAGTCATAAGCTGCCACTAACCCTTTTCCGCCCATGCATGGTCTATAAATACTGGTAAATGCAAACTTGAAGCCAACTTTTCAATCATTATGCAAATTATTTCATCAAATCATACATTTAGCTTTTCGTTAGTGTGGTGATCTTTTCAGGACTTTAAATACACGATCCACTTTGGAACCTTGTGCTCCTTGTGGTCAACAGTGTCTTTCTTCTTCTTTTTTTTTTTTTTTGTAGAATCTGCTCTGAACTTAGTGCATAAAAGGGTGAAATTTCATTATGAAGTGTTACTTTCAAACAGCAAATCTCATGTCTAATTTTAAAAACAAAACTTAAAAAGTGCCTAACTTTCACTAGCAATACACATTTTAAAAAGAAAACCATTAAATATAGTTTCTTTTAGTTGTTTAAATTTATAGGGTAGATAGAGCCCTGACAATTCGATATATATACAATGTTTAATGGTTAAATCGTGGTAGTTAACATTTCCATTTCTATTAACAAAACTCTTTGGATAACATGAACTAGTAGTACATATTTATGGGTTATAGTTTTATATTTCCATACATGTCTGCAACATATACTGATCAATCAAATCAGGGTAATTAATATTTCCATCTCCTTATTGCTTTCTGTTTAAGTACTCTTTTTCTTAGGTAATAAAATTTTCTTTAAGTAATAGCAGTGGGAAAATGTTCCGACCTTTAAGAGTTTTGTTGCTATCAGTTGAATAATCTACAAATAACAATTGTATATATTTACCATGAAAACACAATGTTTTGAAATAGACATTATGGAATATATAAATTAACATGTACTTTGCATTTTTGTGAGAACACTTGCCATTTACTCTCAGTGATTTTCAAGAGTTCAGTACATTGCTATTAGCTGTAGTCACTATGCTGTACAATAGTCTGTTGCTTTTATTTACATCAACTTCAACACTCAGACTATATCACTCGTATAAGCTAAAATATTTAAATGCCTCTTTAGAGTTTGAGTGTTCCATTAGTAAAAGGGATTTGAGTTGCTTTTTTTCTCCCTAATTCTTTACTTTGCTCAATGGAATACAATACTTTCCCTTTCAACCTATTCTGACCTTTTTTTTTCTTCTCCTCACATCAACCCAAATAAATTAAATATGGGAACAGAAAAGGAATAAAAGCTGGGAAATTATCTCAGTTCGTTTGGGGCTTGCTTTGTAAACCCAAGGACCCAAGTTCGATTCCAACACACACACACACACACACACACACACACAGAAGCCATTTTTTTTTTTCCAGTAAAATTCACTTATTAGTTTTCTATTGGCTCTTAAGGGACTTTCTACTGAAACAGTTTTTTGAATGTCCATTAAAGATGACAGAAGTTGGGATTTCAATAAGTTCACATAATGCATTCATCTAGTTCTCCGGTTACCAATGCTGTGACTTTTTACTTTGGGTATTTCTTACACTTGCCCTTTTGAAACTTGTATCTTCTCTATTATAAGGAGACATGAGTGACTGGAGAGGGAGAGATGGCTCAGCAGTTAAGAACTCCGTCTGTCCTGTTAGAGGACCCAACTTTGGTTCCCAGCACCCACATCAGGCAGCTCACAATAGCCTGTAACTCCAGCTCCAGGGAATCCAATGCTCTCTTCTGGCCCTGTTAGACAGCTACACACATGTAGCATATATACGCAATACAGACAAAAACAAACAAACCATAAACTAAAGCTGTTTTTTTTTTTCTTGTTTGTTTTGATGTGTGTTCATTTGTAGGGGGTACGTGTGTATGTAGGTGTACTTGCACATGTGTGTATCTGTTTGTGAAGGTCAAAAGTCAATTTCAGGTGTTTTTCTCAGGTGCTCTTTACTTTGTTTTTTGAGACAAGATCTCTCATTTGGCCTAGAACTCACTGATTAGACCAAATAATCTGAGTGGCCAGTAAGCCTCAGGGGTCTCTCTGTCTTTTCCTTTTTAGCCTTATGATTACAAGTGCACTCCAGCATGTCTGGCCTTTTAAATATGTGTTCTGGGAATTAAACTCAAACTTACATAGCAAGCACTTTACCTACTATCCCTCCAGCCTTTTTTCTTACTTTTCATTACTTGCATGTTTTGTTGAAATTCTTTGAACAATTTTTATATTGATACCCAATTTAGTAATTCATTTATTTACTCATATTTGAGAATCATTACTTCTAATACACTCTACTGCTTTAAATAGTAGTAGTTCTAAAAATATGATTAGTAAGGGATAAAATATTTAGCAAATAATAGAGAAAATGCTATTTAAATTGTAGTTGTTCTAATAATATGAATATATCTTAGTTTGCCTTTAATTGCTATGACAAAATACTCTGGCCAATGCCAATTTAGGAGGAAAGGATTTATTGGGCTTACATCTCCTTGGTCTCAGTTCATCACTGAGGGAGCCCAAGGCAGGAACTCAGGGCAGGAACCTGGTGGCAGGGGCTGAAACACAGGCCATGGAGGAACGCAGCTTACTGACTTGCTTTGCTGACCTATGTTCAGCCTGTTTTCTCATACGGAACAACATGCCCGGGCCCTCCCACATCACTCAACAATCAAGAAAATGCCCCACAGACATGGCCACAGGCCAGTCCAATGGAGGGAATCTCCCAGTTTAAGGCTTCCTCAAACCCAGGTGTGTCATGGTGTCAACTAAAGCTATCCAGTATAGTAAGGAA
Organism: Eospalax fontanierii; assembly: GCA_035773235.1. Lineage (NCBI taxonomy): Eukaryota > Metazoa > Chordata > Mammalia > Rodentia > Spalacidae > Eospalax > Eospalax fontanierii. Next base: position 40,345,243 of record CM069527.1, read on the forward strand.
TAAAATATTTAGCAAATAATAGAGAGAATGTTATTTGAAGTATTATTTAATAAATATATTTTATTTAGTTAAATCTTATTGAAGTGTATATTTTTTTGTTTCATAGGATCGCTTTTCAAATTGATCAAAAATCTAAAGAATGGAGACTGTAGAGAAAGAATAAGGAGAAAAATGACAATAATTTCTTTTAAATATTGGGAAAAAGTCTTTCTTTTGTTATTCTGTTAGAAAAATTCTCTCTATGTATTGTAGCCATTTAATGCATTATAAAATAGTGGAAGATGAAATGAATCATCTGGGGCTGAGTTTCTGTTGTATCAATCAATTCAAAATACAATCAATCCCTAAAGCACCATGAAATCTAAGTGAAATGGAAAGTTGAATACTCTCTATTCTAACAGTATGTAGTAGCAATTAAGAGTTTAAATTAGAATAAAAATTGAGTATATTGTAATATACAGTTGAAATGTAGAGACCTTACCAATATTAGAAAAAAATTACAAGAACATGCATTTTTAGATCAATTTGATAAGTTACACTAAGTCCAGAGAAATCAGTGTTCACATTATTACAAATACAACAATATTAAGTATTCTCCCTTTTCTTCTCATGCTTCGTCATCTCAAATTGTTTGTACCACATAGAAACATAGAAGCCTTAGGGAGTATTTAATACTAGAATCAAGTTGACACTCAAGCATAAGAATGAACATAGGGATGAAAATAGTGTATGCTTATAAGTTTGCAAAGACATCTGGCTGAATTTAGGAGTACAGCTTGCTTCAAAAGAAGATAGCTTGGGCGTAGGAAGGGATTGTCAGAGGTCTGGGCTCTTGTGATTGAGTTGTTAATGTGCTCTTCAGCTGTTCCAGCTGGGACTGTCCATCAATGAAGAATGTGAGGCATGTACGGTGGCTGCAGGCATCTGCGTGAAGTGGATGAAGTTTCCCTTTCTAAGGGGAAACTCTCATGCCCCTTAAGGAATGGGCCTTGCCTAGATGAGGATGCATGCCTATCCATTTCCTGGTAAGCAGTCCACATCCTTTATGCTTGCTCCCAGTGAAGGAAAGGATCTGATACATATCCATATGCAAATGCAAATCCCTTACTTGCTTTCATTAAGCTGTGCTTGTTTGGATTTTGTTTTGTTTCTGTTGTTTTTAAGATAATGTGTTAGTATGGAGGCCAGGCTTGCCTTGAACTTGAGACAATTCTCCTGACCTAGATTCCCAAGTGCTGGAACACATTTAACCAACCAATATTTGATTTAATTTTCTCTTATTTCCAGGATATAAGACATGAGAGAACTCACATACTCTTACTAATGGTTTTAATAGTAATTCCTAGTAATAATTCCCACATAAAACTATTTTGGATGCAGTTGACTTTGGTTATATTGCCTTCCCATCTGGTAACACTTTAATTGTCCTCAGAGTTGTAACAGGCAACAAATAATCAGAGTGTGTGCATCTGCAATACTCTAAAGTCTATGGGAATGAATTTCCAGTTGTGACTCCTGCAACTGATCAGTATTAGGTAGTCTGAATAAGTTAGCCAGTACCAAAATCATGAAGCCAAAGTATCACTGAACTTCACAATTTACTTTTTTCTAGAGCTAAATGTGATTTCAGGCAGAAATCTCAGTACTTAGGAGGCTGAAGCAAGAAGATCACAAATTTGAAGCCAGTTTGGGCTGGACAAAGAGTTCCAGGTGAGCCTGGGCTGTGTAGCAAAGAAACAATACAAAACAGAATTTATCATTCTAGCATTTATCTCTGTCTTGGTATAGTCCTTGATTTTTCTATACTTCCTTTATGTTACTTTATACTCACTGATTTTCTTTAGTTATCAAATCTCATGTCAGGCTATGTGTCAATCAAATCTCATTTTCTGATGTGCAATTTCTATATATGGGTTTTAGACATTCTTATTAAGTCTTAAAGTCAATCTTTTACTTCTGTTTTCTTAAAAGTACCCAAACTAGGCATTTGGCCATACATGCCTGTAATCCCAACACTCAGAAAGCAAGATTGCCAGTTCAAAGCTAGTCAGAGTGAAAGAATGAGACAGTCTCAAATGAGCAAATAAATAAATAAACAGACAAATAAAAACAAACCACCTCAACAAATACTACTACTTGAAAGCCCCCACTCCCATTCTCTCTTTTCTGTTTTTCTCCTCTCTCATGCTTAGGAGAATATTTCTAATCAGAAGACTTAAAAATTATGTAATACATTTTAACTTAAATGGAAAAATCCTGTTACTTTTCTCAGTATAGCATTTATTATTGTCCTTTGTTCTGAAAATAACAGGTAATTGATAGAATACTTGGAGCTTTGCAGTTGTCCATCTGGTAGCCTATGATTTGACAAGGACCCACTTAGTATCTTCACATTCTGGTTTAGAGCTATAAAATCCATGACTTTTTTCATGAACTAAAAAGTGGTTTGGTTATATATGATTTCTTAACTGATTCATAGCAGGGTGTTGGGGAGTTTTTTATATCTACTTCACAAGTAGCTAATTAAATATTATTTTGAAGATGGTGGTCATCAACAAAAATTCATTTATTGAATTTAAAAGTATTTTATTATTTGTTATTTTTTTATTTTATGTGTATGGGTATATTGCCTGCATGTGTGTAAGTACACCAGTGTTGTGCATTGCCTCAGAACTTTAGAAGTACAGATGTCAGGACTCACTTTCAGACATACTGAACCAGAATCTCTGAGACCTCTGTAGCAATCTGTGTTTTAAGCAGCTCTCCAGGGGGCTCAGTTCCAAACTCAGAGAATGTTTGAGTGAGCCCTCTTACCCCTCTTCCTACTCACGTCGGTACTTAAATCAGCCTTCAAAGTGCCACCTGGAAGACATTCAGAAACTCAGACTCTTGGGCTATATAAGATCCACTGAATCAGAATATGCTTTTTTTCTTTAATGTTTTTATTGAGTTTTTGTGCATTTCATACAATAGGTCTTAATCAAATTTAGACCTCCTCCCCATCCATGTGTCCTCACAGCACCCCCAGACAGACGTCATGCACGCTATCATATATGTCAAGTCCTATTCAAACATTTGTATCCAGTTGTCCTTTGGTACAAGTTCATCTGCTGGAGTCTGGTCAGCCTATCTAGAGATCTTAAAGAAGGTTTACTCTCTGTCACTCAGCAGTAATCGGTTGCCAGCAGTTCCCAGGCTAGGGCCAGGGTCCACCACCGTTCCCTCCCTCCACGGTGGGCCCTTGTCTGACTGAACTGGCATCGGTCTTGTGCACACTGTCACCATTGCTGCAAGTTCACACGAGCAAGCTTCCAGTGCCTGCACACCTCTGTTTGCCTATGTCCACGGACCATCCCTGACTTTTACAGTCTTTCCACCCCACTGTTCTGCAGTGGGTGGGTGGGTTTTCTCAGAGATAGGGTTTTCTCTAGGATCTATGACCTTTCCAACCATGTATATTTGGTTACAATTACAGTGCCATCCATGCGTTCCCTCCCATTGAGAGGGCTTTAAATCCAATTAGATAGCTGTAGATCACCCCCAGATAACCATGCCACTGTTGCACCAATAGAGATCATGTGCTGTGCCAGTTTTTGTGGTTATTAGGTTTTAGACATGAATTGGACCTTTGTTGGTTTTCTCCCTTATCAGCTTGCATAGTGTGCTGGATAGCTTAATTGTCAACTTGACACACCTGGGTTGAGGGAGCCTCAGTTGGGGAATTTCTTCCATTGGACAGGCCTGTGGCCATGTCTGTGGGGCATTTTCTTGATTGTTGAGTGATATGGGAGGGCCCAGCCCATTGTGGGTAGTGTCACCCCCAGGCATGTTGTTCTGTATGAGAAAACTGGCTGAACATAGGTCAGTGAAGCAAGCCAGTAAGCTGCGTTCCTCCATGGCCTGTGTTTCAGCCCCTGCCACCAGGTTCCTGCCCTGAGTTCCTGCCTTGTGTTCTGTCAGTGATGAACTGTGACATGGGAGATCTAAGTCAAATAAACCCTTTCATCCCCAAGTTGGATTTGCTCAGTGTTTTTTTCACAGCAGTTGAAGGCAAACTAGAACACATAGTATTCTCTACAACTCTGGAGCTAATCTTCAGGGAGAAGGCTTCCAGGTCAATTCCAAATTCTGTGTCCAAAATGTGTCCTGTCTTCAGCAGTAGGGTCTTAACCTTCAAGTACTGGGAGATAATCAAGGACTCTGACATTAACCTGTGTTATTTTGGGAGCCTATTAGACTACTCTAACAACTCGATTGAAAGTCTCCCCTGTCTGGCATAGAGTATGCTTTTTAAAAAACATTGTTAACACTTAAAAAAATGCTTATTTCTTCCATTGCTTTCTTTTGTTCCTGTCCCCTTCCCTTTAGACCTCTTCCTTCTTCCTTTTGTGCATGCATGCGTGTGTGTGTGTGTGTGTGTGTGTGATAACGATCTCCAGTTTCATCATTTTCCTGCACATGCCGTAACTTCACTCTTCTTTACAACTGAATGAAATTCCGAGTTGTATATATCTTACACTTTTCTTATCCATTCATTTGTTGATGAGTACCTAGGCTTGTTCAGTATCTTCCCAATTGTGAATAATGCATCAATAATGCATCAGTACAATAGATGTGACAATAGTATGCTGAGAACTCTTCGGGCATGTACACAGAAATGTTACAGCTGACTCATGGTATTTATGATCTTAGTTTCTCGCAGTGCTTCCACACTGACTTCCACAGTGGCTGCACTAGTGTTCACTCTCACAGTGCACAAGGATTCCTCATTCCTTATGTCTTTATCAGCATTTGTTCTCATTTGTTTTCTTAACGATAGCCAACTCCATACTGAGATGGAATCTCAAAGTAGTTTTAATTTGCCTTTCCTTGATGGCTAAGGATGTTGAACAGGTTAAAATATTAATTAGCCATTTGCATTTCTTCTTTTGAGAACTGTTTGTTCAGTTCAGTAGCTCATTTATTGATTAGATGATCTGGGAGTTTTGGAGGTTGTATTTAATTTTTCTGTCTTTTAAAAAATATTTTATATCTTGATTCTCTGTGTGATTTATAGTTGACAAAGATTCTTCACTCTTCTGTAGGCTGTGTCTTCACTCTAGTTATTGTTTCCATTACTGTGTAGACGCTTTTCAATTTCATGTAATTCTTCTTGTCAGTCTATGAGATTATTTCCTACTGGAGACCTTAGTAGAAAGTCTTTGTGTATACGTGTATCTTGAAGTGTTTTGCTTGTTCTTCTCTTGCAGTTTCAGTGGCTTAGGTATTACATTAAAGTCTTTAATCCATTTCGAATTGACTGCTGTGCAAGTTGAGAGACATGGATCTTGCATAATATTTTAACTTATGGACAATCCATTTTCTCCAGCATCAGTTTTTAAAGAGGCTGTCTTTTATTCCAGTGTATGTTTATGATGCCTTTGTCAAAGATGAGATGATCTTAAATTATACTATAGAGCCATAGAAACAGAGGCAGCAATGTTACTACTGCAAACACAGACACATAATCAATGGAAGAGAATAGAGAACCCAGAAATAAACTCACACAGCTACAGCCATCTCTCTGTGTGCATCAGGTTTTATCAGTCTTGTTGCCTGTCACTGGTCGTTGGTCCTGTGTGACCTTGTGTGCTGCCTATCTCCCTGCTGTCAGCTCCTGTTGGTACCCCTCTCATTTATTCTCTGCTGCCACATCCTTTAAAGTTCTTTGATTATTTTAAGAGTTTTAAGAGTTTTCTGAGTGAACCATTCTGTACCCCCCCCCCCCCCCAACCCCTGCACACTGAAAGGAAGGCCTTTTCTCCTGGGTAGAGCTTCAACAAGTTTCTACTCAGGGAGGCTGCCTAGTATTCAATCTCTCCCAGGATCTTTCTGAAATAAAACCCAATTTATTTAGTTTTCTCTTAACACTTTGAATCATGATGATACTGTGTAATGGTCTTGTTTGTTTATTTACTTTCGTATTTATTATCTTCTTCATCAGAAATTCAGATTGACCTAGACAGGGATCATTTTGTTCAAATATTCAAGGATTTAATAATTATCATGATAAACTTGAATAATATCTTTTCATTGAAGAATCAGGCCAAGTGATTAAAAAAATTCTATCAAAGATGAAAAAGAATACGGCATGTGTGAATATGATTGAAATATGTTGTATGCATATATGAAAATGTTACAACCAAACCCATTATTTTCTAAACTTAAGTTTTTTCACCTAAAAAATTAAAATAAAAGAACTTAGAAATATGTAATTGTAAGATTGACTTTCAAAAACGCCCAGCCATTCAGAAAAGTCCATCCATCAAGGGTTCCATAGCAAAGAGGCTTACACTCTTTGTCTAAATTTGTGTACATGGATTATGTTGAGCAAGTACAGTTATAGTTAATACTATAGATAATCTACAAATGGCCTTTGTCAACAATGTCCAGACAATCAGTGGAAATGCCTGATCGTAAAAGTTCTACTCTTTTTCTAGTGATGAAAATGAGATTAGTGGGCTTAAATGTTTCTCATTGATCTGTGGAACAGATCATTCACCAGCCACTTCCCTTTGGTATCTAGAGTTATTCCCGTGTTTCTAGTCAGTAAACCTCATCAATAGGGTTCAGTGGACATTTCATAAGAAGACTTAGGATTTCAAGTGATTAGTGAGAAGATGGTATCAACTGAGTCCTAAGGCAGTGCCCATGCACTTGGGTCGTGGTTTCTTTTCACGTTGTTGCTCTGTGCTGATTGTTCTCACTAAATTGCTTGTCAATGACCTCAATGCTTACAACTTATTTGGGCAATTGTTTCCTGGAACTGCTGATGGAGGCCCTAACAGAGAATGAGAGTCAACTAATTAACAAGTTCACAGAAGTTAAATTATAGTTTACCATTACTACTGCCAGTTATATTGTTTTGAAACTGTAAAAGATTTTTTTTAAACAAGATGATACTTATTTTCTACAGCATGGTAGAAATCATCACAGGTGACATCTAATCTTCAATTCTTCTATTACATTTAATTTTCTTGCTTTTTGCTCTGTTTATTCCTTTGTCAAAACTTGTTTTTACGTATCTATAATTACCTAAACTTGCTCTTCCTTATTGCTTGAAAATAAATTCCTATAGTGTGCTTTCACTGCCTTTTCCATGATTTATCAACATGTACAATGTTTACTGGGAATGGGGCAGGAAAAAATCTAATATATTGAGAATTTTCTATGACAGCCATTATATGGACATGTTGCAAGCAAAATTTAGTTTTCTCAGCATTTTGGATGATATGTTATTATGTCTATTTTATATATCAGGATATTGAGGTGCCAAGAAGTTCTACAATATATCAAGTGGCAGGTGCTCCCTCCAGAGTTCTCTCCAAAGTACATTGTCCCTATTTAGTGTAAAATACCTCCTACAGTTCACAAATTAAGCCGGAGGCTTTGTGGCATGAAATGAATGAGACACAGGCCTCATCTTTGTGGACCTTCTGTTGCAGAGGGAAGGCCTGCAACACAAATAAGAATTCTGTCACTTGTCCATTTGGAAATGGGTAGAATGAGCAAACTCACAGGAAATGAAGACAACAGCTTCACAGAGAAGATTCACAGAGATGAGAAGAAGGGGTGTGTTAGTAAGCTTTGGAAGAGCAGAGGAAATGAGAGGCTGTAAGCCTGTGTGATATGGAGAAACCCCTGTGATTCCGTCTTCCTTTTTTTGTGTGCGTGTAAATTGATTCCAAATAAAAATGACTGGTGCACTTGGCTAGACATGGGGTAAACATGTGGCATTGGAGATGGGCATCTCTATTTACATCTTCTGTCCATTTTGTCTTGGTTATTTGGTATTTGCTGCATGATTGAAATAATGTAAGTGAACAAAGAAAATGAATTTTTTATCTTAATTATTATTGGTGATCCCTTGCATCCAAATCTTTGTGAATAGTTTTTTTTTCTTATTCCCAATCAAGATATTTGAGGTTCTTGTCTCCTTTGTCATCCCTTACTTATTTATCTAGTTCCTCTCCATAGGCTTCTGAACATGATGACACTTGGATTTTTGATAGATCCTTAAAAAGTTCTTTTTTTCTCCTCCTCCTCCTCCTCCTCCTCTTCCTCCTCCTCCTCCTTTTCCTCCTCCTTCTCCTCCTCCTCCTCTTCCTCCTCCTCCTCCTCTTCCTCCTCCTCCTCTTCTTCTTCCTCTTCCTCCTCTTCTTCCTCCTCCTCTTCTTTCTCCTCCTCTTCTTCCTCTTCCTCTTCCTTCATGTTCTTCATTTTCCCCTTCCTCCTCCTCTTCCTTCTTCTTTGCTTTTCCTGGGGTAGGGTATCACTGTATAGCCATGGTTGGTATGGAACTTGCTATATAGACCAGGCTAGCCTTGAATTCACAAAGATCAGCCTGCCTCTGCCTTCGAGTACTGGGATTAAAGGGGTCTGCCACCATTCCTGGTTTCTTTTTGAGTCTGTTAACATCAACATGTATAACGGTGTATCTACGTATGTACACACAAACACGTGCATATATAGACAGGCATTTTTGTTTAGGTTTGCAGCTGTTTTAGTTTATGTAGTTAGAAAGGAAAACATTAAATTTAATATAGTCTTTGGGATTCTTCACCTACTATGGCAAACTCATTTTTTGTATTTTGTAAAAATCTACATTCTACATATGAAAAGAAACATGTAAAGGTCTTTGCATCACTGCATTTTAAGAATTTTGCAGGCTTTCTGATCTGTTTCATGACTGCCTTTATCTAAGTTCTCTGAGCCTTCAGTCAATAACTGGCTTTTATAGTGTGTTCCATAAGTGAACAGGAACACAGAAGAATCAGAAATGGCTTGGTTTAGCTTCCAGTGACAGGACTGTGGTTTGTCTTTACTTCCTTCGGTTTCCAGATACTGAAAAAGCCAAAGTCTCCATCAGCAGGTCTTTTGCTCTTTTTTCTCAGCCTTCTTAGTGTGTGAGGAAGTTCACATTAGGGCCCAGTTCCAAGCAGTGAGATTCACTCCTGCTCCCAACTTGCAAGAACACTTTCGGTGCTCCCTCTTTGATAGGCGTCACACTGTTTTCTTCTGACCTGAATGTAAACTAACTGGATATTTCAGCCTCCACCTAGTCTTAGGAGAATCTCTTTTTTTTGGACACCTGTAGATGTTTACCTTTTATGTGACTCAGAATATGTCTTTTTAAAAATTTCTCTTAATATTTCACCCATGATTGCTGTGTTCATAGTAGATAGTGCTTTCAAGGCGTGACTCCACTGCATAAATTTAACTTTGAACTTAACCTGTGTTTTTCTAGCCTCCCTAGTACACACAAAAGCACCTATACATGTTGTTTTGATTATCCATTTTATGACTATCATAAAGTAATACTTATTTTGCCTTTCCTGTTTTTTGTCTTAGTCAATAAATATGACCTTAATATGTGAAGGCAGCTCTCCTGACTATTAGAATGAAGGTGAAGAAGATGGAATTGATGAGTATTTATATGTGAAATTGAGGATTAAGAGACAGGAAACGATAGCATATATATATGGGAGATATAATTTTTGGGTTGCACTGTGCAGGCTAAAGATGAGGATTATATTCGTAGCTTTACCATGTGCTAACTCTGTGATGATTAAAAGGCCTTAAACCTCTCTGACTTTCATATTTCTTACCAACATCTGGAAATAGAGTTCCTGGTAGGGAGGATAATTATAATTTTTTGTCATAAAAAGGCTTTGATAGGCTACTTGGTATAGATTATGAAACCCTTAATGCATTAGTAATTATTTTGCTCTAGGGCAAACTAATGGAGGCAGCTAAACTTCTCTGTAGGAGACAACAAGATTTCTACATCTCCTGAGAGGATGTGAGTATGTAGGGTGGCAGTGTGAGGCAAGGCTATGACAGGAGATGAATAAGCACTCAAATCTACAGCTATAGGAGGCTGGGAGATAAGTCTAAGAATGTCCAGTGCTCAGTTTAATGTCACCAATGTTGTGATCACCATGCAAGCCTATTTCAATGGCTTTCAATGCCAGGCCACCTGGGATGCAGCTGTGATTTCGGGACTGAATGTGCTGAGAGTCATCAATGAACCCACAGCTGCTGTGATTGTATTACAGCCCTGAAATGTTGTTAGAGTTCTCCAACCCTGCTGTTGCCTTATATGAGGTTTTTGTGTGGGTGTTTGTACTTGTTAGCGGAAATGGAATAGGTAGACTATTCATAAACTGAATGAAAGTGGCAGGAGCTACAGAAGGAGTGAGAGGAGAGTCAGGAAAACATATAACCCATGGGAATTTTCAGAAATACTAAGGAGAGAGTCAGGCCTCTATAGGGATTTGAGCATCATATCACCTGGCCATCCTTACCATAAGTGATTACAAAAATGGAGTAGACTATATGGAAGGAAATCCAAGGAGTGTTCTTGGCTGCGTGTGGGGGAGGAAATTAAAAATCAACTTGTGGCAACCATAGGGTCACACTGAAATGCACCTTAATAATCTTTTTGCCATCATCTGCAGGATAACTCTCATCACAAGCTTTTTCAGTCAATTCTTATTAATAGTGGTAGTTATGTTCTATACAGTAGTTACAAATACCGAGTCAGTGAACAGTCAACCAGGGGAAATACAGAGTCTAGTCTGCACATGCTGTGGTTACATTTTAATCAACTGAGCAATATAACTTTGTCATTTGTGTGTTTCTGTTTAAAGGCACTTTATTTGATACATTTTGTTGATTTATTTGCACTGACCGATATCTCAGCCTTTAACTTTATACCTCAGTTTATCTAATATGCTTCTTTCTCTGCAAACACATCAAAGCCTTCTTGTGTTCAGGACCACCAGCCAGTACTTAGTCCTTCACTTCAGGTCAATTTTAAAAAGCCAAGTTGCTAAGAATGTTGAATTTGAAAAAGCAGCATTAAATAGATCGATGAAAAAAAACCAACTGTTATGCATATATAAACTGCAATAAGAAGGCAGACTTTTACCTGCCAGATTGGGAATAGGCCTGCTGGTACCTCAAAGGTCTCCTTTTGTATACAGGAGCAAATGGCTGCAAAAGCACAGCAAATGCTGATTTAGGGTTTACACACAGGTTTTAGCAAGTAGAAAAAGTCATAAATATGGAATCCGTAAATGATGACAACCAACTATTTCCTCATTCTAACAGGCATCAGCATGTGCTTAGGACTTGGCATCCCATGCAGGACCTTTCACTCGATTTCTAGTGTCCCAAATGAAAAAAACGTAAAATATGATCTTTAACTGAACACTCCTACAGTAAAAATACTGTTAGAGAAAATAAGACTAGTTTAGAAACCCTGTTTAAAGGTTTTAACTTAATTGAAAACATGTATCTATATCAGACTATTGAAGGTAGAAGTCACAAAAAGAGCTCAGATGTTTATTCTTAGTAGTTCCTTTTTCAAAATATTAATTAATTAATTAATTAATTAATTTATTGTGTGCTTGTATGAATTCATAGAGGTCAGAAGACAACTTGTGGGAGTCTCTCTTTTCACCATGTGTGGTTCCTGGGACTCAAACTCAGGTCATCAGGCTAGTATGCAAGTACATTTATTTACTGAGCCATTTTGCCCTTCTAGTAGTTCTTTCTATCTGAAGAAAAGTTATAGGAAAACTTGCCATAGTTCAATATTATAAAATTAGTTTTGTTCTACATTCCAATAAATCTAGTTATTTTAAAATTTAATTAAAAAAAATATTTCACTGGGGGGTGGGAGAGGTAGGTAGCCTGGTGGTACGACACTTGCCTAGCATGTGCAAAGCCCCGAGCTTTGCACTTCTCTCGGTGATATTATCTCCACAGCTTCTGGTAGGGTGCCCCTGCTCTAACTCTCAGTCCTGTTGGCCTAGATCTTATGAAAACTTAAGCTTCACCATCTTCCCCATGAGTCCATTTGGCTTGAAGGAAAACTCTTGATGTTTGGCTTCCACTAAATTACAGAAAAAAGCCTGGCCAACTGCTGACACCTCAATTCCTGCCTTTCCTGAGAGAAAACATACCTGTTTCATCCTCTTTGGAGATTTCCAGATACAAATTAATCACACGTCTTCTCAGTTTTTTTTAACTTATTTTTTATTATTTTTAGTTATTTGTGCTTTTGGGTCAAGGATATATGCATGGAGTATAGGTGTCCAAGTAGGTCAGAGGCATTGGATCCCCCTGGGGCTAGAGTTATAGATGGTTATAAGCCATACAATGTGGGTGCTGGGAACAGAACTCAGGTCCTCTGGAAGAGCAGTGTGCTCTCTTAACACTGAATCATCTCTCTAGCCCTAAGTGTTCTCATTTTACAGTTTCAGTTTCCTCTGTGGTTACTTTGATTCCCTTTCCTCTCTTTTGGCTTAAAGAAAAGAGAATGAGCCATCCTCCCCAATCTTCTTTTGCTTTTCCTGTCATTTAGAGAAAGAAAAACCTAAGTGTTATCTGTGCTTAAAAATTTCCTTTGAAAAAATCTATTTGATAAATCTCAGGTCCTCTCTAGTACAGATGATATTGAGTGGTGGAAACAGTTTCACAGACTGCAGTTGAAAGCATGTAAATAAATGAGCTGGATCTAGAAAAATCTCATTTCTTTTCTTTCAGCTTTAGCTAATGTTCTCAAGAATAAAGGGAAATCCTACTTACTTTATGTTATATAATACTTGAAATAGCTGTTTAGACCAGAAATAAAGTAATTGGGAACTTTTAGTTTTTGAGTTTGTTCTAGTTTGCTTCCAATCACTGTGACAAAATACTCTGACCAATACCTATTTGGGGAGGAAAGGGTTTATTTAGCTTACAACTCCTGGTCACAGTTAATCTCTAAGGGAGATCAAGGTAGAAACTCTGGGCAGGAACCTGGAGACAGGAGATGATGTATAGGCCATGGAGGAAAGCTGCTTACTGGCTTGCTCCTCTGGCCCATACTCAGCCTTTCTTATACAATACAGAACAACCCACCCAGGGGTGGCACCGCCCACAGTGGGGTGGGACCTCCCACATCATTCAACACTCAAGAAACCATCCCACAGATAAGTCTACAAGCCATTTTGATGGAGAAGTTCCCCAGTTAAGGCCCCCTTAACCCAGCTGGGTCAAGTTGACCACTAAAGCTATCCTGGCACAGTGCTCTTGTATGATAAAAAGAGGTATATATACAATTAGGTAAGGTAAATCACATACATTGTATATTTTCTATCTCTGATTTCAGTTTTCATAGATATGTCACAAGCCGATCTCTCTATATATGGTATACTGTCTGTGTTTATACATATGCACACGTTTCTATCTATAAAGTGGAATCACCTCACCTTATTACTTTTTAAAAAGTCCTCAGAGACTCTACAGTATAAGATCCCATCTCCAATAGGCCAAAGTCTAAATGAATGGGTGTCTGACCTGTTTATTATAGCTAATACCTTTCCTTGGCCACCCACGCTAGTGTGTAATAATTCAAAATGTTGTAAATAAAGAAAAGCATTGTAAATAATGAACAGCATTCTTATCATGTGAGAGGCAAAAAGTATTAGGGGATATAATTAATTAATTAAGTTAAGCATGGTATTATTGAGGCCAAGTTTGGAAAATTATGTTCCTGAATGATCAAATTAATCCAAATCTATTATCTGATCATGTAGTGATCCTAGATAATCTTAGAACTAGAAAATTAAAAATATTCATTCCGAGAGGAAAGGAAAGCTAAGCAAGAGAGCCTGGATCTATTAGAAAATTCTATCACATTCCCTCCACAATCACATCTGGTGGAAAAATTCAGGTTGCTAATTAGGTGCCTATAATTCTGAGCTTTGGTTTTTTTTCTTTTCAATACATATTTTTATTGAATGTTTGTGCATCTCATACAATACATCTTGATCATATTAATACCACTTACTCTGTCTATGTCCCCACACTCTCCACCCCACTCTACCCCCACCAAATTTCATGATTTTCTTTTTTTTGTCTTTTTGAGACAGGGTCTCCCTAAGCCCCAGATGACCTGAAACCCACAATGTAGACTAGGCTGGCCTTGAACTCACAAACATCCACCTGCCTCTGCCTCCCCCGCCTGCTGGGATTAAAGGTGTGCAGCACCACACCCTGTTCATGCATTTTCTTAAAGCTTTGTCAAATTAAAAGTGATTCTGTTTCATTACCATGTTTTCATAGTAGCCCACACGGAAAAATCTCAAATCTTCTTTTCTAACCTTTTAGAGGAAGTTGACATTCTTGTCCGATGTTTTACTTATTCCTGTGTTTATAGTTTATAAACCTTTGTCTCTTGAAGCCATCTCTAATAAATGTCATATATAAATATTATGTTATTATTTTTTTATTGCTTTGTAGTGCTGGGAAACAGAACCAATAGAATGAAAGTATATTACAGAGGGAATTTATTAGATTGACTTACAGGATACATCCTGGGTAGTCCAATAATGGCTGTCTGTACACTGGAGAAGCTGAGAACTCAGTAACTGTTCAGACAGATGCCGCAGCAGTCCCAATGTGGTGCAGAAGGACTGGAGGAGTGAGGCGTGAAGGCTGGCAACTTAAAAGCAAGTGTTTTTCCTTTGACTCCCTTACATTTAGGCTGCTCAGGAAGGTGCTGCCCACTCTGGGGGAGGGTCTTTCTCCCTCATTTAATCTTTTCAGGAATTATCCTTATATATCTGTTTAGAGGCCTGCCTCTTAGATTCAATCAACATGACAACTATACCTAACCCTACCCTCTGAGAGAAGGTATTGGTTCCATGTTGTTGCCCTGTCAAAGCAAGCCTGCCAGGTTGGTTCTACCACACTTTCATTTCCGTAAGCCTTACCTCATCTCCTTCCTTCCATCCATCTCTCTGCCTGCCTTCTTTCATCTGCAGGTGAGAGTTGAGATCAAATTCAGAATTCTTCCTAGTGATTTTGGTGCCATTTAATTGCAACAAAGCAGATGGTCTTCACTTAGCACTTTCATTTTCCTTCACCAGCTTGCTTGGCCTTTTGGTGTCTTTTTTGATTTTTATTATTCAGTTCTACTAAGGATTTGTGGTGGGATAGAATTATTTTGAGGAAGTCATTTCATGGGTCTTCTCATTAAGAGAGAGAAAAGTAAGTTAAGATGGTGCCTGAGGGATTCTCTTCTGACTTTTAATGTGTTAGACCTGTCACTGTGGGTGGAATTAAGGGTTCTGTTGGGGCCTTCTACCCACTGCCCATTAACTTGATGTCCTGTTAGCCACACTGCTGCCCTAAGATTGGAAGGTGTTAGCAGAATTTGTTAGATATTTGTAATTGCCTTTTATTCAATTTTGCCTGATGGAGTCAGAAGAACAAGATAGATCATTCCCAGGGCTCTATAAATTCTTAAATATAGTACAGATTCCTGTTATGATGAATATTTTCAGACTTAAAACAACTATGTGAACAAGTGATTTATGATAAATTTGTTTGGGAAAGGGCAAACTAAATCCAGTGGGGTAGGAATCATTCATTTCTTGCCCTTTTAAGATTAGAAGATGTGAATAGAGATATTCAACTCTGAAATGAATTTAGCATAAAATTGACATTGAACATAACAGCACAGTGAGGAATATTCACAAAATTCAGATGCCCTTAGAAAATGCAGTTTATACATTTGCACAGTAAAAATACTCTTGTTGAGTTCTTATGAATATAGCAGCTGACAAAGCAAGCTGACAAAACAAATTCAATACCTTTCCTTCTTCCTGAAATACTTTGTTTGCCAAGGGAAATTTAGATGTTTAAATTTCCCTCCCTCTTTAGATCTTTTAATAACATGTCAATAGAAAATATCGAATTGTATTCTACAGGAATTCTCTACAACTTGAAAATAAAAGTCCTTGCACAGTCCTATAGAAAAGAAGATGCCAAGGAAGATATTTTAAGGGAAGGGGTTTTGTGTGACTTTGACTCCGCACTTTTGTGGACCAAGAGAAGAGTGGCTGTATTTCCCACACGGAGGTGGTATCCCATATTGGTTCATATGATTGTAGTCTCCGGGGTCGAAGCTGCTGTGTGCTTTAGACTCTCTTTTACATTACCTTTAGAAATAAGGTTGAGGGGAGCAATTCTTCTCAATTTAGAGATAATTTTAGCTTATTCTTACTGAAGTAGGAACTTTTGAAAGAACTCTACCTCACAGACAGCAGGGCGAGCTGAGGGAAGGGTTGGTTGGCTTGTAAAAATAACCAGGGGAGGCAAAGGAGATGTGTGGGCTTGGCAGGAGGAAAAATAGCACCAACTGTGCCAAAACAATGACAGCTGGCATTCCATGGGCTTTTGCTGTGGATGAGAAAATTCAGAACTGACTGGGTAACTTCAGTATTTTCAGTTATGTCAGCAGTGTGAATAGTCTGCCACTGGTTGTTCTTGACCAAATCCTCAACAATATACCTTGTCTATTATTATTTTTCTATCTGCTTTTCTTAATTTCCTCCCCTTTTCTATAATCCTTATAGTTCATATTGAAATAGAGTCAAGAACAAATGATCTATTTTTGTCCAGACTGGTTTTTCCTTTGAGTTTTCCTGTTGAAATGATGATGAAGGAAGAAAAATTTAAACAGAATCGCTTTGATGTTTATGATGATGGTATACCCTCAAAAATGTAAAATATCAACATTAAATAAACAACTTATAATTTAGTGTAATGAAATGTTTCCCATTTGCAAAATGTCCAAGACAGGAAACCTTTGTTTTGTGAAAATTTTGTCGTGTTTTTCTTTTGTGGTGCAGACAAAATTTCTCTGCTTTTAAAAGACTTTGCTGTTAAAAATCTCTTCAGTAATGTCCATTCTAATGCTTTCTCTTTATGTGATACGCTCTCAAAACTTCCTGAGGATGACAGATGGGCAATGCAAGCATAGGCTCAACTTTCTCATATAATATGTTCATTGTTTTGCTTGTTTGTCTTATAAAAAACATTTATTTTGCTTGATGAGACATTCAATATGGGACTTTTGTTTATGATAGATTTAAATATAATGACAAAGTATGCTGAATTTCTTCCTGGGGTAGATGATACATTTTAATAAGATAAGTGACATTTAATATTGTAATTTCATTCCTTTGGTATCAGTACAGTGTATTTGTGAGATAGCTGTCCATGTGACAGGAATTTCTGGCAACCTTCTCAGGCCATTGCTTTTGTAGGTGACTTTGTTTGTCTTAGGCTTTTCAGGATTTTGATTTTCATCTAATAACTTCTATTCTATCCCAGTGTTCATGTGAAACTTATGAAATCTGGAACTTGACTATTTCTATACTTAATCATCTCATATATTTACAGTGTTTGGGGCCATTTTTTTCTGTATTCCTAGTCCCAATTCTAGACTATGGGAATAGAAGGCTTTATATATTGAGAAGTTTATCAATGTTTATTGAAATATGATACCAATGGCAGCCACGGAAATTCTGGTAGAAATCGGAGAACAAGCCTTTTCTTTCCCATGGCTGCTGGAAAGAAGCAATGTGCCCTCTTTCCTGAGGTAAACTTCCCATTTCCTGGCATAATTATGCACAAAGCACCTTCCACTCCATCTTCTTTTTGTTAGTTCTCTTGGTAGGGAATGGTGCAAAATATTTTATGAGAGATGAGCAAATCATTAGAAATACTTATTTAGAGAAAAAGCCAGTGGTGAACAGCTGGCAACAAAGACTCAGAGAGCCAGGAAAAAATATAGGAGGAGAATCATATTTTGGCTTAAAAGTAAACTAAATAATAGTGACTTTAGATAGAGAGGATTACTTGCTCTCTTTTTTGATGTTTTTATTAAAGTAACTAAATAATTTATAAGAACAGATAAATTATTAGTTCTTCATATACCCCTAGCTTTTAAATGCCTAAACTGAGGGAGGAGGGTGGCAGTTTCCCTATTCAAAGCACTCAGCATGCCAGTGGCTGAATTCTGTTGAGATCCTTCATTCACTGTAGACCACACTGCTTCTAAAGACCTATGCATAATTCATCTCAGCTTCATCCAAATTAAGAACTGACATTTTTTGGTAACACAAATCATAGCTTCTTGTCAGCAAAAGAACCCCAGTGTGGGAATTACAGACAGCTAGGAAGCCCAGTATGCTACTAACATTGTTGTTTTTGTGCAGACTTGAGAGATCTAGTAGTTTGCCACCTTTATGTTGGCACCTACATACTTGTTTATTGATGAAGTTGATTTTTCTTCAACCCAAGTATTTCCTGAGCAAGCAGGAAAGGTGATGTTTTTGAGGATTTCTCCAGGGTGGTTCAATATAAATTAACAATAAAAACCCGTTAAAATGTTTTGAATTCAACCACTTTTCAGTAATTATTTAGGATAAATATAATATAAGCCTAAAATGGAAATGTAGACTGTTCTTATATTACTTATGTGTATATTTTTTAAATGATAAAATATTTCTTTGATTGCAGTATAACCCTTCTGTTCTTTGAGGTTCTCCTTGTTGTGAGTGAATGCTGGTGACAAAGGCCTGGCTTACTTCTTTAGTATTAGAACTGCCTTGGACTTAAGACAATCTGAGGTCAAGCTGAAGTAAGTACACATAAGGGAAGAAGACAGCACAAGCAGAATGGGACCAGGCAATGCTGGAAACTCTGTTAATCAAGGTTTTCTTTTTCTATAACATAAGAGATTTATTGATTGTATATTGGCATGCATAAAAACTATGCTATGTCTGGAATAAGAGTTCTAGCTAGAAGTGTTCTACATGCCACACATACCTTATTGCACAAGATTTTCTGTTGCATATCTTTCTTTGCAGAAGTTGGCTGGTGTATTATTAACATTTTACACTGAATAATTTTTCACTTTCTAGCTTTAAGACTATCTGAAGTTAAATTATAATTTAATTTCCAGAATCTCTAAAGATATTGCCTGATTATTCTAGTTTGAATTTTTTTTTCTAAAAACATTTCAGTAAATGGAACTAAAGCATTACAGGTTTAAACATGGTCATAGTATTCTATAATAAAACATCGGCTTTTTTAGATCATTTTTAATGATTAAAAATTTGAAAATGTGGCCCTTTCTGAAAAAGAATCAAACTATCAAAGCTGCTGTTCAGAAGTTAGCTTAATGTTAAGCTTATATTTGGATGGCTTAGAACATAAAAACAAAACAAATTAAAACAGAAACACTAAGATATATTTACTTATCTTCTCAGTGACTAAGGGAATATGAATTTTCAAAAATCTGTAAATAAAGATAGGCATGATGGTGCCCGCTTTAAATCTCAGCATTTGTGAGGCTGAGGCAGAAGAATCATGAACTTGAGAACATCTTGAGCTGCATGGTGAGACCTTGTGTTGAAAATTAAGGGCTATGGGCTGGAGAGATGGCTCAGCGGTTAAGAGGACTGACTCTTCTTGCAGAAGACCTGGGTTTGAATCCCAGCACCCATATGGTGGCTGACAACTGTCTGTAACTCCAGTTCCAGGAGATCAGACATCCTCTTCTGTCCTCTGTGGGCACAAAACAACACAGCAGCACTTACACATATGGAGGTATAACACATAAAAAATAAAAATAATAAAAATAAAACCAAAACAAAAACCAAGGCTGCGGATGTCACTCAGTGGTAAAGCATCTGTTTAGCACTTGGAAATCCTTAGGTTTGGTCCCTAGACTTACAAAACAATAACAAAAACCTTTAAGCAAAACATTATTTAAAAAAATATATATGTTAAGATTAATATACTTGAAACTTAAAAGTTCCTGTAAGTGTCCATGTTCTAAATATCTCCCCCAACTGTGATCCAATATTCTTAAAAATTCTTAAAAAAATTTTTACTCTCAAATTCAATGGTAGACAATTAAATCTTCTCTGTTTCTCATGATATCATATAAGAAGTCCCAAGTGGTCTTAACTAACAGCAAAAGAGAAATTACCCCATTGTCAGGACCATCTATATATTGCTAAATAGCATGAGAATTAACATTCAAAATCCATCTTATCTTTTCGAACTTTTTCCAAGAAGACCATAAGTAATACACAAAATTATGCAGACAATTTATAATACCAAGATTTTAGTATTTCTTGAAAAACAGAAAACCAGAGCTTAAAAATATTTGTTGAGACCTGAGTGGAAATCGCTTTTCAGGTCAGAGGCCACATATCCCACCAACACTTTTAACTCCAGCATCTCAGGATCCTTGTTGAGCTTGCTCCCCAGAGCCTCGGGACCCACATGGAGCAAAAGCCACAGGTCAGAGGTCATATGACCTACTTTCTAGCACCCTAATCCCCAGCATTACAGGACTTGTCTGGAGTTAATGCCCAGGTTAGAGGTCACATCTGCTCTATAATACCATCTCGGGACCCAAGTTCACCTTGTTTCCCAGGTAGGAAGCCTCATCTACCGCACTCGCAACATCCTAACACCTAGTACCTCAGAACCACCGTGGAACTTGTTCTTCAGCATCTCAGGACTTGAACAGAATTTGCTCCCCAGGTCAGAGACCATATCTCCTTTCCTCCAGCACTCCAACCCCCAGCATCTCAGGACCCACATGAACCTCACTCCCCAGTGTCTCAGGACTCAAGTAAAATTTACTTCCCAGATCAGAGGTGACATCTCCCACCCTTTGATACTCGAACTCCACCATCTTTGGAACAGAGAAGAGTTTGATCTCCAGGGTAGCGGTCTCTGCATCTCCTGCTTTCTGGAATCCTAACTCCTAGCATCTCAATACCAGTACCAAGCTCCCTTCGAAGATCAGTAGCCCCACCCCCACACACTTGGGCACTCTAATCACTTCTGTGTCTGGACCTGTGTGGTACATCTGCCTCATCTTTGAGTCAGAGGCCACTGCACTCCTGCTCCCTAATTCCTGGCAGCTCAGTGAAAACTTGGATCACCTGCCTGCTCCTCAGGTCTGTGGCCACACTTGTACCAACCCAGGCAACCCATATCTGTCTCTGTCAACTCACACAGAGTGCCTGCTGATGAGGTCAGACTTCCCTTAGCTGAACTCGAATAACCTAAGATACCCCACACAAGTACCAAGTACCCCAATACCGAATGTCAATCATCACCTAGCTTACCCCAAACCAGCCAAGCCATGGTGACAAGAAGCAAAGACCCAGACACCAGCTCCACACAGGTGTTCTAGAAACGAGACCAAAAGCCACAAGCAACAAAAGGTGTGCAAGTCCCAATGTAACAATACAAAGTGAAAAACCAAGTGAATTTGTATTCTCCAAAGTCTCCAATCCTACAGTAATGGTCCACAATAATAACAATTTTCATGACATTCCACACAAAGAATTCAAAAGCACAATCAGAAATGTGCACAAGCAATTCAGAGGGCAGAAACAGATAACAGAATGAATTTAAAGAGCCTAGGAATAAACTCACTGAATTCAAGAGAATACGTACCGCTGAATGAAATAAGGAAAGCCACCAGGATATGCAAATAGAATTTAATGAAGAGAAATATTGAAGGAAAATCCAAACTGAAAAGAAGCTGGAAATGAAGAAGTCATAAGTCAAATAAAGAATTCTGGGAAAACCTTACCAATAGAATGAATCATACAGAAGACTGAATATACAGTTTGAAGATAAGGTAGAGGAACTGGATCATTCAGTCCAAGAAAAAGAAGGATTAAAGAAAAAATTGCTAAAATCAAAACCATGTAATTGAACACGAGAATCTTTGAGACATCATGAAAAGCTCAAAGTTTTGAACTATGCCCAGAGAAGTAGAAGAATTCCATGTCAAAGACATGGAACGTATTTTCCTTAAAATCAGAGAAGCAAATTTCCAAAATCTAGAGATTTGCCCATTCAGATAAAAGAGGCATACAGAGCACCAAATAGGAGCAGAAAGGAAACAATCCACATCATATTGCAGCTAAAATATTAACAGTATCCATTCTCCAATCAAAAGACATAAGCTAAGGTTTGGATATGGTGCTGCATACCTTTAACCCCAGGATTCAAGAGGCTGTGAGAGTGAGGCTAGCCTGGTCTACATAGCAAGTTACTGGACAGCTAGGGCTACAGGGAGAAACTTTTTCAAGAACCTAAAAAAATCAAAAGAACCCAGGTTAGCAGACTGGATTAGAAAACAATATCGACCTTTTCACTGTCTGTAAGAAACACGCCTCATCATCAAAGATAAATAATACTTTAAAGTGAAAAGTTGGATAAAGGTATTCCAAGCAAACAGAACTGTGAAATAATCAGAGATAAACACTCTAAAATCTTGCTAAGTAAATATCAAACCACAACTAATCAGAAATAATAAAGATGACTTAATATTGATAAGGGAACAATCAAGAGTACATTACAATTCTAAACACACATGCACTAAACTTGGGAGTTCTCAACTTCATAGAACAAATACTACTGGATATAAAGTCATAGATTAACCTCACCACTGTAATAGTGGATGGCTTTCATATCCCACTCTTACCAATGGACAGGTCATCTGGACAAAAAATAAATAAATACTGGAGTTGAATGACATTCTAAATCAATCAGATGCAATAGATATCTACAGAATATTCTACCCATATACTATAGAGTACATATTCTTCTCAGTAGCCCATGGAATAGTCTCTAAAACAGACCACATACTAGGAGACAAGGAAAGTTTCAAGAATCATAGGAAAGTATAAACACTGTCTGATATATTATCTGGCTGCAATGGAATAAAGCTAAAAATTGACAAAGAAGCCTTAGAAAATAAAGAAAATAATAACAATCAACACCTATTGAATGATTAATGAGTCACTGAAAAAAAGCCAAGAAAGAAAATAAAAAATATTCCTAGAATTGAGTGAAAATGAATCCACAACATATTAAAGATTATGGGTTATAATAAGAGAATGTTTATAGCTCTAAGTGCCAACATTAAAAAAATCTAATAGGACTCAAATTCATAACCTAATGATGCACCCAAGACTTTGAGAAAGCAAGAACAAACCAAGCCCTAAAACAAGCAGTAGACAGTAAACAATAAGACCAGAGCAGAAATTAATGAAATGTAAATGAGAGAAAACAAAGAATAAAACAAAAAATTGCTTCTGGCAAAAGAAAAATAAGGGGCTGGAGGGAGGAGTGCTCAAGAACATTTGATGCTCTATCATGAGGACTGGAATTTGGATCCTAGCACCCACATGGATAAACATTCATGTTTGTTGTTGCCCATTCACAATAGCTAAGAAATTGAATCAGCCTAGATGTCAATCAACTGAGAAATGGCTAATTAAAATCTGGTACATTTACACAATGGAAATTTATTCAGCATTAAAGAAAAATTATGAGATTTTCAGGAAAATGGATGGAATTGGAAAATGTACTGAATAAGGTAATCTAGGACTAGAAAGACAAACGCTGTATGTTCTCTTTCATACATGAATCTTAGACTTAAATTTTTAGAAAACTGTAGAAGTTGAAGTGTGGTTCAGCAGAGGACAGGCAATAAGAAAGAAGTCGTGGGAGGTGTGTGTGTGTATGTGGGAGAGAGGACTGGTATGCTATATGTAAGTAGAAGTGAGAAACAACCGTTGAGGAAAACCTGAAAGGAAATAGGAGTATAAAGACAAGTTGGGTGTAGGGGCAGAGCCAACCGAAACTAGAGATGTATGAACAAGTCCATATAGAAACACGCTACTTTATAAGCCACGTGAGAAAGAAGATTTTTAAAAGAGCTTTAATGTTAGTACTCTGCATGGGTGCTTAATGCTGCTCCCAGAAGTCATAGATTTTCAAACCGAAATCCCATTGCTAGTTTGGTATACTTCCAACTATGACTTGTCATTTAGGGAGTCCCCAGAGGCTCCCAAAACAACACAGGCTACTAGCATTGCTCTTGAATGACCACCCCCTCCAGACCTAGGTATTAAGAATCCATTGCTAAGGACATCACTCACTCTGGATATAGGACACAGAAATCAAGTTGGAACTGAGCTCGAAGCTTCCTTCCTGCTGACTAGCATTCATAGTGCTGCAAGATGATATACAGGCTGTTGAGGGATAAGTCACCAAAGATCACACCGAGCTGTAGAATCTGTGTGCTATTGTATTAAACTACCTGGCCAGATAGACTCACAGTAGTGAGTGCAGTGGTAGCATGGATATTCTGGGGGTAATCAAATGTTTCTTGAGTAGATTTGAGACCTACTCCGTGAGAAGGAAGACATGCCTGGCGCTGTACCATGGGTCAAAAACCTATAGCTAGAGAGGTTACAGGGGGCAATCTACCTCTGATGTTTTTCAAATAGACATATAGTTAAATTGTTTTCTAAATACTTCTGTTATACCTTCATGCTAGTGCAGCTCTCAGCCTTGGTCAGAAAAGCCTCTTCTGGCAATGGATGATGGTCAAAGTGGGAATCCATAACTGGGTTAAGTGCTAAGAATAAGTGACTGCTGAGTACTTGGCTCCAACTTCTAGTGACTCCAATACCACACTTTTAGAGTCCCAGAGAATATTGAAGAGAGGAGTTGGAAGGATTGGGGGAGCTGAAGGACAGAGAGGAGCAGGGTGGGACACTGTCATGTGGCCACTGCAATCATGAGCACACTGAAGCTGTGATTTCAGACACACTCCCTGCATGATGTCTGAAAGAAAAAGAGAGAGGCAGAATGGAGGGAGGGAGAGGGAAGGTATGAGGGTGGGTGGGCAGCTGGGAGGAAGGAGGAGGTTGTTGGGAGTAGAAGCAGGAGTAGGGAGGGTAGTGGGGGTGGTCAGTGTGATCACAAGGCATTGCATGCAGTTACGACACTGTAAAAAATTCATTAAAGAAGAATCCCTTAAAAGACAGTTCTTTACAAAATCAATTCTGACTTATGTCTTATTTCATTGTATTTTAATGTACTGAGACTTAAATTGTGATGGTTTTACTGTTTTATTAGACAATATATTACTGCAGACAACAGCACACTTTAACTTACCACTTTACCAACAAATAAGATCTTTATGTCTTGTGAAATACATCCATTCTCATCATTTGGTAAACTACTTTACTATTGATTTAACAAAAGCGTATCTTTAAATTTTTGTTGATAATTCAGTGATTATTGCTCAGTTCACTTTGCAATGACAACATCTAATTACTCACAAAGATGTTAAATGGCTATTATATTTACAAAGATAAATGATACACATAATCTATTCAAACATGCACCATTTCATTCATCTATCTAGGGTGCAATTTCATTCAGTAATGGATACCATCAGAGTGAGTTATATATAGTGGGAAGAACAATTACCTCATTTTAAATTTAAACTTTACACTAAATGAGTTTTGTGATGACAAAACTCCCCCCAAATCAGTTGCACCATCTATAAAGTGAGTTTATAATATACATAGACCATTGGAAAATACAATCATAAATATGACTTGAAGCCAGAAAATGTAACAGCATAAGGTCTTCCATATTGTTTTTAATTTGACCTTAATCCATAAATGGAAGGCATTCAACTACTGTTCCAGGCCTGGGGTTATCACTGGTAGAATGTGAGTTTAGGACCCTAGGTTTAATCCAAAGCACCAAAACAACAACAACAAACAATAAATAAACAAATACCATTTCATACCTAATGTTTCTATACTTCAGGGATAATTTGGATACCACAGATTATCTAATTAGAATTTAGTAGAAGGCACAAACATTTTATAAAAATGACTAGATATGCACAAGGATTCTATATTCAAATTTGATAATAAATAAACAAAAAGTTATAGTTACCATTTCATAATTTTACCTGAATTCATAAGGAATAATGTATTGAATAGAACCACAATCACACAATCATAGCTCCAATTATTCAAATATAAATAAGATGGGGACTTCAAATAATGGAGTTGTTATTAGAACTGGTGCTAGTGATCTTAATGTACTTTCTTCAAAAGAATCATCCATGAAATGTGGTCTTTGATACCTATTTTAGAAGTTATTAGAATTTTTCTTTAATTTTAAACATTTTGAGAAATGCTAATTTTTATTCCCATGAAGATTTAAAATTTGTTTTCAGGAAAATGATAAATAGGCACATGGGAAAGCAGGCAGTGAAATTCTCAAGTAGAATAGTGCAGGAGATTCTATAGTAGATTTTCTCTATCTACTGGTAAATAACAGAGGGAGAAAGTTAAATTGGCTCCTGGCTAGAAATCAATCAAGATCTTCTAGCAGAACCTGATTTTACTTGCTGGAAAGTCTTGTCATATTTTTGGCAATAATATAAGCTTTCTACTGTGATATCAATATCCTGTATATGACAAGTGTGTTGAACACATTTTATTAAATACATATATATTTAAAAATATGAATATTGAAAATTTATCTTCCTTCATTCCCTCTTACCATTTATTGAGAGCCTGTACTATTCAAGAGACTCTGAGCTCTAACTCATTTAGTGAGAGCCAAAGATCTGATAGATATGGCTTCTGGTGAGAAAATGGGGCAATATCACAAACAGATCAGCATTATTCTAGGACTGAGCAGGAAAGGTTTGTGAATTCAGAGGTGAGGGAGGTCATTACCAGCTGTGTTGAGCAAGACTGCCTTTCTCCAGAGTCCTCATCTTTTTAGTGGACTACGATATTTAGAAACTAAGATTGACTATGAAGTGTTGCTGCTAGTGTCTCTCCCCTCAGTGGACAGAGATAAAGACTACATATGTGATTATAAACATAGACATACATCTCAAACATTCTTTACTTATAACC
This sequence comes from Eospalax fontanierii, assembly GCA_035773235.1. NCBI lineage: Eukaryota > Metazoa > Chordata > Mammalia > Rodentia > Spalacidae > Eospalax > Eospalax fontanierii. Next base: position 40,371,918 of record CM069527.1, read on the forward strand.
ATGTAGATATAAAATCTACACACACATACACATACATACATATATATATATATATATATATATATATATAATCAGTACATGGTCATTTGTTTTTGAATCTCCTTTTTACAATCACAACTTTTAGAAATATATTAATATTTCTAATTGCAGTTTAGACATAGGCTTCATTCTAGATTTCCTGCTTTTCATGTTGTAACTTCCATACCTTACTGAGAAGCCTGGCTCTCATTACCACTGACCTAATTAGCTTACTTCCTCTTGTATGTAACTAATCATTCTTGCAGCTCCTGGTCCCTTCCATGTTCAGAGGCTTTCAGCAGGCCACCCATGCTCTGGCAACCCATGACTTGCCACTCTACTCTGAGATACTATATTTTATTGGTCAACTTGACTGATTGACAGGTGTGTCTCAATAACACAATGCTAGGTGATTTTCCAGAGCAAAATACTATCAAAAGGACAACAGTTTCCTACAATCTCAACAGTCTTAGGCTTTAGTTCTATGTTAAAATTGCACTGTTAGTGTCAAACTCAAGTCCATTTATTTTCCTTTGAGAAAATAGAGATGAAGTATGCAAATATATTTTGGATGAGGTTTGAAAAAGCCCAGGATCAATGAAGAGGAAGAAAAAGCTTTTATTTTGACATTTTAAACTGATGCATTTAATAATTTAATTCTCCACGGATTTGTTAAAAGAAAATCAGACCAAGTGTTTGAAGATACAACACAAAAGGCAAAGGGCACAGAAAAAGGAGTAAAGAGATTTAAAAACATTTTTTGATTAATTCATAATATTTCCTAGACAGAGCTTACTAAAAAAGTAGAAAAGGAGAGAGAAAGAATATTTATTCTTCATCTTGCAGTGTTTATACACTTAGTTTTTTATTGTCAACTTGAGAAAATCTAGTGTCATCTGGGAAGAGGCAGCCTCAATTGAGGAATTTCCTCCATTGGATTGTCTTGTGGGAATGTCTGTGGGGCATCTTCTCTGTCGCTAACTGATGTTAAGGTACAGCCCACTGCTGGCAGTACCATCCTGAGGGAGGTGGGCTTGGGCTCTGTAAGAAAGCTAGCTGAACGTGTGCCTAAGGAGCAAGCCAGTAAGTAGCATTCCTCCATGGTCCTGTGTCCGGGGTCCCAGTACCAGAGGCCAGCCTGAGGGGATGGAAAGGTCTCCGTTGTCGGGGAGGGGGCGAGTAGGCTCAGAGTTAAGACACAAACTCTGGGAGCTGAGTGCGAAGCAGGCGGGTGGCCCTGCAAGCTCCTTTATTCAAGCAAGTTCAAAGGGTTTTATAGGTCTGATTAGCCAATGGCCTTGTGGGGTTCCAAATACAGCCAATAGTAAGTTTGTCCTCAGGTAGGAAGGTTCTTTACAGACGCAGGGCAGAAGCTGGTCTCAAGACTAGCCAGAGCAGAGTGCGACGACCGCGGGAGCCATTCCTCTATTCCTCCTAACAGGTGGCCTGGCTAGGCCCACCTTACATTATGTCCAACAGTCCTGCTTCAGTCCCAGTTTTCCAGGCCCTGCCTTGAATTCCTGCCATGACTTCCCGTGTTGATAGACTGTAACCTGTAAGCCAAATCAACGCTTTCCTCCCCGGGAGTCTTTTGATTATAGTATTTATCACAGAAACAGGAACCAAATTAGGACTGTATTTAAATAAAGTTAAACTTCTATGCAACAGGAAAAAAGTTAGAATGTATAAAAGAACATTTTATGTAACAAATTGATGGGGTTTCAGAATACGGTGCCTAGGCACTTGAGAAAACAGCAAAAGAACTGACCTTGCACTCTGAAGTTGCAGGTGCCATTCTCTGAAACAGGTCGTAATTGTCTAACCTTTAGGCTAGAAAGATAGCTGAGTCCTTAAAGTGCTTGTCATGTAATCAGGAGTATCTGAGTTTGGATGCCAGTCAGGCACACCTGTAATCGCAGTGCTGGGGAAGGAGTGACAGGAGAAGCCAGCCAGCCCACCTAACAGAAGCAGTGAGCCCCAGTTTCAGTGAGAAACTTTGTCTCACGAGATATGGTGAAGAATGATCAAGAACAACACCTGACATCAATCTTTGGCTTCCACACACATGTACACAATCATATACATGTGCGCTGTTCTCCCACCCCCAAATTCTCTTACCATTAATGCAGGACACAATGCCTCTATGAGAGTAGTGCCCACCCTACAACCAGGGGAAAGAAATCTTACCTCTGAGGATAGAGGAACACAGAGAAGAATCTGAACAAACAAATATTAAGGTCCCTTATTTGTTGCTATGAGATCACAGTCCATTTATTCCAACTGTGCATTTGCTTGACTGTCTGCTTTCACACCTAAGCATAAAAACAGAGCTTTCCCTGTTTTTTTTTTTCCCTGAAGGCTCCTATTTCATGTAAAGCTTACATTAAATTAATTTCTAAGCTTTTTTCTTTTTTAATCTATCATTTGTTATAGGTGCCTCAGCCATGAACTTGGCAATGGATGAGGAGAGGATTCATCTTTTTGTCTCTTATGATAATCATTTAGCTAAATTTTACTTGTGAGATAAGATATACTATAATTACATACCTAATAACAGCATCTGTAAGTATGTGTAAACCAAGTATCATTGGTCTGTGTATGCTAGTAGTACATCAGTGACATGGAATGGTCAGCACACTGATGCCAAAACATAGTGGGCCAGTGATTCTAGAACTATAGGTTATTTATGATCATTATTTTACTTTGTTCCTTACCTGATAAACTCAGTTTACTGGACCTAGAATCATTGTCTTCTATAATGCTGAGTAATGTTCTAGCTTGGATGAAGTTCTTCTGTTCATCATTTTGACACAGGAAATAGAGCAATTTTAAGTCAGCTTTCAAAAGCACATAGGCTTGGTTCCTCTCTGTACCACATATGAAAGTAAATTGGACCAATCAGTTGCATTTTATGGCAGGTGTAACTTCTGGGTGGTCTTTAAAAGGGACTCCAATTAGAACGCATTTCAGTGATGCAAGAGATATTTCACAGACTGCTAAAATGAGAGTGGGAGGTCTTCCATTGAATTTCAATAACTATCTTATGGGCAGCTGAAAAAATCTTTTCTACCTACAGCTGTTGCTGAGACTCCAGCCACTAGTTACTCATCAATATGCTTTGTTCGTAGCATTCTACTATTTCCCTCAAACACCTAGATGAATTCTGAATACCATGTTATTCAAGGTAGTAGTGTGGATTAAGAAGTGTAATTTAGCACTCTGCCCACAGCATTCAATGTTGACAAAATATGCTGTCAATGCTGCCTTTTGTGTGATGAAGGGAAAACAAGCTTTAATAGGATTTCATAGTTCGGTTGTGTGATTCGATGCTAATACAGCACGCTTGGGTGCAAAATTATTAGTAATATAATACTTTCACATTGAGTATTAAGATAGGAATGGGATTTCTGTCTGTCAAGATTAACTGAAAAATTCCAGGCTGGGTTGGGAAATATAACAAAGTTTTAAAGACCACCGTGTCTGATGAAATCTTCCAAGAGAAAATTCAGTGAATGCAAACAAGGAATATTTGATGCAATAGCATTTGACCATAAAGACACTGTGAAATCTTTAATCTACCTTTAAAAAAAGGGAGGTAAAGAAAAGAAATGAGCTCCAAAGATGACAGGAGAAAAGAAAAATTGAAAGCCAGAGACAAAGAAAATACAGTGCTCAGTTCTCTCTAAGAATGAAAGTCAGAATGAAAACCTGCAAGAAAAGGCCGCTGCTCCAATAAAGTTGCAATAAATTAACTTATGGTCTTGATTACAAAGAACAAACTTTTCAAGAGAGTTTTAGACACAGGCTCCAGGCATTAGTATGAATTTAAATGATAAAAACAGCAACAACAATATAAATAGTAAAATCTGAGTACTTGACTTTATTTTGACAGACACTGCTATCCAGGGTTACTTGGGACCAAATTACATCTGTTACCCACAGGTAACAGAAATCTTTCTTTGACCTGAACTTGTTAATTTGTTAGGCAGCAGGCAAACACAAACACACACACACACACACACACACACACACACACACACGTTCTAAATATATCTGTTCAAAATAACTTTGTGTGTGTGTGTGTGTATTTTGAGACAAGGTATCCTTGTAATCTCAGCTGGTGGTCTGGAACTCCTTATGTAGACCAGGCTGGCCTTGATCTCATAGAGATACACTTACTTTGTCTACTGAGTACTGGGATTAAAGGCATGTACCACCATGCCTGACTAAAATAACTTTTGATATGTAAACTCAATATATTTTTAAAACATTTATTATTTTTATTCTACGTATATGAGTGTATTGCCTGCATGTGTACCTGTGCCGTGTAGTATCTGTGGAGGTCAGAAGAGGGCATTGGATCCCCTGGAACTGGAGTTACAAACAGTTGTTAGCTGCCATGTGGTTGCTAGGAAATGCACCTGGGTCCTCTGCAAGAGCAGCCAGTGCTCATAACTGCTGAGCCATCTCTTCATTCCCCTAAGCTTGATATCTTGACAGATAAATTATAAAAGCCAGTCACAGTCTTACTTGAATACGTCCTTTCATTCTGTCCCGTGGATTTGGGCTAACTTTACTGATTTGCCTCAGAAGTTACACAGCAGGATTGGTAAAAGCTTTGGTTGTACCCTCCATTCATGGAAGGTTAGATCATAGTACTTTGGAGGAGAAGGAGACTTGACTTTATCCTATAACAGAAGAAATTGCTTCTAATATTTTTACTAATCCATTTTGTTATCTTCCCAAATTGAAGAAAACAAAGAAATTCCATTTAGCCAATGAAATGCCATAATTTGCTTTTTCATACATAATACAATATTGGCAAGAAACCTGTAATTTATTCTCATTAAGTGAACAAGACCCTTTGGCAGCTTACTGAAGATCCTTGCCACAATAAGCAGTGGGTGATTTCAGCCACTCTGTGGGGATTACAGAACCAAGAAGGAGAACAGGGGGCTGGGGAGATGGCTCAGGAGGTAAGAGCACTTATGGCACAAGCATGAGGACTTGAGTTCAGATCCCAGCACTCACATAAAAAACTGAGTGTGCTCTATGTGCTTGTAACCCCGGTGTTGTGAAGATGGAGAATGGAGGATCACTGGGGTAAACTGGTGAATTCCAGGTTTAGAGGACCATGTCTCAAAAAATAACATAGAGGAAGATCAAGGAAAATGCCAGATGTTGACCTCTGGCTTCATAATGTGTACACATTGATCATATTGACATGTGTATATGACACATATGCACATATATAAAGAAGCAGTATAGGTAAAAGACGGCATAAATGATGCTATTTTATAATTTAATTCTCCCTAATATTGATATATTTAAATATTCCATAATCTGAATATTTAAATTACAACTAAAACTAGTACTTCAAAGATAAGATAGAGAAAAATTACAGGTTTTTTTTCTGCCTAAACTTAAAAGCATCACATGCATATATAGACATAGGTATATCTATAGATATATCTTCTAAGTTACTCATTTTATTTAGCTCTTGGAATGCAAAATGGGTCAGTAATCAAGAATTAAATTCAGTTTTGTCTTAATAACACAATATTTTTCTCAATAATCTCTCTCTTTTTTTTTTTTTTTTGCCTCCCTCCTGGCACAAATTGACCTTAATCTTAACTGCTTCTTACAAATGCTTCCTCTCTCTTTTCTCACTACCCACCTACATTTACATTAAAATGAAAGATTCTGCCTGTGCTGGCAAAGGGTCACAGACTCTTATATTAGGCAATCTGTAACCTGCAGATAAAAAAAGAGAATGAGCTACAGGAGGCAAAAGATTCCCTGCTTTCAAGCTTTCGAGCAATCACCCCGGTGCAATGTCTAGTCTTGGTCAGTGGCATCATTGTCACAGAAGACAGCTTACTGATCATCAGTTAAACATATTTTATTGACTCTCTGAGAATGTCATACAATGTATTTTGATCACATTCAGGTCCCTCCCCCGTGTTCACCCTCACCGTTCTACGTCTCCTCCCAACTTCATGCCCTCTGATATTACTTTAGAAAAAGACCTTCAAGGGGCTGGAGAGATGACTCAGTGCTTAAGAGCACTGGCTGCTCTTGCAGAGGACCTGGGTTCGAGTTCTAGCACCCATATGGCATCTAATAACTGTCCATAACTCCAGTTCCAGGGGATCTGATGCCCTCTTCTGACCTCCAAGGGTAGGACACTAGTGCATTTACACACATGCAAGAAAAACACTCACACATAAAATAATAATAATAATAGATAAAATATTCTTTAAAACAAAATAAAAAAGACATTCTGTGTTCCCCAAATGTTCTTCAGTGTGGGTCCATCCTTTGGAATGTGGTCAACCTATAAGGCTCACACCTTTAAGAAAACTGACCCTGTCTCTGAGAAGCTATAGGGCTGGGATTTCTCATTCACCTTTTCCTCATCCATGTGGAGACCCTGTCTCTCTTGGGTTTGCACAAGTCTTATGTATGCCGTCACAAGTGTTGTGGATTTATATGTGCAGCTACTCTGTGGTGTCCAGACAATATGATTTCCTTGTATTCATCTACCTCTTCTTGCTCTTATAAACTTTCTGCTCTCTTCCTCGGTGATCCCTGAGCTTTGAGAGGATATGGAGTGATATAGGTGTTTTATTTAGGGCTCAGTACATCACAGTTGATTATTCCCTGACATTGACCAGTTGTGGGAGTCTCTGTGTTAATTGCTGTCTGATGAGAGAAGAAGCTTCTCTGATGAGAGCTGAGAGATGCACCAATCTGTGGGTATAACAATGTCATAGAAGTAGATTTAATACCACGTCCATTTAGCAGAATAATAGTAGTAGGTTCTCCCTTATGCCCTGTGTCTTATATTGTCACAGACCTGGTAAGAGTGCTCAGTGTGGGCGCCATTTTGTGAAGCAGGTCTTAAATGCAATTAAGTGGTTGCTTACTCCCATAGCATTTGTGCTGCTATTGCACCAGTGGGCATATCTTGCCAGGTCAGTCATTCTATAGCTCATAGGATTCACAGCTAGGTAAGGTTAATGATTACTTTTCTAGCAGCATGCATAGCACTTTATAGTACTCTGAAAGGAAGTTAGTAAAGATGAAGCTTCAAGGTCAATAACCAGCTTGATTTCTCCTTGTTTGTTCTACAACTTATGTATGTAGTGTCTTCACCAATAGTGTCTTACCATCAAGTTCTAGTGGTTGAGGTGACCAAAAGCAATGGCAATATGAGGGTTATAGGACCTCCCTACTGAATAACTCCAAAAGAGGGAGTCTATTCCAGGCACTGGGGTTTTTATTTGTTAGTCTGTGGTATCTGGTAGGGTCATGGAACCCCCATTATAGCATAACTACATTTAAACCCTTTTTGAAAATATTGTGTATGTATATATTTAAAGACGCTTCTATGGTAATAGGTTTCAGTAAGATTTTTTTCAAAAGGTCTTTTGTGTTAGTTATCTCTTCCATGACATCCCTCTTCTGTCCTGCCCTCCATTTCCCCACCTTATCTAACCCTTCTTATCTTATTATGCTCCTTTCCCCTGTCATATCACTGCATTCTGTCTCCTTTCCCACAAACACTGCTACCCCATGGTCCCTTAATAGTTTTCTGCCTTCAGTTGATTTTCCAATATCTAAACATTCAAAGTTAGCATCTATTTATGAGAGAGAACATGTGACATTTGTCATTCTGGATCTGGATTACCTCAGCGAGGGTGATTGCTTCCAGTTCCATCCATTGCATAATTTAATTTTTCTTAATAGCTGAATAATATTACATTCTGTAAATGTACCATTCTTTCATTATCCATTCATCAATTAATGGACATCTAGGCTGTTTCCATTTCTGGCTATTTTGAATAGAGCAGCAATGAACATGGATGAACAGTATATCTCTGTAGTAGGATATAGAGTCCTTTGTGTGGTATGACTAGATGGTGTGGCAGATCTGTTTTCAGCTTTTTGATGAAACTCTACATTGATTTCCATAGTGGAGGCACCAATTTGTAGTCCCACAAGCAGCGAACAACTGTTCCCCTTTCCCCACATCCTTGCCAGCATTTGTCATTTGGTTTTTGGGTTTCAGCCATTCTGACTGGGGTAAAATGATAGCTCAAAGTAATTTTAATTTTCATTTCCCTAATGGTTAAGGATATTGAACATTTTTAAATGTTTCCCAGCCATTTGTATTTCTTTTCTCTTTCTTTTTCCTTCCTTCCTTCCTGTCTTTCTTTCTTTCTTTCTTTCTTTCCTTCTTTCTTGTTTTTCTTTTTTTTCAGAATGCTCTGTTTAGTTCCATGTCCCATTGTTTAAATTGGGTTGGTGTTTCTTTTTATTAGTTTTTGGAGTTCTTTATGAATTTTAAATATTAATGCTCTGTCAGATGTAGAGATTTTTTTTCCTATCCTGTAGGCTGTCTCTTCACTCAAATGATGGTGTCTTTTGAAATATAGAAGCTTTTTAATTCCATGATGTCTCATTTGTCAAGTGTTGCTTAGTGCCTGCACTATCAAGGCTCTGTACAGAAAGTCCTTTCCTGTGCCTATAAACTCAAGTGTATTCCTTATTTTCTCCTCTATCAGAATCAGATATCAAGTCTTATATTGAGATCTTTGATTCATTTGGTGTTGAGGTTCGTGCAAGGTGAGATAAAGACAAAGGTTCTTTCTTCCATATATAGCATTCCAGTTTGACTTGCACCATTTGATGAACATGCCATCTTTGGTCCTATGTGCATTTTCGGCTCCTTTGTCAAGAATCAGGTGCTGTAAATGCATCGACTTAAATCTGGGTCATCAATTCTATTCCACTGATTAATGTGTCTGTTTTTTATGTTAGTACAATGCTGTTTTTATTACTATAGATCTGTAGTATAATTTGAAATCGGAAATGGTTGATATTCCAACTCTTCTGTTCAATATTGTTTTGGCTATCCTGGTTCTTTTTTTTTCCATATGAAATTTAAGATTTTGTGAAGAATTGTATTGGTATTTTAGCTGGGATTCCATTGAATCTGTAGATAGCTTGTGACAGGATGACCATTTTCAGACTATTAATCATGTTAATTTATGAGCATGAGGGTTCTTTTTATCTTCTGATATCCTCTTCACTTTCTCCAATGTCTTTTTATTATACAAGTTTTTATTATATAAGTTTTTCGGTTCCTTGGCTAGATTTATTCCAAGATACTTTATGTTTTTTGAGGCTATCATGAATGGGAGCATTTTCCTGATTTGTCTCTTACTATGTTTATTGTTGATGTATAGGAAAGCTATTGATTTTGCATGCTAATTTTATATCCTGCTAGTCTGTTGAATGTGTGTTTCAGCACTAAAGTGTTTTCTAGTGGAAGCTTAGGGGCTTTTATGTATATAAGCATATTGTCTGCAAATAATTATACTTTGACTTCTTTCATTTCAGTCTGTAACCCCTTATCTCCTTCATTGGATTTATTCCTCTAGCTAAACTTCAAGTGCTGTACTAAGTAGAAATGGAGAGAGTGAGTATCTTAGTCTTGCTTCTGAATGGAACAAGAGGAAGTGCACTGAATTTTTCTCTATTTGGTGTGATGTTTGTGTGGGCTTGTTTTATATTTCCCCCATTATGTTGAAATATCATGGATTCCTGATCTCCATGACTTTTATCATGAAGAGATGTAGGGTTTTGTCAATGGCCTTTTCTGCATCTAATAAGATGATCATGTAGTTTCCGTTCTTGAGTTTGTTTATGTGGTGGATTAATTTATTGATTTTTGTATGTTGAATCATCCTTGCATCTCTGTGATGAGGCTGACTTGATTATAGAGGATAGAGTTTTTGATGTGTTCTTTCATTTTGGCTTGCATATATTTATTTTAAAAAATGCTCCTATGTTCATCAGAGAGATTGGTCTATTTTTTTCTTCTTATTTGTCGGATCTTTGCTTGGAATTGCTATCAGAGTAATACTAGCTTTGCAGAAAGATTTGGAAGTGTTCCTTCATTTTCTACTTTACAGAATAATTTAAGGAGTATTGATATCAATTCCTCTTTGAAAGTATGGTAGAGTTCTGTGCTGAATGTATATGGTCTTGGGCTCTTTTTTGTTGTGAGATATTTTTAAATTACTGCTTCTGTCTCATTGGTTGGTATAGGTCTGTTTAAATTATTTATTTCATCTTGATTTGACTTTGGTAGGCCATATATATTTGGACATTTATCCATTTCTTTAAGATTTTCCAACTTAGTGGAATATAGATTTTAAAGTATGTTCTTATTATATTCTGAATTTCCTCAGGGTCTGTTGTAATATTTTCATTTCCCATCTTCGTATTAGAAGATCTTATTAATTTTGTCCCCTCTGTTTTTCTTTTGGTTAATTTGGCTCAAGGTTTGTTAGTCTTGTTAATTTTCAAAGAACAAGCTCCTCATGAATGAAAATTCATTCCTTGTATTTTTTAAATTTCTATTTTATTGGTTTACACCCTGATTTCCTTTTCTCATATACTCTTTCCAGGTGTTGTTTTTGTTGCCTTCTGGTGCATCATTGAGTTACTAATCTGAGATGTCTCTAATTTTTTGATGTACGTTCTTAGTGCTATAAAATTTCCTGTTAGGAATTTAGTTGCCTTTACTGTGGTACATAGGTTTTGGTATTTGTGTTGTCATTTTCATTTCACTCTAAGAATTTTTAAATTTCCCTTTTGATTTCTTCCTTGATCCAAGTTTCATTTAATAATGTGTTTTGTAGTTTCCACAAATTTGTCCACTTTCTATAGTTTCTGTTGATGTTGTTATCCAGCTTTACTCCTTTTTAATCAGATACAATGCAAATGTTACTTCAATTTTCTTTTTATTTTTTAACTTGGTTTGGGTTCTAATATGCAGTCAATTTTGGAGAAAGTCCTCTGTGCTATTGAGAAGAAAGTGATTTCTTTAGTGGTTGAGTGGAATGATTTGCAGATGTCTGTTAGATACATTTTCTACATGATATCATGTAGTTTCAGGATTTGTCTGTTTAGTTTTTTTTAACAAGACCTGTGTATTCATAAAAGTGGGGTATTGAAGTCACTGATTGACATTCTGTTGTAGTTCATTTGTGATTTTTGCTCTAGTGGTGTTTCTTGGATAAAGTTGGGTGTCCCTGTGTTTGGCGCATAAATGTTTAGAATTTAACACCCTTTTTGTGGATTTTTTCTTTAATGAGTATGAAGTACCCTTCCTTTTCTCTTCTGACTTGTTTTTGTTGAAGTCTATTTTGTCTGGTATTAGAATAGATATGCCTGTTTCTTGGTTCCATTTGCTTGAATAACCTTTGTTCACTCTTTAACCTCATCATAGATGATGGGGGCTATTTTTCAGAGGCAGGAAAAAGATAGACCCTGTTTTCTAATTCACTCTGTTAGTCTGTGTATTTTTATTTGAGAACTGAGACATTATTGTGAGTTATTTCTGACCAGTGTTTATTCTTGCTATTTTGTTGTGGTGGTGGTTTTTTTTTTTTTTCATAGACCTCTTTTGGTTAATTGTTCTAGGATTCTTTGTTTATTCCTTATGCCTTCTAGGGTATGTTTAATCTTCTTTCCAGACTAACGTATTCTTTTTAGTATCCTTTATGGAGCTGACTCGTGGATATAAATTCTTTAAATCTATTTTTATAATGGAATTTTTCTTTCTCATCTGATTATAATTGTTAGTTTTGCTGGATATAGTAGCCTAGGCTATTTCTATCTTTAAAAAATATTTTATTATTTTTATTTTATGTGCATTTCCTGCATGTGTATAAGAGCACCCATGTCATAAAATACCCACAGAGGTCAGAAGAGGGTGTAGGATCCTCTGGAACTGGAGTTATGGACAGTTAGCTGCCATATGAGTGCTGGGAATCGAATTCTGGACCTCTGCAAGAGCAGACAGTGTTCTTAACTACTGAGCTATCTCGTCAGCTCCTTGTCTATATTCTTTCATGACTTATAGGACATCAATCCAAGTCCTTCTAGCTTTCATAATCTCCACTGAAAAAAATCATCCTTTATACTGATGGGGATACCTTTGCATGTGACTTGGTCCTTCTCCATTGAAGCTTCCAATATCTTTTCTTTGTTCTATTAACTTTGTGATTTGACTATTACATGATATAGGGAGTGTCTTTTTCTGGTCCTGTCTATTTGGTTTTCTATATGCCCCTTGCACCTTAATAGGTAACTCTTTCCTTCAATTTGGGAAATTTTCTTCTCTGATTTTGTTGAAAATATTTTCTGTGTCTTTGACTTGAGTTTCTTCTCCTTCTATACTATTATTTGAATATTTCTTCTTTTAAAAACTATTTTATTTATTTTATTTTTTTGTGTGAGTGTATTTCCTGCCTGCATATATATATATATATATATATATATATATATATATATATATATATGATGTATATATATATATACACCAATGTTGTGAAATGCCTGAGGAGGTCTGAAGAGGGTGTCATATCACCAGGAACTAGAGTTACAGACTGTTGTTAGCCACCATGTGGGTACTGGGAATCAAACCTGGGTCTTGTACAAGTACAGCCAGTGCCTTTAACTGCTGAGCCATCTCTCCAGCCTCCATTTCTTCTTGTTATGGTGTCACAACAATTCTGCATGTTCTTTTCATGGGTTATTTTAGATTTACTATCTTCTCTGAGTGATTCATTTTCTCTACCTGGTCTTCAGAACCTGATATTCTCTCTTCTATTTGATTTAATCAATTGGTGATGATTTCCTATGAGGTTTTTCTCTGAGTTCCTGAGGTTTTTATTTTGAGTTTACTTCAGTATGGGCTTTATGCAAAGATTCTTTTTATTGAATCCTAATTTCATAACTAGACTTGTTTTGTTTCACTAAACTGTATGTGTGTGTGTGTTTCCATAGTCTTCAGTCAGTCATTTATTCATATCCTCTTTGAGTTCTTTGAATATATTTAAAATATTTACTTTGAAGTATTGTATTGTGCATCAGGTAGGCTGCTTTTCTTTGGAAACGTGATGTGTTAATTTCTGGAGGGGATGTCTGTTTTGGTTATTCATGTTGTTTATATTTTTGTGATGGGTCGTTGTCATCTGGATTTATATTGTTGGTGCTGTTTCCTAGTATGGATATCTAATCTCATCTTTGTTGAGTAGGTATTTGTATCTTTATCTGATGTTACCCCAAATTGTCAGGTTGTGGAGTAGCTGAGAAGTGCTTTGCGTTCAACTTTGGGACCATTCTTAGTCTTGGTAAGACACTGTGGAATCCCAGGGTGGTGTGGAGGAAGGGTTACTGCTAAGCTACATGACAGGCAGACTGGAGTTTTGTGTCCCTACTTGTGAATATGTGATTATGGGGGTTGAGAGAGGGAAGGCTATGGTATAGGAAACCAGGCTCTCATTAACTGTGGAGGCGATGTGGGCTGTGTGGCCCGAGCCAGGCCTGGGAGTGTTCCATGGTGGTGGCGAGAGAGCATTCTCATTCGTTTCTGCTACAGTGTTGACTCCTCAGAGCAGATTTCTCTCACTATATACTTTATAAAAAATACCCTCTTGTTTTCATTGAAACATCTCTACCACCTAATTGTGATGTACTTTTCCACATAAGTATTTGTAAAGAACATTCTGTAATATAAATCTTTTTGTTGTTTCATCGTCTGCTTCTCTTACTAAAATATAAGCTGGGAAATAACTCAGTTGGTAAAGTTCTTGTCACATAAACATAAGGACCTTATTTCCATCCCCAGAACTCACATTAAAAACAACTGGGAGTTGGGGCTGGAGAGATTATATAACAGACACTCTCAAGACAACACAATACCAGTGGTTAAAAGCACTGGTTGCTCTTATAGAGGAGCCAAGTTTGATTCCCAGCACCTACATGGTGGCTAAAAGCTGTTCACAACTCCAGTTCCAGGGGATCTGATGATGCCCTCTTCTGCCCTCCACAGGTGTTGCATGACATGGGTGCATGCAAACAAGCCATATACTTATATATATAAAATAAAAATATTAAAAATCTTGGGAGTGGTGGCATGTACTTGTAATCCCAGTGCTGCAGAGGCAAAGAGGGTCTCTGGGACTCATTGGTCAACCAGTGAAGTCTAATTGGCAAGTTCCAGGCCAAGTGAGAGACCTAACTAGCAGAACAATGTAGACAACTTCTGAGGTTGACCTAGGGCCTCGCTCTACAAATGCACACAAATGTACATGTACCATCAACCTTCCTTCACATGAGCGCACACACACACACACACACACACACACACATGCACATACACATACACATACACACCCCCACCCACCCCACATATACATTATAAGCTCTGATAAGGTAGGGAGACTTTGACATTCTCTATCTTCAGTCCTTAGAAGAGTATCTGATGCATAATACATGCTAAAAATTTGTTAGTAAATCAGTAAGCATTATCTAATTTAAAATGTATTCTATTAGACAAGAACTATAAAACTAAATACCAAGTAAGAAATAACTCAATTAAAAAAGTGGTCTATGGAACTGAACAGGGTTCTTGGAAGAAAAAACTAATGACTAAGAAGTAGTTTAAAAAATATTTATCATCCTTTGCTATGAAGGAAATGGGTTTGGATTTTCTTTTCTTTTCTTTTTTTTTTTTTTTTTGAGATTTCATCCTACCTCAGTCAGAAAGACTAAGATTAAGAAAGCAAAAAAATAAATAATGCTAAGAAGCATGTGAAGACTAGGGAGAGAACCCATATGCATGTTGGTGGGAGTGTAAACTGGTGCAGCCACTATGGAAATCAGTGTGTAGATTCCTCATAAAACTAGAAGTAGATCTATCATATGACCCAGCTACACCACTCCTGGGCATATCAAAGACTCTGTTTCCTACTCTAGACAGACATGCTCATTCATGTTCATTGCTGCTTATTCACAATAGTTAGGACACCAAAACAGCCTAGATGTCCATCAACTGACAAATGTATAATGAAAATGCTGCACCTATATATGATGGAATTTTACTCAGATGTAAAGAAAAATGAAATTATGAAATTTTAAGATAAATGGATGAAACTGGAAAATATACTGAATGAGTTAACCCAGATTCAGAAAGACAGATGTCTATGATCTCACTTCTATGGGGATCTTATATTTGCCTGTTTCAAGTGCACTACCTTCCGAATTTAGGAAACTAGGAAGGGACAGTTGGTGGGGAGGGGGAAGGCAGATATTAAGGGGTATTTTAGAACACAGATGACAAAGGGTAGATAGGTGTAGGTGGGGAAAGGGATGAAATAGAAGAACAGAAGAAGGGGGAGGGGGAGGAATAACTAACACAACGTTTGAAAAAAGTCATATAAAGTCTTATTTCATAACCTTCATACACTTCATACACACACACACACACACACGTGCACACACACAAACACAGGCCTGTTAGCTTAATTGGAATTACCCTACAAAGGGGATAATGCTACTGCTAGCAGCCATAGTTTGCCAAATAAAAAGCCCAGTGTCAGATGTGGGCTACCTCCCTTTGAGTTGTCAGTCAGGCCCTCCAGACACTCTCAAGACAATACAGGTTATTGTTGTTGCTCTTGGTTGCCTATCAGAACTTGATGGGAAGATGCTATTGCTGAAGATATTACTTACTTTGGTCACAGGACATGCAGGACATGAAGAAATCAAGTTGATACTGACCAGGAAGCTTCCTCCTTGTTGGCTAGCTTTCATAGTACCAAAGGGGCTATCGAGGCTTCTGGGGGTGAAATGTCCTCAGTAGTCTTACCAAGCTTTAAAACTGTGAATTACAATAGTGGCCAACAAGGCATATAGGTGCAGTAGTGGCACAATGTTATGGGGTTAACCAACTGCTTTCTAGTTGGATTAAAGGCCTGCTCTATAGGAGGAAACACATTGAGGGTACTGTAAGTCTGGCTAAGAACCTATGGTTAGGGAGCTCACAGGTTACAGGGATGAACCTACAACTATTATTCTGCTAAATGGGCACAATATGTATTGCCCTCTCAATGCCTAGCACTCTGCCCGTAGATTATTGCAACTCTCAGACCTCATTAAAGAAGTGTCTTTGTGCAGTGGTTAATGTAGAAACTCACATCTGATCAAAGTACAGAGAATAAGTGTCAATGGAGTGCTCAGGGCCAAATGTGACATCTAATCTCCCCTCCCCACCGCCCATACCCAGTCTCAGGAAACATCATGTAAGAGGGGATGGAAAGACTACAATATGAGCCTGATTTG
Source organism: Eospalax fontanierii (assembly GCA_035773235.1). Lineage (NCBI taxonomy): Eukaryota > Metazoa > Chordata > Mammalia > Rodentia > Spalacidae > Eospalax > Eospalax fontanierii. Next base: position 40,388,142 of record CM069527.1, read on the forward strand.
GGGAGGATTGGAGTAAAACAGTGTCTTCTGGATGTGATAGGACTGCTTCACTCATGAACTCACAACAGCTGTCACTGCCTGTACAAGCCTGCAGATGAAGCCACTAAACATTGTTGCATGAAGTAGAAAGGGATTCAAAACCTCTACCCCAAACCAAGGAACTATTGAAGGCTTCTGGGGATGGCCAGATAATTTTCTTTAAAGATGTAGCCCCTGATAGATTGACCACCCTCCACTAGGTGGTCACACACTCAGAAGTATATGGTCAGTACAAATTGAACTTAATAAAAAAATTTTTTTTTGTTTTTTTTTGAGACAGGCTGTCCCTGTACTCCTAGCTGGAACTTACTATGTAGACCAGGTTGACCTTGAACTTACAGAGATTCGCCTGCCTCTGCCTCCTGAGTGCTCCACCACCATGCCTGGCTGAATTTAATAGAATTTTAAAACAAAAAGAGGACATGGAGTTTGGAGAGGTTGGGGAGGGGAGGTCTGAGTGTGTGAGGAGTTAGAGGAAGGAGTATGGAGTGAATATGTTTAAAATACATTCTATGAAATTTCCCCCCAAACTAGTGAAAATATTATATTAAATTAAAAATGATCAAATGTATTCTACAAGAGCTTCACTCAGAATAGGGTTAAGAATACTTCCTGGGTTTATAGATCTGATCAAACGTGCTTTTTTTATAGTGAGACTTCAACAAAATACTTAAAAATGTTTTAAAGACTTAAAAACATTAATTTTAACTAGAACTCTTTTTTTTTTTTTGGTCTTTTTGAGACAGGGTCTGCCTGTAGCCCCAGCTGGCCTGGAACTCTCTATGCAGACCAGGCTGGCCTTGATCCCCCAGAGATCCTCCTGCCTATGCCTCCCGAGTGCTGGGATTAAAGACATGTCCTGCCACATCTAGCTAATTAGGATTTTTGTGCTGCTCTTTAAACCGCTGGAGAACAAGGAAGGGCAGACAAAACACACTGGTATTTTTTCCATCACTTCCCTCCATCATATTGAGTTTCTCCTCTTGTGTTGGCAAATTTCATAGCTTTCTAGCAGTGTTCAGTGTTTCAGTGGAATCAGTTTAACTGTCTCTTGTGTTCCTCCAGTTATCCAGGAAGGACGGTCTTTGAAATGCCGGCAGGGACTTTCACATTCTCCTCTCTCTCTGCACACCACAGAGGAGGAGTGATGCCTTAAAAAGTTCTCCTCTCCTTTCTCTTCTATTTCTACCCTTCTTGGCTGGATTTAATAGAAGAGATACAAGATCAGCTCCTGTACAGACTATCCTTTCCTGGTTGGTACCAGCCCTCTGGCTAAGCAGTCACAGGGTGTTGCTTCCCGTGCTGAGTAGACAGTGCACATGTTGACTTTTCCCCAGAGTTCTTAGTGAGAGAGTTCTTCAGCGAAGTCTATATTGCTGCTTTGTTTTTCCTAATAATTACAAGACAGTTATTTAAAAACCTTGGCCATAGTAAAAATATTAGTTTTGTGTGTATGTTGGGGGAAGGCATTCTTTTAATCACACCACTCAGAATCGAAGGCAGGAGGACTGAGACTGAACAGAGTCTGAGACAGATAGCCAGATGCTGCCAAACAAATGAATAAACAATCTCAAAACCCAAAAGCTGAACAAAGAATCATTTGTCTGATACATCTTTCTTTATATATTTCCTTATATATTTACTCATTGGCTTATTTAATTACTGAACAATCCTACAAGATAGATATTATTATGACAGCCAATGTATAAAAATTGAAAGCCAAAACATTAAATTAACTTGATTTGATCACACAGCTGGTCAATAAGATGGATTTATTGTCTGTGTAGAAAGTAAAGTGGGTGTATATTGTGTTACCTGGGCAGGTTTATGCTAATTAATTGTGAGCATGTATCTTGGAGGAAAAATAGGCAACGAAGCCCACTAACAAGGTATTATACAAATGTTAAACACTATGTTTTTTTCTCCTTTTGGATTATAAACAAAAATAGACTGTAGAAGGACAGGAGGAAGAATGTATTTGATATAAGAACCAGAATTTTATGAGTTTATCTAATTAATAATGAAGTAAACGTGTGATTTGAAAGTGTAGAGTTTACATAGTCTAAATAAACTTGGACTCAAACAGAACTGGCTGTTCTATTACTTAAGATGCATTACAAAATCAGAAGCTCTAGAATTAAGGCTTGAAAATATAGGAAAATTAACTACAGATGGAGTAGTGTATCATGGCAGAGTTCTAACATGGACCAGCCAGAGGAAATTTGTATTTTTGTTGTTGTTTTCTAGTTATGCTTCTATTCAAATAATGCTGTATGGATTTCCATTAAAATACTTTATAAAACTGGGGTAGCTCCTAAAATAGAAAGTTTTCAGAATTAAGTTCCCGCAAATCACTGCCGTCATGTTCATCATAAGCTGGCTGAGTGAGGATGGAGTTTAGCTATGGAATTTCTATGCAAAACTAATGTAAACCATCATCATAAAAATAGTTGAAAATTGTGTCATAAGAGAATGTGTCCCCAAAGCATGATTGGACTCGGCAGAAGGCACATGATGTGATTCAGGAAATGATCTAATAGCCAGTTTTGTTCTAAAATAGACACTAAGTAAATTTTTCTACTTCTCAGACCACCTATGGTTAGTGTTATGAAGCCAAGGATCTTGGAGGTTGAGACTCTAAATGGCAATAGTCAAGAAATAACTGGAATGACAATACAATTAAATCCTTTATTAAAGCTAATGGATAACTGTAACTAACTGTTTCATTGCTGAATGTACCAGAAAAATCCCACTTCCATTTTGAATGATATACACATATATAATATACATATATATGTAATTCAATTGTATTGCTGAATAACTCAGTTAAACTTTTGAAATATTTCTATGTTCTATGATCCTTTTGATTTTCTTGTGTGTGTGCATTATTACTATTAACATTATGCATTTTGGGTAAATCCCCGCTCAGCAACTTTTCTTCCCTAAATACTGTAATCATTTCAGAAACACTTGACTTCCACATAAATAACAAAAAACAAATAGTGAAGAATGGAGGCAATTTTGAGATCAAGCAAGTATGTATTTCTGTAACAAATACTGTAAATAAGTAATATGCTACATTAAAAAGACTGGTGTTCAACCCTAGGTAGTAAAATTTCAGGGCTTATAGTCAAATACTATGACGTACAACTTCTCTAATGTAAGTAATATGACAATTGCATATTTATTTGTTAAGACATACATTTCAGATAGAAAGTTGAATAATGAGATCATATAGTATATATTAAGTGAAACAAGACTGAAATGTACACTTTTGTCATTTATCTATCATCTATCTGTCTATCTGTCTATCATCTATCCATCCATCCTACCCATTTACAAAAACATTGTTGAATATTGGAGTTATGTAGTTCAAATATTAATCAGTTGCTATCTCTGGGTAAAGATTTGGCACCATTATTTTTCTTTATGCACCATGCAGTACTTAGGCTCACTTTTGTGAGCATGCAATATTTAAACAATAAAACAACACAACACAATAAAACTTCTGGACATCTCTGTGTGACATATGAAAATATTTTGTCTCATCCTGGCCACCATGAAACTCTTGCTATGAACCTACAGGAATTGAATTAAAGGGAGCAGGAAGAAGAGATCCAGACCAAGAGGGAACCCAGGGGTTGCCATATATAAACAGTATGAACAAAATGTCCAACATTCAGTTCTTGCAAATAGTACTCAAATGACTCTTTAAAAATGTTTTATTTATTATTTTTATTTTATGTGTATGAGTGCATTGCCTCCATGTGTGTAAGTGTACCTGTGTCATGAAGTGCCTGAGGAATCAGAAGAGGGTGTTGGATCCCCCTGGAATTGGGGTTATGGTGGCTGTTAGCTGACATGTGGGTACTAGAAATCAAATCAAATCCTTCTGTATGAGGAGTCATGCTCTTAGGTACTGAGACATCTCTCCATCCCCAAATGGCTTCTTTTTGTTTTAATAAACAATATATCAGAGCATCAATGTTACCCTGATGAGAACAAATTGCCTTTAACAGTTTAGATGCAGAGATAAAAAGATAAATGTACAATAATCTGTAATAATAATTTAAAAATGTGCTCAATAACATGTCCATAAAATTGACTTCAGTTAAACTTTCATAGAGTCTTGAGATCTTTTCTAGGGAAAGAAAATATCTGAAAATCTTATGTAAAAACATTTGAACATTTTGATATATAGATTTTTTTTTACACTGGTTGATTGATTTTTCTCTTTTTTGAGTCAAGATTCCTCTGTGTAGTTTAGATTGGCCTTGAACTCCTGACCTTGCTGCCTTGACTTCCTCAGTGCTGTGATTATTCCTTGTAATACATAGATTTTAATATTAATATGTGAAAATCCACATTCAAAAGCTATGTCTGTTTCATAGCAATTTGAAAAGTCCACGGCACCATGTCAGTTTATAGGCGCAGCTTTCATTCAACATACTGAGAATCCTCTTACAGATTGCCATGGGTCCAAATAATGACTAAATTAAGAATAGATTGCAAAAATACCCCAGCATAGCCACGAATGAAAGATTTTAGATGATATTGTGTTATCACTAATGACAGTTAGGTTGGGCCATTACTGATTCTGGAGTCTGACCCCCTTCAAGTTGTCTTTTCAATTGCCCACCTCTCATAAAATCAAGAGGGATTATGCAAACTTCAACCACAGCCGTGCTTGAAGGAGTACATCTTCCTTAGTCTCATTGAAGAGAATCATTTTTCAGTTGAAGAAACTGCAATTACAAAGTCATTTTGAATTCATTTGGCACCTCGGTGGGCCTAATTATCATTTTAGCTTTTATTTCTCCATTTTCAAATAATAGAAACACAGTATAACGAAACCAGGGAAGGGAAAGGGGAAACCTTCAGGAAATCTAGCCTGGAATGCATTGCATATAATTGCTGGCTGCAGGGGACTGTAGGCCAGCAGAAATGTAAGTGTGCTCAGTGGGGACTGACTTCAAGGTCCTTTTCATGCAGGGTAATTCGCAGTTCTTTTCTTCAGAGGTTCCTTGTGGCAGTCTCCCGGAAACTGCTTTGACCCTTCTCCCAGGTGACCTTCTTAACACCCTGCTATTTCTGTGTCTGTTTTCCAGTTTTCCTGCATGGAAACCTTACAAAATCTACCACGAACAATTCCTTAGTTTTATCAGCCATGTGAGTGAGCCCAGGATGTGTGCAAACAACACCGAGGAAAGACATTTCACACCTGCCCTTTCCTAAGCCTCTAACTTTATACAAAGCCTACATATTGTGTACTCCTTAAGCCTTTGCATGAGCAATGTAAGCGCCCTGGCACCACCCTATCTGCATTTTCCAAAATCCTCGTCTAGGGAAATAGTTTTCCATTATCACATGAACAAGAGTAAATTTATTTTTGCTGCCGAAAAGAAAATAAAATCATTCAATTTAAAGGATTAACAGATATTACAATAATATTTGTGTAAGGTTAAGCTCACAGCCTGGCAAACAGTGAGCTCTCTTGAACATTAATAATCTGGAGATAATACCTGTTATACTTCAAAGACTTTAAAAGGAGCCTCTCAGTAGCATGTGAATTAATATGGATGATCAAGAATTCAATTCAATTTCTACCTGAGTGATCAGAGACCAGTGTTCAATCACTGTGTGTTTCCTAGCAATTTGAAAATCTGTAACTTAAAAACATTTTTTAAAGGAAAAGTTCTACTTAAGTTGTTCTGCTTCAGTGAAGAGCATTTCATGTTAAAAGTGTTCATCAAAAATAAAGAGCCGCCCACGAGTACTGGTGGGTATGATGGTCAAGTTCATCATGTAATCATTACAGATCACACGCTGCATTACAGTACATTCCAAACTATCTGCAAAGCAATATTCTGGATAGTAATACATAGAACTGGGAAAAATAACCTGTTAGAAAGGGAGTGTGTGGGAGGAACTAGAGGGAAGGTGGATCTCAGCTTGAGTCATCAAAAAGCAGAGTGGACGAGAAAAGTTTTTTGCAGGTAGTTTATTTGGGGAGACAGTTTATCAGAGAGGTGAGATAGGGGAGTAAGGCTGTAGGATAGGCAAGAATGAAACACAGATAATTCAAGACAATATGCTCTTAGTAGATCAGTGCTGTATTCTCCAGGGATACTCCTCTGAGAATGTTCTTGATTCTCTGAGGATGTTCTCAGGACTGTATCGGGTAGATCAGAGGATTTCTTCATTGTTACCCAGTTTCTTCCTATATTATGACCATAAAATGGCAGGTATCATTGACAAACGGGCCTTTTGGTAAAGGCTGTGCCATAACATGCAAATTGCCTTGAACACAGGTTGCACCTGTATGATGGCTAGTGGTCCTATAGCACAGATTCTACGTCATATATTCAGAGGAACTCTCAGGTAGAAATCAAGAAACTTGTGGTGTGACTGAGGTGAGATGCTTCTAAATTGTCTGTGTTTCAGCAAAGCTCCTTCCTGTGACAACAGAGGAAAGCATAGCTGAGACAGTGTGAGGAAGGGCATGCGAGTTACCTTCGCCTTCGAGTGCACGTGTTCACATTCTTCATTAAGCTAGCCAATTTCAGAATCTTCACTATCACAATAGCTATAATTTCTATAACAGATTTATGGCAGGAAAATTTGTGGAGCCATCCATAGCCTTTCTGTTTTATAATGCACTCTAGTTAGTCATGGAGATCTGTGTCTGTTAACACTGACGGTGTAGGAACTATATTCTTCACTCATCTTCCTATTGACATAGGTGTCCCAAAAGAACAGGTAATAATTGTGGCTACAAGTTGGTGTAACTCCTATAGCATATTACTTACTTTAAACATCCTCCCTTTGGCTAACAGGGTCTTATTTAGCAGAGACTGAACTTTCAGTGATGAGAAACAAACACTGTACAACTGGTTTACTCTGAGTGATGGTGTAAGAGACTGCCATATATACAATCCTCTGGTTTTTCAACGTATGTATTCTAGCTGTTGTTAATACACTAATATATGTCATTTGTTGATTCATCTTGTATACTAAATCTGGAAGAATGTTCTCCAATTCTGTAGGGGACTGTTCTCAAGATATTTACCTAACCTTGTACTAGCCCATTCATTGCATTGCTGTTTCAGAATGGCATGGTATCTGGTGGGGCTGAGGGATCCTATAATCATGTTCTCATTCTTGCAGTTCTCAGAATGCTGTAAATTGGTCTGAGACCGTGCCATGTGAAATTTCATGTAGCTCATTCAAGCGTCCTAAAAGTTCTTAGATGGTGGTACTACATACAGGGAAAGAAATCCCATGTGTGAAACAGGCATCATTTCTGTTAAGAACAAAACCTTGCCATCTTCAGGACTAAATAGTCTTGAGGTCATCACCTTGTCAATCAATAGGGTCTACTGCAGTTTGCCTTTTGCCCTGTCACCTGTTTATTTCCATTAAAAAGCTTTTCCTGTTCTGATATTTTCTTATTTGTCACTTAGTCCAAATCAGAATAAAAACTTTTGGGGGTTAGAATGGTATGAATTGGATAATTATTCTTTTTTTGTGCTTTGAATTGGTTTAGTCTTTGATAATTTACTTCCATAGGGACCAGTCAGAAGAGAGTTTGGATTTATGGGATCCTTTCCACATGCAAGATAATGTATACACATGATTTAGATATTATAATTAATTTTTTTTGTAGAACTAGTAGACAGAGAACTTGTTTAATATCTTTTAATTATTCAGTGGGGCTTCTTTTCTATTTTTTTGCATTTATTTATTTTTATTTTTGTGTGTATGAGTGTATTCCCTGCATGTATGCAAGTGTACCTGTCTTGTGCAATGCCCACAGAAGTGAGAAGAGAGCATTGGATTCCTTGGAACTGGAGTTATGGATGGTTGTTAACTGCCATGTTGGTGCTAGGAATCTAATTTGGGTCCTCTGGAAGAGCAGCCAATGCTCTCAACTGCTGATTGATCTCTTCAGCTCCTCCTTCTTTGTAATAACATCATTTCTAATAAATACTCCAGGCTGACCAAAACTGAACATCTCATTGTTCCAACAGTACCGGAACAGAGTTTTCTATTCTGGTAAGTGACATGCTTTCCACTTAACAGGTATAACCAGAAAACATATCTAACTCCTCCCCGACTTTTCACCTTTTCCCTATTTAGTCATGTACTGGGCTTTTAAGTAAAATGCCAAACATTCCTACTTTTTGGCAATGGTTTTATTGCATTAAGAGTTACGCTGTTTATACAACTTTTATCTCCAGTTGAAAAGTCAAATGCCATGCCATCTGGTTTAAAACTGGATACTTACAATCCTATTGGTTGTTGTCCAAGTCTTACCAACTATGCTTCCTAAATATATTTTAACTGTGCTTTTTTCCTTAGTCTCCCACTCCCCAAGTTCATCTATGTCCTTTTTATTTTTTATCTAGATCAACCACAATGGACATTTGTTGTCTTTGTATAGAATGTTTCCTTTTTTTCTCCTACTAGAATACCTGCCTTTTCCTAGGTAGCAGTTGTTTACTGTCTGCCCAGGTGCCTAGAGTTTATCTATCATAGTTCCTGCCCCCATGAAATGAAAGTGAGCAATCACAATGGGCAAAAGCTATGCCATCTCCTGTCCATTATGGTTGGTTAAGGGAGCCCAGCATCTCTCCAGGACACCCAGTACTACCTTCGGAGTTTTTAAACTGAAGGTTCAGTGGTACCTCTCACGTTTTGCTCATGCTGAGAAGTGCCAAGCTCCTTAGTATGTGGAGGAGGCTGGAAAGGTGAGTTTGACCCAGGGATGGACAACAGAGGAGGTAGACAGAGCCCTGATAAGATATTTTGAGCCCATTTATCCAACTCTAACTTCAGTCTTGCATACTTTCCAGTTACAAATGCCAAGAAATTAAGTGCTTTCCCCTTCGGTTCATTTGAACTGATTTGAGTATATTTAATTGTGCAACATGTAGTAAGTGAACTTAGTTTCTTGTTTCTTCCTTGGCCATTCTCACATACCTCTTAATTCATCCAACTTATTGCGTACAGGATGAGCAATCAAAAATCACAATCTATTCAAGCCCCTGCTTGCTTAATCCTCCAATTTACCTAATCTTCCTGGGAGCAGGCTTCAGTTCAAACTTCTTAACTTTATCAGGTCAGAATGAACTTTCTGCTTCCTAACCATGCCTCCACACTCTCCGCTCCTTTCTCTATCGCAATTTACCAAATTCACCAACAGTTTCACACTCTGTCCCATTGTATATATTGATACCATTGCCTGAAGAACAGACCCACTCCTCTTTCCCATAAAGCAGTTTAATATTTATTCTCCATATTTCAAGCCATTCAGTAAAACCTGAAATTGACACATTAATTGTGATTCTTGTTTTATCGCGTCTGTTTTCTCTGCTAGAGGCTGAACTTTAGGGAGATGTGGCATGTTTACTTGTCTTTATAGAATCAGTGCCGCAATATCTGGCATGTAGTAGATGCTCAAAAAATGTTGCTTGAATGAAATAATTAAATTACTTAGATGTAGAATCTCTCAGATTTTGTTTTCTTGTTCCTCTTGCTTCCCATTAATTTCTTCAAATGTGTGTTAATTGTCAATCTTTTTTTTTGTGTATTTTTGATTGTATAACTTGTTTCTAGGGACCTGAAAGCCTCTGTTTCCTTATGCTTATGCACCAACTCTGGCTCTTACTATCTTTTCACCCCCTCTTCTGCAATGTTCCCTGAGCTGTGGGTGGGTGAGATTTAATATAGGAGTCCTATCCAGGGACACACACTCTGCAGTCTCTTATTCTCTAAAACTTGTCCAGTTGTGGCCTCCTGTGTATATTGCGCTCTGTTGCATAAGGAAGCTTTGCTGGTGAGAGTTGAGGGTTGCACTAATATTCTTTTCACCCCCTGTTCCGATATGTTCAATGAGCCTTAGGCATAGAGGTTCCGCTGTAGGTGTGTAACTTAGGGCTGCAGGCCAAGTTTTTGTTAAAAGACACGTTCCTTCTGTGTAGCCCAGGTTAGTCTTCAGTGCTATATCTCCCTGCTTCTGTGTATCCCAGGTTAGTCTTCAGTGCTGTATCTCCCTGCTTCTGTGTAGCCCAGGTTAGTCTTCAGTGCTATATCTCCCTGCTTCTGCCTTTCAAGTACTAAGGTCATAGATGTGAACTGGCATAGTTAGCTTCAGGAAATATACTCTGCCCATGTCACATTTGATCTCTTGAAAGGACATTTCAAAATCAGAGATTTCTGTTTCTATGGTTTCATTGAAGTACAAATAAGATGCGTATGTGAGCCATCTATTCTTTTTTTCACTGCACAGCCCAGCACTGGGATCAGTGAAGCTGATGGCCACTGTGATGTTCTTTCCACGTTGACTTTATGGTTCTTGGTGGAAGCACTGTGTGCCATCTCAGCACAGTGAGACGTGCTGGACAGCAGGAGTACTTCCAGCCTCTTGAGGTTGTGGACCAGGGACTTCAGGAAATCACTGGGCAGCATGTGTTTTGTTTTCTTGTCATGTCCATGACTAACACTGAGTATCAGTATCCAGTCCTTGAATCTTCTCTGCACTCTGTTGTCAATGCCATCAGATTTCTGTCAGTTATGTTTGCTTTTGAAGTACTAGTCTGCCTAGTGTGGGATGAATTTCTTACTCTTTTTTTGTCAGTCATGGGCTTCATCAGAGGTCTGAAGGAAGCCATGACGCTGAGCAGGAAATGGCAGTCACTTCACAGAAGGAGGGGAAAGAGAAGATTTTGAAAATGATTTTGATCATTATTTCTTTCATTGAATTACAGTTATTTTTTTGATGTACGTTAAGAGTCAGACTGTTGTACATGTTGGAGAGGTGTGTGTGTGTGTGTGTGTGTGTGTGTGTGTGTGTGTGTGCATGTGTATACAGATGTGCTGAGAGGGAGTGAATTTTCCTATACATTTCTCATATTGCTTTTTGAAAAATATTTTGAAAATGTAACATTATCGCACCATCTCAAGTTGACTGTTTTTATTCCTTTTCTCTTTTCCTTCAAATACTTAAAATTTGATAAAATTATTCTCTCAAATCTCTAGCTCTCTCCAGAATGTCATTCTTCAGAATAGTTGAAAAGAACCCTTTCTTTATTTTAAAACTATCTCCACATACCTCTGTTGTCTCTCCACCTCTCCTCTCAGTCCCTGAAAGCTATTATGCCCGTCCTTGGCTATCCTTGTTAATATCTCTACAATCTCCTTACACTTTAGTTTCTTACTTGCAACACTGTATAGAGACTTTAAAAATTCGGCCTGCATCTATCATACATTTTAGATCATAAAGGTAGCCCATTATCTGTATCTTGTAAAAACAATCAATAGCTTATGTTCAGAAAGCACAGGATAAGAAGGCCTTTCTATTATCCTCTGTAAATATGTTTCAAGCATTAATATAAAGTCCTAGACTAAGAGGTGGAAGGGAATGCTCATTCTGTTTGGTGCTTTGCTGGCCTTCAGAGCCAGCAAGCCTCTCCATCCAGCAGAGGATATCTGCACCTTGCCACATGTGACACCCTTTTAATTAGACTACCTTCTTTAGGAAGATTTCTTCCTCATGCCTTTTTCTCTTTGTATCTTCATCTCATAGATTTTAGGAATGAGATTCTGAGTCTTTCCTCCCTGTTCAGTAGCAAGTTGTCCTCAGAGATTAGTAGGACACATAGTAGTATAGAGTTGGCCTATGTTCAATTCACAGCACACTAAAAAACCCAAACCTGTATTGCAAATTAACTTTTCCAATTGATAATAAAAGCAACTTTTACACGCTATTCTTGGTGGAGGGTTGTTCTTCAAATTAAACTTCCAAGGACATTTCCTTGTGTGGGGAAAGGAATGTGATTAGATTCAAGCCAAGTTGAATCAAGAACACTTTCATGAAAGATTGTAGGGCTGGAGAGATGACTCTGTGGTGAAGAGTGTGTACTGCTCTTCCAGAGGACCTGAATTTGGTTCCCTGAATTCATGTCAGGTGGCTCCCAACTGCCTCTAACTCTAGCTCCAGGAGGATCGTCTGCCTGTGGCCTACATGGGTCTCACTCATGTGCATATACACACAAACACACACATATACATAAATAAAAATAATAAAAGTACATCTTCTATAAAAGCTTTGTATTCCCCTGTTTTAATTCTCTTAGAATAGGAAGGTAGTTGTTACCATTAGAACACGGTCTCTAGCAATTATCATTTATTAAGCATTCATATTAGATGAGGTTTCTTTTCCTTCTTGCATTTTGTAACAGATTTATTAAGAAAGCTGTTGTTTAACATTAACAGATATAGGCTGTTAGCAATAATACATGATATTCTTTTCAGTATAAATTTTCCTTTAATGATTTTCAAAGATCATTGTCAGATAGATTTCAAGTGAATTTGTATTCTCAGATTTCTTGGTAAATTTAAGCAGCTGATCAAGATAATGCAGATGCTTCTTGTCACAGGAAGCAGCCTGTCTCCTATCTGCCCACACTATTGGCATTTCCCAGGTAATATCCAACTCAAATTTCTGGTTGCCTGGAGCCAGGTAAAGGCCACTGGAGAATTGGAATAATAATTTTCACAATAAAACTTACCATGCATGGAAATTGAAGGCTTGATGGGGCCCAGGTGTTCTTGGCTGGTAATATTTGGTTTGAACAGGATGGGCAGTGATGTGTTCTTCTCAGCTTCATTCTGGCAGCAAGCCTGAGAGACCTTAGGCTATAACTGCTTAGGAAAGAGTTGATTCCATGCATTTCTCTCTGCAATAACTTGTCTTCTGGGTAGATCCCAAACTCAAAATGAATTGTTTGAAAATATTTACCTTACAATTAAAAAGGAAACTGTTTGATATCATGGCCAAAAAGGTTCTCTTTGGAGAAACAATGGTGTCAGAAATTAAATGTCACAGTTACTTCTTCAGAAATGGCAGAATCTGGCATTCTTCCCTCATATAGTCTAGCTGAGAGAAGATGCCCAGCTCAGCAGACAAAGTCACAGGCCCAGGCTGACCTGGAAGGTTGGGGCCTGTTCCTGTAATAGCATCTCCAAAGGCATCAGAGGAAGGTTGGCTTTTTAGTCAGTCCCCATTTCCTGAGATTCTGTAGTCAAGGACTGTTTTGTTTATTTTGTCTTAACTGCTCACTCTACCCTGACTATCATAATAATTTCAAGAAGAATTCTAACTGTAATTTATAAAAGAAGAGACTGAGGCCTTGATTGGATGAATGATTTACATGTATATGGAGCACACAATACCTGATGCTTTTGCTAAGGCAGAAGTCCTTGATACTTATTTCTGGTCATGAGCTCCTTGCCCATATCATTCAGTGCTCATGGTGGCTTATCTACTTCCATCTATCTGCTCTGTTGAAATCACATTTTCGCTGATTTTTCTATATGTGAAATACGTTTTCCATATGAATTCAGGTATATCTGACCTCAAGTTCTATCTTGATACTCAATCTTGGTTTATGATCCGAATTCCTTGAGTTCCCACTGGACAAGATTCATTCTTGAAGTTTCTTTTCTACCTCTCCCCTTTTGTTCATTAGAGAGAAAAATGCACTTTTGTCTTTCAGGATTGTATGGTTCATTTCCACTTCAGACACTTCTCAACTACTTTCCATGATCTGTTGCAAATGATTGAAATCTCTTCCTCTGAAACATTATAGAGATTTGTACTTTCCTATGGAACAATAATATTTTTAAATATATAAAATATACATTTGTATTTATTCTTTGTGAGTTTCATACATTTATACAATGTGTTCACACCTAGGTCCAACTCTTCCCCTCCAATTCTTCCCTAGTATGTTTGTTTCCCAATTTTATGTACTCTTATTTTTTTTAACTCTCTATGTCTAATATGTGCATGGGTATAAACCCATCTAGTGGAGCATAGACAATATACCAGAGTCCACATCCCTGAAGAAACCTGACTCTATCTCCTGACTCAGCCATAAACTTCCAGAAGATCCTCAGCAAGGGTAGAGATTCCTTGAACTGCTCCTCCATCCCGAGTGGATTTTGACTGGCTTTATCTTGTGCAGGTCTTGTGTAGGTAGGCAATCACAGCTGCTTTGAGTTCCTGTGTTTAGTGGCCTGTTTCTTAGCAGTTCCCTGCAACCGTTGGCTCTTACTCTTTAAATATGTTATATTAGGACAATGAGAATTTACCTGGTCTTCAGATGAGTAAGGCTCATTGTATATCAATATAGATGGTATAGTTTTAAAAGCACCATTTTGGGGATACATACTGCATGCACAGTATACAAAAATGTTAACGAAGCACAACCTCGGTGTGGTGGCACACACCCTTAACCCCAGTCTTTGGGAGGCAGAGGCAGGCACATCTCTGTATGATTGCAGTCAGCCCGATCTACATAGCAAGTTCCAGACCAGCTGGGGCTACAGGAAGATAAAGCCTCAAAGTGAAACAAAGCCAAACCGCACAGCACAGCACAGCGCACATCCTCCAGGACTTCCTATTTCACCTGGCACGTTGCCTCCTCCCTGCTATGCATGCCAGTGCAAGTACTTGGTTTTCAACTTCCCTGAGCAGTGAGATTTCTAGATTTAGACATGACAGGTTGCTGCCAACATAAAGATCAGACAAAAATCCAGGAACTTCAGTTTGCCAGTTTATACCCTAGGTTTTCATACCCCAGATTCCTACCTCTAACATTGTGCTCTGAGATATTTTTCCGTTAAACAAGAGATGTATGTAATATTAATTTTGCCTTTCCTGGCCCTCTCATCCTTTGGATATCACCAATAATATATTCCTCACTAAATGTGGCTTGCATTCCTAATGAGTTTCCAGGTGACGATGCTGGTCTGGATCGTACACTTTAAGAATCGCTGAGAATAACTGAGGGGAGGGAGCATTTTGCTCTTTTTAAGAACAAACAATAACAGTAACAAATAAAGCTACTTCTATCTTTAAAAGTTTTTATTTGGAAATAACTATAAATTTACATAAAAGTTGTACTCTTCAGAGTCTCCAGTTGCTTACATTTCTGAGCCGTTTGAGACATACCATTTAGTGTTTTATTGTTATTTCTTAATTACAGGGATATCTGTACATAATCACTGCAAATGACAAAATGGAGAGCTTATTTTAGTTAGATAGCTAGCCAGTGAGATGGCTCAGCAAGTAAAGTGCTTGCTGTGCAACCCTGATGACCTGAGTTTGATCCCCAGAATCCACAGAAAGGTGGAAAGAGTGAACTGACTCCACAGAATTGTCCTCTGACCTCCACACACATTCATGGCACTCATGTATTCACAAACACACATCATATAAATACATAATAATAAATGTATTTTTAAAAATCAAGAAATTACAAAGGTCAGCATTAAATTTATGGATCTTATTCAAAGTTTGCTGTAGTAATGCTTTTTTGGGGATCTACCTTGGGATCATGTATTGTATTTAAGTCATCACATTCTTGAATTTCTTCAATCATCTATAGTTTTCCCAGTCTTTTTTACTTTTAAAATTTGCACATTTGGGGTAAGCACAGATAAGTATCATTTAGATCCTTTCTTAATGTAGGTTTGTCTGGTGGTTCCTCATGACTTAGGATTGGCAGGAAGGAAGCAGGGCCCTTCTCTGGGAATCACGTCAGGAGGCACACACTGCCCTGCTGCTGCATTACAGCTGATGCTAACTGAGTAACGTCAGGGGATATAAGCCTTCTCAAATGGAAGTGTAATTAATGTGTCCATCACCTCTTGTATAAGTGATTTGTGATTATGACTTATGATTCAATAGCTGTGTTGGGTAGCATGGAGACTGTTGAATACCTTCTAGCTCATGATTTCACTGACCAGTTTTAACTACGTTGATAATTCAACTTGATTAGATTTTTCCCCAGCTGTGATTTTTCTAATATCACTGTTCCTGTTGTTCGTTAGGAGCTGGCAAAGCACTGCAGGGAAATCTTACTTTTCTTTTCAATTTATTTGTTTTTTTATGTGTATAAACTTGTTTATGAAACGCTATACTCCTTTAACATCAATTATTTTCGATGCGTACGTTTTCCTAAACTTGGCAAGTGGGAGCACCTGCAGTCTGACTTCTTCTTTGATTTGACATGTTCTGAAAATTGTTTGAACAAGTCCTTAGCTTCTGATGTAAGAACACGACCCATCAAAACTTTGTGTTTTCTCCTTTCTGCCTTATCGAGTCCCTGGTTCTCCAGGGACTTCCAGCTCTTTTCAATGAAGAATAATCCTTAAAAGTCTTTATCTCAATGCTACATTTGCTAATTGTAATCGGTTGGAAGGGCTAAATAGTCTTGTGTACATATGCCAACATGCCCATCTGTCTATGTATCCATTTATCTTTCTCTTGCCTATCATAAATTAAGAGCCATACTTCAAACTCCAATTCGCCACCTCTGGGCTCTTTCTCCTTTCTACATTTGTATCACTATTCTCTAGCACCAGCTTATTTTCTCCATAATCTATTTACTTAATTTGAATACTCCCAATCCAGGTACTCAAATCCAAGTTGCTACTGTCTGAAACTCAGCTGCCATTGAAATGAAGGGAGAAAACATGGAAGAGGAGAGGGAGGCCTGTCAAAAAGCTGGGTCTGGGATGCCGTGTTCCATTTTCTGCAGCTATTTTCCAGAAAGGCAAAGTGAATGGGATAGGGTAGCTCTTTAGCCATGCTATGAGCAGCGTATACTGCATGCTGCAGATACTCAGTAAGTATTGAAAGGATGAATAAAGAATATTTCTGGGGAAAACACATTTTTGATTTGAGAACATACCATTGAAAAATATTGTTTGTGGATTCTTTGAGAATTCCATACAGTGTATTTTGATCCTATCAGAACCCTCCTTCAACTCCATTCCCACCTTATTATGCCTCTCCTCAACTTCATGTTCTCTATTAATTTTTCAGGGCCTACTGAATCTAATTTGTGTTCCTAAATGCTCTTGAGTTTGGATCCAACCCCAGGAGCCTAGTCAACCTACCCAGCATGTCACCCTTAAAGAAAACTGGTTTTCCCTCTCCTAGAAGCTAACAGTTGCCAGTAGTTTCTCAGCCAGGGTGGGGCCTTCTTACGTACTTCTCCCCTCTAAGTTGGGATTTTCTGTGGCTTGAACTTGCACCATCTTGTGTGTGTTGGCCCAATTGCTGTGAGCTCATATGTGCAATAGCCCTACTATCTGGAAAGTATGGTTTCCTTCTATTCATCTACCACCTATGACCCTGACAGTCTTTCTGTCCCCTCTTCCACAATAATTCCTGAGCCATGGGAGGAGAGGATGTGATATAGGTTTCTCATTTAGGGCTGAGCATTCTAAAGTCTCTCATTCTCTGACATTGATCAGTTGTTAGCCTCTGTGTTAGTTGTCATTGGTTACAAGAAGAATCTTCTCTGATGAGAAGCTGAGAGATGTACAAATATATGGGTATAACAATAAGTCATCAGAAATGGGTTAGATACTACATCCATTTAACAGAATACTAGTAGTAGGTTTTCCTATGACTTGAGATCTGTCTAGTGATAGATTCTTGGTTCTGATTGCAGTGCTAGGTATGGACTCTATCTTGTGAAGTGAGCCTTAAGTCCAATCAGAAAGCTGTTGATTACTTTCTTAATATTCATACATCATTGCATGAGTGCATCAGTGGGCGTATCTTACCAGGCCAGTTGTTATTATAGCTTGTAGGATTCATAGCTGGATAAGACTGATGATTTTTTTTACTTCTGGTAGCTTCCATTGCTGTGAAAGCTAGCCAGTAAAGCTTTGATGTTAGTACCTGCTTGATTTCGCCTTGTTTGTTCTACAAGTCATGCTTGTAGTGTCTTCAGCAATAGGGCCTTACTATCAAATTCTAGAGAACATACCATTTAAGAAATATATTTGAAGTAGGCTTGATCCTTCAAGTAAAAGTATTCGTGTCAATTTGTTTCAAATGCAGGATGCCTTTAGTAATCTGCTGGAGGCCTAGACTGAATCATGTAGAGAGAACATCAGAATGCTGAAGGCTTATCAGCCGCTGCTTTTTCCTTTTTAAAAGTAATTTAGTTTTGCATTTAAGTTTTGTGAAGTTAAAAGCCCCTTTCTATCTTAATTTCAATCAAACAGACCTCCCTTTTGAGGGAGAAGACATCTACATTCATCCAGTTTTTGAATAACAGAGAATCAAATGTTGACTGAGATTCCTAGAAAGCAGAATTGTAACATCTTAGACCATTGGGAAAGCAGCTTATGCTGCCATGTTAGCATGCCAGCTTGTGGTTTTTTTTGGAGGGGGGACTTTCTACTAGCCAATTACTTTGTGTTCAGTTTTCTTAGTGATTTATTTTAAAGACAGTAAGAAATGTATATGGATTTAAGATCTCACAGCTACTATTGAATTTCCTTTACAGAAAATCTTGAAAAAAAGAATGTTGAGCTAGATTTCTCTGTCTTCAATCCAAAGAAGTATCTCGAGATAATGTTAAGTGATTTTTAAGTTAGTATTTAAGGGCCAGTGAAGCAACTCAGTGGGCAAATCACCTGCCATGTAGCCTAAAGACTGAGCTGAATCTCAAGGACCCACTGGTAGAAAGTGAGAACTGACTCCCACAAGTTGTCCTCTGACTTCCATACTCAGGCACACACTCACAGACATACAGACACACGTGCACATGCAAAATGATAGCGAAATAAATAAAAATGTAATAAAAACAAAATCATAAAAAGGTAGTATTTAAGAAGGCTCATTAGTCTACAGAAGCATGTGGGATGGTTCTTACTTAATAGAGCTGGGTTCTGATTCTAGGAGCACCAGAGGCTTGATAAGGTCAGTGCAGATGCTAAGAGCATTAGCATTTAATTTTTATCGAACAACTTATCTTCCTAGGACATGATCTACTTTATATATGCCTTAATTTCTTTCAAGCTTGTAAACCCAAGTGTCTGTAATAATTTGAAAAATTGGAAAGATAACCTGGCGTTTTCCACACGTCAGCGTATGATTATTGCTCCTGATTTTGCAGACAGAAAATGAAGACACCAGAAAGTGAAAGACTGCACCACCAATTTACAAAATAGCTAAATGAGACTTAAATCACTTAAATCACTATCAAGTTAAAAAAATATCTCTTCCTGGGTAACTTCCCATTCAGTATGATTTCCATCCTAATGCAAAGGCTCTTCATGTATTCCATACAGAAGTGCCTCTACACAGGGGAGGAAGACTGAACAACTGTCTGATTGCTATTCTGCTTTGAGATACTGAAGGGTATTGTGGGTAGGACTAATGATGTGGAATCTATGAAGACTGTTCAATCCTTGACCTGTTCACTAAAATTATGTAGTTACATGATACGATCCCAACTTGATGTTTCAAACTATTAGTCATGAAGAGACATCTAATAGATCTTCAGAACAGTTTTTCATCGTAATTTCTCTACTACTGACATGAGACCCTGTGTTACAGGGAATCCCTCATCTGACTTTAATAAGTTTCTCTTAGAATTCTCCTAATCCACTGGATGGGCTGATAACTTTGTGCATATTCTTTTGAAACTGATTTTAACCTTGATCCTAGTGAAATATAATTCAAAGACATGACTGCCATTCCATCACGCTTTCTCCTAAAAAATTCTACATATTTAAAAAAATTTTAAATTTATTATTTTTATTTTATGTGTATGAGGGTATTGCCTGCATGTGTGGAAGTACACCCGTGTCATGCAGAGCCCACAGAGGTCAGAAGAGGGTGTCAGATTCCCTGGAATTGTAGTTACAGATGGTTGTTAGCTACCATGTGGGTGCTGGGAATCAAACCAGGGTCCTCTGCAAGAGCAATCCATGCTCTTAACCTCTGAACCATCTCTCCAGCCTCTCCACGTATTTTAAAGTGA
The DNA here is from genome assembly GCA_035773235.1 of Eospalax fontanierii. Taxonomy (NCBI): domain Eukaryota; kingdom Metazoa; phylum Chordata; class Mammalia; order Rodentia; family Spalacidae; genus Eospalax; species Eospalax fontanierii. The sequence continues at coordinate 40,408,040 of CM069527.1, forward strand.
AATAAAAATGACATTGATATCTGTTTTCAGAAAATTATTCTATTATTGCTGCCCTTCTTCACTGCTAATCACCTCAAGTTGGAGGCTAACTTCTGGCTTCATTGTATTCTTGCTGCCTCCTCACCATGTGTTCTAAGTGAATCGTTACAATTGAAAGCCACTGTTCCCCTAGTTTCCAATCAGTGCTCCTTTAGTATGTAGGAACCAATAAAGGAACTGCCTGGTATAAAATTTAGTCAGTCATAAGGATAGAGATTAAAGATTCTGATATGAGGGGCTGGAAAAATGGCTCAGTGATTAAGAGCACTGACTAGTCTTGCAGAGGACCCACATAGTGGTTAACAACCAGCTATAGGTTGAGTTGCAGGGGAATCCAACATCTTCTGACTGCCACAGACATTGCATGACACAGGTGCACTTACCTACATGCAGGCAATATACTCATATACATAAAATAAAAATAAATAAAAATTTAAAAATGCTTCTGATGTGACAGGCAAGGAAGTTCTTTACACCTAGAAGTTCATGTTGAATACTCTTCTGATGGGAAAGTGATAGAGCCACTCAAGTACCATTTAGGAAGCAGAGGCATAAAGAAAATGAGACCGCTGAAAAGAGACAGAGGCATTCAGCTTAGGAATGGCCAGTCTGTTATCCTAGCCTTTATCTCTCAGCATTCCAAATAAATGTGAACAGATCATCCTTCTGTGGATCAGGGGAACCACAAAAGAACTGAGTGGTTGGGGCTTGCCCTATAAAATCCCTTTTAGTGCTCTATTGAAGGGAGACTTACAGAGTAATAGGCAACTTGCTTGTTTTAGCACCACTGTGCAAATTCTCTGTGCTGTTCCACTGATTTGACAGATGCTGTCCTGCTGTGTTCCTGCTCTAGGCTAGGCAAAGAGAGAGTTGTAGAGGAAATCATAAACATTTGATTTAATTAAAACCATTACCAACACCATTTCTTGTCTCATTTCTCCAAATGCTAAGGTAGGGATTACATTTGAACAATGGTGATGGGGTAAATACCCAGGGAGAAAACACAATTCTTTTTATGGTTTGGTAAAAAAAAATATAGGGCAACAAGAAAACACTCTAACCATCAAACTCGTCAGCAATTTTCTTTGGGGTTGAGATTTACAGGGTCAGAGACTAAGGGGATGCATTCAAACTTTTTCACTCTAGTTAAATAAGAAGAGGAAGAAAGAGAGCAAGAGAGGGAAAGGGACAGGGGGAGAGAGAAGCAGTTCTAGCTCAGTTGATTCTATGCTGAGTTATCCAGTGCTGTTATTTAAAAGCCACTAGCCATGGGCACTATGCTATCTTTGCTTCAGCTAGACGATTTTGAGTTTCATGAATCTGCAGATTAATGCCAAGAAGAACCCTGCTTGTCCTGTTCATTCACTGAACCTGTATCTAGTTTGAAGAATTTGCAATGTTCAGCCAGATGCTGTTACTAATACTGATAATCACTGGGTAGAGCAAATAAATTTCATTAACATCTGGGTGTTTCTTGTGGTTAGCTATATTGCTTCCTTTTTTATGGGTAACTAACTTATTCTGTTTTTTTCTGGGATTTTTAAAAAACTGAATTATGTATATTCTAAGAACTCCTGCAGTGCAAAGGAGACCAGTTTGGTTAGTAACCCTCGTTATGAATGACTTTAACATTCAACTATTTGATTGTTTCAGAAATTTCCTTTCGTGAAATAATTTAAGCATAGCTAACATTTATTGACTGCCTCAATATATGCCAGCCACTTACCACTCAAGACCTTTAAATAATTTTTTTTATCCCCTCAAATTCCATAGACAAGGGGTAATTTACACAGTTGCACAGAATGTGTTCCTTAGAACCCCAGAGAGTGTCACACAGATACAGCGATCTTGCTGAAAAAGGCCGATGCTTTTATTACCCCTATTTTGTAGATTAAAAAAAAAAGCCAGACAATCAAATGCCTTGCTTGTGGTCAAACAGTAGGCAGTGGTGAACAGAGTTCACCCTGGTAGCCTCACCTGAGAGTGCTGAATAGGGCTATTCTTGATAATAAAGGCTATTGCCATTATTTGAAATATATATTTATCCCCATATTCCTTTTCTGTCACCACGTCCTCAGAGAAACTCCAAGAGATTGTCTTTATGGTGCTCAGGGCAGCAGATTTTTCTCTCTCCAATTTGCTCAACTGCCTTTAAAAAAATTTCCCTAGAATAGCTTTTGAACAGAGTGGTGTCTGAAATCTACATGCTGTTTCTGAAAATGTGAAAGTCTGCAGATAATACCGTTCAGTTTCTGTGATGATAACAATTTTCTGTAATTGTAAGGTCCAAAAATGTAGCCACTAACCATGTGTAGCTCTCGAGCACTTGGAAAAGCAGAACGGAATCTTCATTTTTACTCAGCTTCGATCAATTTTATGTTAAACCGAAATAGCTGTATGAGACTCGTGTTTACCATAAGGGCAACACAGAAGTTGAGCTGTTATTTGGTTGAGTTTCTTAATATTGATTGTGAAAATGAGACCAATTGCTTCATAAGCTAGACGTGCACTTCTAATTAGTTTCTGTGTGAGTAGATAGAAAGAGAAATGAGGGAGAAATGGGGAAGAAACCCACAGAAAGGACTTCCCAAACTCTTACAGCTTTCTAACATGACTGTACCTAAGGGTGTAAAGATCTTGAAGCAGGTTGACTTAGGGGTCATAAAACTTCCATTAAGGAATTTTCATGGGCAGTGGACACAATTTGGCTTAGGCTCACAAATGGAAGGTAAAGGAGTCATAGCTTTTAGGAAAATGTGGTAAAGGTTATCCTCAAATTATCAGTTAGCCTTAGGTATTACCTCCTTCCATCATCTCTCTATATTAATGCAGAATTTTACATATTATACATGGAATGAAAGTATGCTTGTGTTCTACTTTACAGTTTTGACAAAAGATATAAGCATTTTGAGAAAACCCTTTTGCCACTGTTTGCAAAACAAATCTGCTCCAAATAATGCAAGTTTGATCTTTGACCTTTGACTCCTTAGAGTGACTGGGTGGAACAGCCAGTGATACGGAATGAGAGGCAATTATTAGAACAAGCTGGATGGCTAATTTCTTCAGGCAAGGCCTTGCCTGGATATTTTTATCACACATCGTTAGTCTTGAATAGGCTCCTCACAGGAAAGCCATTCCAGAGTGGCTGCCCATTGGGAGCAGGTGCTCCCCTTTATTGAGCAGTCCACAGTTGCTGCTGGGGCCTTTGTTGTTGGCCACTGCTCCCCGCAGGCCTCAGCTTTTCTTTGGAGCCCACTGCATGAACACTGTCAGTTACTTCTCTCTGATGAGTGAAGATACCTTTAAAGGCCCCAGTGCTAGCATAAACTGACTTTCATCTTGTAGATGAGGCACCTGCAGCCATAAATACTTTCTTCTCTCATCTCACTTATCCATTAATAGTGATACCATTATATAGGGTTGCCCAATAAAATATAGGATTTCTAGCTGAATTTAAGTTTTGTATAAAATAATGAGTATATTTTTATTATGCTTAAAAATTTATATGGAATGTACTTACATCAAAAATATTCTTCAGGGTGCTGGTATTATTCAGCGGTTAAGAGCACCCACTGCTCTTGCAGGGGACTTGGGTTCAATTCCCAGCACCCACATGGTGGCTAACAACTGTCCCTAACTCCAGTTCCATGGGAATCCTACATCCTCTTCGGACTCTGAGGGTGTTGCTTGACATGGTTCATTTACATACATGCAGGCAATACACTCATACATATAAAATAAAAAAATTTTTAAAAAGTATTATTCAGTGTTTGTTTGAAACCCAATTTTAACTAGGCATCTTGTGCTTTGATTTGTTAAACCTGATATCCCCTCATCAAGGACATCACCATTAGCTCTTAATAGTGAGGACAAAGTAGCTACAATGCCACAATGTGAGAAGACTTCACAAGTATTTTATGTAGTGTGATTTATCTTTAGAAATATTAAGTAAGGAGGAGAGATGGCTCAGCAATGACTGTCTTTGCAGAGGGCCCTGGTTCAGTTTCCAGCACTCCTGTGGTGGTTAACAACCATCCATAATTTCTGTTTCAGGGGATCCAATGCCCTCTTCTGGCATTTTTGTACTTTTTAGACAGGGTCTCCCAGTAGCCCTAGTTGGCTTAGAACTTACTACATAGACCAGACTGGCCTTGAACTCACTTGAGTGCTCAGATTAAAGGCGTGCGCCATCATGCCCAGTTCTTCTGACTTTTGTGGGCATTACACACACATGGTATACTTACATGGCACTCATACACATAAAATAAAAATAATAAATAAAATAGTAAAAAAGAAATACTCTGTGTGTGCGCATGTGTGCGCGTGTTGACCAAGATGTTGATAAAAGGAGCAATCACAGAATTTGGATTCTAGCTGTGACAGAATGATACTGCTAGAACAAGTCACTCGTTGGCTGGCATTGGCTGGTATGGAGTTTCATTTAATCATCACAGAATAGGAATTTAAGCTGTAGAAGAAGGTCAGTGACTAATTCAGAACTGGAACCTTTCTTCTTCTGTGGAGGTGCTGAGGAGCAGAACTAAAATGACGTAGCCTCTTTAGAGTTTGAGTCACTTGATTCTAAGGTTAAGACATACTGCTGTAAATAATTTTTATTTGGTTTGTGGCTTGCTAAGTGAGCACAGAACTATATTAAAAGTATGAAAAGACAACCACTCTCCTAATAATGACACATAGTGAATAAGGCATAAGTAAAAGTACATGCCTTATGTTATCATAAATTCTTACAAATGGAGCTGATACAGACATAGGTGCCATTCATTGTTCATCAAACTGCTAATGACAGAGGGACAGAGGAAACAGGTCAGGAAAGTGACAGGGCTTTGCAGCCCACCTGGAAATGCTGGCTGTATCTAAAGAGATGCTACACTCCAAGTGAACTTACAATACTCAGTCTGAAGCACACTTCTTTCATAGCTGTCTGTTTGTTTCATCTCTTCTTTATTCTTGGATTAGTGGCTTTAATGTAGAAATGTTGGAGTTATTTCAGTTATTAGGCTGATACCAGTATTATAATCCTTTCTCCTGACTTCTTAAATGTGTTGATTGTACTGTGAAAATTTTATGGTTCTTTTAAAAATACTAAAAGTACTTGCTTCATTTTTCTGATGGAATTGGGTATAGTATTTAATTCCCAATCCTATTGTACCTGAACATCTGCCAAAGAGACACAAAAGGCATTGTAAGTGATAACTTCCACTCTTTCTTTCAGAATACAAATAAACTAGTTTGGAGGAGCTTGGAGGGAAAGAAAATTGTTTTAATGTGGAATTTACTCTGGGTCTGGGTCTGGAAATCTTCGTTTTTTTTTTTTTAAATCCTAAAAGAAAACATTCTGTTTGCTAAAACAATTGACAGTGAGTTGGTGACAGTAATAATTGACAGCCTCTGGTGGCTAAAGCCATTTGCTTGAATTATTAATGTCTCAAACTGACAAGAATTTCATAAAAGCAAATAAGGCCAGTCCAATGGGTATCATTTATGTGGTGCAACCACACGTCTGATTGACTGCAGGTCTCATCTGCCAGAGATGATGTCTTCAAAGCCCAGGGGAGGAGTTCATTTCAAGACAGCCCCACACCCATCTGCGTTTGATTAGTCCTTCAACAGCTGGATTCTGATCATTGTCAAAAGCAGGCTGGCACAAAGAAGTACAGTTCATTCCTCTAAGGCTGTTGGCTTACAACAACTTGATGGGGCTGGGCACAAATAAGCATGCTACATGCTCTCTCTGCACCTCGCTGTGCATATGAGGTGACTAGTTGCTTCAAGCTCTGGTCTTGACTCTTTTGCTATGATGGACAATAACCTAGAATTGTGAACTAAAGCAATCCCTTTCTTCAATTCAAACCCCAAACCCCAAACAACTCAATACCATGCACTGCTATTGGACCACCTTCTCAGTCTCTAAAGTGACCTTTTCAACTCTCTTTCCTCAAAAAGTACCTTTAAAATGATCATGAGCTAACTGAATTACGATTTGGTGCTTTCTAGTTGTGTTAGATGTGATTGTTGTAGCCTAGTAGCCTCCTGGTATGCTTATTGGTTGGTTTCTGGGACACAGATGGTCTTGATGTCTTCTCTTGCCCCTCATTAGGTATGTTTTTTTCTCCACTGTGGAACTTTATGGCAAGGATGTGAGGCTAGGGCGCTGGTTCCATTTTACTGTAGACCCTTGCAGAAAGTATAGCAAGTCAGCAAAAATAAATTGCTTCAAGAAAAGTTACATAGTCTTCCTTATGTGCAGGTGAGTATGGGCTTTTTATGCAGAGAAATGTCTATGAACTTTATCATCTTAAAATTTAAGTCTTAAAAATTAAGCATGAAATTTAAAGAAAAAAATTAAAGCGTTAAGAAATCAATACATTTGTAAAAATTTCCTTGTATTGAATTTTGCCTTGGGCATTGCAGAAATCTTGGGATTTAAATGGGAATTTAAATTGGGAATTAAATGAGTGACATAATGTTGCCCATATTTTTATACTTATAACTATTACATATTCTATCTCACTTATAGTTTAAAATAATTTGTCCATTAAAATTTCATCAAAGTTGCACAAAGTGTCATGGTTATTGCTTACAATTAAATTTATAAAATCATTTCAATATCAATGTATGCCAGTCAAAAGTTATTTCCCGTGGGCATCCAGTGGTTCAAAAAAAAATTACTCGCTTTTAGAGTCTTATAGGTAAAAAAAGAGAATGTGTTCTCAAACAGTTCTTGGAAAATAGGGGCTGTCTTATTCACAAATAAAAACGATAAAGAAACACATTGAACCTTTATTTTGTTTGTAGTGGTTTGGGAAAATGAAGAGCTATATTATTGTTAAAAATAAATATTTGCCGACAAAAAGTCTAATCTTTTAAAAAATATTTTAAAATTATTTTTATTTTATGTGTATGAGTGTATTGCCTGCATATTTGCAAATACACCAGTATCATGCAGTGCCTGTGGAGGTCAGAAGAGGATGTCACATCCCCTGGAACTGGAGTTATAGAAAGTTGTTAGCTGCCTTGTGGGTGCTAGGAATTGAACCCAGGTTCCTGCAAGAGCAGCCAGTGCTGTTAACCACTGAGCCATCTTTCAAGTCCCACAAATAGCTTTTAGAATAGAGAAAATAGATGTTTTCTACTCTAAAAGAGAGGTGAAGCCTCCCATTTGCTTTGACAGGCTTAGGGGTAGCTCTGCGTCATTTCCTTTCTGCAGGGGAGAGCAGCATAATCTCTGCTCTTTTCCCTTCACTACTTGACTGTAACCCTCTAAGATATGTGGAAACATGGTACAGCTGTATCACAGAGGTGCACCTACACAGATGCGCATAAATGTTAACAACATAGACTGAAGGAAACTGGTTGAGGAAGGATTTTCTTTGTGCCTTAGGAGATTTTAGATGTATCATGTTAATTGAATACATTTCAAATCCACACATTTTTCTGTAAAGAATAAAGTATAAGTAAATGATTATCAAAAGCATATAGCTGAAGATTACAAGGTAGAAAAAATTCAGATGTCTTGAAAGGGTGATATGTTCCTTTAATTACTGTGGAATTTGTGAACTGTATGCCACTTTTTTGTGCCACATTTTGTTGTGAAATGTTATAGGAGTATGACTAGTTTAAATCTTAATTGTATGTTATTTCAAGATCCTAGATTGCACCACAAGTGATAATTGAGTGATAACAAGAATAAACTTTTACTAATTCATATGCAAAGTTCTTTAGTTCTTTATTCTGGATTGAAAATAATTAATTCTTTTTATAGTCATCTTTTATGAATAACCTGTGAATAACACTAAATACAGTGGAGAAACTTCACCAGCACAATGCATACACAGTGAACGCTTGAAATTTTACACTGAGTTCTATTTCTAGTTGGATTCAAATGCAGCTACAAGACAAGATAATATGAATGTTCTTCATTTCCCAGACTCTAAGGCTGATACAAGAAAGATATTTCCTGAGTAACAGTTAGCCAATTAAGATAGAATTAGTCTTATCCAACCATCACCATCAATAAAAATGGGCAGTAACATTTTTTTAGGAATATATACAAACCCAAATAGCTTCCTATCCACATTTCACAAAAGTTATTTTACTATATACAGTACTATTAGCAATAAAATCTTTATGGGATCCAGATCCATTCACTGATAAGAATAATTTTTCTAAAACCAACTGGCTGAAAGCTAGTTTTTTACAAAGTAATTTACCAAGTGACTAATTCAATAATAATTTGAATATAATCCCAAGAAAAACAATATTCCTTAAAACATGCTTGACAAATTAGTAAAGTTGCTAATTTTGTCATTTGGCAAATTGATATTCTAGTGCATTGGCCTGTTTTTAAACTGATGCATTTACTCATTCTATATTAAAACAATATATCAGTGAGCTCATTTTATGCCCCAGGGTTAGATGTTGTATGAACTTTTCCGAGAGAGACACAAACAGACATTACTCACTTCAGATAGGGTACAATGACAGACCGAAGTACAATTCCACCCCAGTCCAACTTGGTCAGCTAATGAGTTTATTGGCTCAGTCACACAGCATGAGTGAGCCATTACTTACAAAAGTATGTATCACTAAGAAGTCTCACCTCAGCATGGATGACAACTTCCCCAAAGCTGTTATAGAAATTGTAGTACAGAAGAAAAGGGTCTCTTTTGCTTACTCTCAGGAATCTTCTGAAGCAGATTACAAGGTTATGGTACAGTTAGTATGATGGACTGGACTGTCGATTTATATGTGTATACATATAATTATTATAGCTAATACATAGTTCTTTCAGAGTGCTAGGCACATTATCATATCCTGTTAAGTCATATCAATGTCACATCAATTGTACAAGATAGTAGATACTATTGTTATCACCCTTCTACAGTGCAGAAAACAGATAACTAAGCATGTATCAGAATTCAAATCCAGGCCACGTGTCTGAGGAACTTCACTTAATCACAATGCTGTATAGGAGATTCTTAATGATCAGTGTCAGATGGATTTTCTTGCCCTTCCTTATACTAGACATCATTTTATACAGTAAGGAGACTTCATGCTTTTGGAGTGAATATTTTAGTACCTACCACATATTACCTGTGATGAGTCATCTCTTTGCAGTATATGTGTCTGCCTCTAAGAATCTTTAGTTTTATCCATGTTTATTGTATCTAACAATTACTGAGGGCTTCAAGTAAGTTAACTAGATAGGTCTGAAATAATAGAAGTGATATGGACATGCCTAAGACGTGTTCTATGAGTGAAGCACAGGGGTCTTCCCACATGAAGTTATGTATGTGCTGATTTTCTTGTTCCTTTACTTTGATCTGGGTATCTGGTTTAGCAGTTATCTACAGTGATAATATAGCTTAAATATTAATTATTTGGTTCTAGAGGTGGGAACAACACTGCTCCATATGTGACAACTTTGTTTATAGGATTAAAAAAATTAATTGTATTTGTGTGTGTGTGTGTGTGTGTGTGTACATCTGTGCACTTGCATGTGGTGGTCAGGATTCAGCCTTAAGTGCCATTCTTCAGGAGGCCTCTACTTTTGTTTATGAGACAGGGGTTCTTCATTGAGACCTGGGGCTAATTGGCTAGCAACCTTAGCTGAACCAGTGATCCTCCTGCCTCAGACGCCCCAGTGCTGGTATTACCACTTCATGCTATCATGTCTGGATTTTTATTGGGTGCTGAGAATCAAACTTAGGTCCTCATGCTTGCATGGTGATTGCTTTCCTGACTGAGCAAGTATGTGTTTTTGCTACTAGATGTATAGAGGACTTCTACAGTGTCTTTTTGAATTCTATTGCATAAACAAGAATGAGGCCCCTAGATTGAAAATCTTAAATGATTATCTGAAATTACTGGTTCATTAATAATAAGAATAAACTTGCAAAAAGAAAGGAAGGAATCGGGAAAGAACAGACATACATAGTGGGACTTGAACAGCCTCTTTTGACTGTTCTGAGTGTTCTGCAGAATCAGCTCTGGTTTGGTTTTTAGTGGCTTATTTTCTAGGTCTCCCTTTAGGAGGGAACACAGTCTATTGACTATCACATATAGGAATGCTTCCTGACTTTCAATACAGACATTGTTCCGGAAGGCACTCATGACTTCAGTAGCAATAACCCTGGGTAGCAATAACTCTTTGCTTTTACACATTCTCACATATAACCCAAAGTACCCGATAATTATGAAAAACATCTGTGTGGATCCCAGGCCAAAAGTCTTCAGATAGCAAACAGATCAATCATACACTAAAGGAAGGTACGAGACTCACTTGTGTTCTTACTATATAAACGAGACACCCTGAACATTATCTTACTCTGAGAGAAACACTCTGAACATCAGCAACATCAGTGGGCAATGAAAAGCAGTCCCAAATTTCGGTCCATATATTCTCATTCTGTACGCTTCCTTTTCCCTGGCCCAGCTTTGTCTCCCAGTTCTGCTGCAACTAGGCACGAGTATCTTTGTAGTAATTACTTACACACGAACATATTCTTTGACAATGTTTGATCATGCCTTTTTTCACGCAGTTCTTCAACATTGCCTCCACAAGTCTCATGATTAAGACTATTTTTTCATTTCTACAGTATCTCTGATCATATCATTTATTTTTGATGCTTTGTAAACCAGGCTAGATAAAGGGGTCAGAAGATGTCTTGGGTATTCTTATGGATTTTAGATCTATGTAAATCAGACAGACAAAGACTATTATTTTTCTGTTATCTTTATTGAGAAATTTTCTTTTTTCCAAGAATACTGAAGGAGCTATAATTCCCACAGCCTTAATACTTAATTAATTAAAGGATGCCATCAAATAAACAGATTTATAGCTCATACAACCCTAAAAGAAGAAAATAATAACCTTTCATCTTGAATAAATACTTATAAAATGCTGTGTTCTGGATTAAATTAACTACTCACTTCTTAATCTTGTGTACATGTGTGTGTGTGTGTGTGTGTGTGTGTGTGTGTGTGTCTGAAAAATGTGGGTGCAGGTACACATAGGTCCATGCATACATGTGCAGAGGCCAGAAAAGGATGTTGAGTATCGTGCTCTATCACTCTCTGCCTTGCAACAGGGTCTCTCATTGAACACAGAACTCACCAATTTTTTGCTAAGCTGGGCAGTAAGGCCTAGTGATTCTTCTGTCTGTCCTTCCCTTAAATAGCACTGGGACTTCAGGTGCATGCAGTCACACCTGGCTTTACATGGGTGCTGACATTCCAACTTTATGCCCTCAAGTTTGTATGGCAAGTACCCACTGAGCCATCTGTAAGCCCCACTTCCTAATCTTTTTAACCTTAAAATTTCCAGGTATGGTTATAATGGCAAGAGTTCTAAAATCTGGAATATGTCTGATGATACCTGTAGCAGACCTCCTGACTTCTTAGCTTTGGAGTTGGACAACTGCATTAAGGCCTCACTGATATCCAGGATTTGTGCTCTTGACCTGTTACTGGGTAACAAGGACACAGAGATGGCATGACGGGAAACATGAAGCGCTTTTTACTTTAATTCTTTATGAGGATCAAATTGGCCAGGCATGGCGGCACACACCTTTAATTCCAGCACTTGGAAGCAGAAGAGGTGGCCAGCCTGGTCTACCTAAAAACTCCAAGCCAGCTGGGGCTACAGGGAGACCCTGTATCAAAAACACCAAAAAAAAAAAAAATCAAAGAGAACCCTTAGCTTTCCTGAGACCATCCATGCCAATGTATTTTCTCAGCTATAGGTCTGTGAAAGCATCCCAAAAGTAAAGATCTGACTTCCTAAAGAATTTTAGCTCAGTATTTCATTTTTTGCATCTAAAATATTTTAAGACGTTTCAGTTGATATTGAAATCAAGGCCATCATGGAAACCTTTTCAATTTTTCACCGCATTACAAATGACTTATTGAAAATCTTGATTGTATTGGAAACAGTCATTCTAATAGTTGTGTTATAAGTCATTATGAGTACAGTAAATGCATTATCTTATATACTCCTTATAAGCTCCTTGAAATAAATATTAGTAATCATGATTTTATCTTTCTTAATTATAATTTTTATTGAAGCTTTGTGAATTTCATACAATATATTTTATTCTATTTAGACCCCTCCCCTCTCTGCACCCGCCTTATAGTTCCCCTGCTGAATTTCATGTACTCTGTCAAATATATTAAGACCTACTGTGTCCAGTTTGTGTCTCCAAATGTCCTTCAGTGTGTCTATCTGCTGGAGCTTGGTTAACCTACCTAGCCTCATACCCTTAAGGAAATCCGACTCTCCCTCTCCCAGACGTTGTCAGCTCCAGTAGCTCCTCAGCTAAGGTTGGGGTTTTCCTGACTTCCCCAATTCTATGCTGGGATTTTGTCTGATTTGCACTTGCATGGGTCTTGTGCATGTTGTTACCATTCCCATGAGTTCATATGAGTAACTTCCCAGCAGTCCAGAAAACTTTGCTCATGGTCTTCTACCACCTCTGTGCCCATGACAATGACTAGTCTGCCTTCTGTTATCATAAATTCACTTCATGTTTTAACTATTCATCTGTTGACGGTCATTTGGGTTGTTTTCTAGGATGTGGCTCTATGTGAGTGTGTGTGTGTGTGTGTGCCTTTCCTGCCTTTTTTTTTTTGACCTGCCTTCCACCCCAGCTGACCTGAATCTTGCTGTGTAGACCATCCTTAGGGTGGCCTTGATATCACAGTGATATGCCTACCTCTCCTTCCTGAGGGCTGGCATTAAAGGTAACATCATTGTACCTGGCTGGATCTGGCTTCTATTTGGTTTTAAGTGGGTCATTCGTTTTCTTACTCAGTTGAAAGTTTTCTATGTATATTCTGGACACAAATCCTTTGTCATATAGATGCTCTTCAAATATTTTCTTTCAGTTTCTGGATTCTCTCTTTCATTCTCTTAACAGTAGTTTTCAAAGAGAAAAGTTCAACTTATCAGTTTTCTGTTATTAATTTCTAATTTGTCATATCTACTTTTATCTAACCCAAGATTCACTCATTTTGCAGTCTTTAGTTTGATGTTTATCCAGTGCCATTACTTTGAATTTTTTTTTTGCCAATGAATTGCTCTGGTACCCTTGTTAAAAGATTAATTCGATTATAAAATTGTAAAGGTCAGAAGAGGGCATCCAGTCCCCTAGAGCTGGAGTTACAGATGGTTCGTGGATTCGAACTAGGGTCCTCTTCAAGAGCAGTCAGTGCTCTTAACCACTGAGCCATCTCTCCAGCCCTCATGTAAGTATTCTTATTTTACAATGAGGAAATTGAGACCGTGGCAAATTTGCCCTGTGTAAGACATCAGCAAGTGACAGCCAGATTTTAATTCCAGATTTTAATTTGTCTGAATCTAGAGCGTAATGATATATATTATAATATGCATTATATTACTATGCTAAATGAAAGTCTACTAAATAGTAACTGATTAATTCAAAATGATTTTTCCCTGTGCTCTATTAACTACTGGAAGTCTGATATTTCAGTGTGAGAAAGAATGCAGTTTCTAATTAAATGTCATTGTATTGAGTCCTAGAAAATTAAATCAGATAAAACAATTTTTGCTTCAGGGAAGGGAAATCCAAATGGAGTTCATGAAGATGATGCAGGGGTGTTGATGACAGCAGCTAGGATGCTGACTTATGTACGTTTAATTTTTAAATGCTTTAAGTCACAAAATTACATTGAAATAAATATTTTGAGATTGATAAAATAAACACTTATCTGAAATATAGTTTAGCTATTAAATGCCATATGGATGCTGGGAACTGAATCTGATCCTCTGCAAGTGCATACAGTTCTCTTAATGCTGAGCCATTTCTCCCATCCAACATGATACACTGTCTATGTCAAATCAATATAATTTCAAGATCTATGAAATGTTGCTTCCTATCTTGCAAATTCATGTTATACTTTGTATTTTGTAATGGTCAACAGTAGAGTTGTAATGCTTTATGTGGACTTCATTTCTGACCCATATACTAGGCTTATAGGCCACATTTGATTAGTAAGAACACAGTAGCTATGTGATATAGAACAAATGTTAAGTGAAACAGGTGTTGGGTTGCATTTAAATTCTAGTTTTAGTCTCGACTTTAGGAAAACCATGTTACCAGTAGAGACTTCAGTTTACTTTTTGAAAACAAAGATCTCTCTGAACTTATCTCTTCCTCTTTTGAGTCTGAATAAGACACTCAAAGCAGTCACTTTATTATTGGTAACTAATTTCAGTGTTATGCTTCACTTTAAAACACTGTGAGTTGACGCAATGGGAAGAAGAGAGGTTATTGTACTGGCTATACTGACCCCAGGCAGAAAATAGACTGACTTGTTTGCTCTACGAATTTACACACATTGAAATCTGACAGCTCTGGTTGCTCTCATTTTCATACACATCAGCATTAATTAGCTAATAAAGGCAGATTCCAAATGACTGGACAGCTACTGTGCTCTTTTTGAACCAAATGATGATTCAAAGGTAGTCAGAACTAACAGGTAACTAGTATCTGATAGTTCATGCTCCAGAAAATTGTATTGCTTTGCTTTTTAAATTGTTATTCAGTTTATCATTTACCTAGTATGGCATAGTCAATAGAGAATTCTCCTTCCTCACTCTCTCTTCTGCATTGAAGAAAAGCACTCCTACACAAGGAAAAACAGGAATAAAAATAATTTATTAAGCCTTAAAAAGAAAAAAATTCCTGTGGGGAAGATTTTCATTAACATATAAAGATAAACATATACTTCCAAGTAATTCAGGTGTGTTTTTCTTTTCAGGCTTCAGACTCTGAAGAAGCAGGAGAAACTGCCCTTTTACCACCAGCATTCTTTCTGCATCATTAATTTCCAAAGTAATGAGTTTTGTTGTTGAATTTTCATAACACATGGAATGAATGCATTTTGCTGATGTTCACCCCCTCTCTCACCTCCTCCCAGTTCTTCCTCCCCGTATCTTTTCTTTGGACACTCCGTAGTTTCCAGGAACACCCACAGCATTTTATTTTTTCTAGAAGAACGAATGTATATAAGCTACAGCAATCCATTTAGTTTTGGGCTTTAATGAATTTTTGATTTAAACAAAACTTCCAGTATTTAGTTTACCAGTCTTTTCAAACAGCTAATTACATTGCTGATCTTTTACTATTGTTTTAATCATTTTTGGTTTCTTTTTAATTAATTTTGTACTATATCTTCATTAATCCAGCTTTCAGTGCTTTCTTCAGGTTTGTTGACTTAACCCTTTTCTAGCTTTTGAATTCAAAGTTCAATTCTTCTATTTTTATTATCTCTTTTTAGCTGACAAATGTCCTGAAGGGTACATATTTTCTTCGGTTGTATCTCCCCGCTTTTGATATATAGTGTTCCTATGGACATTCATTTCTACGTGGATGCTAATTGCCATTTTGATTTATATCTTGGTCTGAGTTTCCTTGAAAGCATTGCCTAAGACAGATGCTTACGTGTAGGCCTTTTATTTATGAGTGTGACCCTAACCATCAAGTGTAAAAGATTTTAGGGTAAAGAATGCCAAAATCATGGTGTATTATAAAGATGGAAAATAGGTGCTCAAGCTCCTGAGACTTTCTGAGCAGCTTTTTGAGGAGTATCTTATAACTATACATCTATAGGTGAAATGTGTATGTATTTCCCTACCATTTCTCAATTTTTAACTTGTCAGTTATAGTCCTGTGAATCTTAAGTACTGTGCAACTCAAGGTTGAACATACCTAAGGACAGAACTAGTCCACTGATGGTGCTTTACCATAGTATCAGAGTGAGGAATCGGACATGATTTAGGACATGATGCGTTCGGTGCATATGCACTAATAGGCCCAAAACTTGTGGGAGACTGATTGTCATAGCTGCATAATAGAGTACTCAGAAGACGTGGCAGTGTATGAGTATCTCATAACATTTTGTTTTACCTAAAGAATTATTTATGTGTGTATTTTTGAAAGATTATTTCAAATTGTATGTATGCGTGTATGTGTGCTGTGGCACACATATACACACTTTAAGATAAACAAATAATGTCTAAATGTAGTTGGAGATGTGAGTTTGATGGGATCTTCATTGGTGGGTTAACATTTTGCTAAACCCAAGTTGTGATATGAACAGAGGTACAGAGGTTTAAATAAAATCTGCACAGAGAATGGATGGTGCAGACCTCAGTAAGTGGGCCAGCTTCTTTGGCCTCTTCACTTTGGTCTCCAGGTTCTTTCTTTAACTTCCAGGTGAAGATCTGCATAATCTAGTCATCCAAACAAAATGTAATGTAGCCTTATGTAATTTATTAACATAGCAGAAGATTAATGAAAAAGTCATTTAAGATATTAGAATGAGAACTATATATTTATTACATAATACCAATAGGCCAACTATTTCTTAATGATGAGACACCTAACAAGTGTGTCATTTGTCAGTTTTGTCATTGTGCAAACTCATAGTGTATTCATACAAACTTAGATGGTTCTGGTATCACTAGGGGATATAAGCTTATAGAAGTTGTATATGCAATCCATTATAAAAATGTATGTAATAATACTTAAGAAATATATACATATAAAAGTATGTACATACAGTTAATGTATACACATATAGGGTATACTTCACTTTCACACTTTAAAATGTGAGAAAAATCTCAACCGTATGAGTAAAGAAACATGATTCAGGAGAACACAGTCTCCATTTGAGCCATTTTATACTTCTTTGTTTTTAGAATCCTTCAGTGCCTATAATTTAGACTCGGTGGAAAATATTTATACTACAAAATGTCAAAACCTGAAATAAGAAATAATTTCATTTAACAGAAGAGAAGACTTTCTAGTGACAACAAACATTTTATACTAGGAGAATTAAAGCAATTATCTGACTACTTCAAGCAGAAGTATCTTTGTCAATATCTGAGCTAATTTGGTTTTTTTAATCTTAAGGTCTCCAAATAGTTTCTTCACTCCACTTCATTTTATGTGTGTGAATATAGCTATCTCAAGCATCTCAGTATAAGTAGCTAACAGAGTTCTCTTTGCATTATTGAATGTATCCTCTTAAGAAAATTCTCGTTAACGTGCAATTTGTTTACAAATGTATTGCTTCAAATACGTTGTGTAATAAAATTATAATATAATTTTCTTAGTTAGGGTGACATAACTACTTATTCTGTAAGCAGAACTTAGATTTTCTGTGATCAAATCAGCTGCAGATATCCTCATTACACCCCAGGGATCTCCATCCATACAAGGAAGTAGAAAATAAGTTTTAGAAAGTCACAGAAGTTCTTCCACTTTCCTTTCCTGTTGCTCTTCTCTCTTTTGTCCTCTTAAACAACTCAATGTTAAAGCCACTAGGTAAGGTAAGGCAAACCAGGTAGTCTAGGATGTTACCTACTCCTGTGCAAGCTTTGAACCATTCTCTACTGATCAAAGGGCCGATTCCAGGCCAGAGGCAGGGATATGACACAATGACACAGGACCATCTTTTATCGCAAAGCAAAGAAGTGCTTGAAGAATGATAGGGGCAGAGCACAAGGGTAAAGGATCTAGCTGGACATTACTACCATTACCACATTTAGTATAATTTGAATATTAATATAAATAAAGATAACAACGTGACTTAAATCACAGTAAAATTGGAAAGCATGAATGTATTTGATATTAACAAATTAACTGAATATATGATGAGAAATGAACATTTATAAGAGTCAAAAGAACAGTCTCACAGATGATTTGTTAATCACAAAGGGAAAAACAGTTAAAACAATTTCTGTGATATTCATGCCAAAGATGGTGTCCTGCTTAGTTTTTACTGTTTGCTTGACACGACAGAGAGTCAACTGGGAAGAGGGAGACTCAGCTAAGGAATTTTCCAGATCAGGTGGGCCTGAGGCCATGTCTATGGGAAATGGTATTGATTACTGATTGATGTGGGAAGGCCCAGTCCACTTTCGACTGTGCCACCCAGGGACAAGTGGTCTATGGTTGTTTAAGAAAGTTGGATGAGCACAAGCCAGAGGGAGCCAGTCCATGAGCAGGGTTCCTAATGTTTTCTGCTCCTTGGTCCTCCCTTCATAGTCCTGCCTTGAGTTCCAGCTCTGACTTCCCTCAGTGATGGATTGGGGCCTGGAAGTGTAAACTGCCTCCCCAACTTACTTTTGGACAAGGTGCTTAGCAAAAGAAAGCAAATTAGGACAGATGGGTAATCTGAAACTTATCCTAGAGAGAAAACTTACAAAATCCTAATGAAGGGCATTCATAAAATAATCAAATGTCAAGATATTAAAGTATCAGACAAAGATTTCTAGAGGAAAGAATATTTAAAGACTGTTAAGACCATTGGGAAAAATAAATATGATATGAAGATGAGCTGACAGCAATGTGTCATATGATTTCCTGATTTTGATAGTTATATTATGATTGTTTCATGAGAGAATATTGTAAATATTCAAGGATTTGAAGGTGAACATGTAATTGCCTCTCCAAAGTTCTGGAAATAAATTTTGTTGTAATTATTTGTAACTATCCTGTAACCTTGAAGCAATTCTAAAACGAACATCCTAAAAGACAGAGCTCTGATGACAACATTGTTTATTGTTCATTATTAGGTGTGCCCAATTATTTTAGGCGAAAAGAACTCCTTTTTCTAAAGCTCACTCTCTCCTGTCTTTTCCTCCTTGAACTTTGACTCAGCCTTTCAAACCCTATCTTATCAGGTAAAAGAGTATCTTTGGATATTATTTATAAATCTTATCATCAGTTAATATTGTCCAAATCAAATTATTAAGAACTAGGTAAGATACTTCAAATGGGCTGGTGAAGGTCATTAAGACATTTCATTTTTAGGCTTTTGATTTTTTTTTATGCTTTTGACTTTTAACTTAAAAATGGAAAACACTCCTTGAGGCCCCATGCTTCATTTGATTTTGAGAAGTCCTTCCATGCCAACCTTTAACTAATCCCTGAAGTTACTTTTTACCTCTTGGAATTCCTGAACTGCAGCTAATTACTGATA
The DNA here is from genome assembly GCA_035773235.1 of Eospalax fontanierii. Classification (NCBI taxonomy): domain Eukaryota; kingdom Metazoa; phylum Chordata; class Mammalia; order Rodentia; family Spalacidae; genus Eospalax; species Eospalax fontanierii. Next base: position 40,427,111 of record CM069527.1, read on the forward strand.
ACCATCTATTTGGTGTTGAACCTATGTGGGGACTTGTTGGCATTTGTGCATTTTAGCCTATTTGGTTTTCCATAAAACTAATGTGTAACAGTGATGAATTTTTGAGCCAGTACTATTTGAAAATCGTTTATGTGTGAAAGTTCTGAGGAAGAACATCCCAAAGTGCAGAGACACATACATTTAAATTAGTGACATTCCCAATGAAAATGATAGCTTGAAGTAAGTTGGGTAGGTTTTTCTTCATCGTACTGTGTGAGCATATCTGCATAGGAATGTGTTTTTCCTTCTTCAGAAAACATGTGCTTTGTCACATGTAATAAACTTAGTTGATCTGTGTATGCAAATTATTTTCAAATGTTTAATTAGTATGATGTGGAACTATCAATATGAAAATTAACACTAACAGCAAAACATCCAAAAATATTTTGTATGAGTAAGCTCATATGTGTACTCTCATTTTTGATGAGCCCTACTGATTTAAAGAACCCATTAGCAACATATATCTCTAAAGTTTGCTAACTTCTTTGAAAATATTTATGTTCTTAATATCATGCTAAACCATTTCCTATATTTGTAGAATACTGATTTTATACAAGACAAAAATAGAACCAGACAGCATACAATTTCTAGATTTGAAGGAAGACTTTCAGTTTATGTGCAAAAATTACATATGCATCTTGTTTATTTAATATAGGAATGATTACCATAAAATTATTAGATGACATAGATAAATCTATAATTATTATTTTCAAAGACAAAAATTCAGAACAATTATTGATTGATTGAAAATTATGAAATGATTGTTGGGTATAACTACCTGTGGTTTTTATTCTTTCATGGAAGACTGTGAGGTTAAGTGCTTCAAGCAGTTTTGTCTTTCTGTGACTGACTTCTTTTTCACCTACCACAATGTCCTCTAGGTTCATCCACTTAAGAAATTTATGTTTTGCTTTTTTGAGCATCCCATTGTAACCCCAGCTGATCTGGACTTTGTAATGTAGACCAGGCTGGCTTTCATCTCACAGAGATCTGCCAGTCTCTGCCTCCAAGTGCTGGGATTGAAAGTATGTGTCATTATGCCTGGCTTCACCCATGTTTTAACAAGAAAATTTAAAAGCTTCTGTTTTCTAATTCCTCTATTCCCTCGCCATAGTAATATATATAAATATATATGTACTGTATATTTATTAGCATAAGATTCTTGGAGATTTTTGTGATCCAGTAGAAGAAAGTCTGATATACAGTTGAAACCATCCATACAATTCCTGTATCTGAATATAAATTTGCAATGCAATATTAAAGGAACAGTTTTCCCTTTTACTAAAGCTAAGTACTGGCAATTGCCAAAATTTTCAGCAGAATCCAAATTGCTATTAGCATTCTCAGGGACAAAGCAAAGATCCATAGTCTTTTGTTTACTAAACACTGCCAGGCACTGTGGCAAGAACTTAGGGGAAAGCGTTCTTAGGTTAGATATGGTCTCTGATCATGTGGAGCATATAGTTCTGTGAACACAAGAGTAAATAAATAAAAATACAGCAAGCAAAAAGTGCACATTGCAATAAGTGCTATGAAGACCAGCAGAAAACAGAAAGAAGTGACGTATGGAGAGAATGAATGCTTGCCACTGAGCTACGGCAGGAAGAGTGGAAAGGCGGGTGAGCTTCAGACAGGTGGGTAAGTCTGTACTCATCGGAAGGGAACAAGGTCACAAACAAGAGAGGGGCACGTGGGGATAGCAAACTTTGGCCTCTTCATATTTTTAGGAAGGAGTAGGAGAGCATTTGATGGAGTGGGCTTTATTCTGTGTCAACATTGAACAATGTGCAAGAGCTTTCTGTTCTTCCCCAATCTCCAATAGCTTTACTTTTCATAAGAATGCATTCCCAGTGTCTTATCTTTTCATGTGCTGAATAGTCACAGTTGGAGCCATTGAATCTCCTGTGTCTCTCTTGCTGCTCACTTCTCAGGAGCATTAGATTCTGGATTGTTCTTCCTTCAGCAAGATTTTGGCATGTCCTGTGTCTCCACCCTGTCTCTTCTACCTTTTGTCACATCACTATCTGAGAGTCATCCTTTAGACCTCAGGATGCTCTGGGAGGCCATTTCTTGCATGACGTGCAAGGGTGCACCATTCCTGACTGCAACACCTTTATTTTCTATTGTAGCCTTTTATTTATTTATTTATTCCATAATGTCTTTATACCTTATAACTCTTCAGTTTATTTTGTGAATACTACTTGATTTTGCCCACTAATGCCTTCCTGTAGAACATAGTTGCTGAAGACAAGGTCCACCTGTTTACCAGGTGAACCTTGGTCCATCGGATACAGCAGCAGATAAGAGCAGAAATGATGAGAGCAGCCATACGGCAACTCAGTCATGGTATCTGTACCTGAACTGAAATGCCTGGTGCTGTTATGCAAAAAGATGATATGCATATACCAAATATCATCTACATAAAGAACTTAGACTATCAAATCATATATATGTATCATTTATTTTTATAGTAGAAAGGACTCTACAAGTCACATTTTGACAAGCTTCAGATAGCTCACCAATATTTTCATGAAAGTAAGAGTTTATGTGAAAATTTGTTAGACTGTGGTTTTAGAAGACTTTTGAAGATTTATTTATTTACCTGGGATTTTTCAGTTTAGTGGGAAAAGTGTATTTGCTAAGATAATAAAGTAGCAATCATCAGTAAGGCTGAGGGTTCTTGAAAGAGACAGACGTTAGCATGTTAGACAAAGCATATATTTAAATAACTGAAATCCACATGATAATAAGACCATAATAGTCAAATCTAATCTATTATCAGCATCTCAACATATCCGCAAGTGATAACTAATACAAATTGTTTATGTCATGATAAACTTTTGGGTTTTCTTTATATGCATGTATGTGTACAATGTCATTGACATTGTTTTCTCTCTATGTGTACGATGTCACTGAAAATGTCTCAAGGTATCTTTTCTCTTTGTAAACATGACATTCTTTATTAGAGTACCTCACATAAACTTGCTTCTTATAAAGAAGTCCACAGTTAATTTTTACTTCCCTTTGAATTGCATCTGGAATAAAGCTCTTTGACAAACACTGATATCCTTACCTGGGCAGAGTCTGGAGGAAACAGAGAAGCACCTTTGGAGAGAGGGAATGATAGCTTTTTAAAATTTTGTGGTGAGCAAAAAGAAAGCCAGCCAGTCTAGATTTTCTTTTTACTTCTAGCCTTGTACTCTATCATGTTTATAAGAAATAACTGTAATTATTTAATCATGTAATTTAGTTTTTCAATAGAGGAATTCAATTCCATTTTAATATTATTATTTAGTCTTATATGCTTTTCTATCAACACTCTTTGAAATGCCAGCAAAATTATGTCCAATGTATTTATAGAAAATGTAATCTTTATAATAATGTCTAATGCCTATGTTTTGTAAAATTTGTAAATAAGCAGAGGGAATGTTCTTTATAAGTCTGAGTAGTTTTTGTGAGGATAATTGTAAGAATCATTACTTGAATTTTATCCCAATGATAGACTTCTGAGAGAAATAGAGTTGTATGAGAGATTCTTAAACTTACACATTTAATACTTTCCTTATATCACACACACACACACACACACACACACACACACACACATACATACATACACACATATGGATAAAATATATACCTATATGTTTTTTCTCAAAATTCAGTGATCTGCTAGTTTTCACACAAATTTCCAACCCTAAACTGCTGAGTCAAATTGAGTAGTCTAGTCTGTGGTCAGGCCCTCAAAGTCTTCACTCCATGTGATTCTGAAGCCAGCAATTCACCATCCACCCTGAGAAATCTTAGAGTAGTTGTTGCTTTTGAAACAAGGAAGTGAGTGATAAATCTTTTTATAATACAGTTGGATTCAGGATATTGGAAAGGCTGCTTCTAGAGAAGTCTGTATCTCCAGTTGGGATTTTGTTTGAGATTTCCTATTTGAAGTTGACTCTGGGATAAGAGCAAGCTTTCAGTTTCTTTATATTGTCAAAGTTCTTGTGGATCAAGGTTTTGGAAGTCATGGTTGAAGAGCCTTAAATTCTTAAAAATCTATAATGTCCCTCTTATCTAATACAAAGGAATTATTTTCCAATCTCATGAAGAAACTACTTCTAGCTGAAACTAAGAAAGCTTCTTAAAGATGATTTGGTTGCAAAACTTAAGATTGTAGTAAATTCTTCAAGACAGAAATGCTGCTTCACTCTATTTCCTTTCGTGTCTGTCTCTGCTTCAGTTTTGTTGGGACCCTTCAAGCTCGCTGACTCTGATAGCAAGTTAGTGTGGTCCTGGCCCCTTATGTCAGAGCTGATGCTCTGATGTTCTGCATATTCATCCAGCAAAATGTGACCTTGTACAAGCATCCACACTCACGGAAGTCAGCAGAGGGGAGAAATCATACTTTGGACAAGGGCTGCTCATTCTTGCTGGGATGCAGTTTGGGATGGGAGTTAGATAAAACCAGTCAGGTGACAGATAGTCCTGGAATACCTTCTATAAGAGAGTGAAATAATAAAAGTAACAATAAGAATGCCTATTATCACCATTTTCTTTTGGCTTTAAGAAACTTTAGTTGAAATCATTAATATCAAAGACCAATTGCAAAAAAGTGAAATCTGCGAGAAAAAACAGGTGCCATCCAGAAAATGGTTTAGAAGACCTTGTCAGCTGTATCTGACAACCTTCTGGCTAAGAAGACATTGTAATTTAATTTTCATTTAGAATTCTGCTCACCAGTTGTCCCTTTCCTAAAGTCCAATGGGATTGTGTTTTTATTCCTTAAATGCAAAGCTGTGCATCTGCAGTTCCTCCACACTATTAGAATCTAACAGTATGGGAACTGTAAAACAACACAGGCTTTTCAATTCTCCTTCAAAATCTGCCTCGTTAAGAGATACAGTCTTTTCTGTTTATTGCAACATGCAGTGTAGAAACAGAATTAATTCATTTGTTTGGGAATATTGGCTAGGAAGTAGGAGTTTTACGAAAAAGAAGCAATGGACTTTCAGTTGAAATTTTATTGCCGGGGGAAGGACCAAGAGATGGTTTCCTCTTTCATTCTAAGCACAAAGAACTGGAATTTAACTGCATTATAAACCTTTTCATCAACATGTCCCTGAAATAGCAAGCATCTAGGTAGTGTCAGCTGAAATTAAAGGACAAAAGAGATGAAGCAGAAGCAGCAGATTAATATTCTTAGAAAAGGAGAATCAAAGCTTTTTCTCTTTGTCCTTGGCTCACGGAAAGGGATCTCTTACAAAAACGAGCATTGGTTCTTTTGTGGAATCCTCAGCAGACTCTAAAGGGATAATTGGAGCAATGGGCACTAATGCTTCTTTGGCTCAATCTAAATCTCGTGTCTTAAGAGGAAAATGGAAGAAAATCTCTCAGACCGACAAAAACTTAGAGCAGACTCTGGTATCATTTAGTTTAGAAGGGAGAAATTGAGACTTGTATCTTTCTTTAGTTACCTTAAGTATGCTGCAGGACATAGGTTTAGTGTCTGTCTACTGCCTTCTGACCCTAAGAAGGGCCCCTCTTCAAAAGTGTGTGCTCATTTCTTTTGTTACAGTGCTAGCAAGCTTAGATCCTGCAGATCATTTTGCCCAGTCAAAGATATTGATAGCTTTGAATAGCACAATACCTAAGGAGTCAGGATGCTATAAGAGCAATGCACTTCTTCCTTTAATGTACAAAACCACATCTCTGTCCTTCCCAGTTCTTCATTGCTTAGCTGGAGTCTTACAGTGGCTAAAAGCTCAGGCTCTTCAGCAAAAAAATTTTTTCATCATATATTTATTGATTATGCCACCCAGCATCTATGCCACCTAATCTTGTTAGTTATATCCTGGATTGCTCAGTTAAGCATTTTAAAAAACCACTGTGTTCTTGGCTTAGGCTTGGTCATTTCATAAATAAAATTGAGCAATGATTCCTTTAGGGACAGAATTAAAGGATGCAATGAGGCTTTAGATTGCTGGGCAAGGTGATTGTATTTTCCTGCTGGTCTTGCTTAAATCTGGGTAAAGGCTGAGACTTCTGGAGACAGTCTCAGCAGCAGGGAAGGCTGTTGAGAATGGAGCCAACAAAGACACCTGTGGGTGAGCATGAGCCTGCAGCAGTATGCTGCTAGCATTGCTTGAGGTACTTTTCAAGTCCGGAGCTAGCTCTAGTTCTTCCACACCTTAATTATGGGAACTCACAGATTCCCTCTTTCTCTGGCTTATTTTGGCTAGATTTTCTGATGATTCACAAAGCATAGATCCTAACTATTATGATTTGGCTCTAATGCAAGCTCAGCCACTTTATTACTTGGTGACTCTGTATGCATGCTTACCTTAATATTAGTCTTACTTATCACCTGAAAAGAAGTCCTTGTACTAAAATTATCTACCTGATAATTATTTTTCAAGGTTCACTGAGGTTGAATTTGTCAAATACTCAGACCACATTCAATGCTCAATAAATATTTGTTATAATTTCCATGCAAAAGATAAGTTGTGCTGTAAGTCTGCTGATCAAGACAAGCGTATGTTCAAAGAGCCTTAAAACCTGAGCATTTTGCCAGCATTCCACAATGTCTCACAGTGCTAAAATATTCCATTTCTTCCCTCTTTCTCTGTCATTGTATCTGATGAAAAGTCATAATTATCTCTTAGGCTCAATAACTGCTATTTCATGAATTCCCAGCTCAGATTCATCTGATGTGATGTTGAGCTTCTTGGAGGTATATGATAGGGGACAAGGAAACATGCCACTGGGACTTTTTTTTCAAATTAAAGTATTAGAGGAAGACTAATAATGAAATGGAAGTGATAATAGCATAAATTAAACTTTACTGATGAGGGTGCATTTAGGAAAGACAGCAGTCAATCTCCATCCCCCTCAGGTGGCAGTGTATACCCGGTGTTCCCTCTCTCAGCTTCTCTTGTGTGTTGTCTCTCAGCTTTTCTGCTTATGCAGATGAGTCCCAAAGTGTACTTCTCTATCATTTCCAAGGTTATGTCGGTGGCATCTCCAGGTCTCCTCCAAATCTCTGCTGAATCTTTCTCATTTTCATGTATGGATACTCAAGTGATTCAGGTTCTAGGTTCAGAATTTGACCTTATTTTACTTTATTTATTTATTTTTTAAACATATTCTTAATTGAATCATTGTGTGTTTCATACAGAGCATTTCGATCAATTCCTACTGACACCCAACTGGAATGCATACATTCTTTCATCTGTGTTAAGATCTATTGTGTTAAGTTAGTATCCCCAAGTGATCTCAGTGCAGGTTCATCCACTGAGGTCTAGTCAGCCTACCCAGAGTCCCCTTTTTAGGAATACTAGCTCATCCCCACCCAATAGTAATCAGTTGCCAAAGCAAATGACCTTTTTTAATTCATTCACTCAACCACCCTTCCTATAGGTTTCATCTTATATCAATCACTTATTGTCAGTTCTCTAAGCAGTGTCCTAGATTGAGGCTTGCTGCTTGCTTAGATTTCTAACTACCTTTCTTGTGCACAATCACTACCTATTTTTTCTCTTTTCTCTTTGTATGCTCTCCTCTCTTAATATATTGCTTCCAAAGTCCTGTGGAAAAAGAGCATTTTGAGGGAAGTGCATTATCTTTGGAAGTGGACTCAAATTTGTGATCTCATGGACCAAGAAAACAAAACACATTAGGGATTCTGGTACAGTGCTGCCATTTTGTCTTTTGCAAGGCACTCTGTCACCCACTCCTACCATCATTTTATAAAGCAAACAGCATTTGATTCCATGTTCAGGAAATACAAATTCTCAAAATCAAGACTTTTCAGCCAATTGTATTTTGTTCATGAAAACAAAACAACATAAATTATCATCTTGTTTTATTTTGAGACAGATCTTATACATAGCCTTGCTGTTCTGCAGCTCACTATGTATGCCAGCTTGGCCTGGAATTTGTGTTGTTCCTCCTGACTCTGCCCATTCCCACAAGGCATGCACCGTCTCCTGATAATTGTTCCTACTTTTTGGTTTCTTTCCATTCTGAAAGCTGATATAAAACCCAGTTGGTTCATTGTAATGTCTTGGGAATCATTGACCTTTACAATAAAATAAAAAGATAAATTGTGCTAAAACTCTAATATGTTGGGCATAAGACTTGAGACGCAATTCATCTGGCATAATGAAAGCTGGTTGTATTGACAAAATGTGACTACTGTTTCTAAAATGGACTTTGAAATTCTTTCTTCAAAGCTTTGATTTTTTTTTTTTTTTTACTTTTTATCTAGATTACAAGCCTGTTGGTTACTCCTCCAGCTCCCCGCCCTTCAGTTCTCACCTTATTCTTATTAAGGGCTAACACACATGTAGCTCTTCTTCCTGTTAAGGTTTGGATATAAGATATCCCCTGTAGGCTCACTTGGTCTCTGTTGTGGTGCTGTTTTAAGAGACTGTGGGACCTTTGAATCTGTGGGGAAGTGGGTCACTGCGGGGAAGCCTTGAAGATGACACCCACTCTGGATTTTGGCATGATCTCTGCTTCCTGACACACCAAGCTGTGAGCAAGCTGTGTTGCAAACTGATCTGAGTCAGTTGTCACGTTTCCTCAGCATGGTGGGTGCTTTTTCTAAAAGTGTGAACTGAAATAAAGCTTTTCACCTTTAAGTTGCTTCTGTCAGATGAGAATGTGTATTTAATATTTTACCTATAAAGTACCCTCACCTTCGTAATCAGTTTCTCCTTTTGCTGTGTTTCATTAGATCCAATATTCTATTTAACTTATGTTACTATATTCTGACTTACACACTATATGGGCAGAAACTCTGACTTATGTCCCTTAACAGGCATATAAAAGTAGCTTGCATGAGACAAATGCCTGGCAAAATTTGAGGAGAATTTGGAAAAGTTGATTTCACAGAGAAGGCCATTTTTATAAGACATAAACAATTAGCATTCATAATGTCTTATTCAGTATCAGTGGCTAAAATTAAAAACATTCTTGTACCTAAAAAGCATGATAATACAGGATGGAGGAAGTGAGACATTTGATCCCAAAGAGCTGACCAAAAAAGAGAGGAAGAGGAGTTGTCAATCTCCCTGAAGAAGGACACATTTGGAATCCTGTGGTTATTTCTGTCTTGTTGGCACTGAATCCTGTGAGCTGGTGGTCACAGAAATTCTAACAGGGAGGTAAGTGGCTGGATTTACCCTGACTGACTTGGCTGACATTTCTATGTGGTACAGCTTGCTGATTGGGAGGAAAGCTAAAGAAAGGGTAGAAACTGGACCAGAAGACAAACAAAAGTAAGCCCAGGGGATGAGATTAAAACAGAGCAAAGCACAAAAACTTCTGAAATTTACCTTATCCCAATATTGTGGTTCCAAAAGGAAAAAGTGCTTGTTAATCTGACTTGGGAAGAATTGGCAGGTTAAGAAATCATGTTCCTGAAATAGACATAGTATTCCTTGACTTTGGTTCACAAGGAACAGTAGAATAAGAAAAAGGGCCAGGAAGCATGTCAGTGGTAGAAGGCCTGCATAGCACATGCCAGGTTTGGGGTTTGATTTCCTAGTAATGTGTGCACACACACACACACACACACACACACACACACACACACCAAATGAAAAGGAAGTAAATTCAGAGCTAAGACATTTCTCCTTCTGTCACAGAAAACACTTTGTTGTTGTTGTTGTTTCTTCTCAAATTGCTATTATATTAGAATTTTGATGGGTTAACAGGAAGGACTATCCTATCTCATTTATCTATTTAATGATTTACTTTGTAAATGACTTGTTTTCCAGTCAACTTTCCAACCTAACATGAGAATTCTAGAAAATTAGGAAGCTACCAGCATACTCTCTTATTTGGCTCCTGCTAATTGAGGTTGTGGCTCTCTAGAAGGGCTTAACTTAGTTACATAGGTCTTTAGAGATATCTTCACTTGACCCACTATCTACTGTAGAAAATGGAAAGAATAAATTTGAGAAAAAAGAATGGCATTCTCCATTGTGTAAGCAAAAAAGCTGTGCAATTTTAATGTTTACAGGTTATGGTTCCAAGTGCTATAGTGTATACTTCCTGTGTAGTTGAAAACTATTGACAATAAGCATGACAATAGATTCAGCAGTATAGAACTATACCATAAGCAACTAAAATTCTAACAGAGCTCCAGTTTTTGTGGGATCCTTTTTACTTTGTTTCTAGTTTCCTCCCTTTCTAGTGAGTTGAGAACCAGATATTTGCATGCATATTCCTAGCCTCTTGTTTTCTGTATAAATCATTTCTCGGTTTTGCTTAGTTTAAAAAGGAGTGCAAAATACATTTCTAGATGCTATACTAATGAGAATCTATGTGATGATTTGTTTGCTATTCTTTTTTCTAAGTCTAATACCCTTTTCTCTACTTTCAGTGAATGTGACAAATTAGCAACTTGTGTAACCATGACTTCTTCCAGGGTGTTGGTCAATTGACTTCCTGTATCATTTAACCATGGATGACATAGTAGCACAGGATTTGGCAAGTTGTTTCTTCTTTAATATAATCAGGTTGTGAAACCTTCCTCTATGAGTATTGTGGGAATAGAATAAGGCGCTGTGTGCTCAGAGCTAACCAGGCTGATCGGTATAGCTTTCACTCCTGGTAGTCTCTTTCTGTTTTCCTTCTTCAGTCACAGTGTACTACATACCATCCACCTGTCATTGCCTGATGTTATCGTCTGTTGACTCTAGTATTTCCATTCTTGTTTCTAACCTTTATCACGTGTCTTCTGCTCAGCAACCTTTACTTCATTTAAGTAAGATAAAATATGCACACATGTAGAACAGTGCCTGGCATGTGCTAAGAACTTGATGGTTGTCATTTACTATATTATAATTATGTTATTTGATGGATTTCTTAGCTTCTCTCAAATGTAAGCCAATCCACCACTCACTCTCATATCCTGAATGGGATGGCTTCTCTTTTACAAAATTGATTCTGCAAAAGATGAGGGGGATATAAAACAAATCATGTTAAACTAGAAATGACATGGGCATGTCACTAATGAGCAGTTAAATACTGGTTTATATTTTTAAAATTTGGAAGAATTACTTTTTATTCCATCATGTTTGAAGAACTTAGTAGATTGCTGTTTTTTTTATTGCTGTTTTTTTTTTTTACTTTTGAATTAAATGTTCGTGGAGTTCCTAGTATGTACTAGGTGTCAAGAAGTTATCTGTATTCATGTGTGCCTTTAAGAAATGGAATAGAAACAGTCTACTGCTGAACACACACACACACACACACACACACACACACACACACACACACACAAAACCATTAACACCCACCACTCTTATTTCTGTATTCAGGTGCTTGTTGGAAGGCAGAGAATGTTTTAAGTGGATGGGGGAATTATACTGCTGGCTGATGGATTTTTCTAGACTAATCAGGGTGGTTCTCCCAAAGACAGGCTGGAGCTCATTGCTTTGTTTTTACTTTGATTTCCTCTCATAGCACCCTTGTGAGGTCATTTATTGTTTATCTAATTAGCTAAACTAATATAGTCACCTATAAAATCTCACCTCTTTAATCTATTTGTCCACATAGACTCTGCAGAGATGTATCTGTATGTTAGCATTATGGTGAAACTGGGTAATCTTTAACTGGTATGAGATGTGAGAAAAATATGAAATTTAGGGGACAGGGATGACTCTAGTACATGATCAGCACAGCAAGATCTTGAGAACAAGTCAATCAGTCTAGCTTTTATGCCTTCTTGTTTGATTACATCACCAAAGTTTAGTTCCCTAATTACAAAGTCAGAACAGTAATAGGTCCTTCTTGATGTGGCTGGTGTAAGAATCATGAAATAACTGAGGAAGATCAAGTTTTAAATACAATATTATCTGTTTCTATTATTGTGACCTGAAACATTGTGTCAACTGCATTTAAAAATATTATGCAAACATACTTATGACGTTGTATAAACTTAAATCACATAGGCTAATCACAATAAATAATTTAACATTTTCAGATTTAATCATTCATGGACAAAAATGAGTTCTTTTTTCCTATAGAAGTCTTTGGAGTGTTAATGATAATATATCTTTTATTGAACCTTTGTGTATCTCATATATAACATCTTAATCATCTCTATACCCCCTTCCCCATTGATACCCTCTTACAGACCATCCCCAACATTCCATGCATTCTGTCATTTATGTTAAGGCCTATCAAGTCAAGTTAGCATCCCCCAGATGTCCTTCAGTGCACATTAGTTCACTGGGGTATAGCCAGCCTATCTAGAGTCACTCCCCTAAAGAAAAATCAGCACTTCCTCACCCAGTAGTAATCAGCTTCCCCAGTAATTCTTTAGCTAAGATTGGGGCCTACTGCTCATTTCCACAGTTCTGTGCTGGATTTTTTGTTTGCTTGTGTTTGCATGGATCTTGTGCATGCTGTCACTATTGTAAGTTCATATGTACAAGGTCTCAGGAATCTGTAAGACTCTGTCATGCACCTACCTCCACAGTTCTTACAATCTTTCTGCTCCCTTTTCCACAATGGTCCCTAAATTTGGGGTGAGTGAAGTTTAATATAGACTTCCTGTCCAAGGATCTCTGCTTCGGTCATTTGTGGCCAGTTATGTTCATTTCCCACTGATGTATGAGGGAGCTTCATTGATGAGACTGAAAAGATGCATTAGTATTCAATCTACTCCTTATTTCAGTAGATTCCGTAAGCTTTAGGTGTAGAGTTTCCGTTGTAGATGTGTCATTTAAGATTGGGCATTTCGGAGACACTTAATCGCTATGTGTGATAGTTCTGGAATTTGTAAAAGTCTCCATCTGTTGCAAAAGAAGCTTCTTTAATGCATGGTGGCTGGTATATTTGTCTGTAAATATAAGGATCCATATTTAGCACATTCTAAGAAATAACATTTGTTTAGGGATGTGACAGACTTAGGGTTTTCTCTAAGATCTATGTTGTCTTTAACCATGTGTATTTGGCTATGTTTACAGTATGACACATAAGTTCCCTCCCATTGAGTGGGCTTTAAGTTCAGTTAGATAGCTATTGATTAGTCCCAATATAAAAGTGCCTCTACTGCCTCAATATAGTATGATGTGCTGGTCATTGTTGTGGTTATTAGGCCTTAAAGCTGGGGTTGGACCATCAATTGATGTTCTCCCTTAGCAGTTTGCATAGTACCCTACAAAACTATGATAGCTAGCCTTCAAGGAGGTGGCTTTCAGGTCAGTTCCATCTCCATTGCTCCAAGTCCTGTGTCTGAAATGTGTCTTGTCTTCAGCAATAAGGTCTTACCTTCAAGCTCTTGGAGGTAATCACAGCTGTGACATTAGCCTGTGTGATTTTGGGAGTCTCTTGGACTACCCTGACCAACAACTCTAAGGGACACATCTCCTGTCAGGCACTATTTCTTGTTATATAGCCTTTGGCTATACACAAGGACTCATGTAGAGATAGACAGCATCTACAACAAGTGGTGTTGGCAAAACTGGATCTCCATCTATACAAGAATGAAACTAAGTCCTTATCCTTCGCCCTACACAAAAGTCAACTCAAAATTGATCAAAACCTCAATGTGAGACCTGAAACTCTGAAACAGTTAGAAGAAAACATAAGCAGTAACCTACAATATATGGGAGTGTATGAAAGGATTTCCTAAATTGGACATTTGCTGCTCAGGAATTAAGGGTAACAATCAACAAATAGGGCCTTATTAATCCAAAAGACTTTGTACAGCAAAAGAAACAACCAAGAAGGTAAAGAGAAAATCCACAGAGTAGGAAAAAATCTTCACGAGTGACACCTCTAACAGAGGTTTAGCATCCAGGCTATATAAAAAATTCAAAAAACAAAAAAAATCAAGAAAACAAATGTCTCTATTAAAAGATAGGCTATGAATCTGAATAGAAAGTTCTCAAAAAAGAATTAAAGATGGCTAAGAAACATCTTAGTAATTGGGGAAATACAAATTAAAACCACTTTAAGATTTTATTTTACTCCAGTCAGACTGACTAAAATCAAGAGAACAAATAATGCCAAATGCTGGAGAGGATGTGGGGAAAGAAGAACGCTCATTCACTGCTGTGAGACTGCAACCAGTATGGAAATCAGTGTGGAGAAATCTTAAAGACTAAATACGACTCTCCCATATGACCTGGTTATACCACTCCTTGGCATACACCCAATAACTCATTCTACAGTTGAGATACTTGTATATCTATGTTTGTTCCTGCTCTTGCCACAGTAGCTAAGTGTCCCTCAACTGATGAGTAGATAACGATGAAATTGTGGTACACTTACACAATGGAGTTCTACTCAGCGGTAAAGAAAGACGAAATCATGAAATTTGCCGGCAAATGGATGGAGCTAGAAACTGTTATGCTAAGTGAAGCAACACAGATTCAGGAACAAACAAACAAATAAATGATGTGTGTTCTCCCTCACTTGTGGATCCTAGCATCAAATCCTTATATGTGATTATGTATCCTGATGTAACTGCAGGAACCAGGAAAGTGGAAAGGAACAGGGAAGGGAAGGGGAAGCAGGAAAGTGGAAAGGAACCAGAAAGGGAAGGGGAAAGCAGGAAAGTGGAAAGGAACCAGGAAGGGAAGGGGAAAGCAGGAAAGTGGAAAGGAACCAGGAAGGGAAGGGGAAAGCAGGAAAGTGGAAAGGAACCAGGAAAGGAAGGGGAACGCAGGCACCTGATAGAGAACAGGGGACAGGTGGCACCAAGAGGGAAGTGGGTAGAATGAGGGACTATAAATGGGAGGCGGAGAGAAGATTATACAGGGAACTGTAGGAGGCAAGGGAAAGAAGGAGCTCACAAGAGGGGGGACCATAGAAGAAGGGAGGGTTACACGGAGAGAAAGAGGAGAGATGAATAACCAGAGGGAAGCGTATTAGTTCAAAACCATATAGAAAAATAATGTAGTTTTGATCCTGAAGTTAAGTTATGGTGTGAGAAAAGAATATTTTACATAAAAAAATCCCAACAAAAATCGCCTTCCTGAGGGTGGTTCTGCAGTGAACAATAAAACTGTAGACATTAGAGTCTGTGCAGGGCTGATCTGCTTTATAGTGCCATTTGAGAGACTCCACCTGGGGTGAATTAGCTGCATGATGACAGCTGGTGACCCCTAAAAGTCTTGAGTGTGGTATGTAAATGTGTGTACAGTGTTCAATCTAAGTGATCTATCATCTATCTATCGATCTATCTATCTATCTATCTATTTATAATCTCTCTCTCTCTCTCTCTCTTCTTTTTTTGATAGACTTTCATGTAGCCCATCTTGACTTCCACTTCACTATGTAGATGAAGATGCTCCTGAGCCTCTTACTGGTGTGTCCCCAAACCCAACTGACTCTTTTAAAACTCAATTAATTCTTTTGAAATGTGGCCTCCCTGTGTTTCCTGGGCTGATCTTAAACTTGTGGACTCTGCTTCCTTAGTAGATGGAACTACAGGCATGCAGTAGCACTTCTAGTTTTAATCTAAAAATTTAAAGGAATGGTTTATCCAAATTTGGGGAATTAATTCTGTGCCTATGACATTTTATTTATTAGCAGTAAAAATAAGAAATTCAAAGGTCAGTAAAAAAATTAAGTAAAGTCAAGAAGCAAAGAGCCCCAAAGCCATCTTTTCCATTTTCATAATCACAAAATATGTGGTTGATGATTAGTTTAACACTGTGAAAATTAACTCTTGGGAGAGGTAATTGGCAGACTTTGTGTTTCATGCCTGTCATGGACTTATGAAATGCTTTCACAACATTTTAATAGAAAATCTCCTTTTCTAAGAAACAAATTAATTAAGGAAGGGCCTGGCAAATGAACTGCCATCATTGAGAGTGGAAACCCCTCATCAGTGGCACTTCCTAAGTGAAGGGCTCTGCTCAGCCCTGAGGGCTAATGAATTGTTTGGTCTCTTCCACTCTGAAGACTGGTAGCTTGATTACTGTGTGGGGTGCTTTCGAAGGAATGCAAGAAGCCAGGGAAAGAACTACTGGTACTTTATTTCTCACAAATTGAGCATATCTCCTCCAATGATCACAGCCATAAATGACACCAACAACAATTTAAGAGAAAACCAAACCCAACTTTTAAAAATTGCAAGGTGCCTTTTAAACTATGCAGTGTTCATCTAGATGTGTCCCCCAATGATTGACAAAGTACTACCAGCATCAGCGTAGGACCCACAGTGTTTTTTATATAGCCCTCAAAGGATCTGACAAGTTTTTCAAAAGAGAAGCCTACTGTGAGGAGGCTTTAGTTCTTTGGTGTTTGTTATATTCAGGTGTCCTTGAGGTTCCTATTATTTTTAGTATTTACAAGAATCTTCAACTTTATTAAGTGTACAGATTGATTTTTGCCAAATATAGATAATGTAGATATGTAGAACACCCACACAGGCCCCCAAATCTGCCTTGCACTCTCTCCTGTTTCCTTGAGCTCAGACCCAGGTGACCAGTAATGTCTGTTAGTTTTAAACTTTCAAGAATTTATAGAGGGAGATGCAAAGATGCTTGTTTGGCACAGAGCAGTGCTTTGATATTTGTTGATGTCACTCCATTCTGACCGTCGTCCATTCGGTGCTATTGCTCAGTATTCTGATGTGTCCAAATCAAAGTTCCTTTGTCTTGGTTATTTCCACTTTGAGTCTATAATTAGTAATGTTTGTTTGAATGTTCTTGAGCAAATTTTGTGCAGGTATGTGCATTCATTTTATTCCTTTAAGGTAGGTTTTTTTTTTTTGTTTGGTCTAATGTTTAATGCTTAACTTTGTCAGAAATTGTCAAGGTGTTTTAAAAATGTTTACACAATTCTGTGTCCTTTAGCAACATGAGATTTCCAGTTGCCTCATGTACCTGCCCCTCTTATATAAGATTTGTCAGAGTTACTCTAATAAGGATTAGTAATGGCTCATGGTTTTGTTTCTCATTTCTCTTGTGAATGTTGATATTGTATGATTTTATATGGTTGTTGTTTTTAAAAATACTTTTTATTGATTGAGTCATTGTGTGTTTCATACAGAACATCTCAATCAATCTTAATCATCTTAAACCCCTTTCCCCATCGGTCTGTTCCAATAGCCCTCCACATGGATTCCATACATTCTTTCACCTATGTCTACTGTGTGAAGTTAGTGTCCCCAAGTGACCTCAGTGCAGGTTTATCCACTGAGGTCTAGTCATCCTACACAGAATCATTTGCTTTAGGAATACTAGCTCATCCTCACACAACAGTAATCAATTGCCAAAGGTTGGGATCTACTACCCATTTCTCCAGTGCCATGCTAGGTTTTTGTCTGCTTGAATTTGCATGGATCTTGAACATACGAAAATGATTTCTGTAGGTTCATATGGTCAAGGTCCCAGGAACTTGTAGGATTCTATTTCCATATGGTCATACACTTCCTCACTGGCTTTTATAATCTTTCTGCCCACTCTTTTGAAATGGTCCCTGAATCCTGGGTGAGTGAAACTCAATATAAGAGTCCTGTCCAGGGACCCACACTCTGCAGATTTCTAATCTTCGTGTTTTAGCCATTTGTGACCATTTGTGTTACTGGCCCTTTTTTGCATGCAGGAGCTTCATAAAGGGAGTTGAGAGATTCATTAGTGTCTTTTTTACCTCTTATTCTATATTGCATGAGCCTTGGGCATACAGGCTATTTTGTAGATGTGCTGCTTAGGCACAGGCAATTCACAGACAATGTCTGTGTGTGACCAGGTGAGATACTCTGTAGTAGTCTCTGTCTGATGCAAAAGAAGCTTCTTTGATGTGTGGTGACTGGGATACTTGATTGTAAACATAAGGATACATATTTTCATTTAGTAAGACGTTACATTAGCTTAGGGTATGATAAGTCTGCGAATCTCTCTAAGATCTATGACCTCTTCAGCCATGTGTATTTGACCATTATCACAGTACCACACGTGAGTTTCCTCCCATTGAGTGGGCTGTAAGGCACATTAGGAAGCGGTTGATTGTAAAAGTGTACCAGTGTCGGAGGCTGTGCCAGTCATCAATGTGGTTATTTGGTCATGAAGCTGGTGTTGGGCCTTTGATTGATGTTCTTCCTTGGCTACTTGTATAGTACTCTCCAGAGCTACAAGTGCTGGCCTTCAGGGGAAGTGACTTCCAGGTCAATTACAGCTCCTAATCTGATCTCTGAAGTATGTCCTGTCTTCAGCAATAGGATCTTACCTTCAGGTTCTGGGAGGCAATCAATAACTGTATCAATAGCCCATGTAATTTTGGGAGTCTCTTGGACCACCCTGGCCAACAGCTCAAAGGAAGGTTTCTCCTGTCTGGCACTGTTTCTTATGTAGCCTTCAGTTATGCACATGGGCTCATGTAGAGATATTGTATGTGGAATTTGTCATTAGGTTGTTAGACTAATATGATTCCCTGTGGTGTTTTGTACGAGCTAGTCTCCTTTCCCCTCCCCTCCCCTCCCCTCCCTCCCCTCCCCTCTTCCCTTCCCTCCCCTCTCCTCTCCTCTCTCTTTCCCTGTCTAACCTTCCTTCCATGCCTTCCCCATCTAAAGTGTCACTGTTTTCCCCATTTCCCCCTTGATAATACTAGTCTCCTTAGGCTCCCCTTCTCTTGAGACCCTTCTTTCCCTTTATCTCCACTTTTCCTTATGTAACCCTCCCCCCTTCCGTTTAAATACCCCCTTTAATCTATTTCTCCATTAGTACTACCTGTCTCTTATTATTCCTCTCTCTTAGGTTCCTTCTTTCTCTTTTCTTCCCTGGTTCCTTTCCATTTTCCTGGTTCCTGCAGTTACATCAGGATACATATCCACATGTAAGGGTTTGATGCTAGGATCCACAAACGAGAGAGCATGTACGTCATTTGCTTTTCTGAGTCTGTGTTACTTCACTTAACAGTTTCTAGTTCCCTTCATTTATCTCCAAATGTCATGATTTCATCTTTCTGTACCACTGAGTAGAACTCCACTGTGTAAACACACCACATTTTCACTCTCCACTTGTCAGTTGAGGGAGATTTAGGCTGCTTCCCTCCCTTAGCTGCTGGGAAAAGAGCAGCTACAAACATGGACATGCAAGGATCTCTGCATTAGGATGAGCCCTTTGGCTGTATGTCAAGGAGTGTATAACCAACCCGGTCAAATAGTAGGTTCATTTTTTGTTTTCTACTAGTTCTCCACACGCTTTCCATACAGATTGTGCAAGTTCACAATGCCACCAGCAGTGACTGAGCATTCCTCTTTCCCCACATCCTCTCCAGCATTTGGTATCATTTATTCTCTTGATCTTAGTCAATCTGACTGGGGTATGATGAAATCTTAAAGTGGTTTTAATTTACATTTCCCTGATTATTAGTGATGTTGAACACTTTTTACTGTATTTTAATATTTGTTCCCCTGGCGGGAAGAGTAAATGCCCCATCCTATTGTGAGTGGTTTTACTGTGTATCCAACTCTTACAAACAACAGATGGGGTGAACGCCTGTTCCCTTTGGTTTCTGGTGTCCACATGATCCCCTGAATATTTGGTTTCTCACGATCCCCTGAATATTCAACAGCTCGGCAGAAACGCTGCCACTGAGCTTGAGGATAGTTCTGGCACCACAGGGTAGATTATGAGTCCGAGTGTAAATGCTTCTTTTGTGCAAAAATGTAGGCAACTGAGATGTGCAGGATTTGAAACCTTTAATTAAAAAAATTTTTTTAGCTTAGAAAGCCAAGGCCTCCTGTTTCCTGGAGGCTATGTTTTAGGATTCTAAAGTGTGTATTTATTTCACCTCTAAACTCCCACAACCAGACTTGTAGGATCAGCTTTGTTCTCCTGTGAATTCAAAAAAATCTGGTCACAAAAGGGACATATTTTTCTTCAAGGCAGTAAATAAACAAAACAAATCTGAGCAAATATCAGTTCATAATTCCTTTGCTGATAAATTCAATGTGCTTCAAAGTCTCCTTTGTGCTTGGATAAAAGGTTGGTGTTTTCATTCAGGCAATTTTAAAGAGAATCAAGGTGATAAAATGTATTTGATTGAGGTTTGATAAGATAAACTAATTAAGATGTATCCATTCTAAACAGACTTATGCATTCTTGTCTTTCTAATTCTGCTAATGAAACTTCATTTGTGAGTAGTTTGGGCAAATGTGATGTGGGAAGTGACTGCGAGGTCAGGATAATGAGACTAATTGTTTAGTGGCTTGTTTGATCTTGTTTACCCAAAACTTTTGTTATGAAGAAAGCATTCAGGCTTTTAGAAATGTTCAAATGTTAGCCCAGTAAACACACATATTGCCTTCATCTAGATTCACCAATTGTTAGCATTTTATAATTGTTATCTATTATCTATTTATCCATCTATCATCTCTCTCTATTATCTATCCATCATCTATCCACCACCTATCCATCTATCATCTACCTATTTATCTGTCATCTATTTATTCATCTATCATCTCTCTCTCTATTATCTATCCATCCATAGTCTTTCTATCTGTCATCTATCTATCTATCTATCTATCTATCTATCTATCTATCTATCAATCATCTAACATGTTTATCTATCATCTCTCTAGCTCTCTATTATCTATCCATCAATAGTCTACCTTTTGATCTATCTATCTATCTATCATCTATCATCTATTATCTACCATCTCTCTCTCTATCATCTGTTTGTCCTCTATTATCATCTAACTACCAATGTACAGAGTAAAGAGCCTTTTTAATATCCGTTTAGTTCTTGAGCCATTGGAAAGCAAACTGAAACAACATCCTTCCATTATATCTGTAAATTCAGTATTCATTACCTAAAGATAAAGATGTTTTCCTAAGTTCTACAATGCCGGTTTTCACTCCGAATTAAAAAAAAAAATGATATGGTCCTGGTGTTGTGTGCTTGTAGTTCTAGGACCCAGGAAACTGAGGGGGCAGGATTGTGAATTTGAGGCTATCCTGGGCTACATAGCAAGAGTCTTTCTGAAAAAAAAAATCAGACAAAGCAAAGCTAAATGAAGCCTAAGGAAACAATATGACAAGGAAATCCCCAATAGATATTAACCTAACAGAGTACATTCAATTGTCCTGCAAATGTTTCCCAAATTATAAGTTGTTTCCCAATTTAAAACCTAACAAAAATAAACCAGTTTTCCGTATTACACTTGGCTGTCATATAGTTTTAGAACTCCTTTATTTTTGTTTTTTTATGAAATGAACTTTGAAGAGTTTAATCCAGGTGCCTGGAAAAGTATAAACTACCCAGACTTATTTGGCTGTTTCCTTGTGGTGCAATTAGGAATATTTTGTTGACTAGGATACTGCACAGGTTGTATGGTGTACTTCCCATTTCATCGTATCTAGAGGCACAAAAAACAAGCTTAATTACTCAGATAAGTTAGCTTATGAAAGGTCTTTTTTATAAAGGCACTAATTCTCCTTTGTAGATTAATGTTTTCTTTAGGAGGATTCTGTTATGTAAATAATGCTAGAATACTGTTTCCCAACAGCTTCCCAGCTAGTTATTTCAACACTGGTGGGTGATCCCTATCTATATAAATTAGTGTATTGTTGATTGCCAGTGCATCTCTTTGTCTAGCTTTTCTGTCTTCTATTAACCTACTGAATCAGAAGGGTTGTTTACATTTTTGAGTATGTATCAATGTCATACTTCTATTACCAACTTGCTCAAATCTCATTTTCTTAAATTGACTATGTCTAGAGCCATCCTCTTTCAACATTCAACCTAAGTGACTAAATTGCATCTCCGATCCTGTGATGATTTGAAGGTTATCCTTTTATCTTTTGTTTGTATTTTATTTATTTAAAAATTTTATTTTTTAATTGAATTTTTGTGATTTTTCATACAGTATAGTTTGATGGTATTTAGATGCTCTCCCCATCCAAACCTCCCTCTCCCCCCATTTTCCCTGGTCAAATTTAGTGCACTCCCTTATATATAAAATATAGCCCATAAAGCCTGATTTGTGTCCCGAAATATCCTTCAGTGTAGGTTCATCCACTGGGCCTACCAAGAGGCCCATCCCTGTAAGACACTATCTCCCCCACTTCCATTGGCCATCAATTGCCAAATGGTGCTGTTGGGAAAACTAAGTTTTATAATTACTTTCTTCCATTTCACAGTCATCTTCTCTAATAAGCAAAAAATATTTATGTTAAGGACTGTATGTGAACCAATCTAAGGAGTAAAGCTATCACACCTTAAATGGAAACTGGCTTTGGGTAGACTTTGAATCAGTTTGCACTCTTTTTTATTTTATAGACAGTATTAGAAGCCAATTGGTCCAAGTCTACCAAGTTCTGTTAACTAAAATCTTTAAAAACTGCTCCACTCCATCTTGTTGTTTCAAAAATAGATAGAAATGCAGGTTTAAGTGTAGCAGCACATAAAATGGTAGCAGCTGTGGGGTCCATTGAAAACCATGCTCCTGGAAAGCAGATTTGAACATAGAGACAGGATGCAGGGAATTTGCCCAAGTTTAATAGGGCATGTTCGTGCAACTCTCACTGAAGAAGCTTGGAAGCCGGGCTGCCCTTTCAGGCTGCCTGAATATGAGACAAAAGTGAGGAGTTCTGATGTTTTTCAAACCTCATTTTCACTTCAAAATGAAAATGGTGACAGCAGCAGCAGAGTCCTAAAGGATGTCTGACTAGGGTAGCACAGGATCTGCTGGGGTGAGACACTACTGCTGTGACGAAGCCCGCTTATTTTTGAATTCTCAACAGAAAGAAATTGAAAAAAAAAAACTGTACTGCTTAAATCCATACATTCTTAAGTTCAGGAAAGCACTTATTAGAGATACATGAGGGAAACTCTTTGTTGGGAGCTGGAGAGATGGCTCAGTGGTTAAGAGTTCTTGCAGAGGACCTGGGTTAGAATCCCAGCATCCATATGGCAATTAACAACATAACTCCAGTTCCAGGAGATCTGATGCCTTCTTCTGACTTCTATGGGTACTGCATGGGACACAGGTGTACTTACATACATTCAGGCATAACACACATGCACATTAAATAAATAAAAATCATGTTAAAAAGGATACTGTTTGCAATCATCCTGATCTTGAATTTAATTTGTGTAAAATATTATTTGCTATTTCTGGTTAAAAACTGGAAATTGATTATATTTATAGAGTTAGAAAATACAGAATGGTATATAGAAAAAATAAAATATTTAATCACTTGAAAACAGATTCAAATTTCATCTTAATACTTTTTTTTTGTGGCAAATATGCATTCCTCCAGTGCTATGTTTTTCTCTTTTGTCCAAAATGGGACTATATCTCTTACATAAATTTTCACTTGGCTTTCAACATATGTACGATTGCTTATACACATCTATAAATATTATTCCAAAATGTAATTTATCTATAAGACCTGGACGAGGGAGGTTAGGAAGGAGTGGAATACTGTGCTCACTGAATGCACAAGTTCATGCAATAATACTGCAACCAGGAACGTGAAGGTAGAAACTCTCCTCCAGTCCTCTATGGTCTAGAACTCCAATAGTAAGCCTGTTCATGGAGGTGGAAGATTTTTCTTTTTGAGAGGGTGATGGTGGTGGTGTGTGTGCAGAACGCCTGAGTGTGCACGTGTGTGGGAGTATGTTTGTCAGTGAGAGCACATATGGAGGCCAGAGATCAACTTTGGGTATCTTTTTCTAAGGCTCACAACCTTATTTTTTGAGACAGAGTCTCTCACTGAACCCAGAGCCATTTTCAGCTAGACTGGTTGACCAGTGAAGCCCCAGGATTCACTTGTCTTTGTCCCCAGTGGGTTATGGGCCTGTCACGTGGGTATGGAGATCTGAACTTAGGTCCTCATGCTTGCATAGCTACCACTTTACACACTGAGGTATCTCCTTAGCCTCATGGCGAGATTTTTTAACTGAATTTTTGCAATATTTTAAAAATACAATATAGTTTGGTAGTATTTAGATCCCCTTCCCTCTCTGTACCTCCCCTCACACACACACACACACACACACACACACACACACACACACACACACTCACACGTACACACACACATACATAATATGACTTATACAGTCTGATTTGTATCCCCAAAGGTCCTTCAATGTAAGTCTATCCCCTGGGGCCACTAAAAGTCCCACTTTAAAAGTAAAAAAGATACTGTTTTTACTCCCTGCCAGCAGCCATCATTTGACAAAAGTCCTTAGGCTGTGTTGGTATCTTTTGCTTCTTGTCTGTGCTGGGATTTTGTCTGACCTAAGCTTGCATAGGACTTGTGTGAGTTCAGATAAATAACTGATCACCTGCCTGGAAGACTCTGACACTTAGCCCTAAGCGACACACTTAGTGTGAATGCATCTCTTAACTCACCAGAGAAGTTTTCTTATGCAATAGATGGTGATTAACACAGAACCCACAATTGGCCCATATAGAGAACAAGAGGACCACAGAGTGCTTATCCCTAAATAGGTAACCTATATCAAACCTCTTCCTCCAAAGGCTCAGGGATCATTGTGAAAGAGGAGGTTGTAAGGGGTTACAAGAGCCACGGGGGTATATGACCACATGGTGGAATATTTTTAAATCTAAGTTACTTAGGCCAATTAGAATAGCTCCTGTTCTTTAAGTGTGAATACTTTTACACATTTCTTAGTATACTTAGTATTGATCTGTATGCTTTCACCCCATTATTCCACATATTTGAAATTTGTGCTTAGTGCAATTTCTAGCATACAGTGTTTAATAAAAATTTGTTGATAAATGAATGAAAGATGTTAACCAAGTACTATTTTTGTTCCTAACCATTGTTTAGGACTGTGAATAAGTCCTTTAATCTCAAAAGCAGAAAACACACAGATGTGCAACTTAAATAGTTAAACTTAAACTGCATGAAGTCATATATAATCACACGGGCTGTTATGAATAATCTGTTATCGTACGGTCAGAAACCGGAGCAACCAGTGATGGGGAAGAGACTCTGCAGCCTGGACTTTCCAATTGGAAACGTACTTGGAGTGCCCCTCTGGCCAGCCTTCTTCTCATCTGCAGATATGTTATTGAAAATTGTAGCTCTGCCCTGTCAGTCCAAATCACATTAGAAGTATTAGGAGATGCTCTGTGAGAAGAAAACAGAATTTGGCAATTTCATTTAAGGGAGACTTGAAAGGTCAGAGATGGAAGGCCAAGGTGAAAAAAAGGGACGCTTTGAGCTTCCGAGAAACAGTTCAGAGCAGGAGTAGCCACGATGGAAGCCTAGGTGTTATGTCTTCAGTAAGACATGACAGCCAAGATACAATTTTGTCTGTTTGAGGAGGTGGGGGTTATATACCGAATTCTCTTAAAGGAATGTAGTCTGTTATTTTTGCTTTCTTCATGTGATTTCTAATTAAAATTGTAATTTTGGCTCACCAAAGCAAATTTCCTTACTTACTAAGAAAAAATTATTTTAATTTCCCATTAGTGGTTATTATTTTGTTACTTTTAAAATCTAAATCAGCTTTTAAAAACAGTATTGTAGTTTCGTACTTTAAATACTATCTCTTACTCTGTTTTAGGCAATTAAATGAAATATGAATCCTCTGTGAGATTCTAGAATACATTGCTTCACTCATCTGTTTGCTCTACTACCAATGATAATGCAGTGATAATGTATATATGGTTCTAAAGAAGTAGATGTATAAATCTGACACAGAAGCCTGTAAAGGGTAAGTATTGTAGATTTGGTGTCTGGCTACCATGAGTTACTAAATATTGCTGAACTGCAATTTTCTAATCTATGAAATGAAAATAATAGCTTCTAGCTAATAAAGTTATTGTAAGAACTAAATGGGAAAATGAGTGTGTGAAAGCATAGGACTTGATGCGCAATTAATGCTCAGCAAACTGTTTTAAAAGTTTTTATTTGATTGTGTGAATGTGAGAGACAGTCCAGCAGACATTGTTTGCCTGACAGATTATGTTTATATGCTGTGCAGGAAGATTGTAAACATCTGTGCTTTGGTTACCATCTCCCTGATTTATTTTAGTATGTGAATTTTGTCAACTCTGTTCTACTAATCAGATACAAGCCGTGAACTTACTATACAGATGGTTTCTTCAGTCCATTAGCAATGCCTGGGTGTGGCATCTCCCTGGACTGGGAAATTCTAAAAAGGGCAAAGAAATATGAGCTTTTGAATTTTGAGTCTCCTGGAGTGCCATAGTGCCTGTCTGCCTGCCTGCCTTTGCTCTGGTGCTGGAAAACTTAATCGGTTGACATATATCTTTTTCTTAGAATCACTATCAATGTTCTGAAGCTATGATACGAAGGCAGGCAAGCTGGAATGCTCGCACTTTAAAAAAAAATCCCATTTTAATGCCTACTCCAGTGTTTGCTCTTACTAGGAGATTTAAGTTTAAAAATTTTTGAAATACCCTTTCTACAAAAGCATCACACACTTACTCTCATTGTGGATTACTCAGAAAACAGTCAATAATTTTTTCCCATAATCTTTCACTTGAAGGAACTACTTTTGACATTTTGCTTATGTTTTTCAATCTGATTATCTGTATACATTCATGATACATGCATTATGTATATACATGTTTATTTTGACAAAATGGAATTACATTGTAGTATTTTGTAACTTGCTTTATTCACAGAGTGATACAGTAAAAAAAATCTTTACATTATATGTATTTGTACAAGATTTCTTTAAAGATGGAAGGGTGCAGTCTACTATTGAAATGAAATGTCGTTTTCCTAAACTTTAGGAAAGTTTTAAGAGTTAATTTATTTTCAGTCTTAGTGCTGTAACTAAGACATGATTGACAGTCTCACTAAAAGGAAAAATTTGGGGAAGGTTTGGGTGAACATGACATCCAGGCACTCTATTCTGCCAGATTTCCTCTTGAAACAGTTGACTTAGAATCACAGCAGTAAAGAACCCACAAGGTAGTAGAGAAAGTGTTTAATGCAAAATACATAAAAGGTAGAAGTTGTGACTTTCACTGTAATTTGTAGACAATAGACACACACAAGAAGGCAGATGTGTCAGTAGCAATCAGTGTAATCAGTTATGCTGCAGTAACAAATAGCCCCTCAGTTTCACTGGCTTTTTTTTTTTTCCACATGTCTAGTGTGGACTGGACAGTATGGTCCTGGTTACTGTAGGAATGCTAATATTTTATGATACTCCTAATCTAACATGTGGTTTCAGGGTTTGCCACGTCATAAGAAGACAGAAGTGAGTAGAGCATTGCCAATCAAGTACTTTATAGTAGATGTGACACAAATCATTGTTCACTTTTTATTAGCCCTAAGTCTGGATGAGTTGTCTTCTGTTTGCATTCTTGTTTTTTTTGTTAGGATTTGGTTGCAGGTACAAAGCTTTAACTGTGCGTTTCAAAATGATTTGGGGATATTTTAATAAGGCAGATTCCTGAATCCCATCCTTCAAGATCTGATATGGTTAGTCTGACATGAGTAGTCAAGGTATCAGCATTTCTCAGACATTTGAAGATGATTTGGAGGTCACACTAGAGAAATGCAACTCTAAAGACCAGAACAATAGGTCTATTGTAAGTGCTTACTAATTTTTTAAAAATAAAATTATTACTTACATTCTTCTCTTTCTTTTTCGTTCCCCGACCTTCATTCTCCCTCCCTCCCTCCCTCATTCCCTCCCTCCGTCTTTCTTTCTTTCTTTCTTTCTTTCTTTCTTTCTTTCTTTCTTTCTTTCTTTCTTTCTTTCTTTCTTTCTTTCTTTTCTTCCTTTCTTCCTTTCTTCCTTTCTTCCTTTCTTTCATGTGTCTTCTCAAACATGCTCCTGTGGAGGTCAATGTCAGTGCCAGAACTTGTGGAAGTCAGTTTTTTCAGTCTACCTACTGTGAACTGAATGTCAAACTAAGGTTTGACAGCAAGTACCTTTACTCACTGAATCATCTTGCCAGTCCTTAATATTTTTTGATTGAATATACAACCAGGGGTTTCCTTATAAATAAAGATTTAAGGAAAGAAATCAATAATCTAGATAAAAAAATTTGTGAATACTCCATTGCATTGGGAAGAGAAAGACTCAGCATTTCATCCACTGACCACAAGGTAATTAACTTCTACTTTCTGAGAGCTGGCGATGCTGGAACTCTCTTTCATGCTGTGTGAGTATGAGGTTGAGTCACAAAACATCTACACTATGTCACATCTCTTGCTCAGGAAGAAGGCACTTTTTAAAAGAACTGGATGAGTGCTTTGAACATAGTCTATTTGAAACTGACTATGAAAAAAGCAACTCCAATTTCATGTAGTTACTTTAATTGCATGAACCACACAGTTTTTTGACAATGACAGATGATGGCCTTCTCTCCATGTTATGTTGGAAAATGTAAGGGAAAATTACTTTTAAACCCAGTGGGCTGGCAACTGAGGCTTTTGTGACATCTCTGCAGCATTTTTCACACTCTGATCACAGAATAACAAAACCAGGAAAAGCAATCATAACGGCACCATACAAACAGAACCATGAATGTGTATGTAGGGTAAATTTACACAGAGTTTCCCTCTGGCTCAATGGACATGCACATGGAGGCACACGCTAGGTCCAAATACAGCTATGAGTGACAGTGGTGATGACAGCAGCAGCAAGACATGCCTCTAAGAATTTGATTGACAGAGATGGAGCCAATAAAGTCAATTACCTTCCAATCAACCAGTGACTTGAGGGAGAGGGCCTAAGGGGAAAGCAGTAAATGCTGGGTAGGATATATGGGTTCACGAAGCTGGCTGCCATCTTGGGGGAGTTTGCCAGAGGTCCATGGTGGTTCTGATCAAAATGTAGACCTCAGTATGAGATTGCCATATGTTTCTCTCTCTCCCTTTGATAAATCCTTTGTAAATAACCCTGAATAAACTCTGGCTTTTCTAAATGGAGAGCATACTTCGCTTGCTTAGTTGGTCAGACCCAGAAGGGTGGCGCTGAATGTCATGCTTTATTGTGAGAAAAATTCTTAAGACAGTGTGCTTTAAGTGAAGTTAATGTTTCATGGAGATGGATTACCCATATTCTTGAGAAGATCAACTCTATACATACTACATCTGCTTAATTTTCAATATTCAGGGCTTTCTCTGAGAAGGAGCTTAAGGCTGGAGGTCTCCATGGGTATGTATTCACAAGCATTATGTTTGTTCATAAAATCTAGATGTTTCTAAAGCATAAAACTTCATGTAAAGAATGAAAATCTATAAGAAATAGTGCTTAAAATATGCATTGTTGTTTAAAAAATTAATTTATAGGAGACTTTGCTTTCATTGCAGCAAAGCTTTGCTTTAATACTAATATGGTTTTTTCCTCTTCTGCACAAGTTACTCATAACACTATTGTAATGTCTCTGAATCCAAGCACTCACTCTGGAGAGTACACTAAAGGGCAGATAGCAAGAGAACATTTGTTCAGTTGTTGTCTTGTTGAAAATATTGATGTATTTATTTAATATTTGTATTTTGACCAGTGAATCTTAAGTATCTTGGTCAGTAAGTAAATATTCTATAAAAGGTAGTTTTGACTTTGCCTAAATATGAATTACGTTTAACCAAAACTTGCTTAATAGATGGTAATAAACTAAAAGAATGCAGGAACTCATTAGTGCTCTTATTTCTGTCAGCTGCTTGTTTTCTTCAGTTACTGCAGGAACGGTTTATGCATCTTGTTGCTTATGTCTGAAAAGAAAGACTAGCATACCACAAACAGTTTTCTCCTCTTAGGTTGCTGTGTAATGTTTTTGAATAACAGTTGTAAAAGCACACAGTTAAGAGTTTGCTTGTGATGGTGCTTGTGAATTTCCTTCATGATGCCGTCAAAGGACACCAAGTGAGGGTGACGGGGATGTAGAGGTTCTGTGCGATCTACCCAGCTCTGGTTACTGATGTAGCATTAAAAAGATCCATCTGGAGAACTAAGCTAGCTATGTTCTTAGTTCATGGCTTATTATCATCAGTGGTCCTGGAAAAATCCTTCTCTTGTTTTTTCTTCATTCAATCACATCTCCATGTCCCATGACTGTTTCCTTCAAAAAAATAATTCAAATGTGTGTTTATTATAATAGGTCTTTGTGTCTTTGTATTTGTACATACACCTAAGAGGTATGAATTGTTAGTTTGTGTACTTGTCTTTTTTTTTTTTTTTTGGTCTTTTGAGACAGGGTCTCCTTGTAGCCCCAACTGGCCTGGAACTCCCTATGTAGACCAGGGTGGCTCAGACTCACAGAGATCTGCCTGCCTCTGCCTCCCAAGTGCTGGGATTAAAGGCCTGCACCACCATGCCCAGTGACTGTACTTGCATTTTTAACATTTGGTTTGGTTTCCCTTGTTCTGTTCAGGTATCATTTAGGTTGCCAAGTATATCTCTCCTCTTTCAGGCTTTTCACTGATTACTTATTTTTTAGAGCAGAGAGAACACATTATTATTTTTTAAAGTGAGAAAGAACTTCCAAGAGTGGGAGGAGTTTCAAGGGAGGAATGCCCCCTGTCCACTTTTTAAAAGCACAATTTTGATGGTCTTCCCTCCGTATTTATTGTTAATTTGTTTACCATCTATATCTTTCAAAAATAAAAATGTTTTGTAAAGGAAGATTCTAACATAAGAGTAGGTTAAGGGAAAATCAAATGGCTGTCAATGACATTTTATAGTGAATTTCTGAAATGACACAGGAGCTCCAAAGCTCTGTGACCACAGAGAAGATTCCTTTATTGGACAGAAACACTCTATACACTAATTCCAGTTTTTCTGTCTCTCCTCTACTTTCATTCTAAATGAATTCTAACTGATTAGCTGTCCTGCTAATTTCCACTGAAATATAGATACTGCTGGTGCAGATATTAGAACACTGATATTTCTTATTATCTATTAAGATCTTTGGGCCCTAGTGAAGAGTGTGAACTGACTAAGGATAACCTGCTTTCAGAGCAGCAGGTGGTTTCCTCATCCTCTGGAACTCTTCCTGGAGGCTGTGTGCTGAATCTTCACATCTTTTTGTCTGTTACTGAATCCTGAACACAGGTCAGGAATTAGGTACTAATGTCAAGACACTGCAAGTGAAAACATAAAGGAAATTGCTGGAACTCATTTCTGAAGAGATCTCAGAAATTTGTTTTAGGTAATGTTACTATGTACTTATCAGGGCAGCACTGATGTGAATCATAAGATGCTATTCATGTGCATGGGTGACCAGGGGGTGACCCTTGTGAATCTCTTGACTGGTATTTGTTTCCATATTGTGTACATTTTGTTATGATGCTGCTTACAGCTTTGAATCAGACAGGCAAGTTATGGCTCCATTAGGTTTATGTTCTGAAATGCCTACTCAGAATTCTAGGACGTACCTTTCAAATGACCCTTTCTTGATTTTTGTGTTATTTCTTATTTTTGGACCTCAGTGAATAAGTTTTCTGAGAGTGGAACAAATAGATTGTTAAATGGATCTTAGACAGTCTTCTAATCAGAGGCAAATTCTGCATCATATTTTATGTCAGATATTAAAATTTAATAATTTTAGATATTCATGACACAAAATGTGGACTTTTACATGGCATTTGATGTAAAATTTGTCATATTGAGTCCAACACATGGGACATCAAAATAGGGTGAGGCAGCAGTCAGTAATATGAAACAGTCTGCAGAAATAACACGTGTAGTTGTAGTAAAACAAAAGGACTTCTATTTGGGGGTTCATGCCAATTATTTACAGCAATGCTAATACATCATTTGCATGTCATTCCCTACATCATATTGCCTGTAAAATACAGTTTGGATAAGTGTGCAATCATGGGTGAATTACCACTTTTAAGTCTTCATTTCCTCATCCATAACTTGGGAATATTAATGGATTAGTAGAGAAGATGGAATGAATTTGTGGCTAAACTCATTGATCCAATCAACCCCAATGGTTCTGCTAAAGTTAAAAGCACATGAGCTTAGGAAACAATACCAGTGTCATATATATATGAACCTTAGTAGACTAACCTGAATAAAAAGATTCAGAAATATGCATTTTCTGTTTCCCCAAATACTTTGCACAAATTAGAAATAAATCACTGTGTGTTTACTATAAGCAACATTATTTTATAGGAGATGAATATGGAAGAATATGCAAAGAAAAAGTCATGATAAATACAGCTTA
Source organism: Eospalax fontanierii (assembly GCA_035773235.1). Taxonomy (NCBI): domain Eukaryota; kingdom Metazoa; phylum Chordata; class Mammalia; order Rodentia; family Spalacidae; genus Eospalax; species Eospalax fontanierii. Next base: position 40,459,263 of record CM069527.1, read on the forward strand.
TTAAGAAAATTCTGTTTTGAACTTTCCTGGCTCCATCCATGCACTAGCATTCCTGTAAATAATTGGTATGATTTTCATTATGGTTTGGCAATGGCCTGAAAGATGAACTATGAGAGAAATGAGCACAAAGGAACAAAGGGCAGTGGGACTAGGAGAGGAACAGTCAGGTTAGAGGGACTGGAGAGCAGTCACCAAGGGGTTAATTTGTTTCCAATATTGAAAATATCAAAGGAAGAAATTTTTGCTATTTTTGCTATTTTTAAACTTTAAGGAGCAATTTGAAATATTTAAAAGCTGAAGGAATAGATGTTTTGGTTCTTTTAAAATTAAACAAGGTGATGATGTTAATGATCAAATGTCTTAAAAAATACACTCCTGAAGGAAAGATAAGTATTAAACACATTAAAATGGCTAAGTGGGGGGGGGGAAATCAGGCTAAATTGGAATAAATGCATAAATGAGAGAAGTCTTGCCAAGATCACTGTTGATCAAGACTTCAGAGCTGAATATGATTAATTTAACTCTCTGCACCTGGAGTTCACAGAAACTACTACCACCCAAATAGCAGCAAAACCCCAAATACATAATGTGGAATGTGTAGATTCCTTATCTTAGCTCATTCTTTTCACACACAGGGGAATGATGCTTTAGGCTATGAAGTAAGTAAGATTTTCAGGGGTTTTGTGTGTATGTATGTGTGTGTAGAGAGGGGGAGGATTGGTGCCTGTGTGTATGGGTGTGTCTGTGTACAGATCTTTGGAGTTCATAACTAATCAACTGCACTCCAATTCAAGATCAAGTGACTGCAGGAGTTAAAATACTGCTCAGAAAAAAGAAATCCAACAAACATACATTCTATTAAAATACAATTAGAGTTGAATTAATCAGGGAGAATAGATTGGAACCCACCCATACTTAGTTTTACAAAGAAAAAATGTAGGACCTTCGCTGAAGTGTAAAACCAAAGGAAGTAAAATATAAAATTTCAAAACCCAATGAAGATGTGTGTCACTAAGGACAATCAGCCAGAAATATACATTATTGGTTAAAAAAATGAATTTTAGGTTTATCAATCTGGGTTTTGTGTTGTATATGAAAGAGAAGGAATGGCATTTGCCTTGTCAGATAATGAGATTGTGTTCTTCCCTGCTCCTTGTGTTCTATGTTCTTGAGGGTTTAATCATCAATCAGTTGGTTTTGTGTTTGATCAGTTTAGGATAACACATAGAGATATGCGTATTTTGATGGATGACACATCAGGCTCCCTGAAGCATCACGATACCAATCTTCCCTCTCTACCTGTCCACTCAGAGATTTCAAAGTTTAGAAAAAGAATCATTATCCCAAGGGAGTCTGACAAAGGTGTGATCTAAGTTCATAAGCAGAACAAGGCTGGGCCTGATCTGTGCATTCTGGGCAAGGCAGCTACTCCTTGTCATCCACGTTCACTGAAGTACTTACTCCCTGACTGCCGTCCTTCATTTTCAATCTGACCTTTAACTCATAAAAAAGGTAGAACGCAGAGATGGTGGGAAGAAGAGATAAAGAGGAGAGGAAGAGGAGAGAGAGGAATGGTTGAAAGGGGAGAGGAAAAATCATGGCATTAAATCCATAGCCAGCACAAACCATTTAAACTGGCAGACATATGATGTGGAGAAACACACTATACTACCGAAGCCCCAGACTCAGGATTCTGTATTTCTTCTGTGTATGCTACCATATGCCAACTAGATATTGGAGAGTTTTTCGAAGTTACCTACATTTGACTGGATTCTACTGGCTAAAGTGTCTTGAGGAAGAGATCTTCATGCGCAGCCTTCTGTGTGGAGAATGAGAGATGACACAGCAGCACTGAAGCCTGTGTGTCTCGTGTTTTATGATTCAGGATATTGAAGAGGACAACAAAATCAGGTTAGACTGGAGGAAATATGTATATCCTGTTTTTTTTCTTTTGACAGGGTCTCTCTAGTCTCAGCCTGCCTCTATGTCACTGTGTGAACCAGGCTGGCCTAGATCTCACAGGTCTGCCTGTCTACCTCCTGAGGGCTGGAATTAGAGGCATGAACCACCATTCTTGGCATAAATAGGCATATTCTTACACTATAACTTTAACAGCGTGTCCTTTCTCAGTATAAAAATAAAAAGCAAAGTCTAGATACTGCTTTCATCTGTTAGGGCCAGAGTTTATATTCAGCAATGTTTAAAATGCTGTTTTTCTTCTTAAGCTTTTATATTTCCCAAGATTTTTCTCAGGGTGTTTTTTAATGTGATCAAATACAGATTCATAAATTCTATGGAGAAGCATCATAAATACTCCAAGACTTTCTTTCTATGAGCCCACAGATTTTAGTAAACTCAGATAACGTATCCCTTGTGGTACGCTATGGGCATAGGGATAGTGCATTTAGACAGATCTTGCCCAGCTGTCTGAGGCTTGCACCACGTGAAGATAAGATGATGGCTTTGAATCTGTTGTGACCTTTAGGAAGAATGGCTCTCTGCAGGTTTGGAATCTCGTCTGTCATCCATTGCCAGATGCTCATATATATCACAAACGGTCAATAGCAATGAGTGCATGAAATGAAAGGCACTATTATATTGCTGATAATGGGGAGAGGGGTCTGAGTTTAACTTGGCAAACCTAACCCTACATTTCCCGATTGTGATGCAATTGGAACCTCAACTTTCTCATAGTACAATGGTTTATATAATATGTTTATAGATATGCACAGAATTATATGATAAAATAGTGTTTTATAGTTGGAGTAAGTAAGCAGCTGGATACCATTTTGTTTGAGTTGTACAGAAGACTGGAAGTTCAAACACAAACGGATGACTGCCCCTTTGTTTAGCTATCATTTACAGTTTCTTTATCATGGTCACATATAATCCATTGGAAAATACAGAGGCACTGACAAACACAGCTCCAAACTCCATAATTATAGTGATTGCTCCAATTCATACTGCTTAGATTGGTGTCTCTTTAGAATCAGAGAGAACAGAGTAACTTCCTACAGTTCACTTTCTATTTTTTTCCCCATAAGATTAAGTCAGTGTCTAAATGGAGCACTCAAAGACAAAAGCTCTACATGAAGGATCATTCTGACTATGAAGATGAAAGTCTCTGACACATCTGCATCTCCACATTTTATGAAAGAGCGCTTAAAATCAGAGTTTTCACATGGCACTCACTCCTTGCATGTTGCCTATATTTGGCAGGATCAAATAAATTTAATTCAATCAATTTAATATATAAATTGCAAAACAATTTTAAGTTTGGATATCACATGTTCTACTGCAAAGTGATATGAAAGTATGTTTTTACTGAACAGTTCATATTCTATTGGTATTTGAGAAAGAATCCTTTGCTGTTCATAAAATCCTTTTCTATGTTTGTGACAAGAGCCAGTCACGACAGAACACTTCCTATTAAGAGATTGAATCAAATAAGCCCAAAGAAATATTGAGAAATATGGAGATTTCATATATTACATCTCAACTTTCTCACAAGAAAAAAAAGTTTCCATTCTAGTTAAAATATTTTACCATTGATTTCAAGACACCAGAGGAGTGATTATTAATATTAGGTGTTGCCAGATTGCCAAACAATTGAAATGTTGCTTTACTAACTTGTGTACTAACTGGTGTACTGAAATATAGTCTGTTTAGCAAATAATTGTTAAGAAGAAAACTTTCTGATGTAACTTGGTTGTCAAAACAAGTTTTAAGGAATCTGTAAAAAATTTTAACATAAATGAAAGACAAAAATTGTCTTCAAATTACCAACTTAAAAGTAAAGATCTAATAATGAAATAATAAAGGTCAACAGATATTCAGCTTTGGAACAGTACTGTACTGTGTATTTCAACACAAATAAACTTAACTTTCAGACACCTGGGAAAACTGATAACTAATTGAGTCAGAATAGCTTTTCACTAAAGGATGCTTTTGTTATCATTATAGTAATCTGCTGTATTTCAATCCCTCTGCATTGGTGATGAGTGAACTAGGTTTTACAGTCACTTGAAATGCTTACCCAGACATGAATGGTAGGAAAGAGTGAAGGATAACTGGAAAGCATTGTAGTATTCTCAGTTTTGCAGCAATTGTATTTTAGATTCATTAATTGTAGATTGTACAAAGAACGAGTAATGGGCATATTGTTATCTCAAAGGTGGAGTTTTTCATGATGATGTCTAAGATGTGCTCAAACCTGTTATGCTGGGTGGCAGGATAATCCCAAGGTATCAGAAGGATGGGGACATGACATTAGACGCTCTTTTATCTAAGTGTTCCATTTATTTTTTCATTTTTAACTCAAATGAAGATTCCTATATCTCATTTTTATGTCTATTCTTGTATTTCTGACAGGAGTGGATGTTAAGAAGAATAGTTTTCTTATCTAAATTAAAATGTAATTTATAAACATAAATGTATATATACTTTTTGTTTAAAAATTCTGGAAAATACTATTCCTCAGTTAAACGACCTTGAAATCCATCAAGTGAGTATATTCCAAGTTGTTAATAACTGATGAATAAAAATGAACTATAATTTTAAGATGATTTTCTTCCCACTAGCTTCTACCCGACACTTTAAAAAAATTCTCCTGAAGTTACCAGATTTGAGGCAAATGCAGTTATCAATCTGGTATAAAAGCTCTTGAAGAGTAATGTCATTCATTTAATGTCCTCTGCTTTTTTTTCTAGGCAATTAAGAACCATTGTTTCACCTTCTTTCTTCGCTATTCTTTTGCTCAGTGAGAACAAACTGGCCTCTGAACTTCTCTGCCAGGCCTGCCTCTTTCTAACCCGACCAGTTGACTGTGAGGCACAAAGAGGATTGATGAGGCTGGTGCATATCTTCTCCCACTCAATGATGCACAGCTGGGAAGGAAGGCAGAAAAGTTCTGCTCACAGACCACACAAAGTACTCCCCACCAGGCTGCAGCTGTGACAAGCCAGCAATTTCTCCCCTGACACCTAAGGCGCATATTTCATAGTCTATGAATAGATGTGCTTGCTCTGATGCAGGAGGAGGCTGACAGTTACCCTCAAATGGCTGGGGCTCAGATGTGTAAAGATGCCCAGAGATCTGGTTTTAATTGAAGTGCAAATGTTCACCATGTGGTATTATACAGAGACCATTTTACCTTATATAGGCAATAGTATATATTTTGGTACTATAAAAAACTTTCAACAAAACAGTGAATATGAGAACAATAATTTATCGGGAACTATAGAAAAGAATGATACCAGTGAATACTATGTGGCAACAGGATGCTTCTATATTTAGTTGCTATGCAAATTAAACATGTTAATTAAAAATCATTCTAAAATTATTATTCACTCAGTTAGGTGATAGAGTTTCTTGTCACTGATTTATTAATAACTGATATACCTAGTCACATTTTAGATTTTTTTCAGTCGACATTTGTATCACTTCTTTGAGAAGGTCAGAATCGTAAACAAACGGCTGCAGTATTTTTATTGCCATGATGCCAAAGTAAATACTGATGACTGACTCACATCCAACTGATACAGAAAGATAAGGAGGATCTGTGTCCCAGCGAAGCATTGAGTGAAGGATTGTGTGAAGATGGAGAGTGGAATATTGAGGCAATCCTAATATAAAACTTATGTCGCCATTTCTCTCATTCAAGGTTTAAACCTTAACGCGTTCCTTGGCAAATTAGCCCAGGTTTTGCCCTAGAATTTCCCATTAGGAAATAGTATTGTTTTAATATCAGGTTTGCACTTTCTCTTTTCAAATTTTCAAGCTTGTGCTAGCATGTGGCTCTGGACTAAAACAGTAGTTTTCTTTTTGACTTTATGCAGTCTCTTTGTACAGATGTTTTTTAGGTGAACATATTACAAGATAAAATGTAAATATGTTCTTCACAGGGCAAAACACTTCTGGGTTATCACTGATGAATCCTTGTTGTGTTCTCAAGTATAGTTGGTTGTATTGGTATGTTCAATAAAGAGGGGTTAAACAGTTGGGGGAGTATCCTCTTGTGCTCTATAAGAATCAAATCAAATCTCAGTTTGCTGGAGCCTCTCATTTTGCCTTGATATTAAACAGGTGACATAAACAGAGAGGACAATAGACATGAGGAAAGATATCTTGCCTACCTGCCTATTATTGACCAATTGGTGGTTAGTAAAAGCTATGTTGAAGAATCACTGGGCTCTAAGTGTAGATAAGCTTGATTCTCGGCTTGTGGGCGGTGTGAGAAACTGTTCTAGGCCACTATCAAAACATGTCAGATGTTCCTGGGAGAGGATTCCTGTTGGCCCACCAGAGTTCAGGGCACCTTCAGGAAATGATAACTCAACTAGTGACACTTGTCAGACTACCAACTACAGTGGGTAGAAAGGGATTGCTCTGTAGTTGCTGGTCCAAAGGAGTTAATGAAAAAAAATCAAAGTGTTCCTCAAGTTTTATTTGTTGGTTTATCCTGGCTATAGTCAACTTTCCTTCTTTGTCCAAGGAAGAAGCAAAGATCCTGTTTCCAGAAGTTGCCACAGAGTATAGTAAAGGGGGTCAGGTGTGGGAAAGAGACCAGGAAATTTCAGATACAGGAAAGCCCATCTTCATCATGGTCACTATTGTACTTTGGAAAACACCTCATCACCTCACTTATTTTCTGATACCTTGTAAACCTTAATAGCATCTACTTCACCTATTTCTGCCTTAGGTATCTGGGTTCTGCTTTTGGAATTTGGTCCTGTTCAATTACTGGATATAAGTCTTTAAAATTCACTCTTACAGTCAATTATTCTGACATCTCCTTTTTCACTACCTGGCTTATCTTAGAACCTTGCCACTGGATCTATTTTTGACCACTTATTTTCTTAAATTTTTTGTTTCTCATTCTCTCTCTTGTAATCATAAAAGTCTGGGGGACAGAGGCTCCACATGGAACTCTTACACACTGAAGCCTCAACTGAATGTCCGTATTACATTCCAAACTGTGTAGATTTCTCTTTTTTTTTTTTCCTTTTTTTCTTTTTCTTTCTTTTTTTTTTTTTTTTTGACACAACAAAAGCAGTCTGAGCAGCTGACCTGGCCTCTAGCTGCAGGCTCATTGGAGAGCTGTTGCTTTGATGCTTCTGAAATCAGGAGTGAGCATGTGAGTGTGGGAAGGAGTGAGGAGCATGCAAGAGGGAGCATGAGATTGTGTGACTATGGGTATGTTAGAGTGTACACAATTGAGGGCTGTGGATATGCACAGTGGAAACACCTTCTGTTGTTAACAGAATCTGGGAGAGACTATATGTCAGAGGATTATTCAAAGAGCAGGTGATAGGTTTGACTTTGGCTTCTGATATCCTCTTACTACATGAATTAGAGTAAGCCATTTTCTGTTTCTTGGATCACAATGATTACTTATTTGGTAGTGGGGTTGGAACCCAGAACATCATGCATGGCATGTATGTACTGCATCACAGAGCTGCTCCTCAGCCCTTTAACATTTTAAACATGTTTAAGATAATAGGGGGCTAGAGAAATGGCTCAGATGGCTGCTCTTGCAGGGGACCTGGAATCCGTTCTGAGCGCCCAACTCATATGGCAGCTGACAACCATTTGTAACTCAAGTTCTAGGGTATGTGACACCCTCCTCTGACCTCTGTGGGCACTACACAACATGAGTGTACTTACATGCAGGCAATGCATTCATACACATAAAAAATAATACATAATATATTTTTTGAAGTTCAAGATGATAAAGATGCTAATCAATCAATTCAGTCAATTATCATATTGTTTAACTTATTACTGTGCCATGAAAATATATAAATGTAAATATATATGAAGAAAGAAAAATGAGTGCATAAATATTATGAGGCTCATATACTACCAAAAATACTGTAGAATCATAGTTCCATGCAATCTGCCTAACTATACATTAGTTGAAGAGAAGACTGGAAAGAAGAGGTCGAAGCTGAGAAATTCCAAGACAGTCTTAAGCCCCATTATCACTAGCTTTTTGGGTTTCCATTAAAGTCGTGCAAGAATGGAAACCAGAAGTTTATAGCCTCCACCTTGGGCCAGAAGAGGACACAGTGCCAAAAGGATTACAAGCTCCCTGGTGTTCTTTTGTTGGTGCCTTAGCCTGGAATGTGTTCTTTGAAATTCTCCTGATATTAAACATAGAATTTAACCTATCTCCTCTCTTGATTTAAAAAGTGTCTTAACTCTTTAATAAAAAGAATTGAGTGGACAAGAAACACTGCGTGCCATGTTAATTAGAGAGTAAATGAAACATGGCCCCTAGAGTCCTCCATCAATTATAATCAAGAAAACAAGCTTGCACACTTAACTTCTTCCATTGACTCTATTGACAGCTTTCCCAGGCCCCAGATGGAGTTAACAGTAACCAACCTTCTCCTTTCCCTGCTGCTGAAGAACTATAATTTAACTGCTGCATTGCCTAAAGATTCAAACGCATATCAAAGTGCAAATGTTTTTTGTTTAAATAAAAAACTCATAATGCTGGAGAGATGGCCCAGGAGTTAAGAGCACTGGCTGCTCTTGCAGAAGACCTGGGTTTAAACCCCAGTACCCACATGGCGGCTAACACCTGTTTATAACTCCAGTTCCAGGGGATCCAGTTCCCTGTTCTGACCTCTGAAGGCATTGCATGACATGAGTGCACTTACATACATGCAAGCAACACACTCAAACATAAAACAAAATATTTAAAAAATATACATAAGTTAGTGTCTCTATCTCCACTCTAACTTAGGCTATGGAATGATTGATTCATAAACCAATTAGATGGGAGAGAGAAGCAGAATTTGATTTTTAAAATTTTACTTATTTAAAATTTTTTTTGTGTCTCCCTGTAGCTCCAATGGGCCTGAACCCATTATGTAGATCAGGCTGGCCTTGCTCTCACAGGGATTTTCGTGCCTCAGCCTCTTGAATACTAGGATTAAAGGCATGCACCACAGTGCCCATCCAGAAGAAGATTTTTAAAGAATGTATTGTGGGTCATCACTTTATCTTCATCAATGGAACCTTAGACCATTAAAACAAGAAAGAACTTGCTGTGCACTCCCCAGTTAAAGTAAACCTTTTTTCTCCATTCCCTCTCAACAACACTTGTCTCCTATCATCCCCTCTCTTGAGCTCATTCTTCCCCTTTACTCCTGTGGCTCCTTTCCATTTTCCTGGGTCCTGAGGTTACATTAGGATATATACTCACATCTACAGATTTGAAGCTAAGATCCATAAATGAGAGAATATATGTTGCTTGTTTTTCTGAGTTTGTGTTACGTCACTTAGTCTAACAGTTTCCATCCATTTACCCGCAAGTTTCATGATTTCATTTTTCTTTACTGCTCGGTAGAACTCCATTGTGTAAATGAACCACATTTTCACTATCCATTCACCAGTTCTGGTACATGTAGGTTGTTTTTGTTTCTTAGCTATTGTGAAAAGAGCAGCAACAAGCATTGCTGTGCAAGTATCTCTGTAGCAGAATGAGTTCGTTTGCTATATGCCAAGGAATGGTATAATGGCCATAACATTCATTTTTAGTTTTTTAAGAGTTCTCTACACTGCTTTCCTTAGTGATTGCACCAGTTTGCAATCCTAACAACAGTGGATGAAGCTTCCCCTTTCCAGAATTCACACCAGTATTTCGTGTCATTTGTTCTCTTAATCTTAGCCATGGGGGTGTGAGAGGAGAGATAATAATGCTTAGATGATATCTTAGTTTGCTTCTCTATTGCTGTGAAAAAACAATGATCCAAACCAACTTAGGGAAGAAAAGATTTATTTTATCTTGTATCTCCCAGGTCAGAGTTCATCACTGAGGTAAGCCAGGATAAGAACTCAGGTCTGAGACTTGGAGGAAGGAGCTGAGACACAGATCATGGAGGAATGCTGCTTACTGGCTTGCTCCACTGACCCGTGCTCAGCCTGTTTTCTTATACAACACAGGAGCTTCTGCCCAGGGATGACACCTTCTACAGTGGGCTAGGCCCTCACCCATCACTCAACAATCAAGAAAATGTTTTATCCAGTTGAATAAACAACAAGGACTGGCATAGCTGACTATCACTATTGGTGGAGTAGTGGCACTTTTATCCTGGGAGTTATCAATAGCTGTCTAATCGGGATTAAGGACTGCTCAATGGGAGGGAACTCATGTGTGGTACTGTAAACATAGTCAAATACACATGGCTGGAAAGGTAGTAGATCTTAGAGAAAAACCTACTTTTACTACATACCTAGATCAATGGAATTTCTTACTTTATTCTAAATATGTATCTTCATGTATACAGACAAGTTTACCTTTAACCTATGATCAAAGAATCTTCTTTTTACAACAGATGGAGACTATTACATAGCCAGAACTGGTCAAATGAAGAGAACAAGTGTCTGTGAGGCACTTAACCCTAAGTGACAACATCTTCAATGCAACCTTTACACATAGGATGAATGTGTCTCTCAACTCTCACCAGAGAAGTTTCTTTATACAGCACATGGTGAGTAATATGCTCCAGCCACCTCTGTTGCGTCTTCCTGCCATGATGGACTCCTTTCCATATACTCTCTCTTCTATAAGTTGCCTTGGTTATGATGTTTTATCATAGCAACAGAAAAGCGACTAATACACATTACAAGACCTTTCACATGTCTCTTTCTCCCTTGGCTTGACACCTGTTTTCTTTGTAAGATTTTCACTTACTTTGTCTTCTGCACTCACTGCCAGCTTCTCAGTGACACAGTCTCTGGCTCTGTATGATTCATCCTCAGAGACTCCCTGTTTTTGAACAACTTGCTTCACTCTGCTTTAGTGTCTCCCTTTTCCGTCTCCAGTCACACACTGATTTCTCAGTTCACTGCAGCACATCTCAATTTTTCTGTTTCAGAGAGTCGACTACACGTGTAGTTCTCTAAATTTAACCCCCACATCTGCAGCATTACATATCTAGGAACTTAATAGAAATATAAATTCCCCTATGAGAATTTTAAATGCTTAAAAATATACATTATGCTTTTATTAATATTGTGTCGAACACTCTGGGGGTGCGGTAAGACCTAGTCTGTGATCCAGGAAACCCGTCAGATGACTTGATTTCTGCTCAAGTCTGGGAACCCTTTTCTACATTATTTTCTGGTGGTATGAATTCAAGGTTCTGTGTAAGACTTCTTGTGTCCAAATTCTGTTTCCCAGTTTCGGGCCTTGGCTAAAGTACTTAACTTCTTTGAGCCTCATCTCTGAAATAGAGGATTATAATAAATCTCACCTCAAATATATATTGTTGTGAGGATACAATGACCCAAGATGTGCATACATTATACTAACAGAGAAAAACCTAGGAAAAGCCCTACAATATTAGCACTTATTTCAATACTGCTCAATGAAATGAACTATCAGTCACGTCGTCCCCCCGTATCTTACCTTTGTGAAACTTGTGAATAGGTATTAACTGATAGTGAAACTGTTACTCAACAATGCAAACTGTATCTAGATCAGGTCTTGGTATAATAAAATTATATGAAATTTATTCCGTATTTGTATATATGATAGCTATATCAATAATTTGAATTGATTACTTAATAATTTAAGTTGATTACTTAAATTGATGATATAATGCAAACTCAGACGAATCTACTCAGAGAGAGCCATTTTAATGTTACATGGGAGTAAACTCCCAAACAGGGGTGCAAGTTTCTTCTTGTAGCAGCACATACACATATTTGTTGCCCATAGTAAAGCACCTGCCAATTCTTTTTTCATCTAGGACAACATACACTTGCCTGTGAAGAATGCTATTGAAGTTAAGTAAACTCAACCAATGGAGCAGAAGTCTGTGAGAAGTTCTTCAAATCTCAACACCTTCATTTTTCATACAGGTAAATGTAATTTCATATTAATTGATATTCTTAAATATGCACTTGAAGTTGCTTTTGTACTCACATTATCTTGCAGACATGGATTCATAGTATTTCACAAATAAATGGTCCATATGTATGTGTTTGTATATATGCACGCATACATGTATGTAGTAGAGTCACTTTATGTGTTGTTTTGAATGAGATGTCCCCTACATTAAGCATTTGAATATTTAGTCCACTGGTGATGCTGCTCAAGGAGATTCAGGAGGTGAGGCCTTGCTGGAGGAAGTGCATCAGAGGGGGGCAGGCTTTGAGAGTTCATAGCCACGTGTGAACTCCAGTTTCCATCTTTACTTCCTGTGCCTGTTTGAAGATGTGAGTGTTCAGCATTTTGCTCCAGCCACCTCTGTTGCGCCTTCCTGCCATGATGGACTCCTTTCCATACACTCTCTCTTCTATAAGTTGCCTTGGTTATGATGTTTTATCACGGCAACAGAAAAGCGACTAATACACATTACAAGACCTTTCACATGTCTCTTTCTCCCTATCCAATGCTAAATTGCCGTTCTTTTCCCTCCTAGGCAGATTTCAAACTGCAAAATATATATTTTTGCCTTTACTGATAAATAAAAATAATAAATACATAATTTTTTCAATACAAAGAGCATTTCTAATCGCCACAGAAGTTTCTAAGCCATACCCACATTTTAAATTAGATATTGTTTTTCAAGTGAGTGGATGATGCAAACTTAAAGCTTGTATTACTTGGAACACATGCACAGTTATGGTATCAGGAAACTGCCCAGAGCTACAGTAAAAATGAAAAACCCGCCCAGAAGGGACACATTTTAAAAGTCAGAACAAAATCTTAATGCAAATAGTAGTTTTTTGTAAGTCAGCGTTAAAAATCTCTGGCTGTGAATGTCTTGAATGTAAGGGTATGCAATTGTGGTTAAGAAAAATACGATGGCTGTTAATTTAATTCTTGGCTGATCCAATTTCCATTCATATAAAGTATGCTTTGGGGCAGTCATCAGGAGACCATTTTGACTTTAGTTTAAATGGAATTTCTTTCCTTTTTATGACATTTCAAATTTTCACTAAAAGATAGAGGAAATCCATTGAATTATAGAAAACATATGGTTTAACCAGGTAGAAAACTGTGTAGGTAAAGTTTAATGGTATATGAACAAAGGCGCAGATGCAGAAGTTAAAATAAAAAGGAGTTCTAAGATAAGAAAATAAACATAATAGAGTGCAATCCATAGGAAAACAAACCTAAAAATCAGACATGTGAGTGGAGGGCATCTGGAGGACAGCATAATTTTTTTTTCTGTAAATCATGCTGTTTATGACTAGGGAGAATGGAAAATCAGAAATCACCATTCTGATCTCAAGATACCTAACACTATACCTATGATTCTTTTCAGCACAATACTCAATAGGGTTAATTGCTTTCTGTGTTATTAATAATCATCGTGGAATAATGAATCTGTGTTTGAATTCCTATTGTGATATCATTCCTTTCAAAAATAACAGAACCACTGTTAAGACTGAAACCCTGGGAAGATAATAGAATCAAAAGGACTGAAAGAGCTCTGCTCTAAAAGAATATATTTATAAAGACAAATAGTGCCAGACAGTCTTGATAGCTTTTTCAATAGAATTAAAACTTAGAAAACACAATGAATGTGCCTTAGCACACATATATTTATATTTTTTCAATCCATTTGATACAATATCTCAATAAATCTTATTTGCCAACCTAATTAGCATTGGCTCTGCTGTGTGCTCTGTCACATGGACTGAGAACTGGCTGGAGGACAAATCCTAATGACTCTGAGCAATGTGTTGACTATAGGGTCAGTGTGAGGTCTGGTTTTGCTTAATGTCTTTATTAACGATCTGGAGGGAAGAGTAAATAATTCCTGAATGAAATAATATTATAATGACAGGCATATGGGCTCACTGGAGAGCAAAATGAAGTTGAATTGAAAGCACCAGTCCAGGCTCAATAATGTTTTGAGGGAGGTGGGTCACTTGATTTTTCTGGATCTGTTTCCCCATGTGGAAAATGGAGATAATGGTACTCTTTTGAGAAAGTAAAGATAAGATTTTATGATTTCAAACACACAGTATGATAGACTCCCTCCGATAGTGTTTGGTGCTTATCTTTTGCTTACACTACTTGTTAGGAGTCACTTTAATGTGGAAGAGCATAGGTCAGGGTTCTATTTAGAGAAGCGGAAGAAGAAAAAGAAACAGTATTGTGAAGGGACAACACGTTTGGAGGATGAAGAGTAAAACACCTGAACAGGGGTTCTACAAATAGGCAGAGGACAGTTAGGAAGTTGAGGAATATCCACCAAATCTCTTACAGAAAACTGGATGAGATGGCTGATAGCCCAGAAGAGAGAGCATCAAGCTGACTTGCTGTGTTTGGGGCTGCTGAGGGAGGGATGGGAAGAGAAGGGACTCCAGGGAGTACCTTCCATACCTTCTTTCTTGTTTTCCTTCTGAGCTGTAGAGACTGTGTTTGAGGAAGATGTGTTTATACAATGGTACTCTTTAACTGCCACTGAACTTTCTATACCAGGGATTTAAGCAGCTTAAATGTGAAGGTAGAAGACAGTTGGTTATTTCTGGTAAAGTTTTAAAAGTGATGGTCTTGAAACAGTTTCCTCTTGTCTGCTAAAGCTCTGATCTTATGAACAGATTTCTCAGCTTACACAGGGGCAATTAGTTGTGTTAAAGACGCTTATTTACATAAACCAAGCTAAAAATAATTCATAGGGAGGAAGTTTTTCCCCACTGAGAAATATGACTACCAAACATACAAGAATACTTGTGAGAGATGAAAAGTCCTTATTCTTTGAAGGAAGGAAAGGAATCACAGAAGTCCAATTAGCTAGAAGGCTGTTGGTTTTCGCACTGGAAAGCAAGGCTGTATCTACTATCTTACTTCTAAGTATTTTCTTAGTGTTTGAAATACATTTATATGCAGAATATAGATTTATGTGTCAGTCCAGGCTCTTAAAATACAACCTTCATAAAAGCCAAAGTAATTGTTATGATCAGGCAACTGTGAGAAATATCAAGGTTGGTGTCTGAGACAATTTACTGTTTCTGTAAAAGAATGTTCAAGACTAGGCAATTTATAAAGAAAGAGGTTAATTTTGACACATGTTTCTGATGGCTAGTAAGGGCTTCCTACTTAAAATCATGGAAAAGGGAATCATGGGACAAATGGAAATGTGCAGGAATAATAATAATAATTCTCAGGAATAATACCACATTCATGAAACTCTGTCCTATGATCCAGCTACATTCAGCAGGCCCCACTGCATAGACAGTAGACCAGCATTGGTTTTTTATCCTCTCCAACCAGCAAAAGGTCATATTAGTAATCCATGATTGCATTTAAAATTTATGAGTACAGATTGCTTATCATGGAATATTTATTTTGAATTTACTTATAATTTATCTTCTGCTTGTTTGAAAATGTTGAGGATTATATTTCAAATTGTCTTTCTAGGGGCTAGAGAGATGGGTCAATGGTTAAGAGCACTGGTTGCTCTTGCAGAAAACCTAGGTTCAAATCCCAGCACCCACATGGTGACTAACTGTCTGTAATTTCAGTTCCAGGGGATCCAATGCCCTTTTCTGACCTCTGAGGGCACTCACAACATGTGTGGACTTACATACACGCAGGCATAACCTATATACCATAAAATAAAAATAAGTAACTTTTAAAAAATTAAATTTTTAGGTTTATCAAATTGTCTCTCTAGTGAAGGCTGAAGAAAAAGCCTGTGTGAACTCCAGATGTGACTGGAGGGGTGTGGACAGCATCTTGTGTAACAGAGACCAAAATTTTACCTTCCATCAGTCTTCAACTTTCATTTTCATTTTCTTAATTTCCTTTTCTGTTTATGTATGTCTATGTGAATGCATCTGTTTAATGAGGTTTTTGGTAATAGAGGTTTAAGTATAACTCTACAAGAGTGAGTTTGTTCTAAGCACAAAGGAAAGCCAAAACCCTTATTCTCTAGCCTTCTTTAAGCTGTGCTTAACTGACCCTAGTAAGAAAGCAAAATCTCCAGGTTTAGGAAAACCTGGGATAATTCTCTCCATAATTAAAAACTGCTTTATGTATATGGAACACTTATCATAGCAACGTGGTCTCATGACAGTTGTTAAATCTAAGCAATGTTTTTATTTTCTTGTGCTTTTTTTCTGTCATTAATGATACTTCCTAATAACACTAATAATTAACACACTTTTTGACAAATAATTAAAAAATTGATTTTCATTTCCTCCCTATTTATTAAAAATTTAATAATGTACTATCATTAGTTTACCTATCCAGTCAAGTACTGAATGTTTGTTCCTGTACCAGTGTGTTTATCATTTAATTATATAGTACATGTTGCTACTAATTGCTGTAGTCAATTGAACAATTGAAATATGGCTGGTGTGACTGAGGAATTTAATTTTATTTGATTTTAACTGTGTTAAATTTTAGAGTTAATATTGAAGCATTACAAAATAATATCCCATTAGACATGTGAAACATCTCAATAATAATTTCTTTTTACATGCTGAAATGTTAATGCTTTAGCCGTTCCTGTGGTTTGAATATAGGTTAACTGCATACTTCAAAGTTTCATGTGCCGGGAACTTGGACCTCCATGTAACAACACTGAGAGGCGTTGAAACCTTTAAGAGCATATAAGTAAAAGTAACTGCAGAAGCTCAGAAAGTAGAAAGGGAGCTTAGAGTGGGAGGGTTGAGTAGGACGTAGGTGCTATGAAGGCGGGTAAAGGGAAAACGGGGGCACTTTAACTAGGGGTGGGGAAGGAGGGTGACAGATGGAGAGAGACGAAGGATACACGAAAATGTCACAGTGAAGCGTGATTCTGTAAGTTTAATTAAAAATCATACACATGTATATATGTAGTTTAAATGAAGTTATGCCATGTCATCATAATACTTCCCCCAAGAGTCACAGATTATCTAAGAAAACCCTGAGTCAGGAATGGGAAATCTCCCTTTAAGTTGTTTGTCAGCAGAATCTAAGGGACTCCCAAAACAATATAGGCCATTACCATTGCCCTTAATTGCCTCCCAGAACGTGAAGGTAAGACCCCATTGTTGAAGATAACACACACTTTAGACACAGGATTCAGAGCTGGAACTGACCTGCAAACCTCCTCCCTGAAGACTAGCTCTTGTAGTATCAGAAGGTGCTATGCAGGCTGTCAAGGGAGAAAAGAAATTGGCAGTTCTACTCAGCTGTGAAGCCTTTGAACCACAACAATGACTGGCCTGGCAAGATAGTCCCAGTGGTGCAATAGTGGCACTTTTATCTCGGGAGTAACCAATACCTGCCTATTCGGATTTAAGACCTGTACAATAGGAGGGAATTCATGCATGGTTTCCTAAACCTAGTCAAAGGCCCTTGACTGAGACGTCATAGATCCTAGAGGAGAACCTACCACTACCATTTCCCTAAACCAATATAATTTCTAACTACACTCTAAATACTTATACCCACAGGTAAATGTAGCTCTCATCCTTCATTAAAGAAGCTTCTGTTTGTTTTCTTTTTGCCACCGGTAAGAAATTTACTTATTAACAACAACAAAAAATAAAAACAACAAAATGCTGGCAAAAAAATTAATGGGTTTACTAATATTTGTTATAAAGTTGAACTGTTAAAACTTGTGCACTAAAACATTTTGCGTTGCATTAATGCTTTATATTGTGCATTTATATTAAAAATTCACATACAAATTACAATGGAAAAATTGTCAATGCCTAATATCTGTCCCCTATTTTTCTACTGGCAAGTGTATACATAGGTATCTTTTGACCGTATTGGGGGGCAGGGGGATCTAAGCTTCAGAACTATTGATAACAGGAAGAAGAGGAAAATTTTTTTTAGAATGAAATGTTTCCTCTCATAGTGTATTCTTAAGCACTCTCTCTGTGTATGTGGCATGCTAGCTGCATATCTTTTGGCATAATTGTTCCACATTTGGCATAGATAATACACAGGCTGGTATTTTCAAAAAAGGCCAACCAGAGCAGCGTCACTTGCCTCCTACAAAGTACTGATATCAGCACCCTGGAAACACAGATCTGTTTTAAGTCCTGAGCAGTTTTTCTTAATAAACAAGCTGAAAGTGGAGTTTGTGAATCAGAAGTTCAGTGGACTTCTGTAAGCATCTAAATTCACAGAGTGCCACAGTACCAGGCCTGTAACAACATGGTTTATTCACCCCTCCAGTGAAGTGCATTCTTGAGAGAGCAGCTTTTGTAGCCAGTTGTTTCTTGGGATCTGGTAGTCTGCTTTGTAAGAGCCATGGTATAGACATCTTCTTACCTCTCTCCCTCCTCCTCCTCCTCTGGCTGGAGCTCTGCCGGCAAGATGCTGGACTGGTGTTAGAGAGGGTCTGAGGCCGGCCATTGGTGGCTGTCAAGAAGCTTCCTTTTGCAGTAGATAGAGACAATTACAGAGAGTCACAACTGGTCAAAATGCAGAGAATAGTTGACCAGACTGCAAGGGATAGATCACTAAACACTTGGGAAATACAGATTAGTCCTGATGGCCTTCAAAAAGAAAGGACTAATAATGATAGTCCTTGAAGGCCATGAAATTGAGGGGTTAGTAAGGTGAGCGTGTAGAGGGGGAAGGATCTGGATATGATCAAAATGCATTGTATAAAATTCTGAATCAATAAAAATAACTTTTTAATGGAGAGGATAAGTGACCATACATCTAAAATATAACTTCTATACCTAAGGGTCAAGGAACATTGTGGAAGAGGAGGGTGAAAAGATTGTAAGAAGCAGAGGACCAGCATGCCTGCTGCAAGATAGCACCTTCTTGATAGGGAAGCTGTACCCATAAAGTCTCAACAATATGGTCTCCTAAATAAGACCTGACTAAGGACACCAGTCAACATACTAGTGCAGATGGGGGAAATTTCACAAGGCCCCACCCCTAGATGCAGTGGACAAGTCTCCTGAGGCTGCCCAATTTGAAGTAGTGAGTCCTAAACTTATGAACATATGAGTAACACTAGTGGACTCAATAGGTTGTGTGTGTCTCAAACACAATATCTCAATAATAAGTAAGAACTTGAGAGGGAGGGAGTGGGGGCCACAGCAGGAGTGGGAGGTGGGGGAGGGAGAGATAGAAGTGATGTAATAGAATACTCATGTATGAAATTCTCAAAAAAACTGTGTTAATAAAAAAGAGGAGGGGCCTAATTGGGAGGTAATTAAGGTATTGGGAGTATCACCTTTAGAAGAAGGTGATACAGTTTTTACAGGATCCCAGTTAGTTCTCATGAGAGTAGTTTGCTAAAAGCTGAAGCTACCCCATGAGTTGACTTCTTTAGCAAGCTGGAATTTTTCTTCCTACTTCTTCCTTGTATATGCCACAGCCAGCTGCCTCTCATCAGAGAACAGGAAGGTAGGACTGTCAGTCTTGAACTTTCACCTTCTCAAGCTATAAGCTAAATAAGCATGTTTCTTTGTGAGTATCCAGCTTAAGGTAATTTATTACAACAATGTAAAATGGACTAACACCAATAAAGTTAAATCAAAGCATATTACTAAAATTGACTTTGCTTGTTTGTTTTTAACTCTTTTTTTTTTTTTGTTTTGGTTTGTTTGTTTTCTGAATGCAAGGTCTCTCTAGCCCCATCTGATCTCAATCTCACAGAGATTTCTCTGCTTCTGTGGAGATTAAAGGGGGAATATAAGGAGAAGGAGTTTTATATCTGACCAAGAAGACAAGATAATGATTCTACATTTACTTTATATGCCATGGAATACTCTGCCAGAGCTTTGGTGAGGGTATGATATGAACTGGTTTCCTCCTTCTCAGTCGAGAATGGACTGTAAGGTACAACGTAAAAATATTCCTAACATCCATGAATTTGTAGTCATGCCTCACACCTCTGTATCCTGTACAGCTTGATCTGTACACCTTCTAGGACATGTTGCCTTTCTACATTGTGTTCTGACATTTAATTCTAATTCAAGTTTTAGCTCTACTATCTGGGAAGAATTCAATTTGATCTATCTTTGTCTCTCCCATATTCTCAGCACAGTGACTTGAATATAATAAATTCTTATGAATATTTATTAAGTGAATGAATCATGGAATAGATGATAATTCGCACTCTGCTTGAATACCTTCAATAACACAAAGAGAATAGCTTTATGAAGCAACCCATTTCATTGTTGGAAGGGTGTTGATGGTTAAAAAGTGTTTAAAAATGTATTCAAGATAAGTTTCTTATTTTCAATTATTCATCTTTATTCTTCTAGTTGTCAATGGAAGAGCATAAAAGAAATACATTTTCTCTCCCACAAAATATGCTTTATTTATTTGCTGACAGGTATTATTATTCACAGCCATTTCTTTATGACTCCCAATATTTTCAATTGTTTTGCTTTACACACAGTTTCTTTTTTACTCATTCTCCTTATGATTTTCTTCAGTGTACAGAGGGCTTATCAGTCTCATTGGAGCAACTGAAATTGACAGGGCAGAGTGAGGAACAGAGAGTTCTCTGATTGTGTGATTTAAGTTAAGGTTAGTGAACAGGAGTGCTAAATTAACAATGGCATTATATTTCTAAATCTCAGGCACATATTTACCAGGGATATTAGTTTCCTCAGTACACGACTTCTCCACTAAGGTTTGTGAGCTGCTAACTGTACTATGGGGTCACCGGGAAGGAAGATATAGCATGAAATATAGTACTGCCCGGAGTAAGATTAATTACAGCATTTGAAAGCTCAGTCCTTCGCTGTGATGTGTAACTGCAAGTTTAAAGGGCTTCCAACACCATTCTCAGGTTCAGTAATTAAAACAGGTCAACAGAGTTCAGTAGCACGTTCATAGTTATTTTTATTAAATGTTAAAGATACATATGAAAACAAATGAGAGTCAAATACTCTGACACATACAGTACAGAGCCTGAGAAGACTGCAAATGAGAAGCTTTTGTTATCATCTCCCAGTCTTGACAATGTGTCCTTCTGGCCTTGTTGCAGTGTGATGTGAATGGAAGGCTGCCAATCATGGTGGTTCCCGAGAGCTTTGATGTCTGGAATTTTCATGGGTGCTTCATAAGTTGATTGGATTACTTATTATCCACAAAACTGAACTGAGTGTTCATGTTGACTGATAATGAATGAGCCAAACCTTCATGCTACTAAATCACATGAATAGTCTTCTGAGCAAGGACGGTCTCCACCCTAAACAGACAGTTGTGATTTGGATCATAAATGTTCCCTCACAGCTCATGAGTTTGTTGATGGCTTGGTCTCCAAGGCAGCAGTGTAAAGAGGCAGGGACTTTGGGAACTGATTAGGCTCTGACTTAGTCAGTGGATTAGCTAACTGATGAATTCATAGCTTAATGGACTATTTAGAGGCGATAGAGACTTTGGGAGGTGAAGACTATCTGGAAGAAATAGATTATTAGCAACTAGTCCTTGAGATGTCTTCTCTCTCTCTTTCTCTCTCTCTCACTTTCTCTCTTTCACTCTCTCTTTCTCTCCTTTTTCTCTTCTCTCTCTTTTGTCTTCACTTTCTTCTTCTTTGTGGTTGCCCCTAGGCAAGCAGCTTTGGTGGACATAATCTCTGCCATGATATTCTGTATCACCAAAGGCCTAGAACTAGCAGAACCAAGAGACCATGACACCTCTGAAGCCAATGACCCAAAATAAACTTTCTCTCTTAAGTTGATTGTCTCTGGTATTTTGTTATAACAATTGAAAGTTGATTAATATGATATGTCTGAGAAAAAGGAAATTTTACAGAAGAATAGTGTATGGAACAGATAGAACTTTAAAAAATAACACATCTTATAATTATCAATTTCAATTTCACGTCCATGAAAAGTGGACATGGGTCATAAGATCCTAATCTTGGAAGTAATCATAAAGACCACCCACCAATCTGCATAGGCTTCTCCTTTTTCAACTTGATGAAATGAACCATGTTTTCCTTGAATATTTTATTTCAACAATTATCTTAAAAGGTTATAGGGAATGCTGGGAGTGATGGCCCATGCCTTTAATCCCAGCACTTTGGAGGTAGAGACAGGAGAATATCTCTGATATTGAGGCCAGTTTGGTCTACAAAGTAAGTTCCAGGCTAGCTGGGGCTACAGGCAGACCCTGTCTCAAAAAATTTATAGGGAATATGAGTGTAATCTGTTTACTGTACTTGAAGCAAGCATGATAATTGCTATTTTGCCTGTTGTATTAAGATTGACAGAAAGCATTACTTTTTGCTTCCTTCATTTTAATATATTTATTTTTTCATTGCTCAAATAGCATCTATTATTTTTTGTTTTCTTTTAAAAACATTTGATTGATCTTTTGTGCATTTCATGCAACAGTTTTTTACCAAATTTAGTCTCCTCCCCCATTCGTGCCCTCTACCCCCCATTGGGCCTCATACACTCTGCCATACATGCTAAGTCCCATTTGGTCAAGCATGTTAGACAGATGTCCTTTGGTGCAAGATCATCCTATCTGGAGATCTTAAAGAAGGTCTACTGTCCCTCATTTAGTCATAACATAATCAGTTTCCAGCAGTTCTCAGGTGAGGGCCAAAAGACTCTTCATTTCTCTTGCACAAATCTGGGCCCTTGTCTGATTGAGTTGACATGGGTCTCATGCCTGATGTCACCATTGCCACAAATTCACACGATCAAGCTTCTAGTGGAAGCCTCTGTTTCCCTATGTTCATGGACCAACTCTGGCTTTTACAATCTTTCTGCCTCCCCTTCTGAAATGGTCCCTGAGCAGTGGGTGGGTGAGGTTTCATATAGGAGTCCTACCCAAGAACACACACTCTGCAGCTTTTATTCTCCAAAACTTAGTGAATTGTGGGCTTCTGTGTACATTGCACTCTGTTGAATATATAGAATTCACTTTTTATATTTATTTATGTAAATCTTCTTGAATCTTTATGCTAAAAAGCATGAAACGTCAATAGATAACAAGGACTGAGGGTATCCTGAAGTTTTACTTTCTTTGATAGAAAAGGGATGGTTCTATTAAGCACCCCCCAAATTTGGGGTCCTTCTTTTATTGCTCTGAGAAGAGTGCCTTAGGGCTGCTGATACAGAAGAATTATTAGCACTTTGCTCATTTCGTCTCAGTTTCATGTTGTGATAATAAATCTGTTATTATTTTGCTGCATTTAAAAATATTTATTATTTTTAATTTTATGTGTATGTGTGTATTGCGTGCATGCACATGCACCTGTGTCATGCAGTGCCACTGGAGGTCAGAAGAGAGTGTTGGATATCCTGAAACTGGAGTTACAGACAGTTAGTTGCCATGTGAGTGCTGGAAAGCGCGCATTGATCCTCTGCAAGAGTAGCGCTCTGAGACATCTTTCCAGGCCCCATTTTGCTGCATTTTTTTATTTGGCATGTTGTCATTGGGAATTAGGGTCTCATTGATTGAATTTTGGAATAGAAAATGCACCTCCTAAGTCATTATCTTTAGTCACATTTTAAAAACATAGCTTTATGCGCAGAAGAAATAAAACTGTGACAGGTAAGTCAATATTCTCAGGCAATTTTAGTTAGTTCTATGGTGTACTCATGAAAAATGTATTCTGCTTTTGAGAACATATACCAAAAAAAGAGAAAGAAATATGTAAGAAGAAATTTCATCTTGTTCTTCTTGTGCCTTGAAGTAACTGAAACTAGATTTTTCCCCCCAAGAAGTTATTCCTTCGGGGAATGCAGAGATGAAAACCTACTGTAAAATAACAGCAAATTTTTTTTAGTTTTTTATGTTAGATAGAGTGACTGTGACAGGTAAATGATGTAGTGAATGATGTTACGTTATGAAAGACTTCTCCCAAAGACTCACAAGCTGGAGTCTTGTTTCTAGCTGGTGGCAGTGTTCAAGAAGGGCAGTTAGATCATGACGGCACTGATTCTGTCACTGGACTAACCCTCGATGAATTCATGCTGATTGGGCTGTTAGGAGATGGGATCTGGTTGGAAAAAGTAGATTAATGTGCATTATACCTTTGGAGGTTCTTTGCTGTCTCTGGCCCCTTCTCCTTCTCTTTCTCTGATTCATGGCTACCATGTGAAGCAGTTTTTCTTCTTAAAAATGTCTGAAACAGAAGCAAACAATTCTGAGAAGTAGAGCTTTATTCTTGGTAGTCTCAGCATGCCAAGGAAAGAATGATCAGGTCTTAAGACTTTCCATAGTGAAAGAACAGTTAGACTAAATCCCTCCAAAGCAGAAACCTAGCCTTAAATCAGGTTGATCAGTGGAAACTTGGCTATTTTGCTGTAAATTCAGGAGAAAAAAGAAAGTGGGAATAGACCCAAACATGATCCAGATGCTGTGATTAATAAACAGTGTTATGGTAATTATGACTCATAATTTGACGAAATAGGTAGGAAGAGAAAAAAAAATAGAAAGAACTACAGAAAAATTTTCTGTAAGAATTAGAATCTACAAAAAGAATTAACTAGAAACTATCAAAGATGTTCAATTAAGGGAACTGAGAACTCAGAGATGAATGTAGTTGCATTCCAGAAGAGTAGAAGACAAGGGAAATATAAAACAGCTCAATAAAAGTATACACACTAAAACAAAAGGGAATAGGAGGATGGGGAGATGACTCAGTTGATAAAATTCCTGCTGCACAAGCATGAAGACCTGAGTTTAGATTCTCAGCACCCCTGTAAATGTCAGGTGTGATCATGACATCTATAACTTTGGTGCTATGGGAGGAGGAAACAGGCAGAACTTGCTGGACAGTCAGCTTAGTCATTTATTTAATTCCAGGTTCAGTGAGAGAACCTCTCAAAAAATTAGGCAGAGAGTGATGGAAGAAGACACTTGATACTGATCTCTAGTCTCCAAATGTACATGTACACACTTGCACATTCAAACACATTCATATACCACACACTCACAGAAGAGGGTGTGAAGTAACATTAGCTTCATGTGAACTACAGTAGAAAGTTCTGAAGTGTGTGTATTTGGAGTACCAAGTAGAGAAAAGGAAAGGAAGACAAACGTATAAAAAGAGATACCGGCAAATATCAACTCACATAGTTAGGAAGGTTGGGGAATTCTAAATAGGTTTAATAGATTAATTAAACGTACAGTGGCAATGCTGCTGAAAAACCAAAGAGAGAAAAATGAGCAGTGTGAGATACAAAACCCGAGACCTTCCAAGGTCATCAGTGAGGACAAAAATGGGAAAAAAATAGAGAGACAACTTTTATGCTGAAACATGCTTGCATATTAGAGTTCCATCTCAAGGAAAATGGCCTTAAAGTATTTTTGAGAAAAGTTAAGACTTCATTGTCTATGCAGTCATGTCTTAAGAGAAATATAACAAAAGTTTTTATGCTTTCAGAAAGTGGTTTAAGTCAGAAACACAGAAACTGAAGGCATGAAAGAGTTCAGGAATTAATGTATTTGGCCTTTAAGGGCTGGAGAGATGACTCAGCTTTAAGAGCACTTGCTACTCTTGCAGAGGATTCAGGTTCCATTCTCAGCACCCACATGTAAGCTCATAACAGCCTGTAACTCCAGTTCCAGGGGTTCAGTACCTTCTGGTCTCTGTGGGCACTGAATACACACGGTGTACTTGCATACATGTAGGTAAAATACTCATACACATACAAAAAAATCTTAAAAAATGGTGTGTCATTTAGGATTGGGCATCTATCTCTGTGTGTGGAACTCTGTAATAGTCTCTGTTTGTTGCAAAAGAAGCTTCTTTGAAGAGTGGTATCTGGTATATTTGTCTATAAATATAAGGATCCATATTTAACATAAAGTAAAAAATTACGGACTTATGCAAACTCAGTCAGACAAAACCCAGCATGATCAGGAGGCCCCAGCCTTAGCTGAGGAGCTATTGGCAGCTGATCACTGCTGGGTCAGGGAGAGTTTGTCTTCTTTAAGGGAGTGGTGCTAAATAGGCTCAAAGGCTCCAGTGGATGAACTCACACAGAGGGACATCTGAGCACACAAATTTGACTTGATAGGCCTTAGCATATATGACAGAATGCATGATAAGCAGGCCACGGGGGTGTGGTGCAGGTAGGGCAGGGTGTCTAAAGATGAGTAAGATGTTTGTATGAAACTCATAAAAATTCAGAAAGTACACACTGAAAAATAAAAGAATGGTGTACTACTAAAATTCATGACATTAGGGGCTGGAGAGGTGTCTCTGCAGTGAGATATAATGTGATGTATTGACATAGAAAAATTAAAAAAACACTAACATCTATTAGATCTCTGTGAAATAGATAGCTAAAATTAATTCCTCCAAAACAAAACTAGGTCTATCCTTTCCCTTGTAATTGTTACTTTTTGTTTTTATGAAATTAATCTTATTAAACTGTTCATGTCTACAGATCATGCAATAGTAGTTTCACGTGTATTTAAAAATTTAAAATCACATTTATTATGCGTTAGCGCATAATGTGTCACAGCATGCAAGTGGAAGCCAGAGAAGAAATTGCAGGAGTTGATTCTCTCCTTCAACCACATGGGTCCTGGAGATCAAACTCAGGGTGCCAGATTTAGGGTAAATGCATGCACTAGCTGAGTGACGCCAGATCACTTAATGTAACAAATTATTTTATTATGCTTTGTCTAGAAAATGGCTTTTATATTATATCCCCTATCCTGTGTTAAACCAAAACCTTAATTATCTCAAATGGTGTTTATACCCATAGCTCATTGTTGTTAGAAATATATGAAGGAATAAGATACACACTGTTCTAATCCTCATAAGACAATCAAGTCTGGCAGAGACATAAGCAATTTATGACACATATTGAAAATTAGGCCTTAAGTCATCAGGTGTTTGTTATACCTTTTTCTTAGCTTTGTGTCATCTCACAGGTGACAGTTGCTGTCATCTCTCCGGCTACATAAAATATTTTGGTGTTCATTGTTCATGAAGTTTTTATGATGAACAGAGTAGAATGCATTGGGAAGCACTACTACTTAGCTGCAAATGTGGGTGAGTGGGAAATAAGCATGCTTTGTTACGTGACTGATTGCTCTTTCTAAAAGTTGTATTTTTACTTTTATCACAGCTTTATATATATTCATAGCTTAAAGATGAGCAGTTTTGCATAGTTATAAAAAACACTCCTCCAATATCCCTCCTCACCTCCATCCCACCATTCTTGTTATGCTTCAGCAGGCATTCTCAGTTATTTTACTGTTTATTTTGATTTTGGTTTTCATGTTTCTAAATACAATTCCCATTCTGCCTTATTTTGACTTTTTAATTGAATTTTTGCAAATTTCATATGATATATTTTGGTGATATTTAACCCCCTCCCATATTTGCACCTTCTACTACCTCCCACCCAATTTCATGTACTGTAATAAACATTAGAGTCAAATTTGTGTCCCCAAATGCCCTTTAGTGTGAGTTCATTGACTGGAGCCTGGTCAACCTACCAAGAATCTTACCCTTAAAAGAGACTGACTCTTGGGGCTGGAGAGATGGCTCAGTGGTTAAGAGCACTGGCTGTGATTACAGAGGACATGGGTTCGATTCCCAGCACCCACATGGCAGCTGACAACCATCTGTGATCCCAGTTCCAGAGGGATGCCTTCTTCTGACCTCCATGGGCATTGTACAACATGAGTACACTTATACACATTCAGGCAATGCACTGACACACATAAAATAATAAATAAAATTTAAAAAATTAAAAAGCAACTGATTCTTCCTTCCCAGCAGCCATCAGTTGCCAATACTTCCTCAGGTGGGGTTGGAGTTTCTTACCATCTTCCCCATGTCCATGGTGGGATTTTGTCTGGCCTGAGTTAATGTGGGACTTGGTCATGCTATCACTATTGCTCTGAGTTCATATGAGCAACTGACAAATGATCTGGGCAACCGGCCGGCTCTCTACTCTTTCTGCCAACCCTTTCACAATAATCCCTGAGCCTTGGGAGGCAGAGGTTTGGTATAAGCATCCTATTCAAGATTAAATACTCTTCAGCCTCTCATTCTCTGGATGAGGGCCAGTTGTGGGTCTCTGTGCTAATCACTGTCTGCTTTGTAAGGAACCTTCTCTGGTGAGAGTTGAGACATGTATTAATATATGGATATAACAAATCATTAGGAGTCAGTTTTATACTTTTTATCTACTTAGCAGAATAAATGTATTATACTCTCTTGTATGGCCCGTGGGTTGTCTAGTTTCAGGTGCCTAGGCCTGATATCAGCGTCAGTCATGGACTCCATCCTATGCAGGGACCTAAAATACAATTAGAAAGTGATTGGTTACTCCAATAATGGTCATGACACTATTGCACCAGTGGGATCTTGCCAGGTCACTTGTTGTAGCTTGCAGGATTCATAGCTGGATAAGGCTGGTGATTAATTTTCTCTTCAGGTAGCATGCATAGCACCTTCCAACACTATGGAAGCTAGCCAGTAGAGATGAGGCTTTGAAGTCAGCACCAGTATGATTTCAACTTGTTAGCTCTACAGCTCATGTATGCAATGTTTTTAGCAATAGGGTTTTATTGTGAAGCTCTGATGGGCAACCAAGAGCTGGGGTTTGAAGGTGTGTGGGACTGTTGGTCAATAGTCTAAAAGAGGAAGTCCATTCCTGGCATTGGATTTTACTTTGCCAACATATGGTATCAAGCAAGGCAATGGCCTTCTGTTATAAGGTAGCTCATTTTAAGCTCTTTTGTAATGTGTGTGTATAGACTTTAAAAAGCTTCTATAGTAGTAGGTAAAGCTGTATGGGAAACCCACCATTCTGCCTTTTGATTTTAGATATTTATTGGATTTTATCTTACTTTGTAAAATGAAGACTGAGTGATGCTCATATTCCTGTTTGTTTCTCATAATTTTTGGTTGTAATTAAATGTTCAAAGTTCATATTTTTATGTTTGTATAGACATAATACAACAAAGGTATTCTATACTATGATTCTAAGAAGACAATGCTTTCCAAATCTTAATATTCTTCCCACATTGCCACCTTTAGTTTACTTGCTCTCTACGAACCTACCCTCTGCTGATATAAATCTTCTTTGGTTCCTGTAGGGTCTGGCCCCCCTGCAGCCCTTCTCTCTTAGTGCTAGGCTTTCCCAAGAGCTAGCAGGATCTTGTCAATTGCAAAGCTGAAGTAAACAACTTGACCTTTAAGCTAGCCAGACCACAACTTCCTTTTTCCTGTTTACAGCTGTGTATCATCAATAGAGGAACCTCCTGCAAAGCCCCGCCCTCAAGTTATATAAGGCTTGATGCCTCTCAATAAAGTCAGTCATTCTCCTTTCCTCCTACCTAGTGTGTGTGTCTGTGTCTCTGTCTTGTGCTTCATTCAATCCGCAGCCCTCTGCCGATCTGGACTCGGTCAATGAACGTAGCCAGGACACTACAGGTTCCATTCAAACTATTAGGATCATCTTTATAGAATTGTCCCTCTGGAGCTGTCTGTCCTCTTGCATTACCTGAGCTGGTTGCTTTATTGGTCTTCTTGCATAATGGTCATGCTGGTATTTCTTTTTCCATCTCCTTAGAATTCCTTCTATTTCTATTAGGTGCTGGGTTTCTACCATCCTCCACCCCACTTCCCATTTACTTTAGTGGAGTACCCATCACCTTAGTTCCCTGAGAAGTTGTGATTGAGAGGTAGATTTACCAGGATGAAGCCTGAAGCAACAAACTGGTCAGGTAGAATTCTTACCACTCAGAATCCTCTTTAAAAATATTTTATTTATTATGTTTACTTTATGTGTATGAGTCTATGTCTGCATGTATATAAGTGCCCCGATGTTCTGCAATGTCCATGGAGGTCAGAAGAGGATGTTGGATCCCATAGAACAGGAGTTGCAGGCAGTTGCTAGCCACCCCAGGTCCTCTGCAAGAGCAGCCAGTGCTTTTAACCACAGACTCATCTCTTTCTACTCAGAATCCCTACACTATTTTTTTTAACTTTCCACATTGTTGAGGAGTTTGGGGTCATGTTGATTACTATTTTCATTCCCAGTCTTTCCTGATTTTCATTGTCAAGGGTTCCTATGCTGCCAGAGAAGTCTCTAGTTTTCTGCTAGAATGGATGGATGGGGTAGTAGAGGTTTTGGGGTTGGGTATCTAACCTCATGCTTGGTTCCAGTCATCCTGTCATGTCTCAGTTGGTTCCTGACCACATTTTGCCTGTCATTCCTAGGCACTCAGGTCTATCTTTTCTCCATGGCTTTAGCATTTTCTGGTACAAAGAAGTGGCTTGCTGCTGTGCTACCCTCTTCTGTGTAGTTTTCAGCTTTTCCATGTATGCTAACTCATACTTGATTTTGTCAACTTTGCCCCTTTAACCTTTTTGATATGCACATGCATTTATTTTAGTGCAGACTTGGTAGACAGAGAAAGGAGATACCAGTGTCCAAGCTAACTTCTTTAACCATGAGCCACCACACTGGTTTTCACAATAATCATTATACTAATGATGCTGTTGCAGGAATTCAAACAGAAATACCTGAAATAACATAGAGCATGAACTATTCCTTATACTTAGAGAAAAGACCTGCAGGAGTATTTCTCCACAGTCATGTCCTGTCTTGAATTTCATTCATTACCAGCCAAACTATTTTCACTTTTTATCATTGCAAAACATTCATGGGTTAAATCCCTCATTTTCTGTCCTCTCTCTTTTGCCTTTTGTCTTCTTATGTCATCTGTGAATTTTATAGAATATTTTATGTGACAGAAATATTGAGGGAGAAATTGGGAATAGCTCCTGGGTAGCAAGATGATCATAGTTAACAATAACATGCTGTGTATTTCAAAATAAGAAAAAAGGCAAATGTATCACTACAAAAGGCAAATGAAGCAGTACATTAATTTGTTCACTTTAATCATTCCACATTGTACAAATATGTCAAACGTTACACTGTATCCATAAACGTAATACAGTTATGACTTACCAACTTAAATAATGTGTCAAAAGTTATTGACATTGTCTGTGTTTAGTGATCATACAAGACAGTACTAGGAGTGTGCTGAGAACCTTCAGGATGCTGTGAAGTTTTAAACAAATCATTTTATTACCTGTTTCTGACAGTTGCTAGACTGCCAAATGGACTTGGCTGATTTGACCTATTTTTGGATTTATATAGATTTGGTTTAGACAGAAAAATTATCAGAATATTTTCACTGCAAGTAGGCATAATTATCAGTAATATAATGTTCTTTAGGGCAGAATGTAGTCAGGTGTCAGACTGGAGTGGAGTGATGTGTATCCTTAATGGAAATTGATAAAAAGATTAAATAGACTAGGTGAACATGATAAAAAGCATAATGTCTATAACATCTCTAGTTATTAATTGAGGGAAAAATAAGGAAAAACCTAAATGTCAGTGTTTATTACAGTACATTCATGTAAGAGAATTCACATTGTTTGTAAGCCAATGTCTGAATGCATGAAGTTTTCTAAGCAGCTTCACATGGATTAGCTATTGACACTGAAGTACCAGTCTCTGCACAGAGTGGTATGAGTCACACTTGATTTTGCTTTCAGATACATCAAGTTCTGAAAAAGAATAAAAATCTTGGGCATAATTATTGAATAAATGTGAATAAACTATATTTTATGAATTCCCATTAATAATGATGAGAATGCAAGTGTGGTGGTTTTTGCTTGTAACCTTAGCACTCAAGAGGCCAAGTCAGGAGTATCATGAGTTCAAGGCCAGCTTGAATATAGAGTAAATTGGAGACCTGCTTGGGCCAGAATGAAACCCTGCCTCAAAATCAATCAGTCAGTCAATCAATCAATCAATCAATCAGTCAGTCAATCAAAAAACAAGCAAACAAACAAAACTAAAGAGGCTGGTGAAATGGCTCAGAGGTTGCCAAGCTTGAGGACTCATATGGTGCAAGGACAGAAGTGACTCCCCACTCTTGTCTTCTGATCATCACACATGCACTATGGCATGTGTGCACTCTCTCCTCCACAAATAAAGAAATGCAGTTTTTTAAATAGATAAGATGGGCCAGAGAGATGGCTCAGTGGTTAAGAGCTCTGACTGTTCTTACAGAAGATGAGGGTTCCATTCAATGTCCAATACCCACATAGCACCTAACAACTATTCATAACTCCGGTTCCAGGGGACTCCAGTGCCTTCCTCTGATCTCCATGGGCATTACACAATATGGGTGCACTTATACACATGCAGGTAATACGCTCAGACACACAGAAATAAAAATAATAAATAATTCTTTAAGTAAAAAGGTAAGAAAAGAACACTTATTCATGCTAGTTCATAGTGTTTGCAGGGACATAGCAAAGACTGTTATCAGCATGAGTCCTTCTCTTCATGGAGCAGCTGCCTCACGTGTAACCCAAAACGTGGCTTCCCGATGTTTGAAAAAAGCAGTGGCTGCGCTGCTCCACTGACAGGGCGGGCACGCAGTAATCAAGGCTTTGACTTGGAGTTTCTCTGGCTGAAGGACAGATCCTCATTTGAAGAAAATGATCTATGTGACCTGCTGTATGTCAGAAACTCAGAGCATTGTGCCTGAGATCTATAGACTGACAAGATGCTCAGCTTTCAGAGGAAAATATGACCCTGAAGACTGCTTCTTTCATTGACAAAAACTGAGAGTTTTTTTTCTGTACTGCTGTCCTTTTTCTTCTCCCTTTTCTTTAAAATGATTCTCACTGAATTGAATACTCTACAGTTTGTTTTACAGAGATATTTTGTATTCATGAAGTTTTATTTTGATGATAACAGGATAAGTTGGCTCTCATGAACTTGAAGGAATTTAATGCCTAGAAATAACTATTCTAGTTGAGACATGAATGAAAAAACTTTCAAATCTTATATTTAATTAGCACATTGAGGACAAAGCTTTATTCATCATATTAATTTTGCTCATAATTAATAATTCTACTGTAAATATGGAATGACAACATGTTTACTGAAAGACATACGAGCCGGGTGTCATGGAGCATGCGTGCCGGCCTAGCACCAGGGAAGCAGAAACAGTAGGATCACCATTTGAGGTCAGCTTGGATTGAACAGTGCGAATATTTTTGCATCCAAAATACTCATACATAACAAATAAACAAAAAATTTTTTATTCTTTGAAAATTGCACACATTATATATTTAAATCACATCCATTTATACTACCGCCTCCAAATCCCCATAGCGCCCCCACTCCATTTCCTTCTAGCTTCATGCCCGCCTTCTTTTGTTATTAATAACCCCCCTGAGTCCAATTACTGTTGCCCATTTGTGCATGGGTGTGGACCCATCCCTTGGGCCATGGTAACTTGAAGACAGACTTTTATCTTGAGAATAGAATTTTTTTCTAAGTTCTAATAACTGATAGAATTTATTAATCACTATTCTAATCTTTCAACCTTTGATTTCACGTATTTTGATGCTAGGATTTTCAGATAAAATATAGAATGTGCACTTAATTTTGAATTGTAAATATATAAATAATCTTCTTTTTGGTCTTTTTGAGAAAAGGTCTCACTGTATCCCTAGCTGGCCTGGCACTTACTGTATAGACCAGGCTGGCCTTGAACAGACAGAGATCCACCTACCTTGGCCTTCCATGCCCGGCCCATATAAAAAAGTTTTTAAAAGTATAGGTATTTTTCCAGATATTGCATTTTTATCTTTGAAATTTAGCAAACATAATATTTGACTATTTTAACACATGTATTTTGTGTTGTAATGACTCAAATACTATTAAGTTGACTTATAAAAAAGATTTGATGTGTGTAATAAAATCTACTTATTTGCTTTTAGAGACACAAGAGCTATAATTATTTATGTCTCTCAAGAGGAATTTTAAAACTTTGGTTGGGTTGTTCAGTTTGCCTTGAATTTTACTTTTTCAAATCTACATTTTCTTTAACACCCTACAGTAATAGTTTATGGAGCCATCATAAAGAAAAACAGGTGAGGCTATTCACAGCGATATGGTTGAAGTTCTAGTTCATATATATTTATGTTCATATATATGTACACAAATATATCTTCAAAGTTTATGAAATCAGTTTTCATTATATTAATAAAGAATAATAAATAATAAATCATTGCTACTATAGAGAACATGTTACATATTTAGAGTCAATGAGTCCAAGGCAGAATTCTGGCTTAACACATTGTTTCTGTGCATATTTGTAGGAGTTAACGTCTCTGCTTCTGAGTTCATTATCTCTGCTTTCATAAACATTAAATTTGTGTGTGTGTGTGTGCGTGTATACTATGTGTGTGTTGCAACTTTGTGGAGTCAGTTCTTGTCTTTCATTTTTATACATGGGTTCTGAAGATATAATTCAGGTCTCTAGGTTTGCATGGCATGTACCTTTACTGGCAGAATTGTCTTGCCAGCACTGAATTCATCATCTCTTAAGTAGAGGCAATAAAGGTACTTACCACTTAGGCTTGTTTGGATTTTATATGTTAAGTTATAGAAAGCTCATAGACTACCAGTTAATACACAGTGGGTGCTTTGAAACTATTGTTACGCGTTTTCCATGTATGTTCTTGATTATTTGATTCTTCTTCTTTCTTCTTCTTCTTCCTCCTCCTCCTCCTCTTCCTCCTCCTCCTTCTCCTTCTTTCCTTACCCTCCTCCTCCCCCTCCTCCTCCTCTTCCACCTTCTGTCTTTTTGGACATCTCCCTGTAGCCCCAGCTGGCCTGGAACTCGCTATGTAGACCAGGCTAGCCTTGAACTCACAGAGATCCACCTGCCTCTGCCTCTCAAGTACTAGAATTAAAGGTGTGCACCACCATGCCCAGCTTTATTCTTTTATATATGCAATTACTTTGTCAAGGTTTTTTTTTTTAATAAACAGTGCCATGTTTAATGTTCATAGAAAGCCACGAAAGTTAATTTTATTGATACATTTGTTAAAGTGATATAGTTTGATTAGGCAGTAAAGCCAGGATTCAAGTTCAGTGACTTTGATTCACACATTATCTTGTCACCACTCCAACGTGCATATAAACACACACGTACATGCACACATACTCCAGAATGCTGGTGGATTGTCCGAAGGGTCATATTCTCCATTAATTCTATTTTTTCTTCTCACTCTTTTCCCCATCTACTGGCTCATGAAACCTTGGTACCACATAGACTTCTTTTTACTGAATTACTTTTGCATTTGCAGTTGTGCCATTTTGAAGAGTGCTGAAACTTCCCTTGATTATGGATAGTCCTAACAGTGCTTCATGTTTGACTGGTGCTTCCTTTGGCTAGGTACCAATTTACTTTTCCATCCATGGAAACACATTCACAAGCATGAATGCCCAATACTGTATACACTAGTGCATGGTAAAGTTATTGCTCAGTTTAGTGATAAATTATCTGACGACTTCCCACATTTTAAGAAAATATCCCAGGAGGGCTGTTCATTAAATGTTGAATACTAAAGTAATGACAAATTCAGAGAAAATATTCAGTGAACAGTTGAGGTGAACAGTCAGGTGAAAATAAAACTATGAAAATCATTTGTACAAGTACACTGATGCCATCACCAGTTTGAAAGGGATGTTTTGGGCAAAGAAACCACATTCTAATGACCTAAAAGTAGATTCAAAACAAGACAATTTAGAGTGACTATCTGAAACACTCTAAGGAAGGTATATCATATATATATGATCTTTCTTCCTTCTTTGGAGTCCATTTATTTTCTCTGATAGTTTTGGGGGAAGGTTATTGAATGTTTGCAAATGTATACTTTGATCATATTCAGACCTGCTCTCCTATCTAAACCCTCTTATAATTCCACCGCCAGATTTCATGTGCTCTGTTATATATACTAATTTTTGACTAATATTGAGTCAAAGTTAAGTCCCCAAATGCCCTTCAGTGTGGGTCCTTCCCCTGGAGCCTGCTTAGCCGATCAAGCATTATTACACTTTTAAAGAAACCTGACTCTCTCTTTCCCAGAAGTTATTGGTTGCCAAAGTTCCTCAGCTAAGGTGGGACTTCTTACCCACTCCCCACTTCTGTGCTGGAATTTTGTCTGATGTGAGCTTACATGGGTCTTGTGAATGACAGCACAATTGTTGTGATTTGATATGAGTAACTGATCAGCTATCTGGAACGCTTTGTTTTCTTGTGGTCATCCACCACCTCTGCTTCTTGTACTCTTCTTACCTCTTCTTCCACAATAATCCCTGAGCCTTGGGTGGCAAAGGTTTGATACAGGTGTCCCTTTCAGGGATAAGCATTCTACAGACTCTTATTCCCTGCCCTTTGTCCAGTTGTGACTCTCTGGGTCAATCATCGTCTGCTGCATGAAAAAGCTTCTCTGGTGAGAGTTGAAAGATGTATTAATATTATTTCTTCTCCCTGTTCTGGACTGGGAACCTCACAGAAACTTATTCTCTGCACTTAATCAGTTGTAGAACTTTGTAATAGTGTTCATCTATTGCAAAAAGAAGCTTCTTTGATGAATAGTGAGAAATACACTTGTCTGTAAATATAAGGATGCCTATTTAGAATATAGTAAGAAATTACATTATTGATCTAGGAACATGACAAAAATCGGTTTTTCTCTCGGGTCTGTGTCATTTCCAGCCATGTATACTGGGCTATGCTTAAAATACCACATATGAGATCCCTCCTCTTGAGTGTTCCTTAAGTCTAATTAGACAGCTGTTGATTACTTTCGAGATAAAGGGCCACTACTGCACCAATATCAATTATTTGCTATTGTTGTAGTTTGTAGACTTTACAGCTGAATGAGATCATTGATTTATTTTCTCTGTCAACTTACATACTATCCTCTGATACCACAGGAGCTATTCTTCAAGAAGGAGGCTTCCAGGTCCATTCCAGCTAAAGTGTTCCATTGTCCGAAGTAAGCCCTGTCTTACTTCAGCAACAGGATCTTACCTTCAAGTTCTAGGAGGCAATCAAGGACTATGGCAATAACCTGTGTTAATTTGGAATGCTCTTGGAGTACCCTGGCCAAGGATGCTTTCCTTGCCTGGCAATGTGTTTTTTCTGATAGAGCAAGAAGGCACATAATCTTGTTGTTATTAAAGAACCATTTTTTTTTCACTTAGACTTATTCCCCCAATTTCATGTAGTTAACTTTCTTATTTTATTTGAGACAAGATTTCATGCATAAGACTCACATAGGACAAAATTATTTTAATTGTTGTTGAAATAAAGTAAAAGGCTAGAGATGGTTCAGTGGTTAAAAGCACAACTGCTCTTGCAGAAGACCCAGATTCAGTTCTCAGCACCCACATGGCCTCTAACAACTGTCTGTAACTCCAGTTCCAGAGAAACTGACAACCTCTTCTGACTTGTGCAGGCGTTGCATGACATAGGTGCACCTACCTACACGCAGGCATTACACTCATACACATAAAATAAAAGTAAAATATTTTAACAAAGAAATGAAGCAAACACATTTATTTGCTCACTTGATTTTTAAATGAATTTTTAGTTAGAATACAAAGAATACAAAGTAATGAATCTAAGAGTTTTTTGGTAGAGTGTTTATGGTCCTCTAAGTATAAGTTAATATCATCTATAAGGGATAATTTCATTTCTCCTCTTCCTATTTGCATGTGTTTAGTTCACTCAAATCATTGCTTTAGCTAAGACACTGAGCAAAATTCCTCCTACCTGCAGAAGGAATCTCCCTGCCAACAACTTCATCTCAAATCTCTAGGTTCTAGAACCTTGAAATAAACTGTTGGTAAGAAGCCCAGTGTGTTATGGAAGCTCTAGAATATTGAAATAAAGCCTTTGGCTCTGTTCTCTTATTTTGTCATTAGGAAGGTTAAGTTCAGGAGAGTGGACATCCTTGTCTTTTATCCCAAAGTTAAAAGTAAGTGTTCTTGGTATTTCTCTCTATTGTAATGTTATTGGTTGCCACTTAGAGACTTTTTTATGTTAAGATTTGTTACAAATCTTTATCTCTAGTTTCTTCAGAAGAGATGTGATCTTTGTTAAAAGCTTTTTCTGGATCCACTGAGATGATCATGTAATTTCTATCCTTAAGTCTATGTGCTGTATTATATTTATTGATTTGTAAATGGTGAACTATTCTTATATCCCTAGATTGAAACTATCTAATTATGGTTTATGATTTTAATGTGCTATTTAATTATCTGTAAGAATTTTACTGAGAATTTTTGTACCTATGTTCATCAGGGAAATTAGTAGTAATTTTTTTTTCTCTATCTAGTTTGTGCATCAAGGTAATGCCAGCATTGCAGAATGAGTTTGCTAGCTTGTCTTCCCTGTTATACAGAACAGTTGGAGAGGCATCAGTGTTTGCTCTTCCTTAAAGGTTTAGCAGAAGTTGACAGTGAATCCATCTGGTCCCAAGAATTTTTAGTGAGACTTTTGTTACAGTTCCAGTCTTGCTGCTTTTCATGATCTATTTAAGCTGTTTATATTGTCTTGATTTAATTTTGGTAGGTCATATGTGTCTAGGAATTTATCTATTTCTCACTGATTTTCCAGATTTTTGAAATATGTTTTCAAAATATTCCCTAATAATCCTCTGAATATCATAGGCATGTGAGGTGACAGTCCCTCTTTCATATCTAATTTTGTCAATTTGGGTGTTCTCTTTCTTTTGGTTAGTTTGTCAAGAGGATTGTCAATTGTTCCAAAATTGCTTGAGTCTATGTGTTGTTCTTTTAGCTATCATTTCATTAATTTTTACACTGACCTTTATTGTTTCTTGCCATCTACTGATTTTAAATTTGACTTGTTTCTCTTTTTCTAAGATTTTAAAGAATGGGGCTGGAGATATGGCTCAGTGGTTAAGAGCACTGGCTCCTCTTGCAGAGGACCTAGGTTCTCAGCTTCCAGCACTCATGTGGTGGTTAGCAACCATCTGTAGTTCCAGTTCCAGGGGAATCTAGCACCCCTTTCTGATCAGACATTGCACAACATGGGTGAACTTACAATACATGAGGGCAATACACTTATATATAAAATAATATATATATATATACACACACACACTCATAAATTAAAGAAAATAAATAATATTTAAAAGGATAAAAATTTTGAAATACATCATTAGGATAGTTATGTGAGATCTCCAATTTTAATGTAAGCATTTATAAATATAAACTTCACTCTAAGAAATGTCCCAAAGATTTTGTTAAATTATGGCTTCATTTTAATTTGACTCTGGAATTTAAAATTTTTTCCCTCATTTTTTTTCTTTCTTCCTTTCTTCAGCAATGCCTGAGTCATTCATGAATGCATTACTGTCTCCAAATATTTATTCAGTTTCTTTTCCTGTTGATTTCTAGGTTTATTCCATTATGATCTGATAAAATACAAGGAATTATTTTCCTTATTTTGTAAAGACTTTTTTTGTGGCCTAGATTATGGTCTATTTTAGAGAAGATCCTATGGGCTGCTGAGAAGACTGCGTATCCCCTATATATGGAATTGAATATTCTCTATATATTTGTTAGGTCTTTTTGATCTGTGGCATAGCTTAACTTTGATGTTCTTTTGTTGATACTTAGCTTTCTATGACCTACTTCAAGATGAAAATGGGGCACTGAAATCACTACAATTGTAGCAGGATCTAACTGACCATTTATCTCATATGAAATTGGGCGCTTGAGTAGATGCAATGATTACATCTTTTTAGTGATTTGTTCCCTTTATTAACATGCAATGCCCTTCTTTATCTCTTCTGACTAGTTTTGGTGTTAAGTCTACTTTATTAGATTATCAGAATAGTTATACCAACTGTTTTTTAACTTTTGTTCATTTAATAGATGGTTTTCTATCCTTTGACTCTGAGTCTTTGGGTATCTTTATCAGTGAGTTGTATTTCTTAGAGACAATAGGTAGTTCTATTCAATTTATCAATGTATTTAGTCAGCCTGTATCTATTTATTGATAATTGAGGCCATTTTATATTTAAAGTTATTATTGAGAAACATATTTGCTGCTTTCTATAATTTTGTTGATTGCTGATCATTTTCCCCTAATAATAGTAGGAACGCTCTTGTTTATTAAGTTGGATATGATGAATTCCTTCCAGGCTCTACTTTGTTCACATCTTCCTCTCATGAGATTTATTCTGTCTTGTGCTCTTGTGATTGAGATTGTCATTCCTCTGCCTTTGTGTATGGTTTTCTTTTAAATATCTTCTGCATTGCTAGCTTGGTGGTCACAGAATGCTTTGATTTGTGCTTACCTTGTAATGTTCTGATACTCAATATTAGAAGATAGATTTTCTGGATATAGCAATCGTGGTTGGCAGATATTTACTTTCAGGGCTTGAGATACATTGTTTCTGGATTTCCTAACTTTAAGGGTTGTGATGAAAGATCTGACTTTATTTTGATGTGGGTTCACATTTTTCTCTTACAGTTTTTGATATTGTTTCTTTGCTTTATATTTTCAGTGTTCGATTGGACTATAATTTATCATTTTCTCTAGTGTTGAGTACTTGGGAATCTAAATGTCTGTGGTGCTCAAGGTATGTAGTCTCTAGTTTTGGGGAATGCTCTTATATCACACTGTTGAATGTTCTCTATGTTCTTATTTTTTCTCAGCTTCTTTCTCTCTGACATAGATTCTTAGGTTCTGTTGCTTGATTTTGCATCCCAGAGTTCTTAGACATTGTAGCCGGGCTCATTTATGTTTTCTTCATTATTGTCTTAATGTGATATTTCATTTCTCTGTCATCTGTCTCTCACATTCTTTCTTCTAGTTCTAGTCTATTGGATATGCTTTCCATTGTGTTTTTTGTTGGATTAACTGTTTTCATTTCTAACATTTCTGATTTTTCTCAAATCTCAGTGTCTTTACTGATTTTCTCATCCCATTTTGTTGATATATTTTCTCCATTTTAGTGACTTTTCTCTCCAGATTCTGGATTGAATCCACTTGCTTGTCAAAACCTCTTTGATGTAATGGATCATTTTTACTAGTAAACTTTTGAAGTCTTCATGCAACATTTTATCTACTTTAGTATCTTGGAACTCAGCAAATGAGTTATGATCTTTTGGAGGAATCATGTTGCCTTCCCCTTTAAAGTTTGCTGTGTTTTTATGTTGTTCTTTGTGCATCTCTTTGTGTTGTTTCAGATTCTCATCTGGTTTATTTGGGGATATTCTCATTGAGCAGTCTTGTATTGAAGGCTTAATACCCAGTACAACTCAGAAAGGAGAAAACAAACTGCCATTTTCCCTGGAATCCCTGTTTACTCTCTTATAATTGATATATTTATTAAATCTAGTAAGATGTGGACTATTAAGAACCTTGATTAATTATCTTATGAGTTCTTTTACCTTGATTAATTATCTTATGAGTTCTTTTACTTGTGGTAATTCATCACTATTTCCCTCCATGTCAG
The DNA here is from genome assembly GCA_035773235.1 of Eospalax fontanierii. Taxonomy (NCBI): domain Eukaryota; kingdom Metazoa; phylum Chordata; class Mammalia; order Rodentia; family Spalacidae; genus Eospalax; species Eospalax fontanierii. The sequence goes on from CM069527.1 coordinate 40,500,536, forward strand.
CCACTTTCTCTTGCTCTGAGAAAATACTTGGGAAAACAATTAAAATAGAGGAGGGGTTTGTTTTGGCTCATGGCTTCAGGGGCTTTGGTCTATGTTTGGCTGACTCCATTGTTTCTGGGCATGTCTGGAGTAGAACATAATAACAGAATGGTGTGGCAGAGAAGCAGGCTGCTTATACCTCATGATGCCTTCTCGCACAGTGTCACCTGTCTTCTTTTCCGTGGGTGTGTTATTTTGTTCTTCATTGGCTCATGCTTGAGTTGATGTTTCTTCTTTTGCTTCAGGATTATTGAACATCTTTTTTCTTTTTGCCCCTCTTTATATCTGCCTTCCTAGCTGAATGTCCTCATTAAGTTGTGACTCAGTATCTGTGGATTTTGCTAAAATAGGAAGGCATGGGCAGGGAAGTAAATATTGTTTCACAGGTGTCCTCAGGGAAGTGTTTGTGGATAATTCACAAAATTCCATGCAGTGAGAAGTGGTGCCTGTGGTTTGTAGGCAGCATAAGAAAGAGCAGAACAGGGAACCAGTCTGGTCATGCTTTAACACAAACCTTGCATAGTAACATTTGGTACCATGAATAGTGTCTGAGTTTAGTTAGTCTCGGACGCCTCATATGAACATCAAACAGCTAAATGTGTTCTTAAACACTGAATGTGAAAATGGGCCTATGATTCTAGAAACCGTAATCCCTCTGTTTGGTAGCAATTCCAGGGGCCAATAAACTATATAGAGCATCAGGGGTATTGCTTTATCTTTCCAACTAGAAAATGATGCTGTGTGGGATTTTTCAAAACTCTCAGCTTCTCACTGAGCACAGAAAAGCATCAGCATCAGAAAATCTCCCACTTGGAGAGTTCCTAGAAGCTTAGACTGTGCAGAAGGTGTTTTAGAATTTGGACCTGGGCACTAGACTTCAAAATGTACTATTTAGTGTACAAGAAGGTAAACCCTGAAAGAATTATGCCACTGTAGGCATGTATGCTGGAAGTTCCCATTAGCTTAAGCTTGTGCCATATCTGAGTGCCTGCATAACTCCTGTTGTGCCACACGTTCTAGCTCACAAAACGAGTCCATTTCATATTGAAGTAGAAGACTCTGTTGGAGTCTAGGATGTATACTAACAATTACACAAAACAAGATCACTATTATTTAATTTATTATTTTTTTAATTTTATGTGTATAAGTGTATTACCTACATGTATGTAAGTGCACCTATGTTATAGAATGCTCACAGAGGTCAGATTCCCGGGAACTGGGGTTATGGGGCCTCTGCAAGAGCAGCCAGTGCTCTTAACTGCTGAGCCATCTCTCCAGATCCAAGATCCCTATTTAAAAAAATTCTATTTATTTATTTTTATTTTATGTGGATGAGTATTTTGTCTGCATGCATGTAAGTACACCCCATATGTAAGGCTTGTGGAGGTCAGAAGAAGCCATTAAATCCCCTGGAACAACTGGAGCTATGAATGGCTGTTGACCTTCATATGGGTACTGAGAACTGAATTTCCGGGTCCTCTGCAAGAACAGCCTGCCCTAAACCATCTCTCCAAACTCAAGTTCACTATTTTTAATAATGATTAAGATACTGTAGGTTTTTTAAGCTTTGTTTTTTTGTGAGACAGGGCATCCTTTTAGCCCCAGCTGGACTCCATCTCACAGAGCTCCATCTGCTTCTGCCTCCCAAGTGGTGGGATTAAAGATGTGTGCCCCCATGCCTGGCAAGATGCTGTGTTTTAAACATAATGCAATATTCAATGTTACAAATAGTTTTCCCACTTTCTCAATTTCATGGCTAAAGGGATTTATAGAAAAGAATAAAAACTACACATTAATTATATATTTCTGAGACTTGTCTTATTTTGTTTCTAGTGTGCATGCGCCACAGGGGTGATAGGAAGAGAGGGCAAGCTCTAGATTATCTGAACCTGCATGTCAGTAATTATCTGCATCCCCTGGAAGGCAAGACATACAGAGGTCCAGAGCTCACTTCATTTCTTCTTATAGTTCTGAGATTTCTTGCTTATTTATATATATAATTACATATATATACTTACGTATGTATGTATATATAAAATACATAACATTTTCATTATTTTTTGTAATTTCATATATGAATACAATGAAAGATAATCATCATATCTATCCCCATTTGTTCCTCACACATAATTCCCAATACATCCCCCTCCAACGTCATTTCTCTCTCTTGTTTTTTTTTTTTTTTTTGATTACTCACTAAATCAGTTAGTGCTCCCGACATGTGCATGGGTATGGAGCTATCCACTGGAGCATGGGAAGCCTATATGGTCACATCCTCAATAAAGAATGATTCCCCAACCCCCACCCAGCAACTCTCCACTACCAATAGCTCCTTAGTATGGGATGAGACCTGGAGATCATCTTCTCCATCTATGCCAGGATTTTGGCTCCTTGATCTTGTGTAAGTCTTGTGCAGGTAACTACAGCTGTATGTTCACAAATGGCATAGTCTTTTCATGCCCTGAAGACAGCATTTTTCAACACTTCTTCCCATCCTCTGCCTCTTACATTTTTCCCACCTCCTCTTCCTCAATGAGTCTCAGGTCAATTAGACATCTCTCCATTGACTTCTGTGAACAGCATAAAGAAGCTTCTCTGATCAGGACCGAGAACAGCCCAGGTTGATGGGTATAAACATAAGTATTTAAAGGTAATTTGACAGCGTGATCATTTAATAAGTAACACAGCTGGTTGTACCTCAGCCCATGACCTCCCCAGTCATGGGCTTTTGACCAGGACTAAGGCATCAGATGTGAAATTCCCTCCGGTGGAGCGGGCCTCAAATCCAATCATAAAATGATTACTTACTCCATAACAGTATTGCCACTGTTGTACTAACAGGCATATGTTACCTGGAAGATTGATACTGCAGCACAGAGCCCAGTGACGGGAAGAACCATTGATGCTTTTCTCTCCCAGCAGTCTGCTTTTGCTTAGCATCTTCCAGATGATGAAAGCTAGCCAGCAGGGGAGAGTTTCCCTGTCAGCTGGAGACACTTTCATTCTGAAATGCTCTTCTTAGTCCTTTCTGATAAGCAATGAAGTAAGAAGGACTATGTGTCCAGTGTATGCAAAGAATTGATATTTCTTTTAAGTCCATGTTAGCAAAGCATAGGAGAACTAGGCATTTTGGTGGAAGTCACAGGCCAGATGGATTTCATCTAAAGATGCCATCTGTTACTTGCAGTTACTTATTCTGAAGAAAGTGTTTCATTTTCATTTTCCTTCTTGTGAACCCAATTCTTACTATAGAGAGGTATTTTAAGAAATTTATAACATCATGTGTCACATCACAAGTTCTTTAGTATGTCTCTGTAGACAGAGTGTTTTCCGACAGCCAAAATAGCAATGATATAACAAAAATTAACAACCACACACTATCTTCTAATTCTATCTTATCCTGTATCTAAATTTCTTAGAATTTTCTTGAAAACTCTCTTTCAGCTTGTTTGTTCATACCAGGATCTAATTTGTAAGAAACAATTGTATTTGGATGTAGTGGTATCAAAATTTATTTTTTCCAGATAGGTTTGGCTATAAGCCTCAAACCCACTATGTAACTTCAAGGCTGACTTCAAACTTGTGATTATTCTGTCTCAGCTTCCTGAATGCTGGGGTTACAGGTGGTACCAACAAGTACAACTTCATTTAAGTTTTCAGTTAGAATAGTTCTGACTGACACAAAAGAGAAGGCCATTTGTTCTGTGGAATACTTTATTTTTCTGTATTTATTGTGCATCCCTGTGGGAATACTTAGGGAGAATGCACATTAACTGATCTCATGTATTCCATTCTGCATTATGTCAGAGGATACATAATTTACATGATTCCTACCACTCACATCACTACGAGTATGTCTGTTTATTATCTCCTGAGTGTTTTCTATGATGTTACTTTTTCCTTTGCTACCAGAAAGTAATCTGTGGTGTAACCTCAGCACTACAGAATGTCTTCTGCTCCCATGCCTTTTAATCTCATGGTTTTATCATCACTTGGTAATCTTGAGTAAGTTGCTAAAGTCATTAAAGTTTACCCAGCAAAGACAATTTGCAAATTTTATCCTTCTACATAATGTCAGCAGGTCTTCTTCCTAAAATTTGAGCTTTTTCCCCCAACTGAGCTTCCTGATTTCCTTAAGATGTATTTTCCACCAGAACACCTCCATCTTTAGCATAATTTACCAGCTTTCAAAGTAATGTGTTTAATGAATGTCATAAATGTTAACAAATGAAATATTCTAGATTGTTCTTTGATGTGTCATTAGGGATTTGCTAGTTTTCTTTCTTTTAAAGTTGTTTTTTGATTGGTCATTTCCTATATTTATTCATAGAGTGAATTTCAGCCATTTCATAGCCCTCCCGTTCCCCTATCATGACACTATTTCTCCCATGGGAACAAGCCTCCCTTCTGTTTTCATGGACATGCTAATTAATTTTCACAATTTAAAATGGTTCTGAGATGTCAATAAGAGGGCTCAGTGGATAAGGGCACTTGCCACCAAGGCTGGTGACCCAAGTTCAACCCCCAGAACTCATAGGGTGGAGAGCTGACTGACTCCTGCAGGTTCTCCTTTGACTTCCACAATTGTGCTTGCATGTGCATGTGTGCACATGAACACATACACACACACACACAAACCACAACAAATAAATATAAAAAAATGAAATTTGAAAAGTGGTGTTACTGCTGTCATTATTTTGAAAATGCATTCACATGCCAGGAGTAAGCTGCCAAGAAGAAATGAGTTGGAGACCAAAAGGACGACTGAGAAGGGTAGGAGGGAGAGGCTGCACTTCCAAGAACACTCAGACACAGCCAAACATTGAAGCCTTGACAAATGAAAAGACACCTCTTTGCTCTGATTGGTGCATGCTCTAAGATGGCTTCCTAAAGCAATCCAGCTTGGGGAAGGATTGCTGTTAGTTGTTATTGACAGAGATCATTTTAAAAGATTATCTATGTCATGGGAAATGAGGGTGTGTGTGTGTGTATGTGTGTGTGTGTGTGTGTGTGTGTGTGTGTGTTGGAATAAGACAGCTTTAAGGGAGACATAATCTTTCCAATGTGTTTGTTTTGAGCCTATTTTGGGAGTGGGAATGATGATGGCAGAAGAAATGCTGTTCTTTATTGTATTTATAACCATGCTGAGCTTGCAAGAGAAAACAGACTAAAGTCATTTAGTGAGTGTAGAGGCAGTTAAACGTAAACATAAGGGAAATGATTTATATGGCATCTTCAGCATTTTTCTCTCTCCCAGAGTTTATTTGGATAAACAAATCAAACCAAACAAAAAGTAGCCCAGCAGATTTAGAAACCATTTTCTGATACCTCAACTTGAAGAAAAAGTAACTGCCAATTTATTTTGCTAAGAGGCTGCTGACCATCACTATAGTCAGGGGTTGAAGTCTGCAGATGTTTTCGTTCATCACTGCTTCCTTTTGTATAACTCTTAAGTCACAGGGACATGAAATGTCTTTGATTTTTATACTTTGTTGGATTTGTTGATGCAAAGAACAGAGTCTTCCCACCTGCCTGTCTGCTGTATGAGAGAGCAAGGCATTACTTCCTGGAAAGTCACATAGAGCTCTGGACTGGATGTGATTCAGCAGCACATGTTGCCAGCTTGGACTCTATGCACCTTTCCTAAGACTTTTGCCCCTGGACTCTCCCTGCCTTATGGAGCTTAAGCCCAGGCTGTAGTGACACTTTTCACCTCTGTTAGTATGTTCAGATCCCTTCCTTTCTCAGGAATGGGTTGCTGCAGAAATATGTGCAATTGTAATATTTTTCAATTTGCTTTTGTGTGGTAGGTGTGTATGTGTATGCATGTTTGCCCAGGTGTGCTGCTGGGTACATGTAGATGTGTATGTGGAGGCCCCAAATTGATGTTGGGTGTTTTCTAGTTGCCCTCCACTTTCTTATTCATTGAGGCAGGCTCTCTTGGGGAAGTCAGAGCTTGCTGATTCCAGCTCATCTAGCTAGCCAGTTTGCTGCAGGGATCTCATGTCTGTCTCCCAATTGCTGCAATGATAGGCAGTGGTCACACCTACCCACCTTTTATGTAGGTTCTGGGGATTTGAGCTCCAGTCCTCATGCTTATATGGCAGGTATTTTATCCATTGAGCCATCTCCACGAGTAACCTCTAAGATTTATTTCTTTGTGTGTATGTATGTGTGCATGTTCATGAGTCTGTGGGTGGGGCACCAGTTTGTGCATGCATGTTGAAACCAGAGGACAATCTTAGTTGTTATGCCTCAGGTTCCTTTTATCTTTTTATGGGGTAGGGTCCCTTGCTGGTCTGGAACTTGCCAAATAGGGTAGGCAAGCCTCAGGAATCCAGCTGCCGAGCTCTCCGGCACCCGGATTAGAAGCACATACAACACACCTTAGTCTTTTTTCTTTTTTTTTTTTTTTTTACATAGGTTCTGCAGATCATAATCGGTTCTCTGTGTTTGTAGGAGGAGCATTTTACTAAATGAGTTCTCTCTCCATCCTTTAAGCATTTACTGGATGAACTTTCTGGATACATAATATTTATCAGTGTGGAAAACTGAGAAATAAAAAGGCATCTTGAAGAAAAAATAATACATATAACATTTTTTAATTTAGAAAAAAATGAATACTAACTGGGTGTCATGGAGCAATGCCTTTCTTAATCAAATGTGATGTTAATTTTCTACCAATTGTCTTATTCGCATGTCATTACTCTCCAAAGCAATTAATTCTATATGAATGTTTTTGCCCTTACACATAGGGTCTTCGGTTTATTTTTTGGCGTATTCAAACAGTAAGACATCAGAAGATTCAAAAAGCTTCCTCTCAAGTTATTAGCAGTTACATAGGCACTGTAAATGGTTATTTCATTCATACTTCAATTCTTGTTTATTTATGACATGAACTAATTATCATGTTGCATAATTTTACAATAATACTTCAGTGATTCTTGTAGCTCCTTGATAAATTCATTTCCATGTACATCTTATTCATCGTTAAAAGTTCTAATTTGCCTTAGAGATAATTCACCTTTTGTTTAAAGACAGGATAAATTGAAAATAGGGGACATTTTGCACCTTGGTTGATCCTTGGTGGATCCTTGGTGGCTGTGAAAAACAGGTCAACTTGACTGACAATTCCAAGAAGCCTGTGCTTCTTTTTGGAATAATTTTTCTGAAGGCTATAATATAAAAAATAAGAAATCTTTGCCTTGAGATCAATTAGTTGTATCTCACAGCCAATAAAATCTTTCATTGGAGGTTTTGATGTGTGAGTTATGTCAACTTCAAAAGGAAACTTATGCAGCATTTTAATTCTATTTCAGCTCAGCACCAGAGGGCAACTGTACTTAATATTTTCTGCATTGGCAAGCCCTTGGACTTAGATAGCCATAACTGTTAAAAATGAAAAAATTTAATTGGGAGTTGAAGCTATGAAGGCTTTCTTGAGCACAAGTTGTAATCACACGGAATGAAAAAGAGAAAACACAATGTTTTCTAAGTCTTGAGTACAAAGATCTGTATTTGTGAGTGTGTATGCAAAATTTAAGAGAATTATCCTACATATGGGGGAGAATTATCAGTTATAATATTTCCCAGAATCTTCTAGAGATAATAGGCCTTAGGAAGGCCTGTAATGGAGACTTAAGAAAATACAGTTGAGTCTGTCACAAACAGCAACCTCATTACCCTGGATCTTTTGCTTATGACTCTCCCAGAACATTCTCTCTGGCTCCTGGTGTTCCCCATTCTCTAGGATCTAGTACACAAAAGATATGTATTCACTCTTTCCAGGCTTTACGCTATATACTAGGAGGAGATGCGGGAATTTATGATGTCCTCACCTCCCACAGTACTGTGTGATGGTGCTGCACATTTTGACTTTATACATTTTTCTCAGATTTTTGAAGCCATGGTAAGAAATTCTATTTCCTAAGTAACCCCACTAGGTTATGTCATTCTAAAGTGTTTTTAAGATTTATTGTTCTCAGTCCCCACAATGCAGGCCCATTACTCTCTTTCTTTCAAGCCATACTGGGTCATTGTGGGCCAGCAGGGCTCCACTGTCTTAAAGCATAGTCATTTACTTAACAGACATTTATGGAATGTTTAGTAGGTACAAGACGTCATTTTAGGTGCTAGACAGAAATAAGCAAATAGGAAAATAATCCTATTAATGTAGAATTTATATTATGCAAGGAGAAGAAAAGAAATGATAGCTGAAAAAAGCTTTGAAATATCATCTGTTCGATAGTAATAAGTTGGATAAAGTAAAAAGCAGAATGAAAATAAAGAACCTATAAGTAAACCCTACAAAGCTACACCTACTTGGTGAATTTTCAAGAAAGATTTAAAAAAAATACATTGGAAAGAAGACTAACAAATAATGTTGCAGAGACTAGATATCACATGTAGAAGAGTGAAACTAGACTCATATCTCTCACCCCATATGAAAGGAAACTCAAAATAAATCGTAGCTCTTAATATGAGATATACATCTCTGAAATGTCTAGGGGAAAATACTTCGAGAAAAAGGCATAGGCAAGGACATTCTGGAAAGGACCAGTGAGCGGGGTCAGTGAGGTGGAGGATGAATAAGCAACATGAATGAAACATGTTGGAACGAGACCAATTACTTTGTATGATAGCTTAAACATTAATTTAAAAAGGAAAAAAAATGCTAGGTAGGCAAATTACAACCTGGAATCAGCAGTCAGCAGAGCCTTGCTGAGATGCTGACTTTGAATTACATCCAGAAGGATGTGGAGGCAGAGTGAGTTGTTTCAAAGAATATTTTAGGAAGAGGACACAGGAGTGGGAAAGTCCACAGAGGGAATCTGATGACTATCAAGGAGGCTGAATGTAACAATACCCATATTAGATAGAGTTTTATACAGGAAGTCATCATAACAACCTAGAGATTATCCTTAATGTGCTAGAATATCATCAGGTGCTTTTGAACCTAAGACACAGACTGTAACTTTTGATCCTACCTACTGTGTTAGACACTGATCACCAAAGCCCCTGGACACAGCTGGAACCACTATTAAGGGAAAGTTCTGTGATAAATAACCATAAGTAGAATGTGATGTGTAATAAATAATTTGAATGAGTTTGGAGGAGGCTAGTAACTGCAGAGGTGTTGAGAACTATTCAGATTCAACATATATTTTGAAGATAGAACAAACAGCTGTAATTTGTCGAAGGTTTAGATATAATGGAAAAAGAACTCAAAGGTGACCACAAAGTTTTTAGTTTGAGCAACTTGTAAGGATAGAATTGGCACTTGCAGAGATGCATTACAACCCAAGTTTCTCTCTGACTAACAGTGTGACTTAGAGTAAGAAGCTAAGTCACTCTGCGTACCTCTTTTCCCTTGTTAAGTGGGATAACATTGTCTAACTTGTTGTTGACACAAGAATTAGTGATAATGTTAAAGCCCTTCCATAGTGCCTGAAAGTGATGGGAAGTTAATAATAAACAGAATTCTTGCCATTATTTTTCTTGGGGAAATCCAACCCAGTTTTCAGTAGTGGTCTAAAATGATAAGAAACCCACACGTGAGCAGTCTCTGTTCCCCCAATTACACTCATTAATGGAGAAACATCGTTTGCCTCAGGGCTGCCTTGCACCTGCTATGTGGATGTGAGACATGTGTATATGGCCTTCATGGAAAATCAGACTGTACCCCTGGTCCTTGTTTAAGTGAAAAATTGAAACACTAGACTGAATAATTTCTACCCTTATATTCAGCACCATTTTTTTATGTCTACTTCTTTCATTCTCCTACATGCTCAAATCTCAGTAAAGATAAATGTTAACATTCCATTCACCATGGCTAAAGTTGTGTCCTTCTGAAATGTTTCCATGGATAATCAAACCTCATGGGTTATACTGTAGTCAGTGGACAGGCCAGCCTAAATTTGCAAACATGCGGTTGAAGCAATGCAAAGAATTAAAGGCAAGGACACACACACACACACACACACACACACACACACACGGGGGGGGGGGAGGGGAGAGAGAGGAGAGAGAGAGAGAGAGAGAGAGAGAGAGAGAGAGAGAGAGAGAGAGAGAGAGAGACACGCTGGCAGCTTCTTTTCGATGCTGTTTGGACCCTCAGCATTAACTATACTTCTAGTGTTTTCTATTCACAAAAAGCCTTAATAACTTGTCTGAAAAATTTAATGAACATCATCACACACCTAAATTATGTAGCACAATGCCTGAGATATGGAAGGTACCCAACAGGTCCTGCTTCTAAAGGTAAAAATGTTTATTTCTCCTCTGGCTTCTCGGTGCAGTGTTTCTCTGTATTCATGGAGATCGGCCAGTCTATTAGGCCGTTCAAAGTGCACAGCAACACTGACTTAACTTGCTAATAAACTGGAACTTCACACCTGCTCCCAGCAGTCCCCAAGGGGCCCCGGGAAGTAGAAACACAGCTGGAATGGCTCAGGGATTGCTGGGTGATTTGAAAACCTTCAGCTTGCACATTGGTCACACATATATTCACACTCTCAAATGAAATATGTCTTTGTGCAAAAGCAAAAAGGCTGAGTGAAGCTGGCAGCTTGGCTCTCAGAAGCTTTTATGCTTTTCACCCCTTCCCTTAATTTCGATTTAAATCTAGAAAGGCATTCGTTTGTGACTCTTCCTATATATTATTAATGACAGACCGAGTGTGGGCCTCACAGTTTTGAGGGAGCCTGGGGCTGACTTGGTATAAATGTTTGGCTTGAAGGTCAGCAGGCTAGGAATGTGCACACCTCTGGCCATGTGTACTCTGGGTACCTGCCTTGGTACCTATTTGCCAACTCATACATTTTCTCTTGGTGCTGCTTGTCTGACAGGGTGGGATGAGATTTATGGTCTTCTTTAAGTCTGTACCTGTCACTGCTTGGTATTTAAAAATTTTGTACTGCTAAGAACAGAAACATTTTGACAATCTACAATAAGCCTTTATTATTCTAAAAAGATTCTAGAAGAATCTAAAGTAATTGTCTTAAGCAATTCCCCAAAGTTAAAAAAACAAAACCATAGCTCTAGCTATGGTTCTTTCTCATTTTATCCTTTCTGGTTTAATATGGTTTTAATGGTTTAAGTGTAGTGTATGTATGTGGAGGAGGGGGGCATAATCTTTGTTCTCTAGAAAGTAGCTGGAACTTTCACCAGTTTTCTTATTTTCTTACTATGATGGCCACAAATGTGTTTCCCCACCAGAATGTAAGATTGAATAGGAAGGAACTTGTCTGTTCACTCTGTCTCCAGTGCTTATGACACTAAACATTATAGTATTGAGCATGAAATAAACATGGATTTTATTTATTCAACAAGCACAGATAAAAAAATGACCATTTTTAAAGAACAAGAGATATTGTCTACTCCTGTGACAAATATAAATTATAAACAACAGAAATCTTCTTGACTTCTAGTTTGGAAGCTGGGAGATGAATAGGTCTCATTAGGTGAGGGCCTGTGGGCTCCACTACAACATGGTGGGCACACAGGGAAGCACACTGAGACAGAGAGGCCTCATCAGGGCCGACTGCTCATCTTTATCAGGAACCCACTCTCTATAACTAGCCTGTGATACCAGCTTCAACACCTTCATGGCAGAATAGCCCTCACAATGTGATATCTTCATAAGAGTCTCACTTCTTAGGTTACGGAACTGAGTAGAGTTCTCAAAATAAGTAATACAAATGACTAGGGAACATTTTTAAAAGTTCTCACCATCCTCAGTCATCAGGGAAATGCAAATTAAAACTGCTTTGAATTTTTATCTTACCCCGATCACAATGACTAATATTAAGAAAACATGACAACAGATGCTGGTAAGGATGTAGGGAATGAGGAAATATTATGCGCTGTTGTTGGGAATGTAAATTGATGTAGCCAGAACAGGAATCAGTGTGGAGTCCTCAAAAAAAAAAACTAGATCTACCATATGACCCAGATATACCACTTCTAGGTTTATACCCTAAGGACTCTATTTCTTACCACAGAGACATATCCTCATCCATGTTAATATTCTATTCACAATCACTAGAACATGGAAATAGCATAGGTGTCCATCAGTTCATGAATGGATAATGAAAATGTGGCAGATATGCACAATGAAATATTATTCAGCTGTAAAGAAAAATGAAACTATGAAACTTACAGGCAAACGGATGGAATGGGCAGACGTTATATACTGAGTGAGGTAACTCAGACCTAGAAAGACAAACATCTCATGTTTTCACACATATGTGGCTTTTTGCATCAAATCTTTAGATATGTGTTTAATTTGGAGAACCAGGAGAATCCTGGAAACTACAAAGGGACCTTGATGAGAAGGTGGAAGATGGATCTGAAGGAGGGGGAATAGATAAACACAAGTGATGTAAAGGGAGGGAGTGGAATAACAGTGAAGGAGGTTCAGGTGGGGGAAATATGGGAAGTGGGACAGCGGAGAGGGCTCAGGAGGGATAATTAACACCAAGGATGTTTGAAGAAGTCATATAGAAGCCTACTGTTTTATAAGCTTCATACATATATTCATATAAAAAATAGTTGAATTTGAATTACTCTACATAGGGGTTATATACCTTCTAGAAGCCATAGGTTACTCAAACTTCCCCTAAAGACTCCCCAAACAACAACAAAAAAACCCCAGCTCTAGGTATGAGGAGATACCTTCCCTAGAGTTATTAGTCAGAGGTGTCCTGGAATCACCTCTCCCACAAAACTCAGGCTATTGTCATTTCTCTTGGTTGTCCACAAGAATTTGATGCTAAGGGCCTATGCTGAAGACACCAAATAATTTGCTTACAGGATGTGAAGAAATCAAGTTGCCATTGACTGGGAAGCTTTCTCACTTTTGGCTAGCTTTCCTAGTACTGAAAGGTACTATGTAGGCTTCTCAGGGATAAAAGACATGAACAGTTATACCCAGATATACCTCTGTGCTACAGTAATGACCAGAATGACAAATATATTCATGGGTGCACAAATGTTACGGGGATAGCCCATTGCTGTCTGAATTTAAGTCCTGTTCCACAGGAGGGAACTCATGCCTGCTACTGTAAATCTGGCCACAGACCCATAGTGAGAGATGCCATAGGACCCAGGGATAAATCTACTACTATTCTGCTAAATGGGCATAGTATCAACTCCCTCTAAATTTATATCTCTACACCCATAGATTAGTGCAGCTCTCAGACTTCATAAGTGAAGCTTCTTTGTGCACTGGATGTAGTTAATGCAGAAACAACAGATCAAAGTGCAGGGCATAAGGACCAGTGGAGTTATCAATCACAAATGGGGTATCTATATCACCCCACCTTTATATTTCTAAATATTTATCTAAGATTTGAAAATATGAATCCCTAAAAAGACTTGTAGAAACTTTCCATGTACTAGTCTCAAACAAAAAATCTCCAAGTACTCATCTAGAGGAGATAATAAATAGTGGTATGTGCATATAATGGAGTATTACTCAGCAATAAAAAGGAACAAACAAGGCATGAAAACAGAATGTACAATTTCTACAAACACATGTATACTTTCTACAAACCAAACTATAGTGGTACATGATATATGATTCTGATTATACAGTATTCAAGAAAAGACCAATTGAATCTACGTTAATAGAAACCAAAGCAGCAGTGTCTGTCGCTGAGGATGTTGTCACTTCGAAAAGAGCGCTAGAGATGGTTGGCTGGTTGTGGGAGTATCTGTGTCTTCATTTTGGCATTGGTTTTATGAGTATCTATCTTGTAAAAAATCATCAAGTTGTATACGTAAATGCTCTTCATTTTAATGTATATAAATTGTACCTTGATTTTTAAGGGATATATTAAGTAAAATAATAAGATTAAAAATGAGATGAAAAAATCCCACTTCTTAACCTGTCATAGCAAATATCAGCACTTGTGTGGTGATTCTTAAATCAGTACATGCATTTAAAAAGGAATTAGGAATTTATAAACAAACATTGTGTCAAAGTCTGGGCAGAGCTTCAGAGATTTGGACTGTCAGTCTGTGGCTAGCTTGGCAATATGGAAGCGCAGAGCCCAGGAATATGCATTCTATCATTTTCTCCCCTGGGTCTTCTCACAAATTATTCTAAGACCAGGGACTAATGGATCTTCTCTCTCTGCCTGCATTTCTATATAATGAGTAATTGTTATTTGGAAGTTAGCACGTTGTTTCTATTTCATGTTGTGCTAAGATCCATTAGAGAAGTTCATGAATAGGAGGCATTCAAGCTTTGTTCACTTTTAATCCACTAGTTTAGAAACACAAGGGTTTGACATTGGTTCCATAAAGAACCTTCCATTTGTGGGTAGGTAGTTAAGAGCTGGATGTGACTGGTTTCAGAAGGCAAGGTCAGGACACAATAAATTTTGTAAGTTTAGAAGATAGAGAAAACAGTTCATCTGCCTGGAAAAGGCAAGGAGAGAGGAAGGGGCAGCAGAAAAGGCTAGAAACAAACTTGCCCTGTGTGCACAAAACAGGCCGCTAGGAGGGTTGACAGGCAGAATCCGGGAAAGCAGAAGATGCCAGTTTAAGGGTTAGAGGTCCATGCCAAGGAGGGAAGCAGTGCTCTTAGGGCATTGGACCTGGAACGTAACCAGGAAATACCTGATAGACCAAGGAATTAGAAAGAAGAGAAAGGAATTGGGCTACCTTGAGTAGGAAAAGGACTGGGAATAAAATATAGAGTGTTCTATGATGTGCCAAGCTGGGCTCTGAGCTGAAGCTGGCGGTGTGAGCCCTCTGTGTGCTCTTTAGCATCTTGTGTTTTACTACTATCCATTTATTTTTACTTTAAAATGCCCAGATGTAAGAGGAAAAGGCATGTGTTGGGAACATGGATGGGAGACAGTGGTTATAAATTGCTTTATATAAAGAATAAAAGAAAAATTTCTCCTCTGACTTTGGGCATAAATGAAAAGCATAATAAGCAGGGGAATGTTGTGTGTCTCAGTTGTTGGAACATGTGGCTACCAAGAAGTGCTAACTGAGTGCTAACACACTCACACACACACACACACCCGCATGCTTTTGCTATTTTGCTTTAGAGAAAATCGTATTATTTTTATAAGTAGAAATTAACACCCACAACCAAATCATAGAGATACATTACAACTCTGGAATTTGATTTCCAAACAGATTATTAACATATAGAAGAGGTATGTGTTAATAAAGCCCTAAATTTGTAATACAAAGGATGGTGGGTGACAGTATGTGCTCTTGGGGACCCTAGAGTGAAGGAAGAATAAGGCAGAGACTCTGAACCTTGTTATTATGATCTATAACCAAGAATTTAAGTTTCCCTTTTGAGGTAATATTCTAAATGGAAGAAAAGAGAAAATCTACTGGGTTAGATTATAAATAAGGGCTTGCCAAAGCCTTCCAGGAGGAGACCTCTACATGAAGTGTCAGTATACAGAGTGTTGATCAGCTCAACACAAGACAAGCTCCAAACAAATCCACATCTATGAGGCTTGGATGTCAAAAACAGTTGTCAGTATCCTACATGTGGAGGCATATTACATTCACAACCTTCCTGTTCTTTTCACAATTAGCTCTTAGAGGAATCCCTTTCATTTAAAGTTTTCAGTATTCTCTGCCAAGCTAATGGGACACAGAAGATAAATTAGACAAGATTCAGCCTTCCAGAAACTGAAATGTAAAATAGAAAGCCCAAAGGACCTCTTGGGGACTGAGATGAGGTGGTATCAGTGCTCACTGAGCTCTAGATGACATCCAACTGGGGAAGTAGGAAACAGCTTTGTGGAGAAGAAACAGAACTGAGCTGAACACAGGCAGAAGGAATTGGGCTTTCATCATTTGGGGAGTTGATATGAATTCTTGACAGGGACATTCTATTAAAATGGAAGTCATTGGAGCAGTAAGTACCTGGCCCTATATGGGGCTGACCAATGAGCAATCCAGTTTGCCTGAACAAAATGAATCTAAGAAAAGGAACGACTAGAAAGAGAAATGAAGAAGATACTTGAATAAATAAGGAATGATGCTTGATTACATAGCCTGGAATCTTCAGCAGCAGTACAAAAGGGAAGAAGCATTTCAAAGATTTGGTCAACAGATTGCCCAATCCCTCTGGAGAGTGAGAGTCACAAGCCAAGCTACGGGAGTTTGGCAAGTGGACGAGGGAACAAAGCCAAGTATGAGAAAAACAACTCAAAAGAAAGGATCAGTTCCAGGACCATGGCCTGCATCAACAAGGTGACAGAGACTGGACATAACTGTGGCCAAGAGGAGCAAACACATTATTTCTGAAGTGGGCAGTTGCTGTGCAGGTCTACTCACTTGTCTCGTGAAAATGGATGTCTAGTGTGGCCAAATTTTCACGAAAAACTGGAAATTCATATTTTATGTTGGCAAAGAATTCAAATTAAAAAAATGAAATAGTGGGCCTCAGCATTGTGTAGGCCAAACAAAATAGGCCTGCAGACTGTTGGTTTGAGACCCTCTGATGACTGCTCAGAAGCCCTTAAAGAAATGTGTAATAGGGAAAGGTTGCACACTTGAAATGAAATCAAAGCACAGCACTGCTGGGCAGAGCAAGGACCCAGGTGGAAAACCCACAGCTTGTTTGATTATTTGTTCAATGTCTGTCTCAGCAGATTGTAAACTCTTGGAGAGTGGAGACCCTCCCTGCTTCTCTCTCCGGTACCTGCAAGTGCCTAACATAACACACCATGCAATAAATACTTATGACACAGACATTATTCTTAGAAACTTACTTGTAAGGTTTGTGAGAAGTGCTGGGTTCTTTTTTTCTTTACTTTAGATGAGGGAGGAGAATACTGACATATGGATAATTATAATAATAACATAATTTTATTAATTCCATGTATCATTAACATATGTTGTTTTCAGCAGAACATTTTCCAAAAAAACTCTCAGAATTTAGTAGCCTAAGCACAGTGGAATCTTCAATTTATTGTGAGCATAGTATTCCTCTAGTCAAAATGCCTCTGCCTTCTCCTCACTTATTGAACAAATGCTAAACACAGCATGCTCCAGAATTGTCAGCATGATCTACACCCTGAAGGTTTTATCAGATCTGTCTTTTCTTTCCTGCTTCTCAGTCTTGGGAAAAGTGAATGGCTGAGTGGTTCTTGGTCACAGAGAGTAGTTTCAAGGAAGAATGGTTATTCATAGTTGATAAATTGACAGTGATCTCTAAGATATAATCTTTTCTACCAAACATCAAAGTTGTCAAGTAACAGTGGACAAAAGTTCATGGCAGAGTTTAAAATGGTCAACCTTTGATATGTTTGTATTATTGACATATCAAAGTAGAATTGTGCTTAGTAGTCCTCTTCAAGTGTAGGAATGAACTAATAGATCAAGGCAAATTATACTTGTGCTTTAAAAATGTGATTATTATTTATTTATATATGTGTGTATGTGTGTGTGTGTGTGTGTGTGTGTGCATATGTGCTGAGGCACATATATAGGGGTCGCAGGAGTTCATGCTTTAAGGAGTCCACTCTTTCCTACCACCATGTGAGTCCCAGGAATCAAAATCAGGTAATCCAGTTTGGTGACAAGTGCCCTTACCGACTGAGCCATCTCGCTTTTTTGGGGAGAGGGGTGTTCCAGACCTTGCTCACACTAGGCAAATGTTCTACCATAGAATTTCTTTCTCACCTGACAACTTATTTTTAAAAGCTTTGTTGATGCTCTGAGTTTGCATATTCAAATATTTTTTTCAGGTTTTATGGTTAAATATTCTGTTCATGAACACATTTTGTTAATATTCACATAATTAGGGGGTGTTGCATGAATTTTCTCATGGCGGGTCTCAGCATTTAGACACACCCTGCCCTCTAGGCCTGAACCGACTGACTGAATAGAAAATGCTCCTTTTAGAGAATTGATTTATTTCAGGTAAGCCATAAAGTCATTTTTACCAGCTATCCACGGCCTGGAGCCACCATGGCACGCAAGCCTCTGCTCCAGGCACAAAGCCCAGACGACTTCTCACTATTTGCGACAGCCTCACGCCAATCTCTCAGTTCCTTTGTGTAAGCCCGGCTCAGCGGTCAGTGGGTGGGGGGGCCGCTGGTCTCTTAGTCTGTGACACTCACGTGATCCATGGGATGTTGGGGCGTCGCATGCTGTCTCCTGGGTTCGTGGGCCAGGGACGGTGCGGTTTTTCTTCCCACATGGATCTTAGCAACCTCCACTTCTCTCCCCAGCTCTCGAGGCCATGTTGGTTCTTCTCGCTACTCTCCCGCCTACATCCTCCCTTATTGGTCAGAGGGCGGGACTTGCCACAGAATGAACCAATAAGAAACAAAAACTGTAGAGAGACAGTTCCCTATCACTCTACAGGGGGCATGGTGGTGACTGAAAACATTACAGGAAAAAAGTATCCTGTTTCTATACATTCTTTTACCTATTTTACTGTGTCCGAGAGACATTTCTCCAGGTGTGGACCAAGGAATACTTAGAATAACCAGGACTGTTTGCTGGGAACAGATTCTGGAAATATACTACTGACACAGTGAACATAAGCCTCTTAGAGAATCTCAAGACTCTGCACTTTTATAAAGTTCCCTAAATGATTCTAATATATATATATAAAATATAAATACAAGTTTTGAGAATATGTGGTCTGTGGAGGACCAACACCATTTATTATCAGTGGGTGGTCCCCACAATTCTTCCTCTATACCAGTGTGAGCCAGTTACACACAAACTGCCAGCCTCTGTCCCAGCAGTTTTGCCAGGAAATAGCCTTCAAACACCTGCATGCCAGATGGGCACATCTGTACAACTTGTATATATGATCCAACCTCACAAGTGCCAAGTGGTACTGTTTCATTTAGAGTTAATTGATGGAGGGTGAGGACTTCACAATTACATCTTCAGTACACCAGAGAAATTTCCCTTCCTTTTCTTTCTTTTTATTCTCTTCTTACTTCCATTTGAAGTTGGTTTCTTTTCCCTAATCAAGAATGACAGAAGTATTGAAAGCTAAATGAGTAGGCAACGTGTCTAGCTGAAGGTATTGCTTTGTGTATACAGACCACTTTGTGCAGAAAGCTTCAAGAATAAGGTGCTGCTACTGGTAGAAGCAGTTGGACTAAAAAAATGAATCCAGTTTTCTGGGCCTGTACTCAGCTGCTGAAGGTGCTTACCACCAAGCCTGATGGCCTGAGTCAGTCCCTCAAACTAGTACGGTGGAAAGAGAGAACTAACTCCCATAAGTTATCCTTTGCCCTCAGCATGTATGCTATGACATGCCCTCACCCCCCCACAATAAACAAAATGTAATAAAAATTAGAAAAAATGAATCCAGTTTTCTATTAAAACCATTTGAAAATTTAACGTTTACCAACTACTGTGTACAAAAGTACACAGGAGCTCAACTAAAATAGGGTCAGAGGGTAAAAGACTTATGCTTCTTTTCGGTCCTTTTTTGGTGTGTATTTTTCTAGCAAAAGTAACATCAAATAAATAGTTGGTCTCAGCTATCAAAACAAAATATCAGGAAAAGATCAAATAATTTTAAAAAATGTAAATGCATTTATATGCAGTATGTGTGTGTGTGTATGTGTGTGTGTGTGTTTTTGTGTGTGTGTGTATGTGTGTATGTAGGTCAGAGGCCAACTTTCAGGATCTATTCTATCATGTGGGTTCCAGGGACCAAACTTAGGTGGTTGGCTCAGAGGCAGGTACCTCCTCTCCAGTTCTCATACTCCAAGTCAGACTAGTATGAGAACTTCGTTGTTTCCTTTTCTTTTCCTTTGGTTTTCTTTTCAACTGTAAGGATTGTGCTAAATAAAGCTGAGTAAACTTGAAGATAGCCAAGTCTTCTGCCACTAAAACTCAGTGGAATAAGGTTTGAGTTCATTTCTTCTTTTACTGAAAACAGCATTGAAATGCTAGCCATGTGCTAACTGCTTGGAAAATACCTCTTAAAGAGGCAGAGCTGTCCCTGGCCTCTTGTTTCCACTAAGGGCTGCTGTCAAGGCTGGCTTTTGCTGGGCAGCCATATTGGACCATCCTGTCTGTGAGGTGGACCTTGGGTTTAGAGCTCTGAAGTGAGGCATTCTACAGAGCTGTGCTGCCTCTCTTGACCTGTGATCTTCATAGCTGATCTAGCCACAAAGTCCCAGCTGGAATTTCCTGTTGGGAATTCTTTTTGCTTCTGCCTCTTAGTAGAATGTTGGAGTCTCACGGTTGGGCCATCTGCTTGAATGACAAATAGATTAGCCTAAAACTGTTTCTTTCTTAGAAAAAGCCTGTAGGATGCATAAAAGCCCTGCTGAACCTCCATACCAGGGGACTAGTTGAAAGGAAAGGAGGGAAATAGGAATGGGTTAGCCTTGTTCCTCCTGTCCTCTCTCAGGGCTCTCAAAATTACAAATGCCTTTGGGATCCGTAAACAAATCACAGGCTCTTATTTATTTATTTATTTTTCACATACTATAGAAAGTTTTGGAGTCCTCAGAGACCAAACCAGTATATAAAATTTTAGAATAAGTGCAATTTTGGATAAAATCGAAAACAACCTAGCTTGCTGGACTACTGTCATCTGTATCCTAAAGCAGGGACAGCGGTCACAGACGATACAAAAACAGTGGGTGTGGTGTCAGCCAATACACTTTATTCATATGAGCAGCTGGCAGGCCAGATTTGGCTACACTCCCATGGTTTACAGCCACTACTGCAGTCACATGTCATGGAGACAAAAGTACAGGGGATCCTGGTCACCAATACCAATATAAAATGCAAGTTGCTTCTGCATTTGCCCTGACTGTGTGATTCTCTAGTGACAACTCAGGAACAGTGATCTTTACTTTCAGGCAATAGGTACAGAATGCATGTGTACCTATATTTAAAGGGATTCTGAGAAAGTTGGGCTAAGCAGAAAAATATGTCATAATTGATTAACAATATTTACAGTAGGCAGAGACAGAGATTCAGTAGCATATGTATCATGTTTTTATTTCTAGTATAAAATTTAGATGAGGATTTATATGACCTTATCTTTCACATACAGTTCTCATGTTTTTCTAACTTGATTCTCTTCATCAGCTTGACAAAGATTCAATATTTTCTAAAGATTTCTAAGGATCAAGTTTTAAAAGTGTTTCAGTACTATTTTATTACTTAAAATGCTTTATCAGATAATAAAGACTTCAGTTTCTATCTTAAGAAATGCAGCCATAGAGCATTTAACGATGGGGTCATGTTCTGAGAAATGTACCATTAGGTGATTTGGTCATTTGGTCATTATGTGAACATCAAGAACTATGAGGTCACTAGGCCATAGAATCATAAATCATTGGGTGAAATGTTATGTGGCATATAACTATATTTAAAAAAATTCATTTTCCTTAATATGTGTTCGTTGAACAAAATAATGAGTCTCGTTATGACATTTTCCAATATTTATGTCAAGTACTGTGATCAGATTCACACTCTATTCCGTTCTCTGCTCACCCTCCTCTTTCCTTTGTACTCGTTTTCTTCCTAAATATGCCCTGTTTTGCAGTGAGGTACCTATTACATTGCAATATATAAAATGTCTTCCTTTAAGTCTCAGTGATCTTGTGGTTGTATTTACCTGTGGTATACTTTCATTAATTTTTTTTCATTAATTTTTTTTCTGGGAAAGGCCAAAGTAATTTTGAACGTCAACAGGAGGATAAATGCTCTGAATTAACTATTTCAGAACTTTGTCTACAAATGAGCTGGCTCCATCTGCATCTGTACTTGAAACACGTGGTACTTCCAGAAAGCATGGTCATTGGGAGATGATGGACAGCTCCCACTGTTGGACAAAGCATCCCTCAGAGTCCAAAGGGAAGAGAATTTTAACCATTAGTCTCTCCAAATTGATCTTTACTCCCCCTCTAAAAGAACAAAAGTACAAAGCATAAGATTTTTCTTCAGAGCTCCTCATGAGTCACATTCAGAGTTCCACAAAGTGACAGCAGTTCCCAACAGTAGTTGTAACAGGTATAAGGAAGTTACCTGTGGATCTTTTCAGTGGGAACTGGGCTTTAGCAATTAATTTGACTCTTTTTGTGTGTGTGAAAAAGCAAATAAAAATTTTAAAGTATCTTAAAAATAATTTTCAATGTCGTCTTATTTTAGACTAGAATGCCCTTACTCATCAGAGAGTACGAGAGGGAGAATAAAAGATGAGGGACAGAAACGGGATGGGAGGGGGAGAGGCTGTGATAGGTGATTATCCTAGGCTGGCTTCAGGGAGAATTTCGTAAATTTCTTGAAATTCGATGCAATATTTTGCATCTGTGTTCATGTAGTGCGTATTTTAGAGTGGAACATTAACATTTCCATATAGAATCAAGGGTCTGTTGAGAGAATTCTTGAGTGAAAGCAAGAATGAGTTCTGTAACTCCTAGGTGCTGAGAGGATGGGGCAAAGAGAAAATGAATACTAATTGAGGAAAATACCTTGTTCTTTGTCAGTTTGCCCAGGGTCAGCCCTGTACATGGCTTCATAATTTAGGTTCTAGAACCAAAGAGGAACAATGGTGACAAAGCCAGGTTTTTTTTTTTTTTTAATTTTTTTTTTTAAATCAGTGACGTGTGACTGCTTCGCTTTTTCTCTTAAGAGAACAGCTGGCAGGCCCTGGAGAGGCCCTGACAATGAATGATAGCCCAAGGACAAGGCACCAGCTGAAAGCCAGCTTGGCTGCAAATTAGAGTATAATGGCAGAGTGGCTTCTGCTGAGAAGCGATTTGCATCAGAGCCCACCAACAAAGCATGTGCTGTGGAGCCTGCATTTGTGAGAGAAGGAAGTCAGAAACGTGGCATTTGTAAGTACTACAGAAGAGGCAGAAGAGGATTCTCCAGAAGAGAGAAGCAGAATCCAGGACCTGCCTGCTACATACGATACCTATTTCTCACTCAAAGAAAATTTATGTTTACCTCCGATAAAGGGATATTAAATTCACCTTCATTTGCTTGTTAGTTGCCCCTTCATCCGAACTCCTACAGTGCTTTGCTCACATCTAAATTATAGAAGTGTGTAAACACAGTGCTTAGACATGCATTCCATGAAGTTGGTTATTCACAGCCTGTAGGTATGCTTCCCCAAGAATCCAGCTGCTATGGTTTTCTAGCATTCTAACAATTCTGTGCATCTCGACTCAAATCTTTAAATGTTTAAGAAATGTACATAGGGTTGAGCCTTATGGAAGATGTTTGTTAATGCTAAACATCAGAGAAAAGATCCAACGTAAGCTAAACAAGATGTTGTGATAGTGGAGATAAAAAATGCTGAAAGAATGCAAAAAGCTGGAAAGTTGGAAAGAAAGAGTTGGAAAGGGGAAGACGAGAGCGTGGTGGTGGTGGTGGTAGGATTCTCCAAGTGTTACGAAAGCTCGGAGGAGCGTAACATAGGGCGAGTGGTACATGATAAGCTAGACATGTATTGTGTGAGGTATAAAATAAAAACTTCCCAAGTAGACAGTGCTATCACGTTAGTGTAAGTACGAGGATCTGTTGGCATGGCATAGGTATGCGGTAGGTCAGGTGCTTGGCAGGCTCAGATTATCTTCTTATCTGATTGTGAGTTTCATGTGGAGAAAAACTAGGTCTCACTCCTTTACAGTCATCACTTGTTAGTTCACTCACCAGGCCACATGACATTAAAATTCTTTGTGATCAGCCTGATCCTTTCCATGACCCTTGTTTTTCAGTTCTGCCCTTGGCTTACCTCCTGTGCTATTGATCTTTGCCTCCTGGGTCTGTGTGCTGGACCGCTTCCTCCCTGTCCTTCTTCCTCAGTCTATCCCAAGTAAGCCTCAGCACAGTGTAGGCCCTGTATGTTGCATGAAGTATCATCTGTCTGTGTTTTGGGTACTGATTTCCTTCTTCCTTTGTAAGTTAGAACTCATAATATTCATAATATTCCCTCTTTCAAGACTCACTTCCCTGCCTAGACTGTAAGCCCTTTGCTAGAGGGAACCAGGCTTCAAAGGAGCTATGCGTTCCCCAAATCCATTGTCTTGGCAGGGCTCTGAGAATTTGCCAGGTAGGTGGGGCCTACACTAAGATTTTTTCACCGTTTTGGGGGGAGGGGGTGATATTTCACTACTTAGAATGCATTCATGTCTCTGGAGACTTATTAAAGCAGGGGGCTGGGTTACTTGATCCCAGTGTTCTTATAGGGGCTCCGTATTTTGCTAAGCTTTCTATTTGTTTCCTATTTCAGCAGCTGTAGCCCCAGAGTCTACATATTGATGCTTGACGGATTTCTTCTGTAATTACAAACTTTAGCTTTCCTTTTCTCTAGAGCATAAGTTAGCAGCAAGTAAGAACTGATAAACAGTATAAAAATTTAGTCAGTGTTCTATCTTTACAGAACTCCTTTATTGTCTCAGATTTTAGGTACAGAACTAGAATAACAATAAAATTGTTGCAATGTTTTCATCAGACATTAATTGTTTTGACAAACTTTTCAGAACATGAAATATAAATAATAAAAAAAATGGATCTATGCATTATGATTTTTAGTTTATATCAATGACTTTTTAAAGGAATTTAGTTTATAAGTCTGCAGATTGGTACTCACTAAAATAAAAAAAATTATTTCTATCTGAATATATGGTGGTTAGTTTGAATGAACTTGACACAATCTAGACTCACCTGGGATCCTCAACAAGGAATTGTCTAGATTAGGTTGGCATGCAGGCATGCTTGTGGAGGTATCTGAAGCAGGAAGACTCACTCTGAACATGGGTAGCATCGTTTCATGGGATGAGCCCTGGACGATGTAAGAGCCCTAGGCAATGGAAGAAAGAGTGGAGCAGGTGAGCTGGGCGCCACAGCGAGTGTTCATTTTCTCTGCTTACGACTGCAAATGTGACTAGCTGTTATAAGTCCCTAATGCCTTGACTTCCCCACAACCTGGACTAGTGGACTAAAATAAGTCCTTTCGCTCCTAAATTGCTTTTGTCGGGTATTTTATCACAGCACCAGCAAATGAAACTATGGCAGTATAGTAATTAAAACTAAGAATCCAAGTTCAGAATCTTCTGTATACGTTATAACATTCCTAAATCCTCTGAACTCTACTTTGAGATTAAGGAACACTTTACTTCCTGAAAATGGTAGACTACTTTTCTACAGCCAAGTAATGCTGCGGCATTGTTTAACCTTGTTGTCCATAAAAACACCTACTAGCCTATAGAAAGAATTTTTAAAAAGGGCAAGATTCAAGATCTCTCCCTGTGTGATAGGATTGTTCTATGTAGTGTGGTTTACTAATAGCTTTACTATTAAACCATGTAAGCAAAAGAAAGCACCACAGCTTAGTGAGAACTCAGATGGATCTGCTTTCAGCATGTAACTAAACCAGTGTGTAGAAACAAGTAATTAAAAGGACACAAAGCCGGTAATCAATTGCACACCGGTTATCTTTGATTGCTCTTGCAAAGGACAAATTACACACAAGCCTCTTGCAAGCCTGGAGAAAAAGAGATCCTATTATCTTCTTTTTTGAAATCATTTCTCCACAAAGACAAGGGCATCCCTATTCCAGATTTCTTGGTTTAATTAAAAGGACACAAACATCAGATGATGTTGCAGCATATCAAATGTTTCCCTGTCAGTGCAATGGAGTGAGAGATGGGGGTGGGGTGGGGATTGGCTGGAAGAATTTCTCTTTCATAATGACTGGCCTTTTTCACTCTGACCATCTGTTTTCTCATGGTGAAAAGCCCCATTGCTGGTATCTTGGCATAGCTTTGCATGCCTTTGTGCTTGAGGGACATTCAATCTTGCATCTGATACATGCTGATCTGTGACACTTCCTAACAAATGAGGCTTTGTTCAAACAAAGAGACTCCCTGATAGGAACTGTAGACTTGGAGCTTGATATCCTGAAGGAAACATAGGCTATGGCTGAGCTGGCACAGGAAATTCTCTCTGCTGTGCAGCCTGGCCAGAGGAGGTCACACACCCCCGCACACATACCCTCTTTCAGATCTTCCCAGCCCTCCCGCCTTCGCACAGGCAGCTTCAGAACACAGCTGCATTTGGATCCTAGGAAAGGCAGCCCATCTCCATTACAGGCCGAGGCTGGCTGTTCCCCTATGGCATTTGTTTGCGGATCTTCTTCATTTAAAAAAGTACTTCCACAGTCATTAACCCATGTGAAACAATAATTTCAGAAAGCTCAAATGTCATCACATTCAAGAGAAATATTTTGGGACTACTAATGCCAATTTTAGCTTTTCTGTCTGTGTTTCTCTTTTCTTTCTTCCTTCTAATAACTTTGAACTTGGCTTGGGGTTTCCCAACTACAGATTTGTCCAGCTTTGCACTACCCAATATGTCTATGATTCCTCACTCCTTAGACTCGCCGTACAGAAGAGAACATGTATTATGTGTGGCTGAATGCATATTGTATTTTGAGGAAAGTGGCAGAGCAGGTCCCAGCTTAGGAAAACAATTCTTGCTGCCTCAAGTTATTGTGTAAACTTCTGTTATAAGGTTAGCATCCTTAGAAAAGATGCTGCTTTAAAACAGTGTGCTGCTTCCTTTCCTTGGCAAAGTCCTACATATTCACTGAGGATGGAGCTGGGGGCCGGGGGGTGTTCCCCTTAGATAATTGGCTTCCTCCGGGAAAGTAAATGCTGCTTTCTTTGTGTTCCCACTGCACTTTGCTTCAGTCAGCACTAGCGTGTAGCATTCTGTAGTCTGAACTCTTTGTTTATACATCTTATCTCTCCTGCTAAGCTGCGAACCACAGGGCAGGGGTAGCAGATTTGTTAATTTATTATTCATCCTTGACTTCATGAAATGCTGGCCTATAACACCAGGCTTCCACTAGTGCTATATTGAATAAATAAATTTTGTTGGTTAAATGCTAGTTTAATTGGTAGGAAAACCATAGGAAAATAAGGCAGAACAGAGAAAACTTAACTAAATTCATGTCTGTAAATTTTTCCTGGACTGTGTGTGTCATTTGACTTTCTGTTTCTTACCACTTCAGTAGTAAGCAGTGTCTGATTCAGAACATTTTTAGACTCAGTTTCTCAGTTTGCTGTGTCAGTTTTTTTTTAAAAGATGACAGAAAACCTGAGTAACCTTTCAAAAGGTTTTTGAGTCTAGTAGGGCTGCATAGTGACAGGAAAACACGTTTGTCTAAGGGAGCTGTGCAGGTTACTTTTTGACACTTGGCACAAGCTAAAGACATTTGGTAAAAAGGAATCTCTACTGAGGAACTACCTCTGTCACATTGGCCTTGGCCATATCTGTGAGGCATTTTCTTGATTACTAATTTATGTAGGAGGGCCCAGTCCATTGTGGGTTATGCCATCCGTAGGCAGATGGGTCTGGGCTGTGTGAGAAAGGGGACTGAGGTGGCTAGGGGAAGCAGGGCATAAGCAATGGGATGCTTTAGTTCCTGCCTCAAGTTCCTGCCTTGACTTCCTTTGATGAAGGACTGTACTGGAACCCCCCAAAAGCCTTTCCTCCTTAAGTTGTTTTTTGTCATGGTGTTTATCACAGTGACAGAGAAGTCAAAGAGGACAAGAACACTTCATTAAAAATGTTTCTGGGAGGGCATTGAGCTGCAGAAAAGAGTGCTACAAAGATTTTCAGCCTCACTTTTCAACTGGCTTGTACCATTATTTAATGCTTCTCAACTCTGACCTATCTAGCTAAGAATGAGACTATTAACACTAGCACACCTCAATGGGATTTTATGAGGATTAACTAACTGTGATTGTAAAATATTTTTGGAACATAAAGTACTGTGTAAAGTAATTAATATTCATAATTTTGAGAGCAGTTAGGATTTGAAAGGGTAATGTTGTGTGGAAGGTTACAACTGTGTTGTATTTTTAAAGCGAATAGTGCAAAGTCATGTTCATCTCTATTCCCTTTCCCTCACAACTGACAGAAGTGTAATGAAACACCCATACTGAAGTTTGGTAGCACATCTGGGTTGTTTAGAAAACAATTGCTAAAAGGAATAGTGGTCATGAGGTGAGAGGAATGTCCAGCCTTTAGAGATGTGATACAACATCTTCACCTACAAAGTTTACACTTGAGAACTGTATAAGTTACAAAAAATAATACGAAGTCTCATAATGTCTTCATGTCTATGATTTTGTTTTGGACCACATCTATAGCTATCCAGGAGCACTTATGACCTTGGGCCCCCATGTACTTTGGCTTGTTGATAGAGTTTACTTGAATGTTACCACGTAAAACATAAGAGAGGTTTTCAGGGAAGATTCCTTACTGCATTGCCATCTGACCCAATCAAAATCGAGAAACCGCTGCATCTATATGTGATTATCAAATCATTCCACTTTTGGGTCATCACTGCTAATAGAGCACTGTACACAGCTAATGGATTTAGAATTTGGGACTCAACATGGTGAAAATCTAGAAATGCTTTAGTGTTTTCAAGGCTTATGTCAGAGAATCACATGACATCATCTCAGGGGAGTAGAAGCAGTAGGTCTGATGGAAACCTACTAAGGATGGCTATGTTTATATTAATAGATGATGTGAAAATAGTGCTACCTTTTGCTGCCATTTGTCTGGTATTGCTGCACTGGATGCTCCTATAATCCCTGGCTAAAGAGACAGAGAGAAGAGAGGGGCTAATAATAAAACATACAGATGAGGACAGAGAGGGTGCCCACCCTGTCATCTGACAGCCCTTTGCCTTGGCATCAATGGGGCCTTATATTCTGATCAGGAATATCAGATTTTCCAAAACTTTTTTAACTCAAAGGAAATGTTTTTTATTTTTTATTTTATTTTTTAACTGCATGAGAACAACTTTCTGTGCATTCAAAAGAAGAAATATTGATTTTTTGTTTATATTATTTTTCAGATTCCTTTTGTCTTTGTCATTCTTATTGACAGTTCTGAAGATCAAACCTCATTACTTATCTTACTTCAGCAATAGTTGTTAACTTGGTGGCATGATAAAATCTCTCTGGGCACTTTGATATCTGCTTATACCTGAATCAGGATCTCAGAGATTCTGATGCATTAGGTCTGCTATGTGCCCTAGGTTCTGAGCAGTTGTGAAGTGTGGTATAGAACTGCCTTCAGCCTTCCTCTGTGAGTCTCTCCTACCAACCGCTCGCTCAAGCCATAGCCGTGGCTGCTGCAGTCAACTAACTCCTCCCGTATTTACGCAGCATACCTGGCCCCACTTTGCCTTTTATTAATTTCTATTCTAGGACAAATATTTCATCTTAAATAGGTTGGAACTAGGAGTGGAATAGATGAGACATAATAAAATTTCAGTGCTAGTCAGGTATTTCTTCAACCACACTTTCAAATTTGAAATTGCGTCTATATTGATAATTTTCCAAACTTATTGATTTAATATTTTAAACCCTTCTTTTTTGATTTGACATTAATTATACTTTATTTTTAACATGGGCTCTCACCTGTTGTCCAGGTCAGCCTTGAACTTCCAAACCCAAGCAATATTTCTGCCTCAGACTTTTGAGTAGTTGGGGTCACAGGCCCATGCCACTATTCCCAGCCTAATATTCATCTTTAAAATTTTAAACTTTACTCGGTGTCTCTAGATTCTCCTATCATGCCTGCCTCTGTTTTTTTCTGCCTTACCAACGGAACTACCAGTTTACCCCTCAATATCACCCGATCCACCCCGTTTTTGTGTCTCTGCTTTTCCTTCTATTGAGATTTGACCAGTTTCAACTTCTTAAGTATAAACCATCTTTACCCACGGCAACCTGAATTGCATTTCTGTTAGTGAGACTGTTCATTGCTGGAAGCAGGTGCAGTTCCTCCTGTATTTTGCAACCCTCTGGCAGTCCATGATTGGCTCAAGGATATGTTTAAGCATTTCATACTGCTCCTTTCTTTGCTTCACTATACTGAAAACTAAGATAGATTCTGAAGAAGGCCGTTTTAGATTCAGCCATTGTTGATTCTAATCCTGGTTCCACCTCTCCACTCCGTTCTTGACTTCCTCTCAGACTTTGTTTTTAGAATCTTTAATTGGTGGAAATAATACCATCTTGTTAATAGAGTTTTGGGGCAAACTGAATGAGTGGTCACACAGAATGCACATAGAATGGTATCCTGCACAAAGTAAGTAGTCTGCTAATGCTGTCTGCTGTTACCCCCCCACCCCGCTTCTCTTCTTTCTGTGTGGTATGTATCTGTATCTTTGTGTGGACATGTGCAGATGAGGCCAGAGGTTGACTTTGACTTTCTGTATCTTCCTTTATAGCTCTCGACCTTATTTTGTGTGGACTGTGTGTGTGTCTGTGTGTGTGGCACATATAGCTCCTGAGTGTGGAGGTGTTCACATTTGAGGAAGCTGTCAGGTGTCCTCCATTGTTCTCCAACTTTTCAGCTAGTCTGGCCGGCCAGTGAGCTTCTAGGATCTGTTGTCTCTGCCATTCAATATTGGGGTTAGAGGTAGGCACAGTTATACCTAGCTTTTTATGTGGATACTGGAGATTCCAACTCAGATCCTCACGCTTGCACAGCAAGAACTCTACCCAGTGAGACATCCCCCCAGCCTCAGCTTGCTTTATCTTAAATGATACTGAAGCAGTGCATTGTGCCTTTTAGGTGCTTAAAATGTTTGTCAAATGCAATAAACATTTTCAGAGCTTGGAAAGATCCCAAATTCCCACACTGTAAGTATTTGATGATTTGTAATCTTCAAGTCGTTTTTACAGCTACTTGAAGGATGATGTGGGCCAAAGTGACCTGATATTTTGTTTGAGAAAATGAAAAACAATTTCTGACAGGTTTGGTATCTCCTGTTGAAAATATTTGATTTCATAGTTAATTCTAAAAATTTACTCTAGCAAAATGCCAAAACTGTCAATCATTATAATTTATTGCAGGCTCAATTCCATAGGCACTTAAAAACATTTAAATATTCAAATGTCAGTAAAATTCTTTAGCTAAAACAGGCATCTTGGAAGGAAATTAAGCAGGTAAGTTATGTATTCTGAGAAAAAAACATCTCAATATAGATTCCATTTAATAATACACACTTCACAGGTCTTTGGAGATAAGACTATAAATATCACTGTCAGGTTTAACCAATAAATATTTTAACACCAGCAGCTCTTAAGCTTATATGCATTTATATCTTAGATGTCATAAACTGAATTGACCTTTTGTTTTTCAAGAGAAGAAAAAAAGAGAATAAATAAACGATCAAGTCCCTAGTGTTAAGGATGACTGTACAAGCAATTACTGGTATTTCCCATTCGTATAATGCATTGACTTTTGAAGTGTTTGAAGTGACTTTTTTGAAATTAATAATTAATCTTTTCAAGGTGTTCTTTTTACAGGTGGTGAGTGCTGTCAATGTTAAAGAAAAAAGAGATAAGAACAGAGGACAAGTCCTGCCTGACCTAGGCAGGGTGTTTACAAGGGAATAGAACACTGTGGACTGGACTGCTGGATATTTGCCTCTCCATGTAAATGGGTCTTTGTCTGCAACCACTTCCCAGAAAACCTTGTCAAGAAATTAACTCTGGAGATAATAGTTATGTAAATGAAGAGCAATAATGAAGGCTTGAATTAAAATCTTAGACCAAGATAAAAGTGTTGGGGGAGGGTTGGGGGAGACTACTGGAAGCTCGAGAGTGAAGGGAGGAGGAAGAAAGCCAGCACATCAGAATCAAGGGAATCCTCAGAGCAATGCTGAAGACACTTGTTTTCCAAGAGACAGCCTAAAAATGAAGCTAGAGTTTTCTTATGTTTTGAGTTTTTACATTTTCTACATGTTATTAACAGTCCAAATTCTGTTCATTCAAAGAATTACACTCAGATCCATGAATCTGTACTCCAGAGTGGACTGTATTTATCAGAATCGGACATGGATCTTATGTGCCATGTGCTGGGCTCTATGTTTTACACTCAGTTATTAATAAAATTTTCAGATCAACTGTGAGGTAGATATTATTATAATTTCCATTTTATAGACAAGGAAAGAGTAATAGATAAGCTAGGGTAAATATCTTGCTCAAAGCCACAGCCCAGTCAAGAAATGAACTTGAATTTCTTACTTGGGTCTAGACTCATACCCACTAAGTGATACTGCTTCAGAAGAAACACAGACACCCCAGCACCAGTCAGAGCCTGTTCTCCAGCAGTTTCATCATTTTGCTTTTGTTACATAATTCTAAGCAACAGTCCTCTCTGAGAATAATAGGAGATAGTGTTTTCACTTGGCACAAAGGAAAGGCATCCATGTAAACACGCAGCAAAGGAATACCAGAAATTTTAGTCGACTACAGATTTACTATAGGAGTCTCAAGTCTTTTGGGCTGCATCTGCTTGACCTACCTGCTGAATGAGGATCTGGCAGCTCAGGGATAGGCACACAAGGTTTTCAGGTATGATCTCATGAAACAGTGGCAAAAGTGTGAGAAGAAGATTGAGCTCTGGGCCATTGTGCTGCAACAGAGAATGGTTTTCTGAATATTAAATACCATCAAGGTGTTCTAAGCTTTTCTGAAGCCTTAACACATATTCTAAGAATATTGTGCAGAGCGCAGCGGTTTTGATGCCTCTGTTTATGTTCTGATTCCATAACTAGCTGATATTACAACTTTGGTCCGGCTGTTACATTTTCTGAATCAGTTTCCTGCCCATGAGTCACAACTGATAATAGTAGCTACCATCAGGTTATGGTGAAAATTGCACAAGATTTTCTGTGTGAGGCAGTTAACATAGTGCTCAGGACAGTGAACGCTGAGTGATGTTTCTTCCTTTCTCCTCCTCCATGATAGTTGATGGGTCACTATTTTGTATTTTACAAATATTTATTCAGCTTTCCCCTGGAGGAATACTGAGACACACAAATGGAAACAAAACAAAATCTTTGCTGTTTGGGATCTTAAAAGGTTGATGTGAACCAGATACAATAACTCCTAAATGTACAGATTTCATGAGAACATTTGTTCCATGTATTTATATAGATCAATAAAACACAAATACTGTAACAATTTCTAATAACTTTCTTAAAGTGTTTTATGTACTTTAAAAGATACACAATATGATGTGTTCATTAGTTATCTAAACATTTAATTATGCTTAATTTATGATACACTAATGAACAGTGATATTTCTTAAAGGGTACAAACTCTGAGCTATAGGATGAAAAGGAAAAAAAAATGATGCAAAGGATATGGAAAGCTTATCTGCATCACAGTGGCCATAGGAATCCCAAGTTGTGATTAAGAAAATAGATCTTAAGGATTCTTATCACTTATACAAAAAGATAAACTGATAGACCTATTAATTTAGTTTGATTACTGTAACCTTTCAGATATGTTTGTATATTGAAATGTTACATTGTTCAGTTAAAATAAATGCACATTTCTTTTGTCTCTTATACCCAGTAAATCCATGAAAATGCACTAATTCTTGCATGCCTGATGCATCTCTGTGGCATTTCTGGAAACCTGGATATAACTTGCCATGGAGATTGTGCTGCCTTTCTGTGAACTGGAACCTTATAGATTTGGGCAAATTAAATTTGACGAAGAGACTCCCAAATGTGTAACGGGACTCAAACAGCAAAGTATAAAGAATAGGAAAGATAGAAAGAAAAGGATTGCCATTTTTAAAAATATAGTAGCAAGACTATATTCTCAAGTTCCTTAAGTTTCTATCTACTGAAACAATAATTCCTGAGGCAGCATGTCATAGTTTCTTTGAGCTATATTTTTATCGAAAAGGAATCAGTTTGGGGACTGGAGAGATGTCTCAGCTGTTCAGCGCACTAGCTGCTCTTGGGAGGACCCAGTTTTTGATTCCCAGCACTTACATGGTGGCTAACAATAACTTCAGTTCCAGGGAATCCAATGCCGTCTTCAGATCTCCATGGGCTTTGCATGATATGGGTGCACTTACATACTCACAGGTAATACACTCTACACATAAGAAACAAAAAAATATAGAAAAGCATCAGTTTGCGTATTCCCACATATCAGCTATTTATTTATTTAGTTATGTATTTATTTATCTATAGACAAGTTCTCACTATGTAGTTCTGATTGGTCTGGAACCTTCTATAGAACTGGTTAACCTCCAACTCACAGAGATATGCCTGCCTCTACTTCCTCAGGGCTGGAATTAAAGACACGTGTCACCATGTCCAACTGTCATATGATTTTAAGAAGACAAGTCACCGGCTAGAGAGAGAGTTCAGTGGTTAAGAGCACTGGCTGCTCTTGCAGAAAACCAGGGTTTGAATCCCAGCATCTACATGGTAACTAAAAATCATCCACAACTCCAGTTCTAGGGGATCCAACACCATCTTCTGTCCTCTGCGGGCATTGCATGACACAAATGCACTTACTTACACTCAGGTACTACAATCATACACATAAAATTAAAATAAATTTTTTGAGCTTAAATATTTATTCTTCACATACTAACTTTGTTGCTGAACTACACAGTGACAACTATTCAATAAATAAATATTGATATTATAGTGTTTTGTCAGTCTTTATAGTACTCCTAAAGAAAGCTAGTAAGGAATCAGTAGACTAATACAGAAAGGCTAAAAGTAATAATATCTTGTGGTTAAGATTATTAATGTGACAAATACAAATGTTAGACATTTACTCCTCACTGATTTCTTTATCTGATGACTTCACAAAAATTCTCCAGTTTTAAAAAATGAAAATTTAGGAACAGATTTAGTTTTTGGTTAGCAGTCAGGTGTCTTTAAATTTTTTAATTGAGCTTTTATATATTTCATATAACAGTTCTTAATCATTTTTAGACCTCCTCCCCCATCCATTCCCCCTGATCCCTCACCAGACCTCATGTATTCTGCCATGTATGTTAAGTCCTATCTAGTCAAGCACTGTATACAGATGTCTGTCAGTGCAAATTCATCCACTTGAGTCTAGTCAGCTTATCTAGAGATCATAAGTAAGGCCTACTCTCACCCAGGAATAATGAGTCTCCAATAGGTCTAGGGCCAGCCCACCATCCATTTATCTTGCTCCACTCTGGTCCCTTGCTTGGGTCCAGAGCAACCTAATTAACTTGGCATGGGTCCTGTGCTCAATGTCACCATTGCCATAAGTTCACACGTGTGAGCTTCCAGCGGCCAGAAAGTCCCTGCTTCCCTGTGTTCATGAACAGCCATGATACTCGCAATCTTTCCATCCCCTCTTCTGCAATGTTCTCTGAGCTGTGGGTGGGTGAATTTTAATATAGGAGTCCTATCCAGGGACACACATTCTGCAGTTTCTTATTCTTTAAAACTTGGCCAATTATGGCCTTCTGTGTGCATAGCACTCTGTTGTACAAGGAAGTTTCACTAATGAGAGTTGAGGTATGCACCAGTTTTCTATCACTTGTTCCACTATGTTCTATGAGCCTTAGGTGTAGAGGGTAAACTGCAGATGTGTCACCTAGAACTAGGCATCTCTCTGTGTCTGACCAATTGTGGAATTCTGCTGTAGTCTCCATCTGTTGCAAAAAGAAGCTTCTTTGATGAGTGGTGTACAGTATGCTTGTCTGTGAATATAAGGATCCATATTTAGCATATGGTAAGAAATTCCATTTGTCTAGAGATATGACAGAAGACAGAGACAGAAGTAGGGTTTTCTCTAGGACCTATGACCTCTCCAACCATGTGTATTTGGCTAAGTCTACAATGCCACCCATGAGTTCCCTCCCACTGAGAAGGCTGTAAGTCCAATTAGACAGCTGCTAATTACACCTGAGATAACAGTGCCAAGACTGCACCAATAGAGGTCGTGTGCTATGCCAGTTGGTGTGGTTATTAGGCTTTAAGGCTGGGTTGGACCATTGATTGATTTTCTCCATGAGCAGTTTGCGTATTATCATCAAGCATTATGAGATCTAAACCAGGTAGAAGGCTTCCAGATCAATTTCTACTCCATTGCTCTAAGTCCTGTGTTTGAAGTATATCCTGTCTTCAGCAGTATTGTCTTATCCTCTAGTTCTGGGGTTATAACCAAGAGCATTTGTAATAGCTTGTGTTATCGTGGGAATCTCTTGGACCACTCTCATCATCTACTCAAAGGAATGCCTCTTCTGTCTGGCACTGTGTTCCTTGCCAAACAGTCTCCAGGTATACATATGCACAAATGATTAGACCCTGTAAGTGCATTTCTTAGTGGGGCTCAGGGGCCTCACATTTCCCTCTGGGTTCCCTAGCTCCCCAAGATTCATTCATCTCTGCTCTTTTTCCTCCCATCTGACCTCCCTTCTCCCTCTCCAGTCCCAGTACCTCATTATCCCCACCCTCTTCCCAATAACACCACCTCCCACCGTCCTCCTCCCTGACTTCCCTCCTCCACTGCAACATGGTCCCTCCCTTCTCTCCTCCCTGCTGAACACTCCCACTCCCCAACTCATAACCCCCCCCCCATCTATTTCCTGTTCTGTCTCTCCTGTCCTCTGCGGGCACTGTATGATGCACGTGCACTTACATACACTCAGGCAATCTACTCATACACATACACATAAAATTAAAAATTTTTTTTTAAAAAGAAGTCAAATTAAAATTTTAAGATTAATACCAGAATTGTAGTATGGTATATACACAGATGATGCTTTATTTGCTCTGGCTAGCCTCTGACTTTAGTCATTGTTGCAAATGACTCCGTTTCATACAGTATAGCTTCAGGCTTAGATCACCCTGGATCAAATCTTGTGATAGGACTTCTCCATATTCAAACAGAGCTTTAGCTCCTGTTTAGCCTTTGGACAGGCACAGTCTAGGAACCTACTGGATGGTAACATAGTAGGGGAACCCTTGTTGTCCATCCTCTGACATAATTATGGGACAGATTCTTCAGTGGTCTGGAAGAATTAAACCTCCAGTTTGTTTAATAAATTTTTGTATTATTTTTTCCTTCCTCTTATTTAATCACTGTTTTATTCTTGATTTTGGAGTCATTCCTATGTAGAAAAAGTGTTCTTTCAAGTTCTTGTCTTAGGCTGTCTTTTGTCCATAAGGAGATCTCATGCATGTAAGTCCAGTCAGAACACCATGGTAAATTTGCAGTCTCAAATCAATTGAATAAACTGTAAAAAGGGACATGAGTCCATTAGGAAACGTGTTTCACTCAATAAGTGAAACTATAAGGTGGAAGAGCATCAATAAAACATCCAGTTGGACCAATGAGCACCACAGATGTGTGCTTGGTGGCAAGCTCTTTCATAAAGAGCCTCACTCAGTACAGAGCTTTGCAATGTCTAGAAGAAAACCCCTGAAGAGAAGTCATCTTTCAAAGAGGTGTTCAGAACTACCTTGTTATATACAACCAGAAACATTATGTCTTTAAAACACTAGAAGAAAGTGGAAAAGTTCTATTTTTCTTCTCAGTGATTGGGTTTGAGTCCTAACAAGTTGCGCTAAAAGGATGAAATATGTATGGGATACTTTCGCTTACTTTAAATCAACAAGGCCAACATAATGGACCCATTCTTCCCTGGCTGGTTTATGACAGCCTTTTGTGTTAGAATGTCAATGAAAGCCTACGATAGTAATATGAAAGTTATCATAGGGATGGTGACATTAAGTTTTGAGCAGATTAGAAGGAAGTACACGGTGCAAAGTATCATTCTTATCATTTTATAATCACTATAAAAAGACCACAATGCTAATTACTGACAAAGGTGTTTATGCTGTGGTGCATGAAACTGATGCATATTTAACCAAACCAGTGTAAATGAGAAGTTAAAGCAGAGCAAACACACCTGCTGTGAATTAGAAGGACCGTAAAATGCCAGGATCCTTTCTAAAGAAGAGCTTTTTTTTTTTCCCCTCAAATTTGAAGTTTTAAATGAACGCGATTATACTTAAGTTGTAAGTTAACACGGGGAAGTTATAAAGACTTTTATTTTAGATCCATTTACTGGTTCTGTGCCTTTGAGCTGCAGTGATGCACTAATCCTGTGAGGCAGCATCATTTTAGATTATCCTTGACTCCAAGGAAGGCCCACACCGACTTTTAGAAAAGCAGTTGCCGTAGAAATGATGACTAATCCTTCTTAATGTTCCAGGTTCCTAGGAATTTCATCAGGGCAAATTAATGTGACCCTTGATAGCTTGATGTCATGGAGTGCCTACTGGAATACAATCTAAAACTGAATTCAGTAAAAAGGCTGTTGAAATCCCTTGAAATAAACTACTGGAAGATAAGATCAACCTTGAATGTTATAGGAAACCTGGTCAGTGTCATTCCTGCTAAAAGTTGCTGGAGAACTATGTTCATTCTCCATATTTGGTAGCTATCTGAGAACGTGTCTAAGTGCTGTTTATGAAATGTGGATGTTTGAGGTGGTGAAGTAAAAAAAAATGTTATATGACAAATAACCTTATATTATTAAATGTTGCGTGTCTGTTCAGTTCTGATGTCTCTGCTGCACATAAAAGGTCAGGCGGGGTGGCACATGACTTTAATTCCAGTACTTGAAAGGCAGAGGCAGGTGAATCTCTGTGAGACTGAGGCCAGCCTGATCTACATACCAAGTTTCAGGCCAGCTGGGGCTACAGGGAGACTCTCTATCAAAAAAAGGGGGTAGGGGGCATTCAGTGGAGCATTTCTCTTCAAGATACAGGTTGATTTGAGTTGTAGGATATGATAGATATTGCTCACTAACATGTCTGGCCTTCTAACTCCTTAAGGGAACAAAGGAAGATTGCATGTTTTTGTCCCACTAAAATTTGACAGTGTATCACATGTTCTGACAGACAATTTAAGTGAAGTGACTGGTGTCATGTCTGAGTTAAGGCACAGATAAGTATTAGGTCATTCCCTTTGTCCTCTTTCCCATCCCACTAAAACCTGACAGCTGTGAGACTGCAGCTGCTCAGGAAAGTAGAGCCTTGTCCACTGGTTTCTGCGGGGCTGTGGTAAGTCGAGCTTCCTTTTGACTCATGTGGGACATGTGTATGAGAGGCTGACTTCTGTTGTCTAAAACACTCAAAGGCTTGTGTCTGTTATCACATGTAAACTAGCTTATCTTGATTTACACATTGTAGTTATTTTAAAAGACAGTATTTATGTGAATCATTCACCTGGCATTAGAAATAGCTCTTAAATATAGAATATATGTGTGTAGCACATAACCAACTTAATTCTAATACTAGAAATTCTAACTTCTACATAACCATCATGCTTGTGGATATATAATATCCCAGGAAAGAATAAAAGCCAAATTGTGGCTGCCTTTGTGAATGGGGCACAGTAGATGTTCAGAACCTTTTGAATTAGGTTATTTGAGAATGAAGGTATGTGAAAAAGGAAGTTTATGACCACACAGTACCTCATAACAGAGAGAAAGAATGTCAGGGAGAAAAGCAAAAACTGAGATAAAGACAGTACACAGGGTTATTCTCAGTCAGCATATGAGAATGCTCAGGCCAAAAATTGGGAATATACTTTGAGGAGGATAAGGCTGATTATGTAGGCTTCAAAGGGATTTTGTGGACCAAGTTTCATTTCAATGGTACCTGAAGTTTGCTCAAATGCTGTGTTGGCTTTATAGCCCTGACTTAAATTTCTATGAAACTGATTGATCAGTGCTATGCAAGACAGTGTGGTGGGTCATATGTAGTTATTTTTTAATATCACAATAGCAATTGTTATAGCAATTTTGTAACAATTGTTTTATGGCTAGAAAAGCTTTCCCTTTCAGCAACAGTTTTTTTTAATAGAACTCACTGTCATATATAAGAACTTTTAGAAATTTTGTAATTTTGTATTTCTTTTTTCTCCACATAAAATCTTTTGGTGCCTGTGTTCTCTATGAGCTGTCATGAGGGCAGGAAAGATAAGAAGTTCTACCTGGGATTTCCAGGTCCTGCATCATGATTTGTAAGTAGTTGATAGTAAATACGTTTTTAATGATTTGTAAATATGTATACTGAATTTCTAAACTCCTCACGTTATTTGTTTGGTCTTATTCTCAGCAGCCTCTATCACACACCCTGTATTTCAGCCAAGCAGGTTCATAATATGCTCTATCTCATTTGCTTAATTTATTTTCTTTGTCTCCAACATGTCACATCTCTTTACTTAATACTAATGGCTAATTTTCTAAGAACTACATGTTATCCCATTTTTAGATATAAAAATTGTAAGTGCTACAATTATTATTAAACTATTCACAGGCAAAGAAGCCTTAGACATAGATACGCGATAAAAAATTACCTTACTTTTCTGAGCCCCACAGTTCTGTAGCCACATGGGTGCTAATATCTGTATTATTCTAAAGCTTTGTTTTAAAGTACCTTCCCATGCTATTCACCCTTGTTATTTATTCATCCTTCAAACTTCAACTCAAATACCACTTCCTCCATAAAGCTTTCTTTTATTACATTGATCCTCTCTAAGCTTTCCTTTGTTCCAAACACCTGTTAACACTTAAATTCAGCACCACATTGCGCACTCTCAAGTCTTCTATATATAGTTCATATGTATTATTATATGTCATCATTAGTCGCCATAAAGTCTCAAATAGGA
This sequence comes from Eospalax fontanierii, assembly GCA_035773235.1. NCBI lineage: Eukaryota > Metazoa > Chordata > Mammalia > Rodentia > Spalacidae > Eospalax > Eospalax fontanierii. The sequence goes on from CM069527.1 coordinate 40,541,089, forward strand.
ATTGAACATTATTTATTTCACATTATTTCTTTACATCTTATGCAGTGGAGATGATCAAGAGAAACATCCTAATTAATGAGTTGATAAAGAATAAAGTAATAGACTAGCAGCATTTACTCTGGAATTCTCATTTAGAATTCTTCCTCAAGGCTGGAGTCTGGCAAAGAAAGATCTAGCTGTTCTTTTGACAGTCTTCATTAAAAATACAAAAAAAAAGTTTCGTTTACTTCCTGCCACTTAGAAACTTAAAACCATATCTTCAGGTTTGAAATCGTTAGAAGTAGTTTCAATAAAACTGGCTGCCTTTTGAGGATGAGACTAAAACTCTAATTTACAGTTATTAAAGATGTTTAGGAACAAAGGAATCATCTGACAACTTGTGACTGGTGCAATCAGAGAAGCCGGAGATTGAAATGTTTATTTTTACACCCTAGGAAGGAAAAAGCAAGGATCAGCCTCTGAGTTCGATACCTCGGATAAGCTCAGTGGTTTTACATTGTATCACATGAACATGACACCTCTCTCCATGTCCCCATGTAACTCAGCAGAGGCATAGAGCAAAAGAGCATAAACTGGATCTAAGTCTTACAGCTGGCTCCAACCACATAAACAACTCAGAACAAGTGAAGAAATGCCAAACTTGCCTTGGTGAATTTCCTTGTAGATTAAAAATAAACTGGAACAAAATTATGTATTCTGAGGACAGAAACATAATGAAATTGAAACCGATATACATAAATGATTCATGATTCCCAAACACCTAAACCTACTACAAAATTAAGTTTAGCTTCTCCAAGAAGAAAAACAAAACAAATGGAGCCCTTGGTTATGCTCAATATTCTTTAGATGAATTATAAAATATTCCATACTGTCAACTTAAATCAAGAATTCAAATTTAGATCAATGCAGGCACAAATAACAGCTATTACTCGAGCCCTCTTTTGTGGCTCATGCAAAACCAATCCACCATTTAAATTCACTTCTAATGCAAAAATATTCACCAGAACTGCTGATGCTTTCAGATGATGCTCCAACTATTGCACCAGTTGAGTGACAGTGTAATCTCTTTATGTGTTGCCTGCTCTTAGTGAGAAATAAAAATATTTTGTATTATTAACTGAGTTCAAAGTGGAGAATTAGTAGGTCTTTTACAAAATTTTAAAATACAGCATAAAAGGCAGTAATAGACACAAAAATGCCAATTGCCTAATCAGGCCATATGCACAGTGCATTTTGGACAGTACTGTCTCCCTCACAATACTCCAAAGCTCAGGCTATGGAAAAACAACACAGACTTTCTTCTTAGCAATTTTTGGCTACCCATTAACTTGTGAAACATTCTGGGCAGGGATCATTACTATCTTTAAAGAGTGTGATAAGAACAATGCCCGTTACGTCTAGTATCTTTGTTCATTCACAGGTCCTCAGGAGGCAGGTGGTTCCTTGTCCTGAGGGATTTCTCTATGAAACTTTTCTCATTTTACTATCTCATAACCCTCTGTCCTTTCCTTTGCTTCTCTGACTTACTGGGAAGATCCGTTTGACTTGTAAGCAAGACTGCTTGTTTGTCAGACTTATGCACACTCTATGTAAACATGTAATTCTTGATAGCATGCAGTCAAAGACTGAGGGATCCCACACAACCATGCTTTACTCATTTAGCAGGTTGTGGTTCCTGCTCCTTCTAGTTGTCCTCCCCAGGCATAGATCTCAAGCTCTCGCTCCATAAAATTATTGAAATGAAATGCTATAGTTCAGGTTCCTTGGGAAGCAGAAATCCTGACAGATGTGAAGAGATAATTGGGACAAATGCACGTGAAGAATAAAACGGGAGCGAGAACAAAGTATGCAGACTACAATACAGGTCTGATGGGAAAGGCAGACAAGATATGATTTGGTAGACACGGGTCCACACTGCAGTGAAGTTGGTTAAAGTCATACTCAGCTCAAAGCAAAAACTGTCCACTAAGGAAGCTCCAGGAGTGGCCTAGCTTTAACTTTCCCACCATGCTGGATTATCGGTTTGTAGCTGTCTTGGGGGAGAATGGCCTCTGGGCAAATGCAGCAATGAATTCCACATCTACTGTCTACCTTTTATGTTAGTCAGATCTACTTTTTCATCTGTTTCTCTATGCACTCCTCCTGAAAGATAAGTCAGAAAGTAGAGGGTAGTACAGGGAACATGTTGGCTACCTCATTGACTCATCAACATAATACCCCCAAGATTGAACAACAAGCATCATTCAACTGGTCCACAATTTGACATTCTAAAGTAACAGCAAACAGTTTCAAATATCTGCTCAATGAAGTGAGACAGATAGCCATGGCACAAAATACCATTAAAGACCTAATTCCAGTTGTTTAGGTCCCATCACAAAATCATAAACCATGTGAATGATCAAGACAATATATCTCTTCCAGAAATTACTACACCCACCACAATGCCCCCTGAGAAGAGCAATTTAGTTGATGCACAAGATGATAAAAATAGTGATTATAAATATGTTCAGTGAACTCACAGAGGTCATGCCTAAGTTCTAGAATGAAGGTCATGAAAACACAGATAGCTGAATGAAATAAAGAAAAATATCTGAGCTATGAAAATAGAATTTAATAATGAAATAGAAGTTCTGAAGAGAATGGAAACTGTAATAAAACTTGAAATGAAAAACTCAAGTGAAATAAAAAACTCAATGGAAAGCCTCACCGTGGAACGGATCAAATGGAAGAGAGAATATCAAGTCTTGAGGACAGTGTAGAGGGATTGGAGCCTTCAGTCAAAGAAAATGTTAAATCTAAAAAATCCCAATGTGCAGGAACTCTGGGATACTGTAAAAAGACAAAACGTATGAATTACAGGTATAGAAGAAGGAAAAAAAAAACCCAGGTCTAAGACACAGAACATATTTTCAGCAAACTCATAGAAGAAAACTCCCCAAATCTAAGGGAGGAGATGTTTATCAAGGTTCAAAAGGCATACAGAACACCAAACATAAAGGACCTGAAAAGAAACTCCCCATGTCATGTACTACTTAAAGCACAGATATAGAGAATAATCTCAACATAATAAAAGCAATATACATCAGCCCACAGTCAACAGCATACTAAATGGTTTTTATTTTGAGAAAAATTCAAGACATTTCCAGTAAAATCAGGAAACATACAGGATAAGGATGTTTACCATCTCTAGTCTTGTTCAATACAGTGCTTGAAATTTTAACTAGAAAAATAAGGTAAATGAAGGGGATACAAATTTGAAAAGAAGTCAAAACAAAAGTTTGTCCTTTTGTAGGTGATATAATTATATACATAAAAGACCCTAAACACTCCATCAGAAAACTCTTACAGCTGATAAACATATACAGCAAAGGAACAGGATACAAAATTAATGCTCAAAAATCAGTAGCTTTCTTAAAGCAAACATAAACCTTAACAAAGAAACCAGAGAAATATTCCCATTCATTATAGTCTAAAAAAACCATAAAATGTTTAACCAAGGAAGCAAAAGGCTTGAATAACAAATATTTTAAGACATCAAAGAAAGATATAGAAAAATATATCAGAAAATGGAAAGATCTCCCATGCTCATGGGTTAGTAGGATTATATTGTGAAAATGGGCATCCTACCAAAGCATCTACAGATACAATGCAATCCCCATTAAAATTACAACTCAATTTTTAAGTAGTAATATCAAATTTTATATAGAAGTACAAAAGACCAGGATAACAAAAAATAATCCTGAACAATAGAAGAGCTGGAGGCATCACCATCTCCAAGTTCACATTGTAGTACAGAGCTACAGTAATAAAGACATCATGGTACTGACATTAAAACAGATGAATTGGTCAATGGAATACAATTGAGGACCAAGATTGTAGTCCACACATTTGCAAATCACCTGCTTTTTGACAAAGGAGCCAAAAGACTACATTGGATCAAAGACAACATGTTCAACAAATGGTGTTAGTCAAACTGGATAGCTATGTGTAAATGAATGAAACTAGATACCTAGCCCTAACCTTGCATAAAACTCAGCTCAAATGGATCAAAGACCTCAGCATAAGACGTGGTACTCTGAGTCTGATAGAGGAGAAAGTAGAGAATACACTGGAACTTACAGGCACAGAAAGGGACCTTCTGAACAAAATTCTGATAGTCTAGGCGTAAAGTTCAACAACTGACAAGTGAGACCTTATGTATATTTCTACCAAAAGGACACTATCATTTGAGTGGAGATAGCCTATAGAATAGAAAAAAAAAATCTTTAGCAACTATAAACCTGACAGAGGGTTAGTATCAAGAATATATCAGGAACTAAAAGCAAAAAACAAAACAAAACAAAACAGAAATCTAAACATAAAAAGCTCCCAAACAACCCAGTTTAAAACATAGGCAAAGAGCTATAAAGACAGTTTTCAAAAGATGAAATTAAAATGGGAGAAAAACTTGTGAAAAATATTCACCATCTTTTGGCATCAAGGAAATACAAATTAAAACTACTTTGAGATTTCATCTTATCTAGTCAGAATGGCTAAGATCCCCAAAATGAGTAACAGCAAATGTCAGGAAGGTGTGAGGAAAGTGGAACACTTATTCACTGCATGTGGTGCAGCCACTATGGTAATTAGTGTGCCTCAAAAAACCAGATTAGATCTACCATATAATCCAACCATACCACTCTTGAGCAAATACCCAAAGGACTTTGATAACACTGATATCTGTTAATTCATGTTCACTGATAATCTATTCACAATAGCCAGAAACTGGACCCTAGATGCCCGTCAACTCAGACATGGGTAAGGAATGTATGGAACATTTACACAATGAAAAATTATTCAGTGGTTAAGAAAAACAAAATTATGAAATTCACAGGTAAATGGATGGAACTGGAAACAATCATCCTTACTGAAGTAGGTTTAAATTCACAAAGTCAGGAAACTAGCAAGTGGCCATGTTGGTGAGGAGGCCTCATGGGAGGGGAGAGAGAGTGCAGTGATACAAAGTGGGGAGGTGGGGGTCGGGAAGGGAGGCCAGGCATTATGGTGCATGCCCTTAATCCCAACAGTGGCAGAAGCAGGTGGATCTCTGTGAGATCCAGGCCAGTTTGATCTGTGTAGAGAGTTCATCCCATCGTCACACAGCCTGGGATGAATGAAGCCAGAAAAGGCAACAAAGACATTACATAGGAAAGGAACACAGAGAGTATGCACAGTCAGGAGTGAAGTGGGCTATTCCAGGACTGGGTTTTGAGAATGTTTAGCAAAAAGAGCTTGACTGTAATTATAAATGAGCAATAATTCACTCACTTGGGAACATTTTCTTATGATAAATACTTAATATCTTATCAAGAACCCCAAATTATGAATCCTGCAAGCTACAATGACAGTTGGCCTGCCAAGATATGCCCTCTGCAATGTAATAGTGTCACAAAAGTTATGGGAGCAATAACCACCATCTGGTTGGATCTAAGGTCCACTTGACAAGATGGAGCCCATACCTGGACCCATACCATCATTCCTAGAAACCTGTGGTCAGACAGGTCACAGGCCACAGGGGAGAACCTACTACTACTGTTATTCTGTTAAATGGACATAGTATTAAACCGACTCTTACTTATTTTTTTAATGTCTGTCATATCAATTTAGGCATAATTTTGCTTGGCATGGGCCACTATTTTTCTCTAGCTTCTAAATATCTGCTGAACAGTGATTTTTTTTCTTATTTCTGGGGATTCTTGACAAGATATTAAGTCTTTATCATAAGAAAATGTTCCTAAGTGAGTGAATTATTGTTCATTCAATATTCCAGTCATACTTTTTTTACTAAGCATTCTTAAAACCCAGTACTGGAATTCCGCCTTTGCCCCTGACTGTACGTTCTTCCTGTCTTCCTTTCCTATGTAATGTTTTTGCTGCCTTTTTTGGCTTCATTCATCCCAGGCTGTGTGATGCTGGGATTTATCCTCTGGATCAGACTGGCAGACAGAAGAGGTAGTGAGGGCAGCTCCCTGGGTACATTTGTCTTTATAGGAAGTGCCACTGGCTGGAATGTCTCCTGCTTATGATTAGTGTCATCTATTAATAGAGGTAGAGTCACATAGATTCTTTGGAGAAAATGTTTATGGAGGATAGAGATGAGAGAGAGAATATGTGACCCATGTCTGACACATTTGAACAGAGATAAGGAAGAAAGATGATGGGGTTAGAAGAGGCTCAGACTGACCTTCAGCTTGGAGAGGCATTAGGCAATTTATAATGCTAGCATCAGAAAAGAAAAAAAGAATTGCCCTTTAGAGAAGTCTCACGTTGAGCACGACTTGGGCAGTTTTAGAACCACTGAAGTACCTTGCTATTAGACCTGAGCAGTCCGGGCAGAGCGTAGTCTCAACATAAATGCTGCAGTATCCATGGTACAGCACCAGAATCTGTAAAGCATGGGTGGCAGGCTTTAACTGTGATTGTAGTGGTGTTTTGAATGTGGATGAACTATGGTTTCATCTAGGAAGAAGATAATATTTGCTCAAGTTTTCCTTTACAAACTAAAAGTGTCCAATTGCACATGCTGTCTGCCTGTTATTCTTTGTCAGAACTATTAGCTTAGAATTGTTTATTTTGTACTTCCCATTTAAATTATTTATTACTAAATGCATTACCTTGCTTTTGCCCACATTAAAATTTATCTAACCACTTTTGTATACATTGTTCTGACTCAAAATGCTTCTTCACAGTCTCTCTACCACCAAAATTAGTGAATATTTATAATTTCCTGTTTGTAATTAGTATTTGTATATCGTGACAACTTTTTCTTCAATTTGATTCCCAGATGTCTCTACAATTTTGTATATGGATTTGTTTCAGACCAACATGAGCTTCCTGTTATGATTCTCTTGAGAATTCTTCTTTACACAGTGGCAAGACACCCATTCTTTGTGTCAGCCTTGTATGCCTGTACTGGGAAGGCTAACTGGGGGTAGTGGGAGGCAGAAGGCTGGAGAGTTTGTGAGTACATGCCACCTCTTGTGATGAGAGTCTCCTGAATGTAAAACCATGGTTTAAGAATGAATTCTGCAAGTAAAGCTGTATTGCTTCACCAGCCTCATTTGCTTAACAGATAAGTGAAAGGAAAATAATGCCTGCTTATCTATGAGATGGACCAATGGCTTGCCATGAGGCTGTGCTTGACAGTCCACTGAGACATAGAGGAAGGTGATCACCTGAGACAAAGCTCTCATTATAAAGTAAGACAACTGTTCTCTTTCTGTGTAATATTTTATGTGTAGCAAGGCTTTGTAACATAAGGCAAGGTCCCAACATTCTCCAGTCAACTGTGGATGCCAGCAATGTAATCAATAGTCACAGGCAACCTGTGCAAATTCCTTTCTTTAATGCTAAGGAATGTGTCTAGCTTGATTGCTTACATACACAAGCATGTCATGAACGAATGCATAAAATCAGTTTGGTTTGTGTATATTCTTTGGTGTGTGTGATGGAGATTGAATTCATGGCCTTGCACATGTTAGGCAAATGCTATACCATTGAGCTATGCCTCAAGCCCTAGTTATGTTTTCAAAATACTTAAGAAAAATTCTTCTTAGGCAGGAAAGAGTTGTGAGTAGGAAATCTGTCCTTGTGTTTACTTTGTGATTCTTAGGCCACATTTGACCAGGACATATTAATTTGTGGTATTCTGATAATTCATTCAGAAGATGCTCCTCTCATGGTGGCGCTGTTCATCTGCTTGAGTAGAGACTCTGCTTCTTAGCTACTCTAACAACTAGAGTGAGCCTTGTGATTAGTGCCTGAAAACAGGATGGGACAGAAATAATACATATCACCCTCCTTGATCCTGGCTGGATATATAGCATAATAAAGTGATGATTCATTCCCCAGCACAATGAATCACAAGCCTCTGATTCACACATAAAGAAAGCTGCCTACTCATTAGGAACAAGTGCATTGGGATGAATGAGAAAAGAACTATCAGACTGAAAATCCTGGCTTATGTGTCATAGTTATTGGCACTACCTTAAGTAAGACGAGCTCTTTTAGGGAAAGCTCTTAATATAGTTTTAAGAAGTTCCATTGCACTTACTTAGAGCTGAAGAACACCTGTGGGTGCAGCTAGGCAGAAGAATTTTTAGTGGTTTACGAGAGAGAGTGTGTGAAAAAGAAATAGAGAACATAAAAATTTAACTTTAAAAGCATAATAGTTTTATTCAATCTTTGAGAAATTCACGCAATGTAATTTGATTATATTCACCCCTCACTCCCCACAACGGCTTCCAGATCCACTCCCTTCTTCCCGTCCCCTCCCAACTTTGTGATCTCTTTCTTATTGAATAATGCACCCAGTGCAATTTGTGCCACCCATTTATTCTTTGGGTGTAAGGTCATCCTCTGAAGAGTGGTCAACCTACCAGGGTCCACTCTCTTAAAGAAAACTGACACTCCCCCCCTGCAGGGTCAAAAATGAACTTTAAAGACCCGAGTCCAGTCCTCAGAACCCACATAAACTCTTAGGATGGCGCAGTGATGCATATGCCTAATCCCTGTACCAGGGTGGTAGTGGCACGTGGATCCTTCATAGCTCCAATCTTGAACTCTTATCTCTAAGAATATATACAACAATGAGCTCTCTATTTTTTTATTTCTAAATTTAAACACACAACAGTCAATATGCTTTCAAAAATACCATATCATTAAGGTCATTGTGATTTAAAAATAGAGCAAATTGAGTGAATAGCTAAAGTCTTCATTTATTGTTCAGAATACCATTTTGGGAAAGTAGACTTTTCATAAGTAAATTTCATTCTAAAATGTAAAATTAAGGTTGGATTTCTGATAAAATAATAAGAACTGGAAGCATATTGAGAATGATAAGACCTAAACATGTGTGAAAATATTTAATGTAATACTTGAAGCTATTTCACTATGAGAATAAGAACAATCATGCTAGAAATTAAAAACAGAAAACTTGAATCAAAATGAAAGAAATGAAAATAAAAATACATTATTTTGTTTCTTCTGCATGCTGAAAATGTGAAGGCAGGTAAGTATAATCCAAATGTGCAAACTGCTTCTAACATCTTTTTCCCTTTTGGTTTGTGGACTTGCAATAGGCATTTTGTAAGAATAAAATATTCAGTTCCCTTGGCATGATAAATCCTCTCAGGCATTGCTCATGGTGTTTCTCACAAGTTATTGCTATGTTTTTATATCTATGAGTATAGAAGACATCTCATTTTGTTTTGCGAGTTTGATCTGTATACAAGTGTACACACATGCTCATTTACACATCTACACACACTGCATTATAAATTATTATAGTAATAAATTATTGGTAATAATTTCAAATTGTATGACAAACATTTTTATTCACTTTAGTGTATAATATGTATTCATCTCATCAGCATATATCTTTCAACCGACACAGGTCACTGAGAAAGAAATGGACAGACATTGAGAAATGGGCACACATAGAGATCTGAGTTACCTCGTTACCTCATAACTTGAAGTTTTCCCCATTTTTCTCTCATTTCTTGTTCCTATATTTTTCTCATCCATTTTTAGATTTAACTTGTCAATGTCTCTTCATAAGTGTTTGCTCCTGCAGTTACTGTTTTCGCTTTACTTAATTCACCAGATTTTGGCCTAGTATTGTCATTGCTTAGGTCTCAGAATAAGGCCATTTAGATTAAAATTCAATCCCCTGCTTTATAAGGACGTGGCATTTAAATCTCTAAGGGTTTATTTATGCAAATATCAAATATCAAGAATGACTGAGTCACTATGAAATTTTCTAAATCTCCTTTTAGCTATAGTTAATAATTTATAGGTTGAAAGATGCATGCTGGATTATGATCAAATCCTTCAGAAGAGAGGATGTTGGGATGCTGGGCTTTCATTATTTAGGATCCAATTTGTATGATATCACTGAGACTTTTGGCATAGTTCTCATGCCCAAAATGTTTTTAACATCTGTGTGACTGTTCATTTAAGACTGAAGATGCGGTATTCATTAATCTCTCAACTCCCAACTGGCCTCTGAAGCAGCTGAATGCTTTTTTTGAGCAGTGCACAAAATATAATCTCAAAATAAATCACAAGAAGTGTAAGATAATCGTTTTCAGTTCTAGGAAATGCATGAGTTCCTGGTATGCTGAGGGAGTGAAACTTAATGCACTGAAATATTTTATATGGCTTTGAATTATCTTTCACCTAAATCTGTCATTAAAGAGCAAAGAATATTCTGTATCTCAGCAACAATAGGAAGATTAGAGTTAGGAAAGAATGAACTGATGCTCATTTTTATGATGTATGGACCTAAGCAGATATTCAGATTCTCCATTTTTTTAAAGAAATAGTAGTAAATATATAGATTATTTTTTAGACGATAAGGGGGACAGTCATTTGTCAAAGATGATGGCTAATCTTTATAGATGAACCATATTGACACAAAGAAATTTTGTCATTAGGCTTCCATTTATGACCATTTCTGCACCTCTGATAAGGTGGTCAAAATGGATGAATCAATAAGGATATAAGGAAGACTGCTATGCCCATAGGAGTTACAGCAGAGTTTTCAGGAGAAGTGGAAGGTACTGAGCTGAGTCCACTCTCCTCCTCTGCCTTCATTGCTGTTCTTTTCTTAGTACATCTTGCATTCTTACATATTTGGTGAACATTATTAAAGGGAGGCATTTGTAAATTCTGATTATCTTTGTGGCCATATCATGTTATTACAGACTGTAGCCTGATCTGCCTTTTTAGTGAGACTCTGATTCCTTTATGTTAGATATTAATGCAGCTAAATTCACCTGGTCAAGAAGTTTACAAATTTTTCTCATTTTGAATATGGAATTTCATAACAATGAGATTTATTTAACAACATTTGATTTGTAGAAAACATGCTTAATTGTCACTGACACTTAAATATTCTTTACTGATTGATAAATTGATATCTCAAGTGTCTTTTAGTCAGAAAAATCAGGGGCTGGAGAGATGGCTCAGTGGTTAAGAACACTAGCTGCTTTTATAGAGCACTCTAGTTGACTTCCTAGCACCCTCATAATGGCTAACAACTGTCTGTAACTCCAGTTCTGGGGGATTTGATGTCCTCTTCTGGCATTCACGAGTATTACACACCTGGGTGTACTTATATACACATAAAAATAAAACTTTAAAAAAATCAGGAAAATTGAAGTGAGGCTTAACTAAGTCAAGGATAAATATAAATGAAATATACAAGAGGCATTTCTGAAAGACAGAATCACTAGAATAGTACTTAGAGGATCAAGAGATTTCTATTTTAAACCCTTGGTCATTGATCAAAGTGAGAGTTAAGATCAAAATTCTTTATATACAAATATGATCCAACATTTATTTTGCTATTACTTGTGAAAATGTTTCTCAAATTTTATGCTGAATTATATTAAAAAGTAAGTTCATTGCATGTATATAGAAATAAATTTTTAATAATATTGCAGTAAAGTGTATTTATAATTAGCCTTAAAGTGATGGAGACACTAACGGAAAATTTGTAATGCTACAAAGAAATGGCCAAAGAGTGCTACTTTCAATTTCAGTTTATTTATCCCATAGGACTGTTTAAAACTTATGAACAACTACATAAGTAGATAATAAAATTAATTCTATTATTAATCATCTGTGGTTTCTTTTAAACTTTTACTCATTATTTGTATTTTTATGAGTATATTTCCGGCATGGATATAAGTGCACTTGTGTTATATAGAGTCCATGGAGGTCAGAAGTGAGCATCAGATCCTCTGGAATTGGAGTTGCGGATGGTTGTGGACTGCCAAGTTGGTGCTGGGAACCAAACTCTGGTCCTCTGCAAGAGCAGTAAGTGCTCGCAACCACTGAGCCATTTCTCCAGCCGCTGTTTGTGGCTTCTTATAAGTTCATGATTGCCTTGGAAGCACACTTTCAGCCTCAAGAGCTTACAAATAAATAGTCACTTATTTAAAAAGATGTAAGAATTAATATGAAACAGTGGGGAATTGACTTGACAGTACTTGAAATTTTAAATTTTGCCTTTGATTTTGTTAGTTTTTATTTTTACAAGAGGACATTTTGATATTAGTATATATAATGGACATTGCACGTATTGTATGCTGAGGATATTCTCTTCATACTGTCTTTGATTTTTTTTTGTTATTTTTTTAATTTATACGTTTTTATTTTATGTACATTGCCTGATGTACGTAACTGGACCGTGTGTGTATAATGCTTGTGGGGGCCAGAAGAATGTGTTAGATCCCTTAGAACTGAAGTTATGGATGGTTGTTAGCTACCATGTGGGTACTGGGAACTGAACCTGGGTCCTCTGCAAGAGCAGCAAGTACTCTTGACTGCTTAGCCACCTCTCTAGCCCCATTTTTGATTTTTAAAGGTAAAATCTAGCACCAATCTAGATGACTGACATTTCAGCAAATGCCCAGATAGTTTTGACTTCCTTACTGCCATGGGTAAGCAATGTTGGCAGTGTTTACTTTTCTGTTTCCAAATGGGCTGATGTGGTCACTGGCTGCATGAGGATCTCCTGCTTTTCCCTATATTTTCATTATTGAGCATCAAAGATACAGATGCACACAGACAAGAAAATGTACAAGAGCTATTATGATAAACAGCAGTTCCTTAATGTCTTTGCTGGAGGAAGTCACTGTTAGCTGATCATGTGGGCAATCGTTTCCATGTTGCTAATATACTTTCGACATTATCCCTTGACTTCTCAGTGTCAGGTGTAATCTATTGACTTCCCATTACTGAAACTGTCTTTTGCTCACCTCTTTTCTCCCTCTCCCTCTAGTAAACAGACTCACTTTTCTCATCTCTCTACCATTAAAAATATACGGTGACTTTTATTCAATCATGATTTGCATAATTATTTGGAACTTATAAACATAGGATGCTGACTTTCTTAGTAAACTGTATTACTTTCCTATCCGGCACTGCTTAATTTTCTAAGAAGTTAAAAATTATTCAGTGTTGCTTGGTGTTCTCAGCATTACCACACTTTAAACCATAAACTCCTGTGCACCCAGTTTTCTATCTGCTTAGTATTCAAGAATTATGTCCTCGGTCCTCTGACTGGTTGTGCTCTTTAACTGGTTCCTTAGTTGTCATTCTGGAATATTCTGCCTCAGTATTCCAGGGGCTTATATTTTCTTCCCTCTGTTCCTTCATGCCCCTGTGCATTTTAAGACTTGTTTTGGTGAGGCGTAGCCTCAACTAGTTCCTCAGATAGTATGGCTGAAAGTAAAAAGTTTTCATTCTTTGTCTTTCATGAAAATGTCTTTGCTTTGTTCTACCTTACCGATAGTTTATCCTGGTGTTATTTGCCATCACAAATACGGAAATACTTCTCTATTGGCTCTCAGATTGTAGAGCTCCTTCTGAGAAAAGTCTACTTACTTTGATTTCTGTTCCTTTTCTAGGTCAACTTCCCTTTCTCTCTCTCTCTCTCTCTCCATCTCTCTCTCCTCTATTTCATTTGTTCTTGATATTCTGAAGTATTGTAGTGATAGTCTGACTGAGACATAGGCATCCATTATGATCAGATTTGATAGATCTTTCAAGAGGACACATGCTTCTTGAATTTTGAAAAGTGTGTATTGTCTTAATTATAATTTTCTTCAAGATTTTTTTCAGTTTCATACTTCTGGACTCTGGTACTTATAGCATTGGACTTTTTCAATCCATTCTCTCATTTACCTTATTTGAGACATTTTTTTGGTATATTAATATTTGTTGTGCTATGAAAACCAATATTTTCTTTGTTCTCTTACCACTAGTGACTAGTGTCTGGAAGATTTTTTTATAACTACTACTTGTTATACTTCTATTTTGAAACAATTTCATGAAAACCATGTTTATGAGTTTACCAGCTGAAGATTTTTAAACTTTGTTATTTGTGTGTGTGTGTGTGTGTGTGTGTGTGTGTGTGTGTGTGTTTTATCCTGAGTGTGGAGGTCAGAGGAGAACGGTGGAGTCCAATTTCTCCTTCTACCATGTGACTTCCAAGGATCCAGCTCAGCTAGTTAGGCTTGTACAGCAAGCTTACCTGCTGAGCCATCTTGTTGGCCCACTTCTGAGATATCTTAATTCTTAAATGATGCTCACATTTTCCTTATCGGGATGCTTGTTTATAGGTCCCTTGAAGCTGACTTGTCTTGGCAAGACTTTCTACATATATTCTTCCTATACTGTAACTATTCGTATCCTTTCCCTATAGAATACTTGATTGTCTATATAAATTATCCTGCTCCTAAAGGTTCCTAAGGGAAAAAGTGATGTCTTTTACACATGGAAAACTACAATATCTACATTTGTTTTGGATAAATAATCTTTAATGCTTTGGAGAGGAGGATACACCATGTTGTGCTGGATCGCATCTTCATTCCCCAAACACCCAGCTGCTCTCACAGATTGTCCACACTAGACATTTAAAATAGAAAAAAACCCACCTTCACCCAAACTTCCAGCAGGAAATACAACAATGAGATCTTTCTTCCTCCTCCTAAGAGAACTCTGAGACCTTGGGAAAAATCATGCAAGCCTTTGATTTACTGTTAAATTCTCGTTACAAAATTCAGCTTTACTCTTCTCTACAGAGTGTTTCCTGGTGGTTGAGGAGCTTGTGTATCTGGCACTGCTGTGCTTGGCTAGTAAAACAAGGAAGGAGCAGATAAGACTTTAAGCATCATGGTTTGGTTTCACATCAGACCTACTGAGTTGGAAAAGCCCTTCTAGCCAAATAATTTCTCAAATAAGTTAAGAAACTTCAAAAGGATAAAAACAAATGAACCATAGAGATACTTCGGATAAAACAGTCTTTTAGTCAGCAAACTGTTAGCTCTTTGAGTAAGAGTTTTTTGGTTATTCTAGGACAATATTCACATTTGAACAGTGTTTGGGTCCCAAGGAAAACTGGGTAAAATACACATAGCTGGATTCTAGGCCCAGATCTCTTAGATCAGCAGGCCGAGGTGAAGAAGCCTCAGGTTTGCATTTCTGACAATTTCCCAGTGATGCTGCGAGTGTAGGGAACCACTGCCTTAAGGAAGTGAATACCAATACTGGATGAAGACAGTTAGGGGGAGTTTTGATCTTCTCAATAAAAACCAAGGCTTCCTTACCATGACTTCTTTCCATCATAGAGTCTGTTCTTTTAGTGGCTGGTGAGGGTCTCAGCATTTTCAGGCATTTCCAGGTGAAACACCTTCACTTCATAAAAAGCAGGAGTCCCGTTGAATCACACAATCATTTATGTTGACATAATGTAACCTGAAGATGAAGCTGACACACCTGAGAACACACCAATCTTGAGATTTCAGTGCCAATTTCACAGGAACTTAATGTGCTCTGGGATAGTTGACCATTTTAATAATAGAAATTTATTAAAAATGAATATTGGATTGTGAATTCATGTATGTGTAAAATATCACTTAATAACATTTAGCTAGGTCTAGATCTGTCTCACTGGAGAACCTCATCCCCACGACAGGCAGGAAATTCAGTTTTAATCACTTTTAGGTGCTACGAGCTTCCAGGCTTGCATGCAGAATTTATAATATTAAGCTCTCTACAGACATTGCTCATGAATAATCAACCATATTTTTACTGGGCAAGTTTGCAGGTTTGGTCCCCAACTTGATTTCATAAATTTATTAAAAATATTTGAGTATCATATTCTAGGTAATTATTGAGTTCAGAAAATTACATTTTTATTGTTTAATATTTGTTAGGCATAAAGGAATACCATGGCACATAAATGTTTTATGAAACTAATGAGAGGAACAGCCATGAATAATTCCTAGGTTCAGAAGTAGTACTGAATAACACTGTTGAATTTGTTTGTGCTTTTCTACTTTGTCTACTCGCTTTTCTCATGCACCCCAAAACCTGTATTTCTTGTTCTCTTTATTTTTCTCCTTTTTATGTTTGCTTGTGTGTGTTTTTTTTTTTTTGAGACGGTCTTCCTGACGGCCCAGTTGGCCCAGAACTCGATATGTAGACCAGCCTGGCTTTCATCTTACAGGGATCCACCTGCCTCTGTCTTTCGAGTGCTGGAGTTAAAGGCATGAGCCATCACATTCTCTTGCTTTTATAAACAGTTTTGACATCTGTATAGCTGTATGGAGTTATTTATTTTCACAGTTTCATATTTTTCTTTGTGAATATATAAAAATGTATTTATTTATTTTCCTGTCAATGAACTTTTATATAGGACTATAATAATAGGGCTAATACATATCTCTTGTATGTAGTACCCCTGTGTTCACCTGAAAATCCCTCTACAATATTAATCATATAGTAATTAATTATATAATTATAATATCATCTTACATGAGTAATATGTTAATGCTGTAGATAAAAAAGTGACATCGGGATGTTTTTTCTCACTTTTCTTAAATCTAGAGGATTTTGTACATCATGTTTTATGGAAAACTAGTGCATTTTTTTATTTTTTAGTTTTTAAATGTTTTCCATTTTCAGATTTTGGAAAGCTCTCCCTCGGAAAGCCACAGTAAAATTAACATATCAGTGCCTCAGAGGAGCCCTGAAATAAAGGCAATATTTAATGTTTTTCAACCCAGTCTCATGTTCTTTAGCCATGGAGATTTTTATTCAGTACATCTATAACTTAGAACTACATCTACATCTTAGAACTAATATTCAGTTGAACTCATTTTTAGATACACTTTATGTGTCGCATCATCACATAGGACTTTTGTGTCTTCTTTCACACATCAATGGAATTTGATATATTATCTTTTTCCTCAAAAAACCTCTGTGAAGCACCAGACAGTAGTAGAGGAAATAAAAATGCTTACTTAAAATCAGGAATTCTTTATTACGGCCTCATTTTGGTGGTCTGCTGCCTTCTTGTTGCTCCACTCTCTTTATAGTTGGATGATCAGCTCAAGTACTGTACAGATGGAAAACAGTGTAGTGACAAGCCCTTTCCAACATATCAACTAGGTTTAAGGGTAAAATCTGGCTTCTCTGGGTAGGAGTAGAGGTATTGAGATGTTCTCAGTGAGCCCGGTGTGTTTCACTCCTATGCCAGAAATCCAGGTGCCTTAAAGATCCATTTTATGCACTCTCAAACAAATCTTTCCAATGACACTAGGACCTCAGACATTCTAGTAAAATCCAAAGTGTGCCACTGTCACTGTCACAGAAAGTAACCATTGTTTACTGCCTTCTACTCAAAGATTTTTAATTCATATCTGATCACCCATTGGCTTAGTTTTGAATTCACTGTTGGAGGGAGTGCAAACTGGTGAAAGGCACTAAAGAAAATCAGCATGGAGGTTCTTCCAAAAGCTAGAAACACACCTACCTTAAAACCCAGTTCTGTTGTTCCTGGGCATATCTGCAAAGGTGTCTCTGTTTTGCTACAGTTATACCTGTGTATCCATGTTCATCACTGTTCTACTCAGCAGCTACAAAATGGAAACAGTCTAGATTTCTTTCCATCAGTTGATGGATGGTTAATGAAAATGTGCATTCTTCTGTTTTTCTCAAACTCACTGAATTGTTTTCTTATTTTGTTGTTACACCCAACATTAAAATATCACGTCAATACTTCATTAGAATTTGTTTCTGGAATTTATTGTTCAAGCTCTTGCATGCTAGCACTCATTTGTTTCATCTCTGACTGCTAAATTCTCATACTCATCTCCAGCTGTGAAAGTTCATCTAGGAGGGTTTGCCTTCTTTCTCACCACATAGTCCCTAGAATTTGGACTATGAAGCCCTGTATTCCATCTACCTGAACAGAGGCTGGGTCTGTGGTTCTGTGAGCTTTCCAGAATGACCCTTCCCTCTGACAGGTGTCACCTCCTCTTGTGGCACATGTTTTGGTGTCCTCTGGCAGCTTCTGAGGTATCTTCTAAGCCTGCCTTTGCCTTCATCTTATAAATAACAATGGTTGACCATCACAGGTGATATTAATTGATTTTGCTGTTCTGTATCTTTAGACATATTTTGGGAAACATACTCTTGTGAGTGAGCGCATCTCTCAGGGAAATCTATGTTCTAGATCACTGAGTATTTAAAACATGGATATAGCTCTTTGGGAAAAGGTGTGTGTGTGTGTGTGTGTGTGTGTGTGTGTGTGTGTGTGCGCTTGAAGAACAGCACATACACCAATGCTATAATACACATTTAATTATATGTTTCAGCATTCATATAGGCACATAACATCATATTGGCTATGTCTAGAATAAATAGAGTTTTGCTGCCACCTATTAATCCTTTATTTGAGTATGGTGAGTGATATGCAATCACTACTTCACCCAAATCCTATATTTAATCTTAACCTTTCTGATTAGATAACCTTGCCTCTTACTTTAGAACAAAATCTAAATGTAGTCATTCTCAAGTACTTGCTGCCCTCACCTATGAGCTTAAAGGGATATACCGCCAACCTTTCCAGCTCATCGCCTGGCGAGATAAGCTGCTTTCCTCTACTCAAATTCCCTTCACTACTTGCTCCCTCTCCTCTTGCCACATGACAGACTTGTCCTGCCACTGCTCTCCCTGTAGTATTTCCTAGCCACTTAGGTAGAGGCTTGTCTTAGGCAGCTTGGTGGCTGTAACAGAATACATTAGACAGTTTTTACAATTAATTCTTGTTTTAGTTAGCATATAAAATAGCAGGTTTCGTTATCTTTTCATTGAAGCATTCATATACATCACAGCAATTTGCTATTATTTGTCCTTCATCCCTTTCTCCTGGCACTCCTTGCCTCTCCTGCTGGTTCTCCCTCCCCATCTGCTTTCACATCATGCATATCCAGACTATAAGAGAAAACAGGATAGTTTTCATACAATGGTTATCTTCAGTTTTATCCATTTTTTTGCAACTAGTATAATTTCATCCTTTTTTTTTTTTTGTCTTTTTGAGGCAAGGTCTTCCTGTAGCCCCAGCTGGCCTGTAACTCACTATGTAGCCCAGGCTGGCCTTGAACTCACAAACATCTGCCTGTCTCTGCCACACAAGTGCTGGGATTAAAAGTGTATGCCAGTACACATGGCTATGATTTTATCCTTTATGGCTGAATCAGAGTCTATTCTGTATATATGAACCATGTTTTTTTCACCAATTCACATGTAGATGGATGTCTAGAGTGGATCCATGTGTTGACCATTGTGAATGTGGATGTGCACGCATCACTGTGGTACACTGACACAGATTTATCCCAGTATCTACCAAGCGTGGTATATCTGGATCATACTCTAGTTCTGTTTTTAGATTTTTTTTTTGAGAATCCACCATACTGCTTTTATAATGACTATATTAATCTACATTCCACCAGCATTGTATAAGGATTGTCTTTTAGCCCACCCTTAACCAACATTTGTTGTTACTTGTTTTCTTGATAATAGCCATTTTGACTGGGTGACATACATCATGACGTAGTTTTGATTTGCATTTCCCTGATGGCTAAAGATGTTGATCAGTTATTCAGACATTTATTACCATTTGTATTTCTACCTTTGGAAACTGTCTTTTCAAGTCCTTAGCTCATTCATTGACTGGATGATTTTTTTCAGTGTTTGTGCAGTTCTTAGTGTATTACAGATATGAATTCCCTGTCAGGATATATTGCTGTTAAAGATATTCTGCCACTTTATAGCTTTGCTGACTGTTTGCTCTGCAGAGGCATTTTCATTCATGCAATGCCATTTGTCAAGAAATAACAGCAAGAACTTACTATTTCCTGAATTCTTGGAGTCTTTTTAAGAAAGTCCTTGAATATATATTATATGTTCTGTTACATTATATTATATATTTTAAAATTCTTTCTGACCGCCAACCTGTGCTTGAAATGAAACTTGAGCAACTGCAAATCCTAGGCAAATCCTCTGCCACCGGGCTATAACCCTGGCCCCTATACCTATATTTTGAAATGCTTTCTTTTGTATGCTTTCATCTTACAGTCTCAAAGTATCAATCTTAAATTATGGACGTTGGTCCACTTTGAATTGATATGTGTGTGGGGAGAGGGATCTAATGTCATTTTTCATATGTGGGACTCCTGATTTTGTAGCACTATTTGTTGAAGAGGTGTTCTTTTTTTCCAATGTATGTTTTAGGTATCTTTGTTAAAAATCATGTGACTGGGAGCTACAGAGACAGTTTTGTGATTAAGAGTACTTGCTGCTCCTGCTGAAGGTCAGTGTTCAGTTACAACTCCAGGTCCAAGGAATCTGACACCCTCTTCTAGCTTCCATGGGCATTAGGCACACACATGATGCACATACATACTTGCAGGAAAAATATTCATATACATAAAATAAAAATAAGTACTTAGGGGGCTGGAAAGATGGCTCGGGGGTTAAGAGAATTGGATGTTTTTGCCCTGTTCAGTTCTCACCACTCACATGGCATCTATCAACCATCAGTAATTCCAGTCTCAGGGGATCCTCTTCTGGCCTCTGAGGATATGTATGACAGGTACACTTAGATAAAGGCTAAACACTTATACACATAAAATAAATAAATCAAGATCTGTAAGTTCCTCCAGCCTGGTGAGTTGCCCATCCATGGCATTCTGTTGCCTGCTCTGGTTATGCTGCACTATGCAACTGCCACACCTGTGAGGCCCACCACATTTGTGAGTTCTTTCCTACCTGTGATTTCCCCAAATCCAGCCTTTTATGTTGACACTCTCAGCACCCAGGCTGCGCAGGTCCTGAAGCTTCCTGCACCTCCTATACCTGTATGTTACCCCGGATGGATCAGAACACCAACCCCACTCTTTCTGCTAGCCCACTCACCCAGGCTTAGCTGGGGTGGTACAGCCTTCCCAGTGGGCCAGCTTGGTCAGTTCTAGAGAACCTCACCTGCTCTTTCACACCCCTAGGCACAGCTGTGGTTGTGTACCTAGTACATCACCCCAGAAAGACCCAGTCAAGAATTACCTTAGCATGTTTCTTGGTTACCTTTTAACTGGAATCATGACTGTCTTTCCAAACAAAAATCAACAAAGGCCTGTCTGCCAAGCTGCTCACCTAGCAGCCACCCAATCCACTCTACTGTAGAACATGAAGACTGTTCTAGAATCTCATACTCAAAAGTTGCATTTATCAGGCCCAGGCCAGCTGGTATGGTGGCACACACCTTTAGTCCCCACATTCAGGAGGCAGAGACAGGCAGATCTCTGCGAGATGAGGCTTGCCTGGTCTATGAATCGAGTTTCAGACCATACTGGCGGGGGGGGGGCATGCTATAGGGAGATCCTGTCTCAAAAAGACCAAAAAGGTTGCACATATTCCTAGCTGAATGAGACTATTTCTTACACCCCACTTTCACATCAAATCTAAGTGGCCCCAAGCCTGAACACCAAGCAACACTCAGCTGGGCCAGAATCTAATAAGGTGGGGAAACAGTGAACAAAGATATAAACACCTATTCAATGAAGATGAGATTACTTACCCATGCCGAGAAATACCACCACTGACATAAGTCCAGATGCCTAGGTCTCATTGTAAAAATGTCAGACATGAATAACCATGATAACATGTCTACTACAGAAGTTAACACTCCCACTTGGAATGACAGAGAACACCTTTAATCCCAACAGAGGTAGCCTCTGTGAGATTGAAGCCAGCCTGGTATACTTAATGAGTTCTAGGCCAGCTATAGCTACAAGGAGACCCAGTCTCAGAAGAGACTACCCTCCCCCCCAAAAATTTAGCACTCCCATCTTAATGCTCCCTGAGAGTGGAAAGTAGGCAGATGCACAAGACAATGACTTCAAAATAGCAATTATAATATATTCAAGGAACTCAAAGAGGAATGGCTAAAAGACTGAATGAAGACCATGAAAACACAAACAACTGGATGAAATAACTAAAACAATTCAAGACATGAATAGAATTCAATAAGATAATTCTCTGAAGATTTTCTGAAGAAAAGCCAAACTGAAATACAACTTGAAATTAAAAAAAACAGGAACTTAAAAAGCTCAAAGGAAAGAACCAAAAAGGGATTAGAAAAAATGAAACAGAGACTATCAGGTTTTTAAGACAAGCTTGAAGAAATGGATCGCTTAATCAAAGAAAATGTCAAATCTAAAATAACTCAGACACAGAATATGCAGGACCTCTGGAACACTATAAAAAGACAAAATCTATGAATTCTTGATATAGAATGAAAAGAAACACCAGAGACATAGAAAATATGTCTAACAAAATCATAGAATAAAACCTCCCAATTCTAAGGCAAGAGATATCTATTAAGATACAAGGGATTTACAGAAGACCAAATAGGGCCAAAAAGAAACTCCCCATGTCATGCAATAGTCAAAACACAAAATGTACAGAACCAAGAAAAGACATTGAAGGCTATGAGAGAGAAAGAACAAGTCACATATAAAAGATAGGGCATTAGAATAACAGCTGACTTTTCAGTGGAGACTATGAAAGCCAGAAGGGCTAGACCAATATCTTGTAAGTCATGAAAGAACACAGAAGACAGACTAGACTACTATATCCAGAAAAACTATTATTCGTAATTGAATAGAAAAAAAATTTCCATTATGATAACAGATTTAAGGAATTTATGTCCATGCAGCTAACTCTAAAGAGAACACTTTCCTTAAGACTTCAGTCTTCAGATTAAGACTTAAGACTTCAGATTAAGCATTCACAAGAGGGCACAAAGAATAAACAAAGAATTCCAGAACAGCTAATCAAAAGAGACCTAACGAAAAAAAAAATGACAAAACAATATCAACATAACAGGAATTAATAAACATTGATCAATAATAATTCTCAATATTAACATACTCAAATTCCTAATAAAAAGACACAGACTAACTGATTGGATTAGAAGAGAAGATTCATTGATTTGCTGACTTCAAGAAACACATTTCATCATCATTGATGAATACCACCTTAGGGTAAAAAGATGGAAAAAGGTATTCCCAGTGAATGGAACTAGGAAAGAAGCAGACATAGCTATTGTAATAACTGACAAAGTGGCAAACTAACACTAGTCAGAAGAGACAAGAAAAAGTACGCTGAAGATACTACAATCCTAAACACTTACTTAGTAGACCAGTGGCTTGCAAGTTCACAAAATAAATCTTATTAGTTATAAAATCATAGATTGACTACAACGCAGTGATAGTGGGTGATTTCAATACCCCATTCTCACCAATAGATAGGTCATCCAGGTAAAAAACTAATATAGAAACCCTGGTATTAAATGACATCATAAATCAAATGAACCTAACATATATTTTTGCAACACTCCAAAAACAAAGAATATGCTTTCTTCTCATTAGCACAGAGTATTTTCTCCAAATTTGATCACATATTAGGAAACAAAGCAAGTTTCTACAAACTTAGGGAAATTGAAATAACATCCTGTATTCTATCTGATCACAAAAGAAAAAAAGGATAGATAACAACAATAATAGAAATGAGTAAAGTACCCAAACTCATGGAACCCAAACAACACATTATTGAATGAAAACTGCATCCAAAGACAATTAAGCATTTTCTAGAATTGAATGAAAGTGAAAGACAGCATACAAAAAACATGGAATACAATGGATGCAATCTTAAGAGGAACATTTACAGCATTAAGTGTCTCCATCAGAAAATTAGAGACATTGCATACAAATTAATTGTGATGTATCTTAAGGCTTTGGAAAACCAAGAACAAACAAAACCCTAGCCAACATCATACCAAACAGAGAACACTCAATGCATTCCCATTAAAATCAGGAATAAGACAAGGGTGTACACGCTCTTAATTCCTGTTCAATATAGAACTTGATGTCTTAGCTAGAGCAATAAGACAAATCAAGGAGATAAAAGGGACACAATTTGGAAACAAAGTCAAAATATCTTTATTTGTAATGACATAATTATATACATAAAAGACCCTAAAGACTTTACTGGAAAACTGCTAGAGCTGATAAAACACATTTAGCAAAATAAAAGATATAAAACTAATGCTACAAAATCAGTAGTTTTCCCTGAGAAAGAAATCAGAGAAATGATCCCAATCATGATAGCCTTAAAATCCATAAAATGTCTCAGAATAAATCTAACCAAGGAAGCGAAGAACTTGAATAGCAGTAAATTTAAGACACAGAAGAAAGAAATTGAAGAAAATACAGAAGACGGAAAGAACTTCCATGGTCATTAGTCACAGGATTAATGTTATGAAAATGGTCATCATGTCAAAAGCAATCTATACAGATTTAACACAATCCCCATTGACATTCAAATGCTGTTCTTCACAGAAGATTTAAAAATTATCTTAAATTTCATATGGAAAAACAAAAAAGAACCAAGATAGCAAAAACAATCCTGAAGAATAAAAGAAATGCCAGAGACATGACCATCCCAGACTCCACATCGTACTACAGAACCTAAGTAACAAAAAAAGCATGGCACTGGCATAGAAGCAGACATACGGACCAACCCAGATTAAGTGCACATACTTACAATTAGCTGATTTCTGACAAAAGCACCTAAAATACACATTAGACCAGTGACAGCATGTTCAAAAAAACATGTGAGTCAAACTTGATAGCTACATATGGAAGAATGAAACTAAATTCCCATCTCTCGCCTTGTACAAGTGCCAACTCCAAATGTGTCTAGGATCTTAACATAAGACCTGATACTCTGACTATGATAAAGAGAAAGTAGGGAATATATACAAACTTACAGGCACAGAAAAGGACTTTCTGAATGGGACCGTGATAGTGCAGGTTTTAGGACCATACCAAAGCTAGACAAATGGGACCTCATGAAACTAAAAATCTGTACTTTGAAGGATGCTATTATTTGAGTTGAGATGTAACCTATAGACTAGAAAAAAAATCTTTACAGGCTATATATCTGACAAAAGGTTACTATCTAGAATATACAAAGACTCAAAAATCAAGCATCAAGCAAACAAACAACCCAATTAAAAAATCAGAGCAAGGAATCAGAGAGTTCTCAGATGATCAAACACACCTGGCTGAGAAATATTTTTTAAATGTTCAATATCTGTAGGTGTCAGAGCAATGTAAATTAAAGCTACTTGAGATTTCATCTTACTCCATTCAGAATGGATAAGATAAAAAACAAAAATAAAAACAAATATTGACAAATTCTGGCAAGGCTGTGGGGAAGGGAGAACACTTATTTACCGCTGGTGTGAATGCAAACTGCTGCAGCCACTATGGTAATCAGTGTGGAGATTCCTCAAAAGCTAAAAATAGATCTCCCACAGGATCAGCCTTACCCCCTTGGGCATATACCCAAAGAACTCTGTATCCTGCTTCAGAGATACCTGTTCATCCATCTTCATTGCTGTCTAATTCCCAATACTTAGGAAATGAAAATAGTCTCCATGCCTATCAACTCATGAATGAATGAAAATATGGTACATTTATACAATGGAATATTCAGATGCTAAAAAATGAAATTGTGAAATGTGCAGGTAAATGAATGGAACTGATAATAATTGTCCTAAGTGAGATAAAGTAAAACGGAATGACAAATGTCACGTGTTCTCTCTCATAAGTAGATGCTAGTTTTCAATTTTTAGATACACACTTAGAAATCAGAAAACTAATAAGGGGCTTTGGGGATGTTTCATGGGAATAGGAATAGACAAGAAGTGATTTAAGTGGGAAAGGGGAATAATGGGTAGTTTAATGGACCAGGTATGGGAGGGTAGGTCACAAGAAAGAGTAAAGAAGGAATAAACAATGATAAAGACCTCCCAAAAACATCATATGGAAGCCTACTGTAGAAGCTTCTCTCAACAATATACAAATAATTAAACGTAAATTCCCAATATCAGGGTTTCAATGACCCTAACAGACATATAGGTTAGCAAAGGAGAAGACCAGTACCAGGAACGGGCTTCCTCTTTTGGAGCTGTTGATCAGAGAAACCCTATAGATCCTCAAACAGCACTGGCTATTGGCCTTGCACTTTCCACCTACCAGTACATGATGGTAAGACCTTATTGCTAAAGACACAACATACCCGAATCACAGAACAAACAAGGTGAAATAAAGGTGGAACTGATATCAAAGTTTTATTTCTGATGACTAGCTTTCATAGTACTAGAAGGTGCTATGCATACTACTGGCAGAGAAAGGTAATCATCAATCTTACACAGCTATGAACGCTGCAAACTACAATAACTACTCTATTGGCAAAATATGCCCATTGGTGCAATAGTGACATGAATATTATGGGAATAACAAACTGCCCTCTTTCTAACTTGATTTAAGATTACGTCACATAGGAAGTTCATACCTGATACTTTTATTCGTGCCAAGAACATGTGGGTAGAGTGGTCACAGGGACTGGGGAGAATTACTGTTATCATTCCACTACATAGATACATTAAGCAGACTCATAACGACTTATTATACCCATAGATTAATACATCTCACAACTCTCACCAAGAGAGATTCTTCTTGCAGAAGATGACCCACAAATGATTAATGTAGAGAGAATAAGAATGCTCAGACCTAAATGGGACACCCATATCACACCTTTCCTCTTAAGGGTCAGGGATCACTGAAGAAGAGAGGGTGGGAAAATTATAAGAGCTAGGGGTGTTAGATGAATAGAAGGAAACTGTGTTGTATGGACATCACAGGGTAGTTGCACATTTGAACCCACGGCTCTTATGACATTATACATAATACTTTTACAAACCCAAGCCAGACAGGGTCCCAACACAGATGGAGGAGATGGGCAGGAGGCTCCATTGGCATTTGATGGAGGCTGGGAAAGGGAGTTTCTGTTTATCTTGCTGGTGTGAGACCCAGTAGGTTGACCAGACTCCAAAAGATAGACCCATACCTGAAAGTATTTCGTAAACACAGATTAAACTTGACAAACATTTAAAAGATAAAGAAAAGACACTAATAATAAAGGACATGAATCCAAGGGGTAGGATGGTAGGGCTGTAGACAGGGGAAGAGGTCTAAATATGATCAAAATACACTGTGAAATGATCACATCAATAAAATACATACAAATAAATAGAATAGCAAAAGTAAACAAAAGAGAAAACTTTCCTTAATTTTGGCAGTGACTGTCTAATCCAGTGATTTGTACTTTGCGGCTCACCAGCAAGCTCAATAGTCTTACAAATAAATTTTTACTAAGGAGAGCTATGCACTTTTATTTATGTATTGCTTGTGACCACATTTGCTCTACAGTAGCCCAGTTGTGAACTTCCAATAGAGACTATAGGCCCATAATTCCAAATATTTACTTTTTTGCCTTTTAGAAAATGTTTAACTTGCCTCCTACTCTTTGATTTCAGCACTCTCTGGAGTAGTATACAACAGTTTTTGTAGCCTTCGGGTCTTCCCTTAATTGAAAATGGGGGTATTTAACTGCAGAGGGAGGAGGGTGAGCTAGACAGAGAAAAAGAGGAGAGATAAATAATGCTTAGATAGCATGAAAAACCAGAGGGAAATGTATTAGTTCAAAAGTCTGATGAAAAACACACATACAATATATATATATATATATATATATGACTTAATATTTATAGCTTGAGGCTATATAAAAAGAAATAGAATTCCAGAGAGAAGAAACCTCCCTTTGAGTTGTTGGTCAGGGTAGTCCAAAAGACTCCCAAAATAATACAGGCTATTGCCACAGCCCTTGATTTCCTCTCAGAACTTGAAGGTAATATCCTATTGCTGAAGACAGGATATACTTTAGATACAAGACTTGGAGCAGTGGAGCTGAAACTTACTTTGGAAACCTATTTCATGTACAGTCTTACATTATACTATTTTTCTTCAGGTCAGAAATAATGGCCTAATTGCCAATTCTAGTGTATGCTTTTCAGGTTTTACATATTTGGCTGCTTTGTCTGACTCCGGATTCTTACTGCTCTTAAGTCTCTACTCCTTCGGCTTTCATGACACCCTTGGCTCTTTTTGTATTTCTTTGACATTATCTTTCCCCTCAAAGGCTGTTTACCCTTGGCCCTTAGCACTTACATAATCCAAGATACTCTCTTCAGCCCAAAGCTCCCAATCTATACCTTTCTCCAAGTGAACTAATTTACCACAAGTGGTTTCAATCCCTATGCTCAAACTTGGCAACATTGCACACTTGACGTTTTCAGCAGCCTCCTTTCTAGTCTAACAGCCTTGGCTCACCAAAGCTACTTACTTACACACAGCTGCCAGAATGTCACTTTAAGGCAGTGGTTCCCCAAACTCTGTTGGACCTCAGGCTCATTTAAGACCTTGCTAAAACACAAACTGCTAGGCTCCTTGCTGAAGTGTGGACCTAAAGAGTCTCCTGTGGGTCTTGAGGAGTTGTGTTTCTGTTTTCCAGGATGATGCTGACATACAGTGCATAATGAAACACACTGGTTTAAAAACATTTGAATAACCCACTCCTTCTTACAACTATGCCTCCCTCTCACCTACAGGATTAAGTCTAAGCATCCTGCTGTGTCATATAACACCCTCCAGAAGCATAAGCTTTCTCTCCTGCAGGATTCCCTTTACCATTTTCTGACTCCCGCTTGATTTCTCAGCAACCTGCAACTGAATAGCTCAGCACGTGTCCCTCTCTATTTCACTGTGTTCTTGCGTGCCTGTAAATTCTGCGCCCTTTCTCCCCATCTTCCAGTTTCTCTCCCTTTAAAGAGATATTTCAAATGTTGCTCAGCTCTCCCAGATTCCACATTCACAAGAACATTTCTCTTACCAGCTAGTTTCTCTGTATCCACTATGGGGTTTTATTCATAGCTATTTGCATTTATCTCACATCCCTGAGAGGCACTGGCAGGGTGCCTCGGACCAATGTTTCTCTTGTCAGTTCCTCACACTCTCCCTGATTATAAATAAGGACTAATTTTAACTTTTCAATTGGAAGTATCTTTTCCACTAAGGGTATAAACACGGAGGAATTATTGATTCCCATATTACTGATCACACTATAAACTGACCTCCTCCTTTCAGGAAGCAATTTGGCATAATCCATGAAAGTAAATAACAGCACAAAAAAATCCTTTATATGCTTGACTTATTTCACTTATGGTAATGTAGTCTAAGAAAATAATTCCAAATTTGCACTGAGATGCAAGTAATATATTGCTCTAAAGCAAACATTGAAGAATCATTGAATGTTCATCACTAGAAAATGACTAAGATGGAGCTAATTATGTACTATTTCATATTTAAGATGATTTTGAAACTCATGGGAAGCATAATATTTTTATTGTATGGTTGATTGAAAAATAGTGATACCAACTGTTAAGATAAATTATGATTTTAACTGTGTTACAGCATTTAAAAATGATCTGGATGGCAAGGCACATATATTCTAAGGGTGAAAAATTTATGATATTGTTATATATATATATATAAATGTTACACTTAAAATAAACAAGAATGTTTTTAAAAATGTATCTTTTTTTTTGTTGTTGACATTCTTTCTAAAATTAAAAGTATGTGCCAGTTGTGGTTACATAGTCTATGCTCAGGTGAGCCATCAAAAAATAGCTTTTCTTGTAATTTTCTCTCTCTAAATGGTTGCAAGATACAATGCTAGGAACTCAAACATATCAAGAGCTTTAATGTTGGATACTGTATGGACACACTGTAATTCAAGGTATTTGAAAAAATCAACAGTAAGGTAACATTTATGAGACTTGGTGATATCAAGTTATAAATCAAAACTGGCTTATTGTAACACCATGACCAGGATGACTGTGGAGTCTTCATGGCACTATGGTTAAAGTTCTCATTTCAACATTAGACTCTGGATTTGAGTCCTTTGTCTGTTATTAATCAAATAATTGTGAAAATGTTTTACTTCTTAGAATCTTTTTCACTCAGTAAAGTAAGGGTAAGAGGATACTTGCTTCTGGAAGATGCTGCTGAGCCTCACAGCCATTCTGATACCCCTCAGCTGGCCTCCCTAAAAATGCATGTATGCTTGCATACATGTGTGCACATGTACACGCATGTTGCTTGCCTCCAACTCTAAAGGGCAGAAATGTTAGATTCTTATTCTTTTAGCCTCAGAATCACATAATCCAGTTTAGGTCACTTAGACCCAGATATATGCTATCAAATGTCAAAACTTTGGTGAAAAGTTCTCTTTCTGATATATAAATATGAATACATTTTATATGTTCATGGGCCAAAGTTGTGGCTCTCTTTGCTTGGTATGGCCATTCTCAAATATTATCTCTGCAACTGCTTTGGTTCTTTTATTTTTTATAGCAGAGTTTAAAGATGAACATTTCCCTATCTGGGGAGACTTCTTTTTATATGTGAAATTAGAGATTTCCATTGTTTGAATTAATTTGAATTGGTTAGCCTGGTCCTTGCAGTTGAAACCACTACAACATTTTATATTAAAGAGTTAGTGTGCAAAGTGTTTCACAAAAAAGTAAAGAGATTAAAAGTAGTAATTATGAGGTGCTGGAGAGATGGCTCAGTGGTTAAGGGCACTGGCTGCTCTTGCAGTGGACCTGGGTTTGATTCCCAGCACCCACATGGCAGCTAATACCCATTTGTAACTCCAATTCTAGGGATCCGATGCCCTGTGCTGTCCTCCATGGTCATTGCATGAGACAGGTGCACTTGCATGCAGGTAATACACTCATGCACATAAAATAAAATAAAAATAATAAATAAAATATTTTAAAAGTAGTGATTATGGAACCAGACGACTTTAGTCTGGTGATAAGGATGTAATCTTGGACAAAATACTTTAACTCCCTGTCTTGTAAAATTAGAATAATAATGGTATCTGCCTCCTAGGGTTTGTATAAAGAGTAAACATAACTATAGCTGCTATAAAAATGTCTGGCACCTATAAAATCCGTATATTAGGAATTAAATATTTATAGTAACATAGTATCTGATCAATAAATGGTGGTAGGTGCTATTGTCTTAGATTGATAGCTATGGTGGTAGTTCATCTAGCAAGGTTTCATGTAATAAAATCATGATGCATAACTTTGAATTTAGAACACTTTCTTCTACATTACATTGTTACTAACTTTTCAGGAATCTTGCAATAGTATTTATCAGGTTTTAGACTTCATAGAATCATCCTTTGAAATACAGAAATTCAATAGATAGGCAGTGCAAAAAAATTCGCATTTAATTTGGCAATTGAACTCTTTCTAATAATTAAAACATAGGCTAGGGTTTTGACAAATCTAAAGTAATTCTTGAATTTCTATGATTTGAGAGAGCCATTAAACACCTGATACAGGGGGCATTTGTGACAGCTATTCAAGGACATGTACTAAATAGATCATAATGATTATGGTAATTAACAGTTCACCACAGACTGCAATAGAAGACATTCTTGTATTTGGAAATGATTTGTTTAGGCGAATTACATATAAATCCCATGGTAAATGCTTTTAGAGAGGTTGAGTTAACCTAATAGTAATAGTTGCATTTTCTGTGAGTCTTAAAAGCTTACAAGGTAGCTAAGACTTTTAGTAGTATGTAAGAAGGAAGAGGAAGAGAAACACCTAGGCATAAGACAGGGCCTCTGAGATGGGCTGCAGTCTGCTTAGAAAGATGACTTCAGCAGCAATGGCCAACTGTGGAAATGTGAGCTGCTCGACTGGAAGAGTAACAGTCAGTAGGCATGACCTGAAATGGACTGAATAGGTCAAGAGATCTTAGCTACATCAAGGTGTCTGGCATCGGTAATTAAATGAAAGGTGTACATCATGATTTGAAATTGGGGAGACAGAGAAAGAGGCACATGTGAACAATCATTGATCATGAGCCAAGACATCTCGACCTAGGTCTGTAGGATTCATGATAGAGCCTGTAGGCACTCTAAGAACAGGAAAGTGCAAGTAAAATTATAAGCAGGAGTTCCTAATTTAATATTAGTAAATTCATGAGTATATATCTCCTTACTGTGAAATAATAGAAAATGGTTATACTATTTGGCCAAGTATTTATATGTTGACAGTATGAAATGTAAACTATTAAAAATGATACTGTATACTTAGCAACTTTTTGCTGTAATTATGATTCAGTAACAGTTTGGTGATAAAAACATGTGTTAATAAGGGCAGACTCTATGAACTTTCTGATACTGAAAAGAAAACACTGTCTTTGCAAAGATTAGGAGATACTGTTATACTTCTGGAGAGTTACATATGGTATATGGAATCATTTGCCTGAGGATATCTGAAATTAATAAAAGAGAAACTCATTGTTTGACCTTAAGGGTAAAGCAAAAGAGGCAGAGGTGGGGATGGTCTTCCTTTGATGTAACCCACGATGTAAAATTTACACACCCAGACAGGAAAGCTATTACCAGAAGTTCTAACACTGCAGGTCTGCCATAGGTTCTGGTAATTTTGAAATATTACAATGCTTTAAGCGATTGTATGAGGGGAAGGTGAAAGGATTAGATGAGGTGGACTGTGCGTCAATGAATGCTCCTCCTCAGGAAGCCAGGGAGGGCGCCATCTGTTTGCTTTATTGTCAGATAAACTTATGGGTTCAGTGCTTCGCTTTGCCCATGGAAGAATCCATTCAAGCAATATTGAAAATGAGTGTTTACTTCTTCCCTAGATGAGGACTTAAGCATTTGCAAGAAATTAGAAGCACAAAGTGACACTGCTGATAGCACGCTGCTCAACGGCCAGGAGGAGATGAAGGGCCTCTGTTACTTCACTGAAGTCAAGGCAACTTTATCTAAATGTTTTTCTTGTAAGTGGTAAGGAGAGTATGTAGCAGCACAGTGAAAAAAAAATCTAGAATGGGTTATTAGCAAAGGCCCTGGAAGCACATAGCTTCTATCACCAGGAACGTTTCTCTAGTTCTTGTCTTCTTACTTTCGACATGGAAAACAGTTCGCACCAAGCAGCTGCTGATTGCATTTTGCAAACTTTCTTTGTTAACATCTCTAGATATTGAATAAGCCTTTCCACTGGCACTGGAATTTAATAAGTATTGTCCATTTCCTTTGCTTTGCCGTTGACTATGTGAATTTCAACTGCTTTTAGGGAGAAAAATATGGAAGTATATTACTCACCAATTCACATCTGTTGCTGTTTAAAAGATTCAGTTGCCAAGAATTTTATGAAAAATCACTTAGTGATGACTCAGTAATGATTAGTCAGTGCATCTTATATTCAAAGTGAAGGGCACCCTCTGTTGTCCAACTTGCTAAGATGTTTCCCGGTATTTCCTCAAGGGACAGATTTGAACTGTGAGCCTGTGATTTCTTCTTAAATATACAACACCCTGTAACCTGTAACAATTACACAGAAGAAGGAATTAAGGTTGTAAGGTATAGAACGAGGTGGTCCAAAACAATAGTTCCTGATGTTAATGGTACAAAAAAGAAACAATAAATAAGCAAACAACTGGTTTCAATTTCATCTTCCACCAAGGTCTCTTGATATTTTTGTATGTCAGTATAGTCTTCTGTAAAATGAAGAAGTTACTCATTGTACAATGTATACTTGCAACAATTTTTGGTTTTGCTGGCATTTAAATTTAATGTACAAAAGAAGTTTCTATTGTTTTAAGTTTCAAGATGCAACTTTTATCAATATTGCACTATTAAAAGTCCAAGGAAGTCGTTACGGTATCGTGTACATTTTGGTCTTTGGTAACTGACACTTCCACAGATTTACTTCCTTTCAGGATCTTCTCATTTGAATTTCATGATTTCTTTAACTGGCCTAAGAATCCCTCTGAAATTTGTGATGTGTTTTCTTTGTTGTTACTTAGTCATAACTTAGTTTTTGATGATAAGCATCTATTTTTCACACATCTTCAGATTTGCATTCTTATTTATTACATTTTCTGATAGTTACTTGATAGTCAATATGCTGTGTCACACATGTTGTGTGTAATATGTCAAAATCAATCTGGTCACCTTTACTTGAAATATTCCCCAGGTTTAGTAACACTATAGGTGTTACTCTGTTTCTTCATAATGGGATGGGGATATAATATTTAGTTTCTGCACTACAATTGGTAATCATTTCTAAATACTTTGAATGGGCAAGTTAATGTTTTCAGAGATTTATTTTTAGTGGACACTGTTATATGTACATATACTAAGGCATGCACATAAATGTATATAATATATACAGTGCATACTTGCATATTAAAGATGAAATTCCTTATAAACTCTTGTTAATACAAGTTTTAGAGTATCAAGGACATTTTATGAGGGCATTTGGGGTGATTTAGTTCTATCACCTCTACCACTTTTCAGAACCCTCTTGCATGTGTATGAAGAAATTTTAAGCTGTCTCTTTTGTTTCTTAAGTAAGTTAATGCTTATATAAGTTTGTTACTTACATAATCTCCCCAGCTTTAAGAGAGGGTATCTTTAAAATAGACACATGCTTCTAGTTTAGAACTTGGAGTTACTCAAAGAAGAGTTTATAGCTTAATTTATATTATAAAAGCACTTGAAGGCAGCAAAATGAATTTTCAAAATGATAGTTATAAGCAGTTACATAGTTTTCTTATACAGGACTTAACAGACAAATGAGCTTTAGCTAGTTCATCTATAAACACAGAAGAGGAGTGAAACAATCTATCTTCCATGGATGCTCTGATCATTTAGTTTAACCTGATAAAATATTTAAATGCAGACACTTGTTAGAAAAGACTTTTCTTTCCATAGAAGTTCTACAGCAAATATGTAGGAAAATGAGAAGAGAATATCTCTTTGGTTTTCCATATGTACAATGAATCAGCCATTTTTCTATTATTTTTAAAGTGAAAAGGTAGCTGGCAAAGAGGATGCTTTTGCCCAAAGTACTGTTGTTTGTGTTTCTCAAGGATGGAAAAGCTGCGTTCTGAAAAGCCATGGGCACCACATGGATCACTTCATTCAGGAAGAACCCGAATTAATATCTCAGAGCCTTGTCAGGAGTTCTCATTAGAATGCTATGATCCAGAATAAACATGTATAAATGTGTGCTTTGTGATTAAACAGATATGGGTCCCCACTATGAACTAAACAAGATTTTATAATATTTATTAAATCAATGAAAGAGCCAGCCAATCATTCAACTATTGAATAAATTTTAATTATATTCCTAAAAATTATGTAATATTGAGCAAGCTATGCAGAAAACTTAAACAGAAAAGTTTGTAAGACAGGGAATATTATAAGACAGGGAATAGCTCATAGCACTGGAATGAAGACAAATTTGCAAATATTTGCAAATATCTGATAAAAACATTTTGAGAAAGGCTGGACAGATGGCTCAGTGATTAAGAGCACTGGTTGCTCTTGTAGAGGACTGGGATTCGATTCCTAGAACCTACATGGTGACAAACAACTGTCTGTAACTCTAGTTCCAGGGTATCTGAAGCCCTCTTCTGACCTCTGTGGGCATTGCATGACACAGGTCCACCTAGCTACATGCTGGCAATACACTCACACACATAAAGTAAAAATAATAAAATATTTTTTAACATCTTGAGAATAATAATTGGTCAGTAAATGTTTCTTTGTCTTTTATCGTCCTTGAAGACATTTGGGCTCTTTTCAGCAATGTGCTGTTAAGGGTGCAGCTCCATCATGTGTCATTGTAAATAAAAATACATATTCTTGCATTACTTCAAAACTGTACTCACAAGCACATGTAAGCATTCATGCTACTAAAAATGGAATCTGTGAAATCTCCTGGAATTTATCAGATTTAAAAATGTAAGGTTCTGAGAGAATTTTAGAATTTGAAATCGATGTTTAGAAGGACATTTCTTGAACATCTTGAATGGAATATCACTTGGGGCTAGCTCGCTCATAAACATATTTTCCTTCTTAGTTGATGAAGATGGAATTAATAACCAGATACTAAGAAAAAAATGTTGTTAAGCATCCAAAGAGGTTGCACTAAGTTCATCCTGAACATGAAATATGTTCCTCAATGAGATGTTGTTGCAATAAGTAAATATTTAGCTAGTTAAGAATCCTTAGTTTTACTCCATTGTGAAGATGTATATTTGAAATTAAAGACATTTATAGAACCAAAGTCCTAAGGCTCCAAGTCTCCGGGTTATAACTGTTTTCTGTTTGTTTTGTTTTTCCTCATGGAGTCAAACTTATGCCTGGATTTGATTTATAGGAAGGGAGATCTTAGGGTGATGAAGGTAGAAAAGTGAAGGTGCTGCGACCTCTGACTGAAGCCAAGTTCACTTAGAGTCTCTCTTGTCTGCTGTCTTTTTATTACGGTGTGTAGTAATGTACAAAACAATGGCTTTCACGGTGAAACTTTCTTAGAGGAATCGAGCATATGTAATCGCATTCGCTGTTTTCTTGCTTCTTTCCCTCTCCTAATATCCTTCTTCTCTCCTGATAATCCCCATCTACTTTGTGCTCTCTTCCCCTGTGTTACTTATCTTTCTGAGTCTGGCTTATTTCATTTGATTTCCAGCTTCAACCATTTTGTAACAAATGACATGATTTCATTCTTTATGGATGGCTAATACTCCCTCCCCCTCCTTCTCTGGGTATTTCTTTATCCATTCATCCACTGATGAGCACTGTGATGGCTAATCTCAATAGTCAACTTGGTGAGTTCTAGACTCACCAGTCTTCTGGGCATAGCTGTGAAGGATCGTCTTGACTAGGTTAATTGAGGTGGAAGAAACTACCCCCTATGGGTGGCATCATTCCCTGACTTGAGATATTGCACTATATAAAATGAGGACATGAGCAGAGCACAAGCCTTCTTCGTTCTCTGTCTCTTGACTGTGGATTCAGTGGGACTAGCTGCTCAATCTGCTGCTGTGATGTCCCCACCATAATGGTCTGAGGCAAACTAAATCATTCCTTAAATTGCTTCAGAGTATTTGATCCCAGCAGCTGGAAAAGCAATTAAGTAGGATACCTAGGTAAATTCTGTAACTTAGCTGTGTGGTAACAATATTGTGATGAAGCATGAGTTTGCAGGGATCTTTCTTGAATGCTTTGATTTCCTCAGGAATATATCCAGGCACGGTATAGTTCTATCATACGATATGTATGTCTATTTTTAGTTTTTTTTAGGAATCACCATGCTGTTTTTCATGGGGGCTGCACTAATTTACAGTTTTATCGGCAGTGTGGAGTTCTTTTCCCCTGCATCTTTGCCAGCATTTGGTAGTTTCTGTTTTGATTTTTTGTTTTCTCTTGATGATAACCATTCTGTCTCAAGTGAGACAGAATTTCCATGTAATGTGGTTTGTGTTTCTCTGATAGCTAAACATGGCTGACACTTTTTTATGCATTTATTGGGCATTTCTGTTTCTTTGAATAGGAAGTGTCTGTTCAGTTCATTTACTCACTTATTAGTTGTATTATTTGTTCTCTTGTGTAGTTTCTTTATGTATTATAACATTAATTCTCTGTCAGGTGACCATTTGGCAAAAACACATTTCATTTTGCTGTCTGTCTTTTCATCCTGGTAACTATAAAGTTACAAATTTCTATCGTATTACAGTATCCTTCATGTATTTTCTCTCTCCTTTCTCTCTCTTTCTGTCTCTCTTTCACACACACACACACATACACAACATTCATAATGCTTATTAATATCTCAGTTTTTCTCAAACTGATGGTGGATTTTGTAAAATCAAAAGCAATTATTTTAATTCCGGTAGAAACACCTTAAATACATGAAAGTCCGGTCTGTATAACAAATCTCTCTCATTATTCTTGAAGGACATAATCACAAGATGGACTTAGAGGTTTTACTGACAGCATTCAGATGAAAGAGAGAGGTATACACAGCACATAGCTAGTTGAGAACTGGAATATCTGTCAGCCACATTCACTTTTTAAACCAGGATTTGAAAGAACGCTTTGAAACGAGTCATTCGTTGCAGACTACTTTTCCTACCATGTTTGGTGTTAAACAAGGCAGCTGGGCTTATTTTGATTCCTTGGAGTGTTTTCCATTTGGTTTCTGGAGGTATGCGTGAGGGTTTGTGGTGACGGAATAACTGAGGTGGCCACATTGACCAACTTCCAGCTCTTAATCAGGTTCTGTGCACTCAAAAAGCATCATTTAAATAAACCATTTTATTTCATTCTTTGAACTAGCTATGATGCCATATGCATATGTGGAGTGACTTTTTTTTGCAGTGGAATGAAATACAGAAATACCTAGAAAAATACTGTGTGAATGAAAAGGTGACCATTGCCAAAGTAAGCTTATTAAATCTTGAGAAGAGAACATTTATTTACAGCAGTGTTAACAATAGATCATTATGCATCAGGGTTTCATATGGTTTATGTTGATGAACTCTCCAAACAACACCAGGATCCTGAAATTATTAACATTATCACAAGTAAATATCATAAAACTAAGGCCAAGTGAGGTCAAATAACATTTAAGGTAGCATGATTCATAACTAATGATGAGAATCAAACTCTAATCTGTTTATCCAACTTGTACTTTTTAGTGACTATATTTGTTTGTACTTGTGTATGTGTTTGTACATATGTGTTTTTATACAGATGAGTGTATGTGTGTTTTGGGGTACATGTGGAGGTTATAGATCAACTTTAAATGTCTAAGGTGCTGCTTACATCCTTTTGAAGAGTCTCTCACTGGCCTGGAATTCAGATTAGGCTAGGCTGGCAGCTAATCACCTATATCTATCTTCCTAGCACTGAGATGATATAAACCCTTATGCCACCTGGCTTTTAACATGTGGATCTAGCTGTCTAACTGGGTTCCTATGCTTGCAAGGCAAGTGCTTTGTGACTGAGCTATCTCCTAAACCCCATATTCTCTTGTACTTAATCCGTATATAATTATATATTAACTTAAAAATGCTAAAATAGAATGTAGTAGTGGTTGACTTTTACACAATAAAATCAAAGATTAACTAACTTCAATACAATCGTATGCATCCTACGGTGTCCTGGAAAATTCCAGGCATTGTATCAAATGAATAGATGATAAACATAACCATCTTTGTGTAGTACCAGTTACACAGTTTCTTATGGAAAATTAATTGTACACCTTTTTTCTTTCCTACAGCATTGAGTTTTTTTCTTTCTTCTTAAATCCATTTGCCAAGCTTTGCTTTGGAGCCTGGAATATTAAACTGTCATTTCGTAACCTAAAAAGGACAAGAGTAAAATGAAAATGGATCTCATCCCAAATTACTAAAAGTCTTTTTGGCATTGTTTAATATTTGGAGAGAAATAAGTGAGCTGTAATATAGCAGAGCAGAAAGCGCTCGCGGTCATGATTTGACTACTGCTTTTAACCCAGAGTTAAAGAGAGCAGACAGAACACACTTCCTACAGCCCACGGTGAAGTCTGCAGCAGCATTTTTGGAGACAAGCACACTGTTTTTATATCTACTCTCTTTGCCAAATCCCTACGCAAAGCTCTCCTCCATCCTACGCACAGCACAGCCATTCTGTTAGTTAAAGGATATTCCTTTGTGCTGGTGGATAATTTGTTTGTTTTGTTGAAATTATGGAGTAATGATGGTTTTAAGGTTTATTCTATTTGTGAGGCTAATAGTTTAAAGACAAAATTTGGAGTAACATTTTAAAAGAAGGAATCGGAGCGTCACAGATGAATGCCATCTGCATGGAACACACTTAGCCACCTGTTGTAAAGAACTTTTTTATTTCCTACTCCTTTGCAATCTTTATTGATTTTTTTCATCCTTAGCTTGCATTTCAAGATACATTTGCATAAAAATAAGTTCTTGTCATTTGAAGCATTATCTGTTTTGATTTCTGGTGGATTGACTTCCAGTCATAATTAGTGATGCCACAGTTTCAAAAGACTGAGCTCCTGCAGCTTTTATCTCAGACTCCTTTCCCCTTTGTCTAATAAATCCTTTGCCTGCAATCTCAGTCCCTTTTTCAGTGACCCTGGGGAAGCCTCAGCTCCTCTTCCCCTTCCTTTGACCTTTGGTCAATAAGCTCATAATCCTGAGTTAATTGTGAGCTTTTCACTTGCAAGTGTGAGGCAATTCTTTTGCAGGCTCTCCCCAGTATCTGAGATCTCCAGATGTGTTTTCTTGTAGAACTACAGAATTTCTACTACGTTGGTATTTCCATTGCAGTTTGGTACCTCCTAATTCCTACTCATTCTTAGAGAATCAGCTTGTGTTTATTGAGATGCTTCCTTGACCCTCATAATACAGACAGATGTTCTTGTCTTATGCTGCCATGACATCCTGTGTTCTGTCATCACAAAGCAACAACATTGCTGTAATTGCTTTTTAAAATATCTGTCAACTCCCTAGAAGCCTATTAACCTTATCTACACCTTCTGTCTTAAAATAAATCTTGTATTATGTATGTTAGATACAACATATATATCAGCTATAATGTATATACTCATACTTTCTAAGTATGGAGATATATGTTAGATATATGCAGAGTCCACAGTTCCTCTAGTTTTTCCTTTCCCAGTTGTGTTATCAGCCAGGGTGAATCAGAGCCTTGCTGAGAATATGGATTTCTTTGGAAGCACTGAGAACATATTTCTTAGTATTGATTCTTCGAGTCCACTCTGGGTTTCCATGTCTTTCTGATCAAGAGGCTGGATGGCTTATCAGAGCTTGCAGGACCTTTTGAGAGATGTCTTGTCATTCCCTTGGACCTAGGTGACATGGGACAGGGGCCCAAAAATTGGGTCTCCACTAACTCCAATATCCTTATTGAATTTGGACTCTAAGTTGGGCTGTTGAACACACAAAAGACCAGTTACATCAGTTTTGAAGAAAAGCTTACATATAAGATACATCTGATTGTTTTCTGTCAAAAACTGATCAAGCTGGGGGATGATATTGAAATTAAAATCACTAGTTATCAATCTTCTCTTTAACAAGTGACTTAACATTGCCCGATGACATAGTATAAGACCATGTCAATGATTTTTTTTTTCTTTTTAGAGGTTGAGGATT
The DNA here is from genome assembly GCA_035773235.1 of Eospalax fontanierii. Lineage (NCBI taxonomy): Eukaryota > Metazoa > Chordata > Mammalia > Rodentia > Spalacidae > Eospalax > Eospalax fontanierii. The sequence goes on from CM069527.1 coordinate 40,582,032, forward strand.
AAGTTTATCCAAGTTGTGGAGAATACATCTGGGTGGTGAATAAACAAGAAGCACTAGGGAGTAATAATAGAAAGTCTGGAAATTGGGAGTTACCTTCATTGGTGGGAACTAAATTTCCTGAGTGCCATAGTTCAGGACCCACAAGCTGCTTTGATTAGTGGGGATCAAGTCTTGCTCATTTTATTATTTTTCCATAGAAAAGGTAAGGTTGCTTCTCTCAAATATGATATTAATTCCCCACTGTAAGGACACAGTGTTTCAGAGGCTCATGGGTACAGGGGAATCTCTAAGTTCTCTTCGAGACACCAATGTTACTTTGGGTAAAATAATGTCTCAAGGGGCTGGAGAAATGAGTCAGTGCTTAAGAACCCTCGATGTTCTTCTAGAGGATCTGTGCTCAATTCCCAGCACCCAGATGGTAACTAACAACCATCTGTAACTCCAGTTCCAGGGGATCTGATGCCATCTTCTGACCCCTGTGGGCATTGCATGCATGTGATGCACTTACATACATGTAGAAAAAACACTCATACATATAAAAATAGCAAGTAATAATAAAAAAATGTCTCAAGATGAACCCATCGTGGAAGTCTGGTCATATCCCTCAGTCAGATAAAGGAAATGTACTGACTTTATCGCATGGCAGTAGGGGCACTCAGAAAATATTGCAGGAGCACAGCCATGCCTTTTTGCAGAAAGATCTCAAGTTAGGTTAGCACTGGTTTAACAGGAGGCAGAACTGCATGTAGAACAACAGCAAGTGACCCAAGGCATTTGGTTCTGAAAATAGGAAAGGTCCAGTAGCCAGGCCCAGAAGGATATGCACAGAAGGAAGTTGTAGACAGAAAGAATTTTATGATCTTTTATGAAGAAAGTGGAGTCCACCTCTTATCACGAAGATGAGGGAAACCCCATTGAAGGCTGGCAGACTAAAAGATGTCTTCTGGATCTCATTTTGATTTCCCCATGGTTCCCAGATTGTTGGTTCTTAGTTTTAGAAACTGCTGATCAGGCAGGAGCCCAGGAAAGAACTGGGAGGTGGGAGGGATGTGCCCAGCATGCATTTGCATTGCTGCTTTGGAAACACATAGAGGACCCGGTGATGGGGAAAAAAGTCCCCACAGTGTGGACCTCAGAGCCAAATGTGAGGATGTTGTGTGTTAAAATCGGATGGATCTGAAACACTGTGTTGGCTGGGAATTCAAGTCTTTCAGAAAGTAAGGTGCTATAAGTAGTTAACTCTGAGTTAAAGGCAGCATTGTCTTCTGCTTCTGCCCAATGAGAATAACAAATTCCTGAGTATCTTGGGATCATGCACCCAGCTGCAAGCACAGTACATGTGATCCAAGGCAGTGACAATGCCCTCCATTCTAGTCGGTGGTTCCTTGTGCCCAACCCAGCTAAGGCCGCTTTATTTGTCCCCTTTCTGTTCCTTATGTTTGAGAAGACAACTGTCTGATCAAGGGAATGAGAGTGATGAGAAAGAAGAAGAGAGAGAGGGAGTTAAACTTAGTGCCATTTATGTCCTATCATGTGGCCTTCAGACACAGACACATAGGAAAAGACCCCAAGAAAGAAAGGCCTTAAATGTGTACTCCATGTCCTGCCCTATTCTCAACGGAAAGGCCTGAGACAGAAAGAAATAGACTCTACCTTTTTTTTTCTTCCCTGGAATGCACAGTACAAAAGCAAGGAGATTATAGACTTGCAGCAATGCATAAAGATAAAGCCTGGAGATTAGCTCTCCTAAAAGGAAGTCTTATATAAAGGATAACCATAGGGTTTGAGCTACTGGAAGGAGCGTACCTGAGTTCCAGAATATGTCTCCAGTTCTGTTCTCAGAAGAGTTTCTTTAATATCCCTCCATGGTTGTTATGCGTTTCCAGGGAATCAGCAGTCCCTTTTGTGGGTTCTTAGTGTTACTGGAAATTCTGGGGAGTCATTTCATGATTGCCAGATGATACTGGGGAACAAAGAACCTCTTATGGTTACTAGTCTCATTATAAAAGAATTTAAGAATGAACATAAGTGGAAGCGTGAGGACAATTTTATTAGAGTTTAAAAGCAAAACTCCAGGACAAGTGAGCTGTAAATTTCATCATCTGTTCTGAGACAGAATGAAGAAAAGAAGAGAAAGCACCAGTCATCTGAGTTGAGCCAGTATGGAGGTCAGCTACATCTTGGCAGGCAGCCACATGGCAGGGACAGGAGCTTTAGAGAAAGAGTGAGGAAGTCCAAAGTAACAGAAAAATCATGTTTAGGTTCTGGGCATTCAAAAGAAAGAGGCAAAAAAGGAAAAGTTGCACCTTTTTGAGTCTGGACACAGAAATGTGGGCAGAGCCAACAGAACCTCATGATTCCCAAGGTCAGGAATTCTGGGAAGGGAAAGTAAGTACAGGAACCCATTAAAGATTAATTATTCCTCTGACCTCTTTAGCATAGCTTAAAGTGAACTGCCTCCTAGGAGTGGTCTTGCCTTCCTGAGGCCCCTTAGACAGGTCATTGACCCTGCCCAACTAAAATGTTAGGTCTCCACCTAGGCCAGAAATGACCTCTTGACCATTAGGAAATAGTTTTTACTGCTGCTGTGACATTAGTTTTGTCAATAAAAGAATTTTAAAATGGACTCAGAAAGAAGCTGGAGAACCATTTCATTAGAATTTGAGAGAAAAGCAACAAGGCAGGTAGGCCTTACAACTAAACTGTAGCTATGGCCATTTGCTGGATAATGTCCTCCACTGCTTCAGGGAAAGAAGGAGCTGAGTCAGGAGATTTATTTCTTATATTTTAATTACATCATTTTGGATAAATCAGTTTATTTGTGCAACTCTGATTCTAATTTTTAAACAGGGTAGTTCAGTTACATGAATTAAAAAGTTTTTTGATTTACTTATTTTCATTTTATGTGTTTGAGTGTTTTGCCTGCATGTGCATAAGTACACACATGTCATGCAAAGCCTGTAGAGACCAGAAAAGGGTGTCAAATCCCCTGGAACTGGAGTTATAGTAGTCAGTTGTTAGTTGCCATGTGGGTGCTGGGAGTTGAACCCAGGTCTTCTGCAGGAGCAGCCAGTGCTTTTATCACTGAGCCATCTATCCAGTCCCCGTTGTATGAATTTTCTCTTTGTTTCTTTCTTTGTGAGAGCAACACAATTACATAAACTCTTCTGTCTTTCAAAAAGTTGGGCTCAGTTGCAATTTTCAGCATGTTTAAAATATCTTAATTCTGGGCCTGGGGAGATGGGTCAGTGGTTAAGAGCACTCGCAGTTCTTGCAGAGGACCCAGTTTCGGTTTTAAGCACACACATGGTAATTAACAACTGCCTGTAACTCAGGTTCAGGGGATCCAACTCCCTCTTTTGGCCTCCTCAGGCTTTGCTTGACTACTTTCAGGCAAAACATTCGTACTCATAAAAATGAATAAATAAAAATAACTTAATTCTTTAATTCCTGATTATATCCTTTTTAATAGTAGACTAAAAAGGGCTTTTATAATGTGTTTGGATTTCTAACTGTCGTTTGTCATTTTACTTTTGACGGTACTGTATGATATTAATTAAGTGGGGCAGTGAAGAGGAAATCTAAACAGTATATGCTCTGAAAAATTTAAGACATTCATTTATATATACCAAAGAAGCTATAGTACAAAAATAGAAATGAAAACCATTAGAGAATCTTCTGCTTAAACAAGAATATTTAAGCACCAAGAGAAGCTGACTAGTGGAGAGAAGAATTTAAAGACAAGGGAAATAACAGGAGACACTAACTAGTAAATTTCATCTATTGTTATTTTTCTCTGTATGTGACGGCTTGTAAAACAGTCACCTATAACTGATCAGTTAATCACCAGTAAGATGTGAACACATATTTTTTTCAAAGTTTAATTAATTATACAACTCGTAGCTTACTCTTAAATACTTAATATAGAATTAATCAAATCATATAATTTGTTAGCTAGTTTTACTTTAACTTGAGTGATTTTCCCCTCTATTTTATTTATGTCAATAAAATTAAATATGTAAAAAGAGCAAATGAACTACCTTGGCACTGACCAGGGCTCTTGGTTTTAGCTGGAATTTAAATCCCTTTATTTTATACTTTGTGGGGGATCACTGTTGTTGACACTTTGATGTCCAATCTGACTGACCCAGGCATGCAGACATGCCTCTACCTCATTCCCAAGGCACTCTGGGGAGAAATGAGAACTGATGTTACTCCAGCGAGGAGTTATATATGCAAGATAGACAGGTAAGATGACTCAGAAAAGTATAGACCAGACCTTGATGCACTGAGAATTCCAGAGTGTGTCTTCCACAGCAGAAGTTGTTGTGGAGAAGAAACTTCTAGAGCCTAGGAGGCACTGACTTCAGGACATTTTCTGTTAGGTCAAAGGGCTGATCACAGTTGGGAAAAGGCATTTTCATTTTCAACCACAAATTGCTTTACGTTCCTGCAAAACGACGTGGAAAGTGAAACTGGAAGTAAGCCAGGCACTTTGGTGGTTTTGCTTTGGGTGTGAATTTGTTCACATAACTCTAAGTTCAGAACATAATGCTGTGCTGTGGAAATGCTGTGGCATAATGAGGAGGGATGTAATGTTCCACCGAGGACCATTCAATTCACAAAAGGAATTTCACTGCTAAAATGCAATCGCACATTTTATATGTATATGTTTTTATGCGTATGTGTGCACATATTATACACATATAAATGCTCTGGACTTTGCCTCTGTTTAGAAAAGAGATAGCAGTTTTAAAGATACAAAACAGAAATGTTAAATTTCTTTTTTAAACATATTTTATTTATTATTTTATGTGTGTATGAGTGTATTGCTTGCATGTGTGTAAGGCATCTGTGTCACGCAATGCCTGTGGAGGTCAGAAGAGGGTGTCAGATCCCCTTGAACTGGAGTTACAGACGATTGTTAGTCGTCATGTGGATGCTGGAAATTGAACTGGGGTCCTCTGCAAGAGCACCCAGTGCTCTGAACCACTAAGTCATCTCTGTACCAACCCCCAAATGTTAAATTTCTTTTATTTAGAGACAGAATTTCTCCGAATACTTAATTTACCTCAAGAGGTGGGGAGATGTGTGAGGTTTGCTCTTAGTAAATTCTTCCTATTACTGTGGTTGTTCAGATTACTTATTGGATTTGGTGTCTATATATTTGCAATAAGGTCTGTATATATGAGTTCAGAGTATGACATAAACGATTCTGTCAGAAATATTTAAGCATAAAGCAGTTTCTATGTCCTTAATGCTGCTGTATTTGTCCATGTTTTATTAATGTCTCCCATACTTAACATGGTTAGCTGTGAGATAATCTGTCCTTCTGCATTTTCAGAGTAGTGAGAGAAGAGAGTCAAAAGCCAAATGCAAAGCAATGAGGCTCAATGCCCTGTTGATGCAAATCAACTCTTTTGTGCACTGCTGTTCTCGTCTTGCCCATAGCTTCATCCTTCATAATAATGTTGAAAATTATCTTTGTAATGGCTATTATTTTGTGTTCCCTAATCTTTTATAGCTTTCAAGATATCTGTAAACAGCAGGCATTGAAGAATACACTTAATGATTAAAGGCATCATTTCATATTGGGATACCATATTTCACGTTCTAATCATCATGGAAGGCTGGGAAAACTTCCTGTTTGGCTGGTTCCCGCTGAGCAAGCTTCAGGGATCCTTGAGGGTTTAGTCTATTTTTGATCCTGGGAGAAACAGTGCAAGCCTTTGATTCTGACCCAAAAGACTGGCTAAACTCACCTTTAGACTTTAAACTCTCAAACTTAGGTAGCATCCTAGGCTGTCCCAAATGGCAATTTTATCTTTTCAACCCTTACAAAAACTCTAACAAAATGCAAGAAACTGTCACTCTCATTTAAAATACATACCCAAGGCTCAGGAACCATTTCAGAAGAGGGAATGGAAAGATCATTAGAGCCAGGGAGGAGGTGCAATGCCATATGGAAACAAAGTCCTACAGGCTCCTGAGACCTTAGTCATATTAATCTACAGCAATGGGGTCAGCATGCCCCGAGACCCATACAAACTCAAGGAGACAAAATCTCAGCATAGAACTGTGGAATTTGTCAGCAGGCCTCAATCTTAGTTGAAGAGCTATTGGCAGCTGATTACTTCTGGGTGAGGAAGAACTGATCTTAAAGGCAGGAATCTAGATAGACCAACTAGACCTCAGTGGATGAACTTGCACCTAGGAACGTCTGAGGACAGACTCCTAACTTCTTCGACAATTGAGCACTTCTCTTGTCAAGCCTGTCTGCACTCTGGTCCTACCTCTGAAACAACCTTTCCTGGTGATGAGTATAACACTGAGGAAATATTCTAAATGAATCTTACCAAAAATACCTTTGGGAATAACAGTCATATATTTTTTTAATGTAATTTCAGTGTATTCCAGTGATTCATAAAGTTTATAGATTCACAAAATGCTTGTTGATTTTTAAAAATAATTTCAGTGTGACCAGTCTTTAGCCTAAATGTGTTAAAATGCTTCCTTGACAGCCTCCCTTTTAGGGATGTGGGGGTGGAGAAAGACAGAAGTCAAATGCAAAGCACTGAGGCTTCCTGTCTTCACCTAAACCTAAAAGTCCTACAAAGATTTATTCAGTCTAACATTATGTTTGAACCTAATTAAAGGCGATAATGAATCAGTTTCTTTTATCCATCAATAAAGATACTACCTCTGACAAGTAGATTTTATTTATCAACCTACTAGATTGCTTGCTTTGCTCTACTCAGTTGGCAGCATTCCCTTTACATGTCGATTTTCTTTGTAGGGAAATCAAAGGACTGTCACTTTTAGGAGACATTGGACTGGCAGCGTAGTTGGTCTGTTTCTGATCCTGAACAGTTTATTTACGCTCTTAACTTACCAGCATGTATTCCAAAAGATGACAACAGGTTTAATTTAAAGGATTCTTTTTTTATATCTTGGGACCACCAAAAAGATGCTAAAGATACATCAAAAAATGCTCAAGCTCTCACAATGGGGCACCTCCCTGTGATGATTAATATAAGGTTATAAAGATGATGGTGTGCAGGGGGTCTAGGTGAAATGTTGGTATTGTGATATTGACTAGTATTTCTCGAATTTTACTGCTATTAAATTCATGTTATTAAAACTCATATTAATGAATCCAAACCCAGAATATATAATTCAGAAGGTGAAGTCTAAGATATCTGTATTTCTAAGAGTTCCCAGGTGATGCTAATACTGCAAGTCTTGGACTGTATAGGTCTAGACCATACCCTGATTCCACTAAGTGATGCCTCCTCCACCCCAACCATTTGGCAGACCTAGACAAGTAAAGGAAATATGCAATGGAATAAAATTGAGTAGAGAAGAACGGAGATGTTCTTGGTTGATTGGCAGGGCACACACAGAAACATGGGGAAGCTGGAAAATCGAGAGACATTTCTATGCTGCTCTTGCTCATCTCTGCTTAGAACCATAAGAGATAGCAAAATGGACATGTCTGTGATGGCAAACTGTAGGACATCAGCTGAGCAGTATTATGACCTATTGCTATTTCTGTGTATTTCAGATACCCTAGGAGTGAGTACTAAAAGAAAGAAACACTAAACTATGAGAAAAAGGAGTCCAGATAATGCATCTCATACACAGACAAAGGCAGGTTAGAAGACACAGTGTGATTATTTTAAAGAGGAATAAAGTTATATAAAGGCCCTTTTCATGATTATTTCTAGACTTAAATATCCTCACCACTGTTTACTAATGCAGCTGAAATGTGGGTTATTTTACTTGGGTACATTTCTTACTTATGAAGGAAAGGTAATAGACATGTGGGTTTTATAAAAAGGTGCCTTTGTTCAAAACATGTAAACAATGTGTGCCCACCCTCTTGGACTTCAACTAAGGATGATGGTCTTTGTGCCCAAGGTAAGGTGTACAGATGATCATTTGGATACATTTTCTGGGTACGGTGAGTCTGGAAGGAGTTCTGATTTACAGTCAACAGTTTCAACAAGTGACCCTTGGCAGAAGGGGTCTGCTTTTTCAGCTGGCGCTGTTGTTGAAGCTCAGAGGAATTGCTCATCTGTCTCTATTTCAGGCATCTGGCAAATGGAGAACTGCTTCAGCATCCTCCATCCCACTAACTGCTTACAGATGACTTCCATCCTCTGGAGCATCTGCTGGTTATCTCATTTCAGGTTATTTTCCCTGCTGTGCTTTGAAAATATTCCCTCTCCAGCTTTTTATTTTGTAAGCTTACTATTGTTGGTGTCGTCATGTTTGGGGAAACCAACAGATGTGCCTGGTGTTACCTTAGGAGATAGGCCAAACCTGGGGACAGTCTGAAAGCAGAAATGGCAAGATTTTTTTTAAAAAGGAAACAAAATTATAAATAAGTTAAAAACCCAACTGACTCACAATTGTAAAATATGTTCAGGATATGATTCATGGGTCCAAAGTAAACAGTCATCAATTTTATGATCTATTTTTCAAAGTTCTTACAAACACTATAACACCCAAAGAACTTCTATACTGTTATGTAGCTAGTGTGTGATCCATGTGTATAGTATAAATGCCATTTATAAGTCCTTAATGAATATCCTCATTTTTATCTTTTCTAATGCTTGCCAGTTACTGTGTTTTGCTCTATACCTTTTAAAAGATCAAAATAGGCAAATATGTGGGCTATTCCTGGGGGAAGTTTTCTTCATTTCCATAAAAGTCAGACACATATAACTCATAATACATTTATTTCAGCTCCTTCATTTGCCTTTCAGAGTACATGAAGGGTGTTCTGCATATATTAAGGCTTTTCTTCCTTTCAGTTAATCAGATATATGGGACACTTACACATGAATTTGAATATTAATGTATTTATTTAAAAGCAGGGTTATGCAGGCCATTAAAATTGTGATCTTGAATTGATTAATGCCCAGTGAAAATTTCTCTGATGCAAACTGCTAATTGGACAAGAAGGCTGGGTGTTCTAATTACAATCATTTCCTTCAAATGAAGAAAACACAATGTGATTAGCTAATAGTCTATTAATTTTGAGATCTTAAAATGCAAAAAGATAAAAGAACAAGAAAACACCCATTACAACACACAAGATTAAGAAAAGCACACTACCTTGTCACTATTCTTTAAAGAAACAACACATTGCAGATTTATCCAAAGTCCCCAAAAGCCTCTCCATCCTTCTCTTCCCTGGCTTCCCCACAGACAACTTCTGAGGTTGATATGCATGGCTTCCTGTCATTTCTTGTGCTTTTACAGGTATACAGTACATATTTATTCAAGACAATGCTCTTCATGCTGAAAACCAACTGCTACATAACCCCCCATACACAAAATGTATCATATCTGTTCTTTTTATAAAGGGCTAGGCATACATTTTCTATTACTAAAGGCAGAAAAACCTAAATCTTTAAAAGTCATAGCCTTTCTTATCTTTATAATCTTTAATAAAACATACGGCTGGTGATCAGAGGAACATCTGTCCAGTCTTCTTTGTTAGTGCCCTTTAGATGCAAAGATTAATTTGTGGAGTTGGATTGTTGCTTGGACATGGACCAGAGGAAAAAGGCTGAAGGCCAGGCACACTCAAGAATGTTGTCAGGGAAACAAAACCATCATGTTTTTTGTGAAAATTAGACGAAATGGATTTCAACATCAGCTTGAGAAATCACTTTTGCCATCTTTCCAGGGGGTTGGGTTATCATAGCGACATTGTCTCCTGCTCGGCGGAATATCAATTTCTCCCTTTTGTTTCAGAAGGTACCACCATCAGTGGTAATCTCTGTCTTTATTTCAGACTGAAATTGAAAGCTCTAAGAAAGGCCAAGTGTCCTTGCCGTGTTTGGGGGAGAAGCAGACAGTCTTACTTTGCAGCTGCCAGATGTTGTCTATGTTCTACAGAGACTAACAAAAAAGACCTTTTGTTTTTGTTTCTTTTTTTTTTTTCTGCTCTGTCTTACTCTTTACTATTATCGGAAAAATATTTTCAAGGAATTGACACTTTTGCTAAATACAATAATTGCTATTTCAGTTCATTTAGTAAGAATTTATGCAGAGGTTCTGAGTTACCTGGATATTTCTGTGATTATTACTACTTGGCTAGGGGACTTCTTACCTTCCAATATACTTTTAGAAAGTAATTCTGCCTTCTTAGTAACTATGTGCTACATGCATGATTTTGAAAAGACTCATAAGAATAGAATAGGAAAAATAGAGTTCCTCATGGGAGCTAATACCAATCCAGGAACAATGATGGTTGTGTAATGATCTAGCTTGTTCTCTCTCTCTCTCTCTCTCTCTCTCTCTCTCTCTCTTTCTATATATATATATATATATATATATATATATATATATATATATATAACTTAATGGCAAAGCAAAGCACCTTTATTTTATCTCTTCTGTGACTCAGGCTTGTAGTTAAAAGACCCTCTTTTGATCACTCCTTCTTGTTAGTTATAAAGTAGTACTTATTTTATGTGTATGAGTATACTGCCTACATATATGTAAGCCAAGAAGTGCAATGCCCATGGAGGTTAAAAGAAGGCATTAGATTCCCCTGGAACTGGAATTAAGAATGGCTCTTAACTGCCATGTGGGTGTTGGGAATCAAACCTGGGTCCTCTGCAAGAGTAGCAAGAGTAGTAACTGCTGAGCCATCTCTTTAGCTCCAGAACTTATAATTTCTATTTACTTAAATTTTTTTGTTTTAAGTGGACATAAAGTTGTATAGATTTATCATGCACTTGCTGCATGGATGAAGGGTTAAATTAAGTTAATTAGCATAGCTTCACCACCCATAGTTGTCACTTTGTGGTGAGAACACTTCACATTCTTCAAGAAGGCAGTATGTCATCATTACTGATGTCACCATACTGTTCAGGAAACCTCTTGGATTTATTCCTACTGTCCATCACTAATTATATGTTATTTGAGCAAAAACTCACCAATTTTCTAACTCCAAATCTCCCAACCACTAATAATCACCATTTGACTCAGTATTTCTATTAGATTATTATTGTTTTCACATTTGCATTCTACATCTGAGTAAATAATATCATTTTGTGGTTGGCTGACTTATTTCATTTAACATAACGTATGCTAGGTTCCTCCATGTTACTTGAGGGTACATTTCATTTTTTATCAGTGAAAAGAATTATGTGGTGTGGTTGCATGGCACAGTCTCCTTCATTCATTTTTGGACACGAGGTTGCTTCCATCTCCTGCCTACCATGAGTGTAACATACTGATTGCATTTCCTTTGATTCTGTACGTAGTAGCAGGGTTGCTAAACTGTGTAGGAGTTGTTTGTTTTGGAAGAAACTGTGTTAACTTAAAAGCCAAAGCCTTAGTAATGCACATTCCTGCTCACAATGTGCCAAGGTGTCCTTTGAACCACAATCTTCCAGAAACTTACATTTTAAATTTGTGATGATAGCCACTCTGAGATGTGAGGTGCTATGTCATGATGGCTTGATTTACATTTCCCAGGTGATTAATGTGGTCCAGCATTTTTTCATATACCTGTTAGTCATTTTGTCTTCTTCAGAGAAATTTATATTCACATCTCTACACATTTTTAACATTATATTATTTATTATTTTAATTTTATGTACATGAGTGAATTGCCTGCATGCATGTAAATACATCTGTGTCATGCAAGGCCTATGGAGGTTAGAAGAAGGCATAGGATCCCTCTTGAGCTGGAGTTACAGTTTTTAGACACCATGTGTGTGCTGGAACCAAACCTGGGTCCTCTGGAAGAACAGCCAGTGCTCTTAACGGCTGAGCTAATTTGTCCAGCCCGTCTGCCCGTTCTTTAATAGTGTTGCGTTTTTTACTGTCTGAAGTCCTTGCAATTCTTAGATATTAATCTTTCACCTGTTATTTTCTTAACTCATACACTGTTCTATTTTATAAGCTGTCTCTTTACTCTGCTGATGTTTTTCTTTGAGAGAAGGCTTTTTAATTCAATGTAATCCCATCAGTCTACTTTTGCTTTTTCTTAGCCCATTTTATGTTGTTTTGTATATGGCATGAGATAAGCATCAAATTTCATTCTTTTTTCATGTGATCCTCAGTTTTTCTAGCATCACTTATTGGATGGACTGTTATGTGTTCTTAGTACCTTGTCTAATAATCAGTTGACACTAAATGCATGGATTTATTTTTGTGCTCTTCATTCTGCTCCATTGGCCTATGTTTCTTTTAAGCCAGGATGATGCTGTTTGGTTACTAAAACTTTGTAAGAACATCACCTTAACTTTTATCCATACATGCTTATTTAGTACTAGCTTTTGTTCTTAAAACTCAGACAATGACACAAACAAAAACCACATTAACAATAGGCAACAGATAAGTGCACAGGCAGATTAAACTTGGAAAATGACATTGGGGCTATTTAATGATAATCCTAGGTCTTACAATCTGTCGGCATCTTCCAAATATGTATTTACATGTATTTGTCAGAAACAACGATTCTAATAGATGACAACACACTTCAAAAGGAGGAGTGAATGTGGGGATGCTTTCAAGACCCCTGATTAAAAAAAAAAAAAAACTTCTCAGCTTAGCTGCAAGATGAGTTTCTCTTGACATGCCTTGAAACATTATATGGAGGTGTCATTTACTAAAACTATTGTATACACTATAACTATAACATTTAGTCTCAGACTTTTGAATAATTTAGATTGAGAATTTCAATCTACTGCTTTTCGGTCCTGGGGTTTTATTTATATTACCCCTTCTTTGGCTTTTTCCTCTAAAGAATTACATTTAAACTAGTGTGTGTTCACATAACTGTGTGACAAGACAAGTCTTATGTATATAAACACCTGCAATTTTAAGTTCTTGAAAATTTTAAATTACATTTATTTATTCAGCGTGTGTGTGAATGTGTGTGTGTGTGAATGTGCTTGTGCATGCACCATGGTATTCATGTTTTTTTCCTTCCACCATGTGGGGACCAAACTTAGGTTGGCACACTTGGCAGCAAGTACCTTTACCCACTGAGCTATCTAACTGGCCCTGGAAAACTTTTGTTTTGAGATACTGTCTTACTATGTAGTGTAGACCCACTGGTTTCAAACTCATGTTCTTCCTGCGCCTGAGTGCTGGGACTACAGGCATGGGCTACCACCTAACTTTGGATAATTTTTGAATGGAAACTCTGTGTTTTGGTTTATTTGTTAGTGAATCAACCAATTAATTCAATTTTGGATTATTATTAAGGGAAAATGAGCAGGAGCTTGGAATACTGGACTTGCAGTTACCAATGGAACACTCTTCTCTTTCCAACTATGGCTTCCTGGCACTGCCATACCAGGAAGACCGGTCTGGTCACAATTAGCTCCTCTACTATTGGTCAGGGCTGAAATTTCAGGATTTTTTTTCCTTTAATTTCCTTTTTTCTATGAGAGTATACTAAATGTATGAATTAGTGGATTTCATCAGGACATATTCATCCATGCATGCAGTATAATTTTCTGATAATCCACTACTCCACGTAGCCCTCTTCTTTCTCTGACTCCCTTATGTTCCCTAATACTCTTCCTTTCGTTTTAAAAATCTTTAAAAAATATTCATGCACAAAACCCATGTAAAATCAATCAAACAAAAACAAGCATAGAACTGAGGAAATTGTCAGGAGGTCACAACTTCGGCGAGGAACTATTCGAAGCTTGATCTTCTTTAAGGGAGTGACACTAGGATAAGCTGACCAGAATCCAGTGGATGAACTCACATTGAAGACATCTGGGCACATAAACCTGAATAGATAGGCCTGAACATATATGACAGAATGCATAAAATTAGGTAGGGAGGCTATGAGCGGGTAGAAATATAGGAGGTGATCCAAATATGATTAAGATTTATTATATGAAATCCACAAAAATCAATAAAATTATTTTTTATGGCCAAAGTGTGAAGAATAAGAGTCTGAAGAATGTGGGTCCTTGGACAGGACTCCTATATTAAACTTCATCTACCTGGGACTCAGGAATTGTTTTGGAAGAAGAGTAGAAAGATTGTAAGAATCATTGGTGAAGGTACATGACCACATAAATACAGAGTCTTACAGGCTCCTTGGACCTTGTTCATATGAACTAAGCAATGGTGACAGCATGGACACAATCCATACAAACACAATAAATAAAAACCCAGCATAGAACTGTGGAAATGGGCGACAGGCCCCAATCTTAGCTGAAGAACTGTTGGGCAGCTGATTACTGCCGGGTAAGGGAGAGTGATCTTCTTTAAGGGAGAGACTCTAGACAGGCTGACTAGCCCCAGTGGATGAATGTGCACTGAAAGATGTCAGAGAAATTAACTTCACTTAACAGGCCTTAACACAAATGACAGAATGCATGCCATTCAGTGCTGGGGGGGGTCATGGGAGGTTGTCAGTGCGGAAGGAGATATAGAGATGATTAAGATGTTGTGTATGAGATACACAGACATTCAATAAAAAATGAAAAAATTATTTGTTGAGAATTTCATATAAAGTATTTTGATCATAGTCAGACCCCATCCCCTATCTCTTCTTGCACCCTACTATGTGCCCTGACTTCATGTTATCATTGTTTCTTTTTATAGGCTTATCAAATCTAATTTGTGTTCCCCAAATACTCTTGGATGTGGATTGATCATTTAGAGTCTGGTTAACCTACCAAGTGTCAAATCCTTAAAGAAAACTGACTCTCCCTATTCTAGTAAACATCAGTTGCTAACAGATCCTCAGCTAAGGCTGGGCCTTTTTACCAACCTCTCCCATACACACTGGGTTTTTGTCTGGCTTGGGCATGCACAGGTCTAGTGCTTGCTATCACAAGAACTGTGGGTTCATATATGCAAATGCTCTGTTGTGTCTCGACAACATGATTTTCTTCTCTTCATCCACCATCTCTGGCTCTTACAATTTTACTGACCCCTCTTAACAATGATCCCTGAGCCATGGGAGGAGAAGGTGTGCTATAGGTGTCCCATTTAGAGTTGAGCAATCCACATTGACTATTTGTGGGTTTCTCTGTTAATCACCATCTGCTTCCAGACCTGAAAAAAGAGATCTCTGCTTTTGACAGTGTATACCAGAGACCTCATGACTGCTATTCTTACTAAGTTTTGGGCAATAACCCCATTGTTTGCATAGGCATCTATTTCCCTTTTTATTATCTTCCCCCTTGATTTGAGATTTAAGTCCCTTAAATGAGACAAATGACAACAATTTTTCTGTTAGGTTTACTGCTTTTTAAAATTTCTCAAAATATTTAACATCAAAGATTATTGAATCTATGTTATTGATTACTAGAATTGCTTAAGTCAAAGAGACCTAATTGATCCATATTTTTAAAGATTAAAAAATTTGCATTTCTTTTTACTTGCATTAGTACTCTTTTTATCCTCCATCATTCTTAAAATCCAATGAGTCTTTGAGGCCGTAGCTCAGTCATACAGCAGTTGCCTCTCATACATGATGCAGTAAGTTTGATCTTCAGTATGGAAAAAAAAGAACAAAAACTCCAAAGGGGAAATCCCTTCCTTATCTTGGCTTTGGTAAAAATATTTTTCTACACTATGTGACTTCTGGAAAGCTGCAGTAACATAGAATTATTTAATATAGGTTTTGCTTAATAATTCAAACATTACCTTCCTCTGCTGTTTTCATCTGCCTCAAGTAGCTGGTAAGGCCTTGCAAAGGAGATCGCTTCTCTCTGATATTTTACGTAGTTGGGATTCAAATGTCTGCAGTGGCAGACAGACATCACACTGTGTGCTTACAGAGCTTCACTCTTGGAGGAGCTCGAAGAACTTTCCAATGTGATCATGTTAATCTTTACAATATCCCTTTTAGGAAGTAACATGACATTTTAATGTAAGAAAATCCAGGTGCCGTGTAGAAAATGCCAACCTGCTTTACTGAAGGGATTAAAAAACAAGAGTTGAAATCTCTTGTGAGGTTTTTTGTGTTTATATATTTTAGACTTTAGACTTTTTAGTCCTATATTTGGTGCCTCATAAGCTTGAAATGATCCAGATGGTATTTTCAACCCAAAGGATACTTGTTTTTCTTTTAATAGAGACTTGGTTATACATGTATCCTTTTTATTTTTTTCAAATATTTTTATACAGATGGTTTGCCTATTAAGGTAATATGGCTAACATTTAATTTTTTTTGCTAACAGTTTCAGTTATTTTCATAAATACATGGATTTTTTTGTGTGAAGACCAACATCTGTTAATAATGATGGGAATTAGCACACTAAAAAACTATTCAGCTCTCCCGTCTATTTTCATAGTTCAATTATTTATTCATTTCTCTTCTTTAACTGTACTATAATCTGTTGTCTATACTTCTATGTGGTTGAGGGATTTTTTTTCCCACAATGCTTGAATACTTTCAAGATGACTTTGCATGCTGGTGTGTTGTGATGACAATTCTCATCGTGACCGGACTTCAAGCAGTTAACCTGCCATTTTCAGACTCATCTCCAAATGCATCATCTACCTGAGATATAGTCATTGTCACTGAACACATTATCATATAGAGTTCTTCCATCCAACTATATAGACAGTTCCCCTCTGGGATGATGTACTCTCTGGGTGATGCACACACATCTACTTCATCTAGCTAAATTCTACTCAGCTTTCCAGATGCAGATCAAGAATCACCTTTACTACAATCAGTGATAACATAGTAATTGTTACCTTAATTCTTTCTCATGCAAATAGACTCTGGTCTTGAGAAAAGAAACCATATACTATTTATACTTGGATATCAGTATCTAGATTAATGCCTGTCATGTAATTGGGGTGCTAAAATGTGCCTCTTCTAATTTCATTCTGTTGCTGTGACCAAAACATTGTGGCCAAAAGCAATTTGAGGGAGGAAGGGGTTTCTTTTATCTTACACTTCCTGGTCACAATCCATCGTTGAGGGAAGTTAGGGCAGGAATTCAAGGTAAGAAGCTGGACGCAGAAACCATAGAAGAAAGCTGCTTACTGGATTGCCTGCTCTCTGCTAGATTTCTTATATAGCCCAAACCTACCTGCCTAGGGATGGTTTTGCCCACAGTGGGCTGAGTATTCCCACTTCAGTCATCAGTTAAGATAATACCTTATGGACATTACCACTGACCAAGCTGATCAAGGCAATTCTTCAAGTAAGGTTATCCCTTTCCAAGTGACACTAGGTTGTGTCAAGTTGAGAAGAAAAACTAACCAGGACTGCTTACTAAGTGGGTAATTTTCTTCTTGCAGTATTTACACTTGAATAAAGTTGCAACAGATTACCACCATTATTAGTTATCTATTTTTCACACAATAGTAACAATTACACAAATTAACTGGGAGAAAAATAGGCATAGCAATTCCTTCTAATACAATGGAATTTTCATATGGCAGAACCTTGCCCACTGAATGCAATGGATATTAAGATAAATCACATTGTAGACTCTTTGTAATTAAAACAAATGCTTAAAGCTTCAAGTGCTCATTTTGTTCTATAAGTTCTCTAGTACACAGTTTTCCTTTTACCCACCTTCACTTCTGGTAGGAGGTCTACTCTTCCAGTAGGAATTCTCTAGCATTTTCTTGAAAGGATGTCACTTTTACTCTCCACTTGTTATATATATCAGGCCAAGCTCTTCTGTCCAAACTGGCAACATGAAATATCTTACGTAAGGTTAAGTACAAGACATGATGCTTATGCAGTACTATTCAAAGAATTTGAAACCATCTAATCTTAGCCAAGATGCTATCTGGTAATCATGCCATGGCCCTGGGCTAGAGTGGATGCCTGTTTTGGCCCCTTATGTATTTACTGTCTTGTACTTTTGCATGAGATCTTATGTTTGCAACAAGACACATCATAGGAAATTCTATTAACCCTGCTACTGTCTTCAGTGCCAAGATTTCTTCTTGAGGACAATAAATGAATGGATTTCAAATTTGTCTGCTCATGAGAACCCCAAGGGTGACGGCTAAAATAAATATTCTCAGACCTACTGAAATATCATCTCTGGTCATAGGGCTAAAAGTGATCATTTATCAACACCTTTTTATTTTGAAATAATTTTAAAATCCCATAGAGGGTCTTAAAACAGTACAGAGTTTGTTGTGGTTCCTCAGTTTCATGCAATAAAAGCAAGTTGATGGCATTAATGCAATGATCTAATGCAGGAAATTGACACTAAAGAGTACAATACTATTAATTACACACCTTATTAATCCTAATAGCTGAAGATTCTAATTTTTGCACTTTTGCTTGTTTGATTTTGCTGTGGGATTTTACAAGATTGTTTACTTTTGTAGACTTGTGTTAATGACTGCCATCATCACTTCACAGAGTTGTTCCATCCCCCTCCAAAAACTCCATTGTGTTCATCCTTAAATCACTCTGCTCTCAGTCTTAACCTGTGACGATTGCTAATCTCTTTTCTTTTTACAGATTATTTATTTCAAGAAGGTTATATAAATGGAATTATGTGACCCATAACTTTTGAAATTGGTTTTCTTTGCTAGCATGATGCTCTTGGATAAGTTCCATTGGTTGTGTCCATCAATACTTGTATTCACTTATATGAGTGTATCACAGTTCATATTTTTATCCACTGAAGCACATTTGGATTATTTGTGGTTTTGATTTATTACAATCAAAGCAACTATGAACATTTATATAAAGTTTTGATGTGAACATGTTTTAATTTCTCTTAGGTAAATATAGTCCATATTTCAGTTATGTATCCTATACTGTCCTTAGAACACTTCTCCCCTCACACTTTCCAATTTGAACAATAGCTTTTTGTTCCAGAGTTAACAATTCCTCCTGGCTCTAAGCCCTCTGTGTGGAGGAATTCTCTTCTTTTGTGAAACCCAAACTTACCCCTTTTTCACACTTCTGTCATCTAGAAACCTTTCCTCTTTGGAGTTATATGTAGAATCTGCTTTTCTTTTTTCTCAACATCACGCCTCTTTAGTACCATTTATCGGTTCAAGTACTTTTTACAGTATGCCTCATCAAAAGATCCTTAACTGAGAAAAATTATTTTAGGGGCCAGAGAAATAGTCCAGTGGTTAAGAATATTGGCTGCTCTTGTAGACAACCCAGGTTGGTTCCCAGCACCCATGGCAGATGACAACCATCTGTAACTCTAGTTTTACAGGATCGGATACCTTCTTCTATCCTCTGTGGGCATTGCATACATGTGGTGTACATACATACACATAGACAAAACACTCATACACATAAAATAAAAAAAAACTTCAAAAGGGTATAACTTACCTTCTGAAAAGATCTTTATTTTGTACTCATACTAATCTTTTTGTTAAATTTTGATTTGGAAATCATTTTCTATTCACATTTTGAACATATTAGTTCTTCATTGTTTCATCCTCTGTTGCTAATAACATACTACCACAAACTGGATACATTTTAAAGAAAAGCATTCACTTTGACTTACAGTTCTGGGAGTCCAGGGTCAAGGGGATGGATTTCATGGTAACTTTCATTCTTACTGAGTCCAGAGGCAGAGAAAGGCAGCACATGGTAAAAAATAGTGAATATGCACATGTGTGAAGTGTGTTCTGTCTCCTGCTTCTTATAAAGGTCTAGTATTCAATCATGCAACCTACACTCCAATGACCTTTTCTAATTTGTTACCCCAAAGGCCTCACACATACAACCATGCTTAGATTAAGTGGCCACCGTGTTAATACCTTACAATAGGGATAAAACTACAATATGACTTTCAGATGGGCAAGTTACAGCCAATCTGTCCATAGCAATTGACTCTTGTCTTCCAGGATCCAAATTCAAGTTTAGTACTTATTTTGATGCATAAACCTTCACAAAGGATCTTTCTTAAATGCTCTCTGTGTGTGTAATATATGTAACATGTGTATGCATTTTCTTTCTTATCTTTAATGTTATAAAATTTCATGGTAATATCTTTTACATAGAATTAGAAAAATAATAATTGTGTAGACACCCAGCAGATATTTCTATTTGAATTTTGCTGCTTTTTTTAGTTAGATTTATTTATTTAATTAATTTATTTGTGTGTGTGTGTATGTGTGTGCATGTATGTATTTACCTGAGTGTATATGCACACATATTTCTCTCCAGCCCCGCTCTTAGTTTTCTTATGCATTGAGAAATTTTCTTATATGCTCTCAGCTTTGGGGAAAAATATGCACCCCCCTTTTTTTAATCCTTCAGAAACTCCAGTTGGTTGGTTATTTAACATCCTAAATAGGGCATTAATTCACTTTATTTCCTTATTTCTATCTAATTGAGTTCTTATTTTACTTTTTTGAAAATTTCCTTCATTTTCAGACTTGAAAGTTTTTGTAATTTAAGAAATTTATTTATTTTATGTGTATGTGTGTTTTGCCCACATGCATTGTAAGTGCACCCATGTCATGCAATGCCCATGAAGGTAGGTCAGAAGAGGTTGTTAGATCCCCTGGAAATGGAGTTATGGAAAGTTGTTGACTGCTATGTGGGTGCTGAGAATTGAACCCCAGTCTTCTGCAAGAGTAGCCAGTGCTCTTAATCATTGAATCATCTCTCCAGCTCCAAGGCTTCAATTTTAAACTTAAGATATTCTATTAACAATTTCAAAAGTTTTTTCGCTCTGATTTTTTTTCTTATTTTTAGAAAAAAAAATTTGTGTCTCTGTGTGCATGTGTACATAATATCTTTTCTTATCTTAGAATATTATAAAATCTGAAATTTTGTTTTTGGCTTTGTCTCTTGATTCTTTCCTCATTTTTATTTTCTCTTTGTTTTATTTGAGATTTTGTGAGTATTTCTGTCAATCCACATATCCTTGTTCATATTTAAACATGAGGAGGAAAATAGCAAGTCTTGAACATGTGGATGTTTCTGTATGGTATAAAGCAGCTTTGTTTTACTGAGGAAAAATATCTGAATCTGTTCACCAGATAACTGCATATGAATTGTTTGGTTTTGTTCTTTAACTTGGACCTGTTCAGTTTTCCCATGAGAAATACCTCCAGTTGGTGTATGTTTGGCTGCTAGGTTTGGTCAGGAAAAACAGAAACTCCATCTAACTTAATCATTTCCTCTTCTTGGATTTTGTATCTCTCCTCTCGCCCTTCATTCATATCTTTTAGTGCCATTTATTACTTTGGAGGAAGCTTAGTAGCAGAGAGAATATATTGTACCCCAGGATGGAGTTATACAACTGTAAGTTGATATTGGTAAGAGTGTTTTGTCATAGCAATTGAGGCCAACTAGGACAGAGTTAAACAAAGGGCTTTGAATATCCTAGTATGTGATTTACTCTTGAGTTAGAAACCTATCTTATACAACTGAACTTTTTAAATGGCTTGTTCTAAAAAATTTCTATCCACAGAGTTGGCAAACTGCTGGAAAAATCTAAACGAATCACCAAAATAAGTACCTGCCAACTGTCAGAATCTTAATTCATCACATAGTGCATGACAGTCTGGCATCTCCCCTCAGAATGGCACACATTCTCTCCACTTCTCATGGGGCTTCTTTAACACGTGTACTTTGTTTGCCTTAGAAATGAGAAGGGCCATTTAAGGAATGAGGCTTAAAAATGGGGCAGATTCCACCAGGCCTGACTGAGTACTATGGTCCCACTAACTTCAAGGAGGCAGAGAAATGCAATGCTGAAGACTGACAGGAAAAGGAAATACATTTTAAAAACCAGAATTTAGCCTTACTCATTAATCAATTCAAAGTATTAGTATCTGCTCTGTAGAGGTGGGCCACCCAAATTTCCAGAGAAATTTTCAGAATATTGATCATCAACAGCCTCAGATGTTAAATCTTTGAATTAGTTCCTAAAGCTGCTGTGAGTTAGTGAATGTTTGGTGAGGGTTTAAAACCAGAGCATTTATGCTTGTGTGAGATTCTCCACGAGCAACTTGAACTCAGGGTCTACTCACTGGCCTGGCAGAAGCAGTCTCAGATTTGTTTTGGATTCAGAGGCTAACCATATTCTTGTGTTTTTTTTTTTTTTTTTTTCCTGAAAGTTCATCTTGTATCATGGTCTAAAGGCTCTTCTTGGTCATAATAAACCTCTTGACTATCTCACCCTGCCCTGGTGTTTGTTTACTAGATGACTTAACATAACACGTGTGTACCTGTTTTCTTGATATAGTCAGGCACTAAGATGAATTTGGAGAATGGCTCAAGCAGAAGCCAAGAAAGATATTGGATGGTGTAATCAGGACAGGCCTTAGCCAGGCCACCTGCCATGAGGAATAAGGGAATGACTTCTGTGGATGTGGTGTTCCACTCTGGCCAGGCGTGACACCAGCTTCCACCCTGCTCCTGAATGACCTGCCTAAGAGATGGAACACTAGTGGCCACAGTTGGGAACCACCCCATAGGGTGATTGGCTAACCAAACCCATAAAACCTTTTGCACTTCCTTGAATAAATGAGTTTGCTGAGGCTCACCCTCTGCATGCTTCCACCCAGCTCCCATCACCCTCCTCTTGGCAGAGACTCTGCATCCCCCTTGGGCTGGCCCTGAGCAGAGAGACCCCAACATCTGGCTCCTGAACAGGGACCCTCTGCCCCCTGACGTTGGTGAGACACCCCACCCTGGTTGCCGGTGAGTAGGCCCCTCTGTGTTCTGTGTGCTGATGGGTCGCCCAAGGGTGAGCGAGCGACTTCCTGCTTCTCCCCACTTCCGTGTTCACCTTTCCCTACCCCATAGGAAGGCACACCTTGCCACACAGTACTGAAGCCCATGCTGGCCCCTCCACTCTTGGTTCATCCTGGCGAAATCACATGAGGACCTTACCCCCTCCCCCCCAATTTCAGAACTAAGGTGAGGCCATCTGCCAAGCCTTTCTGGAGACACTGTGTGGGCAAACAGCTGTGACATAACGACCCACGGAAGTTCCCCACTAAGCACGAGACATATGGGTCCTCAACATTCTGTCTGTATGTCTCAGTTGGCCCCAATATTAGGCCTTTTGGTTTGTGTAGTGATCATTGCAGCTTTGAGTTTCCATTTCATTAGTCTTTACTCTCAGGGGGACCTTAATCAAAGCTCCCTTGTAAAACATCACTTTGCTATAATGGGCAATCTCCCCACTAGCAAGCACCACAATTGCAGGCTCTTAAGGCTCTTCTCCTGCAGCATGGATTGAAAGTGAAACAAAAGGATAAAACAACACTCACCCCTTGCCCAAAGTACCCCAACAAGAGGGACCCCAACAAGATCTTAAGTGGAATGTGCAGCAAGGCTAATCCTTGGCATGAGACGCCCAATTCCTTCACATGTTAGGAGTGCCTTGATCCCCCTGGACAAACTTCCAAGGAAGAGAGACTTATTGGTATATAATGTAATAGTTTCCTCAGTTCTCTAAAGGAACCCATGTTTACTTACCTAAGTACCTTCACACTGGAGGAAGGGACCTATGCAGACATTCTGAGAATCATTTCATGCAGATTTTAAGTTGATATCCATGGTAAGATACTTTAAATCTTATTATCACTCCCCCCGACCCATGAGAGTAGGAAATAACAGCAAACAAGTAATGAATGCAGTCCTGACTGAAGTCAAGTTCATGGGGGCCATTGGGCCCATGAATACAACCTCCTTATTATTTCTCTGATATTTCTGTGTGAGATCCTTGACTGTGGGTTGACACTCACTTCTGCATTTGACTTGTACAATAAGGATTATAGTGAGGAAGGCCAAGCAAAGTGGGAATATCAGAAAATGCTTTTCCCTTGTCTCTGCCAGGATATTATTTGTATGTGTATTTGTGATATGTGTATGTGTTCATGTGTGTACACGTACATGTGTGCACATGAATATGGAGGCCAGAGGTTGAGTCTGGATGTATTCCTTAGTTGTTTCCACTTTTTTTTTTTTTTAAAGACAGGGTCTCTCATTGAACTAGAGCTCACCAATCTGACGAGACTGACTAGCCAGTGCACTCTAGGAATGCACTTACCCAATGTGTTGCTTATTTCACACAGGTGCTAGAAATCTGAACGTTGGTTCTCATGCTTGTCTGGGAAGTTTCTTACTGATTGAGTACTCCCTAGCCCACAATATTTTTAATTACATTTTATAAACAATGGTGGAAATTAGCGCTTAAATTATAAAACTAAGGACTATATGGTTGTGGTTCTTATGTGATCATTTGTTTTTCAGGACTCAAATTTTGTAAAGACCTGAGAGTCAAATAGAATGAAATTACTCCAATTTATTATAGAGTACCACAAATTCAGCAAAATAACAGTATTTTTCCTGGGTTGCTTTCTATTGCTATGATAAAACAGTGACCAAAAGCAACTTGCGGGAGGAAGGGTTTTATTTCAGCCTACATGTCCATCATAAAGAGAAGTCAGGGTAGGAGCTCAAGAGAGGAACCTGGATGCAAGAATTAAAGTTGAAACCATGGAGGAAGGCTGCTTACTGGTTTGCCTCCTCTGTCTTTCTCAACTACCTTTCTTATACAGCCCAGGCCCACCTGCCTAGGGAAGGCACTGGCTACAAGGGACTGGGCCCTCCCACATCCATCAGCAAACAAGAAAATGCCTCACAGACGTGCCCACAGGCCAGTCTGATGGAGGAAATCCATTCATTCAGATTCCCGCTTTCCAGATGCATCAACTTGACAACTGAGGATAACTGTGACGCCATTACACGTGCCGCACTAAATATCATATCATTACTAGAACAGCTAAGACCTTATTCATATGTAAGATATGCATTGCTATCTCATTCATTCAGTAATTAAGAATAGTTTTTTTCTATTTTGAATTTGAAAAGAAATACTTAATTTTGTGTCTGATGAATAGCAGTATCTGCTCGCAGAGTTTCCCCAGGATAAAGCACAGCATGTTCCAAAGTGAGCTGAATTCTTGACTTTACACGAATCTTTTATATTGTGGGCGTTATTCTAGCTGGTCTAGACAAGCAGTCCTAGAGAGCTGGTAAGATGCATGAAATCTGAGGCTGAAGACAAACTGTGTAGTAGCAAGGGCCTAGTTTTGTAGAACTGAGAGTTACATGCTTCCTCAGAAATCATTCCTGATAGGTCTGCCTAAGATTTGCACACTTGGCATGGCATGTATTATTCAAGGGACAAGAAAATGCTTTCTGGAAAGGAGCAAATAGTAAATACTTGCAGTGTCTTGAGCTTTGTGATTTTGGTTTCACCTACTCAGCTCTTTTGTTGTGGTGTGAAAGCCACTACAGATAATGTGTAAACAAATATAGGTTATGCTCCAAGAAATTTTACCTTCTAAAACAGATAGTAGCCAGATTTGGCCTATGAGTTCAAGATTATTCATGCAGATTACTCATGCAGATATTTTGGATCACACTATCTTTTATAACTTTTTAAGCATGTGTGTTCAGAAAATATTTGTTGAGTACCCACTATGTGCCAACTCTTTAGAGCTCAGGAAGTAGACAAAGCAAGGAAAACTTCTGTTCTAATGCACTAACAATCAAGAAATAGATTCAAACTGAAAGACAATGGGGAAGAGAGGAGATAGGAGGGAGAGAAGAAGAGAGGAAAGGAAAGAAGGAAGACAAGGTAGTATAGGAGGGAAAAAGAGGAAAGGAGGGTGAAAAGAAAAGAAAAAAACAGAAGATGTGTGTGGGGAGTGAGAGTGAGATCCAGATCAGATGGAACAGAGACGGCATTTGACAGTATGGTCAGCAAATACTCCCTAAGGTGTTGAGGAAAGGTTTCAGCTGTGTAAAGATCTGAGGGAAACACTTCATTAATGGGATGAAGCAGATTCATAGTCTCTATAGTGTGATTGAGAAAGGAGAGAAAAACCACGATGAACAAACTGACTGAAAGGGATGGAGAGTAATAGAAGGAAGAATTAGGGATATTGTAATGCATTTAGATTTTATGGTAAATGCAATGGTCTTTCAGGAAGTTTTAAGAAAAATAACTATGTTATATGATTATAGTTTTCTTTCAAAATATTGCTGATTCTATTTAAAAGTGTATTTGGGGTATGAACAGTATATGGGAGACTAGTTGGAAGATGACTGATATAATTTAGAATAGAATCAGCAGAACTCTAAACAGTAAGAGTAAGATGGCTGGACCTCAGGGAGGAGCATATGGACGAAGGATTTATTTGGAAGGAGAGTCAATAGGCTCTAATAGAGGTCTGAATTAATGAATATGAAGAGTGTGGGGGTAAATGGTCACTACTTTTGGTTTTTAGCTTGAAAAAGTTGATAATACTTATTCCTAAGATGAAAAAGACTAAGGAAAGAACAGTCTTTTAAACATCAGTGAGTATAGTTGTGTCAGTTACCATCATGTCTCACCACTCGGGGCCAGCCTGAGTGGACTCTGGGGGACCAGCCCAAGAAGTTGGGGGTGAGTAGACGCAGAGTCAAGCCGCAGACTCTGGGAGTTGGATGGGAAGCAGGCCAAGCATATGGCACTGCAAACTCGTTTATTGAATAGGTGCACAAGCTCTTATAGGTCTGGATAGCCAATGACCTTATAGGGTGGGGTCCCAAATACAGCCAATAGTAAGTTTGTCCTCAGGTAGGCAGGTTCTTTCCAGATGCTGGTCTCACAACTAGCCAGAGCAGAATGCCACACCCACAGGAACCATTCCTCTATTCCTCCTAGCAGGTGGTCTGGCTAGTCCCACTTTGCATTATGCCCAACAAGTGAGTGCTAACTGGACTAGTGAAAGATATGAATGCACAAAGATGGCAGTGAAATATACAAGTCTAGAATTTAGGATGGAATTAAGGAATAAATGCTATTAATATAGAAAGTATGTGACAATTGGGGTGTGTGATGATTTGTATTGATTGTCAACCTGTCAGGATATGGAAGCACCTATGACACAAGGGAAGGACTGTTTAGATCAGATTACCCTCCAACCATACTTGTGAGGGATTAGTTTGATTATGTTACATGAAGTTAGAAGATCCAGTTTAAAAGGAGAATGGCGTCATTCCCTGGGCTTGGATCCTGGACTGGATAAAAAGGAGGAAGCTCTCTGAACATGCATATTCATCTCCTTCTGCTTCTTGATTGCAGATGCAAAGTGACCAGCTGTCTCAAGTTCTTGTTGCTATGATGTCCCCACGGTGATGAACTAGACCTTGGAATCGTGAGCTAGAATAGACTCATTTAAGCTGCTTATGTCAGGTTATTTTATCAGTTATGAGACAAGTCACTAAGACAACCTAATGAATTCACAGACACCTCAATACCTATGCTAAAATAAAACAGAATTGAAAGGTTAGCAGGAGAAAAAAAGGAATATGGTAAAGCTTTCTGACTGACTGTCTTGAAGGGCTGTGGCTTACTTGTGATCTCTTCTGATCGTGTGGTGTGTGTGTGTGTGTGTGTGTTTAACCTGGATAAAGAAAGAAATCTGTTTAGCTAGTAAGATTACATGGATCTAGGAGAGGGAACAGAAGATAGCTCACTTTTGGTATGGAATATAAAAACCTTAGAAGCCATCAGACCTGAAACCAGTCAAGGTTGAAGCTAGTCTGAGAAGTTAGAAGGCAGTATTTGGTTACCAATGGCCAGGTGCCAGAATCAGATAGCAAAGTTCTTATGGAGCCAGGAAGGTAGAAATCACAAAGTTAGAACAAGCAGAAGCAAGCCAGGGCTAGATGAGAGGACTGGGAGAATTCTGTAATAGGCCAGGTGAAACAGCTCTGGGCTGAGCTCTGAGAAAGAGCTGCAGCATCAAGCTCCATAATCTATATATATGTTCACTTTTCCAGCGGCAGAGAGGGCATAAACTTGCGATTTACTAGGCAGAAAGTTTTGACATGTTCTAGAGGATTATTGATAAAAACTAGTAATATGGGAAATGGAAAAATGGAAAATGAGTCCCCATCAAGTTCAGCTTCATATATATCTATATATCTATATCTATCTATATCTATATCTATAGCTATATCTATATCTATCTATCTAATCTATCTATATCTATCTATCTATCTATCTATCTATCTATCTATCTATCTATCTATATATATCTCCTTATAGTTACACAGGGCCCTGGACTTAAAAGAGCCTCACACTTGGCTGAATGCTCTGTGGTCACCATCTTATTGTTCTTGAACAAGGAATCCCATATGGTTAATTTGTACTAGATCCTGAAAGGATGCATCTAATCCTATTATAATTTATTTATTTCTTGGACACATATTTCAGACTTTTTTTTCTGTGGATCAAGTTGAGTGAGTGGTTATTTTTTCTGTCATATGGTTGAGTTAATGTACTCTAAGTGGCTGTTGGCTTGCATCTAAAGGTTAACATACAGGAGAATACAAAACCTACAGAATTTGAACAATGTTTTCCAAACAGGTTTTAAAATGTTAGTCATAGTCTGTGGTAAGACCCAGGAATTTAAATTTATGTCTTTGTCTCTTTCTTCTTCTCTGTGTTGTCTGTGTCTTAGAGTAGTTATCATTCTGGTGGGGCCCAGCTGCTTCTCTATAGAAAGATTCATTTGATGAGCACTAATGTGTTCAGTTAAGAGTCACCAAAAACAAAGACCTGTTGTCATGAGGGTCTGGAAGTGATTCCTCCCCCAGGTAACCTTGAATATAAAGTAATTCCTGGCCAACACCTTACTGCACTGTGGGGATCTGGTTACTGAGCAAGCCAAGCAACTGCAGATACCCTAAAGGGATGGCAGGTGTCTGACCTGCTCTGCCTGATGTGATATGAATCTTCCTTTCCCCCACCCCAGACCAGAACCAGGTTTTTGGGTTTCGTTTCCTCATTCCTGAACTTCCACAACCTTCCTGCCTTTACCCCAACACCCCACCTTTCCTGCCTTCTGTAACGGTCAGAGAGGCTTCCCTATATAAGCCCCTGCATTGGCTCTAATAACCGAACTACCCACTGACGTAGTCTCCCGGGAGGGAACTCCTCCCGCTGCACTCTGAGCCACCTGAGGTCCCATTCCATCGTCCTCCATTCTCTGGCATGGCTGGAGCACAACAGCAGTGCTGGAGATGGAGATGCACCCACACTGCACACCCGGAGAGGGTCCAAGATAGATCTACCTATCCATGCTGTCAGAAAATTTTGGACTCATAGTCACAGTGAAATAACAAATATTTGTTGCTAACTGCCATATGCCGTATGGGTGCTGGGATTCAAACTCTTGTGTAAGAGCATCCAGTACTCTTAACTGCTGAGCTATCTCCAGCCCCAAAGTTGTGATTTCTTACTCACTTCTCCATGTCTAAGCTGGGATTTTGTCTGGCTTGAGCTTATGTGGAACTTGTGCATGCTGTCACCATTGCTTTAAGTTCATATGAATAACTGAGTTTTGAAAACAGTTTCCTTGCCATCTACCTCCTCTGGCTCCTACGATCTTACTGCTTCCTCTTCTGTAATTGTCCCTGAGCCTTGAGAGGTGGTTTTAAGTAGGTGTCCTATTCAGGGATAAGCACTATGTAGTCTTCTTTTTCTGCACAATAGCCATTTGTGGTTCTGTGTGTTAATCACTATCTGCTGTATTAGGAAGCTCTCTGATGTAAGCTGAGAGATGTATTAATCTATGGGAATAACTAAGTTATTAGAAATTAGTTTAATACCTATTTAGCAGAATGATTGTATTATGTTGTCTTCCAGGGTCTGTAGGCTGTCTATCTTAAGGTCCCTAGGCATGACATCAGTGTCAGGTATGGGTTTCATCCTATGAAATGGACCTTAAATCTAATTAGAAAAGTAGTTTGTTACTCCGATAACATTCATAATTCTATTGTATTGGTTGGGCATTTCTTGCGAGGCCAGTTGTTGTAGCTCACAGAATTCACAGCTCGGTAAAATTCATGCTAAAATTTCTTCCTCAGGTAGCATATATAGCACCTTCAGCACTGTGAAGCTAGCCAACAGAGATGAGGCTTTGAAGTCAACACCAGCTTGATGTCTCCTTTTTTGTTCTACAGCTCATGAATGTGTGTCTTCAACAATAGGGTCTTATTATGAAGCTCTGGTGGATAATTAAAATCAGAAACAATTTCCAGCATTGTTTGTGGGTCTCTGGAGCACAGCTTCAAAAGAGGGAGTTCATGCATGGCATTGGGCTTGGTCTTAGCTAGCTTATGATGTCTAGAAGGGAAAATGTCCCTGTTATAAGGTAACTCCTTTTTAAAAATATTTTATTTATTATTCTCATTTATGTGTATCAACGTATTGCCCATGGAGGACAGAAGAAGATGTTGAATCCCCTGGAACTGGAGTTACAGATGGTTGTTAGCCATCACGTGGGTGCTGGGAATTGAACCTGAGTCCTCTGCAAGAGCAGTCAGTGCTCTTAACAGCTGACCCATCTCTTCGGCTCCAAGGTAACTCTTTTAAGTCTCTTTTTATAGTATATATGTATAAAGTGTATAAATGCAGGGAAGGCTGGGAAGGAGAGAGGCAGGTGCAGTGCCAGGTCTCCATCTTGGGCACACGTTCCAGAGTTCCAGGGAGATCTGTGATAAAATGCAGGCTCCGCCATAGGAAATCGTCCTCTTCCCCTCTCTGGGGATGAACTCCTTGTAGGTAAAATGGAATAAGCTAATCTCTCTAAAGAACACTCTCTATCTGTTCAGTCGGTTCAAGCCTGGGGGTGCAGTGAGGCTGAATGCTGGGCCTCACCATGAGAGAATTCATGATACAAAAGGCCTTTAGTGTTGCTAATTTCTCCCTATACCCCCTCCTCTGCTCTACCCTCCATTCTCCATCCCATTTAACCCTGTCTACTCTATCATTCCCCCTTCCCCTTATATCAGTCTCTTCATTCTGTTCACTTCCAGGAAGCACCCCACCCACGGATGTTTATTAGTTTCTCGATTCCTCTAGATTTTAAAATTGAAACATGCATCTATTTCATTGCTTGTTATAGGTCTGTGTAAATTATTTATGCCATTTTGATTTGATTTTGTTGGCCATGCATATCTAGGAATCTATCCATTTCTCTTAGATTTTTATAGTTTAGTGTAATATAGATTTTTAAAGCATGTCCTTATGGTTTTCTCAGTTTCCTCAGGGTCTGCGGTAATATTTTACTTTTCATCTCCAAGTTTGTTAATTCAGGTCTCCTCTCTCTTCTGATTAATTTGAATAAAAGTTTTTCAGTCTTGTTAATCTTTTCAAAGATTTCTTTATTTATATTGTTATCATTTTTTGTCCATTAGTTTTGGCCTTGATTTATTTAATCTCTTCTTCTCTGTTCTTCTTAGGTATTGTTTGTTCTTGGTTTTCCAAGATGTCAGGTGCATCATTAATTTATTTATATATGAAATGTTTCTAATTTTCTGGTATAAGCACTTACTTAATTCTCTAAATTTTCCTCTTTGGATTACCTTTATTGTTTTCCAGACATTTGAATACTATGTTTTCATTTTCTTTCAATTCTAGGAATTTAAAAAATTCTTTCTTGATTTCTCCCTTGATCCAAATTTCACTCAGTAGTGTATTGTTTACCATTCATGACTTTGTCTACTTCTCGTTTTTATTGTTGTTCATATATGGCTTTGTGGTTAGATAGGGTACAGGATGATATTTCAGTTTTTCTGAATTTGTGTAAACTTGCTTTGTGTCCTAATATGTGATAATTTTGGAGACTATTCCATGGGCTGCTGAGAAGACAGTGTATTCTTTAGTATTTGGGTAGACCCAAACTACACTGAAATGTTATGTATATGTCTACAAGGTCCATTTGACTTATTGTGTTATCTAATTCAAGGGGTCTCTCAGTTTAATTTTTCCTGGTTGACCTGTTTGTTGGTGATACTGAGGTGTTGAAGTCCTCCACTATCACTGTGTTGGAGTCTGTATGTGATTTTTTTAAACAAATAATTTTTCTTTCCTGAAACTGGGTAGCTCTGTGTGT
Organism: Eospalax fontanierii; assembly: GCA_035773235.1. Classification (NCBI taxonomy): domain Eukaryota; kingdom Metazoa; phylum Chordata; class Mammalia; order Rodentia; family Spalacidae; genus Eospalax; species Eospalax fontanierii. The sequence goes on from CM069527.1 coordinate 40,613,919, forward strand.
GGTGCATATATGTTTAGAACTGTAATAGTTTCCTGGTGTGTTTTTCCTTTAATGGGTATGAAGTGACCTTTTCTGTATTTTTCTGACTAGTTTTAGTTTTGATCTATTTTGTTGGAAATTAGGATAGCTACACCTTCTTGTTCCTTAGTTCTGTTTGCTTGAAGTATTTTTTTCTCTCCTTTTACTGTAAGATGGTATTGATCATTGTTGGTGAGATGTGTTTCTTGGAAGCAGCAGATTCCTAATCCAATCAGTATGTGTACTTTTACTGGGAAATTGAGATCATTAATGTTGAAAGTTATTATTGATCAATGTTTATTAATTTGTCAATGTTGTAGTGTTGTTTTCTTAGACTTCTTTTGGTTGATGTTCTGAGATAATTTATTTGTTCTTTGTGCCTCTTTGAGAATGTTTAATCTCTTCAGGCCAAAGTATTTTATTAAGTATTCTTTGTAGATCTGGTTTTCTGGACAGAAATTCCTTAAATCTGTTTTATCATGGAAAGTTTTTCTTTTTCCTTCAATTAAAACAAATAGTTTTGCTTGTTATAGAAATCTGGGATAGAATCTGTGTTCTGTGATATCTTTTATACATTGATCCAAGTCCTTCTGGCTTTCATAGTCTCCACTGGAAGTCACATGCTACTCTAACAGAATTGCCTTTATAGGTGATTTGATCTTTCTCTCTCACAACTTTCAATATCTTTTCTTTGCTCTGTACATTTAGACATTTAGACCTTTTGACTATTATATGACAAGGAGTTTCTTTTTTGGTCTTGCCTACTTGGTGTTCTGTATTCCTCTTGTATGTTGTAGGTATCTCTTTGCCTAGATTTGGGAAATGTTCTTCTATGATTATATTTAAAAATGTTTTTCATTTCCATTATCCTGGTTCCTGCAGTTACAACAGGATATATATTCACATATAAGGATTTGGTGATAAGATTGAGGAAGACATGGACCAGGGAGGTAAAGGGAAAGAAGGAACCTGAGACAGAAGAACAGCAGGAGACAGATGTTACTAATGAAGAGATGAATAAAATGGGTATTTAAATGGGAGGGGGATGGAGGATTAAACAAGGACTTTCAGGATAAAGGGAAAGGAGCTCAAGAGAGGTGGGACCATAGGAGACTGGTATTATCAAGGGAAAACTGGGGAAAATGCAGACATTTTAAATGGGGAAGGGATGGAGGAAGGGTTAGACTAGGATAGAGAGAGGAGAGAAAAATAATACCAAGCTACTGTAAAAACCCAGAGGGAATCATATTAGTCCAATAATCCAAGGACAGATTCTACATACAATATCTCTACAGGAGTCCGTGTGCATAACTGAAGACTATATAACAAGAAACAGTGCCAGACAGGAAAAACCTTCTGTTGAGTTGTTGGCCAGGGTAGTCCAAGAGACTCCCCAAATTACAATGTCTATAGCCCTTGATTACCTCCCAGAACTTGAAGCTAAGATCCTGTTGCTAAATATAGGACATACATCTGAGACTGGATTTGGAGTAATGAAGTTAGAACTGACCTGAAAGTCACTTCCCCTGAAGACTAGCACTCATAGCTTTTGAGAGCACTATGCAAGCTGCTAAAGGTGAACACCAATTGATGGTAGAACACCAGCTTCAAGACCAAATGACCACATCAGTGAGTGGCACCACACACGATATTGGTGCAGTTGTAACACTTTTATATTGGGGGCAATCAGCAGCTACCTAATTGGACTAAAAGCCCTCTCAGTTGGACAAAACATATGTTTGGTACAGTAAACATAGCCAAACACACATGACTGGAGAGGTCATAGATCTTAGAGAAAATCTAAAGACTGTCACATCCCTAGTCTAATGTAACTTCTTACTAAGTGCAAAATATTCACCCTTATATTTACAGTCAAATATATTTACAGTCACCACTCCTCAAAGAAGCTTCTTTTGCACCAGACATAGACTATTATAGATTAATAGATTATTATAACTGGTCACACACAGACAGTGTCTGGGAATTGCCCAAGCCTAAGTGGCACATCTATAAAGCAACCTCTATACCTAAGATCCATGGAACACAGAACAAGGGATAAAGAGGTCACTAATGAACCTTTGAATTATCAGTGATGAAATTCCCTAATGCAACAGAGGCTGAGACACAAAAGATCAAAAATGGCCAAAGCATAGAGATTAAGAGTCTGCTGAATGCTGGTCCTTGGACAGGATTCCTATATTAAACTTCACCCACCCAGGTCTCAGGGACAATTGCAGAAGAGGGTGTGGAAAGATTGTAAGGAAGGAGGTGCATGACCATATGGAAATAGGGCCCTACAAGTTCCTGGAGCCCTGCTCATATTAACCTACAGCAAAGGTGTTGGCATGCCCAGGACCCATGCAAACTCATGAAGACAAAAATGCCACATAGAACTGGGGCCATAGACACAGACCCCAATCTTAGATGAAGAAATATTGGCAACTGATTACTGCTGGGTGAAGAAGTGCTGATCTTCCTGAAACAAGACCTCAATTGATGAACGTGCACTGAGGAACGTCTGGAGACACTAAATTAACTCAGTAGGCCTTAATACAGATGACAGAATGTATGAATTCCAGTTGGGTGGTTATAAGAGGGGGCCAGTGGTGAGAGGGGTATAAAGATGATTACGATTGATTGAAATGTTTTGTATGATTCAATTAGAAAAGTATTCTGTGCCTTGGACCTTGGTTTCTTTTTCTTCTATGTCTATCGTTTGTAGGTTCAATCTTTCTGTAATGTTGCAGAGGTCTTACATATGCTTTTCCTGGTTTATTTTAGATTTGACACTTTCTCTGATTGAGTGACATTTCCTAAGCTTGTCTTGAGGGTCTGATCATCTCTGTTCTGTTTCCTCCACTTCCTTTCTGCTTCTTTCCTGTGATTTTTTTTTTGTCTGAGCGCCTTTCTTTTTTTCTTTCATGCTTTGTTTCAGTTTGGCTTTTCTTTAGAGAGTCTATCTCTTTATTGAAGTCTAATTTCATTGTTGTGAATGGCTTTGGTTCTTTCATTCAAGTGTGTTTTCACGGTATTTATTTAGTTTTTTATTTGTATCCTCTTTGGTTTCCTGGAACATGTGTATAATTGCTTTGAAATAACTGTCTTGTGCATCTGCTAGATTGCCATTCTCAGAAACCATTAGGATGGGGTGCTAACTTCTGTAGTAGACACATTCTCTTGCTTATTTATGTTGTTTGTGTCTTTTTGATATGAGACCTAGGTATCTGGACTTGAATCTTTGGTGGTGTTTCTAGGTATGGGTAGATGATCTAATCTTCATTGAGTGGTTATTTACATCTTTGCTGTTTCCCCAATATTCAGGGCATGACTCAACTAAGTAGTGCCTAGTGCTCAGTTTTGGGGCCACTTTATGTTGATGTGCAAATGAGGTTTAAAAGTCATCTCATTTTCAGCTGGTGCAACTTTTGAGTTGAAGTTCCAGGGTTGATTCGTGTATTCTTGTGGTAGTTTGAATGAGACTGTCCCCCATAAATTCTAGGTATTTGCACATTTTTTCCCCAGTCGGTGGCACTGTGTTGGGAGGTCTTAAAAGGTGTGGCCGTGCTGGAGGAAGCACGTCACTGAGCTTTAGAGAGTTCTTAAGCCTTACCAGATTTCTAGTCATTTTCTGCTTCCTGTGCCTGCTTGGAAATGTGAACACGTACCTTCTGATCCTGGTCTGGCCACCTCATCATGCCTCTCTGCCATGACAGACTCTAATCCCTTTGGAACCTGGAACTGTAAGCGCAAATAAACTCTTCCTTGCATAGGTTGTTTTGGTCAGTGTTTTACCACAGCAACAGAAAACTAATACAACTCCTCATGTTCTTGGACTAACAGGGTGGGCTGGATGATTGCCAGGTAAACAAATTGGCGGATAGGTCAGGCTAGGAGAGTTCACAAGTAGCGTAGTAACCCAGCAGGTCTGAGAGCGAAGAAGGCCTAGAAAAGCTCCCGGCAGCATGCCAACATCCCGGAAGAGCTGAGACAGTGATGACGGAACACAGGGTTATGGGGGAAAGAAAACTTACCACTGAAGGTCTGGGAAGAAAGTTCCAAGATATGAGGGTCCAAAAGGGTCCTAACAGAACAGAGAAGGTGGATGCAGGGCTGTACACGAAAGGAGTGCAGCAAGGCAGGTCTGGTAAAGCCCTCTATGAACATCCAAGCGTCCTGGTACAGCTGAGGTCATGGAGCCCACAGAACTCTGGGAACTTACCAATTCAGGTCTGGAAAAACTCCCAGATCTGGGGGTCTACAAGGGGTCTAACGAGCAGAGATGAACGGTGCAATGAGGTATGGAGAAGCAGACGGGGAATGTTTTGACTTTACCTGGAACTTTAAAATGAAATGTTATGAAAAAGAAGTAGGAATGGGAAATAGAAAAGTGTGTTGTCTGAAGCGCACAGGACTACAGCATATAATGTCTACTCTGTCAGGGCAGGAACTGTCTTCTAGTTGTGGTTGAATACTCGCGGGTATGTAAATAGGTGTGTTAAATCATGGATGCCATAGGGATTAATTTTTAAAGCTGTTTCAGAATGCAGGCAAGTTTTGCTTGATGTTGTAGGGACAAAATCTTTCATGGACAGTAATTGAAGCAGGGATAAGGTTGAGCTCACTCTAAACAAATGATTGCCATGGTGATTGCTCTCAAGGTCCCTTTTATTAGGGTTGAGGGATACAATATCTTACGTTCCCACAATGCTTTTTGTGTGGTGATGGGGATCGAATCCAAAGCTTTGTGAATGGTAGGTAAGGGCTCCATTGTTGATCTATATTCCCAGCAACAACTCAGGTAGTGCTTTCATTGCTTTGATTATGGGGAGCGGTGGAAAATACAATATTTAGATTCCCATAAAAATTCAAATTAATAGAGGTGGAGAGGAGGAATAAGAGGTGTTTTAGCATAAAGGGAAGAAGTATAACTCATTGATACAATGACGAAATTATCTTTCATTGCAGGATACTATCCTAGAAGAGATTGGGATATGATCAAAATTGTATCTGACCACTAAACTCTTATGTACATAATAAATACATGAAATTGAACTGTACTACCAACCAACTCCCAACTGTCTCATTGATACCCTTTCCCCTTGTGTTCCAGGATCATAGGAAAAGTCAAATCTTAGTAAATAAAAATTCTACTTTTATTTGTCAAAACATATGCCAAGTAGGGCTTTTCCTATTTAAAAGTAAAGCTTTATTTTACTTCAAGTTCAAGTCTGTAGTACTTAGATTGTGATGGGTTTGGCTGTAGTTTAGTAATATAATACCTACCTAGTATGTTCAAAATTCTAGGCTTGAGATCCAGACTGAGAAAATAAAAAAATTAACATTTTGTCCAGTAGAATGATGCCATTAAAGTTTGGGCCCAAGTTCTCTGCATTTCAGTTCAAAGGAATATGATGATTTAAAAAATAGTTTTGAGTTCCATCTCCTTAGATTGTAATTCAGCAAGATTTGATGAGACTCAGGAATCTAAATTTACCTAGTATATTTCCCTTTTTGAAGCCATGCTTGGACCACATTCAGTGGAGCAGAACTTCAGGTCTTCCAGACTGATGAATTCTGAAGACCAGCAGTGGCATAAAGATAATCACCAGAAGAGGAAGCTGAAGAGCCGAGAATGGAGAGAGAAAGTAAGCTAGGACTCAGTCTTCTTGTCTTGAAGATAAAGTGAAATTTCCCTCTGTGACAAAGAAGATATAGCTTGATGGTTTGGTCTGGAAAAGCCAGCTCTAGGCCAGCGCTTAGGCCACTATTAGTCCCCAGGCTACAAAAAGGTAGTTTTCTAGAATGATGAGAGACTTGTGAAATGGTAATAATAGTTATGATAATGATAATAGTTAATGTTTCTCGGAAATTCTTATTATAATTGCATATCAGATAAGAAAATTTAGAATTAATAAGGACCCATTTTATTTAACTGCTATGTGAAAAGGCTAGGCTCTCAATCTCAGTCTGGCTGATTTCATAACCAGCAAGCTATTTTTCACCACTTTGTCTCCCTAAAACCACTTAACATGACAGAATGGGAAGATTCTTCCCAAAGAAATCACCTTTTTTGAGATATTGAATCAAGGTTCATTATACTTCTTCTGTCACCAAACACCTAGAAAATCTTTACATAGGTGACTCGTAGCTATTTCTTGTGTGGCTCTCAGTATCCTTTAGACTCAAACTTAGCTGAAGATTCAGCTTATTCCAATAAGTAAATTGGCTGTTTCTGGGGTTAGAAGTCTTTTATGGCTATTACAAAGAAGTAGTAAAGTCCCAATGGAGCTTAAATTGAATATACTTTAGGCTCTTACTGTGGAGGTCCCCAAAAGGCTTTTCTTTTTAATAAGAACACAAACCTCCTAGAGAGTAAACACTGTAGTGGTGAAGGGAATAAGGTATATGATAGTAGCAAGGAGTCTCATTGGTACTGGAGTAGAAGATCTGCTTGTAATACAGTGTGAGAACTCATCCTTTAGACCTAAAGGATTCAGAGTGAATGTTAGAAAAAACCATATAACACGTAAAAGAGTTCTTTCATCAAAAGGTCTGGAACCATATGGAAATCCTTCCACAAGCAGTGCAGTATACCACATGTGACTGGGGATTGTTGCCAAACTGTTCCGAGAACAGACAGCCCAGCATGACTACCTGAAGCCATCCTGCACACAGGTGGCCTCCACACAGTCAGCAACTTGGGTACCACAGCATGATTGGCATGGCAGAGAGGATTTAACCCAGCAGGGCACCTGTGTTCTGCATATTCAGTCATCATTGTCAGGATTTATGCCAGATACAGAAGAAATGGACTTTTGTAAGATTTTGTAAGCCTGAAGCCCGAGTAGCAGACTTTACCACATAAGAGGGAGAAAAAAAATGGCAGTGATCATATGGTATTCAAAAGAACTCTGTCCTTAACTCCATATGAGTTATATCCAGACACGGCTAGGAGAGACTTTGAGGGGCTCGAAATATGCCAAATAATGAGTGGGACAGAGCAATAAAGACATTGTCTACGATAGTGAATGCTGTGCTTGCTGTGGAACTCAGCATTCTAGATGTCAGTCAATACCCCTCTCCTCAAGATATGTACTTTTGTTGAACACACACAGGTGCAGACACACACACACACACACACACACACACACACACACACACATACTCTTTAATATATAAATTAACCCATGTGGCCAATGGACTGCCACAGTGTATTCTTATGTGACTTCTGACAGCAGGACATAAAAGCTGCTTTGGTGCCTTGGCCTATTCTCTTTGGGAGAAATTTGCCTCCATGTCTAAAGGACATTCAAACATCCCAGTAGAAAGAATCTAGGTAGAGTAGATAAGGCCTCTTACCAAACCTTGTCAGCCACATGGTGTGCCATTATACAAGCAGGCTTTCCAGCTTCAGTCAAGCCTTGATGTGACACCATTTGACAACCTCAAGGGAAATGAGTTGGATCTGCTCAGAAACTGTACTTCATATTCCCTAATACTTTGCTTTTTGGTTTGTTTGAGATAAGGTCTCACTATGTAGCCCCGCCTGACCTAGAACTCGTTATGCCAATCAGGTGGGCCTCAAACTCCCAGAGATCCACTTGCCTCTGCTATCTGAATGGGGATTAAAGGCTCCACCATGTTTGGTGAAAAATACTGTTTGTGATTCAGTATTTGTTTTCAGTCACTAGATTATAGAGTAATGATAATGCAAACATGAAGCACTTTTTACTCTGAGGCTAGAAAGACCCAAGGAAAGTGTTTTAGTAAGACTTCTTTTGCTTCTCAATTACAAGGTAGACTGTAAATAGGAGCTGAGATGATGGGGAAAACTTATTTGAAACAGGGATGAACACAAAGAAGATAGGGAGGCAGATAATACCTATGTCCAGGTGGAAGATGTGCCCACTGTGCTGAGTGAATGGTGGAGGCTGAGGAACTGGGTGGGAGTCAGGCAGGCCAGGGGAGTCGTTATTGCTGATTTCATGACCCCACAAGTGACCAGGAAGGCAATGCAGATATGAAGCAGAAGAAGAGAAAATATACTGCTTTTCCAGAATATGGCTAAGTTTAGTGTTTGAGACTTAATGAAGTAGAGGCCACAGCACATTTTATATAGAAATTTCTTTAATAATTATAATCACTAAATGAATCTGAATTAACACATACAGTTAAAAAATTGTATTTAACACATATTAAAATATAACTTTATAGGAAGAGTAGAAAATGTTAAAATTACTTACAAATCTTTGATTTAGAAGATATTCATTCATTAGTAGTAGTAGTACAGTTTTATCAGTAAACAATGTCCAAAAATTATATTAGACAGAGTTTTGAAATTATAGTCTAAGATACAATTATGTATTTTTATTTGAGGATTATATCAGTTTAGTTATTATACTATTTTCTAACCTCCCAGACTGTGTTTTTTATCTCCAGAGGTTCAATTAGGGCATAGGTGATGGCACACTGGGCTGTAGAAGAGTAGTAGATAAATAATGGAAAACCTTTGGATGCCCGATAATGCGAGGGGTCCAACGTCAAGGTCTCCATACTCTGACCATGTATGAAGTGAGGACCCCAGCTGGGCCTGAGGGGAGGTGGGAGATCGATTCCAGGTTCACAGGAAGACACCATGACATAGAATCATGGGAGGGGACATAGCTCCAGTTGACCAGGTCACGGGATGGGGCCACAGCTCCAATGGAAGGGACTGTAGCTCCAGGCTCATGAGTTGGAACCACAGCACGAGCCCTCAGGAATGGTCCGTGGCTCAAGGTTTACAGCTTCAGCTCATAGGAAGTGACCATAGCTTCGGCTTAAGAGAGAGGACCACTACTTCAGCTGATGGCTGGGGACTCCTGCTTTAGTTTACTGGGAGCAAACAGGAGGTACATATTCACAGGATGAATCCACAGCTCCAGGTTCATTGGTGGCAATGACATTCCCAGACTCACGGGAAGGGGACAACAGATCAAGGCTCCTGAGAGACAGCTGTAGTTCTAGGTTTACAGGACAGGAATACAGCTTCAGGTTCTCAGGAAGAGACCTCAGCCTCAGGTTCATGGGAGGCAAACAAGTCTCCGGCTCATGGGAGGGAGTCATCATTTCAATTATGCAGGTTCCTAAAATTTCCCTGTCTCCAGTTGCTCTGTCCACATGATTATAATTGTGTTCAAGATATACTTGTGTGACTTTGTGCAGCAAAGTCAACATCAACTTTATGGCTTGAACTGTGAACCTGGAGCCGAGGTCCTCTCTTGTGAGCTATAGCTGTGATCTCTTCCTGAAAGCCTGAAAGTAGGAACCTCACTCCAGCTGAAACTGTGGTTCCCTCCTGTGAACTGGAGTTCTGGTCCCCTCACTAAAGCCTGAAGCTTTGGACCCCTACAGTGAGCCACAATTCCACATTTCTTTAGTGGCAGGCTGATGGTGGAGCAGAATAGAAATGGAGGACTTCTTGATGTTGAGCAACAGTTTCAGGCTTCTTTGAATGACTACATTCCCCGCACGCTCCCCCAGGTTATACATGGCAGAGGTCTGTCTCTAATGCTGGAGGTAGGGGATACCTCTAATATTTGCAGATTTGGTTCTGGGAGGGCTGATTCTTGAGGCACATCAGTACTGGAGAAAACCACCTTTTGCTTTCACTCAAGGGGACAAATGGATTGCATGTTTGGTTGCTGTTGTTGGTTTTCGTGATCAAGGTTCTGGATGGATACATTTGGTACTTGTGGTCCTAACATCTTTCCTGGCCAGGAGGAGCCAGTGATTAGACATCTAGCCCGGAAGTTTTGTTTTGTACACAGCCACCACAACCGCCACCTTGGCTCTTCAGCCACTCTCCAAATTGCCAAGTTCAATCCCACCTGCGCCCTGCTGCCGGTAGATGTGCATGCTCGTCCAGCCTCTCTCTCTCATTTGTCAAGTCCCTTCTCACCTGTGCCCAGCTTGTCGCTGGGGTGAAGATGATGGCTGGGTGATCATCGGTGCACTGCACAGTGGCCACTTGCAGGCCCAGCCCCTGGCAAGAGAGGTGTTCCTGGTCTGAGGCACAGTGGGGTGGTCCAACCACCTCCTGGCTATTCCAGGAACTAGGCCATTACAGCTTTTATTACATAATTATAGCAACGCAATGGCAAATAGCAAATGCTTTAACTGATTTGTTCTCTGAATTTACGGGTACATATTTCAAGAAAATATAAAAATGTTATTTTATTATATATTAACTTTTAGTTTGAAAGTGCAAACAGATACTGTCCTAGGAGGAATATCACATTTCTCAATAGTAAGAAGAACTGAATTTAATCAAATACCTACCCAGATGAACCTCTTTCTTGGGACTAAAGAGGATTGATTAGCCTTACTTTTTTGTTCACCTGTGCCTCAAAGCCTCCTTTCTTTTGTTCATCTCTAACTTCACTGCTTATTTAAAGATTTCTCGGTTTTGTGGGGGGGAAATTCAGTATTCACATCTGTAACTAATTGTTATCTGGTTCTTCAAGTCAGAATCAAAACTAAGAAACTGCACACATAAAGTGTGCAGAATTTATATAATATAGCTATATTATAGCTATATATATAGCTATAAATCTCACAGTTTTATTAAATGTGAAGTGGCAAGTTTTGCAAATGTAAAGGACATTTATGAAAAAAAGGAGCTATTTAACGATAATTCAGGTCTAATTAATGTTATTGTTCTAAGTCTATGGCATTAAAATTCCTGAAGGCAGTGACCTACTGATAATTATGAAATCAATTCACTGTTGTGACAAGTGTATTTTCAAAAACAATACATAGAATAATCTTTAATTAAAAGTAAAACACAATACAAGGGAAAATACTGCTTTATAAAATTGTTATTCCAGTTACATGTACATGCCTGGACTGCAGTGTAAGTACTTTTTATCACAGATCATATTTAGTATTTTTGCTAGCTACTGATACTAAAAGTTTAGTTTTTTTTTTTTAGTTAAATGATAATATACTGAAGAATTTGTTTTTCTTCCAAGTTAGAAATCATATACAATGCAATGGAAAGAAAGGATATAACAGTAGCTACCAGAGGTTAGTTTACATTACTGTAAGTTATTGTATAACCTGTAATTAGATAAAAATAAATGTATAATTTCAACATCCGTTTACAAAAATACAATTATTGACCTCAGGATAGCAAGATTAAAAACTTGCTATGTAGGCTACTTCGCTCAAAAAAAATCTAAGAAAAAATTAGGACATAGGTCTTTAAAAGATTACTATGTGACAGAAATGATGAGAGCAACTTTGTGTCTTTAACAGACTGAGCATTGATCATAAGCATTCTTCAATCAGGATCCATAATAAACCAGTTATTATGTTTTTTTTTCTCAAATTAGTTAGCTTTCCAATAGAGTCCCGGGCAAACATTTCTTTATATGACACAAATCCAGGTAAAGCTACTATGCAGGATTATACCTAAGTGAAAGTAGTAATTAAATATCAGTCAAGGATGTTAGAGTAGTATTTTTATGATTTCATCATAATAAACTTCTGCCTCCAACATGTTATATTTGCAGACCAGTATTTTGTATGATTAAAAGTTATGTACTTTGGGAATCTAGACTCCACTTCAAACCGTTATAGCCTCATATTCCTAGACATCTACCCTTAAACAGAATAGAAATAGGTGAAAATATTTCAAAGTTTCCAATTACGGTAGAATACAATGTACCAGGAGGTAACTGACTTAGATTTAGATGATGTGGTGAAGTTTAAGCAATAACTTTCTGATTAATTTCCAGGCAACCAGAGTTTTCTTTATATATTTATAATACACATTTCAGTCTAAATTAATGCAGTCGAACCCAGCAAATATTTATTGATTCTAACTTAAGTACTAAGCACAGTAAGTTTTTTTAGACACCTGTTCTCAAGCTGTTTATAATCAGGAAAAAGATAAGCAAGCACATAAATCAGAAATCAAGGCAGAATGTCTTAAGTGCTTGGAAGTGATTATCAACTAATTGCTTTAGAAATGCTTCTTCAAACAGGAAATATAGGCAGGGGTTTTGATAGATAATAGTAATGTCTATCTCACAGAGATTATTGTGAGCATTAAATACAATAATCTGTGGAGAGCATTTGAAGCACTCTTGATAAATGCTAGCTATCATTATTTTCAGTTTTTATAGTTGCTGCTACTTTTTTTTTTTCTACAAGGCTGATTTAGATAAGGATAATCACACAACTATGCACATTTGTCCTTTTAATTGCCTGGAATTCACCGGATCAGAGAGAAATCAAATAAAATATGTTGATTTTTTTTATCATTATATGTTAACTTCATGGTAGGCTCAAATACCTGGTGGTGGTGGGAATTCATTCCTTGCTTCTCTTAATGATTTCATTGTCACCATTATCTTTCCCTTGTCCACCAGGAGAGGAACCTCATTGCAAACTTCCCTAGTACTAAACTCAGTGATCTCAAAACCTTAGTGAAGGTCCACTTGCTTAGCTACCAAATAAAACACAATGGTTATCAGAGGAGTTCCTCTTTTGTCCTCAATATCTAGCCTAAGGGACTCTGGAGATATTATTATCAATTATGTAACCATAGTTGAATTATTTTTACCTTTAGTTAGACTCTTTAATTTGGTGGTGATGGTGGAAGAGTGATCTGAAGAGCTAATTAAGAATTGATTGCCTTTATTTATTTGTTTACAGGCCTGGGAATCAACCTAATGATCTCACACATTCTAACTCAGTGCTTTACCACTAAAGTACACCCCCAACAAACAGCAGTGTGTTTTATGTTCAATTGTTACACATTTAAGTTGTAGTCATACAAAAATAACTTCTATTTGTGGACAATGATTAGTGTCCTCATCTGTGTCACAGGGCTTAAGCAAGTTGATTTCACTTCACCAGTCTGCTTGGATTTTGCATTATTGCTATTACACAGAAAGCCTAGGAGTATTGACTCTCAGTCAAATTTTCTGAACAGTTCAATGAAACCAACACATTGGCTTTCCTTACTCTTCTGCTTTTGCGCTGCATTCAAATTCTGTGCAAAGTATTTGCCTAATAAACTCATGTGGATCGATTTAGTAAAAATTTCAAAGACTTTATTTCTCTCCATTATTTATTGGAATGATGTAGTTATTGACTTTTAATCAATGATTTTTGTTAATATTCAGAACATTGCATGTATGACTTGGGAAAATAGTTATACTTTGCATTGAAATAAATAAAGTGTGGGTCTCTCAGTTCTATTTTAAAGCTAGAACAAGATTGGTCTGATGGAAGATGGACAGGTGTTTAATGTGATTCAGAGAGGGGCACACCAAAACTTCAGATGAAGCTAATTCCAGATCTGCTGTGCCTTAGCTGCATGACATTAGATAACACTCATAATCTCTTATTACCTCAATGTTCTCATCTAGGAAATAAATGGCATCATCCAATCTGCCTTGAAGCTATCTGTGAGCTTTAAACTTTTACAAATCTAATATTTTATGGTCAGAAAGTTAAAAATTAACTGGAGGGTTGAAAATGATAATACAACCCATCCAAGGAAAGAACAAAGTAGAGAACTTGAATTGTTAATTTTTCGAATACACATTGAGCATTTACTATGTCCATACCTCTGGGCTAGGTACAGTGTCTGTGTGTTTGAGCCTGGTAGGAAGCCTAAATTTAAAGGTCTTAGAATTTTGTAGTGGGCATTGAATGTGTGCCTAAGCAACCCTCATGCTATCAAAGTAAGAACTCTCCACTTTAAGGAAATTAACTAGGCAATTGAGCAACAATTCATTTTATTTTTTGAAGCAGCACTTGATGTTCTGTGATAAATGGCTCAATCTAAATTTACTTCAGAGAGAAAATAATTTTGCTGCCTATCAGATCATCACAGTTTGTAGGCAAAAAGCTTGCCAAGTTCACAATAATATGTGAGTGTACCAGTTTATAAAATACCAGCTGAGCTCAAAAAATTTTCTCCCTAGATCTACCTTTTCTGAAGATAAATAAACCAGTTCCAACCAGAACTGATAATAATGATTTATAAAACAGGTAGTAGGGCTGAACAGACAGATTAGAGAAAGGTGTTAATCAAATTCACGTCATCATTCTTTTATAAGAAAGCATTGAGGAAATAGATGGTTGATGTCTTGGAGTGCTGGGCTCTGTTATGTAACTTTTTAGTTTTGATTAATGATCCTATCAGGCAACATTTTCTAATCTCAGAGCATATTAGAAATCTATATCTTCACCTAGACTTCTCCCATTCAGGTTGTAAGTGGTTCATGGTGTCTTCATTTCTGGGGCAGTCAGGTACCTAAATAAATTTTATCACCTCAAGTTTTGATTTTTCTTAAATGCTCAGTGGTAGAGAAAAAGGAGCTTATTAATACAACTGTTTTTGATTCAGTACAACAGTGCCAATTTGTTTTAGAAACAAATGGAAGATGCTTTCAGAAAATATGGAGGAATGGAGAACAGGTTACAGAAAAATTGATTTGGTTCTTAGAGGCATCTATTGAACATTGAAACCTTTTTCTCAAATTTTTCTTGATTGGGGGTTTATAAAGACCATGGAGAATAAGGAAGAAGAATGGGGAAAGGATGTAAAATGATCTCAGTGACTAGAGAATACCATCAGGATGTGTGCCATAAAAGTGGAATCCAGCAGAAGCAGAGTCTGGTGAGTGGTTGAATGTGAGCATTAAGAGCATAGTTAATTCCAAATGCTAATCTGGGTACTGGGAGGAGGTCAGTGTTGGCTTCCAAACCTGGGTAAGATGAAGTCAAATCTAGTCTTGAGTCACCTATGTCCAGAGCAGGTAGTGAAGAAATAATCTTATCACTCCCTATTAATTTTACTTTGTGACATTTGAAAGCTGCAGAGACGTTGCAAGAACAGCAAATAGATGCTCAGATGGTTCTTTTCCCTAGGCTGTCAGCTGTTAGCTTTTTTCATGTTTTCACAAACTATAGCCTGTTTAGCCCTCTCTCTTTCTACTTACTCCAAACAGTTCCTCCCAAATATTTTGGCATTTATGTTCTGCAGGTCTAAAAGCCTAAAATGCAATGATTATCCTAAAGAAAACTTAAAACATTACAATATTATCTAATATATAATTTATATATTTTCCTAATTTTCCTAATCTTATTATCACTTCTTTTACTTTATGTTGTTCAAAGGACATCCATATTATGGTTGTGATCTGGCAGTTCATATTACTGTAGACCTGACAACCACTCATTAGTGGAGATATGCTAGTACTAAACTATCTTGACACAGGATTGTATGTTTAGATTAACTTTTATTTATTTATTTATTATTCATTTTTGGTCTTTTTGAGGCAGGGTCTCTCTGTAGACCTAGCTGGCCTGGAAGTTGCCATGTAGACCAGGCTGTCTTTGAACTCACAGAGATCTGCCTGCCTCTGGCTCTTGAGTGCTGAGATTAAAGTACCATCACACCAGACTTACATAATGTTTTATTTTCAAAATTATTTTGCTAAGTAGTTAGCGTTTTCTGTACTTTAGTCATTAAAAATATTTTTAAGTGCTTTGCTTAAGAAAAGTTATGAAGATAAAGGAATTGGGACTTGATTTTCTAATTCCTGAGTTTTTCCAATGTGAAACAAAGATAGCAGATGTGTATACTGTCTTGGTTGTTTAAGACAGCTGAATGTGTGCAATTGGATTTTCACTTGTTGCAATGCTAATTCCTACCACACATTTATCTAGAATGTGACTGGCTATTCCTTTGTTATAGAGTTAGTCTACCTATTGTCTAGTAATGTCACATCTTTTCCTTTTTATTGAGATGTACAATTGAGATTATATATATTTTTATATATTTACAATGTTAAATTATTTACAAGAGATTTCAAACATTTCTGAATAGCCACTTAGATCATTACCTTATTTTTCTATTCAGATTTATGAATGCCATTGCAAAGACACTCCTATTTTTCTTACTATTCCAGTTGCCCTGCTTCAAAAAGAAATCTCAAGAGTTATGACTCTTGCCACCTAGGAGACAACGTGTCAGCATAATTAGTCTCACGGGGTTGATTCAAATATATCAAATCATATGTGTAATGTTTCTAGGTCTCCTAATCAGAATTTAATTAAGAGCGTGATAGCATATATTTTCCATGTAGAATATGTTCTAAGGCAGAATTCTTTTGGAGAGGGGAAGCTGGAGTCTCTGGGAAGTAGACATGAAAGAGATTTGGTTAGAAAGGAGGAGGATAAGAATGATTTCTGCAGTTAATTCATTGAGTACTTGATACTGAACACTGCTGTTCTTTGGGTGAGAATGCATTTAGTTCCATTCAATCTATAATTTCTAGTATCATTTTTAGTTTTTTGTGGGGTTGTTATAATTGGTATTCAAAAATTCAGGTAAAATTTTAAAAAATTCTATAGAGTGCCAATAATGGGATTCTGGTAACTATGATCCAGCCTAGACCTTTGTTTGCATTTCTGAAAATTATTTGCTATATCTAGTGAAAAATTAAAGCACTGCCAAGGGGAGTATAAGAGTTCCCATTTCTCATCGTTAGTGCTTTGGTTTCATCTCCAAAGTCAACCAGGGTTTGCACTCTCATATATTTATTCAGAAATATTCTAGTTTCTTCACATATGCAATTATCCAATGTCTAACTATTTGTTTCCTTAATAGCAAATTAACCAACTTATTTCTGATTACATTATTACAACAGAAAAATGCTTCAGGATTTTGCACAGTAGACAACTTAATATTTTAACTAGTTCTTTTCAGCCTTCACACACACAGAGTTCATAGCCTTGGTCAACTGAAATCAGATACTTATCTCATCATCCAATTAACAAGGGATTTAGGACATGCCAGGCATAATTGAGCATAGACTGTCATGAGGCAGAGACTTCAGCTGCCATTGGAGAAAGAAGGGTAAGAAAATCAAATCTTGAACTCATTTTAGCTCCTGAACACATAGGAGTGGGGGCAAGAAGCCAGAGTTGTAAAGAGAAAAATACTACCTTTATGGGAATAGTAAAACGGAATGTCTCCTAGGAGCTCTGCTCCATTTCAAAATAAATAGAGAGAATTACTGCATACCCACTTGCAGGCCTGACTTCTACCCACTGTCTGTTGTTAACCTGTATCAAATTCTTTAAAACTATTTTAATGTGGTAAATATTAAATTGGAAAATTAACATTTATATTTGAAAAGCAATACAACCCACCCAGTGTATAGGAAGGCTTTGAAAATGAAAATGAGAGTGGAATGACATTTAATAGCTCAGTTAGATGAAATATGATTGCTATTACAACACATATAGTTTTGTGGTGGTTATTTTAGTTTAGTGTTTTTCTTAAGAAAAAGAAAGCACCATGAAAATGACTTGTCAAGTTCCAATCCTGTATATAACCCTATGGGCAAGATGAATAATCAAAGTAAAAGTGGCATTACATCAATCTGTAAATATAATTGCAAAAACAAAAATTAAAATTTAATGAGATGCTCAGCTGGAAAAGGTGGCTTGTCTCTGAACCTGACTACCTGAGTTATAAGCTGGAACCCACATGATGGAAGGAGAGAACTGATTCTTGTAGCTTATCCTCTGATAACAGCAGGTATGCCATGGTATGCAATGCCCCCTTCACCTATACACAGAGTGAGTAAATAAATGTAAAATAATAAATTCTGAATATGAAAAAATGCATGAGCCCTGGTTTTCTCCTTTGTAAATTGGAAATAATTGGAGTAATGTGAATATACACCTGTTAGGGTTTTTATTCAGAATAATGACTTTATGCTTTGATTTCATGCCTGGACCTGCTTAATGTTCATTTCACATGTGACACTATTATAATGATGATCTTCAAAACTGAGTGAATCTGAAAAGTTCCAGGTTCTCAGACATAGAGACAGAAGTAGGTGTAACTTTCACGATTTGTGTAAATTACAGCATAGTTGTGCCACACTGTGAGAAATGCTGGGAGGGAGGGTTACTTCTAGGGCGAATTCTAGTTAACTAAGGGTCTATTTTCTGCGCTTCAAGGGGGAAAATTTCTACACTTTATTTTTACCTGAATTACATATATTTGACCAAAGCTAGCAAAATATTGTCAGATGTCTTATACTGTATAGGTGCCTTTTAAATATCAGTTTTAAATGTGATTCTGTGAAATTCAAGTCTCATCTGTGTAGGTGCATTTAGTCAAATAGCCTCAGCGTTTTTTTTTTTAATCTCAGCAAATGATGGGGTTGAAGTGTTTAGATACTGACAGGCTTGCTCAGGAGCTCTCTTAAGTTTAACCACAAAAATCTAAACATAGAATGTCTTCTGCAGGTAGCTCTCATTTCTTTTGTATTAAAAAAAATCAGTTGATATAACTGATATATGTTTGGGGCATAATGGGATGTTTTGAGATATTTCATACTTTCTGGAATGATAAAATCCAGCTAATTAGCATACCCATAACCAGAGTATCTGTCATTTCTTTACAGTAAGAACACTAAAAACCTCCCTCTTTATCTATTGGAAATATACACTTATTAATTCGACTAACCTCTGCCTGAACTCTCAGTGTTACCCAGTAGTGTTCTATTTCTCCACTGCCTAATCCTAGTCTTCTCCCTTCTTTTTTATTTTTCTCACCTTTCTCCCTCCTGCAGGGAAAAGAGCAGTATGATACTTCCCTCCAGAGACCCTCCATCTCATACGGCCATATGGGTTTAATGTATAATGCATGAGAGACAGCGTGAGCTGCAGATGATTCAAAAGCGAAGTCTCTGAGGCTGGGCTCAGGAGGCATTCTTTAATAATAATTAGAAAACCAAACAGCATCTTACTGTTGTCCTAGTCATTTCATTGCAAAGCATTAGCCCTGGCTCTAATAGTGCCAGAGAGCAGTGTATCACAGTAATGAAACCTTCCCAGCACAATTAATGTGCAAATACACTTGCTCATTGCTAATGGGTTCACTGTCTTCAGAATTACTACTTAGATTTGGTGGAAATCTGGGGCCACCTCACCAATCTGAACTGAATCTCTAAGGTCTCAGGAAGAGATGCAATAGTGTGAGTTGTAATTTGGATGCTAATTTTCCAGTGTCTTACAAGAAAGAATACACTGGGGAGAGTCAGAACAGGGCAAGACTTTGGAATGGTCTTTTGCCTAGTGGCAACAGCTTTCTTTCTTTTTGGCCTAGAAATTATATTTGAAATTAAAATGTACAGGTTTTTTACTCTACCTACCTACCTACACACACACACACACACACACACACACACACACACACACACTATACATATATATAGATATGTATGTATTGAGAAAAGTAAATAATGTAAGTGAATGTAGAAAATAGCCAAAGCATACTTACCACATATAACAAGCTCTTGATAACGCTACAGACAATGAAATAAGGCTGTTCTTCAAATAAATCTTCATTTTTTATGTCTTCAAGGACAATTCTGCAATTCTCTGGAAAACCTTGTAAGGGACGCATTCTTTGTTTGAAGAATTTGACTTAGAAATATACTGAGGTGAACAAAGGCCAGCCTGGTATGTAAGAATATGAGGTGTTCACTGTGTATTTTATACGTGAAGATACATGCAAAATTACTTTATAAAATTTTGGCCCAATAGCATTTTATACTACTACAGGAATATTTTATATAGAAGAAACACTGGGTATTAAAAAATCAGTTTCTTTAAACTGCAAAGAAATTTAGATGTCACAAAATTCCAGAATCACTGGATCTATTCTCATGCTCGACCCAGGTGGTGGAAGCCTGATGGTCTTATTTTACAAAAATGAGGACAAAAATCAATAGGAAAGAATAAGCTCCTCACTGATTGTACTAGGAAATTTCACTCTCTGTGCAGACTGACTATTTCTCAGTGAACACCTATTTAAAGACCTAATGTTAAAAAAATGATTATTAAAAGTAATAGAACACTGGGCTGCAGAGGCACATATCTGTAATCTGAGCACTCAAGAGTCAGAGGTGAAAGGACCCAGAGTTTCAGATCAGTCACACAGAAAGACTGTGTCTTAAGCAACCAAAACAAAAACACAAGACAAAAAGTAACAGAAGAAACTACAGAAAAGTATTTGTTATTTGAGAATATGGAAAAGTAATTTTAAGGTTAAAAAGACATTAAAACTACAAAGCATGGGAAGAAAGCTGTTCATAGTTTCTATAATTTAGAATCTGTTTAGTGAAGGATATCACAGTCAAAATAATGCCCAGGCACCACAATGGCAAAAGGCAAAAATGTAAAAAGTTGACAGAAAAATCAATTTGATTTTTGAAAGTCGACTTATATAAAGTAGATTAAAATTAATGTCACTCAAATTCATTATGAATGCTGAAAATACAAATCATAAGAATGTCAAGCTTTTATACCCATGTTACTGGAGATAAATAGAAAGCTAAGTGATGTCAGTTATTGGCAGTCATAGAGACAGAGGAATTCAGGAGTGCTGCTGGTGTGAGAAGGGCAAACAGCCGAATTTCTAAGAACACATTTCCCCCTCTCTCTCTCTCCCTCTTCCTTTTCCTCTCCCTCTCTCTCCCTCCCTCCCTCCCTCCCTGTCAAGGGACAAGGTCACCCTGTCCCCCCATCTGGCCTGGAATTCCCTATGTAAACCAGGCTGGGGTCAGTCTCACAGAGATCCCCCTGCCGTTCCCTTCGGAATGCCAGGATTATAGGTGTGTCGCCACTCCCAGCAACCCCACTTATTTCTGAACAATTCTTTTTCTTAACAAATATCTCAAGGACGTTCTAACACAGATCCACTACGGAACACACAATAGCAAGTTCACTGCTGCATTATTTGTGGTAATGTAAGTTGCACGAACTGCCACAAGCAGAGCAAGATGCACACATGACCGGTGTGCATCAATGGTTAGAACAGTTCTCGTTACACAGCAGATATAGGTAGATCTTTAAAACGCAGTGATAAATGAAGTAAAACAAGGATCTCAGTGATGTACCTAAAGCTATACAGCTATTCTATATTTAGAAGCATCATTTGAATTCATTTATTCAGCAGAAAAAACATATTTTATGTAATAAAGAACAAAAAGAAAATTAGAGAGCAGAATGGAATGGCTTTCTAGAAAGTGAGTAATGACCAAGAGGGGACACAATAATAACAACAATAATAATAATAATAATAATAAAACTAGCCAAACTAGCAAAGTGAAGGGAGTATTTCCCATGCACAATAACGATAACATTCTGTGAAACATAGAGCCTGATTAACCCAACCCTCTGCACCTGAGGGTCAAGGAAAAAAAAAAGATACCTTGTAACTGTGACCTTGAAAGAGATGGAGGACCTATTGAGACAGACAAAAATTCATGAAATATTTGGTATGAGTGATATATTTTGTATTCTAAATATATGACATTAGAAATAAGAAATATTTGAAACTATTAAAAATTGTTTAAGCTCAAATGTCTCAAAAATATTTCCTTTAAAAGCACATGGCAGTTTAATCTTTTAAAAAATTTTTTCATTTTCTGTGTATGAGTGTTATGCCTGCATGTATGTTGTGCAATGCCCACGGAAGACAGAAGAGGGTATGGGATCTCCTGGAAAAGGAATTATGAACAGTTGTAAGCTGCCATGTGGGTACTTGGATTTGAACCCAGGTTCTCTGCAAGAGCAGGCAGGGTCCTTAACTACTGAGCCATCTCTTCAGCCCAGTGGTTGAATCTTAAGGTTAAATTTAATATGAAAGATCCTCATGAATTAAATAGTTGGTGCAATTTTTAACGTTAATTGACAAACATACAATTAGGTTTGTAAAACTGACTTTTTCATTGTGTGGATTCTGAAATCTAGCTCCAGACATAGTGTTGAGAGATGCTTAGCTGGAGGAGTAGGGTTTGAATAAGTTGACTGGGGGAGAGGAGCTGGCCAACTAAATTGAATTTCATGCAGTGCTTTTTTTAGCTACAATGTTTTTAGTAATAGTACCAATAATTAACTTGTGGGTATTTAGAAAGTCAAAGTATTTTGTCCATCTGAGAGTATACACTCCAAGGAAAAACTCACTTGGACAATGGGGCCAAACGCTGATGATTTTCATTAAGATGACCTTTGTCAATTTCAAACTATTCCAAGGTAGTTAGTCAACACTAGCGTGATATGCAAAGGACACTGTAGTTGAATGAAAAACAAATCAAAGTCTACTTTGTACATAAGTTAAAGTCCTAATGACTTTGTGCTGTCCTCCCACTTTATTCTTGGAAGATTAATGCCGCATGTGTAAGTCTGCCTAAATAGGTAGCTGAAACTTATGTCAAAATGTTTGCTGCAGTTTGTCAATAGAATTTAGTCCTTTTTTAATAAAAAATAAATTGTTTAAGCTAACCAAACATTCTGGTTTATGGTAACATTTTTCTAAAACACTTATTAGGAAGAACAAAGTTAAAAACCGTACTTATAAGATGATGGGCATAAATTCATAAGTTTCTCACTGTCTGTTTTATTATTATGTCTTCTCCACATTTTGGGACGGGCCATTTTTCAGTGACTAAACCTCTGCTGCTTGTGTGGCATCAGTATGTTGCAGGCCAGAAGCCATTGCCTTTTTAGTACCCTGTCATTTATCACTATTGATATTGTGATTGTTGTTGTTATTGTTACTGTTATTATTTATTTTATACCTCTGTGGAATGGACCAGTTTCTAGATTTCTTTCTGTTAGGTGCAGAAGTGAATACTAATGACCACTGCCAGCTTGACCGAGGACTGGATTCCTGAGCCCATCACTTAGGACAGCTGCTCAGGGTTCCAGATTCAGAAGAGAACCAAGCAGCTTTCATGCTCTACAATCACCCTGCCATAATCCCTAACAAAGTTTAAGAAGGTTCCTACTATTTTCATTAAGCATTAGAGTCAAATTATGTAGCTATTCCAGTATGAATGGAACCATGCTGATGCTTTATTGAATATTTTGCCTATACCAGGCATTGGCAACTCAAAGATGATAAGGCCTGTTCATGCTTTAATTTCATTAAGACATTGTCATGTGTGTATTAATGGATTTTTATCATACTCACCCAGTCACCCTTCCTTTCTTGTCCCTCTCCCATCTAACCAATCCCCCATCTACCTTCTTGCATATATTTAGTCTCTCTCTCTCTCTCTCTCTCTCTTTCTCTCTCTCTCCCTGACTCAATGAATTTCATTAGAATTTCTTACATGAGTGTGGGTGAGGGCTTATTTACAGGAGTGTAACTAACCAGTAGTTACACTACTGAAAAATCATTAACTGCAAATAGCTCCTCATGAGCATCTCTACCATCTAATGACAAACTCAGTCTTGTGCAGGTAATCATAGCTACTGTGAGTTCATGCGTGCAACAGCCATGTCAGGTCTGGAAGACAGCATTCCTCGACACTCCACCCATTCCTGTGGCTCATATTCTTTCTGTCCCCTTTTCTAAGAGGTGACAACTAGTTTATAGCAGAATAGATAACAACTGTGAAATTTCTGCTTCAAAAATTTGAAAGTTGTAGTAATTTGCAAACCAACAAAAGAATGGAAATACTTGTCTAACTCTATTAAGTATAATCAAATATGTATCAGAATAGTTTGTTAAAACCACAATGGCCTGGCAAGATATGCCCACTGATGCTGTAGTGGCAGAAATATTAGACATGTGACCAACCTGTTTCTGGTAGGCTTTAAGACCTGCTTTAAAAAAATGGGCCCTACCTTTTTTTCTCTGTCTCAGTCATGCTCTCTTCACCATGCTTAAATCTATATTAAAACATTTTCTTATTAAAATATGACTTTGGTCATTCAAAAAATAATTGAAACAAAAAACCAAAACAAATTCCATAACAATTACTGCAGAGATAGAATATAGCTCAGTAGGAATGAACACTTACTTAGCATGCACAAGGCCCTGGATTCCATCTTCATTTTAGGACTGGAGAAGCAAACATACATAAAGGAAGGCCAGGAGTGATGGCTCAGTGGTTAAGAACACTGGCTGCTTTTGCAGAGGACCAGGGTTTAGTTCCCAGCACTCACATGGTAGCTAACAACCATCCCTCCCTAACTACAGTTCCGGAGGATCTAACGTCCTCTTCTAGCCTCTGCAGCTATTTGCACACTCAGGTGCACTTATATACATGCAGGCAGAACACTCATAAATTACAGGCAAAGTACACATAAATTAAAATAAATGAGAAAAAGGGACGGACATAGATTGTTCTTGTCTCAAAAATGTCTACAGTTTTATTTGGAAGAACAAGCAATATGATTTCAAGAGAGATTTGAAATGTCCAACTACCTAGAGCCCTCTCTCCTCTCTCTCTTTCTCCGCTTTATTCCTTTCCTTCTCTATTTATTTTTAGATTTGAATTTGAAGATTTAATTTATTCTCCGACAATTTCACGAATGTATATAATCTATTCTGGTCGCACTCACCACGGCAGCCTTGCTTATAGTCCTCTTTCTAAGTCCATCTCTCACTGTCATGTCTTTTTGTTTCTGTTTTGCTTTGGTTTTCCGACCCACTGAGGCCAGCAGCATGGGCATGAATGTGGAGCTATCCACTGGAGCCTGGGCAGCTTGCTTCCCGAAGTCAGTGATTCCCTCTTCCTCAGAAGGACAACGGTTCTCAGAGGAGGAGTCAGGCCTCCTGAGTCCCTGTCCCACGCATGACAGAGTCAGTGGATCCAGGTCCTGTGCAGCCATCACTGCTGTGGGCTCATGAGTGCACTAGCCAGGTCATGTCTAGAAGACAGCATGTCATGGCCTCCCTCCATAGCATCCTGCTCTTGCATTCTTTCAATTCTGAGATGTTTCCTGAGGCTTGGAAGGGGTGATATGGACATTCATTGACGGTTGAGCCCTCAGTGGTCATTCGTTTTCAGCCTCTTGACCAGCCATGGGTCTTTTTGCCTTAATCACCAGTCGCACCTAAAGGAAACCTCTTTGACCAAGGGTGAAGGCAGCACTAACTTATGAGTATATATAATATTCAGGAGATGGTTTGATATCATATTCATTTAGTAATACGGAAATAGCAAGTTCTCCTCTACGGCCCCAGCCATGGGCTTTTGACCAGGTTCATAGTACTGGCATGAACAGCTGGAATGATAGTCATGCTCCACAATGCAAAGCTCAACTTTTTAAAAAAGTTTAAAGTGATCTGAATATCAGAGAAGAATTGGGTCTACTTTCACTATCTCATTGTTTCATATTCTCAATTTATTTTCATTTCCTTATTTTTTTATTTTCTTTTTCTATGCTCATGTTAATTGATGTGCTAGGCTTTTCTTTATTTGTAAAGTCTGATTTTTAATTTTTTTTTTTAGTGCACATCGATTATTTTTGGCTCTAGCAGTGCATTTACAATATATCACAACTCTTAGTTCTGACATTTAGTCCCCACTTGCATCTTGTTAAAAATTCTTGGTATTTAAAATTTGTTCAGGGACAACAGAATGCCACGTTTTTTTAAGCTTTATTTCAATACTAATTTCACAATTTGAAAATCTTTCCAACATGGGTGGGTGGTGATTAGGACCAGAATTATACATGTGCATGAAATTGTCAGAGAATAAATTAATAAACTACAGTGTATCTGTAATTAGTCCAGTTAGTATATAGCAACTACAATTCAGAATGTTTCCATTAAAAGTACACATTTAATATAATCTTACTATAATATACATAATTAGTAAAATGCATCTTAATATAATATATCCAGAAAAATATTGCTTTCAAACAATGAGTGAAAGAAATTTTAGAACACATGTCCTCAGTATGTTTACGACAAAACAGATATTTTAAACTCACTATTCTAAAGTGTGATGTTTGCTTGCTTAGACCACATGCTAGCTGAGTTAATTTTCCTTTTGGAATGGTTTAACTTTCTTGAGGTGCCAGTTTGCTAGCAGTTTCTGATGTTTTTTTGTTGTTGTTTCTGAAGACCCACAGTACACAGGTATTGTTTCCTTTATGCTGGTAGAAGTCATATTTTCTTCATTTGAAAGTGTCTGGATTTTGCCTTCATTTGTAAAGGATATTTTCACACACTGTATAGAATTATGGAATTGCAGTTTTGTTCTTTCAGTGTTTTATGGAGATGTTTCCTGTATTTGAGCCTTCACACTTCCTAATGGGAGTTTGTGACATTCAAGTCTTTGCTCTTCTGCTTGTACTGTTTTTCTCACTTTTTGCTTTGAAGAATTTCCCTTCATCTTTAGTTTTGAGCAATCTGACTTTGATTTGTCCAGGAATAGTTTTCTTCATATATATGGTATTTGAGATATAAGCTTATAGCTTTACATAATTTGAGAAAACTTTAGATATTATTTTGTCAAATATTGTTTTACACTTGTCTATCTTTTCTGCTAAGAGCACCCTTTGTTGTTTTTTGTGTATTTTTATTGATTGTGTTGAGAATTTGATACAATGTATTTTGATCCTATCAGAGCCTTGTCCTTATCTCTACTCTTACCTCATCACCTGATTTCATGACATCTGTTATTATTATTAAAATACTTTATTACTTTTATTTAATGTGTATGAATGGATTGCCTGCAGACCTGTAAGTGCACCTGTATTGGACAATGCCTGTGGAGGTAGAAGAGGACATTGAATCCCCTGAGACTGACTTATAGACAGTTGATAGTTATCTACCATGTGATTACTTGGTACTGAATCTAGGTCCTCTTCAAGAATAGCCATGCTCTTAACTTCTGATTATTTTGATCAAGACTAATCTATGTCCCCAAATGTTTTTTGGTATAGGTTCGTCCCTTTGAGCCTGGTCAACCTTCCCATCTTTACACCCTTAAAGAAAACTGATTCTGCTCCTAGCAGTTATCAGTTGTCAATGGTACCTCAGCTAGGTTGGGATTCTTGTCCACTTCTCAACTTTCATGTTGGGATTTTGCCTGCTTGAACTTCCATTGTCTGTCTGGTGCATGCTGTCACAATTGCTGTGAGTTCGTATAAATAATTTCACTGCTCTCAGGAAAACACTATTTCTTTATGGTCCTTCACCACCTCTAGTTCTAACAACCTTTCTGCCCCGTCTTCCACGATGATGCTTTAGTCTTAAGGGGAGAGGGTTTGATACAGTGTCCCATTCAGGCCTAGCATTCCCCAATCTCTAATTCTACATATTGAGTATCTGTGCTTATTGCCATTTGCTGCAAGAAGAAGCTTCTACCGTTTGGATGTTGAGCCACAGAACCCTGATGCACTTATATTTTATTTTTTAAAGTTCTTTTGTGTTTTAAAGAAATGTATTATTTTTATTATTATTATTGTGTATTTTGTGTGTGTGTATGATGTGTGTATGTGGGAGCTTGTACCCAGGTCAGAGGACAACTTTGTGGAGCCAGTTCTCTCTTTCCACCTTTATGTGGATTCTAGGGTTCAGACTCAGGTTGCTAAGTCTGTGTAGCAAATACTCTTACTCTCAGAATTGTCTTACCAGCCTTCTTATTTATTATTTTTTGACAATCATCTCCATTCTACCATTAAGCTCTTTTGGTGAATTTAAATTTTTAATTTGTTTTTAGTTTAAAATTTCCATTTACTTGAATTGTTTACCATTTCTCTTTTCTTCCCATTACTTCTCCTCTGAGTTATCATCCTTTGCCTCATTGACTATGATCATGATAGCTACTTTAATTCTGTAATAATTCCAACACATGGTTTATTTCAGGGTTGAACTGTATTGATTGCCTTTCTTTTAAATTGTCACATTTTATGGTTCTCTAATTCTGAATAATTTTGAATTGTATCTTGGATGTTGTGAATGTTATACTATTAAGGTTTTGCAATTTATTACAAAGAGTGTTTTAGATAACTTTAATGTTTACTGTGAAGAGTGTATCTGTGAAGAACCAGGCTCAGACTGGGAGTTTCCAGAAAGTATTAGTATGAATGGTGCTTGATGACCATTCAGGTCCTGGAACAGTGCTTTTTCCTACCACACTGGAAAACTTGAGAATTCATGGATGATGAGGAGAATAGTCAAATAGAACTTGCCTCAGCAACAGGAAAGAATTATCTCTAAACCAAACATTGTTCTGGTCTCATCTATCAAATTTAAAAACAAGATTTATGATGATCAAACAGTTTCAAGTAATTTAACTGTGTTCAGAGGTCAAATATTTACAGAAATATAGCATGTCTAGTTTGAAAAGGTGAAATTGCAGTATTTAGCACCAAATCAAATATTACCAGGCAAACAAGTAGCGGAAACATATAACTCACAATTGAGAAGATAATTCAAAACACCTTGGAGTTAACATTGTTAAAATCAGCAAGCAAAAATACTTAAAATTATTTTTGTAGATATATTCTGTAAATTCAAAAGTTTAAATAGATATACAAAATCTTAAATCCAGTTCTACAAATAAGAACTGTAATGCCTCAGATATGTATCAAATGAATGAAAAATATGTGTATAGACACATACATACATATATGCATGTATTTTTTGGAATAAACCTTCATAAAGATAAAAGACTTGCTCTTAGAAAACTTTCCTCTTTGGATATATTTTAGTGAATATCTGTGCATGATTAGTTTATGACATTGATTAAAGAACATTAAAAAGTGCCAGGTGTTATGGTTCATGCCTTTAATCCCAGCACCTAGAAGGATGAGAAAGTAGATCTGTGTGATTTCAAGGCTGGTGTGGTTTATATAAAGAGTTCCAGGCCAGCTGGAGCTATAGGGAGACCTTATCTCAAACAAACAAACAAATAAACAAACAAACCAAGCAAAGAACTTTAAAGAGACACAAAGAAAATGATATCATCTATTTCTATCTTCTGTTTATATTTTAGAAACTTTAACATTGTTAAAATAACCATACTATTCAAAGTGATCTACAGATTCAATATATGTCTTGTCAAAATTGGATGGCATTTTTCATAGAAATAAAAGGAACCAGACCTAAAATTTGTATAGAACTGTAAAAGATCCCCCAAATTTACTGAACTCTTGAGCAAAGAAGACAAAATTAAAGGCACTATATTGACTGACTTCAAAATATAATATATAGTAATAGTAGTCAAAATAGAATGCCCAGACATAAAAACAGACCAATAGAAAAGGACAGAGAACTCCAAATAAATTCATACATTTATAGCCAACAGATTTTCAACAAATGTGCAAACAAAACAAAACAAAACAAAACAAAACAGGGCCACTTCAGTAAATAATGTTTGGAAACCAGATATTCAGTCTGCAAAAGAAATTTGAACCTATCTTACAACATACAAAAACAACTTAAAATGTACTAAAGACTTTAATTTGAGATCTGAAACTATGAAACTGCTAGAAGAAAATATAGAAAGAAAACTCCAAGACATTGGTGTAGGTCATGTCTTTGGATCTGATCTGAAAACGCAGTCAATAAAAGCAAAAATAGACACATGGAATTATGTTAAACTGAAAACCTTCTGTACAGCAAGGGAAATAATCAATAAAAGTGAAGATACAAACTACAGAATGATGGAAAACATTTGCATATTATGTAGAGCGTGCAGGCTTTGTACCTCAGACAAAAACAGGAATAGGGTAACTGCAGACAGCAGTTATTGAATAACTCAAAAGCTGTAGGAAATGACTTTGAAAGTTTTCACCATAAAGAGCTGTTAAGTATCTGAAAAGATAGAGATGTTACTCTGCTTCAAAATTGAAACATCATACATCACAGTACAAATAATATAAAATTTTAGGAGTTTTTAAAAATTAGATCAAGAAATGTATAAGAGAAAAAAATCTAAAAAGTACCTAACCTGGGTCTAGAGAGATGGTAAAAAGCATTGGCTCCTCTTGTAGAGGACTTGGGTTTGATTCCCAGCACCCACATGGTGACTACAATTGTCTGTAACACCAGTTCCAGGAGATCAAACACACTCTCCTAACCTCCTCAGACACTGCAATATAGATGCACTTACATCCATGCATTCAATAAACTCATACACATAAAATAAATACCCAACATAATTTGAAGAATGGCTAAAAGAATGTAATAGACATTCCTCAAAAGAAAATATAAAATGGTTGACTGACATATAAAGTGTTCAATTTACTAATCACAAGGAAAATGCAAACCAAATCCAAAATGTTATATCTCCTCACAGAATGGATATAATCAAAAGTCTTAGATGATGGGGAGGAGGTGATGAAAAGGGAACCCTTGCATACTGAATTAGTATAGTCATTAGGGAAACATGTATGCAGTAATTTAAGAAAATCACATCTTGGATAGAATTGGTAGTAAACTGCTTGGAATTCTGAACTTCTTGTTGCAGAAATATCTGTAACTTCACGTTTAGTGAGTTAAGTTTAGTATTTCTTAAGCTCTACAATGACCACAACCTCAAACAGAATTTTAGTTAGGTAGTCCCTGCTTAAGTAACAAGAAACAAAATTTTTCCCTTTAGATGAAACTTTAAGTTTTGTAAAGAATTGCTTGGGTAATCCTTTGTAATTTTGTCTAAATGAAGACATTAAATAAATTAGAGGGCTTTTCATGATTCATCTTAATACCACTGATACCTTTCCTCAATAACTATTGAGTGATGCATGTAAATGAATTTGATGTAATCTTCGGATTCTCAGTGACTTGACTGTGGCCTAAGCAGAAATCTATGCACACAAATGCTCTTACAGTGACTCTCAGTCCCAAGGAAAGTTGAGCCATATTCTGTTTTTTTGCTGATGACTTTTCTATTTAAGCAACACTGATATTTTCCAGTACTGAGTATGCTTAATGCCCCAAGATACCCTTGCTTTGGCTTTCTACTGGACAGATACTATTGCCATATGTACTGATTGGGGTTCATTAATTGAAATCATTGGTTGGGGGTTTGAATCTCAAGTTGGAAAACATTCCCCCATTAAAAACGAGTGAAATGCAATCAATTTTTCAGATCAGACTGGGACTTGGCAAGTGTTCAGTCTTTCTTAAATACAAGGTAAATCTGTCTGCATTCGTTGCTGATTTAGTAAGAGAAGGAAAACTAATAAAACTTGAGGTTTGTGTATATTTGGGACTTAATATTTTATAAGGCAGCTAATCTATGAGACCATTTTTCTGTCTGGGCTTGAATCTTGAGTGCATTTCATCAGCTGTGTGACCTTGGTCAAATTATTTTACCTTCTTATGAAATAGGTTTGATGCAATCTATCTTAGGGAGTTGTGAGCATTAAATGAGTTAATAGTTAAGGGCATTTAGAAGAGATTTAGAAGAGCCTGGTTCATGGTTAGCATTTGTTAGCTATTACTATTACCAGATAAACTGGGAAAATGTGTTCAAATTTTCTTAGAAATAACCCCATAGGTGGTATTTTTTCACAATTTTTAAAGTTTATAAAGATAAATTTATATGTTTAATGTATATTAATCATATTCACACACATTATATCATTTATCTCTCTTTGTATAACTACATCCATATTATTACCTAAAAGATGTCTCTTCCTAAAATGATTTTCTAAAGCCTCTGAAAGGAGACTATTTTATCACATATTCCCAGTGTGTATAATCCAGTTTTGCCATGCAGTACATGCTTAATTTTTGATTTAGTTTTGCACAGATGGAAATTCTATTGAAAAGGAGAAAAAACCCTGTGTTCTTGCTGTCAGTTCTTTCCCATGCTATACAGACTCAATCAATAGAATGGAAATTGGAAACACAGACTGTGGTTCCAAGCCTGTTGGGTATCCACTCTGTTGCTGAGCCCATCTACCATGGAAGCACTCTGAACTCTAGTTTCTTCATCTTTACAGTGTGCTCCATAGAGTCATAATGAGAAATAAATTAAAATTAAATTAAATTAGATATGATTATTATTATCTTGTTTCAGTTATTATTTTTCTTTTGAGCTCTAAGTTCTGGGAAGATATAGGAATCTGTCACAAACGTCAATAGAAATTCAAATTTCTCTAGTGCCAAGTGACTCTGCAGCCAAAATCCTTCTGCCTGCATGACTGATGACTTACGACTTCCTGAATTTAACCATTCAGATGACTCAGTGCAGAGGAGATCTGCAATTTCTCAATTTCGTGTTCCTTCCCTTATTTAATTTACTCTTCCTTTTTGAAAATAACACAGGCCTACAAGGACTTGCTAAATAATTTCCCCATCACTGCAGAGATTCTGCGTTATTCTAGTATATTCTTTGTCTGCTTTGGGGTAGACATAACTCATTTCATGTCAGGCTCTATACTGCTTGTGGAATGAATGAATGATACAATCTGCATGACATCTGGTCCTAAACAGAGAATAAAGACAAACTACATCTAGCCAGTTACAAATGCCACACAAAGAGCAGGATCTTTCTCTGGAAAAGCTTTTACTTTTTGTTGCCATTCTCTGATGTGGTTTTAACGCACGTTTTTTCCCTCAGTGGTAGTTCATTTGAGCCTTTCCTACTCTGAAAAGATGAACTGTTACAGCATGCATTTAAAAATGCTGGAAAAGACTCAGGAATATCACACTTCCATATTGAAACTTGCAACAAAGAAAACAAAAGACATAGATTTTACTATTCTTTTAAAATTATTTTTTATTTTTATCATTTGCGTTTGAGTGTATTGCCTGCTTGTGTGTAAGTGCACCTATGTTGTACAATGCTCATAGAGGTCAGAGGACGGTGCTGGATTCCCCTGGAACTGGAGTTATGGATGGTTGTTGCAAACATGTGGGTGTTGGGAATCGAACCCAGGTCATCTGCAAGAGCAGCCAGTACTCTTAACCATTGAGCCATTTCTCCAGCCCCAATTTTACTATTATTAGATATTACAAATTACTTCTATGCTTTAGAACATAGTCCTTCCTCATAATTCATTTTGAAATTTATTCAGTTAATTGTTACTACCCTGACATTATCTGATAAATTTTGTGTCCATATATTTAAAAATATTGTCAGCTTGCCTACAGACTGGTCTGGAAGTTTGGAGGGCAGACAGTAGACCTGGCAAGGAAAGTCCCTTAGGTAATGGACAAAACGAATTCCAAACAGCAGTAGTTTTGAGAAAGGAAGAATGCTCTTTTTTACATAACTTAAGAGACTGTTGGCAACTCTATACATGCCCACAGAATTCATGACCATCAGAAAGCTCACGCAGGGACAGTAACCCCCTGGAGCTCAGGGAAAATGATTTTCTGGATATTTCTTTGATTTAGGATAGAGAGATAAATTCTATCCTAGATATAAGCAAGGCAAATATCATATCTGGATTAATTTTTAGAAGTTAAATTAATAATTTATTTGGCATTATACAAATGAAGCAATAAATTTTATTTCTATATATATCAGGGTTAACATTAAACACAGCTTTGAACTCTGGTTTTTAATAAGTGATATTTTAAGTTGATTAATTTTTTATGCATATTTTTATTGAGTTTTGTGCATTTCACACAATAAAACTTAGTCATATTTAGACCCTCTCCCCCATCTGCACCCCTCGTAGCCTTCCCTAGTGGATTTCATGCATGTAAGAGCCAGGGTCTATGCATGACCTAAGGAAACAGAGACTTTCAGAACACTGGAAATTTGTTCATATAAACTATCAGCACTGCTGACAGAATGCACGACTCAAGCTGACTCAATCAGACAAAAACCTACTATAGAACTGGAGAAATGGTAAAAAGGCACTAACCTTAACTAAGGAACTACTGGCAATCGATTAATGCTGGTGAGGGAGAATTAGTGTTCTTTAAGAGAATGACTCTAGATAGGGTGACTAGACTCCAGTGGATAAACTTGAATCAAGGGACATGTGGGTACAAGATCTTGATCAGATAGGGTTTAACATATTTGACGGAATGAAAAATGATTAATTATTTTAGTTAAATTTTTACATTTATTTTATTATTTGTGTGTGTGTGTGTGTGTGTGTGTGTGTGTGTGTTGTACATATAGCCACATCACACATGTGGAGGACAAAGGACAGTCTGGGAATCAGCTCTTCTTTCACCATATGGATCTCGGGGGTGGAACTCGGGTTATCAGGCTTGACTTAACAGCAAGTGTCTTTACTCACTGAGCCATCTTGCTGGTCCTAAATTGGTAAATTCTTAATGACTTTGTAGGCTGTGAAGTTACATAAAGTTTCAGTGGGTTTCTCCCAGGCTTCATCATTTACTCTGAGATTGTAAAGTTCATTCTCTGTGAGCTTGAATCCTTAAATGAGACCTTTAACTTGAAACATGCTCTACGAAGAAAAGGCTAGGCAATTTTATTATTATTTTTTTAAGTGACCAATTAGAAAAAGTATTATTTAATAAATTATATGGTTATCTGCAGGATATTCACATTTTATATGGTTTTGGGAAGTCAGGCCAAAAGGAAACCAAAGGGATTATTCTGCAATTAATTGAGATACCTCTTGGAGAAGAGCATTTGGCTTTGGTTGCATCTGGATTCAACCTACCCTACCTGACTTTCTACTTCTCACATCTCTCTGAGCTGTTACTATAAGACATTAACTCAGAATGCCTGGGGCACATCAAGACATCCTAGGTCTTTTCTTCTGAACTTTATGCTGTTTGGAAGGTGAAATCATGAATTTGAAGCAGAGGCTGGAGAAAGATCATTAATAATTTTTAATGTATTTTAAGATAATCTTAGAATTTCTAGAAGATGGTGGAATTGATTCTGGTATGTGAGAATGTATAAATCAGGTTGTAATGACCTATTCTTTCAATGCTTCTGAGGTCAGAGCTGGGCATAGACCAGATTCTAAAGTTGAAACTGAAATAAACCAATATCTAGCACATAGGGGATTGTCAATTACCTTTTATTCATGCACTCTTGGATAATTGCAAAGTAAATAGATCACCTGATGTCCCCATATGCTCAGGGTCTCCTAGCTCAGAGCTGATGCCATTCTCTCTAATGAACCCTGGGCTTTTTACCAATTAATTGTCTAGCAAATCTGGGATACTGGAGATATGGACATCTTTTGAAATTTTCTTATCTGCAAGACACAGTTACTTTAGAGACCATGGTGCTCATAACACATAGATGCTCTACTTATTGCAAAGAACATTGGGAAGATTAATGTAGCTTTGCTAAATATAAAGTAGCACTGGAGACAAGGATCTATTGTTATAATTTCATAGAACCATGGTTAATATTTAATTCCAGCAGCTTATGGAAGCACGGAGGCCACCTGCCTGATTTGGAGCCCGTGTGCTATTATCTGCCTGGATCTGTCCCAAGACTTGGCCTGAAAAACATGCAAAGGGGAGGGAACAGAGACTGCTCTGGCAGAGCATTAGCTGTAAAACCTCTCCGTGTAGCGCTGAGTAGGAACGTGAACACACTCACATGAATTACGATCTTCATATATTTACAGACTGACATATTTGCCAGTCAATTCCTTCTTTCAAAGTAAACATTTACTTCTTTTTACTTTCCATTTCACTGTCAACATTTCCCATTCTGTCAGTCTTTCCTATAAATCCTTTAACGGTTTGTCTCCTAATGAAAACAGCAGAGTCATTAGGAGGGCACTTCATTGATGTGCCCTTTTCCTCAGTTATGGATCAATGTTCTAGTGTCTACATTATTCCATTGTATTTTGGATATGATGGTTGGCATAGCAAACAGACTGTGTTTTAGTTCTTTTCTATACATTTTGAATTGTGTTCTGTTGGTAGTTCAATTGTTGATATATAGATGACTGGTTTAAGACTGGAGTCCTTAGCTGATAGCCTCATTTCTGAAGTGTGATATTTCTGAGGGTTTTAATGCAAAGTCCGTGGTCCTTACTAAGCTTCTCTAATGTGTCAGGACTTAAAACCAAACTATGAAACCTCTGCAGTGTCATGATGAAATTTCTTCCATCTAATGGTTGTTTTCTTTTGGGTCCTGAGTTGGATTTTATGCACAGCAGTTCAACAGTGGATGGAAGCGAGGAGCACGGGGATTTTGTTTCTCCCTTTCTAAGGAATCTTCCTCGTTAGAATTTTCTTGGAAACTTTCCTTATTTCTCATTAGCAGCTAGGGTCACTGTTTTCTATCTGAGGTCAATCTCATTGGACTCCACGGACAACTAGGACAGGTGCTCAGGGACTAGGAAGTAAATCGCTGTTCATCTATGTTGCTTTCCTTCTTCCAAAGCATTTGGAAGTGTATGCTTGCTTTATTCAGTGCGTTCAAATTGTTTTAAAAATATTTTGCTCAAAGTTTATTCTTATTTGTGGGACAGTCAGGTTGATATAAGCTATGTTGCCATTACCATAAGAAAATGTAAACTTAAAAAATTAAGACATATTATCCATATACGTGTACCAGGTGTGCACATAAATGCCACCCACCTAGCGCTTTTCTTTTATTTTTTTGAGATTATATTATTTAACATTCGTTAAGTGCTTGCTTTGTACTAGATAAATTGCCTGGATCTCCATATTTACTGAATTTGTTTTAAAATTATCAAACATTTACAGTAGAAAGGAAAGTATGAATCATTTCATTGAACCAGTCAGGCAGCTGCAATAATTACTAACATAGCAGATCTAGCTCTGTTCTGCCTCTGTTCTCTTCTTATCCCATTGCCTTTGTGAAAGTGCACTCAAATTCTACATATTATTATGCCTATAAATACTTAATGTGAGAGTCTATGTACTATAAAACATTCTGTTTCATTTACTAACATAAACTATTATCAGACAAATTTAACAGTCATTCCTTTGCGTTACCCCATGTTCAGTTTCCTTCTCTGTTCTTATTACAGTCTTTTCCTTCACATCTTATAAATCTGTACTTCATTTCTCCTTTTTTCCCCTTCTTGTATTTATTAAGGTAATTTTTGTTTGTAATGTATTTCTCCACATTCTCAATGTTATTAATAATATTCCATGGTTCTATTTACTCTATTCCTGTGGCTATTTTATCTCTACATGTTAACATATTCAGGGTAAATAAATGGCAGAATATTAATAGGAGTTCTTGTTTGCTTTCTTTTTCATCCCATCAGGAGGCCCATGCTGCCTAATTGCCTTTCTCTTTGGAATATTAAGATTGATAAGCAGGATCAGCTGGTGTTAGCCTAGTCATATATTGTAGAATTTCTCAACAGCTTCCGACCTAATTGCTCAGAAATCATTAGGAGTCATTGCCTATGGGTCACTTAGTTCATTCTTACATATTTTATTGTTTGTTCATTTATTAAACATTTGCACATTCCACACACCATGCTAAGCAGTTAGTACAAAGGCGAATAAAATGGTCCTTGCAGATTATCTTACCCATGTCTTTTGCCCAGACCATGGACCATGTTCTTATGTGAATCTAAATTCAAGAAATAATAATATGGTTTAGAGATTTGTAGCTGTGCAACTAGGGTTGGAGTTTTATGACAATGTCATTATTAGTTTTAGATGAATTCAAGCTATGATGAGAAGGTTCTAAATTATCAGCATATGTGGGAATAGAATCACAGTCACAGATTTATAATTATTTTTTTGTGATTTTCATACAATGTAGTTTGATGGCATTTAGATCTGTTCATTTTTCCTCACCTACTGCCTATGATCCCCGACCCAATTTAATATATATTGGCCATAGAATATAATTTGTGCTCCCTAATGTACTTCAGTGTGTAGATTCATTCCCTGGGCCCATCTAGAGTCCCAATCTGAAAGATTCTGTATTTTCCCCTCACAGCAGCCATCAATTGCCAAAAGCTTGTTATGCTGGGTTGGGATTTCTTACCCACTTCCCCATGTCTGTGCTAGAATTTTGTCTAGTTTGAGCATCCATAGGACTTGTACATGCTGTTATTATTGCTGTGAGTGCATATGAGCAAATGACCAGCTGTCTGGAAGACTTTCCTTGTGTTCATCCTCCATTTCTCAGCTCTTAGAATCCTTCTGCGTCTTCGTCCTCAATGATCCCTGAGCCTTGGGAGGCAGCGATTTGAAACTGCTTTCCTATTCAGTGATAAGTAATCTGTGGCCTCTTGTTCACTGTACATTGGCTAGTTGTGAGTCTGTATTAATCCCAAACTTCTGTATAAGGAAACTTCTCTGGTGAGAGTTAAGTGATGCAAACTTTTGCTGTTGGTGCAGTAGTAGCATTTTTTTCTCCTTGGGGATAACCATCAACAGCTGTTTAATTGGAACTAAGGCCGGTTCAATGTGAGGAAATTCGTGTGTGGTACTGTAAACACAGGCAAATATACATTGCTGGAGAGGTCATGGGTCCTAGAGAAAAACTGCTTTTGCCACATCCTTAGACTAATGTAAAATTTCTTACTTTATTCCAAATATGTGTCCTCATATTTACAGACAAGTGTGCCTTTCACCACTCATCAAAGAAGCTTCTTTTTGCAACAAACAAATGAAGAATTCCAGAACTGGTCAAATAAAAACAATAAATGTCTCTGATACAATTAACCCTAAGTGACACATTTTCAAGGCAACATCTACAAGGACACTTTTACATGAAATAGTTTGCAATAAGATAATGCAATATAAAAAAAAATCCCACAAATCTGCTCACAGTTTGGCATGTTGTTTTATATGGAAAATTTTCTGTTAATTGATTTTATGTAGATTAAATATTTATTGGGCATATTTTACATTCTTTATTATAAAGTTATTTATAAAGGTGCTACATAGGGCTTATGCATTTTAAGCATGAACATTTGTTTAGTTAATGAGGCCTATAAGAAGTCTACACATTATATTCTTGAAGTTCATCTTAGTTTTCTGAGATTTCATTTTTTTTTTTTTTTTGAGACAGAATCTCCCAGACTGGCTTCAAACTTAGTATGCAGCTAAGGATGACCTTGAACTTCTGATCTTCCTCTACTACTTCTCATTAGTTCTGGGATAAGAAATAAGAAATACCTGGTTTATTTGGTGCTCAGATCAAACCCATGGCTATCTTGTATGCTAGGCAAGCACTCTATGAATTGAGCTACCTCCTCAACCACAAGAGTTATAGGTAGTAGTGAGTCATCTGCCATAGGTGCTGAGACCCAGAGCGAGGTCCTCTACAAGTTCAAATTTTCATTTTTAATATTCAGGCATGGTGACCAGAACAACATGAACACCAGGATGTCACAATATGACCCTGTAAAGACAAATCACAGTGATCTGCATGCATTCCTTTCAGCAAATCTCTACAGCATCCATTACTTATCTGACAATGTCCTGAGTACAAAGATGACTAAAATACACAAAACTTCATTGTCTCTTCATGAAATTTCTACTCCAGTGCCTCAGTCTGAGTCATCATGCTTATTGAAAATTGAAATTCAACAGATGAATATTCTTTCCTTCCTAATGTTCCAAATGATATCTGGTGTTATAATATATTAAGGAAATGATTCTTTTTGCATTTTCTAATATATAAGGTAATAGTTTAAAAGAATCTGTAC
This sequence comes from Eospalax fontanierii, assembly GCA_035773235.1. Taxonomy (NCBI): domain Eukaryota; kingdom Metazoa; phylum Chordata; class Mammalia; order Rodentia; family Spalacidae; genus Eospalax; species Eospalax fontanierii. The sequence goes on from CM069527.1 coordinate 40,653,336, forward strand.
AGAGTTAAGGAAACATGAGCTAGTATATGTGGAAACCATAAATTTTCTACTACTGGATTGTACAATAATCTACACTAGATGTGAAAGAAGAATTTGGGGTCAGGGTTGGGCTACAGAGTTGGTTTAGCAGCTAAGAGCACTGGCTGTTCTTCCAGTGGACCAAGGTTTGATTTCTATCACCCACATGACAGCTAGTAATCTTTCAAAGCTCTAGTTACAGGACTATGACACCCTCTTCTGGCCTCCATGGACATTGTGTGTACTTACATACATACAGACAAAGTACTCATACACATAAAATAAAAACAGTTAATTTGGTTATCAACATTCATTTATCCTTCGTTTAAAAAATATAGGCAGATTTTTATTTCTGTGTTGTATTGGTTACTTTTTTGCTGTGATAAAGCACCATGACCAAGGCAACTTACAGAAGGAACAGTTTGTTTGACTTACAGTTCTAGAGGGAGAGTCCATCATGGTGAGGGTGGCATGGCAGCAGAATGTGGCCAGAGTAGAAAGCTGAGCACTTACATCTTCAAATGGGCACAAGAAGTACCACGTGACAATCTGGAAGTGGCCATTGCTTTGAACTCTCAAAGCCAGCCCCCAGGCACATGCGTCCTGCAGCATGACCACACCTCCCAAAGGTTCCAGGACCCTTCCCAACAGACCCTTCCCAAACAGCCTCATTAGCTGTGTTCAAATACTTGGAGCTTATATGGGACATTCTCATTCAAACCACCACACATGTGTATGTGTGTGTCTTTGTGTGGCTATGTGCGCAAGAGTATTTTGAGGGGGCAGAAGACGGCATCAGATGCCCTGGAGATAAAGCTAAAGGTGGTTGTGAGCTGAGCCATAGTAGCTAGAAACCAAACTGGGGTCCTGTGTAAGAGCACTGTACTCTTAACCACCTAGCCATCTCTCCAACACCCTATCTTTCAGATCTTTTAAATATGTATACTTCTGGCCCAATATACAAAGGAAGATTGAGACTGTTTTCATCCTATTAACAATTTAGTTGATGTATGTATAATTGGAAAGATCATTATTCTTGTCTACTGTGGTGAAAGCCTTTACTGACCTCATATGCATCTCCTCCTAAATCTTAGACATTACCTTGATATGTATATTTTACCTTAATTCCAGTATTCAATATATCTTTTTTCATTTCTCTTTCATATTATTGGCATATGTGGCTATTCCTTTTTTTCATAAATACCTACTTCAGTCCTTTCTTAGTAGTACTCTCCCTCTAGAGTTCCCTCTTGGAATGAACAAATTTTAAGAAGTGGACAGGGCCAGAGTCACAATGAGGCACTATTAAGTACAGGTTGGGTTGAACTTGCTTCTATCATTTTGTAATTGTGTTGATGTTGACATAGATGTGTACCCTGCCTGGTTCTTTGTTATTTAATCAGTAAAGCTGGACTGACACTGTCCCAGTTAATAGAGATGTTATGAGTAGTGAATGAAATGTGTAGTCCACCCATGTAGTCCTGCACTGGACTCTCCCTCTGAAAGCTCTGAATACTGATGGTGGGAAGACAAGGACCTAAAAATGTAGACAACAGTTTTGTTTGTAAATTGGGGCTCCAGTCAGGAAATGATGATGATGATGATGATGATGATGATGATGATGATAATGATGAGGATAATAATTCCTGATATTTCCTTTTTTTTGGCTTTTTTGAGAAAGGGTCCTGCTATACAGCACTGACTGGCTTGGAATTCGCTCTGTAGACCAGGCTGGCCTCAAACTTACAGATCTGCCTACCTCTGCCTTCCAAGAGCTGGGATTAAAGGTGTGAACTACCACATCTAACATATTCCTGGTATTTCTTAAGTTTTTACTTAGTATTACTCAGCATACACAATAAGAGCTTCATTATGCCATTTTTCATATACATATACCATTATACTTTGTTCTTTGATCCTCTTCCCTTACTGGCCTTCTCCATCATCCCTGTCTCGCTTTGGTCTCTTTCCTTCTTGATGGAACTTTACTGAGCTGTTAAGTAAAATAAAATCATGATATTTACAGGAACTGGATGGAACTGGAGATGATTATGTTAAGCAAAGTAAACCAGAATGAGATAGATGAGTATTTCATGTTTCCTCTCTATGTGGAACAAAGAATTATTACTTTTTATTGGGGTTGAAGAGATGGCATAGTGGTTAAGAGCACTGGCTGTTCTTGCAGAAGACTCTGGTTTGATTCCCAGCATCCACATGGCAGCTAACAACCATTCATAATTCCAGTTCCAGGAATTCATAACTAATGCCCTCTTCTGACCTTCACAGACATTGCATGCCATATATTACACTTACATACATACATGTGGGCAATACACTCATACCCATAAAAAAGAAATAATAAATGAAGTATAAAAAAGAATCATTAGTTTTTAATGTCTAGAGCAGACTTCCACAAATGCGTAGCATCTGTTTTATTCATCTTTCATCCATAAACAGAGGAAATGAACCATGGTTACATATTTCATGTAAAACTTACCTTTATATTTGAAATACTTCTGAAAATTTGAAATTGTTCCCAAGTCAATCTTCTATTATTGTGGCAAAATGCTTGAGATAAACAACTAAAAGTGAAACCTTCAATGCAAGGTTGTTTGGCCCAGTTACTTAGGAGCTGACATGAGGCAGTACCCCAGTGACATAGGAAATCTCGGGGCTTCTGAGAGAGAGAGAGAGAGAGAGAGAGAGAGAGAGAGAGAGAGAGAGAGAGAAGGGGGAGGAGAAGGAATAGGAGGAAGAAGAGGAGGAGGGAAACCAGGAAGGTCCAATATTCCCTTCAACAACACCACCAATTAGAGATTAACCTTTTAGTATGTGAAGATGGAAAATACAACAGTTGATGTTTTCACTTCTAGACTGTCAAAAGTACTATGTACAAATATTTTATAATTAGATGTTTATTTATGCCAGCTGTAAGACTCCTCACATCTTTGAAAATCAGTATGCCTGCTGAAGATATTTTAGGGGTGAATGAAATCTAGATGGGTGTTTTACTTGACTCTAAAGTATATACATCAGGCAGCATAATGTAATTAACAGTGGATTTTAACATGTCCTGATTTAAGCCTTTGTTCCTAACTGTGGCAATATTTGATTTTTCTTTTTGTTTCTCCTTGTCTCACTCTCTGCCTCTGTCTCTCTGTGTATCTCTCTCTTTGTGTCTTTGTATCTCTCAGTGCCTCTCTGTCTCTCTGTTGTTGTGCAGGGGATTAACCTAGGACCTCTTGCATTCTAGACAAACATTCTACCACTAAGCTATATCTGCTTGATTCTCCTATTGAATAAATTAAATTATTGTAATCAAAACTTAAGGTATGATTTGTTAGCTTTTGGCCAGTTAACATGACTTCATCTCATTAGAAAAATCTACAGATTGAATCTCTGTGTTCTTATTCCTCTTCCTTATTTCCCTTTCACCTTTGTCAACCTCCTCTTCTTCCTGAGAGTCCCCTTTCCATATTCATGCTTATTTTTTATGACTGGGGCCATCCCTGTGAACATGGGTGTGGAGTTATCCACTTGATGATGGAGGAATATCAATGGTTGCAACACTCCAGAGACCGACTCCATGTCCTTTGGCATCTATCACAAATCTGTGTTTCCTTGTGGAGGGGCAGGGTCCTATGAAACCCTTCCTCACCCATGACTTAATGTTGACAAGCTCAGGGAGAGCAACCACAGTTGTTATGAATTCTTGGTGACAATGGTCACGTCTGTGAGTTCTCAGGTTTCCACAGGCATTGTTTCCCAGCACTCTTACCCATCACCTGTCTTTTAACATTCTTTCCTTTTCCTCTTCCGTGGTGTTCCCTACCCTCGGAGGGGCTCATTTAGATGTCATTTAGGACTGAGCACTAGACAAGTCATTTATTCTCAAAATATGAGCATCTTTGAATATCTGCATTCACCACCACTTACTGTAAAAAGAAACTTTTCTCTGATCCAGGATGAGCATCAGTCTATCTGTACAAACATAAATATTTAGAAGGTATTTTGCCATCATGTCTATTTACCAAAAAGGCAGTAATAAATTCTGTCTTTCCAGGGCCTATGACCTTCCCAGCTATGAGCTTTTTCACAGTTTTCAGTACCAGGTATGAATTCCCTCATGTGAAATAGACTATAAATCTAATCAGAAAGTAATTAGTTACCTTCAAAATAAACTTGCCACTATTCTATAACTGTGTAGAACCTTTGATGATACCACTACCCCCAGTAGCATGCACAGCTCATTCCTACGCTATGGAAGCTGGATGGCAAGGAGGAAGTTTCCAATTCAGATTCAGTCTGACTGGTCCTCGTCCACGCTTTACATTTTCCTTCCCTTGAAAGCCCTTTAGAACACATGATGCCTTAAAGTTTCCTGACTTCTATGAGTATTTGAAATGAAACACACATATCCAAAATTTCAAAGCTAACATCCATAAATATAAGAAATTATGCAGCATTTTTCCTTCTGGGTCTGGGATTCCTTAGAACAATTGTTTTACCACCATCAGGTCATTTGCTTATTTCATAATTTTTTTTCTTAAAAGCTGAATAATATTCCACATTTACATTACCTATTCCTAAGTTGGTGAACAGTTAGGTGATTTCCTGTCTATTGTAACTAGAGCAGTAATGGAAATGTATGAGCAGGTATCTCTGTTGTAGGATACTGAGTATTCATTGATTCTACTTTAATTTCACATGGGGTTGACTATCCCCACCCACTTCAGATCTCTTCCTCTACTACAACCTTGTTCCTCCATTTTATGGCCATTTTCTAACATTCTAGTCTCTACAGACATTCCAGGTTAAATACATAAATCTAAAAATTTGAAGTTATGATAAACATATGATAGAGAACATGCAGTATTTGTCTTTCTGGGCCAGGGTTACCTGACATTGTATACTTTAAATTTCTATTAGTCTAGTAGTTTCCTGTAACTTCTTTTTTGCACCTGAATGAAATCTCATTATGTACACATTCGATATTTTAATTATCAGATATACTTCTTCCAGCAGTGAATATGTGTTCTCTTTTACCCACATCCTGGGAAGCATTCGTTATCATTTATTTTCTTGATAGTCTCTGTGAGTGGAGTGGGATGGAATCTCATAGTAACCCTAGTCTGCATGTCCCTGATAGTTAAGGATACCAAGTACTTTTAAAATATTTGCTATCAATATATATTTCTTCCTTTCATAAATCTTTGTTCAGTTTCATAGTACATTTTTTATTAGTATATTTTCCTCATATTTAGGTTTTTTCACTCTTTGCTACTCTAGATACTAATCTAGAATGTTTGATTTGGCTATTTGTAGTCTTTTGTGGTTACATAGGAATTAAAATTTTTTCTCTGTGTATGAAGAATTGTCCTGGAATTTTGATGGAGACTGCATTGCCTTTCATAGGTGGCTATTTTCAAAATATCAATTCTTTTGATCCAGGAGCATAAAATGCTTAAATGTTCCAGTGTTTTTCTTCAATTTCTGTCTTAAAGTTTTTAATGAACAGGTTTTTCATTTTTGTGGATAGGTTTATTCCAAAATATTTTGCTGTTGTTGCTATTGTGAATGAGATTGTCTCTCTTGGTTCTTTCTCAGTGTGCTTATCATTGTTAATAGGAAGTCTTCTGACTTCTGTTATTTTTCTGCTAGAGAGCTTCAGATCTCTTATGTTTAAAATTACATAATCTGAGAACAAGGATGCTTTGACTCTTTCCATGTTTGTAGAGATCAGAGAAATTGATCTTTATTTTTTGTGTTGTGTCTGACTTTATCTGGTTTGATTTCATAGAATACTGGCTTCATAAATTGCTTGGAAGTATACTATTCCATTGTAGAGAATAATTTGAGAAGTTTATATGTTAGCTATTATTTGATTTTCTTTTAGAATTTTGCAACTAATCTACCTGGCTTTCCATTTTTGGCTAAAAGATATTTTTAATACTTCTTTGATCTTGTTGTTTATTATAGATGTTTATATTATTTTTATCTTAGATAATACCCATCTAGAACTTCATGCACTTCTTTAGTTTTTACAATTTTGTAAAATATAAGTTTTTAAGTTATATCCTTATGACTTTATGAATTTCATTGGAATCTGTTATGATGTCTTCCTTTTCATCTCTAATTTTGTTAATTTGAGTCTTCTCCCTCTATTGGTTAACTTGGTTGAGGATTGCTCAATTTTGTTTATCTTTTTAAAGAACCAACTCATTGATTATTTACATTCTTGTTTATTTTTAATATTTTAATTTTTTGCTTGGATCTTAATCATTTCTCCCATCTACACCTTTTGGGATTAGTTTGTTCTTTTTTTTCCCCTAAAGCCTGAACGTGCATCATTAAGTTACATATTTGACTTCTCTCTGATATTTTGTTTGTTTTTTTGAGACAGGGTTTCCCTGTAGCCCCAGCTATCCTGGAACTTGCTATGTAGACCAGACTGCTCTTGATTTCACAGAGAAACTGTTTGCTTCTGCCTCCTGAGTGATGGGATTAAAGGCATGTGCCACCATGCCCAGCTCTCTGATTTTTTAATGTAGGCACTTAGAGCTATAAGCTCTATCCTAGGAATTTTTAAATGTCTTCCTTAATTTTTTCAGTGACACTTTCAGTATTCAGTAATATGCAGTAGAGTCTCCATGAGTTTGTTGACATTCTATAGTTTTTCTTGCTATTGATTGCTAATTTTATTTTATTGTAATCAAATACAAAGAATTATTTTAATTTTCTTATGACTGTTGATATTTGCTTTATGTCATAATATGTAATATATGTTAGATAAATTTACATGTTAACTCCATTTGATTTATGATGCAATTTAATTCCAGTGTTTCTCTGTTTATTTTGTTCAGATTACCTTTCTATAAGTGAGAGAGGAGTACTGATGCCATCCACTATTACTGTGTTGGCTTGCTATCTGTGATGTTATAGCTAGTACTGTTTGTGCATTTGTGTTCAGTGCATTACTTTCTTAAAATTTTATTGGGATTTTGTACATTTCATACAACAGTCCTTAATCAAATTTAGACCCCCTCCCCCACCCATACCCCACCCCTCCTCTGCCAGACCTCATGCATTCCACCATACATGTTAAGTCCTATTCAGTACAAATACTTATTTGTAGCCAGATGTCCTTCAGTGCAAATTCATCCCCTGGCGTCTAGTCAGCCTATCTAGAGATCATAAGTAAGGTCTGCTCTTCCTCATCTGGGTAAAGTATTCAGGGTTGGCATTCGTGGTCATTTAGGATTGGGAATACTTTGGTCCAGGCTCTTCTGGTTTTCATATTTTGCATAAAAATGTCAGCTATAATTCTGATGGGTTTTCCTTTATATATAACCTGTTATTTTTCTCGAGCAGCTTTCAGTACCCTCTCTTTGGTCTGTACATTTAATGTTTTTACTATGATCTGCTATGGGGAATTTCTGTTCTGGTCATGTGTAATTGATGTTCTGTGAGCTTCTTGAATTTGTATAGGTATGTCTTTCATTAATTTAGGGAAGTTTTCTTCTATAATCCTGTTGAAGATCTGGTCAATGCCACTGACCTGAGATTCCTCTCCTTCCTGTATGCCTATGGTGTATATTTGGTCTTTTTATGTTGTCCCACATTTCCTGTGTGTTCTATTCCTGTATTTTAAAATTTTTTACATAGTTTTTGCTTATAGAGTCCAGATCTTAATCTTTGTCATCCAGTCTGTTTCATTCATTCTACTTGTCAGACTTTCTTCTGTTTTTTTTTTTTTTTTTCCAATTGGCTTATTGAGGCTTTCAGTTCCATGTACATTTTGGTTTGGGTTATCTTTAATATTTCTCTCTCTTTTGTGAATTCACTTTTTGTTTTTGTTATTTTATTGACCCATATATTTGTGTTTTCTTGAGCTTCCATCTCAAGTTTATGCCTAACCTCTTTGAATTCTTTGAGTTGCTTGTCTGTGTTTTAAGTTCTTTGATCATGTTTATGATCATGTTTATTGTTCTTTTAAAGTCTGCATTCTGGGGTTCTTCACAGTGGATCTCATTGTGGTGTACTTTTATAGGACTGTTGAACTTTGCTGGGGACATAGTCTCTTGGTTTTTCATATTATTTATATTTTTGCACTGCCATTTGGGCATATTAATGGTTTTTGCTGGTTGTGATCAAGTACGAAATTCTATTCTGCTTTTATTTTGAATTAGTTCCTCTTTGTATACATTGGCTGCTTTTTGCTTAGGTATGAAAAATTAGTTGGTGTGTGTTTCAGGTTATTGCAGGATAGTAGGCTTGTCTGGGTAGTTGATGGATCAGATTAGTAGGCAGGCTAGTCAGGGTAGTATGAGAATGGGCTGTGTCAGAAAGATCAGGAGTCCTGGGGGAAGGTGGGAGTGGGGACCTCCTGCAGAAGTTCTTAACATAGTAGACTAGAAGACTTAGCTAGTCTGGGTTAGGGAGCTAGTGCAGAAATCTGAGCAGAGGAATTGGAATAGACCTGTGCCCAAGGCCAGCAGGGGACTGTTCAGTGCATTTTTGTTTACATTTGTAGTATGCCCCTGGTGAGTTGCTCACTTAATATAAAGTGATGTTGTCTCTTCTGGTTATTGTTGGTTTGAAGCTTATTTTGCCCAATAATTAGAATAGGTGTACCTGCTTGTTTCCTAGGTCCATTTGCTTGGAATATATTTTTCTATCCTTTTAACCTAAGGTGCTATCTATCCTTGGTAGTGATAGTTGGGTTTTGGAGACAACAAAATGCTGAATCATGTTTCTAATCCAATTTACTATGCTTTTTCTTTTATATGGGGAATTCAGATCTTTATTGAACTATTATTGAAAGATATGTTTTAATTACTCCTACCTTGTTAGTCTTGTGGGTTTTATTTTTTGTTGTCATTTGCTTAAATTTCCTAGCACTGTTTCCCCCTCATGACCCCTTTATTGTTCTTAGCCTCCTCTTCAGTCCAAAGTATTACTTTCAGTATATACTGCAGAGCTGAGTTAATGGTCATAATTCTTTTACCATGATTTTATCATGGGAAATATATGCTTCTCTTTAAATTATTAAAATGGCTTTTCTGGGTATAATCATTTGAGTTGGAAGCTGTGACCTTTAAGATCTTGGAATACACATTTCAAGCCCTTCTGGCTTTAAATTTTTCTGTTGAAGAATCGGCTGTCTTTCTGATTTGCCTATCTTTCTCTATATGCTTTGGCCATTCTCTTTTATAACTTTCAATATGATTTCTTTGGTCTGTATTTTTAGTATCTTAGCTACAATATGATGAAGGGAGTTTCTTTTCTTGTTCTTGTCAATTTGATATTCTGCATGCCTTTTGTTTCTGGATCATATTTTTTCCCTCTAGTTTTGGGAATTTTTTTCTTTGATCTCATTTTAAATATTTTCTGTCCCTTTGGCATAGAATTGTGTTCATTTATGCTCATAATTCTTAGTTTTAGTCACTCCAGTTAAAGGCCTTGCATTAGTTACTTTTCTGTTGCTGTGATAAAACACCAAGACCAAGGAAGCTTACAGAAGGGAAGTTTATTTGGACTTATGGTTCCCGAGCAATAAGAGCTCCTCCTGACGTGGAGGTGTGGTTGCGGTGGTAAGCATGGTGGCAGGCACCAAAGCTGAGATCTCACATCTTCAAAGGCAACACGAAGCTGAAACTGGGGCATATTCCTCTAACAGGATTTCACCTCCTAAAGATTTCATGACCTTCTCCCAAATAGTGTCACCAACCATCCCAGCATCCTCTGTGGGACACTTCTAATTCAAACTGCCACAAGCCTTTAATACAGGATTTATAATTTTTAGGGGAAGACATGTCTTGGTTTTTCATATCTATTTTATTTCTGCATTGGGACTTGCACATTTGCAATTGGTTTGTTGGCTGTGTTTCATTTATTTTTATTTAAGTCCCCTTTCTTCTTTCAGTGGAAACTGTTCATTTTTTTCTCTGAGTGGGATCCTGTGGTCTTTGTGTGTTGGGAGAAAACTCACTCCACAGCTCTGTGTTCTGTCTTAACTAAGCACTACTTTGGTCTTCTTTACGCTTCTCGAAGTCTGATGCACCTGCTGACTCACTCCTGGTCCAGTTGACACTCTGCCCCTGTGTGGTGCCTGGTGCTCCACAGCCAGACTCTTTTTCAGCACTAGGATACAGGCTTTGCTTGATTTTAGTACCGTGTGTTTCTAGCTGATTGGTAACCTGTGAGAGCAGGTGTTTATTGAAGAAAGGAATCTTCCTTTATGGGGACACTGTTATTATTAATTCTGTATTGCTTTTATGTTTATTTCTGCACACAATGCATATTGGTGGGACTGACCAATTATTTTCACACTGTATATGTTCTGTCAGATGGGCATGATGGCTCTTTGCTTTGTGAAGAAATGTCTCTAAATCAGTTTAGTAGGCTCAACTCTGGATTTTGGAGGTAGAGGTGAAGGACATGACTCAGGCATAGACCTGTTGGCCGCATTCCTTGGTCATAGTGCAAGGACTTAATCACAGGATACAAAGTAAACAATATATTCTATAATGAATAATCAATTCTTAAAACTTTCCATAGAATTGCAATAGAACTTTTTTGTAGATTAGTTTCTAAGCCTCCAGCTTAATTTTGTTATTCTACTTATTTTTAAAAATATTATTCTAGGTTGTGAGCACAAACTCTTACTCTCCTTTTCAACTTGTTCCTCATTCTCTAGAAAATGAATGTACTTGTTGTCATCTTGACAAGACTCTGCAGGTATCAGAACAGCTGTCACATTTGTCTTTCCCACAATGTTAGCTAGTGTTGGTTTTCACTTTGACTTTCATCATTCATTTTCTTAATTTACAATGATAATTTACCTACTAATTGTTGGCCTAGACTACCACATGGGATTATATTAACTATGTGTATTACTGTAGAGTCATGAATGTGTAACAGTCCTATAAATGTATTTTTTAATAATTAACTTTAGGGAGGTTTTCAGGTATTCTTTTTTGTAATAAAAATGAAGCAAGATTCGCTATAGAGGCTTGAAAGAGAAGAGAACATCTTGGAAGTCAGAGAAAACTTCATGAAATAAATGGAAATCTACTTAGTTAAGCAGAACAGTTTTCATGGAATTGGGTTAGACAAGAGGTAAATGAATGAGATAAGGGTGATGTGAGAAGAAATGCCTGAGCCATTGCCAATTTATAGAGTTTCAGAGAACCCACTTTTCTGTTACCTTTAAGAAAGGACTTGTGGCCCAGGTTGGTTCGAGAGAAGTACTACACATACCCAAGGGTACTGAGTGATTTAATATTATTGGTTTCATGACCCTGGTTTGATCAGTGAGAAGAACCTAGATCTTAGTACAAAAGTTTTTTTGCTTGTTTTATAAATTTGTACATAATATGCTTGGAGCAAGCAGCTGGGAAAGCTTCTCTACACATGACCCAGAGCCAAATGGAAAGGAAAAAACGATCAATAAAGGGAGGGAGACAGAAGGAAAGAAGTGAGGAAGGAATGAAGGAAAAAAGGAAAAAGGGGGAGAAAGGAAGGAAAGAAAAAAAGGAAGGAAGAAAGGAAAGAGGAAGGGGAAGAAAGAGTGAGAGAAAAGCAAGGGAAAGGGAGGGAGGAAGGAAAGAAAGAAGGGAGAGATAAAAGAAGGAAGAAATGAAAGAAAGGAGAGAGGAAGGAAGGAAGGAAAGAACACAGGGAGAAAGGAAAGAAGTCCAGATGTAATCTTCTGGATAGCTGGCACTAGATAGTAAAAAGTCAAATATATTGTTTAAATTTAATCAGTATTTTTGTTTTAATTTAAGCCCAGTACAGCTAAGAGTTCTGTCTTGTTTACCAATGCTTCAAGCATTTGCAGGGCAGAAATTTGGAAGCAAGTAACATTTGGAGGCCTGGACCAGTAGAATTGGATAATGGTCATCTACCAACAAAGGTCAGTGTGACCCAGGAGCAAGTGATGAAGTGTGTCAATACACAGGGAGTGAGAAAGAAGAATGGGTTCCAGTTTCAAAAGATTGGGGATGTGGTTCTTTGTAACAAAGAGTCATCCACTAATCATTAAATTGTTACAACTGGGCCTGAGATCAGAGGTTTTTCTAATGAATAGAAATGAATGCTACTTACCAGCAATAGAACTAGTACTGGGATGAATTAAACAAGGAACAAACACATCTGATTGTTGAGCTAGGGTTCTTTTAGGTAGGGTTGGATTATTCTCAGTGCAGAGTGGAAAATAATTACACATTTGGAAGTAAAAAAAAAATTCTCCTGCTCTGGGGAAATGTGAATTTGTAGTCAGAGAACAGGCAAACAGTTAATAGAGGAAGTGATTGGAGAGTACGAAAGGAGGAAAATCAGATGAATTTATTTCAGAGAGTGTAAGGAAAGAATCAATTTATCATGAAGACTATAGTCCAATATACTATTATGGTCTCACAGAAAACCAACTTCTTTCAAAAGGAAAAGAAAAAAAAGTAACTTTTTAGTTGAAAAATACCTTGTTATGTTTATCTTGTAATGTTTGTATGTTTTGTTATAAAATATGTCATTGTATGCATTCTCTATTTCTCTGTGTAGTCCATGTATCTCTCTGTATAACCCACATGTATTTTCCTTTAGTGAGGAGAGGTCCTGCAAAGTAAAATTACTCAAGATCCATGCAAGTCATAATAGTACGCTAATATTGGTACTGTGACAGTGTTTAGCACAAGAGCCATTCTAGCTATCTTTCCCCGGGTTTTATCTAAAAAATGCCTGAAAGACTGAAAGATTTATTTTCCAGAATATCTTACAATTAGGAGTAGCATGAGTTCAGTTATGGCTACAGGATTAGAAGACACTCACTAAAATTACATTTAGAAAGACACGTTAAAAGAGAAAAACAGGATCAACTTCTAGGTTAAACTTGAAAAGTTTCTAAACTCTCTGCCATGTGACTGGCTCAATACTATGAATGTGTGAGTGAGGACAAAGGTTAAAGGGAATGTTAAAAAAGTAACTTTAACAGACTGGAGGTAGAGGTCAGTCGAAGAGTACTTCCCTGGAATGAGTGAGGCCTTAGTTCTAATTCCAAGCATGAAAGAATGGAGAGAGTGGAGAGAGAGAGAGAGAGAGAGGGAGAGAAGGGAGGGAGAAAGAGGAGGCGAGAGAGGACAGAGAGAGAGGTAGAGAAGGAAGGGAGAGAGAGGAGGAGAGAGTGGGGAGAGAGAGAGGGAGAGAAGGTAGGGAGAGAGAAAGAGGAGGAGAGAGGACAGAGAGAGAGGTAGAAAAGAAAGGGGGAGAGAGAGAGGAGGAAGCACAGGAGAGAGAGAGAGAGGGAGGGACAGAGAGAGGACGCTTTTGATGAGGAAAATAATTGAACCATCTTTATCTCTTAATATTAATAACAATAATAATTTTGTAATTGCAAGTGCCATTAATAGAAGAAGAATGTGCTAACTCAATATTAATTGCCTACTTAACAGGTTATTCATTGGATTCATTTCTGGCTTAGATATTAAAATGATCAAATAAGGGGCTGGAGAGATGGATCAGTGGTTAAAAGCACTGGCTGCTCTTGCAGAGGACCCCAGTTCAAATTTCAACACCCACATGGTGGCTTACAGCCATCCATAACTCGAGTTCTAAGGGACTGTACAACCTATTCTGATCTCCGTGGGCATTTTACGACATGGGTACACGCCCATTCATGCATCAATACACTCAAACACATAAAATACTTTTAAAAAGATCGTCAGATAAATCTTTCTAAAAAGTTGCAGGAGGCACCAGCGGTAGACAGTCACATTAGAAGAGACAGCTGAACTTCTCTTGGACTCAGATTGTACATGGCAAGGTCTAAAGTTATTACTGACTGCCATGAAAGTTTTTGGAAAGTAGTAAGACATGATCCTCAAATTAAGGGTCCCTCTACTGAGTTTGTGAATTGGTACTTTTCAGAACTTAATCCATATTTTTGTGGATTATACATGCTCCCCAATGTTTCTCAATTTTATGTGGTAAAGGAGCTTGGTTATTGATGCTGTCATAGAGGGATGAACTAGTAATGGAATATATCATCCAGCTTTGCTCCTTTATGGAACAAATTCCTAAAATCCTCCTGTTTACACTCTGCTCTTCCACCCCTCCCTCCTTCTTTCCAATCCTTCTTATGATCCATTTCTAAATGAAATACGTTTTATGCTACTCTAATTCTTAAAAGCAACTTTTCTTCCTATTTTTTACATAAGGAAACATATCCACAATCTTCACCATAAAATTCATTTTTGTCAATTAAGTCCAGTCTAATTTTATTTTCACTTGTCTTTATAGATGTTTTCTTCTCCTGCCATTATGTTGTCTAGGTAGTGCCTTAAACAAACCACACTTTGTTGATATTCCTTGGAAATACTTTCCAGTATTTAATCTCCATTTGTGTCTTATTGATTATACTAAGTTCAATTCAAGTGCCATCTCTATCCTGGATGTGCTTTCAAGCTACTGTGATTATTTTCCCCTCCCCTGAACTGTTAAGAATTTCCCCATAACTTTATGCCTGCTAATTTATGTAAGAAGATACTGAATATAAACTTAGAATGGTGAAGGAAAGAAGGAAAAGAACTGCCTTAAAATATTGTTTAACTTTGGATATGTATATTTTGAGGCTCTTTTGCCAATTTTCTGAAGAGGTTGTGTCTGTCTATAGTTTCTTGTGTATACTTCAGTGTGTCATGATACCACAGCATCAAATCTGGATCAGTAAAAGACGAACTCTCAAGTAGACGGCTAAGAGCACTGTAAATCCCCAGATACATTCAGGGGATCTGAAAGTTTAAGTTTCTTTTTTTTCCTTAATTATAATAAGATATTAGTTGTCCTTTTCTACTTCTTTCAGATTAACTGTGGAGATTTCTGTAGATTAGATGAACAAACAGATATGAGAATCTAAACATTTCATTTTTATCATAGTTAAGAAACTGGTGAAGACATTAATAATACTTTTCTTACGAAGCTTTTTTCATTTTGAGATTATAAATATTTCTAAGAAAATATGCCATTAATAGTAGCACAGTAGGTTTACCATGGTTATTTTTTTAAATGAATCAATAAATATATATTTTCATCTTCTCTCTTTCAATTTAAATTATAGTTAGTCTTCATAGATACACTCTGTCAGCTAAAGGTCTGTCAAGTCTCTGGTAACTTTTAGGCTTAGAAAAGTCCTGAGTGTAAAACCTGAGAAGCTTGATATTCACACGCAGATTGGGCTTTAGATAAGGATGTAGGATGAAACAGGACAAAAGCAAACTTGAAGCCTCTTTTTGAAAAGAGGTCTCCTGTTTTTGAAAAGATGTAAGTTGTTCTAGACAGAATACTCAGCCAGTTTCCTTTGAATGAGATGATATGTAAGTAAAACTATGTTATATGCATGGATATGCAGATATGTACAATATACTGTTATCCTCACTAAGATATTCCTTCCATTTGCTAAGTGTGAGGATGTGTATTAGCTGTGAATTAGGGATTTATGTGCATATTGATCTAAAATTTGAAGTTCTTAATTTCCATTTTTAGCTGGTTGTTACATTTCATATTCTTTCATTTATAGGCTTCTTACACTAATTTGCCATTTCAAAGAAACATAGCATTGTTTAGTCTCAATTATGGACACCAATAATAGTTAACATTTGTTGAGCATTTGAGAGAAGCTTAGCATTCTTTTAATTCTCTATAACTTAATCCTTTAGAAACTGTCTAACATAAATATTCTCATTGTTCTTGTTTCACAGATGAGGAAAATCAAAGAATGAAGAAGCTGGATAATGACATAAGCTTAATCAGCTAATAAATAGTAAGTTCATGAGTCACAGACAACAATCTTGCCCTGGAGCAGTCTAACAGAGAATGGCATCTTTCAGGTTCCACAGGTGTTTATCTTCTTCCTTAAAAAAAAAAAAGTTAGATGCTGTGGCATGTACATGTAATCCCATATTTTGGAGGGTTCAGATCAAAAGTTCAAGAGTTTGAGGCCAGTCTAGACCATATAGTGATTTCAAAGTCAGCCTGAGCTACAGTAAGACTGTCTCAAGAAAACAAAACTTAGATACACACACACACACACACACACACACACAAACACACCCACACACACCCA
This sequence comes from Eospalax fontanierii, assembly GCA_035773235.1. NCBI lineage: Eukaryota > Metazoa > Chordata > Mammalia > Rodentia > Spalacidae > Eospalax > Eospalax fontanierii. The sequence goes on from CM069527.1 coordinate 40,669,471, forward strand.
CACACACACACATACACACACACACACACACACACACACACACACATACACAAACACACAAAACAACCCGGACAAAACGAGGTAATTGAATTCATCATTGATTCAATTAGAAAATTTGACCATAAGTCAGATCATTGGAAGTCATGCTACAATGGTGCCAAATATGACACATCTGGAATTAGGGTATCATGGCTAATAGTCATGTATTTTTGAGGATTTAACTTCAGAATAGGTACTCTCAAGTTATAAGGTCATCCAACAAGCCATTTAAAGTAGTGTAAAATCCAAAAGTCCATCTTTCGAGTTGTCATAATGATTTCTAATTCTCTAAAATGTGTCATTCTGTTAACTGTGGGATTTTGTGGCTAAATACTTGTATGATGTTGATAAAATCAATAACGAAGTTTGCAGGGAAGACGGTGAGAAGGCTGAGAAATGCTGGGATCAGAGACAGTTCTCCCAGAGGCAAATCTAGTTGTGAAACTGTGGCTACCTCAAGGATGCAGAGAGGCAGGCGAAGGGGATTATTCATCCTTCTGACTTTGCCACATGGGTAGATCAAACTCAGAAACTGCCAGGACTAGTCTTCTCTTCACCCTAGAAATAGTTAATTGGTGATGTCTTTTAGCCTTTAGAATATGACTTGGTTTTCTAATCAGTGTTCATTTGTCTAATCAACCTTATTCTTACAACAAATTTATAAGATTGTCCCTTGGAATATTCATTAATCTAGTATATTCCTATTTTCTGAAAGTTTATTTAGTATGGAAATTGCATTAAATTTATAAGTCATTATTTAATGCCTCAGGAATCTAACAAGTAGTGCCATGAGGCAACCAGATGTGTTGTATCTCCTAGGCCTTCTTCTGAAAACTCCTCAAGCTCTAAAACCCTTAAACAAGCAAAGTCTGTTGACTCAAGGATGTGAGGGATATCTAGAAATTGATTCATGACTTTGGGTTGGGAGCAAGAATGGAATCTTGTTCACTTTCCCCATGTTTTCTATGATGAGGTTTTATGTGGACAAAAATAAGAGCTCTTAAATTAGTTGTCTAATCTCATGTCTTTCTATTTTCTGTCCAGGCCTTTAGAATTGAAAAGAATTTAAAAGGATGACCTGTACAGTGTTGTTGACAGTAACAACAACAACAAAAAAAGAAAACCAGAAGAGAAAGTAGCCCATGGTAATAGACCTCAGACAATAATTCTATATCTGTACTTCAGGGTCAGGACCAGCACTTGGGGATTTTCAGGAGTTTCTAAGTTCTAGGCAGAGTCCAGCTTCCAGGTTCATGTTTTTCACAACAATAATTACTGGAGAAAAACAGCAGCTCAAATACATATAGTCAGTGACCAACTAGTCTTGATAATGCAGAGAATTTAAAGTCTATCCTGTTTAATTTTTAAAAGGTTTGCCCTTGGTGAAATTATGTGGGAAAGAAATGCTTAAGGGATGTATTTTATTTATGTAATTATGTTTTTGCATTTTTATAGGTGGCATGTGTGAATACACATATTTGCATGTGTGTGGATATACATGTCTATGAGTAACTGCTAGAAGTTCACCTCTGATGTTTTTGATTGCTCTCCGCTTTACTATGGAAGAGTCTTGTGCTAAACCTGGAGCTCTGAGAGCTGACTTGAGAACTCACCAGTTTGGCCAATCTAGCTATCATTTTTGCTCTGGAATTCCCTGCTCTGCCTCTTATTTCTGGGATTACAAGTATGCCAACAACCAGACAGCAGAGCCTACATGGAACAAAGTTACACCAAGGTCTCTGTATGATCTCTAGCAACTTGTGATGCTGCATACCCCAGCAGCTGTGTGGGGTCTATCACAGGCATGCACTGTGCTCTTCATGCTTTCATTTCTGTTCATTTCTAAAATGGCATTTTCTTGTCCATAATTTACTTAAATTTTTACTTTTTAGGTGGATTTCCTTTAAACATTCAGTTTAAAGTAGATTCTTTTTGTTTTTGAAATCTTACATTATTTTATTGTATGTTTATTATATGAGTGCTTTACATGCACATATGTAAACACACCCACGTGTGCAACAATGTGTGCAGATGCCAGAAGAGGGCATTGGATCATCTGAACCTGGAGTTACAGATGACTGTTAGCTGCCATTGAATGCTGGGAGCCGAACATATGTTCTCTGCAAGAACAACCAGTGCTTTTAACTGCTGCGCCATCTCTTCAGCTCCCAAAGTAGATTCTTTTTATTCTTCCTCATTGGAACCTTTTTTACCTCCCTCTGTACAAAGTTTGTAATATCAAGTTTTGTTGGGCTTCTTCAGGAAATACTCTTTTTGATTACTCCATTCTTGTTATGGCGCTGAGTATACATAGAGCTCTCAACAGGGACTTTATTTGTCTAATAAGCAAGTGTCAAATGAGCAAAATTTCATTGGACCACGGGAGATGCTAGGATCTGTGATAGCTCAGGAAGGACAAAGGAGATGAAGAATACCTTCAAAATCAAAGCAGGAGTCTTAGTTGAGTGACAGGCAACTTTATGTCTTATTTTTAAAAAGGTAATAAAGTAGGCATAAAGATCGTTAAAGAGCTCACATAACCTACATGCAATGGAGGCTGGCCCAAAGCATTCTTACACTGAGATGAGTAAGACTTAAAAGAAGAGACTGGGAAACAGTGAGCTGGATAAATGCCTTGCATAACCAGACAACAGTGTCTTCAAAGGAAGGAAGAAGATGACAAAGAGCCTGTTATGTCCCATTTCCACTCCCATGAAACTCAGGGCTGTTGCTACTAGGAATTTGAAGATTTGTTAGGCAATGTTGGTTTTGTTTGTTTAATTTCTTAAATGAAGGTAATTGAGACTTGCTTTACAAAGAACAATGAAAAGACTGAAGTATGCTAGCATGTCACTTCTTTTGTGAAGGCTGTGAATGGCAATCCATGGACAGAATGAGAGGCCATGCACAGGAGTCTCATTGGCAGATTTTGTGAGACATAAGAAAGATGATGGCAACCTCCACTATTCACATGGAAAGGACATCCAGAATTCAATTCTTTGATACAAACTTGTGAGAGACTCATTCATCACAATAAATTATTTTCTTAAAAATAATTCCAGTTGATGAAATGGTTGGGAAAGATAAGTACGAAAAGAATATCCTAAGAAGCTGTGGCATTATTATTTGATTGCACAATTGATACATTTTTATTCATTCTATATTTTTGTTGCTGAGAGTTTAGAGTTGAGATAATAAAAACAATTTCCTGATAGCTGTATTAAACTCAGTAATATTATTTCCTTTGCCTAAATGATGTATTTCCACATCATTATTGAGAGCTTAAAGGAGTCTTGTGTTTGATGACATATTTTTAAGGTTTGTAATAGAAAAGTTTTATAATTTTCTCAACACTGTTTTGGCTTTATTATAGTTTTAAATAGGCTTCTTTCCAAATCGACCCAGGGCATTCACTTATCTCATGTAATTATACAGCCCCTGACATCCTAAAGTGTCATTCTCTTGACACACATTCTTTATGAATTATTCTCCTTCGTCAGACTGCTACTATCCTAACTACTGCCCTAATGTCTGCTGTTCTCAAGGTGGAGCCTTCATATTTGTGATGATGCCCCTACTACTCTTTTCCTGTCCTTTCTGGTCATAGGTCATCTGTTCATTGTTCCCACCATCTTTCATTCCTAGGGCCAAGAGTACTTCTAACATCTTTCATTGAGGATGAAAGGGGCCTAAGGCACTGATGCTGCTCTAAAAAAGACAGCTGTGAGAGGAGGCAGGCAATCAGCTCCATCAGTCTATAACTTCAAACAGTTCAGGTGTCTATTGAACTGTTGTACTGTCTTTTAGACTTAGTACTTAAAATCAGTTCATGACACATTTTTCAGTCATTTCCCTATTAATTATTAATTTCTTGTTCTCTTCTTTGATTATTATTGGTATATATATATATATATATATATATAAATTTATAAACACACACTGTGAGTCCATTTGGTGATGCTTGTACCTGTGTTTAGGGTAGCATACTTGGGACTGGGATTAAATAACCTCTCAGGGAGCTAGTCTTTGTAGAAAACTGATTTTCTCTCCATCAGCATCTATTGAGTACCTGTAGCTCATCATGTTGACATGGGCCAATGTGACAGTCTCCTCATCCAATTTGGCTGGTTTTCTCATGCAGGTCCTCACGGACTACTGTACTGTAGAAATTTCATTGGCACAGCTTCCCTATCATGTCTAGGATGCATTAATTAGCAGAAGGTGTTTTTGTTCCTCTGGCTCTTACAATCTTGCTGTCCCCTCTTCTATGATATTCCCTGAGCCTTAGACGTAGAGGTTGAATTGTAGATATATAACTTATGGTTGGGAAACCTCACAGTCACTTTTTCTCTGTATTTTGACCAATTTTGGAACTCTAATAGTCTTGATCTGTTATAAAAGATTCTATGATAAGTAATGAGAGGAACATCTACCTCTAAATACGTATTTAGAATAGAAAAAGAAATTACAGTAATCTAGAAAAGTGGCACAGGTAGTTTGTTTTCTAATGTTTATGACCTCTCCAACTATGTGTATTTGGCTATGTTTACAGTGCAGGCATTACATCCAATTAGAGAGCTGTTGGTCACCCCCAAGATAAAAGTGCCCACATATTCACCAATAGAGATAATTTCCTGGCCTGGTCATTGTTGTTGTTACTAGATTTTATAGCTGGACAGGACCACTGACTGTTTTTCTCCCTCCCTTGTCAGCTTACATAGAATCTTCTGGTATTATGAGAGTTAGTCTTCAAGAAGAAGGCTTCCAGATCAGTTCCAGCTCTATTGCTTAAGTCCTAATATAGTCTTACCTCTAAGCTCTGAGAGGAAATCAAGGACTATGCCAATTACCTGTATTATTTTGGAAGTCTCCTGGACTACCCTGGCCATCAACTTGAAGGAAGGTTTCCCTTGACTGGTGTTGCAGTTTTTGTTTTATAACCTTCAGCTATACACATGCACTCATGTATATAGTATGTGTGTATTTTTCAGTAGACTTATGACAGTGCATTACCCTATGGCTTTTACTCCACCTAAGCATTATTGATCTCTCATTCCCCCTGTAGCCTTCCCTACTACCCAAGCAGTCAGAGTACTCATTTCCCCATGTCACCTTGATAATGCTTGTGTCTTGCTATTGCCCCTTTTCAAGCTCTTTCTTCCCATCTCCACAATGTTTCCTTTTTGTTTTCCTGGCTTCTGAGGTTAAACTAGGGTATAGGCTCACATTTCAGGATTTGGAGCTAAGAACCTTTTTTTCTGAGTCTGGGTTACCTCACTCAATATAACAGTTTCTAGTTCCATCTATTTACCTACAGATTTCATTTTTCTTTATTGTTGAATAGAACTCCATTGCTTAAATGTACCAAATTTTCATCATCCATTCATCAGTTGAGAGATATTAGAGTAGTTTCTATTTCCTAGTTAGTGTGTAAAGAGCAGCAACGAATATGGTTGAACAAGTATTTCTGTATCAGGGTATTGAGTACTTCGAGTATACACCAAGGACTGGTAGAGTTGGATCATGTGTAAAACTTTTTTTTAACACTTTAAGAGTTCTCTAATACATCTGTCAACTTTCTCCAGTGAAGCTTCCTCATACACATTTGCACACAAATGACCACAACTGGGTAAGTTTTAGAGAATAAGAGATTTCAGAGTGGATGTCTCTGGGAAGGACTCCTATATTAAACTCACCTACTCACAGCTCAGGGACCATTGTGGAAGATGTGTAGAAAGACTCTAAGAGCCAAGGCTGGAGCATGAATAAATAAAAAGAGGCTTTTACACCAGTGGGAACTTACTTATATGAACTTGCAACAATGATGACAACATACACAAGATCCATGCTGACTCAATCAGACAAAAATCCAGCATAGAACAAGGGTAATGGGCAGCAAACCCCAACCTTAGCTGAACTATTAACAACTGACTACTGCTGGGTGAGGGACAATAGATTTTCTTTAAGGGAGTGACTCTAGATAGACTGACTAGACTCTCTACTTGAACATGCACTGAGGGATATCAGGGTAAAAAAGCTTGACTGGAGAGGACTTAACATAACATGACAGAATGCATGAAATCTGGTGGGAGGAGGGCTGTAGGCATGTGGATAGTGGAGGGAATCTAAATTTTAGATATATGAAATGCACAAAATCAATAAAAAATTTTAAAAAGAGCATTTATCTCATATGACATATAGAAAAAAAGGGCTGGAGAGATGACTTAGTGGTTAAGGGTTCTGGCTCCTTTTGCAGAGGACCCAGATTAATTCCCAGTTCCCACAGGGCACCTAACAACTATCTATACCTCCAATTCCAGATGATCCTATGCCTTCTTCTGACCTTCGTGGGCATTGAATGACACGGTTGTACTTACACACATGAAGGCAATACACTCATACTCATAAAATAAAATAAATAAAAGAATTCTCTACACTGATTTGCATAGCACCTGTACGAGTTTGTTATCCCACCAGCAGAGAATGAGTGTTCCCGTTTACTTACAGAAATCATTGTCATTTGATTTCTTGACCTTCGCCATCTAACTGGGTAAGATGAAATGTTACAGTAGTTTTAGTTTAAATTTCCCTAAATTCGCATTGAACACTTCAAGGTATTTCTTAGCCATTTTTATTTCTTTGTAAAAGAACTCTCTGTCCAGATGTGTATGTAACTCATTTTAAATTAGTCACCAGTTACTTTTGTGTTGCTGTGATAGAAACACGGACCAAGGGAACTTATAAGAGGAAGAGTTTATTTAGCTTACGGTTCCCAAGGGGCAAGAATCCATCATGGCATGGAGGCATATCAGCAGAGGTGGCTGGAGTAGAAGTTAAGCACTCACATCTTCAAGCAGGCACAGGAAGCAGAGAGCAACTGGGAATCTGGCAAGGTTTAAGAACTTTCTAAACCTGCCCCTAATGACGTGCTTCCTTAAGCATGGCCATACCTTCTAAGACCTCCCAAAACATTTGTGCCAACAACTGAGGAAAAAACGTCCAAATACTTACAGCCTGTGGGGGACATTTGTTTTTTTAAGTTTTTTTTTTTTTTTAAATATTCTGGATAGTAATCGTCTATCAGATTTATAGCTGGCAAAGATTCTCTCCCACTCTGTGGGCTTCATCTTTACTCAATTAGTTGTTTCTTTTGTTGTACAGAAGATTTTGGTTTAATGAGGTCCTATTTGTAAATCTTGTCCCTAATTCATGAATAAAGTCTGATTTAAAAAGTCCCCTCTTAGATCTGTATCTTGTGGGTACTGCCTCTCCTGTCAGTTTGAGCATAAAGGTTTACATTAACATCTTTGAGTCATTTTGAGTTGATTTTTTTCCAGGATGATAGATATGTGCCGGATTTCATTCTACTTGTAGGTACCCAGCTTCCCCAGAATCATTTGTTGAAAATGCTCTCTTACCTCCAGGGTGTATTTCTGACATCTTTGTCAAATATCAGATGTTCATAATTATGTGCGCTCATGTTCGGGTCTTCTGTTTTATTCAGTTGATCTACCTGTCTGCTTTTGTGCCAATCACGATGTTTCTATTTCTATGGCTCTGTAATATAGTTCGAAATCTGGTATGGTAGTTTCTCTGTGTGCTCAGGATTGCCTTGGCTATCCAGGTTCTTTTGTAGTTCCATATGAATTTTAGAATTTTTTTTAAACTGTGAAATATCTCATGCAAATTTCGAGTGGGACTGCCGTGAGTCTGTAATTTCCTTTTGGTGGGATGGTCGGTTTGACTGTATTACTTGTACCCATTCTTGAGCATGGAAGGTTTTCTCCATCTTCTAGTGTCTTCAGAGATTATCTTTTTCATTGTAGAAATCTTTAACGTCTTTGGTTAGCTTTATTCTTACCTTCTTTGTTATTTAGGCTAGTATGAATGGGAGTATTTCCAAGATCTCTTTCTCCAACAGCTTATTATTGACATATAAAAAGGCTAGTGACTTTTTGGAAATTTATTTTGTATCATGCCACTTTGCTAAGTGTTGATGCTAATTGCTAAAAATTTTCTGGTGGATTTTTTTGGCATCTTTTATGTATAAGATCACATCATTTGCAAATAGGAAAATTTGACCTTTTCTAATTATTACCCCTTTAATTTCCTTCTCATCTATATTGAAAAGTAGTGGAGATAGTGGACAATTTTGTCTCACTCCTGATTTTAATGAAAATGCTTTGTGTTTTTCTCCATGCAGAATAATGTTGACTATGGGTTTGCCATACATAGCCTTAACTATGTGAGGTATGTTCCCTCTAGTCCTGTTCCAGGATTTTTATTATGAAGGTATGTTGAATTTTTGGCAAAATCCTCTTTTGCATCTACTGAGATGATCACATTTTTTGTCTTTAAGTTTATTTATATGACTTATTACATTTATTGACATATATATTGAATCCATTCCTGTATTTCTGGAATAAAGTCCATTTGAATGAGCCTTTTGATATGTGTTTTTATGGGGTTTTCAAGTCCTTTATGGAGAATTTTTGCATCTATGTCATTAGGGATAGTGGCTCGGGATTTTTTCTTGTTGTGTCTTTATCTGGTTTGGTATTAGAGTTATACTGGCTTTGTAGAAGAAATTTGGGAGTCCTCCCTTTGTTTCTACCTTTTTGAATAATATAAGCGGTATTGATTGTAGTGCCCTGAAGGTCTGGCAATATCTTCTGTGAATTCACCTGAATATGAACATTTTTATTTGGGAGGATTTTTAGTAACTCTTCAAACTCCTGATTTGTAATGGATCTGTTTAAGTTGCTGATCTCTTCTTTGCTTAACTGGTTCTGTTTTATCTAGAAATCCATCCATTTCTTTTAGGTTTTTTAATTTAATAGAATATAAGTTTTTAAAGTATTACCTTATAATGGTATCTTAGATGATGCTGTTATGTTTCCCTTTTCATTTCTGAGTTTTTGACTTGGGTTTGCTCTTTCTTTTCTTTTTTTTTTTTTCTTAGCTGGGCTAAATGTGTTGATTTTGTTGTCTTTTCAAGGAACCAGTTCTTAGAGTCACTGATTCTTTGCTGCTGGGTTTGGGTTTGAATTGCTCTAGTTTTGACAAGTTTTTAAGTTGTATCATTAAGTCATTTATTTGTGTTCTGATTTTTTGTTTGTTTGTTTGTTCTGCCATGTAGGCCAGGCTAGCCTCAACCTCTGCCCCTGCCTCCTGAGTGCTGGCATTAAATGCGTGCATCATCATACCTGATTCTTTCTGATTTTTTTGAGTAGGTGCTAAGAGCTATAAACTTCCCTCTTAAGACTGCTTTTACTATGTTCCAGATAATTTGTTATGTTGTATTTTCATTTTTTTTCTTGATTTATTCTTTATTTCAGTCGGTGTGACATGAAAATTCTTTAATCTCTACAAATTCAAGATCCGGTAGAGCTCCTTTTGCCGCTGATTTTAACCTTTATTGCACTGTGTTCTGATAAGATACATGCTGTTGTTTTAACTTTCTGTATTTGCTGAAGTTTGTTTTGTTCCCCTACATGTCATTTATTTTGGAGGAAGTTCCATGGGTGTGGAGAATGTTTGTTCTTGGTACTTGGGTGGAATAATCTGTAGAAGTCTGTTAGTTTCACTGAATGTATGAAATCAGTTATTTCAGATGTTTCTCTGTTTAATTTTTGTCCAGATGACTTGTCTATTGGAGAAAGCGGGGTACTGAAATCACCTACTATTATTGGCTTGGATTTCATCTGTTTCTTGAAGTCTGGTAGTATTCGTTTTGTGAAATTTTATGTGCCACAGTTTGGTGTACATATGTTTATAGCTGTAATGTCTTCTTGGTTGTTTGTTCCCTTGATCAGAACAAAGTGACCTTCTTTTCTCTTGTGATTAACTTTACTTTGCAGTCTACTCTGGGAGATATTAGGATAAAAATTACTGTTTGTTCTTGGTCCCCTTTGCATGGAATAATTTTTTTTCATCCTTTCACCCAAAGTTTGTTCCTGCACATGAAGATGAAATGAATTCTTGTAAACAATAAAAAAATGGAGTTTGTTTCTTAATTTATTACTCTAGCCTGTGTCTTTTGATTGGGAATTTGAGGCCATTGGTGTTTTAAGTTTTTGGTGAAAGGTGTGTGTTGGGTACTGTTATTTTATTTTCTGTTCGTGTTCCTAGTTCTATTTTATTTTCCTATAACTTTAGTTTAATTTGTTTTCTTTCTGCATTGTCTTTGGTACAGTTAGTCTTTTCTTTAGTCATTTGTATTGCTTCCAGTAGTCTCTGCATGACTGGTTTGGTGAACATGAATTCTTTCAACCTTTTTATATCATGGAAGATTTTTCTTTCTCCTTTGATTGTTATAAATGATTTTGCTCATTTAAGTAGTCTGGGTTGGCATCTGTGGTCATTTAGAACTTGGAATGTGTTGTTTCAGGTTCTTCTGGCTTTTAAAGCTTGCACTGAAATGTGAGCTGTTGTCTGATGGGTTTTCCTTTATATGTAACTTGTTGTTCTCTTGCAGTTTTGGTTTCTTTATCTATGTTCTGTTTATTTAGTGTTTCTACTATGATACTTGGTGGGGAGATTTTTCTGTATATGTCTGTTTGGTGTTCTGTGTACTTCCTGTGTCTCTGAGTATTATTTTCCATAATCTCCTTCTTCTACACCTATAATTCATATGTCTGGCCTTTTTGATGGTATCCCACAGCCTCCTGAAATTATGTCCTTGTTTTAAAATTTTTTCATATTTTCTGTTGGTCTAATTCTCCAACTTCATCTTCAAGTCATGATTTTCTGTTTTCCATTGGATTCATTCTTTTGGTAAGACATTTCCCTATCTTTTCTTATTCGCTTGTTGAATTTTTCAACTCCATATTCATCTCAGTTTAAGTTTTCTTCACTATTTCTATTTTTGTGAATTCACTTTTCAAAGACTGAATTGTCATTATTGTTTTATTCAGCTGTACATTTATACTTTCTTAAGCTTCAGTCAAAATTTATTCCTGTCCTCTTTGAATTCTTGGAGTTGTTTCCTTATGTGGTCTTTAAAGTGTGTGAATTATTTGATCTTATTTATAATTGACTTTTTCAGTTCTGTGCCCTGGAGTTCCACTGGATAATTCTCATTGCAAGTACTTCAGTAGTAACGGTGAAAGCATGCTATCTTGTCTTTTCATATTATTTATGTTTTTGTGTTATAACCTGGGCCTATGGCCTTCTTTTGTTGGTTGTGTGTCTAATATGAAAGGATAGCCTACCTTTGTTGAGTGGAAGTTTGGTTCTTTTTTTAAAACTGTCATAGCTTGGTTGATTTCTGATCAGGTATGAATAGTTAGTTGGTTTGTGCATCAGGCTCTCACTTTTGGTTTTTTAATTGGAAGGCTGGGGGTGATTCCAGGTTGGTCTAGTGTAGGATTTTGGGAATCACAGCTAGGACTGTGAGTATGTAGATGGCAGTGGTGTGGGGTAGTAGAGGGTAGAAGACTGGCTTTAGCTAGCTTCCCAGTTTGGGCAGAGAAGGATCAGTATGTTTGTGCCTTGTCCTGAAGGGGAAAGGTGGTGATGGTGTGCACAAATTATATTTTTTTGTTGAGCTTCATTGTGAATTGTATCTACGTTTTAGAAATGAATACCTCTAGAAAATTAGAATTCAGAGTATCAAATTGAACTTTAGATGGATATGAAGAAAAAGGAGATGGCTCCCTGTGGGATTTTGTGTTTTGAGGCAGTGTCTCACTATGTTGCTTATGTTGTCCTGACTGGCTCATACCTGAGATTCTCTTGCCTCAGCTGCTTAATTAATTGAGATTACAGGCATTTACAACTAAACCCAGCACACAACTTAATGTCTTGATAGAATGGATTCAGTCTCTGTCACTGACTCTGAGCAATGGACATCCTTTAGGTCGTGTTGTAATATGGAATTTTATGAACAATAGTACCCATATTGTAACATGCCAAACTTTGATGCCATTTAGTAAATAACATATTTTGAGAAAAAATTTTACTTAACCTCTGTATCTTGATAAGATAAAATATTAGAATCTAGAATGTTGTAACAAAGTAGACCTCAGAAATATAGCCCAAGTGTCACGTTAAATGTTTTATTGATTCAAGATTTCATACAAAGAGTTTTGATCATATTCAGCCTCCCTCCCTCACCTCCGTCTTCATCTCAACACCAACGCCCCTCCCACCTGCTCTCCCGACTCTATTAGCAAATGAAAAACCCTATTCATCTTAACACAGCACGCCTGAACTGGGTTCCAAAGAAATCAAATCTCATTAGAACATCAGTGATCTATAATTCCTACACACAAGTGGGCCAGTAAGTACCCATTTCTTTTCCTTCGTTGAGGTCAGAATACGCCCAGGTTCCCAGGAATAGAATTTTTGCATTTATTTTCTATTTCTCTTATACACTGCGTAGGATTGTCAAGTAAGGATGTCTCTCTTCCTCAGCAATCAATATAAAAAATTCCGTATTCAGACTATGTGACTAGCCTTGCATTCCATAGCCAGTGTTTGGCAGGCTTATCTTTTCAAACAAAGATCCCCCAAGTCCTTGTTCAAAAAATCTTTTGTATTTAAATTAATATATTAATTTTTTTTTCCTCAGGGAAAAAGGAAAGTAACTCTGTGAAGAATTCTTGATTTGTCATTTCCATCTGTGTAATGTAAAGTTGGGGGGTATTGTAGAAATCTTGGGAGTTTCAGATTGAGGTAGAAATTCTAGAAATGAAAGAACTTAGTCAGTAGCAAGAGTCACTTTGATACTGGTGATAATAACACTGTTTTGTCTTATTTCTTTCTTTTATAATGCTAGGGATCAAACCCATACCGTCATACATGCTATGCAAATACTTTATCACTGAGCTAGACTTCAAGCATCAAACATTTTAGTTTTAGAGAATCTCTTCAAATACAGTGCCACAGATCCATCTAATATTTTGTTATTGCTAGGAATTATCTGAGAGAACTTCTATAATAAGAAGAGTGTCTATGACTTGCAGTCATTGATTTGAGTATAATACAGTTCAATAGGGAAGTTTATACATGTGGGTTCTATTTTGTGTTTGATTGAAATCTATAATTCTCATACACAAGTATTCATGTGTTTGCATTTTATAATTGGTACTGTGATGGTGAAATATCAGATACAGAGTATCAAATTACCTTACTAATACTTATCCTTACAGGCATACATCAGTGCAACTTTCAAGTGTTTTATTGTAGTGAATGGCAGTCAACACAGACATTCACAACTAGTTAAATGCAGAGAATAAATGACTGTGGAGTGCCCAGTCCAGATAGGACATCTGTATCATCCCCTTGCTCCCAACTCTCATGGAACATTGTAGAAGAGAGGTTGGGAGATATTATAAGAACTGGAGCCTGTGGAGGATTGCTGTGAAACGGGGCCTTCTGAACATGACAGGACTGCTGGAATCATGAACTCACATTAGTTGTAACTGCTTGTACAGAAACAGCACAAGATAAAGACAGTCAACATTCTATCATGAATTAGGAAGCGAGCACAAGACCTCGTCCCCAATCTAGAGCTTTTGGTCGTTGGTGGCTTCTGGGAGACGGAGAGTCAGTTTTCTTTCAGTATGTGGCCTCTTTTAGGTTGCTTGTTGGCCCTACACCCAAGTGCATTGTAAAGGAAAAAAAGAGAAGAGAGTATAAGCAAAAAAAGAGACCTGGTAGGGAAGGTGGAAGAAATTGGAGGAAGGTGATTGTGTTGATTTATATTATATGTATGTATGCAATTCTAAAAGATAGGTAAAATAAAAGACTAAGTTTATTGATTAGGAAAAAGTAAAAAATCTCATGTGTACTAAGTATAATCCGAATACTTCTGTTGTCTTAATCTTTCTCCTAAAACATTTTTCCTCATAGAATACAGTACAGTGCTATCTGTGCCATTTTACAGTTTCCTACCAAATACTTGGTTCAATATGATATACCATACACAAGAGGCTGATAACCCAAAATATTTGGTTTAAACAATGTATGAAAAATGCTTCTGGTCCTGCTCCAAACAGGGTCTACAGTTTCAGAAGAAAATAATATAAACTGCAATCTTGTGGTTAGTAATTACTTTCTAAAAGAGACAAATCCTTTTGGATCCTGACATGACAGTTTGCATAAAATTTCATTTTTGTTTGTTTGAGGTATGATGCCCCTCGTAGCCCCATCTGGTGTAGAACTAGCTATGTAGACCAGGCTGGTCTCAATCTCAACAGAGATCCATCTGCCTCCCAAATGCTGAGATTAAAGGTGTGTGGCACAGTGCCCAACTACTTTGCATAAAATTTCTTTTCTTGAAAGTATAGTCCATTTAAGATGGCTCTGAATATGATGCTTCTAGTATGGAAAGAAATGGATTTCTTCTTCTTTTTCTCTGTCTAAGGGTCTATAAAGATACTCTATTAGCTTCTTACTGTTGCTGTGACCAAATGGGTGACAATAATCAACTCAAGGGAGGAAAGGTTTACTTCAGAGAATAGCATGAGGTGATACAGTCCATCCAGGTAGGGAAGACATGGAAACAGGATCATGAAGTGGCTTTTCAGGCTGCATCTGCAGTAGTGGATTGGACAACACACTGGAAATGAAGCCAGGCTACCAAACCTAAAGTTCCCCGGTGACTCACTTCCTCTAGGAAGTCTCCACCTCATAAACATGCTACAACCTTCTGAAATAGCACTATCACAGAAGGATCACATTTTCAAACACAGAAACCTGTGCGGAATACTTCACACTCAACACACCACGGTTACTGACATTTTTAGAACTAGAGAAGAGAAGGCAAAGATAGGAAATCGGGGCGATAGCTTTCCAATTTATACCTGGAATCATCATCTAATTCCTACCATAATTTTCTCTGCTGATCTTTGCTTTCTAGGTATGTTTTAAAAGTATTCTTTTCAGTTAAATGTCAATGATACTTTGATATACATAGCCCTTAAGGGTATTTATGATAAATTTAAGTAGATGTTTTGCTCAAAATTTGATTTAATCAAGACTATTTATCAAAAACAAAGTCTGAGTAGTTGTTAAAGATGAGAGGAAACTAAGGAGACATAAGGACCCAATGCCATGCTAATAATGACATGTTGACCTGGGTGACAGACCAGTCAGTGAAGTGCTTGACTTGCAAGCACACGGACCCGAGTTTGACCATCAGAATCCATATTAAAAAACCAGATGTGGTGGCATGAGTTTTTAATAGCAGTGTAGGGAGCTGAAGGAAGGAGGACCCCTGGGGTTTGCTTGCCAGCCAGTCTAGCCGACTTGTTGAGTTTCAGGCCTGTGAGTGAGAGATCCTGTCTCAAACAAAGATCAAAGGTGCATAGCACCTGGAGAATGACACCTGAGGCTGTCCTTTCACCTCTCCATTCACACTTATATAGATACATGTGCACGTGCACGTACACCCATGTATATATATCACCCCCACACACGCACACACATAAACAAGCACACACGAAATTTTGATGCACCGATATTAGTTACTAGTCATGCCAAATGTATAAAAGTAGTATAAGATAATAATCTGAGGAAACTTCAATCAACCTGTACAAGAAATACTTTATATCTTTACAATAATTAAATAAAAGTCTATTCTATAGCTTAATAAAAGTTAACATAAAACTTAAGGTGGTAAGAATTTTTACTTTTTGATTATAATTTTCCTTAAAAGTATGAAGTGGTAACAATAAATAAGAAAATAGAATGATATTGAATGAAATTAGAATTCTGGGAGAAATATGAACAGTAAGCAGGGAAAAGATCTTTAATTTCTTTTCAGTTTGCTGCCCATCCACATCAGATAAGGGCTTGATATTTGATAGGTTAAATTATGCTGCCTACAGTTTGGGTATAACTTTATAATAGGGATAAAGGACTTTTTTTAGAAATAGTTTATTTTTATGAGTGTTTTGCTTATATGTATGTAAGTATATCTGTGTTCTGCAGTGCCTGAGGAGGCCAGAAGAGGGCAATGTATCCCCTCGACCCAGAGTTAAGGAAGATTGTTAGTTGCCATTTGGGTGATAGGAGTTGAACCCAGGTCCTCTGCAAGAGGGTCTTAACCACTCAACTGTCTCTCCAGGCCCCATGGAACATAATTTTAAAGAAAAGGTGTCTTCATCTCATACCATTCCAGTTCCTTGGAATTTAAGCAATATAACTTAGTTCACTGGTTTTGCTTATTTAATTTAATACAAAGACAATATTCCCACTCAGGATATTTCTGTCTTGCTCAAAAACCAAAGGGAAGCCTTACAAACTTTTGGGGTTACCATTCTTATTTTCACGAATTATATTAATTTTGTTAGGCATAGCAAATACAATGAGGTCTTTATTAAAATTTCTAAAAGTATATATTATTTTTCCTAGAGGAAGGAATTGGAACATTTCCTTTTCATTTAGGTAAAAATATATTTTTTCCATTTTAGTGCTGGGACTTGAACTCCGGCCCTTACATATGCTAGGCAAGCACACTCCCACTCATCAATAGTACCAACCTAGAAGCATTTTATGAATTAAAAACTTTGGGGGAATTTTCCCAGTAATAGTGATTGTTTTGAGGGAAGAAAGAATAAAATGAAATGTCATTGTCCTGAAAAATTTCCATTGTTTTTACTTCCCTAAAGTAACATGGCAACTCTTGTCAGTCTTAGGTCACAAAACATTAATTATTTACTGCAAACATCCTGGAAGCGAAAGTTTAATGTATCTTCTGGGACTTTTTAAGACCTCAAGTAAAACTGAAGTCTTTTTGGGGGTAGTGATTCATGATATTTGTTCCCTGGGAATTCTGGGAACAGATGTTCTCAATACCACCCGTGATGTTTATGTCAACTCCAAATGAAGTGGAGAACTGAGGCAGGCTTCCAGATAGAGCTAATCACAAAACGATTTGTGCCTCAATTATTTTGGTGTCACATGGGGCCACCAACCATTCAACTGCTCCTCTGTGCAAATAAAACTCACTTTTAGGGAATTTTCATAGCGAAAAGACAGAGGCGTAAACACGTGCATGGTCAGAGACATAGCTGAAAATTTTAATCGACATGAAACAAGAGTTAATGCAAGTAAACAAGAGTATAATGCACGATCATTATACACAAGCATGGAAGCATAATGAGATAATTATTTTGTACTATTAATTATATTCTAATGAAAGTGTGAATTAAAAACATTGGTACTAGTGCTTTTCATTTAAGGTAAGCAGATGCATCACAATTTTGTCAGGAGAAAAGTGGGGGGCGGGTAAATAATTGAGAATGCAGATTCTCAGGTTGGAGTCTCATTTAAGGTTAGGTAAAACAGGGTCTCTTTTGAGGAGCATCCCTGGTGGACCCTTGTCTCAGTACCATCGCTAACTGGTGCCATTGCTCTCCTTAATTCTCAAATGTTTTCTGACTTGAGTTAAATTCATTTAAATTGACTAAATCTAGCACTAATTCAAATGGTTCTTTCAATTCCATAGTCTACAACTCTTTGAGCATAACGGTTCCAAACTGTACAGCAACAAAAATAAGCATTTAATGGATTTTCTAACCAAACACTTCCACGATCCTCAAAAAAACCACCAAGGTCAGGTCTGTCACAACAGTACTCCACTATCAATTTCTGTTCTAGTTTGCTTCCAATCACTGTGACAAAACACTCTGACCAGTACTAACTTGGGGGGAGGGTTTTATTTTAGCTTACACTCAGTGATCCCAAAGTAGGAACTCAGAGCAGGAACCTGGAGGCAGGAGCTGAAGCACAGACCACGGAGAAGTGCTGCTTACTGACTTGCTCCTCTGGCCATGCTCAGACTGCTTTTTATACAATAGAGAACAACCTGTCCAGGGGTGGCACCACCTGTAGGGGACTGAGTCTTCCCGCATCACTCAACAGTCAAGAAAATACCCCACAGAAATGGCTATAGGCCTGTCCAATGGAGGAAATTCCCCAACTGAGGCTCCCTCAACCCAGGTGTGTCAAGTTGGCAACTAAAACTAGCCAGCACATTATGATATCAAAAAAATAAAAGATCTATGGAGTTAAAGTACATGATTATGCATAAAAGTATATCATTAATCAGAGGTCAAATTTTCTTTTCTAGTATGTATAATATATATATATATATATATATACACACACACACACACACATATTTGATGTTTTACCATTGTATAACTTGAAATTTCTGGATTATAATAAAATTATTCTTTTTAACAGGATAATAAATTGGGTAATAGGACAGGAACTACTGAAGACAAGAAATCTAAATATTATTTATACTATCCCTAAAGAGAGATCCCAAAGTAGGAACTCCAAGGACATGAAGTTGGCAGGGAGAAGGGATGGAGGTACTAGGAGAAGTTGAAGGTAGTGGTAAATGGATATGATCAACAAACATTGTATAATTATATGGAGCTTTCAAAGAATCTTATTTAGTGTAAATTCATTTAGTTTTCATATAACCTATGTCTTGAAACTTATAATTAATAGTACAAAATATCTCCTTATGTGTTTATGTTTGTATATAATGTTCTTTGATTATATGCTCTTACTTGCATTAATCCTTGTTTCAAATAGATTAAAATTTTCAGCTATGCCTCTGACCATGCATTTGTTTATCACACAAATAATCCTAATAGTCTCTGCTTCCCTTTGAAAGCATATAAGCCAGATCAAATAAACCCTTTCCTCCCCAGGTTGGTACTGGTTAGAGTGCTTGTCACAGTGATTGGAAGCATATGAGAATAGTTACCCTTAGTGCTGTCTATATGCACATGGCTGGGCAGTCATCCATTGAGGGATTGAGGGATGAACACACTGTCAACAGTCCCTTTCCAAAGGGAGAGTGACTCTCCCTCTGCAGCCATCAACTACCAAAAGCTCCTCAGTTAGGGCTGGGACCCCAAGGACCCCTCTCCCATCCATGCTAGAATTTTACAGGCCTTGTACAGGTAACCACAGCTGCTGTGAACTGATGTGTGCAACAGTCCTGTGGTGCCTCAAAGCCAGCATTTCACAGGTACTCTCATCACGCCAGCTCTTGCATTCTTTTTGAAATCTCTTCCTCATGTTTCCTGAATCTTGGATGGTGGGAGGTTGACATAGATGACTGACTCATAGCTGAGCACTCAGAGTTCTTTCTACTCAGCACTTTGATGAGTTATGAGTTTCTGCATTAACTACTGCACACTGCAGATAGAGGCTTCTCTAACCAAAGTGAAGCTAGCACAAATCTACTGTATAAATGTAAATATTGAAAATTCGATTTGACAGGATGGCTGTTTAATAAAATAATGACAGTTCTCTCCTAGGGCCTGTGATCTCCCCAGTCGTGAGCTTTAGATGAGGTTTGCAGTACTAGGCATGAAATTCCTCCTGTGGAGCAGGCCTCAAGTGCAATAAAAAAAGTAGTCAGTTACCTTTGGAACCTTCATACCACTATTGCATGAATGGGAATACCACGCCAGCAGGTCAGTGTATAGCATGCAAAGTCCAGTACTGGTAGGTTTGTCAGTGCCTCCCCCAGAAGCCTACATAGCACTTTCTGGTTCTATGTAAGCTAACCATCAGGGAGAGAGTTTCCTTGCTCATTCCAGGTTAATTTCTCTATATCCTGCATCTAAATATTTTTAATGTTTTAAAGTAGCTTACACATTTGTAGAATTCCATAAGGCTTCTTCAGGTATCCTTAGTTTTGGCTAACTTACCTCCTACCCTCCTGTCTCCCAAACCCTCTCTCTGCACTTAAACCTTTAACGCTGAGTATTAGGATTTCCATTCATGCCACCTGCATTCTACTCTCCCTTCTGATGTTTTCTTGGGTTAGAAAGTTATAGATTTCCATATAGCTTTCTCATGCATGCTTCATTTTGGTTGAGCTTATTGCCACCATCTCATTTTCCCACTCTCCACGTCTAGCCATGCTTGAACCATTCTGTGTGCACTATTCCACCTTTCTACTTTCATTTTACCTGTATTTTACTATCCTCTCCTCCCTTGCAGCATCCATCCCAGTCACCCATTTCTAGTTTCCTGGCTTCCTCATACACTCTAGTTTAAACATATAAAACAGAAGATTCAAAACTGGGACCGACATATGAGAGAGAACATTTGGCATTTATCTTTTGGGCATGAGTGATCTCAGTCAACATAAGTTTCTCAGGTTCCATCTAGTTCCCTGAAAATTTCATTATTTTATTTTTTAAATATTATTATTAGCTTAATAATATTCCATTGTGTATATATACCACATTTTCTTATCAATTCATCAATTGATGGACATCTTGTTTGATTCCGTTTCCCAGCTATTGTGAATTGAGCTGCAGTGATCATGGATGTACTATATCTCTTAGTAGGATATAAAGTCCTTTAGGTATATGACCAGGACTGATATAGCTGTATTTTTTGGTAGTTTCATTGCTAGTTTTTTTTTTTTTTTTCAAGGCTGGCTAGCTTTAGCAAATAAGAAAAGTTCAGGACTAGAGCAGAAATTTTCATTTGATAAGCCTGATGATATAGCCATCACAGAGAATTCCTGCTGCCTGTGGGGAAACTAGTGAGGAAGGGACTGTAGGAAGATATACATACAAAGCTGTGAGAGGGATGTAAGATGGGGAGAGGGAGTTCGAGAAGGAAAGCAAAGGGGAGAAAGAAATATTCTTACAGTGATATATAACTCTTTTTTTTCAGGGTAACTGCTTCACTTAGAGCATCTGGCTCAGATTGGAGCATCATGAGAATCAAAAGAAAATGTAAGCTCTCCATAGGTCTGAGCTTAGGAGAGAGCAGGGGCCAGGCCCTCTGATACAAGCTTATTCTTTCCACATACACCAGTCAGTAAGTCTCAAACAGGTAGAACGGGAGACTCCTCACACCAATGGAGCACCATGGAAGGGAGCATCAAGATTGGCTGAGAAGTTTTATTTCCCTTCCAAAGAAAATGGTTGTTATTATGAGATGGAAGAAAATATAGAAAGCTTTTAGTGATTTAATTTTCATGGTTACCTTGATAAATCGACAGTTTCAACATCAAGTTTTCTGAAAAACATCAATTTTCAAGCACTATCACGGGGAGTTGAAGGTTTAGCATTGCTTGAAATGCAAATTTAAGTTCTAACATTTAATTTCCCTCCCCCAGTTCTTCAACCTGGAAATGTACCCTTTTCCTTGGCCCACTTCTCCTGTCTGATGCAGATAACATCATGATGCTATCAAAGGACAGAGTCATCTAAGCTGCATATCTGTTGTTAGTGTCCTGTGCAAGAGCTGTGTCATGTGTGTTTGATGGACAGTACTGGACCTGAAGAAATCTTATTTTTCAGATTGAGTGTTCACATCGCTTGTGATCTCACATAGCCCTGTTGGAATCAATTGCATTATCTGCTACAAATCATCATGTCTGCAGGGTGTTCATTCTCAGTCAAAATTACAGACTTCTTATCTATTTGCAGGGAAGTGGAAGCATGGGTGCGCTGACGAGTTTCAAAGCAGAGCACACCGATTCATTTCCAAGGAAGGGAAAGGTAAGAAGATGACATGTTTCCCGTCAGTGGCCTGGACCCTGGACGCCAACAGTACTTTCTGTTTTACATTTAGATTAAATGCTCTTTTTCCCAGCAGCTGCCTGGTGATTGCCACAGAAGGGATTTCGATCAGCATGGTGAGAGGGGTGATTGCATTTCCTCCACATCCTCTTGGTCTTCCTTTGGCTTCTGAGATATTCAGGAGACTGAAAGGCAGGCGTTGATAGCTTCCCTGACTCAGTCCTTTGCATATCACTTTGCTTTGGATGGCACCTGGGCTTGCAGAGTGAGATGCTGCTCACTGCTGATTTTAGAGTTAGCCATCATCTCAAGAGCAAGGTCACAAACAAGGGCATTTACCAAAGCAGCTCTATGAGAAATGAAAGCAGTGCTCTGGGCTTTAAATAATCATTTTCTACTTTAGCTCAAAATTCAAATTCACTTGAAGTTCTGTTTTCAATGTTGGTCCACTTGCACCTAAATACAGTGCTCTTAAAAGTACTTTTTCCCCCTGTCACGTGGATCATTTCTATTCTTAAGTTCTATATTATTGGTTTGTTCATATTTATTTGTTGTTTACACATTTACTGAACTGGAAGAGATCTTTGAATTTCCTTTGACAGTCCCAAATTATTTTGGTAGTCACCTAGCAACTTGGATGCAACACATTGTGAATTATATGTTGCAATTTTGCTTATGTACTACATTGCATTATGCAGTGTGTTCCAGAAAACAAGAGAGGGGAAAATCAATAGAAAGAGCAGAGAAGCATTCCATTGTTCCTTCCCCACAACTCCTAGGAACATCTGGTCTCATTAATCTCTAGTGCTTTGCTCTCTGTGATAGACACATCCTGAGTTTCCATTCATCTCAAGCATGGTCCATTGAAAACTGCTGTTGCATAGCAATATGGGGAGACCCTTTTAAAGCACATGTTTTTCAAAGTATTCAAATGGAACAGAATTGTCCAGCAGAATGAGAATGGAACACAGTATATTTTACCTTATGGTCAGTGGTGTACAATTCAGGTCAGAAACAACGGTAAGATCAGTTTAACTAATTGGGTGGTCTTAGCTTAATTTCTTACAGATTACCAATGTGTAGTAAAGGTTGACAACTGCATAGTAAATTATGTTTAGCTTCCCTAATGTGGTTTCTGAAAGACCACCATATGGTACAGAGAGACATTAGGAAATTCTCCATTAGGAACATTAGCAACTAAATGACTTTAAAATTCAAAATGAGATTCATGCAATAAAAACTCTGAAATAAAGTTGAGATCCTGTGTTGACTGATTTTGCTCGGACTTTCATCATAAAATGATTATGTTTTTGAGTCAATCACACACAGATTCACAATACATTTAGAACCATAATTTAACCAGTTGTAGCCCTGGGAACAGTGGTTTAATCTCCCTAAACCTAAATGTCATCATACATAAAATCAGCATAAAATTGTCTCCCTAAGAAAGAGTAAGGATCAAGCTAGAAAACAGGTGGCATAATCGAACCAGCAGGTGTATATTGTTACACACCTTAAACACCAGAAAAGTTTGGAGAAATCTTACCACATATTCTCAGCTGAGTCTATTAAAAGGCCATAGATCAAACTGCTCATTCTTTGGGGGAACTTCAGGGAAGTATGATGGAGGGATCACAGCAATGCCAGGAGTTACTGTGGTGGTGGAATCAGGCAGCACAGGGAAGGAACCCCCAAAGCCACTGAAGAAGTTAGATACTTTAGATGAGGCCTTGGACCAACCTTTTTATTAAACCAGAAAACCCTTCCAAGAATAACCAACTCACTCCTTCCGTAGTGACATTAATCTATTCATGAAGGCGGAGCTCTTTTGACTTAATCACCATTTAAAGATCTCATTTCCCTGATGATAGCAGTTAAAACGTAATGAGAATTTTGGAGGAGAGATTCAAAACATGGCAGGTCACGAGATGGATCTTCTTTTCTTCCCTTTGCCATTTTTTAATTTTTTTAATTTATTCTTTATTCTTGGTGTGTGTGTGTGTGTGTGTGTGTGTGTGTGTGAGACTGGGAATTAAACCCAGGGCCTTGGGTTGGGAGGACAGATCTTAGTCTAATTGGAAAGGCAAAGTTCCCTGTACAGGATTTTAAATTTTCTGGCATCATTTCAAGCTCATTGTTCTCATCGAGTGTTTTCTTATTTCTTTCCTCTTAGATATTTCTTCCCCACTTTTTATATCACTTAGCATAAATTCTCAACTTAACACTCAATTATAATTACTGTAGGTAATTCTCATTTTATTGTGTTGTCTTTTTTTTTTTCTACTGAGTACATCTTTTAAGATTTTATTGATTTATTTATGTATGTGTCTGTGTCTGTGCATGTATGTGGGCATGGGTGTACAATCCTTCAGAGCTGGAGTTACAGGTATTTGTAGGAAGCCCAGCTTGTTATGTGTGTGCTAGGATCTGAGCTCTGGTCCTCAAGCTTTTAAAAAAGGCTCTTTAACATCTCAGCATCTCCCAACTAGATATTTTAATGTCTATTGTTCTATCATATACTATTTATCTCAAAATTCTTAATGTAACACTAGTACATGAAATGTGATCACTAAATAATTATTGATTGACTGCTTATTTTATGTTTTAGTGTAATTTAACCCAAGAGACTATGTAGAGATACTTCTGATATCCTTGTCTGCCTCTATCTTCTCCATTCCAAGCAAATGGAAACATACTTCCCAGTTCTCTTGGAGAGTCACATAACTAATTGTGGCCAATAACCTGTGAATAGGTGATGTGTCTGTTTCAGACCCAAAAGCCTTTGAGGAAAGATAGAGACAGGACATCTAGCGCCATGATAACCAAGTCACTGTCTGAACAGCTGCCCATGAGAGGCTCCTTCTATCACCGTGTACACGTCCTGTGAATTGGAAATAAATCTCTAGTGCTGTTTCTCAGGTTTTCTGAGTTTAACTTGTTATCCCAGTATCACTTAGGTTCTCTTGGCTAGTCACAGCAGAGAGTGTGATCCTCCATCTAGACCTCCACAACTTAAAGGTTAATATTAACTAAGGGGCTTTTGGTTGTCTATCACTGATTAGTTCTTTGAGAATTGTATTAACTAAAGGAAATGCACTGGCCCAACATCACACCGTTACTGCAGGGCACCCGGCATTCAGTGACCGAATGGCATACCTGCAATGTCCTTGCCACAGTAGGGAACAAGTATGAAGGGATAGACTTAAGGCATCTATGGCAAGTAGATTTCAATCAATTTCTTCCTCTGCTCATCCCTCAATCCATCAGAGACACTGTTCCTAACTAAGGGTACTACTCTCTATCAAAACTCGGCATGTAATGTGTCTGCTTTGGAGTTGTGTTTTCTCCTAGGGAACCAGAACTAACAGTACTAATACAAAGTCCTTTCAAATCCAAGTAATGAAGACTTACTGAAGAAATGTGAAAAGGCTGCAGTTTGAGTCTCAGGAGGACTGTTTATCCATCTGTCCTTAATATGGGGAGCTTGATTGAGGAGATATAGTTTCTACTAGCAGCCATTCTAAAAACATCTCACTGTAATTCAGGTTCTTTATCTGACAAATGTGGATAGCAACAAATGTGCTAAGGAGAGCATAGTTACATGGAGTAATGTGAAAGTATATTAGATATGGTAATGCTTTCTGAATAAGTTATGAACCTACTGAATTAAGGATAATGACGGTGCTCTAATATGATCATCACCACTATAATTTTATTTAGTCAATACATTCTAGGCCTTTCTAATGTTATTTCTGGAGTTTATTTTATTTTCATCTATAGCTGGATTGCCCTTATTTTTGTTGCTGTATTTTTCTCAGGCTTTTTAGCAGACTGGTGCTCTATGATGGCAGAAAACATTTAAATATTTTTAAGTATTACACAGTGCCTAGCATTATGTCTCATACTGAGTAAGAGCTCAGTACATGTTTATTAAGTATTTTCTTGAGAAACCAACACACTACACACACTATAGAATGTACATAGATAGGAATGGTTACTTCAGGATATCTTTTGATTCATGTCTGTCAAGAAGAGTGAGGCAGAAAGGACATGTGTTACTTTTCTTGTTTCTGTAATAAAATTGATTAAGGCAATGTAAGGAAGGGCTTATGTGTTTTATAGTTCCAGGGAATATAGTCAATCGTGGTAGCAATTTTGTGGAGGCAGGAACAGGAGGCAGCTGCTCAGACTGTGTTCAGTTGGGAAGTATTGTGGAGCAATGAAATCTTGTGCTCACCTTGCTTCATTCCCAGTCCAGGAAATGATGCCTCTGACTTTTAAGATGGGTCTTCACACTTCACTAATTACCCACTAATCTGGGTAATTCTCACAGACATACCTACATACCTAGAAACTTTGTTTCTGTGGTGGCTCTAAATCTTACCAAAGAGACAATCAATATAAACTATCTCAGACTATTAAGAAGATACAGTGAGTCTACATCAGTCTCATATCCCATTTCACCTTAACTTATAGAGGACAGGTACAACTCCCAAAGAGATATATTCAAATTTTGTTGTATTGAAACATAATTGAAAATAGTAGAAAATATTATTTGATTTCAACTCTGAAACATCCAAGGTAATTCTGGCCTCAAAAACTAAGAATTAAGAACAAAAACAGAGAGACAAATGGAAACAAAGAATTTACACATTCAGTTGAGGATCAGGAATGATGACACAATCAGAAATTAGCAGTGAAGATCAATTTGCTAGTCACATCACATATGGCCATTTTTAAAAAAAAAACATGTTTTTTGGTAAAGAATCTTTGAAATAGTTTTCACACCTTTTTAAAAAACACAAAATAGGATTATACCTTGTGGTGGTTTGAACAAGAATGTCCCCCACTGGCTCCAAGTAGTTGCACATTTTGTCCTTAGTTGGTGTCACTGTTTTGGGCAGGCTTAGGGAGTTCTTAAGCCTTGCTGGATCTCCAGTCACTCTTTACTTCCTGTGCCTGCTTAAAGATGTGAGCACCTGCCTTCTGCTCCTTCCTATTCTAGCCACCTCTGCTGCCATGCCTACCAGCCATGATGGACTCTTGCCCCTTTGGAGCTGTAAGCTAAATAAACTCTTCCCTTTATAAGTTTCCTTGGTCAGTGTTTCTACCACAGCAACAAAAAATATATATATACATACTTATATATAACCCTTATTTGATGTTTTGTTTTTGTTGTTGTCTAGATGCATCTCTTAGGACGCGTTGAGAGAAGTTACCGTGATCCTGAGTGTGCCTTAAAAGCGAACAGAGTGTGAGGCAGAGTGAAAGAGGATGGCCTATCTCCTCTACCTGAGAAGTTCTGCATCTCAGTTGGCAGCTTGACATCAAGAAGCTGGTATCACTGAATACGCTTAGAACAGACTTCACTGATGGGAAGGAGAATTTGGCAATCTTTCAGTCAATTAAAAACTTACGTATTTTGCTGGCAGGAAAGAGAAATCAGTGGCCATTATTGCAGAGCTAATTTCAATTACATTGCTTCAAAATGACTCCTTCCATAGCAATCCCAGGTTCGCTGAGATAAGTCAGCTTATTTCAGACAGGACTGAAGTGACATAATGTGCCCTCCTGAAACACTTTCCAGTGGAATACGGCAAACTCTTTGTGAACTTCCACCTAGTCTAAACCATGGTGAACATAGTTTTATTTTGCACATACTATTTGACTGACTTTGCAACATAAGAAAAGTGAAAAGTTAGCTATAATGCTAGTTATGAGTTTTCTTCAAAGGTAGCCCTCACTGTAGAAGAAATGTAGTCAGGTGTTAGCACACTGTACTCTTGAGCACGCCCCTGCCTTTCCTTTGGGATTCATCTGTCTCCAGCTAGATATACCAGTGACTCTCTAGTAACCCCATATGATCCTGAAAACCAAGTAGGGAGCCCTATGCCCTTGCTATCACCCTAAATCCCCACCACTGTCACGTACCAGTGACCCCCACCTTTTCCTGACTCCTCTCCCTTTTGGGATTCTCTGGACACACCCTGGCAACATCAGCACCTCTCCAGTTGTCCTCATGTGGCCTGGAAACCAAGGAAGACCACTCCAATTCTTGCTATCACCCAAGAGATCCACTGCCTCTGACCAATGATCCCCACCTCTTCCCAACCCTCTCTACCTTCTGTTTAAGATTCAAATTGTTCCTAACCATCTGCATATCAGGGACTCTCTAGTCACCCCACATGACCCAGAGACCCAAGTATGCTTTCCTCACCCATCTGTCCACCTGCCATTACCCCCGATTCCAGAGGCCAGCTCAGAGCCACAGCCAGGAACACATGTGTGGCTCCAATGTTAACCTCAACACAAGCTGGTGTTCCTAGAAACCTTCCCTCTGCCAGAGAGCAATGCCCAGAGTCCATCTAGGTCATTATCTGGCAACATCTGTTATGAGGATGAGAGAGGTTACCATGATTCTGAGTGTGCCATTAAAACCAGCAGAGTGTGAATCAAGTGAAATCAGTGAAAAGAAGATGGCCTATGTCCTCCAACACAGAGGTTCTGCATTTCCTCCTCCCCCTAGAACCATCCTCCTCTCCCAGTGCCCACAGACCAGGAGGAATACTTATATTTCCAACCTAGTCAGTGATCTTCAGTCTGGTCTCAACCCCTGCCTCCACTCGAGGTCAGTGTGACATCCCTCCCTTCACCCCCAGGTTGTGCTCTTCACTCCCACTCTGACCTCTGCTCCTTCCATCAAAGGTGAACCTGCAAAGCAGTATCAGCCTTCCACAGACTTCTGAAGACTGTCAGTGAGAATCTACTAGTTCCACAAATGTCTGCTGCTCCTGGGCTCAAAAGTTCACATATCTCCAGATGTGTGGAAAACACAGCTAGGACCCCATTCACACATTTACACAGGATTGCTCAAAGACTGAGCACTAGGCACCGTTCAGTTGATCCACATCCTGACACTTTGAAGCAAACAAAGACCCAAACACCTGCTCAGCAAAGGTGAGGCCAGATGTCCATACCAGGAAACATCACCAAGTATCTAACTCCAGATGCCCACATTACAAAACATAAACAATATGAATAGCCAAATAATGCATCTCCAGAAATTAATCCATTCACTGCAGTGACTCTGTGAATACCAACTTACTTGAGGCACAAGACAATGATTTCAAAATAGTGATTATGTTCAACGAGATCAGAGAGGACATGCTAAATTCCAGAATAAAGACCATGAAAACATGAATAGTTAAATAAAATAGAGAAAACAATCCAAGATATGAAAACAGAAATTAATAAGGAAACAATGTCTGAAGAAAAGCCAAAGTGAAATAAAATGAAGTGAGAAACTCAACCAATGAAATGAAAAACACAGGGAAAATCCTCACGAACAGATACTGTGTTGCATGGGATGCACACTGAGTGACTGTCTGCTTTTGCTATCAAACTGGAGCTTCTACTCTCTCAGAGGCCCAGGAAGCACACTCTTCTCATTTCCACACATGGAAGATGGAAAACAGTAACAGGTGAGACAGGGTCTTGGCATCTGAGGGAAGGATGCCGGCTACCACAGAGAGACGGGGAAAACTAGGCTTGAGGAAAAATCTGTATTTTGTGGTGTGTACATATGACAGTGAATCACTTCAGAAGAAATGCTCACCTGGGGAGGGAACTTTGCAGTCACAGAGGAAGAGGCTATGGAATTTTCATAGATAGTTATAAATACTTTTGGGCAAAGAAGAAACAGCCTACACTTGGCCAGCCTGTATGCCTATCAACAGGATGCAAAGTCTCTCAGCAAAACTCAGAAATCTAGGAGGAATAGAAACTTGGCTCAGAAGAAAGACCACATGTGGCAACACCAGACTAATGTTCATATCATTTTTAGTAAAAAAAAAAAAATCCCCCAAACTAAAAACCTTATACTAACTGCCAGAAACTCTAATGACTGGTTCTTCGGTTTCTTTGATATATATTTGCTTTAAACAGATATGACTAAAAGACATATCGACTGATGGGTTAGTAAATGTATATATGTTTGGAATTCCATATAATGTACAAAATGTATGCACATTGGACATTTTCAGAACTTACTACTACAGGTAGAACACTATTTAGGCTAAAGCTTTTTTTCCTTTTTCCTCTTTGCATCACTTTTCCCCTCCCTTTCTTCCTTTTGATGTCACTGTGCAGGAGTTGAACCCAGGGCCCAATGTATTTTAGGTAATAGTACTATCAGTGAGCTCTAATCCTAGACCTTGAATCTAATTAAAATTAAATTAAATCTAATTTAAAATTTAAAAACATTTCTGCTTTTGTTGGAAAAAATTAAACACTAAGCCTACCTCAAACACTGCACAGATAGCGCCCTTGCTCCTCTCCCGCACCAGCAGCCGAGAAGGATGTGGAGGAGAGAAGCCTGGGGAAAGCCTCCAGGCGCAGCTGCTGCCTTCCGCCCCGCACCCTTTCCGTTAGGTCAGTCCACGACGCCCCTGCTCTTCCCTGTCTTTTCTCCGACAACACCTGCTCATTGAGTCTTTGAGGGGCTTTAAAATAAGATTTCAGTGTTTGTAATCTCTATTTTATTTTTTCTTAATATCCTTATTATTGCTCTTAATAGTTTCATTCTGTAGCTTCATTATAGACTATAAACTCAGTGAGGAAGGGTTTTTTAAAATGTGTATGTGTGTGTGTACGTACGTATGTTTAGCACTTTCTTTCTTGAACTTAGAAGAGCACCCAGTTCAGGTACATTGTAGTTTATTATTTTTAGGAAGTAAAAGAGAAGAAGAGGGGCTGGAGAGATCACTAGAAGCTAAGTCCTCTTGCAGAGGACTCAAGTTTAAGTCCCAGAAACTATTTTGGGTGACTCACAACTGCCTTTAACTCCAGCTCCTGGGGATCTAAAGTCCTCTTGTGGCCTCTGTAGGAACGCACATACATGTGTACATACCTGGACACAGATATATACACATAAATAATACAAAAATAAAAATAAATATTTTTTAAAAGAAGGGGGGATCGAAGAAAGAAGAAGGGATAAAGGAAAGAAGGGACAGATAAGAGGCTACAGAGAAGAGTTACATTAAAGTGATAAGGGAATAATTTGGAAGTAAGAACCTTTGAGCTGAGCCTTTCAAGATGAGTAGTGTGTTTTTAGGTGGAAGTAGAGGATATTTGATAATGAATGGCAGTGGTCCAAAATGACATGCCAATCATCTTAATGTAAGTGCAGCTCAGATTATAAATTTTTAATTGGAACTTTCAGTTAATAGCAATTTTCCTGCCACTGGGTCCATTCAAGTAGACTTTGAGTATGCTGGGGAGCTAAGGGAAACCAGCACAGTTGTCCTTCTAAGGGACAGCAGTAAATGTCTGCCAACAGTTTTAGTTGCAACAGTGCAGAACAATACTAGCAGCGAGTAGGTGGACTTGAGGAATGCTTCCTATATCCTATAACACACAGGGCAGTCAGGATTCCATGACATAAAGTTTTCTGGCTCAAAATGTCAATAGTGCTGTTGATGAAAAAGGTTTCCACAGAGCTGGTGAGTTTTAGATTAATTTCTAAAGTCTATGGTAGCATAGACTATAAGTAGTATAAGATTATTTTTAAAAATAATTAATTCCATTGAAATTTTATAGAGAATTATGTGCATCTGAATTGTAAAGGAAACATTTCAGAATGCCTTTACAAGTCTATGTTGACATTTTGGTGTATAATTGCCAAGTGGTTCATCTGCTAATATTTTACTGTGGTACTGGTTCATCTTTAGATATCAAAATGCTATCATAAAATTCTAGACAAATGGAGATTTCGCCAAGAAAACAAACAGAAGCTAGGAAAGGTTGCTACTGTAACCAGGAAGGTAACTACTTATGTTGATTGCTGGGAGTGAGGGCCACCTCATTTTCATTTGTCTGACGCACGTGGCCAAGTGCTGAGACAGCAGAATTTTAATCTTTGTAAAGGCATTTCATATTTACACTTGAATTTTTATCTTATCATGATTTTCTTTGTTAACTAAAAATGATTCGGGGCAGTTTATTCACTTCAGTGAAGAGACTGGGACTGGGTGATAAGGCTGGACCTATGTAAACAAGAGCCTTTGAAATATAGTATATTACCATATAGAAGAGATAAGTGGGAAGATATCATTTTAAAACAATGATTTCCTTTATACTTCTGCTACTTACATGATTCTACAAGAAGGGTGTTCCTAGGGGTTTACAGTTGAGGATATTTTCCCAACTATGCATTCAGTACTGGATAGACTCAATCCCAGGTTGACAGCTTTTTAAAATTGAAATGTAATCTGTGCTACACTTCATCTCCCAGCATCTTACCTCTGGTTCTCATCTTCTGTGATGTTTATTTACAGAAAGATATATAGGTAAGGATCTGGATGTGTTTTCCTGACACCAGTTCAGATTTGCCTGAGCCATTCATCACAATCCCAATTTCAGCACTAATCCTTGAGAGGCAGAATGCTTACTAATATGCAGTCTGCACAGTGTTTTGGCTGCAACAAGCAGACATTGAACTGGACTGTCTGGTTTAATGTCTTTGTAGTAAGTAGAGCTAGGCTGATACCAGTGAATCTAAGATGCTGAAATGACAGCCATCCTAACTCGAGGCATCACTTTTCAGGCAGTTAGTACTTGCTCCTTTCCCTTGTATCATTCCAAAGTTTGGACAATTTTGTGGATTGGTTCAGATAATTTTATTTTGTTCTTCCTGTTAAGAATGATAGGCCCAAGTAGGAATTATCTGATAAACTACTGCTGTGGGACTGGGGATATAACACTTATGTACATGCATGAAGCGTTTCAATACTCAGCCCTCTTCCAGAAAACTAACTTAGAAACCTTGATAGAAAACAGATCACCAATAGTTCAGTTGGAGATACTTATAGATATATGTATGGATCTGTTGTCACAAGTCATGGTGAACCATACCCTGGGAGAAATTCAGAATGTCACTTTCAAAGTTTATTTTTCTTTCTTTATATTTAAAATTAACATACTTTTCCAGGGCAGGTTCAGATTTACAAATAAGACAAAAGGTGCAAAATTAGGCCTCATGGTATATGTCTACAATTTCAGCTTCTGAAAGCCTGAGGCAGAAGATTGGAGAGTTTAAGGCCTAAGTGGGCTACACAGTAATTTCAAGGCCACTCTGAATAACTTAGTGAGACTCTGCCTCAAAATTTTACAGAAAGATTGGTGTGTCTTATCTAGCATGTATAAAGCAATTGAGGTCAATTCTTAGTCCTACCTCCACATATACACAACCATAATACATACAAATACTCACGCATAAATACATATACATATATATATATATATGTATATATATATATATATACACACACACACACACACATATACAACCACACACACAGGAAAAAGAAATAAAAACAAGATAGTAAAAGAAAACACATTTTATGTATTAATTCCCTCCCTATAATTTTTCATATCGTCATCATCTAGCACTATCAGTATGATACATTTATTACAGCTGAAGAACCAATCTTGACATATTTGTTGTCAGCTAAAACCTACCTTTTTGTGGAATATATCCCATAGATTTTGGCAAATACACAGCGGCCTATGTCTACCATCATGTCATCATACAGAATGATTTCATTGCGTTTAAAATACCTTGTGTTGTATCTGCCCACATACACTTCTACCTTTCCCCTGAGCTCGTGCTAATCAAATTAAAATGCCTCTCATGTTGTGCCGTTTCTAGGATAGCACATGTTTAGAATCACATGGCCTGTTGCCATTTTAAGCTTTCTTCTTTCATTTAGTAATGTGCATTTTCATGACTTGCCAACATACTTTTTCTTTTCATCCCTAAGTAATATTCTGTTTTATGGCAGATCAGATTTTGTTTACTTACCTTTTTTTTTTTTGGTAAATTAAGGAAAACTAATATAAGGTTTTCTAAACACATGATTTTTTTAAGGTTTTGAGAAAAATTAATGAGATATTATTGAATATGGTAATCTTATGTAATAACTTGTACCTGTATGACAAGTTTTGGAGATGTTGCTAACAAAGTACATGTTCCTTCTTAGAATGGTATTTAAGCATATTTCCTTGTGAAAACATTTGTTTAAATCATACAAAGTGGCATGACCTGTTCTGTGTGGGGATGGATTAAGAAGGGAAGTTTTTTTAGGGATCCTGCAGGTAATGCCATCTAGCAAGGCCTTTGAGGCATAATTATGTTCTGCTTGTCTATTGCTGTGCTGATGTTTCTGTAGTCAAGCCTTCTCTCATTCTCTCAAATTCTGGAAACAGAAAGCTAAGTGTCTAGAACACTGTAATAAGTTAGAAATTCAAGTACTTACCTGCTTGTTGAAGAATAGTTTGAATCATGATGTCTTCTCAGGATATTTATTAAATATGTTAAAGTAGAAACCATTTAAAAGATTTTGTAAAGTATATATGGATGTAATTTTTAAAATTTATTTTAAAAAATTTTATGTATATGAGTGCATTGCCTCCTATGTGTAAGTGTACCTGTGTTGTGCAATGCCTGAGGAGGTTGGAAGAGGGCTTTGGATTCCATGGAACTGAAGTTATAGATCGTTGTTAGTCACCATGTGGGTGCTTGGAATGAACCAGAGTCCTCTGAAGAGCAGTCAGTATTCTTAACTGCTGACCTATCTCTTTAGCCCTGGATATGCAAGATATGAGTATTTTAATATGTGGGAATACAAGCATACATGCAGATACATTATATAGACATATATTCCACATCTTGGCTAAAGTCGAGTCAAAAGTCAGAAATTAACTGTAACCTTCACGGTTGTATGGGTATATCGATGAGACTTTCCCTTCTATAGCATATTTATTTGTGTGTGTGTGTGTTGGGGGAAGCGATCCAGAGTGATCCAGAGCCAAAGATAGCTTTATACTCTAGATCCTCCTGCCTTAGCTTCCCAAGTGCTGGGGTCATACATGGCTGCTGCATTTTGTATTATTTTAGAGAGGCAGGCTATCTGAAAACTTTTTCAATATTATCAAAAGCTAAAATATATATTTAAATCATAAGGAAGTAAAATAGAGCATAAATCAACAACATAATTTGGGAACTATCTTGAATTTTACATTTGAAGATGAAGAAAATGCAGGTGTACAGCACGATTTAACCCTAGTGCTTGAATTACTTTTCCAGCTATAAATAGCTTCATTTAAATTTTTTTCAAATGTTCCTTCTAGAGAAGTTGCTGATTTTATCTGAGGGCACAACATTGTTGAATTACCAGTGAATATAGAAGGTCCTTGTGCTTGACTTGACAGGATTTTTTTCTCTCTCATTAGCATAAAATATTTTTCTGTTTACCCTGAAAACAAGATTCATAATGATAAAATGGAAAATTGTGTTTATATTTTGTCATTTAAAGAGAGCAGAGTGAATACACAGAAATGCTGAGAATTCGCAGCACTTATCTTGGCCTGACCAGTTGTGAAAGTCTGGTCTCTATTCTGCTTGACACAAAGAAGGTCTGTGGAAACGCTCAGTTGGAGCAAACAGGAATGTGTTGTGTCTCAGAGATTTCCTGTTCAACCCCCTCCTTTTCTTTTCTCCACAGAGATAGATCCTTTGGTGAAAAGACATCTGTGCTTTCTTCTTTCTCTTCAAGACCGAATGTCATGATTTAGGACACACAAATGTAATTTTAAGTTTGACTGCCTGCTGGTTTATTTCATGCACCTGCTCCTGGAGGAAGGAGAAACAGGATTTTAAGAGGCCATTCAGAGGCCAGAGCTGACATTTGACCTGAGATATCCCACAGGAACATGGAACACAAAAGCACTTATTCATAATTGGTGATTTAAACAAGGAAGAACACATTGGCAATTATATTTCCGTAATCAACACAAAGACATTTTCTATATTTTCTACTTCTGTATTGGTTTATTAGCTAAAGTTTTGTTTCATGGATTCTAATTTTTAATGTCCTATGTAATAATTTGTTTTTAAAGTTAAATATAAATTGTTTATGAAAATCTGTAGAAATGATTTTCTAGGGTTGGTGATTTCATTTCTAACTAGAAATGTTATCTACTTAAGCATTTCTTTCATAGTGCAATATAATACAATTCCAAAAATAGAATTGTTATTATAAGCCATGTTAACAAGTTTTGCTAAAAGTCTAAGACAAGTAATAAATCGAGGAGTTAGTTAACAAACAGCTCTCAGTCTCTTAAAGTGCTTTCCGTAATGAGTGAACATGCAGCCCGTTGTTTACCAGCTACTTCATTTGTTTCAGGTAAATAAATATCATGAAAAAAGAAAAGAACCAAACCAAAACAGCCCCCCAAAGACCCCTAATATAGATATTAATAAAAATAGTCCTCAGCCACTTCTCTTGTTCACGAAGATCACGGAGTTCCATGTTTGATACCATTTATTAAAGGAGTCCATTCCTACCATTATAAAAGCTATTCTGCCTAGAATAATTAATTCCTTGTGCATTGTAAGTGCAGAAGCAAAGCAGGAGGAAAAACCTTGAGCACTGCCAAGCTGTAAATGCAAGAGGAATGCACTGGCTTTACGGTGACACCATGGATTCGTTAGAACTGATGAACAGCAGATGTCTCGAGACTTGTGAAAACATCTGCAACAATCACTGGAAGGTGAGAAAGTAATCTGATTAATTTCCTTTTTTGGTTTGTTCCATGCTTTCCTTATAAATTATTTTTCAACCAAGTTGCTTTTCTTTCCTCCTTTCTTCTATGGAATGTGGTAAAATAAGTTTCACAGAATATTATTACAGGTGGGTGGAAGGGTGAGGAAATTTGATTTTTTTTCTTGAATTAACTGTTCTTAGTTACCATTGTAGATAGTGAATGTATCATTTAAATTTAAGTTTTTGTGTGTTTGTGTGTATATGTATATATGCATGTGTGGTGCATGCACACATGTTTGTGTTAGTGTACATATCTATGCATATATGTGGGGAAGCCAGAGGAAGACACATCCTGTCTATCATTCTTGTCTTATTTCCTTGAGACCGTGACTCTCTCTAAACCTAGGGTTAGGCTATCAGTCATCAAGCCCATTGCATCTGCCCCTGGAGGGCTGAGGTTACTGTTCTGTACATGCGCACGCCTGATGCTTTGTGTGGGTGCTGGGGATTTGACTCATGTCCACATGCTTGTGAGGCAAGGGCTCTTACCAACTGAGCCGTCACCCAGACCCTACACTTATGGCTAAATCTCTAAATAGTCTTATTCTGGCTTGATGACTTAGTAAAACTCATGAAAGTAAAGGTAAATTATTGCCTGAATAATTGTCTTGCAATTGTTTCCTTCTAGGCATTGGGTCAAATCTGGTGGTGATTAGGTCTTGTAAGTAGAACAGAAGCCTATTTCTAGCACATTCTTCAGTTGCCTTTTACTGCTGTGCAATAAACTTTAATATTTTGAGGGTAAGCCTACAACAAACCTCACAGAGGATTGTATTCATTTTTATTCTTTAAAATTTTAATTGAATTTTTATACATTTCATAGAACGGTTCCTAATCAAATTTAGACCCTTTCACCTACCCATGTTCTGCCTCCACCAAATCTCATGCATTCTGCCATGCATGTTAAGTCCTATGCAGTTCCAGTCAAACATTTGTACCCAGACATTCTTCCTTGCAAGTTCATCACTGGAGTCTAGACTAGTCTAGTCAATCTAGAGAGCATAAATAAGGTCTACTCTCCCTCCCAGCAGTAATCACTATCTAACAGTTCCTAGGTAGGGCTGGCCAACTACCTAATTCCATTGCTTCATTCTAGACTCTTGTCTGATTCAGTTTGCTTGGTTTTATTCTCAAAGTTACCATTGCCACAAGTTGACATGTGAGAGCTTCCAGTGGCCCGAATGCCTCTGCTTCCCTATGTTAATAGACCAGCTCTGACTCTTACAATCTTTCTCCTCAGTCTTCCTCAATGGTTCCCAAGCCATACGTGGGTGAGGTTTAATATATGAGTCCTATCCAGGGTCGCACACTCTCCGGTCTCTTATTCTGTAATACTTGACCAGTTGTGACCTTCTGTATGCATCACACTCTTTTGTATAAGGAAACTTCGCTGCTGAGAGTTGAGAGATACAATAGTTTTTTCTCTCCCCCTGTTTTTCTATGTTCCGTGAGCTTTAGGTGTAGAGGCTCCACTGTAGATATGTCACTTAGGACTGGACATCTATCAGACATCTAGTCTCTATGTGTGACCAGTTGTGGAACTCTGCAGCAGCCTCCATCTAAGTTTAGGGATTTCTGTCACCCCATAAAAGCTAGTAAGTTGTTGGTTCTCACTGCAGATTCCCTGGGAATCTGTAAAACAATGTCATTTTTCCTGAGAGGAATGAATTGTTTTCTGGTATTCATAGCTTCAGATGAAAGAATAAAGATAAAAGAACTTTCCTCTGAAGAGCACTGTTTTGTCTCATGCTGAGATGGATGAGCGAGCTAAGCATCCATAGTACTTGACAGAATTTAGTCCCATCCAATTTTTCTCCATTTTTGCTACGGAAGAATTCTATATTTTTCTTTGCATAGAGTAATATTGATCTCAGACTCATAACTTCCTGTCTTTGGTATAAACAACTTCTATGTTTCTTTTAATTTTTGGTTTTGGAGAATTTATATTTGCATTATTTCTACTCCTGCAATACCTCCCTCCTCTGCCTACCACCCACAATTTCTTGTCTTCTTCTTTATAATTGATACATATACATACATATATTTATAAATAAACATATGCTTTAGCTAACAGCAGGTGTCTTGTCTCTCTGGCTCTTATAATCTTTTTGCCCACTTTTCACAGAGTGAAGAATACAAATAATCCAATTTAAAAATGGACTACAGATTTGAACAGAGTTTAAAAAAAAGAAATAAAAATGGCTAAGAAATACCTTAAAAATGTTCAACATCCTTAGTAATTATGGAAATGCAAATTAAAACCACTTCAACATTTCACCTTACCTCAGTCAGACTGAATAAGATCAAGAGAACATATGACAATGAATACTGATGAGGATGTGGGGAAGTGGGGGTACTCATTCACTGCTGGTAGACCCACTATGGAGAGTTCTTAAAGAAAAAAACAGCCTAAAAATAACCCTACCGTATGATCCAGCTCTACCACTCCTTGTCACAGACCCAAAGGACTTGATATCCTACTACAGAGATACTTGCTCTGCTATGCTTATTTGCTGCTTCTCTCACAACAATTAAGAAATGGAAACAACTTAAATGTCCCATAACTAAAGAATGGATAATAAAAATGTGGCACATGTGCACAGTGGAATTCTCTTCAGTGGTAAAGAAAAAAGAAATCATGAAATTTCCTGGTAAATGGATGAAACAAGAAACTATTATTCTGAATGAGGTAAGCCAGCCTCAGAAAAAAAAAGAAATATGTTTTCTCTCATTAATGGAGCCTAGCTTCAAATCTTTATATCTGAGTATATATCCTGAAATAACTGCTGGAATTCAGAAAATAGAAAGGAACCCCGGGGGTAAAGGAGAAGAAGGAGAACGAGAGAGACAGGGGTTAGTAGGAATCAGGCATCGTCAAGGGAGAAATGGGTGGGTACTTTAACTAGAAAAGAAGGAGGGAAGGTTATACAGGGAAAGAGAGAAAGGAAAGAGTGACAATAATAATAAATAATAAATACGTGATATGAAAAGCCAAAGGGAAATGTTTTTTCATTTGCCAACTGAAAAACATGTTGAATACATATGTGACTTCAGAGGTATAGCTGAAGGCTATATAACAAAAATTAGAGCTCCAGTTAAGGAAAGTCTTCCTTTAAGTTGTTGGTCAGTAGTCCAAGAGGCTCCCCAAATGCTACAGCCCTTGATTGCCACCCAGAACTTGAAGGTAAGACCCTATTGCTGAATACAGGACAAACTTTCGACTCAAGACTTGGAACAACTGGGCTGGAATTGATTTAGAAGCCTCCTCCCTGAACAATAGCTCTCATAGAATAGTATCAGAAGATACGATGCAAGCTGCCAATGGAGAAAACCAACTGATGGTCCAATTCAGATGTAAAATCTAGGAAGCACAGCAATGATTGGCCAGGCACATTATTGCAATTAGTGCAGTAATGGCACTTTTATCCTGGGGTTAATCAACAGCTGTCTAATTGAACTTGAGACCTGCTCAATAAGAGAGAATTCATTCATGGTCCTGTAAACATAACCAAGTACACATGGAAAGGCCATAGATCCTAGAGAAATCTGCTTCTGTCACTTCCCTAAATCAATGTAATTTGTTCCTGTATTGTACATATGTTTCTTTGTATTCATAGATAATTGTAACCCTCGCACTCATCAAAGAAGCTTCTCTTTGCAATAGATAGAGACTATTACAAAGTTCCACAATTGGTCAAATACAGTCAATAAGTGACTGAAGTGCCTAGCCCTAAGTGACCCGCATACAATGCTACTTCCATACCTAAAGCTCAGGAAACATTGAGGAACTTCCATTTTCTTTAAGACAATTCTTACATCTTTATTTAGTGTACCTTATTCATCTTCAACCTGAAAAAGCATTCAACTGTATGTCATTCATAATTGGAAATTTGTTTTCACCAGTTTTTTTTCTCCTCAGAATCTTTATTTCCTAATTCTTCTTCCCTGTTTCATTCTTATAATACTTAAATGTCAATGATTAAACTTAGCATTAAAGAATTATAGGAGTCTATTCTGTAAGATATGAAGAAACAGAAAAAATAACCATCTGCTCAATGATTGCTGCTACCTTTGAGGGTCTCTCTCTGATGCCCTCAAAGGTTGAGTTTACTGGATCCTCCAGGTATTAACTATTTCAAATAGTTGGAGTTTTGTTTTGCATCTCTTGTAGATTTGTCTGAGTAACTGTTGTCTTATCTATGCAACTGAAATCTGATCATCTGAATTCCTTACAAGATTATGAATAAGAGAGATATACTCTCATAGACTCTTCAGATTAAAAGGAGAAGCCCAAGGCAGCTCCTAAAGAGTCACATTTGCTAACGTTTTCCTGCAAAAGTTCACAGGAGAGATAAGTGCAAAAGTAAATATTGTATAGGTAAAATCCTATCTGCATCCAAGAAATGTACTTTTTTAGAAGAGATGAAAGACAGGCTGAAGTTTGCTGAGAGCCAGAGGCAATAAACTGATAGCTTCCACCAGCTCAAGATGAAATTAAGTCTGATTTGTTCTGTACCAAAGTACTGCTCTGTCCGTTGGATGTCTGGGAAGGAATTTTTGTCTTGAAGCAATTTTCACTGCTCATATCCCTAATTCTATTGAGGTTGACAGTGAATACCAAACATCATAATTGGAAGAAGCTAAAGAAGAAAGGAAACAAAAGTTTAGAAATTTCCTTAATTTGGAAGAGACATGTTGTACAAGAGAATATGAAGCATTAGCTAAGTTTAATCAGACCCAAATATGTCTGTTATTAGTAAATCACTAGGTGAGGGATGTAGTGAAACCAAGGTGAATGGGATTCTGATACTGACTGAGAAAACTAGTGTCCCATGAAAGAAAAATAGATGAAGAGGTTTTCATGAGCTTTGGAGAATTTGAATTTAGAGTGAAAAGCCAGTTAAAGCATAACTCATAGTCTACAAATTCTACATAGGGAAGAAAATGTTTCCTCCACTCCCAACTAAACCAGCTTTTTGTGATGTTTATACTGAGAGGTTAGTGTTCTTTACTAACTTTGTTGCTTATTACACAGGTGCTTGTCCTAGCATACCCTTCTTTTACTCATAAGATAACCTTTTCATAACCAGGGTCTTCTTAAAAGCTCGTTGGTTTTTGTGCCTCAATCAGAAAAAAGTACAATTTTTCAATGAGTTTTTAATATTATTTTAAAGGGTGATCTTGCTTAATTACTGAGGCTGCACTTGAATTATTGTGGTCAAGAGATTCCCCCCGTATCAACCTTTTGAGTTGTGACTATAGTCATGCACACATGCTTTTTATAGTAAAGATTATTTCAGTATTTTAAGAGAAATACAATGTAGACATAAGTTAAGTTGTTCAATATTGTTACAGAATGGATGAGATTTGGCTATTAAGTACATTGTCCCAACCAATTTGCCATTGGTTGACATCGATTTACATAGCATATCTGTTGTCTGTAAATATGATTATTAGTATACACAAATACACAGACATAGACACACACAGAGTTTTTCCATAAGAATTGTTTTAGCAAAGGCAATGTTAAAACAAATACTTTGGAATTTGAAATTTGAACCTTTGGGTAGTAATTAAAGTGAAGTGGGACAAAAAGCTTCAGTCACCACTCCAACCAATGAGACAGTGGCTTCATATGAAGAACAGGGGAGACCTTTGGTTGAACATTCTCACCATGTACCATATTGTGAGTTTGCAGAGTCTCCCACCAAGAGCAAGTTTCTTACAGATATACCTTGAATTTATCATCATCCCCAAAGTATAAAAAATGTACACCTTTCCTTTGTAAACAATCCTATTTTTAATATTTTTACAGCAACAGAAAACAGACTAATGTACTCATCCACCAGTCAACATAGACTTTGCAAGTTGCTTTGTAA
This sequence comes from Eospalax fontanierii, assembly GCA_035773235.1. Lineage (NCBI taxonomy): Eukaryota > Metazoa > Chordata > Mammalia > Rodentia > Spalacidae > Eospalax > Eospalax fontanierii. The sequence goes on from CM069527.1 coordinate 40,711,579, forward strand.
TCTCAATATTTCACAAATAATGAGCTGAGGGTTCCAGTGTGTTAGAATAGGAGGCATTACTGTTAGGAAATTTCTGATTGCCTAGTTTTGAATTCTAGCTTTCCTAATACTCATGTCCGACATCAAAGAAGGAGCATGCACTTTATTCTTGGTCAAATACTGTGAGCAGTAGAGAGAACTATGCTGGAATCTTGTAAAAGTAAGAACATTATGAATTCACAAAATGTCAAAGATCTTGTAGTCACATCTTCAATAACAAGACTCAAACTCTTTAGCCCTTTAAGGCATTAAGACCTCAAACAATGACTCTATTACTCCAAGAACTTCTTGCCCAAGAATATAACGGTATGGATGACATATTTCAGATTTACTTACCGAAAGCCTATGAGCTAAATAAAAGCCTACTCTTCAACAGTTCACTCAACTGGGATTATCAAGTTGCCTTTTACTATTCAATATTCCTTTTACACTCTTAAATCAATGTGTTTACTCATCTTAAACTATCAAACCTAACCTAATCTAACCTAACCCCTGTATGGTAATCAAATAGAAAGGCTTGACTTAACTAAATCCTGCAAATCTATGGATGTCCCAAATTTGTCCTTTCTATCCAAAAACTTCTCTGAATACCCACTTAAATTCGTGATCTCAATTGGTTAATAAACATGTTCTTTTTGTCTTCCCCTTAATGTTAGCAGTAGGTAGCCATAACAGCCCATGGATGAAAGTGAAAAAATGTAGAAAAGATGTTTTCAAGGATCTCCCCCCACTGCGAAGTCCCAAACCTCAACTTGGGACTTCCAAGAACAGTGTGTCTACAATGTTCTGATTTCAGCAGGTCCCTTCTGATTGCACCCTGTACCTACTCTTTCCTCCTGAATACACTGCAGGGGCAGGTAAAGCTCACACGTGGACTGTTCCCACATCTGCATCCCACATTGCACATAGCACAGGCTGCACCACAACCTGATTTTGAAAGCAGCAGATGAACTAACTCATGAATGGTTGATAATAAGTGATAGAACATTAGTGATTTTTAAAGAGATATTTACTTACTGTGTATATTTGGTGACAGTAGACTTAAAGTAAATATGAACTATTATTGTCTATGGCCTTCCTTGTATCTTTGTAACTCCCAGTCTCTTTTTCACATGAAGTTTTAGCTTTACAGACTGCTACAGCTTAGAATACACATATGCTGTGTGCATGTGTTTTGAGCCAAGAAATCAAATAATCAGCTTATTAAAAATCACCAGAGAAAAATCTTTTTTTTTTCACTAAAAATAAGACAGATGTTTAGATATGCTCTAGCCATGCTTACTGAAGTTTCCGTCTGAAACTTAATGCTGGCGAAAGCTTCGACAAAGTTGGAATTATTCATCCTTAGTAGTTTGAGTGCTAATATGTGATAAATTTAAATTTATGTATTTATAACTTATTACCATGTCTTCACTGCAGTTATCAACACTCAAATGAATACGTAGTTTGTGTTACACAGCTGCCAAGAGGAAACACTGAGGTATATCATTAAAAGAAGAGAGTACATACAATATTCTGCCAGTATTTGCTCTTTCTCATTATTATATCTCAAGTGCAGTTTTAATTATGTTGCCATTGTCGGTATACTTTATTTTCTCTGTCAAGGTTTACTCTATCTGACATATGAGTCTTTATTTATCATTTTATATAAAGAAGTGCAAATCCAAGAAATATCTCTAGAATTGTGTGCCAACAAATATTGTGCTTCTCAATTTTATTTCAATGTAGATTTCAGTTACCTCCACAGTGCACTCTCCTTCAGCAAGAACTAACTGAGAACCTAAAGAGCTAACTGAAAGCTTAAAGACATTTAGAATTGGGTCCCACTACTTCTTTTATCATTACAGATACTTTAAATAATGATATAGATTACTTTAAGAAAATTCATCTCCAAATACAAGTTAACTGGAAGTCTTTTAGAGAACAAACGTGCTAGAAAATGTGCTTTGGAATATTCTACTCTTTTACTTGCGAAAGTTTTTTTTTAAGGTTGAAAAAGGATATTTCATAAGTGATTAAGTTCATAGATTTTTAGAACAGGTATTGCTGTACAGATACAAATGCTGTAGGCAAAAATCTCAAAAGATATTAACAGGATTAATCTTAATATCATACTTAACTTCATTTATTTGATGTTAGCACTTAATTACAGAGTGTGGGCAAAATGGTGTCACTTTTCCTCCTCAACATTTTGGAGTTTGAAACCTAAAATAATTATCTTAGAAAGACATTCTATCATTTTAAATTTTATAAGAACTTTAAAATATTTCTCTTTCTATCTCCCCACCCCTTACACACACATACACACACACACACACACACACATGCACATGTTCCTACTTTCCCAGCTTCTCTAAGTCATGAAAGGTTTATTTAATTGTGAGTTGTTTGGTTAATACCAGCAGAAACAAGTCATTCTTTTGATCTTGACATCATGATTTATGCCATTAGCCTGACTTTTTTAGTTTTGCCAACAAAATTGTTGCAAAAGGTCTGTTTTCTTGTTCACTCATATATGTTTATTTAAATATCTTATTCATTATTTTTATTTTATATATATGAGTATATTGCCTACATGTACGTAATTATACCCATGTTGTTCAATGTCTGCAGAAGTCAGAAAAAAGTATCGAATTGCCTGGAACTGGAGTTACGGAGGTTGTTAGCCACCATGTTAGTAATGGAAACTGAATGCTGGTCTTCTGAAAGAGCAACCAGGCCTCTTAACTCTTAACCATATTGTTCACTCATATTTGTGTCAGTGAGATCCCAGAAGAATAGAGTTTAATTTATGGAAGTTTAGGAAGCTGAAATTTCATGTGTGTGTGTGTGTGTGCATGTGTGTGTGTGTGTGTGTGTGTGTGTATGTGTGTGTGTGTGAGAGAGAGAGAGAGAGAGAGAGAGAGAGAGAGAGAGAGAAATTTTCTTTTTATCAAACTTCAGTCAGGCTTCTGTAACCCATCTTTTTGTGTAGCTCTCACACTTGGGTCCTGTCTTCTGCTACATAATTAAGTTTTAACAAGTATTGTGCATTCAGTTTAGAGAGGATCCCTAACCCTTGACATGAGATCAGATTCGTCATTCTCACAGGTGACTGTCACAGCCATGACCTGATTTCAGAATCTAATCAGTTTAGCAAGAACCTCAAACTGAAAATCTCTTCTTAATAACTTTTATCCACTGGACCCCATCTCCAGATGTCATTTTGCACAATGGCTATTGATGTCCACTTGTCTCTATATCTTTCTCCTGCTATGATAGTATTGAGATCTGATCTTAATAGTCTTGAATGAGATCCACCTTACCATTATAACAAGGATCAGAATAATTCTTTTTTCTCTAATAATACCTTCATCATTAACTCTTCAACTATATTCTTCAACAAGCTATGAGAAAGAACTCAAGTTTTCATTGTGTGGAATTTTCAGGAATCAATGTTTCCTGAGAGCTGTTTTGTGTGTTTTTAGACCTTGTATAAAGAAGCAGACTCCAGTATTGCATGCATACCCATCCTACTCAGAACAGCAGTTGATGTGTGTGGATAAAGGAACTGATGGACTACTATCCCAACTTCCCTACACTAAAGAATTAAGGACATCTTCTCTTACCCCTTTTAGGAGGCTTTTACAGGTGTAACACATTGAGAGAATGTCTAAGTCACAGAATGATAGGAAACTAGCATTTACTTATTCTAAAGGGATAATTTAAGTGCCCAGGATGTGAGGACTAAATTTCATGAATGTAAGTTGTTTTTAACTGATCTGTAGATCATACTCTTTGTTTTTATTTTAGCGCTTTTATCAGCATATATCCATTGCACATACTGATCTTCTTCACAGATGTCTTCAGTCAACTATATCATGCACTTGACCATGCTTATCCCTCACACTCTCTCTCCTCTCCCTTCCACTAAACTTTTGTACCCCAGACAATCTTTTTTCTGCTTTCATGCCACACATATAAATGATTTTATATATTGGTGTAAAATCTAGAATTCACAAGTCAATTCTAGTGTATGTGATATTTGTCTTCCTGAGTCCAGGCTTATTTTGTTTGGTATGATGATTCCAGTTCCATAAATTTCCAGCAAAGCACATAATTTCATTCTTTGTTTTGGTTGAATGAGACAAAACTGAAAGACTGACTTGTCTAAAACCTTATTCTTTGCCATGATAAGAGTGTTTTGCAATGTTTAATGTGTGCCACTTGATTATCATCAGGATCTTACAGCAATGCTCTCAGGAGCTCATATTGGAAGATAAACATCTGCAGTTCTGTGTGAGACCCATGATTCACTTCTCGGGTCTAGGCTTTGAGCAGAATTTGATGGTTACTCCAAATTTCATCTCATTATACTGGCTCCAAATACTATAGCTTCATTTTTCCCTCAAGTAATTTTTTTGTACTAAATGTGAAATTTAAAACTGATATCAATCAAATTTTCTGAACAATTTCTTTTTCAAGATCTTGTTCAGAAATCTCAAATGTGCTTCTTTGTCATCAGTTCATCCATCAAAACTTTCATTCCACTAAGGATCATTTTTCTTTGCTTCTTCTGAACTGCTTTCCATTTATCTAGATCTTTAAAGTACCAGAGTAACACAAACCTAAACATTGAATTTCAGGTGCAGGCCCATCATTCATCTGGAAAATACTATCACTTCACATCTGTCTGTTCTATGATGGGTGATACAAATCTTTCTCAGTATAAAAGAACATTGCATGGCTTTTAGGCTGAGCTATATTGAAGATTTCTATCTAATTTGACATTGTAATTTACAACCTCAAATATCTCAGTGCCTTCCAAAGAATTAATTTTTATTTTTGAAACTGAAGGACATGTTTTTGCCTATACCTTATGTATTTTATCCACTTTCTCTTTACTTTTTCTTGCTATAGATGTTAGCACACAGCTATCTCTATTTTCTAATTTGGGTTTATTATTGGTAGGAGGGAGTCTTTCTTATCCTTTGCAGTCTGCGATCTGAAATCAAGCTCGAAAGGTCTTTTATATCTTAGATGCTTTGGGATTAAAATAATAATTCTCTAGGTCTGGATTTTTAAAGTAGGTAAGAATAAGACAAGATGTCATAGACTTTTATTTTGGGAAGCCTTCTAAGGCAAGTTCAACAGGAATAAATTGATGAATAATTGGTTAAATAATTTGAGTTTCTGTGCATTGCAAGCTTTCATTTAATTGTCCCCCCATCATTGTGCCTGTGATAATAAAGTTTCAGAATTTTACAGAACATTTTTCTTTATTTCATTTCATTTTAAACGTTTTTAAACAAAACGTTGCCAGTCTAATCGTGGTATTTGAAGGGATTTTCTACAATGAAAGTTATAAGAACTGTAGAGAATGCTAAGTGGTGAAGAGCACATGCTGCTCTTGCAAAGGACTCAAATTTGGTTCCCAGCACCTACATGGCAGCTAATGACCATGTGTAGCTCCAGTTCTTGAGGATTCTGGCCTTCACAGACATTGCATGAGACAGGTGCACTTACATATATGCAGACAAAACACTCATAAGCAAAATATAAATAAATAAAAGTTTAAAGGTTGCAAAAATGTAAAGTTAGATCTGAAAGGCCTTTAAACTATTAATAAAACAAGAAAAACAAGACCCTTTTCTTGAAATTCCTGTGTATGTTTTTAAAGGAATGATTAGATGACATTGGGTCATTTTCAAACTTTGATTTCCATGAATCTGTGATTTATAATCAAGAAAAAAATGTTTTTATTTTCTGACTGATGGTATTTACAACATTGCTTTTCCTCTTGCCACCCAAAATAAGATTCTTCTATATATAAAAAAGTTTCCAGCAGATTTTTTGGCTTGTAGGAATTCTATCCTCAGCATTGCAGTTAGTAAAGGTAAATCAACCGAAGTTCAATTTACAAAATTCTAAAGGTATTTTTTGTTCAGTCTTCAACTATTTTGTTTACTAATTTAGAAGTATGTGACATTATATTAGAAACAGTTCAAAACATTAAAGAAAATACATCGAAAAACTTTGCTTTTGAGTAAATTCTATAATTTTCTAATTATCATGAATTTAGTTATTTCTGTATAACCCTCATTAATCATTAGTATATGCATAATTTTAAAGAAAATATTCAATCTTAGCAACATGCTTTTGTCAGGCTATCTAAAGAGCTCTGAGGGCATGTTCCCACCAAAAGATTAAATCATCCATTAAGTATTTATGCATATGTATATGAGTATATTCTCTTAGTCAGTAAGAGAGTCACCATGGAGTCAAAATATATGATCAAAAACACAAGCGTATGATCAGCTGAGGTCATTTACTGATATCAATTTAGTTGTCTTCCAAGTAGGTCTTGAACTTGTAACATGGAGTAGAGAGGTAGCTGAATATGTGACTCCAAGACAACCTGGTGACAACAGAAGGAGTGGATGTCACCTCAGCTTGGTAGTACTACCTGGCTCCCCAAAATAAATGCAAAGCCCGGCCAAGAAGGAAATACTCTCAATTTGGATCACCATTACAAGTTCATCAAATATGAGCTCAGACCTGTAGATCGCTAGACACACAGGGAAATAAATAACCAGAGAGGATAGTCATTCAACACCAGACAACAGGTTTTGATTTTCCAGGATTCAAAAATCACAAGTACAGATGCAAGCTTTTATCTTATGTTGTAAAAGTTTAAAAACACAAAATAATAAGTGACTTTAAAAATAGTCATCATAAAATAGTTAGACAAAGTTAGGATTCTCTAGAGAAAGAGCAAACAGGGTCTCTCTCTCTCTCTCTCTCTCTCTCTCTCTCTCCTATCTATTTTCATTTTAAAGTATTTGATCATATGATCAGAGATTTGCACGCATGAAAATTTTTTAGTGGTCTGAAAACTTTGGGCAAAAGTTGGTGTTACATGGCCAGACTATCTGAAGTCCATAGAGCAGGAAGACTGACTCAACACTGAGGAGGCAGTATTTATGTTAACAGTTGTTACATGGTATTTTCCAGGGAGATGTGAACAAACATCTATTCACATTGCTAGGAATGGCAAAAATCTAGATGTCTATCAACTGATAAATTGATAAGGAAAATATGGTACATTTATACAATGGAATATTATTCAGCTGTTAAGAAAAATGAAATAATGGGGACTGGAGAGATGACTCAATGGTTAAGGGTACTGGCTGCTCTTGCAAGATACCCAGGTACAGTTCCCAGCAATGACATGGTAGCTAACAACCACCCATAACTCTAGTTCCAGGGGATCTGACACCTTTTTCTGGCCTCTGTTGGCACTGGATGACACAAGGACACTTACATGCACACATATACTGTAAAACATTCATAAGCATAAAATAAAAATAACAAAAAAATTAAAAAGAAAAAGAAAAGGAAAATGAAATTGTGAAATTTTTAGGCAAATGGATGACACTGGAAACAATTATCCTAGGTGAGGTAACCCAGACCCAGAAAGACAAATGCCACATGTTTTTTCTCATAAGTGGATGCTAGCTTTAAAACTTTAAAGAGGTGTGCTTCAGTTAAAAAATCCTTAGTGATCAGGAAACTGATAAGGGGCCATGGTAGTGGTTTGTGGGAAGGGTGACAGAATTCAGATAGAATTCAATGATTTAAATAGGGAGAAGGGAATAATGGGATAGAGCAAGTATAACGGGTGGAAAATGATAGGGTAGGACAGAGGAGGGAGGACTAATGGGAGATGACTAACACTAAAGGCCTTTTCAAAAAATCATACAGATATATACAATGGAAGTTTTTTTCAATATGTACATATACAATATAAAAAAGTATTAAATATATTTACCTTATAGAAGTGGTCCTAATACATATCATAGGCTAGAAAATAAGGGGTTCAGTGTTAGGATCAGACTCCTTCTTTTAGTAGTAAACAAGAGATGTTTCAGAGATCCTCAGACAATACTGGCTGTTGTCACTGAGTCTGGTTACCTGCCAAAATTTGATGATTAAACCATCCTGATGAAGGTATTATATACTTGATTACAGAACAACAATGAGAGATCAAGTTGGTACTGAACCTAAAGATTCATATGTGCCAGCTAGCTTTCATAGTACTAAAAGGTGCTATGCATGTTAATGTCAGAGAAAGGTAATCATCAACCTTACACAGACCTGAGCTCTGTAAGCTACAATAATGAACAGTGTGGTGAAACATGTCCACTGCTACGACAGTGGTACTGTTAGGTCCATGATTTGAGAATGATCGAGAAAGACTATAAATTTATTTAAGAATAATTATTCCAGCTAGCTGGGGCTACAGATCTGTGTCCAATATGGAGAACAGCAGCCCCAAGCATGGGGCAGACCTATTTTTATAGGACAAAACCGCAGACCTCATGACCTTTATTATGATTGGCCGGGATATTTGTAAGACTTGCTGGGGCTTTTTCATCGGTGACATTATATTCAGTAAGCCATAGTCCTTCTCTCCCCACCTGGCGATTTCCAAATGTGGTTGCATGGGTTGAGGTACCAAGCCGTCCAACTTCTGGTAGCTCGAAACTCAGAGGTTAGGGAAATGGAAACTTAAGGCCCAGCATAAAATGGAGGGTGAAGTTTAAAATGGCGTTCGTGGGCTTTAACCATTTTTCTCAGTACAAATATTATGGGAATAGTGGATCACCTTCTAACTGGATTTAATGCTTGCTTCATAAGATGGAGTCTATACCTGACACCATCATCACAGTTAAGAACCTGTGTCTAGACCAACCACAAGTCATAGGGGAGAATCTACTATTATTTTGCTAAATAGATGTGGTATTAAACTGACTTGTAATGACTTACTGTTATATCCATAAATTAGCGCACTTCTCAGTGCTTACCAGAGAAAGTTCTTGCAGAAGATGGAGATTTACACCAAGACCCACAACTGGTCAATATGCAGAGATATGTGACTGTGGACATATTCAGTCCTAAATGGGACACCTGTATCGTCTCCTCCCAAACCTCAGAGATCAGGCAGAAGAATGGGCAGAAATATTTTAAGAGCCAGAAATGGTAGATGAATGTAAGGAAACCATGTTGTTTGGATATTGCTGGGTAGTTGCACATATGAATGCATAGTGGTGTGTGAGCTCCCACCAGGCCTCTGCAAACCCAAGCCAGACAAAAACCCATCATAGATGAGGAGGTGAGCAAGAAGCCTCAGCCCTAGTTGAAGATCTGTTGGTAACTGATAGCCGCTGGAGGAGGGAGAGTCAGTTCCTTTAAGGGTGCAATGACTGGTAGATTGACCAGGTTCCAGAAACTGAATCCACATACCAGAACATTTGGGGAACACAGTTTCAACTCTATAGGTCTTCAAAAAGGGAAAAAGAAGGCAGAGGCAGGTAAATCTCTGTGAGATCGAGTCCAATGGTCTACATAGTGAGTTCCAGGCCATCTGGGGCTACAGGCAGACCTTGTCTTAAAAACCAAAAAATCCTCTCCCCTACAAAAAAAAGAAAACTAATAATGGAGGACATTAAGTCATGAGGGAGTAGTAAATGGGAATAAGGAATCAAAATGATCAAAATGCATTCTATGAGATTCTCAAATCAATGATAAAAAAACAAACCAAACCAAAGCAAATCATCTATCTATTCACTCCAGATAGAGCACCAAATGCAGACAGAAGAAAAAGTTCCTCCCAAGTCTGACCTATTGAACCAGTGTGTTTATTGGGGCTACTTACAGGAGTCTTGGTGAGAGGTTGCTTTACAAGATCATGGCTAACTCAAGGGTAGCCCCCCACACCCAACCCTGGTGATGACCCAGGAAAGCTGAAGCTCCTGCTTGACAGGCAGACAGTGAGGATGCTAGGTCTATTCTCTTCAGTAATGACTACTATTTATATAACCTTGTGGAGGAATCTGGTAAATCTTCTAAGTTCATAAACTTCTTGAAAGGTGTGAGTTGTTTATTTCCTGAGTCTTGGAAGTTTTGTTTACTTCCTGAGTCTAAAGGAATCTCTTTTCAGGATGAAATGTATCATTTCAGAAGACACTACTACAAAACAGTTGAGTTGGAATTTCTTCTTCATATAAACAGTTTTTGCTCTGAAGATGTTTAATAAACTATAAGAGTCTCAGCCACATCATCAGAGACAAGTAATTTCTTATATATACAACCAACTGGTTAGAAATGTTGATTGCACCTGCAAAGCAAACTCACAGCCCAATGATGCTGAAACAACATGGCACCAAAGCCTATCAATTTGATACAAAATTATCCATCACAGTGATAAACTGCTTAAAGTAAATTATTGATGATTATTACTCATCAATAAAATGTAAAGAAAAGGTAGTAAATGATTTAGCAGCACAGTTCAGTTGTAGAAAAAGCATCCCTGCACCATTCAGACACATGGAATGTACTTACACAGGAAGCAGAGTCAGAAAAAATAGTGATCTGTGATGCCTTCTTGTCAGTAGTTTCTTAAGACATCTTTGTATCTCACTTGTTCCATGGGATCTTTAATTAGTCAGCTTTTGCAGTTCTTCCCTTATTCCATTATTTTGTACTTAAATCCTGATGAATGTTTTAAACATTTGTTTACCTTTGTGGCATTTTTCTTATTGCCATATTCTTTGAGCATTTACTAATAAGGCATTTTGTGGTGAACCATGTCCTCAGAATTCTTAAATTTGTGGTTGTAAACCTTAGTACCTCAGTGTATAATTTGTGTTAGGAGAGAGTACATTTAAACAAGTAAATAAGAAAAAAAAAACGAGACTGTTAATACGGATTGTCCTTACTCAAATAGGTTAGTATACACATAATTAATCTGGAGTGTGAACACACAAAGAAGGATGGCTCCATGAAAAGATAGTCTGGGAGTAGTGATCTGCAGGCAATGAAAAGAACCTATAGAAACAGACCTCCTGAACCTTTGTTTTGTGTGTGTGTATGTGTGTGTGTGTGTGTGTTTGTGTGTGTGTGTGTGTGTGTATGTGTGTTGACTTTATAATCTCAGGACTCTGAGACTGAAACTAATTTGAATAGCTTTAGTTGTCAAGTTGATACATCTGGGTAGAGGGAAGCTCAGTTTAGTAACTGCCTCCTTTAGATTTGCCCATGGCCATGTCTGTGGGGTATTTTCTTGACTGTTGAGTGAAGTGGGTGTTGCCACTCCTGATTAGGTGGTCCTGTGTTGTATACGAGTGAGCTGAGCACTGACCAGGGGAGTAAGTCAGTAAGCAGCTATCCTCCATGGTCTGTGCTTTAGCTCCTTCCTCCAGGTTTCTTCCCTGAATTCCTACTCCTGCTTCTCTCAGTGATATACTGTGACCTTGGAGATATCAGATTAAAGAAAACCCTTCTTCCTCAATCTACTTTTGGTCAGTGTTTTTTATCACAGAAACGTAAAGTAACTAGGGTAGAGAAGCAATAGCAAAGGAGAGGAATGCACAGGAAGATTCCTCCCCCTTTTAAATCTGAACATTGGAGACTGGAGAGACAGCTCTGGGGTTAACAGCACAAGTTGTTCTTACACAAAACCTGATTTTGGTTCTCAGCACCCACATATAGTGGCTCACAAACACTTGTAACTCCAGTTCCAGGGGATTCAATACCCTCTCTGGCATTCATGGATATCCACATACATGTGCATATACATACATACACATGCACATAAATAAAAACAGATCTTTAAAAAAAATCTGAGTTTTTATTAAGGATTAGAACTTCCCTTAACAGAAAAAGAGTAGCCTTATTATCTTCCAATAAATGCTGTTTGCGAATTTTCATACCCACTAAACTGATAATTGCAAAGCATATCAAACCACATAGGGGAAAATTTTGATAGCTAAATTTTACTTTCCAAATAAGAAGAATTAGTCATCAAAGTGTGAAATATATAGAAGAGTGAAATTAGGTCCTTATAGCTCATTCTGTTTAAAACTAATTTTAAAACAGTCACAAACCTTACACCAAGACCCCAAACTTGGAAATTACTAGAGGAAAATGCTTTAAGATGCAGGAATAGGTAACTTTCTGAACAGACATCCAATAGAACAGGAAATAATAGGAAGACGTGACAAATGGAATTGCATGAAATTAAATAGATTCTTTATAGAAAAGGAAACAATTAACAGCATGACGAGACAGCCTAGAATATAGATTTTTTACCAGGCACATATCAGGCAGAAGATTAAAGACATGAATATCAAAAGAACTAGAAATAAGTAAACATCAAAAGAACAAATAATGCAATCTATAAATGGGGAAAAGGATTTTAAAAGACTCTCAAAGATGACATACAAATGACCAATAAATGTATTTGAAAAGGTTCGGTATCAAAAAACGCAGTGCCAGGCAAGAGAATTCTCCCTTACATTTGTTGGTCAAGAAGTCCAAGAGACTCCCAAAAAGTACCACAGGCTTTCTCCCAACCTTTCATTGCCTCCTAGAACTTGAAAGTAAGACCCTATTGCTGAAGACAGGACATACTTCAGATACAGGACTTGGAGCAATTGAACTGAAACTGATCTGGAAGCCTTCTCTATGTAGGCTACCTTCCATAGTATCATAGATACTATTCCAACAACCAAGGGGGAAAACCAACCAATGATCCCATCTAGTTGAGTCTATGAAACTCAACATAACCCAGAAAATAATCTCTACTGTTTTAGTATTGGCATTTTATCTTGCAGATAATCAACAACTGTCTAATTGAACTATAAGTCCTGCTCAATGGGAGGGAATTCATGCGTGGTACTGTAAATATAGCCAAATACATATGGCTAGAGAGCTCGTAAATCTTTGAGAAAAACCTACTATTTTCACTTCCCTAGACAAACATAATTTCTTACTGTATTCTAAATATGTATCGTTATATTTACAAAAAAGTGTAACTGTCACCACTCAACAGTTTCCCTTTGCAATAGGCGGAGTCTATTACAAAGCTCCACAACTGATCCAACACAGAGAAAAACTGTCTGTGAGGTAACACATATACAATGCAGCCTCTACACCTAATGCCATGGAAACATAGAACAGGGGGCAAAACTAATATCACTACATCTCTCAACTTTCACCAGAGAAGTGTCCTCATGCAATAGATGATTAACTCAGAAAACCACAAATGGCAAAAGTGCAGAGAATAAGAGACTGCAGAGTGCTTATCCCTGAGTAAGACTCCTATATCAAAACCCTGCCACCCAAGGCTCAGGGACCACTTCAGAACAAGAGGGACCAGAAATATTGTAAGAGCCAGAGGTGGTAGGAGACCATAAGGAAACAGTTTTCCAGACAGCTGAAGTTACTCATCTTAACTTATAGAAATGGTAACAGTATGCACAAGTCCCATGCAAGCTCAAACCAGGCAAAATCCCAGCATAGAACTGGGGAAGAAGTGCCAACCTTAGTTGAGGAACTAATAACTGCTGGGAGAAGGAGAGCCAGCTACCTTTAAGGGTGAGATGCTACAGAGGTTAGTCAGGCTCTAGTGGATGCACACAAAGAATATTTGAGGACACAGCTTGGCTTGATAGTCCTAAATATATATGACAAGATACATGAAATCCAGCTAGGAAGGGTTATAATTACATAAAGGGAAGGAAATCTAGATATGATCAAAATACATTGTATGAAATTCTCAAAAATTCAAAAAAAAGTTCAGTAGCTTAGCAACCAAGTAAATGCAACTCAAAACTGCCCTGAAATTTTATCTCATCTCAGTCAGAAGTGCTACAATCAAGAAATCAAACAACAAATTTAATGCAGTCACTATGGAAAACAGCAGGGGATTTCATCAATCACCTAAGCACATGATGACCATATGATTGCTCATCCTCTGTCACCACAAAGAGGGAAATTTTCCAACCCAGGAAAATGGATGATCATCATGTTAAGTGAACTAGATCTGGATCAGGAGGATGAACGTCCTAGGTGTCATTCAAATGTAGAATTTAGACTTTAAAAATAGGCTTGAAAGCACAGGGAGTAAGATGACACGGAGATATGAAAGGCACTAAGGGATGATGGGAGGGGCAAGAAGGATAATGGGGCTGAAAAAATGCAAGAATATGATATACACTTATGAGAATGCCATAATGAAATACATTGTTTTCTACAATGAACATATACTAATCTTTAAATAGTACAAAACCATAAAGATCCAGTTAATGCAAAATCATTTTTGTCTTTTTTGGTGGGTAGTTCATCAGAATAGGAAATATTAAGAAGCATCTCTGTGTCTTTGTGTATGTGTACGTGTGCATGTAAGCTTGTACATTGTGGATGGAGCCTTTCTGTGAAAACAAAAAGAGTATTACAATGGAATATTCTTATCTTTGAGGAGTTTCTATTGTGAGTTGAAGTGAAAAAACAATAAACATTTAAGCCTTACACTTATTAAGTGGTTTGATCATTAAACCCAAATATGTGCTGCATCCCAGAACAAAGCATGTAACACAATAGTTCACATACCTTAGAGCAGAGGGCTCAGAACTGGAGAGTGACCAAAAAACTTTTTTCTTTTATCTTTTAAAAAATTCTTTTGTTTTATGTATATGAGCAATTTAGCTGCATGTATGCAAGTGCATCTCTGCCATGCAATACCTGTGGGGGCCAGAAGAAGGTGTCGGATCCCCTGGGACTAGAGTTTCCAAAGGTTATTAGCTGCCATGTGGATCCTGGGAACCACTGAGTCATCTCTTCAGCCCTCCTTATATGTCATTTAATAATCAGAACTTGGTCATATATTTATTTCTTGCCTAGCATAACACAGCTATGGATATGATACCAAGTTAAAGTAGAGAAACTCAAAGCATGTACCAATAATCTTGATTTCTTATCTTTTCCTATAATCAGAGAACATTTCTGAGGCTTCTGAATCACAGGTCATACTTATTGGTCTTAGACAAATGGCAATACAATTTTTCAAAGTGGCCAAATAAGCCATTGTCAAGAGTGTGTATTACAGGAATAACTTGCACTCCCAACAAGACGATCAATCTAGAGGGAATGTAAATAAAGCTGAAGTGGCTCTTAGGGCTTTGGCATGTCCTGTTTAGAACAGCATTTCTCATGCTCTGACTCAAATTCCCATTTGGATTTCAGTAGGATAAGGTTCCAAACTGGCAGTTGATAGAAAGGGGTTAAAAGAAAGAAATGGAAGTTTTCTTAGTGCCAACATTTAGCATATTGAGTTAAATACTTGAATTGTTTAGGCTAAATTGATATGTGTTATTCTGTTTTTCAGCTTTAATTTTTTTATCAAAAAAGTTCATTTGTGTGCAAATGTACTTGATGTACATTTCAAACTCAAAATTTAAAGCTCTCCTCTTACAGTTGAGTGTGTTATCCAACCTAACTTCTGAGATACCAAATAGTCCCGGCCTCTTCAAAAACTGACTCAAGGGCAGAAATAACAGGTAATGGAGGGGCAGGACCATTCCTATGATTCTATATAGGGTCTGCACCAGAGGATAGGACAAGCTCAGCACAATTATTCCATGAATTAGTGTGCAGACCACTCCTTCCAGTCACCCATTTGCCATATCATAATGTGAGATGCTATCCTTTTCATAGCATGATCCTGACAAAAATGATACCCATGTTAGCAGATTCCCTGACTACTTGTAAATCTGATTTTCTTCTTATTTTCTGAACTTCAGTGACACAAAAATAAACAATCTGAGTCTTCAAACTGTCAGATACTTAACCCAGAGGTTCCGAAGAAAAATAGTTTGAGCACTTACAACTCCTTCACAGATAATAGTCAAGGGTAATAAACTTGCTTTTTTTTCCTGTACTTTGCCTCTTTCCACTAGCTGGTCAAAATGAGTATTAGTTTATCATTCTCATTTGTCACTAGGAGATCATAACTTTATTTTAAAGAGTAAATGTCTCAAATCAAGCGTTAAGACATGAGAAGAATGAGGGCATATGTCTCTGACAGTCTGAATTTTTTTAAATTTTATGTATGAAAGTCATGTAGATTGCTTTAGTTTATTATCGTATTAAAGGAAAAAGATAAAAAGAAGTCTAAAGAAGTTGTTGGAATGAAACACAACCTTCCTCTTGAAAGACTTTATTCAGAAAACATCTTCCCCTTTGCCTGACTGTTCTGTCCTCAAATATGAGACTCTCTCTCAACCATAGTGACAGCTGCACTCAGCAGAACACAGTCTATGCATTGTCAGATGTGTAATGAAACACACAAAGCTATAACAGAGTATCACAAAGTATAGATAAAATGATTTGCCTCTTGGATAGATGTATAGAAAATTTTAATATCCACAAAATAACTAAAGGTTCATTTTATATGTTTGAAATATGCTTCTCAAAGCTTGTGTTCTATGCAAGTGTATTTGATGTGAAATAATTTAACTTTTAAAGATTTACAAATAGAAATGATTTCAATTGCTGCAATGATGCCTCTATTATTCCAATGTATTTTCACATGTGTTTCCTACAAGCAAAGTTACTGTCCTTACCTAGAATATAGCTATCTATATGAAGAAATAAACATTCATTTATTATTCTTTATCTTGTTTCCTAATCATTTTACCGTGTCATAGCAAGGACTCATATAAAAAAGACACAGTTTATAAGCAAACATGGGATTTGATTATATTGTCATATTTTTCTTTCTATTTTGTTTTAATTTTTAATTCTTCTTCAGTTTTGAGCAGTTCCTAAGTCATTTCTTAGTATTTACAAAGATTGTAATTTTACCAACTAGTCACACTTCTACAGAAACTTAGTGAGATGTAGTGTTTGCATTTAAAGAGTTGTTTTCAATAATTAACATAAAATATTAATAATCTTTGTTTATATGACTTGCATTTTGTTTACTAGTGAGATTCATTGTGTTTTCGCTAGTTTTTGAGTATGCTATTATTAAATATTTTTTATTAGACTATTTGCTTTTATATTTTGTAGGGATTTAGAAAATTGACCATGTTGCAAATTTTTAAATATTTTCTTTGGTCTTTGTATATGATGTCATGTCATACTTAAAATAAATATATTTCATTTATGCCAAGCATGGTGGCACACTCATTTACTCCAAATTCTCCAGAGGCAGAGGTAGATGTAGTTACTACCAGGCTGACTGGAACTAGGTGTATGAAAAAAATGCTCGCTATCACTAATTGTTTAAGAAGTGCAAATCAAAATAATAAAGAGCTATGTTGTTATTCCTCACATAACGGCTATTCTAAGATAATATTATATAAAATAAATATATATGATAATCTATAAAATAATAGCAAGTGCTGGAGAGGATGTTGATAAAAGGGAATTATTGTTCGATATTTCTGGTCATGTAAAATCAATACAATCCTAATGGAACCTGAGTGAATGTTCCTCCAAACTTGAACTATGTATGATCTGGGAATCCTATTCTTAGATACATATCCAAAGGAAATGAAAATTTGAAGGAATCTTTGTACTTTCCATGTTCATTGCAGTACTTCCAAATTTAAATAACTTTTGTCCATCAGTCATTGAAAGGATAAAGGATAAATGAAATGTTGTCAATGTGCACAGAAATTCCTGTTGAGTTATAAAATGGAGTGAAAATGTCTATTTATGGTAGCTTGGATGGAATTTAAGGTCATTACATGCAAAGCAGAGAAAGAAAATCACTATATGATCATACTCATGTAGAATCTGAAAACGACTGATATCATGAAAGTTGAGGGTGAATATATATACGGTGGTGGGCAGATAGATCGGCTGAGCAGGGAATGAGAAGGAATAGAGAAAGGAGATAAAAAGGTTCTTATTCATAGTAAGCTAAGAAATTATATTTTGCTGTTTACCGCTTTTTTTTTTTTTGAGACCTTCCAAGGCAGACCGGTCTTGGATTTGTGATCTTGCTTCAGCCTCCAGACTACTGAGGTAACAAGTATGCAGCATTAAACCCAGCCCAGATCTGATACTCTTTTGCTCAGTACAGTAAATGCTGATAATGCATTGTTTGTTTTTATAAAGCTTATAGACAAGAGTTTGAATATGTTTCCATCATAGAGAACTGACAGACATTTTAGGAGCTATGTTCACCATCCTTTGTGCATCATGAGTCCCTTATAAAATACACTATTTTATGTATCAGTTTTGAATCAAATTATGACTCTCTTTTCTCTTCATTTTATGTATTTTTATAGCAACTTGTTTCTTATTTTTAACCTTCTTTAAGTGTACATTCTGCACATATCCAGGAGATGAATTATATAACCGATCAGGTAGGAATTGGGATTAAACATCTTAAACAATACTTTTGTTATAATTAAAACTATATGAACATTTTCTCAAGTTTTTTATCTTAGTGGTAGAAAAATAAATTATTATTGTTATAATTACATAATATGAATGTTTATTTACTTCATATTAATCCTAAAATTAGAAGTCAGAGTACCCTTCAAAAAGTCTAATAGAATGCCCTGAGGAGGCAGTTCATCTTTGTGTCTGGTATTGTGTATTAATTTTACCTTTTATCTGCTTTTTGGGTCTCAATGTAAAATACTCTCTGACTGCAATTTTTAAGCTCGTAAATATCAAGATATTATTCTTAGGGTTTATATCTGAAAATCCACACAGAAGTTCTTGCTGATCTACTTTCTCAGTTTTTTATACTCCAATGCGTCTTCTACATTCAAAATTGGAGTTATCACTTAGATCTCACTAAAGAATAATTAATATTTAATTATTTCTTCTAAAAGATCAGAAACAGACTTGATAATAACATAATGAAAAGTAATATTGTAAGATTAATGTTGTGATTATATTGTTTAGTTTATAACAGACCTTATTCAAGCAAAGAAAACATTTATTCTAAGTTTCCCTGTCCAGATTGTGTTTTTAAGAAATAATATAGCATCTTTTATGAGCATCTGAGCAATCACTCTTGATTTTATACAGAGTATTCAGAAATGAGTGGAAGTGATCATGAACTAAGTGAAAATTTGAGTCTTTTTTTAAAAGTGATAATTTGTTAGAATAATAACTTCAAAAAATTTCAAGCAAACTCAAAGTTATGATTAGGATAACACAAGAATGTTTGGATCCACAAGAATTTAAGCAAGAAAATGTAACATTTTCCATTCTACTGGTATATCTTTGTATTTCAAAAAATTGGCAAGTACTGCTGTTTGCTTCCTAAAGTATTCCCCTTTAAAAAAATGTTTACTTTTGAAATGTATTTATTTATTTTGTAAATTTCGATGGAATTTTTGTGTATTTTATATAGACCATCTTAATCATCTTTATACCCTCTCCTGCATCCACATCCTTCTATAACTCCCCCAACTCCAGCAAATTTCATGCACTGTCATAGGTGTCAAAGCCTATTGTGTACCCAGATGTCTCTCAGTGCAAGTACATTCACTCGTTCTAAACTAGAGCTTCTCCCTTAAAGAAGATCAACTCTTCTTCATCCAGCAGTAGCCAGCTGCCAATTGTTTTCCACCTAGTTTGAGGCTTCCTGATCCTTCCCAGTTCTATGCTGAGTTTTTGTCTGAATGAGTTTGCATAGGTCTTATGCGTGAGAGACTGTTTCATTATGATCGTGGACTGACCCTTGTGCTCTTATGATCTTTCTTCCCCCTCTTTCACAGTGGTCCCTGAACTACGGGTGGATGAGGTTTAATATAGGAGTCCTTTGTTCAGGAACACACTCTCTGCTGTCTCTTATTCTCTACACTTTGGATAGCTGTGGTCTTCTGTGTGCATTGAATTCTGTTGAATGAGGAAGCTTCACTGATGAATTAGGCGATGCATTAGTATTTTCTCTTCCCTGTGTTGCACTGTGTTCCATGAGCCTTCAGTATAGAGATTTCATTGTAGATGGGTAACTTAGGGCTGGGCATCTCTCAGACTTTTATTTTCTGTGTGTGACCAGTTGTGAAACTCTGCAATAATCTTCATCTATTGTAAAAAGAAGCATCTTTGGTGACTGGCCAATGGTATACTTGTCTGTAAATATTACGATCCATATTTAGCATGGAATAAGAAATTGCATTTGTCCAGGGATATGACAGAGTCAGGGTTTTCTCTAGGATCTGTGACCTATCCAGCCATGTGTATTCAGCTATGTTTATAGTGCCACTGGAGTTTACTTCCATTGAGAGGGCTTTAAGTCCATTAGATAGCTGTTGATTATCACCGAAATAAAAGTGCCTCTACTGCACTGTTATAATTTGTTGTGCCTATTATTGTGGTTATTAGGCTTTAAAGATGGGATTGGGCCATTGACTGATTTTCTCTCTTAGTAGCTTGCATAAATCCTCCATAATTATGAGAACTAGTCTTCAGGGAGGAGATTTCTAGGTCAGTACCAGCTCCATTACTCCTAGTTCTGTGTATGCAGTATGTCCTATCTTCAGCAGTATAGTCTTATCTTCAAGTTCTTACTGAAAAAATACACATGTAGTATCTGAACATGAGTGTATGTGCATTTCTGAAGGCTATGTAAAAAGAAACACAGTGTCAGACAGGAGAAACTGTACTTCGAGTTGTTGGTCAGGGTAGTTCAGGAGACTCCCAGATAACACAGGCTATTGCCACAGCCCTTGATTACCTACAGAACTTGAAGGGAAAGCATTCCTTTTGAAACATATCATGTAACCAGAAAGATCGCTCCTATTAAATTCAAATGTGTCAGTATACTTCTGTCTTGTAAGGATATTTGCCTCCTGTGGGAACAGTGGTCTTGGGCAAATAAATCTAAATTACATAGATTGACAGGGCTTAGTTTTGAGTTCCATTGATCTGTGGGCTTTTCAAATATTAAGGAAAGTATTCAAGACTTGTGATGTCCCTGACATTGCTTTAGCTATGGTTTATAAGCTCTAGTATTTTATCAAGTAGATTTAGATTCATTGATAAAGAATAATGCAAATTGAAATCTAAAGAAGCAGCATGATACAGACTGCTTCCAAAAGTTTCAAAAGTTGTATGTGATTATATAAGCTTTCAAATAATTATTAGCTAAATTTTTCTTTTCCTGAAGAAAATGGATTAGGTATTGAGTGATGGTAGAGGACTCAAACAGTTTCAAGTGTATGCTAATACTTTAAGGTTTTCATAAACTTTAGTAATTTTTAATAATACAAAAATAAAGCACATATTTTCCTATAGAAAACATACACAGTAGATAAACAGACTAAACTTTTAAAATTATTTATATAATAGGTTCTAAAAAGTGTGTTATTTATTATTTGTTATTTTTATTTCGTGCATATGTATGCATTGACTGAATGTGTGTAAGTGCGTCCATGTTGGGAAATATCTGTGGAGGTAAGAAGAGGGCACTGGATTCTCTAGACCATTGTTAGTCACCATGTGAATGCTGGTAATCAAACCTCGGTCTTATGCAAGAGCAGCCAGTGCTCTTAATCACTGAGCCGTCTCTTCAGTCCCCTATAATAAGTTCTTAGAAGTACTTTCCTGATCATCAGGCAACTTGATAGTCTCAGTACGCTATTCCCAATCTGACTCTTGCTAATTTGCTGTTTCCTAAGTGTTTCTTTAGAAGTTGCTTCTCTCTTTTTTCCTTTAAATTTTTTCCTTTCTCTCTGTTTTCCTTTAAATATATCTTTATCTGTATAATGTGGTTTGTAGCAACCATAAAAGACTTGGAAAATGAAACAAACTCATGTTGAATCTGGATTTGAAAGTTTTTGTTCAGCACTCTTTTTATTAAATTGATTAAATTGTGTTGCTGAAGACTGGCTGCAGGAAAGTTGACTTTTTCCTTTGTGTACTTTAGTTATAGAATATTCACAAACTCTTCTCTTTTCAGGCTGATAAATATTAATTATGTGGATGCTTATACAAGGAATGATTAAAATATTATAAAGGAACTATAAAAAATGAATATTCCTCACCTCAAAGTTTTCTAAAAGTATTGAGAGTAAAATTAAAATAAGCAGCAAGTAATCAAAATTTGGGGGAAGAATTCTTATTAACACAATAAATTAAGAATCTAGCAATGTTTATCAAAATGTCTAAAATTCATTTTAATTTTTGGAGCTCAAGTCTTAACTGTGTTCCCCAGGTCAGCCTCCCTCTGCCTGGGCTCATGTGATCCTTCTGTCTCAGCCTCCTGAGTAACTGGGATTTTGTTAACTTGGGCTACTACTTCAGATAGTTTTTATTTCCCGCATGGTTTAGTTCTATCCCTTTGTGTGAAATACTCTCATGTCCCTAATCTAAATATATATCTCTAAGCAAAAACTCTTCTTAAAAATGTTACCTGTAAGGTTCTGGTATAAAATTGCATTAGACACCATGGTTTTGATTTTTCATAGGTGAAACAGTGAAGCTAAGGGATGTAAATAACTTACTCCAAATCATCCAAATACTACGTGGCTAAATTTAGATTCAGATTCATTTTATTTGACTCCAGGGTCCACTGTCCAGCCATGACCATGTCTTCCACTAATGATCACCACAATGTACTGAAAATCAACTAGGGAATGGACACTCCTCTAAGCACTTTAATGATTTATCAAAACTTCCTAAGGACATTATAGTTGGTTCTGCTGCCATTTTACAGATGAAGACAAGATGCAAGAGGAAAAACCATGATTTGAATATTTCAAGTTAGAAAATTCTGGAACCTCTTCTTCCAAAAGTGGCAGGTGAGGTAGGACTTGGGCATCATTTGGTATATTTAGGTGGGAACAAGTAATAAGATGCAATAGAACCACCCAGACAAAGGAATCAGGGGCACTAAGCAGAACAGAGTAAGAGAGAGAGAGACAGAGAGAGAGAGACACACACACAGAGAGAGAGAGAGAGAGAGAGAGAGAGAGAGAGAGAGAGAAAGAGAGAGAGAGAGAGATGATTATGAAATACCCATCACAATTCTGCTGCTGTTTCAAGGCGAGATGTAGGAGGCAATTTGTGCAAGTAATGAATTCCTGTACTTGAGCAGAATGACTCTCTGGGGAAGTGCACTTGCATACATTCTAGTAAATAGCATGGGTACTTTTGCATGCTCCTTTTCTATTTGCTGTCTTGGTACTTCCATTTAAATTGCTGCAAGAAACTTAACCATCCTCATATTTTTCTACTGCTTGCACAAGAGTGCAACCTTCTTTATATTCTCCAGTCTTTGCTCACCCTTCAAATGCTGCTTCGTATCTCATTTGTGTGTGTGTGTTTCAATTTAAGTATGCAACATCTTTCCCCGTGAAGTTATAATTCACGTGTTTTGTGGAGACATTTTTGTTTGTGCCTCTTTGTACTCTATTACACAGTGTGCTCCTCAGAAAAAGAAACATGCATTATTTGTCTTCCCCACAGCATAGCCATAAGTGTATGGCACACAGAGATAAAAAATCATCAAATGAATAAATGAATGGTGAAGTGAAAGAGAAATGTTTTAGTTACTTGGATGTACAGTTATGGTGTTCAGGAAGGAACACCATTAGCAAATCCTTTTGGAGCTATCCTAAAAATATGTCTATAATCCATACATTCTTTCACGGATTCCCGTTGGGGGGCTATGGGTATGCCTGTGGGAAAGGGGATGTAAAGATTAAGATTGACTGAGATATTCTATATGAAATACACAATGATTCAATAAAAATATTTTTTTCAATGACCAGAATCTAATAATTTCTCAATACCTACCCCGCTGATTATGATTGTTTCTTGACTGGTTCATGTAATAACTCCCCAATTTCTCACATTACTTCTTTGCTTAATTTTTCTTCATTTTTAGTCACCACATCCCATTATTCACATGGAAGCATGCAAGAAGGAAAGAGACACACCCAACCACCACTCACCACATTCCCATTTTGGCTAAATGTCACACTCCACCATTTCCTCTTCATAGATTTTATTTATACCACATGCATATTTTTTGTGGCTAAATAAAATCTTGCACATAAATGTTAATTTATTTTTGATAAAGTTATCTTATTTATTAATTAAGCATTATGTTGGTTTACTGTTATATCTGAACTAGGATAGGAAAAACCTCTTATTATATGTTGTATGTAGACCTAAGACACTGCTAGATGGATAACGTTCTCAAGAAATATTTGTCCTAACAATGAGACTCTGTTGCTCAAAAATTCTAAGACAGGGATAAGCCTGATGACCTGAATTTGATGCCAGGAACTCACATGGTGGAAGACAGAGCTGACTCCTGAAAGTTGTCCTCTGATAACTACATGCACACATGCACACACACACACACACACACAAAACAAATAAACAAATAAATAATAAATCAAATAAAAATAAAATTTCTAAGAATAGAAATAACTTGAGGAAAGAAAGTTTATTTATATCTATATCTCTTTCTTTGGTAAAAAAATAATCTTGGAAATTATTGATCAACTACATCAAAGAAAATAAATAGGTATCAGTTTATTTTGTAGTTCATTTTGGTGACAAGGATATGAGTATTCAGACAAACTGTTTGAAACAGGAAATGGGAAGAACTTTGAGGCTGGAATTGCTTTTCTCAGAATTGGGACTAGACAGGAATTTCAGGGGTGTGCCTGGAGTTGGGGCTGCATGTTGGAGTGTTACTGGTGGAGAGGGCCAAGGTTTAGAGTTTGTGTCTAGGCATAGGTGCTGGTTATATGGCTGACAGCAGAATGAGGCATACTGGAAGTCTAATTCATTTGGGTATCTCTGGTTTGCAGTCCCATCTCTTGCTCATGCAAGGAATGTGTCTTAAGTTCTAGGGAAGGCATGGTCCAGCAGAGATAGTTACTGTGGTTAACACACCCCAGATAAGCTTTTGCAGACAGTGGTGGTGACACCTATTTTAGTGCTTGCAGAGGACAAGACTGGTCATGAGGGCGAAGATTATAGCAGCAGCACTGAAGAGCAGAAGTCTTCTGGGTGGCCCGAAAACAGCTTCTAAGAGATTTTCATGCACGCCATAAACTGGACCGAGACTTTAGATGAGGAACATTGTCACAGACTTGAGAAATTCCAGGATGAATTAGAAAGCAGCTCTTGAGATGAGCAGGATGAGGGTTGTGTGCAATTTAATATAAATATTAAATAGAATGACCTCATTTTATACTCAAGCTGTTAAAGTGAAGCAGATCAGTAACAGACACAGCAGCAGCAGTAACAGAATGGAAGGAAGTAAACTAGTTAACGAAAACAAAACAGGAATGAGTAAGACAAAAAGCCAACAGATAGAAATTCTTATTGAATTGATATGTAAATGTTGTGTACCTGGGAGAAAACAATGCAATGTTCAAACTGCTGGTTTAACTGAACAAGAAGATTCACAAAGTCACTTAGGAAGCCCTTAGAAAGGAAAACACTGTTACAAAGATAGAAGTTGGCGTCATGTATATAAGCACCACGATACTAAATTCTGAAACTGAAAGAGCATCCATCAATTCCACTAATAATTACTCTTATTTTCAGCACATTTTTCTAGACCCTGTTCTTAGTGTTTTATATGCATTAACTAATGTTTATAAATTGTAAGTCCTGTATTATAATTATCCTTCATTTATAGAGATGGAAAAATAAAAAAAAGGGAATATGAAAGCACTCAGTTGCTTTTGGTTGAATCAGAATTTAAACTCATGAATTCAAAGGTAATGCCTGGCCTATGACTTCTGTGTCCTAACACTACTTACTCTACTAGATAGTGGAGCTAAGGCCTCAACAAATTATCAGCAAACAGAAACCAAGAGTACATGGAATATATAATACAGTGCTACCAAATGTGGGTCAGTAAGAGTGGTGGACAATGCAACTGCAGCAGAAAATATTATATAAAGGACTCAATCAGAAAAAAGTTCCTGTTTGGATAAATGTCAGAAGCACACTTTCTAAAATCTAACCTTTATTCCTGTTAGTTGGGTAAAATTATGCACATGCTGCCCAAAATGCAGATATCTAATTATATATATATATATATAGTATTATTATATTATATTTCACACAGACTGGTAAAATATTGATGTATCTATAATAAATTCAAGTAAACATATATGTGGTATAGTCAATAGGCTGGGGGCAGTAAGGGGATGTGTAGATAAGGTGAGGGGATCTAAATACCATCAAATTATATTGTATGAAAATTGGAAAATTTTAATTAAAAATTTAAAAAATAACTGAAATATATTCTAGTAAAAATGAAACATGATCTCTCAAGACTTAATTACTAAGCTCTTGATTTTGTTTAAGTCAATATGACTAACAGAATATAAATAGGTGGAATTAATATACATTTGGAGTAAACTAATTTTGGTTTACTACATGCAAATCTCAGTTACTAATGAACCTTTTACAGTCTCAGTTTCTGCATTAAAAATACTTAATAACATTCATGTGAAGATGAGCAATAGAGCATATATATAACAAAAGACCAAGAACATATTCTAATTCATTCCCTTCTCCACTCCAGAGGGTTATTAAATGGAGACAAGCCACTACTATGATGGCTAACACAGGGCAATAGTATTTATTAATATTGCAATGTGCAGACCTTATGATCCTGGGATGCTATAGCCAGCAATTACTCTTATATGGGTCTTTAATTACCAAAGCCCTTCCATGTACCAACAGTCATTCCTGGAGTATTATATACCCAAGCATGGTATAAACATAGAGATGAAATCCACAGATTTAATCTTGCTGGATTATCTTGTGCAATTTATTTCAATTGTGAAATTTAAAGTTATAGTACCTATCTCATGTTATCTTGGGGAATTAGATAAATTACAACTGAATTAAATAAAGTGATATGGAAATATATGTAGAAAATATATGCCAAAATATGCTAAATAGGTACCATTGTAATACAGGAAATATGACAAAATTAAATGAATATCTAGATATGATTATATACATAAGTTTAAATGAAAATTCAGTGAAAATCAATTTGTTTATAATTATCTACACAATCATTAATTTTCCAACTTTAATTTAATGCACTCTCCAATCTGTATTTGTAATACATTGAATATTTAAACACAAAGACACCTTTGAAAACATATAAGGAAATTAAGAGGTTCATTTGTGTTAATTTTTCTGCATTCTTCCCCTCTGCAATGGCAATTATTTACCAAGCCTGTCGCTGTATTAGCTGAGTCATCATTAAAAATTGTTTAGTGCATTATTATGTAACGTTTAATAGATATTTTGGTATTTAGAGTCATGAACTCTCATTTTTATATATATTGCTATTTTTCATTTTATAGATTTAATTTACGTTTTCTTTCTTTGTAGATGGACTATATTTTATATACTTTATTTATATATATAACATATTTTCATATAATTTTAATGTAGTATATTATGTACTTTCTTCTTACACTAACTTGCTTAGAAAAAAGCTATTCAGTATCTTAGGCTTAGAAAAAGGGATCAAATTTACAAATAAGTCTGCTAGATTGCTTTCTTCCATGCAAAAGAAAACCATTTAGAAAGCGTTTTCAGAGCAAAAAAAGGTGACATTATCATGTTATAAAAATTCTTGCTTCTGATTCACCAATTTCTTGTTTTGTTTTTGTTTTTGAGACAGAGTCTCTCTAAAGCCCCCAGCTGTCCTTGAACTCATCATGTAGACCAAGTTGATCTAGATCTCACAGAGATCCAGTTGGCTCTGCCTCCTAAGTGATGAAATTAAAGGCCTGCATTACCACACCTGGGTCAACTCACTAATTTCTTATTTGATCACATGAGAGAAAGACATTAGCAGTTTAAAATAAGATAAGAGGAAGAGTTTTGTCCATGGACCCACACTCGGCAGATTCCTAATCTCCGTGCTTCAGTCATTTAGACCTTTTGTGTTACTGACCCTCAGTTGCATGAGGGGGCTTCATTAATGAGAGTTGAAAGGTTCATTAGGTACTTCTTTACCACTTGTTCTATATTGCATGAGCCTTGGGTGTAGAGGCTGCGTTGTAGATGTGCTGCTTAGGCATGGGCAATTCACAAACTGTGTGTGACCAGTTGTACCCTGTAGTAGTCTCCATCTGGTGCAAACGAAGCTTCTTTGATGGGTGATGACTGGGATACAAACTGTAAATATAAGGATACATTATTTAGCATTTATTAATAAGCTACATTAGTCTAGGGATGTGACAGCCTTAGGGATTCATTCATCCAGGGCTCAGACCATTCCCAAAGAGGGCTCCCAGAGATTGTAAGAATCAATGAGGAGGTATGTGACCATATAGAAATAGAATCCTGCAAGCACCTGGAACCCTGCTCATATGAACCTACAGCAATCCTTTTGGCATGCTCAAGACCCATGCATACTCAAGCAGACAAAAAACCAAGCATGGATTGGGGAAATGGGTAGCAGTCCCCAAATTTTGTTTAAGAAATATTGGTGACCAATTGCTGTTGAGTGAGGATGAGCGAATCTTCCTAAAAAGCAAGGGACTCTAAGTAGGCTAATTAGACCTCAGTGAATGAACCTCCACTGAGATCATTTGGGGACACTAACTTGGCACAGTAGAGCATAACACAAATGAAAGAATGTGTGGATTCCAGTTGGGGGGCTGTGGCAGGTGCCTGTGGGGAAGTGGGAATAAAGCCGAGTAAGACTGATTGAAATGTTCTGTATGAAATACACAATGATTCAATAAAAAAAATTAAAAACAAACAAACAAGAAAAAATAAAATGGGAGGAAAAGTAAATGAATTTTTTAATTGAAATAATTTTAGTCTACCAAACACAACCACAAAACATCAATTCTCTATCTTTATGCAGCTTTTCCAAATGTTAGCATCTTGCATATAAGCATATCATAATGATCAAAACAGGGAAAACTTAATATTGGCTTTTACTATTAAAAACTATCACAATTGTTGTTGGTCCAGATTCCCTATTGAGTTCCACATTAAAAAAATTGTCTTGCCTCAGTCGCCTTCAATCTGTGATAGTTCATTAACTTACTTCCTCAAATTTTCATGACCTTGATGATTTGGTATGTACTAGAAAATTAGTATATTTTTATGTTCTTTGAAATTGGGGTTCACTATACAGCTGAGGCTGGCCTGGAGCTCCTGTCTCACCATCCCAGTGTTGTAATTATAGGCATACACCATCACGTCCATTTGCACAACTATTTTGTAGAGTACTCATCAGCCGGAGTCTGAAGGAAAGTTTCCCACAGCTAGATTGAGACTTCGCACCTGTTGATGATTTTGCCTATCACTGCTACTATGGTGTCTGCCAGATGGTAAATTTTCTATTTCCATCATTATTTTTGCATTTGTTAATTGGAATCCTACTGAAAGCAAAAGCTTTCCCTTCTGTTGCATGTATGCTGTCTTTGTTATTTATATCAGCATGGACTCATGAATATTTACTTTATTCTGTGGATCATGATCCTTCACTTCCAATGCTATTTTTTCTTCTCCCAAATTTGATGATTTAGAGTTCCTTCAAATTGCTTTTTATCTGTCTCCAACAAGATTTTTACAAACATTGCTTATTTTTGGTTACTATAAGATCTTCTAGATGCATTTTTCTTTGTCCTCGTTTATTCACTTTAATTTTGGTCTATGTGCTATCATGGCTGGGTGTACTCACTGCTAGTGACAGAAAAACACTTGAGAAAGGCTGAACGTACATGAATGTGTATAGGCACACAGCTGTAGTTCATATTTTTCTTAAAGTATGTGAAAATCTTGAGCTTATACTGACTGGTATTTCTGATTCTAACCTAACTCCCTCTGGTTTTTCACACAGCCTAAGCATTATCTATCTCTCCTCTCACTGTATCTGTTACACTTATGAATTTCTCTATCTCCTTCTAATTTTTATGAAAGTGATAACATAAAAAATTCTCATTTAAACACATTGTGTGTTTTTCACTAACACACACAGAAATACACACACATCTACTATATACATATATATGAATACATATGATCATTCTCTTGCAGGGATCTTTACTGAATATTTGAATCTTTATTGAATATGAAAAATATGAATATTTTTCCATTTTTAGATGTGTAATAGTTTATTCAAAGCTTCCAATGTGTGACCATTTAGATTGTTTGCAATATTTTATAATTACAAATAATGCAAATAATTTAGAGTGTGTTTAGGCTTACATTGTTGGGGGCACCTTCATGCTAAATTTCAAGAAGACAGATTCCTAGGTCAAATAGTAACAGCCCATTCAGTTTCATTAGATATTACAGTTTTCATGCAGGAGGACTGAGCCACCTTGTGCTGACATAGTAATGAAGGGGAGTGCTGTGATCTGTGAAATTTTCATCAGTCTCAGAGGTAAGGTATGGTATTTCAGGATTGTTGGAACTGGTATTTCTCTAATTATAAGAGACCTTGACTCATTTTCAAACTCAATGTTTAATGATCATGTCTATGTTTTACATGAGTTCATTGTTATAACCACTCTTCATTTTTGCACAGTTTTGCTATTTGACATTCAGTTCTAAATGTGTATTATATATGAGGGATAGTTTCCCTGCAATAGACATTTCACTTTTACACACTTTTTGTTTTGCATGATGATCAATATTAGTTTTGGTCATTCTATTTTTTTAGTTTGCCAGATTTATTAGCCCATTATTGTGTCTACATTTTAAGGCAAACATAGATAGCCTTCCCTTGGTCACAGGCATATCCAATCTTTGGACACTGTGGCATAAAGCTCATAAAAAACAAAATCCTCCATAAATTTGAGATTTTCTGATGGACTGCATTCTTAGCTATTCCTGACTGTGTACAGCCTATGGTCTGATCATGGGTGCTATTGTCATAAGCAATTCACTTGTTTTCTGTTAGTTTGTCTATGGTTTGGGATTTTTCACTTATAAGCCTAGTTCATTGAACTTATTTTTGTATGGTGTGAAATGTGTGCTAGTGTATTTCTTTCAGTGGCTACATTGCTCTCTAAGCTCTCACTGTAGGAGTCCATCTTCCCCTGGTCATCTGAAACGTCCTATTACATAATAATGTTTTGGAGCTATTTGTACTTGTCCCTAATATTACATCTTTAGTCTTATTCCACCTAGTCTATGTGTTTGTGCATGTGATGGTACCATACTGTTCAATTAGGAAAAGTAATAACGAATTTTAATAGTTAGTAAATCTGTCCTACCTCATAGATTATGTTTTTAGTACTTTTCCGGGGACTTTGTTATCAATTTCCTAACTCTTTAAAAAGTTTGTTGATATATATATTCAGCATATATATTTGCTGAATTTCATTATTTTATATAAAACAATGCATAGCTTAAAGCATTTTCTAGTAGGATTTTACACTTGTCATTTACATAAATTACAAAGTTCTGCTTAAAGTCTTTAAAATTTTTCTAAAAATTCAGCTTACATTCAATACAAGAAAACCACTTTACATTATGCACACTTTTTATCAAAGTAGATACAAAATTCTGGCTTGTATTTTAAACGAATTTAAGAAGCTTCAAGTTCGAAATAAAGGTTAAGATTAATTCTCAAATATAAGCCTGCACTTTTGTGTTGTATTTCTCTGAGATGTGAATACCAAAGTCCTAAGAGATTTTACATTTTTCTTTTCAAAGAAAACTTGACACATTTCCAATAAACAAGCCCCTCTCTGTTTACTTAATCCTTTGACCAGCTTACTCTCTCCTTTCCAGTACCAGACATGTCATTTTCTGCTCACATACCTCTGAGGGAGATCCCACTAGGTAACTTTTCTGCTGTAAATCTCTTAGGAGTCACCGGTTGATGCAAAGAGTTTTGTTATATTTAGTTTAGTATGACTTAACCCTTAGGAAACTTCTTTCTTATACCTCGTGACTGACCACCCAGCATACAGTTTGCTAAATTACCATCAATGCAGTTTGTGAAGCTGACAAATTGGAGGCCTGAAGAATCAAGTTGTTTGAACTTCAAGTTTCTTCAAAATAGGATGCATCCTCTTATTGACTAAGGGACCTTATCCCTCCTTGTGCATAGATATTCTTTGTCAGTGTATTGGAGGCAATATTTTATATCCTAAAGGCTATGAAGAATAGTTTTGCATGTACCCAGAACTAAACCACTGATTATTGCTAGGTAAGAGAGAGGGAGGCTTAACTGAGTACTGGTTTCGGTACTTAGATGCTAGCTGTTTCTTGAGAAAAATTTGAGCTTGTGGGTACTTGACTGCATTGGTCCTGGTTATATGCTTTGCATTATTGTTGGGACATGAAGATTTATGGTCCAAATGAAGTCATGTTTATGTTAGTTCAGCAAAATCTCTTCTTCAGTGTTATATCACTAAATGCATAGAAATACTTTCTAAGAATAGATTATATAATTTAATTAAAAATTTGGAACAAAAATAGAAGCTCTGCATTCTAAGTTTGCACTTTCAATTTTAATCTTGAATCAATGCCTAGTTACTCTCACGGTATGGCAAGAAACAAATCTGTATGGGGGAGAGATGAAAAGAGATGGAGCAGCTCTAGTTTTCTGATTCTCTCCAGCAAGTCTCTAGTTATTGTAACCTCCTACTTTATGTCTTACCACAGCACCTCTCAGAATACCTGTACAAGTGGTACCAAGGACTTTAGGACATAATACTTCTGGAACTCAGCATTCTAAATTCTCATGATAAATTTATTCAAAGGTTAATAGTCTTTGTTTTCTCTAGATTACGGTTAGTCTAGATTTTTATCTTTTATCTCCTCCCCAATTATTTCCTGTGCCTATGTGTGTGTGTGTGTGTGTGTGTGTGTGTGAGTTTTACTGAATACATAGTATAAATATATAAATAAAATATGAAGATTGAGTTTCTTATTTTGTTTATCTCATAGAAACTATAAAAAGGGATTAATAAAATCCACTTTTAACAGAGAATTGTTTGGTCAGAGTTCCTTTTAAATTGTTTAAATTTCTTTGATCATTTAATGATGATTTGCTTAACTTCTTCTATCTTCATATTATTGGTATGTAGTTGATTTGGAGTAGTCAGGCAGATTTCAAATAGAAATTTCAGCTTCTACCATCCATGCCATAATCTGCTGTTGTATTATTATCCATGATTTAGAAAATAATTGCATCTTAGTCAAAACTGTCACTTAAAGAATTTCACAAATGGGCTGTAGAGAGGGCTCCATGGCTAAGAGCACTGGCTACTCTTGCACAGGACCAGGGTTCAATTCCCAGCGTGCACATGGCAGCTGCCAACTGTCTGTAACTCTAGTTCCAAGGGATCCGATACCATCTTCTGACCTCTGATGCACTGCACAAAACGGGTGCACTTATACACATGCAGGCTGCACTCACACACATAAAACAAAAATAATAAATAAAATATTTATAAAAGCAATTTCATAAATGCCCTTTACTGCTAGGTGTTGAATAATTCTAAAAGATGTTGCTGTAATGATTTTATATTTCACTAACTGAAGGTCTGCTAGCCTACTGGAATTTAACTAATTAAGCATCAATTCCTAAAATGTAAGATAGGAACTTTAGATCTTGTGAAGTAAATACTTTCTAACAATTTGAACCAGAAATGATTTAGAATGCTATGTTCGAATATCTGATCAAACTTGTAGGCTCACAATGTTTCTAGTTTTACAATGCAATTTTGTATTTTTTTCTCTGCTTAGAGAAAGATGTGTTTTGTTGTTTGCTTGCTTTTTGTTGTTGTTTATTTTGATCTTTTTGATACAGGATCTCCCTGTAGCTTCAGCTGGCCTGTAATTCACTATGTTGACCAGATTGGACTGAATCTCACAGAGATCTGACTGTCTTTGCCTTCTCAGTGCTGGGATTAAAGGCATGCACCACTATACTGTGCCCAGAAAAAGATGTTTGATCGAAATATAAAGTAATTCCTTAGGTTTACACTGTGTAATGTATTCTTCATTTTAACACAGTAGGTACCTTATCCAATAACTTTAAGCATATAGTCTATAAATGGTGTTTAAACATTGTGCTGAGTGATTTGCATCTAAAATAAATTTATATATATATATATATATATATATATTCAAGAATTTGTTGAATTATGTGCAAATTTTAAGCAAACTGTCTAATTTTGGTCCCCAAAATTCTGCCATGAAAGCCCCAGCAGGACCTTTATATTATCTAGTAAACAAATATATATGCATTTATGGGTGAGGTTATATGTCTGGGAAATATAAGGGAGAAGATATTGCTTCTAATAAATTTCTTCTAGAACATTTGTTTTCTGGAGTTAAAGCTGTTCAAGCACCTTAATTGGAACATAATTTTATGCAGTTAATGTCCAAGAATGTTCATGTCTAAGCAACCTTTTTTTTTTTTCAAAGCTTTTGATAAGTTTTACACTAGAACACTCTAGGGGAGCTTAATCATCGTAGGTGGATTCCTAGATGAAGATAACATGATAGATGGGAAAAAGTCATATTAGGGCAACAGCTATTACATTAAAAACACTGCAAGAAGTTAAGGAAGAGAAATAAGGAAACTGACTTCATTAAATATCGGGAGATGTACTTTTTGTTTCTTTAAAACTGAGATGTATGTGAGGCATTGCAATTCAAAGTGAAGACTCCAGACCAGTAACATGAGCATCAGATTCAGAGTCTGAATTTTAACTGGGTAAGCAGAAGAGTCCAATATGTTTTAGTTCTTAAAAAATATAACATGGTTTTATGAGAAATGATTTTAGATTAAAACTCAAACTTTAATCCACATTTTTGAGTTTGGATTTCTTTTCTCACACAGTTTCCCTCTCTGATCTGAAAAAGAAGACAACCTCAGTCTTCTTTATTTCACGCACATTTTTAGAAACCAGAGAGTTGTATGAGAAAAAAAGATGGTCAATCTCATTTGTGAAAGAAAAAGCTTGTCTTTCAAAAACATAATTTGAATTCATGAAAGCCTAACTTTACGCTATGGCAGCCTGTATGTTCTGGTAGAATACATTCATATTTCTGTCTTTGTTCTCTCACAATAATTAATATTTTTCATGCTAAGAATATGCATAGAGAACATAGAGACTCTTTTTGTATAAGTTAATTGCGATTTTCTCCTTGCTTTTGATTATGAGGCATCCTTAAATTTATGACTATGATGATAAAACTATGGATTTAAAACTATGGATTATTCTTAATCTCTCTTTCCTCCTTTCCTTCCTCCTTTCTTCCCTCTCTCCTTATCCTGTCTGCCTTCTTTCTTTCCCTCCCCTTTACCCTCTTATGTTGGAATTAGAAAAAAATATTATAAATCTTTAATTATTCAAATACTTTGCCTATTTTAAGCTTAGAATAAAGTTTATAGTCTCTAAACAATTGTTTAAAATAAAGATTTTTTCTTAGTTGCAAATTTTATGTTATGTGGTAGTTGACAGTAATTCATTTATAATCGATTAATAGTCTCTGCTATGGTACAATGTTTGGATATGCACTTATTAAACTGAGTATGGGTATAGGATATAGTTTTTTAAATTACTTCCAAATTTAGCAAAATTGCACAAGAAGGAGAGTTTGCTTCCTTAGTAATTCTTTCACAATATTTAGTTAGTATTTCCAGAATCAACACCAATTTTCAAAACTTAGTATCTTGGCCTGTTTAAAAAAATCACATCAAATTAAATTGGATTTGATCCATCTGTTCATTTGAGAATTACCTCCAAAACCTACAACTCTGTCATAGTTTCTCTGGCTTTTGGTCAATTTCAACAGAAAAAGAAAATCTGTAAAAAATTTGAAAGGTAAGAAAAAGCTACATATTATCAGAAGGTAATGTTATTGGGAAAACAGAAGACTGAGAGTTCTTTAAAAAGGCAGATATATACTGAGAGTTGAAACCTGAGAGTTCAAAATTATTTAATATATATTTTAAAGGTAGATTCTAGGTGATTAATTTTGTTGGCATTATGGAGATGGACAGATTTTCTAATTGTTACCTTCACCTGATAGCAATATTTCAATGTTTAATCAGAAATACGCAGACTGTTTAAATAACACAAGCTGTTACGTTGCTGTTCCCAGTCCTTTTGGCTTATGAAAAAGCACAAGGACATGGATGGTAGAAATGCTAAAATAGCCATTTATGCAGGAATTCCTAGACATGAGATTTCTTATTTACTGCATATGGATATGGTGAATTTCACTTGATACTTTCAAAGTTTCTCTTAAACATTCTTGGTAATGGCAATTTCATTCATACATGGCCTATAAGGATATTTTCTTTCCTAATGCTGAATATCAGTACTACTTTTAATTTTTAAATATATGATTGAGTTTAATTTTGTAATTATCCTATTTATTTTATAATTTGTAGTTATTAATACGATTTCTTACTGAGTATTAGTATCTTTCATATGCCTATTAAAATTTCACATTTCCCATCTTTGGGGGGCTGCATATTTATTTAACTCAATATTCTCTCTCTCTCTCTCTCTCTCTCTCTCTCTCTCTCTTGTTCTGTCTTCTGATTTACAGATGCTCTTTACCTGATATCTCTACTGTAAATATTTCCTCTCAGTGTCTTATCTGTGGGATGAAATTTTAATGGTGTATTTATCAGCTATGCATTTTTATGCTGTTTTTTTTTTTTAAAAATACCTCTCATCATTAAATTATAACATATCCATATAGCAATCTTAGGAATGCTTTCTGGATATTGACACATTTACAACACAACCCAATGAGCACCTGCTTTCACTTTATCATCTTCAGTGTAAGAAATGAGAGAGGAGCACAGAGCAGTTAACCCCTCAGATGCTAGGAGCTATGGGGCAGACAGCAGGAGAGTTAGTGCATGATCCTCGATCGTGGGTTCTGGGCCTGAGTCCTCAGTTTCTATCTTATGTCATCCTTCCCAATGGATTTTAAGCCTCTAGCTGTCCTTAGGCTGGGACATGTTATAGAATACATCAGAAAATCGGTAGTATGCTGAGGCTGTCTGTGGAAACAGACCACTCAGTGCTTGTGTGAGGAGAATTCACAAGACATTTCTGCTCAGCAATTTCCTCTACATCTCCATTTCCTCACCTGTCTAATTGACATTCTAGAATAAGCCTTTTTCTTCAGTGGGAGGCTTTGATACTCAAGATTTTTAAGGAGTTGAATAAACCAGGAGAATCTAAATATTCTTTTATGCTCATACGATTGCTTGACAACATTTCAGATGAATTTCCGAGAACAAAAATCCTTTTACAGAGTGAAAACTGGAGCAGGTGGGAGCAGAGAGCCTTAGGCAGGTGGACGCTGGCCCTACAGAGGGTCAGTTAGTTCTAGAATGACACATAGGGGGCCTTGGAGCTAAGAGCCTCTTGTGCCACACCTACCACCCAGTTCTTTCCTAATTCCCACAAATGAGGTGACATTCACAGGCTTGCCACTTTTGCAGATCCCTACGGACACTTCTGGCAGGATTACAAAGTCATTTGTTTATATCAATATTCATTACAAAGTCATTTGTTTATATCAATGTTCATGCCATGCAGATCAACTTAAGAAATCATAGTTTCCTCTTTATTTCGTAACGTTTACATAGGATTTTGTGTATGTATATTTCAGCCATTCTTCCAGACATCTGAAGATTGTCAAGTTGTTAAAAATAAAGGCAATTACAGAAGCTTAAACAATTGAACAATTCCTATGATGATATAGATGTGTATATAACCCCTTGCTTTTAACGGTATGTGAAGTAAAATTTCATTACTTTCAGATGAAAACTTTGCCTATTGTCCTACAACTTTGATTCTTTTGTCAAAATAATTTTTAAATGCTTTTAATTGAGATTTGGAACATTTCATAAAACAGTTCTTAATCAAATTTAGACTGCCTCTCCCACCCATTTCCCGTTTCCCAATCCCCACTGGACCTTATCTTTCCCACATGTTAAGTACCATCCAGTCAAGCATTCCTAGATGTCCTTCAGTACAAATTCATCAACTGGAGTCTAGTCAGTCTAGTGGTCATAAGGAAGGTCTACTCTAGTAGTAATCAGTCTCCAACAGTTCCCAAACTAGAGGGAACACACCACCCATTTCCCTCACTCGGCTCTGGGCCCTTGTCGGATTGAGTTGGCATGGCCTCTGTCTTTGATGCTGCCATTGCCACAAGCTCACATGTGCAAGTCTTTGCTTCCCTATATTCTTGAGCAAACCCTGGCCATTACAATCTGCATGTATGTAAATTCACCCATGTTGTACAAAGCCACGGAGGCCAGAAGAGGGCGTCAGATCTCCTGGAACTGGATCTACAGACAGTTGTTAGCCAACATGTAGAAGCTGGGAATCAAACCTGGGTCCTCTGAAAGAACAGTCAATGCTCATAACTGCTGAATCATCTCTCCCGCCACCCAATACAATTTAAATACATTACAAACTGGACTGGGAGATCTGTCAATTGTTCAATGGGAAGTCAATGAGAAACTGAGTTCATATACCAAGAACCCACATAAAGCCAGATATGGTAGCACACATCCTTAATCCCAGTACTCTTAAAACAAGATGGGAGGTGGAAATAGGAGACTCCCTGGAATCGTCTGGGCCAGCTAGCCTAGGACATGTAGGAGAGAGTGTTAAGAGACCCTATCTCAAACATTATGAACTAAAACCCAAACTTATCCTTTGACTCACATACATGCATACTATAGGAATAGTGACAAATCTGACATTATTATTGAAGCTTGGTAATAGATATTTTTCTTCTGTAAACAATATTCAAAAATTAATAGACATATAGAAGTCAGAATTTATGTTCTAATATCTAAATACATATTTTTAGTTTGAAAATTATATCAGTTTATTAGAGTACTTCCTATATCTTTTATTTTTAACTTCTTAGATGTTGATTTTTTTTTTCTTAATTTTTTATTTAACTTTTGTACATTTCATATAACAGTTCTTAGTCAAATTTAGACCCCCTCCCATGCATGCCCCCCAGAGATAGTGGGAGGTGGGTGTATTGGGGGAAGGGTGGGCATAATGTAGGCAGTGGAGGGAGAAGGGAGGTTGGATACAGGGAGAGAGAGAGGAGAGTTGAATGGAGCTTGTGGTCTAGGGAAGCCAGAGGGAAATGTATTGGCAAGGGAACCCCTTGAGAAATACACATATAATGTCTGAACATTAGTGCGTGTGTATACCTGTGGGCTCTGTGACAAAGAGCACAGCACCAAACAGGCGAGATCTCCCTTTGAGGATTGGTCAGAGTATTCCAAGAGACTCCCCAAATAACACAGGCTATTGCCAGAGTTCTTGGTTATCTTCCAGAGCTGGAAGATAAGACCCTACACTGCTGAAGACAGGTCATATTTCAGACACAGGGCAGGAGCAGTTGAGTAGAATCTGACCTGGAAGCCTTCTACCTGAAGTTTAGATTTTCATAGTTCTAGAGAATACTATGCAAGCTGCTAAGCGATAAAATAAACCAATGGTCCAACCCAGCCCTAAAGCCTAATAACCATAATGGCTGGCAGAGTCATTGGTTATTGCTTATTGGTGCTGCAGTGGCACTGTTCTCTGGGTGGTAGTCAACAGCTATTTCATTGGACTTAAGGTCTTCTCAATAGCAGTGAACTCATTGGTAGCACTGTAAACACAGCCAAATACACAGGGCTGGAGGGGCCATAGATCTTAGAGAAAACCCTACCTCTGTCATATCTCTAGACAAATGAAATTTCTTACCATATCCTTAATATAGACTGTGATTTTTATCTATAGAAGTTCAATTATGGCAAAGGTGAGGGCACACTGGGACTGTAGAAGAGTAATAGAAAAGTAATGGAAAACTTCTTGGGGCCTGGTAATGGGAGCGGTCCAACATCAAGGCCTGGATATCCAGGACCATGTGTGGAGTGAGGACCAGAGTTTGTCCTCAGGGGAGGTGGGAGGTAGGGTCCAGAGGAACAGTCCTCCAAAGACCAGACTATGCAAATAACAAAGACCCTGTGCCATGCACAACCTGGGACCTCAGGGTAGGTTGTTATGCGTAATGCAGTCACTCCAAGAAGCCTGTTACTACTGCCCTACATCAGGAAGTCCTCCATGCTCTACTTTGCTCCACCATCTGCCTAGCGTCAGAGGGGTGTGGAACAGTGACTCATGGTAAGGGTCCGCAGATTCAGGTTTGTGGGAAGGGACCAGAGCTCCAGCTCACAGCAAGGGATCACACTTCTATCACATGCAATGGAACCACAGCTCAGGATTATAGGGAGAGGCCCACAATTATGGCCTATGAGGGAAGGGGACTCTCTCCAAATCCATGGATAGCACCACAGCTCCAATTCACTGGAGAGAACCACAGTTCCCACCTACAAGAGGGGACCACAGCTTTCTAGCTCACAATAGGAGACTGCAGTTTTAGATTACAAAAGGGGACCACAGCTTGCTAGCTCACAAAAGAGGGCTGCAACTCAGGTTCATGGGAGGGGACCACAGTGGGCTTCAGTTCAAACGAGAGGACCGTAGCTCCAATTAAGACGTCAATAAGACATTTATTTTTAATAAGTATCCCAAGTGACAGATTAGTCCTAAACTGTGAGGTTCCTTAGAACTCTAAAACCTGTGGTTCATTTAGATTAAACTTACCCCAGGGAATTACTAAAAATGCAAATTATAAATAACTTCACTTAAGACTCACTGAATTAGATTCTATAAGGTGCTAGGTCTGGGAACAAACCTTGTTTGGAATTCTCAGTGTTATTCTAATTCATACCAAAGCTTGAAACCCACTTTACTGGAGGTTCCTTCCAGTCCTATGATTTTATGATTCTGGCTTATGACTAATCAGCCTAAATTTTAGTTGGTAGACCACATAACTCCCTGCCAAACTTCCTCCACCAAATATAGCAAGAGTTGAGAGATGCCAAAATGGCAGTGGTCTTTGTCGGTGCCCATCCTAAAAGCAGCTGGGCCCACACAACCTTATTCCCAGCTGTCTGGAACTAGGCAGCAGGTGCTGGGGTGGCCAGCTGTTCTTGTGAAGCAAATCTGGCAGCTCTGCTGGCCCACGTCTCGAATTTTCCCTTGGGTGGCCTCGCTTTAGTGGGTGGTCCAGCTCAATCTCAGTTCTAGTGAGTGTGCATTCCAAAGCTGAAATACTCAGACCAGTGCCTACAGGTCTGTGTTAGTTATGTTTATATATGTGTATTCACTTTTTGGATTGTAGCAGGGCTTAAAGTTCACTTTTGCTTTAACTTCTATAATTTGTGTGTGTGTGTGTGTGTGTGTGTGTGTGTATGTGTGTGTGTGTCTATCTATACTGATGGTAATGTTATGTAAATATTATGTTAATATTATGTAAAATGTTTTCATGCACAATTCTTAATTGCAGATGAAACGGGCATGATTCAGTACTCTCTGTCTCTCTGTTGCACTCTTTCTTTCTCCACTTTTAATTTTTCACAAAGTTGAAAGTATTTGTAAGAACAGTAATTAAGAAAGCTTAACCTAAATTTTACTTTAATAGTCTCTGACTAAAAAACGGCATCTAACAAATTCCAAAGAAAAAGAAAATTTGAAAAGTGACTCTCCAAATGCATGGGACATTAAACACTACAAGGAGGAGGACTTAGCACAGAGGTATCTTGGGAGAATAGCAATACTCTTTTGATATTATAATGCTGAGTACATGTCATTACACATTTCTGCAAACCCATAGTGTGTGTTGCACTGATGTGATCTCTAACAGGTGGTGGATGATGATGACATGACAGGGAAGGCCCTTCATTTGGAACAACATTTTCACTGTGCTGTGGAGGGTGTTGACAATGTGAGTGACCACGCATATTAAGGTTGTTCTAAAAGAATTTAAGTCTTAAGACATAGCTGAATGTAGAAGGACATTTTGTTGTTCACAAAGCTGTAGAAGAAAGTACTGACTGTCAATTACTGTTCTCATCTTAGTCTCTGTTTAATGAAGCAGTAAAATAATGTACAACAATAATATAATGTCAGCATTGAGTTTGTAAAACTGTTACAAAGTTAGGTTAACACTGAAATGTGATGTTTGAGTTCACTCTTAGTAGGGTGTTTATGTTTACATTGTTTTCACAGTTCTTTTTTCTAGTAGTAATAAAGATGAGACATCATGAATCTTGGCAGGGGCAGGTAAACTTGCTCAATGGGTTCTGACACCATTTAAAAACAAATGACTCTTGCCTCATTATTTCACAGAATGAAAGTGTGACTGTTTCTAAAATAATCGAACAATCCTTCATACTCTAATTCAATATCACTGATCTGATTTGCCCACACGCTGAAATCATGACTAATGTTCTAAAACTTTGATTTTTTTAAACACTATTTTCCTTTTAAACTTCTTATGCTAGGTGATGGAAATCTCTGAAGAAACATTACTTTGTAAACAGCAATCTCTAGTGCACATAAAACATGACATCAAATTCAATGATTCCTTTGAAAGAGAATACCAAAGTTGTACATTGGGCTGTGCCATCAAAATTATTTGGTTGGGGAGGAGAGAGAGTAGAGCTGAATGGGTCTTGAGGGGCTACAGAAGCCAGATAGAAATGTGTTGCCTCTGTAGCCTCCTGAGAAATGCACGTGCAGTGTCTGAACATTATTAGTGCTATGTATACCTGGGCGAGGGGCGAGGGGCTGTATGGCAAGGAACACAGTACCTGACAGGAGGGCAGGGGAGATCTCCCTTTGGGCATTTGGTCAGAGTACAACAAGAGACTCCCAAAATAAAACAGGCTACTTCCAGAGCTCTTGGTTATCTCCCAGAACTGGAAGATAAGACCCTGCTGCTGAAGACAGGACAGAATTCAGACACAGGACATGGAGCAGTGAAGCAGAAACTGATCTGGAAGCCTTCCACCTGGCTTAGTTCTCATAGTTCTAGAGGATACTAAGAAAGATGCTAAGGGAGAAAAGTGAATCAGTGGTCTAACCCAGCCCTGAAACCCTAATAATCATAACAAATGGCACAGCAAACTCCTCTATCGGTGCTGCAGAGGCACTATTATCTGGGAGTAACCAACAGCTGTTTCATTGGACTTAAAGCCCTCTCAATGACAGTGAACTCATGAGTGGCACTGTAAACACAGCTGAATGAATACACATGGCTGGAGAGGTCATAGATCCTAGAGAAAATCCTATCTCTCTCACATCTCTAGACAAGTAAAATTTTTTATCCAGGCAAAATATAATACTTATATTTACAGACAAGTATACTGTACACCATCAACAAAGAAGCTTCTTTTTACAACATATGGAGGCTACTGCAGAATCCCACAACCGATCAGACAAAGAGAATCAATATCTGAGAGATGCCCAGACCTAAGTGACACATCTACAGATTACCTTCTACTCCTGAGGCTCATGGAACATAATACAACTGAGGTCAGGGACAGAGGGAGAAAAAAACTGGTGCATCCCTCAGCTCTCACCCGTGAAGCTTCCTTATACAACAGAGTGCTGTGCACACAGAAGGCCACAACTGGCCAAGTTTTAAAGAATAAGAGACTGCAGAGTGTGTATCCCTGGATAGGACTCCTATATTAAACCTCACCCACCCATGGCTCAGGGGTCATTTTGGAACAGGGGACAGAAAGATTGTAAGAGGCAGGATTGGTCCATGAACACAAGGAAACAGAAGCTTTCAGGCCACTGGAAGCTTGTACATGTAAACTTGCAACAATGGTAGCATTGAGCATAAGACCCATGTCAACTCAAACAAGGGCCCAGAATGGAGTAGCTTGTTTAATGTTGGAGTCTCATTACTACTGGGTGAAGGAGGGTAGACTTTACTTATGATCTTTAGATAGCCTCCAATGAATGAATTTTCACAAAAGGACATCTGGGTACAATTTCTTGACTGGATAGGACTTAACCTGTTTGGTGGAATGCATGAGGTCTTGGGTGGGGCATGGATGTGGGAGGTGGTCTAAATTTGATTAAGAACTATTGTGTGAAATGTATGAAAGCTCAATAAAAATTAAGAAAAAAATCAAGTCTAGGAAGTTAAAAGAAATTTGAAGTAGTGCAATAATCTGATATAAATTTCAAACTAAACTATGTATTTAGATATTAGACTATAAATTCTAACTTCTATATGTCTACTATAATTTTTAAATATTGTTTACAGAAAAAAACTGTACTACCAAACATCAACGGTAATGTGAAATTCATCACTATTCCTATTATATGCATGGGTGTGAGTCAAAGGATACTCTTGGGTTTCAGTTAACAGTGTTTGAGATAGAGCCTCTTGATATTCTCTCCTACATATCCTAGGCTGACTGGCCTGAATGTTTCCATGGAGTTGGCTGTTTCTATCTCCCATCTTCTTTTAGGAGTCTTGGGATTAAGATTGTGTGCTACCATATCTGGCTTTATGTGGGTTTTTGGTATATGAACTCAGTTTCTAATATTTACACAGCAAGTACTACCCGTTGGCCTATCTCCCAGCCCAGATTGTAACATATTTAAATTGTACTGAGGGGCGGGGAGAGATGACTCAACCGTTAAGAGCATTGGCTGCTCTTGCTGAGAACCCAGGTTCCATCACCAGCACCCACATGGTGGCTAACATCTGCCTGTAACTCCAGTTCCAGGAGGTCTGACGCCCTCTTCTAGCCTCCGTGGCTTTACACAACATGGGTGCACTTACATACATGCAAGCAATACACTCATACACATAAAATGAGAATAATAAAATATTTTAAAATTTACTATGATGCCTTGCAACGATGTCAAAGCTGTGCCACTAGCTGGTGAGTTCTTTTTCATAATTATACTGTAAAAATATCTACAAAGA
Source organism: Eospalax fontanierii (assembly GCA_035773235.1). Lineage (NCBI taxonomy): Eukaryota > Metazoa > Chordata > Mammalia > Rodentia > Spalacidae > Eospalax > Eospalax fontanierii. The sequence continues at coordinate 40,756,255 of CM069527.1, forward strand.
TATCCTATGCATTTGGGTAGATCTTACTCCTCCATCTAATCATAGGTTCTCCAACCCATTAACTCTCCAAACATGAATAGAAATATCATTGAAATGAATCAATTTCCTCTCATTCATTGATTTTATTTTTTCTTTCCTATGAGACAGGTTTGCTTTGAGTTTACAATCCTCCTGCTTCAGCCTCTTCGGTGCTGGGACTATAGGCGTGTTCCATGAAGCACAGTTCACCCACTGTATTTTGCTGTTGCTATGTTAGACTACTTTCTGCTTTTAGTTTAGGGAGTATGACAGAATAGAAGGCCCAAACTCAACAAACGAAATATGAAATCATTTTGTTTAGTCACTTTAGCCTGTGAGTGATGTTTATACTATTTGATGGAGGGGGAAAAGGAGGAAGAAAAGAGATGGCAAGAGAGATGGAGATAAAGAGGGAGAGACAGAGAGACAGAGATAGACAGAATGGGGCTCCTCATCACTGGAGCTGACTTAAATTTATATCTTGGCCAAATATCCTAATATAAAATATGAAGTTTCACTAGCATAGTCTTGAAATTTTAACATAGCCTTTTTGATCTTGAAATCACAGTTGTAGTCATTTTTATGCTATGACATAAAAGTAAGGTGATTTTCTAATGTATTTTCTAAAATGCAAAATATTATTTAAAATGAAAAATGTTTTAAAATAATCTTAAATTCAATCTCATTCTTAACCTACATTAAACATAAAAGTTATATATATATTTATATATTTATAGAGTATTATGTCATGTTTTGATACATGTATACATTGTGTCATGCTCAAATCATGATCAAATCATAGTAAGCCTATGTATTAGTCACATTTTCTTTGCTGTGACAAAATACTTGACAAAAGCAACTTAAGGCAGTAAGATATTTTCTGGTTCGGTCTGAGTATAGTCAACTGGTAGGGAAGGTACCATGGTAGGAGCTCAAGACAGCAGGTAACACTGCTTCACAACCAGGCACGATGAGTGACTGATGCTGAGTTCACTTTTTCCTTTTAAAATTAAGTTCAGGGCCTCGGCTTCTCACATTTAAGGTGAGCCTTCCTGCCTTTGAACGCCTAATCTAGAAAGTTCCTCCAGACATGCCTCAGAGGTCTGCTTCCTATGTGATTCTATACTTTGTCAGGTTCTTAGTATTAACTATGAGGACATACCATCTCCTAAAATATATATCACTTCTTCTTGGTGCAGGTATTTAAAATCTCATCCTCCAACTTTTGACAATATACAGTAAGTTCTTATATGTGATCATTGTTCCCTAGTGTCTCAAAAGATTTTGTGTCTAACTAAGTCTAATTTAGCACTAATTCCTCCCTACTGACTCTTAACCACAAGTCTACTTTCAATGGGTGAGTCAATCTTTTTAGATTGCACATATGGATGACATTGCCATGTGCTTGTCTTTCTGCATGTGACTTATTTCACTTATATAATGAATTCCACTTTCATCACTGCTGTTACAAATGAGAAGAGTGCATGTTTGTTTACAGATGAATAGTACTCCACTGAATACACAATATTTTATCTGTAGTCATATTGGTAGACATTTAGGTTGCTTCCATTTTTCCTCAGAAAAATCCCATTTTGTCATGCTGTATGACTTCAGCCCGCAGGCAAGCATCATCTTGAAGGAGAATCTATTACTAAAACCTGAGTCCCCAGGGGACCGAGGTAAGGTACAGGAGCCTCAGTTTTCACTGGTCCCAGGTCCTGGGAAAGAGAAGGCTTTGAGAAGCAGTTGTGAACAGGAGGACCACAGACTGACTAGGTGAAAGAGGCTAGGCTCAGGCTGGGAAGTGCATAGGGAAAAGACTCCTTACACTCTGTGGCCAGAAACAGATCTCATCAACTGATAGAGATCACCAACTCTGAAGTGTGGTGGCTGAGCATGAGGCCAGGAGGTCGATCAAATTCTGGAGCAAATTATCTGTCATTTACAACTGCAGGGTCCATATATGGACCTCCTAGGGCTATACATGATATGCAAAGATGCACTGCTCTATCAGGGTCATTAATAATTAGGAAACTTTAAAACTATAAAAACAGAACCTTAGCTAATACAGATCTTAGTGTTATGGGCTTCTTCCCAAATACTCACTCAACACACTTGAGAGAAAACTTCTTGCTAAAATAAGTTTACCCAAGAAGATAAGATCTGGAGTGTCCTGAAAGTGTGAGAGAGTTTGCTCCACTCACAGAATGCACAGTTAAGTGAAGCCAGCAGAGGCCCCTGCTATTCAGAGAAAAGAAACTACTAAAGTTAAGACAATTCTGCCAGAAAACACAGTTTTCCAACATAGAATCAGTACAGAATGAACTGAAGGAAAGACAAGAATCCCCAGTGACTTCCCTCCATTATTTAAACTGGTAGTGTCTAAATTTAAGGACTCAGAAAGTTGCTTCAACACCTCACGTGTGATCCCCTTTGTTTACATATTTAGTGGAGATTTGCACATTTTTATATTTAAGTGTTTTATCCCTTCACATATTCATCTAATTTTGTAAATGCTTTTCCCTCTCCTAGGCAATGTATTTTCTTTGACCTAGGATCTTTTTGTTTTTCATTTGCAGTGTGTATCTCTTCCATTTCTACATTTAGTTTTTTGCCTTCATTGCTATTTATATTTTCCTTATTATATTTATCTAATGCTGTTTTTGAAATAAACTATTATTGGAAAGTATTTTTGTGTTGGTTTTCATTTTATTCTAATATTTTGTTTTTTTTTCCTCTTCTCCATTGTAACATTTTTATCTACTCCTCTTCCTTTTTTCTCTTTCCATTTATTTAACTTAGCTTTTCCTCTATTTCTTCTCTTTCCAATCCTTTCCTCTTTATCATTCGCTCACTATAACTCCACACATACCTTGAATAATTTGTGACTTCAAAGCACATTCTATTCTAGTGTTGCTCTTTTCAGAATCATGGCCATTGACGACATTTTAGTGGCTCATATAATTCATTTAAAGAATATTTCTTTATATATTCAGGTGTGGTGGCATCCTCCTTTAATCCCTTGGAAAGCAAAAGCAGGTGGATCTCTATGAGATTGAAGCCAGTTTGGTCTAGGGCCACTTGGGTCTACAGGAAGGCCCTGTCTCAAAAATCCAAATCCAAATCAAACCAAAAACCTAATAAAGTACTTATATGTATTTCATATGCTTTAACGTTGCAGCTACTACAGTAGTTTGTTTACTTTTACCAAGTGATTAAGTCTTTAAAAATAAATTACTCAATAAGAAGACCCACCCCCAAGTAATAAAACAACATATGTGGACACAGAAATGAAATAGTAATATTGTGACTCCTCTAAAACATAATTCCTCAACTCAGAAAAATGGATATGAACAGCAATATTGATGAAAAGGCACCAAAACAGAAAGAAAAATGAACAAAAATTTGAGATTTTGAAAAAAAAAGTAATGGTAAAAATTCATCAAATAGATGAAAAAAACACATGTAAAGTGTCAAGAGACTTAATTATAGAGGAAAAAATTGAAAAATTACTATAGTACTAGTTTGAATATAAATATTTTTTTCCCTATCGAGGCTCAGGGATCACTGCAGAAGACAGGGTAGGAAGATTGTAAGAGTCAGATGTGGCAGATGACCACAAGGAAACAAAGTGTCCCAGACTGCTAGTCAATTACACATATTTACTCACGCAATGGTGTTAACTGGGTAGAGAATCTATTCAATGATAATACATTAAAAATTTCCACAATCTAGAGAAAGAAACAGAGGAATTCAAAAGAAACACAAGAGGAATTCAAGATTGCATTTAGACATGCTCAGAGAAGAATGTCTTCCAGACAGTTGATAGTCAAGATAAACAAACTATAATGCAAAGAAATGATGATAATGCTGATAATTGTAAGGAAATAATATCAACTCACATACAAAGGCAAAAATGTCACAGAAACATCAGATCTCCCATAAGCAACCTGGAACACAAGCAAAGAGTGGCATGATATAGTTCAAGCCATGAAAGAAAATTACTACTGATTAAAAGTGCTATACTTAACAAAACTATCTTTTAAAATTGATAGGACTATGAGGATATTTCAAGATAAGTATAAAGGAAAGCATTTAATGATTTCCAGTCCAGCATTGCAGAAGGTACTTGAACCAACAGTATACACAGAGGAAGAAAGATAGTCTCAGTAATGAAAGCACTGGGAGGAATACATTTCACAATAGGAATATATGACAAAACAAAGCTTTTGTCTGGCACAGTAAACCTTCAAGCCTCTAGCACTAAGAAAGGGGAAAGAAAAGAACAACAAAAAGATCCAGCTATCCAGAAAAATAACTAACAAAATTATAACAATTAGTAAACATCTCTCAAAACAATATAATATGTAAATGGCATCAGTTTACTAATAAAGAGACATGAATTGACTAACTAGATTAAAATTTCTAGGTAAAACTTTTTCTGGTCTCCAAGAAATGACTCACTGGTAAATCTACTGACAGATTGAGAGTCAAAGGATGTAAATCAATCTATACACAAATGGAAACTGGAACCAAGCTGGCATAGGTATTCTGATTTATAATGAAGTATCCTTCAAGCCAGAATTTGTCAAAAGAGGAAAAGAAGGTCACTGCATATTAATAAAAGAAACAATTCATTCAGAAGTTTTAACATTTTTCAATATATATTCACCAACATTGGAACTCCCAATTTTATAAGAACCAACAAACAAAGTTTAATGGTCACCAAAATTCAGATAGGTCATAATACAAAAGTATTGTGTAATTTTAGTACCTTACTTTAATCTCCAGATAGGTCATCCAAACTAAAAATCAATAAAGAAATCTCAGACTTTAATTATATAATAGATCAAGTGGACTGTAGATAGCTATAGAATATTCCACCCAACAGAGATTGAATATACATTCTTTTTAGTAGCCTGTAGAACCTTCTCTAAAGTAGCCCACACTCTAGGCTAAAAATCAAGTTTTATTAAATGCAAAAGAATCAAAATAATGTCTTGTATTAACAGGAACAGCAAGTATAGAAACTATACAAAAACATGGAAATTGAATACTCTTCAATGGCCAAGGGATTATTAGTGAGCTCAGGAAGGAAATTAAAATGTTTATGAAAGTAGAAGTACAACATAACCAGTACCCTCAGGGACCAGCTAAGGCAATTCTAAGGAAGTTTATTGCTATGAATACTTACTTGAAGAAATAAGAATTATCTCAAATAAACCTAACAATGCACCTAGAAAAGATCATAGAAAAGAACAATTCAAACCCAAAGCAGTAGATGGCAAGAAGTGAAAAAGATCAGGAAAAAAATTAATGAAATGGTGACTAAAAATACAAAAAATGAATTAAACAGAGTTTGTTATTAGAAAAAATAAATTGACAACACTCCAGTCAAACTAGCAAAAAGCAGGAGAAAACCCAAATTGATAAAATTAGAAACAAAACAAAGGAAGTTACTGTAGAATCCAATGAAATTCACATAATTATTAGTAATTTGAAAACTTCTAAAAACCTGTGACAATCTATAAAAAATGGACGAAATCTTAGATATGTGTGACTTAACAAAATTAAATCCAAGTTATAGGAACACCTTAAACAGATCCACAGCACTCAAAGAGACTGAAGCAGTAATAAAGGTTTCCCAACTAAGAAAAGTGCAGGACCAGATATATTCATTCTCGAATTCTGACAAATATTTAAAGGAAAGCTAGAACTGTTATTTTTTAAATTGTTTTATAACATGAAAAAAGGTAGAAACACTATCTAACTCCTTTTACAAAGCCAACGTTATACTGGTACAAAAATCACAGAAGGACGTAGCAAAGAAAGAAAACTGTAGACTAATTTCTCTGATGAACACACATGCAAACATTTCCTATAAAATTCTTACAAATTAAATTAAAGAACATATTGAGGGACATACCATGATAATGTTGGTTTCATGCCTGAGATACAAGATTAATCCAGCATGTGCAAAACAACAAGTGTGATTTAACACATAAACAGGCCAGGACTGAAAGATATGATCATCTCAATCTATGCAGAAAAGTCCTTCAACAGAGTTTAATATCAATGTTAAAAATCCTGAAGACCTTAAAAATAGAAGGAACATAGATCAATATAATAAAGGCTAAATATGACAAACTTATACCCAATATTATATTAAATTTGGGAAATATCCATCCAGGAACAAAAGTGACTCAAAAGCTAAAACAGTCTTGAGGAAAAAGAACAGTTCTGGTCACCATAGCTGATTTTAAGTTATAGCAGAGTCATAGCAATAAAAACAGCATAGGACTAGCACATAAACTATAGTGTACACTAGTGGAATAGAATAGAGGACCCAGAAATAAGCCAATGCAATTTTTGACAGATCTGCCAAAAACATATATTGGAGAAAAAGAAACCTCTTTAACAAATGATGCTAGATAAACTGGACATCCACATGTAAAATAATGAAATCAGATTCATATCTCCCATCCTGTGCAAAAATCAGTGGAAAGGGTATTGAAGACCTTAATCTAAACCTGAGACATTGAAAGTGCTACATGAACATATAGATAAAACACCTTGCTACATAAGCACAGGCAAGAGTTTTCTGAACACCGTTTCAATATCACAAGAAGTAATCCCCAAATCAGCAAATGAAGTTAAGAAGATTCTCTGTGTCAAAGGAAACAATCTCCACTGTAAAGGGACACCTCAAAACAGGAAAAATCTTTGCCAATTATACATCAGACATCTATAATATCCAAGATCTGTAAAGAACTAAAAAAATAAAACCCTTAATTCCAAATTCATTCAAAGAATAAATTAACTAATGACCTGAATTGCCATCAGAATGTCTATCTTCAAGAAAACTAAAGGCGATAATACAACAATGTGGGGAAAGAGGAACCTTTGTTCACTGTTGTTAGACTGTAAACTTGCACAGCTACTATGGAAATCAGTATGGTGCTTCCTTAAAAATTTAAAACAAAACTGCTATTTAATCCAGTTATACACTCTAGGCTGTCTACCTACCTAAAGAACTCTTAAGTCAATACACCACAGAGGTAATTGCACATTCATACATATACTTATTGTTGCAGTCTTCACTACAGTCAGTAAATGGAATCAACCTAGATGTCTATCAGCGGGTGAATGGATGAAGAAAATGTGGCAAACATACCCAAGTGAATTTTATGAACCATAAAGGAAAACAAGGCCATGACATTTCCAGGAAAGTGGATGTGAACTGGAAATCATGTTAAGTAAAAGAAGTCAGATTCAGGAAGAACAATATTGCATGATTTATCTAACTGCAGAATTTATAATTAAAATGACAGCTATATGTGTATGTAATTACTTATACATATGTTTGATGTTGCTTTCCAAACTAGAAACAGAATCATGAAGGCAGGGAGAGATCTTGAGTGGTGGGCAATGGAGAGAAACATGAAATACATGTAATGAAGGTAGAAGTTGGGAGTAGCTGGTGGAAGAAAGGAACCAAGTGGAAGAGGAGAGAAGGCACGGAAGAGGGCAATGGGGGAACAAATAAAAGCAAACTAGTGACACCTCTGCAAAAGGAGAGCATGGCAAAACCCATTACTTTGTATGCTAAATGCAGTTTGTGAAATAGCTGTCATAGCACATGTGTTTGAATACTTGGTTCCTAACTGGTGCCACGGATTGGGAAGGTTTTGAAACCTTTTGGAGATGGAGATTTATTGAAGAAAGTAGGTCACTGGGGCAGACCTTGAGGCTTTATAACTAGGCCCACACACTGCTTTTCTAAGTGTGGATGCAAAGCTGACCTGTCAGCCACCTCCTACTCCTGGCACCATGCCATCCCTGCCTGCTTCTGTGTCTTCACCCTTATGTATCACTTTGGAACTGTAAACCCAAATAAACCTTTTCTCCCTTAAAGTTCTTGTGACAGGGTAATTTATCACAGCAATGAGAAAGTAACTAAGGCACTAACCTAAAAAAATATTAAAAATATATCCAGCAGAATTACCTTAGACTACTCATGTAATCTTTTAGAAGGGCATTTTTTTCTTTATCTATTTAAGAGAAATTCGAATACTACCTATCTTGCAGTGCTTTTGTGAGCATAGAGGGATCATAGATAAACTTAACATGTGATACATTATAGGTCCAGAATAAATGACAGTTATTTTTCATTGGTTACAGGTGAGGTATTGCAGTGATTGAATGGAATCATAGATGTGATATTCCTGGAAATGGAAAATATTAAATATGTATATATCTCATTTTCCACTTCTCTTTACTACATAGTATACTGGAAGGATCATAAGAGTTTGATTCAGAAAACCTCAGTGTAGGCTGTAAAAATGATAGCTAGCATGCCTGATTTAGAATCACTGAGAAGGTCAAGAAAGGAAGCAGGCTTGAAAGATCTTTTAACTCCATCTATAGAGATTAACAGTGTTTGAGGAATTTTGATGTCCCCTTTTTGGCAACCATCTCATCCTAATTTTCAAAGGAAAATGATCACCCTGTGAATTTTTATGCATGTTCATTATTTATAAACTCATCATCAAAGAAAATTCAAACTTTTGATCAAAGTTTCCCATCCTGAATCAATTGTCAAACTGTCTGATTTGTATCTTACCTCTGAGCATTTCAAACCTGGAGAACAAACAAAGCTTTTTGAATGACTTAATTCCACCAGAAAAGACAATTTTCATTCTCTCAGTTTGTGGGCTAAATTTACTCATACCTAAAAACTGATTTTATAGCCCTTCCATGGATTTTTGACCATTTCTCTGAACGGATATTATTTCTTCCTTAGGTGTCCTATGGCGGGAGGCAAGTTCTTCTATCTTAAAGTTTAATGTCCATTAGCTTGATAGATACTTAGTTTAGGGTTATTGAGCCCATGCAATTTACTGCATCTTTTTGCTCTTTCCTTCTTTTGTTCTCTTCTTTCTTTTTTCTTTCTGAATGAGTTTTAAAAGGTAGACATTTGGAATACTTGTAATTATAAATGATCCTGTAGGAAATGAAAGATAAACATATTTTCATTTGAATTCACATGATTATTTTTGTCAAATACAAATTTCATTGAAGATGTCATGCTCTCAGAGTTTCATGAATATAATAACAAAGTATAGAATTTTATTTCCTTTATTTTCTGTCTTTGAAGTGTTCTGCCCAAGTATATAATTTTAATGTATAGTACATAATCTTAAGGATATAAAAGTATATAAAAATGAGCTAGTATACTTAAAGTTGTAATATGAAGACAGGAAACAGAGGTCTTGGCTTTCCATTTGAATAACTGATTTACTTTTTGTCAGAAAGGGATAACCCAAAAGCTTATTGCAGGTTTTACTGTTAGAACTCGGCAGAATTCTGTGTGCATTTATTGGACATTTGATGTAGTGAGGAAAGTATGTCCTGAAGACTTAGGAAACCAGAAGGTTCTGCAGTAAAATATTAAATCTGAAAGATGAATGTGTTAAGAATTTTTCTTGCAATGAGGTTCTTCTGGGTCTGGTTGAATGAGAAAGCAAAGTATGCTCTCTAATTAGAAAAATTAGAGTTTATTGGAGTTACTTACGAAGGATTTATCAGGGAGAAGATGTGGCATCTTGTATTGAGCTCAACATTTTGATCAGAACTACCATGGCTCCAGTGCACACTGCCAAGATGGCAACTAGCTTCCTGAGCACGAGTCTCCTACCTAGAATTCACTGCTTTCCCCCAGGTCACTGGTTGGTTGGAAAGTGGTTGACTCTATTGGCTTTATTTCTGTCAATCAAATTCTTAGAGATGTGTCTTGCCACTGCTTGTCATCACTTACAGATGCATTTAGATCCAGCCATGCTGCCTCTACGGGCATGACCATCCTCCATGGGCCTGTCCATTGAGCCAGAGGGAAACTCCATGTAAATTTATCCTACAATGCGCACACTGGAAGCTGAGACCTCCAGAACCAAAACCTTTGCCATCTTCTCACACAAAGTGTCATTATCCAGTAACATGTAAGTAGGTTAGTAAAATTGTGTTTAGGAACCTTAGAGAGGATGGCAATTCAGCTTCGTATAGTGCTTTGTACTTGAATTCAGTGGCCAGATCCTGACCTCCCTTCTTACCTTTCTGTGATAATGAGAGAAAGCTTGCCTTCGAGTCTCTCTCCCTCTTAGTACAGAGAACAAAGATGTTTTATTTTGTTTTTGATTTCCCTTTTTGAGACAGGGTCTCATTTTAGTCCCAGCTGACCTGTAACTCACTATGGAGACCAGGTTGTTCCATATCATATAGAGATCCATGTGCCTCTGCCTCCTGAGTACTGGAATTAAAGGCATGTGGCATCATGCCCAACTGAGAACAAAGGTTTATTATTAGAGAAGTAAACTGGAGTTGGCCCATTTCTCCTTCTTTACCTAAGTATTCTTAACTATTGTAACTGCCTCCAATTTTGCAAACAATAAAATGACTAGCACTTGAAAAAAAATAGTTTTTAAAAAAGTAGTAGGTTATATAATTTACATTTAACCTTAGCAATAGTTTTTTTTTAAAGATTAGTCTTGTTGTTAGTTTTATTTGTATTAGTAGGAAACCAGAAATTATGGAGTTTAAATATATTTCCAAGGGATTTCACAGTTAGAAATGATGGGGCTGGAATTCAATCCCAGGTTTTGAGTGCCAGGAAAATTAAATTGAGGCAAGGATGACCTAATGGGTCAAGGAAGCCACCAATAACTAAAACAGCAAACAAAAAGAGACTCACAGGCTGACTATTCTGGAAAACAAAACAGAATAAAACAAAATTAAAACTTTTAGTTCTTAACATACTGTCGAAATTTCATTTTTTATAATGAGTTTATTTATTTTCTACAATAGATGAAAAATATAATAAACAAAATAAAAAGTATTAGGGAAACAGAGATGAATTATGCATTTAGAAATAGCATGACACATAAGAACACCTGCTTAGGGACACAATTGAATATTTGTGAAGAGTATTAAAAGGATAGAAGACAACACCCAGGTCTATTTTTTTCCTCCTCCTCCTCCTCTTCTTCCTCCTCCTCCTCCTCTTCCATCTCTTCTTCCTCCTCCTCTTTCTCTCTCTCTCTCTTTCTTTGTCCTCTATGTCCTCCCCTCTCCTCTTCTCTGTTGTCATTCTCTCTCCCTGTTCTCCTCTCTCTCTCTGTGTATGTGTGTAACTCTGTCTGTGTTTTGTTGGTGCTGTGGATGAGATCAAGTTTTGTATGTGCTGAACATATGCTCTGTCTCTAAGCTGTATCCAACCATACAATGCTCTGGTTCTGAAAACTGTAGAAGTTCACAGAAACAGAAGGTGTTCTGTGATCCTCTCATAGAAAGGCAATCACAGCCAAGGAGAGGTAAACCTTACAAATACAGCTGCATAAACTAAAGTTTTATTCTCAATATGAAGCTATGAATATGGCAACATTTGTCCAGAAGATCTAATATAAGTCAAAATATGGTATCTTGGAACATAAAAAGACACCAGTAATTAAAATGGATGATTAGAGACTGACTTCTGAACCTGAATGATAAGAACTTGAGAAGTCTCCATAATACAACAAAGAATAGCACTTCCACAGGGTTGTGTAAGCTGTTCCCTAAATGAGAGCCTACTTCATAAGCTTTGTTCCATAAGTGGAAATTCTGCCTTGGACTGGCTCTCTTGCCTCACACTAGGTTAGGTGGAATACTGGAACTCTCACAAGTCAGTGGTATACCTACGAAATATCATAGACATAGACATTAATAAGCCCAATCATTTATAAAGAAATGTGTTCAATTAATGGAAATATTTCTATGGAAATTTGATGCAGGATTTTGAGCAATGTAAATGTGCATTGTTTTCTTTTAGTAACTTCACTTGATCCCAATTTCATCAAAAGAATTTTCAGAGTTTGAAGAAACCAATTAATGATTTCATAAAGTATTTAAGTGGTCTTTGTCATTTATAAAAATTTTTTTCCAGTAACTAATAATGTCTTATTTGTACTGCTTTGAAATCTCTAAGCAAGGGTGTCTATTATAAGAGAAACTGTGTGTTCTGTGTCGGGCATTGCCTTACAGTTTGGATAAGTACTAATAGATGAGACATGTCACCTCCCTGGGCTAAAGACCTTACCTAAGAAAAAGTGACAGATTATTGTTAACTAACCCAAGGACAATAGGTTGTATCTAGAAATTTATGATGTTATAAAATTATAATATTCAACTTGAATTGAAATTTAATGATTTTCCTGAGTGACTTTTCTGGTTATTATAGAATACTGATGCTATAAATAAGATTAATATGTATTTTTTTAAAAAAGGTCACACGGTAAATTTTAGTATTAGGTAACTTTATTAAATGCAATTGGTGGTATACTGAAAATCCCAAAGCAAAGAAATAATATAAGTGAAAGAGATAGATTGAACTGGCATAGTTCACTAGAAGCTATGTAAATATTTGTCTTCACAATTTCATAGTAATAGAGATACCTGTTTAGAATATTGAACACTACTGTGGAAACCCATAGAAAGGAACAGAAAAACATCATTACTCAAATGTAATTGGAGGGAGTGCTATTCATTGCATAAATACTCTGTGGTCAATAATTACAATCCCTGCTGGAAAATACATTGATAAGTTAGTGCATGAAGCAGATGATTGTGCTAAGGTAGCATTTTCTGATTCTTTTTCTATTCTTTTTATAGCATTGGTTCTCTGATATAGCGGACATTGCTATTAATTGAGGAGCTAATTTTGAATTTAAAAATGTACAGTGAGTGCACACAGTTTTCTAATTTTGTGAAGAATGTCACTGAAATTTTGATGAGAATTTAACAGAATCTGTGGACTACTTTTGGTAGGATAGCCATTTTCACAATACTAATACCGTGAATCCAGGAGCATTAAAGGTCTATCACTTATCGTGAGTATCTTCTTTAATTTGTATAGAAGGAGAGGTCAGGGTCTAATTTCACATTGTGATCATGTGTAGAATTAATAAAAACCCACTAATATCTAAACTGCATGATTCCAGATTCATCTTTAATTGTATAGATTGCGTACTTGATCATGGAAAATATGGGAAAATTCAGAGTTCTCTATGTGCCTGCTGTCAGTCGCTCTGTGAAGACAGGAGGAGTGTCTGCCAAGCTTTTGGTCCCACCACTTGTCATGTGAAATCAGGATTCATGTGAAGATGTCGACTTCATTATGATCACAACACAGTACCTACACTGATGCTTCAGCCTTGATAATCAGCTCTGGATCTCAGGGTGATCAATGCTCAGAGTTGGTTGATTTTAAAATGTTTTGTATAAATGAATTAGTTTTATATATGAAGATATTATATGCTTTAAAGTGGACTTGCTTTAAGAAAAGTAAGTCTATAGAATAGAATAGAGGATCAGAAATAAGTCCATGTAGCTAAAATCTCATTTTTCAGAAAGGTGCCAAAGCATGTGCTGGAGAAGAGATGGCCTCTATAGCATATGATACTTGGGAGACTGAAGGTCCACGTGTAGAAGGATGAAATTAGAACCCTATATTTCCCTCTATATAAAAATCAACTGAAAATGGATAAAAACACTTTAATGTAAGATTCAAGGGATTATGCTTAGAATATATAAAGTATAGAAAAAAATAAACACAAAAACCAGTAATTCAAAAATATACAGATTCTCATAAGAAGTACAGATGGCCAATAAATAAAAAGTGTTTGTCATCTTTAGTCAAAACAGAAATGCAAATCAAAATTATGTTGAGATTCTATTTCACCCAAGCTATCAGGGAAACAGTAACTAATGCTGGCAAAAATATGAGAAATAGGGCAAGTATGACTTAGTTCCAGTGCTGGGTCCCTGTCTGCTTGAGTTTGTAGGAGTCTTGAGCATGCTGAACGCATTGCTATAGGTTCATATGAGCAGGGTCCCAGGGGCTTATATGATTCTTATGGTCACACACCTCCTCACTGGCTCTTATAATATTTTTGCCCTCTCTTCCACAACGGTCCCTGAGTCTTGGATGAATGAAGCTTAATATAGGAGTCCTGTCCAGGACTGTGCAGATTCCTAATCTTCATTCTTTGACCATTTGTGACTGTTTGTGTTACTGACCCTCTCTTGAGTGAGGAAGTCCCATTAACAAGAGTTGAGAGATTCATTAGTGTCCTTTTTACCCCTTGTTCCCTCTTGTTCCATGGTGCTTGAGCCTTGGGTGTAGAAATTGCACTGTAGATGTGCCACTTAGGCTGTGTATAACCAGTTGTGGCATTCTGCAGTACTATCTGTCTGGTGCAACATTGCAACATAAGCTTCTTTGATGAGTGGTGACTGGGTTACTTGTATATATATATATATATATATATATATATATATATATATATATATGAATACATATTTTGCACTTAATAAGAAGCTACATTAGCTTAATCTAGGGATGAGACAACCTTAGGGATTTCTCTAAGATCTATGACTTTTTCAGCCATGTGTATTTGGCTATGATTACAGTACCACACAGGAGTTTCCTCCCATTGGATTGACCCCAAGATAAAAATGCCACTACTGCACCAGTGTTGAGTGCTGTGCTGGTCATTGATGTGGTCTTATGGTCTTGAAGCTAGTGTTGGGCCATTGATTGATGTTCTTCCTTGACTGTTTTTATAGTGTTCTTCAGAGCTATTAGAGCTAGCCTTCAGGGGAGATAACTTCCAGGTCAGTCAGTTCCAATTCCAAGAAATTTGATCCTCTCTTCTGGTGTCCTTCGGCATTGCATGCATGAGTGCATTTATGTACATTTAGGCAAAACACTCATACATATAAAAAGAGAAAAAAAAATTCAAGGACCATGGTGGAAGAGGGGGTGGAAAGATTGTGAGACCCAGGGTTGGTGTATAATTAGAAGGAAACAGAGTCTTCCAGGCTTTTGGGAACTTGCTCGTATGAACTGATATCAATGATGTCAGCTTGCACATGACTCATGCAAACTCAATCAGACAAAAATCCTGTATAGAACTGGCGAAATGAGCATCAGGCCCCAACTTTAGCTGAGAAAACTATTCACAGATGATCACTCCTGGGTAAAGGAGAGTTGATCTTTAGGGGAGTGACTCTAGATAGGTTTACTAGTCTCCAGCGGATGAACTTGAGGCACTGAGGCACATCTGGGTACATAAACTTGACTGGATAGACTTCAGTATATATGGCATAATGCATGAAATCTGGTGGGAGGGAATGAATGGGGGAAGGAACATAAAGATGATTAAGATATTTTGTATTAGAAGAACTTACCTCTGTCACTTTCCTAGACCAATGGAATTTCTTACTATATCCTTATATAATACCTTTCACCACACACCAAAGAAACTTCTTTTTCTCAACAGATGAAGTCTTTTACAATATTCTACAACTGGTCAAAATACAGAGAATAAGTGACTGTGGGTTGCCCAGCCTGAAATGATATATTTACAATAAACCTCTATACCTAAGACTCAGGAAACTTCACAGAAGATTGTAAGTTGTAAGAGCTAGAGGATAAAGGTACCTGCTGCTAGTTAATTCACTCTAGACATGATAAGGAATCTACACCCACGAAATCTCCACAGTATAGTTGTCTAATGAAGTCTACATATTGACAAAACCAGTTGACATACCAATTTGGATAGGGAATTCTCACTGGGTCCCACCTTTAGATGGAGAATTGTAGCAATCAATGGAAGCTGAGGGAGGGAAAATCAGTTTTTTCAAGGAACTACCTCCCTGAGAGGTTATAGAATCCCAAGAGGGCAGCCCTAAACACTTGTATACATAAGTACCACTAAATGAACTCAGTTATTTTTATATGTGTATATTGATAAATGTATATATCTATGCAACAATAATCAATGAAAAGAACAAGAAATTGGGAGGATGGGGGAGAACCAGAGGAGGAGGTGGAGGGGGCTGGAAGAAGAAATAAAGCAAATACAATACTCATGTATGAAATTCTCAAGAATAAAATAAAATATAAAAATAAATTAATTTTAAAAAGACAGTAGGAGACAAAGTGTTGAAGTAAATATGACTCAAGTGTATTAGTTACTTTTCTGTTGCTGTGATAAAATACCATGACCAAGAATGACTTACGGAAAATGGAAAAAGTGTTTATTTTGTCTTATGGATGAGAATCCATCATGGCAAGAAAGCATGGCGGCAAGTGGCAGCCATGACTCAGGGACAGGAAGCTGAGAGCTCATATCTTCAGTCACAAACACGAAACCCAGAGAGCAAACTGAAAGTGCAGCAAGGCCATTAACTTTGAGAGCTGTGCCCAGTGACACACTTACTCCAAGGCTATACTGCTAAAGATTCCATGACCTCACAAACAGCGCCACCAACTGGAGAAAAAATGGAAATATTTGAGCCTATGAAGGATAATTCTCATTCACATCACCACAAAAGTATGGACACATGTGTAAAAATGTCATAACAAACAGTTTTTTTGTATAACAAATAATTTATAAAAATGTAAAAACTCCTGTACTGAGATTTCATCTTACCACAGTAAGAATGGTTATCACCAAGAAAATAAAACAAAACAAAGCAACAACAATCCGACAAATGCTGGTGACAGGGCAGGGAGAAACTGGCATTCATGTTTTGTTTGTGGGAACATGTTAGTCCAGTCACTACGGAATCAGTAGGAAAGTTCCTTGAAAAACTAAAAGTAAAACTTCTATATGATTGGACTATAGATCACTGCTAAAAATATATCTGAATTTATCAAAATCACGACCATCTTTGTTACCCACTATTCACAATAGACTTATTGTAGTTAGCCTAGGTCTATCAATAGATGACTAGATAAAGCATATATGCCCATATACACAGATATCATTCATCCATGAAGAACTGGGAATTATGTCATTTGTAGGAAAAGTAGAAGCAATTAGAACCCATATGCTAGGGAAAATATGCGAAACTCAGAAAGACAAGCACTGCAGGTTTGCGTGGCATTTGGAAATTAAAGGGAAAAAAGGACACATGAAAGTATAATGAGGTTATTTAGGTAGGAGGTGAAGGTAGGAGGGAGGGAGATGAAAGGGGATCATAGAGAAGAAATGAGATGGGTGTATAGATACATAAGCATGAAATGCATTACTTTGTTAAGTTAATAAAAAACAAAAAATAACAAAAACCATGACATAATTTGCTTAAAGGATCATTTCATTGTTCATTTTCTTCTAATAAGATCAGACATTTGACAATGAATTACACAGTACTGAGGGAAGATATCAAGTTTCTTGAGGCATACTTTATTTATAAAAGCTTGTAAATAGAATCTTAAATTACCAATTATCATTTTCTCAGAGTAGAATGTGTTCCATACCCATATTCCGGATTGAAAAAGTGAGGTTCCCCCTACAGAGTAGCATGCTTCTATCAGTTCTTCCAATTTTCTTTTCTGGAAGAAAGTTTATGATCCAAAGTATGTATTAGTTTCTACTTGGTTCTCCTATGACTTGTCTGTTGAGCACTTCCATCTCAGGGAAACAAGAATAAGGAAGGGACTTATTATCCAGGGACTTATTATTATCCCTGGATTATGACTCTCCACCATGAACTTCAGACACGAGAGCAATCACCTAAAGTGGAAAATTACATAATTATTTAGACACCAAAGACCTAGGTGTTCAGATTCCTCATAATGGTCAGCCCTTGAATTATCAGTATTACCAAAAATAAAGATTGCTGTTGTCCAAACTACACAGTCTTTAACGAATAATTTCAAATTAATTATCTTAGTTGGTTCGAGTGCTGAACCCTTGTGATAACTTCATTTTTTATGTCCATTTTATAGACATGAGACTGGTGCTTTGAAAACTTAAAAGAATTTAAAGGTTTTTTAAGTAGTCATGGTATAATGTGCAACCTCATTCCAGTTTTATTTTAGAGATTTATGTATTATTTTAATTTTCATGTATATGTGTGTGCCTATGTGAGTATACATCATGTTTGTGCAGGTGCCTATGGAGGCAAGAGAGCATTGGAGCCCCTGGAACTGGGTTGTGATGTGGGTGTTAGGAGCCCAGATCCTCTGCAAAAACAGTGTTCTTAACTTCTGAGAAATCACCCTACCCTATAATTCCAGTTTTGATTTTTTTCTTATTTTACTATCTCATATATTCTGTGCACATCACCATCACAAACAACAGGAAATATGGTTCAACTATGTATTAATCTATAGTTGTGTCTATGAGTTTGACTGTAGCTAGATCCTACATGTATTTTAAAATTAGAATAACTAAAAGCACATTTTTCTTCTCTGATTATGGAATTCCATGTATCATGTTTTAGAAAAAATTCAAAATATAGCCTAGGTAGTAGATCTTACTGTGGCAACACTGCATTCCAAAACTCCAAATGTGTGAAATGTGTTCAGGGTAAAACATGAACTCTAGTAAATTATGGCCAAACTTATTATCTTCCTTTCTGTGTCCTGGCAACTGGCAGCCAGCAACACTTAAAAGCATTTGAAACCTAGGGATGATAGGCATCCTTAAGTTCAAAGACTTCCTTGAACCTTTTGGACCTGCAATCACTGCTAGAAGTCTTGTGGAAACAGGCTTCCCTGGGTAATTTCCAACACAGTTGGATACATAGCACTGTTAGAACTAGCTCTCTCAGGCTGTTCATCACTGGAAATCTGGTCTAAACTAGATTTGGAAGAACAGAGACTGCCTGTGAGACTGGCCTCAGGCATACACACCTGGTTTCTGTAACCCTGGTCACTCAGACAGCACTCAGCTACCTCCCCTCAGACACAGGTGTGTGTCTTACATAATCAGTAGACACATCTCTCCATAAACGACTTGAGAGAGATTTCTCGTTAGAATGGGAAGTCCTTGTTATATTTCTTAAAAATACAATTAAGAAGGGGCTCTTTTTAATTTTATGTGTATGAGCATATTTCATGGATGTAGGTAGGTACACACATGTTGTGCACAGCCTGTGGAGGTGTTATGGATGGATCCCATGGAACGGAGTTATGGACATATTTTAGTGACCGTGTGAGTACTGCGAATCCAATTCCAATTTGGGTCCTCTGCAAGAGCATCCAGTGGTCTTAACTGCTAAGCCATCTCTCCAGCCCCAAGAAAGGGCTTAATACATGAATCGGTTTCTTTGGGATAGAATTTTATCATTGATATTAAATATATATATATATATATATATATATATATATATATATATATAATCTGATTAAGAATTCTCATCTTCAAGAAGAGAGAACTTCTCTCAAAAATGAAAGATCATAATCTTTTCATGATTGGGACTAGGGAAAATTGAAATGGGCAGAGTCAGCACTGTTTGTGTGGTCACTGTCAGTTCTGAATGAGAGAGAAAGATGGGTATACCATATACCGAACAAGAATGAGCATGTCTAAAACACCAAACACTTATAAAAATATTCAACTTTTAAAAACAGCAATAGTCCTTTGAAAAATAGCAAATAATTCTGTAAGCAACTTAGTGGGGATCTTAAAGTGGCAAAAATGAATGACCTGATGACTTGTCCAAACTGATCTGTAGCCAACCGATTCATTTTTGCAAGCCAGTTGTTGAGTACTTCATTGCAAATCATATGCATATCATTCCTCACGAGAAGTATTAATAGTTAAGACACAGATTTGAAAGGAATTCAAGGGTTATATTACAATGATACTGGCTCTTTCTGCAATCAGGTCCAAATGGGAAATAAAAGAGACTCAACATGTGATCTCTGAGATTCTTCTTCCCTAAGGTCCTCAGGCTCTTGGACAGAGACTGCTAAGAAAGGACATATGACTTCATTTGTCTGACTATTAGTCAGTCAGTAGCCAAGTCAAGGATTCCCCCTACTATGATAAGCAATCCCGCATGATGCTGAGACTGGTTATTCTTACAAGAATGTTCTGCTTTTCTGCTTGACACTTGAAGAAAACAGATATGTTAAGGAGAATGAAGGGTAGAAGAACTTTCATATAGCTTTTGGAGATTTAAAAGTTATTTTGTTAGGAAAATGTGGAGGCCTATGAGATATCTCAAAGAAAATACAAATTACCTCCTCTTCCTAAAACCTGAATGGTTTACCATGAGGTGCTCACCTGTGTTCAAAGGCAGGAATAGCATATCTGGTGTCTCCACATGAGAAATGTTCCCTATTTTTTATTTAAAAATGGGATCATTATAAAAATGGTTTTCCTTCAGTCAAAGTTATTAAAATTTTGTTTCAAAAGAAGTCAAGGTACTTTTTATAGTTACAAAATTATGCAATATTATTTTACAGTTACCATATAAAGATGCTTAGATTTAGTTTGCCAAGTAGTCTGAAAGATCTCTTGTTCTTGTATGTTTTACAATCAACTCTAACACATGTTGTACTTAAGTTTGGAACCAAAATATCTTTTTTATCCATTGCTATTAGTTCATTCACAATTCTAGATCTCCAACTGAGATGAAACATCTTATGTTATTTCTCATATTATTCTAGTTTTGTAGGACATAAAGACAAAGATCAAGCCAACCAGTATTAGCAGTTGATGCCTTAATAAAGATGCATTTTCTGCATTTTTATACCAGATTCAAATTTACTTTTTGAAGATCATGCTCATTACATTTTCATAAGAATTCAATGAATTGTGATTATCCACAACTTCTGACCCTAAAGAAAATCTTTCCTCAACCTCTTCCACAATGATCTCTGAGGCATTGGAGGTAGAAATTTGATATAGGTGTCCTATATAGATATCCTATTCAAGGATTATCACTCTGTAGTCTCATCCTCTGCACGTTGGTCAGTTGTGAGTTTCTGTGTTAATCACCACCTGTTACACAAGGATGCTACTCTGGTGAAAACTGGGAGAGGAATTAATCTGTTGGTACAGCAATAGGTTACTAGGAGTTGCTGTATTACTATATTTAGCAAAATAATAATATTAGGCTCTCTCCTGTGGCCTGGGGTCTGTCTAGCCTGGTATTTTTAAGCCTGGTATCCGTGTTGGGTGCGGGTTCTGTCTTATGAAGTGGACCATAACTCCAGTTAGAAACTGATTGATTAATCCTTAATATTTGCACCACTATTGCACCAGAGGTCGTATCATGCTGTCAGTTGTAATTGAAGCAGGCAGAATTCTCAGTTGGGTAAAGGTTAATCATATATTTTTTTGATAGCATCTTCCAGCACTATGACAGCTATCCAGTGGAGATGAAGCTTTGAAGTCAATACCAGCTTAAATATTTGTTTTTTCCATGGCTCATGTATGCAATATCTTCAGCAACAGGGTCTTACTGCTCAAGTTATGATAGTTAACTACATTAGTCACTTTCTGTTGCTGTGATAGAAGCACTGCTCAAGGACACTTACTTATAAAAGGAAGACTTTATTGAGCTTACAGTTCCAAGGGGAAGAGTCCATTACGGTGGGGAGGCAGGCTGGGAGAGGTGGCTAGAGTAGGAACAGAAGCTAAGCGCTCACATCTTCAAGCAGGCACAGGAAGCAGAGTAACTGCAAATCTGGTAAGGCTTAAGAACTCTCTAACCCACTACCAGTGATATGCTTCCTTAAGAATGGCCACACCATCTCAGACCTTCCAAAACAGTGACACCAGCTGGGGACAAAATGTCTCAATACTTGGAATCTATGGGGGACATTCTCATTGAAACCACCACAGTAACCAGGGTCAGGGTCAATGGCCAATATTATTCAAAGTTCTATGGCACCTCTGGTTAACAGCCACTAAAAAGGCAGTCCATCCTGGAATTGGGCTTTTCCCTTTGCTAGCCTATCTAGTAGGGGTAATGTCTTCTTGTTATTAGTTAACTTCTTTAAATATTTTAAAATATATGTGTATGTACTTTAGGAAAGTTTTATGCTGATAGATTTCCATAAGGCTTTTTCTAAAGACCTGAAGTGTTGGTTATTCCTCATCATATTCCCTCATTTGTCCTTCCCTCCCATTTAGTACCCCAGTTAATAAAATAATCCAGACAGTTGGGAAGTTACTCACATGAACTCACAGCAATGGTGAGAGCATGCACATGCACATGCAGTATGTAAAGTCAAGTCCAACAAAATCCCAGCATAGACTTGGGAAAGGCATGGCTGCTAGGAAGGGAAGAGTCTTCCCTTTTAGAGATGTGAGTCTTGGCAGGTTAACCAGCCTCCAGTGGACAGATCCAAAATGAAGGACATTTGAGGACACATTTTGTTTCTATAGGCATATATATATATATATATATATATATATATTTAATGTGTGTGTGTGTGTGTAATAGAGTACATGGAATTGGGTGGTAAGGGTAGGTACAGGTAGGTGAGGGGATCTAGATACCATAAAAAATATTTTATGAAAATCACAAAAAAATCAATATAAAAGAAAAAATAATTCATTTAAAGATGAATAGCCCATTTTAATTATACAAAGAAGTGATGTATATATTAGTTGTAAGGTGTGAAATGAAGTAGTGAAAGTTATTTTGCCTTGGACAACTAATATAAAGACAAACATTTGCACATATACACCCATTTTTATGTTTTTATTTTTTCTGAAAATAAATTTTGTCTGATATAGCACACTTTTTTTTCTTTTCGTTAGTGATTGTGGCAAGAACATAAATTCCAGGAAACATATTTCTTCCTCTATTTTATATCTTGTTGAACATTATTAAATGAAGTACATCCAATTTCTTGTTGAACATAGCAACCGAAATACAACCAAACCACTGTAAATGTTCAACAAGCATGTATTTAACCAGAAAGCAGCACATAGCCTCTCTTAATTTTTGGCTTATGTATTTGGAAAGATTGGTTTGTTGAATTAAGAAATCAGTAAAATGTCCTGGTTTAATTGTGCACACCTGTTACCTTGCCATTCTGGATAGAGAGGCAGAAAGACTGCACCAAGTTTGAGAGCAGTCTGCTCTACATAGTGAGTTTCTGGAAAGCCCTTGTTGCATAAAGATCTTGTCTCAGGGACAAACAAACAAAAAATACAACCACAAAGAAAATTTTAAAAATCACTGAAGCACAGTGTATACTTTTTTTTGGAAGAGGAAAATATATGAAAGTTGAAACTTCTTTTAAGGGAAAATAATTAGGTATATCAAATATATTATCAAATTTGAAATGAAGTCTCTGTTATGGTCACTTATCTTTTAAATTGATCCCTTGCACCAGTACAAACTTCACGGTTAAAAGCAAGATTACATAATATCATTTTATCACATTTGGGGGTTTTTGTTTTTGATTTGCTTTTGAATTTTTTTTTGGATCAGGCTCTCCCTGTATACCAGTTGACTTGGAATCACTATGAAGTTCCATTACCATCACATTTGAAATCTTATTTTTTCTCTATTAAGATATATTCAAATTCTATTCAGAGAAATTCTTTTAAAAGACCAGCTGTGTTACTTTGTGCAATTCAAAAGGAGGTTTCCCTGTCTCATACTATTTCTTGTTAGACAGCTTTCAGGTATACACATGTACTCACATATATATGTGTGTTTTTCAATAGACATATGAAATTTTTAAGTACGTTTTCATTCAAATGTACCAAATAGTAAAAACTGAAAATGAAGGAAGATTAAGCAGGTGGATTCTGCAGATTTGGATTTTTCTCTATTATGAAGTAAGATTTAGATAAGAAATCAAAACCATGGATTTATGGATAGTGTTATTTATTTGGAATAACTTGCAGAAGACTAGAGGAAATGAAGAACAGTGACAACATAATAGCTTTTTACATCGAGCTTTCTTGTTACTCTGACACTCTACACATTTACTGCATGTTTGTAATAATATGGTCTCAGGGGTCTGCATGATAGTTCAGCAGGTAAAGGGACTTGCTGCAAAGTCTAGCTCTGAGTTTAATCCCAGGGAATCACATGTTGGAAAGAAAGGACTGACTCTCACAAATTTCCCTCAGACTTCTATGTGTGCATTGCGGCCATGTGTGCACGTGTTCATGCGCACGTGCTCACACAAAAACTGTAATAAAAATGAAAAATAACAATTTATTAAATGGATGCAGAAATTCCTTTTAAATAGTCTACCTCATGAGGTTACAGTTGTTGGTCTTAATCATTGGATTTTGATCCCTGGATCATTGGATTTCCTTTTCAAAAAGTCCTTTCCTTGCCTATAAGTTCCAGTGTATTCCCTATATTTTCCTTTGTCAGTCAAGGTATCAGGTTTTATGTTAGGACCTGTGACCTATTCGAAGCTGAGTTTTGTACAAGGTAAGAGATAGTGATCTAGTTTCATTCTTCTACATATAGCTGTTGAGTTTGACCAACATCATTTGTTGCACATGCTGTGTCTTTTTTTCAATGTGTGGTTTTTTCCCCTTTATCAAAAAAAGGTGACTTTAAGTATGTGGACTTAAATCTTAATCTTCAATTCTATTCCATGGATCAATGTGTCTGCTTTTTGCTGATACTATACTGTTTTCATTACTGAAGCTCTGTAGTATATATAGTTTGAAATCGAGGATGGTGTTGTCTCCAATCTTCAGTCTTTCTTTCATCTTTGGTTTTCTCTTTCTTTTTTTCCTTTTCAGGCAAGATCTACCTACAGCCCCAGCTGGCCTGTAACTTGCTATGTAAATCAGGGTGACCTTGATCTCACAAAGATCTGCCTGCCTCTGTCTCCAGAGAGCTGAGATCAAAACTGTTTGCCACCATACCTGGCATCAATATTTCTTTTATTCAAGATTGTTTATGGTATACTTAATTTTTGGGTTTCCATATGAACTTTGAGATTACTTTTCAATTTCTGTGGAGAAATACTTTGGAATTTTAATGGAGATTGTAGTGAATTTGTAGATTTTTTTTCAGGATGGGCATTTTCACAATATTAATCTTACTGATCCATGAGCATGGGAGGTCTTCCCATCTTTTGATACCTTCTTCAATTTCTTGCTTCAGTGTCATAAAGTTTCTGTTATAAAAGTCCTTTATTTCCTTGGATAAATTTATTTCAATATATTTTATGGTATCTGAGACTATTGTGAATGGAATCATTTCCCTGATTCCTTTCTCAGTGTTTGGTGTTGGTGTATTAGAAGGCTACTGATTTTCGTGTGTTAATTTATATCTTGCTACTATGCTGAGAGTGTTTATAAGCCCCAGGAGTTTTCTGATGGAGTTTTTTAGGATCTTTTATGGAGAGAGTTATATCATCTGTAAATATAGATGCTTTGAGTTACTTTCCATTTTTTCCTGTTTATCACCATTTGTCTTGCCCTAGTTAAGACTTCATGCACTATTGAACAGTAATGGAGATAGTGGACATCCTTGTCTTATTTTTTATTTTAATGAGGATGCTTTTCAGTATTTCTCTACTTGGTATAATGTTGGCTGTGGGCCTTTTGTGTATTCCCTTTATTATTTTGAGATACGTCGCCTGAATCTTTAGATTTTCCATCACATTTATCATAATAGATGTTGGATTTTGTCAAAGGCCTTTTCTGACCTAATGAGATGATCATGTGATTTCTGTCTTTGAGTATGTTTATGTAAGGGGAATTTTCTCTTAATCGTGGCTGTAAATTTGTAGTTCTTTCATAAGAAAAATTTTGTCATAACTAATTTTGGAGAAAAAAACTGCCATTAAAATTTAGACTTTCCCCAGTGTATATTCATCAAAGCTGCATATGATTTCCACTTTCCTGATGGATCTCAGTGGAAATTCAACCTTCTGACAGTTAATAAAAAAACTGAGAACATACTCTGAAAACTCTGCTTACTTTTCCTTTATACAACATAGCATCAGTTTTTTTAAAATCTTAGTTTCAGTTCTCTATTCAAATCAAGATTGGTTAAGGAAGTTTCTCTCAGAAACTATTTGCATCAATACTACAGCTACATAACAATAAAAGAAGTATAGTTAGCTGATTTACAAAAAAATTCAAAAGCAGGCAAGTCTCTTTATCTAGGAACAAAGCTTTCTTGTTGCAAATAGAAAATATTTGAAAAGAAATAAAATATTTGTTTAGTGTACTTTTTTATATGGAAAAGCTACTCCTTGAATGCTATCATTTTAAACACTATGAAATATATAATGAATAAGGTTTAAATTGATGTATTTACTTTTATATAGTCAGTCTCAACTTAATCTCTGGTTTATTTTTAAGCTGCTTAAAGTAATATTCCTAAATAAAAGAACACAAATATAAATGAAATTACATTACAATTAAACTTGTGATTATAATTATCATTAAGTAAAAACTGATGTATTTTAAAATCTTTTTCATGTTGTACAGGCTATCAGAGGAGTATTTTCTATAAAGAAATCCCTAATAATCCGAGAGATTTTTCTGCATATCTTTCACTTTATACGACACACTGTCAATTTTCCTCCTTGCTTTCATCTTCACTTTCATCCTAGTTATATTTATTGGTATTCCAAAATTAGGAATAGACCAGTTCTCATAAACATGCACTAAGACGGTGGTCCATACTTCCTTGAATTTTATTTTCCACAGTTTTAGACTTAAAAATTAAAATGGTTTATCATATGACAAATTATTTGGGGGAAATGTTAATATCTGGAAGTAGCATTTTAGGTTTTATGTGACTCTTTGTTGCCTGTAATTATTATTCTCATCACTAAGAGAGCATTAAGCCTTTCTCCTTTCAAGACTACGGATCTTTCAGTCATACTGATCAAAGAGCCTTTTTGAAAATGTGTAAGCTGCACATGTCATATGGATTTTGCAAGATAATGGACAGATTTTCAAATTCATTATTATATTTCTACTGGCAATAAATATTTCTAATTATATTCTCCCATGATTGAGAGGAAAGAAGCATAATTTCTATTCCAAATCCATGTTTCTAAACTGATAGCTCAGAAAATAGTATGAAATATAATTGTTTGTACTGTTCTTTTTAGATCCATGCTTGAAATGTCCTTTGCTGCTGAGGTGCTCAGATGCATTCGGGAACGCCTGTGTGCTTTCCATATGACAAGCTGCAAATGATTTATTCACAAATGACTAACCAACAATAGAAGGACTTAGGAAGGTGTTTCCTACAACAAAATCAGTCTTTCTTAGGAATTGATTTTTCCACTTCACTACCAGGAATTCTAGCATCTAGCAAAGAGTTATGCACAAGCTAAATTCTCAACACATCACAATTAGTAAATTAATGAATGGACAATTTTTGATCTCAAGTTTTCAGTGTTCTCAGGTGAATGGGAAAAAAATCAACAAACAAAATTCTATAATGTTTATTCCTAATATCTCAGCATGAAAAAACAAACAAACAAACACATTAATTTCTGAGGTAAAAAAATTGGATTCTTAGTTTTATAAACATTTTTCTTTTATCAGAACTTTTGATACAGGGGAAATAATAATTTTGCTTTCCAATATTCTTATAAATTCATGTTGTCTTTGTCATTGACAAACAATTTTGAGATCATTATGTTGTAATTGCAGAGAAAAGTGATTTCAGCAAAAGTCAACTTGTTATGCTGCCCAGAGAGTTAGTCAATGGGGAATCCATATGCCTTTATATCAGCAATCTGATCTGAAGACTGAAGGGGAGAGACCTAGGAAGGAAAGGGTCCACTACTGGTCCATATGTTATTTAAAAATCCTTGTTAGTGCTTTCGATGTCAGCACTGAAACAGAGAAAATCCACTTTTCTCTGTCTCTAATACACAATGAATCTTTCCCTTAATAGACTGGCCATGTACAATAAAACACAACCATGTGTTACTTATGTAAGTCAACCCACATTTCCCAAGACAGCTTTGCGTTCATGGATGAGGATACTTGGGAACTGCAGCGGTACTCTTCAGTTAGAGACCTTGCAAATTGTCCCAACAGCAGTAGCACTTTATTTAGTGCATGTTAGGTTCTAATAAATGTATTCCCCACCGGGTTCAATTGTATACTGCTTTCTGCCATAAAAGTTCTGCATATGTTACAGGAAACTTCAAGGGCAGAAGGCTCTTGAGAGGAAAGAGTCAATTTAATAGCACATCTATCTTTGATAATCAAGAAGACATTCACCTGTACTTACACATTGGGTGAAACCAGAGACACTAAAAAGTATAACCATGAACCCTGAATACAGAGACAGTGGAGCACATACTGAGACAAGATTTCTATTGCTCTGCACTTAATAGCATTTTTTGTATTTGATGCTTGAGGTAAGGCCAACATTAAGGAAACAGTGCTAACAAACATTTATGTGATATGTTTAATATGGGACAAAGAGATAGATTCATCTACATCTAGAAGTCAACTTGGTGAGTCGCAAAATGATTGACATTGGTAGATTATGCTAAGCAAGTTTTGAGAGTGGTTTAGCCACTTCACAATTCCCATTGAAACTGAGTAAGAGCCTTGCTACCCCACCTCCTTAGCAACATTTATGCGATTCAACTGTTTTGTTGCATGTGGCAACACTCTTTCCTTTTCAATTGCTATGTAGTGTTTTACTCTTCATATTGACCATTTGGCCACTCTTCAGCTGAAATGTATATGAGTCCTTAGCCAGTACTGTGGAATATGCAGTGTTTCCCTATGGCTTCTGTTTTCATTTCCCTGGGGATGTAAGAAATCGAACACCTTTTCACATTCTTTTATAATGAAGAGAATGCTTCTAAAGCAAATGCTTGCTGAATTTTCTCCACCCCAAATATATATGCTTAATTCCATCTCCAGTTCCTTAGAAGGTGACAACAGAATTGCTGCAGCTGTGGTTGTTAGTTGCCAGTAGTTCCGCAGCTAAGATTGGGACTTCTTATTCACTCCTCCACTTCTACTCAGGGATTTTATCATTTCATCCCATTTTAACTTGCATGGGCCTTTAACGTGCTGCTACCATTGCTGTAAGTTCATATGTGTGACTTCCCAGGGGTCTGGAAAGCTATTCTTTTGTGGCCATAAACCACTTCTGGCTCCTACAATCTTTCCGTTGCCTCTTTTTCTGCAATGATCCCTGAGCCTTGAGTGGCAGCATTTTGATATAGGTGTCCTGTTTAGGGATATGCATTCTACAGTCTTCTCTCGTATGTGCTTTTGGCAGTTGTGGCCTTCAGTGTTAATCACCATCTGTTGCATGAGGAAGTTTTTCTAGTGAGAGTTGAGAGGTACATTGATATTATTTATTTCCCATGTTCTATTATATTCTGTGACTATATTCCCTGAATATTAGATGTAGAGGTTGCACTGCAGATATGTCACTTAAAGCTGGGCACCTCACAGACACTTATTCTCTGTGTTTGATGAGTTGAGGAACTTTGTAATAGTCTCCATCTGTTTCAAAAGAAGCTTTTTGGATGAATGGTGAAATGCACTTGTCTGGAAATATAAGAAACTTTTAGTATTTAGTAAGAAATTACATTGGTTTAGGGATATGACAAAAGTGGGATTATTTCTAGGATCTATGACCTCTTCAACAATATGCATTTGGCTATTTTCACAGTACCCCATATGAGTTCCCTCCCATCAAGCAGAACTGAAGTCCAGCTGGACAGATGTTGACTCTTCCAAATTTGAAGTGCCACTACTGCACCAGAAGAGATTGTTTCCTGGTCTGGGCATTGTTTTAGTTCATAGACTTTAATGGTAGAATGACAGTCCAGCTAATCAAAAGAAATAAAGAGCAAATACAAATCAACAAAATGAAGAGAGGAAGAGAGGAAAGGGGAAACATCACAGCAGACACCAAAGAAATTCAAAACTTTATAAGTAGATACTTTAAAAATCTATACTCTATTAAATTAGAAAGTCTAAAAGAAATGAATGAATTTCTAAATTCAATGTGACCACAAAATTTAAACCAAGAAGTCAATAAAAACTTAAATACGTATAGCAAATAAGAAAATAGAAACAGTAATACAAATCAAATCATCAGACTAAAAATTGGACAGGTCTAGACGGATTCACAGCAGACTTTACCAGACCATCAGAGATTTTTAACCAATGTTGCTTAAATTATTCAACAAGATAGAAACAGAGGGAAAACTTCCAGACACCTGTGAAGTCAGTAGTACTCTAATATCAAAACCAGATAAAGATACATCAAAAAGGAAAACTAGGGGCTGGAGGGATGGCTCCATGTTTAAGAGCACTGAGTGCTCTTGCAGAGGACCCAGGTTCAATTCCTAGCACGAACATGGTGACTAACAATCCATAAATTCAGTACAAGGGGATTTGAAGCCCTCTTCTGACTTCCAAAGACACTACACAACACATCTACATGAAGATTATGCATAAAAGAAAAAATAATAAATAAAATATTTTAAAAAGAAAACTATAGACCCATATCCCTGATAAATGTACATGGAAAAATTCTAAACAAAATACTCTCAAATTGCATACAGAAACATCAAAAAGATCATCCATCATGATTAAATAGGCTTTATTCCAGAGATTCAGTTGAGGGTTTCCTATAGGTAAATCAATAAATGTAATAAGTCATACAAATGGACTGAAAGGCAAAAATCACATGGTCATCTCAATAAGTGAAGAAAAAATCTTTGACAAAAATCTACATGTATTCATGTAAAAGTCCCAGGAGGAACTGAACTGGATGGAACATACCTCAACATTATTAAGGCTATACGACACCCACAGTCAATATCATTCTAAGTAGAGAAAAACTCTAGGCGTGCCCATTAAAATCAGGAACCAGATAAACTTGTCTGCTATCCCCTCTAATTTTCTATAGAGTATTTGAAACTCTAGCTAAAGCAATAGGACAAGAGAAGGAAATAAAAGGGATACTAATTGGAAGAGGTCAAATTATCCTTATTTGCAAATGATGTGATAATATACATAAGAGTTACTAAATATCTACAATGTGGTCTCTACACCTAAGGCTCATAGAACATAATGGAACAGGGGCTATAGAGAATACTAGTGCATCCCTCAACTCTCACCAGAGAAGCTTCCTTATACTATAGAGTGTAATGCACACAGAAGGTCAGAATTGACAAAGTTTTAGAGAATAAGTGACCGCAGAGTGTGTTTCCTTGGATAGGACTCTTATATTAAACCTTACCTGTCCTTCATTCTGGGATCATTGCAGAAGAGGGAGCAGAAAGATTGTAAGAGCCAGGGTTGGTCCATGAACATAGGGAACAGAGAATTTCAAGCCAATGGAAGCTTGCTCATATGAACTTGTGACAATGGTGATCTTGAGCACAAGATCCATGCCAACTCAAGCAGGAAAGGGTCAAGAGTTGTCAAGGCAAAATGGACATTGCACTGGTCCTAGCCTGGGAACTGATGGATAATGATTACTGCTGGGTGAGGGAGAGAAAACCTTCCTTAAGTTCTCTAAATGGGCTGACTAAACTCAAGTGGATGCACTTGCACCAAAGGACATCTGGCTACAAATGCCTGACTGGATGGGAATTAACATGTATAGCAAAATATGTGAGGTCCATTGCGGATGTGGGGGGTCAGAGTCATGGATGGTGAGGACTCTGAATTCGATAAGAACTGTATAAAAAATTAATTAAATATATATTTAAAATTCAACCAGAGAAATTAAAGAAATGATCAGTACTTTCAGAAAAGTGGCATGATACAAAATTAACTTTAAAAAATCCTTAACCTTTTTATATACCAATAATAAGCAATCAGAGAAATAAATCATGGAAATTCTTCCAATCACAATAGTTCAAAAAGAAAATAGGAATAAACATAATCAAATACATTAAAGATCTCTATAATGAAAATTTTAAATCTTTGAAAAAAAGGGACAGAAGAAGACACAAGGGATGGAAAGACCTCTTATGATAAGAATTGATAAAAGTAATGTTATGAAAATAGCCATCCTACCTAAAGCAATTTATAGATTCAATGAAATCCCAATAAAAATCTCCATGACATTCTTCACAGAAATCGAAATAAAAATCTAAAATTCATATGGAAACAGAAAAAAAACACCAGATAGTCAAAACAATCCTGGGCACAAAGAGCAATGGTGGAGCTGAGGGGGATTACCATACCAGATTTTGAGAGCTGCATTTCAGAGCTGTATTTATGAAGCAGCATGATAATGACACAAAGCAGACATGTAGATCAGTATAACAAAACAGAATAGCAAACAAACGTGCATGCAATTCCAGTCACCTGATGTTTGACAAAGGTGCCAAGAGAACACACAGGAGGAAAGAAGGATCTTCACTAAATGATGCTGGCAAAACTTAATCTCTACCTGTGGAAGAATGAAACTAGAATCTTAACTATCACCCTGTGTAAAAATCAACTCCAAATAGATCAAGAATTCTTCTGGTCAAATTATATTTCCGTATCAGCATACAATTTGATAGCTTTAAACCTGTGATGGATTTCCGTGTTTAGGAGTCATGTTTAGTACATTTGCTTGAGTAATCTACCTACATAGTAACTCTCATTCTAATATTATCTGTCTCGGTGAATTTAAGACTGTTAGAAAACCAATAAAACATGCAAAATGCATGAGATGTTTAGTAAGACAACAGACTTAACATGTGACATAAATGTGCTCTGCTGAATTGCACAGACCTCAATAGCACTTGTTTCAGAGACTTTTATGCCCTTCTAGATAATAGCTCAAACAAGAAGATCAGGGATTTGAACACCAGTGGATGATCTAGTGACTAAATTTGGTGGTGAGTTAGTTCCTAGGTAGGAGGTGTGAAAATACACAATGGATGAAAACAGATGTTTTCCAAAATCTGTTTTCTTTTTCCTCCTTTGTACCATATATTAATGAATTCTGGGGTTTTAAATGACTTAAATGAACAGTTTAACCTGAATTAGCCCTTACAAATGACTGAGAACTCTGGACCAATATTAGAAGTGATAACAATCTTCACTTTTCTTGAAATCAGAAAGAGAGCATTATTTTTATTTATGAAGCAATGCAAGAGAACAATGCTATATAAAAAGTCATCTACTTTTCTTATCAGCTCTTTCTGATTCTTTTTCTAGAGAAAAAGACACCACTGTCCCTGGTGTATCCTAATATTTCTTCCTTGCTATAATGGACAGTGAAATGTCACAAGTGAAAAGATCTCAAGATGCTCTAGCTTTCAGTCTGTAAACATTTCTGTAAATACTACATTAACACACCTCTTTTCAGAGCAATACAACTTGGCCTGTGCCTCTTGCAGGGGCCTAGTAGCCATTCAGTTATTTAACCAAGATTCATATTAAGGATTGGAGAAGTGCTCCATTTTAATGCTCTTTGCTTTTCATTTAGTTATTGCCTCTGTGACTAGTTAACTATCCAAAAATATTGAGCTGAACAAATTACCAATGAAGAGACAGTTTTTAAATTAATTTTTAATTTAATGTACAAATAAATGGTTTCATTGTGGCATTTTCATAAATAACGTGTTCATTATTTTCCTGTGGCCTAGATTTTGCATTAGTTTCCTTTGGATCCAGTAGCTCCTAAACAGTAATAGGCATTGATCACTTGACTCTGTATGTGAGATTTAGTAATTATTTAACAAGAACAAGATAACATCCATTAAAATATACTCATTGGCCCTTGAGAGCTTGTTTGGAGGTTCTAGCACGGAAGTGAAGCTACTCATATACGCTTCACTGAAGACTTCTCTATCTGAGAAGTTCATCCTCTTCAACTTAGAATGCAGCTTCGGATGGGACTCACATGGATTGCCGAGGGAGGAAGAGAACACTCACCTAGCCAGCCAGATCAGCTGAACCAACCTTGGTGATCAATAGGGTACAGATGTCGCAGCCAGATTGCCTTCACATCCAGTAGGAGATAGGTGCTATTCAGTGAGAAATAGATGAAATGGAGTTATTTAAAGTGTGTGTGGAAGCAGGGAGGGTTACACAGGGGAATAAAGGGAAAGAAGGAGGTCAAGAGAGACGGTGCCTTAGAGACTGGTATTACCAAGGGAGAAATGGGAAAAATGGGAACCCCTTAATGGG
This sequence comes from Eospalax fontanierii, assembly GCA_035773235.1. Classification (NCBI taxonomy): domain Eukaryota; kingdom Metazoa; phylum Chordata; class Mammalia; order Rodentia; family Spalacidae; genus Eospalax; species Eospalax fontanierii. The sequence goes on from CM069527.1 coordinate 40,790,205, forward strand.
GAAGGCATGAAGGGATGGTTAGACAGGGAGAAAGGGAGAGATAAATAATGCCTAGCTAGTGTAAAACACCAGAGGGAATCATATCAACCTAACAACTTAATCACATACAATATCTGTACTTGAGCTCATGTGCGTAGGTGAAGGCTACATAACAAGAAGCAATGCCAGACAGGAGAAACATTCCTTTGTATAAGTGGACAGGGTGGTAAAACAGATCACCAAAATTACACAACCTTTTGACAGAAATGTTGCTTGCCTCCCAGAACTTGAAGGAAAGACCCCATTGCTGAAGACAGGACATTTTGGACACAGAACAATACATCTGGAACTGACCTGGAAGTCATTTCCCCTAAAGACTAGCTCTCAGAGCTCTCAAAAGAACTATGAAATCTGCTAAGGAAGAATCAATTGGCCCAACACCAGTTTCATGATCAAATGACCACATCATTGACTGGTATAGCATACAACATTGGTGCAGTACTGGCATTTTTATCTTGGGGCAATCCATGGCTACTTAATTGAACTTAAAGTCCACTCAATGGGATGAAACTCATGTGTGGTACTATAATCATAACCAAATGCACATGGCTAAAGAGATCATAGATCTTAGAGAATCCCCCAAGGCGGTCACATCTCTAGACTAATGTAACCTCCTACTAAGTACAAAATATGTACAGTCAAGTATCCCAGTCACCACTCATCAAAGAAGCTTCTTTTGCATCAGATGGAGACTACTACATAGTATCACAACTGGCCACATACAGACATTGTCTATGAATTGCTCAAGTCTACGTGGCACATGTACAATGAAACCTCTACGTGTAAGGTTCATGCAACAAAGAATAAGGGGTTAAAAGGACACTAATGACTCTCTCAACTCTCATTAATGAAGCTCTCTCATGCAACAGAGGGGCAGAAACAGAAAAAGTCACAAATGGCCAAAGTGTGACTATTAGGAGTCTGCAGAGTGTGAGTCACTGGACAGGACTCATATTAAGCTTCAGTCACCCAGGGCTCAGGGACCATTGCAGAAAAGAGGGTGGAAATATTGTAAGAGTCAGAGAAGAGGTGCATGATCATATGGAAATAGAGTCTTACAGGTTCCTGGGACCCTGTGCACATGAACCTACAGCAATGGTGTCGGCATGCTCAAGACCCATGCAAACTCGAGCAGACTAAAACCCAGCATGGAACTAGGGAACTGGGCAGCGGACTTCAATCTTAGCCAAAGAACTATTAGCAGCTAATTACTGTTGGGTGAAGAAGAGTACTCATAGAGAGATATTGTATGTGTACTTTGTTAGTAGGTCTTTGAACTAATATTCTTCCCTCTGGTTTTTTACACTAACCAGATTAGATATCTCTCCACCCTCTCTCCCAATCTAATACTCCCCACCCTCTCCATTTAAAGTATACCCATTATTCCCGTTTCTCCCTTGATAATCCCAGGGTCCTATGTTCCCACCTGTCATGAGCTCCTTCTTTCCTTTTATTACCATAGTACTTGGTATACCCTTTCATGGCCCCTCCCCTTTACTTACTCCCATTTCACCAATTTCTCCCTTAGAAACACCAGTTTCCTACTGTCCTTCTCTTTCAGGTTCCTCTTTTCCTTTCCATTTTCCTGGTTCCTGCAGTTACATCAGGATACATAATCACATATAAGGGTTTGGTGGAAGGATCCACAAATGAGGGAGAACATACTTCATTTGTTTTCCTCAGTCTGTTACTTCACTTAGAATAAGAGTTTCTAATTCCATCCATTTACCCGCAAATATCATGATTTCATCTTTGCTTAGCTCTGATATATACCACATTTTCATTATCCACTCTTCAGGTGAGGGAAACTTAGGCTTCTTCCATCTCTTAGCTATTGTGAAAAGAGCAGCAGCAAGTGTGGATGTACAAGTGTCTCTGCATTAGGATGAGTCCTTTGAGTATATGCCAAGGAATGGCATAACCAGGTCAAATGGTAGGTTCAGTTTTAGTTCTTTAAAAGTTCTTTAAGCTTTCTACACAGGTGTTACACACATTTACAATCCCACCAGCAGTGGATGAGTGTTCCTCTTTTCCCACATTCTCTCTAATATTCTGTATCATTTACTCTGTTGATCTTAGCTAGTCTGAATCAGATAATATAATCTTAAAGTGTTTTTCATTTGCATTTTTCTAATTATTAACAATGTTGAACACTTTTTAAGATGTTTCTCAGCCATCTTTATTTCTTCTTTTGAGAACTCTCTGCTCAGATCTTTAGCCCATCTTTTAATTGTGTCACTTGTTTTCTTGTTTCTTAGTTTTTTGAGCCAAAGTGGCACATCTACAATGCAACCTCATACTTAAGACTCACGGAGCGTGTGAAAAGGGATAAAGAGAATACGAATGAATCTCTCATTTTTTATTAATGAAGTTTCCTTATGCAACAGAGGGCCAGAACACAAAATGTCACAAATGGTCCAAATGTAGAGAATAAGAGTCTGCAGAGTGTGGGTCCTTGAACAGGACTCCTATACTAAACTCCACCCACCCAGGGCTCAGGGACCATTGTGAAAGAAGGGGGAGAAAGACTGAAAGAACCAGGGAGAAGATCCATCATCATACTGAAATAGAGTCCTACAAGGTTCTAGGACCTTGTTCATATGAACATACAGCAATGGTGTCAGCATACATAAGACTCATGCAGACAAAAACTTAGCACAGAACTGTGGAACAGGTCCTAATCTCAGTCGAAGAATTATTGGCAAGTGATTATTACTGGGTGAAGAAGAGCTGATCTTCAAAGGAAGGGACTCTACATAGGATGACTAGAACCCAGTGGATGAACTTTCACTGAGGTACATTTGGGTGCACTAACTTGACACACTAGGCCTTAACAGAAATGGCAGATGTATGTGAATTCCAGTGTGCGGGTGGGTATAGGAAGGTGTCAGTGGGGAAGGGGCTGTGAAGATGATTAAGATGTTCTATATGAAATATGCAAAAATTCAATAAAAATTACAATAAAAATTAACAACAGAAAAGAATAATGCATTATATTAATATATTTATATGTAACATTTAATTATTATGCACTAAAACAGATATACTGTTTATATTACTTATGTTACTTATGTACAATATATAATATTTATTGCCTTTAGTCCTCACAATTGTCTGATTTTACAAATAAACACAGATAGTAAGTCATTCATACTGCAGGGCAGAACAGTAACAATCTAAATGAAGAATCTTTCATTTTAAGTGACACGATCATAGAAATAAAGCCTGTCAAGATCTAATTAATGATTAAAATAATATAGTCTGTGATGAAGACCAGGCTAAAGCTGTATGACAAACTGAGATTCCTGAACTTCACCTTTAAAAGAATAATCATATGATATTAGAATCTCAGGGTGTAAAGAAGTCTTAACACAATTTAGTTATACTATTTCTATTGAGGGAGTAGTTCTCTACAGTTTAAAGCAAAGATCCCATACTAGGTCATGACTAGATTATGTCTGTTCATCATTGCAGAGCTCTATTTTACATTGTGTCATTTACATGAAAATATCCAGGAGATACTTGTTTGCAACCTGATTTTGTGGGCATGTCTGGGCATTGTTATTTTTTTTTTCAGAAGTGAAAGTCAGCTTCATGAATAAATTCAGATGTTTTAGAATAACAACATGCTTTCACTGACTTAATGCCTGAACTGATCTTGCATGTGCAATGAGAATGCAAATAATGAACCCATTTATATTTCATTATTCATAATAATTGACCCCCTAGGAGAGGATTATTTAGCATGCAAACCCCAAATAAATGTATCAAATTGTAGATCAATGGTGTCTTTACAGTTTTACAATTACTGAAGTTAAAAGAAATAGGTTTGTTGCTATCATATGCTGCATTCCAATATTTAAAAACCTCAAGATTTTAATAATTTTGATCAGTTAGAGAAACCACTATCCTACCATGAACTTTCAGATAAAAAGTTTCAGTTTTAAAATAATAATAAAAATTAAAAATGAAGACTAAAGAGTGATGGAATGGGAATACTACAAATATAAATTATTTTCAAAATATTTACATGCTTTTTTGAAAAATTATATTTTGGGAATTTATTTTCATATCTGTTTCCTGGATGTATATTTACTTTCACTCTGAGGGGAGTGATGCATGGTAAACATGTCTGTTTTACTGTGTGACATGTCTTAGTTTAGCTCATAAATAAATACCAAGACAATAAAATCTCTTACTTTGGAAATATGTGAAAGATGTAACATAAATACAGACAAGAAGAATGTCACCCAGAAAACTGGAGACAGGATTATGAGTAAATTGTAGCTGAAATAAGAGTAACTTAGTTGGTACCTCATGGAGTAATCTTATAGAGCTGAGCAACTTGGACTCAGATGTACCAGGATTCAGAATCCAGTTATTCGACTTCAGTCAAATTTTCTGGGCTTCAGTGTATTCACCTACGAAAAAAAGATGGTAATGAAGCTACAATTACATATGGTGTATGGCTTATATGTATCTCTCAATAAATGATCATACTACATTTGACAAAAGCTGAGACAAAAACGGATTCAAACTCCAAGGAAGAAAGAACATATATAAAACTATAAACAAAAGAGAGAGCTCTAGTGTTCTTACCTCCCCCAAATCTCACACATCCCCTTCCTAATTTTATATGTTTATTCAATTTCCTTCATTCAATTTCCTTCCTAATTTTATATGTTTAACACATTCACACTTTGTGTTATGTATTGAATGTTTATGTTAAATAATACCCATATATCCTGAAAAAGGTGGAAAGAGAGCTTAGCTAGTAAAGTTTTTCCATGAAAATTTGTGCATTTAAATTTGATCTCCTGCACCTGTGTGAAAAACACCAGGCACTGTGACATGTAGTCTTAGTACTGGAGAGGTAGAGACAGGTTGATCCTTGGGGCTCAGTATCCATCTGGCATACTATAGTTGGTGAGCCTCAGGTCCCAGGGAGAAATTTTATCTCAAAATCATGGTACCCAGTTTGCATTCCCACCAGCTGGAATAGGTGTTTCCTTTTCCCATGCCCACACCAGCATTTGTTGTCATTTTAAGTCTTTTTTGATTTATGATACCATTTTGAATATTTGAGATCCCCTTACCTGTAAATAATTCCACAGATATCTCACAGTGGTCTCTCTGGTTCTCGCTCTCTTTTGAGACAGGGTCCACTTGTAGTCCCACCTGGCCTGGAGCTTGTTATATAGATCAGGATGACCTGGATCTCACAAAGATCTGTCTTCCTCTGCCTCCTGAGTGACAGGATTAGAGACTTTCTCCACCATGCGAGGATTCTCAGATTCATGTATATGAGAAATTAAGAATATTCTTAAATTATGTTCCCATTCAGTGCCTTTGTCTATCATTCCCTGTGCTCTGAAGACTCCCTTCTCTTTTTTCATATGGCTATTGTTCCTTCTTTGCCTTGGGTCATGATTGAGCTCTTCAGGCAGAAGCTGTCTCTAATCACATCACCTACTTAGGTCTCTCTAAGATTTCTTGTACAATAATTCTATATTGCTCACATCATTTCTATTAGACACTAAGCTCCATATATAGGGTCTAGGTGTGTCTTTTTCATACCACTTTCTTGTTTTGGGAAACCCTTGATCAAATTCCTCTTTACATGTATGAAGCCCACCAAACATAAAATTGAAATCCTTTTCTTTTATAGGAAAATAGTATCAGAAAATTATTGTGTTTTTTGTTTCACATAATCAAATTAAGAACCATATAATTTAATAATATATAATAATTTAAATGAATTTGAGCATTTAATGCTTAGATGATGTGTTGCTATAGTTGGAGGAGTGAGAGAAAGATTAAGAGAGAGAGAGAGGAGAGAGAGAGAGAAAGAGAGAGAGAGAATTATCAAATGGGTTTCAAATGAGGAAATGATGTTTGATCATTCCTTACTGTAACCTGGTATTCTGCACTTGGGTAGAATTAAAGGAGCAAAAAAGGCCTTGAGTCATCTGAAATCATAATATCATGACAGATAAATATGATACTAGACACTGTGGATAAAAAGATTGTGCATACACTTTGATTCATCATACATATTATTAAATTTAAACAGTGAATACATGTTGAGCACTGTGACATATAAACTGTAATCCCAGCACTTTAGAAGTGGAAGTAGGCAGATCTCTGTGAGATCGTCATCTTGGTTTACATAGTAAATTTACCCCAGCTGGGGCTACAAAGACACCCTGTGTAAAACAAACAAAACAAAACAAAACAACAACAACAACAAAACAAACAAAAAGAAAACCAAAGCCACCACCACCAAAAAATCGAAACCACTAACCAGTGAACAGAAAGAAAGACTCCCAAACAAAAATGAACAGTTTCTTTCTTGGAGGAGAGTTGGAAATACCCTTGAATGTGTAAACAAACTTGTGCCTACCTGAGGTTAGAGATGTCAGAACTATCTAATCCAAAAATGTCTCTGGTTCCACCGTAGCTAGAGACTGGGGATGCCAATAAGGGAATCTGACTTTTTCTTATCACTCTTTTTCCTGAAATAATAGTTTGTTCCTGGAAGATATGGCGAGGACATGACCAACCTCAAGGCACCTGCATACTTAGAATGAGAAATAGGCTGGCCAGTTCATCTCTCCCACCCTTCCTCCCTCCACTAACCCTTATTAACTCCTGAATAATGAGACTCAGAGGAATCCAGTTCCAGGAGACCCCTCCTGCTGTACAGGAGTTCTACTTTCTGTGTTCTAAGCTCCCTGTAATAAAATACTCATTTCTAAAACTCATGTCTGTGGTCCCTGAATTTCATTTTTTGAATTTACAAGACAAGAACTCAAAATTCTCTGGCTTGAGGTGTTTCTGGGACTCTAGCCTCTCAGACTAAACACAACAAGAGTCAAGAAAGTCTGTCCCCATCAAGGACACTCTGGTATTCAAGGATAAATAGTACATGATATAAAGCAGCTTCTCTAGGATGCAAGTTGATAAATGAGTGAAGTCTGGGTATAGATGATAAATAAAGTCTGTGATTAGAAAGAAACGACTTTATACGCCTCAGTAGTGAGTGAGTTTATAGCATTCTCTAAATGACTGAAATTCATCCAAAATTTTTAAGTAAACCTGCTTTTCAGATATATTTATATGAGCATTGTGATAGTTACACTTGAAAGTCTAGAATTAGTAAAAAAAAGTTTTTACATGAAGGTGTTTCAGAAGCTACTACAATTTTCTGCAAGAGAAGTGATAAAATTATAATCTAAAACACTTGCAACAGAGACTGCAAGAACACAGAGGTAAAGAGCAGCTTGGTGGCAGAATTTATAGACAGGAATGCAATCAGGAAGCAGCCAAGCTGCCCCTTGACTTCTGCCTTTAGTAACAAGTGGGTGAATGGTGGTACAGTAAAAAGGTTTGGTGCTGATGGTACTGTGGAGACAAGTGTATTCTATAACCTCCAATGGTTGTAGTGTCTATATGACCTCCACCTGGGCACACCCAGGGAGCTTTTACGAAGAACCATGTGAGCATCAGAGAAGGGGAGAAAATTAGCCTAGGAAATCAGTTAAGAATTAAGTTCGTGACCAAATTAATTCATCTGTCTATTAACTGTCAAGTCCCTGTTGAATATCTCCTATGTGTCAGGGGAATGTGACACAGGGAGAGATATGGGGATCTGAACAGAAAAGAAGTGTGAAAGAAACACCTAGGATGTGGAAGAACATGTGAACTCCTGATGGATATTAGATCACCAGTCATCATTAAAAGTCAATTTCAGATTCATTGCCATAGACTTAAAGAGAATAGTTTGTATTGTTCTGCATTATTCTTTAGGTTTTCCAGTTCCACAGATGCAAGTATGGACCAGTTCGAATGACTGATTTACCCAGGTTTTCAGTTTTGCCAAGGAAGTTTTGCCAATCTTGAAAGGCATTAGTGGTAAGGAAGTGAACATATATACAAGAATAAATATATGATTGGCGATGGAATTACACCTATAAAATGGTGAAAATAGTGTGACCTAAATTGGCATGAAGGGTTGTTTGAGAGTGGGATGTGCAGGATTTTATTTCTAACAGCCTACCTATTTTAGGTAGTGAAAATAATCATGTTTGGAATATAATTGTAGCAGATAAGATCCTGTGAGAAGAGTAGGTCATTAGGGGTCAAAAGTGCTAGATGCTAAGCTACTTGTGTTTCAAATTCAAAAGGATTAATGCCAAAGATATTCCACAAGAATGTCTGGCTTAGGAGTCAATAAAGCATAACATTAGACAGCGGTAGTAAGATTGCGTTTCTTAAGGGATTTCATGAATAGCGAATGTTATTAGAGTGGAAATGAGGAAATATCTTGCCCCAGACCCAGTGGTACTGGAGAAGATAGATTTGGGTGATCTGCAGGAGCAGCAGCTGAAAGAGCTGCGTAGAGCAGGTGTCGGGCAGGAAGATGAGCTGAATGGTCAAAGAGCAGGTTGAGAGATTTTTGTGTGCAATTCAAGGTGGATGTGGATGACAGAAGTAAAGGAAAAGGATTCTGGGGTTTGACAAGGAATGGCAGACAGGAAAAGATAGGAGATGTGCATAATGTGCAAGATTCAAAAGGAGTCAAAGGAAACATGAAACCATCAGAGGACTAAAACTTTGAAACACCAAAAATGAAAAATAAGACCATGAGAAGAGTGAAGAGAGGGCGGAAAACAGTACAATGGCATCATTACAGGTGAGAAGAGGAAGAATGAAAACACTCACATAATTACTTACTTAGGATGTAACTGTATCTGCAAATGTTTTTTGTTGTTCCTCTTCGTACCTATTAATACCCATCTTCGGATATGATGATAGACATGACATTAGAAACATATTTTATTTCCTTGCATCTTATCCATTAGGATTAAGGTATTTGAAAATTAAAGGGACAACTTAAGTTCTTTCATGAAACAACTACAGTTTTTATGTCACTATACAGAGAAAAGTTAGAGCTTTCCTTCTGAAAGTTTTTTCAAACTACTTTATATTCTCTCCAGTACGCAGCTTAACCGGAGATAGAATGGTGTTCTACCTTTCCTTACAAAAGTCAGAAACATCAATAAGGAAACTCATAGACTTAATCCATTGACATTTTCACAGTCCTTGAAGATAGAAAACATTAGCTCAGTTCTATCACTGCCCTGCATTCAAATCGTGCCTTAAGTAACAAGAAGTAACACATTGAATATGTAAGAACTAGTGACTGCTTTCCCTGTCTTAGGGAAAAAAAAAATAAAAAACAAAAACGAGATAGAAGCTTCACCTTAAATTTGGTCAATATTTGATGTTTTCAATATTGTTTGTGTTGGTGAACTTGAGACAATGGAATGACTCATTTCTTTTAAAAAAGCTTGATTTGTGTGTAGTATTCCTTGTATTTGTTATTTGATTTAGTAGTAACAGAATTAAAGTAATTTATTTAAATACAACCAACTCAGGTTTGATTAAAGATTATTCAATCTTTTTATAGTTATAATTTTCTCAAGTGACAATGCCTTTGAAAAAAATTACTGGTACTAAATGTGTTTTGTTTAGTGAAATTTAATCGACCAAGTAAGAATCAAAAGGAGAATACTATGTTTATGAAGCAAAATTAAGCCTCATTTATACAGATGTTTTGTTGTATTTGCTTTACTTTGAGGCATATTTTCTGCACATTTCCTAACCAACAGTCAAATTTTGGGGGGTATTTTATGATCTCAATTAATCAGTTAATCTTACCTATTTTATAGTTTTCTTAATTTGCAACACAATGTAGTACTTTGTGCACTAAACCTTTGTAACTTGTTCAATGTTGCAAGACATAGGAGAAATTGGGATACAAATCTCACAGAGGCAAGTGGATCTCTGTGAGTTCCAGCTCACCTGGATTGCAGGGAGACCCTGTCTCAAAAAGACCAAAAAAAAAAAAATCAACAATATTCTCACCTCTTCAAACACATGTTATAAATTACAAACTCTCTAAAGAACAAACTGATTTTTAAGCAGTGGAAACTGCACCTTACTCTCTTTCAGCACTGATTTCCTGTATTTATGGGAAAAAAAATGTGTGACCTGATTTTGCTCAGAAATTTCTTGTAGGTCTTTGTATTTTCTTATGCCTGATTTACTGATCCTGTATTCAAATAAAATCTACTCAGCTTTTCCTTTAGAAACAGACTCACTAAAAAGAAAGTAGTTATCAGGAGTGACTTGAGTCTAGTAAACTTACATATACTTACAATGATAAGTGAGTGGGCTCTTATCTAAGACTACAGATCATCTGTCAAAAAATCTATTATAATATTTTTTGAAAGGATTACTGTCAGGTATCCAATTTTATATTACATAGAAAATTGTATGTTATTAGTCTTTTTTTCCATCTTCTGACACTTTTCCAATCTTCCTGACATTCTTAAAGATTGATTTAACATTAGATAGCCCTTTCTAAACATTTTTCACATATCCAGGATTTGATTTACCCACATACAGAAGCTTCCTTTTCTGGGATCAATCTACCTCCTACAAACCCATTTCCCTAACATGTCCCTGTCCTACACACACGATGTATGATGTAGCTTCCGTTTCTCTTGTATTGAGTAGCTCAAGATTATGTTGCTTTTTAAATGCCGTAATTGCAGAACTGATCCTTCAAACAATTGTTCTATCAGTAATAAGCTAGTAATTTGTAGTTACAGACACTTTAGGAAGTGATTAATGAACATTCACTGAGTAAATTAAGGGTCATTTTATTACTTTCATTATTCATCCAGATAACCCGAAGTAAAATCTATAAGATCTAGCTTTCCGATTTTTCATTTTCTCTTAGATTTTTTCTGAAATGTTTACCTCTTTGGAAGATTAATTTGGCTGCAACTATTTGTGTAGTTTGTCCACTTTATATAATTTTTTAATACCATAATGTATTACTATATATAATTAAAATATAACTTTTGGAAAATATGGAGAAACAATCTATCTTTCATTATTACTCAACTGTAAAAACTGGAATGGGAATGATAATTTATTGAATGTTTATATTCTGGAGGTTTATGAATATCTATAAATTTTTTAGAATCATAAAACAAGAAAAAGAAAAATGATTTCCTGATACAGGAGGTTAAGTCACAAGTGACTTTTAATGAATGGGTTGGAAAAAATGCTGAAGATTATTTTGTGACTTAATTCATATGGCTTTTATTCATTTCCATGAATAAAATAACAGCTTTTGGAAATAAAATGCAAGGACCACATCAAAGCTCCAAATGTCATTTGTATTATATGTGCAACATTTGTACAGAATCTATGTGAAAAAATAGAGAAGAAAATGCTTTGGTATCTTCATTTAGATTCATTCATTTGTCTGCTTAGTTATAACAAACAGCCACCTCCTTGGGTATAATGATCTTATGTTAGAAGCAATAATTACTATTTGTCAAGAGTCTTAGTCACTTATCCTACCATTCAATATTTTCAGGAAGTATGTTAAGTGTTCATGTATGTAGTATGGATAATATTAAAAAATATATAAAATTATTACAAGAAAATGTCAGATATTATTAAATTACTCCTATAATAATTTTACAAGTAAAAATACTGAAGATTTCATGATGTTTCAAATTAACATAATATAAAATGAAATAGTTTGTCTGATTACATTAATTTGTGAATTTTTTCTTTCTTAACATTATGCTTTTTGTGCATCAATGACGGTCCAGAATAACCCTGTGCTCGAAGAGTCTCAGTTTCTTCTTTATTGCTTTATGTGGTTTTTGCCATTTTTGTGTGTATATATGCATATGTATGTGTTTGCGTGATTATGTATACATGTTGTGTGCATGTACATGGGTGCACATGTATGGTGAGGCCATAGGTCAGTGTCAAGATTCGTCCTCAATTCATTCATTATCTTTTTTTTTTTTTTCAGGCAGTCTCTCATGAACATCAATCTTACTGAATCAACTAGATCCAGTAATCCTAGAATCTTCTCTCAGTCTTCAAACACTGAGACTACAGGTATGCACTGCTGTGTCTGGCTTTTTCATTGGTATTGGGCATTCAAACTCAGTCTTCAAGCTTGTCTAGCAAATACTTTATTGATTGACCCAACTTCCAGTTTTGCCATTTTTATTGAAGTGGGTACTCAGAGGCATAATTAGTACCTTAGACTGTGCTTTGTTCTTTCTTTCATGGTCTTTCTGTGGCCCTCACTGACCTGGAACTTGCTGTGTAAACTAGACTGGCCTCGATCTCACCGAGACCCTGCTGCCTCTGCCTCCCCAGTGCTCCCCAGTGCTGAGATTAAAGCTGCGCGGCAGCACACCTGGACTCTTATTTCTTGGCAGGTGGTTCCAGCAAAGTCCTCTGAATTCTCTCTTTTTTTTTTAATGTGATTTAAACTTTTGCCAGAAATATAGGTATTATATATAGGTATGATGTAGTCTTTAATCTTCATATTTAGTTTCTATGTTACCTGGCTGATTAAAATTTTCACTTTGCTTTATAAATCTATGTGATTTTAGAAACCAGTTACTTATTTTTTACACCAATAACTTTTTTAAATGAATACTTGAGAATTTCATATAATGTATTTTCATCATATTCACTCCCCTTCTCCCAAGTCCTTCCAATTCTATGCCCCATACCCTGCCCAACCACCTTTGTGTCTTCATTTGTTTTTAAACCCATCAAGTCTAATATGTGTTGCCCATATACTCTTAGGTGTCTGACCATTCACTAGAGTGTGGCAGAAATACCAGGGGCTCCATACTTGATGGATAACACTGTCCCTCTCCAAGCAGATATCATTTAGCAATAGCTCCTCATCTAGGGATGAACTTTATATCCACTTCCCCCATCCATGCTGGAATCTGTGTGGACTGAGCTTGTGCATTTCCAAAGTACTGTTTCCATTGTCATCCATCACCTTTGGCCCTTACAGTCTCTCTGCCCCCTCTTTTCTAATGATCCCTTAGACGTGGGAGGATATAGACACTGGATTTAGAGCAAGGCATTCCCCAAAATTTTACTCTCTGTACTATGTGCCCTCATCAGTTGTGGATTTCTGTGTTAACTGTCATCTATTTCATGGAGAAGCTTCTCTGACAAGGGCTGAGAGCTCCACTAATCTATGGGTATGATGGTAAATCATTAGGAGTTGGTTTAATATTGTGTTTAGTTGATTAATAGTAGTAGGTTGTCTTCTAGGATCTATGACATGTCTGGCCAAAGGTTCTTGGTCCCCAAAATGATGCCAGGGATTCTGTTTCATTATGGTGTGGTGAGTCTTAAATCTAAGTAGAGAGTGAGGGGTTATTTCCAAGACCTTCATATTATTGTTGCCCTAATAGTCATGTCTTACCAAACAGGTCATTATTGTAGCTCTCAAGGTTGAGAAGTTGAAAGCTGGATAAAACTAATGACTAATTTTCTTCTCAGGTAACATGCATGGTGTCTTTCAGCACTCTGAAGCTACCCAATAGAGATATAGCTTGGAGGCAAGTACCAGCTTGATTTCTCCATGTTCTATGACTCAAATGTGTGTTGTCTTACTGTCAAGTTTTGGAGGGTGACTAACAGCAATGGCTACAGCCTGTAATATCTGGGAATTTATGGGACTTCACTGGTCAACAGCACCAAAAGAGGTGACCTCCTTCTGACACTGGGCTTTTCATTTGCTATCCTGTGATGTTTAGTAGGAACATTGTCACTGCACTATATAAACGGTAAGTCCATTTAAACTCTTTTTAAATACATGAGTATGTGTATATTTTAGGACTAGTATACAGTAGTAGGTTTCAGTATTATTTGTCCCTTCCCACGCTCCCCATTCCACCCCGTCTTCCCATCCCCAACCCCATTCAGTCCTTTCTGTACCATTATTTCCCTTCTCCCTTTTATACCACTATACTCTATTTCTTCTTCCTCTAAAACATGCCTTATAGCACCTTATTCATTCCCTAACCTCTATAGGTATTCCAGGCAACACACATATATCTAAAGATTCAAAACTATCGTACACAAATAAGGTAAATATGTGATTTTTTTTTGTCCTTTTGGATCTGGATTACTCATCAAAATGCTTGCTTTCAGCTCCATCCATTTGTCTGCAAATTTCATACTTTTGTTTTTCTTAACAGCTGAAAAAATATTCCATGGTATAAATGTACCACATTTTAACTATCCATTTATCAGCTGATGGACAATCTAAACTGTTTCAACTTTCTAGCTATCGTGGTTAAAGTAACCATGAACAGGGACAGTTATCTTTGTAGTGGGATATAGAGTCCTTTGGATAAAAGCCCAAGGGTGGAGTAGCTAAATTATATGGTGGAACTATTTCTAGAGTTAAGGAACATCAATGCTGTTTACCATAGTGACTACACTAGTTTGCATTCTGTTCAAAAGTGAGTAACTACTCCCCTTTGTCGGTTATCTATGCTAACATTTCTCTTCATTTGTTCTGTTGTTATCTGACTGTGATAAGATGGGATCTCAAAGTAGTTTTAATGTGCATTTCCCTGATGGATAATAATGTTGAACAATAAAACAAATATTTCTCATATTTTTGTATTTGGTCTTCAGAATACTCTCTATTTACTTGCATGCCCCATTCTTAAATTAGGGTTTTCTTGATGTTTAGATTTTTTAGTTCTTTGTATATGCTAGAGGTACTCTCTATCAGATGTAGAGCTGGTAAAGATTTATTCTGTATGCTGCCTTTTCACTTGAATAATGATGTCCTTTACCGTACAGATTGCTGGTTGTGGGTTTGTTGTACAGTGCCCTTATTATGTTGAGGTATGTCTACTCTAGCCCTAGATTCTCCAGTACTTTTATCATGAAGAGATGTTTTATTTTGTTAAAATCATTTTCTGCATCTCATGAGTTGATTCTTTAACTCTTATTTTTTAATTTATTTATTGGGTGAATTATGTTTTTTGATATATATGTATGTTGAATAATCCCTAAACCTCTGGGATGAAGCTGACCTGACTTTGATGGAAAATATTTTATATCTTCTTGTATGTGGTCTGTAATATTTTGCTGAGACTTTTTGCATCCATGTTCATAATTTTGTCATTGTGTGGATTTTTTATTAACATAACATTAGCTTCATTAAAATAATTTGGAAATTTTCTTTTCTTATCTATTTTATGCAATAATTTGAGCAATGGTGTTAGTTCTTTAAAGGTCTGGTAGAATTATGTGTTGAGTCTACTTGACCCTGGGCTTTTTTTAGTTAGGAAAAATTTAATTACACTTTCTACCTCGGTGGGTGTTATGGGTCTATTTAAATTATTTACTTCATCTTGATTTAACTTCTATAGATGACATATATCTAGTATACATATTTCTTTTGCATTTATCTTATATTTTCCAGCTTAGTGGAATATAGATTTTTAATGTATGTCTCTCTGATTTGATAAATTTCCTCAGAAACAGTGACAAACATCTTCAAAGCTGACTAAGACAGATATGTTGAAAGCATCAAGCATGATGCTCAACTGAAGATTTCAATGAAAATAATAGACGTGGTTGTGGATCATTTAGTTGTGGACCATTTTCATGGGAATATCATGGAAGCAATTCTGAAAACTTAAAGTTTATTTGATAATCCAGCATCTGGATTTTATCTTATAGCTAGTAGTTATATATCTATGGGGCAAGGTATGCAAATGAGATACACTACTGAGCAGATTTCAAATTTAGGGTGAATGAACCAAACAGTGTTTGGAGATTAATCTGGGGACTGCAAATACTACTTTTTTTCAAATACTAGATACATGAAATTGAATCTGGAGATTGTTTATTTATTTATTTAGTGACACTGTCATGTCAGGAGAACTGATTTAAGTTTTCTTACAATTAGAACCACGTAGGTGCTAAGACACAGACATTAGACTTAGAGCCTATAAACAGTCAATTTTTTCCTTGACCAAAGAAAAATTCAACCACCACCACCTGTGAAGGATTGTGATGTGGCAGAATGTGCCCATCACTCAGGTGAGTAAGTGAGCTTTTTCCTGAGTTTTTAATACATAAGAGTTCAATGTTCCTTTTATAGCACTACAAACATTACATTCTACCATATTCCGTGGTCTCCATAGGTGTCAGGTGATCTCAGTGTAATCACGTGTGTGTTTCTTAAGCCCAAGCATGATAATTCTATATAGTGGCTTTTCCCCTAGAGACTTCATAGATCTTGTGTTTCTTGGGCAAGAGACTGAACCCTAGTTTCAGATGATGTGTTAGTCTTACAATGATCTCTTTGTATTCCTTGTCTTATTAAAGATTGAAAATATCATTCAAACAAAAGGATTGTGTCTTTTGTTCTGTTTCATCTAGAACTTCCAACATATTACAAATAGTAGACACAAATATTTTTAAATAAACATGAAGGATACATTATATATGTTTACTTGAACTGCATGAATATGCACGTATTTGTGTGCGGACACATATAAGTTCGAGTGTATGCATAACATGAGGATGTATGTGCATGTGGAGGCCAGAGGTCAATATCCTTGTCTCTTTTTCAATTTCCCACCACTAATTTTCAAGATAGAGTCTCTCTCTGTAATTGGAGTTTAATATTTGTCAAAACTAGCTGGACAGAAAGTTCCAGGGCTTCTCCTGTCTCTGTCCCCAGCCCTAAGATTACATGCAGGTGCCATCAAACCCAGCTTTTACCAATACTGAAGATCTAAATTCAGGTCTTCATGCTTTTATGGCAATCATTTTACCAACTGGGGCATCTCCCCAGCCCCAAAATACATGTTTGCAAGAGACTTGTTTAATGTATGTTGCCATATTTAAATCACAAGGTTCATAAAAGTAAGGAGTGGCTTCTTTTTCGTTTGGGTTTTTTGTGTTTTTAGTGACTCTGTTGATTTGTAGAACACTTGGCACAATAAAGTGACCATATTGGACTTTAGGGAAAAATTCTCAATATATCTGCATCTTGGATAATCTGAAACATAAGTAGCAGCTACTACATAAAATTAGAGAAATACACCCGGGGAAACATCACCATGATGAAACAGCATTTTTCAGTAATATTTCACATGTAACTTGCTTTACCTTGCATTATATAATATTTTGAAGCCTGAACATATATGGCTACTTAATATTATGATAGTAAATGTATTAGGCATTTAAAATGTTCTTGATAATATTTTTATTCAAATGATTTTTGGAAATTCCAGTCTTTGTCCTTAGGTCCTAGGATGAATTGTTCTACCTCTAAGAGTTCAGATAGCAGTTCATGGCTGGCTCGCTGTAAAAGCTGGGGCCGATCGTGTCAGATATTACCTGGCTGTAGAGCTCCCAGAGCTCCCTGTGAGGTTACCCACAGCAAGAAATTTAAGACCTGCCCATCCCGTGTTGAAAAAGCTTCTTGCTGCTTTGACTGTCATTCTGATTTTTCCTTTCCTGGTGTGTAACAGTGAAAATGGATCCCATGGGACAACTCTCACACTTGTTACCCTCCATTTCCTCAGACTAACTGAGTGTAAGTAATGGAACCGCATTTTAATGACTCACTATCCCAAATGCCCTCCTAACCCTTCGGCAGAGCTGCTTTGTAGCTGACAAATATGACAGGCAAGGCTAACGAACCCTTAGGCCAGCAATATTCTCAACTTTAATCCATCATACACATCAAAAAATAATGAGATTTCTTGAAACCATGCCAGCAGTGAGCTCATATGACATTGGCAAGATAGATTTATTCAACCACTTACAAAGGAGTGGCCAGCACATCCTAACAGCCAGGTAATTTCACAACACATAGTCTCAATGCCTAGAAAACGGGACTTTTAAATCCATATTCTGTTCATTCTCAGAGTGCAGTTTGTTCCTTTTTAAAACTCCTTCTGCCGTGTCATTTATTCCTTAGCATGGGGTCATGGGAAATTTAACTCCAGTATTCTTCTCTTGGGAAAACCCATAAGGGATATGCAGGCTGTGCACATCAAACTACTATTGTTATTATATGAGTCATTAAAATTTACTTTAATAAAAAGACTGGAGAAAGCAATAATTTACATTTTCTTGAGATTTTAAAAATAATTCACTTGAGCTGGTTTGAACTGGGAAACCTGAATGGGTTTTATTATGGTCTCCTCATCGATCTTTCAATGACTTGAACTTAGACTGTTGAGAGGGCTTGATCACTAAATACCACTTTGTGTAAGTATATATTGTTTGGAGAAAACAAATGAATGCAGAAAATATTGTACCATATTTTTCATAGGTTTGTTGCTTTTCTATTTTGCATTAGTCTGAAAAGATATAACTTTATGACATCATGGTAAGTAAAAGTCACCTAGTGAAGTCTCCTAACAATCTACCAGCAGTCCCCCGCCACCCCCCCCCCGCCCCGAGGCAGCCCAATCTCTGACTGGGTGCTATCATTAGAAACCCTTAGCTTGGTTCTGTCCTAATTTATGGTTTACAAAACGTCTTCATCAGCATGCTAGCAGAGCGGCAGCGGGAAAGGGGCTCCCCGTCCCTTCCCAGAAAAGCAGGAGGAAGGGCAAGAGCCTCCCCAAAGCTGCCGCTGTGATTGCTTCAGACTCCCGTGAAGACGCTCTCTGACTGAGAGTCCATGAGAAGTGACCCCTTTCTTATTGGCTTCTCCTTCCTTGCTGGAGATAAAGGTTAACACCTGAGAAAAGGAAGACACTTCCCATGTTTTATTAGGCAATATAAATAATTCTGGGGCCTGCAGGGTAGGTAGTTCATGCCTTCCCAGCATGTGTGAAATGCTAAGTTCAACCTCTCTAATCACAAAACCACATAAAATAAATAAACAGTTAGATACTCATGACTAAAGCTATGATTAGCAATATTAGTATCTCCTAGGAGTTTGTTAGACATACGGAAACTCAGGCCTACCCTACCTTCATGAAACACAATTTTCACTTGAAAAGGTATCCAGCTGAATTCTAAAGAACAGAGAATAGCATAGAGAACAGGTAGTTTGAATGAAAGGAGAGTTAAAAGAATATTAACAAAGCTTTTTTGAACACAGGCCTCAAATGAAACAGTTTCAAATGATATTGCTTCCTGGAGATTTAGTTTATGCATCATGGAGAGTGAAGTATATTTATGGTGTTTCAATTTTAATTAGATTTAAGAAAGTGATTTGATTATCTTATGGAAAAATGTTTTCTTTTGTGTTTTGTGTTGATATTAACAAAAGGATTTTATATGCTTACTGTATATTTAAGATAAAAGAAATCTGTTTATGTTTAAGAATAATTAATTCTTTGCAATTACTGTATAATCCCACAGACACATAAAGTTTTATTGGAAGGCTTTCTTAGCTCCCCTTCAGGAGGATCAAGGCCAATCTCCATTTAATTCATACATGAAGGCGATGGGTAGGAGAATTACAGACAAAAACTTGTGTGTGTGTGTGTGGGTGTGTGTGTGTGTGTGTGTGTGTGTGTGTGTGTGTTTCAGCATACACTGACTGAAGATGAGACAATAATTGCTGTCCTTAGTACCACTCAAGAGCTTAAGTGTAAGAAATATTCAATATTATACATAGTGAAAACATGTGAGAGCAAATAGTCTTTTCTTAACTAACTCCTTTGCAAGTAAGGTTTGGAGATATGGGCCCTGGCCACAGTGATTCTTCCAGGCTTCCTGCCTGCTCACGGCACAAGAATGGCTCAAACTGAGCTTATGATGATCATGGTGAGATGTCAAGAAAAGAAAAATCTATGTGTTAACCAGATAGAAGGCCAGTTGGATACACAGCACAGGAAATATCTGAGCAGCAAAAGGAGATCAAGCAGAAAGAGGAAGTAGAGATGAGTCTCATGAACAGAGCAAGTAGAATTACACCAAAGACAATTGAGTATAATGAGGCACTGAGGGTCAGGAGCAAGGATTTCTTGATGCCTCTTTCTTGGGGAAGGAGACAGGAGGAGTAGCAGAGAGACTGGGGCTATTTTGACAGTTGGGGGCAGATAAAAGTGATAAACATGACTTGGTGCATCTAGCGAAGAATCTGGTGCAACGGAATTGGTGCTCTTCATTACCTTCATGGGAACTAGAATTGATCCTCTAACTCACAGGAGAGATGCTATTGTATCTGTAATGGGAAGTCTGATAGAACATCTCCTTCTGTGTGTCCCTGTTCATATTAATGTGACAGATCTTGGTCACATTATAGACAATATTCTGATGATCCTCCCAGCTCTTTTTATCAGATGGAAGATTGATAGACAATAATTATTTTAGGTGGAATGTGCACAAGACTCAGGCTACAAAGCAAAGCTGTTGTCTATCAGTGGAGTTTCTGTGAAAGGTTCTATATCTTACGTGTAAAGTTATGAAGTTCCTAAATGACCTTTAAAATCTAATAATGATATTTTGGGGTGGGCAGTCTTTGCAAACTGAGGATCTTGAAAAATTCCGCATCCAATGGCAAGGAAAAATAATTAAATAGTATATTAATTATTTAAAGTGGAACTCATATCTGTATGGAGGTAGTTTTAAAGAGAAGTAGTGTTCTAGAGCCTGTAAGGCTTTGGAAAAAAGATGAAAAATGTGATTCTGTACTGTTTTCATCTTGCAGTTTAGACGATGACTTCATTATGTGGTTTAGAATTCACTGTATGGCGATGGTCATCAGTTTTTCCCAGTCAGGTGTGCGTTACCACTGTGGATTCAGCACACCCTGGGAAAGTGGCCACCTTAGTAAGTTGGAAACATGACTTGCCTGCCTAGCACATTATTCTTTTCTTGGAATCAGCATTTGGTTAGTCTGGGCAGGCAACAACAGAGTTTTATTCTATTTCCACATTAATGTTGGGAGGTCTACTGGTAAGGCACCAAGGAGAAAAGCTATTATGAGGCTGTTTCTGATGCTCACAGGGAGGTCTCCAATTCAGAAGCTCTGTTCCAGGCAGCTGTGCATGCAGAACTTCCCTAAAGCCTTACTGGATCTGGGCCTACACTATTAAATCATGTCTCCTTTATGTCCTGGAGCTAGAGTAAAAATTCCACAGTGTAACAGGTCACTGATTCTGCCGTTTCCACAATCCTCCACTGCACTGGAGGAAATTATCCAGTGGTAAGACCGTGAAAGATGTTGCTTAGCATTACTTGGACAGAGATAAGGTGTCTATGACTGAGTTCATAGCCAAAGGAGATTATAGTTTAGTTTTCTGACTCCTGTGCCAAGCAGGGAACATGTAAAAAGATAATCAATTATTTGGAAGTTGTCTTTGTGAAGGACCAGCAATAGTACTGTTCTTTGTGACAGTCTCAAATTAAGAGAAACATTTTTTACTTTCAATATATGTATGTATACTGTCTACAGTGATAATCACAGTATAGCATTGAAGAGTCATGTACTCAAGCCTCGAGACACATTCTCGTTAGCTTTACCAGACTGTTATAACTGTGAGTGACCAGACAATGAGTGCACTGTTTCAGTGACCTGAAAATAGAGTCAAGTGGTAGACGCAAGAACTGGGTCTTCAGGGAATGACGGTCATGACATGTAATTCTTTTGTTTATGTCTCTGTCTCTGTCTCTGTTCTTCCCTGGCTCTGATTTGATATGCAGGATCTGACCCTAAACATTGCATATTCTAATTCTTTTTTCCATTGCCTTCTGCCTAGGCTTTGCCATTGGTAAGTATTTATGGGAGATTGAAAGTTTAAAAGAAGAGAGAAAACCCAGACTATTTCTCTTTAAGTTTTCTTTTTAGGCTGTCCCTAGCTCTAGTCTGGACGTTTCCATAATCCTTCCTCTATCAAGAGGTACTGCATGGCTCTTGCTTTTAAATTTCACTAATTTCTTCATGTCATATTTTCACAATGCTGAGGATGCTTATTAATTCTTGCTTCTGTTAATGTCTGTTTCTTTGACTTCTCTCTTCTCTAGAACCTTAGAACAATCTAAAACTCAGTTTTCTCTATTTAATCACATGGAATGAATTTCCTGAAATTGGACATTGTAAGAGCTTTGTATTAGTTATTTTTCTGTTCCTGTGATAAAACACTGTGACCAAAGGAACTTAGAGAAGGAAGGGTTTATTTGACTTATGATTCCAGAGGGATTTGCAGTCCATAATGGTGGGGCAGGCATGTGACCAGGGTAGAAAGGTGGCCAGAGCAGAAAGCTGAGTGATCATATCTTCAAGCAGGCACAGAAAGCAGAGAGAGACAGGAAAAATGGCAAGACTTAGCTCTCAAAGTCTTCCCCCAGTGACATGCTTCCTTTAGCAAGACCTCACCTCCTACAACTTTCCGAACTGCACCAACACCTGGGGACAAAATGTCCAAATACTTGAGGCTTATGGAGGACTGTCTTATTCAAACCATCATAAGCCTTTCTTGGGCAAGAGTGAA
The DNA here is from genome assembly GCA_035773235.1 of Eospalax fontanierii. Lineage (NCBI taxonomy): Eukaryota > Metazoa > Chordata > Mammalia > Rodentia > Spalacidae > Eospalax > Eospalax fontanierii. The sequence goes on from CM069527.1 coordinate 40,812,602, forward strand.
TTTGGAATGTGTGATGTGAGTATGTGTTTGCTCCAGCAGCTAGGTTGAGTTAGAATTAAAAAGCAACTAAGACTTGAATTCTGGTGAACGAAGCCAGAATTAAACTTCAAAATAAAACTGACTAAGCAAAGAGGGGTTGGGAAGAAATAAGAAGGAAGCTAATGTAAGTGAAAAACCAGTCTGAATGGGATCATTTAAAATTTTGAATATTGAAGGTTAAAAATATATTTAAAGTAAATATGAATGCTTAACAAGTATTCCCAACACAACACCGTGGAGAGAGTCTACTGCTGATACAAAGTGCTTCTGCTATTTTTAGTTTTCCATCCACACATCCGTTCCTATACAGACATAATATCCATGCGTTTATCTGTCTAGTTTCTCTTGGGCCCAAACTCTTAGATTTCTTTTTACTTGCTTTTTCATCACATGTGTCTTTCTTCTTAGTACTCTTTTTTCAAGGAGTCTTTTCTCTTGTAAATAAATCAGAACTAACATGCATTTAATAAAATTTCATAGACTTTATTATACTCATCTCATAAGAAACAGCATAAACCAAAGTGAAAACTGGAGATCTGAGTGTGTTAGACTGCAAGAAAATGGAAGATGAACCTAGAATTATTTATTAGTCTCAAGGTGGCTATGAATGACTTTTAATGTAATGATTTTCGCTAATCTATATGAGGACAAACTCATTGCTGTTGGTACTATGCCAGTTCAAATATTTAGAACCGAAAGCTGCATGTAGAAACTGTTCAACAACTGTTTAACTTTTTATTTATTTATTTTTTAACTGGCAGTGCTGTAGATTGAATCCAGGGCCTTCTATATGCTAAGCAAATATTCTTCCACTGAGTACACCCCCATGAAATCTGCTTTTTAGAATGAAGAGCAGTTGAAGAGTCATAGTACTTGACATATAGTACACTATACAAGCAAATGTTCTAGAATAAATAGTGCAGTTACGAATATGTTGCTGTAGTGGAAATAATCCTCATTTCAACTTGAAATAGAGGAAACATATCATGAGAGTTAAATTCTGCTCTCTGAATTATCCTGTTTTCTATATGATGGACAAATACTTGGGTTTACTACTTTTTCAATTAGTAATTACTGACATTTTCATCCTGGGTTAGAATTATGGTAAGAATAAGCTATGGTTTCAAGAGGATCAGCTGAGCAGGTGCTGCAAAGGCAATATTTTAAGACCTAGGAACAAAATTTAAGTCATTTGTTAATTGGAAAAAAATTAAATAGAATTTTTATGGATTTCATACAACTTATTTTGATAATATGCACCACACTTACCACCCCTGCCTGATTTCATGCATTCAGTATACAAACATGTATGTACATGTATATGTACATGTATATGTATATGTACATGTACATGTACATGTATATGTATATGTATATGTATATGTATATGTATATATTCAGGCCTATTGAGTCAAGCTTGTATCACCAAGTGTGGATGGTGTGGGTGCATCCAGTGGAATATGACTAACCTAACCGGAGTCACATCCTTAAAGGAGACTTGTGCTCCCTCTGTCAGCACCTATCAGTGGTCAATAGTTAATCAGAGACTGGAGTTTCGTAAGCTCTTTGCTACTTCTATGCTGGGATTTTGTCTCACCTAAGCTTATGTGGTGATTGTGCATACTGTCACAACTACTGTGAGATCATATGAGAAACCGTCTAGCTTTTTGGAAAAACTCTTTCTTTGTGGTCATCCATCGCTTCAGACTCTTACAATCCTTCTGCCCCCTCATCTGCAATGATATCTGAACCTTGGGAGGCAGAAGTTTGATATAGGTTTGTCTATATGTTGGGCAGTTATGGGTCTCTGTTTTAATCACTATGTGCTGCATCATGTAGCTTCTCTGGTGAGTCAAAAGACACAGATCTTTGAGTATAACTGCAGCATTACTAGACCAGCATTAGAATTTCCTGAACAAATACAAGACTAACTCTTATATTTAGTTTTTAAGAGTGGGTCTGAACTCAGAGAAACTTGTTCCCCTAGATATTTCTTGGAACCAGCTGTCTCCTAGAACTGTGCTGATGGAACTGTCTTGGAACTTTGTGGCTCTTAGTCATGATATGCATGCTGGAAACTGAACCTGGATCCTCTTCAAGATCAGCCAGTGCTCCTAACCAGTGAATCATTTCTCCATCCCTTACCCCAGTGACAACACACCTAGATCTATTCCCATTCTCCAGTGAAAGGAATGGGGGGAATCTTAAATAAAGCTTATCCTAGGATTTGCAAGAAATATACACAAGATAAGTCTGTAACCTTTTGTAGTGGTAGGAAGTGCCAGACTAAAACATTTTTATATATGTGATTCTGGGCACTGAACCTAGGGCCTTGAATAAGCTAAGTAAGTTATCTACCACTGAACTATGTCCCTAGTACTTAGAAATAATTATTGATGTTTACTTCTGAAACTTTACTTCAGTTTAGAAGCAACTGAAATTACTCTCTCCAAACAGCCATTGGTATAACAATTTGAACAATTAAATGCAAATTGAGTATCACCTAAAACCTAAAAGAAATACTTATTTTTAAAATTTTATGTGTCTCAGTGTTTTGCATGCCTGTATGTAAGAGCTCTTCCTGTGTGTAGGAAGTTGGAAGAGGGTGACAAATTCCCTGGAACTAGAGTTAGGGACAGTTGTTAGTCACCCTGTGGGCACTCAGAACTGAACCTAGGTCTTCTACAGGAGCAGCCAGTGTTTGTTACCATTGAACCATCTTTCCAACCTCAAGAAATATCTATTGATTGATAATGATATTATTAAATAATAAGTGAATAAATGTAAACAGACAAATCTTTTAATTATGAGAATGCAAAATAACTTATTTGCATATTCTGAACTGAAGGAGGTAGCATGTGATTTCCTACCACTTACAGTGTAACATGTCTACAACTTCATTTAGAAAGTGTAACCTCAGAGCTTAGAAATCTGGCAAATATTACCTCAGACACTGGATCAAGTCTTACATCAGTGTTGACAGTATGTTCACTTAATAAGATGTGGTAAAAATGATACTTTATATGCAGTATAACTCAAAACATCCAATAAAAGGAGAGATTGACTATGAGGGCTGTTGAACCTCATTTGTAGTATCTTGAAATTTTCTATAAATGTTAAGATGTTCAAATAATATATGAGAAGGAAATTAAAGTGATACTAATTGAAAAAGAAGTCAAATTATTCCTATTTGCAAGTGACACATTAGACATAAGAGATTCAAACATCCTAACAGAAAATTCCTGGAAATGATCAACATTTCAGCAATGAGACAATCAACCTAGGGAAGAGGAAGTCCACAAAGTGGGAGGGGATATTTACCAGCTATACATCTGAAAGAAGAATAATGTTCAGAATATGCAAAGTACTAAAAGACAATGAATCAAGAAAACAAGTGACTCAGTTGAAAAATGGGCTCCAGTTGGGGGGCGGTGAGGGTCTCTGTGGGGTAGGGGGTATAAAGATGATTGAGATTGAGATATTTTGTATGAATACATAATTCAATAAAAAATCATGAGAGACATAAAAAGATTTCCCAAAAGATAGATAGCTAAGAAGTATCTTTAAAAATGTTCAAAACCCTCAGGAATTAGGGAAGTGCAAATTAAAAGTACTTTAAAATTTCTTCTTATCCAAAGTGGCTAAGATCAAGTAAAGCAATGACAACAAATGCTGGTGAGGATGTGACGAAAGGCGAAACTTCATTCGTTGCTGGTGGGATGCAATCTGGTGCGGTCACTATGGAAATCAGTATGGAAAATTCTCAGAAGACCCTAAAAATTAATCCACCATTTAACCTGGCTATATCATTTCTTGCATATACCTAAAGGACCTGATACTCTTCTCCAGAGATACTTTTTCAGTCATTTTTATTTCTGCTCTTTCCACAATAGAAACAGCCTAAATATTCTGCAGCTGATGAATCAATAATTAAACTGTGGTATACTTAAACAACGAAGATCTATTCAGCAGTAAAGACAAATGGAGCCATGCAATCTGCAGGTAAATGGATGGAACTGAAAGCTGATATACTGAGTGAGGCAACCTGGACTCAGGAAAACAAGAGACACAGACATGTTCTCTCTCATTTGTGGATTCTTGCTCCAAATCTTTACATGTGGGTATGTATCCTGAAACAAGTGCAAGAGCCAATAAAGTAGAAAGGGACCATGGGACGAGAAGGGAAGACAGAGTTTGAGAAAGAGGCATAGCAGAACGCAGGTGCTATCAAGGGGAATGTGGAGAAAGTGGGGGTTACATTAACTGGGGAGTTGTGAAGGAGGGTTATTCAGATGGAGAGCAGGAAAAGAATAAATACTAGTTGGTATGAAAAAATATGGGTTAATTCATTATTTCACAAGCCTACTGAAAAATACACACATAAATGTGAGTGCATGTGCATAGTTAAAGTCTACATTACAAAAGTCAGAGTGTCAGAAATGAGAAACATCCCTTTGAATCATTGGTCAAGATAGTTCAAGAGACTTCCAAAATAGCATAGGCTATTGCCAGAGCCCAGATTGCCTCCCAGAACTTAATCATAATACCCTATTAACACACACATAACATACTTCAGACATAGTACTTGGAGCAGTATATATATATATATATATGTGTGTGTGTGTGTGTGTGTGTGTGTGTGTGTGTGTTTATTACAAAATAAATTCACTTTAGAAAGTTAAGCTGCTCCAATAATTAAGCTTCATTGTAAAAAGGTAGAATAATAAACAATGGTTACAAAATAAATATTAGAAATGAATGAATAATTAGCCACATACAGTCTCATCGTAACAACTTGTTTCCTGGCATGCATACTGTGGTATACTTAAACAACTTAAACAATATTTTTTTATAATAACAGATTTTCTTTTAATTTTCATACATACATATTTGACTTACAGTTCAAGTGATCATGTTGGAGGATCATTGAGGACTGGCTACTACTAAGTGAGGGAGAGTAGATCTTTCTTATAATCTTTAAATAGGCTCTCTAGACTCAAGTGGATGAATATGCCCTGAAGGACACCTGGGTGCAATTGTTAACTGGATAGGACAATATATTTGGCAGAATGCATGAGGTTCAGCTGTGGGGGGGCAGGTCATGGATGTGGGAGGGGGGCTGAACTTGATTAAGAACTGTTGTATGAAATGTACAAAAGCTCAATAAAAAGTTTTAAAGGTCATTACTCAAAAAATATTTCATTTTGTCCCCTCAGCACATTGGACAGTGTATGACAGTGGTGATTCAAAGAGTGTTTGACTATAATCCAATCAGGTCACTTACAAGATTTTCAATATGTTCGGTATGCACTATTGAGACTTTAACATATCATCATATGAATTAATAAATATTTTATAGTTAGAAAAATGATGAGAATTTAGGGAGCTCAGAGGATTCAAGCACTTACTGAGAAATAACACTGAGCTAAATTTGAGGCACCCATATAAAACATCAGGTATGGCTGTACATGTTAAGTATGGTAGAGACAGGAGGATTACCGGAGCTTGTACTCTGCTAGCCTAGTTCTAGGTTTAGAGAGAAACCCTGACCTAAGAAGTAAGTCAGAGAATGATAGAGCAGGATATCCAGTATCCTTCTTGGCCTCCACACATGTTCACAGGGGTGTGTCCCCAATATACACATGTGCAAATGCATGTACAATATATTCATGCACACACAGTCTAAATGGTATAACTTGGATGTTGGAGTTTGAATGTGAAATATTCCCCATAGACTCATGCATTTACGAACTTGGTCTCCAGCTAGAGGCGTTATTTTGGAAGTTTTTGAAACCTTTAACAAGTGGAGTCTTGCTTGAGCAAATAGGTCACTTGAAGTGTATCTTTCTGAGCTACAACTCCCAGTTGCTTCAGTGTTGGCTAGCATGGCTGGGTCCTTCTGGGGAGGGAGTAAGGGGTTCAGGGTCAACGTCACAGACCCTGGGAGAAAGTGGAGCCACAATCTCATTTAATTTTAGAAAGGAACAGGATTTATACTTTTGTCAGGCTTAGGGGAGGTCTTTATCTAGTCATTTGACGTGCTTCATTCTGGTAGGTCCTGAACATCTGACCATCCAAAGTTCATTGCTCCCATTGGTCCTGGATGGCTGCTAGCCTGAGAGCTGCCCCAGGTCCCATCCCAGGAAGGGTTTACTGCGCATGCATGCTCAATATCAGTTCTAGCTCATTCTAGGCCACCAGGCCTGGAGCCTGCCTGACTTTGCCAGAATCATCCTGCACTTCAGGTTGCCAGCTTCCCCGCCATTTCTCTTGCACCACTCTGGGCCTTTGTTTGATCGAGTTGGCATGAGTTATATGCTCAGTACCCCCATTGTCACAAATTCACACATGTAAGCTTCCAGTGGCCTGAAAGCCTCTGTTTTCCTATGTTCATGGACCAACCCAGGCTCTTATAATCTTCCTGCCTCCTCTTTTGCAATGATCACTGAGCCCCGTGTGGGTGACGTTTAATATAGGATTCCTAGCCAGTGACACACATTCTGTGGTCTCGCTGGGGAGAATTGAAGGATGCACTAGTTGTCTCTCCACTCACTGTTCTGTAATGTTCCATGAGCCTTAGGTGTAGAGTTTCAGCTGTAGTTGTGTCTCTCAGATGTATATTCTCTGTGTGTTAGCAGTTGTGGAACTCTGCTTTAACTTCTGTCTGTTGCAAAAAGAAGCCTCGCTGGTGAGTGGTATATGCTATACTTGTTTGTAAATATAAGGATCCATATTTTGCATATGGTAAGAAATTTCATTTTTCTATAGATATGACAGAGATAGGAATTTCTCTAGGATCTATTGCCTTTCCAGCTGTGTGTATTTGCCCAGGTTTATTTACAATGTTACCCATGAGTTTACTCCCATCAAGAGGGCTTTAAGTTCAAATAGATAGCTGTTGATTACTTGCAGATAGCAGTGACACTATAGCACCAAAACAGGTAGTTTTCTGTGGCAGTCATTATGGTTATTAGAGTTTGGGACTGGATTAGGCCATTGATTGATTTTATCCCTTAGCAGCTTACATAGTATTCTCTATAACTATGAGAGCTAAACTTTGGATAGAAGTCCTCCAGGTCAGATTCTGCTCCATTGTTCCAAGTCCTGTGTTTTATCTTCCAGTTCTGGGAGATAACCAAGAGCTCTGGCGGTAGCCCATGTTATTTTGGAAGTGTGCTGGACTACTCTGACTAACCACTGGAGGGGAAGTATCTCCTGTCTGGCACTGTGATCCTTACCGTACAGCCACCAAGTATACACATGCACTAATGTTCAGATACTGTATGTACCATTTTCAGGGAGTTCCAGAGCCAACATATTTCCTTCTGGCTTCCTCAGCCCCCAAGATCCTTTCATGTCACTTCCTCTTTCCCCAGTCCAAATTCCCCCCCCCCCCCAAAACATCCACCTCTCACCATCCTCCCTCTCCTGCATTCCCTCCTCCCCCAACAGCATGCCTCCTGCATGTGCCTTCCTCCTCCTCTTCCCTTCAAACACTCCATCATTAGTTTATTTATGCCGATCCTCTTTGAGTTATTTGACTTGTTTATGTTTTCTTTAAGTTCTTTGTCATTTTGTGATTATTCTTTAAAATTTTCCATCCTGGGGTTCCTCGTTGTAGTGCACTTTTGTAGGACTAGTAGGTTTTGTTGGGGACATATTTTCTTGGTTTTTCATATTATTTATGCACTACTGTGTGGGTATATGGATTTTTTTTTCTTGGTTGTCTGTCCAGTAGGAAATTGTATTCTGTCTTTGTTTATTTGAATTTTGGTTCTGGTATATTATTTAAGTAGCTTGTTTGCTTTTCTCTAAAGTATGAAAAAATTAGTTGGTGTGTGTTTCAGGTTCATGCACGGTAGCAGGCTGATCTGAGTAGCTAGTGAGTCAGAGTAGTAGGCAGGCTGGTCAGGGAAGTGGGAAGGCCAGTCTGTATCAGGCAGATCATGAATCCAGGGAAAGGTGAGGGTAGGGACCTCCTGTAGAAAGTCTTAACCAAGTGGGCTACAGGATTTCTCTAGTCTGGGTGGGGAATCTAGTTCAGAGATCTGAGGCATATCAATCTGAGCAGTCTTGGGTTCAAGGCTAAGAGGGACAATGTAGAGATGGGTAGACTGGAAATGTTCAGGCTTCAAGGGAATGGCATAGAGATGCGGTGGGTCGGATCTGACTTACCAGGGTCTGAGGAGGGCTGGTTTCTGTAATACAGGTCAGGAGCCAGGGAAAGATGCAGTGGGGACCACCTAATGAGGGACTTAGCAAACTACCCTAAAGTGTGTAGCTGGTCTGGGTTAGGAAGTAAGTTCAGGGATCTGATGTAAAGGAATAGGATCAGGCCTGGGTCCAAAGCTATCAAGGGACTGGCGGAGGTGAGTGATTATATATATATATATATATATATATATATATATATATATATAATATATATGTATATTATATATATATATAATATATATGTGTGTGTGTGTGTGTCAGAATGCATGAAATCTGGTGTGGAGGTTATAGTAGGTGTGGATAAGGAAGGGTGTATAAAGATGATGAAGATGTTTTGTATGAAATACACAAAAATTCAACAAAAATTATACAAAAAAGATATGACAAATAATACCTTGGCAGATACCAGTGCCATGATCTTGATTGTCCAGCATACAAAACTATAAGAAATAAAGTTATGGACTGGAGAGATGGCTCAGCAGTTAAGAGTACTGACTGTTTTTGCAGAAGAACCAGAGTTGAATCCCAGTACCCACATGGTGGCTAATAACCATCTGTAACTCTAGTTTCCATTAATCTGATGTCTTCTGACCTCCTTAGGCATTGCACAACACAGGTGAACTCACATGTATGCAGGAAATACATTCATAAACATAAAATAAAACTAATAAATACAAATATTTTTAAAAAGAAATATAAAGTTATTTTCTTTAAAAGTACCAACTTGAGGTATTCAGTCATAGCAACAGAAAACTAACATTAATGGAGGTGCTGATGTTCACAGAGATAAATAGGCACATGCAAACTTCAGCAACTGCAAGATGTAACTCTGAAGATTTTGTCATTAATTTCTGAGAAGCCTGCACTTACTCTCACAGGCTGCAGGGTCTCAGGTGGTCCTCACAATTTATCTTCTATGTACGTGCAATGGAGCCCTTGGCCTTACCTAATGTATAGTATTGTATCATGATATGACTGATCCAGATGTGTACTCTGACTTTATTTTTCCTTCTTCCTTCCTCTCTTTCTGTCTCCTTCCTTCCTTCCTTCCTTCCTTCCTTCCTTCCTTCCTTCCTTCCTTCCTTCCTTCCTTCCTTCCTCCTTCCCTCCATCTCTCCCTCCATCCCTCCCTTTCTCTTTCTCTCTCTCCCTTCTTTTCTTTCTTCTTTCTTTCTTTCTTTCTTTCTTTCTTTCTTTCTTTCTTTCTTCTTTCTTTCCTTCTTTCTTCCCTTCTAGTTTCATTTTTACCAGACTGGGTTGAACTTTAAGCTCAAATGATCTTCCCGCGTCAGCCGGAAGGGCAGTTTTCACTGTGTCCCTGCCCTACCACCCCTTGCTGCTAGCAGTTTTGGTAACAGCCTCTCTAATTATAAAACGGAATAAACCATTTTTTATTTTCCTGTTTTCCCCAGTTGACTTCTATTCTTCCGCTTTATCAATGCTGTGATGTTTATTCAATTCAAATACAAACATGTCATTATTCTTTAAAACAATTATGCTTTTAAAATCAATTTTATTGAATTTTTGTGCATTTCATACAAAAATCTTAATCATCATTATGCACCTCCATTTGCATCCCCCATTCCTCCCCTCACTGAATTCCATGAATCTTTCATATATAGGCCTATAGAATGAAGTGAGTGTAGTCAGATATCCTTCAGTGCAAGTTCTGTGCAAGTTCTCCACTGGGATCTAGTCAGCCAATCTAGCCTCTGCCTTAAAGAAAATCAACTCTCCCTCACCTAGCAGTAATCAACTGCCAATAGTTTCATGGCTAAGGTTACGCCTGCTGCCCATTTCCCCATTTCTATGCTGGGTGTTTATTTGATTGAGTTTTTATGGGTCTTGCGCATGCTGACAGCACTGCGGCAGGTTCATATGAGCAGGGTCCCGGGAGCCTGGAAGACTCTGTTTCCATATGGTCATGCATTGCCTCCCCCGGCTTTTACAATCTTTCCGCCCCTCTTCTACAAAGGTCCCTGGGTGGGTGAAGTTAAATATAGGAGTTCTGTCCAAGGACTCATATTCTGCAGACTCTTATTCTCTATAGTTGGGCCATTTGTGGACGTTTGTGTTCATTGCCCTCTGTTTCAGGTGGGAGCTTCAGTGATGAGAGTTGAGAGATGCATTAGTATTCTCTCTGCTCCTTGTTCCACTATGTTCCTTAGGTATAGTGCTTCCATTGTATATGTGTCACATAAGGTTAGACGTCTCTCAGGAACTTACTCTCTTTGTGTGATCAGTTGTGGAACTCTGTAATAGTCTCTGACCACTTCAAAAGAAGCTTCTTGGATGAGTGGTGCTTGGCATACTTGTCTGTAAATATAAAGATCCAAATTTAGCATATATTAAGCAATTGTGTTTATCTACAGATGTAACAGTCTTAGGGTTTTCTCTAAGATCTATGACTGTTGCAGTCATGTGCAAGGAGCCATGTGAGTAAAGGGGAAGAAGGAGCTCAAGAGAGAGGTCATCATCAGAGACAGTTATTATCAAAGATGAAATGGAGAAAACAGGAGCATTTTAATTGGGGAGGGAGGAGGAAGGATTAGACAGAGAGAAAGGAGAGATAAATAATGCTTAGCTGGTATGAAAAACAAGAGGTAAATGTATTAGTTCAAAAGCCTACTGAAAAGTTACACATAAAATATCCGAACATGAGTACATGTGTATAGCTGAAGGCTATATAACAAGAAATAGTGCTGGGCAGGAGAAACCTCCCTTCACGTTGTTGGTCAGTGTAGTTCAAGAGAATCCCCAAACTATACAGGCTATTGCCACAGTCCTTGATTGCCTCCAAGAACTTGAAGGTAAAACCCTATTGCTGAAGACAGGACATATTTCCTACACAGAACTTGAAGCAATGGAGTTGAAATTGACCTGGAAGCCTCCTCCCTGAAGACTAGCTCTCATAGTTTTGGAGAACTGTGCAAATGCAGAAGGGAGAAAAATCTATCAAGGGTCCAAACCCAGCTTTAAAGTACTACAATAACTGGCACAGCAAATTATACTGGTGCACTACAGGCACTTTTATCTTGGGTATAATCAACAGCTACCTAACTGGACTTAAAGCTCACTCAGTGTGAGGGAACTCATGTGCACTACTGAAAATTGTTATTTATTTTCAAGAAAACAGCTTAGCATAAAAATAAGACCCTCCACTGCTTACCGTGGTCTGTGCCATTGGGTCTGCTTTGTCCTGGGTGCCTGGTTTCTAGCATTTTAGATGAATTTCCTGGTATTTCCAGGATACGGACAAAGGAGGTTCTCTTCTTTTATGATTCCCTAAAACCCTCTTAGGATCATATTTCACTGTATTAAAAACATTGATTTTTTTGAGTTTATTAGATTCAGAGATGTTTGAGATGATGAACTATGTCATACTCCCTTGAAAAGAAGTTGCATTAAAAAAAAAAAAAAAAAAAAAAAGGAGGAGGAAGGCAATCAACCCATGGTCAGTGTCGGCTCCATAAAGTTCTCACCCAACCAGAGCAAAGGGGAATTCATTCTTTTCCACAGGTCTGCTCAGTTAGGTGAGCACCATTTCAGTTAGACTGCTGCTTGGTGAGCTTCTGCTGAAAGCGGCTTCTCTAGCCATCTCATTCCTCTAGGACTTCAGAGGCAGCAGCTGCTGTTATATGTTCCCAGCTTTGAAAGAGTAATCTCCGTATTTGGATTTGCTGGAAGGAACTGAAGTTTGCTCCTGTGGACAGACTGAGCAGGCTGTTCACAACCCGTCACTCTGGAGGTCTCCCCTGAGTGCTTCCACTTCTGTCAGCCTGGTCAGGCTGACATCTGTTGCTTTGTCTCTCAAGATTTCTCTTGGAACTGTATTAAATTGGATTAAAATATTCTAATTATTTTTTTGTGCCTAAATTGCTTCCACTGTGATGAATTAATTTTGAAGTGAAATCCATGAAATTTAACTACCTTGACCGAGTTCCTTGCTAATTATTATGTGTCCTAATTATCTTTATTGAATTTTTTTTCAAAAGGGAAAATTAATGTGGGGTTGGTGAAGTAGGAAATATAATCTCAGAGAACTCTTCTTGTCTTTAAGTATCTTGCTCTCTCGGAGACCCCCAGGCTCCTTAAATGCTAGTTCCCTCTGCTCACTTTCCATCCCACAGAAGGGACAGAAACCCAGGTATGGGTTGATTTGTACTCTGGCCCCCATTCATATATTTGAAGTTCTAACCCCAAGGACTTTAGAATGTCACCTTATTTGGAGATAAATCCATTTCAAATTAAAATGAGATCATTAGAGTGGGCCCTGTGCCAATATAACTGCTATCATTATAAAAGAGAAGTCTGGAGACAGATACACTCAGGGAAACTGCTATGTAAAGATGAAAACTGATAGCAGGCAGAAGCTAAAGCTTGCCAGCAAACCAGCAGGAGCTTGGGGAGTGGCTCAGAGCACATTCTCACAACTCTCAGAGGAAGCAACCCTGCTGTGCAGTAAATTTCACCTTCCAGATTCCAGAGCTGTGAAACAAAATTTTTGTCTTGTTTAAGGACTCCATTTGTAACACTTAATAATGACGTAATGATACAAACCGCTGTAAACAGCTCACATTTGGTATGATAAACTAGATTTACTCATGGAAAGGCATTTGGTAGATAGTTTTATGAAATTCTGGCTTTTGCAAATAAAGAAATGTTAAAAAATGAAATATAAGGAAGGAAGGGAAGCAAGGAAAGAAAAGAGAGCAGAATGAAAGGGGATGAGGGAGAAAGAAAAGAAAAAGAAAGGAAGGAACAAAGAGGCTGTGAGAGAGACAGAGATTACATAAATGGTGCCACAGCTGGGATTTCACCAAATTTTGGTACCGGAAGAAAATATGGATCAACTCTATACATTCGGATTGTCATTATCTTATTGTTAAGCAACCTGCTGATTCTCTCAATACATATTGATTGTCTACTCTATGTTAGATACTACTACAGGTGCTAGGCGTTTAGCAATGAGTACAATATATAGAAATCCCTGTCCTTAAGAAGGCTATAGTCTAAGGGAGAATCTGGTACTAAACAAAAATATGTAAAATGAATAGCATATAACCAAAAGAATAGTAAAGCAGGAAAGAGATTTGAGGTCTGGAGTGCACACGCGGCACTGAATTTAGTTGATGACCATAAACCTCAAATGTGTATGTATAATATTCACAGGGGTTGATGGATGAGAGGAAGACAGCAATGGGAGAACATTCTGGTGAGAAACAATCTTAAGGGCAGGGCCTCTGATGCAGTATGACTGACACAATTAAAGAGCAGAAAGAAGGCTGATAACTGCAGCAGAGTGAGCAGGGGAATTCTGATGCATAAGATCACAGGAAAAGTCTTGCAGGGCATGCTTGCAGTTTTAATAATTCCTGAAAGTAACCTGGGAAGCACACACAAACGTGACACTTTTACTTACAGGATCACAGTGGATGCTGTGTTGAGAATGGACTGAGGCCACTGGCTGAAAGCAGAGGGACTGTGGCCAGGGAATGAATGCATGGCAGCTGACCAGATGAAGCCAGTGCTGCTGGCTGAACAGCATTCTCTTTTCAACATAAATTTATAGAAAAAAAAGAAAAAAATTTGTGTTTGTTTTTTGAGAGTTAGAGATTTGTTAACGGTTGTTGCAACATCTTGATGATGGGTAAACCAAGTAGAAAATTTGTTTTGTTATATGTATTGTGCAGGAGTAACATGTTTTCTAAATTAATTAATTTGCTTTTATTCTTTTTTTTTAAATGTGTGTACAGGTGCTTTGCCTGTATGTATGTAAGTGCACCTATGCACGAAATGGCCCCAGAAGCCAAACAAGGGCGTCAGATCCTCTGGACTGGAGTTATGTTTGGTTGTTGGAGAGCAGCCAGTGCTCTTAACTGCTGAAACATCACTCTATCCCAAGAAGAAACACGCTTTTGAAAGACTAAGTTAATTGTAGAAACAGACTTATCTTTCCATCTAATTTAATCTGTTCAGTTCTTTAATTTTGGAGACACAAGTGTAAACAGTGAGCATTGGCTAAAAAAGGACATCTATAGAAAGTTCACACTGAACAGCCCTGGGTGGGTGGAGTTTAATACAAGAGTCCTGTCCAAGAACCCACACTCTGTAGACTCTTACTCTCCATGCTTTGGTCATTTGTGACCTTTTGTATTCCAGCCCTCTGCTGCATTAGGGAGCTCCATTCATGAGAATGAGCTCTTTACTCCTTATTCTATGTTTGTGAGCATCGGATGTAGCGGTCACATTGGAGATGTGCCACGTAGGCTTGGGGAATCTACAGACAAGGTCTGTGTGTGGTCAATTGTGGTACTCTGTGATAGTCTCTGGGTTTTGCGTAAGAAGCTTCTTTGATGAGTAGTGACTGTGATACTTGTCTATAAATATAAGGATACATATTTTGCACATAGTAAGAAATCACATTAGTCTAGGGATGTGATAGTCTTGGGTTGTCTCTAAGACTATGAACTGTCCATCTATGTGTATTTGGCTAAGTTTACAGTACCACACATGAGACTGAGTGGGCTTTAACTCCAAGCGGGAAGCTTCTCATTATCTCCAAGATAACAGTGTCATTATTGCACTAATGTTTGCTGTGCCAGTCAGACCATTGTGGAAGAGGAATTGGAATGACTGTAAGAGCCAGCGAGGAAATGCATGACCATATGGAAATAGAATCCTATCAGTTCCTGGGACTGTGCTCATATGAAACTATGGCAATGGTTTTAGCTTACATAAGACTTGTACAAACTCAGAGAAAACCCCAGCACAGAACTGTGGAAATGGGCAACAAGCTCCAAACTTTGTAGAAGAATTATTGACAGCTGATTACTGTTGGGTTGAGGAAGAGCTGATCTTCTGAAAGGGAGAGATTCTAGATAGGCTGACTAGACCTTTGTGGATGAACTTGCACTGTGGAATATCTGAGGACACTAATTAGAACTAATAGGCCTTAACACAAATGACAGAATGTATGAATTTCAGTGGTGGGGGATTATGGGAGAGGAAGGGGGTATAAATAGAGTCTGAGGTTGATGGACTTGGAAAAAAAATACATCTCACTAAGGACTCAAAGAAGAGGAATCCTAGTGTTCAGACAGTTCTAGCAGTGTTGATGTTAGAGGCACTCAGAGGGAAAACACGGCAGTCTTCAGTGAGTAACGATGAGTCTAAGAAAATGGGGGAAGTGAGTTTGAAAAAAATGGTGATAGCAACTGAGAGGCAAGATCCCGGCAGGATAAAAAGCTGGGCCTGGGCTGTATACTGATGAGTTTGACAAGTCTGGGCTCAGACTGAGCGGAAAAGAGGACCCATTGCTAACTCAACTCCAAGTGAAGCATCAAAGCATCCAAGGAAGTTAATAAGCCCTCACTTGAGGGGGGTGCACTAAAAGAATTGTCTTCAAGGCAGACTAACTTTCCACTTACAGTCAGTCAGTGAAAACAGGAAGGATCTGAAGATGTAGGGCACTTCCCTAATGATGGAATTAAAATTCCCGAGACTCCACCGCATGGGTTTCAAGAACTGGAGAGGGAATGTGCAGAAATAATGGAAATTAGTGCCTAGAAAATGAAGGATGATCTTGGACATCTGAGCATGTGCTAACTGATAAAAGTATGAATAAAGAATATGAGGAAACGCATATGATAGTTGCAAGGCACGAGAAAACGGAAGTTCTATTTTGTGGAAGGAAGGCTGGAAATCTTAGCAGGATTTTCAGGGTGGGAGTTATGTTTCTCTGGTAGAATTGCCCTTTCTTTTAATACCTGTAAGTAGATGGAAGCTTATAGAACAGAAAGGCTACAAATCTACCAGACCCTTACTTGACCTTTGCAGACGGTAATCAGTCTGTTAAGGCAAAGTGCTTCTAAGTAACAATGTGGCCCTTTTAGGAAGCAGTTGGGGAAAGAAAACCTGTGGACTTTCCAGCTCTGGCTGACTCCTCATTCCTCTTGACCTGTTAATGTGTCCTTTGGGAATGAAGAAGTAATTCTGTGCATTCTGGTAATTTCAAAAGCATCTTTTTCTCAGGCATCTTTTTGTGTGTTCCATGATGCTTTTTGAAAAGAAGATAATGTGTTCTGTGAGCTTCCTTTTTCCCCCCAACTTTCCAGTCTAGCTGAGATCATCTTAAACTAAGCCCCAGGATATTATATGGCTATAATTTTATATTTAATTGATAATATTCACAGTTCTGCTGTGACATGTAAGCACTCTATGGTTCTTTTTGGTTGTCCTTAATACGCTTTTAAGTCAGGTCTCACATACAGTACAGAAAGCAAAAAAAGTAGACATGTTGATGTCCTAAAGTAGGGCATGGTCTCATTATCTAATTCAAGTCCTTACTGCTGCTGTGAAATGGCAAGCAGATCATCCTTTAGAGAGGTGACGGCTCAGGCAAGACCCAGTCAAAGCTGCCAAGAACACTGCCTGTTTTGTTCATTTTCTTTTGGGAACATACGTAAAATTTCAAGGCAATTCAAGAGAAAAATGTGTCAATTACTGTGTGAATTCCCTTGAGCACACCAGGCTTTGCAGAGTTTTTATGTTATTTTTATTTAGGGATAAATTTATACATTTTGGACCACTTCTTAATGATGAAAAGCGTCTGTACTTTATCAAAGTATCATTTATCAATTTGCAAGATTCTCAATTAAACACTGTGAATACAGCTGACATTGTGACGCAAGATTAATGTGAAATCACTGCAATTTGCAGATGTCTCCATATATCCCAACTCAGAAAAGGTTTTCAAAATGTAGGAAAAGACTGTCTCCGCTTTCACATACTAGCTTAAATAGAAGTAGATTGAGATAATATTTTTCTAAATGGTAATATATGAATGTGAATATTCCCAAACTCTTCCCATTACAAGAAAAGCCTTCGCTAGCCTCCAGGTCTGTGGGATAAATGTCACCTCTTCCTTGTCTTGCTGTCCATCAAAAACAGATACACTTTCTTCTTTTAAAGTAAATTGAATTTAATAATATTTGTATTTTCCTTTGTGAGTGGTAGAACTCTGACAAATGAGCTCCCATATTCAGCCTTAGATTTCTTTCACTAACAAATAATCCCAACTTCTGGGATATTAAGGGTGAATATTGTGTGCTAGTAGTCAAGTAAGAGCATTGCCCACTTCCATATTGAACCAGCCCACTGTCTAGGATACTCCATTTAATGTCCAGAAGAACTACTTAATTGTGGTTAAACTGCATAATTTCTGTAGCTGTCAGAAACATCTACTCTATGGAGAGAGCTATATGTCAAAGTAAGGCTACCGTAATCCTAAAACTAACCCTTATATAAAAAGCTCCCTGCGTAGGACCTGATGTGCTATGAATAGACAAATGTACTTTCTTCACAAGCATATCTCTCTATTTCTGTTCGGAGACATGGTTTCTGTATTGTACTGCACCTGAAATAATATTGCACTTCTCTCCCCTTCTGGATTTGACTTCAGGGAATTTGAAGACTTCATAAATATCATCTAAGGTAATTGCCATCCCCACATTTTATTGCTCAAACAAATCTGTTAAATGAAAAATCTGATTCAGAAATGTCAATGGTGGGGCCCAAGAGTCTCCATTTCTTTTCCAGCTGATGGAGATACTGTAGTCCAGAAATCATCTTTTGCATATCAAAGCGATAGATAATTGGTCTTCAACCTTGGCTAAATACTGAAGTCACCTGCAAAGTTTAAAGAATATTGAACTCTAGCTGAATTCCAGACCAACTAAATCAGAAATCCTCTCTCTCCATCCACACCTTCCTAACTTCCTGTCCTCAAGATTTACTTAGAAATATACATTTAGTGCCCTTCCCTTATGAAATGCTGGTAAATAACAGTGGCTAATGAAGAAGTATACATTTAGAGTAATTTGATTACTCAAAAATAGAAAAAAGGTTCCAAGAAAGAATCAGAGCGTATTTTCAGATATTAGAGAACACACTGGAAATTGCCTATGGTGGTAACAGTATATTACGGTAATATCACTACGGTGGTAACAGTTCTGATACGGAAGACTTAAATTATTCTGTCAGGCACAGTGCCTGGGTCAGGGCCCATTATGAGGGAAATAATATTTCACCATTTTAAGATGAGGCTCAGTATAAGTATGGAAATATTGGTCAAGAGGTCAGATATCTATAGGGTTAAAGATGTGAGAGTATCACATATACCTTTCTCACTCCATCGCCTCTTTCCAGATATCTTAATGTTC
Source organism: Eospalax fontanierii (assembly GCA_035773235.1). Lineage (NCBI taxonomy): Eukaryota > Metazoa > Chordata > Mammalia > Rodentia > Spalacidae > Eospalax > Eospalax fontanierii. The sequence continues at coordinate 40,831,078 of CM069527.1, forward strand.
CCTATGTGCGAGCTGGAAATCCACAGTATTGGCTTAGGTCACTGAGTATAGTTAAATACTGTTCAAGAAGGCATGTAATTTTTCATTTCAAACACAATTTTCCAAGAGCTTTTACTCTAGTCTTTACCTGCTGAGTCACAAAAGGGTTTGATTTATCTACACTCAATTATATTAGTCAGAATTTTAATGATTACTAGAATAATACTGAATTGTCACTAGATTAACAATTTGATCCACAGAGTGGTTTTGAAGGGTTTTTTGGTTTGGGCAGTTGTTCTAGCAGTAATCAAGACAGGTAAGTGTGTCTCCACATCACCTGAGTTCTCCCTGAGGCAGATGGATAAAGTGCTTGAGGATTTCACAGAGGAAGTTTTATGTCAGAAAACTGTATCATGCATCCCAAGTTCCAATTGCTAAATCTAATTTTATGTCTCCACCTAACTTCAAGAAAGCTCATGTTGTATGATGACTGAAAAGAAATGGGAAATATTTTACCTGCTGAAATATTATAGGCAATACAGAAAATGATATTTGGTTTCCATATGTGAATAAACCCTGACAATATTTTCTCTTTATCTTACTATTTCTTAGTCATGCAAAGTTCTGCCTCAGTATTCTCCAAAAGAGATACTAGCTCTCCCAAGTCACTGACACAGAGAGGGGAAACACCCTGGCATTCCTCCGTTTATGAGAATCAATGTTCAGTGAAATCACAGCATCCTGTCTGTATAGAATTCTGTGCAGCCTGTTTTTGCCATGTGAAGAAACTCTCATGTTTCTTCTTCCATGCACAGGTAGATTAATTCAGATACATATTCTGTTATAATCTATTTCTCGCTGCGATGAGAATGTACATTTTCTATGTATTTATTTATTTTGAATCTCTTCTTAATTGACTTTTGGTTTTTGAGATGTGATCTCTCTATGATGCCCAGCTGCTTTTGAAGGTTAATCCACCTGCTTCAGCATTTGGAGCATCCAGGATTATAGGCGTATATTACTTTATGAAGCTTACTGATTATATTTTTGTGAAACTTTTGTAAAGAATTTAAAAAATTGCATCTATTCTTTCACATCTCCATTCATATATATATAATATATATATATATATATATATATATATATATATATATATATATCTTTGATCATATAGAACCTCCCGACATTCCTCCTTCCACTCCTGGACCCCTCTCTCTTACCATGTCCTTCTTACAACTTCATATCCTCTGGTTTTGGGGTCCCACTGGGCTCAATTTGTGCTTGCCCATATGTGTATGTATGTAGGGCCATTGACTGGAGCATCCACAACCTACCAGGGGCTATACCCTTGAAGAAAACTGGCCATCCCCTCTTCAGCAGACACCAATTCAAAAAGCTCCTTAGCTGGGCTTGGGGCCTCCTGCGGCAACGTTGACTGACATTTTATTGTGTCACTATTTAACTTATAGTGGTTATTGTGTTAACTTACAAGTTTGCTTCAGTTTTCAGGAGCAGTTCCTCAGGATTTGCTAAGCTTGACTATAATCTTTCTGAAAGTGGGCAGCACTTTGAAATGTAGGACACATAGAATGGTTTCTCCAAGTCTCTGAATAAAGCAGCCATTGCACATAATAAGCTGACTGTCAGTCTTCCAGGAATAGGAGCTACTTCGTGACATGATATCAATTCCTGTGACCAATTTACTCTAGGCCTAATCTAGGCTCCGAGTCCCTTCAAGACCCAGCCACACAGGAGAAAAGATATTGACATTAACATGAAAGAGATTCATTTTCATTTATCTATTTTTGTAGCATTGGAAAAACATTATCTTTTCTATTTGAGAGCTTATTTAGTAATTTAATGATAATTAAAGGGGATGTTATTTGAAAGTGTATAATTTTCCTCTTCACTTACCAGAATCTTTGCTCTCATTTCATCTATTTTTTTGAGGATGCTAATGATGAGCGATGGTTATCTGTTTTGAGAACTACCATGAATGTCTAGGGAGGTGGCACTATGTGGTGCATAAGATCCCAGTCTTCGTTACTTCACAGACTTGGGTATTGAATTCAGTTGTGTAGTTTAAGAATTTTGAGATTTAGAACTGGTAATCCAACCTCTCCATGAAATGAGAAAAAATGAGAGTGAGATTTTCATAAGGGCATGATAAGGACTAGGTATGATGATGCATATAAGACAGCCCAATGTGTGCTCTGTAACAGGTGCACACATATTCACTGACATCGTCATGTTCAAGTGATCAACAAGAAAAAGCCACAATCTATGCTATAATTCTTCCAGAGACAATGAGATTTTGAAATCCTATATTGCAGGGAAGGGAACTGAAACTCTGAGTTGAGCTACAGAGGTCTGGTGTCCATTTATATAGTCCATTTCATAACTTATTAAGAAAGAGACTTATCAATTCCACACCATTTTTCTTTAACCCAAAGGACATCGAGTCAGAACTTTAAAGGTATGAATTATGATTCTATGAAATATCTATCAACTTTGCAAGTAGACTCAATGTGACAAATAAAAGGTAAAAGATCCACTGAAAAATCTCTCTCTCGTATTCTCTCTGTCACCTTCACTATCACCAACTGCATTGTTTGGACACATGATATTACATACTGGGAGATGCTATGATTAATAAGAAGATATATGGTTCCATATACATTTTAATTGAACCTTCTCATACTATTCCTGTGACTTTTGAATACCAACTAATGGAGAAAAGTCTCAAGACAAGCTGTATATGTATTCATCCATTTATTTATAAACTGATCAATCACTTATTGATCATTCAACTGCCAAAACTCATAATAGTGACAGGATGAATATAATGAACCCCACAATCCATACCTTGAAAAAAGCAGGCCTTGTTTAATAATATATGCAATGCGATATGTGCAAATTTCCTCTTTATTAGGGTAATGGAAATTTGAAAGTTTTTCTTCTACAAAAAATGCATTCTAAATCACGAAGACATTACTCTTTTAATTTTAGTACCTTTTTAAAATTTGATAACATTGCTGAATTCATTACATATTTCTACTAAAATGTTATTTTTTATTTTCTTTCTGTTTAAAAAATACTTTATCTATAATCTTTATTTTATGTGCATGACTATATTGCCTGTGTGTATGTAATTGTGTCTGTGTCATGCAGTGCCCACAATGGTGAGAAGATGGTGTTAGATTCTTAGGAACTGTGGTTAAAGAATGGTTGATAGCCACCATGTGGGTGGTGGGAATTGAATCTGCGTCCTCTGGAAGAGCAATCAATGCTCTTAACTGCTGAGCCATCTCTGCAGTCCCCTATTTTCTTTCTTTAAGGATCTTTAATTATTTAAGTTGAATATGGAGTTTTCTTTTCATATAAAATTAATCTATAAGTAATACATGAATATAAGAATCTGCAGAGTGTGGGTCTCTAGACAGGATTCCTATATTAAGCTTCATGCACCCAGGGCTCAGGAGGCATTGCAGAAGATGGGGCTGAAAGATTGTAAGAGTCAGTGAGGAAGTGTGTGTCAATATGGAAACAGAATTCTAAAAGCTCCTGAGACCATGCTCATATGAGTCTACAGCAATGATTTTGGCATGCTCAAGAACTCAAGCAGACAGGAACCCAGTATGGAACTGGAGAAATGGGTAGTAGACCCCAATCTTTGCTTAAGAAATATTGGCAACTGATTACTACTGGGTGATGATGAGTTAATCTTAAAGAGAGGGACTCTGGATAGGCTGGCTAGACCTCAATAAATGAACCTGCACTGAGGAACATTTGGGGACACTATAGATCTTAACACAGATGAAAGAATGTATGGATTCCAGTTGGAGATTTACGGGGCCTATGCCGGTAGGGAACGGGATATAAATAAGATTAAGACTGATTGAGACATTCTGTATGAAATACACAGTGATTCAATAAAAATATTTAAAAATTAAATATCCTAAATAAAAGAAGATTGTACAAATGTTTAAAGGAAACTAAGTGGTGTTTTAATATATCTAAACATGATAAAAACATTTAAAATCCTTTCTTCTAACTTTTTTGGAATGTGTTGCTAAGTATAGTCTCCTAACTGTGCAATAACACACTAAAACTTATTATTTCTGTTACTTTTTATCAATTGATCAACCTCTCTCAAATCTCCTTCTCAATAGTTTCTAGTAACCATCAATTGTAGACATATGTGTAGACATTTAGTGAGCAGCTATCCTTCAGTGATTATTTATTCTTTTCTTACTTTGAGAACATGAGCTTTGTTGTTCAACCGGTATAAATTTGAATCTTGCCCTTGTCACTTTTTGTGTGAATAGGGAAAATTTACCTGAAAAATGAAAATAATTATATTGTTTATCTTCTAGTGTAATTATCATTGGATTATAAATGCAGAGAAACAGTAGATACTATTAATTATCTCCTGCTAGGATGTTAGCCAAATCATATAGAACCAAAATGTAAAAATATTTGGGGAAACCTAAGAAAATAAGCAGAGTCGGCATTGCATACAGTTTTTGCCAGCAAAGCACTAACAGTACTGAGCTCAGGAATATTTATATAACGTTTGTTGCATGAAGTCAAATGTAGTCCAAACTGCACTTTAATTATGTGACTGCTATCAACAATAACCAAGTATGATGAAGTAGATTTAATTTCTAAGAGCAAAATGGAAGGTGTGTCACAATACTCAAGGCTCTGAAAATTATTTGATGGATAGTGATTATTCTGTATGCAAATAAGCAATGAGTATCCTGGGTTCATTATTTTTCAGAGAATTCCCAAATAACCACGCAGTAGAACCGCACAGACCACCTGTTCCCTCCCCACTCATTGGCTATAGTATCCTGAAAGGGCTTCACCTAACCAAGTTCAGGAAGGTAGAAGGATAGAGACACTGCCATGTGCAGACATGAGTTTGCATTCTTCGGAGTCCCAGTGCTCACGGGCAGCACGCCCTGTCCCCTGTTGACCTATTGACTGTTTCTCATGGCTTCGTCACAAAGTCTCTAAGCTGTTTTGTGTGGGAATCAGCACTGGTGGAATTTTTATCCCAACTCTTATCTAGTTCTTGACATAGATATAAATTGTTTTTTCCAGAAACTTTTTCCACTTTTTCAATATTCAAATTATCAAAAGGATTTAATTTCTACTATAGCCTGATTTCTAACATTAACTGTAATGCGCAAGAATAGTGTGCTATTCTTGGTTTGTTATTTTGACAAGAAAACTCTTGTTAAAGTATTTATTTTTAGAAATTGCAATTTAGATTTATGGCATGTTAGAGAGGTTATTCACAGATATGTATTTGCATATGAAATAACTGAAGAAGGAAGATCCAAATATAGTTTGGTTTCGTTTTCATGTGCCTAGTCTATTTACCTTATGCTTATGTTTTCTCAAATTTGGAGATATGGACTTCACTACCTAGAGACTCTCTTAGTACCTCATTCTTGCCAGATTAGCTAAGAGTACTGACCCCTATGAAAATTCAGCAATAAAGATAATTTCTTGAATTTCAATGTATTTGTGGTGGCTAGAGAGATGGCTCAGTAGTTAAGAACACTGGCTGCACTTGCAGAGGACCTGAGTTCAGTTGCTGGCACCTACATGGTAGCTAACAACTGTCCATAACTCCAGTTTCAGGGGAATTTGTTGCCCTCTTCTGACCTACTCAGGCATTGTAGGACATTCGTGCACTTACACGTTTGTAGGTAATACACTCATATACATAAACTATAAAAATAATAAATAAAATATTTAAAAACTCCAAAACACCTGAGGATTTTCTTTTCATTTACATTTTACATTTCAATATACTATTGAATATTTAAAAGTAAGTATGTTTGTTTATTTATTATTTAGTACTAATTGATTGTTGATTAATTTCACTTACAATATATACAATATATATCCTTAACTGTTTCTTAAATAATAAAATAAATCATGAATATAATTAAATTAAATCTATATTTTTGAACTTTGCCTTTCTCCTTAATTTTAATTTGGGATAGAGGTGATTATAACTGTGACTTGTATTCACTATGTTTCATATTCATTCATATTTAACAAGTCAATATAAACCATAGTTTATCTTCTTAATGACCCTAACACCTCCTGCTTCCTGTGACACTCAGCTGTTTTATGGATATTTGGAGGATGAGGCAGAAGAGCAATCCTATCAAGTTTAAGTTGTCAGTCTTCAGCTTGGCTCCTTATTAAGTCTCATAATCAGGAAGGGCCCATAACAGATTTTGAAAGCTTGTGAAGTAATGCATCTGACATCTTTAACCATCTGTGGTGCTTTGTCATGAATTTAGACATGGTAGTCAATGCTTGTGTTTACTTAAGAAAATACTTTTTAATCATTTTGCAGAGATTTGAGTGAAAAAACAGTCAGCTCTGAGAAAGAATAACATCTTCATTCAGATAAATAAAAATTTAACAATGGGATAAAACAAATAAAACAAATGGGATACTAAGTCAGAAACAGAGAAGGAAGATTTCCTAGAAGGAACCATATAGTTATGAAATAAGAATTTTCAAATGAGCTGATTCTACTTACTTTAATGATAAGAAAAACAAGCTCCAGAGAGACTTCTACAAAATCACTATGCATGTGAGCTGAAGTCAACTCTGAATCCCAGGGCCACTTCCTCTCACTAGAAAACCTCTCTGTACAGGGTGAGTTCCTAAAATAAAGTGTACTGCAAGCACACCGCATACCAGGAGTCCTGAGTTCTACAATTTGAAAAAAGAAAAACAGCACTTAGCAGAAGAGACAGAAAGCAATCACAATGAAAGATTGTTATCAGCTAGCAGAGGTCATTGGTTCTTTCATATAAATGATTTCAGAGACTTGTGCTGATCTGAGACATACCACCCTCAGTGCATATGCACACGTGTACACACACACACACACACACACACACACACACACACACACACTGAGAGATCCCAGGAAATATTTGAAAAGGAAGAAGACATTGATGGCCAAAGCACAGAATATTTTGTGACAGAGTTGGTTAGAGCCTCTCAGGTCAAGGCCTTCAGAGCATACCACACCAAGTCTGGGGATAGATTCTGGCTGGCTAGGTTAAGCTAATGTGGGTGTTAATGGGGCAGGGGAGAATTGCAGAGAGTTGGGATGTAGGGGGATATGGAGGTGCTATCACCATACCTTAGGTGTCTCAAAAATCTAAAACCTTCCATGGAACAAAGATGGATTTTCAGAGACCATAAGGATTGTAGATTCAGTATTCCTTCAGTATTCCGAAGAGAAATACAAATATAGATTTGTATATATAGATCATATTAGAGTATATTAGTGGTATAGGGACTCTCTTTGTTTATGAGATAAAGGTTTCCAGCTATCTATGAATACATTATTGGTATCCTCTGACTAACCCACTCTGTATATATTTGCATATTGTACTATAAGGCTGGATTTGTACAAATGTGTAATATGCTTATGTATGTTTATGCTCTATGTCTGTATGTGTATTTCTCCCAATAATTCCTGTTGAACTATGCTAATAGAAGAAATATTTTCACTCCTTATTGTGAATACTGGTGGCTTGTGACTATTTATAAGTATAAATATTCTAAATAAAATCCTTAAGTGGATTGAAATTTAAGGACATGGGGTGCAGCTCAGCTTTAGAATGCTTGTGTAGCATACATGGATTCTATCCCCATCACAAAGCAAATGAACAAACCAACAAAAAACAGTGGAAACAAACACATATTGATTAGATCTCAGCTGGGCTTTAATCTAAGGCCTTATGAGGAAAATCACATGTAGGTACAGTTTGTTACCTGCATCAGAAATCCATAAGACTCATGAATGAAGAACCTAACCTAGTAGGAACAAAATGTTGGTAGGAATTCATGATATGAAGAAATTCTAGAGAGCCAGGTAATTTGTCCTTCTTGAACTTTCAGAGTCACTAACTTACAGCATGATCCCTTGTCATAAACACGAAGCTGAAATACAGAGATCACACACTAGGAAGTTTGAACACGAGAACCATACTGAGAAAGAAAAAGCTCCCAAGTCATGTGTCAGGACTGACACGTCAAAGGACCATCACTCAAACACCTGTGTGAAAAGAACTACTGAAGAGTACCCCAAGTCAGCATAGCACATTCTGGATACACGGCCATTATGTTTCAATAGCATAGCGATAGCATTGCATGTATAAAATGTATTCAGATCACATCTACAGTTTTCACCCACCAACTCCTGCTAGATCTTCCTTACATCTCCTTTCCATCTTCATGTCCTTTTCCTTTCTTTATTTTCTTTTATTTCAAATGCACTGATTCATATTCCCAAGTTATTTCAAGCATACTTTGTTTTCCAATACTGAATGGCATATTCCTTAAATATTTGCATCCACCTTCACAATACACAGAGATTTTGATGTTTTGGTCCTAAACTCATGGGAGATGAATGCTGTTTTCAAATGCTATTCACAAGACAGGCTCCTAATGGAAGTGGAACACAGCAGTTTGTAGAACCACCTTTCTGGGTGATCCTTCTACTGAGGAGGGGAATGGGATTCATATGGTGCTAAAGTCTTAAGACAAAAGATGATTTGCTTGTTTGGGCCACTGTTCTTGCAGGTCTTAGGTCTAGAAATTCAAGGGGAGTTTGAGAAGGAGGTCACCTGAGACAACAGGAACTGAGTCTTTATTAAGCATAAATGGATATTTACTGGCAACTATTTTTTTTTCTCATAGGCCAAATTATAAAGTTTTACTGTGCGTCTACTCAGGTCTACAGAGCACTGAGATGGAATATTTATGTTGTTTATGAAAAGAACTTTTCATTATTGTATAGTTACTTCCTGTTCCTTGCCCTGTCCTCATCAGTAAATTCTCTTTGTTTTACTGTTCTCTATTCCTACTTTATTTTCTAAGTAATGCACTTAGGTCAGTAGCAGTCCAATGTCCAATAAAAGAACTTAAAAATTGTCACTGTTTTTCTCTTTGACCCACCCTAATATAACACTCAACAGAGGAAGAAATGTATTTATGAAGAGATGAAAGTCCATCTTTATGACATTTCTAGTACATAGACAAGAAAGTCAAATCACAAGGAACGTAAAATTGTTACTTCAAATAACTAACTAATTTATCTTTAAGGAAGCAGTAAAATGAAATCAACTTATATTTAAAATATTTTAAGAAATAAAATTTTTATTGTATCTTTACCAATTAATACCTCAGTTGAGTAGGGGAAAACAATGGAAAACTCAGATCATAAGAATACAGTAATTTACAATCATATTTTGTACTGAATTTTTGATTCTATAGAATATAGTTTGATGGCATACTCAGGATTTGTTTGTGATAAGAAGTGCAAGTAGGAATCAACTAGAATTATAATATAGCCACCACCCCTTCACCTGGTAATTTTTTAGGATCTCTCTCTCTCTCTCTCTCTCCCTGTGGGTGGGTGTGTGTCTCTGTCTCTGTGTGTGTGTGTTTGTGTGTGTATGTGTGTGTGTGTGTGTGTGTGTGTGTGTATTTTGATAGTAACCTGCAGTTTTTATGGCATTTCTCTTTTAGATTTGTAGTTTGAATAGTATCATAAGAGATGCTTTCTGATTCCCCAGGATTCACAGGAAGCTCATGTTCCCACAGTCCTGCTCATTCCCCACATCTTTTTTACATTGTTTTCATGCCCTTCTGGGGAGTAGGTGATGTTTCATTTCTTTCAAAGCTAGCTGTCACATGGTAATGAAACCCACTGAGGAACGGAGCAGAATCATGGAAAAAGAAAAGGCTACTTAAATAGCACTCCAACTGCTGAACTTCAGTGATGTCAGCTTCTCCAGGAACATGTGCATGTGTGTTTCCCCCATGAAATCTCAGCTTAGGCTCCTGTCCTACTAGTCCCTTTCTTTCTCACATTTTTCCCTCACACAGAATACAAACTACCGTGGTACACTTTCTGTACTAATTCATCCTATGAGAATATTGACATTTAGAGAAAGAGTTTGAAGCTGACCATCTGATTGGTATGAAGAGGAGATGACTATTGTGAAACTTCTAAGCATATCTCGTTTTCAGGGAGTGACTTCAGGAAAGATTTTTCTTTTTTGTTGCAGATGCTTAAACATTGACTAGGAATTAAAACATTGAAACAATTTCTTTGCTTTATGACCATGATGCAACTCAGTGGTTTCAAACTTTTATTAAGGACAAACCCATCCTGAAAATAGGTCTGTTTTCCACTAATTCTTTAGAAAAGAAAACGTTATGCTTTCTCTACTCTGTCAATCTTGTGGTTAGAGAATGCCGCAAGGTACCTTTTATAAGAATCTGTGCTAAGAAACAGCTGTGTAAATCATAAAATAGGATTTTCCCTCTTTAATTCAGCTGGCATTTGAGTCAACAGGCATTTTAAAATCATAAAGCAGACTCAGTGTGAACCTCAAACCAGAAGAGAGCTGGTTTGAGAACTAGCTCAGAACCAGAACAAATGAAGCAAAATCATCTGTGATCCTATAAGCAAATTTGTCCCAGAGTTTTCTGTTTGTCTCTAGATGGAAAAGCAAGTCAATGCTCCAACACAGTTTCCTAGAAAAAATGGAAAATGTCCTTGAAAGATGATAGGGTGGATATTATTCTTTCATGAACTAATATTCTTTCCTTGTCAACTTTAAATGAAAAAGTTTTAAATTCCCAAATGGGAAGCTACATAAAGGCTTCATAGTGCAGAGCAATAACAAGCAAATTGCTGAAACCACTTTCAGTCCCAGAGTGACATTGAACAGTGAATTATTTCCTTCCCAATTGTTCTGTCTCCCTGCCAAAATGAATTTTTGTTCTTAGCACCTGTTAATATGTGATTTTATATTTTTTGCACATGTGCTTTGTTACTAAGACTGTAGCTTCTCTTTTAACACCAGTCAAAATTAAGACATTATTTTTAATTTTTTAATTGAGCTTTTATACATTTCATATAACAGTTCGTAATCAATTTTAGATCACATACCCCATCCATGCCCCCCTGCAACCTCATGGACCTCATGTATTCTGCCGTACATGTTAAGTGTTAAGTCCTATCTGGTCAGGCATTTGTACCCAAAACGTCTTTTCATGAAAATTCTTCCACTGTAGTCTAGTCAGGCTATCTGCAGATCCCAAGTAAGGCATATTCTCCTTCTCCCAGTGTAATCAGTCTCCAATAGTTCTCACTCTAGATCTGAGGCACCACCAGTTTCTACTACTCCACTCTGTGACTCTGTGTTCTGGTCTGATTGAGTTGGCATGGGTCCTGTGCTCAGTGCCACCTCTGCCACAAGTTTCCATGTGCAAGCTTCCAGTGGCCTGAAAATCTCTGTTTTCCTGTGTTCATGAACCATCTCTGACTCTTACAATCTTTCCTCCCCCTCTTTTGCAATGGTCCCTGAGCCCTGTATAAGTGAAGTTTAATATAGGAGTCCTACCCAGGGACACACACTCTGTAGTCTCTTATCCTTTAAAACTTGACCAGTTGTGACCTTTTGTGTGAATCACACTCTATTGTATAAAGAAGTTTCACCGGTTTCTTTGCTAGGTTCATTTTTAGTTTTTTAAGAATTCTCCACATTGCTTTCTATAGGGGTTGCATGAGTTTACAATACCATCAGAAGTGAGTGAGAATTCATTTCCCCATTGTCTCTCCAGTGTTTGGTATACTTTGTTCTTTTGATATCACTCTGTCTGACTGGCAAAAGATGAAATAGTAATGTGGCTTTAATTTGTGATTCCTTAATTATTAATGATGTTAAACATGTTTTAAGATGTTTCTTAATCTTTTTTACTTTTTTATTTGAGAACTCTCTGTTGAGATCCTTAGCTTATCTTTAAACTGGATCACTTGTTTTCTTGATTTTTTTTTTTTTTTGAGTTCTTTATACATTCTGGATGTTAAAACTCTGTCAGATTTGTGTCTGGTGAAGATTTTTCCCACTCTGGATTTTCTCTAAACCTCCTTGGTTGTTTTGTCTGCTGTATGGAAGCCTTTTAGTTTAATAAGTATTTCTACTTGTTAATTATTGACCTTAGTTTATGAATGAATGTTGTCTGATTTTAAAAGTCCTTTCTTGTACCTATATCTTTTATGTTATTGCCAATGTTTTCTTCTAATAGTTTCAGAGTGTCAGGTTTCACAATGAGGTCTTTGATCCATTTGGAGTTGAGTTTTTGTCCAAGGTGAAAGATAAAGGTCTACTTTCATTCTTCTACAGGTGACATCATTTGCTGAAGATATTGTCCTTCTTCCAGTGATTGTTCTTGGCCCCTTTGTCAGCTATCAGTAATTGAAATTACATATACTCATGTTTGGGTCTTTATGTTCATTGATCTTTAATTCTGATGGGTTTTCCTTTATATATAACTCTTGTTTTTCTTTTGCAGCTTTCAGTAGTCTCTCTTTGGTTACTGTTTTCACTATGACATGGCATGGGGTGTTTCTTTTCTGGTCTTGTTTATTTGGTATTCTATGTGCTTCTTTATTTGGATAAGCATGTATTTCCTTAACTTGGGGAAATTTTCTTCTACAATCCTGTTGAAGAATGGTTAATACCATTGTCCTGAGATTCTTCTCTTTCCTGTGTGCCTATGATTCATTAGTTTGGTCTTTTCATGGTGTCCCACATTTCCTGCTGTGTTTTTAAATTTTTCCATAATCTTTTCTTGAATGATCCAATTCTTCAACTTTATTGTCCATTCTTCATATCCATTTTCCATTTCCTTCGTTCTATTACTGAGACTTTTTCCTTCATTTCCAATTGACTTATTATTTCACATGTCTTTATTTCAGCCTGAGTTTTCTTCAATATTTCCATCTCTTTTGTGAATTCAGTCAGAAATTTACCCCTGTCTTCATTTAGTTCTTTAATTTGTTTGGATTTTTGTGTGGGTGTGTTATTTAAATTCTTTGAATTAACTGATCATGTTTATGATTGTTCTTTGGAATTCTGTCTCCTGGCTTGTCACTAGTGGGTTCTCATTGTAGAACTCTTCTATAGGACTGGTTGTGTTAAATGGGGACATATTATTTGTGTTTTTCATAATATTTTTTCATTGTGATTTTGGCATGTGGATTTCTTTTATTGCTGATGATTCTGGTATGAATCTCAAATTTTCTTTTGTTGAGTTGAAGTTTGATATTGTTTGTATTTTTGATGTGCCTTGGTTGTTTTCTTGTTAGGTGTGAAAAGCTGATTTGTCTAGGTTTCGTGCTTTCTCTTTTGATTTTCTATTGGAGGGACCATATGACTTTAATGCAGCTACTCAGGAGTTCCCAAAAAGGCCCAAATCAAGCACCAATCAGATGCTCTCAGGCTTTCTTCTAAGTTTTGGGCCAATACTAGCTAATAGACACAGCACAATTTGGGAAACTCAGAAGGAGGAGGCCGGATTCAGGTGCTCTCAGCTATGATGGAAATGTCTGGATTACAGGTAAAGGACAGAGACAGAAAGCCCTGCAACAATGGGAGAGGCTTCAGCTGCTCCCAAGGTAGGGGGATGGGTCTGGTGCAATTTGGGATGCTTACCACCAAGTTGAGACTGGATCAGGCCCCTATCTTTTTGAATAACTTAAGCAGTATTGTTCTTAGATCTTTTTTGAATGTCTCCTAGAATTCTGCTGTGAATTCATCTGGGCATTGGATTTTTTTAGTTGGGAGGTTTTGTATTACTGTTTCGGTTTTCTTGTATGTTATGGGTCAGTTTATGCTGTTGATTTCATCTTGGTTTAACTTTGGTGGTGTCCACGATTTGGGAAATTAATTTATTTTAGGTTGTCTAATTTAATGGAATATAGATCTTTAAGGCATTCCCTTACAAAGTTCTGAACTTTTTGGTGTCTTTTGTGATGTTTCCCTTTTCATCTCTGATTTTATTGATTTTGATTAGCTCTTCTTTCTTTTTGTTAAATGGGCTAGGTGTCTGTATGTCTTGTTGAATATTTCAAAGAACCAGCTCTTAGATCCATTGATCTTTTGTATTGTTTTCTTTGTTTCTATTTCTGTATTTCTGCTCTGATTTTTATTATTTCCTCTTATCTACTAGGGTTTGAGTTTGTTTGTTCTTGCCTTTCCAGAGTCTTGAGTTGCCTTTTCAGAGTCTTGAGTTGCACTGTTAAATCATTTACATGTGATCTTTCTGATACTTTAATGTAGGCTAAGAGCTATAAACTTCCTTCTTAAGACTGCTTTTAAGGTTTACCAGAGGTTTTGTTGTGTTGTATTCTCATTTTCCTTTAGTTGCAGGAATGCTATTATTTCTTTATTAATTTCTTCTTTGATTCATTTGTCATCCAGGAGTGTGTGGTTTAATCTCCATGAGGTTCTGTAGTTAGTAGAGCTTCTTTTGCTGTTCATTATACCTTTTATTGCACTGTGGTCTGATAGAATGCATGGAATTATTTCAAATAATCCCAGAATTTGCCTGGGAGACAATGGAGGAAGGTCCAGATTGCTGAAATAAGAGCTGTTGGGAAACCAGAAATTGTTGATAAGAGAACACCCAAGTCATTAGGGTGGAAAACACCTCTCTGATACAAAATTAAAGGGAAATGATTCACTTTTTCCTCCCCCATCCTCACATGCACTTTGGACAGCTAAGAGGTATTCAACAGTAATGAGAATTTAATGAACACGAGCTATAAGTGAGACACAGGGCCTGATCCTAATCACAAAAAGTCAATAAAGACTTGGTTCCTAAGGAGAGTGACACATGAAACTCCCTCAGTGGAATGTTCCCACATCTGGCTTTGAATCTACTATCATTTGAAAAGTGGAGGATGTGATCTTTTTCGGTCTAGACTTTTTCAGTTTTCAGTATGTTCCAATGACTCTTTTAGGAACTTTAAATTTGCTTCCATTGCTAATCTTCCCGATTAGTACCGAAGGTTAAATATCATTTGCTACGGTTTCAGTCACATGAAACAGAATTTGAAGAAAAGTAAATTTTCTCCAAATCCCTTATAAATGGCAGAATTGATACAGAGATGTTTTCTGGCTGAAAAGACATTGTCTTATTATATGTTGATGTTTCTGTTCTTATATTACTAACACATAGAGAGGAGAGAGAGACTGAAAGAGAGAGCTGTAAAACATTAATTAACACTGTGGGATCCTGAAGTATATTATCAATATAACAGTTTCTGATTATGGCAAAGATTAAATTCATAATTTCCTCAAATGCCTGATAACATTAACAAAGTTCTGCATCAAATGTACAAGAAATAATTTAACTTGCTCTTTAGATCTCTACCAGTTTCCTATAAATATTAAGGAAAACAAAAGTCATGATTATTTCACCAATATCAATTTTGACCATATTGAATGTTCTCATTTCTTTTTATTTTATCTATTTGTTATAGAAATTATTTTTTGTCTTTGAAATTAATTAACTAGGAGCCTAACATGCATAGAGTTAAGAGTAAATAAATTGATAACAGATTCTTTTGTTTGTTTTGAGACAGTGTCTCTAAAGGCCCAGCTGGCCTGGAACTTGCTATGTAGACCAGGCTGGCCTCAATATCACAGAGATCTGCCTGCCTCTACCTCCTGAATTCTTGGATTAAAGGCTTGTGCTGCCACATCAACTGTAATAAGAGATTGTCAGTCTCTCTTCCGGCTCCTGTCTGCCCTGGCTCTCAGAAAGCTGTTGCACACCGGCTCCTATCATGGGGATCCAGGTGGTGGGAAGGCTGGAAGGGAACGGATCCTCCAGCAGCAGTGAGTACGCTGGGCAAGAATACCTGGGAGTCTGTGTCAGTGGACAGCTTGCTTATTGAAATCAAGGCAGGAGTTTATATAGGGAGGCATGTCTTTCCTCTGGCCTTTACTGAAAGAAAGTTCAAAGCTGATGTGGTTTACAGGGCTGGAAAAGGGAAACTTAAGCAAGAATTAAGGAATGAGGAAACAAAACCTAAGACCTGGCTTTAGTCTGTGGTGATCTTTATGGGGACTGGGTTATAACCTCAAGGCAGAGCAGGCTGGACACCTGCCATCCCTTCAGGGTCTCTGGGTTCAAGCTGCCTGTTCAATGCCTTTATGTCATGTCCAGGCCCACAACAGATTGTTAGTATTAATTCAATAGTTTCTTTCCTTTCAAAATCTATATAATTGAAAATAGACTAGGCCTAAACAAAAATGAGAACAGTATTCTCTCTGTAACCTCAGAAGATTGATTCTAGGTTGTCTCACATATGCCATAATCTTAGATGCTCATGTTTTTTTTTTTATAAAACGTGAGGTAGTTTGAATACCATTTATGCAAATCCTCTCATAGAGTTTATAGCATCTCTGAATCATTTATAATGCCTTAGCCAATTCAAATGCTATGTAACCATTTGTTACCCTATTTCATGCATTTTGATGAGTACCCCACATCTGAGTATATAACTCAGAGAATATATAGCTCAGAGAATGACAAAAAATGGTACATGTTCAATATAGACACAACATTTTCATTCTTAATTAATGGAGTCTATACAGACAAAACCAAGGATAAGTAAGGCTGACTGCATTTTAGTTTTCATGAACTATTTCAAGACATTATAAAATTCGTTATTACACATCAGCAGATAGTGTCAATTACTTCATAGAGTTCAAACAGATTTAGCAGATCATTGTCTAACACTACTAGTAATTTCTTACACATGAAGGGAGTGAAGTTGCTTTTTAGAATTCTACTATCATTAAATAATTCTATTTATAATAATATCTTCTAATTTTGTCAGCTTTGCTTTCATTTTCTTTAACAAGAAGGTGTCATTGTGAGCTAGGTGACCTGGTGCATTCCTATAATCCCAGCGCTGGGGAAGCTAAGGCTGGGGCATCTTGGATGGGAGGCCAGACTGGAATACACAGTGAGACCCTGTTACAAACAAATAAATCAACACTAAAACAAGGAAAAAAATAGGAGTATGATGTTTCAGTTTAGGAAATTAAATGTAGGGAATTTAAGCCAAAACACACACACGATAAACCAGTGGTTAAACCTGAGTATTTTGTTTTCCAATTCAGAAACTTTCTCCTTAATAAACTTTTCTGAATATGTCGGTTACAAGATTTTAGATCATTTAAAAAGCATGTTTAATATACATCTCAGCATGGCACTTGAGAAATGGGTAGCAGACCTAAACCTTTGCTTAAGAAATATTGGCAATTTATTACTGTTAGGTGAGGATGAGCTAGTCTTCCTAAAGTGAAGGACTCTGGGTAGGCTGACTAGACCTCCATAGATGAACCTGCACTGAGGTCATTTGGGAACACTAACTTAACACAACAGATCTTAACACTGATGAAAGAGTGTGTGGATTCCAGTTAAGGGGGTAAGGGGGCGCCAGTGGGGAAGATATGAAGATGGTTAAGATTGATTGAGATGTTCTGTATAAAATGCACAACGATTCAGTAACACAGACATATATTTAAAAATATGTATCTCATGTATTTTAGGAGGTTTTGAGATAAAATGTTTATCATAGCATTGAGGAGGCAGGGGAGGGGGATCTCTGTAAGAATGAGGCCAGGCTGGTCTACACAGTGAGTTCCACACCAGCTGGGTCTACAGGGAGACATAAAGCTTTAGAGATCCTGTATCAGTGGCAAATGTCTCATACACTGAAACTTTGGGCCATGATTAGAGGTATTTTAATTATCAAAATATTCTCAGTCTTGGGGTTGCTACTGGCTTGTAGTATGTAGAGCCAGGCATATGAACCGATACCTACAATACACAAAGGAGCCAAGCAAGGGATACCCACTCAGTCCAAGGTGCTGACATCCCTAGGTGGAAACACTGATCCAAGTGAATATTTCGGTATAAAAACATCCAGAGTAAACTTTGTTTATTCTTAATCACTTAAAATGAAGAATAGATGTTGCCATGGCTATATACCATGTATGTATGCATGTGTATTATATTTATATTTTATATATATTCTCATATATATAAAATATGTGAGAATTTGAGGTATTATGAATCATCAATCTGAGACAAAGTAAAGAAAAAAAATGATGAATGTCCATCATGGAGTACTATGCTGTAGGAACAAACACTATTATCTCTATACAAAAACTTAAGCACTGACCAAAAAGTAAAGAACAGCATTAAATATGTTAAAATACTGCATACAAATATAGATATCTCAATAAGCAATATTATAAACACAAAATGACACTATATATTTTAAAGGAAAATAACAAAAAGATGAATGTTAGACTTCTTAGCAACATTATCCCTGGAAAGAGAAAGAAGAGAGCTATAGAAAGAAGAGAAGGTATCAAGCAATCAATAAATCAATCACTCAAGAAAGACAGAGCCAATGAGGATGATATAGCATGAAATGAGACTTATTATTTCTGCAATCTTCTTAATATGATATCAAAATATATAAGATGCTAAAATTATCAGTTCTAAGTGTGAATACTCAAAATTATTACAGATGGCAATCCAATAGAATTTTAGTTATTCACATCTGGGTTTGTAGATTTTTTTTACTATGTAAAAATATAAAGGGGATATTTTTCATGGAATAAATGTTTCTTAGATTAAGTAATTTTAGAATCCACATGGAAAGGAAATACCCTGAGTTCTGCATGAAAGGCAGGATGTGAATCAGAACTGCACAAACCCTTACATATTGGTGATCAGTACATGATTGAGTTACACATTCTGCTGAGAATGGGAAAGCCAAGAAACACAAAACACATGCTAACTCACTTTTTACAAAGGAACCTACATCAAAATATGGATATTAGCAAAATGGAGAAGGGAATTGGGAGGGGTTTGCAAATAATTCTACCAGAAAACCAGAGACTCCGTAAAACACCTTGTCAGAAGGCTAGCCATAATATATGCCAATGGTTAAGAAATCTAAATCCTCTAACAAAACCTTGTGATGGCTAACAGCCAAGGCAAAAGAGGAGATTGCAGATGAGGGGACAAATGTGTCAGTGTTTATTGAAGCAGCTGACAAGCTAACAAAGAAATCCACAAAATAAAACAAGATAGAGACAAACAAGACTAGAATGTCAGCCTAAGAACACCTGGGACACTGTGGGTACTGTGCATTGATGCTAATGAGTTGGCAGCTGATGCAGTAAGTAAATCTTGCAATGGGAATGTACTGACCTCTATTAGATATTATTTTTATTAGATATTATTAATATTATTGAATCATTGTTTGTTTCATACAGAACATTTCAAGCAATCTTAATCAATTTATATCCCCTTCTTCACTGCCTCTGTATCTCCCCAAATGGAATCCATACATTCTTTCATCTGTGTCTATTGTGTCAAGTTACTGCCCGCAAATGTTTCTCAGTGCGAGTTCATCCACTGAAGACTAGTCAGACTATCCAGAGTCTATTGATTTAAGATAAGCTCGTCTTCACCCAACAGTAATCATTTGCAAATATTTCTTCAGCCAAGATTGGGGTCTGCTGCCCATTTCCCCAGTTCCATGCTGAGTTTTTGTCTGCTTGAGTTTGCATGGGTCTTGAGCGTGCTGACACCACTGCTGTATCTAATAGATGCATATTTTCATTTAAAAATATTTTATTTTATGTGTATTGTGTATTGCCTGCATTTTTGTAAGTGTACCTGTGTCATGCAATGCCCACGGAGGTCAGAAGAAGGCGTTAGATTCCCTGAAACTAGAGTTAGGATGGTTGTTAGCCAGCACATGGGTTCTGGGACTCGAAACCAGGCACTCTGCAAAAGCAGCCAGTGCTCATAACTGCTGAGCCATCTCTCCAGCCCTGTCTGATAGATATTTTTTGATGAATGAGAGGTATACTTATCTGTAGGCATAAGGATGAAAATTTAGAATACAGTTAGAAATTATAGTGGTTTAGGAAAATGGCAGTAAAAGGTTTCTCCTCTATGATCTGTCCAGTCAAAAGTATTTGACTAGGCTTACAGAACTAGGAAAAAATTCCTTCCTATTGAGTAGGCCTTAATTCCAATTAGGCAGCTGTTAGTTATTCCCAATATATAAGTGCCACTATTGCACCATTAGAGCTATTTTCCAAGCCAGTCGTTGCTGTGGTTCACAGACTTTACAACAGGCCAGGACTCTTGATTACTTTTCTCCCTTGGAAGCTTACATAGCATCTTCCAAAAGTACAAGAACTAGCTCTCAAGGAGGAGACTTCTAGGTCAGTTCCACTCAGATTGCATCAGGTCCTGTGTCCAAAGTGTGTAGTGTCTTCAATAAGAGGGTCTTACCTTCAAGTTCTGGAAGGCAACCAAGACTAATGTCAATAGCCTATATTGCTTGTGGAGTCTCTTGGATCCCCTAACTAATAACTCAAAGAGGCTTTTCCCATGCCTGGTACAGAGTTATTGTTGGATAGTCATGGTTCTTGGGCAGACCATTATCGCCCTGTGTGGCATAACTCAATTTAACCTATTAGATTTTTATCATGAAATAGATAAACATGCTATAAAAGTATGTAAGCTTATTTTCTATGATGTCTCTCTTTATCCTTCATAATCAATGAGTTTTTTAAATATATTTTTATTACTGAAAAGTTAGCTAAATGAATACTTCTAAATAATCATGAATACAAAAAGACCAAGGATTTTAAAAAAACCTTTTAAAAGTCTAAATAATATACATAATTATGGCCTATAATAGATTGGATTTAGAAGGAAATACTTCTGTTTTTCTAGAAATGTGAAGTCATAGCTACAACCTAGCTGATGATCTCCCAGGACCTGCTTGAATATTTTTAACATGTCTGGAAATAAGATCACTTGAGGAGACTGAAAACTTCACATAGCATTAAAAATTAAAGAAAACAAAGCCAACAGGGTTGTACGCACTTGTAATCTCAGCTCTTCTTGGCAGAGAAAGGAAGACTGAAACAAGTTTGAGGCCAGCTTGGTCAACATAACACACTCCAGGCCAGTGAAGGCTACATAGAGAAATCCTCCTTCAACCCAGACTCCTAAAATGAAGAATGTGAAACGTTTAGTAGAGGAATAAGGCAACTACAAGTTAACCTTATGCCGAATCGTCAGAGCAATGGAAGCTAAGTATCTAAGTGAGCTAGTATAGTAATAAATTCCTCAAATAAGATTACCTTTTTTTCTCTCCCCTCTCTCTCTCTCTGTTGATGAATTCCTTTTATATAATCATCTTTTGTAGAATCAGTCCTAAAGAAGCAATACTAACAGAACCATGAAGCTTATCATAAAAAAGCCAAGGGAAAAATACCCAGTAAACTTATTTTCATTCTTAAATAAAATTGAAATTCAGATATTGAAAACCATGCCTCAAAAAGTGAGAGCCTGGCTATGGTTTCAAAGAAAAACAGCAGCTATGTAAAGGTGTGAAGGTTTCTAAAGAATATGTAAAATTGGGATTGGAATCAATGTTTATAAAATGATGAAAAATTTAATTGTAATTGATATTTACTTGTCCAGTTCTACATTAGCATTAAAAGGTCTATCTTAAAGTATAGAAAAAATAATCACAGAATAAGTAAATAAAAAGAAGTGACTCTAGATAGGCTGACTAGATTCCAGTGGGTGAACTTTTACCAAGGGATACAAAAGCTGGACAGGACAGAACTTAGCTAGCATACATGACAGAATACCTGAAATCTGGTGCAGCAGTGTCTAAATTTGATTAAGATATATCATATGAAAATTTCAAAACTCAGTAAAAATGGAGAAAAAGTAAATCAAAGCAGTTTATAGGACTTAAGGAATAGAATAGTTTAAAAGTGGCAGCCTCAGTTATGTAGCTATAGTGTTTATCATTTATGGCTTCTGTAAAATGGGAAAGTATTATTTATAGATTACAAAGTAAGTAAATGTTACTTATCTCCCCTAAATTATAGACCTATATTCCTCTGAGAATGGCAATATTTGAAAATGGGAGGAAGAAAACAATTTCTCCATGTATCATTTTTATTTCTTCAAAGGTTTTTATATCTTGAAAGAAATTAATTTAAAAAATGCTGATTGTTTAAATGTATTACCCAATAGCTTAATTCATACAAAAGATGTGAAGTCACACATAGTACATTATGTATGTAATAGAGTTCTGGGAGTTACATAAGTACCTTGAACAGTAGGTAAATAAAAGAATATACCTCAGATTGGCAGCCTCATTCAGATTTTCATCCCATTTTGTTTAAAGTATGTGCACATTTTTGGAGGTGCTGTCCCTACAGATTTAATTGGAAATGCTGGTAGACTGCAAACCATTACACTCAGAATAACTCAAGTGAATTTTTCTAGGAAAAACACAAAAGTGTGGGCTATTCTGTCACACCCCAGTGACTGACATATAAGTGTTCAAAAACAGTTCCACAGATCAAAATGTTTCAATGTTAAGTGCATGAACCTTTGCTCCACTTAGCACATGCTACTCAGTTCTTTTTAAAAATGTGCTACGTTTATAAAGTGACTTTCACTTTGAACTTAAAGCAACGGCTGCAATGGCCGCTGGGCTTTCAGTCTCATCCCAAACACCATTCACATCTAGTGGTCCAACTTTAAACTGTAGCTGTGGCTCACACTTTGAGGAACACTAACAGCATTCCAATCTTTCTCAAGCAGCAGGTTGAAATCTGCTTACAATTCCAACTTGTACTTTAAATTTAAAATAATGAGCATGTGATGTTTTCAGGTTTATATTCTCATATCTATGATTAATAGGGTCCAATGAAAGTGCACCACCATAAAGAGCATTTGGATTCAGAAAGAAATACATCTGTTCTCTACAATCCCCCTTTTTTGGGTTCTTTCTTTTCCTTTATTTCTATGTATTCTTTTCCATTTTCCCATCTCCTGATGTTACATGAGGATCATACTCATATATAAGGGATTGGTGCTTCAACCAGCAAATGAGAGAGAACATATGTCTCTGGTTTTCTTTGTTTATGTTACTTCATCTAGTATAACACTCCTAGTTCCATCCATTTCCCTGAAAATTTCATAATTTTAAAATTTCTTATTTCTGAACAGGATGCCATTGTAAATGTACCACATTTTCATTAAATGTTTATCAGTTGAAGGACATTTAGGTTGTTTTCATTTCTTAGTTACTAGGAAGAGAGCAGCAACACATATGGATGTACAGGTATCTCTATAGTAGGATGAGTCCACCGGTTATGTTCCAAGGAGTGGGAGTGTTTGACTGGGAGGAGAGGAAGGAAGGACATGCAGGGGGCCGTGATTGTGTGGCAGGGAGTCAGGAGAGGGCACGTGTTTTGAAGCAGGTGTGATTGGAGCCTGTATAGGGATAATGGGGCCCTGGGACTGGGGAGGGAAGAGGGAGGTTAGGTGGGTGGAAGAAGAGTAGAGATGACCAAATGAATCACAGGGGCTATAGAACCCAGAGGTAAATGTGATGTCCCCCAACCCCCTGAAGAAGTGCACATACAGTTTCCAAATATTAGTATATAGGTATATATGGAGGCTGTTTGGCAAGGAACACAGTGCCAGACAGAAGTGATCTCCCATTGAGTGGATGGTGAGAGTGGTCCAAAAGATTACCAAAATAACACAGGCTATTGCCGAAACTCTTGGTTATCTCCTAGAACTAGAAGATAAGACCCTACTGCTGACAAGAGTTCATACTTTGGATACAGGACTTAGAACAAGAGCAGGAAACCTGCTTAAGTTTAGCTCCCATAACGCTAGATGATTATATGCAAACTGCTGCGGGAGAAAATCAATCAATAGTCCAACCCATCCCTAAAGTCTACTAACCATAATGATCAGCACAGCATATTACCTGCATCGGTGAAGTTATGGTACTATTAGCTGGTGTGTAAACAACAGCTATCTAATTGGAATTAAACCCTCTCAAAGGGAGTGAACTCATGGGTGGCACTGTGCACTCAGTCAATGGTTGGAGAGGACACAGATCCTAGGGAAAACCCTCTCTGTGTCACATCTCTAGACAAATGAACTTTCTTACCATATGCTAAACATGGATCCTTGTATATACGGACAAGCACCACTCATTGAAGAAGCTTCGTTTTACGACAGATAGAGGCTACTGCAAAATTCCACAACTAGAGACACAAAGAATATGTATCTGAGATATGCTCAGTTCTAGGTGACACGTTTACAGTTGAACATCTACACCTAAGACTCATGGAACATAGCAGAACAGGGGCTAGAGAGAATACTAGTGCAACCCTCAACTCTCAGCAGCGAAGCTTCCTTACACAACAGAGCATGAGACACACAGAAGACCACAACTGGTCAAGTTTTAAAGAATAAGAGACTGTAGAGTATATGTCTCTGGATAAGACTCTTCTACTAAACCTCACTCACCCATGACTCAGGGATCATTGTGGAAGAGGGGCCAGAAAGATTCTGAATCAAGTCTGGTTCATGAACACAGGCATCGAGCATGGGACCCACACCAAGTCAAGACAGAGAAAGGCCCATTTCTGTCTCTGTGGAGTGACAGAAATGGGTGGTGATCCAGCCCTAGACTGAGAACTATTGGAGACTGATTACTATTGGGCAAGGGAGAGTATTCCTTACTTGCAATCTTGAGATAGGCTGACAAAACTCCAGTGGATGAATTTGCACTGAACCACATCTGGTTACAAATACTTTACTGAATAGGTCTTAACATGTATGGCAGAATACATGAGGTCTGATGGGGGTTTCTGTGGGCATGGATGGGAGGGGCGGTCTAAATTTGATTACGAACTATTGTATGAAATATATAAAAACTCGATTAAATTTTTAAAAAAGAAAAACAAGCTGGTGATCATTGATTGCCTGGATGATAGGTTGATAGACACTAGATTTCATCTATTGAATACATGTAGGATTCATACAGAATCAATGATTTGGAACTAGAAGGAGAAAGAATCCATTGCAAAAATTTGAAGGAAGTCTCCATTATTCTGTCTCACGTGTAGTAAATTGATAGTCCCCTGTCAACTGCTTCCGTTTAAGTTTCATTTTCATTTGTTACAGAATGAGAAGTCACTCTACTATAATATAAAATTGCTCAGAAAATAGTCATGTAACTTCTATTATTTCCAGAGAGAAGGACATTTTTCTTGGTTGACAACCAAGATTCTCAAAGAATGTCTTTTCTTTCTTCCATGCTTATGGAGCTGTATCCAAGGATATTCAGAAAGAACAAATTTATTTGAGTTGTTGAAAGAATTGATCAGTAATATTGTTAATTTTATGTGCATAAGTAATTTTATGAACATTTCATTTTTATCTTCTTGTGTGTCATCTTCTTCCTTGTTATGTTCTTTGAAACTAGTTCACTTGACACTTTCCTTCATAAAGAAAAAAATCTTTAGAACTCAATAAGTGAATAATTGTTTTTATCTTTTTCATCGATTTTCCTTTGTAATTTTCAAACACTATTTAGAGTCCTTACCAACTCCCCTTACTGACCCATGCTCAAAATAATGTATTATATTCACAATATAGGCTATAGAGATTAGTTTGTGTCTTCAAATGTCCTTCAGTGTGGATATTAAAATAATACACACATAAAATGAGAATCTTAGAGAAGTTCCTATCTAGAAAACCACATAAGCTCCTCTGCTTCCTCTCATCCAGCCAAGTAAGGCTGAAGCTTCTGAAGTAGCTCATTCACAGTGATGTCATTTTAATTGAATTTTTGTGATTTTCATACAATATAGTTTGATGGTATTTAGATCCCCCACAATTTAATGTTCTCTCTTGTATAAATGACATGGTCTATAGAGTCTAATTTGTGTCCCCTAATGTCTTTCAGTGTGGGTCCATCCACTAGGCCCACCAAAAGTCCCATCTCTTTGAAACAATGTCTCTCTTGCTCCCAGCAGCCAGCTAAAGCTACATAGGTTGAGTTGGGATTTCATATCCACTTCCCCAAGTATATGCTGGGATTTTGTCTTGTTTGAGCTTGTATAGGGCTTGTGTATGCTGTCACCATTGCTTTAAGTTCATATCAGTAACTGATCGATTTCCTGGATACTCTGTTGCCTTGTGATCATCACACTCTCTGGTACTTATAATCTTCCCACTTCTTCCACAACAATTTCTGGGCTTTGGGAGACAGAGATTTGAATTAGGTGTTCAAATCAGGAATAAGCATTCTGTTGCATCTTTTTCTCTACACATTGTTCAACTGGAGGTTTCTGTGTTAATCACCAGCATAAGGAAACTTGTCTGGTAAGAGTTGGAAGATGCGTTCATTTTATGCATAGAGATTGCTTTGACGATGTGTCACTTAGGTTTAAGCAATTCACAGACACTTATTCTCTACATTTGACTAGTTCTGGAACTCTGTAACAGTCTTCATCTGTTGTAAAAAGAAGCTCTGTTGATGAAGGTAGAAGGTACACTTGTCTGTATATATGAGAATGCATATTTAGAATAAAGTAAGAATTATGTTGGTCTAGGAATATGGCAAAACTAAGTTTTATTTTCTAGGCCCTAAGATGTCTCCATCTATATATACTTGGCTATGTTAACATGCCACCTATGAGTTTCTTCCAATTGAGCAGATCTTAATTCCAATCAGTCACCTATTGATTACCCCCAAGTTTGAAGTGTTAGTACTGCACCAATAGAGATAATTTTCTGGGCCAGACATTGTTGTTTATTAGGCTTCACAGCTGGGTAGGACCATTGATTGCTGTTCTGTCTTGGCAGAATCTTCTGATAGCATGAGAGCTAGTCTTCAGGCAGGATATTTCCTGGGAAGTTCCACTCGTTGCTCCAAGTCCTGTGTTTGAAGTAGAGTGTATTACCTTCAAGTTTTGGTAAGCAATTAAGGACTGTGGCCATTGTCTGTGTAATTTTGGGAGTCTCTTGGACTATACTGATCACTTATTTCAAGGGAGGTTTCTCTTTCCCGACTCTGTGTTTTTTGTTATATAGCCTTCAGCTATACACATGCTTTCCTATATTAATCTTATGTGCATTATTTAGTAGGACTTTGAAAGTTTTCATTCCCATGACCATAAAATATTTAAGATGAACATCCTTTGCTCCAAGGGGACAGTTAAGTCATGTCAAACTTATCTGAAGGGAGACGTAGATAGATTCGTGTTTTAAAATTATTGGAAAAGAAAGTGCCTTCTTCCCCAATAATCTCCTTCAATATCTGAATCTGTTATTTGGGGAATAACTACTGGATTTTTTCTCTGAAAGCAGTAGCTCTTCTTTTTTATTTCTACATCTTTTTGGCGGTAACTCTGATTGAATACCTTTCATCTTTTGTCTCTCTTGTGTGCCCTCTTTTATGAATAAATATTCACCAAGACATCCTAGGTTGATGAATATCTCTTCTCCACCTCTACTCATCATTACGTTATAATTATTTTAAAACTTTAATCTCTCTTCCTAAATTTAATAATACTGTTTAGCTGCCCAGAATATTTTTGTATGTTGGAGATTCTTAGCCAATGGGTCAAAGTAACTCTTAAGGTTACTAGAAAGACAGGCAAAAGAATAAAACACCAGAGTAATAGCAGTAATTAGATTTCATAATACCGTGAGGACCCTGGAAGTCCAACTCTGCTGGACTTGCAAAAATAAAAATATAAAAATCTAGGTAACAATGGGCACAAGAAGAAAGGCCAGAGAGGATCACAGAATGCAGAAGGGAAACATCCATGATTATTTTAATCTTTACAGCCTGACTTTAGGGCAGTATTATCCGTTGCGATTTGAGTCAAATTAGGAAAGCACACATTAAAACATTCAGTGCTATAAAGCAAACGATTTGTAGAACAGGGCCACATGTTCATCCTGGGATGAACTTTAACTGGCCTGGGACTCCCTCTGTAAACTTGGATGATCTCATTTGCTTCTGCCTCCCAAGTCCTGAGATTAACGGTGTGTGCTGCCACACCGGGCGGTACTCTACTTCTTACAGTATTCTGGCATCTCTTCTTCTTAGTTAATATTTCAAATTATCTCTTTTGCTCAATTTTATTAAATTTTCTTGTGAAGGATCAACAATCATAGCAGTCCTCTGGAGTGTGTATGTGTGTGGTGGTGGTGGTGGGGTGCTATTGTATTAGTTTCTTTTCTGTTGAGGTGATAGAAACACTGACCAAAGGAACTTATAAAAGGTACTGTTTATTTAGCTTACTGTTCCAAAGGGGCAAGAATCCATCATGGCCGGGTGGTATGGCGACAGAGGTGGCTAGAGTAGACTGCCAAAGCTAAGCGCTCACATCTTCAAGCAGGCACAAGAAGCAGAAAGCAGCTGGATATATCCAGCAATGCTTAAGAACTCTCTATGCCCACCCCCAGTGACAAGTGATGTACTTCCTCCAGCATAGCCACACTGTCTAAGACCTCCCAAAATAACGTCACCAACTGGAGACACAATATCCCAATACTCAGAACCTATGGGGGAGATTCTCATCCATACCACCACAGTGATGTATGCATAAGTGTGTTTATTTTGTAAGACGATCATAATAAAGTAGTAGAAAAAAAGAAATGGATGAAGAGATGGCTCAGCAGTTAGGAGCACTGGCTGCTGTTGCAGAGAACCTGGGTTAAAATCCCAACGCCCACATGGTGGCTAACTACTGTCCATAACTCCAGTTCTAGGGGATCTGACCCCCTCTTCTGACCTCCAGGAGCACTATATGACATTGGTGCACTTACATGCATAAAGGCAATACTCCCATACACACACACACACACACACACACACACACACACACAAAGTATTTTTAAGTGAAATTAAGAAAGGGAGAGGCAAAAAGTGGCTAATAAATTTTGAGATTAGTTCAAAATTTTTTAACTTAAAATGCATATTTTAAATACTATTTAGTTATTAATATTGTCACTTTCTATCATGATGTTCTGGCAAGATAGATTTCATACAGACTGATTGACTTGAAGCCTTGAACTATAAATACCCACAGTGTTCTAGTTCTCTATATAATGCTTAAGGACAGCAGTGGTAAGTAAATGACTGTCTTTGCAATGATAAGAGTAACAGGCACATATTTTAAGAAAGTGATGGTGAGTATGCTTCAGAACAGAGAGGAACGAGGAAATTGCTAAAGTCAATAGAGGAACAGTTGAAGCTTACATAAAAATGTTATAAAACTTAGCCTTGTGGATAAGAGTAAAGTATTATTCTTATAAATGTAATACCCAATGTATTCTGTATCCATATTAAATGAATTTTTGGAGCAGAGAGATGGAAAAATGTCTTAGTCTACCCACTCTGCACATTTGCTTGGTTTTGGAATATCTTCTGAAATTGCATGGACAAATACACACACACTTTTCAGAATTTAATAAATAACCAGTTCTCCTGCCACATTTACTTTTCTCTACATTAGGTTATACTTTTAGGAGAAGTGGAACAGAAACTAAGTTTGGGACTGACTTTCTTGTCTAATGGAAATAGTTGATATTAAGAGTGTGTGTGTGTGTGTGTGTGTGTGTTTAAATAATAGTGCTCACCTAACAACACATGTATAGCTTTACAATCATTACTGTGACTTGAAACAGTGTTAGGTACAAGTAGAAGTGTTATGCATTTTGCTCCATTTATCAGTTACCACTGATTCACATACTATTTACAGAGATCTAGAAGTAGAGCACAGAATGAAGCTTATCAGGGATTTGGGTGATTGTTGCAGTATTTGGGAGAGGTTGATCAAAAGATTCTAAATTTCAGTTCAACCGGAGGAGTACGCCCAAGAGATGACAATATATTATATTCTTTTTTATTTATTATTTGTGTTTTATGTGTATGAGTGTATTGCCTGCATGAATATAAGTGTACCTGCATCATGTAATGCCCACGGAAGTCAGAAGAGGGTGTTGGATTGTCCTAGAACTTATGTTACAGATGGTTGTTAGCTGCTATGTGGGAGCTGGGAATCGAACCCAGGTCCTCTCTCTGCAAGAGCAGTCACCACTTTTGTTGCCGAGCCATTTCTCTGGCCCTAATAGTACATTATTTTCTTTAAAAATGTGTTCAGTGTTCTTCACATATACTTAAAGTCAGTTGAAATAATGTATAGATTTAGTAATTACAGAAGACATGCTTAAATCCATTACTGCTATGCATATTAAATACATAGAAGTTTAGTTCTCAAGTAAAACGAAGTTAAAAAGATTTAAAGAGATTTTTCCTCTGCTTCCTAATTTACAAAGAATTTTAAAAATCACAAATGCATGCTGAATTTTTACAAAAATAAATATCTTAATTCTGATAAAATTCAGAGATTATGAATTAATTATACTTCAGGAATTATATTTCTTTTTTTAAGTGTGTTTATTTTGTGTATATGAATACTTTGTCTGAGTGTATGTAATTGCACCCATGTTTGCAATGCCCATGAGGAGGGTGACAGATTTCCTAGAGCTGGAGTTACAGATGGTTGTTAACAACTATGTGGTTGCTGTGAATGGAACCCAGTCCTTTGCAAGAGCAGCCAGTGTTTTTTGCTGCTGAGCCATCTCTCCAGCTGTAAGACTTTCATTTCTATATTTTTCTTAGGTTGGAGACCTGTTCAGTCATGTATTCACTAAAGTATTTTACATGTATGATTCATAAAGAGATAGATAAGTAGATGATCATGTGTATTCCCTCTCTCCTCTTTTCTCTACAACACTTTAATGCCTGATGACAGCTGTAACAAGCACAAAGGTTTTCTACATAACTAGAAAGAACATATGAAAACCACAACAGCTAATATAGAGCGCAATTGCATTTGTGTATGGATAATAAGCAGAATCATTGCATTTCATTGGTAATCTCTTGACGAAGTCATCGCTCAGTTTCTAAGCTTAGTTGTGTCTAGCTTTTTAGTTCATATAAGCCATTTAATCTTATTAAGCATATATGTACCAGTTGAATCCTCAGTGTTTTGAGGAACTGAATAAATACTAAAGTAAAGCAAGATCACAGATGGTTTTTTCCCCAGCATTTTCTGGCACTATGAGAGCTAGCCAGTAGAGAAGTTTCCAGTTCAGTCTGAGATTGAGTTCCTTATGTCCTTCAGCTGAAGAATGTGGTGTCTGCTGCAATAGCGTCATGTTATGCAGTTATTGGGTAACCAAGGGAAATGGCAGTACCTCGTGTTTTGAAGACTTCTGGGAACTTCCTAGGGTGCTATCCCAAGCTTTGCACTGTGACTTTCATTAAGCAACCCAGGTCTTCTGGGAATGGCATTGTCCATCTTTGCAGGGTAATTCTGTTTGAACTCTCTTTCTCAGTTTTATTTTGAAATGAGTTTACTAACTACTGGGTTTCTGTAAGGCTTTGTCATACATCCTTGGTTTTTGTTAATCTAGCCACTGTTCTTTCCTGTCGCTCATCCTGTTTCCTCCATTACTGCTTCATGCTTTAACCCTCCAATATTTCACTCATCATTTTAATATCACATTTATTCTATTATCCCTCCAGTAATAGTTTTTAATTGATTTATGAGATAGCATAGTTCTGTATGGCTTTCCATGCACCTTTCATTCATGTTAGTCCCTCCGTTTCTTCCATAGTCCCACGTCTCTCCCAGGTTAAGTACCCCTGGTGATTACAAGTTCCTACTTTTGTTTTATTTATAACCTGCTGTCTCTCATTCCCTTAATGTATCTCGATATAGGCTTCTTTCTGTTTGTTTGACTTCCATTTGTGCTCCAACTTAAATACATAAAACAAGACATTTCAAGCTAGGATCCACATATAAGATACAACACTAAGCATTTGTCACTTCTGGGCCCGAGCTATGTCATTCCATATGACTTTTTTCCAGTTCCACTCATTTATCTGCAGGTTTGGTGATTTCATATTTCTTTGCAGCTGAACAATATTCCACTGTGTACATTTACAATATTTTTCTTTATCCATTTATCTTTTGATAGACATCCATGCTTGTTTGATTTCCTAGCTACTGTGAATAAGGTGGCTAGGAATGAAGATGGACAATTGTCTCAGTATCCATACATATATATATAGTCTACTGGGTTTCTGCATATAAATACTACAGCTGAATCATATGACAGTTCTCTTTCTATTTCTTTGAGAAATCACTGGACTAATTTCCAAAGTGGTTACACTAGTTTATATTACCATTGACATTGTCTCAGAGTTCTCCTCTCACCAGGTCTACACCAGCATTTGTTGTCATTTGTATTTTTGATGGTGACCATTATGAATGTGGAGATTTGGAATCTCAAAGTACTTTTAACATGCTTTTCTTTGGTGACTATAGATGCTGAGCGATCTCTAAAGTGTTTTCTAGTATTTATATTTCTTCTTTTGAAATTTTTTTGTTTAGTTCCAGACTCAGTTTTATTTAAACCTGGGTTGTACAAAGACTCAAGGATTACCAAGGAAGAGGAAGTAGGAAGATTTTTAAGAGGCAGATGATGGGAACAAGTGTTATGAATAGCAGGCTTCTGAACTTGACATGGCTATAACACTTGTGAATTCATATCAGCTGTGGTTACCTGTGGAAGATCATATTGGGCAATATTCCAGCATCAAAATGGGAGATGATCATTAGGACCCATATCTTACTGAAGAAATGTTAGTGACAATTGATAACTGCTTGGTGAGGGAGCAACATTCTAACATTCTTTTATTTATTATTTTGAATGTGTGGAAACTGGTAGATATACCTTGCTTTACACAATGGCCCCACAGTCATAGGAATATAAACGACCAAAAACTAAAATAAAAAGAGGCCATGAAATTGGGAGGGTGTCACATTGGGAGAAATCAGGGCAGGTGGTTGGAAGGGAAAAATGGGAGTTGGATGTAATAATCATGTTTCATTACATATATATGTATATGAAATTCTAAAAAATAAAGAAAAAATATAATAAATCAACAACAAAAATAAAAACAAAGCAAATAGTTCCTATTAAGAAACTGTAAGGGAGTAGAATAATCTGCTACAGAACAATGAATATAATGATTTCATAAATTCTAGTTCAGTTCTCAGAAGATAAATTATAGGATGAAGTAAAACAAAACTGAAATGAACAAATGACTTTTTGTTTTTCTGAACCTGAGGATTCAGTAAGACTTACCTGGTGAACAATTCTAGCTTTCTTTGTCACCTACCCACTCTTAGCAGGAACTAACTGATCAAATACAAAGGCTGCGTGTTACTCCATTTCCTAGTTTGAGCCAGAAGCAGAGTACACATGTCTAGTACAGTATGAAGCAGACCCAAATTGGGGTCATAAAAGAAAGGAGATGAAAATCAGTTTCAAAAATAAGGGAATGTTCTGCATTGTTGTATGCTTGATGGTGAGCACAGAAATGAGCCACTGAGCATGGAAGTTAGAAGGATATTGTTAATGTTGGTGAATACAGATTACTGCCAATGTTGGGCTTCAATGAACTGCAATGTCCAGAGGGTAGTTCAAGAGGGAGTTATGCTTAGTAAAAAGCATTGTTTGTCAGGTTTGGCATAGGGAAGTTCGGGGAAGTTCTGTCCCTTTTATAATTGGATCACTTTCACCTCACCTTTGTTCCACAGAACAGTTCATACAGGAGGCCTCAGATAACACAATTAGGTGTGATTTATGATTTTCCTAAAGTTTCATTCTGGTAACTTTCTTCAAACTCTTACCATAGGCAGGTACAAATGAGCTTGCGAGTGGATGGGGTCATGGTCCTGTGGTCTGGAACGTCTTTCGACATGGCTACCTGATCATCATCTGATCCACTGCTATCTTTACCACTCCTCCCACCCTCTGGGATGCTCTACTCCTACAGACATGGCACCCATTTGATAACTCTTTGCCTGGGCAATTCTGTATAGTGGCTTAAATTTTGATACTGGACTTTGATGATTAGCATAGGTCAGTTCCACCCATGCCAACCCACTTCTATCACAGTCTTGTCATATCTGTCTTGTACTGCTGAGGTAAAAGCACAGCCTAGACAGCAGGATATACACACTTAGAAGGTTATTCCCAGGGCATAACCAATGTACACCGAGTACTTCATCACTACATATATTTTCCATTAGCAGCTAAATTAGACCTAGTGTACCCTTGAAAACTTCTCTAACTTCCATTTCCTGCTAATTTCTTAATGTATTGTACTAGAAAACTTATTATATTTTGAAATTTTCATTTAGTGTAGCTCTCATAGGGACATTATCCAATTGAAGTAAGTTTTCTTCTTATTTTGAAACATAACTATCTTTGGGTAAAATCAAAGTGTTTTTTGTTAATTATTACACAAAAAGAAAAACACATAAAAATTTAACACCATCACTTTGTGCTTTAATTAGTTGTTTTAAAAGGCTAATTGGTTGGAAAATGAATCTTTGGATAAGGCAAATTGACAACCTCTTCTGCCTTTGGTAAATATTAATGGGAAGAAGGGATGATAATTTTGTTGTTGACTAAATATTAGTCACTTAACAATATTCAACATCATTAAAAATTCTGTCATCTCTGATAGCTGTGCAGGCAAGGACAGGCAATTGCTCCTTGTAGGCCTCCTGCAGCTTTATGACTTTCCTAGAGACCTTTCACATTACAAATAAAATCTTTCTTATTATTTGTAGGCATAATTAGGAGAAATGGGAAAACTTAGAACTGAAATTAGAGTATTAAATACATTTCATAATAAGTCGTTTTTTTTTATTCTTTATATTTCTATATACCAAGACCCAGATCAAAAGATTTCCTATGGATATGTAATTCATAACATGCAGCCTTTGTGTGTGCTATGATGCAAAGCTGCACACCAGAAGGTATGTTTGTGCAAATATCCTCATTTCTGAATACTGCTGGTCCTCACTTTTGATGCTCTATGGTCTTGATTCTTCTTTTCTTTCCATGTTGAAATGATTCCATTTTTCTTTCTCATATTACTTAAGATTATATTAAAAAAAACTAGACGAATTTGCACTAAAGGACATCTGAGCCCAGATGCTTGACAGAATGTAACTTGGCATGTATGACGGAATACACGAGGTCTGGTAGTGGTTGGGGAGGAAGGGGTCTGAGTTTGATTAAAAATGAAATGTATGAAATGTATACAACTCAATAAAAAAGCAAAGTATATGCAATGATATTGTTTAGTGAAATGTTATGGTGTCCCTATGATGATATATATGCACACTTTGCTTGGGAAAAATAGTATAAATACACAAAGATTTTTCTAAACGTGCACAGGGTTTTACTTTGTTTCTTTAAATTTTATTTTATTGTATGGGCCTTAAAATTAGTTTTGCAAGTCTGTCTGAGGAATGCAATTGTTAGAATTACATGTGACTCCCTTATCAATTTGGAACTGTGCTCCCCTCCCAAGAGCCAGGGTTGTGGTCCTCCCTCCCCCCTCCCCCGCCATAAACTTAGAGTTGTAGTCTCCTGTTGTGAACCCAGAGTTGTGGAAACTTTCCAGGAACCTGGAACTGAGATCCCTTACTGTGGGCTAGAGTTGTGGTCCCCTCCCATGAATGAGGAACTGTAGTCTTCTCCCATGAGCAGAGGCTGCTTTCAGTTGGAGCTGCAGTCTCTCCTATGAGTCAAAGTTGTGGCCCCCTCCTTTAACCTGAGCTGTTGTTCTCTCGAGTGAACCAGAGTATTGTGGTCCCCTCTTGGGAGTTGGAGCTGCGGCCCTCTTCTTGTGCAGTTCCTCTGTATGCTGGGTCTGAGCCCTGCCCCTATAAACTTGGAGCTGTGGTCCCTCCTTGTGAGCCAGAGTTGTGGTACCCTCCTGTTAGCCCGAGCTATGGCTCCCTCCCTCCGGTGAACATGGAGCTTTGGTCCTCTCCTGTGAACCTGGAGCTCCGATCCCCTCCTGTGAACTGGAGTTGTAGTCCTTACTTGTGAACTAGAGATTTGGTCCCCACCACCTACCTCACCCTGAGGAGGAGCTGTGGTTCTGCCAAGGAAGCATGACCAGTGGTCCCCTTTTGTGAGCTGGAACCAGGGTTCACTCCAGTGAGCTGGAGCTGTGGTCCCTTCCTAGAGCTGTGGTCCCGATCAGAATTGTGGTCCCCTCACGTGAACCCGAGGCTAAAGTTTTGGACTGCTACCATGAGCCATAGTTCCTCATTCCTCTGGCTGATAGTGGAGCAAAGTGGAGCATGGAGGACTGCTTCATGTTGGGCAGCAGTTTCAGTCTTCTCTCACTGCATTCCCGACAGCCTTCTCCCATTAGGTCCCAGGTTGTGCATATTAGAGGCTTTACTTCTTCTGCTAGGGACAGGGGAGACTTCTGCTATTTGATAATTCGGGTCTTGGGCAGACTGATTCTCCGAAATGGACCTCGCACCTCCATGGAGGGCCAGCCATGGTCCTCACTCCACATGTGGTCCTTGTCATCCAGGCTTTGATGCTGAACCTCTCCCGTTACCAGGCACCAATAGGTTTTCTATCATTTCTCTCTTACTCTGTGCCCTAATTGAACTTCTTATAAATAAAAATCACAGTTTGGGAAGTTAAAAAAATACTGTAGTAACTAAACATAATTCTCAAACTAAAAATAAGTAATTAGAGCTTAGAATATAGCTAGGAAAATTCACATGTCTAAAGTAAGTTTTGAATATTATTTACGGACAAAACTGTACTACCAAGCTTCAATAATGTGAAATTTGTCACTATTCCTATAATGTGAGTTTGTCACTTACTCCGTTTTCAAATTCTCTACTCAAAGTCTTGCAATGTAATAATGTTACTTCTTGAAGACACCAATGCTAATAAAATATTGAAACAAAACAAAACAAAAAGAGGAAAGACAGACGTACACCAAAAGCTGGGGAATAGTGACTGGCAGGAGAACAAAGGAACCATGACTGCATCCTTAGTCCACATTCTATTCCAGCTTCACTTTATTAACCTTCTTTATTATTCACTTATTTATGCTGTGGGTACACATGTCTCTGCAATGCCAGAAAGAAGGTGACAGATCCCCTAGAGCAGGAGCTACAGATAATTGTGTGCTTCCCAAGGTGGGTGCTAGAAACCAAACTAGGGTCCTTTGCAAAAGTAGCAAGCACTTTTAACTGCTGAGCAATCTCTCCAACTCCTATCTTTAAAATTTGCTTCAAAAACATTTGAACAAAGCCCCTTCTTAAGTCATAAGTGTCAAGATAATACAGATAAACAGATATGTGAAAAATACCAATGCCAATCCAAGATGAGGGGAAGAAGAGAAATTGATGCTTTAAACAAACATTAACATGTCTTCATGAAGCCACATCATTCCCTTCAAAGGTGATGTTATTCCACGGTTCATTCAAAAAGACTTTTCAATATTCAAAATGTTTCTGGAATTTATCTTTGGGAACATTTTTAAGAACATACTGTACATTTTCATGTTGCCTCAGGATTGGTACTTACTTGTCCTTTGAGGTGGGTTTGGAATGTATCCAGATGTGTTCCTAAGCCTGAGGTTAAATTTGGTGATCATATTTGTGGAATGTGTTTATGCAAATTACACTATAAACAAACAGATACAGCTGGAATTTTTGAGTCTCCCGACACTAAAGTGAAGTCTCATATATAAAGAAACAATTTACACATATAAATGGTTCTTACTAAAAAATATTAAATTTATGTTGTTGAACAGTTAAGTACTTTCCTATATAATTAACAAGCTCTGACACCTGACAACAGTATAATCTTACAAAAAGATTAGTTATTTCTGAGATATTTTATTTATTATTTTTATTTTATATATATGAGTGTATTGTTTGTATATATGTTAGTGCACCCTTGTCATGCAATGACCGTGGAGGCCAGAAGATGGCATCGAATTCCCCTGAAACGAGTTACAGACAGTTGTTAGCTGCCCTGTGGTTACTGGGAACAGAGCCTGGGTCCTCTGCAAGAGCAAACAATGCTCCTAACTGATAAGCCATCTCTCCAGCCCCAAGGTTAGTTATTTCTAATCTTCATCTTTAAAACATCTTGGCTAAAATACTGGAAAAATTCTGTATTTTTCAACTAATTCCTGTAAATGCTTCAAGAAGAAATGAATTGCTTAAGTAATGAATGAACTGACTTTGTCCTATAAGTTACCCTTGTGCTAAAAACCAACAATATTTTCTTACTAATTTGTAACAAAGTTTAACTCAAGTAAACAAAACCAATAAAAAATATACCTTTGATTTAATTAGATGAAAGTTTATAGTGTTTAGCTGTATACAATAAATGCTTCAGCATTAATGTCTGACTATGAAGAATATCTTTCTACTAAAGTTTCTTGGTGAAGGAGGAAATTTTTCTTCCCTAGCTCTACTTTTGGTGGGTTTTCCTGAAGAACCCAAATCTGTCACCCACCATTCAACTCTTTCCTTCTAAGTTTGGAGACAACGAAATTAAATACTTTTAAGTTATTATCCATAACTATTCCAAATAAAACATGAACTGAGGGTCATGCTGTAGTTATTAATCCTAATGATAAGATATATTAATTATCTGATTTTTCAGGTGAGCAGGTAAGCACAAACAGAGTTATTAGAGACAGGGTCACATTTAAATTCAAGCCCATGGGATCATGAGTTGGGTGATGGACATAACTATTTGGAATAGTTGGGTGACAGATTTGGGTTCTTCAGGAAAACCCACCAAAATAGTGGTAGAGAAGAACATAATAATAACTTGTCTCCAAAATCAACACAATATAAAGATATTCAAATGTAATTTCTGATGTCTCCAATGTACGAAACAATTAGAACAACAAGGTGTGGACAATGACATGATATCAGGAACATGAAAACATCAAAACAAATTCTACCTCTTTTACTTTATACTCTGATTCCAGAGTCCCAACAGAAAATTTGTACTCTTCCTTTTTCCCGCTTTTCAGTTCTACTAGCAACTGACATTCAAGAAACAAAACCATCTCAGTTTATTTGGAGGAATTTTAAATTATTTCTCTTGACACAAAAAGGACCATGGAAGCCTAGGCCTTGCAGAATGAAAAGTCAAAAGATATCATACAGCTTTGCTTCAGACCATAGCTATGTGAAGGCATCCCAAGACCCCTTCATGCTGGCTTTTCCATTGGCTCTATTCAGCAGTTCTGTTGTGTTTTCATTGCTTTTCTCTTTCCCAATAGGAAAGTCAACTTAAAAATAATAAACTAGGTCTTTATGTAACTAAAAGTTGTTTTAAAATAATGTATACGTCCTTAATTTTGTAAAAACTGAATTTTTCAATTTTCATATAATATAATTTGATGGTACTTAAATACTTTTCCATATTCTCATCTAACTTTACTGTTTCCCACCCACTATAATGTACTCTAATCTATCTATCTATCTATCTATCTATCTATCTATCTATCTATCATCTATCCATCCATCTGTCTGTCTATACATACTAGAACTCATAATGTCTGATTTATGTCTACAAATGTCCTAAAGTATGTGTCTATTCACTGGAGATTGCTTACCCTAACAAGAATACCATTCCTGTTGGAGACTGACTCTCCCCTTCCCAGCAACCATCAGATGTCAAAAATTCCTTAGATTGAGTGGGATTTCTTAACCACTTCCCTATATCTATGCTGGGATATTTGTCTGGTATGAACTTACTTGGGACTTGTGCATGCTTGTCACCATTGGTATGAGTTCACATATAACTGACCAGCTTTCTGGAATATTCTGTTTCTTTGTGGTCCTCCACCACCTCTGGCTCTTGCAGTATTTCCACTTCCTCTTTCACGTTCATCCCTGAGCCTTGGGAGGGAGAAGGTTGAAATAGATGTCCTATTCAGGAATGAGCACTCTGTAGCTTCTTGTTTACTGAACATTGTCTAGTTGTTAACTACCATAAGGACACTTTTCTGGTGAGAAAAGAGCGATGCATTTATCTTCTGTGTAGAAGTTTCATTGAAGATATGTCACATAGGGCTAAGCATCTCATAGAAAAGTATTGCCTGTGTTTCACCATTTGTGGCACTCTGTATTAGTCTCCATCAATTACAAAAAGAAACAGATGAGTGGTTACACTTGTCTGTAAATATGAAGATACATATTTATAATACAGTTAGAAATGACATTGGTATATGACAAAAGTAGTTTGTTTGGTTTTTTTTCTGTAGGATCTGTGACCACTCTAGCCATGAGTATTTGGCTATGTTTACAATACCACACATAAGTTCTGTCCTATAGAACAGGTCTTAATTTCAATTGGACAGCTGTGGACTGCCCCTCAAATAAAATTGCCACTAATGCATCCATGGTGATGGTTTGCTGGGTCAAATATTATTATTTATTAGGCTTTACAGCTAAAGAAAACCATTTATTTGTTTCACTCCTTGGCAGCTTGTACAGTGTCTACTGATACCATGAGAGCTACTCTTAAAGGAGGAGGCTTCCAGGTCAGTTCCAGCAAGATTGCTCAAGTCCCGTGTCCTCAACTGGCCTCAGCAAAAGGTCTTACTTATAAATCCTGAGAGGCAATCAAGGGCTGAAGCAATAGTTTATGCTATTTTTGGAGTCTCTTGGACTACCCTGACCTATAACAGCAAGATTTCCTCCTCATTGGCATTGTGTATGTGTTTTGTTTATCATCTTCAGCTATACAATATGCACTCATGTATACAGTATGTCATTTTTCCATGGACTTGTAACTAATACATTCCCCTGATTTTTCTCGCATGTGTTGTTTATGTCCCCTTTCATTCCCTCTGTGTAACTCTTCCTACTTCTTCCGCCGGTAAAGATGCCCCTTTTTTGCATTTCCCCCTTGTTGACACTTGTCTCCTACTGTCCTCTCTCTTGAGCTCCTTTTTCTCTTTAACTCCAAGGCTCATTTCCAGTTTCCTGTGGTTACAGCAGGATGCATGCTCATATCTAAGGATTTAGAGCTAAGCTCTACCCATGACAGAGAATCCATGCCACTCTTCTTTTTGAATTTGTGTTATTTCACTTGGTATAACAGTTTGCAGTTCTATGCATTTACCTGAAAATTTCTTAATTTCATTTTTCTTTACCAGTGAGTAGAACTCCATTGTGAAAATGTATCTCATTTTCATTATCTATTCATCTGTGGAGGGACATTAGGTTTAGGTTGTTTCCATTCCTTAGCTATTGCGAAAAATCAGCAACAAACATGGCTATGCAAGTCCCTGAAGTAGGATGAGCTGCTGAGGGTGAAACACATCCACCTAACTTGCCTTTCCCCTAAGGCATTTGTGGAAATGTCCCAAGAGCATCTAAACTGCTACGTCTAATTTCTTGCTCTGCACTCCTCTCTGTCTTCTACTGCCCCGATTTATCGGAGGTCTTTCCAGAGCCTCTCTGCTGCCTCTCTTCCATGTGTACTAGTTTGTAAATGTTGACTTTAAATAAATCTAAATGTTTTGTTGGATCAACAATCCATTGTTCAGAGTACTATCAAGATTTTTCTCCCTGTGTAGAGTAATCCTAGGCAATAATTTTGATAAATTGAACTAGACTTTGAAATCTCATCTTAATGTATGTACAAGTGAAATGTGTTCGCATTTTAATTCTTAAATCTCTCTCTCTCTCTCTCTCTCTCTCTCTCTCTCTCTCTGTAGTTACATGATTTTGATGCTGAAGTGAAACTGGCTTTGTAGAAAGGGTTCAGCAGTTCTCCCTCTCTTTATAACTTTTTGAGTAATTTAAGCAGTGTTGATTACAGCTCTTTTTTGAAGGTCTGGTAAAATTCTGCTATGAATTCATCTGGATTTGAACTATTTTTAGTCCAGAGGCTTTTTATTACTGTCATGATATTCTTACTCTTTTCTTGATTCAACAGAATGTTCTGTTGAATATGGAAATTCATCCATTTCCTTTAGATATTCTAATTTACTAGAATATAGGTTTTTAAAATATTCCCTTGTAATGTTATGAATTAATATGGGGTCTGTTATCTTTCCTTTTTCATCTCTGAGTTTATTGATTTGGATATATTCTTTCCTTTGGGTTGTGAGGTCAAGTGTCTGTCTCGTTTAACTTTTCAAAGCCCTTATATCATTTGATTATTTGTATTTTTTCCTATTTCATTTATTCTTCTCTTATTTTTATTATTCTTCTTCTCTGCTGACTTTGTTCTTGTTATTATAGATTCTGGAGTTGTATCATTAGACCACTGTTCTCTTTCTAACTTTTTAAATGTAGGTCATTAGAACCATAAATGTCCATCTTAGTACTGCTTTTAATGTGTCCCATAGGTTTTTCTGTGTTGTGTTTTCATTTTCATTTAGTTCCAGTAATAACTTTATTTCTTTCTTGATTTGCTCTCTAACCCATTCGTTATTCAGTAGTATCTTACTTAATCTCCATGAGTTCATGTATTTAGTAGAATTTCTACTCCTGTTAACTTTAATCTTTGCATCTTTTGGTGACTGGCTGGAATACTCTGTAGATGTCTGTTAAGTGAATTTTATGTATATCTTTTTGAGTCTCCCTATAGTCTCAGGTAACCTGGAAATAGCTATGTAGATCAGGCTAGCTTCAATCTCACAGAGATCTTCTTGTCTCTCCCTCCTGGGATTAAAGGCATGAAGTACTACATTGGTTTTATGTATGATACCAATTTATTCACAGTATTCTCTGTTTACTCTTTGTCCAGATGACCTGTCTATTGGAAAAGTAGTGTATTGATGTCACTTACTATTACTGAGTTGTGGTTAACCTGTATCTTGAAGTCCAGTAGTATTAAATGGAATTGGGTGTGCAGAGTTCAGTGTATACATGTTGATGCCTTCTTGTTTGATTGTTCTCTTGATGAGAATGAGGTGACTTTCTTTATCTCTTCTAACTAATTTTAATATGAAGTTTGTTTGGTCATATATTAGGATAGCAGTGCTGATTGTTTCTTGGTCCCATTTGCTTAGAATATGTTTTTCCACCCTCTCACACTATGGTGGTGCCTGTCCTTGAAAAATAAGATTTTCTTGTAGACAATAAATATTGTTTCATCATTCACTCAATTAGCTGTGTCTTTTGATTGGGGGTGTTTGGGCCATTGCTGTTTAAGGTTCTTCTTGAAAGATCTGGGTGGGTTTATTCCATTTTATTTTCTGTTTTTAATACAAATTTATGTTAAATTTGGCTTTATCTTAGAAAGTTTTTGCATTTGTTTTCTTCTCTATCTATAACATTCATTTTTACCTACCAACAAACTTCAATTTTGTATTTTTTCTTAGGTTTCTTTTCTGAGAACACCTTCCTTGGTTATCTTATTATGGGAAATGTTAGTACTTGCTACCCAGATTCCATTGTGAGGCAGAGCATGCTATTAGACTGTGGGGTACAAACAGCATGATAGCCTCATCTGTCAGCTGTTTCAGTGATGCTTCCTTTTCAGAGAAGTGATACTTGAGGTCCTGTTCTTCCCACGGTAGTCCACAAAGGTGAAAAGACTGGCAGGTTAACCACAGGCATATTCTAATGAGTAATACCTATCTTGGTTTTCTTGTGGGCTGTCTGATGTGTTCTACAGACTAGATCACATCCTGACTTCTTCCACCATCTTTCCTCATTCAGGAATTAAAATCTAATGAGAATCTTGAACCTCAGGCTCTGTCAGTATTTGTTCAGAATCCAGTGGAACCTAGGATTGGCAGCCTGTCATTACATTTCCTGTCACTCCATGTCCTATGTGCTTTTAAAACATAAAGCAATACTGCATATTAGTTTGTTCATTAATTGCTATATGATAGACCAAAGTAATCCTTGATGTCCATGTTGTTTCTCACACAAAATATTGTTCCCACATAAACATTGTTTCATAATATATGAGCAAAGAAGTAAGGAATTCTCTGGGCTTAGCTAGAATGGAAATCTGTTTTAAGA
This sequence comes from Eospalax fontanierii, assembly GCA_035773235.1. Taxonomy (NCBI): domain Eukaryota; kingdom Metazoa; phylum Chordata; class Mammalia; order Rodentia; family Spalacidae; genus Eospalax; species Eospalax fontanierii. Next base: position 40,874,817 of record CM069527.1, read on the forward strand.
ATTTTTCTCACAGTGGCGCACAGCGTTTGGCCCCTCTAAGCCCAGACCCGCCAAGCAAAGCACGATCTTCAGTTAGGGAAACCAGAGTTTACTTACAAAGGACTTTTCTCATGGGGTGGGGGCAGCAATCTCATATTAGAATCAGGCTGTAAGTTTCTACGTTTTGATCAGGGATGCCAGGGGTTTCTAGAGCACTCTACCAAGATGGCGACTGCTGCACAGATGCCAGTCTCCTCCCCAGCATTCACTGCTTCCCGCCAGGTGCTCCCCGCTCAAATCACTGTTGGCTGGAATCTATTGGCTTTTCCTACATCAATCAAGTTTCTCAAGGCTGTCTGCTTCTGCCACCCACAGTTGTACTTAGATCCAGCCCCCAAGGGCGTGTCCATTGAGTCACCAGGAAACTATGTAAATTCACCCTTCAAAAGCCAAGTACTACCTTTAACATTTCTCCATAGTAAAATATTTTCTGAGTTGGTAAATATGGCTGAAATTCAATCCATTCATTAAATTAGATGGACAGTCCATGCTGATTAAAATGCTACTATTTTAATAGTTAAAACATTTATATCTATATCTATTAGGGATTATTATATGTAGTAAAAAAAAAATGTGATGTTCTTTTCTTTCATTCTGTAAATGCTAAGTGCCTCAGATCTTTGGCCATCCAGTTTATCTTTGCATTATTAGTCATGATGAATAGTCCACTTACAAAAGCAATTATATTATGTGTGATTTGAATCTTGATGGAAAAAGATAAATTAACTGTAGCCTTATGCAACATAACAGCAAGAATTACATTTAGAGAAATGTACCTTGAACAGCATCCAGATCAGTCAAATCACCATCAGTTTGTTCTCCTTTATAACACTCTTGGTAATTAATGCTGTTTTTATGTTTCCTAACTGCCTGCCAGACTGTGAGCAACTAGCATCACCCAGGGTCTGGCCTTTGAGTCAGAATGATTTCCCTTACACTTGATTTGCATAATAAATCATCTTGGATACACTTAGCTAATACTAAGGCATGGCACAGCAGAATTCTTCTCTAGCACGGGTGACCATGATGCAGAATCTGGAGGGTGTTCAAGAAATGCTTTTAAAATATTTCTTAACATTAGATTAATTAGATACTTAAACATTTATTAAAGGTTCCTTTACAACTATGTAATTTTTGTTGTTCCAAAGGTTTTAATTTTTGTAGCACATAGTACCTCCTGAATCAAGATTCCCATCATTTGATTCGTTCTCGACACGCATTGTTCTTTTTTCCTCTACTCTGCTAGCCTTCCTCTCCTTGTCTCTTTGCTCTCCTTGCTAGCTCTTCCGGCTCTTGGTATTCTCTCCCACTTCCGTTTCACTGTGTCTCCCTCAACCTTCCCCTCCTTCCTAACCTCAATTCCTCGTTTTTATAATATGAACAGCAAAGAGCAAAGACCACAAAGCTGTATCATTACACAGCAAGATGTTGGTAATAGAGCTGCTCTGCACATCTCTATTCCAGGGAACATATTTCATGGAGAATTTGGGTCTGTAACTATATTTTACTTTGCTCTTTAAAATATTAGTCTATAAAAACCAACTTATTTGTATATTTAAAACCACACTACTTATTTTGGTGTTTCATAACAAAAATAATCAAGAGAGTTAACTATCCCATTTTTTTCCTTCTATGAATATTTTTTCAAGGGATGGCAACATATAACCTTATAAGTAAAGTGAAAGAATGTTCTCAAGAACAAAAGAAAATGATATATAATAGAAATTAAGAACTATGAAAAGAAATGCCTATCTCTAGAAATTATGTATTTGAGAAAATATATTCTCTTTGTGTAACATTTCTAAAAAGTAACTGGTTACTTTAAAGTTTATTATTATTAACACATATTAATGGAACATGTCAATGGAGTTTACTTATACCTTAAACTGTGTAATATTTAAAGATAGACTGTGATCGTTACACATGTATATTATAAGCCCTAAAGAAACCACAAAAAAATACCGAGATATAAGTAATAAACTAACATTAACAATAAAATTGAGGTGCTGTTGAGATGTTGCAGTAGGTAAACATACTGCCACTAAGCCTGGTAATCTCAGTTTGGTCTGTTTTAGAATCCATATTTGGGAAGGAGATAACTGAGTTCCATAAGTTGTCCTCTAACTTCCACATGTGTGCTATGGTACATATATACACAAATAAAATAAAATAAAATGAAAAGATAAAATATAAGAAGAAATAAGCAAAAAGGACAAAATTAAATCCAAATATTAAAAGAAAACATGTAAGAAATTAAAAAAAAGATTATATAGGATAAATAAAAAAATCATTAAAGCTACATTTAACCATATCAATAATTATACATATGGTAACAGAGTAAATACTTTAAACACAGAGACTATGAATGCGTAGTGTTTTGCCTTGCAAAAAGACCTGTCTGGACCTTTTCCTTGACATCAGGAAAGAAATATATGCCAGAAAGTTTCAAAATATTTTTTTCTGGGGGGTGGGGGCATTGCTTAGTGGAGGTCATAGGTTGACTTGGGCTTGGCTTAGCCAGAAAGTCTAACCACGTGGTTTAGGATGGATGACAGTCAATAACAGTGGATGCCTTAAGTCATGTGGCATGTCAGCAAGAAAGTTGAGTATGAACATGTTGCCAGTCAATCAGTCATGCCTACATAATGAAGAGCCAATAAAAACTGTGGATATTGAAACTGTGCTTTTCTCATTATAGTTGATTACTGTATAATGATTACATTAAAATAGCCATCCCATTGTGGTATATATTGTATCAAATAATATGTTGAATATTATATATAGCTTGATGTCACAAAGTTGGAGATCAAAATTCCCATCTATGTGTAATTATTGTAAAGTACAGGAAATGGGTATTAGTCATGGTAGTTTCAGAATCCTAAGTAGAAATATATGGATTGAAACATATAATAAATCTTTGAATTTGAAATTTTCAAAAGCAAAGAATGAAACAATTTTCAAACTAATGATCCTTATACAAAAACTTTCATTACTGTTTGTCAATTCATATTGACATGATAGTAATAAAAGAAAATGTGGAATTTAAGTATATAGAAATATCATGTAGTTTTTATAGATGTAAAGATCAGAGCAGTGAATATATTTCAAGGTCATGGTATACAGAAAGAATTAAGAGAAAGGACTTTCATCAAATAAGAAACTATAATGGTAATTAAACTGATTTCCAAATACTTGAACAAGTGTCATGTGAAAGTAGAAATATAGTATTTGGAAACAGGAGACTCAAGTCCTCATGAGTAGAATTTATTCAGACAGCTGTTTTCTTGATTCTCAAAATACAGCGCTTTTGACCTTTCCAAGACGTCCCATGAATTGGTGCGGAGGGAGCAATGGTCCTGACTGCTCTTGGTTGAAAACTCTGTGCTGTGGCGCCCCCACTGTGAAGGAGTCCAGCATAGGAAACTTGTTTTCAAGTCCCTGAAGGGATTTTCACAGAGTTTAGTCACCAACTGTTTTCCATCTGTGCAATATAGAGAACGTGACAATTTGGGTTTGAAGTGAAACTAAAGTGATTTATGTTAGACATGAGAGCTTTCTGATAGTGATGTTTATTAAGGCATGGAATGTGTAACCAATGAAACTGTAATCTTTTTTATTGGGGCTCTTCATGTGCAGACCACTATTTTTTTCTGGTGTGGACTAAATTTTCCTGCAAGCATGAGATAGACATAGTGATGTATTTCAAACCCATGACTATTTTAAAAAGCAGCATTTCATTTATCCACCTTCATTCAGAAATGTATGGCTCTATAAAGCAATATTTCAAGTAAATAGTTTATTTTCAATGCCAATGTAAACACTTTGGTATAAAGTACTCCAAGTTTATTGAACTTACATACTAAAAATACGTAGGATGATTTATAAAGTTTTACTTATAGAGCAAGTTTTAATTAAGATTTTAATGTGTTGAAATATATTAATTCTTTGAATAATTTTTATTTTGTTTTTCCATATATTAAACTACCTTACTGTAAACTAGCCTCAACTTTTTTCCCTATGCTTTACTGTTGGATTTCCTGGAGTTATGTGGATCTATTTGTAAGGAGCACTAATCTGAAGACACCATATGTGTTTTGTTTTTTATCTGACTCTTGTTTTTATCAACAAATCTGAAAATTTGGATTCTCCTAATTGCACCTGAATGAATAGTCTATAAGAACTGAATAAGAATCTAAAATCAATTTAGATAATGGGATTTAGGATGATTTGTCACTAAAAATTGCTTTGTTTTTAATTAAGTTTTTGCAAATTTTATACAATATAGTTTGATGATATTCAGATCTGTGCCCATTTCCTCTCTCCCCACCTCTCCACACTTAACTTGGAAAGGTGCTTTCTGCCAAGCCTGATGACTGGAGTTCAGTCTCCGGGGCACAGCTGGTGAAAGGAGAGAAATGATACCCACATTCTGCCTACTGACTTCCACACACATGCCATGTCATATGTGTGCCCCCATACAATAAATAAAGAATAAATAGATAGATAAATAAATAAAAAGATGCCTACCAAAACTCGTACACCTGTTGTATTAGGATTCTCTTCTAGTCTCAGAACAAGTATAATTAAAATGGTAAGTTATGCCAAATTCTTTACTTTTACCGGGCCTAATACTTCTCCTTGCGCTAAGCTTCCATTAACTTACATTAGACATTCACTGGAAGACTGGAGATATGCCTCAATGGCCAACAGCAGGTACTATTCTCCAGAAGACCAAAGTTCAGTTCCCAGCATCCATGTTTGAAAGCTCAAAAATGAACATAACTCTAGCTCCTGAGGGATTCAACTTTTCTGGCTTCCATGGGCATCTGTATTCACATGCATATACCCATTCATATGTACACATATATTTTAAAGATACTAAAATTTTAAAAAGGAATTCATTATAAAATATTCCCAGGCAGATCAATCAGGTGTTCACTGTGACCAGGTGGTGGATTGCTTAAGTGCTAGTAGCTTTCTGTCATTGTAAAAATGCCTGAGACATCAAACTTATGAGGAGAAAAGGCTTATTTATTTTGATTCAAACTTTCAGAGGGTTCTGTTCATGTTCATGGCCTTGATGTGTTTTAGACTTGTGGCAAGATAGAACATCGTGGTGGGAGTACAGGGGAAAGGAAGCTGTTTGCTTCTTCATAGCTGGGAAAAGAGAAAGAGAAAGGTGACCTCAATATTCTCTCTTCACAGGCCTGTCCCCAGCGACCTAACTTCCTGCCAATAGGCCCAGCCTCTTATAGGTCCTGTTATCACCAAAGGCTGATTACTGACTTAGTCAGCTTTCAGTCACAGTCTCAAGATCCCCGAGATAATTACATTAAAAGGAGAAAAGATTTGTGGGCTTCTGGTTTTAGTCTGTGGTCACTTATGGTTGCTTTAGGATTTTGGAAATATAGAACATGTGTGGAATGCATGTGAAGTAAAGCTGTTTAGTTCATGGTCAAAAGTAGGAGGAAGAAGAAGAAGAAGAGGCAGAGGAGGAGGAAAAAAAGGAGGAGAAGGAGGAGGGAAAGAGGAGACAATACAGCCATCATTACATACTTCCAGTTACCTAACTGTTCTAGCTTTTCTTCCTTTGAACCTGAGATCTCATGATTCATGCCTTTGTTTTCTACAGGAAAATCTTTCAAACTGAGGTAATATTTGTGGCATAGTTTACTTGAACCACAACCTTTTTATTTATAGGACAAGTTGAAGGTCTTATTTTATATAACAGTCCTTATATTCTATTTATAGCTACAGTTTGTACCAATTGGAAATCAGTAATCACCCTTATCTTATCAGAGAAAACTTGCCCTTTGCTCCCTAGGCCTAGACCATTACACACACAACAAGCAGATTCCTTTCATTGTTTGCAATGAGCAAAGCACTCTGCATTCAACATTGGGATATGTAAAGCATTCATGCCTGCATTCATTCACACACACACACACACACACACACACACACACACACACACACACTCACGCATCACACTGAGTCCATGGAGTGGTGGTGCTCATGTGTACCTGTCCCTAATGTTTAGGATTGCCTACTTGGGATTGGGTTAATCTTTCAGGGAGCTAGTCCCTGGAGAAAATTGGTTCTCCCTCTCTATAAATCCATTGGTTTCCTGTTGCTCTTCATATTGAGGTGGGACCTGGTGACTGTCCACATTGACCTGTAAACTGGTTTTGTCATCAAGCGGATCTTGTTAGACTACCATACTGTGGAAATTTCATGGGTGCAGCCTCCATATCGTTAAATTGTAAATGATGTCTTGTCCTTTTGGCTCTTACAATCTTTTTTTCCTCCTTTCCACAATTTTCCCTGAAGCTTAGGCACAAAGGTTGTATTGCAGATATGTCACTTGGGCCTGAGTACCTCACAGTCGCTAATACTCTGCTTTTGACCAGTTGTGAGATTTTGTAGTAGTATCCATTTGTTTCAAAAAGGTGTTCCTTTAATTACATTGGTCTAGGAAAGTGGAAGTATTAGGTTTTTCTCTTTGATCTGTGACCTCTCTAACTCTGTGTACTTGGCTCTGTTTATAGGACCATGTGTGGATTCTCTTCTATTGAGTAGGTCTTAAGTCCAGCTAAATACAGTTGTTGGTTATCCCAGTAGATATAGTTTGCTGAGCAGTTATGAAATTTGCAGGTGAATGGATGGAACTAGATACTGCTATGCTGAGTGAGGTAACCTTGACTCAGAAAAACAAAGAACATATGTTCTCTCTCATTTGTGGATTCTTGGATTTGAAGATTATATATACATACATATATATATATAATATGTATATATATATCCTGAAGTCACCAGAGGAGCCAAGAAAATAGAAAGGAATCATACAGGGAGAAAGGGAGAAGTTGCTTGAGCGAGGAGAATAGTAGGCCACAGGTGTTTACAAAAGGAAAATGTGATATACACCTGTAGAGGGAGGGCTATACAGGAGGAGAAAGAGGAAAGAGAGGTCAGTAAAACTTACTGTGAGAAAAGGGAAATATAGAATTTTACAGACCCACTAAAATACACACTATATACATAAGTGCATGTTCTAGCTGAAGGCTATGCAACAAACATCACAGTGCCAGGCAAGGGAAACATCCCTTCAGGCTGTTTTTCAGAGGAGTCCAAGGGACTCCCAAAATAACACAGGCTATTGCCACAGTCCTCTGTTGCTTCCCAGAACTTGGAGATGAAACCTTATTGCTGAAACTACATACTTCAGACACAGGACCTGGAGCGACTGAGCTGGAACTCATTTGGAAGCCTCTTCTCAGAAGGTTAGCTCTCAGTATCTGCCAAGGGAGAAAAACCACACAATGGTCCTACCCACCTGTAAAACCGATGAACTTAAAATCACAGAGAAATACTGCCAGCTGTTTCCCATACTTCATCTCCCTTGATACAAATATTAATATTTGTTAACCAACTTTATCCAATTTAAAATGACTCCAAATAAGCAAGTTATGTTTCTGTTATCACAAAGGGTCTAAGAATTCTAGGGATTATACTTTCTTCCTCTAAGTGATGAATAGCTATGTGATTTAGTTTAAACCGATGTAATATGGAAAGGAGCTATTTTCAATCATTATTTGTTGGTTTGATCTGTGTGGTTTTAGTCTTCAGCCAACATATGAAGATACGAAGATATGGGTGAGGCTGCCACAAAGGGCATTTGGAACATAATGTAGACTTTGCACTGCTGGATGCAAAGAATACTAGCCCTGTAATTCAAATTACACTTACTGAATAGTAAAATAAAATAGTTTATAATTTATAGTAACACTTTTCCATGCTTGGTAGCTATGTGTTGGGCAGTGCTGATAAAGTTATTTTATTGCAGAAAGTTACAGTGTAAAATGTTGGTATACAAAATCACAATGAAACAGCAGTGAAAGCATTAGACTAAACTGACCCTGAGCTTTGCCTTGCCTCTGGGCTTCCAGACCTGTGAACCAATAATTGCCATTGTTGTTTAAGACATTTTGAACTCAGCTTTCATTTTTCTTTTCCATCTAGAAGCATTCTTGCTAATTAGTTAGTTAAATTTTTCAACCCTTCAAATTTAAGATATTCTGTGTACCAAATAAGACCTGAGATTCCTTTAAATAATAACTCTTATAATTATACCAAGGGCATTTAGTATGCATTAAAGATTTTTGCTTAATTCATAAATGTCTGTCTGAAAAGATCTTCTTAGTACTTAATAGTGTACAGTTTTCTTACAAAACATTTCTTTATTTTAGTGTTTTTCTGAGATTAGTTTATTTGAGTCTTTTGAAATGAAGTTCAGCATTCTTCAAGTTCTGTTACTTAAAAGTCCTACTGAAGCAACTGTCTGAAAGAGTTCTTTGATTTAGCTGTACAAAGGATGGCTTCTCTTCAAAGCCATATAGCCTTATATGGCTTAACATCAGATTTAACTGTCAACTCTTACAAACCATCCCTTCTTATTTGTCATATATAGGTGCTGGATGGGATTCATTAAATGGCAGTGTAACAATAGGGGGCAATTATATTTTTATCACGAAACAATCACTTTTCTCAGAAAAGCTTGGGCACCCATCTGGGGTCTCTGCCCTAGGGGGGCAATTTTCCTCTGATAATCTCACCTATTGAACTGTCATGTTCCATTGCTCAATTAATTTAGCCCAGTAGATGGTTCAATAAATTGTTCCATCTATTCATGCATTTTGATGATTCTCTTTGCTCTTTCAGACAAAACACAATGAAGTCATGACATGAGTTCCTGGAGCTGTACACAGAAACTCCCAGAACCCTGGGCCCTTGTAGTGCCATCCTGTGGCTCCTGCACTAGGGCAGATGGAGAGGGGATGTCACTCCATCACGCTGAGAGTCAAATCAACCCTTTTTCTGTGGCTTAGGATAGTAGGTTAAACAAATAACTACAATATACAATTGAGACTTATACCTCATGTCTGACCTTAAAACTAAAATACAAATCTTTATTTGGGGAAAAAAGAGAGCGATCTCATCTGATTTGTGGTATGTCTAAAACATTTGCTTAGTCTTCTATTAAAAAGTATTTTTGGACGGCAGTAATGTAAGCAGCTACTACTTTCTAAATTTCAAAATTAATGCAGTATACTTCAGTTATTTAAGAATCACAAGAATACACAGAATATGAAGTAAAAGTTCTTATGATCTCCATTCTAATCTCACATTTCTATTCAAAAACTTTTTTATCAAATAGGGTTCATCTCTTCTTGAAATGCTTCTGCATGTTCAGAGATACTTGTTTGCATATACACGTGCACATTATGTGTCCAGTTCACAAAAATGAAACTCTACTCTGTGCAATACCAAGTGACCAGCTTTATCACACTTTTCAAAATATAATAAAGATAATTCAATACATATATTCTTTTTCCTCTAAGGTAGAAAAGTTTTATCATGGTCCACATCATAGAATTTATTTATTTTACACTTTCCCAATGCCACAAGCAATGCTGTAAAAATCACTCTATTTATGCATATATGTGTGCACATATATGATTTTGACAACTTTGGAATACCAATGTAGTTTCTATATTAAAAGATAAATGTACATGTACTAAATATATGCATATATTTATACAGTGAGAGGAGAGAGAAAGAGAGAGAGAGAGAAAGAGAGAGAGAGAGAGAGAGAGTCTAGCTTAGGCGGACCTGAACCTCACTCTATAGCCCAGGCTTCCCAAGTGCTGGCATTATAAACATGAATCACCACACCTGGCTAGATACTACATTTTTATGAAAATAATTGCCATTCCACAAGGTCTAGAGATGTTGACTTTCTTACATCTTAACAGCTCTTCATATTATCATCACAATTTCTCTTTGCAAATCTGAAGGTCACCAGTGAGAGTGAGCCCGCACTCATTCTTTTTGGTAACTTTCAAATCATTCTTGGGCACACTGCCTATTAAGGCATTTATCTATCTCTATAAATTTTTCACTTTTGTTCATATAATCTAAGAAGAATTTATAATAGATAACAAGCCTTTGCTCTACCTCTTCCAGATAGTTATAGTTGTCTTTCTCTCTTCCACTTACATATGTCAATCATTTCCATAATAAATATGTCCAGTTTGCTTGTGAGCATGCATTTGCATTTTATATACATTATTTATATGTGACACACAAATTTGTATAAATGTATTGTATGTGACTTATTGCTTTGAAGCACATATGAATGCACTGTGGAATGACCAAATATCAGTAATTAACATATGCATTACTATACATAATTCTGCATAGTGATGGATATTTTAAATCTATTAGTCATTTTTTAAGAAAAAATATTGCTCTTAACTACAATCAATGCACCATACAATAGAACTCTTGAAATTTTCCCTATCTAATGAATTTTTGTATCTTTTGAACACCTCCTTAGCACGTGATAACTGCCATTCTATTGTACATTAATTAAGCCATCTTCTCTAGTTTCGCATAAGAATGAGATCATTCAGTAATTTATTTTCTGCACTTGATTAATTTTAGTAAGCATATTATGACCTTTGGCTTCAACCATGTTGGCTCTGGCTTAATCGATTGCATATATTTACCGTAATTTGATATTTATTCATTTGATGGTGGACTCGTATGTTGACTCCATATTTCCACTACTGTGCATAGAAGAATAATGAACAGAGTAAAGCAGACACCTCTGATATATGGATTTTGTTCTTTTTGATTATGTGCTCACTAAGGGAATTGCTGGATCAGCTGACAGTTCTATTAATAATTTATGGAGATTTTCCACACTGTTTTACATAACAGCCATATAGACATGCATTCCTACTGACACTCAAAGAGAGTTCCTTTTATCCAGGTGCTTGCTATTTACCTTTTGTTTCTTTCTGATCATATGTGAGGTCATGTAATTTCTAACTCTACTAACATAATTAACTACTAATGAATAACTTATTCTAGTAAATCTATCCCTTATAGATTTAAAATCTAGTAGGAATATCTTTGTATCTTACAAGAGAGAAATATCAAAAGTTTTAGGCAAATTGTTTTCTAGATTTCCTCTTTCTCTTCAGATATCAATAGCCATCTATACAAAATCACACTAAATTCCCCTCACTCTCTGTGTGTATCCTTCTAGGGTATCAATTGAATTTTATATCGTTTTTTCTTAAGTATTTTCTCATTAATGTGCTGTCATTTTTATTTCTCTAGTTTTATATATGTTATTCTATTTTCTTATTTTTTTGTACTTCAAATGTTATTATTAAAAGTTCATTTTAATTACTATGTAATAACATAAAGACACTATTAATGTAATGCTCTGTGAATGTTTTGTGCTATGAAATGTTTTGTTTCATATGACCATTGTTTAATGTTTGAATCAGACTGAATATATCTCTATTTAAAAACTTTTCTAGCTCTTTGATGGTGGAAGTATTGAAAATTGTTTCATCCTGTTTCTCAATAGTGTCCATTTTATTTCAACTAGCATGTCATCACAGTATTTTACTTTTTAAAATATATTCTTGATTATTATTAGATTTTTTTTGTCCTTGAAAGTGAGCTTTAGCATTAAATTCTATAAATATTTTGTTGGCATTCTATTTGTGTGGGCAGAGATACAGAATTTGATGGAAACTGACATCATGAAAATACTGCTTTCTATCACCCAGAGCGATGTTATGACTCTCAATTTATTCCAGTCATTGTTTATGTCCTTCAGTAAAATTTTATAGTTTGTACATATTGCTATTGCATGATTCTCCTTAAAATTTATTCTTTGGTATTTATTGTGGCAAACTCCTGTGTATTCCTTTATATGGGTTCTTTCACCAACAGACACCATCATACATTTTATTTGTCCCATAGGAAGAAAATGGAATGAATAGGCTGCTAATCTTTTATATTGAATTCTAGAAGAGTAGACTATCTTTTGCAAAAGAAAAAAAACCTACTTTTAATAGTAATTTTTCTTTTAAATACATTTTTTTCATCTTCTACGTGTCAATGAGAAATTCTCAGTCCATAAAGATCAAGAAAAATAATGTTGATTACAGAAACTTTGTGTGATTGTTTTCAGTTAAGTATGATGCAGGTGTCTGACTGAGAGGATGGATAAGTAACTGCAGTCAAGCAGAAAGACCTTCAAGATCCAGTAGTCTAAACAAGGAAGCAAGCAAACGAACCCAGTTGCCAACGTGTAAAGTAAGACATAGAATAAGCAATACAATGTCATCTTATTTATGCAAATTTAAGGCATTTCTATGCACACAACCCTTAAATGTTTTACAAAGACGAAAAGACCGTACAGTGTACATTCTCAAATCTATGAGAACCTCGGCCTTGGAAAACACAGAGGAGAATAATAGACTAGGACATTGTTTTCAAGAGAATTACTTTGCATAGAACAATGAAGACAAGGAGCCAAGAGCTGAGAAGTAGATTACATTAACCCAGCACTCTCTTCTTGGCTGAAATCAGGAGGAAAGTGAAGTGAGAAAACAGACATATACATTTTAAATGATCTAATGATTTTGGATTCTGCACACTGTATAGTGCTATATGTAATAATATTTAGTTTTAATTACAATTTAATTATAGTTAAAGGTAAGAATGCTTAAGACATTCTTCCTGTGTTTTGTGTTTGTAATTGAGCTTAATATTTCTCATTATGAGTTAAATCTGAGTTTTCTTAATGAATTTCAAAAGTTTTAAAAATGATGCCTATTTTTCTCACAAGTTCTTTTCATGTACTGTTGAGTCATATTACTTCTTAAATCAGATGTATTTTTACATATAAGTAAAATACTTGGGAACCTAAGGCAATATATAAATTAGTGCATTTGATTATTGATTTTTACTCTCTAAGAGTTCTTTGTAAAGGACATCAGACTAGGAAAATAGTGTGAGAGCAAATGAATTTATTTGAAACAACATAAAGTAAAGTTGTCATCTATTTGTACATGAAAATTTCAAATTTTATTTATGTTTTAAGAGAAAATAGTTATATTTTTAAGAATAATGAATTATTCTTAAAACTTGGAGAGCAAGAAGGAAGAGTTAAAAACATGTGCTAAAACGTGTCAGTGTGGGCGGGGGAGATGACTCAGTTGGATAAGTATTTGCTAAAGAAGCAAATACATGAACTCTTATGATCCACGTGTTAAAAAAAAAAAAGCCAGGCCTGACAGCTTACATGCATCTGCAACCTAGTACTGAAGCTGGGGTGGGGAGCAGACAGGCAGATCTCCAGGGGCAACTGGCCCGCCAGATTAGCCAATCAGTGAGCTCTGCGTTCACTGAGAGACACTGTCTCATAAAATAAGAGAGCAAAAGAAGACACCAGACATCAACCTCTGGCCTCCACGTGTGCGCTCATGTGCACATACACAAACACATACATATGCATACACACAGTGTGAAAACACGAACTAATCAAGGAAGGCAAACATTGATGGAGATGAGAAACCACCCAATCATAATGCATTTCCAACATAGGTGGCAAATCATGAAGTAGCTTTGTTTCCTAAGGTACAAGTAAGCATTTGACAGATCTGTGGAGAAATTCATATTAATAATATCAGTCTATGTGTTTGTACTAAAATTCTATTACTTTAAGAGATACATCAGGATAAAAGAAATACAGAACTGAAAATATCCTAAAAACAGTTTATTAGATTTCTCATTTTTGTAAAATTAAAAGTAAATCTAAAGATGAGTCCTAGACAGTATGAACAGAGCATGATCCTGAAAAGAGAGTCATTATACCGCACGTGCTTGGCACTAATAGACAGACTGCATTGCAAAGAAGTGTCAGTTTGAAAAGAACTGAAGATTGTTTGCTTCTGGTGGAATCACATTCAGCACAGAACATCATAAAGAAAGAGAAACGTCTTGAAGTATTGGAGAAGTGTTATTGACTAAATTCAATGAAGGGTTATTTTCAAGGAATCACTGTGCTTAATTTGCCATGGAGAGCTTTGGTGACTAAAATCTATAATAAAAGTATTATCGGCTTTATTTATAAATGTTAATCTAAGTTGATAACAATTATGACAAATACTACCTTTGATTTTTGGGAATTTAATCCAAGAGTGTCAAACTATATTTTCACCCATGTATCTATTTTATCTGGAAAATGTATGTATGATTAGATTATGATTGTATGTTGAGCATCAAATAATATATATTAATATATATTAATCATATTACACACATGTATAATTAATACTCCAGATTTATATGCTGTTTTCTGACTTAACCAAGGTAAGCTCTCATGGAATTCTTTCCTTTTTTTTCATATATGAATCCTTGAGGAATACAGTTCAGACTCATTTGGAAATGATCGCCACTAAAGCATATTATAAGCCATTCAAACGTTTGTTAGTCTTGAGTAAATTTTCACTGATAAGAACTGAGAAGACAGTGTATAGCAGAGGACCTTTAGAATTAGAATGTTTGCATTGGTTTATTACCTATATTACTTTGCAAAGCTATTAATTTTTCTAAATATTCAAAACATTTTCTAGACTTTCTAAACATCTCCCCATGTAGCAAAATAAGGATGAGAATATTTGCCTTTTATGGAAATCAAATTAATAAAATATCAAATATTTGTAAAATACTATAAAATTATTACAATTATATCCCTGGATCAAAATAAACATTCAGGAAATGCAGAAAATCACAGATGTAAGAAGAAACAAAACACGAGGACTCAAATCAAGACAGTTACTTTGGAAAAATCAGGACTAAAGATATTTCCTGAAATGAGAACAGATTTGCACTTACTTCTATAAAAGGAAGCCTGGGGCTACAGTGGCGGTATATAGGCCAGGTTACGAAAGGAAAAGTACTTTAGAAATCTAATTCTCAGTGCTAAACTGACCTTGAACACAAAAATTTAAAATAACTAATAAGCAAAAATATTGAGAAGGAGGGTATGGCTTTAATTCTTTCAACCCCAGTACTTGGGAAGCGGAGACAGGATGGCTGCACATTCCAGTCCAGCTTGGGCTACACAATATGACCCTGTTCCAAAACTCCAAAAGAAAAGAGGCAAAAATTAATGGAAAATCAGAGGTAAGTTTGTTACAACAAATTAAAGACCCTCTGAATGAGTGCAACTCATCACACGTTAATTATAAATTATAAAATATTAACCCTTATTTGAGGAAACAATACTTGCTAAATATATGATCAGTCATAAAATATTCCAGGATTCCCTTTAACTTAAGATGTTGAATTGTATTAACCCTCTCATTCATTTATTATACACATGTAAACTGCTACAGTATCTCAAGAGGAAAAGTGGTAAAGACCTGGGAATATGAAAACTGTGCACATAACTTTAATTTGCAATTCTGCTTCTGAAGTAAGCCAGCAGCATTCACATGTAGACCCATCCGAGCAGACTTTATAACATCAAAAGACTGGAGTCAAATAACTGACATCTGGAAAGACATTGGTTGGATAAATTGTGTTATATTTATATTAAGAATAATAGTCTTTGAAATGAATGACTATATAATGTACACATATAGTCATATATATATATTTTAGTTGAAACAATCTTCAAAAATAATGTATATAGTACTGTACTATTTTAAACAATTTGCATTCCCCACATTGCATTTTTATAAGGAATGAATAGTCATAATTTCCTTCTGCTCTGACTATCTGGAATGATACAGAAACTAACAAGAGACGCTTACCATTGCAAGCCAGAGAAATGGAAAGGAAGACAATATTTTATAACTTTTGTATTGTTTCTGAGATAAGATCTTCCTGCAGCCCCAGCTGGCCTGGAACTTACTTTGTAGACCAGACTGGTCTCATTTCATGGAATGCCACCTGCCTCTGTCCCCAGAGTGCTGGGATTAGAGGCATGC
The DNA here is from genome assembly GCA_035773235.1 of Eospalax fontanierii. Lineage (NCBI taxonomy): Eukaryota > Metazoa > Chordata > Mammalia > Rodentia > Spalacidae > Eospalax > Eospalax fontanierii. Next base: position 40,890,722 of record CM069527.1, read on the forward strand.
ACCCACACACCCTGCTCCTTTTGTGCTTTTTGAATGTTTTGGTGTTTAATTTTTCCTACTAAAAAGTTTGCCCTCCACTCATTGCACTTGGTCTTCTCTTAGTTAACAATGACAGTCTCAGGCAAATGGTATTTGCCCAAGTCCCTGCCTTCAGAGAAGTTTAGTTTGATCTTCAACCCAAATTTTTTAGTGATTTTAAGAAAATAATATAAATAAACTTCTTGGAATATTATCTAGTAAGTAATAAAGATTTAACAAGCAATAACTATTCAATTACTTGTTTATTAATAGCATGATCAATTTTCAACCTTTAAAAATGTAAATAAGTATATTGCCATACATATTCACGTTCAAATAAATTTCTAGTATTTCAAGATAAAAGTTGAATAGCAGGGTTAGAAAAGCATCAGTATTTTTGAGAGCATAAACATTTCTAAGATCTTTTATTGACTTTTTTTTCTTCTCAGTGCAACAAAATTTGCCAGCATACAGGGAAGCATAGAAGATTGTGGATCCCTAAGAACCGATGGGAGTGAGGCAAACTTATGTTTACAATTTGAGTCTGTGAACTTCTGCAGCCATAATTTAAAATTATACCAATATTTACTTCGAAATACAAGGACCAGACCCTCTACAGGCCTGCTTTTATTAACAGTGTTGCTTTCGGTAGTAGGATAAATTATGGCCTGGAATTCTAAGGAGCAGTCCCCCAGTATCTGAATGTGAAATTCAGCATAAAGATAGATTTTGGCTCAATTCCCAACACAGTTGATGACAGAAACTCACAGAGGCTAATCTTTTCCTATTTTAAATATTCTCATGAACTAGTGTTTGACTTTGACAACTACTATTCATTGGTATGCTATTTTAATAATAAATCTTTTATCCACTAAGTTTTGGGTGTTCATAATTTTAGACACTGTATTTGTACTTACATAAAGAATAAGATTAAGAAAACTTCCCAAACCATTTTGTAACTTTAGTAGAATTTACCTTATTTTGTTTTATCAGAAATCAATAAAATTATGATTATAATATATATTTAAAAGTGGAAAGTTTTAAAAAGATTGTGTGCAAAATTGTTTTTACAATTTACTTTTATTTATTCGTTATTTTTATTTTTTAAGTGTATGAGTGTATTGCCATTCAATGCCCACAGAGGTCAGATTGCCTTGGAACTGGAGTTATGGATGGTTAGCCACCATGTGTGTGCTGGGAATCTAACTGTGTTCTCTGCAAGAGCAGCCAGTACTCTTAGTCACTGAGCCGTCTCTCCAGCCCTTTTCTGACTTGGGTGAACTGACATATAGGCATTACAGGACTCGGGTGCACTGATATGCATGCAGGCAGTATACTCATACACATAAAAGTAATGAATAAAATATATTTTTAAAAATTTTTGTTTAGTACTTTAAAAGCAAGAATATTTAATCACTTTTAACAGAGAAAAACATTGCTATAATAAAAAAATACTTTTTAAAAAATATTTCAAGTTAAATTCAAGACTTTTGGATCATAACAAGAGATGTTGGAGATGACCCCACTAAGTATGTGTGCCAGAGAAAGTATTGATCTTGCTATGATTTTAATTTTCCAATAGCTTAATTTCCTCAGTGCCGACAACTTATTGCATATCTTCAGTAAAAAAGTACACACAACAGAAAGAAAGAACAACTTTTTCAGGGGACATTTCATCACACATTTAACTTGCACAATAGCCATTAAGCATCTAATAAATGTCTGTCATTGAGGGATGAAGCTATAAAAGAGTATAAAGTAAACTGGTCAACCTCAGTTTGTCCACAGCAGGAAAGGGAGAGAAACATGCACTTAGTTTACTGCACTTTAATGAGAGGTGTACTCCATCTTCTGAAATCCTCTACTAGAACACAGGGGAATACTGGGAATTGGGCCTCCAGTGGGAGTAGATGTGGCAAGAGTAAAGGCTGACGAAGGGTTTGAGCATGAAAAATGACAAGAAGTCAGTGGAACAAAGAAACAGCTTGTGAAAAGCTTGAGAGAAAACGAAAATGTATTTGGTTGCACCATAGTGGCGGGGATAGCTGAATAGATGACAGGACCAGAGCAGAAACTATTATATCCACGTGGGTATATTTGGTTGGAACGGCAGGGAAGGCTCTGAATATGTGTTAGTTAACTTCACATAGTAAGTTTCAAATCATTTGGTTAGTCATGTGGAGAAATGAAAGACAGAAATAACATGAGTAGGTGCCTGCGCTTCCTTGTCCCATCACCCTTCCTTGAGGACCTGTCCTTCTGAGACTGTGCGAGATCGCCAGACTTAGGAAGTCTTTTCCATCTAGTGTTAAGGAACCTTGTCAGGTATGTTTGAGAAGCACAGAGCATTGTGACTGCATATCATCAGGCTGAATTTCTATGATAAACAACTGAGTGAGTGATTAAGTCAATGAAGGACTGTATAGATATGTGAGGTGTAACAGATGTAGAGTCAAGATGGAGAGCGGAAATGAAACCTCGTGAGCTTCTGATAGATTGAGTTGAGGTTTATAAGAGCAATATAGTTAAAGAAGCCTGGAAAAAACTTGCAATTTAGAAAAGTGGTTCTGAGTTATGAGGTCCATCTGACAGCTGCTAATAGATGAGAATAAATTGAAACAGTGGACGTTCGGCTGGAAGTGGAGAGCTCCCGATCTCTGTTGACTAGGGACAACAGCTCAGTCATGTTGCAAACATTGTTTAGTAATAAATGAGTATATAGTCCTGCACGTTTAATGTACAACGAATCCTGTTCTTCATTTTCATCTTTAGCATCTTCAGCTATTAATATCTTCAGCCATCCCTGGTGGTTCTACCTTCTAAACATTTTTAAGTTGCCATTTGTTGGCATTATTTATAATCAAGCTACATTAATTTGTTATTTGCATAAAGCAATAGATTAAAGAAATAGTAGACACATTTTAAGATATGCAAAATGTTTGTATCAATTGAATATATTAAAATTCATTGTATAGGGTTTGGAGAGATGGTTGAGAAGTTAACAGGACTGGCTGCTCTTGCAGAGGACTTGGGTTTGATTCCCAGTGTCCACATGGCAGTTAACAACTGCCTGTAACTCCAGTTCCAGGGAAATCAAATGCCCTCTTATGGTCTTTGCAGGCATTTCATGCACATGGTGCATTACATACATGTAGGCAAAACACTCATACACTTAAAATAAAAATAATAGTAGATGTGTGTGCTTCATCTATTTTTTTTTATTTCCTTCTTTTCCTTTTCTTTGTTTAAGGACATCTTAGACAATCCATTTCCTGTGTTTAGTTGAGTGTCTATGCTTGGAGACATTTTCATGTGTAACCATTATGACACCTGTAAATTAACACAAATTATCTATTACAATTATATATGGATCCCACAATTATTTGAGTTAATTGCATTTATTTTTAATTACTCATTGCTCATCTGTAACATGTCCAAACCCTTCAGAATTATTTATGCTGATGTAACCATCCCATTCTACTTATTGTACTGGACTGGGAAGAGGGTTCAGTGGATAAAGGTACTTGCCACCAGGCCTGAATACCTTAGTTTGATAAATGGTGGAAAGATAGACCTGATTTCTCCAAGTTGTCCTCTGACCTTCACACGCACCCCTTGGCACACATGCACTTATCTGAATATATGCATACACACAAGTAAATGGAACAAAAATTGTTTAAGAAACTTCAATTGATTATACTTAATTAATTGTGCTTCTTTGAACATTTCTATCATTAAGGCAAAAAAGAGGTAGGATTGACTTTCTGGTACTGAATTGGTCAAGATAAATAACTGCTAAAATAGGCATACTTAGCAAGAGAAGCAGTGATGTTTACTTGCTCCTACCAAGCATCTCCTCACTTTCCCTATGGTGAGTACCATGTATTTATCGCTAAGTCAGAAGTTCTTAGGCTAGCCTGTTTACCAGCATGTTCATTTTTGTAAGCTTTGTACTCTTTGGGATTTTTTTTCTCATCACAATCTTTCTAATGCTCTATAATTAGCTCGTTAATAATATCTTCCTTTTCATAATGTATGCTGTACTTCTTGTTTCCTTTGCTTGCAACAACACTGAACACTTTCTCATTGTAAAATTAACTGGGTAATGACTATGCATTCTCTAGACTCAACTTAGATATCAACTTTTTAGGAAACTGTGATTGATGGCTAATCTTGGTTGTTAATGTGACACACCAGGGAAGAGGAAACCTCAACTGATGATTTCCCTCCACCAGACTGACCTGTAGGTATGTGTATGGGGCATTTTCCTAATTGCTAATTGATATAGGCAGGCTCAGCCTACTGGGGGAGGTACTGTCACTGAGCAGGTGGAGCTCAACTGTGTAAGAAAGGTAGCTGAATGTGCTTCTGGAAGCAAGCCAGTAAGCAGCATTCCTCCAAGGCCTCTACTTCTGATCCCACTTCCTGATTCATGCCTTGAGTTCCTGCTCTTTTTCTTCTGAATGAACTGTTACCTTGGAGAATAAAATGACAAAAACATTTTCCTCTCCAACTTGCTTTTGGTTATTTCTTTATCAAAGCAGCAAAGAAACAGACTAGGACAGAAGCTTTTCTGGAGCTAAATGAGTAATATATATATATATAATATATATATATATATATTATATATTATGTGTGTGTGTGTGTGTGTGTGTATAGAAGTTGATGTCTGATGTCTTCTTTGAACACACTTGCCTCCTTATTTTTTGAAACAGTTTCTCTCACTTGAAGCTTACAGACTGACTGGGCTCGGCCTGGGTTGGCTGATTAGCATGTCTCTGCCCTTCCAACTCTGCTTCCCTCTTCCCCCTTCCTCCTATCTCAGTAGATTATCCTTGAATACTGGAGGATCCAAAGTCAGGTCTCCAAGCCTGTGCAGCACGTACTTTACCCACTCAGCCATCTCCCAGCCCCTTCTTATAGCAGCGTTCCTTAATCCACCAATTTTCCTTGGTAACATTTCCCCATGGGGCAATGAAGATGAAACTTAGTCTGCTTGTACTTCGGTAACAAAATACTTACTTAATAAAGTTAGACTTTATAACTGATAAAGCACAGTTTTGAAAAGTAACATGGAGGCAGTGATTTCTGTTTCATAAGGGCTGCTTTTTGTTTCCAATATGGGATTTTGAATGCTGTGTTCTGCAGATAGGACCAGAGTTGTGTCCTCATATGACCAAAGGATGTACAGCAAAAGGGATGAATGCAGGGGCAGTCCTTTCATATAGACTGATAACTGATACTCACCCACTCTACAGTTAATCATTACATATAGACTCTACCATTTACTAATAGCAGATTGACAATACATTTTAACAAATAAATTTTGGGAGACATTCAGACCACACACACAGTGTATGTCCATTTTGCTCAAAAGGATACTGGCTTCCAGTTTAGTGTATGGCACACAGTATGTGCTCAGTAAATTCTTTATCATAAACACATGCATTCCACATGTGATACTGGATCTAGAGTTTATGCTATCTACTTTTACCATTAAGAGAAAAATAATTAAACAGAGGTGCCACGTCAAGTTCTCTTACATATAAAAATGTCATTTGTGAAAAGTAGTGATGCTTTGAAAATAAGATATATTTTTGCTTTACTTAGATATTTTTAAACATCTTTGAGAAAATTATAAAAATCAGTTATATTCATTAAATTAAGGCATTTGGACATTTAAAATTAGTTATTTGATTAAATTCCAGATTTGGGGCTGAAGCGATTTCTCAGTAGTTCTTTCTGACTGTTCTTGTAGAGGACCCAGGTTTGATTCCCAGCATCCACACTGTGGCTGAATTTGATGCCATCTTCTGAATTCCATGGGCACTGCACCACACTGGTGAACTTACACATATGCAGGAAATACATTCAAACACATAAAATAAAAAAATAATATTTAAAAATTTCTTCCATGTTAAGGATAGATTATTTGGTTAACTAAGTCAGGGATAAAAGAAGAAGCCTGGACAAAAATATGAGGCAATATAGAAAAAAAATAGATATTATTTTATTGTAATACTTAAAAATAAGAATTACAAAATGAAGTTTAATGAAATTACATACAATCATTAATACATTTTTAATATGTAAAGAACGGTAATTCATTTTAAAACACAGCCCAAATAAACCCAAGAGACAAACTAATAAAACAGAAGCTTTTTTTTTCATAGTAACAGTTGAGTAAATTTAATTTAGGTGAAAAGCATAGAAAATTTAATTGTTTCATTAAATATAAATCAGATGCAAAATACAGAGGCAGTTAGCAAAATATGGAAATAGTTAATGAATATTCTGTGTACTTAAACATTCTAATTTAATCATTCTTAAGGAATTAACCTTTGTGGCTAGTGTAAGAAATTTGGGCATGTTTCATAATTGTTTTTAATTCTGGTATCTTTTAATATCCTCATTACACTGTTCTTCATATGCCAAATATTGTTCATAATGATTCTTTCTAATCATCTAATTTAGAGATAAATCATTTTACCTTAAGTAATTCTGAATTTAAAGAAAATTGAGAGAAGAACGGTGATTGAGTAGAGCAGGAGGGGAGAAGGTGTAGAAAGGCTGGCCAGTGTGTAGTGTAGGTTGCCTACGACTTCAATCTGGTGTGCTGTTGCACAGAAGAGAGGATACAATAACTTTAAAGTAGTATTTATTTCAAAATGTGAGAAGAAAGGGCTTTGAATGTTTTGTTTAAAGAAAGGAATAATAAATGAGTATCTTTACTTGGATTTAAACATTGCAGTAGTACAATATGTATAAAAATATATACTCTGATGATAACATTATAATAATGAGTGTGTAAAATTATATGCTTTTTGGATCAGTTAAGAACAAATTTATAAAATGTTTTTAAAGTACTCCACAGCAAAGATACAGCATCACCGTTTAGAAGCATTCAGAGGCTTTAGTGTACCCCAATATTCAAGCTGGATATGAGGTCATCAGTCACACAACCCAGAGTAGGATGCTGAGAGTCCACTTTCTTCAATTTCTTTGACAGTTTGTGGAATGATTCATAGAAATCCTACTTTATTATGAATCTATTTTATGTTTATATTTGACCAGTTATTTTAATGGATTCATATTGAGGGGGTATATTGGGTTCTACAAAAATATAGCAAATTAATTAGATATGGTTATAAAAATGGAAAGAACTAGCATTAACTTTTAAAAGAAAATGTCATTTAAGTTGAGACTTGCAATGTGTGTGTGTGTGTGTGTGTGTGTGTGTGTGTGTGTGTGTGATAAGTCTTCCCTTTTGTACAAAATATGGGAGGATGACAGTTTGGGAAAGATAGATCAGTTTGAATAACTTAATGGATGGTATGAAGTGAGGAATATTGAAAACAATGTGTCTGAGATGAAGTAAAAAGGCAGATTTTACACTTTTTATTGTGAAATGTAACAGTGTCATAATGCTAATTGTGGACCTGATTTTCCTGCAGAATCTAACTTCTATTGTGTTCTGCCATTTGGTGCCATTGCTTTCTCTTTCCACACTACGGAGTAATGTACTATCAAAGACAAGAACTCACTAAAGTTGTCATTAATTTTGTGTTCGTTCCTTTGTTAATCATGATGCTTACCCTCAGAACAGAAGATTCATTTTCCTACCAACTTTTGACAGATGTTAAAATATCTGCCATAATCCATGATTTGAAGTACATGGATTTTGGAGATGAACAAAGGGTGAAAGGAAGGAAGAAATGATTAATGGAATGGAATGAGAAGAGAAAAGAGAGAAATAAGAGAGGAGAGAAAGAGGGGAGAGGCATTTGGTGGCAAATTGTAACTTTTCCTGTTGTACTCATCGGTTGTTGTAGAGCCCTGGCTACGTGCATTGACCGAGTCCGGATCGGCGGAGGGCTGCAGATTGAATGATGCACACACAAGACAGTGACACAGACACACACACTAGGTAGGAGGAAAGGAGAATGACTGACTTTATTCAGAGGCAGCAAGCCTTATATACACTGAGGGCGGGGCTTTGCAAGGAGGTTCCTCTATTGATGATACACAGTTGTAAACAGGAAAAAGAGATATGAAGTCTTGCGAATGAGTAATCAGAGAATTCATCTGAAACAAAGGTATTTTGCAATATAAAATTGATAGGATTTATATCAGTCATTACTATTACTTCTTGATAAATCCATTAATTTTCTTTGCAATGGTCAGAGTAACATTGAATAAGGAACCATTTCGAGTAGAAGGTCAGGAATTGGCACAGAGGAAGTAGCTCAGTGGTACGACACTTGTTTAGCATGTGTGAGATCCTGGGTTCAAGCCTCAACACTTAAAAAAGAAAAGAAATAGAAAGAGTATGAAAAAGTGAGTCCTATTTCTTATGTTCTCTATTGCTATAAAATTGCTTTTTTTGTATTATATCTGAGTCCTTATTTCTTAGTTTCTAAAATTTACATCCCTAGGTTTTAACAAGTATCATAATATCTAAAATAACCTTGAAACGCACAAGTAAATTTTACAAAACAGTAAAAAACACTGCCGTAGCATTTGAAAAGAAGCAGTGCGTAGTGTCTAGCTCATACATATTGTAAGTACCATGAGAAAATGAGATTCCTAAACGGTTGTTTCCTTCCTTGAAAATCATGAATGATTACCACCGTTTCCCTTGTGAAAGCACCATATTATTTTCATTGACTTACCATTTCAAGTTATTTTAAGTAATTTTATAAGAACAAATGCAAGAATTTGCCATTTTCTAACAGATAGTATTCTTAGATAAGTCAAATTAATTCGATGGAAAATAATAGTTTCTGAATGTAAGTGATTTATCTTTTTCTCTAAGGAAGAATGCTAAAAAATAATTTTATAGCAAAAAAATGAAGAAAAATACACTGACTAATGTTTCTCTCCAGAAACTATATAGTTGATACAAGCACCAAATATAGAATAGATAAAACTTTTCCTTCAGAACTTACTCCATATAAAATGATTGCATGATGTCAAAGTATACCTTGGAAAACCTTTCACCAGCTCAGGAGAAAGATAGATCCGGAGAGTAAGAAAATTAAATAGACTATTGTAAAGAAAGCATAAAGTGAATAGCAAAGAGAATATAACTACAGTCACTGGGAATTAAGTCACCAGGCAAGGGCCTCAGAGTTATGACAAATATTTTCAAAAGGTATCTAGAGACATGGCAGTTGCAATCACACTCAATAGTGTGTGTGTGCATGTGTGTGTGTGTGTGTGTGTGTGTGTGTGTGTGTTTGATTGATTGAGAGAGAGCTGCTCAAAGGAAATTATCTTTTCATAGAAAGGGGACAATATTAAAATACATGTTTTGATGTTGTGGCCATTTCAATGATTTGAAGTGTTGGAGGTCGTAGTGCTGCAGCAAACAGGAGGCAGAAAGTCCAGGGGGAGACACTGTAGAGGCAAAAAGGGCTGTTTGGGAAGTAAAAACGCTTCAACAGAAATTTCGAAGTTTGATTTGAATCTTGTCAGGAGGTTTAGAAAATGTCAGAAATGGTCTTGCAAGTAGCTCTGACAGAACATTGCAGGTTCTCTTCAGAGGTAGCAACACAGAAAGATGGTAGCTCGGAGACACAAGGAAAATGAAGGTGCTCAATAGACTGACTCTTAGGATGAGGGAGGAGTGGAGGTCAAGATACATGGGTTTCAGAGGGAAGAGTTAGGCAGGAAAATGGTAGTTGGAACGTCAAGATGATGAGGTGCCTTTGGATGAGGGGCACTGGGTGTTTTCTGTGTGGCAGCTTGGATAATGTGGAATGCTACAGTGTCATAAATAAGTAATGCAGCTTGAACTCCCACTACAAGGGTCAAATCATTCATCTGATTTTTCCCTACAGTGGTAACTCCATTGCTTTAAACTACATCACTAGAACATAAACACTGCAGGAAAATACCTCTGAGGACCTTAACATCCATGAGTCACTCTGTTCAGGCTGAGCCTCCCATCGTGAGTAGCGCTGATGGTCCAAGTTCAGATGAATGCAATTTAGCCAGCCTGGAACTGCACCCAGAGCACTCCGGGAGATATACAGGAAAGCCCACCATGCTTAACCACCTAATCCCGGCCTTTTCATATTATTCCAACAACGTTTAAATCCCTTCCATAGTACAATCCATGCCCATGTTTGTATTCAGATGCAGCTACAGGAAACAAACTACTAAGTAAAATCTAGAAATTTTAAACATTTTCAGTTATAGTTTATAGGCTTTTCCATCCACAATCAAAACATCCTATTTTAAGTATGACTGGAGATGATATTACTTTTTGTACAACTGGAGTTAATTTTTCCATTGTTCTCTGAAAGGTGCCTACTTCTATTTCCCTCTTATTCCTGAAATAACTAGCAAATGTATCTGTGTATATGTGTGTGTGTGTGTCTAATCTGAAGTGGTTTTTTTTGTCTTCAGTTCATATTTTGCAGTTTGAAGCTACAAAAAGGAGTTAATTTTATCTAAAACAATAGTTCAGTAAATTTCTGAGCATTTCTTTAATAAAAACACAAAATATAATCACTATTTGCAATAATATAGTTAATTCAGCATGTTCTGTTCTAAACCTTTAAATGCATTCTCATAAAAGACCTTACTGTTTAATAATTTCACATCATTTATTGTATAGAGTAGATTTGTGGAACAACCTTATCAGGTGTCACTGATTACCTGAATGACAGCTTAGTGACTAGGAAATCCTGTTTCTCTCTGTATATTTTTTCACCTTTGACAGGTAGAAGTGACAATACAAAATCTTATTGGTGTTCAGAAAAAAAGAGGCATAAACGTCTACTGATGTATTTAGAAGAAAGGGAAAGGATGGTGGCCTGGAAACAATTTGCAGATTAAAGGGACTTTCAATTAACCCACAAGATCAAGTAGCTTGTAACATTGGAAGAGATAAAGTTCTTGCTGAATTCTGAGAGCATTGCTAGTTAGGAAGCAGAATCTCTATATCCTCAATTTTCCCTGAGTAAAACAACCCAGACATATCTTAATGAATAACTTAATGAATTTAATATTTAAAGAATAACTTAAATTATTAGAATATATTTCTACATTTTTCAATTATCTTAGAAGCAATGCACAGGAGAAAATCCAAAATAACATGGATTAACTGTGAGGAAATCAAGAATGCAATTTTTTATATGCCTGTCTGTTTTCTCCACCAAGAAAGAGCTCCCTTAATTGTTCATAGTTTTTCACAGTAGTGTTTTGTTGGTTGTACCTTTTAAAGTAAAAATATTTGAATTATTTTATTTCTGAATTCTATTCCTAGGTAAAGTTGCTTTTACTTCACAAAACAAAACTCAAATTAAAAATTAAATCACTGCAGATGGAAAAAAAAGCATCACCATTTTGAATAAGAATACTTGAAAATCTAGATGATAATCTATATTTAAAACTTTTTTTAAATAAATATACTTTATTAAAGAAAAAAAAACATTGTTAAGCACCAAAAAAGTGTGCTGTTACGTTGCATGTAGAATAAGAGAAAAGTGATTGCAATACCTGGTGTACAAGTACTTTAAAGTCATGAGTGTAAAAACATAAAATACAAAACAATGCAATAAATACAATGCAGAACAGTTACACTAAAGAGCAAAAGTCAACAGTCAAAACAATTACTGGAGATTTCATAGCATTACTATAAATGCTTGATTAGTATTTTCCTTCTCTTTTAATACTTTAGAATGTTAATTGACCATATTAAAGTTCTGTAAATTTACAAGACATGGCATTTACTGTATACTACACACAATGTTTATTTGATGCAATGATGGGAAAGCTATCTTTAAAGCCAAGCATAGTGAACTAGTGTTTTGCTTCAAGCTAGTAAATGGTTAGACAGTTTGCCATCATAATTTTCATATACTCAAAATAGCTAAAAACATGTCACTTTTGTTAGCCGTAGTGGACATCATTTATGGAAAATGATCTGTAGCCTTACATTATTCATAATCTGCATATTATTGTTTCACACTTGACAATACATACAGTCCAGTGAGAAATGCAATAAGGAGTGGGAATTGTGCAGAAGAAGTTGAAATTACTGCAGGTTATGCACTATTCACCTTTACTACTTCCCATAAATGGATGGGGAAAATGGCCAGTGATACAGAGATTTATTTTTTTGGGAGAGGGGTGAGGAAGGACTTGAGATAGATTTCCCTGTGGCCCCAGTTGGCCCGAGACTCCCTATGTATACCAGGCTGGCCTCGATAAAATATTTAAAAGCTCAAATTGTAGTAGCCTTATGTAGAATAGCTTCTCATTTTATTCTCATTAATGTTACCTTTTGTCTTACAAATACATATAATATAACTTACATGATGTGATTACACAAGGCTTTAATTCCAGCACTTGGAAAGCCGAGATAGGTGAATTCTGTGAGTTCAGGGCCAACTGGGACCACAGGAAGACCCTACCTCAAATAAACAGCAAGAAAAGCAACAACAAAAACTCATATATATATATATATATATAAAAGACTATGTTTTCATAAGCACTTTTGGTGATGACTTATAGACAGTTTGCTATCATGCTTTTAGGAAATATAGCAATATAATAATTTTTTGAGATTAAACAACTAGTTTTTGGAAGATAGTCAGAGATATATATAAAGAAATTCTACTTATTTCTATAACTATGACTTGCTAGCTAAAATATACGCTAGTGAGATAGAAAGTACATGCTACGTTTCTAACATATAAAAGAGCAACTTGAAAATTTTCTTCCTTCAGGAATTGTCTCCCTTTACTGGAATTAGAATCACAATCTTAACATAATGCATACTACTCTTGAAAAAAAGTGAAACAAACCAAATAATTTTGGCTTTCATTTCATTTGACCTGTCAATATAGGCTCGACAGAAAGATTACAAAAGATAATGCAAAATAGAGCATCTGTGAATGTAAATAATATTGAAAGTCATTATACTTCACAAAATTCAGACAAGAAACAACACTCATGGGAGTAGAATTCTCTAAATGTAAAGAAAGAGGTGAGTCCTTTATAAGATAAAACAGTTCTCTTCAATTGCATGTAAGAACTCACACTCCACCAAACCTCCAAGAATGTAAACAGTGTGAAAAATTTAATAAATGCACTAAAGTGTAATGGGAAAGCCCGATTCTATGCACATATATTTACAGAGACATATACACATACACAGGAGATGATGACATAGAAATGAATATGTATACAAAGACAGAATAAAGGAGAGAAAATAAGGGAGAAATTAATGAACACCTGCCTCTATGAAAATACCGAGTTAGTTTCTCTTTGCATAATTAATATTTTTATTTCTGAATTTTATACATATATACATACATATATATATACATATTAAATGTTCTTTCACACTGAGTTTAGCTGAAATTATTTGGGGTCCTACAAAAAACATATATTCTGTCAATATTTATTGAGTACTTACATGAGCCACACCCTATCAGAGGATAGTGTATGTGCCTTTTATGTTGTAAAAACTATTTTAATTTTGTTACTATGATTCTTTCTCTCCATTGCTGTTACAAAATTTCATTCTCTGTATATGCATTTATACATGCAAACTTTTCCTTACACATCCCATTTTTTTTCTTTGAAAATCAACAATGGAATAAATTTCCTCCCCATTCTCATCATGCCCTGGTAATCTTTAATACCCCAAATATTTGGATTCCAGGTATGTCCTTTGTTTGAGAATCGGGATGCCTATGTTTTAGAAAATGACAGTAAGAAATGGAAAATTTGATTACAGTGGAGTTTGGTGAGTAATTAACTTTCATGAGTAAATTAAAACTAAAATTATATAGGACTTGAAATGAAGCAAATTAAGGAGTTATTAGAATTCTTTCAAGCTTAGAATCTCAAGTTTTCAAAATTGCTAAAATACTGCACTTAAAGTGTTTTGTGAATTTATATGGAATTTCTAGTTAACAGTCTCTTAGATTTAGGCTCAGAGAATAGCCCACACTTCTTATCATTAACTGGCTTATACCTTTACCTTCATCATCGAGGAAGCATGTGAACCTCAGAGAGCTATTTTGAAAATACTTTTTGTTTGTTTTATAATAAAACAAAATGTATTATCTTCAGGCTTGAGTTGCAGTCCTGTGCTAGAATGCTGTGCAGCCTCACAGGATGTTGGCTTGAAAGCTCTGCACCGTGATCATAATCATAAGGCAAAAGGAATGTACTATAGAAAGATTTTGATTGTATTGTTGGATTGGTTTGCTCAGTATTTATTTTAAAGTTTTCTTCAGCTCAGATTTTTATCATTGTATTTAGGTTTTAAAAATATCAGGCCTCAATAAGATCAAAAATGGCATAGAGAGCTTGATGAATTATAAAATATTAATGTAACAAAAATGTAATTTCAAAGGTTATAGTTTTCTGCTGTTACTTCTGTAAAAAAAAAAACAAAACTAGAAGGTGCAGTTTGAGAAAAAAGGAAGAAACTGATTCCATTCTTTTATCACAGGCTGGATTCCTATATTAGTTAGTTAGACTCACATGATAGTGAGGCCAAAGTATAAGTGGTAGCGTAATTACTTAGTATTATAATTAAATAGTAATCATAGGTAGGATTATAATATGGAATGAAGAAAAAGGTACCCCGGAGTTATTCAAAAGTTATGGTCTTGGAAATAAGAGACAGCGGGTTGGCTAATTCCAGGCATCATTTCTAAGAAAGTCACAAATTATATATCTATATCTACATCTCTATCTATCTATCTATCTATCTATCTATCTATCTTCAAATACTATTATTAAAGTGCTCATATTTTAAGAAAGCATTTCTGCTGAAGTTGGCAAGAGTTTATTTGGTTCATGGTTCCAGAGCAATGAGTCTACAATGGCAGAGAAGGCATCGCAGGAGGCAGCCAGAGCACAAACCTTGGGCGGAGGGGGGAGGGGCTCACATCTTCAAGAACACACAGGAAGCAGAGAGACACAAACCGGAAATGGGGAAGGTCTATTAACTCTCAAAGCGCCCCCCAACCCCTCAAATAACACTGTCAACTGGGCCCAACTATTCAAATAGGTGGGACCTATGGGCACGTTCTCATTCGAACCATCACTGTAAACATACTCTGCTGTAATTTCAATGGCTTGAAAACTTTTAGCGTATTTTAAATTGATTTTTTTTGTGTATTTCGTACATAGTATCCTGATCATCTTTACACACGGCCCCCACCCGCACCTGCACAAACTGCCCCCCCCACTCCAGATTTCATGCATTCTGCCATTTATGTTAAGGCCTATTGAGTCAGATTAGTGTATCCAAACATCCCTTTTTGCAAATTCACTCCCTGGGTTCTAGTCAGCCTATCCCTTAAAGATCCTTTCTTCCTCATCCAGCAGGAATCAGCTGCCAATAAGTCTTCTGCTGCCAGTTTTCCCAGTACTACATTGGATTTTTGGGGTTTGCATGGGTCTTGTGCACGCTGACACCAATGCTGTAGATTCATATGACAAAGGTGTCAGAGCCCGTAAAAACGTTTCCATATAGTCATGCACCTCCTCCCCTAGCTCTTACAATCGTTTTGAAAAATATTTTTTTATTGAGCAGTTCTTAATCAAATTTAGACACCCTCCTTCATCAATGCCACACCTCACACCCCCACCGGGCCTCATGTATTCTGTCATACATGTTAAGTCTCATCCAGTCAAGCATTTTAACCAGACACCCTTTGGTGAAAGTTCATCCACTAGAGTCTGTTCATCCTATCTAGAGATCTTAAGGGAGAACTGCTCTCCCTCACCCAGTGGAAATCGTTTTCAGCAGTTTTCAGGCTAGCCCCGGTCCACTGCCCATCCTCCTTGCACCACTCTGGGCCCTTGTCTAACTGAGTTTGCATGGGTCTTATGCTCTATGTCACCATTGCCACAAGTTCACATGAGCAACATAAGGCCATAACTGGATAAGTTTTAAAGAGTAAGAGACTTCAGAGTGTGTGTCCTTGGATAGGACTCCTATATTGAACCTCACCCACGCATGACATTACAGAAGAGGGTTGGTTCATGAACTTAGGGAAACAGAGGGTTTCTTACAATCCTTTATAATGATTTTATTGACTTTCGTGAAATACAGTTTTATCATATTTAGATTCCCTTCCTTATCTGTACCGCTATTACCACTATCCCCCACAATATCACATATTTTAATATATATTAGATTATATATATTAATACAATATTTATGTCCCTTAATGCCCTTTGATGTGGGATCACTTATTGGAGCCCTATAAATGTATGAAGAGTGTCACTCATAAAGGAGACTGACTCTCCCCCTCCTAGAAGCCATTCTTGGACAATGCTTCCTCTGGTAAGACTGGGGTTTCTTCCCACTTTCACATATCTGTGCTGGAAATTTATCTATTTTGAGCTTATGTGAAACTTGTGCATACTGTCACCAATGCTGTGCATTCTCATTGTAACTGACAAGTTGTCTGGAAAACTCTGTTTATCATAGTAATCCATCACCTCTACCTCTTACAATCTTTCCATGATTTCTTCCACAATGATCCCAGGGCCTTTTCAGAGAGAAGTTTGATGTAGGTGTCATTCAGGGATAAACAGTCTGTAGTGTCTTATTCTCTGCACACTTGAAAGTTATGGTTCTCTATGTTAATTATCATTTGCTGCATAAGGAAATTTCTGTCCTGAGAGATGAGAGATGCATTAATCTCTGGTTCTAAAAATAAGTCATTGGAAATCAATTTAATACTGTATCTATTTAACAAAATAGTAATAATTATATTATTCTATCCCTTAAGGTCTTTGGGCCTATGGCATACATCCCAAAAAGCAGACTCTAAATCCAATTTGAAAGCAGTTGGTTATTCCCATTGTATTCGTGATGCTACTGCACAAGTGGTCATATTTGCAAGGAGAGCAGTTGGTGAGGCTCACAGGATTCACATTTGAATAAGACTGATGATTAATTTACTCTTTAGGCAGTATGTACAGCATCTTCCAGCTCTATGAAAACTAATCAATAGAGATGAGGCTTTGAATCAGCACCAGCTTGGTTTCTCTTTCTTTCTTTATAGCTCATACATTTAGGGTCTTCCACAGTCAGATCTTACCTTAAAATTCTGGGTGGTAACCAAGAGTAAGGGCAATAAACAGTATTGTTTGGGGGTCTGGGGAACCCCTGACCAACAGCTTTAAGAGAGGGTGTCTATTCCTGGCAGTGGACTTTTACTTTTCTAGCCTAAAGTGTCTATTAGTGGCATGGTCCACCTGAAATGTGGCAACTCCTTGTTATTTCTTTTTGTAATGTATGTGCACACATTTAAGAAGCTTCTATGATAGGTTCCTCTATGGCTTCTTCTAAAGACCACATTGACGTCAGGTGTCCCTCCTCATACTCGCTGCTCTGTCCTCCCATCTCATTCCCACCAGATTTAAACCCTTCTCCTCTATTATTCACCTTTTTTCATTTGTATCACTGTATGACTCCTTCTGGAAAGCCTACCCTCCACAGTCATTTATTGCTTTTCTCAAAGTGAAACATCTACATCTAAGAATTGAAAGTTCACTTCTAACTATGAGAGAGAATGTGATCTTTATACTGTTTGGTTTCAGTTACCTCACTCTGGACAATTATTTCCAGTTCTATCCATTTACCTGCAGATTTCAGAATTTTAGTTTTTAAGAGTTAAATAATATTCCATGGTTTGTGTATATATGCCATACCTTCATTATTCACACATCAGCTGATGGACATCTCGGCTACTTTCAATTTCTGGCTATTTATTATATAAGAACAAAAATTCTGTACTAGTGTGTAGTATCTGTTGGGTCTATGTCCCAAAGTGGTATGGCCAGATCATACAGTACATCAATTTCTAGTTTTCATGGAATCTCCACACCAATTTCTGTGGTGCTTCCCCCGGTTTGCTCTGTTACCAGCTGTGCTGTAGAATTCTTCTCCACATCCTTGCTAGCATTCGTTATCTATTACTTTTTTCATCGTAGTCATTCTGAATGAGGTAAGGCAAAATCTCAAAGAGATTTCAATTTGCGTTTCTCTGAGGGCTAAAGATGTTGAATACTTTAAAAGTAATTCTCAGCCATTTGTTTCATCTTCAGCAAAATCCCTGTTCATCTCTTTGCTCTGATTTTAACTGTTTTTTTTTGGGGGGGGGTTTCTTTATATTTAGTATTTTTTCAAAGATTCATTGTATATTCTAGATAATAACCCTCTTTCAGAAGTATAGCTGGTATGGAATCTGTTTTCATTCTGTAGGCTGCCTCTCCATTCAAATGATGATGCCCTTTGTGTAGAAGCTTTTTAGTTTCATATAGTCCCATTTGTCTATTTTTTGAAACAATGTTTGCATTGTAGTTGTCCTGTTCAGAAAGTACTCCATATTCCCTATTTGCTCCTCTGTTAGGTTCAGGGTATCAGGTTTTATGCTGAGGTCCTTGATCCAGTTGTTAAGATTTTGCATGGTGTGAGACAGGGATCTAGTTTGATTATTCTACAAGTAGATATGCCATTTGACCATCACTATTTGTTTAACTACTATTTCTTCATTATGTATTTGTTGTTCCTTTGTCAAAAATCAGCTGGCTGCAAATGTCTTGATTTAAACTTGGGTTCTTAATTCTATTCCATTGATCAGTGTGTCTGTTTTTATGCCAGTTCCATGCTGTTTAATATAACTATAACTGTTTAATATGAGATCAGAAATGACCATGCCTCCAGCAATTATTTTATTATTGTATTATTGAGCATTATTTTAGCTTTTCTCTCTCTCTCTTTCTCCCTCCCTCCCTCCCTCTCTTCCTCCCTCCCTCCCTCCCTCCTTCCCTCCCTCCCTCTCCGTCTCCCTGTGTGTGTGTGTTACCATATGAAATTTGAGGAGATTTTTTTCAATTTTTGTGAAGGATTGTGTTGGAATTTTAATGAGTCGTGTTTTGACAGGATGTCCATTTTCACAATACTTTTTATTGAAATTTTGTGAATTTCACTCAGTATATTTTAATCATATTTAGACCCTCCCCTCTCCATACCCCTGTTATGACTCACCTGCCAGATTTCATGTACTCTGTCTTTCAGTTTGCACACGTTCTTTAGTGCCTAATTAACTTATCCAGCACAACACCATTAATGAAAACTGACTCTCTTTCTCCCAACAGGTATAGCTACTCAAATAAGGGTGGAGATTCTTGCCCACTTCTCCACTTTAATTCTGGCAGATTGTCCGACTTGAACTTTCATGGGACAGTGTCAATCCAGTGGTAACATCCTCATAATATTAATCGTACTGATTTATGAGTATGGGAAAAATTTCATCTTCTGGTATCTTCAACATCTTAAAGCTTTCATTATTATTATTATTATTATTATTATTATTATTATACAAATATTTCATTTCCTTGGTTACATTTATTCCAATATAATTTTCACTGTTTAAGTCTGTAATGAATGGAATTGTTTCCCTGATTTCTTTCTTTTTTGTTGAGAGAAAAGCTATTGATTTTTGTGTATTCATTTTGTAACCTGCTAATTTTCTGGCTGTATTTACCAGTTCAAGGAGTTTTCTAGTGGACTTTTAGGATCTTTTAGGTTTAGAATCATATTTTTTGCAAATAAGGATTCTTTGAATTCTTCTTTCCCAGTTTACATCACATTGATCCATCTTCATTTATCTTATTGCTCTAGCTAAGACTTCAAACATTATATTGAACAGGAACGGATAACATGTACATCCTTGTCTTGTTCCTTATTTTAAGGAGAATGCTTTGAGGTTTTCACTTTGAGGTATAATATTGTCACGTGCTACATGTATATTTCCTTTATTTTGTGGTTAATATTCCTTTTATCCCTAGATTCTCCGTGAATTTCATCATGAATGAATGCTGGATTTTGTCAAAGTTTTTCTGCCTCAAATGAGAGGATCATGTGGTTTCTAACCTTGAGTCTGTTGATGTGGTGGATTACAGTTATTGATTTATGTATATTGAACTATCCCTGCATTTCTGGGATGAACCCAACTTGGTGGATATATTTTGATGTGTTCTTGCATTTGATTCCTGAGTGTTTTCTTGAGAAAATTTGCCTCTATATTCATGAGAGGAACTTGCCTAAATTTTTTTTCATGTGTTTTTATTTTGTTTGGGTAATAGAGTAATACTGTCATCACACACAGACTTTGAGAGTGTTCCTTTTATATTTTATGGAATAATTTAAAAAGTATTGGTATTAACTTTTCTTGAAAGTTTGGCAGAATTCTGTGCTGTATTTATGTGCTCCTGGGTTCTTTTAGTTGGGAGATTTTAATTATTGCATCTATCTCACTGATTTTTATGAGTCAGTTTAAATTATTTATGTCATTTTTTAACTTTGTTAGGCCGTAAATATCTATAAATTAATGCATTTCTTTCAAATTTTCTACTTTATTGCAATATGATTTTTTAAGTTATTTCCTTATGGTTTTGTGAATTTTATCAAGTAATAACCTGTTATAATGTTTTCACTTCATCTGAGTTAATTTGTGTCTTCTCCGTTTTTGTTTTGGTGAATTCAGACAAATATTTGTCATTCTTGTTAATCTTTTCAAAGAACCAACTCTTCATTTCATGGATTCTTTGTATTATTTTCTTCATATGTATCATATAGATGATATATATGATTGCCTGTAGAGTTAGAATTGTATCCCAAAATATCCTTCCATACACTGAGGATTACTAAGAATGCCATCTCTGTAAGAAAAACTATCTCTCCACTTCCTAGCAACAATCAATTGCTAAAAGTTCCTTAGGTTAGGATTTCTTAACCACTTCCCCATGACTATGCTGTGAATTTGTCTAGTTTGAACTTGTACATGCTGTGACCATTGTTGTAAGTTTATTTGAGTATCGGATCAGCAGTTTGAAAGAATCTGCCTCCTTGTTCTCATCCACCCACTTGGACTCTTGTGATCTTTTGACCTCCTCTTCCACAATGGTCCTTGAGCCTTGGGAGGTGGAGGTTTGATACAGATGTCCTTTTCATGGTTAACCACTCTGTATCCTCTTATTTTCTGCACATTAGTCAATTGTGGGTTTCTGTTAATCACCATCTGCTGTAAAAGGATACTTCTCTAGTGAGTGTTGAAAGATGCATTCATCTTATGTGTAAAGTTTGCATTGAGGATGTGTCACTTAGGTTTAAGGGTGTCACTGATACTTGTTCTCTCCATTTGAACACTTCAGGAACTCTGTAGTACTCTCCATCTTTTGCAATAAGAAGCTTCATTGCTGGGGGTGAAAGGTCCAACTATCTGGAAATATGAGGATGCATATTTAGAATAAAGTTAGAATTTACATTGATCTAGAGATGTGGCTAAAACAAGTTTTTCTCTAGGATTTATGACCTCTCCAGCCATGTACATGTCTACAGTGCCACACATGAGTTCCCTCACATTGAATGGACCTTAATTCCAAGTAGGTAGCCGTGGATTGCCTCCAAGATAAAAGTTCCACTACTTAAATAATAGCAAGAATTTGCTGGGCTAGTAATTACTGTTTATCAGGCTTGCCACCTGAGTAGGACAACTGATTGGTTTTCTCCCTTGGAAGTTTGTATAGAATTCTCTGATACCATGAGAGCTAGTCTTCAGGGAGGAAGTTTCTAGGTCATTTCAAGATCAGTTTCTCCAAGTCCTTTGTCTGAAGTGTGGCTTGGCTTCAGTAATACCTTCATGTTTGGAGAAGCAATCAAGGACTTAACCTGTGTTATTTTGAGATTCTCTTGGAGTACCCTGACCAACAACTCAAAGTGAGATTTCTCCTGCCTAACCCCAGTCAAAATGGCTAAGATTAAGAGAAAAAATAACACCAAATTCTAGAGTGGAGCTTTCTCTACTGTTGGTGTGATTGCAAACTGGTACACCCACTGTAGAAGTGTTTAGAGACCTCTTAAAAAATCTAAATAAATATACCATATGATCTGATCTTATCATTCCTTGGTATAAGCCCAGTAAACTCATCCTACTACACAGATACTTACACAGACATATTTGTAGTTGCTCTTTTCACAATAGATCTAAAATGGAATCCACCTAAATGTCCCTCACCTGATGAATGAATAATAAAATTGTGATATGTATGCAATGGAATTCTACTCAGGAGTAGAGAAAAACAAAATCAAGAAATTTTCAGGTAAAAGAGTGGAACTAGAAAGGGTTATACAACGTGAAGTAACACAGACTCAGCAAAACAAGTGACATATGTTCTCTGTCACTTGTGGATCTTAGTTGCATATCCCTAGATTTAATTATACATCCTGATGTAACCATAAGATCCAGGAAATTGGAAAGGAACCTTGGGGATAAAATGTAAGAGGGAACTCAAGAAAGGGGAATAGCAAGAAATATGTATTATTAAGAGGAAATAGGGAGAAATGGAGTTCCTTAACTAAGGAAGGAATTGAGAGGGTTATACATGGGGGAATAAGATGAGAGCTATATGATGCTTTGATGGTATGGAAAACCAGAGAGAAATGTACTAGTTCCAAGTCCTAATGAAACATACACACACAATGAATATTGAAGTGCATATGTATAGCTGAAGACTATGTAAAATATGCACAGTGCCAGGCAGGATAAACCTGCCCCAAATGAGTTTTAAATTTTAATGCAAATATGGACACCAAAGGTTAGTTTTGGTTGTAAGGAAAATAATTTACTTCCTACTTATATGGAAAACTGAACGAGTCAAAATAACCGAGTGTCAGGACATGTCTATTTTCCTCTTGTTGGTTTATTATTTGTACTAGCCTTCTATTGTAACTGTATCAAATTGCCATGAAATCACTGGTTTAAAGCAACAAAAATTTCCTTTTTTTTCCAGGGATGCCACATATACATCCTTCACACACTGGGAGAACAAAACTCTACAATTAACCTTGTATGGTAAAATCTCCCAAACTTAGGGTTCTACAAAGGGATGCTCTTCTTAGGGGCTCTATTGTTAATGATCCCTGCCCATAACTGGAGCTTGTGGAGTCTGTCTGCTTTGCTTGTCAGATGTCTTCTTCCACCTTCAACAACAGCAATTATTTTACTCTAACACCTACTTACATCTTCATAACTTTTTCTCTGGTTTAGTACTTCTGCTTCTCATCTTCACTTAGTAGGACTCTGGTCATTCTGTTGTTCTCACATGCATGATCTATGACAATCTATCTCAAGATCTAAAATTAAGCACATCTTGAACTTTTACATTTTGTTTTATTTATTATTTATTTATGTCTCTCTCTGTGTCTCTGTCTCTCCCTGTCTCTGTCTCTCTCTCTCTCTGCCAACTGCCAAGTTGTTGTATAGGAGTCACAGGACAATTTGCTGAAGTCTATTCTCTCCTTCCACAATGTGGATCCCAGGTATCAAGCTCAGGTCAGCAGATTTGTCAGCATGTGCAAACTTTACCCACCGAGGCTTTTTGCAGGTCCAATGTGAACATCTTGGAAAGCCAGCTTCTCTGACCTCCATGTTATTCTGAAGGCATTGCACTGCTATGTGTTATACCACAAGAATGAACAGAGCCCTATAATTCAGGGTTTTATTTTCTTAAAGAATTCCACTACCTGGGCTGAAGAGATGGCTCAAAGGATAAAAACACTTATTGTGCAACCCTGAGGATTTGAGTTGAATCCCAAAAGCCACAAGGAGAGAATGGACTCTTGAAAGTTGCCCACTGAATTCCTCATATGTATAATGGTAATGTGCACACCTAAACTCATTTACACACACACACACACACATACACACATACACACATACACACACAATTTTAAAAGAATCCCAATGTTTCAAATCACTGCTTTAAATAAGTATAATTATATCATCTTTTGAAACTTTGTGTCATTTAATGTCAAATACCATTGTAACTTCTACTTCTGACTCTATAATCAACAATGTCTGAGAAAAATAATAATTAGCTGAGCGCACAAGAAAATTGAATTATTTTTATTACTTATTTCTTTAAAATGTCATTTTATGGGCTGAAGAATAACTCAGCATTTAAAAATACTGGCTGGTTTGCAGAAGACCTGAGTTTGATTCCTACCCAGCACTCACGTGAACTATCTATAACTCCAATTCTAGGGCACCATATGCTCTTTTTTGACCTCTGTGGGCATTGCAAGATATAGGTGAAGTTACATACATGCAGACAATATATTCATGCATATAAAATAAATAATAAAATATTAAGAATAAATAAAATGAAATATCACTGTATTACTAAATTTTCCCTTTGCTGAATTTATTTCTCTTCTATAAAAGAAAATACTGTTTTCTTTAACATTCTTCAAATTGGATCTAATAAAATAAATTAAATACTAGAGTACCATTGATGTCTGTATTAGAAATGTGCAGATAAATCAAATTAAACAATCTGAGTTTTATATGTAGATCATTGCACTTAACAAAATATAGTATACAATTACGGGAGAATGAGTCTTTGACCTCAAGAAGTTTATTCAAGTAAGACAAATGAAAAGTTAAACCTAATGTTAGCTGCCCATATAACAAGGTAAAAGAGGATTAATCAGTGCTTCAAACAAAATATAATATTAAAAACAGTTTCAGTAATTACATAGCTTTTAATAATGATATTAGATAAATTAAATGCAGACTCTCTCTCTCTCTCTCTCTCTCTCTCTCTCTCACACACACACACACACATGCAAAACCACATACATATTTGTCCTTATGAACAAGGCCACTAAGTACAATAAAATATAGTCCACTGATGAGGTGGACTCAAATTTCTTTTAAGAAAGAGGGAGGGAGAAAATCCAAATCAATAGAAGTATGAAGGAGTCTACTAGGCTTGAAAGATTGAAAGAGATCAAATCCAGCACATGTCCAACATGTGCTCTATCTCTGAAGCATAGCCCCAACTCTTGTCTTTGATGTTTTGGATGTATACCCAAGAGTGTTTCAGTAAGATGATTTGGTAGTTCATTCATAGATTTCTGAGGAACTTTTATCTGATTTATTTGCATGTTTTTATTTTTGTGTTTGATGGAAGCATGAATTAAAAACATAAAATAGTTTATAAATTTGTAAAGCAAAATTTAGGTTACATTTTGTACTGTATTTAATTTGTTTTTACCCTTGTCAGTTAACGAGTTGAGAATTTTCTATAGAAATTTACCCTAGGTAGAAAAGTTCTCATAAATATCTCACAGGTATGTCTCTAGTCTTCTCTGAACCCCCATCTGTGAGAGATGTTAAAAAGATGGTTGTAATAATATAGAAATCTTCTACAGCATGTACTTTAGTCATGGACTGTCTTTTAGTATGTACTCTTGGAAACTTATTCCACCAGACTCTTTTGAATACATTATAACCTGCCCGTTTATCATCAAAGGACAGATGATACTGTGTATGAAAGAGAAATATTGATTACCTGCTCTATTACTAGAGAAATGAAAGCATGCTTACACAAAAATATATGCAGTTTCAAGCTGGACATAGTAGCACATGAGAGACAATGGCAGGGGAATCTCTGTAAGATATATGCCAACCTGGTCTACACAATAAACTCCAAGTCAGCTAGAGCTACAAGGATACCCTGTCTCAAAAAACAAAACAAAACAAAATAATCATGTAGTTCCTAAGATACAATATTCATAAAAGAACAAAAGAGAAAGTAAGCTGAATGCCCACTAATCAATGAGTTGATAAACAAATGTTCTATAGTCAAACAATGGAATTTTATTGAGCAACAAATATATATATATATATATTACTGTATTCATTACTTTTATGTTACTGAGAACAAATGCTTGAAAGAAACTGCTTAAAGGAGCAAAGACTCATTTTTGACTCAGGATTTCAGTTCATCCTGGCAGGGAGTGCAGGGGGAAGAAGCTTGGTTCATGGTGGTGGAAGAGTGTAGTGGAAGAAATATACATCATGTCAGATCAGAAGGAGAGTGCTAAATATGAACAATAGGTCAGGTCAGGCTATTCAACCAGTTGGGCCTCTAGAGCCTCCCAAACTAACACTACCATCTACTATCTATCTATCTATCTGTAATCTATCTATCATCTATCTATCTAGTATATATATATATATATATATATATATATATATATATATATATAAAATGAGGAAAAGAACATTCACATTATGAGCCCTAGAGAACATTTCACATTCAAATGATTATAAATACTGATAGGTCTATAAGATGGACAAATCTTGAAAAAATTAAAAATTAAGTGGAGTAAAAGAATAGTGAAACAAAAGACTACGTGTTATATGCTTAAGTTAAATGGCATACCCAGACCAAGAAAATTATCAGACAAAAAATTACATTAGTGATTTTCAGGGGCTGGTGTTGGGAGATGGATGAAGAACAACTGTTGATTGATATGAGATTTATCTTGTGAGTTGTGAAAATATTCTCCATTTAGTTGTCATCATTGCACCACAGTATAGGTGGACCCAAATCTACATAAATATATATAGAAACAATTAATTTTATGATATATGAGTTACCTCAAAACCTGTTCTAAACAATATAAATGTGTACATAATAAAATTTCATTTTTTATATTGTAAATACATAAAATAAATCAACTATAGGAATACACATGAAAATAAAATTAAGCTAGGTATGTGATATATACCCATGCCCAGAAGCCACTTATCATCTATCTATCTATCTGTCTATTTATATATCTGTCATCTATCTATCATCTATCTATCAAGTATATATTTGTAAAAATGAACATGTATATATATAAAATGAGGAACAGATCATATTGTAACACTTATGTTGCTCAGTGCTTTATTAATATATTTGAAGGCAGTTCAAAAAAAATGCTGTGAATTTTCAAATATAGGTGGTTATCCAAGTTACATATACATGAAATATAACATGATATTTTTTAAGTATGTGGTCATTATGAGTATTGTGATCTATGATACAATCTGTTGAGTAATTCTGACAATTCTGAGTTAAATCTTCTTTCCAACTTCACTTTTCCAGATAGAAAATGCCTACTGAAATCCTTTGAGAAAGAACAGCCTAGATTCTCTAATAAAGAACTAACTAAAGAAGTGACAAGAAATTATTTATAAGAACAACTGATGTAACAAGGAGAGAAGTTGAAGTATGACAATTTCAACCCTGAAACAAACAGCAAGTTCAAGCAAATTTTCTATGTGATTCTACTCTCCAGTGTCCTTATTCTAATTCCCATGTGTTCCTGAGGGAGTCCTAACTTATAGGATTGATTAGTTAATTTTGAAGTTGTTTAAATACCGCATCAAGCTATTGTACATATGCTTGGTGGTAAAATACATATGTTATAAATGATTTTACTTACTATGTAAATATGCTTTCCATTGTTTCAGAGAAGAATGAGAAAACATATTTCTATTCTCAAAGAATCAGAACTGCTAAATCAGGTGGTTTGTTACTGCCAGTGAAGGACAGTGCAGAGGCTAACTTTGCGCAGAGAACTGCAGATTATTTTTCCTCCAACTTTTAAAAGAAATGGCAAGAAAAAGCTTCCTTCATTTCTGAAATTTGAATTTTTCTGTGTTCTGATATTAATGTAACAGCTAAAAATATGTCTCCTGAAGAATGAAGGTTGCTATAGTCCATTTGTAATCATCTCTTTTCAATACAATGAATGAACTTGCACCAAGGGACATCTAGATATAAAAGCTTGACTCAGTAGGCCTTAACATGTAAAACAGAAGGCATGAAATCCAGTGGGTGTGGTGGGTATACAAACAGGGGAAGGGTTTTAAATATGATAAAAATTTATTGTATGAAATGCACAAAATTCAATAAAAATATACATTAAAATATATCTATAAAATTAAAAAATAGATTTTGCTAGCCATGAATAAAGATCATAGCCTACAAAGTGCACATCTCCCAGATGCCAAGCACAAGCATTGTCCTTACTCCTTGTTTTGAGTATTTTCCTAAATTAAAATTAAAAGCTGCATGTTTGCGAAAGTTGCACTCTCTACTGAAAGTTCTTTTCTGAGCCTTTTTCTAATGCCTTTCTTTGTCAGAAATAGAGAGAGTGTGTTTGTACACTATTATTTTTAAATACAAGTATCCAAAAGTTCAAAATGGGGTGTTATATGTAATAATGCTGTCCCTGTTCCTTAATGTGCAGCTGCTATGAGGATTTGAACATCTAAGTTGACAAATACTTCCATGTGAATGTTTATGGGATATAATTTCTTAAAGAAAGTTCAGTTATTGAAAATACAACACACAGAAATAGAAGTGTGTGTAGAAATTCTTACACTTACCTTTCTCTGAACTGAGATGAGTGAGGGGAGATAGAAATCTAGAGGTAGGATCAGGGACAGCTAGATAATGAAACAAATCAATAACAGGACTGACTAGGAATTCAGTACTACAGATGATTCCAAGGTGACATCTAAAGAGGTTATTTGTCAAAGAGTCATCATCTGTCCAGTACTGTGTAAAGGCAAGGAAAAGATTTTAACACTGATTAAATATTCTAGAACAATATATATGTTCATTTTTCATAAATTATAATTATGATTCAATTACTACTATAATGTTTGTATTTACAAATTTTCCTTTCCATTGGGCAAAGTCAGAATCCAGTCAAATAAGATGTGCACTTTTCTTATTGCACATCATTCTAATTGCTCAAAATCTAAAAGAAGGAAGAGGAGAGGACTGAAAGCAGTAGAAAGCCCAAAAGATAGATACTGAAGGTAATTCATTGTAAATGAATGTAAACATATGGGATGTGAAAAAGGACTTGAATTTAATATATAAATTAGGAGAGTGGGAAATTACACTTTAATCTCCCATTCACCACAAGGTATATTGCTGTTAGGTTATTTTCATTTTTATTTTCTAAGAAAGTTGAAAAAATGTAGAGCGGAAAACAGGAGAATAGCTGTAGATGTAATATATTATGTAGGGTTTGGCAAAGACTAGTTACTGCATGGAGAAATATGGAGGTGATTACTCCAAAAATTACCAGAAAAATTAGTCTTAATACAAAGAATGCTTTTTTTCCTATCAGGGGATATGAGAACATAGGGTCATATTTAATAGGAATGAGGCCAGATGTCACTGCACATAAATTTTAAATATTAAATTTGAAAGCACATAAGTTATATTACATTACAGTTGTATAAAGCTAATTTCCTTAAATGCTAACACAAGTAGTTAATAAATATTAGTGTTTAGCTTTTAGGAATATGCACCATATGCCTTCCATTCTATTGTTCTATATGTATACATGTCCAGATGTCAGTGTTGCGAAGATGGCCCAAAAAGCACAATCTCATGATTTGCCCTGATTTAAAATGCATACAAATATTAAAATACCACATTGCACCCACAAAATATGCACAATTATTACATATTAATCAAACATCTGGTGCAATGTTCAAGAAAAGGCAAATATTGGGTACTTTGACTTGATTGTTACAGGTATCAAATTATGTAATAGAAGGATATTTAAGGCTGATTTTCAGCTAAATTGGGTTTAGAGATGCCTAGGAGATAAGTAAAGTGCACCTCTGTATATGCTTCTGAGGACTGACTAAAGAGAGATCTACCCTGGGTGCATATTCTAATTTGTTTTCTGTTGCTGTGATTAAACACTGACAAAAACCAACTTGGGGAAGAAATAATTTATTACATTTTTCTGGTTATGGTCCATTGTCAAGAGAAGTTAAAGCAGAAACTCCAGGCAGGAGCCTGAGGAAAAGATCTAAAGCAGAGACCATGGACAAATGCTGTTCACTAGCTTGCTTCCTCTGGCTTTCCCAGCTTTGTCCACAGTGAACTGGGCCCTCTTACATCAACTAGTAATTAAGGAAGTGTCTAACAAACATGCCCACATGCCAGTCTGATGGGGGAAATTCCTCAATTGAAATATCTTTTCTCAGGATGTGTCTAGGTTCAGATCAAGTTGACAAAAACTAAATATGACTATGTAGCCTTACCTTCCAGTAGGCTGGGGGCTTGAATGGAATAAAAGGAAACAAAGCTGCCTGGTAGAGTAGTCCTCTGCTCTCTCTCCCTCCTGCCTGCCATAATGTGAACTGTTCTACTTTTCTGTGCCTTGTAATATGATGGACCTCTGAAGTAGTGAGCTATAATTAAATCTTTGCTTTCTTAGATTGTTTCATCACAGTGACAAAAAATAACCTGGCACATATAGTATCCTATAAATTTGTATAACTAAAATAATAATTAAAAATAAAATATGTATTTTAGAAAAGAAAAGGTATCAATTTTTAGTCTTGTTTCTTTTGTGATTTGATCAATGATCACAAATAAAATTCTTTATTTGAACAACCCTAAACATATATGGACACATATGCAAATAAGTCTAAGAAGCTTAAAAATAGCATCCTACATGTTTACTTTTTCTTTTATTAGTATGGCCAGAGTTCACAACTAAAACATTGTATTTCTCCATGTTCTGTGATGAAAGTGTATGATGTCTTCAGCATGCACACACACCTTAAGATATATAGGTTATCAACCTTATATATCTGTGGGTTCTTAATCCATAAAGCAATCATAAATAATATATATATATATATATAATAAAAAGTTCATCTGTCCTGAACATGAACAGAGTATTTTTTCTTGTTAAGCAATTATTTAAGGTCATGCATATTATATTAGTTTTAAGTAAATCTAGGAATGATTTAAATATGGAAATACTGTACCATTTCATGCTAGTGACTTGAGGATCCATAGATTTAGGTATTGTCTGTCAGTCTCAGCACCAACGACCCTCAGATACAGAGGGATGACTATATACATAGAACTCTATCAATGTGTATATAACATATAATTCCTTTAATTATAACCACAAATCACATTAATTTCACTTTCTTAAGTATAATTGCAGTATATCTACTTTCAATATTGTATAATCAACATAAATCTGAATCCAAAAATGTAGGAAATTCAAAGATATTATTCAAGTATCTTATTTCCTCAGCACTCTGTTACAGAGAGAAACAAAGCAACCTCATGTGGATTTATGTTTACAGTGTGATAAGTTGTTTGATTGTTTTTTGCTTTGATTTGGGCTCTGCTTTCTTTAGTAAAAAGATACTTCATAGCCATTTGAATCATGTTATCCCATCCAAGGAGGCAATCAGATTCTTAGATGATTTTTTTTCAGCTAACATAAAAGAAGTGATAATGAATTGCTACCTTTACAAATGTTAGAACAATAGCTACAGTTGTACAACTGTCCTGCACTGATTGACAAGATGTCTAACTTGGTCCGTTGCTGAGACTCAGTGTTTCTGTCAATGACCTTTGCCAAATATTCTTGTATGATTTTTTTTTCACACAGGAAATCATTACCCAAACAAGTAGAGGAATAAATAGAACAGTCAACTGAAATTATGTGACAATTAAGTAATTAATTAATGCCTTGTCCTAGCTCTTCATCATCAACCTGTCATCCAGTATAATCAAGGTTATTTAGTTTTGCTGATGTTTCTCTTTAATGTAATTACTCAAATGTCATGTCTTAGAAAGGATCAAAAAATGTTCTGCTTTTATCAGCATGCAGCTCAGTGTTTATGAAAAGAAATGAACAGCAAAATGAATGCTCTTTGCTCAGTAATATAAGTAAAATTGAACCTCTGTACTTTTTTGTATACTCAAAAATACTTTAAAAATATATTATTCATATGTAGGGCGTGCTTTCACATGTCTTTAATCACAGAGCTTTGGAGGCAGAGGCAGGTAGATCTCTGTGAGTTTAAGGCCATCGTAGTCTACATAGAGAGTTCCAGGCCAGCTGGGACTACAGGGACCCTGTCTCTAAAGCACACACACACACACACACACACACACACACACACAGAGGTACACACACATACATACACACATATATTAATAATAATTATATATTAAATTATATATAGCATTCATTTCCTGGTTACAAAGTAGACTTGATTGTAGGATCCTATTACTAAAGACACTACATTCATGAGTCATAGAACAAACAAGGAGAGCTCAAGCTCCTACTGATCTCAAAGCTTCATCTCTACTAGCTAGCTTTTTTTCAGATACCCACAGTAGTATATGAGTGGCACTATTATTATGGGAGTAACCATTCTGATTGGATTTAAGTTCTACTTCATAAGATGAAGCCTGATCTCATAAGATGACCCTTCATAAGATATCACTGATCTCAGGCTTAGGAACATAGGCTAGACAACTAGTAGGCCACAGTGGAGAACTTACTACTATTATTCTGCTAAATGGACATAGTACTTATCTGTCTCCTAATGTCTTATTTTTTCACCCATGGTTTAATGCACTGCTTGATTCTCATCACAGAAACTTCCTTATGTAGTAGACGATGATATATAACTGACCAACTTGCAGAAAATAAGAGACTGCAGAGTACGAATTCCTGACTAGGACACTTATATCAAACCTCTGTTTCACAAGACTCAGATGCTTAAATGATATGAAACAACAGAGAGAAATGTATTTGTTCAAAGACCTGCTGAAAAATACAAGTGCAATAAATATTTGAATATATGTGTGTATCTGAAGGCTTTTTAACAAAAGCGCAATTCCAGACAGGAAAGAAAAAAAAAAACAAAACACCTCACTTCCAAGTTTTGGTCAGGATAGCCCAAGAGATGCTCAAAACAATATAGGCTATTCCTACAACCCTTTATTACCTCCAAGAACTTGAAGATAAGTCTCCATTGCTGAAGACAGACATACTTCAGACACAGGACTTAGAGCAATCTATCTGAAACTGACCTAGAAGCCTTCTCTGTGAAGACTATTATCAGAGGATACTAAGCAAGTTTCCAAGGGGGGGGCAATCAATGGTCTTACCCAGCTGTAAAATCTAATAAATACAATGATAACTGGTCCAGCAAGTTATCTTTATTGGTGAAGTAGTGGCACTTTTATTTTGGGGGTAATAAACAACTATTTACTTGGACTTAAGGCCTGCTTGATGGGAGGGAATTTATGTGTTTTACTGTAAAAATAACCAAATATACATAGCTGAAGAGGTCAGAAATCCCAGAGAAAAACCTACATTTGTCATATCCCTATCCCAGATAAAAGCACATAGCAGAAGCAATCGAAAACATTCGCCTCTCACCATGTTCCCTCTCCTGAGTTCCCTTCCCTCCAACTCCATGGTCTCCCCCTAGCTGAACACTCCCGCTTCCCACACCTCCCCTGGTAGCATCTGTTCCTTATTATCCCCTTCTTTCAGACTCCTTCTTTCCTTTTTCTTCTGTGTTTCCATTCTATTTTCCTGCTCCTGCTGTTTCATCAGGATGCATACACACATATAAGAGACTAGCGCTGCAATCTACAAATGAGGGAGAATATACATTGCTTGCTTTTCTGAGTTCATGTTACTTCACTTAGTACGACACTCTCTAGTTCCATCCATTTACCTGCAAATTTCGTCTTTTGCTACTACTACTGAGTAAAGCTCCATTGTGTAAATGTAGCACATTTTGCTAAATATGGATCCTTGTATTCACAGTCAAGTACACCATACAGCATTCATCAAAGAAGCCTCTTTGTGCAACATAGGGAGGCTACTGCAGAATGCCACAACTTGCCACACAGAGAATAGATGTCTGAGAGATGCCTAGCCCTAGATGACAGATCTACAGTGAAACCTACATACCTAAGGCTTGTGAAGCATGGCAGAGCAGGGGATGGAAAAACTACTAGTGCATCCTTGAACTCTCACTAGTGAAACTTCCTTATAAAATACAGTGTGATGCACAAAGCATGCCACATTTGCTAAGTTTTAGAGAATAAGAGACTGCAGAGTCTATGAACACCTATGAAAAAGTTACCTGTAACATACTTATGTGTGATTACTGAATTTTTCTCCTTAATATAAGGGATGATATTAATTAATGACAGGGATGTCAGCATTCACTACTTATTTCACAATTGTATTAGAGATTTTTCATATTGCAATAAGTATATAAAGAGAAAAAAATTCTTGCTTTATAAAGCAAAGAATAAAGTCTGTTTTCATATGATATTTATTCTACATTAGAAAATCCGAAGGACTACAGAGAAACAATGCCTTAGGAACTAAAAGCTTTGTGTAACAAGGCCATAGAATTTAGTTAATATGAAGCATATTTTCATCTTCAAGCAGTGAAAACTGGTGCTCAAACAAATTCTATGTAATATAGAACCTGAAAACATGAGAGATATATTTAATAAAATTATTGAAATCTCCACACTGAAAATGACTTATGAGAGAAGTTAACGAAGACCTAACTACAGGAAAAATCACACTAAATTCATGAATCTAAACACATTTGAAAAGCCATCAGTTTTCTAAAACATGCATTTCTAGATACCAAAAATGACTGAAATCCATCAAGTTTTCTGAAGAAATTGACAAGCTAATTCTAAATTAATGTAGAAATGTGAGAGAACTTAAGATAGTCAAAATAATTTTGACAAACAGTTTGGAAGACTTACCCTCCTGGACTCCAATATATGTCAGTCTGCTATGACAAAGTAGCATACACAGAGTGGACTGCGAAATATAATATTAGTTCATTTCTCTTAGTTGTGGAGCCCAGGAAGACCAAGGTAAAGTTGCCCTAAAGTTATTTTTTGAGTGCCATTTTTGTGATACATAGCAAGCCATCACCTTCCCATGTTCTTTTATATCTGAAGTGTTAAGAGTCTCCTTGGGGCCTCTAATACAAGAATCTGAATTCTGTTCATGTCAATAGATGTTTCCGGATTTAATATTATATTTTTCAGAGTCTTCAACTACTGGTTTAGTCACATCAAGAATTTTACTTCAATGTAAGTACCTAAGTAAAGGAAAAACTATAAACTTATAGCAAAATATTAGAAAATTATTACGTTAATGACATCTTGATATTACTATACAGATAGATATTTTGTAGATTCTCATAGACTCTAGCAACAAAATGAGACTGACACAGTAACTTGACTTTCAGTAATGGTGTGAGGTAATTCAATGGTTATAATTTTATCACAACTGAAAATATATATGTTGTATAGCGATAGGGAACAGTCTCTCTGCGGTTTTTGTTTCTTATTGGTTCATTTCGTGGCAAGTCCCGCCCTCTGATCAATAAGGGAGGAGGGAGGTGGGGAGTGGGAAGAAGAACCAACATGGCTCCGAGCTGGAGAGGGAAGCGGAGATTGCTAAAATCCACGTGGGAAGAAAAATGCCCCGGTCCCGGGCCCACGCGGAAGGCCACAACGCAAGAGGCCATGTCCCAAGGCCCCCGGGGTCCTAAGAAAAATGTGAGTGGAAGCGAGAGGCGGGCTGTGACTGGACCGAGCCCCGCGACAAAGGGCTTTGTGCCCAGAGCAGAGAGACTCGTATGCCACCCCCATGGCGGCTCCAGGCAGGTGGATAGCTGGTAAAAATGACTTTATGGCTCACCTGAAATAAATCAATTCTCTAAAAGGCGCATGTTCTATTCAGTCAATCGGCTCAGACCTGGAGGGCGGGGTGTGGCTGAATTCCGAGACCCGCTGGGAGAATGTTTATGCAACACATGGGAACAACAAAATAAGCAGAGATCCTTATATCACAGGCAAAAAAAATATACATGGGCATTTGGTTAATGGGATCAATTCTTCTCTTCTGCCGTGTGGGTACTGGGCTTTGAACCCTGGCTTGGTGGTTAGAACTTTTACCTCCTGGACCATCTCACCAGTCATAGTCTGTCTTACATTACTGATGGAAATATACACTGAAGTTTAAAAAAAAAATTTTTTTTAGTAGAAATAGTTTATATATAATCCAGATATTCCCAAATCATTTGACGTCTATGTCCAAGACAAAATAGCAGCATTTGGGTATAGTTAATCCATGTTATAATGAGAAAACCAGGAAGAGACTAACAGAGAAGGGAAGAGGAAAGATAATTCAGAGAAAGAGGGAGGAAGGAGATAAGAATATTAAGGATGCTTGAAAAGACATAGCAAAAGATACTATTGTATAAGTTTATTTACACACCTATCTACCTATTTTAAATGAGATAACTCACACCAGGTTACAATATTCATCCCTAAACAAAAACCCTATGCTAAGCATGGGAAATTTCTTACCAGTTGTCTCTCAGGGGAGTCCAAAAGAATTAAAAAACAATATACTCTATTGGCATTTCCCTTGGTTACTTCCCAGTACTTGATAGCAAAACTGTATTGCTGAAGACACCACAGATTGTCCTAAAGAAACAGGACTTGGAGAAATCACTGGACTATAGCATCAGGTTTGTGTCCCTCCTTATCTATTTCTCTAGACTATGTTGAGATTTTGCCTCACTTGAACTTTCAAATTACTTGGGCATGCTGTCACCATTGTTGAGTTCTTATGAAAAATTTCCTATCTGTCTGGAACACTCTGTTTTCTTGTGGTCATCTATCATCTCTGGCTCTTACAATATGTATGCCCCCTCTTCTGCAATGATTTCTGAGACTTGAGAGACAGAAGTTAAATGTAGGCGTCTAATTCAAGGACAGTTACCATGTAGTCTCTTATTCATTTCAAGTTGGCCAGTTGTAGTTTTCTATGTCAGTCACCATATTCTGCATTAGAAAGCTTCACTGGCCAGAGATAAGATATGCACTAATCTATTGGTAAAGCAATAAGTGATTTGGAGTCACTTTAATACTGTATCTATTTAGCAGAATAATGGCATTGGACTCTTGTCCATGATCTATGATCTATGTAGCCTCCTGATTCTAGGTTTGATATCAGTGTCATGTATGGGCTCCATCATATGATGTAGACTTTAAATCAAATCAGAAATTTTTGACTGTTCCCATAATATTCACGCCACTACTGCATCAAAGGTAATATCTTGCTGTGCAAGTTGTTGTTGAAGTATGCAGAATTCACAGCTGGTAAGGTTAATGATCATTTTTTCCTTCCAGTAGCATGCATAACACCTTCCAGTACTCTAAAATCTAACCAATAGATGTGGAGCTTTTAAGTCACTACCAACTTGATTTCTCCTTGTTTTATTCTATGATTCATGTATGTAATATCTTCAGAATAGGGTCTTACTGGTAGATAAACAAGAGCAGGAGCAATGACCAGTATTGCCAGAGGTTCAACAGCCCCCATGGTTAGCAGCTTCAACAAAAGAGAAAAGGGAATGATAAAGTAGCCAGGGTTAACTGGGGTAGAGAATTGGAGGGCAAGGCAGAGAAGGAAGTATGAGGGCGGATAACACACTAAAGATCTGCAGAGAAAGTCGTATTGAAACCTACCACTCTAGAAATCTCTTAAAATATATGGGTATACATTATAAAAGATTTAAAGAAGTTTCCTTATAACAGGGGGTCATTGCCCCTGTCATAGACTAGCAAATAAAAGTCCAATGCCGCAAATACACTCCATCATTAGTAGTAAATTTTATGAAACATTCACTTACATATACCTTTACACTTTTGTCCACTCATATATTAGGAGCACATTCCTTCAATGGAAGTTAAAGCAAAACGACCAACATTTGGAATTCAAGAAACTATTAACAAAAACAGCAATCACACATTCTATTTTCTTTAAATCTTTAATAATGTCAGAATTATAATTTTATTGCTGGTCCCTAGTTAATCAACAGTGATATGACCACCTATTACTGTACCCCTCCACAAACTCTTTCCAGTGTCACCCTTTCCTCCCTGCCCACTCAATGTTTTGCACTCACACTTAAGTCCAAATATAGCATATGAAATTTACAAAAAAGTCATGGAAAGAGAAGAAAAATATTTTTAGTGTTTTTATGAATTTTGTACAATACAGCTTAATCATATTAGACCCCACTCCACTATATCCACCTATCCCCCCCATTTCATATATTCTGTCACGTATGTTAAGGCCTACGGAGTTCACTATGTGTCTGCAGATGTCTCTCTTTTTGAGTTCATCCACTGCAGCCTGATTAGCCTGTCTAGCTAGCATCACTCTTTCAAAGATCAACTCTGTTATCCAGCAGTGGGTTGGGTTTCTTAACTGTTTCTCCAGTTCTATGCTGGGTCTTTGTCTGGTTTGAGTTTGCATGGGTCTTCTGCATGCTCTCATCATTGCAATAAATTCTTATGAGCAACTCCCCAGAAGTTTGGAAAAGTCTTTTTTCCTTATGGTCATCCAGCTGGTTCTTACAGTTCTTTCTCCCTCTTTTCCCCAACAGTCTTTCAGCCCTGTTTATCAGCTGTTTACTATAAGAGTTCTACCAAGGCACATGCAATGTGCAGCCTCTTATGGTCTACCTTTTGGAAAGTGTGACTTTCTGTGTTGATCACCATCTGTTGCATGAGGAAGCTTTGCTGGTTGGTGAGAATTGAGAGTTACAATAATATTCTCTCTGCCCCTTGTTCCACTATGTTCTATGAGCCTTAAGTACAGTACTTCCATTGTAAATATGTCACTTAGGTCTAAGCATCTCACAGACACTTATTCTCTGCCTTTGAACAGTTGTGGAACTCTGTAATAGATTCCATTTGCTGAAAAAAGAAGCTTCTTTAACTAGTGGTGAAAGGTATAATTCTCTATAAATATAAGAATGCATAATAAATGCAGTAAGAAATTATGTTTGTCTCTGTGTATTATATGAGGTTTTCCTTTTAGTCTCAATGACATCACTGAAGAAAACATCTATTTTTCTAAATTTTTAAATATTTAATGGAATAATTATTCATTTCATACAGAACATCTCAATAAATAATAATCATCTTTATACACCCTTCCCACCAGCACCACACAATAGCCCCCAACTAGAATCCAAATATTCTTTCAACTGCGTTAAAGTCTATTGTGTCAAGTTGGTGTCCCCAAATATTCCTCAGTGTAAGTTTATCCACTGAGGTCTAGTCAGCCTGTCCAGAGTTCCTCTTTTTAAGAAGATTAGCTTATCCTCACCCAACAATGATCAGTTGGCAATATTTCTACAGCAAACATTAGGGTCTGCTATCCGTTTCTCCAGTTTAATGCTGGATATCTATCTATCTATCTATCTATCTATCTATCTATCTATCTATCTATATATTTTTTTTGCTTGAGTGTTCATGGGTCTTGAACATGCCAACACAATTGCTGTAGATTCATAGGAGCAGGGCCCCAGGAGCTTGTAGGATTCTATTGCCATATGGTCACACACCTCCTCACTGGCACTTTCATGTTTCTGCCCTATTTTCCACAATGATCCCTGAGTTCTGGGTGAGTGAAACTTAATAGAAGAGGCCTGTGCAGGGACCCACACCCTGCAGATTCCTAATCTCCATGCTTTGGCTCTTTGTGACCTTTTGTATCACTGGCCCACTTTTGCATGAGGGAGTCTCAGTACTGAGAGTTTAGAGACTCATTAGAGACTTCTTTACCTCTTGTTCTATATTGCATGAGCCTTAGGTACTGAGATTGCAGTGTAGATGTGCTGCTTAGTTTGATCAATTCACAGATATTGTCTATATGACCAGTTGTAGTACTCTGGTCATATAATGCAAAAGAAGTTTCTTTGGTGAATGTTGACTGGGATACTTGACTGTAAATGTAAGGATACACGTTTTGCACTTAGTAAGAAGTTACATTACCTTAGGGATGTGACAGTCTTGGGAGTTTCTCTAAGATCTATGACCTTTTCAGCCACGTATTTGGCTATGATTACAATACCACACATGAGTTTCCACAGTGGGCTTTAAGACCAAGTAGGTAGCCGTTGCTTGCCTAGAAGATAAAACTGTTATTACTGCAGCAGTGCTGTGTGCTGTGCTGGTCTTGGATGTGGAAATTTGGCCATGAAACTGCTGTTGGGTCATTGATTGATGTTCTCTCTTAGCTGCTTGCATATTGTTCTCCAGAGCTATTGAAAACCAGCCTTCAGGAGATGTGGCTTCCAGGTCAGTTCCAGTTCCATTGCTTCAAATCATGTGTCCAAAGTATGCCCTGTCTTCGGCAATAGGATCTTACCTTCACATTCTGGGAGGCAATCAAGGACTGTGGCAATATCCTGTGCAATTTTGGGAGTCTTTTGGGCTACCCTGGCCAAGAACCCAAAGGAGGGTTTCTCCTATCTGGCACTGTTTCTGGTGATGTAGCCTTCTGCTATGCATATGGACCTGTAAAGTGAATTGCTTCTCTGAGGGAAAAGGTGGACAAACACCCCTCTCAGTGGTATCACCCAAGACCACCTTGAGCAGATGGATGAGCTGGGAAAATCCTATGCCCCACCCACCCGGTCTTTTGGCCTTGGATGTGAGAAGGGGAGGGGCTAAAGGTATTTAAACTGGGGGCGCCAGGAGGCCGGCCCTTTTCTCCCCTTCCCCATGGGCCATTAGGATCTGTTCACCAGGAAGTCGCAAGATCCCAGCCACGTGGACTTAATAATGGAACTTGCGGAGGGGAGGGTGGGCGCCTGTGTTCTGTAAGTAAGCCCTCACCCAATGCTCTGTTAGTAAGCCCAAGTAAACTAGCTAAAATCTGTTTAACTGCGAGTGGAGGAATTTGTGTGTTAGTTGCGAGGCCTGGGGGAGGGGGACCCTTTGGGTTGCAAGCAGGGAGAGAGAGGCAGGTTAAGTTAGTCTGCCTCTCCCAGAGAGAAATTTTAATAACAGGACCTATGTAGAAATATTATATATGGAATTTGTCATTAGGTTATAGATTAATATGATTCCATGGTGTTTTATAGTAGCTGAGCATTTTCTATCTTCTCTCTCTCTCTGTCTCTCTCTCCCCCTCCCTCTCTCCCTCTCTCTTCCTAACATCCCTCCATGCCTTCCCCATTTAAAGTGTCTCCGTTTTTCCCAGTTCCCCCTTGATAATACCAGTCTCTCATGGTTCCACCTCTCTTGAGCTCCTTCTTTACCTTTATTCCCAAACTCTTGTATAACCATCCTTCCCCCCTCCCATTTAAATACCTCCATTTCATCTATTTCTCCCTTAGTAACACCTATCTCCTACTATTCTTCTATCCCAGGTTCCTCTTTCCCTTTACCTCCCTGGTTCTTTTCCATTTTCATGTTTCCTGCAATTGTATCAGGATACATACTCACATATAAGGATTTGGTGCTAGAATCCTCAAATGTGGGAGAATAGAGGTCTTGTTTTTTTGAGTTTGTGCTACTTCACTTAGTATAACAGTTTTTAGTTCCATTGATTTACATACAAATTCCATGAATTCTTCTTTGTTTACCACTGAGTAGAACTCCATTGTATAAATGTTCCACATTTTCATTATCCACTTGTCAGGTGAGGGACACTTAGGTTAATTTTATTCATTAGCTGTGGTGAAAACAGCAGCAGCAAACATAGTTCTGCAAGTATCTCTGCAATAGGAAAAAGTCCTCTGGGTATATGCCAAGTCAAGTGGTAGGTTCATTTTTAGTTTTTTTTTTTTTTTTTTTTTTTTTCAGTTTGCCACACTGCTTTCCATAGGAGCTGCATGAATTTACAGTCTGACAAGAAGTGAATGAACATTCCTCTTTCCCCACATCCTCTCTAGCATTTGATATTATTAATTCAATTGATGTTAGCCAGTCTGACTGGGATAAGATGAATCTTAAAGTAGTTTTCATTTCTATATCCCTAATCATTAAAGATGCTAAATCATTTTTAAGATGTTTCATAGCAATCTTTACTTATTATTTTGAGAACTCTCTGCTCAGATTCTTATCTCATCTTTAAATTGGAACACTTGTTTTCTTTTTCTTTGTTTTTTGAGTTCTTTATATATTCTGGATGTTGAATCTCTGTAAGATGTGTCACTGGTGAAGATTTTCTCCCATTCTGGTTTTTTTTTTTTTTTCTTTACTTCCTTGATATTTTCTTTTGCTGTACAGAAAGAAGCTTTTTAGTTTAATGAGGTCCCACATTTTGATTATTTGACCTTAATTCATGAACAACTGCTGTCTGACTTTAAAAATCCTTTCTTACATCTATATCATAAAGGCTACTGCCATTGTTTTTTCTAACAGTTCAGAGTTTTAGGTTTCACACTGACATCTTTGATCCATTTACGGTTGAGTTTTGTGCAAGGTAAAAGATAAGCATCTAGTACCATTCTTCTACTGGTAGATATCCATTTTTGCCAGCACCATTTGCTGAAGATGCTATTTTCCCTCTAGTGAAAGTTCTTAGCACCTTTGTCAAATATCAGATGGCTGAAATTACCATGCTGTTTTTAATGATTCTAGGTCTGGTATGTTGTTTGAAATCTGGAATAGTAATCTCTGTATTGCTCTTTGGCCCAGGGTTGCTTTGTCTAACTGGGTCTTTTTTTTTTTTTTTTTGCTTACAGATGTATTTTAGATTTTTTTTCTAATTTTTTGAAGAATGTTATGGGGGTTTTGATTGTAATTGCATTAAATATATATTGTTTTGAGCAGGGTGGTCCTTTTCACAATATTAATTCTTCTAGTCCATGATCCTTGGAGGACCTTCCATCTTCTAGTGTGGTCCATCAATCTCTTTCTTTAAAGATATAAAAGTTTTGCTGTAGCAATCTTTAATTTCTTTGGTCAGGTTTATTCAGATAATTTTTTTTGAGGCTGTGGTGAATGGAAGGTTTCTTTATACTTTCTCTAATTGCTTATTATAGGTATATACAAAGGCTGCTGATTTTGTTTAGATTAATTTTATAGGCTGCCACTTTACTGAAAGTGTTAATCATTTCTAGGAGTATCCTGGAGGAATTTTTGGCATCTCTTAGGTAGAGTATCATGTAATCTTCAAAAGAGATAATTTGACCTCCTCTTTTCTAATTAGTACTCCTTTAATTTCATTCTCTTTTCTTATTGATCTATTAAGACTTTCAAGCACTACATTAAAAAGGAATGGAGATAATACACAGCCTTGTCTGGTTCCTGGTTTTAATGGGAATGTTTCCAGTTTTTCTCCATTTAGAATGATGCTGGCTCTGGGTTTATTGTATAAAGCTTTATTTTGAGGTATGTTCCCTCTAGTCCAGTTCACTTTAGGCCTTTTTACAAAAATTTGAATTTTGTCATCGGCCTTTTCTGCATCTAATGAGAGGATCTTGTGATTTCTGTCTTGAGTCCATTTACATGTTTTATAACATTTATTGACTTATGTGTATTGAACTAACCCTACCTCTCTGGAATAAGGTCAACTTGATTATGTTGGTCGATCATCTGATGTGTGTCTGTATGTGGTTTGTACGTATTTTATTGAGAAATTTGCATCTGTATTCTTTAAGGATATGGGGCTATATTCTTCTTTTTTGCTTGTATCTTTCCTGGCTTTGGTATTAGAATGACACTAGCTTCTTAGAAGGAATTTTGGAGTTCTCTGTTTCTATCTTCTAAAGAGATTTAAGAAGTATTAGATATAAATTTTTGAATGTCTACCAGAATTCTGCTGTGAATCCATCTAGGCCTGGGCTTTTTTTAGTCAGGAGGTTTTTCTTTACTATTTCAATTTCCTCGTATTTTATGTGTCTTTTTATGCGTATTTTTTAGTCAGGAGGTTTTTCTTTACTATTTCAATTTCCTCGTATTTTATGTGTCTATTTGATCTCTTCTTGGTTTAGCTTTGATGATTCCCATGATTTTGGACATACATCCATTCCTTTAAGGTTTTCAAATTTAATATCATATAGCTTTTTAAAGTATTCCCTTATAATGTTCTAGATCTTTGTGCTGTCTTTTGTGATGTTTCCCCTTTCATCTCTGATTTTGTTTATTAAGAGTGGCTCCTTGATTCATTTGGTCAACTGGCTAAGGGTCTATCTACCTTGTTTATCTCTTAAAAAACAGTTCTTGGTTCTTCGTATTGTTTTCTTTGCTTTTATCTTATTAATTTCTGCTGTTATTTTTGTTTATTCTTTTGTATATTTTATCTTATTTGCTGGATTTGGGTTTCATTTGTTGTTGCCTTTCAAGATTCTTGAGTTGCAGTGGTAAGTCACTTATTTGTGTTCTTTCTGATTTTTAAATGTATGTACTGACAGCTAATAAATTCCCTTTGAGGACTGCTTTTAAAGTGTCCTGGAGGCTTTGCTTCATTGTATTGTCCATTTCGTTTAATTCCAGGAACACTTTTATTTCTTTCTTAATTTCTCCTTTGACGCATTCATCATTGAGGAGTGTGATGTTTATTCTGTATGAAGTTACCAGGGCTTCTTCCAATGTTGATTTAAAGCTTAATTGCATTGTAGTCTGATAGAATTACTGGAATTATTTCACTTATTTTTGTATTTGTTTTATGCCCCAGGATGTGGTTGATTTGGGAGAAAGTTCCATGGGGTGCTGAATTCTTTGGAGCTTGGGTGGAATATAGAGTGAATGTCTGTTAGGTCCATTTGATATACAGTATTGTTTAATT
Source organism: Eospalax fontanierii (assembly GCA_035773235.1). NCBI lineage: Eukaryota > Metazoa > Chordata > Mammalia > Rodentia > Spalacidae > Eospalax > Eospalax fontanierii. The sequence goes on from CM069527.1 coordinate 40,935,096, forward strand.
CAGATGTTTCTATGTTTATTCTCTGTTTAGTGACCTGTCTAATGGAGAAAGTAAGGAACTGAAGACTCTTACTATTAGTGATTTGGGATTAATCTGTGTCTTAAAGTCTGTGCTATTGTTATTATGTTGTTGGGTACATGAGAGTTTGGTACATACATGCTCATGCTTGAAATATTTTGTTTGAAAATTGTTCCTTTGATTAGAATGAAGTGACTGTCTTTACCTTTTCTGTGTAGTTTTATTTTGAAGTATATTTTGTCAGGATTAGAACGGAAATTCCTGTTTGTTTCTTAGTGCCATTTGATTGGAATATTTTGCTCAGTCTTTTCACCTTAAGGTAGTGCCTGTCTTTGAAGGTAAGATAGACTTCTTGTAGACAACAAAAAGATGGATTTTGTCTCTTGATCTATTCAACTAGCCTGTGTCTTTTGACTAATATTTAAAGTTATTATTGAATGATGTGAATTGGTTCCCATCATTTTATTATCTGTTGAAATTCATGATCTAACTTTGTGGTTCCACAGTTATACTTTCCTTTAATTTCTTTTTGTTACCCCTTGGGCACATTTGTTCCTTTCTTCAGCTTGTTGCATTGGTTCAAGTATTCTCTAAAGAGCAAGTTTCATGGATGTGAATTATTTCAGCCTATTCATGTCATGAGATTTTTCTATCCCTTTCAACTAAGATAGAGATCTTTGCTGGGTAAAGTATTCTAGGTTGGCATCTATGGTCATGTAGAACTTGGAATACTTTTGTCCAGGTTTTTGTGGCTTTCATAGTTTTCTTTGAAAAGTCTGGTGTAATTCTAATGGGTTTTCTTTATAACTGACTTGTTTTACTTTTGCAGTTTTTAGTATTCTCTCTTCACTCTGTATGCTTAGTGTTTTTACTATGATATCAGGGGAGTTTCTTTCCTGGCTCTATCTATTTGGTGTTCTGTGTGATTCTTTTATTTGTATGGGCATGTCTTTCCTTAACTTAGGGAAATGTTTTCTACAATCCTGTTGAAGATCTTGTCAATACCACTACCATGAGATTCTTCTTCCTGTATACCTATGATATACTAATTTGGTCTTTTCATGGTTTCCCACATTTCCTGCATATTCCATTCCTCTGTTTTTAATATAGTTTTACATAATCTGTACTTGAGTGTCTCAGTTCTTCAGTCTTATCATCCAGTCTTGCTTTTTGGTTTTCAGTTCATTATTTCTGTAGTCTAGGCTTTCCCTGCTTTTTCAAATTGGCTTATTGAGTTTTTCGCTTTATTCTTCATTTCAGTCTGAGTTTTCTTTAATATTTCTATCCCGTGAATTCAGTCAGAAGTTTATCCCTATCTTCTTTAGTTCCTTGGTGTGTGTGTGTGTTCTTTAAATTCACTGAGTTCTTTGATCATGTTTATGACTGTTCATTTAAACTCTGTGTCCTGGGTTATCTCTATGGGCTTTTCATTGTAAAAGTTTTTTTAGGACTGATGATGTTTGGTGGGGACATATTATTTGTGTTTTTCATATTATTATGTTTTCGTTGTGATCTTGGCATGTGGATTTCTTTTGTTGTTTGTGATTCTGATTTGAGACTCAAGCCTTCCTTTTTTTGAGCTGAAGTCTTATTCTGTTAGTATACTTAATGTGACTTGTGTGTTTTCTTATTGGGTATGAAAAGCTTGTTGATCAAGGCTTCATGTTATCTCTTTTGATTTTAAATTGGAAGGATATATTGCTCTGGTCCAACTACTTATGAGTTCCCTTGGATGTATAGGTCAGGGGAGAACAGATGCTCTCAGGCTGTCTTGTAAAGTCTAAGGCCCTCTAGCCAGCGGGCACAGAACAGTTTGTGAAGATTGCTGCAAATGTCTGGACTAGTACTAAAAGGTATAGAATCCTAGCAGTGGGAGAGGCTACAGATCATACTGAAGAAAGAGGATGGGTACAGTGCTATTCAGAGAGCTCCGAGATTGAAAGATTTAAGAGAGTAGTCCAGAGTTCTGGGAGATTAGAGTAAAAGTGGGCTGATGTCCATGGCTAAAAGGAGACTAGGATGTGCAATGAGGGAGTTTAGAGTTCCTGTAGCTGTAGTGAAGATGCAGTATTCAGGATAAGACTTATCATTGAAGAAAGCTGATCTCTGGCATCCAAGGCAAGTTGGGGGTGGTGAATGCCAAGCTAGAAGACTGGTCTTAAGAATGCAAATGAAAGTTGGGGGTGGACAGCCTGTGAAGGCTCTATCAAACTAGACTGAAAAATTGAGCTGGTCTGAGTACAGGGGATCAGGGCACAGAGGGTGGGTCTGGCTTAAGAGGGTAGTCCAGAGATCTGGGGTGCCAAGAGCAAGAGTGAGCCTGTGCAGAGGGCTAGAATGAGAATAGGATGTGGGAAGGAGGAGAATGGAGTTGCTTAGGTGACAGGGGGTAGGATACACAGTAGGTGTCGGGGGACCATACTTAGCAGGGAAGAAGGCTGGTTACAGGAACACAAGGCAGGTTGGGAGAGGGGACACCCAGTGTAGATTGCTGGTTTGGGACTGTCAGGAGTAAGCTGGGAATAGGACCAGCCTCTGAAGTTATTTTGGAAAAATCAGAGATTATCAGCTAAAAGTCAGGGGAGAGAGTTTAATCCGCTAGTGGACTTACACATGCATTCTTCCATAAAGAAGTCAGCCCCTCGTTCATGTTTTGGGGGACATATATACTCATATATGAGTAATACAAGCAAAAGTTAAATAGCACATAATTTGGAGGTAACATATGATAGGAATGTGGCAGCTTTTGGAAAACAAAGGTTTCAGTGCTAGGTAACTGCAGGGGGCAGGGGAAGATTGCTATTTAGCTCACCCATTCACAGTTCTAATGTAAGGGACCCTTTTTACCCCAAAGTACTTAATTACCATTACATTGCAAGGGCTTTTAGGAACCATCTAGTGTGTTTTCTCATTTCCAATATAAAGACTCAAAAATTGAGAGGGTAATCCAAAGATCTGGGTTGCTAAGAGAGGAAGCTGGACTGAGCCCCAGGTTAGAAGGAGAGAACAAGATGTGGGGCTGGGAGAATGGAGATGCTCAGGTCAAGGAAAAACATCTTTAACAGTACTGGCCAGTCAAAGGGGTAGGAAATCACTGAAGTCTGTTTAAATGAAATCTACTGCCGTCCCCTAGTTCAATTTCCAAGACAGTGAATCATTGCATAGTCCACTTCTCGTTCTCCTTGGACTTTTATTGATTTTGTATAAATATTTTTTCTATTTTCAGGAAACTAAAGATCCTTGCCACAATGGAGAGGTGATTTTTTCCCCCTTAGGATACTTTCCCCTCTGTTCTAGAGAGCTAAAACTATGACCCCCACGTCTTACCTTTCTTTCTCCAGGACCCCTAGCAGTGGTGCAGAGGAAGCCACACTGGTCTTCTAGAAAGCGTCCCTGTTGATTTCATGTTTTAAATAATTAAGATTCTTTAAATGGACGTGCACTGTCCACACTTCAGAGGGGTGGATGTACTTCCTCCCTTGAGTTCTTGGCCACCTAGTTTGGAGTACAGAGGGCTGGTAGCTGGCACAACCAGAAGCTAGTTACCACCAACCCATTGTACTGCACCCCAGCACACCTCTCTTGCCAGAGACTGGGACTGTGAGTGGCCAATATGAAGCATACCCATGGATGGCCCACCATCATCATCTTCTAGGTGACAAGCTGGACACAGGAAAGAAAGGACTTAGCAATTAAAAGATGAAAATGCCCGAAGAGCCAAGATGGTGGTGGTGGTAGCTCTCAGCAACATGAGACTGGTGGTAGCAAAATAACATCGCTACCACCCCATAGTGCCGAGGCCCTGCGCACCTCTCTTGCCAGGGGCTGGGCCTGCATATGGCCACTGTGCTATGCACCTATGGTTAGCTGGCCTCATCATTATCCAGTAAGAAAGCACTTGGTGATTAAGAAAGAAAACGACTGAAGAGTCAAGATGGCTGTGGCTCTTGGTAAAAAACAACTCTGGGTGAGGAATCTCATCACTGACTCTCAATGAACTAAGAGGAAGATGTGAATGTCACAAAAAAGCCAAGCAGAACACTGATCGTGTAAAATACAAAATGTGACTTTCTCCTTGAGCATAGTGAAAGGTGGTCTTCTCTAAAGGCAATGTCCCTCAAGAAGGAAATTCAAGCCAGCAAGTAACTGATGCCTTTGTTTGCTGCACAGAAACCAAAGTGCTCTATCTTAAATGCAAGTATAATCTTGTGGACAGAACAGCAGAGTCAGGAAAATAATAAGAACCATAGTAATCTATATAGTGACACCCTCCTCCATCAGCCTGGATCTGTGTCTGCCTCACATGAACTTGAAACTGGGGACCCTATCTATCTGTGAATCTGGAGTTGTGCTCCCATCCCATGAATCTGTACCTGAGGTCTGCTCCCGGGAGCCTGAAGTGGCAGCCACCTTCCATGAGATGGAGCTGTGGTCTTCCTCTAGTGACCATTTTTCACTGTTTTATTCAGTGGGATGGAGATGTGTTCCTCTTTCATGACTGATGAATATGGCCTCCCACGAGTTGGAGATGCTGTCCCCTCCTGAAGACTGGAGATGTAGCTCCCTCCTGAGCATCACATTTGTGGAGCCCTTAAGTGAGTTCGAACTGTGAGCCCCTCCTGAAGGCCAGCGCTGTGCTCTCATCCTGTGAACCTGGAAATATCGGCCCCTCCTATGAACTGTAGCTGTGGTCCTCTTCAAAGGGTTCCTTCCCATGAACTGGCAGCAGTGGTTCCCTCCTATTAGCTAGTTGTGGCCCTCTCCTGTGATGGAACTGTGGTTCTCTTACATCAGTCCTAGTCGTGGTCTCCTCACGTGAGCCGGAGCTGTTGTCCCTTTCCATGAACTTGGAGTCATGGCCCACTCTTGTGAACAAGAAGCTGTGACCTCCTCCTCATGAACCTACAGCTATGGTGCCTTCCCGTGAACAAGGGGCTGAGGCCCCTCCTGTGAGCCGGAACTGTGGACACCTCCACTGAGCTGGAATGGTGCTTTCCTGTATTTGGAGTCGAGATCTCTTCTCACGAGCCTGGAGCTCTGGTCCCTTCCCATGATCTGGACTGATGGTCTCCCTCCTGTGAGCTAGAGCTGTGGTCCCTCCAGTGGGGCTCATTCTGGATGAGTTAGAACTATGGCCTCCTCCTATGAACATGGAGCCACAGTTCCACATCCCTGTGCTGGTGTAGGCTGGAGCTGGAGCAGAGTAGAGCATGGCGGACTTCTTGATATTGGCCAGCAGTTTCTGTCTGTGTGACTACATTTCCCAAAGCCTCCTTCCTGACGTCCCAGGTTGTGCATGGCAGAAATTTTGCCTCTTATGCTGTGGACAAAGGAGAACTATTATTTGTAGATTCTGGTCTTGGGAGGACTGATTCTCTGGAAAAGACCTTCAGCCTCCCCTGAGACCAACTGTGGTCCTCACTCCATACTTGACCGTGGGTATCCAGGCCTTGATGTTGCCTGTCCCATTACCACCTGGGAGAGATTTTCCTGTTACTCTCCTACAGCCCCAGGACTCCTTCACCTATTCCCTAGCTGAACTTCCAGAGATAAAAATCACAGTCTGGGAAGCCAAAAGATATACATAAATAGAAAGTACAATAATAACTAAACTGACATAATCTAATTAAAATAAATATGTAATTATATCTTAGAATATAAATTTGAAAATCTATATGTCTACAATAATTTTTCAATATTCTTTACTGACAAATCTTATGAACCTCCAACCTCCAACAATAATGTGAAGTTGGTCTCTGTATTTGTAATGAGTTTGTTATTTGCTTCCTTTAAAAATTCCCCAACCTATACAAAGTCTTTCAATGTACTCGTGTTACTTGTTAAAGAAAGCAATACCACTAAATTATTTTAAATTAAGAAAATGATTCTTAAAACTGAAAATTTCTTGACAATTTTGTCTTCTGAATGTACATATATTAATTATACTTTTAAACTAGAATGTTTTACTTCTCAAACTCTTCCAAGAAACAGAAGAGGGTGTACTTTTAGTTCATACTGTTAAGTCCTCTGTTAGCCTGACCAAAAGCAGGCAAAGATTTTAAACCTTAGATAAATGTCCTTTGTGAATATGAATAGAAAAATCCACAGCAAATGCTACTAAACTGAATCTGGTTACATATAAAGGATTACATAATGGGACCAAGTGGGATTAAGACAATTTAAATGAAAATTTAAGTGAGATATGACATCATACTACTAGATTGGCTAAAATAAAATGTATGTCTTATAAAATGTTTACAAGAATATACACAAAATGCATTTTTTTAAACTACTGGCAGAATTGTTGAATTTGCAGCTACCTTGGAAAAACTTCATCACATCCTCAAAAATGTTAATAACTGATTCTCATAAAATTCCGCTCTGTTTTATGATGAAGACCATTGAAAATCTACATCTATATAAAAATGTATGCATGAAAATTAATAGCAGTATTATCTATCTAAATATACCTGAAGTAGAGGGACTTCAATGTCTTTAATCAACGAATACCTAAACAGAGTGTGGTTTATCACACAATGGAATATTGAAAACATTATAGAAGTAGTATGACAATATTCTACAATTAAACTACAAACGTCATGCTACGTGGGAAAGAGTATTTTCAAAAGGCTAATATCCCATAGTTATAGCAGTTACACAGAAACTGATCATAGACTAGTATCTTCAATAACTAAATCAAGTTTGGTTTGGATAGAATTACATGAGTAGAGAAGAGGTGAAGACGCGGGCTGTCAATAGGTTTGGAACCTCTCTGTGTGTGTGTGTGTGTGAGAGAGAGAGAGAGAGAGAGAGATGCTGCTGTATGCTGAACCAGGGTCTTGAACAAGAATAAAATAAAAGTTTCTAAAATTAGGTAGTTGTGGGGAACACATACTCTGAGAATAATTAACACCACTGAACTGCTTACTTTAAAAGGATAAATTTTATGTTATATAAAGTATGTCTTAATAAAAATCGGAGCAATATTTTAGAGAACTTTCTTTAAAATACTGACTTTTTTGCCTGTTTTTCACAGTTCATTTAAGGAGAGAATGGGGCAATAATGTCTCTATGCAAACAACATAAAAATTTAATAGGAAAAGATCAGAAAATTTAAATTTTATAACGTATATCTGTGACACAAAATTTAAATTCTATGAATGTAATTAAATGTATTGCTAATATATCTTGTTCATCCTTTATAGTGTGTCTGGTTCTTTTGCCTCTAATGAGCTTTGCTTAAATCAAAGCTCTAGCTCTTGTCAAATACAACTACTTTGCTTCCATTTCAATGCACAAATTTGCCATCTCTCAAGGAACATTTTTCTCCTCCCCCTTCTCTCTTCATTTTCTAACTTTTTTTCAATTTGAGACATCTCCTTTGTGTAGCTTTCTTCAGCTCATCACATACAAATAATTTCACAAACTTGTCCTACCATAGCCACATTTTACTCTAATCACTCTCTGGACTTTGGTAAGATGAGATTTTCAGTATGTGTTGAACTTATGAATACTTTTTAAATAAACTTAATTCTATCATCTTAAAACTGAAATAATATTTACAAGAAGATTTCTGACTTCTCCTCAATTTCCAGTTCCATCATGTCCTCACAGCACCCAACAGCTTGTGGATGAAAGGCAAGTAGGCCCTCTTTAGAGCCACATTGATTTATCAATCATTTTTTCCTCCTATAATAGTAAAGGCAGGCTTGGTGTGCAATTGTTCAGGGACTGTGTGCTTGTACTGGGTCAGTCATCTGTCTAAATAAACCAGACAATCTTTAAATGACAATGACTTCAATTCCTTTGAAGTTCAAATTGGCCATAAAGTTAATACATAGTGGAGTATGCAGTTATTTCCTGTTGACAAGTTGTGTATACTTTATAAAAATGTCTCCACATAGATGAAAAAGATCATTGTTGCCATACAAAGATTTTGAAACTCTAATGATCATTTCAATGAATGATCAGCTGCCAATATTTCCTCAGTTAAATTTGAGGCTTTGTGCCCATTTCCCCAGTTCTATGCTGGGTTTTATCTGATTCCGTTTGTCTGGGTCCTGCATATGCTATCCCCTTTACTTGAAGTTCATATGTGCAAGTTTCCAGATGCTTGTAAGACTCTATTCCCTATGTTCATGCACCAACCCTGGCTTTTACAATCTTTCTGCCTCCTCTTCTACAATGATCCTTGAAGTTCTGCTTTTAATAGGCCTCCCAAACTATCACTCATTTAGATAGTTATGATCATTTGATAACTTAAAAATATTTCATTTATTATTTTTATTTTCTGTGTATGAGTATATTGCCTACTTGCATGTAAGTGCAGCTGTGATTTGCAATACCCTTGGAAGATTAGAAATGGGTGTTGGATTTCCATCTAACTAGAGTTAAAGATGATTGTTAGTTGCCATGTGAATGCTGGGAACCAAACTCTGGTCCTCTGTAAGCTGAGTCAGTGCTCTTAACCCTTGGGCCATTTTTCTGGCCCTCATTTGATAATTTTCATGTAACAATCTGATAAAAAGTAGCAAAACTGAAGGAAGAAAGTACGCTTTCATCATAAGGCTCTCCCAGTTTTATCTTCAGAACATAGACCTCAGGATTTTTCATCCCATTCCCACACATATACCAGGTCTAATGCAATGCATTCCCAGGTGACTTTTTCTTCCACTTTTATTTTTCTTAATTCTGTTTTCCACAAGGCAACTTCAGCTATTTTATTTTGTTCTGTTTTGTTTTCATCCAGGAATCTGCTATGAACCATGCTGGCCTCAAACTCACAATGATTCTCCTGTCTCAGCAGTCAGGTGCTAGGATTACGGGTGTGTGCCACCATCCCTGCATTAGAGTTCTTTTAAAATTATAAATGTAGAGTTATTTTCATATTTACAGAACTTCAGTGCTTTCTGATCGCAAGTGGAATAATATTCTTCTCATTATAACAGCTTTAAACGTGTATGTTTTGTGCCCTGCCCAATCCTCTACTATTAGCTGTACTGTCTTCTCCTACCCCATTAGTACTCAGGATTGGCCATTTTTAAGCCATCAAACTTGGTAGATTTGCTTCTTCTTCCTTGTCTTTCTGGTAATGTGTTTCTGTTTCCATATACCTTGAACATTATTCAATATATTCCATTAGAGAATTGAGATGTAGATACCAGAGAATTGTTTGATACATGTTTCATGATCTCCTGAAATAAACTAATTATGTCCTTTTATTAATTTCCCCTGTGTCAGGATAAAAGTCTGCCAGCATTCAGTACTGGTCCTGGCATAGGTTTATGTTAAAGCTGATCTTACCTTATTTCTTATACCTTGCTGCATCACTCAATAGTTTCAGTGCTTATGGCATTTATTTTTCAAACTGTGCTCTTATAAGGGTTATCGGCAGTAAGCTAGAAAACTGAACCTGATACCATAATTTTGTAGAAAAAGAAATCTGCTCCATTTCTTATTTCATCCATGAAAATTCTGCAATGTGGGCAGTTTCAAGAAACGAATATAAAGGCAATGTAAACAGCTTCTGTTGGACACAGCTGATGCAAGCATCATTGTCTTTAGTCAGTACAAAAAATAAATCACAGAAGGGTAGTTCAGGCTTAATTGAGGGATTTACAATGTCAGAAATCTAGATCGGTTTTTCTTTGTCATATAAGCAGTTGCCATTACTAGAAACCTGTAGGTTCATGCAATCAAATCCACACATATAGGGAAAGAAAATGATTGATCTATGGGTAATCAATAAAGGCTGAGTTCATGTGACATTCACATGTACATCTTTCCCATATTTTTGAAACTTCTAACATGGTAGTATATAGGTCTGGCAAGCAGAGTGGGAGGGATTAGTGATGGCCCCAAAGCAGAGAGATCAGAGTGGAGGATTGGGCTACTCACATCCATAGGCCAGAAGTGGAGTAAGCGACTCAGACACTTTAAGATCCAAGGCCTAAAGAGAGTGGATGGGAGGATTGTGTGAGGACAAACCCCTGAACCTCTACTAGTCAGGAAGGAAGCCTGAGCCCTGTGCTAGTGGGTAGGACTAGAAATGGTGACAAAGCACCGGGATAGGCACGGCTGGATTTGAGATACTCAACCCCAGAGGCCGGAAGTTGAGTCAGGCACTCTCAGAGTGACAGGTTCAAGGCCCAGTGGGAGGGACTATCTTATGAATATAACCATGTGTGTCCTACATGCTCAGTATGTGAAGAAATGTCAATCAAAATTATCTAAAATGTTTCCTTGCCAGTATAGTCAGGTCACCTGCATTTGTTTCCTAATTTATTAATACAAATAGGGGAAGCTAAAATGACAATGATTTCCTCTTTCATAGTTCTTATGGATGAAAGTCTGAAATTGGTGTCAATAAAGTCATTCTCCCTCTGAAGATTCAAAAAGAATCTATCTGTGTAATTCTAGTGTTGGTGGTAATTGGCAATCTTACATTATCTGGCTAGACAATGTATTCTTCCAGTTTCTACATCAATCTTCACATGGCCAGATCTCTTGTGTGTACCCATATCTAAGTCTCCCTCATTTGTAAAGACACTAATCATGTTGGACTTAGGATTTATCAGATAAGCAGAGATCCTACTTTAAAGTAAGATCACTATCATAGGATTTAAATCAATATGAAATTTGAAGGGCACTTTTCAGCCCCATATATCACCCATGGACTTAGGTAAGACCCTTGAAGTCTGCTTAGCCCACGGTTTTGATTACAACAGAATAGAAACTTTTAGATAATATGCTGGACCATTTTCTTGATGTAGAATTTCTACCAATTTCAAATAGTTTTACATTATTCAGAGTAACACTTGGTACATTATATTCGAGTAATCACCAGAGCAAGACTCCGATAGGAATGGAAGAACTGAAAGGAAATTCAGAACTCAGAAGTTATATGTTATTTATTTTATTAAAAATATTTATTGTTATTCATTTTATGTGTATTTCCTGTATATATGCAAGTGTACCTATGTTGTAAAATGCCCATGGAGGTGAGAAGAGGAACTCAAATTCTCCTAGAACTAGAGTTATGGATGGTTGTCAACCACTCTGTGGTTGACGAGAATTGAACCCATGCCCTCTGCAAAAGTAGCCAGTGTTCTTAACTACTGAGTCACCGCTCTAGCCCCAATTGTCCTTTTTTCAAAAACAGCCTGATGAGAGGCTGGAGAAATATCTCAGTGGTTACAAGTGCTAGCTGCTCCTGAAGAGGAATTGGGTTTGGTTTCCAGCACCCACATGGCTGCTAACAATCAACCTCAACTCCAGTTCCAGGGTAATTCTACTGCCTCTTCTGACCTCCAAGGGCATTGCAAGAGATGGATGCACCTACATACATGTAACCAATGCATTCATACATACACAATGCAAATAATAAATAAAATACTAAACAACAACAAAAAAACAGCCTGATGACAATTTTATTTCAGTACAAGTCCTGAGCAACAAAATAACAAATTTGCTAATGTCCAAATTCCAAAGCATTATAATTATTCCTAATTTAAACTCTAATTAGAAAAATAGCATGTTTATTTTTATTTCAGTTATTTAATTAAATCTATGTTATTGAAGTTAAAATAAGTTGGTATGAATCAAGTATGCAAAAAAATACAGCAAGCTCCTAGTAAAAAAAGAAAACATCATTACTACGCATTGACAGGATAAAAATAAAAGCAAAAGGTACCCATAATTTTAGGTTATTTACATATTTTCAAGTTCTGTTTTAATATACAATAGGAATGTATAATAGCATTTTAATTTTTACAAGGAATGGACCTCATATTCCTTAAATGATTACTAAAAGAACCACTATGGCACACAAATCCAACTTAATTGAAAAGATAAAGTTTATAAAATTATCAATAAACCTTCCTGCAAGAACAGCCAATAAGGTGCAACTAAAATACTTTGTACTCAGAAAATAATAGTAAAATACGTGTCACAAAGTTGTTGGCAGCGTAAGGGGGTAAAAAAATCAAACATACAATATATTTGTTTGGGGCATTGCTGTTTCGTTAACATATATGGAAGCAGCAATGACAAAGACCTTGCATAATTATTCCTAGATTGTTTTTTAAAGGGAGGAAATAACAGTTATTGAAAATGTCTTTTTCTGTACGAAAAGCAAACCCAAGGAAATTAAATTATTTTAAAGAAGATCTTGCAATGAACTCTTCCCACGAGCATAGCTTTAATCTCTGCTTCCTCAAAGGCTATTCCCTTCCTTCATGGTGCTTTCTCTGCCTTTAATTTATTTTGAGTCCCTTCCTTTGTAAAATTAATATTTCCAGTTGAGTTGCAAGCATACAAAGCTTAGAAAGTTGGCTAATAATTTGCTATAAAAATATACTTCTTGAAAAGAGTATTAATATGAAAAATAAACAGTGTTGAAGAAACCAGCTGTGAACAAACTATGGTCTCTTCTCAACACAATATAAAGTAATCATCTTTCTTATAAAAGCTTGAGCTCTCCTTTGTATATACTAAATTAAATGGCTGTCATGGGAATTAGAACTTTTCATTCACCTTGGATGAATCTAATGCAACTGCTTCACTGGTGTGTTAATGCAGAAGAAGTCCCCAAGAACATATTATACTTCTGTGAATAGCATCCCTAACCAAGTCTGGAACAGATGATTGAAGATTTGAAATAATAACCAGGGTTCAATGTACTGCTTTGCACTGTACACTCTGAATTATCAGTTCCATCTTGAGTAAGACAATTTGCATAATTGCATTCATGTTTCAATTCAAGGCCAATATTTGAATTTTAAAATTCATAAATGACTGATGGGCAGGTCTCTAGCCATTACATGCTCCAAGGGGAATATTTCATAAACAGCCTTTAACTTTCTGAATTTATATATATATATATATATATATATATATGTATATAATATTTTCTTTAGTGATTACAAGGTTTATATTTAGAATGTGATATAAAGGAAAATACAATCTGAGAGGAAAGTTATTTTAAAGCAAAACTCATGAACACAGCAATACTGTGGTTGTCTAACAGTTTAAAAAATTTGAAAATGATTTTGAATAAGTATGCTCTAGTAAAAGTATCATTACTCCCTTTTCAATAAAACTACCAGTGGATAAGTAAAAATAGAGTAACAACTATTTGTCTCAGTTCATGAATGCTAAGAATATAAAATATAAAAATATTTAATAACATGCTCAAAATATTTCCCTCTGTACAAAACTATAAATTTAATATAAAAATGAAAAATATGAAACATGGGCCATAGGCTTACCAGGCTGGCCATGGTTATAATCATTAGTTACTACTATGTCATATTTGCTTATCCTTGATTTGAGGAATGAGTCATAATCCAGAGCCTCTGAGTTTCAGGATTTGCCTATGTTGCAAAATTCACTTCCTCAGGACAGTGACTGGATTGTGTCTGTTTTCTAGGTAGCTGTGCTCCTTCACGTTCTTTTCCCAGTTCTAGTTTTGACAGAAGTAAACTGTCCCACTTTCTTAAGTGAAGTTACAAGATGGCGTCTTTGAGCAAGTGAGATGGCTCAGTGGGTTAAGGTACTTTTTGCCAACCCTGACAATCTCAATTCAGTCCTTAGGACACATATAGTGGAAGGAGAGAACCAAATCCCACAAGTTGTCTTCTGATCTTCATATGTATGCCATGAATTATGTGTGCCCACAAGCATACACATACATACATAAAACATGCATAAGTAAATAAATATAATAAAATTTTAATGATAAAAATCAAGATGCACTCTGATTCCTTAAAACACTGAGTCCTTGTTTAAACTCTCTCGAATCAAATCCTGGCCTTTCTAGGATTACAAACAATATAGCATTATGCACAATGTCCAACCTCTTAGGGCTTCATGTCCCCATTTTCCTAAATGGGCACATTAACAGTATCTGATTTTTAGAATTATTATGACAAACAACAAATATAGTAAACATAAAATACATAGGTTAGTGCTTAGAAGCAAGAAATATAAATCCTATGCCTCACATTATGAAGGCTTATGCATTTATACATATTTCTTCCATTTTAAGATTTTTATTATCAGAGTTTATTTTACAAAATGCTTAATTTCACGACTGTCTTCTTAAAACATATCTAAATATGTAGGCATATTAAATATAAATGTAGATTTCTACATATGAGAAAAAAACAGTGATTTTTATCCTTCTGACTAGCTTATTTTGCTTAAGATTATAATTCCAGTTCCATTTTCCAGCAAATGACAATTTAATTTTTTTATTATGGCTGGATAAAACTCTATGATGTATACATAACATATCGTTTTTACATACTTCTTTATTATTATCTATTACAAAAGACACTTGGAACAAATAAATAGAAAATGTTATATGTCATATTGAGCCATGGTTAAATACACATTTTCTTTGATATTCCTCCCAGGAATAAACTGTAAAATCTTTAATATATTATCTTTATCTATTCATTTATTCAAGGGCATCTAGACTGATTTAATATCTTGATTATTTTGAGTAGCGTTGCAATAACCACAGTTGTCCAAGTATCTCTATTTTGTGATGAGTTTGATTCTGTTGAGTAAATGCCCAGAAGTACACATATGCTCACCCACATACCCACACACTACATACATCAAAGTATATCTTAATATTTATGTTATGTAGCATGAAATCTACTTTAATGCTTAGTAAAATAATTACCTTCTCTTTATCCTTACATTTGCTTGTTTGCTTTCTATGATACTGAGGATTGAATCTAGCATTCTAGCATACTAAGCTTTTCTCTAATATTGATAATTAGCTAATACCCATCAGCTCTTTTATAATTTTATTTTGAAGCAGAGACAGAGTTTCAAGAGAAAACCCACAGAATGGGAGAAAATCGTCACCAGTGACAAAACTGACAAAATCTTAACATCCATAGTATATAAACAGCTCAAAAAACAGAGATTCATGAAAACAAGTGACCCAGTTAAAAGATGGACTCAGGATCTCAGCAGAGAATTCTCAAAAGAAGAAATAAAGATGGCTAAGAAACATCTTAAAAAGTGTTCCACATTGTTAATAATTAGGAAAATACAAATTAAAACCACTTTAAGATTTGATCTTACACTAGTCAGTTTGATTAAATCTAGAGAATAAATGATACCAAATGCTGGAGAGGATGAGGGGAAAGAGGAACGCTCATTCACCAGTAGTAGGGAGTCATAGCAGAGTGATGAACTCTTAAAAAACTAAAATTTAATCTACCATTTGATCCAGTTATGACATTCCACAGCATATACCCAACGGACTCATCCTATTGCAGAAGTACGTTTATATCCATGTTTGTTGCTGCTCTTTTCACAGTAGCTAAGAGATGGAATCAATCTAAGCATTCCTCAACTAATGAATGGATAATGAAAATGTGGTAAGTTTGTACAATGGAATTCTACTCAGTGGTAAAGAAAGACGAAATCATGACATTTGCAGGCAAATAGATGGGACTAGAAACTGTTCTGCTAAATGAAGTAACACAGACTCAGAAAAACAAACATGGTATGTTCTCCCTCATTTGTACATTCTAGTGCCAAACCCTTATATGTGACTATGTATCCTGATGTTACTGAAGGAATCAGAAAAATGGAAAGCAATCTTGGAAGTAAAGAGAAAGAAAGAACCTAAGAGAGAAGAATAATAGGAGACAAGTATTACTAAGGGAGAAATAGATAAAGGGGATATTAAAATGGGAGGGGAGAGGAGAATTATACAATGAAGTATGGGGAGAAAGGGAAAGAAGGAGCTCAAGAGAGGCAGAGCCATAGGAGACTGGTATTATAAAGGGGACACTTTAAGTGGGGAAGGCATGGAGGTAGTGTTAGGGAGAGAGAGAGAGAGAGAGAGAGAGAGACCGTCAGATAGAGAGGAACAACCTAAGGACAAATTTCACATATAATACCTCTACATGAGTCTTTGTGATTAGCTGAAGATTACAAAACAAGAAACAGTGCCAGGCAGACAAGAATAATCTTCTGAGTTGTTGGCCAGGGTGGACTGAGAGACTTCCAAATTTACACAGTCTATTCACACAGGCCTTGACTGCCTCCCAGAACTTGATGGTAAATCCTTATTGTCAAATAGAGGACATACTTCAGAAACTGGATTTGGAGCAATGGAGCTGAAGGGATGACCTGGAGGCTTCCTCTGAAGGCTAGCTGTCTTAACTCTGGAGACGAGTATACAAGTAGCCAAGGGAGAAAATCAATGGATGGCCCAATACCAGCTTCTTAACCAAATAAGCGTATCAATGACTGGTACAGCATTTGATGCTGATGCAGCAGTGGCACTTTTACTTTGTGTCCAAAATGTCCTTCAGTGTAGGTTCATCCTCTGGGCCTACCACAAGTTCCATCCCTACAGGACGCCGGCTGTCTCCCTTCCACTAAGCATCATTTGCAAAAATTCCTTAAGAATGATTGAGATTTCTTACACACTTTCCAGAGTGTTCCAGACAGCTAGTCAGTTACTCATATATGCTCACAACAACAGTGACAGCATGCATAAGCATTAGGCAGGCTCCAACCACACAAAGTTCCAACCTAGACCTGTCTTTAATTTTTTATTATTATTATTTAATTTTACATATGTGAATGTGTTGCCTACATGTATGTAAGTGCACCTGTGTCATGCAATGCCCAGGGAGATCAGAAGTGAGGTTTGGATCCCCCGGATCTGGAACTATGGATAATTGTTAGCTACCATGTAGGTTCTGAAAATCGAACTACTTTGCAAGAGTGCTCAGCGCTCCACCCTTCAAAACATTTTGAATATTGTCAATATTCATATTTTTTTAAGAAATGAGATGATCAACTCAGTAAAGCTCAGACACTGTGTAGTAGAAAGTTGAACCGACGTAATACATGGGAGAAAGGTTAATATAACAGATCAATATTACACAGGTCAAAAGCATTATTTCTTACCTGACAGTGTCTTCTTTAAAACTTGTTTTCTTAATCTCATTTAAAATCAGAAAGATATTGACAGTATGAACACCATGACAACAAAATCTGGGAAGCCTAGACTGTGAGTGACTCTACAGATAAGATACTACTATGCAATTTCTTAAAACCTTTTATACAAGCACTTTCATGCATGAAGATACTCAATCATAACCACTAATTTTAATTTTTAAATCACTGTCTCAAAGCCAGCACTTTATAAATCACTTTATTAACTGTTATCAGATTCTTCCTGCGAGTTTTATTTTACATTTTCTTTTTGTAATTTTGTGAAGACTTGATGTGACTACAGGAACTGTCCTGATATGAAGGCTTCATTAGAATTTCTTTTCTGTCTTAACAAGGTATGACAACACTGATGTAAAGAAAACATGTATTCAGTAACAGTTGAAAGATCGTAACAAAAGATTCTAACAAAATGTAGAACTATTCTGAAGTTCACCAGCATGGGAAACATACTTACAAAGGTATAAGTCCCATAATGTAGTCTACAGAAGAAACCAATTACAAAAACTAGGACAAAGCAATAAGATCAGATAAAGAAAATAAATAATTGGTCACCTGGAGACTGAGAAACAGTATTGAAGAAACTTTATAGTTTGTTAGTTATTGTCTTCTGTAGGTAAATAGCCAGTGAAGATCCTGCATTCATAGAAATCGTAGATGGAAGAGTACAAAGTTAGATAGAACAGTGAATATCAGGGCTGTCATAATCTACTTTGTCCCAAGGGCACACTTAACAAGATGTCTATACTGTAGGTAGTGCTCGAGAACGTTGGGTAATGACAGAAACCACTCTTGTTGGTGTCAGAGTCTATCATATGTACCAGTGCGTTATTCACAGTCCTCAACACTGTGTGCGTCACAGCTCAATGAATGTTAGCTGAAGGGATGACAGTCATGACAGTCTTCAAATATTATCATGAAATACTAATTCCACAAAGTTTTCAGAGTTCCCATGTGTCTCTGAACTGATTTACAATGTTTTATGCGCCCTCTACTCTGAGAGTTTTTAATTCTTAATCTCCTCTTGAAAAGCTTTTTGTCAAAACATGTTTATTTCTAAATTTTAACCACTTTGAGTTACCAGACAATAAAATTCAACTTTAGAATTATTATTGTCTCTCTGTCTGTCCAAATATTTTATTTTCTAATCCTTCTATATTTGGTTTGTACTTAAAGGTTTTAGAATCTATAGTCATATTAATTGGAAATATCTTTTTGTTGGAAAGCAATGTCTCCAAGAAGATTAGAGTTGGAGACATAGTCCAGTAATAGTCCTACGGGCAACTTTAAAACAGTGCTCAAAAGCTAATACTGAGTCCTATGACCACTTGTTACTTTAAGCAGTGAGCTCCTATGCTAGCCCTCCTTTGGGCATCTTATTAGCAGATAGGCTTTACTTACCAATGGTGACTTAAGATACAGAGTGCTGATAATAAGACTAAAGCCATGTCAGCAAAGCTGATGAGTGAATGTGTCATTCTACGGAGGATCTTACTCACGGAATGTTAAAGTACATTTTCTTTACACTGAAGCCCTCGGGGTTTTGATACTTTTATCCACTAGAAAATATAAGAGAAACAATATGAATTAAGCCATTTTCTTCCATTTAAGAAAATAATGTTATAAAGGCTTGCAAGAAGAATACTCGTTTTATATCAAGAAACTAATTAACCTTAGAAAATATTTAACAGAAGCTTGAGCAATTGTATTTGTTCTAATTGCTGGCATATACTCTCTAAAATAACATGTTTTGTTGACTACCAAACCACCAAACTCTTTTCTTTCCTTCTGATATTCTAAAATTTTCCTAATTTCTTATTTCTATATGCGTGATTGCATCTTGCCAAAAATCTCTAAATAAGATGCTCAGTATCATTACACTTCCATTATCTTTTAATTTCATGTATCTTTCAAATTTCTTTCCCCTGTCAGTAGATAATTGGACAGTAAGAAGGGAAAGGCAATCTGACTGCACAGAAGTCAGCTTGTGCATTCTGTGAGCATCCTTTGCCAACCTACAGAAGCATGGCTTGGTGAGTTTGGGCAACCACTTGTCAAGTAATGCTGTCGGTGTGCAATGAGGCACAGCTGAGAAATTTTGTAATACAAAAACAAATGATTCAGGGGAAAATAAACCCAGAAAATCAAATAAACCAAGTGTGGCAGTACACTGTAAGTGGCTGGATAGAAAGACAAGACAACATGTCATATTATTGATTTTCATTAGCAGGGAGAGGGGACTGAAATGAAGCAAGAATGACTTTCTAAAGTTCATAAACAATAATAATATTTTATAATCAAAAGAAGTTTTACATAGGTTTATCAAGTTTTCTAAGGTTTATTTCTAGGACACAAACATTTTCTCCACACACTGTCCTTCCCCCCTCCCTCCTTTCTTTCACTTTCTTTTCTCTCTTCCTTTTGTTTCATTCCTTTTAATACAGTACAGTTATCTTGAGGATGGAATGATAAAAATGATCATAGGCATGAGAGGCCTGGAATAACTGGATTAGATACTGTCTTTGGGTATTGAGGTTTGAATTCTGTATCCTATTCCAATTCATCGTAATTGCTGATATTTCAAAATGTGGTGGTTTTTGAGATAAGGCTCTTAAAGAAGTAACCAAGTTTAAATGAGGTTCTTAAGTCAACTTTAATCCAGTATAACTAATATTCTTATTACAGATGGAATTTGGAATCCTGTAGTTGTAGAGGAAGGAAAATAAGAGGAATCAGAGAAGATAACCATTGGCAAGCTGAAGACAATGGTCTGAAACGGATTCTTTTTTCCTGGTCATCAGTAAGAATTCAGCCTGTCAATGCCTTAATCTTGACCTTTTATAGAGTAAAATATATCTCTATTATTTCAGCTGCCTGTGATATCTTTATGTAGCAACTCTGGCAATTAATATACAGATGGTCCTTTGCTTTACAGTGGGGTTATGTAATAAAACTATTAAAGATTGAAGATGCTAACCATTAATAATGAATTTAATACACTTAACCAACAGAACATTCAAATTTAGCTGCAAGCTCTTCTTTAGATAGACTATTGGTTTCTCATACTCAGGATGACATGGCTGAGTGGGAACTGTAGCTCAGTCCTGCTGTTCAGCACCAAGAGAGAGGATCACATTTAGGAAAGGATCAAAATTGAGAATTTAAAGTATGGTTTCTACTAGATGCCTACTGTATTCACACTATCACAAAAATATTGAGTTGAAACATCATAAATTGTAATCTTTCTTTACTAGATTTCTCTGAAACTTAGTAAAACTGCTGTTAATTAGGCAGTACTGTTTTACGAAGTAATCTTTTTGTGTATATGTGTGGGTCTGTGCCTTGGCATGTATGCATGTACATGCAGGTGCTCATGGAGTCCAGGGCATTGGATCCTCCGGAGCTAGAGCTATAGGTGACTGTAAATTGCCTGACATGAGTGTTGAAAACTAACTCAGGTCTTCTGTAAGAGCAGTATATGCTCTTTAAGCTTTTTTATTCTTTATTGAGAGCTTCGTATGAAGCTGTATTCTGTATATTTTTATTGTTTATATTTTGTTTGTTGAAACAGGGTCTCCCTGTTGCCCCAGCTGACATGAAACTTGCTATATAGACTAAACTGACATAAATTCCACAGAGATCCTTCTGCCTCCTCTTCCTGCATTCTTGAGATTAAAGGCATCCACCAGCACACCAGCTCATACAATGTATTTTAATCATATTCACACTTCTTCCCAGATCTACCTCCACATTCCTAACAACTCAACTTTGTATTATTTTCGGTCTCTCAAATGAACTCCAGTATGTGTTACCCACACTCAGGTATGGAACCTCCCCTGGATTCTGGTTAACCTACTTGGGGTCACACTTTTAAAGAAAATCGACATTTTCTCTCTTAGCTGTTATCAAGTGCCAATAACCCCTCAGTGAAGGGTAGGAGTTCATGCTTCCCTCCATGAATTGGATTTTGTCTAACTTGGGTTTGGACAGGTCTTGTACATGCAGTCACAGCTACTTTAAGTTCATATATGCAATTGCTGTGCTGTCTGGAAAATATTGTTTTGTTGTAGTTGTCCGGCACCTCTGACTCTCTTTCTTAACTGCTGAACCATTTCTCCAGCAGCCATTTTTCAGCTGCCAAGTATTATTTACACCGAGGTAAAAGTACTTCTATGCAATGTAGAAAGCACTTTGTCTTCCAGAGTTTATATTATTAAACTTTGAAGAGAATTTCAGAAAGAAGGTGTTTACTTAGCCCCCCAAATACCAGCTGTGACCTTGATTTAATATCCCTTTGGAAAATACCTGACAACTTAAACATGATAATAACTAAAATTAACAAATATAAAATAGAAGACAGACACCCAAATCTTTGGAGAAGGAGCCAATCAGGAGTGATTATACCGGAAATTGAAGGTGGATAAATATTCTTGTGTACCACTGCCTCCCATATATGAGATTTATTTTCTTCACCGACTGATCTAGCCTGGCCAATAGCATTAGTTATAAGTGACATTGTACCAGTTTCAAGCCAATTTTACAGAACTTTTAGTTTCTACTTCTTCCTTCTTGGAAGACAGTTACTAGATACGCAACCCGACTATTCTGAGAACGTATGCATTGAGAAGCCCTCCATTGCTACATTAAGTGACAGAATTAACACATGAAGTACTTAGTTACTAAACTTGTGAAAGAAATCTCCTTCAATCCTGACACAGCTAATATTTAAGACGAGGAAAGCCAAAGAAGTTTATCCACAGTAGCACTAAGGTTACAAGCCTTTTTCGGTTGGCTTAGGATGCTATAACAAAATGGAATGGTCTATATGGATTAAGCAATGAATATTTATTTCTTAAAATTCTGAAGACTAGAAATTTTAATTCTAAAAAATTGACAGAATAAGTCCCTGGAGAGACTTTAATTTTCAGTCCTAGACAGGTGGCATCTCATTGTATATTCACTGACATGGCAGGGAGAAGAGAAGGAGAGAGAGGAAGGGAAATTGAGAGATGACAGATAGGTAGATTACAGATAGATGAGAGAAAATTGTTCCTACTCTAAAGCCCTGATGTTCCCCAAGGCCTCATCTCCAAGCAATATCACATTGAGGATTAGGTTTGTCATGTTAATATGGAGAAGAGCATTGTGTCCATACCAGATTTTAAGTAAACAATTCCAGCTCATCTATAGCTACTGGAGACACTGAGTTCCACAACTCAGTGAGCAGACCTGAACCTTTTGTCAAGTTCATGATCCTTAGACTTGGGATAACACAGCAGCTTACCAGCTAAAGACACACAAATACACACACACACACACACACACACACACACACACACCCCAATATATACTAACTATCTCTTAACTTACTATGTGTATAAATTCAGAGACATCATGTTAATTGTTCTAAGAACATGGAATTATGTATGTTCCAACTAAGTGTTATAAGGAAGTGTACAAACCATAGAATATTTGTGGGAAGACTTTGCTTTGCTGGAATTTAGTAAGCTATTAATACGATAAAATGTAGCTCTATCTGGAATTACTGAATGGGGAGGAGCTGCTTCATTGGCTTAAAAAGATGTCCAGAGGCAGCTAGCCATGTACAACTAGAGATGATGTATTCTACCGTGTGGTGCTGGCTGGTGCTATGCTGATATGTATTGTACTGTGATTTGAGTCAATGGGGACCTCTCTGCAAACAAATGAAAATTATTTCCACATTACCATGAGCACAAAGGAAGAAAGCCTTATTAAACACAGATTAAGTTCATTATTGTATAAATCCCTCCTTAGAAAACAAAGCTAAGTCTATGTTCCCAAATATTAAACACAATAGTGATATTACAGTAAAGAGAGAGAATACCCTTCTTTATCTTGACTCGCCTTTGTCATATTAATGAGGCAAGCATGTTCTAGCTGTGGCTAGTGCCTTCAGTGAGAGAGGCTGCCAGCTAGATCTGGAATTGGATTCCACTATCTGGCTAGCTGCACCATTGATCTTTACTCAAAAGCCCTTCTGTGCAAGCTAATCTGGGGTTTCAAGTTGCAAACATCTTGAATGGCAAACACTGCGCTTGCTTTGCTCAGTAATTACATGTGACTGAAAACACTGAGAATGGGCCAGAGGAACAACTCAGAGAGATGCCTTGCTTCACACAAGGGGAAGAACGGCTTAAGTCTATGTACATCTGCCTTTTTGCAATTAAATACATTTTCTGTGGTTACAAAAGAATATTTTCTATCCCTATTGGGGTTATGGGTTTGGCATTTCAAGAATTCTCCAAGAACGTTTAAGATTCATGCAAACCAAAGTCGATTTTCTCAGAAAGTTTAAAATGAGAACTTTACAATTCTAATGACAAGTACTCATCACCTTCATCCCTTAGAAAGTGAAAAAAAAAAAGGTGTTTGATTGACATTTTGTATTAGTGAAAGAGAGGGATAAGAGATTAAACAGATTCTCAGGAAACAGAAAAATGGAAAAGAAAGAAGGCAAAGAATTTATGAATAAGGACCAGAAATGCAAGATGCTCTTAGAATTTAACTCCGCACCTGTTCTCATCATCAGCTGCTTCATTACGACCAAATATTTTTTCCATATGAGTTTTCAAATAAAATATAATTGATAAAAGAACATAATAGGAGGGCCTAGGAAAATGAAGCCAATGTTTCTTTCCTTATCTAAATTCACATTCAGTGTTCTAACAGCTGAGCACATACAAATTAATCAAACAAATAATGACTTCCTAATCTATTATTTATTTTCAGACAGGAGATTAAAAGTGGCTCTCTAAGAATCAGCCATGGATATTAAATTTAACAAATGTTGGAGCAGGAAAAATTTCAAATGACTTTGCTAATGTCAAACTGTTAGAGATACTGAAGTAGTCTACCCATCAGGACATTAACATTTGGTGAAGGAGAATTTTGATTGTAGGTTGAATAACACTATGATTTTTGCTATTGATTCGTAATGAAGTTGATGGATAAAAACAGACTGTGGGACTTCCAGGTCACAAGCAAAGGAAGCAGGGACATTTTTTCCCCTATTAACCTTCAGGGACTAATTTTTACATAGGATTACTGTACATTTCCTGTGTCTTTGTTACAAAATTTTAGAAAAATAAAATAATAAAAAGTGCATAGAGACAGGGATGTGGGTGTTCAGTGATGTCACACATAAAATGTAGCTGGACTACATAGGGATGAGTTTCTTCCTGTTCATGCAGTTCACCAAAGTCAGACTCCTGTATCATCTTTTCTATTGTTCTTGCCCTCTCTTTGGCAGTGCTCCTTCATAAAAATCTTATCAGACTTAAGCTTATAGCTTAACATGGGGTAGACAGAATGTTAATGCATCTCTCAACTATCACCAAAAAACACTTAGTCATGCAACAGAGGACCACAGCTGTCCAAGATGGAGAGAATAATAGACTACAGAAGGCATGCCCCCAGATAGGACTCTTATATTAAATCTCAACCACTCAGAACTCAGGAATCATTGTGGAAGAGTGGGCAGAAAGATTGTAATAGCCAGAGGTAGTGTATGACCATAAGGAAATAGTCTTCTATTCTACACTTCTGGGAACTTTGTAACATGAATTTATAATGGTGACAGCATATACAATACCCATGCAAAATTAGTCAGATAAAACCAAGTATAGAACAAAAGAAAGGGACACGAAACCCCATTCTTAGCCAAGGAACTATTAGCAACTGATCACTGCTGGATGAAAGAGAATTTATCTTCTTTAATCTTCTAGTGATGCTAGATAGATAAACTGACCAGGGTGCAGTGAATGAACTCATACCAAGGGATATCTGGGTACACAAATTTGACTAGATTGGTTTTAACATATATAACAGAACACAAAATTTCAGTGGGCAGGCTACAGGAAACTGAAGATAGGGGAGGTTCTAAATATGATTAAGATATATTGTAGAAAATGCACAAAAACATAATGAAAACATACACTTAAAAAGCCAGAAATCATTTTGCCCTCCAAATTACTATAATAATTCATTTAAATAATCACTAATAATCTAATATCATAACAAACATAAAAAAGTTTATTTAATAAATTAAGCGCCTGAGCAAACATATTTGTGAGCTTATGGCCAGCCAGGCTGTTCAGCTAAACTTTATCTCAAAAGCAAAAGAACAAATCAAAATTATACATACACTTTTTGAGAAAAAAAATCACCTAAAGAACTTGAATAATATGTTTAAAAATATACTTGATGACTTTCATATTGTTATTTTCTGCTAGAAATATTGCATCTGGTCGTTTTAGTTTAAATTTTCACAAGCTATGTGTATATTATATAATTTTATATGTAAAAAGAAGTATAAAAATTATATGCAAACTTTAATTACAACTAAATAAATGCTCATGTTATGAAATTCTACTGTAATACATATTATGAAAAATTTTTACATTGGAATAACATTTTTTAAAATAACTGTTGTCATAAAAACATGGAAAACTTGTAAGAATTTACACAATTTTATTGAAGTCTAAATTTAAATCAGTCATTAACTTTAAACTGAACACTTGTGTTTTGGTCAAATTTTTAATTATTTCTAGAACTTTTTTTCCTTTTCTATTTTTTTTTTATTTTGAGAATTTTACACACAAGTATTGTCTTTAGACAATTTTCATTTAGTACCAGGGATATTTTTATTGATTGACTGATTTCTTCATTGACTCATTAATCATTTAGTAGTGTGTTATTTAATCTTCATGAGTTCCTGTAGCTACTAGGGCTTCCTTTGTTCTCAATTTTAAGCCTTATTTCATTTGTAGTGTGTGACAGAATACAAGGAAATATTTCATTTTTTGTGTATTTGTTGATTTTTGTTTTGTGCCCCAGTATATGGTCCATTTTAGGGCTAGTTCCTTGGGTTGCTGAGTAAATATGTGTTCTTTGGTGCTTATGTAGAGTATTCTCTAGATGTCTGTTAGGTCAATTTGATTTAAGCCATCATTTATTTAATATGATTTTCTGTTTATGCTTTGTCCAAATGCCTTGTCTATTATTCATGGATTTCACCTTTTCATTGTGTCCCAGGGTTCCTTTACACTCCATTCTTCTGTTGTTGCTAATTTTTCATATTCCTTTAGGCAGTTGTCCATTTCTCCAACTTTATCTTCAATTCTTGATACTCTGCTTTCATTTGATTCATTCTACCGATAAGCTTTTCTCCTGTCCTTACTAACTGACTTATTAAAGTTTTCAACTCCATCTTCCTTTCTGTTTGATTCTTCCTCAGTATTTCTATCACTTTCCTAAATTCACTTTTCAAGTCCTGAAATGTCTTTGTCAATTCATTCAGCTTCATATTTTATGTTTTTGAACTTCAATCAGGAGTTTCTTTCTATCCTTTTTGAGTTCCTAGAAGGGATTGTGCGTCCTTGAAAGTCTTGCAATTCTTTGATCACGTTTGTGATTTTTCTTTTAAGTTCTGTTTCCTTGGGTTGCCGTGGGTAGTCCTCATTGTAGATCACTTCTATAGGGCTGGGGGATTCCCTGGAAACACATTTCCTTGGTTTTTCATATTATTTTATGCTTCTGTAATGTGATCTTGCATATAAACTTCTTTTGTTGGTTGTTTCTGTTATGAAATTCCAGTCTACTTTTGTTGAGTAGAAGTTTGGTTCTGTTTTTATCATCGTTTTAGCGTGGTCGGTTTCTGATTGGGTATGAAGAGTCAATTGGTCTCTGTCTGCTTCAGGTTCTGACTTTTGATATTTTAGTGTTAAGGCAGAGTGTTTCCATTATACTCTGGTGTGCCATGTGAGTGTGGGGATGGAGGAGTAGAAGGATTCTACCAGCATGGTGCTGGACTGCAATACCCAAGCAGTGGGTTTGGGGCCTAGTCCCAGAGAGAAAAATTGCAAAGGAGTGGGTGGGTTCTGATTAGGTCACTAGGGTGATCCACAGCATTTTAGCAGCTGACTCCCCTCCTAGTCCCTGAATTGGAAGATGAAAACAAGTCCTTTCTAGAATTCTTGTGTGCCATAAAACATAAAAATATTTATGTTTTACTCTTCAGAAATATTTCCAGTCAATATTTTGACTGTCTGGATTTGGGGGGCTATTTATTTCTTCATTTCATCTACTAGCCCAGGAGCTCCTTGCAAACAGTAGCGCAGAATTTCTTTAAGTGTGGACTTTTTAGCTCAAATCCACAGTTTTATAATAATCTTAGCATTTTCTAGATGTGATGTAGCTATAGCCATTTGTTTAAATTTAGTCTCTCTGTCTCATGTGGATCGTAAGTACAAGGCCATCATCAGCTATATAGCAAGTTTCAGGTAAGCCTGGGCTAAATGAGACCCTGCCTCAAAAAATAAATCTAGTTAATAATATACAATCAAACAAAAGGTCACTATGTTTTATTTTAAGTCTGTTGACATCCAAAATAAGTCAAATTATGAAACACAGTATTTCATTTCTATTTTCTATTTTATTGAATTAAAGGATTCTGAAGAAATTATATCTCCCATACATTCAAGAAATCTGTGGGCTGGAATGATGGCTCAGCAAACAAGAGTACTGCCAGCTTTCTCAGGGGACCTGGATTCAATTTTCAAGCACCCACATGGCAGCTAACAACTGTCCTTAACTCCATTTCAAGTGGATCTGAAGCCCTTTTCTGACTCCATGGGCACTGCACAACACACATACACTTACCTATATGCAAGCAATATACTCATACACTTAAAATAAAAATAATAATGAAAAAGAAAGCAACGTTGAACTCTCTGAAGTCAAGACCACCAATAAATTTTAAACATCCTATTAGAATAATCATTCAACTATTTGATTCAGTGGCTCAAATTTTAATGAGAATGAGAAGATAAAATATCTGTGAATTTAGAGAGAAATCTAGAAATTGTAACTCAGTGTAACCATTCCAATGAATTGTCATTGATACCCAAAATTTATTATGTAGGTCATGAAATATTTTGGGGGATCTTTTTGAAACAGGGTCCTTCTGTCACCCCAGCTAGTCTGGAACTCAGAGATTCAACTAATTCTGCCTCCTGAGTGCTGGGAACCGGCAGTGTTATTATGTTAAATAATCATTCTGTTGATCTGCCTTCTAAATATTAGTTTGTATAATTTTTATTTTGTTATTAGTCATTATTTTTAATCTATTTTAAAATATTTTATTAATTTTTCTAGAACATCATACAATGTATTTTGATCATATTTAACCCTTTCCTCACCTCCTCTCAGATTCGCTCCCACCTTTCTGTCCTATCCCCCACCCTTCTTGAAC
Source organism: Eospalax fontanierii (assembly GCA_035773235.1). Taxonomy (NCBI): domain Eukaryota; kingdom Metazoa; phylum Chordata; class Mammalia; order Rodentia; family Spalacidae; genus Eospalax; species Eospalax fontanierii. The sequence goes on from CM069527.1 coordinate 40,963,402, forward strand.
TTTGTGTCCTATTTTTTATGTGTGATTTTTTGATACAATAGGGTAGTTGCACATACGAACTAACGACAGTTGGGACAGCATGTATAAGACTATGTAAGCTCAAGCCAGACAAGATCCCAGCATGGAAGGCGAGGCGACACAAAGCCATGCAGCTATTGGTGATTGATAGACACAAAGAAAGGGGGAGACAATTTCCTTTAGTGGTGTGGCTTCTGGTGGGTTGAACAAGTTCCAGGGGATGGCTCCAACCCAAGAGTATTATTGAGTACAATTTTCACTCTATGGGCTTTAAATATTTATGTTTATATCTATAGATTTATGTCACTAATAATTTTGGTAAGAGAAGCCTCTTTCTACAGTGAGTAACAGTTAATGCAGAAACTCATATCTTTGTCAAAATGTCAAGTATAAGTAACAATGAGCTGTGTGTGAATCATCTCTACTAACCTACTTCCATTTAGGCACAGGGAGAATCTCACAAGAATGGGCAAAAATAAATAAATAAAAGAGCTGGTGGATAAGTTGGACAGCTATGAAGTACTGATTTCTGGACATGGAATGGTTGTTTGACACAACAATGCACAGCAACTGATGTTACCTGTACAAGACCTTCATAATATCAAGCCAGTCAAAATTCCAACATGAATGGTAGAGGGTCCCTGAGACTCACCCTTGGAGGAGCTATTGACACAGGTTGGTTGTTCATGAAGGGCGAGTCGATTTTCACTGGTGACATGACTGCTAGTAGGTTGTCCATGTTTTAATGAATGGGCCCAAACACATGCACACACAAGCAGCACTAATTGTATTCCAGAGTTTAACAGTACAAAAACAAGGAGGGCGTGAAGATGGGAGGGAAACAGGAAGGAAGCACTAGTGGGAGATGGAAGGGAGGTAATAATGGATATAGCCAAGATACATTGTATACATGTACATTTTCAAATATTAAATAGAAAAGAGATATATAGGATTCACATAGAAGTAACTCTAAAATTATGAATTCTTGTTGTTAATTCCTTCCTGGGGAAGGATATTTGGGGAGTCAGATATGCATGGTGGCAAATATATTTAACCCCAGATCTTAGGATGCAGAAACAGGTAGATTTTTTTGTGAGGCTAGCCAAGTGCCTACATAGTGAGTTCTAGGCCAAGTAGGATAATTAGATCCTGTCTGAAAAACAAAAATAAATGGGCAGATGACAACACTTTTCATGGATGAAGCTCAACAGTGAAAACAACCTAACTGCATAAAGATGTCAAACCCAGCCTCTACCTCCAGGCCTAGAAGCAATCCTCCAATAAACTCAAGATGACAAAAACACAACATAGAACTGAGGAAATGGGCTGTAGGTCCCAACTTTAGCCAAAAAAAAAACTATTGGCAGCTGATTACTGCCAGGGAAGGAAGAGCTGATCTTCTGTAAGTCAGAGACTCTAGATAGGCTGACTAAATCCTAGAAGATGAACTTGCACTGAGGAACATCTGGGTACAGTAACTTGACTAATTATGCCTTAACATATATGACAGAATATTTCAATTTCAGTGGGGTGGACTATGGAGGCAGTTCAGATGAAGGAGGGGTATAAAGGTGATTAAAACATTTTGTATGAAATGCACAAAAATTCAACAAAAATATACAAAAAAAAAAAAAACTGGACAGAGACACAGTTGGTCAGCTTTTATCTAAGGTATCAACCATCAAAGAAAACTACTAAGGAAAGTTTCTGTTTTCAAAAATGAATATCAGCAATACTGGAAAATTTTGTTTTCAAGTGCTAAGAGTAAAAGAATCCAGCATAGTCTTTACATTTTTAAAATGCTTAGAAGGATACTAGCTAATGAATTATATGGTTTCTTACCTTCTCAGTGTCATCCAGCACTCCAAGTTACTCCATTTACACTACTAAAATCAGCCGGATGAGTCACAACGGAGCTATAAGCTAGCACTGAAAGTGAAATAGAAGGCATCCAGAAAAGATCCATCTGACCAAATTATGAGAAGTTCCTAGTAAAAACTGCTATCGAGGTACAGAATACTAGCATCTGTTTGAAGAAAATTTGGAAAGACTCCTTTCAAAGAATGTATATAGTTTTCTGGAAAGACAGTTTGAAAAGTGGATGAATTTAATTTGCATTGCTAAAGCGGGCTATCAATATGAAGAGTTAACTGTGAAATTTAAGTAATGCAAGAAAACTTTGAATCAATAATAATTACAAGTATATTTCTAAACATCTAAGACAATTTCTGGTTTCCTCATCAGTCTCCTACCTCAGTACATGGACTCCATTCTCTAATATTTATAACAGTCTGTTTTATTAAAATCTCATCAGCCTTTATAGTTACTGCATTGGCCTAAAGGATAATGCCCTCTCTTCTGAAGGAAGCTACAGAAGCAATGTTTGATATGCTAAATCTAGGAGTTCCTTTGCAAAATGAACTTCTTCTCTGCTAAAAGGAAAAGAACTTTCAGCAACTGTGAACTGAACATGTAACGCATTTACATGCCTGTTTTTTTGTTTTTGGTTTTTTTTTTCCTTCTGAGGTAAGCTCTTCCCCAGCAGGCCTCACCTTGTAGACCAGGCTGACCTCAATCTCACAGACATCCACCTGTTTTTTCTTCATGAGTGCTGGGATTAAAGCCAGCACCATCATGTACAACATGTGTCTGCTTGAGTTTACATGGGTGTTGTGAATGTTTTACATCATTGCTGTTATTTCATGAGTGAGCAAGGTCCCAGGAGCCTGTAAGACTCTTGATTCCAACTGGGGAAATGGGTAGATGCCACAACTTCGGTGAGGAACTACTGGCAGCTGATCACTGCTGGGTGAGGGAGAGTTGATCTTTTTTAAGGGAGTGACACTAGATAGGTTGAACAGGCTCCAGTGGATGAACTCACACCCAGGACATCTGGGTACACAAACTTGGCTTGATAGGCATTAACATATATGATCTAATGCATGAAATTCTGTGAGAGGGGTATGCGAGGTGCAGATAGGGATGTGGGAGCTAAATATCATTAAGATGCATGAAATCCACAGGAATTCAATAAAATATATTTTAAAAATTATATTGTAAGAAAATGGCAAAAATCCAATAAAAATGTTTTTAAAAAGAAAAAAAATAGTAACAAGGAGGTGTCCAGGCCAGGAAGGAAATTCTATAATGCACAGATCTTAATATATAATCTTGTAAAACTTTGTGTATTTCTATTAATGATTTTTCTCCAATATTCAGATATCTAATTGTGGACAATAGTATTGCACCTACTTTCTTATCATATTTTTCTACATAATATTGGACAGAAAAAAAACATAATTAACTATAGTCCCCCAAACTATGATTTTGTCTATGTATGCTCTATATTTACATTTATATATTTCTTTTGTTCTCTCTGCCTATCTTCCAACATTTAGGCATTTTTTTCTTCTCAAAAGCAATTATCTTTAGATTAACTTTTAGTACATCATTGTTAGGCCAATTGCTTATATGCGGGTGTCAAACTGTTATTATATTTGAAGATAATGTTCATTTTTATTCTATTATTAAAGTTCATAACCAAATATATAACATGTCAGATCCAGTAAAAAATGCAAGATAGAAATATTTGGCATATCTCCTTAAATCTACCTCATAAAAACAAATCTATATTCTTTTATTAAATATGGCTATGGCTAATGTTGTTAAAATTAATGAATTCAATTTCAGTTTATTAAGAAAGAGCCATTTAGAACTGAAAAGCAGGAATATAGTGAGTTCATATATTAGAAGACAGAAACATAGTTCTAAAAATTAAGAGACCATAATTCTGAAACAAAAATATGGGAAATAATTTTTCCATACAGTTCTCATCATATTTAAAGAAGGAAAAAATATCAAATATCTGGGGTGAGTCTTTGATATGTAAAAAAAAATGTTTAGTGTGTTAACATTTAATTCTAAAAATATCCATGTAAATATACGATAAGTTAAATAATTAATCCAATTAAGGTATTACAAATATAGATGCTAATACAGGTTTCTTTCTTTTCCATTCATAAATACTTTTGTAAATTCACTTAATGTACAGGTTCTGGGAAAAATTGGTTTGATCTTTCTATTTGATCTCTCCAAATTGTTTCTTATAAAGTTATATATTGATAACTATGTAAACACTATAAGTATTTTACAGACACTTTATATACCTCCCCCAAATCACATACCCATTCAAAAATGGCCTCTTTGGGAAGAATTTACTGCATCCCCATGTTCTCCCCCTAAAGCCATACATAGCCCTGGTTTCATTCCAAGTCTGCAGATGTATATATACATACATTATCCTAATATCAAGCTTACTGACAAATCATTCTTAGGTTCTTTCATTCTCTGTTTGTTTTTGTTTCTTTTATTGTTTTGTTTTTGAGACAGGGTTTCCTTGTTGCCTCAGCTGGCCTGAAACTTGCTTTGTAGACCAAGCTATTTTCAATTTCACAGAGATCTCTCTGTAACTGCTTCTAGAGTGCTGGAATTAAAGGTATTCACCACCACACCTGGCTTGTGTTTCATTCTTAACAGAATTTCTTAGATTCATCAGAATTCTCTTCCATGAAATGTACTGACAATATGTTTTTCATCATTCTCAGATTTTGGTAGAATGGCAAAATAATTTTTTTTAATTTCTTGGAATAATTTAAAATTACTTAAACTCCTACCAAGCTCCTACTAGACACTTGGCATTCAGAGAAAATTGAGCTGATAAGATAAGAGATGAAATTACAACTGTAAGTTAACAAAAATTGAGAGTTATATGTGAGAATAATTTCTTAGTTTTGAAGCTTTGTGAACGAGAAGAAGATGTGAAGGCAACACTTAACTGAACAGAACATCCTGAATAAGGTCGGCAAAGTATACAGATAATTACCAAGTAAGTTTATAGTCACAGTTCTGGGTGCAGGTAATTCTGAAATCAAAGGTCTGGGATCTCACAAACATCTTTCATGGCTGAATAAATAGAGGGGAGGAGAAAAACTAATGAAGTTGAATGCATCCTTTTACAAGAAACCCCTGTGTCAGTTAGAACATAAACCTACTCCTAAAGACAGTCCTCATGACCTAATCACCTCTTACTAAGCTTCCCCTTTCTACTCTAGTTCATTAGGAAACAAATTTTCAACAAACAATTTTGGGAATACATTCAAATGATAATAGAGATTTACAATGGTAATCGTTCTATTAAGGGATCTTCTGCTCCCCATTTTTACGTGTTCTAGGTCTCTATTTCTATATGTATGAGTGTGTTTGCTCATCTATGTATGGGTGCACATACACTGAGTGTACATGCATGTGGAAAATAGGGGACAATCTCAGGCCTCCGACACTGTTCCTCAGACACTGGAAATCATTCTTTTTTGAGACAAGGTCCGTTAACTGTAATGGATCTGACTAAACAGGAAAGCTGTGTCACCAGAGAACCTGAGAGACTCATCTATCTCCAAATTCTCAGCATTGAGATTACAAAAATGTGCCATCATGCCTAGTCATTTTTTTTAATGTACATTCTGAAAATTAAACTCAGGTCGTTGTGCTGACTGTGCTATCTTCCCAGCCTTCTCTGTCTATGTGTCCTGTTCCAGCCCATCCTTTCTTAGATTTTTATGACAAACTGTACCCTAGGTTTTTGCCCCAAACGTCAATCTTGCCTTTCAGCGAACCTTCTCAGTCACAGCATACTGTTCTGAAGTTCTGGGAGCTAATAAAATTTTAATCACTGTATTCAGTTATACTATTCCCTTCTAAGAGCATAAAATGAACTGAATTAATCATTACATGACAGAAATTTGTAGAATCATTTTGAAAGTAATTAAACAAATACAGAATTATTTACAAATGAAAATTCAGTTAATAAAATTTAACTTTCTGATATTTTCACTGATATTCTTTAATATATGTGTATGTGTGTATGTGTGTGTGTGTATGTGTGCGTGTGTGTTTGCCTTGCCTGTACATAGTGTACCTGTGCTGCAATGGCCACAGGGGCTACAAGAGTACATTTGATCCCCTAGAATTGTTAGCCACAGGTGGGTGCTGGGAACCAAACACATATCTTCTTCAAGAGCAGCCAGTACTCTTAACTGCTAAACCATTTCTCCAGCCCCACAGCTGATATTCTTAGAAGGGTAAATTGAAAGTTCCAAAGATTAACTTAAGATACACATAAAAAATACAATGAACAGAAAATAACTAGGAAAATGCAGAATATAAAGGGAAAGCCAACAATTAAATTTATAAATAAAATAAAGTTCAGAAGAGTAATTTTCAAAATATATTTTAGGAAAAATTCTTCAAAATGGAAAAGATGATAATTTTCAGCCTCAAATGTTCAACCCTTTTCTGTGCAGTCAGCAAATAAAGCATTACAAAAGACAAACTGAAATTTCTAGATGTGTAAGAAATAGAAATCATTGGAAATTTGAGGAAAGTTAGCACCAAATGTTAGAAAAATATTTTTCCACTCTAAAAATTATATATTCTTGGATTTGTTTTCCTGATAAAATTATTTTCAGGGCTATTACAGGGCTACATAAAAAACAAAATACAAATGCATATCATTGAGAAACATATAGAAATGATCATAATTCACATACTAATTTAACAGAAATGAAATTATATGAACCACATTGCAAATATATGTGAAAATTGGAGTGGGAGACAGGTGGAGATTAGGTAAACATAGTTTTCAGATTACTTGTGTCAAACAAAGATGAGAAGTCTCAGGAAAGTAGGTGCTAACATCTAGATCAGCAAAGTGATCCAGATAGTTGCAGCAATGCAGGATTGGAAGAAAATTAGAAACAACAATTTGAGTAAATTTGTGGAGGCTGCACATGGGCTGCATGCTTCTTACCTCTCTCCTCCAGTAGCCATCAACTGATGATAATTCCTCTGCTGGGATGGAGTCTCATCAACTCCTCTCCCACCCATTTTGTATTTTCAATTGGCTTGACCTTATGCAGATCTTTTGCAGGCAACCTCATCTACTGTGGGTTCATAAGTTCAACAGCCCTGTCATGTCAGGAAGACTTTCACAATAATCCTTCTTATACCTAGGCTCTTACATTCTTTCTGATACCTTTTCCTTGATATTCCTTGAGCCCTGGGGGTGATATACATGTCCTATTTAGGGCTGAACTCTTATAATCACTTATTTTTAGCACTTTAACCAGTTAAGAATATCTGCATTAATTGATGCCCACTGCAAAAAAGCTTCTCTGCCCAAAGTTGAAAGCAACATATCTATTAAATGCAAAAGTATTTAGAAGGCAATTTGGTCACCTAATAATTTAAAACAACATTTGTTTCCTCTATGGGGTCCATGACCTCCAAAACCATGGACTTTTGACTAGGTTTATAGTACTAGGCATGAATCCCCTCATGTAGAGTAGGCCTCAGATTTAATCAGAAAGTCACTAGTTGCCACCATCAAAATTATGCTATTGTGCAATCAGTATTGAGTACATCTTTCCTGGAAGAGTGATATTGTAGTATTCAGACTCTACCACTGGGTAAGAGCATTACAGTCTTTTCTTCCCCAGCATCCTGTATTATACCTCCTACATTATGAAAACCAGCCAGTTGGTAGTCTCCTCATCAGTTAGCGATCTATTTATATGGCTTGCAAACAAAGTTGCATGATATCTTCAATCATAGAATGCTACCATCTACCTATGGTGGGCACCCTAGAGTAATGGCAATGGCCTGTGTTGTTTAGAGGACTTCTGAAGTTTCTCTCATCAATAAATTAATGAGAAATACCTGAAGCATGGCACTGAGATTTTCATTTAATAACCCATGTCTTCTCAGAGCAGCAATGTCCACACATACAAAGTAGTTTCATTCAAAATGTTTTTAAATTATGTTTATAAAATAGCTTACGTGCTGGTGGGTTTAAATAAGGTTTTTCTCATGTGTCCTTTGTTTGGGGTAAGCCACCCCTTATCTTCTACTTTCTCTTATTTCCCATTCCATATTTGCTTAAACCTTCAACTCTCTTTATCTTTCAAACTTCCTGTGTTCTATTATGCTTTCCAATTGTATTTTTAATTGGGTTGCAAAATAATAGTTTTCCATGTTGTTTTTATGTACTCTTCTATTGGATTAGTCCTCCACCATCCCCTTCTTTCTCCATCACTTCTATGTCTTTCCTGCTTAAACTTTTCTGAACCCGGTCTTATCCCTTTCTTGTTCTATATTCTATTATCTTCCCTTACTTAATACATCTCTACTACCAATGTCCTCTTTCTAGTTTACAGGTTTTCATGTGTACCCCCAGTGAAACATATAAAACAAATGATTTGATGCTCAGTTCAACTGATGAGAAAGAACATGCAGCCTTTGTCTTTCTTGGTTTGGACTCTCACCCAGAATTTTTTTCCAGTTTCATATATTTACGCACAAATTTCCATTATTTCATTTTTCTTCAGATCTGAATAAAATTTACTTATCCATTAATCAGCCAATGAAAATCTACTTTAATTCTATCTCCTGGCTCTTACAAATACACAAGCCATGACCGTGAATATGCAGTTGTCCCTGGAGGAGGATATGAAGTCATTTGGATATACACTCAGGAGTAGTAAAGTTAGGTAATATGCATGTTTTATTTTTAGTATTTTCAGAAACATTCAGACTTGATTTCCAAAGTGATTTCACGTGTTTATACCCCTATCAATACACCATAATATTGTCCCTTTTCCCACATCCATGGCAGCTTTTGTTATTACATGTATCCCGAAGATGGCCATTTGGACAATGGTGAGATAGGCTTTTACCGTGGTTTTCATCTGCATTTCTTTGCTGGCTAAGGATGTTGAATACCTCCCCCCTTTTTTCATCTTTTTGAGACAGGGTCTCCCTGTAGGCCCAGTTGGCCTGGAACTCATTATGTAGAACAGACTGGTCTTGAACTCACAGAACTCTGCCTGCCTCTGCCTCTGCCCCTTGAGTGCGAGGATTAAAGGCACACATCACCATGCCCAACATTGAACACATTTTTAAGTGGTTACTGGATAGCTATATTTAGAGAACTCTCCTTGTTCTGTAGCCCATTTTTAATTTTTTTGATGTTTAGTATTTATGAGTTCTTTGTATTGTAGAATTAATTCTCAGTCACACATATAGTTGGCAAGTATTTCATTCAGTTCAGTTGGTTCAGTTGGCTGCCTCTTAAATTGATAGACAGCTTCCTTTGCTATACAATATGAGATTCCATTTGTCAATTGTTGGTCTTAGTACATGCAATAAGAATCCTATTCAGAAAATCCTCATCTGGACCTGCAATGTGAAGCGTACTTGCTACCCTTGCCTCTAGCATTTAGAATATCAGGCCTTATGCTGAGGTCCTTCAGCCATCCAGAGTTGAGTTTTGTGCAGGGTGAGAGAAAAAGTGCTGATTTCATTTTTCCACATGTTTCCCACCATTATTTGTTGATTATGCTGTTTTTTCTCCAGTGTTTTCTGAGTGTTGTAAAAATCATCTATTTGTAGCTGTGTGGACTTATATCTGTGTCCTCTATTCTATTTCATAGATCAATGTCACTCAGGTAACTTTTAACACACCAAAACTTGATCCTAGCATCTTATTCAAACTTTGGAACAAATGCTGGAGATTGAGTACCGCCATCTTATATCAGCTCTCTGGTTGACTGAAGGGCACATCACTAATGATATATTCATATAACCTCAAAGCTATACCACCTCTATTTATTCCTTGCTCTGGAGACTATTTTACTTCAGGTCAATCTCCAGAATTTAGCTAAGAACATTTTGTCATGCATCATCAGAACGTTCTTTTCCTTAGTCTCGTTTCACTTGCTACAGATCTTGAACACTCTTCACCATTCATGATGATTTCATACTATTTTCCTCTGCTTGAATGAGGCAGCTTTCCAAGACAGTTTGCTTTGTATATATAATTAATGATTTTTAATTTTATTATGATCATACCTGAGCATTGTATTTACAACATTTCTTTATATCCTGTTACCCACTCAAACTCCCTCCCCATGCCCCCCAAACCCCTCTAAACTTCTCTCTCTCTCTCTCTTAGCATGTACCTCTCTATCCAAACTGTCTCCATCTTCACCTTCACATTCATTCCTCTGTATAAACTGCAAACACCTGCCATTGCATTATGGTCCATGCTAATCCAGCATCGTATAAATTTGACACAATTATACATAGAAAGACACTAAATATAAATATTGATATATTTTCATGTATGTATACTTTCTGTGTGCACATATTTGCAGAGGACAGAAGAGGGTATTAGAGTCCCTAGAAGTGGAGGTACATTGGTTGGGTGGAGAAACACCATGTGAGTTTTTGGAACCAAACCCAGGTCTTCTGCAAGAGTAGCAAGTATTCTTCATCATTCTGCATTCTCTCAGCAAAAAAAAAAAAAAAAAGAACAGCAACAAAAAACCCAAAATCCTATTTCTAAATAAATTCACATTTTCAGCTTCCAGACAGACATAGATTTGAGGGTGATACTATTAAACCCAGCATACAGACCACCTGGCCCTGGCCATATTAGCCCGAGGACTTGAAGAAGGATACTGCTTTTTATCTGGAAAATATTTTTCATCAGTACTCTGAGAGTAATCAGCAACAGAGAAATAGCCCTTTTCATTAATTTTTCTAAAGGAAATATCTGTATCATATCACTTCATAGTTACAACACTGCAAAGACTCGAAACGTGGAAGAAATAACAAAGGGTTTGCACAGTAACACCATTCATGTCGTTTTTTTTATATGTTGAGGTATAAGGCCATAAATAACTATGGCTCAGTATCTACTTATTCCATGGATTGATTTGTGAACATGACTGACATATAAAATATATATTTCTGAGGGAAATACACTCTGAAAGTGTAGTTAAAATATGCTTTTGTTTCAGATGATTAGAAATAAAAGTCATTCTTATAGTTAGCACTATATGTGAAAAATTTATCATATAAAATATATATATTTATGAGAAAAATACTCTCTAGAAAAGTATAGTTAAAATATGCTTTTGTTTTAGATGATTAGAAATAAAAGCCATTCTTATAGCTGGTACTAAAACTATATGTGAAAACTTTAAAAAATATGATGATGAGCCTACTTGTTCCATGGAAGATAATAATCCATTTTTGAAGCTGAAAATATTATCTTCTAAAATTAAATAATGCAATATTTCCATAAACAGGCAAGAATACTCACAAGTCAAATTAATTTTAAGTAATATAAGTTTATAGTATAGAGTCCAAATGGATTTACATGTTTAAATTATCGTGATAGAAGTTTATAAGAAATTGAAATGCTGCTACTCCAGTTACTTATAGAATAAAAGAAAAAAATGACAATATGACCAATTTTTATTTTAGTCTCAGGACATTTTTAATCATTTGATTTTATTCATTCTTCCTACAAGGTTATTGCTTAGTTTGAAAGTTGTTCCTTTGTCATTAACTTATTTCTTAATTAATATTGAATGGGAATAATCCTATTTATCAATTCTCATTATGCAATGGAAGATGTGTTTTGTAGTACCAGAAAGAAAGTGCCACTTTGGGTGGCAAGCAGGTTGGACAATATGATAGCTGCCAAGGAGAGAAAGTATAGTATATCACGGCAGTAAAGCATGGGTATCTATTAATATCAAGGTATCAGGAATGTTTTAAAAATAAAATGATTGTACATTGTGGGCAGTGGATTAATAGGAGTTAGCCAAGTAATATGTCATCAGTATCTCCAATGTCACAGACACAAAACAGTGTACATATAAGTGGACTGATACAGAAAGGAAAAGAAAAATAAAAAAGAATGAGGCTGGGAAAGAATCAATAACAAGCTCTTGTTGGGTCTCAGGTCAAGTGCTTATTATCAGGGTAGATTTAATTTAAATTTGGAAGAATTATTTGGGGTGAAGTATTGACTTTCATAGTTCAAACAATGTAATTACATTCAGAGAGTATAATACATATAATCTATATAGCCTACTTGTATCATGTGTATTCTTATAGATATTTGTGTGTGTTGCATGTGTGTGCATGTGTTCACATTCCCATCTCACACAGATTCTTAAATGAAGTCCCTGTGTCATAATTTCATTCAGCTTCTATAATAAAACACTCTGAAACAAAAGCAACTGAGGGGCAAAACGTATTTATTTGGCTTATGCTTCTGGGTCACAGCATATCATTGAGGCAGTCAGGGCAACAACTCAAGCAAGGCAGGAATCTGAGGCAGAAATCATGAAGGAAAACTTTGTTGGTTTCCTACTCTGTTTTCCAGTCTATTGCTTACCTAGCTTTCTCATACATCACAGGATAATCTTCCTAAGGCTGGTGCCACCCACAGTGGACAGGGGATGCCTACATTAATGATCAAAACAAATCTCCAGAGACCAAGCCACATGTCAATTTGATCCGAACAATTCCTCAACTGAGAATTTTCTAAAAGACAACTTGATACTGTGTCAAGTTCACAGCTAAAGCAACTAGGTCACTCTGGAAGAGTACTATAGAATATAAATAAATAAATACATAAACAAATAAAACTCTGAAAAGTAGAAAAATAAATTAAAAAGACAACTTTTAATTTTCCTGCCCTCAAACCATACATACGCTCTCTCATATGAACAGGCTGATCTGATGATGAGGCACATAAAGCTCAGGGGGTCTGTGCTGGACGTCAAGGACAAAACAGTAAGTATGACTTATTCCACACCTCCCGATCTAGTGAAGTAACATATATATTAGTGCATTTTATTTTTAATTGAGCTTTTGTACATTTCATACAACAGTTCTTAATCAAATTTAGACACAATTCCCTCACTCAACCCTCACCCCATTCCCACCCTCACCAGACCATATATATCAAGTCCTATCCTGTCAAGCGTTTGTACCCATTTGTCCTTTGGTGCAAATTCATCCAATGGACCACTGGAGTCTAGTCATCTTACCTAGAGATCATAAGTAAAGTGTACTCTCCCCTACCAGGTAGTAATCAGTCCCCAACACTTCCCAGTCTAGGGCTGGCCAGCCACTGATTTCCCTTGCTCCACTGTAGGCCCTTGTCTGATTGAGTAGACACAAGTCTTGTACTCAACTGCATCATTTACCAAAGTTCACACATCAAGCTTCCAGAGGACTGAAAGTGTCTGTTTCCCTATGTTCATCAACCAACTCTGGCTCTTACCATCTTTCTGCCCCCTTTTCTGAAATGAACCCTGAGATGTTGGTGGGTAAGGTTTAACATAGTAGTCCTATGAAGGGACGTACAGTTTCCAGTCTCTTGTTCTATAAAATGTGGCCAGTTGTGCCTTCTGTGTGCATCACTCTCTGTTGTATAAGGAAGCTTTGCTGATGAGAGATGAGGGATGTGCTAGTATGCTCTCTATCCCCTGTTCTTTATGTCTCAGGAGCTTTAGGTGTGGAGGTAGATATGTCTCCTAAGACTGGGCATCTTTCAGATGTACATTCTTTGTGTGACCAGTTGTGGAACTCTGCAATAGCCTCCATCTGTTCCAAAAAGAAGATTCTTTGATGAGTGTTGTACCCTATACTTGTCTATAAATATAAGGATCCATATTTAGCATATAGGAAGAAAGTTCATTTGTCTAGATATATGACAGAGTGATGGTATTCTCTAGTATCTATTTCCTCTCCAGCCATATGTAGCTGGCTGTGTTTACATTGCCACCCATGAGTTTACTCCAACTGACAGGGCTTTAAGTCCAATTAGACAGCTGTTGATTATTTCCCAGATAACAGTGCCACTACTGCACCAATAGAGGTAGCTTGCTGCCCCTTATGGTTTGTAGGCTTTAGGACTAGGCAGGACCATTGATTGATTTACCTTAGTAGTTTGTACCATATTCATAGATCTCTAGATCTATGAGAGCTAGACTTCAGGTAGAAGGTTTTCTGGTCAGTGGTGATTTCCTGTTCCATTGCTCCAAGTCCTATGTCTGAAGTATGTCCTGTCTTCAGCTTTAGAGTTTTATCCTTGAGTTCTGGGAGACAACCAAGAGCTCAGGCAATAGCTTGTATCATTTTGGGAGTCTCTTGGACTACTCTGAACAACCCACTCAAAGGGAAGTCTCTCCTGTCTGGCACTGTGCTCTTTGTCATACAATCACCAGGTGTTACACACTCATGCAGGGTGCCAGAGTGGGGAAGGATGGAATTCTGAAGAGGGTGGAAAGTGGAAATAATGGGACACTTGGACTGGGAAGGAGGAGGAGGTTGGATGGGGATGAATAGAACTTGAGGGACTAGGGAAGTCAGAGGTATATGTGTTGGCTCAAGAACCCTCTAGAAATGCACACATGGTGTCTGAACATAAATTAGTTCATTTTTACCAATTGCTTAATAAATTCTTTAAGGACAAGAATAGAGAAAGGTTAAAACAACATACTTGGCTTAGAATGTGAGGATTTCTGGGTATTTTTCAGTTTTCTGAGTTACCTCTTTTCTGTGTCACAAATGAGCCTTGGCTACTTTACTGAATAACAGAATGTATGTGTTTTCCATGTCTATATAGGGCCATCTCCCCTGTGAGTATGTGATAACTTGGGTCAAGAAGAATTCTTTGTTCCAGTAATCTACACAAAAACAGAGCTTGATAGACCCTGTCTTGCAAGGTAGTCAAGCAATTCTAAATGACAATTTTACAATTCATGTAATTATACCCAAAGAGCTCTAAAGTGGATTAGTGAAAGTAATGACAAAATGAAAACCACCAGTTCTTTGGTTTGTATGCAAGAGCATCTGGCTGATATTTTCTTTGAGCCAATTCCTGGTTTTGGTGTTGCGATTACTCTATAAACAAATGTTGAGTTAAGAGAATGAATCCAATCACAACAGTTGCATGTGTACAGCACATGATTTCTATCTGCTTTACTGTCCAGCTCCCTGGCATGTTGATGAAGGACTGAACAGTCCACTGAGCTATTTCTGATTGTCATGGCCAAAGTTCTTATCTGTAACTAACAGAAACACATCACCAAACCAAATAACAGACAAGCCAAAAGGCTTTGGCTTCTGTATTTTCTACGTATTGTTAATCTTGTTAGCATTTTAATAACTTTCCCATGCCAGCCTATTATGGATAATTACCCATGATTTTCCTCTCAGTTCCACTTCTAAAAATGTCAAGCTTGTTTGCCATTTGATTATTTTTTAATGGAAAATATTTGCATGCTTTTGGGATAGGTATAACATTGGCAACAGGATAACAATACTGAAAAATAATTTTTACAATTCATAGCATATTGATATTGAATGAGCTATGCCAATAAAGAATCAGAAAAAAGCAATACAAATTTTAGGTAGACAGTATAGTTCCTTCCATGAACATTATACAGCAATGGTTGTTTCTATAAATAAACACACAGGTAGACAACATATGCCAAAAGGAAAGTAACGATCTATGGTTAACACTGAAATGGAGAGGCAAACCTTGTAAAGCAGAAGAGATGCAAGAGATCAAAAATATCTCCCTACTCAACCCTTCCCTTGGGATCCAGTAAATGCTTCTTCTGTGTTAGATAGTGAATAATTCATTGCTTGAACTTCCCCTGTCAGTCAACATGAAATTGAGAGGGGGTTAGGAAGTTCATTGGTGTGTGAATAACCGCACTACTCACTATTGCACCAGTGAGTAAAGCACATGTGAGGCACCTGTAGGCCATAGCTGCCTTTGGACTATCCACCAAAAACAGAACAAACCACTTGTATAATTTTAAATTAATCAGTAGACATATTTTAAGATCAAAAAAGAGTGAAAATAATTTAAAAAATAAAAGATTTAATCCAAAATAATGAAAGGGTTATTTTAATGTGTGGTTAATATTAAATTATTGATAAAGTATTGCCCATTCTTTTTCTGGTGTTTGTAATTCTGTTTCTCCTACATTTTATCAAACATTTCTATTCAAACTAACCCCAGTTAAAATTAATCTATTTTTCTTCCTTGATCAAAAAATGACAAAGCTTATCATTCGTATGTGTCCACACTGGAAAACATACGTTTCATTTACAATGTCCTGATATTTTTATTGGTTTGTTGACTTTGTATGCAATTTTGAAAGCTGTACTTCATTATTTGAGGTTACAAATAAATTCCAAACAAGTAAAATGGAAATAATATATGAACTAGAGCTAGAGATGTAGCTCAGTGGTAAAATATATATTTACTATGCAAGAGGTTCTAGATTCCATCCCTAACAATTATGAAAGTTTTGAGAATAATTGATAATACTTTTTTCATTTAGGAGATATTTCATTGTGTTCCATTCTATGAAGTATCAATTTTATTGTGATTAACGTTATTCATAAAAAGCACAAACTTACACATGATGAAAACAGATGTAATGTCTGGCTTATCATGATTATTTATTATAACTCAGTGATGATAATCCACTCATTACATCATCAAGTTCATGATATATACATCTGGGATTTGTGTAGAATGAATGGCAGGTAGACACATAGCTATTTATATCCATGTGTATCACAGAAGCACACACACACACACACACACACACACCTTGCTTTGTTTCTTAAGCTTTTTAGTGTTGTTTTCTAATGATAAATTTACCTTGAGTTTACAAATCATAAATAATGAAAGTCTTTAGCTAAATTCGCTTATAAAAAGTCTGCTTTGGACATCTAGGAAGAGAATCTTTAGCCTTTTCTCTTTCCAAATATAACCATTACAACGTACAAAGTTAAACAACGTAATTATCTTTATGTTAATGTACATCAAAATACTTACCAATAGCAGTTTTATTTTGGAAAGAGTATTACAGTAAAATTGAGAAAATGTTTGGAATTTCTTCTTTAATAAAAAATGTTCTATGGGGCTGGAGAGATGGCTCAGAAGGTAAGAGCACTGACTTCTCTTGCAGAGGACTGAGATTTGATTCCCAGAAGCCACATGGTGGCTAACAACCATCTATAACTCCAGTTCCAGGTGATACAACATCCTTTTCTGCACTGAGGTGGGAAGCACTACCCATTGTAAGAGATACCATTACTCAGCAGTGATCTGTTTAAGGAGGGTAAGCTGAGCACATGCATTCATCTCTGTTTCCTGGCTCTGGATGTGGTGTGACTAACTCGTTCAAACTCCTGCTGCTTTGACATCCCTATAATGGTGGACTGTATCTTCAATACAGCCAGAGCAAACTCTTTTTTATTTAAGTTGCTTTGTCCAAATATTTCTAAAAGCATCAGGGAAAGAAACTCAGACAAAAATGAAGAGAGGTAAGGAATAAAGTTGCCGAAGGTCTTCTCTGGTTGCAGGTTAATGGGTAGGTTTGATAATGTGTTATATGCTAAATGAGGACATCCTATGCAGTGGGGAAATCACAAATGCAGGGTCTAGGAATAAAATAAATTCTGATTCATAAAGTGAAACTTGTAGTAAGAAGAAAGAGAGAGAGTGAGCTGAAGCTGGAAAGGAAGAGAATAGAGCAGCACACTGAGCTTTGTATAACTCAGCCAATATTTTCAGTCCCTCAACAATCTTCCAACTTAATTTAGATTGTTTTGCACAGAAAGAAAGAAGAAATTAGGTAATATATCCATATGGTTAGATATGAAATGTTAAGTAAACTCTCCAAAGCTGTCTTGTCTATTTGCTGAGTACTAAATCCAGTACAACCAAATGAACATATTATATAATAGAAGAATCAGAACTAGGTCTAAGTGAAATCATCCTCACTTATCAAGACTACAAGATTTAATAACTAAGACAAATTCTTTGCAAAGATTTTTCAGTGTTAAAAATAGTGCATGGTGTGGTGGTTCACAATTTTAATGTGAGCACTCAGGAGGCAGAGGTGGGTGGGTTTCTGTGAGAATGAAGCCAGCCTGGTCTCCATAGTAAATTCCAGGCTAGCTATGGCTACAGAGAGACCCTGTCTCAGAAACACCAAAATAATAGTAATAATAATAATAATATAATATAATAATATAATCTAATAATAAGAGCTTGAAGCTGCAAAATTAACATTTGTGTAGCATGGTGCTTTCATCATCAGTTTGGAGGAATGCAGAAACAAATTCTGAGCTTACAATGGGTGAGATTAAGAAGTAGACCACTCTGCCTAAGAAAGAAATACAGAATTAAAGACTTTTAGGAGTGATCTCCAGAGAGAAACATATATAATGTCCCATGAAAATGAAGTAAAAGGTCAACAAGCAGAAATTAGCAAGTTCAGATTATGATTTAGGGTAGTAACATTTAACATGGCATTTTATATTGCAGTTTGTACTCTCTTTAGTTCTTCATATATAGATATTTATTAGAAATCCATAAAATATCTTTCTCTTAATTTAATTTGAGGAATGGAAGAATATGAAAAATGTCCAAATTGGAGGAAGCACTCAATACAATGAGCATTTTATGGGTCTGAAGTTATAATAGGAAGAATGAGATCAGATTAGGTGGTGTGTAACAAGCTGGTCCCATGAGAGTCTCCTGAAGTATTAGAGGTCACTTCTTGTATCATGTAGGAACTCAGGCAACATCACCAAAGAGAATCCCCAGAAACCTGGAAGAGAGATGCTTGAGTGACATAGGGAAAATGCTTATGCTAAGGTAATTTTCAGTCAGATTTGGAAGTGAATTTCTGAGACAGAAGATGAATTTTCCCTTGCTTTCTGTTCAGCAAACCAGCAAATGAACACAGTGATGCCTTATTTCCTAGGTTATGAAACTGATACCTTGCGATCTCAGCTTTATGGAAAACATAACATCTCAGAATTTACATATTTTCGGTCATAAATTCAAAGTAATCCATAAGCATTTTATTACGTTTTTTTTTTCCAGAAAGGGATGAAAAAGCAATAAAACAGATGTAAAGTTGTTTTTCTTTTTCTCTCTGATCAGAAAACATTCTTAATTCGACTGATATGTTTTGAATATAGTTTGTTCACTGAAACCCCGAAGAAGATGAATTTTGTGTAGAAGCAACAGTAGAAGTTTCTTGCAACATGCTTTCTAACATCGATGACTTTGAAAAGAAAATGTTATGTAAAAAATAAAAACATTATTTATCAAGAGAGTGGATATTTCTTGGCTGTTTAAGACATTCTTTTTGGACCATTCCTGTGGCAAAGTAACTTATGATTGTATTAATGTAATGACTCATTCAATATACTTACTTCATACTTGTAAGTCATACGAAGCACAAGTCCGAAGAACAGATGGTTGAATATATATGTGGAATAGCACTGAAAATCTACAGATGAAGACCTGATGAAACTATTAAAATAAATTCATGTATGAGCCAAACACCTGCTCTTTCAAAGCTAATTCCATTGAAACTGAATCAGTTTTGCTCACTAAAAAATCATTGCATTATTGAACTTTTACTTTGACCAGATGCTTGACGGAGATCTTATATATTTTAAATGACTGTTTTTGTGCAAAAATTTAATAAATTCAAGGAAAAAGAACAAATGGTGATATCTAATTTCCCTCATTTGCATATTTTGTAGGTATTCACAATATCACCCTCTGTCCTCATTACCCACAAAGCAAAGTGTTTTCTATCTTTCCCACATCAAAAGCATCCCATCTCTCACACAGAGACCTTTGGCAGACATCATGCCATTGACTCACAGGCATTATTATCTTATTATGGATATCAAATTTGATCCATTCTGTCAAAGCTTAACTGGTAGTTAACTTTTCAATTCTCAATAAAATTCAGGGAGTTTTGTTTTGAAAAAAAGGTAAACCCTTATATTACTCACACTGTTACTGTTCCTCAATTTTACATCTTTTTTACAAATTCATATATTTGAATTTATGAGTATGAAAAAGAATGTCTCATTAAAAGCAATTTTGGAGGCTAGGCATGTGGATCGCACCTTTAATCCCAGCACTCAGAAAGAGGCAATAGATCACTGTGAGACTGAGAACAACCTGGGATGATCCACATGGTAAGTTCCAGCCCAAAGAGACATAGTGAGACCACATTTCAAAAAGCCACCAACCAACCAAACAAAAACAAAACAAAAAACATTGTTGGATATAATTGAAGGCAATGCGAAATTGCTATTAATATGTATTGCAATTTTCTCTGATAAATCAGGCTTAGAAGAAGTCAGTCTATATTTAGAATAGTCATAATAGATTCATTATTTGTTTACTTACTCTGACCAACTGTGTCATGATCAAGACATATACGTTCTATCAAACTGTGAGGCACAGGCATCAAACTACACACTTAATACTTTTCATTCAAAACATAGTTCATTTCAAATATATTAACATTATTCTTAGAGTGCAGTTTTTGACTAGAATTTGTTAGTTCGTTTTGCACATTGCAGATAGTTCAAAACAACAAAATAATATAGACATTCTACTAATAAAATTAATTTAATGAAATACAGTATTTTATTGTGCTATGTGGATTGAATTGTGTTCAGTGTTTTCTGATCTATCTCCAATTTCACAGTGTTAATTTTACATATAACTTTTGCTTATATATATATATACATATACATATATAAATATAATTTTAAATTACTGATTTCTGGGGCTCAGTGGTTAAGAACACTGGTTGTTCTTACAGAAGACCTGGGTTCAAATCCCAGTTCCCACATGGTGGCTAGCAGTTGTCCATATCTTCAGTTACAGAAGAGCATGTCGGCTCTTCTGTCCTCCGTGGGCTCTGCATGAACTGACACACCTGCAGGCATAACGCTCATGCACATACAATAAAAATGAAATAACAAAAACATTAAAAATATAAAAAACCCTGATTTCTTACGAGGAAGAAGGCATACCTTTGGCAGTTTGTCCAATTTTTTAAACGGAAATCTAGCTATTCAGAATCATAAATAATACTTTAACATCTCTCAAGCTTTGTTGCTTGGTGTGTCTGATTAAGGCTTTACATAACTAACCAACCATAGGAATAAGCAAAGTGTGACTAACATCAGCATGACAGCCTTGAATAAAACAAAGCATCCGTGAATAAATACAAGCTATTATGAGGCCTGTGTAGGATAATTTACGTGAAAGTACTTAGAAAACTGAAGCAGTGATAAGTGCAAGGTGTTATTATCATTATTATATGCCTCTCACTGGATCAGAAGAATGGCAGCCACATCTATTGTAAGACAGCATTCTTAGAAGACAATGAAGCTAATACTCTAACACTGATTCACAGGTGTCTTTTGTGTTTGAAACATTAAGGAAAATGAGTAATCAGGAAAAAAATGCTAATAGAACTCACAGGCATTCCGGAAACTTTCTCAGATTGAAAACAACACGTGCTTTCATTTGTCTTGGTATAATGGAAAATGTTTAGGTTTAAAAATAAAAGACACTTTTAAAAATGTCTTCCATTTATTCTTTCATAAAATTAAAAAAGAAGGAATGAGGAATGAGAAATCCAGAATGAAGAATCAGAAATCTAGAGTCTGTCCCTAGTTTTGCTTCTAGTTTTCAATATGAACATAAGAGTAATTAATCTCTCAGATCTTTCATTTTGTATTATAAGTAACTCTAAAATGCCTATTTCACAAGATTTGATAGACTAGACCATTTCACTACATTCCACTGGTCTGGGTTTGTAATGTGTTCAGATGTAAATATTAAAAACAATATTTTAGGGGGCTGGAGAGATGGCTCAGTGATTAAAAGCACCAGCTGCTCTTGTAGAGGACCTGGGTTGGAATCTCAGCACCCACATTGTGGCTAACAACCCAGTTATGAAGATATTCTCTTCTGACCTCTTTGGGCATTGCACAACATGGTGGCACTTGCATACACACAAGCAATACACTCACACACATAAAAATAAAAATAATAAAATATTTTTAAAACAGCATTTTAAAGATTCCTCTCTCCTTATTCTAATCTGTTATGAATGAGTATTCTCTAATCATGTATTCACCAATTAGGGTGTCTTAGTGTATGCTGCTTACTCACATAAAACCCTTACAGCTTTTCTCTACTTTCTGAAGGTCTTTTGCGCATCTGATTACCAACACTGTAAAAGTAAATAACATCCATGAGAGGCCAATACAGTGTCTGTATACCAGTCAGGACACTCTTCTGCATGTCACAGCATCTTTACCAAGCTCCAGATCTCCAAACCAGTCACTCAACCACTCTACATCTTACCTTCATCAGGTAGCATTTGTCTTAGAAAGAAAATGAAACTCCCACTGATTTTAAATGAATTATCTATCTTGTATAAGTCTAATAATTCTACCTGTGTTCTAGAGGAATAATTCTGAGACTATTTTAAAGAACCAGAATTTCTTTTATTGCCAATCTATTAAGAACAATCAGCAGTACCTGGTGTGTAGTGAAAGAGTGTTAAATATGCATTGTATTAGTTAGCTGTCATCATCATTCTCACTTTATAGTTATAGATGCCAAGGTTAAGAAAGAAAAAGGAACCTTGCTGGCATTAGTTTGCTAGTTAGTGCTAGAAACAGGATTAACACTTTGACTACAGAGATGGCTCTGCTAACCAGAGCTGCCTGCTTCTTTTAAGGCAACTCAAAAACATTGCACAGGTGCTTGTCATGATGTGGCATTTATCCCCAATTATTACTTATGTATAACCCCTATGACAGTGTATTAGATATTGTATATGATAAACACAGCCTTATTTCTTAGGTCCTATCCTGTGTTGAGCATTTTTCATGTACTTGTCAGTAAAGAATTACAGAACATGTTCTAGACATGATTAACTCATTAATCTTAACAAAACTTAGGCAAGCTTAGTAAAATTAATTATCCCTGTTTTATACTCAAAGACCTAAGACACCCAAAGATTATTAGGTATGTTCAAGGTCATATAGTATATGAACTCTGTATCTCTTTGTTAGTCTCACAATTTTAACAGAGAAACTCTCAGTCTATGTGATGTCATGCAACTGAAACTACCTTGTAACTATTCTATTAATAAATAATTCCATGAATTGAAATTAAATTAAAAATGTAAGTTTAATTCATACCATCTGTTCATTTGATTAATCCTAAAAAGAGTTATCAAATGGTACTTGATATATTCTATATTTTGCCATGATGTGTATATCAGATCTGATGAATACTCTCATATGGTAGTAGATGACTAGTTTCCTTATTTTTATTACTGAATGTACTTTTAGTAAAAGTATCACATGGTTTTACTCAACCCCATCAAATTTCAGCTGCATCACATGTTACTTTTATGTCATTAGATAGGCATTTTAGTTTATTTGTGCTTATGACTTTCAGTTTTTCATTAGGTAAATAGATGGCAATCATTTATATTAGGTAAATATCTTGAGTATTTATGATGTACATTTTCAAAACATGGCATCCAGCCAGCCTTATGGAGTAAATAGCAATTACTATTATACTTTTATCACATCACCAATATCCATCGAAGTGTAAGGCAGAGAGTACTTGTGATTATTTAGCATGCACAGAATATAAATTTTCAGTTCATTATTTGAAGAAAATATTTTGAAAATCACAGTTACTGTGCAAACATGTGAGGAAGAAATGTTCAGCTTCCTTGTGAAGAAGCTGTTTATGGCCATTTTATGTTAAGTGGGAACATCAGCTTACTTTCAATCATGATTCATATAAGAATTGTGTCTCTTAGTGCATCAAAATTTACTATTGTATGGCTGACAATATTCACCATTTACTTCAAGTAGCTATTGTCATGTAAAGGTACGGAACAAATTTTATTTGCAGTAGTTGTTTTTCTAAATTTAAGTGACTTTTCATCTATTTGAACTTGTAGAAGAGGACTTCCAGTTTGGGATGAAACCTATTCTTGAGAATCGTGGAAAAGAATACAGCTCAGGTCGGCTTTCTAGTAAAAATGCAGGTAAGTGGACCCCAATTTCAGGAGATCACGTGAGATCTCATTGGAATGAAACCTTTGAGCTCTCACACACTCTGTGTTCATGGATGAGCATGTTTTGTTTCTGGGTTCCACTCATCTTGGTTAAGCCAGTTTCCTCAAAGAGTTTTCAGGTTTCTCCATCCCTGTACTTTTCAAAAAGCGTTTATGTGGTCAGTTATTCTAATATATCTGACATCTTCTCTTTCATTCATATTCAGCACCAATACCATACAATTATCGAATACACGGAGATTACTTCAGATTTCTTTAGAAACTGTTATGGAATGAAAGTTTATATACACTGAACACTAAATTTATATATCAAACCCTAGTTCCATAAGGGATACAAATGATGCCATTAGAATGTGGGACTGGGAGTGCAGTTTGATTTAGGTCATGCCTGTGGAGCACCATAATGGGCAAAAACAAAATCTCTCTCTCTCTCTCTCTCTCTCTCTCTCTCTCTCTCTCTCTCTCTCTCTTTCTCTCTCTCCTCTCTCTCTCTCCTCTGAAGCATGGTAAAGAGATCTATTTGTAATGTCTAGGCACAAGAAGGAAAGAGACCAAATGAATTCTAATGAAAATTGTATCCTGATTTATATTTCTATCTTCTAGTATCATAACTAATAGAAATAATTTTCTTTTGTTTAAGCTAAGTATGTTGTATCCTATTTTAGCAGCTAAGCTAAATAATCTAAGCACAGAAATGTTTATTTGCTTAGTGTCCCCTTCCTAGTGTTACTATACATTTGAAATGTGGCATCATATCTACATAGATATTCATCCAGAATATGGTATCATTTATAAATGGATCTTCATCTAAGATGTGGTCTCATCTTCCAATATGTGTGAGTGTATTGCCTGCATGCATGTAAATATCCTCATGCTGTGCAATGTCCATGGTGGTCAGAAGAGGGCATCAGATCCCATGGAACTGAGTTATGGAAGGTTATTAGCTACCATGTCAGTGCTGGTTACCAAACCCAGGTCCTCTGCAAGAGCTTTCAATGCTCTTATTATTTCTTCATTATGCTGACAAAATAATCAATGAGTGAAATATAAATAAGGTTAACACATAACTTCAGTCATATTATATGGGCATGGAATTTTTCTAAAGACATAATTAAATCTTTTTCTAGATCTTTACAAAATCTCTGCAGAATAAAAGGGAGTGAAAATCATTTATCTATTTGAAGGTGATCACTAATTCTAAAAATACAAGTAGGGAAAAATCATCTCAAGAATAGTCACTAACTGGGGCTGGAGAGAAGACTCAGAAATTAAGAATACTTGCTGCTCTTTTGGAGGACCAGATTTGAATTCCTAATATCTTTGTTATCATTTTGGTGTTTCAAACTGAAAGCATTTCAACCATGGAGATAAATAAAATTAAATGTAAACACAAACTAAAAGTGTGTTCTCCTCATCTTGAAGACGTATTTGTAAGAGGACTCTGATTTAGGCAATTTTCATTAAATCTAGTAATCTCAGGAAATATGGGAAGATCTAGAACACAGGAGGTACTAGCGTTGACAAATGAAGTTGGAGTAACCACCACTCAAACCAAAGACAGTTTTGGAGAATTTAATGACTTTAAAAAACATGTCTTCAGGAGTCTGTTAGAACCTGGAGCCAATCTTGTCTGTTCATATAATTATTCTCGACTGTTATCATCTCCCATTTGCTAACAGTAGAGAGAACATTGGCTTTTTCACTAAGAATGTGAATTCTGTAAGTGGACAATTTCAAGTCTCATAGTGGATCATATTTCAGGGGAAAAAAGAAAAAAAATCACTCAATTATGTGGAATTTTTCATTAGGATTTTAGACTGATATGATTTCTTCTGGCGTTCTACACTAGGTAGGCACTATTTATCTCTCCTCTCTCTACCTGTCTAACCCTATCACATGCTTTCTTCATTTAAAGTCTCCCCATTGTCCCCATTTTCCATTGATAATACCAGTTTCCTATGGTCCCGCCTTTCTTGAGCTCCTTCTTCCTCTTTATACAGTGTATTTTGGTTACTTTCAGATCCGCTCCCATCTCTCATCTCCATTTCAATGCCCTGCCCAATTTCATGTGCTCTGTTATTGCATATTGAGTCAAATTTGTGTCCCAAATGCCCTTCAGAAGGATCCATCAACTGGAGCCTGGTCAACCTACTCAGCATGACACCCTTAAAGAAGACGCCTTACCTACTCCCAGAAGTATCGCTTGCTCTGGTTTTTCACCTACAGTTGGTGGTTTTTACCTACTTCTCGAGTTATATGCTGGGATTTTGTTTGGCTTGTGCTTATTTGAGATTTGTGCTTGTTATCACCATTGCTCTGAGTTCACAGGAGTAACTGATGATCTGTCTGGAAAATTCTGTTTCCTTGTGGTCTGACTCTTACAATTTTTCTGCCCCCTCTTTAGCAATGCTCCCTGAGCATTGGGAGACAGAAGTATTATATAGATGTTCTAGTCAGAGATAAACACTTATCCGCTATTATTCTTTGCATGCTGTTCAGTTGTGAGCTTCTGTGTTAATCACCATCTGTTGCATGAGGACGATTCTTTGTGAGAATTGAGAGACACATTGTTCTGCGGATTTAAATAGTCATTAGGAGTTTGTGCAACACTGTGCATATTTAAAAGAATAGTAGTTGTGAACTGTCTAGCTACTTTTTCCTAGGGTTAATATCAGTGTCAGGTTTGGGGTCCATCCTATGAAGCAGACCTTAATCCAATCAAAAAGTGGTTATTACACCCATAATATTCATAACATTTTTGTACTGGTGGGAATATCTTACTAAGGTAGTTGTAACTCAACAGATTCACAGCGGGGCAAGATTCATTATTACCTTTGTCTTCTGGAAGCATGCATGGCATCTTGTGATACTATGCAGACTAGCCAGTAGAGATGACACTTTGAAGTTAGTACCATATTGATTCCTCCTTGTTTTTCCTAAAGCTCATGTTTGTAGTGTCTTCAGCAGTAGGACTTTAATGTCAAGTTCTGGAGAGTAACCAAGAGAAGGAACATTGACTAGTATTGTTTGAGGGTATATGGGACCCCTGGTCAGCATCTTCGGTAAAGGGAGTCTATTCTTTGAACTGGGCTTTCAAATTCTCCTGTAATAATGTAACCCATTTTAGTCTTTTTTGTATAGACGTTAAGAAACTTCTAAAGTGGTAGGTTTCCATCTGACTTTTTCAAAAGGTCTTTGTTTTATATTTCACTCCCCGCACTCCCTCCTCTGCCTTGCTCTCCCATTCCCTGACCCATTTAACCCTTTCTACTCATTGTTCTGTTTTCCCCTTTAATATCACCGCATTCTGTCTCCCATCACAAAATACTCCCCAACCCATGGCAGTTTATTAATAGTTTCCTCACCTCTATGGATTTTCCAATTGAAACATACTTGCCTAAAAATTCAAAGCCAACATCCACTTATGCGAGTGAGCATGTGATTTTTGCCTTTCTGAGTCTGGGTTACCTCACTCAAGATGACTGCTTCCAGTTCCCTCTGCTTGCCTGCTAATTTCATATCATTTTTCTGAACAGTTGAATAATATTCCATTGAGTAAATGCATCATATTTTTATTATCCATTAATCAATTAATGGACATCTAGGTTGATTCCATTTCCTGTCTATCATGAATATCACAGCAATGAACTTGTATGAACAATTAGTTCTGTAGTAGGAAATAATGTCCTTTGGGTTCATGAAACAAACCTCAGGTTCAACCTCTGGCACCTCAAAAATTAATAAATAAGAAAAAACATTGCTAAAATATGTCTATTTTAATAATCAAGTGGTATTTCAAATTAAGTATGTAGCTTTTAAATTATGAACTGCTTCTTTTTTCATTCTGTGCAACATCACTGCTACTACTCCTTTTTCTTTAAAATAATTTATATTAATACACTATAAATATGATATTTGAAAGATTACCATTGCAATTGTCTACACACAAGATCTTCACTGTAAAACCCTATTGTTAAGACACTACATACGGAGTCACAGAACACACAGGGAAAAATCAAGCACATACTGATGTTGAAGCTACATCCCTCCTGGGTAGGTTTCATGGTTTTAGAAGGTGCTAGGAATATTATTTTCAGAAAGAAAGGTAATCATCAACAGTACCCAGCTTTGAACCCTGAAACCTACAATAATAATTCACTTGGAAAAATATTCCCGCTGTTGCAATAGTGACATAAATATCATATAGTAACCAACAGTCTTCTAGTTGTATTTAAGACCCATTTTACAAGATGGAGTCCATAACTGGCACTGCTTTAGGGTCAAGAACTTGGTGACTAGACAGGTCATAACCCATAGGAGAGAGTTTACAAATATCAATCTGCTAAATAAGCATAAAATTGAACTGGCTCATAATGACTTACTGTCATTATGTGTCTCTCCTTCAACTTTCACCAGATAACTTTTTTTCTTTGTAGCAGATGGTGATTAACACAGAAATCCACAGGTGGTCAAGGTACAGAGAGAATAAGATACTGCCCAGTGCTCAGTCCTAAATGGGAGATATATGCATATATCTATATCTATCTATTTTTCTATCTATATAATCTTCCCCTTCCAAGGCCTGGACACTATTGCTAAATAGGGCATGCAAAGACTGCAAGTGCCAGAAGTGGTAGATCGAGCAAGGAAACTGTTTTCTGGATGTGTACCCACAGCACTTATGACAGCATTCATAAGACCTGTGCAAAGATAAGCCAGACAGAGGTTCAGCATAGACAGGGATATGGGCAGGAAGCATTTCTAGCTAAGGATCTATTGTTATTTGATAAATGCTAGGGGGAGAGTTAGTTTTCCTTACTAGTTTGACACTTGGTAGGTTGACCAAATTCTAATGAGTGGATGTACATCTAAGAGCATTTGGTTTTGTTTTGTGACCAATTTATCTTAACCAGGGCTATCTGTGTGACATGGGATTGGAAGTGTCCATTGGAACCTGATGGGATTATCAGTGCACACACAACTGGAGATAATGAATCTTTACTCCTTGAATCTCTCAGTAGCAAATAGTTCATCAGTGAGGAATAGGCTGCTTGACCTCCTCCCCCATAAGTCCGACTATTGATAGGATCATTCTCATGCAGACTCAGTGTAGGTGTCTCAGTTGCTTTAACTTCATGATGGCAATGGCTGTGTCTTGCCCTATTTTCTGGATTTTGCATTCCTCTACCAACTCTTCTGTTATGTTTCCTAAGACTTACAGGTAATAGTATAAATGTCTTATTTATTTTCACCACTATGTTCAGCCATGGGTTTCTGCATTCTCAGCGATTCACTGGAAGGTGAGGCTTCTCTGATTGAGGTAAATCATAGTGTCGTCTATGGGTATACATACACATTTAGGAGGCAGTTTGAAAATATGTCAGTTTATCTAAACAGCAGTTTCCTAGTTAGAGTTTATGATCTCCCCTAGTATGTAAATTTTTAGACTAGATTTATTCTACTAATCATTAATCTCCTGTGGAAAGGGTCTAAAATCCAATCAGAAAAAAAATGGGTTACACCTCCCCGCAACAGTAGCCACTAACTCCACAGATAGGCACATCTTGCCTAGCAGCTTGGTAGAGAGGATCATAGGATTCTCAGCTGGGGAAGACTGTTCGTGCCCTTTGTCCCCCAGCGGCCTGCATAGCACCCTCAAGGACTATGAAAACTATCCAACAAGGGTAGCTTTCAGTTTACTTCTAACTTGTTTTCTCTGTATCATGCCTCCTATGTGTGTGGTGTCTTTAGGAATAAGATCTTATCATCTCCTTCTGGTGTGCAACCAAGAGCAATAGCAATTGCCTGCTATTTCAGGGGCCTCTGAGGAATCCTTAAGTAGGAAAGAAAGGGGAACAGTTAACCAAACTGAAGGGGCTATGAAGATTAAAATATAGTAACCTACTATCATGTAACCAAATCCATACATATGTTTCTTTGTTTTAAAAGAAAGGTTGAAGGTAGATACCCTGTATTACTGGAAAAAAAAATGATGATTACAAAAGCCAACCCCACTTGGAGGGATGGAACACCTCCTGATGCATTGTATCTCCGTCTATTCAGCCCATACCCATATTTAATATTAGGAAGAACATAGATAAGAATGGATCCCAAACTTTATGACACAGACATAACTCAGAGAAGACAGGAGAGGCTGGGTTTTTTTAGCTCCTGGAAAAATAAAGCATTTCACAGGTTTAAAGAGGAGAAGAAAAGAAAAGGAAGGAAGGCAGAGCATAAAAAGCAATTGATTGATCAAAAAAAGTACTTACAAAGTTGGATGGGTATGAAAAAGGGGTAAACCTGGGAGAAGCTAGGAGGGTGACTATGATCAAAATACACTGTATGAAATCCTCAAGGAATTAATGAAAATGTAAAGTTAAAAACAGAACTAGAAAGAATCTCATGACCAAAAGATAGAGGGCACCCACCCACAAGTCTTGCTCATCCTAACTCCCAAATTGCTTGAGTCAGTCTCTCAGGAATGGCAATAGAACCCTCAGCTTCAGGTGCCACCAAGTACATGCAAGTTCCAGAAAAAGAGTCATTTGTGACTCCTTTATGGGTACCTATTGATAAACCTTTCCTGAGAACTATCCACATAACCGAGTGTCTCCTATATCTTGTCTACATTTGAGTGGTTCTGGATTATTTGTTTTCTTAATGGTCCAAGACACTCATAGTCTTTATAACTGGGGACGTGGCCCTAGATACCGAAATCCAGGAAAAGGAATGCTCCACCTGAGCTGCCGAGGAACAGGGCAAACCAAGCTCCTGAAAGACATAAGTAGGGTAGGAGTGCTCCCAGAGGGGAAGGTGGCTATATTAGTTACTTTTCTCAATGTCCTGACAAAATCTCTAAAAGCAATTTAGGTGTTTTTTTGTTTGTTTGTTTGGTTGGTTGGTTTTCTTTTTTTGGCTCATAGATCAGAGGGTTCAGTCCAGTGGTGGGAGCATGAGCAAACTGCTCACACAGCGGAAGCAGAGGAGAAGTCACCTTCAAAGCTTACCCCAGCTCACTTCAGTTAGCACAGTCCCAAAGACTCCACAGCCTTCCACAACACAATCAGTTGCAGATCATGTGTTCAAGCACTTGGATCTGTGGGGGACATTTCACGTTCAAACTGTAAGCAGGTTAAGATGAAAACAAAGAAAATTATTTTAACTTTCAGTCTTCAATTCAATGCTCTGCTTCCCTTTTCTTGATTCTATCTTCACACTTTACATCCTTAGCTTGCATCACATCAGCAGAGTGGTCATACCCTGTGTGTTTTTGCCTTATAATATTTTGTGATAGGTGTGTACCAATATGAAAATACCATAAATTATTATTTTGGTTTTCTCCAGACCAAACTTCTGACTTGTCAATCAGGTGGTGAACAAGTGAATTCAGGGCAGCAGTACTTTCAAACGGTAAGAAGATGACATTTTTTGTTTTTGTCTATTAAAGCATTTCATTGAGACACCTCAAGTAGTCACTAAACAATTACTCTCCTACATTCAAATCTTTCCATACATTCAAATCATTTTTGTAAAAAAACAAAAATGATCTCTAAGGTTCTCAGTGTTTATTTGAGGAAGAAGGGCTTAAATTTCAGAACACATGTTGACCAAATGTAGCTATTGGGCCAAGCATACTCTGAATGTGGACTGGGAAACTGTACTCAAGGCTTAAAAATTCTGTGTTAAATTAAAGAATATCAACTTTATATCTTGCATTACCATTGTGCACATCTTGAATAATCAAGTCTTTATAAAGACATACACACACATATATGTATGAATTGATATGCCTTTATTCCATAATTTCTCTCTACTCAAAAAATTTAACAGTTTTAATTTTAGAGGTTAGAGTATTATTATACAGCAGCGGTAAGGAACCGCTCTCTTTGTGTCTGCATATATTACACAACACACCTGCACAAATTCACACAATGTTATCCATACATTTTTAAAAATCTAACATACAGAGTCTTTTGGATATATGCGCAAGACTGGTATGGTTGGATGGTGTGGTAAGTCTTCTTTTAGTTTTCTGAGTAAACTTCATGCTAATTTCTATAGTGGCTGCAGCACAATGTACTCCCACCAGCAGTGAATACATAATACCTTTTCCCCATGTCCTTGCCAGCATTTGTCATCATATTTGGATCATAGTCATTCTGACTGGAATAAGATGAAATTTCAAAGTTGCTTTAATTTGCAATTCCCTGGTGGCTAAATATGTTGAACACTTTAAAAAAATTCTCAGCTTGCTTTTCTTTCTTTCTTTCTTTCTTTCTTTCTTTCTTTCTTTCTTTCTTTCTTTCTTCTCTTATGTCCCTGTCCTTTTATCTTGGGGGTAATCAACAGCTATCTAATTGACTAAAGCCCTCCCAATGGGAGTGAACTCATGTGTGGCATTGTAAGTATAGTCAAGTACACATGACTGGAAAGGACATAGATCCTAGAGAAAACTCTATTTCTGTCATATCTCTACAAAAAAAAATGAAATTTCTTAACGAATGCTAAATATGGATCCTTATATTTACAGACAAGTATACTGTACACCACTCATCAAAGAAACTTCTATTTGCAAAAGATGTAGGCTATCACAGGGTTTCACAACAGGTTACACTTAAAGAATATGTGTCTGAGAGATGCCCAGTTGTAAGTGACACATCTATAGTGGAATCTCTGTACTTAAGGCTCATGGAACATAGCAGAACGTGGGTAGAGAAAACACTAATACAACTCTCAACTCTCACCAGCAAAGCTCCAATTAAATTCTCAGCACTCACATGGCTGCTAACAACCGTCTGTAATTCCACTTTCAGGGATCTGATGAACGCTTCTGATGTTCAACGTACAACAGAGTGTAATGCATACAAAAGTCACAACTTCCTATGTTTTACAGAATAAGAGACTGCAGAGTGTGTGTCCTTGGCTAAGACTCCTGTGTTAAACTTCACCCACCGACAGCTCAGGGACCATTGTGGAAAAGGGGGCAGAAAGACTGTAAGAACCAATGTTGGTACACAAGCATATTGAATCAGAAGCTTTCAGGACACTGGAAAATTGCTCATATGAACTTTCAATAATGGTGACAGCATGCATAAGGTCCATGCCAACTCAGTCAGACAAAAACTCAGCATAGAACAAGGGAAATGGTCAGTGGGCCCCAACCCTAGTCAAGGAACTATTGGCAACTGATTACTGCTGGGTGATGGAGAGTCAATCTTCTTTAAGGGAGTGGCTCTCGATAGGCTGATTAGACTGTAGTGGATGAACTTGCACTGAGGAACCTCTGGGTACAAATGCTTGACCAGATAGAACTTAACACATATGACAAAATATAAGAAATCTGGTTGGGTCTTATGTGGAGCAATCATGGGGGAAGTGGGCTGAACTTCACTAAACTTTATCATAAGAAATTCACAAAAAGAAATATTGTAAAATTATTTTTATTGATTATTTTTATTTTATGTGTACTAGTGTATTGCTTGCCTGTAGGTAAGCACACTCCTGTTGTGCAATGACTTTGAACTTCAGAAAAGTTCATCAGATCCCTGGAAGTGGAATTACAGATAGTTTTTAGCAGCCATGTGGGTGCTGAGAATTTAATCTGAATCATCTGCAAGAGCAGACAGTGCTTTTAACTGTTGGAACATCTTTTGAACCCCCAAAACATTTTTAAAGAGTAACTGTAGCAAGCAGAAATGTTATTATCATATATTCTCGATAGAAGTCTGGCTCTGCCTGTTGAGGAACTCCTGCCACGGCCTCATTCTAGGCAAAGCTACATAGCTCATGAAAGTGTGTTCTGTGCTCCCTTGTTGCTCTCATTCTGTCCTAACAGTTCCTAATCCAATGGCCATCAATAGGACAGATTTCACACCAACAAAGGTGCCTCCTGAATGGGACCCTGGGTGCACATTCTGGGATAACTCATAATCTCTCTATAGGAGGTAAAATAGATATGAGCAATTAATTTCCACAATCTGATGAACACCTCTAACATCACTAAAGAAACTCAATTCTGGCATTCCTTCAAGCTAAGTGAAAAGCAGTTTCGTTAGTAAAATCCATTTCAAGCTGAAGCAAAAAGACAGTTTAAAAGAACTCAGGTGTGTTTCCTTTATACAAATCACCAATTGCAGCCATTCACTGCTAGAATTAAAATTAAAATCACATTAAATATCTTTTTTTGAAATATTGATGATTAATGCAAATTAGGTTAAAATTGTTTCCTAATTTTTTGATCAAAGACGTACAAGTTCAATAACATAGAAGAAAGAGGAATAAGTTCAAAACATTTATTACTGTCATGTTATCTATAGCTAATTACAAAAAATTGATAAGAAATAGATATTCAGAGATTGGAGTTTAATACTTAGCCTCTATAAAGCACTGAGTATGATCATGGAGGTTGAGGCTTGTGTGTGTGTAAAGAGAGAGAGAGAATGACACACACACACACAGAGAAAGAGTGAGAGAAAGTCTTCTCACTACAAAACAAAAATTATATGAAGTATCTTAGTTCACTATCTGTTCCTATACCAAAAAGACTTGAGGTTGAGTTTGGATTATTTGCAAAGGAATGAAGGTTATTTGGCTCAGAGTCCTATAGCTTTAGAGCATTCTACTGGCATCCCTTGATCTTCTATTGAAGGGCTCAGAGCAGAAGTGCTCAAATGGGACACCTATAGAGGATGCTCACCTGCTTTATAGCAGCCTGTTCTATGGTCAAACAGTTTAGTCCTGCCACAATGTTCACTGCCATGAAACCTCAGTCTCTTCTAAGAAACTTAATCCAGTCTCTCAAGAAAGACATTCTTTCATGAAGTTAGCATCCTTTTATTCCATCATTTCTTACTATATGCAACATTCTACTGGTCCTAATACCTATTAAGGCCATTACATTGAAACAAAGCTGTCAGCCTTTTGAGAGACAAATAGACTCAAATCTCCAATGAGGTGATGAGTATGTTAAGTATCTTAATTTAGCTATTCCACAAAGTGTATAAATGCCACTATATAACATATACCATATATATGTATATATAATGTTGTCAATTTAAATGAAATAAAATTATAAAATTAAAATAGCAAATCAAAACATGAAAGAAAATTTGGTCTTTTTTTTCAGTTAAATAGATAGAAAATGAGAGTGAAAGAGACCATTTGCTAAAATGAATGATCTTAATAGAACATGATCAGCACAGCTTTTTTCTTTCCTATTGTATATTTTATTGAATTTTTTTCATATTTCATATAATGAATATTAACTCTGTTTGGACTCCTTCTGTATTATGTATTCTCTCATATATGTTAAGGCCTCTTGAGTCAAGCTTTGTACCCAAATGTCCCTAGTTGCAAGTTTATCCACTGGATTCTAGTCAGCCTATATAGAGTCATTCTCTTAAAGAAGATCCACTCTCCCTCTCCCATGAGAAATCAGTCTGCCAGTATTTCCTCTGCGAAGGTTGGCATCTGCTGCCTATTTCCCCAGTTTTATGTGGGATTTTTGTCTGGTAATTTTGCTCATATGAACTTGCAACAATTGTGACAGCAAGTGCAAGAATCATGCAAACTCAGTCAGTATAGCCCTTTTCTGCTTGAGAAGTCTGATTTTCAAAGTAAAAAATAATAAAGAAAAGGATGTGGGGCTGGAGAGATGGCATTGTTAAGAACTGTTAAGGTTAAGAATGCTGACTGCTCTTGCAGATGACCTGAATTCTATTCTTAGCACCCACATGACAGTAACAACCATTGTAACTCAAGTTGCAGAGTAATTCGATGCCTTTTTTTGATATCCATGCATATTCCAAAACATAGGTGCACTTACACACTTGCAGACAATACAATCAAACACAAAAAAACAATAAATAAAATATATAAAAGGTTGTTAACAGTATACAACATAAGGAGCAGGAGACAGGGATGAAATTCCAAAGTGGCTGAGTGGTGGTTTTCATTCCACTTATCTCACTGGTCCTCCTGAACACGGGGCCAGGAGAGAGAGCTGGCCTCACATACAACTTGATTTAAGTATAATTTATTGGACTCTTCTTTGATAGTTGGCATTTTTTCCTTAAGATCTCATCATCTGTATATGAGATGGTCAAAGGATAATATAATTAATAAAGTCTGAAAAACTTGCTTCCAACTCAGACCTGTGTCATTAGGTGCTTTTATCACTAAAATTATGAGAGCCTAGGAATCCTAGTGGAGACGCTGGCAGTCATCAGACCACGTAGTTTTCACGG
The DNA here is from genome assembly GCA_035773235.1 of Eospalax fontanierii. NCBI lineage: Eukaryota > Metazoa > Chordata > Mammalia > Rodentia > Spalacidae > Eospalax > Eospalax fontanierii. Next base: position 40,999,565 of record CM069527.1, read on the forward strand.
AAGGCTGATAGCATAATTTGTCTTTGATATCCTTCTTGGCTGATTATTAATTATAACAGGTCATCTTAATTTAATCAAGGTTTCCAAGTCTACGAGGCTACAAAGTCAAGGTAGCCCTAGGAAATGTATCTAATCACATCTGTGCCCATGGACTCATAAGGAATTGCTAATGATATTTCTTCACATTATAATTGTTAAAAGCATGCCATACTCGAGAGATTTTTGTGCATAGTAATTGGACAAATGATAAAGTCTTGAACAATGATAAAGTCTGGTCATTTCTTCTTATTCGGTGTAAGTAAATATTATAACTCTTCACTGTGTATTTATGCCTCCTGTGCCCACAACTAAGAGTACTCTGCTTATTTCCGGATTATACTGTCAGTTACTTCTCTTTTTCCAGTAGTAAGGTGCACATACATCAAAAGGCAGAAAGGCTAATACTCCCATAACTCTGAAAAAAAATGTTATTAACACGCATGAATTATATTTACAGGGTTGGTGTGATATTCTCATGGTTGTGCAGAGCATTATTAAATACTTTTTCCACTCTTTTTCTCTCCTCCCATCCTTCCTAATCACTATAATCACCATTCCACTTTCAGATCCACATTATTTGTTTCCACATATGAGAGAGTTTGTGGAGCTTGTCCCTGATACTCACTTGTTTTACTTAGCATAATGTCCCCGAGTTCCATTCATTTTACTTCAAACAACAGGATTTCATTATTCTTCATTGCATTTTTTGAAAAATGTTTTAAAATAGATTTAAAAAGATTTCTAATGGGTTTAGCTCAGTGGCATAATGAATTTAGTATATGCAGATGCATATACCTGCTGAGTGATATTCCTACATGTGTGTGTGTATGTGTGTGTGTTTTCATGCATGCGTGCATGTGTGTCACATCTTATCCATCTGTTGATGGGTACTAGGCTGACGTCGTATCTTAGCTATTATAAATAGTGCTATAATAAACAGATGGGCATACATGCAGGTTTTGTTTTCTTTGGATATATACCAGAAATGGGATAACTGAATAATACGGGTGATCCATGTGTACCTATTTTTAATTTTGTGAGAAAATTACATATGAGTTTCTTTCTTTCACCCTCCCTCCCTCCTTCCTTCCTTTCTTCCTTCTTTCTTCTTTTCTTTGGGTTTTATTTTTTAGACAGTGTCTCCCTGTAGCCCCAGATGACTTGAAACTCATTGTAGACCATGCTGGCCTCAGTCTCACAGAGATCCACCTGCCTCCATCTCCAAGTGCTGAGATTAAAGGCATGTGCCACCACACCAGGCTCTCCCTCCCTCCCTTCCTCCCTCCCTCCCTCTCTTCCTCCATTTCCCTTCCTTCCTTCCTCCCTTCCTTCCTTCCTTTCTTTTACCTTCCTTCTTTCATTTTTATTGTGATGGTGCTTCTTGTCCATGATGGGCTTGAACTCACTGTGCAGCCAGTTTTGTAGGATAATCTGGAACCTAAGCATTGTGACTATGGTAGTACAGGTGTGTTCCACCACAATTGTCAGTTTATGTAACGCTGTAGATAGAACCTGGACATCCTACATTCTAGGTAAGCACCCTGCCAAGTGACCTATATCCCCAATTCTCCACACTGCTTTCTTCAGTGATTGTACTAATTTAAATTCCCACCATCAGTGTGTGGTTAAGCTATTTTCTACACATCCTTGCAAGCAAGGTCTATTCTAACTGAGGTGAGATATATTTCATTACAGTTTTACTTTATATTCACTTGATGGCTAATTATATTATCAAGTTTCATATTTTTTTGGACATTTATATTATTTCTTTTGAGAAATATTCATTTAGGTATTTTTCATGTTTTAAGTTGGATTACTTAGGGGTTTTGTTGTTGTTTCTCGTTCTTATATATTCTGAATATTCACCCTGTCAGGTGAATAGCTGGCAAATGTTTCTCTCTGATTCTGTAATTTGTCTCTTGATTATACTGAGAGCTTCCTTTGCTGTGAAGAAACGTTTAGTACTATTTCTCTGTTTTTTATTTTTTCGCCTTCTGACTTTGGGATCTTATTTTAAAGCAAATTTTGCCTTTAACAATGTCTTGAAATTCTCTCCTTTTGTTTTCTTTCACTTTTGTTTATTTATTGAGACGGGATCACAATGTGTAATTTTGGATGGCCTGTAACATGCTATGTAGACCAGGCTGACCTGGCGTTCAGAGAGCCACATGCCTCTGCCTTCTAAGTTCTAATACTGAAGAAGTGTAAATACACCCAGCATTCCTTTTGTTTTCTTTGGTAGTTTCAATGTTTCAAGTCTGATATACCTCTTGAGTTGATTTTCTTTGTCATTTTAGTGTATATTTTTATTGAATTTTTATGTATCTCATAAAATATTTTTTTTCATTTTTAATATTGAGCTTGTGTGCATTTCATAATAAACATCTTAATCAAATTTAGACTCCCCTCCCCCTCCTCCCCACCTCCCTCCTCAAAACCAGCTTTCAGATATTCTGTCATATATGTTAAGTCCTATCTGATCAATCATTTCTATCCAGGTATCCTTAGTATGAGTTCCTCCACTGGAGTCTAGTCAGCCTATCTAGAGTCACTCCCTTAAAGAAGAACTACTAACCCCATAGTGATTATTTGCCAATAGTTCCTTGGCTAGGCTTGGGGCCTGCTGCCAGTGTTCCCTGATCCATGCTGGGTTTTTGTCTGATTGAGTCCCCATGAATCTTGTGCATGTTGTCACCATATTTGCAAGTTCCAGTCTCCTGAAAGCCTCTTTTCCTTGTGCCCATGCACTAACTCTGGCTCTTACAATCTTTCAGGATTGAGTTGATTTTTATACACTAAGAGATAGGAGTCAAAGTTTCAGTGTTCTGTATGTCCAGCTGACATTTGATAAATGATTTTTGGGTTGATTTGTTTCCATACTTAATAAATTATCTATAATAACATCTATGATTCATGGTTAAATTCCAATTTTCTGGGCTGAAATAACAAAAGATATCTAGAAATGTGAATAATCAGCAACACAATTTCACAAGTTGAAAAAGAGATGACCCTAAGTTTGGCATCATTTCTGAGTACTGGTTCGAGTCTTCCCCACCCTGGCTCCACATGCAGGATGTTCCTTTCTTTCCCTAGTCATTTCCTTCATGGAATGTCAGGTTGACAACCTATGAATATCCTTGTTTCTGCATTTGTTTCAAAGTCTTCCCAAAACTCAGATTTTAAAAGTCAAATATTCATTCAAATAGCTTTTACAACATAAATATCTTCAGTGGAAAGTATCAGTCATTGTTTTCATATACATTTGAGAAGGTGAAATGGAATGGAAGGAGGATTAGAGACGATCACTCTGTAGCTAACAAAGAGTTACAGTGCCTATGGTTTAAAGATTCAGGACAACCAGAGTTCGTTTATCCCTTATTCTTTCTTTTGAATCTGCTTTCTATCTGTTATTGAAAGGAGATATTTACATCCAGACAGTAGACAATACCTGTATATGGACAGGAAGAAAGCTTAAGGGTAGGCAGCCTGGGATGAGGAAACTGCATGAGCACTTGTCAATCCAATGGGATTCATTTTCAGAGAATTCAAATCCTGTTAGGAATGAATTGTTTAAATTATCTGTATAATTTTATAAATTTTATTTGAAATATCACATAAACATTTTGTCTTTCCTGGGCCTGAGGCTAGACAAATGCCACTGCATTTCCAGTAGAAATGAACTCTTTTGGTGTTCCTTTAAATGCTATTAAGGGCTATATATGACTTGCATATGATTTCTATTTTTATCACAAAAAAATAATGAATGGGTAAGTTACAAGATAATGGGTTTTGCGATCTCCATTAACAGCCATTTGCGAAGATTTCATGTTAGTGTTCAGAGTCTATTTTTAGGTGGTTCTTTAGAGAATCAGACTAAGTGCCAGCTCTGTTTCATGTGTTCTAGGTCATGTGATCATGGTGGTGAAGAAAAGGACTGGGTCTCTGCACTGCAGAAAGGTCTCATTCCACACTTTCCATCTTAATTGCATTAAGCAAAATTTAAAATACTCAGTCACAATTCTCATAGACATGTTTTTATTTTTTTAATTGTTTAATTTGTTTCTACCTTTCTTCTTTGAAAATCACTAAATATCAGGTCCCAAGCTGAAAATATAGGAATTCTTAGTCTGCCTCTGGACTCCACCTTTTACATAGAAATAATTTACAAAGTGGTATCTCATTATTTACTTCTCTCATTCATTCCACTGTGGTTAAGAAACCTCCCGGGCTTCCCGTGTCAATTCTCGCACATATCCTTCAAACTGCTTTGCATTCTATCACCCATTTTCTGAACTTTTAGAACAAGACAGGTCACTCTTTCCTAACACCAACGCAGCAATGCAGACACGCTATTGCTTCCTGCTGTCATCAATGACTTTCAAAATTCTATGCGACACAGACTAGACACTCAAATTTCTTCCCCCCACTTCCTATCAGAATAGTGAATGATTATTCAGTAATTAATAATATACTTATTAAAGTTCTGAGAATGGACAGAAATATGACTTTTTTTTGAGAAACTACAGTAGCTAACAAGACCTATAAGAATCTCTGTTCTTTCTTGAATAAATTAGTTTGCAGCAGAACACCTGTTGGCTTTCCACTCAACTCCCGGAGTTGGTGTCTTGACACTACACCTACTCGCCTCCTCCCCACGGTGGAGATCCTTCGGTCCCCCTCATGCTGGCCCTGAGTGCTGGGGCCCCCAACACATAAACACATACCCATCTTTTAGTATGTGGGTGCTGGGGGTACCAATTGAGATTATCAAGTGTGTGTAGTAAACACTTTGCTGACTCAGTCGTCTCCTCAACCTCCTCTTCTGGCACTAGACAAACTTCCCCAAGAGTTAGTAGATTCAATCAACAACTATCGTATTAGCACATAGATACATGGGTCAGGATTTGAGTCACTGATGATACTACTTCTTAAGAGTGAGTCATTCAGCTGCAGATGCCTAGAGCTAGACTGGGCTAGAGGGTCTGAAAAGGCTTTACTCACATCACTGGCTCCTATAGTGCCCTCTACATTGCTGCCTTTCTCTGTAGTATGGGATATTCTATAGCATTATGGTCTCAGAATAAGAGGTGTCAGCAGAGGCACTGATTTCCAATTGTTAAATATAGAGGCTGTAGATTTTTGAAAACCCAAACTAGGAATTTCAAAAAGTCACTTCTGTATTGTATTGCTCAAAACAGGCACAGGGTTACCTCAGATTCCAGGAGATGATAGCAAGACTCGGTGTGATAAAGAGAAAAGTCTTCTTGGAGACTTGGGGGATGATTTTTGATCTATGTCTATAAAAGCATTCCTCCTTCATGTGAAATGCATTCACCTCTTGCTCTTCAAATTTCATTATATTACAGCATCAAACCAGACTTGCAGACTAATATTTCATTATCTAAATCAAGTCTAGAAGAGAAAATGTTTCTTCAATCATAGCTCATCAGGTACATCTTAGCTTTGGAAATATGACATTATCTATATTAGATTATTGCTAATATACATTTTATGTTGTATTGTGTGCTACATATTATATGAAATAACTAAATGTTATCTTCCCATCTCTTTTCTATTCTGAATTATCTTGGTTCCTTAGTCCAAGCTGCTATATGTTTTCTCATTTGACCTCTTTTTCTCTAAGACCACCACATCCCTGAGCTATTCTCTTAGCACTGCTTCATGGTGAGCTCTCCAAATCACCCCATGCCCATCTCCATAGATTGGTAACATCTGCAGCCCCCTCCCACTACTGCAGAGCTAGGCTTCTGTGCCCTTTAGTAGGGGGCCAAACCTTTGCAGACTGCCTGAGAACACCTGAATCCAGCCTCTTCCTATCAAGCTTCACAAATTGTGCTGTGCTTGATAGCTAGAAGGGCCAAGACCATAGTGAGAGCCTAAGATCTCATTCTCTTCTGATTTGTACCTCTTTGGGAACTCCTGAGCAACTACACCAGAGTCATCTGGTACCTCCAATATAAAATCAAAAGAAAGAACTTGAAGATTTGCCCCAACCAGCTTTTCTTACCCTATAAGAAAACTACTAAGACAAATCAAGAACACAAAAGGAATCAGACTTCAGTTCAACAAATGAAGGCTCAAGTCTCAAATCAGAATCACAAACATCAAAAGAAATCCACATGCCAAAATTACAATAAAAATAACATGAAAAATCCAAATAATATGTACCCACACAATATAATCAGCCCTATAGAAAATTCTACAATGAGAACCCACCAGAGATCACCTAGGACACAGAATTGTAGAAGAAAAATTTCCCAGAACATTAAACGGGAATATTTTAAAAACCTATATGCTGTTAAATTTGAAAACCTAAAAAGAATGGATGTATATTAAAAATCATGAGAAGCACCAAAGCTTAACCAACAGCTTAAACACACCAATGATACATAAGGAAATTGAAAGAGTAATACAAAACTTCCCAGCTAGCAAAAGTCCAGGCCTGATGGATTCACAGCAGAATTCTATCAGACATGCAAAGAACATCTTTATTCCATTTACTTAAAAATTCAAAAAGATACAAACAGAGGAGAAAGTCCCAAATTCCTTCTATGAAGTATGCAACATTTTAATACCCAAACCAAGTAAAGACATAACGTAAAAAAAAACTATAGCCCCATATCCTTAATGAACATATTTATTATATTTTCATTATATACATTCATTCTGGGAAATTTTCTTCTGCAGTCCTGTTGAGTATCTCATCAGTACTATTATCCTGAGATTCTTCTCCTCAATGAACATGCAAAAATTCTCAACACAATACTTACAAATTGCACATAGAGACAAATCAAAAAGAACCTCCACCATGATCAAGTCAGCTTTATTCCAGAAGTGCAAGTGTGATTCAATATGCATAAGTCAATAAATGTCATAAATCATATAAATGAATTCAAAGACAAAAATCATATGATCATCTCAATAGGTGCAGAAAGGACCTTTGACAAAATTCAACATGCATTTGTTTTAAAATTCCTAGAAGGTATTGGACAGGTAGGAACATTCAACATACTTAAAAGTGTATACAAGAAACCTACAGCCAACATCATTCTAAATAGAGAAAAACTGGAAGCATTTCCATTAAAATCAGGAACAAAATATGGCTGTCCACTATCTCCACTCTTTTTTAATATACTGCTTGAAACTCTTGCTAGAGCAATAAGACAAGAGAAGGCAATTGAAATAATACTAATTTGAAAAGCAAGAGATCAAATTATCCTCTGTTATTATATGATATTATATCAAAGAGATGCCAAATATTCCACCAGCAAGCTCCTTGAATGATTAACATTTTCAGTTAATTGGCAGGTTACAAAATTAATCTACAAAATTAGTAGCCTTTCTACATACTAATAACAAGCAATGGAGAAAGAGTACATGGAAATCTACATTCAAAGTAGTCTCAAAGTAAATATCTCAGAGTAAACCTAACCAAAAACATTAAAGATTGTCTACAATGAAAAAATTGAATCCTTAAAGAACAAGATTGAGGAAGACACTAGAATATGGAAGGACCTTACATGCTCATGGATCAGAAAAATTAATATTGTGAAAATGACCCTCCTACCTAAAGCCATTAATAGATGCAATACAATGCCAATCAAAATTCCCATGACATTCTTTACTGAATTAGAAAGCAATATGCTAAAATTCACATGGTAGTATAAAAGACTCCAGGTAGCCAAAGCAAGCCTGAGCACAAACAGCAATATTGGGGGATTACTATATCCGGTTTCAAACTATGCTACAGACCTATAGTTATAAAAACGGCATGGTACTGGCACAAAAATAGACCAGTGTACTAACGGAACATATTGAAGACAGAACATAAGTATATGTAATTCCAGCCACCTGTTATTTGAAAAAGTAGGCCAAGAACACACACAGGAGAAAAGACAGCATCTTCAACAAACGGTGCTGGCAAAATGGGATCTCCATCTGTAGAAGAAAGAACTAAACCCCTACCTTTCACCTTGCACAAAACTCAATTCCAAATGGATCAAAGACTTCACTGTGAAACATGAAACTCTGAAATTTTTCAAAAAACATTGGCCATTATATACAAGAAATAAGTTTAGGAAAGAACTTTCTAAATGGAACATCAGTTGCTCAGAAATTAAGGTTCAACAATCAACAAGTGGAAATTGATGCACTGTGGATCTGAACAGAGTTCTCAAAAGAAGAAATAACAATCGCTAAGAAATATCTTAAAAAGTGTTCAACATCATTAGTAATTTGGGAAATACAAATTAAAACCACTTTAAGATGTCATCTTACAACGGTCAGACAGGAAAAGATCAAAAGAACAAATGATACCAAATTCTGGAGAGGATCTGAGGGAAGGAGGATGCTCATTAATTGCTGGGAAAGTGCAAAATTCCTTGAAACTATGGAAAGTTCTGTGGAGAGCTCTTAAAATAACTAAAAATAAACTACCACTTGACCTGATTATACTACTCCTTGGCATATATTCAAAGGATTTATGTTATTGGAGAAGTACTTGTACATCCGGATGTATTTGTCACTTCTCTTTTCACAATAGATTTGAGTTGGAATAAACCTCAGTGTCACACAATTGATGAGTGGATATTGAAAATGTGGTACATTTACACAATGGAGTTCTACTCCACACTAAAGAAAGACAAAATCATGAAACTCACAGGTAAATGGAGAGAACTGGAAATTCTTAAACTAAGTGAAACAGACCCAGAAAAAATAAATGATCTATGGTCTGCATCATATGTGTTTCCTAGCACCAAATCCTTAAATGTGAGTATGTAGCCTTATGTAACTGCAGGAACCAGGAAAATATTAATAACCAGGGAGGGAAAGGGAAAGAAGTAACCAGTGAGAGAAGAATAATAGGAGAGATAATAATAAGGGAGAAATGGACAAAATGGGGGCATTTAAAGGGGAGGGGAAGGGGAGGGAGGAATATACAAACAAATATGGAGATAGAGAATGATTTCAGGAGAGCTGGGATAGAGGAGACTGGTATTACCAGGGAAGAAATGGGGGTATTTCGAATGGGAAAGGCATGAAGGAAGGGTTAAATTGTGATAGAGAGAAGAGCAACATGTAATGCCTAGCTAGTGTAAAAAGTAGGGAATCATATTAGTTCAACAACCTAATGACAAGCTCCACATACAATATATCTACAGAAGTTCAAGTGCATAGTTGAAGGTTCCATAACAAAAAACAGTGCCAGACAGGAAAAACCTTCCTTTCAGTTGTTAGCCAGATTAGGCCAAGAGAATCCCAAAATTATACAGAGTATTGCCACAGCCCTTGTTTGCCTCCCAGAACTTGAAGGCAAGACCTGATTGTTGAAGACAGAACATATTTCGGACATAGGATTTCGAGCGGTACAGTTGGAATGGACTAGGAAGTCACTTCCCCCAAAGGTTAGCTTTCATAGCTTAGGAGAGCATTATGCAAACGCTAAAGAAGAACGCCTATCAGTGTTCTAACACAAGCTTCAAGTACAAATGACCACATCAATGAGCAGCACAGCTCATTGACATTGGTGCAGTACTGAGACTTTTATCTTGGGAGCAATCAACAGCTACCTAATTGGACTAAAGCCCACTCAATGGGAGGAGACTTACGTGTGACATTACAATCGTAGCCAAATACACATGACTAGAAAGGTCATAGATCTTAGAGAAAACCCAAGAAACTGTCACATCCCTAGACTAATGGAATTTCTTACTATGTGCAAAATATATGTCATTATTTAAAGACAAATATCCCTGTCACCACCCATCAACAAGCTGCTTTTGTACCAAACGGAGACTAATACAGAGTACCACAACTGGTAACACAAAGACAGTGTCTGCGAACTGCTAAAGTCTAAGTGGCACATCTACAGATGCTACCTCTCTACCTAAGACTCAGGGAACAGAGAACAAGAAATAAAGCGCTAGCCAATGAATCTCTCATTCTCATTAACAAACTTCTCTCACACAACAGAGGGCCAGGAAAACAAATGGTCACAAATGGTCAAAGGAGAGATTAAGAATCTGCAGAATGCTGCTCTGTGGTCAGAACTCCTATATTAAACTTTATCTTCCCAGGGCTGGCAGCCATTGTGGAAGAGAGGGCAGAAAGACTGGAAGAGTCAGGAAGGAGATTCATGGTTATATGAAAACAGAGTCTTAAAAGTTCCTGAACCCCTGCTTGTACAAACCAGCAGCAGTAATGGAAGCATCCATGTGGCCTACGCAAACTTAAGCAGATAAAAATCCAGCATAAAACTGGGCAATAGACAGCAGACCTCGATCTTAGATGAAGAAATATTGGCAACTATTTACTGCTGAATGATGAAGAACTGCTCCTCCCAAATTGAGGATCTCCAGATAGTTTGGACCTCAGTGGATGAACTCACACTAGGGAATTTCTAGACACACTAACTTGACACATTAGGCCTTAACACAGATGACAGAATGCATGGAATCAAGTTGGAGGGGTGTGGGAGAGTGTCAGTGAGGAGGGGAATATAAAGATTAAGATGGATTGAGATGTTCTGTATGAAATACGCAAATATTTATTTTTAAAAATGAAAAGACATTATTATTATTGTTATTATTATTATTTTATGTGTATGAGGGTATTGCCTGGATGTGTGTAAGTGCACCTATGTCATGCAATGCCCGCAGACATGAGATGATATCAGATTTCCTGGAACTGGTGTTAGGATGGAATTTAGCTTCCATTTGGGTGCTAGATTCAAACCCAGGTCCTTTGCTAGAGTAGCCAGTTCTCTTAACTGCTGAGACATCCTGCTAGCCCCCAGAGTATATCATTTTCACTTGTCAAAGAGAAAGCAGTCATATCTCCTCTGGGACTTTTGACTTCCTAGCCACAAGTTTTCTTTTAGGTTCTCATACTAGATAAGAATTGCCTCCTTGTGCAGTGGGTGTTAATTTCAATCAGAAATCTGATTTCATTCTTAACAATTCATAATGCTATTGAACTAGCTGGCACATCTGGATCAGTACTTTCATTGTGAATATCATAGGACCACAGATGAGTAAAATTTAAATCAGTGATGTGAAGAAACCTTTTCACTGAGTTTTACAGGAAAAAAGAAAGAACAAGAAATAGTGTGTGTGTGTGTGTGTGTGTGTGTCTACAAAAATCTGGGTTTTCAAAGTCAGCTTTTTCTACGTATAAATTATGCTGCTACTACAAGTTTAACACTTTCTGTAAAAGGAAATATATTTTCTGCCTTCAGAACTCTTTAATAGCAGTTACTTTTGAATGAATTTACATTTTTGTGTTTTTACAACTATTTTTCTTAAAACTGGAGATATTGGCACGTGAATATTATTAGCTTTTCTAAATAATTTTTTAAAATAAATCAACCAGACTTTCGTCAATAATTCTCCCCAGTAACCTTAGCCAGTAGCAACTTGTGCCACTACAGGATCTATACTGCAAGGAGTACACACTTCTACCTCAGTCTTACCTTCTTCCTCCAAGTTCTGCATTCAAAGCATGTAACATCTTCAGCAACAGGATCTTAACATCTATTTAGTAGTAAAATGGAACCAACTATAGTGGGAATAGCCTTAATCCTTTTAGGTCCCTCAAGGGACTCTGTGGCCTACAACTCCTAGTGAGGTAACCCATTCCTAGTTCTGGGATTCATAGTCATCCTCCTTGTCACTTCTGTGAGCATCTGCTTTATCTTCTGTTTACCCTTCAATATTTACAGGCACATGTTGTAGGATCTTCCAGTTCCCATTTGTGGGTATCCATGCCTTATCCAATGATAAACCTGGCAAGAATTTCACTGCTGCACCTGACTATTGCACCCTTAGCAACTTATTCCTCATCCCTGTGCCTTGAGGTGCACTTGCATATCTCTAAATCGACAAAACATTCACAAGTTTGTGTCATCTAATAAATATTACTAAGGAAACATATTTTTTACAGAGAATGGGCAGGAAAATTATACAATGTACTAAACCACCATCCTACAGTGAATAGTGATGTTAGAGAAATAGTGGGAAACACTCTCAAATTTCCTGAACCCTGAACCCAGCCACAGCTGCAGATGCCTGCCAATCAATTCTGCCCACCAGTTAGTATCAACCCACCAGTCAGGGCCGCACTAAACCCTCAAGATTGCGTCTTCCCAGAGACGGGAACTTGTGACTCCTTGTCTGCAAGAGTTCCTGGCTCAGGGAACAATATTCATGTCCAGGAGAGAAATGTACATGCTTTATTCAGAGGAGACAGCTCATCATATCTCAGTCAAACTATACCCTTACATCTTCACTAGTCTGATTTTCATTGTCTATGATGTTTTGGAGGCCACGAGGAACCTTGGCACATAAGGTTCTAGCACCTATTTAACCATGAACAGTTCGAGAGCCAATGATTTGACAGTTTAACGTGGGGCATTTAGTCACCTGGAATTTTCATTTGCTGTCACCCCCAGCTATACTCTCAGAGGGCCAGCTGGTGGCATTTCCACTCAAATGCTCCTCCTTCTACAGCAATAGGCACAGTGGGACTCATCAGTTTTACTGCATCTCCATTCTGGACTCAGAGTTTCTGCTGCACCAATTTCTTTCTCCACTACCTGGATAGCATTGTCCTGCAGTGGACTACCATGCACTGCCTTTTCCTCCACCATGTCAGTATTACTTTCACCTCGATTCTTCCTTTATTACCCTCTGCTTCCTCTAGGCTCCAAGTTTTCAGATTCAGGGAAGGACTCCTGAACATAGATCTCATTGGTATTTCCTCTTCACTCTGACCCTCCAGCTGTAGGATGCCACAAGCCAATACCTCCACCTCCTCATGTCACCCATTCTTTCCTTTAGCTCAGAGACTAATACAGTGTGCCTGCGCTTGGTCCTTCATCCACTGTAATTTTCCTTACTGCAGGGCTGGATAGCTTCAGTTTTCAACTTGACACATTCGGGTTGAGGGAGCCTCAGTTGGGGATTTGCCTCCATTGAACTGCCCTGTGGCCATGTCTCTGTAGTATTTTCTCAATTGCTGAGTGATATGGGAGGACCCAGCCCACTCTGTGTGATACCACCATTTAGCAGGTTGTTTTGTACTGTATAAGAAAGCAGGCTGAGTGTGGGCCAGGAGAGCAAGCCAATAAGCCAATAAGCACAGTTCCTCCACAGCCTTCAGCTCCTGCCTGTAGTTCCTACATTGGGCTCCCTTAGTGATGAACTGTGATCCAAATTGGTTTTGTTTAGAGTTTTTTTGTAACAGCAATTGAAAGCAAATTAAAACACTCCACATGACAGAACCCAGGGAATTTCCGTAGGTCTTGTTGATACTCTCAGGGACCATAAGTCTTCTCTAGATTCTGACCCATTTTCCAAGCATCTCAATACTCACAGGGTAGGCTCCACTCATCAAGGTCACATACCTCCCCACGCTATCTAGAAAACAGCCAGCCTGGGATTCTTTCCACAAACACTTCACCTTCAGATGGCTTCACCTGAGTTGCATATCTCAGTACACTTTGCACTGCACATGCCATTGCTGCAACCCCAAAATGCACACTACCATATGCCACATGGACAACCACATCAAAATGTCCTTTGCAAATGCAGAAAAATACAAAGAGAAAAAATATTGTAGGTTATAGTCTTCTAAACAAAAGTCATGAAAAATCATAGATTACCATATTTTTCTTTTTAAATCATTTTGTTGTTTTTAAAAATTTATCTTTTTTACTTTAAATTAGCGTATAAATGAATGAATTTCATCTCTCATTTTTCATACATGCACATCGTTATATTTTGCTTATATTCACACCCCCATTACCTGCTATTGTGTCTTCTCTCCCTTCTGCTCACCTGCTTCCTTCCAAACAGTCCTGCTTCTCCTCTCATCACACACACACACACACACACACACACACACACACACACACACATGCACACACACAGAGTTATGAGAATTTTCTCCTGTGAGGAGAGGCAATGTCTTCTCAGCCCCAAGGAGAAAATTCTCAGAAATAGAACAGTAACCAGTATTATTATTGTGGTTTCGAGTCTGAACAACAAAAGTGTTCTCTGAGTGTGTGTTGTAAAATAGTAGACATTATGTGAGGGGATTGGAGAGTGATTAGGTGGCAAATTGAAAGTGTTTGAAGTTTATTACCTTTCTCCCAAAAGCTGAAAAGTGAGAGATCATTGGAACAGCCAGTAAGAAGGAAAACAACACATTGACATAGTTGGCAGTATATGACAAAGTCAGAGATGAGTTAGGGGTGGAGAGTCAGGCATCCGGAGCTATGCTAAGGATGGAACATTTACAGAGACATTTGGAGTTGTCTGGCAGTCCCCAGTGGCAGTCCCTCAGTTGCATATCTCAGTACACTTCGCACTGCAAAGTGAACTGTTTGTGGAAAGAATCCCAGGCTGGCTCTTTTCTAGACAGCATGGGGAGGTATGTGAGCTTGATGAGTGGAGCCTACCCTGTGAGTATTAAGATGCTTGGAAAATGGGTCAGAATCTAGAGAAGACTTACGGTCCCTGAGAGTATGAACAAGACCTACAGAAACGGGCATGTGGTAGTGTACCTATCGGGGTTGCAGCAATGACATGTGCAGTGTAATGAATAATGAGATATGTAACTAAGTTGAGGCCACTTGCAAGTGGGGTCGACGTGGGAGGAATCCCATCTTGAAGCTTTCTACATGGTACAGAGTGGCACATGTACTCTAGGAGTAGAGTCTGCCCTGTGAGTATGAAGATGCTTTGACAACATCTGAACAGGCATTATGGTTGTGGTTTTGTAAATGTACATATTTTTCTGATCATTTTAAAACTTGAAGGTAAGAAGCATCAAGGAAAAACAAGGGACTTACTTAGTTCATGTCTGGGGATGTCCTTCCTTCCCCTAGGGATAGAGAAGTGTCATATCCAGTAACAGTGGGGGTTCCCAGTGCTCTTCTGGCTTGCGGTATCTCCATGTGCTAGGATAATAGTGAGACTAGAAGATTCTTCCCTCAGCTCCTCCTCCATTGCACAGTTTACGAGCATTACTGTGATTCCAGTTGGACTTAATCATTTCCTTTTTACTTTAATTTTCAGATTTGTATGACAGCTATTTAAGTGCAGTTTATTAAAACCAATATCTGAAATGAGCAGACTTCCTTGTATAAGCACACTACAATAGCCAGATTCTCTGCAACTGCATTCATCCCAATGCTACAGACAGAAAGTGCTCTTTCTTTTTGCACTTACATATAAGTAGCAGCCAGGAGAGTGGAAAGGGGCATTTTTATAATCTCAAAAAATCATTTTATTATTCTAATTAACATATATACATAAACATAAATTCGTCTCAATGTACAGCAGCTAATTTATGGGAAAGTACACTGCATGAAAGCTCCAAATACTTCATCTTTAAGTGGAATGTTTTACATATTGATATGCTTTATTGCCTTTCAATTGCTCATTTATAATTTTGACTAGATAATGATTTGGAAAACATCCAACAACTTAATGGAAACAAATACCATAGTTCTGCCTACAAAGATGACTTCATACAGAGAAAGATGAAGACAGAGAGAAGAAGGGGAGGGGAGGATGGACAGGGACTAGGAGAATGAGGGAGGGGTGAGAATGGGAAGAAGTCTTTGGATTTGAGCAGACCGCCATTATCTGTATCCCACATAACTTTGAGAGGCAGTGATAGTTGTGCCTCATTGTTCAATACAATAATTTCTTTGCAACATTTTTATTATATTTTAAGGTTCTTTCATTATTTTGTATGTACGAGTGACTTGCCTGGAAGGATGCAAGTGCACTACATGCATCCTATGACCTTGGAGGCCAGAAGAAGGTGTTGGATACCCAGAATTAGAGTCATAGCTGGTTGTTAGCTGCTAAGTGGTACTGGGAAATGAACCCCGGTAATCTAAAAGAGACAATTTTTTTAACCACTCAGTGATCTTATCAGTCATTTTTTAATTCTCGAGTTTTATTTGTTTGTTTGACTTTGAAACTGGATCAGATTGGTCCAGAACTCACTATGTGGACCTCAAACTTGTGATAGTTCTTGTAATCTCAACTGCTAGGATAATTTTTTCCCTGTACTTTTATTTTACCTTGAAAGGTAGTGAAAGTAAAAGAAACGTGGGTGACATTAGTGGAAATATGTACAAATATTAAATTTTTATATTCAGTTTGTTTGAAAAACAAATGAAATGTAGGAAATCGGTTTGAGTATTTAAATCCACATGCATAAAAACACAGAACAAAAACTAGGATGTGATTCCAATTTGTGGTGGAACAGTCAGGATTTCACATGGTTATTAAGTATACCACAGTAACTGTTAAGCACTGACCTTTGCCACAGAAGCTTGGCATGAACTTTTCTCTTCAGGAAACAGATGCAGCAAGAAAGCCTCTGGTTTCTATTAGATTCATGCAGAATATTGAGCTGATCAAGTCATAACTATGCTAGCTGTCCAAATACAGACTGCGGGAAAACATAATAAATTATCCTTAAAAGAGAAAGACTAATTGATATTAATTAAGTGGTCTAAAATTTAATTTCAATTAAATCAGTCTTAATGAGCTTCCTGGTGATTTAGCAATTCTTCCTTTTGTTTATTACATTACTGCAAGAAAATCGTAATGACACAGGAAAAGATATACTATGAGTAAAGTCGCATACTCTGAAGAAATTTTCTATATAGTTCCATTTTTCTGCTTTAAATTTCTCTACCATAAACTTGGTATGTGCCCACTATTTACCATGTGGCACACTGTCCTACTTTACATGTAGACATAACATCATTCTATTCTAAATATCATTCCCCAATTGACACATAAGAAAACTAATGAATGGAGATGTAACTAACATGTCATTAGTCATATAGCTCCCAGCGAATACCTACAAATCTGTCTCCACAAACATGGTTCAGTCTAAACAGTCTCTGGTCTCCTGGATGGCCGTTTTCCACTTCTCCTCAATCTGTGCCTAGCAGCAAGGTAAATTACTTTAGTGTTTGAACAAACAATATCCCTCCTCAATTTTATCATTATTTCTTCCTCCTTTGGGGCCACAGATTCCTTGAAATAATCTTTGTTGACACGTATATTTTGACTCATCTCCCTGTATCCTCCCGTATACTCTGTGAGTATCTCTACAAATTCACTATGTCCTATTTTCTAAATTTTACATTTCCTCAATTGTAAACATCATTAATTACTATACTCATTTTAGACCTAACACTAAATTTGAGGATTAAAAGAGTATATTATTTTATATGTCTGTGTGAGTTATAATAAATGCTCAGAAACATAAATTTGTATTAAATCTATTCGTAACCTCTCCCACAAATACACATCATGCTACAGGACAATTTCATAATGCCCATTTGATAATGTTTAGGAAATGAATAATTGAAACAGAAAAACACTTCTACCTTTTACTTTCAATCCTTATAACAACTTTGAATAATTCTTTAAAGTGAAATGACATCAAATGGATTTGTGTTAACATATGGCAGTTATCTACAAAATTCTGTGATAATTGCACAATTCCCTCTTATCATTCTTAAATAAATATATTGGAGTGGGGTAGATGGTAGAAAACTCAATCAGTAAATACATAGGAAAATATTTTAAAAGAAAACATTACTATTTTCTTAGTTCAGAGGAAATAATTCTGCTGAATCCTAAATGTGAAATACAGCCTTAACTGCTATCTACCATGTAAATGAAAAGAAAGATGTGTCAGCTATAGTGGCACATGCCTTTAACTTAGGAAGCAGAGGTAGGAGGATCCCTGTTAGTTCAAGGCCAGCCTGGTATACATAGCAAGTTCCAGACCAGCTAGTTCTATACAGTGAGGCCTTGACTCAAAATCAATAAACAAAACTGATAAAACAGAAACAAAACACCAACAAACAGAAGAGGATGTAGAAGAGGAAGAAGAAGAGGAGGAGGAAAGATGAAAGGCATGAGAATAAACAGCTTGCAACTAGAACTCTGGAAGCAATATATATCTTCACGATTCATAGGTTTAATTTACCATGCAGGTTTTACGTGGCTTCAGAAGACATTAATACAAGAAATTGCTTCCTGATTGCATCATCAGGTTTACTTAAGCAATCAGACATTTCTAAGTGTTTCCATGCCTATGGTGAATGTCTATCAGCTTCTTAGGAACAGAAACAATATCTAGTAAATACATATTTTCATGTAAGACTTCCATATTCAAGGGAAATATATTCAAACTAGGAGAGGCTGTCCTTGGAAAGCAACAATATTCAGTAAGAGCTGCACATAATGATAAATCCTCCTAATGTGCTCCATCAATTATGGTTGTTTCACTGAGTCATCTTCCTCTAACTCACCCAAAATGAAGAGATACTGGAAGTAACTAGGATGACTCATAACCACAATAACACATTTGCTAAACATCCTTAGAAGCACTAGCCACAGTTTATAAGATAACAGCTATTACCCTACAAACCAAGAAGTCTTCAAAACAAAGAAGCTAGGTTGTAAAAAGAAGTAAAGTATTCATTATTCTCCATGTTAATTTACAATTATTTATGAATATCACTTTAACTGGTTAATTAATCAATGCCAAAATGACTCTTTTATATATTACTATCAAAATAGAAACTTTTCCATTTACTTTATTTTTTGAAATACCCCTTAAGATGTGCTTTCCAATGATTTTTAAATTGTGATATTTTCATATAGTCCTTGTTTTAATATGATTTAAATATTTAAAGATATTTTACAATTAATCTGAGAATTTTTCATTTCAGTATGAACATACTTATTTAGAATTAAAATCATGTTCTAGAACCCAAAGACATGATGGCAATTATCTGAGGTGGAAACAATATATTTTAAAATATCTATCAAATGCATCAAATGTGCAGGTTTAACATCAGTTGAATATGGTCCTATATTTAAGAGCACAACTTGAATCAAACAACCTGCATCATTGCAACTAGCTTCTCTGGAATCAGTGAGCACGCCATTCCCTCCACTTCAGGCTTCAGGGCCATTCTACATATTCTCCACGGCTATCTTTTAACCCTGTATAAGTAAGCTATCTAACTCTTCAGTTTTAAAATGTGAGCTATTCCCTGCTGAGACACTGAGATCTTATATAACTACTTATTGCAACTTAAAATTCTCAAAAGTTCCTTTGTGCCCTTACTTAAATCTGTATTATATGGCCTTTCTTTCTTTCTTTCTTTCTTTCTTTTCTTTCTTTCTTTCTTTCTTTCTTTCTTTCTTTCTTTCTTTCTTTCTTCCTTTCTTCCTTTCTTTCCTTCCTTCCTTCCTTCCTTCCTTCCTTCCTTCCTTCCTTCCTTCCTTCCTTCCTTCCTTTTTTGACAGGATCCCTAGTCCTAACCTACCTGGAAGTCATTATGTGGACCTGTATGCCTTTCTGGCATCAGTCTCACAATCTACCTGCCTCTTCCTCCTGAGGTCTGGGATTAAAGGCATGCATCAATAAACCTGGTGTGTATGACACATTATGTCTTCTGTCTTACCCATCTATTC
This sequence comes from Eospalax fontanierii, assembly GCA_035773235.1. Classification (NCBI taxonomy): domain Eukaryota; kingdom Metazoa; phylum Chordata; class Mammalia; order Rodentia; family Spalacidae; genus Eospalax; species Eospalax fontanierii. The sequence goes on from CM069527.1 coordinate 41,019,154, forward strand.
AAATTAGTTTGTTCAGCATACACTTATTTTTTTCATAATTTTCATACAACCGTAACTTGGTAACATTTATATTCCCTCACCTATCTACACCTCCCCTTACTGCTCCCAATGTACTATGCTCTGTACATATACATATATATATATATATATATATATGATAAATCCTATAGAGTCTAATTTGGGTTCCCAGATCCACCAGTGTGTGTCCATTCACTGGAGCAAAAAACCCTATCCTTGAAAGAGACTCTCTCCTCTTCCTCTTCTTCCTCCTCCCCTCCTCCTCTTCTCAGTATCTATTGGATACCCAAAACTCCTTTGTTCCCATATCTATGTTGGAATTTTATCTTGTGTGAGATTTCATGGAACTTGTGAATGTTATCACCATTTCAGCATACATTTATTGTAAAGTATATGCTTTAAATATATATATATACATATATATATATATGATATATGTGTGTGTGCTTAAAGAACATAAAAATGAATGTGAAATAGTTCCAAGATGTATATAATCAGAAAAACAATAAGTTATCATTTTTGTTTTAAATAATTTGTTATTTCCTAAGACAATAATTGAAACATGCTGCTTAACCCTGTCCTCCGACCAGCAAGCTGTGGACAGATGCCTTTTCCTAAGCTCAGTTGTACCCACTTGCCTAGGATCAGCAAAAACTTGCTTCCCCAAGAAAAGAGGCGTCGGACAGGGAGAGTCAGCCACACCTCTCAACCCACCAGTTGGCCCTAGTTACATGAGAGGGAGGGACTAAATATATAAGCAGAGGAACTCGTAGAGAAAGGCTCTCTTACCGTTTTGTGTGGACGGCATGATGCAGGCCTGGGTGGAGACTCTCCAGTGTGGCCTTAGAGGGGAGCACCCACACTCCTGTAAGTAAACTCACTCACCCACAGAAAGGAAACCCAATAAACTCACTGGTTTCCCTGACTGCAGTTTGGTAAAACTGAACCTTGGTTTGTCTTCTGGACCAAGGGAGGAGAGGAGTAGACATCATTTTGCCTCCCAGAAGGAATTTTGTCTAAAATTGGAATAGATGATTGTGCTACCCCAATTCCTCTATTCTAACCAACTTCTAATATGACAGAACTAAGAAGTGAGGCTTTACAGAGATGATTGCCTTGTGAGTGTAGAGTCATTATGAAGTAGATTAGCGTACTTACAAATGAGTGCTACCAAGGTCCTCACAGCCTTTCCTCACTGAGGACAGGACAAGAGTTCAGCAGTCTACCACCTGAAAAGGCACTCAACTTAACATACCCATGCCAGCATCCTGATGTTTGACTTTTCACCTCAAAAGCTGTAGGAAATTATCCTCACCTGGCTGAAATAGCAACACAGGGTAATTCAGTAATGGGAAAGAGGCACACCCACCGTCAGTCCAGAAGTTGGAGCCATTTAAGTTTCAGTAAAAGATGTCTTTATCATTCTTACATCCGTGCTTTAGAATGCTAAGTTACCACTAAATAAATGAGGACCTATTCTGAAATGTTAATATTTTGGTTACTTTTGTAAATACTCTTTCTAAATTGCCCCGTCCATTTTCATAATTTTATATAGCAAAAAATGAATCTATAATCTAGGCCTCCTAACAATGAAACATTTTTTCACATAATTGAAAGAATGCAAAAATTAGAAGTGCTTACTTCCAAAAAAAGTATGAAAGTAAAAGAAATTAATTGCATAGTTAACTCACACAAAAATCATTTAGATAGTTTTTTTGAAACAGAAAAAAAGTGCATGACTCCAGTCAAGTGTGTCTAGCCAATTTCCACAAGATATTTAGAAACTTGATTTCTTATTTTAATTTTATTATACTTATCAGAGTACTAGATCTGATTTGTGCAGATTTTCTTTTCTACTATTTATTCAAAAAGTATCTGTTATACATGACAAGGAATCTATACTTACAAGCCTCAACAATGTTCCCAAAACAACCTGTGTGATAACAATACCAGCTGACATGTCACAACGTTCTACCTCTCAGTGAAGAGCTCCAGGTCATCGATGACTTTTGAGAAAGGGAGAATAACTTGTCTCCAGGAATGAACTCACTGATAGGTCATCCAATCACAAGAGGTCAGCCTTAAGCACATGTATATGAGCACTGCTAAATGAACTCAGTAGGTTATGTAGGTGCGCATCAACACACTGATATATGTACATACAAGAATACATATGTGTATATATGGTCTGTACATAATAACTAAAGAGGAGTGCATGAAATTGAGAGGGAATAGAGGTGATGTGGAAAGAGCTGGAGTGAAGCAAGAGGGTGAAAGCTGGGTAAGTACGTTACACACATATAATTTAAAAAAAAAAGAATAAGCCAACCCTCATAAAAACTTTATCAGTATTCAACCAAAGTTACCCCAAAGGTTGAGAGATATGAGTCTTTTGTCCAAATGGAGAACTGAACAGTCCTAATCAGGAATGGTCCCATGAGAAGAAAAGTCTTGCTGGCTAGAAGGCATAACTCTGATGTAGTAAACCAGTCTTCTGCCTTCTCAGACCATATATTTCAGATTACAGTAATAAAGGTTTGAAGCTAGTCTTTGTCTCAAGTAAGGAGAAAAATTCTTAGTTGATGATAAAGAAACTGACAAACAAAAGTTATATTTTTAGACTAGTGTTTTGGGAAGTATAGTCAGACATACCTGAATAAAAATTATTGTAAAGAAGCAGGAAGTTTTTGTAAGTACTGTATATGTATTTTATTATATGATATATTGATATATACACTATACATTTATTTCAAATTTTTATATAATCCATGTATTTATTGATTCTTTGAGTATCATACAGTATATACATATATACATACATATATACATATATATATATATATATATAATACAGTGTATTTTTAGCATCCTCAGACCCATCTCCATCCCTCCATCTTAATACCCTCCCACCCCTTGATTTCATGTGTTCTATCATTTTTATTATTTCTTTCTTTATTTATTTTTTAGAATCACCATCTGCAAGAAGCAGCAGGAGATGTCATGACCTCGCATGATAGCACCAAAGTGAGAAGAACAAGCAGGTAGAAAAAGGTGCTTGGGCCTGAGAGTCATGAGATTTATCTGTTTCATTCATTTGTTCATTTGGGCATTATCTTTATATGTAGCCCAGGCTGGTGTTGAACTTGTTACCAGTCTTCCTCTAGCCTTTGCCTTCCAAGTACTGCATAAACAAACAACAACATGCTTAGACTGATTATTTTTTTAGGCAAAGAATGGGGAAAATAAAACTACATAGTGGTGCAGACCAAATGGTATGATTTGAAATTTGAATAATTCCAACAGATTCTTGGTTATAAAAACAGTTGCCATTCATGTTGCCCTGGTCTTAAAGTGCTTAGAGCTGGAGAGAGTATTCTAGACCTTCTAGACCATGGAAATCGAGAAAAGGAGTTGGGAGTGAGTGAGGATTATAGACTGGTCACTCAGCATTTAAAAGGTGTTCTGTCAGATCAGGCACCTTTTATTGGTTCTAGCAGTTGGTCAATTCTAAGAGGAACAGTTCTCTGTGTCTACAAGTCACAAAGTGTAAGAGAATGCTAAACAAAGAAAATGAGAAACATATAATTAATGCAGGGAACAAAGCAATGGAAAAATTCTCTTTGCCTTATAACCCATGAAATGTACTTTGGAATAAAAATCATCAACTGGAATAAGAAATGAGGAATAGGATAGAGCCTGTAGAATGTGTGAAAAAAAGGAATTTTTGGGCCTGCCTTCTTTCCCGCACTAAGCAACCCGATTTCCATCATATTGTTGTTCGCAAACTCCATTCTCAGCCACCCCAGTATAGTAAGAATTGATCTTCAAGCTTAAGTCAAGCTTAAATGTGGTTGCCTACTTCCCCAGATTGTAAAATGCTATCAGAAGAATAACCATAGTAAATGTGAAGTAAACCTCATGTGCATAAATTCTATTAATGATCGCAGTTCTGCAAATGCTTTCCTGCTCTAAATACCTATTCAAAGTAAAATAAACTTCTTTCTGTGTTACAATTTCTCTATGTTAGTATTTCTCTTATAACTGCTATCAGATAGAAACTGCCTATGCTATGATTTCTTGGCTTATTTTTCTACAACATTAGCACCGCATATGATCCTCCTGGTTACTTTCTTTGAGTGCTTCACAGATATTATTCCAGTGTTTCCTGGTTTCATTCTTTCAAAAGAAAAATCCTTTTCAATGGTTTTCCTCAGCCAAGATAGTAAAACAGTAACTTGATGAAGGAGGGAAGCAGAGAAAGAGCTCTTCTTAAAGGGTTGAATGAAGCAACAGTAGTAACATCGTCTAACTCAATGTTTCAACCACTGCAAAAACTGATAAAGAAATGCACAAAAATTCGGTAAAATTATTCATAAAAAACTGATGGAATGTTAGTAAGACTAGACTACTGAGGAGTTGGCCTGTTGGTAGGACCAAGTGTGGTATTATATGTGGAGCTGTTCTAGAGAAAAATGCGTAGAACAGGGAAATGACATTGAAAACAATGTCAAAACAGAAATGATTAATGTACATATAATGGCAGGCCCATCACAATAACATCTGAATTTTCAGGGGAGATTATGAATGCCAGGAGAGCTTGGATCAACATCTTCCAAGTCATGGAAGAATGCATATTCCTACTCTGACTACTCTACACAGTGAAAGAAGTTGTAGGTGAAGGCAACAGAAAAACTTTCCATGACAAAAATAGATACAGGAATTTATGTTCACAAAAATAACTCTATGGAGAATACTGGATGGAAAACGACAAGGATGTCTACTCTCTTCATACAATATAGTTAAGACTTAGCTAGGGCAGTAAGACAAATGAAGGGGATAAAGAAAATACAATTTGAAAAGGAAGAAGTGAAAGTATCCTTATTAAAAGATTGTATGATTCTACACATTAAAGACACCAATAGAAAAAGATGAATGCTAATAAATGCATTCATCAAGGTAGCAAGATTTAAAGTTAACACCCTAAATTCAGTAGCCTTCCCATTATCAACAACAAGCATACCAAGAAAGAAATCATAGAAACAATTGCATTCACGATAGCTTCAAAATTCCTAAAATATCTTGGAAAAAATGTAATCAAGGAAGTGAAGGCTCATATAATAAAGACTTTCAAATGGAAAGGAACAAAGGGGATAAAGGGTAAGAAGGAGCTCAAGAGATGGGAATGGTAGGAGACAGCCATTATAAAGGGGGAAGGTGAAGAAAGGGGAATAGTTTAATGGAGAGGTAGCAGTGATGGTTATACAGCGAGAGTTAGATGAATGATATATACAGTTTAGATGGCATTAAAAACCAGAGGGAAATGTATCAGTTCAAAGTCCTACTGAAAAAATACACATTCAATAAATACAGGAGTTCATGTGCATTGCTGAAGGCTGTAAAAAAATGCCAGGCAGCAGAAACCTCCCTTTAAGTGGTTGGTCAGGGTCATCTGAGAGAATCCCTAAGTAACACAGGCTGTTGCCACAGCCTTTGAATGCCTTTGAGAACTTGAAGGTAAGACTAAATTGCTGAAGACCGGGCATACTTTGGACACAGGACTTGAAGCAACCTGGCTGGATCTGATCAAGAAGTCTCCTCCCTGAAGGTATCTCATGGTATCAGAGGACACTATACAAGCTTCCAAGGGAGAAAACCAACCAATGATCCTACCCAGCTGTAAAGTCTAACACATAGCAATTACTGGTGCAGCAATCTATTTCTGTTGGTGCAATTGTTGCACTTATATCCTGGGAATAATCAACAGCTGTCTAATTGGAATTAAGGCTCACTCAATGAGAGAGAGATCGTGTGTAGTACTATAAACATAGCAAAATACACATGGCTGGAGAGGTCATAGATCCCAGAGGAAGAAAAACAACATGTTTTCCACATCCAATGTGATTTCTTGCTTTATTCTAAACACATATCCTTATATTTACAGAGAAGTGTACCATTGAGCCCTCATCAAAGAAATCTATTTTTTCAAAAGATGTAGACTATTATAGAGAGTTCCAAAACTGGTCAAACACAGAGAATATTTATATATGAGAGGCTGAACCCTAAGTGACCCATCTTCAGTGCAACTTCTACACATAGGATAAATGGATCTCTCAACTCTCATCATAGAAGTTTCCTTATATGGCAGATGGTTATTAATACAAAAAGCTCACAATTGGCCAATGTGCAAAGAAAGAGCCCATACAGTGCTTATTCTTGAATAGAACACTTGTTTCAAATCTCGTCCTCCAAAGGCTCAGAGATCATTGAGGAAAAAGAGGTGGAAAGATTTCAGGAGCCAGAGGAAGTAGATGATCACAAGGAAACAGAGTCCTCCAGACAGCTGGTCCGGTACACATGTGAGCTCCCAGTAATGGTGACAGCGTGCGTAAGTCCTGTGCAAGCTCAAACCAGATAAAACCCCAGCATAGACATGAGGAAGTAGGTAAGAAATTCCAACCCAACCAAAAGAACTTTTGGCAATTGATGGCTTCTAGAAGGAGGAAAGACAGTGTCCAAGGATGGGATGTGGTGATGTGGGGTGTGAGGTGGGGGTGATGTGCAATAGGGGAGGAAATGTAAATACTATCAAAATATATCATATGAAATCAGCAAAAATTAAATTTAAAAACTTGTGGTATAAGGAGCTGAATAGAGTTCTCTAAAGTTGAAATGCAAATGGTTGAGAGATACTTCGAAAATGTTCATTGCTTCCCTTTTCATAGTAGCCAGAAACTGGAAACAGCATAGATGTCCATCAACTGATCAATGCATAATGAAGATGTGGAACATATATACAACCGAATACTATTCTTCCCTTTAAAAACAGAAATTATGAAATTCCCAGGTAAATTGATAGAAGTGGAAACAACCATCCTGAATGAGGTAGCCCATTCCCAGAAATTTTCTTTCATAGCTTAATGCCACATTTTAATCTTAGATATGCATGTTTTTATTTTAATGTTTTATTAATATGTATCAACTATGCATAATAATGGAAATTATTACACCCTCATACAATGTATATAATGTATCTTGATTATGCTCACCCCACACTTATCCTTTCTTGTCCTCTGTACTGATTCCGTCCCTCTTCCCAAGTTGCTCCCCTTCTGTTGAACCTAGAACATTTCATTAGGAATGTTTATAGCATATGTGAGAGCTTCTTTACAGTAACATAGGCACCTTTCCAGTGGCTATAACACTGAAGAAAATCCCCTCCATTAACCGTTAACTTTGCATAATTCCTTAGAGATGTGTGGCAAGCAGATCTGAAGAGTCTTTCTATGTGACAGATGCCAGCTGGAAATAGTATCTTCTATACATGTTTCAAATTGAAAATCTAGAAAAGGCAAGAAACAAATGGCTGTTGGGAGATGGGTAGAATTACAGAGAGAGCAGGAAGAATGTAGTGATGTAAAGGGAAAACATGAAATACTAGTGTAGTAGGGACTGGCAGGTGAGGGAAAAGAGAGGGTCTGACGAGGAATAAGTACCATGAAAAGCCTTAAAAGGTTGTTTAGAAATGTACCACATATAAGCTACCTAATGTACATACATATACACTATTTAAAAAAGGTTAAAGGAGCTACGTTATAACAGGAGAACATTACCTCTATTAGACACCATAGGGTAGCAGAATAGAATCCCAATGCCAGGAATGGAACTCCTCTCAAACGTCCTCAAACAATACTGGCCATTGTCCCCGTTCCTTGTTGCCCAGATTAAACTAATATTGAAACTCTACTGTTGAAGACACTACATACATGAGATTTAGAGCAAACAAGGAGAAACAAAGCTGGTGCTGACATTAAAGTGTCTTCTCTACTGGCTAGCTTTCATAGTCTTAAAAGTTAGTATGAATGATACCTGAAAAAAAATCAATGATCCACTTTATCAAGATGTGAATTCTGCAAGCCACAGCCACTGGCCTGCCAAGGTGCACCCACTGCTGCAGTAGTGGCACGAATGAGAGCAGCCAAACATTTTCCACCTGGGTTTAAGGCCCACTTCTTAGGCTGGAACCTGTATTTGACACTGATATCTGTTCTAGAACAAGTGTCAGACATGTTAAAGGTCACAGGGGGATGTCTACTACTATTATTCTGATAAACAGATATAGTAATTAAACTGACGCCTAATAAATTATTATTGTGTTCACAGACAACTGCATCTCTCACCAGAGAATCTTCCCAATGCAACATATGGTGTAGAGCACAGAGACCCTCAACTGGCGATGTGAGCAGATCAAGAGACTACAGACTGCTTATGCTTGAACAGGACACATCAAATTTCTGCCTTCCTAGTTTCAGGGGTAATTGTGGAAAGTGGGGAGGGGAGACTGTTAGAGTCAAAGGTGGTGGATGACTACGAGGAAACCGAGTTTTTTAGATAAATAGGCAGTTACTTCGATGATCTCACAGCAATGGTGAAAACACGCACTTCTCCCACCTAAGCTCAAACCATACAAACATCTCAGCATAGATTAGGGAAGTAGTAGGAAACCCAAAATACCTGAGGAAGTATTGGCAACCCAGGGTTCTGGGACAGGAAGAGTCAGCATCATTTAAGGGTGAGACTCTTGGTAAGTGACCAGGCTTCAATGGATAAGACCACAAACCAAAGGGCAATTGGGCATACAAATACATATGGAGTCGAGTGGGGAGTAGTGAACGGCACAGTGAGGTAATGGATCTGAATACACTCAAAATGTATTGTATGGAATTCATAAAAATTCATTTAAAGGTCAAAAAAAATGTAACATATTGTTTCTATACAGAAAATCACAAAACTTTTGACCGTCTAATTTAACATTTCTGTGTGCTTGATCCTTTCAAACACATAAACATTTTGTTTCAAAATATATATAAGCTTAGTTAAGACTTGATCTTTTATGTCATATCAAACATTGAATGGTATGAATTGGTGTGTTTGCACATAACATTAATACCAGAACTCAGAAGGCAGAGGCAGGTAGACTGCTGTGAGATTGAAGGCAGACTAATACAGTCTACATATGAAGTTCCAGGCCAGTTGCAGTCGGGACTACATACTGAGAACCTTTTTCAAACAAACAAACAAACAAACAAACAAACAAACAAACTTTATCTATCTATCTATCATCTATCTATCTATCTTTTCATCTATCATGTATCTTTTCATCTATCATCTATCTATATATATCATCTATCTGTAATCTATCATATATATGTATACATAGAGAGAGAAGAAAGAAATTATGAAATTATTTTGCTCTAGGAAAATAACAGAAGAAAATCCTTTTCTCTAATCTATGAGTTCTCCAACTATGTGCAGTTGATTTTTCTGCGGGGTGAAAGATAAGGGTCCAATTTTATTTTTCTACAGGTAGAATTCCAGTTTTGCCAGCACCATTTGTTGAAGATGCTGTCTTTCTTCCATTGTGTGTTCTTGGCATTTTTGTCAAATTTCAGGTGATAAAAGTGAATGTACTCATGTTTGGGTCTTTCATTATGTTCCATTGATCTACATGTCTATTTTCATGCCAGTACCATATTGTTTTTATAACAATAGCTCTGTAATGTAATCTGATATCTGTTATGGTGAATCTTCCAGCCTTTTTCTTTTTGCCCAAAATTAATTTGGCAATCTGAGGCCTTTTGTGATTCCATATGAATTACAGGATTTTTTTTTCTAGCTCTGTGAAGAATGTCATGGGTATTTTGATTGGTATTGCACTGAATCTATAGATTGCTTTTGATAAGATGGTCATTTTCAGAATATTGAATCTATCATTTCATAAACACAGTAGGACCTTCCATCTTCTAGTGTCTTCTTCTATCTCTTTCTTTAAAGATCTGACATTTTCATTGCAGAGATCTTTAATGTTTTTAGTTAGGCTTATTCCTAAATATTTTATTTTTTGAGGTTATGATAAATGGGAGAGTTTATTTGAATTTTTTTCTGATTGTTATTAGTATGTAGAAAAGCTACTGATTTTCATAAGTTGATTTTGTAACATGCCACATTGCTGAGAGTGTTAATGATTTCTTACAGTTTTCTGGTGGAATTTTTGGAACCTTTTATGTATAATATCATATCATCTGCAAATAAGATAAATGAAAATTTCTTTTCCAATTAGTATTATTTGATTTTCTTCTCTTGTCTTATTAATTTTGCAAGACATTCATGTACTATATTGAAAAAAAGTGGAGAGAGTGGACAGCCGTATTGGTTTCCTGTTTTTAATGGGAATGCTTCCAGCTTTTCTCAATTTAGAATGATGCTGGCTATGTTTTTGTTTTGTTTTGCTTTTTGTAAATGGCTTTAATTCTGCAGAGGTATGTTCACTCCAGACCAATTCCCTCTAGGACTTTTAACATGAATATATGTTGGATTTTGTCAAAGGCCTTTTCTATATTATTACATCTATTGACTTACATATATTGAACCATCCCCGTATCTCTGGAAAAAGTTGACTTGACCATGGTGGATGATCTTTCCGATGTGTATCCATATGCAGTTTGCAAGTATTTCATTGAGTATCTTTGCATCTAGATTCATAAGGGATTGGGCCTACAGTTTTCTTTTTTTGTTGTATCTTTACCCAGTGTTGCTTTTAAAGTGATAGTGGCTTCATAGAAGGCATTTGAGAGTTCTCCATTTGTTTTTATCTTTTTGAATAATCTAAAAAGTATTGGCTGTAGATCTTCTTTGAATGTCTGGTTGAATTCTGCTCTGTATCCATCTGGGCCTGGGCTTTTATGAGTATTGTGGTTTTGTATTTCTGTTTCAATGCCCTCATTTGATATAGTTTTTTCTTGGTTTGATTTTGGTAGTCAGCCATTTCCTTTAGATTTTTGAGTTTAATGGAGTATAGTTTCTTTAAAGTATTCCTTTACGATATTCTGAATATTTTTGGTGTCTGTTGTTGATGTTCCCTTTTTTTTCTGTCATTTTGTTGGTTTAGATTTGTTCTTTGTTTCGTTTTACTAACTGGGCTAGGGTTCAGTCTATCTTGCTTAATCTTTCAAAGAACCAACTCAGATTGAGTGGGTTTTTTGTATTGTTTTCTTTGTTTTTATTTCATTAATTTCTGATCTGATTTCTCTTTTTTTCTTTTTGTCTTCTAGGTTCGGGCTTGGTTTACTCTTTGCTTTCCAGAGTCTTGAGTCACACTGCTAAGTCACTTACATTTGTACGTTCTGATTTTTTTAATGTAGGCATTAAGAGCTACAAACTTAATTCTTAGGACTGCTTTTAAGGTTTCCCAGAGGATTTGTCGTGTTGTATTCTCATTCTCATTTAGTTCCAGGAATAGTTTTATTTCTTAATTTCTTCTTTGAAATACACTTGTTCAGGAGTGTATTGTTTAATTGCCAGGACTTTGTGTAGTTACTAGAGCTTCTTTTGCAGTTGATTATAAGCTTTATTGCATTGTAGTCTGAAAGAATGCATGGAATTATTTTTGTATTTGTTGTGCTTTGTTTTGTGTCCCAGAATGTGGTTAATTTTAGAAATATGTGTATGGACTGCTGAGTAGAGAGTGTATTCTTTGTTGTTTGAGTGGAATATTTTGTAGATGTCTTTAGGTCCATTTCCTGTAAGATGTCATTTAATTTCAGTGTCTCTCTGTTTATTCTTTGTCCAGTTGGCTATTTTTTGAGAATAGTAGGGCACTTAAATCACCTACTCTTACTGAATTGGGGCTAATCTGTGTATTATAGTCCTTTTATGAAATTGAATTCTCCAGAGTTTGGTGCATTTTGGCGATATTAATGATTATATCTTCTTGATCAATTGTTCCTTTGATTAGAATGAAGTGACCCCTTCATTATCTCATGATTAGTTTTAATTTGAAATCTATTTTATCAGATATTAGAATTGCAACACGTGTTTGCTTCTTAGAGCCATTTGCTTGGAATTTTTTTTTCCATCCTTTAACTCTAAATTAGTGTCTATCCTTGAAAGTGAGATGAATTTCTTGAAGACAAAAGACAGATGAGTTTTCTTTCTTGATCCATTCAGTTAGTCTGTGTCAGGGGAGTTGAGGCCATTGATACATAGTATTATTATTGAAAGATTTCTATTGGGTACTATCATTTTAATTTCTTTGTATTTGTGGCCCTATTTTGTGTTTCCATCATTATATGTTTGTTTTCTCTCTCTAGTCTCTTGGGTACATTCATTCCTTTCTTGTGTTCTTTGTATTGCTTCAACTATTCTCCATAAGACTAGTTTGGTGGACATGAATTCTTCCAGCCTATTCATTTTTCATTCCCCTTCAACCATGATAGATAGTTTTGCTTGATAAAGTATTCAGGATTGTCATGAATGTTCATTTAGAGCTGGGAATACTTTTGCCCAGGCTCTTCTGGGTTTCATAGTTTGCATTGAAAAGCCAGTCTGGTAGGTTTTTCTTTATATGTAACTTGTTCTTCTCTAGCACCTTTCAGTACCTTCTCTTTGTCCTATATATTTAATGTTTTAATTGTAATATGTCATGGAGAGTTTCTGTTCTGGCCATGTCTAATTAATGCTTTCTGTGCTTCTTGAATCTCTATAGGCAAGTCTTTTCTTACTTTAGGGAAGTTTTTTTTTTTTTTTTTACAATTCTATTGAATATCTGTTCAGTGCCATTGACCTGAGATTCTTCTCCTTCGTGTATGTCTATAACTGTAAGATTTGAGATTTGGTCCTTTCATATTGTCTCACATGTCCTGAGTATTCCATTCCTTTTTTTTTTTTTTTAATTTTACATAGTATTTGCTTACAGAGTCCAAGTTTTCAACTTTGTCATTCAGTCTTGATCTTCTGTTTTGCATTTCATGCACTCTGCTTGTGAGACTTTCTGCTGTTGTTTCTGATTGGCTTACTGAGTTTTTCAACATCAAGTTCATTTCTGTTTGGGTTTTCTTCACTATTTCTATCTCTTTTGTGAATTCACTTTTCATGTCATGAATTGTTTTTAATATTTCATTAAACTGCATATTTGTATTTTTGAGCTTACTTTAATAACTTATGCCTTTATTTTTTGAGTTCTTTGAGTTGTTTCTCTGTGTTTTCTTTCTATGTTCATATTTATGATTGTTGTTTTAAATTTTGTGTCAATGGGTTCCTTAGGGTATTTTCATTGTATTGTACTTCTATAGGACTTGTGGGTTTTGTTGGGAACATATTCTCATGATTTTTCATATTATTTGTGTTTCTGCATCGTCGTCTGGGCATATAATGGTTTTTGTTGGTCATGTTTCTAGTAGGAACTTCTACTTTGTTTTTGTTTTACTTCTACTTTGTTTTTACATATTGTTTATGTAGCTTGTTTGCTCTTGTTTAGGAATGGAAAATAAATAGGTGCCTGTTTTAAGTTCTTACAGGGTGTTAGACTAATCTGTGTTGTTAATAGGACAGGTAGTGGGTAGGCTGATAAGGTTAGTCATACAGATCAGAAGCCAATGGAGTCAATGTTAAGCTGTTTAGCTAGTCTGGGTTAGGAAAGTAATCCAGAGATCTGAAGGGGAGGAACTTAGGTCAAGTTGGGAATAAGGCTAGAAGAAGGCAGGATAGGGATGGGCTAGAGGAATGTAATAGACATACAGTGGGCAGAATCTGCCTTTCCAAACTCCTAGGTGGAAACTCTGTCTGGCCAATCAGGAGCCTGAGAAGATTGGGGAAGATTGGGTTTGAGAACTGCCTGAAAGCTGGTTTAGGGATCTGTGATGGGTTATTTACCTAGTCTGGGTAGGAAGCTAGTACCGAGATCTGGAGTGGAGTAACGGAAGCCTAACTGGGGCTGGGTCTGGCAGGGGACAGGGCTGGACAAAGGAATGGAATAAAGACATGGTGGGCAGGATGTGACTTACCAGACTTCTAGGTGGACAGGTGTCTAACTGATCAGGAGCCAGGGAAGATGCGGGATAACCCACTTTTAAACTGGATCATTCATTCATGGATTTTGGTCTTTGTTTCTTGAGCAATTTGTATATTCTGGATATTAATTCTCTTTCAGATGTATAGGTGGGGGCGATTTTCTACACTCCATGGGTTTTCACTTCATTTGATTGGTTGTTGCTTTACAGAAGTTTTATTTATTTATTTATTTATTTTAGTGTCAACTAATGTTCTTAACTCCTGAGACACTGAACTCTTATTTACAAAGTCCTTTTCTGCACTTTTACCTTGTAGAGAGTACTGCCCAAGTTTCCCTCTAACAGTATCAGCGTTTCAGATTTTACAGTAAGGACTTTGACCCATTTGGATTTGACCTTTTTGTCAGTGGATATTTATGGATCTAATTTCATTCTTTTACACATGGAGATCAAGTTTTGCCAGCACTACTTATTAAAGATGCTGTCTTTCACTCAGTGTGAATTCTGGGAAACTTTGTCAAACATCAGGTAGCATGCATTCATGTTTGGGTCTTCTTTTGCTTCATTTGTCTACATTTCTGCTTTTCTGCCAATACCATGCTGTTTTGTGATTATAGGTCTATAATACAGTTATAAATCTGGTACAATAATTTTCTATATGAATTTTAGGATTTATTTTTCTCTTTCTGTGAATAATGTCATGGGGATTTTTGTGTATGTGTGATTACATTTGTTGCGGTTTGAGTGAAAATGTCCCCCATAGGCTGAAAGTATTTGGACATTTTGTCCCCAATTTGTGGTGCTGTCTTGGGAGGGGCGGGCTTAGAACGTATGACCGTGCTGGAGGAACCACATCACTGGCACTCGGGGCGGACTTAGAAAGTTCTTAAGCCTTGCGTGGTCTCCAGTTGCTCTCTGTTTCCTGTGTTGCTTGAAGATATGAGCACTTAGCACTTCCGTCTCCTCCGGCCACTTCCGCCACCAAGCCTCCCCGCCATGGTGAACTCTTGCCCCATTTGAAAACTCTTCCTTTTATAAGTTCCCTTGGTCAGTGTTTCTATTATAGTAACAGAAAAGTGACTCAAAAGCAGTGTACAGATTCAGTGTTACATTTGGATTTGGTTTGTGTTTTTCCAGATTCTTCAGTTGTACTCTTAAGTCATTTATTTGTAACCTGTCTGATTTTTTTGTATGTAGGTACACAGAGCCATATCTATCTCTCTTGTGAGTGCTTTTAATGTACACCAGAATGAGTTATTATTTAAAATTAGTTTCAGGAATACTCCTATTTCTTTCTTATTTTTCTTGATTTATTATTTAAATCATTCATCACTCAGGAGTGTGTTGTTTAATCTCCATGTGTTTTTGTAGTTACTGGAGCTTCTTTAGCTGTTAATTTTAAGCTTTTTGCATTGTGTTCTAATAGAATGAATGGAATTATTTAAATTTTTGTATTTGTTGAGGTTTGTTTTGTGCAACATATGGTCTATTTTAGAAAATCTTCCATGGGCTGCTGTGTTGAATGAGTATTCTTTGATGCTTGGGTATAATATTCTGTAGATATCTGTTAGGTTCATTTGATATTTGATATCATTTAATTCAGATATTTCCCTGTTGCTTCTTTATCCAAATTACCTCTATATTTGAGTAATTGAGGTACTGAAGTCACTTAACTATTACTGAATTTTAATCTAAATCTTGAAGTCTAATAGTCATTGTTTTACGAAACTGTGTGACCAGGGTTTGTTGCAAATATATTCATACTTGTAACATCTTTTTGGTTGATTGTTCCCTTGATCAGAATGAAGTGAGCATGTTTATCTCTTCCGATAAATTTTAATTTGAAATCTATTTTGTCATATATTAAAATACACTGAGTGGGTGGGAACTGACCAATTTACCAGACTAGTTGGGAACTCTCTGGCAGAATGAAGGTTCCTAGACACAAGGAAGCTAAATTGGTACCATGTGGGTGGGTTCTAACTTGCTAATCATTCTTTATGTGTGCCCTTGAGCAGTGGGAACAGGTAGGTTCCAAAGCAGGGCAATGACAACCAAGAGGGCAGGATCTGAGTAACGTATCAGGCCTATGGTATATCTCACAGTACAAAAACGAAGTTATCAAACATTCTGAGAGACTTCCAAACTTAAAATGCTAAAATCAAATCACGTTCCAATTTTTCTCACTATAATCCTAAAATAAAATGGAAAAATAAAAATTTACAGGCATTATCTGTACCTCCAGTAACTCACACACAAATAAACACAGGAATACAAACACACACACGCACACACACACACACACACACACACACACACACATACATATACAAAAGGCTTTTCAAGGGGACAAAGTGATAAGGAACAGACAAAGCCTTTTGTTGTATATCTATGCAAATATTTACTAGATTACTTAATGAGAAATAATTAATGATAAGGACTAAATAACTGAGGCATCTTTGCAAAAATAAAAGAATAGTGAGTAAAATATTTTTAGCAGTATATGAAAATCTGGAGGATGGAGCTCCAGAGAGAAATACACAGTTAAACCACATTTGTAGTATACATTTTGACCATGTGACAGTGTAATGTGAAAGGAGACTCTATGTGTTTCGACTGCCAATGTTCAAGACTCATTTTTCCCTATCCCATGTGTGCCCATCATCTGCACAAACTGATAAGGAAGGCTTATGTTCCCTCTTTTGACACTGGCAACATATTCAATTCAATAAAGACCTGGATTGTGCACGGGACCTTTTATGTCTGACTTATTCCCAAGCACAGCAAAGAGAGCCAATATTCCGGTTTGCTTTCTGAAGCTCAGATTTCTTCCAGGTAAATCAGTTTTATACCTTATAAGCCTTTTTTCACACCCTCCTGCATGTGAGGCTTCAACATCTGAGGTAAATTTTGAATAGAGTTCACCTGCCTCTCAAGTGATTATAATAGAAGGAGAAGAAAATATTTCCCACTGTATGTGAGTGAGGCTGGTTTTCATCTCAGTGAAAAGTGAAAAAATAAAAGTCTGAACGACCCACACACTGAATTCCATAGGTTTTAGTATTATTAATTTTGTATTTCATTAAGCTCTTCTTTTCTCCTCTCTTTAATATTGAGCTTAGTAATTTACTCCTCTGTGTTTAAATGTGAATTTTAACGATAGACATATTTATATATCCTAAAATCAACAATGAAGGAAGCTCTAAACTACACAAACACATGGAGATTAAACAACACAGTTCTGAATTACACAATACTAGAAAAACTACTGAGACCTAGGAAGTACACTGATAACCATGTCTCACAGCTGCTGTTGTCATTATTTATGACTTCAGTAATTCCTAAAGTAATCTATAGGGAGATGTGCAAATATATTACAAGAGAAACAATGGAAAATAATAGACACAAGCAAAAAAGAAAGCTTATGAGAAATCATCATAGAAAAGAAGAAAGTGTTGACTGAACATATGTCCATTCAGTTATTTAAATCAGGGAATCAATGTTTAGATTAAAAAGAATTAAACTACAGTTAAAACTTATTGGGACTAGTATGAGGAGCAGTAGATATAGATTAAACTTATATTGGAAGACATCATTACAGAACACACAAAGAAGCAAAAACATATAATACTGTATTTTATTGAAGGAGTACAAAACAGACTAGATAATCCTGAAATAAGTAAATAATAGAAAGGGTAGAAATTTAAAGGTAAGTAAATAGATATAAACAATGAAGATGATAAGTGACAAAAAGGTAGGTTAAAAGGAAATATCACATGCAAAGTTAGTTCTATGAAGAAACAAATCAGAATGACTACAAAAGACAAATATATAATGATGACATTTCAGAAGCCATTTTTAGTAAGAAAATGCTTTATATATTTGGAAGGTTAATCCTTCCTGCTAAAGTGTTGACAGCGAGTGAAAAACATTGAGATATACTCTAAAAAAATTATTGGATGTCCAGATACCAAATAAACCTACCAAGGGACAAAAAAATAAAAAACCCACATTAATCCAACCTTAGATACAGTAATTTTCAGTGATAGCAGAGTTATGTATACAAAGTACTAATGGAGAGAAATTTTATCATTTGTTCATTCTCATATGTTAGCAGCATAAAAAAGAGTGTGTGCAAAGACCCATAAAAATTTGTTTTTCATGAGCACATATTGAAGAAGAACTTGGTGTTTATAACAGCTACAAAAAAGAAGACACAGTCTCCTGCTTGCCTAATCACCTTCATTCACTGGATCTAATTTACACTAGGTTTCATATTAAAGCAAGAGAAATTAAAATTGCAGGAGAGGTTGTTAATGCTATTCATATTATTATAAACATTTTATAAACAATAAAATTTTAGCTTGAACTTAAACTAGAAGAAATTTAATTAGAGTGATTTTGTTATCTTTATTGACTGAGTTTAAATTTATATTTAAAATTGAAAAAGTGGTAAATATATCTGTACTTAATTAAAATCCACAAAGTTAAACATAGAAAGAGAGTTACTATGCTCTGTACTGAAGAGAGGAGAAAAGACATTTCATCCGGTTAAACAATTAATGACATTAAGGAGTAATACATACTATGCAAACGAGATTATTGACAGAAAGCAATGCTTCTGAAGCTATTGTTAAGGACCAGGTTCTCTTCCTTCTTTTAAAAATGATGGGGAAAAGAGAGATGACTCAGCAGTTAACAACACTGGCTGCTCTTGCAGAGGAACTGGTTTAATTCCCAGCATTTAGGAATCTTTTTCAAAGAAACCAAAGTTTCCATGTGAATATTTGTAGCAGCATTGTTACTAATAACCCAAAATTGATAATAATCTAAATGTTCATCACTGAATACATATATAAAATGTGGCATACTCATAAAATAAATCTGATGATTAAGAAAAAATACTTCGTAGTTAATATTTCAAGAACTATACAGAATATGAGCAATGACAGAAGACAGCCTGGCCTGATTTCTGCTTTTAGCAGAAATGCTTTCATATTTTTTTTGTTCAAGGTAATATTTGTCTGCATATGTATATTTAGCCTTTATCATTTAAGTATAGATGTTTCTAGTTTCACTCACATTTTTATCCTTTAGGGATATTGGGTTTTTGAAAGACGTCTTCTTTATCTTTTGAATAATTGTGTCATTTTGTTCTTAATTCCATGTATGTGTTTTATTATCTTTATCATTTCATATGTGTTGAACTACCCTTTCATTTCTGGTATGAAACCAACTTATCATGGTGTCTGATGTTTTCAATGTGTTGTTGAATATCTGTTAAAAGTATTTTATTCAGACTTTTTCTACCTATGTCAATAAGAAATTTAGTCTATAATTTTTCCTGTCTTTATCTAGATTGACTGTGAAAGTAGTACTGGCCTCATAGAATGAATTTGGAAGTGATATTTCAATTTCTTTTTGGGAGAAGAGTTTGAGAGTATTGGTTTTAGTTTGCTAAAAAATACAGTAAAATTCAGCAGTAGAGGTCATAGATCTTAGAGAGATCTCTAGGGCTGTCATTAAGAGAGAAGAATAATAGGAGACAGGTGTCACTAATGGAGAAATAGATAAAATTTAAATGGAAAGGGGAGGGAGGGTTACATAAGGAAATATAGGGGAAAAGGCAAGAAGGTGGGGCCTCAGGAGACTGGTATTAATCAAGGGAGAACTGGGGAAATGGTAACTTCCTACTAAATGCAAAATATGTATCCTTATCTTTACAGCGAAGTATCCCAGTCACTATTTATCAAACTTCTTTTGTATCAGACGGAGACTAATACAGGGTACCCGTAGCTGGTCACATAAAGACATTTTCTGTGAATTGCCCATGCCTAAAGGGCACATCTACAACGTAGCCCCTACACTCAAGCCTCACACAATACAGATAGAACAAGGGGTAAAGAAGACAAGGGGTAATGAATCTCTCAACTCTCATTAATGAATCTCATGTATGAACAAAGGGTCAGTAATACAAAGGTCACAAATGGTTAAATCATGCAGATTAGGAATCTGCTGAGTGTAGATCCCCACAAGACTCATATTAGCTTTCACTCACCCATGGCTCAGGGACCACTGAAGAAGAGAGGGCAGACAGATTGAAAGAGACAGTGAGGAGGGATGTGGCCATATGGAAATAGAATCCAACAAGCTCCTGGGATCCTGCTCATATGAACCTACAGCAGTGATCTTGGCATGCTCAAGACCTATGCAAACAAGCAGACAAAAACCCAGCATGGAACTTGGGAAATGGGTAACAGACCTTAATTTTTGCTTAACAAATATTGGCAACTGATTACTGTTGGGTGAGGATGAGGTAGTCTTCCTAAAGCAAGAGACTCTGGGTAGGTTGACTGGACCCAACTGGCTGAATCTGCACTGAGGTCACTTGCAGACACTAACTTAACACAATAGACCTTAACATAGACAAAAAAATGTATGAATTCAAGTTGAGGGGATATGGATGGTTGCCGGTGAGAAAGGGTTATAAAGACGATTAATTTTGATGAGATGTTCTATCTGAAACACACAATGCTTCAATAAAATATTTTTAATCCATATAAGTTTTTTAATATATATTTTGATTCAATGTTGTCATTTGTGTCTAGAAATTAATCCATTTCTTATAGATTATCCAACTTGTTAGAATATAATTTTCAGGGGCTAGAGAGATAGGTACTTGCGGCCATCCTGATATTCTGAGTTTGATTTGCTGGAACTCACATAGTGGAATGAAAGAATAACTCCTGCTAATTGTCCTCTGACTTTCATATGTGCTGGGATGGTGAGCATGCACATGTGTGCACATACATATACATAGTATACATTTTTAATATAAAAGGAATATAGTTTTCAAAATATTCTCTAATTATTATCTGTTATTGAAATATGTGGTTATTTTCCAATCTCATGATTCATGCTCTTAAAATAACATCCCACTGCTTCGTGATGATTAGTTCATCATCATTTGTCAGTTAACCACATACTTAGATGTTTCATCTGTGTCAAATCACTTGTTGCTAAAAGTGTTTTCACAGTGTTTAGACTTAACACAAACCCCAAAACAGCTGTTTGCAAAAACCACTATTTGAGATTCCTCTTTGAGTAGCCATGATGTAGCTTAAAAGTAATCACCAAAAAAGAATCTCAGAAGAGAAATAAAAGGCTTCAGAGATTAAAAAACAAAATCACAGATGTTCCTTATAAAAAAGAAGAAAAACAACGGAAGTCTCAAAAACATAACATAAATTATGTCATTGGAACAAATAATAAAAATTAGTAGCTCAAATCTCTTTAAGTGGAAATATAGTCTTTCACAAACTTTTTAAAAAGGTGCAAAAAATAATGAAAATAAAGACTGGACAAAATTGTAAAAGATGCCAATAAAGATGGCCCAGATTTTTGGGAGGGCCATTATTTTTGTTTGTTCATTTGCTTGCTAGTTTGTTTGAGACAAGGTCTCCTTGTAACCCCAGATGACCTAGCACTGTCTATATAGACCAGACTGACCTTGATCTAACAGAAATCCACTTGTCTTTACTTTCTGATGCTGGAATCATACACTCCCATGCTCAGAAAAAGCTTAGATTTTCATCTTTTTTAATGGATAAAATTGAATTCAATAAATAGAGCCTCAATAGTGATGTCAAGCCAAAGAACACTATCTACAAATAATTCTAAAAATTATATTTGTATCAAATTATATATAATTAACATTCATATGCAAGATTTTCAAGAAACGAAGAGGAACAAGTTTCAGAAAGGCAGTACTAAGTATTTTATCTATATATTCTAGATCATATGAAAACAATAAAGCAAGTAATGTGAAATGCATAAAGAGCAAGCAGAGTGTATTAAATCATAAAGGAAGGAATACAACTTGTTATAAAATATCATTGAAAAGATCCATCTAAAATGACTGCATAAAGAGATATGGAAATAACTGCTGTTTGTTTAAAGACGTTTAAATACTGATTTCAAGCTCTAACTACATATAAATACATGCAGAGAGGAGGTCGGCATACAGCTCAATGGTAGCAGTTTCCTAGCATTAATAAAGCCTGGGGATCAATGCCCATACAACAAAAGCATATAATACAACACAACACAAGACTATATAATATGAATAGCACAATACATTTAACTCAGTTCAGTGGATTTCTTATTCTTGGATAGAAACATCCAATGTAAGCAACTTACTAGTAGTTTCTAAGTTAATCATTGAATGTAATTAAATGCACTGATAGCATCTGTATCTATTATGTTGATATCAATCTCTATTAATGTATGTTGTCTTTAAGTATTTGTGTCAATGAAAAGTGTTTCTGGAAAAGCATATTCAGAGAAAGAGAAAAGAAAGTTCTGAAAATATATAACAAAGGATGAACCAAACATTAAGCATTATACACCAAAAAATTAAATATTAAATTGACTCATGGAAAGACTGAAATTCCAAATAGAAATCCAGCTATAGTCCCCAAATCAACCAGGTACTTAGAATACCAAGCGAACATTTCAAATTTATATGAAAAGTAGAATTCTACAAATGATGGAGCAACTATTTATCTTCAGAAATAGCTTCTTCCATGCTTGATTACAAATTAAATTTTAGATAATCAACTGCCATATGAACTAGGCAATACCTAGTTTATATCCTACTACAGAAACACTTGCACATCTATGTTCGTTGCTGCTGTGTTCACAATAGCTATGGAATGCAATCAAACTACATGTCCATCAATAAATAAATGAAAAAGAAAGTGTAGCATATATAGACAATGGACTATTACTCAGATGTAAAGACATGAACTTCGCAGGTAAATTAATGAAACTGGAAAAACCCACTGAGTCAAGTAACTGAAGAACAGAAAATCAAACACTGCATGCATCTTATATGTAGATCCTAGCTTCAAATACTTTATTTTTTATGTGTTAATTTAGAGCACAGGTGGAAGTCAGAAAGAACTACAAAGGATCCTTTGCACAGAGGTAGGGAGGAGTATATTATTAAATTTCTCAAATCCAAAATATTTGGCAGTTTTCTGTATAATAACAAAATGTGAGAAATATACTAAATTTCCTTGCGTATTACAGGCAAAATCACTTATGCTACATATTTGTTATAAAAGTAAGTAGCTCCATATAGACTGACATAGACTAGTGCACCAATCTAGATTTTGTTATTTTCACTCTGGTCACTGTTAAACAGATATATGCTAATTTCTGTGCCTCCTCAAAGAAGTCCCACAAAAGATACTGTTTCTGTGTTATCTCAAGTCACTAAAGTACAGCCTGACAAATACAAAAGATGATTTTTAAAAATCTGAATATGATGAATATTCTGTGTGGAATAGATGCTGTGTGGAATTCTGTCAACTAGTTATAGAAGACAGTTGGCAAAAATATTGTTTAATCAATTCCAAACACTGAAGATATTTTTAGTTATGAGTTTTATAAATATAACTCAAGTGGACACACTGACAGGGAGGAGTGATTGGTCTATGATTTTTTATTGAGATAAAATTGAATATTTCTTTATTCCATTTGATAATGTTATCCTAGTTTAATATAAGTTACTATAAAAAATCTCTTGTAGAATTGATGTGATTATTGATCAGTTTCTGAATTCATGGCTTAACAAATATTTCTACTAAAAAATCAAAAGACAGAAATACAAATCATTCACATTTGGGAACCTACCGACCATACCAAGGAGATGTAGATTACAATATCATAAGTGTGACTTGGAGCCTGTACATTTAACTTTTCAAAAATAGTGTTCATCTGTCTTAATAGTACTTACTTTCTAGACTAGTGTAATGATTTTACTTTTTTAAATATAAATTACCTAGCAGTTCTTGGCACACAGAAGGAGTTCAACAAATTAGAGCTCTTACTAGGTTTTTCATTGTTTCCTAAAACCAGTGGCTTTTGTTCAGCAAATGATATTGAATACCTTCCAGGTCTTATACATCACTGAATTTTAAAAACATTTCTAATTTTATACACTTTTTTTGAACTCTCATGGTAAGAAGAGGTTCTGTCTCATTATTGATGCATTCTAGGCTTCTGAGCATGTCTGGTACATAGTGGACATATAATAGATTCTGGATGAATGAATAAATAAGCCTTAAAATGAATACGAGTACCTTCCTAAGTAAAGTATTTATTGGGCATAGTTTCCCTTTCCACGTTTTGCTTAGAATTCATCATATTTAATCATATTTTATTATAATTGACAATTGTTATTAATTATACATGTAATAAATGTCACAGTTAGCTTCCCATCAACATGATCTGGCCATACATAACCTCCTAACCGCCCTGTGTTAACTTTCTCCCTATTTCCCCCCTCCCTGAAATTCTCTTAGCCTTCCTTAGCAGTCCAACTCTTAGATATGTATTTTCTTTATCATACCTTTCACATATGAAGGAAAAACTTATAACACAGAACTTTATGCATCTTCATTGAACAGAATGATTTATACTTTGATTCATTCTGCTACTAGTGGCATGATTTTTCTTCTTTATGGATGAATAATACTCCAGGCTATATATGCATATATATATATATATATATATATAAAATCAGTTCATGGTTATATATACTGATTATTGACCTTAACAACAATATGTAGTACTGCAACAAATTTGAATATTTGGATATTCAATATGTATGCTGATTTTTTTAAGATCATACACAAAAGTGGCATAGGTATATAACATGACAGCTATATTCTCAGGTGTTGGAAATACTATATTAATTTCTGTATTATAGAAATGTTCACAATATGATCATCAATGTATAAAGATTCTTTTGTTCAGCATATTTTTAGATAATAGCCATTCTAAATAAACTAGAATCTCAGAGCAATAAATATATTTTTATGATGGATATATTGAATGTTTTCTTAAATTTATTAACTATTTTTAATCTTATTTTAAGAAGCATCTCTTCATATTGTTTGCTCCCAATTATTTATTAAGTGAATTGCTCTCTTGTTGACATTTTGGAGTTCTTTATGTATTTTGAAATATAGTCCACTGTCAGCTAAATAGTTGGAAAGTAATGTTTTCATTCGGTAGGCTGTCTTTGCACTGTTGAATAGTTTATTTGAGGTGTAGCTTCTTAATCTGATGTGGCTTCAGATGAGAATTCTTGACTTTTCTTACTCAGGAAAATATTGCTTGTGACAATGTCATAAAGTATTTGTTTTCTTGGTAGTTTCAAAGTTTCTAATCTTATACTAAGGTCTTTGATACATTTCACTTGATTTTTGTACAGTGTGAGAAGGATTTAATTCTTTTCATATTTTAGTTTTTGTATTTTTTGAATCTCTGTGTATTTCATACAGAATATTCTAATCAATATTAATTATCTTTATGTCCCTTCCCAACCAGCAAACTCCCATAGCTCCTTAATTGGAATCTGTACATTCTGTCATCTGGGGTTAGGTCTAATGTGTCAAGATAGTGTCCCCAGATATTCCTCAGTACAAGTTCATCCACTGTGGTCTACTCAGTCTATCCAGAGTCCCTTACTTTAAGAGTTCTTCCTCAACCAACAGTAATCAGCATCTCGTCTTTCTTCAGCAAAGTTTTGGGTCTGCTGATTAATTTTCTACATGAGAATATCCAAATTTTCTAAGCACCATTTGTTAAAGAAGTTGCCTTTTCCCTGGTGTGCCCTTTGGTTTGTTTGTAATGATTCAGGGACTGTCAGAATGTGTTTCTTTCCAAGTCCTCTACTTTACTTTCTTTTTCTACATGCTTATTTATTTTACAACAATGACTTGGTGATGTTTATAAAACTGGTGTTATGAAGCCTCCAGCATTGTTCTTTTTTATGGAATTGTTCTGAATTTCATAAAAGATAGTTTGATAGCATTTATATCAACTCCCTATTTCACAGCTCCCCCATGGACCCTGTCCAATTTACTGAATTTTCATATATATTATATGACCTATAGATTATGATTTGTGTTCCCCAATGTCTGTAAGTGTGGATCTAAGCGTTGAGCCCATCAAAAGTCCTAGCCCTATAAGACACTCTTTCCCCCTCCCAGCAGCTATCAATTGCCCAAAATTTTCTTAGGTTGGGTTGAAATTTCTTACCTACTTCCCCAAGTATATGCTGGAATTTTGTTTGATTTACTTGTGCAGGCTGCCATCATTGCTGTAAGTTCATATGAGTAAAGGACTAGCTGTCTGGAAGATTCTGTTTCCTAGTGGTCTTCTACTTCTATGGCACTTACGATATTTCTATCTATTCTTCTGCAATGATCCATGAGCCTTGGGAGGCAGAGGCTTGAATTAAATGTCTTATTCATGGATAAGTTCTGTGTAGCCTCTTGTTCGCTAAACATTGGTTAATTGTGGGTCTCTGTTTTAATCACAATCTGCTTCATAAGGAAGCATCTATGTTGAGAGTTAAGATATGTATTCATCCAATGTGTAGAGGTTGCATTGAAGATGTGTCACTTAGGGTTAAGTCTCTCACATACAGTTATTCTCTGTGTTTGACCAGTTCTGGAACTCTATAATAGTCTCCACTGGTAGCCAAAAGAAGATACATTGATGAGGATTTTACACTTCTCTGTGTATATGTGGAAACATATTTAGAATAAAGTAAAAAATTACATTGATCTAGGTATGTAGTAGAGGTAGGTTTTTGTCTGAGATCTATGACTTCTCCAGCCATGTATATGGCTAAGTTTACAGTACCACACATGAATTCCTTCCCATTGAGAGGGCCTTAATCCCCATTATACAGATGCTGATTATCCCCAAGATCAAAGTACCACTACTACACCAATAAAGGTAGTTTGCAGTGTCAGGTATTATTGTTTATTAGGCTTTATAGCTGGGTAGGACCATTTATTGGTTTTCTCCCTTACCATTTTGCATAGTATCCTCTGGAACTATGAGAACTACTCATCATAGAGGAGCCTTCCTGATCAGTTCCAGGTTCTATCTCCCCAAGTCTTGCATCCTAATTATGGCCTGTTTTCAGAAATAGGGTCTTGCCTTCAAGTTCTGGGTGGCAATCAAGGACTGTGACAAAAATCCATGTTCTTTGGGGATTTTCTCAGACTTCTGTAACCAAAAACTCAAAGGGAGGTTTCACCTGCCCATTACTATGTTTTTCTTATATAGCCTTCACCTATACACATTCTTTTAATCTTTTAAATTGAATCATTGTGTGTTTCATACAGAACATCTCAATTAATTTTAATCATCTTTATATCACTTTCTCCACTGGCATCCCCCCAACATAGGCCCCTGAGTAGAATCCAAACATTCTTTCATCTGTATTAAGATCTATTGTGTCAATTTAGTGTCTCTAAGTGACCTTAGTACAGGGTTATCTACTGAGGTCTAGTCAACCTGCCCAGAATCCCTCGCTTTAGGAAGACTGGCCCATCCTTGCCCAACAGTAATCAGTTGCCAATATTTCTTAAGGATGGTTTGAAGTCTGCTATATATATTTCCCCAGTGCCATGCTAAGCTACTGTCTACTTAAGTTTGCATGGATCTTCAGCATGCCAAAAGGGTCACTATAGGTTCATGTCAGCAGGGTCCCAGGAGCTTGTAAGGTTTAATTTCCAAAGGGTCATGCCCTCCTCACTGTCTCTTTCCATCTTTCTGCCCCCTCTTCTACAATGATCCCTGAGCCCTGGGTTAGTGAGACTTAATATAAGAGTCCTGTCCAAGGATCCACACTCAGAAGATTCCTAATATCCATAATTTAGCCATTTGTGGTATTTATGTTACTGGCCTTTTGTTGCATGTGGAGCTTCATTAATGACTGTTGAAAGATTCATTAGTGTCTTCTCTATCCTTTGTTTTTATATTGTGTGAGTCTTGGGTGTAGAGGCTGCGTTGTAGATGAGCCTCTTGGGCATGGGCATTTCATAGACAATGTCTTTGAGTGACCAGCTGTGGTACTCTGTATTAGTCTCCATCTGATGCAAAAGAAGCTTCTTTGATGAATGGTGACAGGGATACTTGACTATAAATATAAGGATACATATTTTGCATTTAGTAAGAAGTTACCTTGTCTAGGAATGTGATAGCCCTAAAGATCTCTCTAAGATCTATGACCTCTTCAGCCAGGTATATATTCTTTTTGTGCTTCCATATGAAAGATAGTGATGTTTCTTTCTAGTATGTTATGAACGTCATTGAAATTGTGATGGAGAGAGCACTGAATCTACAGACTATTTTCTTTCAATGCATTTCTGTCTTCATATTTTCATATCTATTGGAATGAGCAACTCTTCTAAGTACATGCTGAACTCAGTACTTACTCCTTCTAAAAAAGTGGATGGAAAAGAAAATAATAGGTATAATCTTAGTCAGAAAGATTAAATTTAAAGTAACCTCAACTACATAACAACTTAGAGGTCAATCTAAGCAATGTATTGGACTGTCCTTTGAGTCACACAGATGCCATTCTCCTGAAATAAGTAGTTTCCACTTGTCAAAAATATTCATAGTTAGGTCTGTTGACTGTTGAGGACCCCTCACAGAAGTCAGGGAAAGGAGACTCACCAGGACGCTCAACTGAGTATCCATCACGCTTTATAACCCATGGTGGGCAATCTAATCCTAATTTCATTTGGCTTCCAGAAGGGCTTGAGCATGTATTTAAGGGACTGAATCCATGATAAAGTCAACAGGGTCACTGAGGAATGAAAATATGGAATAGGTTCTTCTTCTTGGTTCCTTGAAGGAAGGTATTATTTTCAAGTCCAAGAGGACCCCTTCAACTGACCTTGTTTACACCTATTTAGACCTGGACATGTCTCAGCTTAGAGATGTGACTCTTGCAACTCTTGCAACCTTCTCTTCTCTGTTAAATTTGACCAATTAAAAAAGAAAAAGAAGTAAATAAAATCAGATAAAGTGAGGTAAAAAATAAAGACATGTCTCTTAACCTGTATTGGGGAAGATTCTTTTTTAGTCCTCCAATATTAGAATCTACCAGGTTTGGTGTGACACAGTGAGTTGCATCTGAGGCCTTCTGTCATTCAACTCTGCTCTTATCACACATGATGAGCCCTGTCCTGCATTTTCCATTTGACTTTGCTGGTTAAGGGTATGTTTTCTATGGCAAAGATGTAGATAATTCATATGATATTTTAACATTCACTCAAGCATTTCAAAATATATTTTGTAGTTTGTAGCCCTAACAAGGGCCCAATCTTTTTTTACAAGTGTCTGAATCTGAGGGTCCAAGTGTAGTGGACATCCAGGGTGCATCTTCGAAGGTGTCTGAGTGATGGAAGTCAATAAAATGAGTTCTTCACTGGAACAGGCAACCATGAGAACTCAGCAGTCTTTTGATTTCAGTCTTCATGCTCTCGAACAAATACCCTAAGTAAAACACTGTCTTACTCCTCACCATATGAAGTGAGGCCAGCTATAGCCAGGCTCATTTCAACCCAAGTTCTTCAGTACTTAAACATATCAGCAGATCTGTAGCACACCCTCCCTGTTTTCATGACAATCTGGTAGTCATCTATTCACCTGACACTACAGCACAATGCTCTCTTATACCCTAAATGATTATTATTTGATGACTGCTAATCCCTAAAGTGCCTAGTTACAAACACAATGCCCTCTCTGCAGATATTTCCTTAAGAAGGCACTTCAAGAAATGGGAAATGCTACAGTGAACTTTTCCTGATCTTGTCTGGTATTCATTCAAGAGTCACTTCCAGTCCAAATGCTTACATGGGATTTAAAACTTAGAAGACCTGCGGGTTCCTCTTGAGGCTAGTCCTGCATTGATTGTTGAGTGGAGCTACATTCCCTCTTTGAGTGTAGCTGCCTATGAAATCAGATCCCCTTCCCCTACTGGAGAGAAGACTGCAGTTGCTGACTGCTCCACACTGTCTCTGAGATAAATTTTCTATTTCTCTCTACTTTATAAAATTTCTGTGACTTCTTTTTCTTTTTTTGTATTTTCTTTTACTTCTTTACCTTTCTTTCTTTCATCCAGTCTTGCCATGTAGCCCTGGCAGGGGTACAACTCACTATACAGACCAGGCTGGTATACAACTTTCATTGCTCCTCCATCACCTTCCTCCCCATTTTTGAGATGACAGGTGTATGTCCTTATATCTGACTTCCTTTAAATTCTTCTTTCATCCTTTTCTACCTCCCAAGAAAATATTACTGTACCAATTCATTTTCCTAATGTGAGCTTAGGGAATTTTAAGTATAATAGACCAAAACACGATTAAAGAATGACTGACAGCAACAAGACTAAAGAGTCAGGAGGGAAGTCAAAACACACAAATTTCTGAGTTGAAATTGGGCAGTTCACTCAAAGAGAAAGAGATAATTCTGAAAATAGAAGTTCTGTTACAAGTTACAGCCACAGCAATTTAGGCAAGAGAAGACAAAGATATTTGCTAGTGTATGACTGATAGACTTAATTGAAATGTAAAGTCATTTGGTAGATTTAAGTTGGTATAACATGGTATTATTTTTGCCGAATAGCATGTTTTTTAATGCAACGTGATGGTAAAACTCAGTCAGATGTGTTACTGAGCTAGCAAGTTGGAAAAATGAATTGGAAATGTGTCACCATATGTCTTAACTATTTTTCTCTTTGCTGTGATGAAAGCAACTTAAGGAAAGAAGTGTTCACTTTGGCCACCGTTTTGTGGAAAAAGTCCATCTTGGCAGATAAGTCAAGAGCTCATATAAACCAGAAGAAGATAGTCACATCACATCCTTAGCCAGTTTGATGGTTTGAATGAGAATGTCCCCCATAGGCTCCAAGTAGTGGGACACTTTGTCCCTAGTAGGTGGCACTGTGTTGGGAGGTCTTAGACGGTGTGGTTGCTGGAGGAAGCGCGTCACTGGGGGCGGGCTTAGAGAGCTCTTAAGCCTTGCCAGATCTCCAGCCAACTCTCTGCTTCTTGTGTCTGCTTGAATATGTGAGCACCATGCCTCCCTGCCATGATGGAATCATAAGCTAAATAAACTCTTCCTTTTATGTTTCCTTGGTCAGCGTTTCTATCACAGCAACAGAAAAGTGATCAATACAGTCAGGAAGCAGAGATGTGAATGCTGGCTCTCAGTTAGCTCTTTTCTATTTATGTCAGTCTGTAAATGCTGCAACACACCTCTAGGGTCAATAGCCCATGTCTGTTAAAATAATCTAGATAATTCCTTACAGATATACTCAGAAGCTTGTCTCTTGGTTGAGTTTAGATCCTTCAAGATGACAATACTAACCATCATTTTAAGGAAAAAGGTATTGTAACATAGTTTAAGGATCAGTTGCCTCATGGACTACCCTTTTTATGAATAGGCAGTGATTGTTTCAAGTATTCATAGCCATGAAAATAAATAAGAGGAACCCAGGATTCAGAGAGATTATATAATTAGCTGAAACTAACAAGTACTAACAATCCAACACAGATAATGTATTCTGAAGCTTATGATGTATTTTGTTGTATTTTGAAATCCTTCTGTAAGATGATAAGAGAAGTAGTCAATCCTAAAAATGTAAAAATCAAACAAAAATTTCCCCTGAGTTTTATTTATTACAAATATTCTAGATGAAAATACTACCGTTTCAATATAGCATTGTGTTAAGGTTAGTCTATCAGAATGAAGCAAATTACTTCAGAAATATCTGTTCAGATAACTCCTTTTCTAAATTGCATATGTTTTATACCATTCTCCCTGCAATGATCCACGATAGTTAAACACATGACTGTATTACAGAAAACATATCATTTTACTTATTTCCAGTCACCTGTAATTGATCTAGAAATACGTGAAATGAAGCTGGCAAGTGGAAAATGAATGTGCAAAAAGCTTTTTCTTCATCTGTTTGCCTCTCACCAGCATAATTAAATTTGTCTAGTCTGAAAATAGCTCACACTAAATGCCCTTATCATCAGGAAACACTGTAAACATTCTCACTGAATGTTATTCAGTTCATCATAATGAAGCCATTGGGAGTTATGTCCCAAAATATAAATGAATTAGAAACTGTATTCTTAGCTCCTGCATGACAATATCCATTACATCGTATTATTTGTTTATTTCTGGCCTTTTCCAGCATGATCTTACCATATAAGCAATTATTTTACAATAAGAAAAGGTTCTGAGGTGAGTTAGGATTGATGATTCTTTTAGATGTGATAGTTGTCATTTTCTATCAAATGTGCAACTTATTACAGAAAGATTACTGTATGATATAGAAACATCAATATACATAGAAAATGCTGATCCTGTATGCAATTGATCTATCTTAAAAAGATAAACATTTACTTTTATTAAAATAATCTGGTATAATGTAACTGCTTATCCTGATTTGGAGGTGAAAACTGATCAAACATAAAGAGAGATTTCTTGAAGTGGAGATAAAGTAAGATGCATTACTGGAAAGATTTGAAAACACAAATAGTTTACTTATCTGAAATTATTTCAACATGTGCTGTCAACACTCAAATCTATACTGTGCCTCTGGTATACATATAAAAACTCAAGAGAAATCAAGGGACCAAGGTTGACCCCTGAAGAACTGCAGTGTAACCTTGGTGCGTATATATACACATCCACTGAGATCTAGTCAGCCTATCCAAAGTCCTCCGGTTTAGGAAGACTAGCTCATCCTCACCTAACAGTAATCAGTTGCCAACATTTATTAAGCAGAGAGTGGGGTCTGCTACCCACTTCCCCAGTGTCGTGCTGGGTTTTTGCTTAAGTTTGCATGGATCCTGAGCATACCGAAATGATTGCTGTGTGTTCATATGAGCAGGGTTCCAGGATCTTGTAGGATTCTATTTCTATACGGTCATGCACCTCCTCACAGGCTCTTACAATCTTTCTGCCCCCTATCCAGAATGGTCCCTGAGCCCTGGGTGAGTGGAACTTATATAAAAGATCTGCCCAGGGACCCTCACTCAGCATATTCCTAATTTAAATCTCCATGATTTAGCCTTTTGTGACCTTTTGGGTTACTGGCCCTTTGTTGCATGCAGGAGCTTCATTAATGAGAGTTGAGAGAGAGATTCATTAGTGATTTATTTACCTCTTGTTCTCTATTGTGTGAGCCTTGGTTGTAGAGACTGCATTGTAGATGTGCCACTTGAGCATGGACAATTTACAGACCATGTCTGTGTATGACCAGCTGTGGTACTCAGCATTAGTCTCCACCTGGAGCAAAAGAAGTTTCTTTGATAAGTGGCGACAGTGATACTTTACTGTAAGTATGAGGATACATATTTTGCATTTTGTTAGAAATAATATTAGCCTAGGAATGTGACGGCCTTGAGAATTTCTCTAAGATCTACGATCTCTTCAGCCATATGTATTTGGCTATGGTTATAGTACCACATGCCAGTTTCTTCCCATTGAGTGGGCCCTAAGACTAATTAGGTAGCTGTTGATTGGCCCTAAGATAAAAGTAGCAGTACTGCAGCAGTAATGAATACTGTGTCAGTCATCACTATGCTTATTTGGTCATGAAGCTGATATTGGGACATTAACTGATGTTTTCCCTTGGCTACTTGTATAGTGCTCACCAGACATATGAGTCCTTCCTTCACAGCAAGTGGCTTCCAAGTCAGTTCCAGCTCCATTGCTCCAAATTAGGTCTCCAAAGTATATCTTGTCATCATCAATAGGGTCTTACTTTCAAATTCTGGGAGGCAATCAAGGACTGTGTCAATAGTCCATATAATTTTAGGAGTCTCTTGGACCACCCTGGCCAAAACCTTAATGGAAGGTGTCTCCTGTCTGGCAATGTTTTTTGTTATGTAGCCTTCAGTTATACACATGGACTCAAGTAAAAAAAAAAAATTGTATGTGTAACTTGTCATTAGGTCGTTAGAGTAATATGATTCCCTCTGGGATTTTACACTAGGCAGGCATTATTTATCCTTTCTCTCTCTCTCTTTCTCTGTCTCCACAAGTGAGAGAGAACATACGCCATTTTTTTTTCTGATTCTGTGTTACTTCACTTTTGCCTTCCTGCCAGAAATGAAGACATAAAGGCAATCAACACTTAGACCTATGGGGGAGACAAGAAAACACTGTAAGTTTGCCCAAACAGAATGACACAATAGTTACTGGAAACAACTCAGATGAATGAAGAACACACAAATTGAAGTTATAGGAGAAAAAAGTCAAAGTGATGGGTACTTTCATTCTTCTCAAGAAATAATTACCATTATTTCAAATCTGATTAAATTACAGAAAAATTTGAATGAGAAGATCTATAATTAGTGGGCCTGCTTGCAGTATCTATATAAAAATAAGAATTAAAATAATTAATATCAAGAAGTGATGATAGAACTGGAGATATAGTTCATTGCTAGAGATTTTGTGTGAAGCCCTAAATTCAATTCCCAACACCACAACAAAGGAGAGTCTGTGATATTCCTAAATATATATGTACCAAATAAAGGTCCATGATTTCAGAGCCTATGTCTATTTTGACACAATGCCATAGTATCAAGAATTGATGGATAAGCTGGGCATAGTTGTATACACTTCTAATCCAAGCAGTTGAGAAGTTAAGGCAGGATAATTAGGATCTCAAGATTATCCTTTGGTATATAACAAGTTCAAGCCCAGTCTGAGATATGGGCAGACTTTTTCAAGTACAATTAATGAAGGACTTTGCTCATATGAACCTACAGTGATGATGTCATCATGCACAAGACCCATGCAAATTTAAGCAGACAAAACCCAAGATTAGAAATGTGAAAATGGGCCCCAGGCACCAATCTTAGCCCAAGAGTCATTGGCAGCTTCTGGGTGCCATTGCTGGGTGAGGGAGAGTTGATGTTCTTTAATAGAGTGATGCTAGAGAAGATGACCAAAATCCACTGGAGGAACTTGCACGTAAACAATCTTGGTCCACTAACTTACTTGATAGGCCTAAATATAAATTACAAAATATGTGAAATCTGGCCAGCGGGGAGGCTACAGGGGTTGCAGATTCAGGTAGAGGTATAAAAATGATTAAGATGTTTTGCATTAAATACACAAAACTCAATAAAAATATATATAAAAATAATTAATGAATAAAGCAAATGTGATATTTTTGAACAACATGAAATTTTATTCATTCAGGTAAGTTCCATCTTCATTTTTCCAAGTCCTGTGTCCAAAGTATGGCCTGTCTTTGGAAATAAAGTCTTAAACTCAAGTTGTGAGAGATAATCAAGGGCTATAGAAATAGCCTGTGTTATTTGATATGTTTCTTGGATCACCCTGACCAACAACTCAAAGGGAGGTGTCTTCTGTCTGGCGTCGTATTTCTTGTGTACACATATCTTCAGGTATGCACATGAACTCATGTCCAGATATTTTATGTAGATTTTTCACTAGACTTTTGAGCTCTGTTTTTTCACATCATCTAAGCATTATTTACCTCTTTTTTCTCGCCCCCTGCTCTCTCTCTCTCTCTGTCTCTCTCCCTGTCTAAACCCCTCCTCGATCTCCAGCTGAAGTGCTAAAGTACTCCCATTTTCTCCTTGATAATAGCTGTCTTCTATACCCCCCCTTGATTTTCTTCTTCCCCTTCACCCAGGTGGTTTCTTCTGTGACCCTCCCTCTTCTTCTCCCATGAAAACGCTCATTTTACCCATTTCTTCCTTGGTAACACCTGTCTCCTACTATTTCTCTTTCTCTCTCAGTCTCCTTCTTTCCCTTTACCTCCATGGTTTCTTTCCATTTTTCTGGCTCCAGCAGTTACATCACATATACTCACACATAAGGATTTCATGCTAAGATACACAAATGAGGGAAACATACATAGTGCTTTCTTTTTCCTGAGTCTGTGTTTCCTCACTTAGTATAAGATTTTCTAGTTCTATCCAATTGCAAAGTTCATGATTTCTGTTCTGTACTGCTGAGTAGAATTGCATTGGTTTGAATGTATCATATGTTCATTATTCATTCATCAAATGAGAAAAACTTAGGTAGCTTTCATTTGTTAGCTATTGTGAAAAGAGTAATAACGAAAAGGGATATGCAAGTATCACTAAAGTACGATGAGTCCTTTGCGTATATTCCAAGGATTGGTTTAACCAGATCATATGGCAGATTCATTTTTAGTGTTAGTCTTTTAAGAGTTCTCCTCACTGCTGTCCATAGTTTTTGCATGAGTTTGCAACCTCAGAAGCAGGTAATGACTGTTCCCCTTTCCCCACATCCTCACCAGCATTTGGTATCATTTTTCTCTTGATCTTTGTCAGTCAAACTGGCATAAGATGAAATCTTAAAGTGGGTTTGATTTGCATTTCTCTAATTACTAAGGATGTTGAGCACTTTCTAAGATGTTTCTTTGCCACCTTTATTTCTTCATCACTCTCTGTTCAGATTCACCTCCTTCCTGAAGACTA
Source organism: Eospalax fontanierii (assembly GCA_035773235.1). Classification (NCBI taxonomy): domain Eukaryota; kingdom Metazoa; phylum Chordata; class Mammalia; order Rodentia; family Spalacidae; genus Eospalax; species Eospalax fontanierii. The sequence continues at coordinate 41,055,401 of CM069527.1, forward strand.
GCTCTCATAGCTTTGGAGGACACAATTCATGCTGCTAAGGGAGATAATCCATCAGTGGTCCAACCTCAGCTTTAAAGTCCAATAGCCACAACAATGAGCTGTACAACAAAGAATATTGTCTCAGTACCAGCAGTTTTATCTAGGGAGTAATCAATGCTACCTAATTGAACTTAGAGTCCACTCAGTGGGATGGAACTCATGTGGGGCACTGCAAACTTAGACAAATACACATGGCAGGAAAGGTCACAGATCTTAGGAAAAAAACTAATTCTGTCACATCCCTCTACATGTGTAATTTCTTAATATATGGTAAGTATGAATCCTTATAGTTACAATATTTCCAGTCACCACTCATTAAAAAAGGTTCTATTGTATCAGACAGAGATTATTATAGAGTTTCACAACTGCTCACACACAAAGGATGCCTGTGAGATACTCAACCCTAAGTGACACATCTACAATGATACCTCTATACCTCGGGTTCATGGAACATAGTGGACCAAGGATAAGAGCGAATAGTAATCCATCTCTCAGCTCTCATCAGTGAAGCTTCTTCATGCAACAAAGTGTGCAGAGAGTAAGAGTCTGCATAGTATATGTCCCTGGACTGTACTCTTATATCAGACTTCTCCAACTTCGGGATCAGAAACCATTGAGGAAGAGGGAACAGAAAGATTGTAAAAGCCAGGGTAGGAGGTGCATGACCATAAGGAAACAGAGTCTTACAGTCTCCTGCGACCTTGCTAAGAAGAACGTATTATAGCAATGGTGCTGGCATGCACAAGACCCAGGCAAACTTAAGCAGTCAAAAACACAGTATAAAACTGGGGAAACGGTCAGTAGGTCCCAGTCTTAGCCAAATAACTATTGGCAGCTTGTTTCTGTTGGTTGAGAAGAGCAGATCTTCTTTAAGTTACAACTGTAGATATACTGACTAGCCCCCAGTGTATGAATTTGCACTAAGGGATATCTGGATATATTAACTTGACTCAATAGGTCTTAACATATATGACCCAACACATGAAATCTGATGGTGGTGATGGCATTTATAGGGGGATGAGATGGGGAGGGGCTATAAAGTTGATTAAGATGTTTTGTATGAAATGCACAAAAATGCAATAAAAATATTCATTGAAAAAGGAAAAGGTGTTCAGCCATAAAGATGAATAAACAGGAAAACAGATGGAATCGGAGATCCTAATAGTATATAACATAAAGCAAACTCAGAAAGAAAAATCTTGCATTCTTTCTCTTATAAACAGAATGTAGATGTTTAAAAAATTCCATGTTGAGACGGAGGTAGAAAGGGAACTATTTGGAACATGAAAGGAAGGTATAGACACGGTGGTGAATACAATCAATGTGCATGATTTACATATCTGAAAATGTACAATCATATATACCCATAAAATAATGAGTTGATAATTGAGAAAGATAAGAAATAGTGAATGTTTTAAGTCCTTCAATGACGAATTATTTTTGGAGCAAAGACAAAAAATCATTTTGATATTAAATAATAAGGTAGACACAGAATTGGAAGGAAGGCTACAATACATATCCACAAAAAGGCAGAAGAAACAATTATTTTAGAAAGATGATGAAATACCTCTTATTAGACATGGTACCTTAACTGACCTGAAGAAATGCTTGAAACTTCCCGAGATGGGAAAGAGATGGATTGAAATGCCATTCCTAAGCAATCATAGGAACCAATTTCAAAAATTAGCAAAGACTTTTAAAAGGAAACATTAAAAGTTCTCTCTGGTGGTTGCTAAGTGTTCAGTTTTACAGTTTCAGATAGGAAAAATGTCAAATTTCCAAAACGGGTTATGGTGATGACTGCACAATAATGCAGATGTGACTCTTGTTACAACAATATAATTTCATTTCAACCTGGGCTAAGTGGGCTCAGATATTTGATCTACATTCCCATAAATATTTAGCTTTGAAAATAAAAATGAAAAGACATAATTATGTTGTCTCCTGAAATCAAATTTGTCTTCCGTATATCCTAAAATGATTCTTCTCATTAAAATATGGAACAGCTGTGTTGTGTGCTCATGCAATCAGGTTTCATCCTAATAGTTGGGACTTTTGTTTCTGTATACAGGGAAAAGAAAATATTCTTTTTAGCTTTTGTTTGTTTTTTCTGTTTCATTGGTTCTTTGTTTTGAAATAAGATATTGTTAATTACAGATGCTGGACTTGAACTCCATCTATAGCTCAGATAGATCCTTCAACTTGTGATCCTCCTTCTCGATCTCTTGAGAAGCTTGGATTTCAGGCATGTGCCACCAAGTATAATTTTTTATTCTTAAATGTTACTTGTTCTAATTCCTCAAAGCCATGATCTACATTTGTGTCTTAAAATAGACACAAAATACTGATTTGGCTTATAAAATTTAACCCACCATTGTTAGTTCAGGTTGATTTTAAGAAAAGAAAAATGCCAAGGGAAGAATTCAGTGGCACTCATATTTTGTCAAGTACACCAGGAACAGAAAGAATACAATGTACATCAGTTCTATGTTAACTTTTATGCATTTAAATTTATTGTGTATCCACAGGGAACAGATTAATTTTCTAAGGAGTTCTCTAGTTCCATAAACTTCATTTTTATTAAGTTAAATTCCAATTTAAAAACTAAAGAGATTCAAGATTCCTCATTATTTGCATGGTGCTTTGAATTATGGAGCAGTTAGGAAAGTGAATTAATGTACCTTTTTCAGTTCTTACATAATTGTAAGGCAATGAACACATCAACTTGAAAGCAAAATAGGAAATAAAGGCTTGAGAAAATTACTCTCCAATCATTTGTTTCATCATCACTCTTTAATATTAGCATCTATACATTAAATGTTATAGACATTTCTCCATAAAGAACAGCAAAGTTACCAGAAATTATGAGGATGACAGATGGAGTGAAGAAGGGACACACAGTCTTTAAATACCTGCTTATGCAACAGCTATGGACATGAATTGATCCCAGGAAGCAAGAATGCACTTGGAGAACAAGAATAAGTATCAATCACTCAGTCTAATTTAGGCGATGATTTAAGAAAACACTGCCTGATATTTCAGAATATGCAGCAGGACAAATACATTAAGGATCAGGAGAACATGTTTCCCACCTAAATATTCTCAAAATAATGTGTAGCAGATGTGCATGTTTGGTAATCAGCGTATAGAAATAATTCTGGATAGAGATAAGTGGACATGTTAAGGAATTCCATGAATTCAGGTGTAACAAAAATAATCAGATTTATGTAAATACAGGAATTCTACTGTTTGAATTGTTTTGATTTATTTATATTCTAGATTTGAAAAAATGTATATTTTTATTGAGTTTTTGTGCATTTCATATAATAGATCTTAATGAAACTGAGACCATGTCTCCCATTCACACATACCCTATGTTCTCCTCACAATATATCTGTCACACATATTAAAGTCCTATCTGGTCAAGCATTTGAACCCAGGTGTCCTTCAGTGCAAATTAATCAACTGGAGTCTGGTCAGCCTATCTAGAGTCACTCCTTAATAAAGCAACTCTCCCTCACCCCACAGTATTTAGTTTCCAATAGTTCCTTAACTATAGTAGGGATCTGCTGCCCATTTTCCCAGTTCTATGTCGGGTTTCTGTCTGATTGAGTCATTATGGGTCTTGTGCATGCTGTCACCATTGTTGCAAGTTCATATGAGCAAGTTCCCAGTGGCCTGAAAACCTTCATTTCCTTATGTTCATGTACCATCCCTGGCTCTTACAATCTTACCATCCCTTATTCTTCAGTGGTTGGTGAGACATGTGTAGGTGTTTTAATATAGGAGTCCTATCCCAGGACACAGACTCTGCAGTCTTTTATTTTCTAAAAATTAGCCAGATTTGCCACCTTTGTGCATCTCATTCTGTTGTATGAGGAAGCTGCACTGATGACAGTTGAAGGAGGTATTGGTATTCACTCTATCCCGTGTTCCACCATGTTCCATGAAACTTAGATGTAAAGGTTCTACTGTAGATGTATCACTTAGGACTGGGCATCTCTAAGACACACATTCTCGGAGTATAATCTGCTGTAGAACTCTAGTAGACTCCATATGCTGCAAAAAGAAGCTTCTTTGATGAGTGGTGTACATCATACTTCCCTGAAAATATAAGAATCCATATGCAGCATAGAGTAAGAAATCTCATTTATCTAGAGATATGAAAGAGACTGGGTTTAATCTAGGATCTATGACCCCTCCTATCATATGTATTTGGATATGTTTGCAGTGCCACACATGAGTTCCCTCCCATTGAGAGGATTTTAAGTCTAATTATGTAGTTGTTGATTACCTTCTAGATAAGAGTGCCACTATTACACCAGTAGAGATATTTCTCTGTACCTATCATTGTGCTCAGAGGTTTTGAGCTAAGTTGGACCATTGATCAAATTTCTCCCTTAGCAGCTTGCATAGTATCCTCTAGAACTGAGAGCTGGTCTTCAGAGAGAAGGCTTGCTGGTTAGTTCTAACTCCATTGCTCCAAGTCCTGCTTGTCCAAAGCTTGTTCCAACTTCAGCAATAGGGTCTCACCTTCAAGTTATTGTTGACCATCAAGGGCTGAAGCAATAGCCTGTGTTATTTTGGGAGCCTCTTGAACTACCCTGATCAACCTCTCCATTCTGCTGGCCTCTGCTGTTATATCAGGATATATGATCACATATAAGGATTTGGTACCTGGATCCCCAAATGAAGGAGACCATACATCGCTTATTTTCCGGAGTCTGCGTTAACTTCACGTAGTGTAATAGTTTCCAGTTTCATCCACTTACCTGAAAATTTCATGACTTCATCTTTCCTTTCCACTGGCTAAATCTCCATTGTGTAAAAATTTCATTACCAGCTCATCTGTTGAGGGACATTTCTTAGCTATTCGGAAAACAACAGCAATAGCCAATGTACAAGAATCTCTAGTCAGATGAGTCCTTTATGTACATGCCAAGGAGCAGTATAATAGGACCATTTAGTAGATTCATTTTTAGTTTCTTAAGAGTTTTCTGCACTGCTTTCCATAGTGGGTGCAAGAGTTCACAGTCCCACCAGCAGTGAACAGACCTTCCCGTTTCCCTATGTCCTCACAAGCATTTTGTGTCTTTCATTCTCTTGATCTTTTTCAGTCTAACTAGGGTAAGATGAAATCTTAAATTAGTGTTAATTTGCATCTCTCAAATAATGTAAGATGTTTTAAAGGTGTTCCTTAGCCATTTTTATTTCTTCATTTGAGAATGCTCTGTTCAGATTCTTAGTCCATCTTTTTAATGGGTCATTCATTTTCTTGTTTCTTTGGTTTTTGAGTTCTTTATATAGTCTCTGTATTAATCTTCTGTTGGATGTGCAGCAGGTGAAGATTTTATTCTATTCTATGAATTTCATCTTCCTCAGTTGTTTCTTTTGTTGAAAAGAAGCTTTTTAGTTTAATGTTGTCATTTGTTGACTTTAATGCTTGGGCAACTGATGTCTGATTCAGAAATTCCTTCCCTACACCTCTATCTTGTAAGGCACTGCCTAGGTTTTCTTCTGTCCCAGGACTCAAGGCTCCACTAATTCAATAGTTGTGATTTTACTATATCAAATTTGCCAACACTATGAACTCTAACTTTTTAATTGCTTTTCTTGATGTTAATATATACATTTTATTTTGATCAAAAGCCACTCTCTAGCTATAATAAAAAGGTTTTGTTTAAATAAAGACAGGAAGATTATCATTTTAGTTATCAGGAATTCTTAGGCTCTTATCTTCCTTCAGAAATTGAACAGCAATTAACAAGACAGACAACATTCTAGTCACCAAAGTACTGCAGACTTTATATCAATCATTTTATCTTGTTCTCTGTGTGTGCAATCACCATACTTTATAAGAGAAAGATTTAATAATTTCAAAATGACAGTAGTATAAAAATTAACATCTGTTCATCTACGATCCCATTCCAAAATCTTATCCTAGAGTTCTCTCTGCCTCTATTCCAAGAAAACTGGTACCAACTGTCATAAGCTGGATTCCCCAGCCTCTAGGTATTGAAACACAGATTTAATAAAATTTGTTTTTTTCGACATAATTCCATGAAATACTTATGAAAAGATGGGCAAGTAATAAAGGAAACCAACACAGGATGCTGAATGGATCTATAGAATGTACATTTAGAGATGTACATTAGAGAATAGAGATCAATTCTAGCAGGACAGTGGGTAGCAGGAGAGCTTACATCTTGAGGAATTCTCATCTGAGTGACTAGTGACCTCGGACATTTTGCTATCGTTTCCCATCAGTCAGACACTGATTGATGGTTATTCATAAGGTTAAGGTGGATATGTTTCTACTACTAGGGTCTAGACATCAGAAGTAGCCTTTCGGTAAAATGTTGCCTGTCTTTCTACTTAAAAACTACATGGAAATAGTTATAACTGAGAAAGCATGAGAGGTCATCTTTAGTGTCTACTACTGTGCTCATACAAAACAGTCTTATTTCTTTATTTAAATAATCTCCCGTTTCATATAATTTTAACATTTCCATTGTAAATCAAGCTAAAGCCTTTCTACTTTCCCCTAGAAAAGTGCCCATCACTGTCTTTCTTCCTATCCCAGCTTCATTCTTTATGTTATTTTCAGTACTTTCATGTTCTGCCCCTCTATAGAAAATGGAAATGTGGAAATGAGGATAAATATGGGAGACTGAAAAGTTCTGACTGACCTGGCATCGTCACAAACTATTGACAAGAATTTTTAAGCATTCTTTGAGCTCATACTCCATGATATTCTCTTGAGCCTTTTCTAATTCATAGTTTTCTCATTTTGCAGCCCTAAGAAATCCCTATCTATCAGTTATCTGCCTGAAGACGTATTTGCCTTTGTAGGAGGGCCCACTAAGACCACATGCAGGTCTTCTTTGGTATACATGGACCTCATCTTTTCACAGAACTCTTTCCCAATCTGCTAATCCTGCCAAGCTCTACAAACTCAGGTCATGATACAGTCATCTCTTGTTTGTTCCACCTCTTAGCATATGATATAGATCACCTATTCCTTTTTTAATATTCCTATAAGTGAGCTAGACACAAGTCCCAGAATCCTTCCAACTACAAGAAACTCAGACATTCTGTGAATTGTCTAATACTTTTTCTACAGGTTTAAGAATGTACACAGAAATTCCTGACCTGTTTTTCAAGGGAGGAATGAGAACTTGTCTGAATAACATCTTTCCAATATAACAAGTTTTTTTCTAAACTCTTTCTACAGCTCTGCATATTCACATCAGCTATAAAGGATTTCAGAGTCATCTAATGAATCCTAGTCATCTGCTTTTTTAAAAAATTACTTTATAAGAATTCTCCATATGGTGTAATTATGATTCAATATGGCTTCTGATATCTACTGTCTAATGTCATTATACCTTAGACAAGAAGATTCAACTTTAGCAACCTCATAGAAAATTGTTTTTTGATACACTTTTGCCCTGTAGACTCAGCTAGCCTGGAACTCCCTTTCTATATCAGCTTGACCTCTGCCTCACAGATCTGTCTGCCTCTGTCTCTGCCTCTCAAGTGCTGGTATTAAAGGCATGGACCAGCACACTTGGTTAAAGTATTTTTTTTAATTAACAATTCTTAAAAATTCAAGTATTAGTGTAGAAATAAATGTAGAACTTTCTCATTATAGAAAATTATCAAGAGGAACAAAATGTACAATAAATAGAAGAGAAAGCCATGCCAAATAACTCCAGAAACCATAGATAAACAATAATACATCATTTTGATTGAGTTCGACCCAGTGCTACATTGTTCCATGCATGTGGTTCTTACATGCTATGGTAATGCTCTATATACAAATTCTCTTTGGTATGTCTTTTGATTTAACACAGACAGATATTTTCCATATGATTCTAAGTACTTCACAAACAGAAATAATAGGGACAAACTAACCCCTGCGGAAAGATATGCCACAATCTATTTTCACTTCCTCTATTGCTAAACATCCTGATTGGCTTCAAATTTTAGCAATTAATACCATAAACACTTTCCTGCATTTACCCCACATTACCCAAGGCTTAAGACCCAGTCAGAGGGGCAAATTTACTGATTTAAGCAAAGCCATCAAGATATAAAGACATTATATATTTCTAAAGCTAGAAATCCTCCCTGACTGTTTATTTCAGCCTAGTGCCCTACTGAGATTTTAGAAAGGAGATGGCGGAGTCGAAGTACAAAGAGGTTCACACCTGACAGGTAACTGCATAGAATTATTTTGGCTAAAACAGTTACATTAAGACTCAGTTCTTCTGATAGAGTCTGTGGTAAAACCTCAAAGGCTGTCTAAATAAGTCAAGAGGGTGAATTGAAGCTGAAACAAATCAGAAAGTTTACAGCCCATTTAATACAAAAGCTCACTGTTAGCCCTCAGATAATGTTGTTTAATTTAGAAAATATGATCAGAAGATTACCACTTAAATGTGAATTTCAGATAAATGAGGAATAATTTTATGCAACTAGGTCCTAAATATTGCGTGAAGCAATATTGATATTGAAATGTTATCTATTGTTTATTGAAATTTAATTTACTTGGGATTTTAGTGTTTTATCTGTCAAGTTTAGATTGACCTAACTGCTGCCATCCACATTTTTCTCATAATCTCCCTGTTTCAGATTCCTGAAAACTCATTCAAAATGTTCTAAAATCCATCTGGGGAACAGATGATGATTGTACACCTTCAGTCCGGTACCTCTGACTATGCAGTTGTCAACCAGAATCCAGACTGAATATTAGGATGGAATATTTATCATGCACAATAATCTTGCCTTCCTTATGCTAGTGAGTGATTGTTTTCAGTGAGGGTGAGACTATGAGGAAGAGCAGGAAAAAAAAAAAAAACATAAGGTCACAGTATCTTCAGAGGAAGTTGAAAGGGGAGAAAAGGTTGAGATAATGCTATATTAAAGTAGACTCTTGATACCAAACCTATTCTTCCTTTTTCAAGCCTAGACTTGTACCCAAATAAAGTCACAGTATGTCCTTGAAACTCAAATGTGTTTCATTTGTGTAACCTTCAAATGTGTAAGGTTAATAAAGCAATATCAAATATAACACACAAATTTTTCCTTTGTATAAAGCCCCAGAAGAAAAGCTTCTAAAGGTAAAAAAATAAATAAAAGTGACTTGAATTCATGTTTACTAGTAAAGATAACTGCTGAAGCTACATTTTAAACCTCTGTTTGTTAATTAAACATGTTTATGCTTCTTTGGTACTAAACCTGAGGCCATTTTAAGCAAAAGAAATATTCTTTGCATCCCCTTGGTAGATAAAAATTTCCTCTGAAGAGAGTTAAGTCCCAACTTCCTAATTAAAATAAAATAATGGTGTTCCAATCAGTTGTTGGAAGGTGACATTTAGAGGATTACCATGAGAACTTCACAAAAACACCATGATAAAGAATGAACTGAGGTAGCTGAGCATTTTGTTGCTGCTGAATTGAATTCAATAAATAGGTGAACGGGGTTGTATTTACTTAGTGCCATATAAATTGCTTGGCATGTGCAATATTATGAGTCAAACCACTTTGACTTCTGAAATAATTCTAAGTAGAGAGTTGCCTGGAGAAAATTTCAGGAGCTCCATATTCATCACATAGAATTCAATTCTCATTTTGGCTATACTAGGCTATCCAGATTTCTTAACAAAAAGCAGTGATAGTCCTAATTATCTTTACCTATAATAGGAACCTTCATTTCCACAACTGAATTCCATACTTCTTAGTGAGTTGTTTAATTTATTATTCAATAACTAAATATAAACATGTATTCTGTAGGGAGTATGAAATCAGAAATCTTTAATCTTCCATAAAGGCATAAATGCTGAACAAGTGGTTTTATAATCACCTAAGAAATACACTACTGATCATGTTTCTGAGGATTGTCAAAACATGATGAGAGAAGACCCACAACAACTGTGGTGTTGCACCATACACAGATACGGTTGCAAATTAAATAAATACAAGTGAATAAAGGTAGCTGAGTGTCAGCATTCATTTATGTTTCCTTATTACAGACACAATGTGCTCAAGTTACCTCAACTTCCAATACCACACTAGAGTAACTCTTGCCAACAGGCCTTCCCTACCAGGAAACAAAATGAACCTTTTCTAGCTAAGTTCCTTCTGACACATATTTTGCTACTAAAGTGAAAAAAGTAACTGTTACAGCCAGTATATCAGAATTACATGTATCCAGAAAGAGGCACCTTAAGAAAGGAATAAAGCCAGTCTCTTCCTTCAAGAGCTGTATATTAAAATGGATATTAACTTTAGTTGCCAGTTCTATGATTATCATTTACTTCACTAGTTCATAGAAATAAGGTTCACGGAAGAAGGATAGAGAATTCAGAATGAAATATAATGTCAAAGTTTCCACTTTATTTAATTGTTTTGAATTTTATAAAACATGTTTTTATATTTAGATTCCCTTCTCTATCTGCACCTGCCCTTTACTAGCACCTGCCCAATTTCATATATATTTTTTCTGCAATATATATGATATATATATATATGTAAAATAAACACAAATCTATACAGACCTATAGAGTCAAATATGTGTAACCAAATTCCCTTCAGTCTGAGTTCATCCATTGGAGCCTGCTCAACCTACCAAGAATCTCAGGCTTAAATGAGACTGAGTCTCCTCCTCCCAGAAGATATCAGTTGCCTATTGGTCCTCTGGTAATGTTGAGGTTTCTGACCCACTTCTCCATGTATATGCTGGAAATTTTCTGGCTTGAGTTTACATGAAACTTGTGCATGCTGTCACCATAGCTGTGAGTTCACATGAGTAAGTGACCAGATGTCTAGAAAATTCTGTTTCCCTATGGTCATCCACCACCTCTAGCTCTTACAATTTTTTACCCCCTTTCCAAAATGATCCTTGAGGCTTGGGTAGCAGAAGTTTGGTGATGAAATTGCCTTTCAGTTACACCTTTTGTTTAAGTAGCCTCAATAAACTCAATGGGTTATGAAGCTAGACTTGGTTCTCTTGTTTCTATCTCTCAAATGCTGGCATTATGGCTGTATACCATCACACCCACTTCTATCTCTTTCTAATGTATCTTTGATGGTACTCCCACAATGGACAGTCAGGTTATTTTATTTTGAATTTGATCTAGTCTTGTGATTTTCTGTGATATGAATGCAAGTTATACCAATTCTGAGGCCTGGTCCAAGAGACATGCATACTTTTGAGCTTTATTTAGACTTTGAAAAGAAACATGAGGTATCTGTTAGATGGTAATACTGTTGATATAGCTCACTTATCCTTGCAAAACCAGATGGACTTCCAGGTCACTAAAGATGCTTTAAGAAACCTAGTCAAGATGAATGTTCATTAGATCATCAGAAACTCCTGTCTTATACAGAGACATGTGACACTCAAGAGAGGATTGTGCTAAGTTCTAGATACTCTTGTAGTTTGTTACACAGTAGTAAACAATGAATATTGTTATGTTAACTAATTGCATGGAAACAACAAAAGCATATATGCTCACAGTTAGACAAGATACCAGGAATGCTTTATTAATACAAGCCAATCTTTCTCATTTTTATAGTGTTGAGGCTGGGAAAATGATAGACGGTTGAGTGAAAAGAAGTAGATTTGGCAATAAAGATTGAATTTGTGCTGTATTATCAGATATAGAGAAATAGTATGCAATAGATGATAGCCTTATAGAATTTTTTCATTTACATTAAACAGCCATGTGCAGATATCAGATTTCTAGAAATCTGTTCATTGCCAGTTCCTGTGTAATCTATGAAAATCTTCTAAAATTGGAACGGATGCAATTGAAAATATTTCTTAATAAACACAGAGCTCTCCATAACATACTTTGAATACTAGTTTATTAAGTATCACTAGATGAAGAAACTGACCTTTCTCAATACGTAAATGGCAAGATGTGGATGTGGGTCCATAAATTATGTTGATTTTCTACAAATGATAAAGAATTATGGCACTCTATAGTCTTAGTCATGTATTATATATATAGTTATATAGATAGTTATAGATTAGCAATAGAGTACACAAGTAGACTTGAGACCTTGTCATGGGGGAGGGGCAAATACTATATAAAATTTAAGGCAATGAGAATTCTAGACCTCAAAATAGCTAAATGATTGTCGGTTTGGAAGAATGAGAAATGAGATGGACAATACTGGTTCATAACACCCTTGCATTCTGACAAGATAGCCAAAGAGAATAGGCTGTTGTTTGGTTCTTCCAATCAACTATGGAGAAACTAAGATGTAAATAATCAAGAATCTCCCAGGAAACAAATATTAAAGGAATATTTGACTGTTTAGAATTAGTGTTCCTCTTCCTCCTCCTTCTCCTCCTCTCCTTCTTCCTCCTCTCTCTCTCTCTCTCTCTCTCTCTCTTTCTCTCTCTCTCTCTCTCTCAATGGTCAGAAAATGAGCATAGTGGGAAACAATGAGACTAGTAGGAAATCCTATACAAAATACCCCTATACTGTTGAGGAAGAAGCTGGTAGGATAGGGTGCTATGTACTCTTCTTTCTTATCTCAATTCCTTGAGATAAGCACAGCCAGTACCACTCATAGACACCAGGAGAGAACCATCAGGTTGTTGCAAATTTCACAGTGTGAGGAATTAGTGAAAGCGCGTTTGGCTGACCCATCTGTCTCCGTCAGTTTCTCCATCACTGCTTCTGCTTTTGAAGGTCAGATTAAAAACAATAGTTAATTTCATCAAGATAACGAACAATCAGATGAGTTGTTAAAGTCATTGTTCCAAGATATTTGGGGAGGTTGTATTAATATAAGAGATTCCCTATGGGACCGTGACTCTGTTGTGATCCTTTGGAAATCTTAATCTTTATGTATCCAAAACATACTTGGTATTCTTCATATAATCTATCTCTGTTTTATCTTTTATATAAAATTATCATCAATATAACTATGTCAGCACAACTTGAGAATCATTCCAGACTCTTAAAATGCTATTTGTTACTGAATGTTGTCATGTTTTCATGCTGAATATTCACTGACAATTTCATTGTCTCCATTCTCGCTATTAATGTTTTCAATATTTATTTATATATACATATAGTCATACATGTTATATAGTACCATATATAATTTTGTTATAGGTTATTATTGTCAGTGACTGTTTTCAACAGAATTAGCCACCTAAAACAAAAATCTGATGGCACATACAGATAAATACCAAAGATCCTTCTATCAATTTTATTTCTAGCTTTTATGTCTAATAATAAACTATTCACTTATATGGAATAATCTGTATTTCATAGGCATTCAGGGAAAAGAATTTCCTATGCAATGCATACTGCGTTCTATGTGTTCTAAAGATTGTTTTACCTTATTGAAACTAGGTCATTGATAATATTTTTAAAATCTTTTCCTAATATATTTATTCACAATTTAGGAATTTCTCATGAATTATGCAATATATCTATTTGCAATTTGTCAATTTCTTAATTCATAGCCATTATCAGCCATCTCTCTATTTCAAATGTTACTCACAGTTCAGAAAAAGAACTACTAAAATGGTTGAGGAAAAGCTATTCTGGATTTATACACCTTTTTATTCTCCTTGTCATTGGTGACTACTCAGTTGTCACAAGTATTTCTTAGTCCCCTACATAGAATGATGCTTATTCTCCATTCAAAATGAGAGGCTAGAGATGAGCTCCCTTTAGCGTGCCAACATGTCTCTTTGGTTTTCCTAAGGCACTTATGTGTATTGTCACAAGTCTATATGAATGTTAGATTTACACGGTAATGTCCATAGCTGTTATATGTAAAAAGGTGAATGCAATGCAGATTTTAGTAATTTTGCCTCTTCCACAGACCCAAGGCAGAAATGTTTAAATAGTTTGAATTTCTCATAAATGAATTCCCTAGACCTTAATATCATCCCTTTACTCTGATATCTGGAATTCCTTATCTCTGAACCTTTCTCAAGGAACACTTATGTTCACTTTCTCCATTTTCTGTACTGGGGAATCTCACCTCTAACCACAAACAGGATGTGTTCATTGCATCATTTTGTCACCACCTGTCATATGTGCTGAAGCCTAGAGTATTCTATCTGTCCAGTGACTGAAGCTCCTTAGCATAATGAAAGGTAGTGGGCTCAGGTACCCCAGAATCAGTGGTTTAGTCTGAAATTTGGTCCTCCAGCTTGGATTTTGTTTTTGATGTCTCACTAACATAAACTGAAAGTTCATCTCAACTTATTCAGCTAATGAACCATTTGATTAAACACAAGACTTCCTCACAGTGAAGATGTAATTGGAGGGTACTATAATTGATATCAAAGCACATCTCCTTTTCTTTGACATCAATTAGCTAGCTCCCTGATGAACACTTCACACTAGGCTTCTTTTTAGTCATCTTTACATTCAAGGAAAATAAAATAGAAATGTATTATCTAAAATAGCTTATCCACTTTAAAGTCCTCAAAACTGATCATTCTAAGAAAGATTCAATGAAGTCCTTTAATTATCCTTAATTTTATCTTGTATATTTTGGGAGTTTGAAAAAAGAGAAAGGCACAGTCAGTTCTTCCTAGTATATTTATTTCTGTGTTTCTTTTCCCATTTGTGTGTGTGTGTGTGTGTGTGTGTGTGTGTATCTAAATACATGAGCACTACATGAGTGCTTTGCCAAATAAACATAATTTAAATTCTTTGTTCAACACATTGTTTGCACATAACAATTTATTATGTTACTGAAATTTTCTAAGAAATATAGATTTTAAGTATCTTCATCATAATAAAATAAGTATGGAGGGGTTGGAGAGATGACTCAGTGGCTAATAGCATCCAATGATCTTGAAAATGAGCCAGGTTTGGTCTCAGCATCCACATGGTAGCTAACGACTGTCCATAAGTCCAGTTCCAGAGTATCCAATGCTGTCTACTGGCCTCCAGGAGCATAGCACACATGAGTCCAGGCAGGCAAAACACTCATATACAAAAAAAATTAATTAAATAAATAAGTATGGAGGGCATATACACACACATACACTCCAAATTAAACACAACCCCCGGCCTGCTAAAGAGAAAGGGATGTGCAGAAGACTCAGGAAATAAACGATACTTACACCTCTCAAGGAGTAAACAAAACAAGGGTCCAGAAGTTGAACATTTTACAAAATTGGCAAGCTGCCTTCCCAAAGTTATAAAAGCAGTGAACAGTTACCGGGCAGATGACTCTCCCACCAGCAAGTTGCCTGCTGCTCCAAGAATTCAGGTTTTGTGGAGCCTCATTGATGCTGAGGACATTTCGGTCATGAAGCTGCCTTTAAGTCACACCTGCTGTTGTAAGTGACCTCAATAAATTCAGTGGGTTACTAAACTAGACTTGGTTAGAAAAATGTTTTGGTTTATCTGAGGTGAATAAATTAATGTTCCTGTTTCTCTAGGCAAGGTCACACAACAAAAATAAATAAACAGCACCGTGTTTGTCAATTGAACTAATAATTTGTAGAGAAACATTGTGATTGTGGATATCTGCATCTGTAGAAAAACAAAATCTGTGACTTATCAGTCATTGTCCTTTGCCTATGTTACACTTATTTTCTGCCAAAAAATGTGTTGTTTACTACTCTGTACTACACAGAATATTTATATTAGCACTTGTCATAGTAATGTGTCATTCCAAAGGACTTTTATAAAGACAGAAGACAATGCAGTAAGTCAACTTTATACAAATGATCCTCAATCTCTGAATGTTGGGGCCACAGAATGCTATGATTCACCTGCACAGAAAAGTCACCAACTACTCAATTCTGAGCTCTTCCTTTCTTACTGATTCTCAGCTCAGGCCTTTCAAAAACTGGAAGCAGTCTAGAGTTTGGGAATTTTAGCTGAAATTCTAATGTTATTTCTATTTTACCAATTAATGAATATTTTACTTGCATTAGTCTTTACTCTTTCCTTACAATAGAGAATTTTTATGGTGGGTTAGCATGATCCTTCCTGGGCATTTTAAAGATTCCAAATACCTTATGAGCTAAATGTCAAATATGAGGGATCTAAAAGTAATATGTGGAAAACAAAAGAAACCACTAGGAAGCACTAAGAAAGTTACATACAAGACAACAAAGGCAAGTGAAAGCAGTAGAAACAACATCCCCAGGCATATCTTAAAACTTGGGTGCAAAGCAGCCATTAGAACCAGGAAGCAAGGAGCATTAAGTTCCTGATTAAGTCTTGAGCTTCATTTTCACCACCAGAACTGTGTATTTAACATAACTCAGGGAATATGTTCTAAAGTGCATGACAATAGCTATGAGTGACAAAGTTGCACTAAAAACACAAGATGATTCCATCCCCAGAACTTGTATTATGGAAGGAAACAACCAATTGCTGCAAGTTGTCCTCTGACCTCCACTTGTCTGCCAAAATATGTTCATGCACCATTCCCAACAGAACAAAGAAATGTAAAATTTTTATTGGAATTTTGTCTATTTCATACAAAGCATCTTAATCATCTTTATATCCTTTCAACCATCTGCATCTGACCATAGCACCCTCCCTCGCCAGATTTCATGCATTTTGTTAATTTATGTTAAGGCTTATCAAGCCAAGTTAGTGTTCCCAGATGTCTTACAGTGTAGGTTCATCCACTGGAGTTTAGTTAGCCTTACTAAATTCACTCCCTTAAAAAAGATCAGTTCTCCCCATCCGGGAAAAATCAGCTGCCAATAGTTCTTGGGCTAAGATTGAGGCCTCTACTCATTTCCATAGTTCTATGCTGTTTTGACTGCTTGAATTTGCATAGGTCTTGTGTATGCTGACACCATTACTGTTAGTTCATATGAACAAGGTTCTGGGAGACAGTACGATTCTGATTCCATATGATCATTCACTACCGCCCTGGCTCCTAAGATATTTCTTCTACCTCTTTGACAATGGTTTCTGAGCCCTAGGTGGATTAAGTTTAATATAAAAATCCTATCCACACACTGTAGACTTATTCTCAATGCTTTGGTCATTTGTGGCTTTTTGTCCTCATTGTCTTCTGTTTCACCCTCTGCATGAGGGTGTTTCATGACGGGAGTGAAGAGATGGATTGTATTCTTTCTAGCCCTTGTTCCACTATGTTCTTAGGTGTAGAGTTTTCATTGTAGATGTGTCACTTAGGGTTGGGCATTTCACAGACACTTATTCTCTGTGTGTGACAAATTGGGGAACTCTGTAATAGTCTCCATCTGCAAAAGAAGCTTCTTTGATGAGTAGTGCCTCAAATACCTGTCTGTAAATATGAAGATCCATAGTTACCATATAGTAAGAAATTACATTTGTTTAGGAATATAGAAGCCTTAGGGTTTTCTCTAAGATCTATGATATCTTCAGTCATGTGTATTTGACTGTATTTACAGTAGCATACGTGAATTCCCTCCATTGACCAGGCTTCAAGTCCATTTAGGTAACTGCTGATTACTCCCAAGATAAAAATGTCACTAATAACCCAATGTATTTTGCTGTTGTGGTTACTAGGACTTAAACCTGGGTTTGGACCATTGATTGATCTTCTCCCATAGCAGTTTGTACAGTGCTCTCCAAAACCATGAGGGCTAGCCTTCAAGGAGGTAGCTTCCAGGTCAGTTCCAGCTCTATTGTTCCAAGTCCTGTGTGTGAAGTACATCCTGTCTTTAGCAATAGAGTCTTATCTTCAGATATTAAGAGACAATCAAGAACTGTGACAATAGCTTGTGAAATTTTGGCATTGTCTTAGAGTAACCTGGCCAACAACTCAAAGTGAGATTTCTCCTATCTGGCACTGTTTCTTGTTATATTAGCCTTCATCTGTACACATACATACATGTACAAATATTGTATGTGTAATTTTTTGAACTAATACTGTTTCCTCTGGTTTTTCAAACAATTTTACTTAAAATAAAAATAAGTATCTTATGTACAGAAATAAAAATCAGAGTGAATTTTTTTAAAGGAAACTGTTAAGAGTTTCAAGGTTTATTGTTTCTCTAGAAACTTTACATTCTCATCCTACAATAAGCTTTATGGTACTTTTGTATACTGTATGGCATGCATTGTAGTCATGTGATAACTTTATAGTGAATTTGCCAGTATTTGTATATCTGTCATAATGATATCTGAGATTAGGTAATCATGGGCAAATAAACTGTCCGAGGAGTCCAAAGAGTTTTTCCTGCCACCATCCAGTATTGCTGGGATTAGTGGAATGATGAGAACCAGGATATTTGAAAGTTTATAAAACAAAAGGGAAAACAGCTGTCAAAGACAGGATCCAAATTGATGATTTGTCTAAGGAGGAAAACAGATGTTGCTCAGATTTATTTCCTGTTTCTTCCTGTCAGTGATGTAACTCTCTGAATTCAGACATTAAGCCCAGATGGCTTAGGCAAAAGGAGACCTGTGGCCAGAACCTTCATCTCAAATAAATTTGGCAAAAAATTAATTGACATTTTATTGGTACGTTATAGTTCTTATTTTTCATGATGTGTAATTCCTAAATTTTAAATGTACGTATATTTTTAAAAGACACTCAAGAAGTATTTGCATCTGGACAAATTCAATCAAAAAATTATTTGGAAAGATTATAGAAATCAAGTCCAAGTATTGTAAACTGTTCTTGGAAACACTAACAGGGAAATGAATTAGTTTCTAGGGTTGCAATTTGCATAGTGCATTACTTTACTTAATATTGTAGGGATTAAAACCAAGGTGACAACAGAAAAAAAAATAGTTTCAAATAAAAACGATGTAAATCATTAACCTCAAGAAATTAAAAAACAAACAACATAAATAAAGATAGAGCATAAATAAATAAAAGTGAGAGAATATAGAAAGTTAACATGAGAGCAAGATTATAGCAAAATCAGGAATGTAGATAACTTACAAGATCTATAGGTAAAAGGTAATAGGTAAAAATAACGAAATAAACATAATAAAATCAGCCCAAAGAATGAAGAGCTATATTGGTACTCATTTATGTATTTGATAAACCTAATATTTAAATGTTATTTTTCTTTTTCCAAAAATTTTTTGAGAATTCCCCATATGACTACAGTATTTTTACATCATTTCTACTACTCCTTTTAGAACCTGTGTCTTCTTCAAGAACAGTCAACGCTCTTAACTGTTGAAGCATCTCTAGTCCCTCTGATCCTTTATTTCCTAAAAGGCAATGAATGTCAAGATTATTTTGAAATATTTGTAATGACTGAAAAGCAATAAAAAAAATTTTTAATTTTGTTATGAAAGAATTATCTAAGGCTGTAAACATTAGTATGATTTGTTGCCTGCATTCACAGTTGGTGAAAGTGTTGAAATTCATTTTGGGTTTAATAAAATTAAATATAAAGTTTATTACATTCCAAATCTTGGATACTTTTAATTTTATTCATGCATTCTTTGGTTCGTAACACATAGGCTAAGAATTACAGAAGACATTTAACTTTTTATACTTCAGATTTTTTATGGGGAAAATAGTACTACTTAATCTAATTTATTGTTGATTAAATAATATATAAATATAAATAAAATTACATGGAGAATTATGCACATAATTATCTGCTGCTCTTGTTGATGCTTAAATCACTCAATGAACAATTTTGTCTTATCTAATAAAGTTTCTTCCTAAATGTAGTCAAAGAAAATGGCAAGTTGATTTAATTTAACATTTATAATTGTCAAAAAAATCACATAAAGATAGCATACAAAATCAGTCATTGGCCTATTTCACTTAAAAAAAATCCACAAGAACTTTGAAATAATTCTAATAAATCATGCTCAGAATCCCTGTGTCATAATTAGAAAAATTAATCTTACCCATTTGTGAATCCTGCAAGATACAACAGAAACTAGCCTAGCAAAATATGCACATTACTGCAATCATGGTACAAATCTTATGGGAGTAAACAAACACTTTGTAATTAGATTTAAGATCTGCTTCATAGAATGGAACCCTTATCTGACAGTGATATTAGTTCTAAGAACTTGAGGTTAGACAGGTCAAGGCCATAGAAGAGAGCCTAATGCTATTATTCTGTTAAATAGATACAATATTAAATGGACTCCTAATGACTTCTTATACTGATAGCTTAATGCATCTTTCAACTCTCATCAAAGAAGTTACCTCATAAGGGAGATGGTGATTAATACAGAAAACCACAATTGGTCAATGAATAGCTAACAAGAGGCTACAAAGTGCATGTCCCTGAATAAGACACCTATACAAAACTTCTGCCTCCCAAGGATCATTGTAGAAGAGGGAGTGGAAAGACTGTGAGAGCCAGAGCAGGTAGATGACCACAGGGAAACAGAATTTTCCAGACATCTGATCAGTTTCTCATGTGATCTCACAGCCATGATGACAGCATGCACAAGTCCCATGTAAATTTAATCCAGATATATTTACAGCATAGACATTGGGAAGTGGGTCAGAAACCTCAACCCTACCCAAGGAGCTATAGGTAACTGTTACCTTCAATAGACTTTAATCTTTCAACCAGAAGAGGTTGTAATTTAAGGTATAGTAAAAATTGTATTATGAAATATATACACAAACAGTTAAAAATCAGACCAGAATTCATAACAATGTTCACAACCATTAATATTGCTATTGAGACTTTAGTTAAAACAAAGTCACATTAATATATATATATATATGTATAAATGTGTATGAAGAACATAAGATAGAACTCATCTAGATTTTAAAAACAGAATGTATTAAAATCATTAATATCAATAAATTTTTCAGTATGCTTGATTAGATCATGAAATTTAAAAATATATTCAACTCTATAAAAAAGTAATATCCAATGCAATAAAAAATCACATAGTATGTCATTAGAAGTAATAAAAGCAAGTGTTATAACAATAAAAATCTAGAATTCTATAGCAATCAAATCATCAAAATATTAGTTTTTTTCTCAATTATATAAAGGAAGGACAATAGAGTCTATGATGTAGTATGGGAATAACTAGTTTTATAAAAATAAAATTCTTTACTGATTTTCAATTTTATTCCAGTAATAATTCCAGTTGGCTTTAAAAAGAAGATTAGTAGACATCTTCTAAAATGTATATGGAAATACAAACGCATATCAATGTATAATTTTAAAGTCTAGAAAATTATCATAGCAAGAAGGGACTATTCTTAAGCAAAACTGAATGCTAATGTAAAATTAGCTTGGCACATCTAAAAGATCAGAAGCAATTAATTATCAGAGCCAAATGTAAAGTTACTCATTAAATATACTGATGGTACATACACTGGAGGTTATATTTGCAGTGAAAACATGTCAAGGAATATCTGCCTTCTGATGAGATATGCAAGACCAGAAGGAGCCGATATACTAGCTGAATCAAGAAAAGCAAGAATTGCAAAATGCTTTGAAAAAAAAATTAATCATGGCTTCAATCTAATTACAAAGGCTCAAAACCAGAAACTAGAAAAAGAAAAAGTGCACCCTCTTCACTCGTGTTCAATATAGTACTTAAAATCTTAGATAGGGCAATAAGACAGTCAAGGAAACAAATAGGAAAAGAAGTCAAATATCCTTCTTTGCAGATGATATGATTCTATTCAGAAGAGATCTTAATGACACCACCAGAAAACTACCACAGCTGATAAGCATATTAAGTGAAGTAGGTGGATAAAAAAATTCACAAATAAAATTCACAATGACAAGCACTGAGAAAGAAATCAGGAAAACAATACCATTCCAATAGCCCCCAAACTGGAATCCATATATTATTTCACCTGTGTTTAAAATGTCTATTGTGTCAAGTTAGTGGTCCCAAGTAACTTCAGTGCAGATTCATCCACTGAGGTCTAGTCAGCCTACCCGGAGTTCCTCCTTTTAAGAAGACTAGCTCATCCTCAAACAACAGTAATCAGTTGAAAACGTGTTTTTTAAACACCCAACCTTGGAATTTGGCATTGATGTCTAATGGGAGGGGAGAAAACAGTATATTACAGAGACAGGTCTCGTGGGGGCCTAGGGGATGGACCCACATAGAAGGATGTTTAGAGGTACAAATCAGACTCTAATTTGTAGTGTGTGTGAAATAGATGAGAGAGAGAGAGAGAGAGAGAGATTAAATCGGGTGAGGAGCAGTGGGGAGAGGTACAGATAAGGGATGGAAGTAAATATCATCTAACTGTATTGTATGAAATTTACAAATTTAAAAAATTCGATTGGAAAAAAATCTATCAAAGAAACGGCATGGTGCCACACAACTTCAGATCCAGCACTCAGGAGGGCAGAGGCAGCTGAATTTTTATGAAATCAAGGCCAGCAATGCCTACATAGAAAGTTAAGGGCCAGTTGAGGCTACAGAAAGACCCTACCTCAAAATACAAAAAAAAAAAAAGAGAGAATTATTAAATGTGAGGGTTTGTTTCCAAGTCTGAATCAATAATTAACTCCATATACTTTCAGACACTGATGTGAGTGGGGAAGGAGGCTGAGGCCTGTTTCTCACTGTGTTTTATAACAGTGGAGACCATCTTTCAACTCTCTTAGAAAACAGGGTGGTTGTTTTCTACAAAAAAGAAATGCAACGACTTTATCTTTACTACTATGTGGTTCTAACTGGAGAACTAAAGAACATTTAAATGAAGACTAGTCCCCGACAAAATCTGTTCAACAGAAAAAAGAAAATCTTTTCCCTAGTGGGAGATAACAGCACCTGGAGAAGCTGATATTCATCTATTTACATTGTTTCCTATGCAGGAAAACTTTGGTAGGACCCCAGAGCAACAAGAAAAATTAGCCTCTGCTCAAGCCAAAAGCTGAACAATACAAACAAATCCATGTACACACACACACATACACACACATATGTATATACAGATACAAAAGCATATACATATATATCTTGTACTGGTTGCTTTCTGTCAACTTAACGTGAACTAAAGTCACCTGAGAACAGGAAACCAAAACTAAGAGACTTTCTTGGAAAGACTATCTGTCTGTGGGAATCATCTCTTTTTATCTTTTAAACATACTTTATTATTAAGTCTTGTTCCTTCTCACTACTGAGTTAGCTCAGCAACAAAGTTCCATGCATTTTAGCACCATTAGGACCCAAATAGTCTTATGGGGGAAAGAAGAGCCAAAATCAACAAGACATTAAATTCTGTAGTGCAAGTTTGGTAACATATTCATATGCAAATCCATATGAATTCAGGAGCAACTGTTTCATTTCTTCATGGCAAAATGGTAATCACCATAAAATCCTCGACCAGGGTCACTTGGAAATCTAACACTGACTCTGCTTGCTTTTTCAGTCCTGTAATACCATTGGTTTCTCCTTCTCTGGCCAAGGAAGTGAGTCAGAAATACTCTCTTTGCACAGCTTTGCTTTACGGAACTTACTGCCATCTGCAGCATGATGTGGCCACGCTCCTTTGCCTTGCCCATTTGGGAGTCATCCAGTGTTGTCTCATGGATCAGCAGGTCTGCTTCAAAGCACAAATTAATACTTCCATCATCCACAACCCCAGTCAGAACAGTCATTCAATATGCAGATCTTTTTTTCCAATGAAAGGCTTTTTTAAAGATATCTTGAGGAGAAATTGTAACTCCATTTTCCAAAACAACAGAACTTCCATTTTCAGCTTCCCATATACAGGACATGGTCAAACACCAAAATCTTTCAACTGTACATTGAGTTTAACTGGACAACTCTTTTCTCCCACTAAAAAAGCAAAGGAGAGAATTCTGAGAAAGTGTGAGATGCTTTTACAAAAAACTCCTCATCATCAACTAGATGGTATGAGTTTTCTTCTCAGTCTAACAAGACAGTTCATCCTTATCCTTCTTTGGGAAAGTTATCTCATTCATCTTTATGTGGAAACTCTTTTAGTTCTTCTGTAGGACATTGATCGCTTATCAGTACTAGCTCACACCACATAAGAAAAGAGCAAGTACATGTGGAAAAGCCCCATGATTTGCCAGATAATGCTTGGAAGCCCTACAGGGCCATAGATTTCAATGGACTATCTGGTGAACACAGAGCTACTCTCTAAGTTGATTGTACAGAGGAATCCAGGAAGAAGGACAAATAAGTGGTCCCTATGATGATGTATGATGGATCTTGGTAATTTGCTCTGCTTTGAGTTGACTTTTCATAAGCTGTGTTTGAGTTCTCTCCCCTAGTCAAAGAGCTAGTATTTGCCCTCACACCAAAGAACCACTTCAGATACACCCTGTGTTAGGGATGGTTATGTGGTACCTGGCCCAAGAAACATCACATTTCCCCATAGACATTTTCCACCTAGATTCAATCCCTGTCTTCTTGTACAAATAACAGTGGCTTGCTTTCTCAGGATTGTGACCCACCTTCGAGGGGTCACACATTTCAGTCCTGATGACAGTACTGTCTCTTGACATTTTGACCATGAGTACAGATTACAATCTAATGGTCAGGGCGTCCTCTCTCACATCTGAGCGGCTTCCAAAGTGACAAATGACTGTCATGTCAAGACTCAAGGCTCCTGTTTTCAGGCAGGCAGTGCGAGGCCTTGGGTGTAGACAGGTAACATGGACGTCCTTTGTTTTTGAGATGAAAAAACTATGTAGGCCTGAAAGAATGAGTGGTAAGATAGTCCCGTCTTCTGCAGGGCCTTCAGCCACCAGGAAGCGCATGGCACCATGTCTGCTGTGGGAGGTTTGGGGGATGCTGCTGCACAGAAAGGCCAAGGCTCAATACCTATGTATACCAGGTGTGACTTCACTGTGGGTGCACCCAGGACCTCTATACTAGCCAGCTGGCCCAGCGAGCCCACTTCCTAAGAAGTATGTCTGTCCTTGTCTGGCACCCTCCTGGAAATAGAAAGAGGCAACCCAGACATATGAAAATCTGACATGCACAAGTCAAATTCTAGTGAGAAAGATGCGAAAAGAATGCAGTCACCATGGAGAAACAATATCTAAGTGTTCTCAAAATTGGTGAAAGAGATCGGCCTACACATCACAGAAACTAACAAAGCACTAAAGTCATAATTCCTAAGAAAAAGATAAACATACTGAAAAAGAACCATAATCAAGAACAATGGCATATACTGTTGAAAGGGGGTTTAATATCATTGAAAACAATGGAACACTTAAAAATATTGAACGGAAATTTAAAGAATAAAAGCATCTTCTAGTGAAATTGATGTGGGATTTGAATGTGCAAAAATATCTGAAAATTTGTTAGAAGAGATATAAAATCTAAGGGAATGAATGAATTATCAACAAAAAACAGATAGATATTAAATTACAAAAATCATTTAAAGAAATGTTCAAAGTCATGTATAATGGATAAATGACTGTTAAATGTAAGCTATTGTATTAGAGTCAAATAGATTAGCAAAAAACAATAACCAAGCTAATGCTAAATTTTGGGTGACATACATAATCATACTAAATATCTTCCATTGCTTGACTGTGCCTAAGAGGGAAAATACTTTTGAAAATTAACTGGAATAATTTAATTAAAATTATTTCTGTATTTCTTCGATCTTTTTGCTAACTATGTACAGATGAATTCTTACAAACTTCCATAAGGAACTTATGCAAATGCATTCATCATTGTATCATTGGCTTAGCTGGGAACTGGCCCAAACAGTCTGCTTCCCACTTCTGGCTATTTACAAACAAATGTGGTGAATTAATCCCTGAAATGCCATACATAATTTAGAAGGAACAAAACCCTTCACCAAGCTTGGTATGTGGCATGTCTCTGTAGTCATAGCTACTCAAGAGGCTGAAACAGAAGAATGATTTGAGCTCGGGAATTCAAGATTGGTCTGTGCAGCAGAGTTGAGCACCCCGTATCAGATTTCTTTAATGAAAACTGTCAACATATTCATATGTTATTTTTTGGAAAAATATAAGTAAAATATCTACCTAAAATCTACCAGAATCTGTGGAATAATGAGAGGGGTAGCTACAAGTCATGAAATAGAAAAGTGTATGTATATTCCTTTGTTTACTTGTGGTAGATGTCATCGCATAGAGAATACAAAGAGATACTAAACACCTACGTGAGATCCAAAGCTTAAATGAAGAAAATGTTCAGAAAGAGGAAGAAATGAAATGAGTAAGAAACAGGGGCTAGGAAAGCAGTGGGAAAGGAGACCACAGAAAGGGAGTAAAGCGAAGAGAGCTAAGAGGAAAAAGCAAAATGGCAGACCAGAAAATATATCAAAAGTGGTTCTCCTCATGCTATACAGCTGTTAGGTCCATTTGCCTTATTAAACATACTTCAGATTTTATGACATGTATTTCAGTCATTAAAATGAATTTGAAATGAATAAACATTAACAATTATTTATTTCACCTATGTCCAAATATATTTCAATTTGGTGTTCAAAGATCTGATTCAATAAGCTAACTGAACCAACTTGACATCATAATCAGCTATTCAAACTTGACGAAAGCAGTTGTTGATGTCTCATAATAAATTATTTCCATAACTTTTTCTACCAATAGACACAGAAAATGTTGCAAATATTATTTCAATCTTATAAGCAATCAGATACATGAAACCTTGAAATCATGGGTTAGAAAGATAGTTAAGCAGTTAAGAGTGCTTGCTGTTCATCCGGGGGATCCAAGTCCCAATCCCCTCACCCATGTCAAGTGCTTCACAGCTCCCTGTAATTCTAGCACCAGGTATCTACCATTCTGTTCTGGAGTCCACAGACAATTGTACCCATATGAACACACACATACACACACAGAGACATACATGCACAAACACATCCTTAAAAATAAAATAAGTCGTTAAACAAAAAGAAAATTGGGGCTTTCTTTTTAGATTTATGAAAGTTTAAAAATTGAACAAAATTATTTGGCAAAGGGATAAGGCAATTAGTACTTATGATTTAATAAAGGGAATATTAATTGATGATCTCAAAATGGAACAAGCAGTAAAATTCGTGTCCAACAATTACTTTTAAGTGTGTTAACCTTTTGCACATGTTCATGAGAACAAATATGAAGGCAACAATCACAGCATTCCTTGTCGTATTGCAAACTGAAAGCAATCCAAATATCCATCAGCAGGAGAAACTGATAAACAGAATCTTATGTATTTCTTCAAAACAATGTCAAATACCCATGAATGAGACTTGTTAGATGAATTAAATGAAATTCTGGACCACATGCATAACATTCCAGATTTATAAAATTTAAGATGGTATATTAAATGTTTTCTTTAAGAAAACACATAAATAAAAACATTGAAAATGTTAATTATTTTTGGGTAAGGGAAACAGGAGTGTAAGTAAAACATGAGTTAAAATTAAGACTTTATCACATTCCTTCATTTTGAGTAGAAATTTTTAAAACAGTAACAGAGAAGGTAATAATTGGGGCAGTGGCCATCTGTATAGTTACCAGTAATTATAATGTTAACTTTTTCAGTCTTTCCAGATCCCCACATAAGACAAATGAAATGATACTGTCTTAAATTCTCCATATTCTGTGACCCGATTAGGTGACGTCTTTAGCTACGTCAAGTTCTGGTGTCCAATGAGGGGTGGCATTACCTACAATGGGCTGGATGCTTCTGTATCATTCAGAATGAAGAAAATGCTTCACAGACATGCACAGAGGCCAAGCTGTTAGAATAAATTCCCAGCTGAGGTTCCCTTTTCCTGGGTGTGTCAAGTTGACAACTGAAGCTATCCAACACTATTGAGCCCTTGTCATCTTAACAAATAAGCATATCATTATTAAAGCATACCTTTTTTCTTGAACCTCAAGATTTCATGTTAATAATAATATCACAACACAAAACATAATACATTAAAAGTTGCACACTCTTCAAAAAAGTCTAATGCTTTAAAAATTCAATATCTCTTTAAAAATTCAGTCTCTAAACTGTGGACAAAAAAGAATTTTAAAAAACAACTTAAATACTTCTTACACCACCAGGGAAGAACTCAGGCACAGATCAAAACCAAACCAAAATTGCACAGTATTAATAACTCAGTGTCCAAAATCTTGGATTCATTCATGATCTCCTGTATTCCATAGGCTTTGGGTAGCCTTACCTCTTTGACTCACAATCCACAGCACACATACAACTTGTCCCCTGGACTCAGACTGGCTGCATTCCATATCTGTTGCTGTCCTTGGCAGATATCCCATGGTCCTGACATCTCCAATCCTGGGGTCTTGACTGAAACTAAAGTTGAACAACGATTAATGGCCCCTCCTGGCATCTTAGGGCAACTATTCATGACCCCTTCAATCCTAGGGGACTTCCCTGCAACTGAGTTTGCACCTTCACCAATGGCCTCTACTGGCCTCTTATGATGATGAAAAGCCTCAGCTTCTCTCCATGACCACTTCAGTTCTGCTAAAACCATTATCATGGGAGAATCTTAAATATTACCATGTCTGGCTTCCAGGATAAGATGTAATTTTGGTCCCCTCTGGACCACAGCTTCTGTGTTCTGACCATGAGGATATATTTCCCAGAAGATTTCACCTCAGTGATGCTGGTCTCTTGTTAATCATAGCTGATTTTTCATCTTCAACTGGCTAGCAGCAATTGTTTCAGTAAAGCATAATGTTTCACCTCCAAAAATTCTTAATTCAAAATATATCACATTAGTGGCCCAGATACAGGCTTTAAGGGACTCTCAGAATTCCCTCGGAAGCTTCACAAGCCAGGACTCCCCAATTTATACTTCTTTTAGCATCATCTTCCAAATTTCCACAACAGCCCAAAGTTGCAAATGCTTTCAAAATTCTCACCAAAACAACATGATCAGGTCCACCACAGCAATATCCCCTTCTATGGACGCAAATTCTGTCCTAGTTTTCTTTCTATTGCTGTGATAAATATCCTGGCCCAAATAAATTTGGGGAAGAAATGGTTTATTTTAGCCAATAGTAAAGTCCTTCATCAATAGAAGCCATGGCAGGAGCTCAAGCAGGAAACTGATGGCAGATACTACAGCACAGACCATGGAGGATTTCTGCTTACTGGCTTGTTTCTCTGACCTATGCTAAACCTACTTTCATATTCAACTTTGGACCCCTTTCCAGAGATGGCATCACTCACAGTGAGCTGGACCTCTCCACATCACTCAACAATCAAGGAAATGCCTCACATGGGCTGGAGAGATGGATCGGCAGTTAAGAGCAATGATTGTTCTTGCAGAGGACCTGGGTTTGATTCCCAGAACCCACGTGGCAGCTAACAACTGTGTGTAACTCCAATGTCAGGGGATCTGTCACCTTCTTCTGACCTCCATGGGCACTGCATGACACGGGTGCACTTACACATATGCAGTCAATATACTCATACACATAAAAGAAAACAGTAATATGCCTCGCAGACATGGTCATATGAAAATCTGATGGAGGAAACTCCCCTACTGAGGTTCACTGTTCCCAGGTGTGTTGAGTTGAAGCTGCAACAATCTAGCACAAGACTCCTTTGGGTATATTCCAAGGCATGGTGGAGCTGGGCATAGCTAGTTTTTGAGGAAGCACCTCACTGATTTCCATAGTGACTGCACCAGTTTGCATTCTCATCAAATGTGAACAAGGTTCATTTTTCTTCACACCCTCACCAGCATCTATTATTATTTGTTTTCACAATCTCAGGAACTCTGATTAGAATAAGATAAAAATCTAAAAATATTTTTAATTTTCATGTCCTTGATAGCTAAGAATGCTCAACATTAAAAGTATAAATTTTCTAACCAGTTACATTTCTTTCGAAAACTCTCTGTTCAACTCCATATCTCAGCTTTTTATTGGGATTTTCTAGTGTCTAGTTTTTTTTTTAATTCTTCATATATTTTAGATACTAATCCTCTACCAGATGCATAGTTTGAAAAGATTTTTTTTCCCGTTCCATAGATTAGTTTTTCATTCAACTGATGCTGTCTTTTTCTGTGCAGAAGCTTTTTAGCTGCACACAATCCCATTTGTCAATTACTTGTTTTATTTCCTGGGGCAACAGAGTCTTAATCGCAAAGGATTTACCTATGCCTATAAGCTGAAGCACACACTCTACTTTATTCTCTAGGGGACTAAGGGTAGTATATGAGTGCCAGAAGGTGTTATGTAGGCTTCTGGGGACTAAATTCATTGACAGTGTTGCCTAGCTGTGAACCCCAGGAAATAAAATAACTATCAACATATAGGTACAATAGTGTCATGATTATAGAATAACAAACCTCTTTCTGATTGGATTTAACACCTGTTCCATAGGAATGGACTTTTTCCTTGCACTGTAAACTTAGGCATGTACCTAGGTAGGTCATAGGCCTT
Organism: Eospalax fontanierii; assembly: GCA_035773235.1. Classification (NCBI taxonomy): domain Eukaryota; kingdom Metazoa; phylum Chordata; class Mammalia; order Rodentia; family Spalacidae; genus Eospalax; species Eospalax fontanierii. The sequence continues at coordinate 41,085,741 of CM069527.1, forward strand.
GAGGAGAGCATACTTTCATCATTTCCTTAAATGGAGAATGTATCAAACTATCTTTGAAATACTTATCTTTATACCCAAAGATTAGTGCCTCTCTCAGTCCTCATTGGAGAATCCTCTGTTGACTCTAAATGGTGGTTAATATGAAAACTCACAACTGGCTAAAATACAGATAATACTTGACCATGGAGTGCTCATTAAGGAATGGACTTTTTCCTTGCACTGTAAACTTAGGCATGTACCTAGGTAGGTCATAGGCCTTGAGGAGAGCATACTTTCATCATTTCCTTAAATGGAGAATGTATCAAACTATCTTTGAAATACTTATCTTTATACCCAAAGATTAGTGCCTCTCTCGGTCCTCATTGGAGAATCCTCTGTTGACTCTAAATGGTGGTTAATATGAAAACTCACAACTGGATAAAATACAGATAATACTTGACCATGGAGTGCTCATTCCTAAGTGGGACATCTCTATTTTACACCCTTCCTTCAAGGCTCAGGAACTATCACAAAGGCGGGGCAGGAATATTGTAAAAGCCAAAGACTGGGGAGTACTATTGAGAAGCACTATTTTCTGGATATAATAGGGTCATTGGGCACATGAACTCTCAGTAGCTGTGGTTATCTGAACAAGAACTGCTTAAAGTTACTGCAGTAAAAATTCTAATATGGTGGGACAGGGAGGTGTTAGAAAGAATATTAGTGTGTCTTTCAGCTCTCACTAGTGAAGCTTCCTGATGCAATACATGCTGATTAACACAAAAAGCCACAGCTGGCCAAAGTGTAGAGACTAAGAGACTGCAGAGTGTTTGTTCCTGGATAGGACTCCTAAACTAAACCTCAACTATCCAGGGCAGAGGGATTATTGTGGAAGAGGGAGAAGAATGACTATAAGAGCCAGGATGACCACAAGGAAACAGAGTTTTCCAGGCAGCTGAAAACTTGCTCATGTGAACTGACAGCAATAGTGACAGTGTACACAAGACCCATGCAAACTCAAACCAGACAAAAACCTAACATAGAAATGGGAAATGAATGCTGTATGAATATTTTTCCTAAGAATGGCGAGATGAACCACACATCCACCACCCATCTGCCTGCTTGAGTCAGAACAAACAAATTGGACTTCTAGTGCTCTGTACAAAGGTAGAAGCTGGGAGAGTCAGCTACCCCTCTCAACCAACCAGTTATTTGAACTAAAGTGTGAGTGGTGGAAACTGTGAAGGGACTAGCTCTTCGCCATCTTGGGTGGCTGGCAGCGACTCACCAGGTCCCACAGAAATGTAGAATTTGCTGTATGACCTCAGTAGAGGAATTCCTCCCTCCCTGCTGATTGCTCTGTAAGTAAACCCAAATAAACTCTGGTTTCCCAAATTGTAATTTGGGGAAATCATACTTTCTTAGCTTTGTTGTTCCAGACTTAGAGAGGGCAAGATTGGACACCACGCATGCCTCAGAGAAGGAAATTCTTAAGACAATGGGCAAGAAGTCTTAGCCTTAGCCAAGGAACTATTGCAACTGATCACTGCTGGGTGAGGGAGAACTGGTTCTCTTTAAGGTAGTGAAGTTAGATATACTGACCAGAGGATGAACTCCATGGATATCTGGAGACAGAAACTAGACTGGATAGGCCTTAACATATGTGAAAAAATTCATGAAATCTAACTGGAAAGCTATGGGAGGTTGCAGATGGGGAGTGGTATAAATATGATTATGAAATGCACAAAATTCAATAAAATATATATTGAAGAAAAAAAAAACATGGCAAATGACTTCCAGGGTGTAACGGAATGAAGAAAGATTCTCAGACCTCACTGAACAGTGTTCCTTTAACCCGAATCAGTTTGATCTCACACTCGAGAAAGAAAGAACTGCCTTTCATCTGTGTCTGATTTTGTAACTCCAGAAATCCTTCTGTAAATAAAGATTCCAAAATGTTCTTACAATAAATAAATAAATGTAAAACATCTTCACACATAAACTGTAGGTCCTCACGAAGCCCTCGCCCTAGCAGAGGAGCTATTGACAGCTGTTGGCTGCTTCAAGAGTGAGTATACTTTCTTTAGGGACACGACCCATGCTCCAGTAGATTGCTCTTAATCCATGTGCATACAGGACAACTAATTGGACTTAGAAGATTAAAAAATAAGACTTGAATGTGTAGGGAAAACATAAGGGGGTCAAGGAAGAGTTGGAGGGAGAAGAGAGGTGCTAGGATCGAAATCCATACATGTAGTAAATTCTCAAAGAATAAAACATTTCAAAATGTAGATTAAATAAAGAAGAAAACAAAACTCTGGAAACCTTTTATAATGAAATTAAGTGCAAGGTTTACTATACTATAGGCTCTATAGGATAAGAAAGTGGGGATAAAACAGCAATAACCAAATAATCTCTATGCAATATAATCATGATCAGTCATAATGATAACATCCAGTGGCATATCTGAATGATAAATCCATAAAAAGAAAGTCATAAGGAAGCGACACTCTAAATGCAAGGATATTAGTTATTTATGGCAGAAGGGACGTGCACTGTGACTGAGACAAGGACAGTATTTCTGGGATGACAGGTGTTGATCAGGGTGCTTGACTGAGAATAATTTTAATAATTGATGAAGATTGCTATGAATAGACATTTGGAATAAATGTGCCCATCATATTGTTCTTTATAATTTATTGCTGCATTAAAAACTCTCCCAAAATAAAATATTTTGATTAAGCAACACTAAAATTTCAAAGGTAATAAAAATATTTCCCTCAAAACCCAAATCTAGAAGATGTCAAGCTATTTATTGCTGACTCAGTTTTCAAAGACTACCTTCAAGAGTAGGGGCTGAGCTTCATCAGCTTTGTGATACCCAATCAAAAGTAGGATATATACTAGTATCACATTTAGTGATATTATTCACTCAAAATTTTGGTTCTGATCAATAAATCTTGAACTAAAATATTGATTTTTATTATTATTCACATAAATAATTAGTACATAAGTGGTAAATTATAAATATACAGACATATGTAGGTATAGAGAGATGATAAATAGATGATAGATAGATAGATGATAGATAGATGTTAGAGCAACAGATGACAATTAGATGGATGATTGATACTGCACAGAAATTTTATACTTTTGTTTTTAAAATAAAAGAGGCAGGTTTTACAATAGTCTATCCAAATCTGTCTATATCTCAATGAAAATATAACTTATACCAAATAAATTCATTATGTTTTCTAATATAACCAGTACTTTCACATGCATTATGACATTGTTTTCTCAACATCCATAAGAAGTAGGTTGGATGGAGCATGGTGATACATATTGTTAATCCCAGCACTCAGGACGCAGGGAACAGTGGATCTCTGGAAGACTGAGGCCAGTCTGGTCTATATGGTGAGTTCCAAGTTAGCAGGGGCTACAGGTAGAGCCTGTCTCATAAATAAATAAATAAATAAATAGTAGTAGGAAGTAGTTTGTGGAACTGGAGAGATGGTTCAGTGGTTAAGAGCACTGGCTGCTTTTCCAAGGGATATTGGTTCATTTCTCATCACCTACATGGTGGCTAACAACTTGTAACTCCAGTTCCAGGGGATTGAACGTCCTCTTCTGACTTCTATGAGTATTGCAAAACACTGAGTGCACTTAATACATGCATGGCCATACATTCATACTTATTAGTTTAGAATATCTGATAGTTAAACTCATGAGTTTAACTGTGTTAATTAAACCAAGAAACAAACATGTGCTAACAATGGATTCTAATTACAAAACACAAATTGTCCTCATAAATCTTTCCTTCTGCTAGCAAGCTTATGATAGAATGCTATTTTAAAGTACTAACAGAAATCAAAACCTTATTTTGTTTGTCCTTTAACAATCCTCAGAATTCCTGGAATAATTTCAGAGAAATATATTTCTTTAGGAATCCAAAGGTTTCAGGTAAATGACAATTACATTAATAAAATATTGATGTAGATAATGCAATTTCTACTTAATTAAGAATCAAATGTTTTAGGAGTTTCAGAACTCAGTAGTTTTCCTTGTAACATATGGGTGCTTAATATTGACCTACAGACTGCAAGCATGAAAATATCATTAAATATACCTTCATATGTAAGCATGCTTATTACTTACTCTATTATAATAACCTATGTTGAATATTTGTTCTATATCAGAAATAAAAACAAAAGTTAAAACATGAGATTGAGTTATGACACCTCAGAATCCAATTTTTCCCCTCATAATTGCCATCTTAAAAATATCAATTGACTGAAACCTATTTCTCAAGGGATTGTAAACCCTATAACTGCATAGGTTTTTACAAAGATTTACGAAGGAAGCATCTCTGCATGTCTATTGATTCTTCACAAGAAACTCTTGGAAACAAATCATTTCAACAAATCAAAACCCACATATTGATCTGTTAATGGAGCCAAACACTTAAAAACTACATACACAAAAATAACTATAGGTTGAAGCTTTTTGCCCTCAATTAACTAACAATCAAGGAAGAAGAAAACACAGGAAATCAAATAATCATAACATGGTATTGGGGCACTTTTACCTGTGCTCTTAAAAATAGAATTATTTTTCCTCTACATCTTCATTAAACCAGTAGCTGTGAAAGGGTTCAAGCTCTTAGAGGATATGGATGAAGAAGTGATTCGTTTTACACTGCAGTGGGAGTACTTGGATAAATTTAATCAAAAGTTAAATTACCAGTGATTTCTGTATTTCATGTTAGTTCTTATAAAAAATGTAAAATTGGTATGATACCACCAGGGATTGTAGAAGTTAAGAAGAAAAGGGTACATGAGCTTAGTCCATGGGAACAAGATTTCAGTTAGGACTGAGAAATAATATGGTCTCCTACTGAACAGAAAGTGACTAAGATTAACATAACTGCTTATGTATTTCCAAATATCTAGATTTTTAATGTTCTTACACAAAGAAATGATAAATGTTTAAAGTGATAATGAAAAACTAAATATTGCATAGCATTGCTTAATTGTGTATGGCACTTAAATAATAAACTTTAAAATATAAATAAATAAAAATAAAATCAGAATTAACCATAATAAAATTTTCTTCAAAATGCATTTTATTTTCATTTCACATTGTAAGTTATAATGCACAGATTTCTTAGATTATAGGTAAAGATTGAATGTCCCTATAATAAAGTTTAACTTTTAGAAAAATGGAAGGAATGAGAAAAAGAAAAGGGAGCGAATACTTAGAAAATTGGAGAGAGAAAAGGCAGAATAATCAGGTTGGCTTAGCTTGGAGAATACCTTCAGCTTTTACTGGCCTCTCATACACAATAGGTAAGACCAGGAGAAAAATAGTACCTAGGGCAGTTCATGCATAATTGTGAACCCTTGCTGATTAGGAAAAACTGAAAAATAATTACTTCATACATTAGTTTCTACAATGATCAACAAAGAAAATATTCCTATATTGAGGGAAACTTTAATTGCTGATGTGGTGGGTTTAATCTAGAAGGAATGGGAGAAGGAGAGAGAAACAACAGATGTTTAAAAACATAGAGAAACATTCATCTATAAACTTATTTTAAAATACCTTTTAGAGAGCTGAGTTTAGTGGTACATGCTTTTAATCCCAGTATTCCAGAGGCAGAGGTGGAGGAACTCTGTGAGATTGAGACTAGCATGGTTTACATAGGAAATTCCAGGCCACAGGGCACTTAGCACTACAAGGAGACCCTACTTGAAAAGAAAATCTGTATAGTACATACACACACACACACACACATATGTATATATATACATATATATATATATATATATTTGTCTAGTTAGGTAAACAGATAGATAGATGATAGATAAATGACAGGTAGAAGATAGATGATGATAGATAGATAGATAGAGATAGATGATAGATAAATGTCCTAGTTTGCTTCAATTTCTGTAACAAAACACTCCGACCAATATCAACTTGGAGAGGAAAGAGTTTGTTTTGGTTACATCTCCCAGGCCACACAGTTCTTCAGGGAGCCCAAGACTGGAACTCAGGGCAGAAACCTGGAGGCAGGAGCTGAAGCACAGACCATGGGAGAATACTACTTACTGTCTTTCTTCTCTGGCTCAGGTTCAGCCAGCTTTCTTATACAGTAGACAATGACCTGTTCAGGGATGGCACCACCTACAGTGGGCTGGTCCCTCCATCAGCACTCACAGTCAAGAAAATACCCCACAGACAGTACCACAGGTCAGTCCAATGAAGGCAATTCCCCAATTGAGGCTCCCTCAACCCAAGTGTGTCAAGTTGACACCAAAACAGTCCAGCACATCAGATGACAGAAGATATATATAGAGAGAGAAAGAGATAGATAGATGATAGATCATGCATACATACAAACATGTATGCACACATACATATATAGACATATAATTTAAGTTATGCCACAGGGGGAGATAATATTTCTTCCAAGATGCATAGACTAACAGAAACCATATAGCCAGGCATGGGAAGCCACCCTTCTAGTTGTTGGTCAAAGGAGTTCCAGAGACCCCCAAAACATCATAGACCTTTACCATTATCCTTGGCTGCCTCCCAGAACTCGAAAGAGTTTATTCCTGAAGACACCAAAGATTTGGACACAGAACTTGAAAAAAAAAAACCTGAAACTTACCTGGAAGCTTCCCTCCTGAAGACTAGTTCTCATAATATCAGAAGTTGCTATGTAAGCTGCCAAGGAAGAAAAGTAATCAATAGCCCTACCCAGCTGTAAAGTCTATTAACCACAACAATTGAACAACTTGGCAGGAGACAGCCCCACATGATACAACAATAGGACTTTTATTTTGGAGGTAACCAACCACTCTCTAAGGGGACTTAGGGCCTTCTCAATAGGAAGGAATTCATTCTTAGTTCTGTAAACCTAATCAAATACCTGTGGTGGGAGAGATCATAGAACCTAGAGGAAAATCTAGTAGTGCAATATACTTTCTAACTGTATTCTGAATAAATAACCTTATGCCCACAGATAAGTGTAGCTCTCACACCTCATTAAAAGAGCTTCTTTCTTCAGCTGTAAGGTTGCTAGAGATGCACAACTGGTCAAAATGCAGATAGTAAGTGACCAAGTGGTTCTCAGCCCCAATAGATACATCTGAAATGCAACCTCTGTAACTAAAGAACAGGGAGCATAACAGAAGAGGAGGCAGACAGATTATGAGTCAAAGGCTCTACACGTGGTAGGAAAACTCATGAAATCTCAATAAGATGGTAGACTAAACAAGACTGGCATAATGACAATATCTGTTGACATGCCAACATGGAGGATATTTCATAAGAGCACACCCACAGCTTCAGTGCGGTCGTCAAGCAATGGTTGCTAAGAGTGTTCTCCAGAGATGAGCTCCCAGATAGGTTAGCCATGTTCAACCTATGTGAGCACCACTAAATGAACTCAATAGGTTGTGTATGTGTGACATATACACATATATACAAGTTGATGTCTCACAACTGCCTTGGCTCCTGTTCCAAGGAATCATATACCTTTGTCTGGCTTCTCTGAGCACCTGGCATTCACCTGGTACACATACATTCATGCATGCATTCAAGCATATGTATAAAATAAAAATACTGCATAGGCCTTCCTAATATCCTAATATAATATATGTGTGTGTGATAAAGTACATGAAATTAGGTGGTGGTATTAAGGGGGTGTGGGTAGGGAAGGTATCTAAATCCAAAAACACCCATATTGTATGAAATTAAATTTTAAAAAATAAAAATAAAGTACTCAAAGTCTACCTCTTCTCGGGGAAAACTAAAGTCTTTACAAGTTCTTCTCAGAGGACAACTAAATTCCTACTGAATGAGTTGGTAGACACGTCATTTTTATACTCTGTGTTAATTTTTATTTAATGAAAGTTGCTGCTCTGAGCCTTGAATGAAAAGAGGAGGAAGAAGAGGAGGAAGGTGTCTTGTAGGCAGATGCAAGTTTTCAGAGATGGGAAGCAAAGAGGCATGGAGAGCAAGGCTTGAGAAACTTACTCCCAGGAAACATAACTTGACCCTAATCCAGGGAGGAACATTTCCTGTCTTTAGTGTGATTAGTACTGATAATTTGATTTGTGTGGCCCAATGATTGCTATGTTCTCTTTCATTTGGAATGGTAGTATCTTTTGGTAGCACTTCTCTCAGGTTCATTATTGTGTATTAAGTATATGAGGGGCAAAGCCCTTGTTTTTTAGGTTGCAAATATTTGGATTAAGAGGCATTCTACCAAAAACACTCCATCTATATCCAGACTGGATTTGGTTTATGAGATCATAGATTTCTTAGTTGATCCTTTGACCAATTGAAGCTATGGAGGCTTAAAAGAGAATAAATCTTTTGCATATGGGAAAGACATGAATCAATGGAGCTCAAGGCAAGACTGTGCTACCACAATGTGACCAAAGTAGAATCCAGTGCACACACCTTCCTATAACCATGCTCTCATAAGATTCCCTAGTTCACAGGATTTGCATTTATCCAGGGAACATGAGCAAATTCACTCAGACTCCATAATATTTTCACACTGGGATTTGCTCTTGAAACATTGATGCCCCAATGTGAAGAAATCAGTCTAGCCACATGAATGAGCAACACCACACACTGGATGTCACATTTTCTCAGCTAAAGCCTGTATCCAGTCATTTCTTAGAAGCCTATAACAAAATCTTCTGTGGCTCAACCTTGCACCGCACTATCCTCTGAGCACAACAGCCACTACCTTCCTAAAGTCTGCTGTAGCTGCTTGCAAAAGGTCACTATGGCTGGACTTGCTGACTGTTGTGAGTTGCTCAAGGAGGCGTTGAAGAGGGTATTAGACCTTCACCTGAGCATCTAACCACTCCTCCCAGCAAGTTGCATTCAAACGTAGTTGTGTATGGCCTCAGTGTCCTGTGGAAGAGCTAGAAATATATAGGTTAGAAAAAAAAACTAGGGAAAAGGTGATTCATCTATCCAGCTATGAGGAAGCCATCATCCATACTGGGTGAAAAGTTCTGAGTGTGAATGCCTTGGGTCACCCATTTTCCTGTCAGCAGCCCCTCACCCATACTCTGTAAATACAATAAACTCTGTACTCAAGGAAAGTTCTCCCTAGAGAACTTTAGCTGAATGGAACCTGAGTTTTTCATTAGGACATTGGGAGATGGTGTAGATACTGGTTAGTGCCCACAGAGGGAAAATTCTTGCAACATCATAGCAAGTCTGATTAATTTTGACAAATAAGAATCATCAAATTAATGTTAGTTGATTGACCCTATTTTAACCAACACTTATTTCTAGGGATGCATTACTTGCTAAGTTTATAAATCTATAAATGTAGACTGCATTTTGAAAGCCTTTACAGAATAGAAATTTTGTTAGTTGTCCTTTGCAATCTGGTGCCATCAACATAAATTATTTTAAATTTGAATATATGTATTGCCTTCTAAGTTTTTAGCATATGATGACATGCAAAGTGAAAGATTTTAAAAAAGATTTTTCAGTTTAAATCAAGTATAAAATCATGCATATTCATGTTTGACATTTAAAATTTAAACTTAGAAATCTGGATTTTTCCTAAATAATCTTTGCTGGAACTATAGGTGGGCTACAGATAGAGGATGAGAGAAGATCCATCTTAAAAGGCCACCGAATGCCATCATCACCAAGTTTCAGTAGTTTTTGTTGAACACATGCTTTCTCATCTGTTTAAATACCTTAGTAAATTCCCAGTGTCCAAAAAGTGTTGGTTTTGACACTTTTGCAATTTTATTCCTGGTTTTTGTGGAAAGGAATTACTGAGCTCTTTACTCCCCAAATCTAGAGGCTGTTTCCCAAAATGTTTCTGTTTAGAGTTTTATTATATTATAGACTTACTAACATCCAAGTGACATATAAAGATTCACTTATATACATATATTTATATTATAATAGTAATTGTAACTGACTACCATTTAATTTTCATCTAGTCTGACCGTTAAAACACTCCATTTCCCTGTTCTGTTTATGTAATTCACTTTCAGGCATATTTCTCGGGTAGCATGTATAATTTTTATGCTCCATATAAACCGAAAGAGCTGAAGGATGCATAGGCACATTATTCCCCAATAAATAACTTTCAGTCTGAGTTCTCTGACATAGAAATTATGAGTTCCATTCAGATAAGCAAATGAGCTTGCCCTGAGTCTCCTACAGAATCAAAAGCAAGGAAAATGTTGCACTAATTCTGAAAAGAGACCAGAAAAACTGCTTGCTGACCGAGGAAGGTAATATTAAGTGAATTAAACAATGTGCAAAATTGTTTAGTGCCTTCTCACAAAATCTGTCAAGTTACAGGGACCAAATTTAAACTCAAGCAATGTACATGCTGAGAAGCCCAGATTAAGAAAATAATGCTAAAACTAGGTAAGAACAGGCTGAAATAAACTGAGGCATAATTAAAACTACTCATAATTATACTCCAATACCCAAACAAAATACTCATGAAAGGTGAATGTATAGTTTAAATGATAAGGCCTATGAGGGAAAAGACCAATAATAGAGTCTGACTGCTGGATCTCCATACAAAGGGAGAAGCTGGGAGAGAAAGACACCCCTCCCAACCAACCAGTGACCTGAATTTCAAGAGGAGACTAGTGCTCTACACCATCTGGGTGGCTGGCAACAGCTCAGCACCCCCTCAAACACTCGCCTCCACCCTGGAAATGTAGAATTGGCTGAACGGCCTCAGTAGGGCCTCCCCAGCCACTAATTGCTCTGAAAGTAAGCCCAAACAAACTCTGGTTTCCCAATCCACAGTTTCGTAAAATTATATCTTGCTTTGATTTGGTACCTAGAAAGGAGGGCAGGGCTGGACACTGCTCTCACCTCCCAGAAAGAATTTTTACAACACCATGAATCACTATCTCAGACTTTTTCCCCATACTCTAAATTTTTGTGTTCATAGGTGTGCTCTTGCATTTATACATGTATGTCTAATAAGCATCTCAAACCCTACATGTCTAAAATTGCATCCCTAATGCATCCACCATAAACTGTTCGGTTTACCATCACTGTTATTCAATTAATGCAATTTTTGCCTTTCATTTATTCGGGCACATTACATGAAGGTAAACTTAGCTTTCCTTAATATTCATATAAAACAATGCACCATCAACTTTTAATTCTAACTTCAAAATATGCATTTCTCATCCCTTTCACCATCTGTTCTTTTACCAGCATGTCTGAGTCACATCTACTTTCCGCTAGGTTACTGCAACAGCCTCTTCTCCAGTATGCCTGTACTGCCAGTGTTGCACACTCTCAACAGGGAAGCGCACTCGTTCTCATAATAAGTCAAATCAAATTCAGGGCAATCTTGTGAAAAAAAAGTGAGTTTTATTTCCATTTTAGTAAACACTAAAATTTTAGGTTTCTTTGTTAGTGTATATTAAGTATATATATATATATATATATATACACACACATATAATGCATTTCCCTATGACTTTTTAATGAATACACATATTTTTTAGTTTTTATTTGATTTTTTTATTTTCTCCTGCTCCCCTCAGCTCTCCCAGCACTCTTCCACTTCCCAAATGGTTCTCTACTTCTACTTCTTAAAAATGAAAAAATAAACACCTCCTTTTCACCAAAACATGAAGGTGGTATTCTAACTTTCAGCGTGAGGGGCCTACAGAATCCGCTGTCTGTACAGCCGTTACTCTTCTGTCTTCACTTCCTCCTTTGCGTCCCCACTATTCACTGTGCTCCAGACGCACTGGGATTCTTATTGTTACTGATTGCCTCTGACATAGTTTTTCCTTGGCCTTATCCCAAGTTACTGCTTTTTTCTAGAACATTCTTTTTCCAAAAGCCATGGCTAATTCCCCCATCAAGTAACTATTCCAATATCATCTTGCCACTGAGGGTTTCTTGACTATTTAAAATTCATACTCATATCTCAAACCTAGCATAATGGATAAACACGTGAAGTGCTTAGTAAGTGCCAGCAATTAATATTTACTTTTTGATAAAAAATGGTTTTGATAAAATGAATTGATAGGCAATGCTGACATTGACATGAAAAACATTAGAGAAAACGACCTGATTTCTCTGAATTATATTAGCTAGCATATATGGTGAATAATAGCAAAATGCATAGTATATATCTATGAACATATAATAAAGAAACACATTATTTTTTACAGTGAGTACATCCTAATACTTAAAAAATGCTATATTGCTCAAATAAAATATGGGGATAAGTTTAAGGGCGTGATTAATTTACGCTGAGTGAGAAACTTGATCCAAATTAATTTAGTTGCAAATTGCACAAGAGGCAAGGGAGGTACATATTACAACAAGCCTGGCCACCCACAGGAGTTATTAACTCAGATGCTGGTAGGAGCCAGCTCGGCAGGCAATCTAATGTATGTACTGGGCAGGGTTTAACACAACAGGAAGTAGTAAAGCCTGTGGTGAATGAGAAAGTACACAGCCAATAAAGCAAACCAAATACATCACCCAAGGCTGTACTTCCCCATGGGACATGATTCCTGACTTCCATTAGAAAGTCGTAAGTCAACTGCCATGTTGTTTCTTTGTTTCTGTTGTAGGTTTCTTGTTGCTTGAGATAATTTAGGCAAAGGGGTCATTTAGACATTAATAGACATTTTCAAAAAGACCTAACAGCCCTGCTTTTGCACCTAGTGTTCTGTTTGAAAGGATAACTCAGGTATTCTTGAATACCTTTTTTGTTAAAATAAATTCAGTGCTTGATCTTAATGAAACATTTGAATCCTTAAAGGACTCAACTGTCATTTCTCTGGTGTGCAAACCAGGTCTGCACAGGAAGAGATTCTTGCAAGTGACATACAGATCTCTTGCCATATGGCTTGCACATGCATTTTCTGCATGCATGGTTAATTCAAGGGCATGGGAAAACACATGCAAGTGCTATTGGGCATAGGAATTTAGACATTTCTTTGAAATGTTGACCTTCAAATGTTTAACACCTGCAGTATACAGGATATGACAGCATCTCACAAAACTGGAAATCTTTGTTGTAAACATAACTTGAAATGGTCATTTTTGAAAACCAAAAGAAAGCTCATTCTCCAAACAAAGGAAGTTCAAATGATATAAATTATTAGAATGAAAATATTTCTCTAAACCAGTCTTATTTTATCCTCAAAGTTAGATAAGAATGTTAACTTCAATCACTATAACAGATAAAAAAATCTAAAATGCCCAGCATCCCACAACTCACTCAAAATAAATATTTTACGTACAAAAAATGTTCCAGATTGACTTTGCAAAACAAAAATAAAGATCATACTCAAAACACTCTGTTACCTCCTCTGTATTATGATAATAAAACATATGTGATCCTGCGTTTGTAGATCCAACAGTTAGTGACTTGCCTAATTTGAAACAATCCTTTATAAGGAAAATATTTACCTATAGGGATAGAAAGACCCATGAAACCCTAGCCATAGCTTTAATAATTATAATTTTAATTAATATTGTATGAGTCATCTGAGACAAACCATGGTGTCTCTACAGGCCTCTGTCTATTCATCTGTAAAATGAGTCCAATACTTACTCACAGATTATTATAAGTTTCAAATGCACTAAGGCAAATCAATATGCTTTGTAAATTATGTGATAGATATAGTCTAAAACTAGTTTAGAGAAAAGCTGGAGCAACCTGGGGCTGAATCTTAAGCTTTCTGCTTTATACTATATGTCTTTAACAATTCATTCCATAGTTCTACTTGCAGTGGGGATGGGACCATTATTATAGACTATGGTATGTCACTGTTTTATATTAGGTGGATTGAAGCATTGCTTAAAGGGATCTAGGATGTGTGATGGACAAAAATAATCAGTTGATTGGAAGTCATAAATAGACATAGTTAACCAAAAGATCAACTGTCAAGAGTAATAACTAAATGTGATTGATGTTTTCTGAAGAGTTATTCTGTACAAAGAATTTTGCAAGTATACAAGACATATCACGTACATATGATTCTCAATATTTTCAGAACCCTAATGAAGTATATAATAAAGTGGGAACTGATCATAACAGCTCAGAAATAATGAATAGTAAAGACATAGAACAAAACCACAGCTATTAAAACAGGAAATAAACAACCTTTTTCTGCTTCTGAGTTCATAAAATTGGACTATTAATATATATTGAAAATTGCAAGAGTAAAATTTTCATTACATTTTTTCCAATGGATAAGTGCTCTGCGACTTTGTCAATATGTGAAGTCTGTTTATGCATGTGTTTGTATGTGTACCTGTGTATGTATGTATCTTTATGTACGAAAATCTGTTCAAAATACTGCTACATAGTATTTAATCTTTGAATTCACTAGTCAGGAAAGCTAGAAACAAAATTACTGACATTGGAATTTCTCAGTTTTATGTTATATTGTTATACTTGTGGAGAGCCCTGTGATACGAATAATGATCAGAGAAATGCGAAATGAACACAAGGGTCATTTACTGCAACCACATAAGAATGTCAAGAACCTGGTATGTGAGCTATTGTTGCCCCCATCTGGAGCTCTTGATAGACATTAGGAATGCACCATGATGCTCTTACACTGAGTTCATGCATGACCTTGGAATCATTCTTAGTATACTTCTCCAGACAGCTGCCTGAAAACATTTTCACCCATGTCAGGGGGGAAACTCTCAGCTCTTATTATACATTAGAATTACTTGAAATCTTTCTTTTAAAGTTTAACAATGCCCTGGTTCTTCCAGGAATCCTGAATCAATTTATCTAGGTAGAAACAAGAATTCTGTATATTTCCTAAAGTTCTCAAATGCTCTACATGCTATCATATTGAAAAATGAAGGCTAAGACTGTGCAAAAGTGTGATTATCAAAGGACATAAAGGTAGTCAAAGAAAGAATTTAAGATATTTCTTAAAATGATATAATTAAAAATAAATATGAAATCAAATAACTATGGAGTCAGACTAAATTTTAGAAACTTGAACATAAAGCTTCTCTTCATGGCTGAAGTATGATTAAAATAGTTAGTGTGCCTAATGGAGGATATAAAGTGGAAAGAAAGGTAAATTTTCCTTTTCATTAGACATTTAGTTATATGTCTACATGGCTGAGAGGACAAAATAAAGATGAGGTAAACTCTGCTAGCCAGAGAGGCACAGATATTACAATTGCTTTCTCAATAAACATTAGAGTAATAGTTTAATTATGAAATACACATCTTCTTTATTCTACCTCATAACCATTTCTTTGAGTGATAATTACTTTTCTTAGAAACACTCCTAATTGGTGGTGGAGAGATGGCTCAGGGGTTACAAGCACTCATTTTCTTACAGAGGAACTGGGTTTAGTTGGTTCCTAGCATCCACATGACAGCTAACAATCATCTGCAACTCTGGTTCCCTGGGATCTGACACTGTCTTCTGGCCTTGGTGAGCATTACATACACAAATGCACTTAAATACATACAGGAAAATAAAATAAAAGTAAAGATTAATAAATAAATAATAAATGGCAAAAATTTCAAAAAATAAAGGTATTTTACATTTTATAAAATTCTATTTCAGTATCATAGTCAATTTAATAAATGTAAACACAGTAATATTTTGAACTAATCTTAACAATTTTCCTTGGCTTAAAGACTATCACTAGAAATATATATGTATTAGACACATATATGATATGTATTATATATATATATATATATAATCAACTTATGGTCTGAAATTAGCTGCTCTTAAAATTCCATTGTTACTCCTAATCTTGAAACAATAATTATTAGGGAGGAGTTTTCTGCTAGGCTAAAATTATGAGTGTCTTCAGGACACTCAGTGGGATTTTGCTGAAACTATACTAAAATTGCCAGTTTCCACTGACATTCTTTAACAATTTGGCAGTTAAAGCCTTTGAGTTACAAATCAGCAGGTTTCATTTCAAACATCTGTAGACATTTAGGTTCACTGGAAAATTGGCAAAATTATCCTGTAGGATAAAAGACACTTGAGAGTGATATCAGTCATCCATCATCTCCCACAGTCATTCCAGCAGAGCAACGGACTCCGAAAATTGGCACGGTCCTAGACTCTTGTCTTCTCACTATTGCCAAACTATTTTCCTCTTGCTCAAGTGCCACATAAGGTGTTTCATGGTGGAAATTGCTTACATAAACACTCATCATGATTGATGGATGGTCGATGGAAAGCAAGAAAAGTGCTTCCAAGTGACCTCTCATCAAACATGTTACTCAGACAGCATAAAGCAAACTGAGAATGCGACAGTAAAGCAAGCTACAATGGGCAAATAGTAAGAAAACAAATGAAGTCATAAGAGAAACAGCTGTAGCAACTTTGAATGGTCTGTCAGCACCCAGCCTCCATTAGTTTCACTGACTTGTATCTATCCAACATTTATCACTGTTTTCAGGATTCATGCTAGCTCTTCCTCCATCCATGAAATAACTGAAAAGTAATTCTAAGAAAATCACCACTGACCAACTGGACAGTGAACAGGCCATGGTAAAACGTTTACATATATACTTGGTATTTTCCCTCTTGAAACAGTATATTAAAGACTAAAATTTCTGCCAAACATGTTGCAAAATCTTTTCAAACTCCTGAAATATTTCATGGACTA
The DNA here is from genome assembly GCA_035773235.1 of Eospalax fontanierii. Classification (NCBI taxonomy): domain Eukaryota; kingdom Metazoa; phylum Chordata; class Mammalia; order Rodentia; family Spalacidae; genus Eospalax; species Eospalax fontanierii. The sequence goes on from CM069527.1 coordinate 41,102,394, forward strand.
TACAAGGGCAAAATAATAATCACATTAATACTAAGATGCCATTTGTTTATTTCACCTTTATTTTCTTAAAGAGACAAAGTAGATATATTCAGAGCAGAAGCTCCACAATTATAACCAGTATCATCTGAAAACGCAGCAAATCTCCCATTCCCAACTACACATCCGTATGAGGTTAGATTTTTCACATAGACGAAGAGCAGCCAAAATAATAAATTTCAGCAGCTTGAATATGAGAGCACTTCTGATAATTTTGTATTTTTCTGTTAAACCAGACATTAAAAAGATATGCAGAGACATAAAGCAATGTGTCTATTATTGATGTGTACTTTTTAAAAAAATAGAAAACTACTTTTATCAACATAAAAATCAAATGTTGGATTTATGATTGCTCTATTTAAATAATCTGATAAATATGGTTGAAATGTCCCTGTTCGAATTTTTATTTCAGTAATTACTAATAAATATTTAACTAACATATGTTAAAGCTCCTTGAGATCCTTAATCATGTTAAGGTTTTCTAAGAAAAAATTATTAGAACACTTTTATTTTAGTCTGTTCTTAAATACCGTTATCTAATTTTGTTTTGCTTTGCATCATTTATAATTATTCTTTCTCAAAAAGATAATTGTGGGCCAGGACTGACATTTGGTTTCCAATACCATTATTCAATTAAAAGAAACAGGGTTTCCTAAGAAATAGCTGGCTTGCGGAATTTGGCAGGAAATACTCAGGATGAGCCAGGAGAGTCTTGCAGAGCTAGAAAACCAAATAATTCTAAAATAATCAAACAGTAGAGCAAAAACCAGTCAAACAGTAATGGTGGTATGCAGGAGAATTTTGGAGCCAACTGACAGAGCCCCAGTGCCCAGAGCTCGAATGATCTGATCAACAGAATTAACAAAGTAGTATTGGATCATGACTCATAGTAACACTGATATGTATCTGACTAAATAAACAGATAAGGAGGGCCAGCAAAATGGGTCAAGAGTATAAGCACAAGCATAAAGTCCTGGCCACATGAATTTCATCCATGTCCCACAAACTTGCTGAAGAGAACTGACTCCTGAGAGCTGTCCTATAACCTCCACAAGCTCATCATGGCACATGAACACCTGTACACACACACACACACACACACACACACACACACACACACTAAACAGATGGAGGAAAGAAAACAGTCACCTACCTATAATTTAAATAATTTATTCAGCTACTCCTTGATTAGAAAGCTAAAACGTAACACCCCACATTTTAACTGTGAGCTTGTATCCACAGGGTGTGTGAACTTTCAAGGAGGTAATTCTGAACATACTATATCTTGTTGATAGACGTAACTTTTATTTGATTGAGTGATATCATAATTTACAACTGTGACCTTTCTTTTCCAAACTTCAACCCCAGATTTAAAACAGTAGATAGACCTCAATAAAAGAGTACTCTTCAAAATATGTAGCAATATTGTTCCTAATGAGTGGACCTTCAGTCCAATTAGGCATCTGTTGGTTGCCCCCAAGATCATCGAGCCATTGCTGCACCACTAGGGTATCCTGCCAGGCTGGTCACTGTTGTCCTTCATAAGATTTACAACTGAGTCTTCTCCAAAAATATTAAAATTATCAAAAGCAAGAAATAACAGCTAAGTGCAAAATGTTATTCTAGATGAAATACTGGACCAAGAAAAGAGATTAGCCAAGGGAAAGAAAGCCTAAATAAGCCATGCTTGGTTTAGTATTTATGACAAGAGTACTATATTAGTATATAATGCTAACTTTAAAAAAGAAAATTGGTCAGGGACTGATGAAAATGCATTCACATGGCTTTAGTCTAATTGTCTTGGCGATTGGGGGCTTGGGATTTAGTAAATGTAAAATTGTGAAAAAACCTAAGGTTTTCTTTCAAAAGATAAATATTCTGGGTTATAAGGTGATAAATGGAAGACAGACATAGTAGTTGAGGAAACTCTGGACCACTTAATATGCTATTTTAGGAATATCTAATGGAATCTACCAAAGCAACTCAATAAAGCAGATTTCCAGCTGAGTCATATTATAATAAGAACCAGCAAGAAGAAACCAGGAAGACTGCTTCATTAGTCTTGAAACTCTCTTGTGTGCCTTGACTTTAGTAAAAGAATCAAAATGAATCTGAACAAATAACAAATAAGCAGCAGATTAAGGAAAACAAATTATAAGTGTTATAATGTATTTCACATAGTAACATAAATAACTTATAATTAGGTTAATCATAATTTTTTGACAACGTACCCAAGTGTTGGGCATAATGCAAGGTGGGCTTAGTCAGGCCACCTGCTAGGAGAAAGAGAGGAATGGTTCCTGTGGGTGTGGCGTTCTGCTCTGGCTAGTTGTGAGACCAGCACCTGGAAAGAACCTGCCTACCTGGGGAGAAACTTACTACTGGCTGTATTTGGGACCCCACCCCATAAGGTCATTGGCTCTCCAGTCCTATAAGAGCTCGTGCACCTATTCAGTAAACGAGTTTGCAGGGCCACGTGCTTGGCCAGCTTCCCATTCAACTCCCGGAGTCTGTGGCTTGACTCTGTGTCTACTCACCCCCAACCCCTCGGGCTGGCCCCCCAAAGTCCACTCGGGCTGGCTCTGAGTGGTGAGAAGATATGACGGTAACTGACATGACGATACCCAAGACTTTCCCAAAATATATTTTTTTCAGTATTAAGTTAATAGATAATTGATGCATTTTATAACTTAAAGGAGCAGAAAATTACTCATTATTTATGTGTCATTAGAATACATATTAAAATTAGTTGTGCATCATTTTATTATGCCTGAGTACCTAAGGAAGGAGTAGTAATTTCACTGAATTTTGATTCAATTTGAAGTTTATAGTGAGAATAAAGAGAAGATTACTCAATTTCTATGGAGAACGTCATATATGAGTACCGGTTTACATAATTTCCAGTCCTCCCTAACCCCTCTCAAACTCCTCCTGTACCCCCGCAACTGAAGCTCATGGCCTTTATTCACTATTTGTTACATACATACATACATATACATGTACACACACACACAAAACATACTGAGTTCATTTAGAATTGCTAGTATACACATGAGCTTAAGGATGACTAGTTGGGCTTGGATAATCTAGCAGGGAGTTCTCATCCCTGGAGAAAACCGAGTCTCCATCTTTCAGCAGCTATTGATTGTCTATAGCTCTACATCTATGGGAGGAACCTTGTGAAATTTCACCCATCCATACTGACATGTCAATTTGTGTGGTTATTATATAAGTCTTTCTTAGGTCACCATATTATTGAGATTTCAAGGGTGCAGCTTCCCTATCCTGTCTAGAAGACACTATCAAACTATCAAGCAACAGGTTATCTCTGGTCCTCTGACTCTTGCAACATCTCTACCTCCTCTTCTGTGATGTTCCATGAGACTCAGGTATAGAGGTTGCATTATAGATATATCAGTTGTGACTGTGCACCCCATGGTCACTTATCATCTGCATTGTGTCCATTTATGTCATAGTTTCTGTAATTATTGAAGTGAGAGCTACACTTATCTGTGAGTATGAGAATCAGCATTCAGAGTACAGTTAGAAATTATATTGATTTAGGAAAATTTCAATAGTAAGTTCTCCTCTACGGTTTATGATCTCTCCAGACACAGGTATTTGACTAGGTTTACAGGACTAGGGGTAATTCCTATTGAATGGCCTCTAAGTTCAATTAGACAGCTGTTGGTTGTCCCCAAGATCAAAGTACCATTACTACACCATTGTGGTATCTGTCCAGACTGGTCAGTGTTGTGGTTCATAGGCTTTATAAGATGAGTAGGACTATTGATTGCTTTTCTCTCTTGACAGCTTACTTAACATATTTGATACTTTACAGCTAGTCCTCAGAAAAAGGCTTCCTGGTCACTTCCAACTTGATTCCTCTAAGTCCAGTATCCAAAGCATGTGGCATCTTCAGTAATGGCAGCATATGCCTTTAGCATATTTTAAAATTTAACAAGAAGCACGTTTTTAATACAATTTGGAATGATAAAGGGAAAATCATCAATGCTAGATGGTTACAGAGATCAGGACACTTCCCCTCCCTCCATATCATAAGTTTGACACTCTGAGTTCTTCTAATAGCATCAGTCCCTTGGAGAACGTTCCCTCAGAAAAGGAATATACTTTCACAGAGCAGACATTACAGAGCAATGCTAAGATTTTTATTCCAAGTATGAGTTTGTTTCTTACAAATAAGGCATTTGTAAATAAGAAACTGCGTTTTTGTTCTCTGCTCTCCTCATCTTTATTATTGAAATCATATCAAGATATATTTCAAAATATATTTCATTTCTGAAGATTTTATTTCTCCATTTATAATAATAAAAATAAATTCCTAAATGCTTAACTCTGATGTAAGTGTAAGGCATGAGAAGATTAAAATGGCTGAAAATTGACATTTTTTAAAATAACCTTACAACATTTGAATTTTTTGATGTCTGGAAGTCTGATATACATGAAATAGAAGCAGACAGTATTTTTCAGTCTCTGTAAAGTTAGACAGTCAAGGAATTCAGAGACATTGTGAAAACAGAAGAGTGGAAATGAGTCTGCTGCTTGAAGTTTTGTGAGAAGCTTACATTAACTGCACTAAGAATACTCTTTACCTATGTGAATGGGGGATGACATGGATGGAATAATATAAGAAAAGGTGGTATTGAGAGCAAACAGAATGTGGTGTAGACATTAATGAAACTGTAAAAAACATTAATAAAAAGAATATGTTTACATGGATGCACTATACTTGAATATTTCTGTAATGAAAAGCATCAAAGTTTAATCAAATTTATAAGAAATATCCACATCTAATTCTATTTGGAAGAGAATAACAGTGAATTAATTCTACCCCTCAGCCACATCTGAACGTATCAAGATAAGTCACAATCAGTAAAGTATGTAGAATTGAAAAACACCCAGAAAAATCCAAATGATGCCAAAACAAACAAACTTTACTGTAGAGCACTGTCTTCAAAACATACTGTTTGAAAAGAAACTCCTCAGTTCACATAATAATCAAAACTTTAAACACATAGAACATAGGATACTTGAAGCTGCAAGAGAGACAGAATCACATAGAAAGGTAAGACCATCATCACAACACTTGACTTTTAATGAATATTTTGAAAGTCAGGAGGGCATGTACTGGTAAGTTTTCAAAAACCAAAGACATTAGCCTAGGATATCATATTCAGCAAAACTATCAGTCATAATAGAAAGAATAAAGAAAAGCATTCCAAGGGCTAGAGAAATGGCTCAGCTCTGTTGAGTAAAATGGCTACACTTGCAGAGGACCTAAGTTCAGTTCCCAGCTCCCACATGGTGGCTAACAATCATCCTTCTAGTTCCAGGACATATGATGCCCTTTTTACCCTCTGTGGAAATTTTATGACTTGAGTGTACTTATGTACATGCAGGAAAAACTCTCTTATTCATAAAAATAAAATAAATAAATAAAAGAAAAACATTCCATGATAAAAGCAGATTGAGTGATTTTATGACCACTAAACTAGATCCACAGAGAATGCGAAGGAAACACTTCAGTCTGAAAAGAGAATAAACAACTTCAGAACAGTTATTCAGAATAAAACACTACAGGAAAGTAACAGTTCTGCTGATACTTTTCTTTGTTGCTGTGATAAATACCCTGACCAAAAAGCAACTTGGGTAGGAAAGGGTTTTCTTGGCATATTAGTTATATTCTATCATCACGGTAAGTCAATGCAGAGACTAAAGGCAGTAATCTAAAAATAAGAGTCTGAGGACAGGAACTGAGGCAGCAATCACATAGGAATGCTGCTTTCTTCCCTTTATTTTCTCAGGTACTTTATATTGTCCAGACCCCCGTGACCAGGGATCAAACCATCCACAGTGGATTGGGCCCTCCTACGTCTATCAGTAATTAAGAAGATGTCTTACAGATATGCCCACAGGCCACTCTTATGGAGAAAATTCCTTCCCAGGTGACACAGTTATGTCAATATGACAAAAATTAACCAGTACAAACTAGAATTAGTACATACTTTTAAGTAATAACTCAATATTATTGATGTCAATTCCTAAATAAAGATATAGAGACTAACAAATAATAGAATCCATCATTTTGCTGCCTCCAAGAAACACATTTCACCATAAAGATAGATACTACACTTAGGGAAAAGGGGTATTTCAAACAAATGGAATCAAGAAACAAGCAGGTTTAGCTATTCTAATATCTAAAAACTAGACCTAAAACCCAAATAATAATAATAGTCAGAAGACAAAAGGAATTACACTTCATACTCATTAAAGGGAACTCCACCAAGAAAATATTACTATTCCAAACAGTTATGCAACAAACACAAGTTTATCAAACTTCATAAAAGAAAAACTATTAGTCCATAGTTTGGCCGTAACACACTGATAGTGGATGACTTCAATACCCCACTCTTATCAGTACACAGATCACCTAGACAAAAACTAAACAAAAAACCTGGAATTTTATGATATCATAGATCAAATGGATCTAACACACCTCCACAGATTATTCCATGCAAACACTAAAGAATACAGCAGTCCACAGAACTTTCGTCAACACTGACTTATTATGAGAACAAAAAACAGGCTCAAGAAATGTAAGAAAATTGAAATAACATTGTCTATTATATCCAAACACAAAGAAATAAAGTTAGATATCAACAGCAACAGAAACTATAGAAAGTGCACGATTCACGGACACGACAAAATAGAAATAAAGAAGAAAATTTAAAAATTCCTAGAATTGAATGAGAATGAAAGCACAGCAAACCAAAATGTATGGGAAACAATGAAGACCGGTCCTAAGAGGAAAGGTTACATCACAACATGCTTATATTAGAAAATTAGCAACAACTCATATTAATAACTTAATGATGCACCCGCAGGCCTCTGAAAATCAAGAGAATACATCACCCAAAAGACTAGGTGGGAAGAGATAAATCCAGGCAGAAATTAATAAAATAGGAGAAGAAATATAGAGAATCAGTGGAATAGCTGGTACTGTGAAAAGGTTAACAAGATCAACAAATCTTTAGTCAGTTAAATCAAAATAAAGGGCCCAAGTAATAAGATCAGAGATGAAAAGGGAAACATGAAAAAAGACCCTGAGGAAATTCATAGAATCATAAGGGCATACTTGAAAAAATCTACACTTCACTGAACAGAAAATCTGAAGAAAATGGTTAGATTTCTAGATATATACTGCCTAACAAAGCTAAATCAAGATGACATAAATAATTTAAACATACAAAAACATGCAACAAGACAGAAGCAGTATTCTAAAATCTCCCAAACATAAAAAGTTCAATATAAGATGGAATCAGTGAAGAAATCAAGGGAGGAAATTCGAAGGAAACCAAATTCCTAGAATTGAATGAAGATGAAAACACAACATACCAGCATAACACTGAGTCCACGAGACACAGTGAAGACAATCCTAGGAGAAAAGCATTAGCTCTGAATGCCTACATCAGAAAATTAGGGATATCTCATCTAAATAATTTAATGATGCAGCCAAAAACCTTTGCAAGCCAAGAACAAACAACACCTAAAACGAAATGATGGGGAGAAGAAATCAAAATCAAGGCTGAAATGAATAAAAAAAAATCTAGAGTCAATGGAGGGAAGAGTGAATTCTTTGAAAAAATTAATAATGACATAGATTTAGTGAGTTCAATCAAAAGAAAGAGAGAACACAAATTAACAAACTCAGAGACAAAAAAGGAACCACTACAATAGACCCTGAGGAAGTTCAGAAAACCAGAATTCGTACTTTAAAAGACTGCAATTCCACTAAATTCCAAAATCTAAAAGAAATGGATAAATTTCTGGATATGTACAGGTAACAAAGTTAAATAAAACTGACATAATTTTAACAGACACATCAAAACCAGTGAGATAGATTCAGTAATTAAAAATATCCCAACTACAAAGAGCTGTGTCAGATGGCTACAATTCCAAATTCTATCAAATCTTTAAGAAGAACTAGTATAATTTGTGCAGGAGAAATGGCTGAGGGATTAAGAGCCCTGGCTGCTCTTGCAGAGGACCCAGGTTCAGTTCCCAGCACCCACATGGAGGTTAACAACTACCCAGAACCCTGTTCCAGGGGATATGATGCCCTATTCTGACTTCCATTGGCATTAAAAAACATGGGTGCACTTATATATGTGCAGGCAATATACTCATATATATATAATAAAAATAATAAAGTATTTAAAAAGAATTATTGACAATACTTCTCAAATTATTCTCTAAAATAGAAAAGAAAATAACACTCCCAAATTTTTCCAATGAAGCCAGCTAATAGCAAAACCAGAAAAAAAAAACACAATAATAAAAGAAAATTATAGGTCAGTCTTTCTGATAAATATAAACTTGAAAATTTTCAGTAAAATACTTGCAAATGGAATGCAAAGACATATCAAAAACGTTATCCACTATGATCAAGTTGGCTTCATTCACCACATAAACAGACTCTAGGATAGAAAACGCATGATTATCCCAATGGATGCAGAAAAGACCTTTGAAAAAAATCCAATATCCTACCATGATAAAACTCATGGAGAATCTGGGGATCCAGGAGAAATGTCTCAATACAATAAAGACAATATACAAATTCACAGCCAACATCATGCTAAACAGAAAAACTCAAATCATTTCCACTAAAATCAGTACAAAGAAAGTGGTGTACACTTCATTCCTATTCAATATCCTTCTTGAAGCTTTAACTAAGTCAACAAGAAAAATGAAGGAGATAAAGGGGATACAAATTCGAAAGGAAGAAATCAAGAACACTTACTTGCAGATGCCATGATTCTACATATAAAAGACCTGAAAGACTCTTAGACCAGGTAAACACATTCATCAAATTATCAAGATATATTAACACACAAAAATCAGTAGCCTTTCTATCTACCAAAAACAAACGATGATAAAGAAATCAGGGAAATGACCCCATCCATGATAGTCAAAAAAAAAAAAAAAAAGAAAAAGAAAGAAAAAAGAAAAATCTTGAATAAATCTAACAAAATAAGTTAAAGACTTGTAAAATAAAAGCTTCAACACATTGAAGGAAGAAACCAGAAAATGGAAAAACCATCCATGCAAATGGATCTATAGGATTAATATTATGAAAATGTCCATCATACCAAAAATATTCATTGCAGTCTCCATCAAAATTTGAACATAGTTCTTCAAAGAAATGGAAAAAGATCTCACACTTTATGTGGGAACATACACACAAACGGATAGCCAAAATAATTCTGTACAATAAAAGAATCACTGGACATATCACCATTCATGATTTCAAATTATATGGAAGATATAGTTATCAAAAAGCATGAGATGCACATAAAAACTGACACAGTAATCAGTGGAATAGGATTTAGAATCCAGATTTAAGTAGAATCACTTACAGCCACCTGATTTTTGAAATGAATGTCAAAATACACATCGGAGGAAAGGCATCCATCTTCAACAAATGGTGCTGTCAAACTGGATATAAATACATGTAGGAGAATGGGTCTAGCGCCCTATCTTTCACCCCATGAAAAATTCATTCACCTCCAAATGGATCAAGTACCTCAGCATAAATCCTGACACCCTGAATCCGATGACAACATAGGGACTGGAACTTATAATCACAGGAAAAGATTTTTAGATCAGGTTTCTGATAGCACAGACAATAAGACCAACAACTGAGAAATGGAATCTCATGAACCTAAAAAGATTCTGTACAGCAAAGAATATCATCAGCCAAGTTAAGGGCAACCTAAAGAATTAGAAAAAATCTTTACCAACTATATTTCTGACAGAGTGTTAGTATCTGTAGTACACAAAGAACTCAAAAAACTACGTATCATAGAAACAGCTCAGTTAAAAATTAGGGCAAAGATCTAAACAGACAGCTTTCAAAGGATAACTGAAATGACTAAGAAATCTGTTTTTAAGATGTTCAACATCTTTACCCATCAGGGAAGAGCAAAATAAAACTACTTCTGTATTTCATGTTACCCCAGTTAGAATGCTGCAATCCAAAATGCAATTACGACAAATGCTGTCTAAAGTGTTGGGGAGGGGGCACATATATTCACAAACTTATGCAGCCACTAAGGAAACCTGGGCAGAGATGCCTCAAAAGCACATCCACCTGTGAACTCTGTGAACTACAGTAAATATTGCCCACGCAAGACACACCCCGGTACAACAGTGGAAAAAATGTCAAGAGAATAACTGTCTACTTTCTGATTGGAATTAAGGCCCACTTTATAAGCTGGAGCCCATACCTGCCACTTTTATTATGGCCAAGAGCTATGACTAGATAGGTCACAGGCCACATGGAAGAACCTACTGCTATTATTCTGTTAAACAGATATGGTAGTAAGCTGACTCCTAATGACATATGGTTTTATCCATAGATTAGCACATCTCTCAACTTTCACCACGGAAACTTCTTCTTGCTACAGATAGAGATTAACAAAAGATTCAGAACTGGTGAATGCATAGAGAATAAGAGACTGACTGCAGAGAGTGTGGCCTTAAATGAGACACCTATATCATACTACATCCCCCCAAGACTCAGGAATCATTACAAAAGAGGACACAGAAAGATTGTAAGAGAAACTTTTCTATACACAACAGGGCAGTTGCACCTGGCCCCACAGTGGTTGTGACAGCATGAACAAGACTGGCTCACTCCAAGCCAGACAAAATCCCAGAATTGAGGGGCGAGGTATACAAAATGCCCTAGCTTATGCTGAGGAACTATTGGCAAATGATAGTTTCTGGGAGAATAGTCAGTTTTCTTTTTAGTTGTGATACGGGATACGCCACACTGGAATGAATACAAAGAAACAGTGTTTTCCAGATTAGAACAATTGTACATTTCAACTCACATTGATTATGACACATGAGCAAGCCCAAGACAGACAAAAACTAAGCCTGCATGGGAGAGATAAGCATGAATCCCCAGCCCCAGCTGAGGAATTATTGGAAATTTACAACTGCTGGAGAAGGAGTCAGTTTTTCTTTAAAGATGTGACACCAGGTGGATTAACCATGCTCTGATGGGTGAACCTAAATTCCAGAGTACTTGGAGAACACAAATTGAACTTGATAGGCCTGTAAAAGAGTGGGGACAAGAAGTGAGGAGAGTAGAGGGAGTTGGGCTGTCTTCAAGAGATGAGGGATTGGAATATGATCAAACTACATTGTATGAAATTTCCAAAGAATCAATAAAAATATTATTTTAAAAATTTATTTTAAACATACTGAAAAATACTTTCCTCAAGCAAGACTGGTATTTTTCTTGTGATATTAGATAATATTTTCACATTTATTGGAATATATTCATTGTATAAACTAATGAGATACATTACATCTTCACACAGAATATGAGATACTTTGAACACATCTATCTAGTCGTTATTCACTCTTCCCTCTCCCGCTAGGCCCCTTTCTATTACTCACTAGCCTCAATTCAACTTTCAGGTTTTAAGATTTTTATATATGAGAGAAAACATCTGCCAATGTCTTTCCAAATCTGGCTTAATTTTGCTTAACATGATTATGTCTAGTTACATTCATTTTTTTTCTAAAAAAGAAAACATAATTCAGTTTTTTCTTATGGATGGTTCAATCTATTGATGACATCTGGACTGATTATATGACTTAACTATTATAAACAGTAATAAATTTGAGCATGCATTTGTCTCTATTACATTCTACGTTATATTCCTTTGAGTGTATACCCAGGAATAGTATAGCTGGATTATATGGTAGTTGTAGCTCTACTTTTAAGGAATGTCCATAGTGATTTCCATATTGGCCACACTAATTTACATTCCTAATAAACCTTTGTTGTTTTCCTTCTCCTGCCTTTTCCACATCCTCACCAACTTGTATTTGTCTATTTTGTTTTTTCTTCATGGTAAGCAGACTGGTGAGAATGAGATGGAACCTCAGTGCAGCTTTGATGCACATTCCCTGGCTGACTTTGCATGATGAAAACTGTTCTCATGTATTACTAGCCACATGGAGTTCTCTTGAAAAGCGGCTCTTAGGTATCTTGTCTCATGTACTCTTTGGATTCCTCATTTTTCGATGTTCAATGTTTTAGTTCCTTATATGCCGTGAATGTCAATCCATTCTTAGATAAATAATTGCTCAAGAATCCTCTCATTATGTAGACTGTCATTTCATTCTGGTTATTGATCTTTTGCAGATGCAAAAGCTTTTAAATTCTATGGAATCCGATTCACCAATACTTATTATAATAAAATCAATATTTATAAGTTTAAGGCAGAGCTAGTGGGTCTCTGTCTATATAGAGGGATCTAGGTCATTCACTGCTACAGAGAGACCCTGTCTTGAAAACAAAGAAAAATGAATGAATGAATAAATAAATAAATAAATAAACAAAAATAAGTAAGTAAAAATTTTAAGGTATAAGACAGTGATTTTTCCATCAAGCTATTTATCCTTGAGCACCACATGCCAGAAATCTACTCTCCTAGAAGTTTCTCTCTGATGTAGTTATGAGCATCAGCATACAGACAAGGTTGTGAGTGTAAACATACCAGTTATTAAAGCTCCAGAATATCCCATGCTTTACCCCGCCTCTATCTGACTATTTAATGAAATCATTTTGAAATTCTGTGTTAAGCACTAAGATATTAGTTATCTAAGTGGTGAAAGTAGTGTTATACATGTATATTAGTTTAGAAACTGTGGAATTAAGTTTATGTGTCATGTTTTATTCTTTTTAAAGAAAAACTCAATTTAGATATACATAAGAAAAAAAAATCACATTTTCCCGTTCTTCAACAAACAAAGTGAAATGCTAGACTCACTATACATACTTGAAACTCTGAACACCATGCTCTCCTTTCCACACATTAAGGAGAAGTTTCCATTAATGATTCTTCACATTTTATGCACTGTAATACTTAAATTGCCATTTATATAGGCTATATCTAACAGGTACAACTTTTTCACACATTCAACCAACACATGTAATTGGTCTACTGAGAAAACAGTTCGGTTTCTCCTTATCTGTTCCTCCCATTCCCTACATAATGCTAATGGACATAAATCTGCCTGACAGCAGCTCTGCGAGTCACTTCTAAAGTGTAGAACCTTTTATTGGTTCTTTCCTTTTGGGCTATTCTGATACAGAGTACCTACTGACAAGAGCAGGATCAATTAAGCTGATAACAATAGAATTAGGTGAGACCAATGAGATGAACCTCCATCATGACGCCAGGGGTTCATTATACACATTCTGTGTTTCCTCAAATGAATAAAGACCTGTACTTCCTGTTCACATCACTTGCCATGGCGGTGAGCTAGGCAGAGACAAAGCTTAGGGGAAGACACCATACATTCTCTTTGAAAGTGGAAGTGCTGACACTTCGCTGAGCGGAAAACAAGGACAACAGCACGAACAAAGACAGACAGATGATAGAATATTAAAGACACCAGAGATGCAGGCAGAACACACTATTGCCATACAAACGGCTCTGAAACCTTCACAGAAATACTATCCTCAAATATTTCAAAAAGTCATGTAGAATTTTAACAAGTCTATTTCTGATTAAACTTTATTAAATGTGAATTACTTGCTATTAACAAAAAGAGACAAAAGTACGATTACCAGACTTCATCCACAAATAAAGCAAAAATCATTTTTAAAATATTTTATTTTTTTATTTTATGTGTATGAAATGTATTGTCTGCATGCATGTAATTGCACCCATTTGATCTGTCACTTTATCTACATCTTGCTTATTGACAATGTTTATTTTACATTTTTTCATATTGAGATAGGACTCATGGCTCTATATGACAGAAGCATGTCATGGATATATTTACTACACAGAAAAAAATTCTATATTGTGTTATAACTTTTATTAACAAAAAGTTTCACGCTTCATGTTAACCGTCTTTGTATAATTCTCAAACATTCATAAATATTCATTACTAAATTCTACTGCTTGTCCAACTATGACCACATTTTGAATCCCTCCCCCAAGGCAGTGTATAGAAGCTACTCCTTATGAATGTGCATACACGTGAATTGAATTGTAACTGCTTTTTCTTGAGGTTATGCACTCAATAAAAATACAATGCTGTCTGGATGATTTCCATGTTAATTTTTTTCTGTAAAAAAAAAGAGCATCATTTAGTATAGCTCATTTGAAATGTTTTGTTCCATCCTATAAATTAAGGTTTTATAAAGAAATAAGTTGTAATTCAATATTGACCCAACAATAAAATCTAAGCATTTCTCCTATGAGATTCATGCAAAGATAACTGTTCATTTACTGTAACTTTGGTTATTAATCTTAGTAGTATGTCAGGAATTGAAAAGAACAAGACAATATTTTTTCTGTTTTCTTTTTATTTTATTTGTTTTTGAGATAAGGTCTCACTGCATAGTTCTCACTGGCCTGGAACTCACTATTGTATCCCAAGTTGGCCTCAGTACTGCAGAGATTCACCTGCCTCTGCTTCCAGAGGCAGAGTTAAAGTGTGCGCCACCACACCCGGCTAGCCATTAATATTTTAATATGTAATAATTATCTGAATCAATCTGAGCAGATTAATCAAGAAAGTCTCCATTAGACATGACCTTATTTTTTCAGTTTCTGGCTGAGGGCGTTTCTGTTAAAGAGAGAGTGATGGAGTACAAGAATGGAGGGACATATTCAGTGTATGATGTATGAATGTTTAGATAAAATATCACACACAGTCCTATCAATTTGTACAACTGATGTGTGCTAATAATTAACAGTATAATAAAAAACAGCGGTGCCACAATGTGGAATGAGAACTAATATTCCTTTGAATGACTGGTGCTTTTTATTCAACTCTGACTTCTCCATTGCCCCAAATGATACAGCAGTATTCCAAGAGAACTGAATACTGCTCTCAGTTCCCACACAGCTGAAGCTGAGCAGTGCACTGAGACCTGTCATGGATCTGATTTTCAGATAGCTAGAAGAAGGAGCTGGAAAGTCAAAATAGAAAGAGGAAGCAATAAAAGTGCTCCTGGACATGAGCCTGCCCAAACTAGTTAGATCTTACAGAGACTGAAGGGACATAATTCAGAATTCTGAACAACGCACATTTCTCATAAGCTAGTAACATTTCCCTGTCTTTAAATGAAAAGTCATATAGTTGGTTGGGTGCACAGAGTAGGCACTCATGCCTACTCTTGGTTCTTAGCTATTCTCTCCTTACATTCTTGTCCTTTTTGTATGATTTAAATTGGTTGGGGATGCTGGAGACATGGCTTAGCAGTTAAGAGCACTGGCTGTTCTTGCAAAAAGCCCAGGTTCAATTCATAGCATCCACATGGCAGCAAACAATTATCCATAACTCCAATTCCAGGGGAATCCGACGCCCTCTTCTGACCTCAGTGGGAACTGCCCAACAGAGTTACACTTACATACATGAAGGCAATACACTCATAGACAGAAAATGTAAAAATAATAAATTATATATATATATATATATATATATATATATATATATATATATATATATATAATTTTGAGGGCTGGAGAGATGGCTCAGCAGTTAAAAGTACTGGCTTCTCTTGCAGAGAGGATCTGGGTTTCATTTCCAGCACTCACATGCAGGCTAACAACATTTATGCCTACAGTTCCAGGGAATTTAACTCCCTGTTCTGACCTTTTGGGACATTGTATGACAAGGGTGCACTTACATACGTTCAGGCAATACATTCATACACATAAAAAATAATAAATAAAAAATTTTAAATTGTTTTAGTATAGGATATTGCTACTCATTCTTAGGTCATTGGTCAGTAGATAGATAATTGGATCTAAATCAGCTACCCTGGGACCAAGGTGTTAGAGGTATAAAGTGTAGATTTCATCAGTTCTTCCATCAAGAATGTATCATAAAGAATCTCGATTTAAAATCAGAATTTTGAGGCTTTCCAGGACAAAGTTTTTCACCTAGAAACGATTTGACTAGACAATTATGATCATGGATATTGATAATATTTCTTCTGTATGTAATTCATTATACATTTTTGTACACAATTCCTATTCTCTGAACATTTTTCACAGATCTTGATACGTTTTCTTATATTCTATACCTAAAAATCACTCAAAATAGATTGAAAATTCCCAGAAAGTCTTGAGATTGCACACATCATGCAAGTATTGACCACTGCTTAGTCAAATGATTTAGTTGATCTAGTGGAACATATTTATGATGCCAGCTTATATGGCCATCCCAATACAGAATATTATCAATCCAAACTCTAAATTCTGCCCTTGCCAGTAGCAAATTATCTCCTCACAGATGTTTATGATGTGTAAGAACAAACAATGAAAATCCTTTAGAGATGAAAGACCAAAGAGGTTTCAGTATTTCAATACCAAATATAACTGTAGATCTTCAAGTCACTTCAGCACATCACTGTATATTGAGAAAATAAATTTAAGGCCAAAGTTAAGAATGTTTCAGAACCAAATTTAGAAAGAAGTTGTTACTAATGAAAATGCGCACTACCAAGATTCTCTTTGTTTCTACTTCAAATTTTATCAGCAAATTTTACAAAGAAAACAAAACATCAATAACCCACAAAATTATATGCCATTCTTTAATTTTCATGTAGCAGGGGGTGCTATGTTATATAAAGATTCAAATTGTTTTGACAGTTTTTCCTTTTTTTAATATTTAAAATTCTTATTGATTCATTGTGTCTGTTAAGCAGATCTGATTATAGTATAAAGCTGCAAGCATGACAAGTCATTTTCTGATCTGGAGTGATTCTTTATAACACCTTTCTGGGATTTGCATTGCTTGATCAATTCAGCAAATATTTCCTGAACTATCATGAATAGGATACTAGGTCAAGAGCCACAGAAAAACAAAATGTGGAGTCTAGATTCTCAAGGAACTCACCAGCTATCTGGCCCAGGAACTTTTTAAAGTAGAAACAACAAGCTTATAAATAACAATGCATAATGCATCATGAAGAGATGCAGAGATGAATGGAGTTTGGGGGCAGGGGCTACAGAAACCAGAGGGAAATGTGTTGGCTAGGGAAACCCTTCAGAAAAACACATACGGTGTTTGAATATTAGTGCATATGTATACCTAGAGGTTGTATGATAAGGAGTGCAGTGCCAGACAGGAGAGACCTCCCTTTGAGTGGTTGTCAGAGTAATTCAAGAGATTACTAAAATAAGACAGGCTATGCTGGAGCCCTTGGTTATCTCCCAGAAAAAAAGATAAAGACCCTACAGTTGAAGACAGAACATACTTCAGACACAGAACATGGAACAATGGCGCTAGAACTGACCTGGAAACCTTCTACCTAAAGATTAGCTCACATAGTTCTAGAGAATGTTATGCAGTCTGCTAAGAGAGAAAATCAATCAATGGTCCAACCAAGCCATAAAGCCTAATAACCATAAGAGCTGGTAGAGCAAACTATCTCTGTTGTT
The DNA here is from genome assembly GCA_035773235.1 of Eospalax fontanierii. Lineage (NCBI taxonomy): Eukaryota > Metazoa > Chordata > Mammalia > Rodentia > Spalacidae > Eospalax > Eospalax fontanierii. The sequence continues at coordinate 41,119,940 of CM069527.1, forward strand.
GCAGTAGTAACACTGTTTTCAGGGGGGTAATCAACAGTTATTTAATTGGACACTAAGTTCTCTCAATGGGAGTGAACTCATAGGTGGCTCTGTAAGCATAAACAACTACACAAGGCTGGAGAGATCATAGCTGCTAGAGAAAACCCTGTTTCTGTCATATCTCTAGACAAATGAAATTTCCTGCCATAAACTTAATATGGATCCTTATATTTATAGATAATTGTACTGAACGCCAGTCATCAAAGCAGCTTCTTTTTGCAAAAGATAAAAGCTACTGCAAAGTTCTACAACTGGTCACACACAAAATATTCTTGGTATCACATCTACAGTGGAACCTCTACAAGTGAGGCTCATGGAACACAGAGGGTCAGGGGATAGAGAGAATACTAGTGTATCTCTCAATTCTCACCAGCAAAGCTTTCCTATACAACAGAGTGTGATACACACAGAAGGCTATAACTGGCTAAGTTTTAGGAAATAAGAGACTGCAGAGTGTGTTTCCCTGTATAGGACTCCTATCCTAAACCTCACCCACCCCCGGCTCAGGGACCATTGTGGAAGTGGGTAATAACCATGGTTGGTCCATGAACATGGAGAAACAGAGGCTTTCAGGCCATTGGAAGCTTGAACATGTGAACTTGTGGCAATAGTGGTGCAGAGCACAAGAACTATGCCGACTCAATCAGATAAAGGTCTAGAATGGAGCGAGGGAAATGGGCAGCTGGCCAATCCTAGCCTAGGAACTGCTGGAGAGACTGATTACTACTGCATGAGGGACAGCAGTCTTTAAGATGTCTAGATAGACTGACTAGAATTCAGTGGATAAATTTTCATAGAAGGACACCTGGGTACAAATGTTTGACTGGACAGGATGTAACATGTATGGTGGAATGCATGAGGACTGGTGAGGGTGGGGTGGGGACATTGATGGGAGAGTCTAAACTTTATTAAGAACTGTTGTATAAAAAAAAATTTAAAGTGATGTTTGGAGGAATGAATGAAGGAGTAGATCATAGAAAGTTGATGTGAAAGATACTTGAGATGGTCTATAAAGACTAGTAAGAATTTTACTAGGCAAAAGCTAGTGGGAAAGACATTATAAGAGAAAAGTAAAAGATCAAAGACAGCCATGGTGGCTCACACCTATTATTCTGGCACCCAGGAGGCTAAAAGTGGAAGATTGCTGTGAATTTAAGCCCAATGTGAACAACAAAGAAAGTAATGGGAAAGCCAGGGAGAGGGAGATCCTGTCTCAAAAATAAAAGTGTAAAAGTTCAAAGAAAATACCTGCTTAATTAATAGTAACCATTTCTCTTTAGCAAAATGGTGCATGGGTATAAGAGATAGACCAGAAGGAAAGATCACCATATCCTACCTGGAAGTGGGCTTATAAATTTGAAAAGAAAACTGATAAATTCAGAACAGGGAAGTATGATAATTAATTTGCATCGGTTGTATATAGAGATGGTCTTTAAATACCATTACAGGTTGCTAGTTGTATAGTGGCCATTCAGCCTTCATATTCCAGATGACCCCAGGTTGTATGAAAGAGAAATTCCCGGGCTTTGAAAGCAAAATATCGACCTAGGAACTTTGCCAATAGCCATTCCCAAGGGTATCATGAGGCATTTTTATAAGTCTTTCCTTTTCCTTTCTCCATTATGTCACAGTGCATCTCCTTGAATCTGCAAGAATTGAGTACTCGAATGACACTAATTTCCAAAACATGGCTTATGCTTATATGCTTACATCGTCTCTTCAGTTACCAGTCCTCTACATGTATATCCTAGGTGACACCCAGTTCACAGGTCAAGTTTAACCATAGAATTGGCTCTATTCCTAACAAACTTGACCTTCTGTTTATTTTATAAAGAACCATTTGAAATATATACTTATATATATATATATACACGTATGTGTATATACGTACATATGTCATATATGTATGTATATAAACATATATAATAGTCTCAAATTTTTCTTTTCCTAATACATAAAATAATATCTAATCAGTTGTGACTACATGTGTGTGTGTGCAAATCTACCTTATTTATTTATTTGTATTGGATTTTTCAATTTTCATACAATATAATTTGATTGTATTTAGATCCCTTCCACTATTCACATATCCCCTTAATACCTCTTGCTCAATTTAATATACTACTCTCATATACACACACACACATATATATATATACATATATATATATATATGTATGTATATAAAGAGACAGAGACAGAGACAGAGTCAGAGAGAGAACTATAGAATCCAAATGTCCTACACTTAGGTCTAATCCCTGAAGCCTGGTTAACCTACCATGAGTCCTACCCTTGAAAGACACTGTCTCTCTCCCTCCAAGCATCCATCAGTTACCAAAATATTAGGTTGAGTTGGGGTTTCTTACCCACTTCCCCATGTCAGTGCAGGAAGTTTGTCTGGTTTGAGTTTGTGTGGGACATTCCTGTGAGTTCATATGAGTAAATGACCATCTGTTTGGAAAACTCTATTTTCTTGTGATCATACATCACTTCTGGCTCTTACAATCTCTTCCACAATGACCCCTGAACCGTGGAATTCTGAAGGTTGATATAGGTGTCCTAATCAGGGATAAGTACTCTACAATCTGTTGTTCTATATACTGCTTTTGGTAGGTTGGGCATTTTCACAATATTAATTCTTCAAATCCATGAGCATAGAAATTCTTTCCAAATTCTGTTGTCTTCCTCAATATCTTTCTTTAAAGAGTTAAGATTTTCATTGTAGAGATATTTAATGTCTTTGATTAGGTTTACTACAAGATCTGTTTTTTTTTTGAGACTATTGTGAATGGGAGGGTTTTCATGTACTCTTTCTCTGATCACTTGTTATTTGTGTAGAGAAAGGTTATTGATTTTTGTACATTAATTCTGTATCCTGTCATTTATTAAAAGTGTTAATCATTTCTAGTTTTCTGTTATAATTTTTGGCATTTTAATAGAATATCTTATGACAAAAAGAATAATTTGACATCTTCTTTTCCAATTAATATTCCTTTAATTTCCTTCTTGTCTTATTGTTCTAGCAAGAGTTTCAAGCATTTTATTTAAAAGGATTGAAAATAGTGGACAGCCTTGTGTGGCTCTTTATTTTAATTGGAATGCTTTCAGTTTTTCTCTATTTTGAATGATGTTGGCTGTGGGTTTTTTGTATATAGCTTTAATTTTGTTAAGGTATATTCCCTCCCGTCCAGTTCCCTCCAGTCCAATTCCCTCAAACACTTTTAACACAAATGCATGTTTAATTTTGTCAAAGGCCTTTTCTGCCTCTATTGAGATGACCATGTGATTTTTGTCTTTGAGTCCATTCATATGATTTATGACATTCTTTGACTTATGTATATTGAATTATCCCTGTATCTGTGGAATAAAGCTGACTTTATCATGGTGGGTGATCTTTGTGATGTGCATCCATACGAGGTTCATCAGTATTTTGTTGAAAAATTTTGCATCTGTGTTCATTAAGGATGTGGGCCTATAGTTTTCTTTTGTAGATGTATCTTTACCTGGTTTGGGTATTAGAGTGACACTGGCTTTGTAGAAGGAATTTTGGAGTTCTCTCTCTGATTCTGTCTTTTTGCATAATTTAAGTTGTTTGATATAGTTCTTCTTTGAATGTCTAGTTGAATTCTGCTGTGAATCCATCTGGTACAGAGTGCTTTTTATTTGGAAATTTTGTATTACGGTTTCATTTTCCTTATATGTTACTGGTATATGGGACATTTATGTAAATTTTATTTATAGTTCTAAAAAATATTAAAACAGAAATTTTTCAGAGCAGAAACATAAGGGACACATTTAATGTACAAGAGATAGTACTGCAATAAAATAACCTAAACTTTAGGATGAATGGCAGAGATGTGGGATCAGGCATAAATATCTCCTTTCAGCATATATTATACACAGACAAATTTTTGAAAATAATTACATAGCTACATGCTGACACAAATCTCTGATCAGCTCAATAACCCTTACAAAGGTAAGTCTCACATTTATTGTATATTGGTGCAATTCAGCTAACTCATGAGGCAGAGAAAGTCACAGATACCACTTTGAGTTGCCATGTGTCTTTTTGCTCTTGGTCCCTTTGAATTTCTCATTTCTCTCCTAGAGGTTTTATTTTTTTTACTTTATCACTTTTTACTTTCATCTTATCCTCTTTTGTATTTATTTTGCTATTTTTTTTACTTTGTTTATTAACCTAAGAAGCCAAAATACATAATCAGAAAAGCACATTACTCATGCCCTGACTATTGGTTATGAGGAAACAAAGTGAGAGCTAATGAAATACAGTAAGAGTACCTGCAGTTCCCATTCTCTTTGTGCAAGCTGTCTTCCAGACTACAACCCAGCCTCAGTGGCCTTTGAACATTTCCTTCTGCCACAAGCCCTCACCCTCTCTAAGTCTGTACATGGTCTTCCCTGACATTGGCCTGGTAAGATCTTTTGCTCTTTCTAAATTGTGCAAAAGACCCCATTTCCAGGGATGTCTTCCTTATGAGCTGCTATATAACTGGTCTCCTTTTTCTCCCCCTTATGGCATCTTCTCTTTTCAATATAAAATTTGCCAGACTTTGTGCAGATTTATTTATGTATTTACAAGCACAATGCTCTCTCTCATAGTACACAATACATTCCAGAAGAGAGAGTATCTGTTTACTTCCACTGTTACAAAACACTCAGATAATTCCTGGCTTTTTACATGAAAGATACACAATAAGTGTTTAAGGAAACTAGAGAGAAGGAGACAGAAAAGAAGAACATTGATGAAAACTAAAGAAAAAGAAAACAGGTAGTAACTTTTAAAAGAAAAGGAAAAATTAAAGAAGCATAAAATAGAGATAAAAGACCTAAAATTACTTCAAGTTAGTAAGAATGAATATAAGAAGAAATCATAAAATAAAAACAAAGTGATGTCTGATGACAGTCCAGCCAATCTATTGGCTTTCTATGACTATAAACTAGTAAACCATACTGAAGCCTGAGAGTGACTGTCACCAGTGAAAAACTGTCATACTGATGAATGCATGCACAAGTTTATGAACCCAGACTTCCTGAGTCAGCATCACAAATCTGGCTGCTTTTCTGTTGAGCTGCACTTGCTCTTTAGAGGTGTGATTTATGTGACAGATGTGAAAACCCCTGTAGACAGTAGCCTTACTATTGATTGCACATTGGTGGGGCTTACAGGTTCATGTTTTTCAAACTAAGCTTGGTGTTACCTTAAGCCCAATGTCCTGATGCTGAGCTGTCTATATCGGAGGGCATGACATAAATTCAAGTTATGCCTTGGCTACCTCTACCTTCTGATACTGATGTTTGTAAATATGAATATGGAAGACATTGATGTAAAGATCTCTGCTGGGAAGTGAATGTGAATTCATGAATTTGGGATTAAAGCCAAAGCCTAATGCTATTTCTCTCTTGTACATACACAAAGTCAGATTTTGAAGTTGGCAGAGAACATTTCTATTTAGACAAAAAATTATGCATCTATCAATGAAGCTTACTTTGAGTCTTAATTTCAAGTTGCCAAGTAACACTTTCTAAACAATTTTCAATATTCCTCTACTAGCTTTTCTACTATACTTACCTTATGAACTTATTCCAGGTTTTGTGCCATTCATTATTTTATAGTTACTTAATGACCAAGATATCTTTTGAGAAATGTGTCATGAGGTGATTTAATGGTTGTTACAACATAAAATATACTGAAACTTTAAAAATTTGTATATAGCTTACAATACACTTAACGATGTTGTATATAAGATATTTGGGGACACAAATTTGACTAGATAACCCTTTCATAGAGAACATGAAATCTGGCATGCAGGGGTGGGAGGTTATAAAAGGGGTGCAGATAAGGAAGATCAACATATATTGTATGAAATTTGCAAAAATTCAACTAAAAAGAAATAAAAAAGGAAAATATAAATACATAGTTAATAAATGTAGCTGAGCAATAAGCAATGAAGCTCACTGTAGCAGGAAAAGTACTAGACTTGGGAGGTTGGGCGTTGATGCTTTGTTCTACTATTTAGCAATTATAGTCTCTCCAGCATATATTTACATGCACATATACATAGTAGTCTATTGTTCAAATGTTCATGATGAACTATACAATGGAAGATTAAATGAAGCCCAAGAGATAATGATGCAACCAAGAGATACAGTAAAGACAAGATTGATGAGCTGCATGAAGAATCTTTTACTGTTTCATTGGAAACACTTTTTACATGTAAGTTGTGAAATTCAAAAATGATTATTAAAATTATAGTGGCGTAAATGCATAAACTTGCAGCACGAAATGTTTATTATCTTATCACATATTATTGACTATACAGAATTGCATGAGCTATACTTTTCTGTGCCTGACTGTACAAGTACAGTAGTTTTGCTTACACCATATTGTGATGCATTATAATGGTATTATCATTATAGCAACAGAAATGTTTCCATACCCATTATAGTGTTTTGGAACCACTGTTGTATAAGCTATCTTTTGTTAATCAAAATTCAGTTAAAGTAACTGAATGTGTTTAGTTCTCCTCACAGTAGAATATAAGTGAATGAGGACAATATGCATATACTCTGTTGTGTTCACTAATATAGACTAGGCACCTTAAACCATGCCTATCACAGAATAGGCATGTGATTTGTGCTTTGTTAAATGATGAGTCCAGAAATGAAAATCAGTCTTATGTATTGTGGATGGTAAAGAAGCAGACATGAAATTTTAAACATTGAGATTTTTGCCTTAGAAGAGATTGAAACACACATGAGAAATTGAATAATATGGCCTACCAATTCATAAACATTAGAATACATAACTACAGATGCTTATTCTCTATGGCTGACCAGTTGTGGAACCTTGTAATATTCTCCATAGGTTACAAACAAAGCTTCTTTAATGAGTTGTGGGAGGTACAGTTGTTTGTAAATATAAGGATATAGATCTAGAATAGAGTAAAATAAATTATATTTGTCTAGGGATGTGACCAAAGAAAGATTTTCTCTAGGGTCTATGACATCTCCAGCCCCGTGTATTTGGCAATGTTTATAAAACCATATAGGAGTTCCTCCCTCCCACTGAGCTGATCTTAAGTGCAGCTAGACAGCTGTTGATTACCCCCTAAATAAAAGTGCCACAATTGCACCAGGAGAGATTATTTGCTGGGCTGGTAATCGCTGTGATTCATACAATTTACAGTTTAATGGGCTCATTAACTGGTCTCCCTTGACAGTTTGCAGACTATATTCTGATACTATGAGATCTTGTCTTCAGGGAGGAGGCTTCCAGGTAAATTCTCTTGCATTACTGCAAGTTCGGTGTCTAAAGTATGTCCTATGTTCAAGTATAGTGTTCTACTTTCTACTTCTGTGGCAAGAACCTGTGTCATTTGGGGAGATTCTTGAATTACCTGATCATCAACTTGAAGATAGATTCCTCTGCCTGTCACTGTGCTTTTTGTTATATAGCCTTCAGATATACACATGCACTCATACATATATCATATATGTGTTTTTCCAATAAAGTTTTACAACTGACAAAATGCAGAGAGTAAGTGTCTGTGAATGCCAGAGCTAAGTGACAACTCTACTAAGTGCAACCTCTACTTCTAAGGCTCAGGGTACATAGCATAATATTAACAGACGGTGATTAACTCAGAAAACCACAATTTGCCAAAGTGCAGAGAATAAGAAACTGCAGAGCGATAATCTTGATAGGATACCTATATCAAATTTCTGCCACCCAAGTCTATGGGACCATTTTGAAAGAGGGAGCAGAAAGATTGTGCCAGAGATGGTTGATGACCATAAAGAAACAGAGTTCTCCAGACAGTTGGCCAGTTATACATATGAACTTACAACAATGGTAGCAACATGCACAAGACCCATGCAGACTCAAGCCAGACAAAAATCTCAGCACAGAAGTAAGAAGCCCCAGCAATAGTTGAGGAACTATTGACAACTGGGAGGAGAATTGGTTGTCTTTAACCAGACTCCAATGGATGGACCTACACCGAAGAATAGTTGGAGGCACATTTGACTCAATAAGCCTTTAATTCATAACAGAGTACATGAAATCTAGCATACAGGGGTTGGGGAGGTTATAATGCAGGTGCATATAGGGAAGAGGTCTAACTATGATAAAAATACATTGTATTAAATTTGAAAAAATCAATTAAAAAGAAAGAAAAAATTTTAAAAACTAACTATATAGTAAATATAGCTGAACCATAAGTAATAAAATTCACTGTAGCATGAAAAGTACTAGACTTGGGAAGTTGGGGGTTGAAGCTTAGTTCTATGATTTAGCAGTTTTATTACCTCTGGCATGCCACTGGAACCCTGTAAGTAGCTGTTCCCTGTAAGAGCAAGTGAATAATAATGGCGTCCTCATAGCATTCTTATAACAACGAAGATAAGGAATGTAATAATGTTGTGTAGCTATTTCCTCCAAATTTAACAACTCTCACTTGGAGTGAGGGAAGTGATTGCACTTAGGAAACATGAAAATCACAGAACTCACAAGGTCCCACCACAAAGTTGCATAAGACAGTGAACAGTTGCTTGGGAGAGAAGAGACTCTGGTGGATCTGCCTGCAAGTTTAGCAGAAAAGTCCAAGAATGCTGCTTTCATCAGTCACCACGTTGGGGTTTGGGGAGTGCTTTTTGGTGACACAGATGACATAACACTCCTGCTTCTGGAAGTACGCCCTTAACCATCTTCCTGTAAGTAACCTCGCCCGTGCTACTCTCAGTAATCCCCAGACAAAAATGAACTCTTTCATTTGTTCACCAAGCTGCTCTGGGATGGAATATCTTAGGTGTTCTATCAGTACTCTATCTATAGTGCATAGATATTTGTTCATATTTCCCCAGTAAAAGTCATAGAACACTTGCTAAAAACATTTATTTAGCAAATGTCTGTTGAATGAATGGACTTTTTCAGTTAAAATAAGAAAACACAGGCAGAGCGGTTAGTTTAATTGTCCAAGGTCATTCAGTTAACATTAGATTAGGAATCCTGAAGCTCCTGATTCTCAGCCTAGTGTTACTGAAAATAGAGAATAATGCCTATACTGTCCCTTTACTTTATTCCTGTGAGCAATTCAATTTCTCACACATAACAAAAATTTATTATTTGTTCTAGAAAAGGAGCATCACTTCCCTGAAACACCCTCATTAGGCTCCAAGATGTCTAAGCTCTGTCTCTCTTTAATCGGTTTACTTGTGAAGGAGCAATTTGCTTTACGACCTCTTTGCAGAGTCTGAAGGGTTTATGACCATGTGGTGTCAACAAGGAGCTCTAAGATGCTTTCAGTTCCATTTACTAACTCCAGAGTCTTCAAATTGGAGAAGGCTATTTGTTCTGAAAAGAATGGAATTTGAGTATTAAATCTGAGCACCCTCGTGCTTTTAAACTTACTGTCAATGGAACAGTCACTTCTCATGCTCTACTCCACAAAGTTCCATCCTATTAGACAGTATGATGAGTAACAATATGATGTTTTTTTCAATTGAAGCATAGACTTACCCTTTCACAAAGCCTCAATAGGGCTGGGATGTCCACTTTGGTTAATCTCATAACATTTTTGTTAATGGAAATACAGATTTCTAAGGAGCTGACAGACATAATGTCTCCAACCTGGTATATTAATAATACCTGGCATACTGAAGGTTCCATGATCATGGAAATGTGGTATTTTCATACTTTCAGATGCATGAATTAAATAAGAGAACATGGCTAAATCTCAGAGGTCTCAAACCTATGCACTACATCACCAATTATCACCCTATCAACATATAAATCCTAAATTATGTGGTAGAGTGCCACAATAATGCCAAGAGAGAGGACAGCGAGTATTAGAGTTATAACTAAAATGAAAGAAAATTCATGTAAAAGCTCATTCTTGGTATTTCAAATAAAAAATGGTATGACTTATAGTGCAGATGTCCTGTCTCTAGAAATTTAAGAACATGTTATGAAATAATCAAGCCAAACAAAACTGAAATTCTCAAATACTACAGTTATTTTTGTATAATCTATTTCATTTCCTTCTCTTTGTTGAATCAGTTGGATGATTTTACTCTTTATTCATCAACAGTGTATATGACATCCCAGATCAAATTCCCAATGTTTGCTGATGCAATTTGGGTGTCTCAATTTCTAAAATCCTAAAATCAAAACCAATTTCATCTGCTTTTTCAATCTTTTCTAACGAGGCCACCGTACGGCTGGAGACCATCAGGTTATAATATAGGGCCATATAGACAGCAGGGACTAAGGTACAGGAGGTTCTTTATAAATATAGAAATGAAGGTGATAATGAAATTCCACACAAGTGAGAAAATTATTTGCACATTAAATTCTGGAGTAAAGCGAATTCTCCTTGAAACCACTACCTTCTTCCAACCGAAGCTACTGCCATCATTCACTTTTGTGCTGCCTTTTACAGGGATAATCCATATCCAGATTCTCCTATGCTTAATACTACTAAGCTGAAATATGAATAACTTTACTGTCACTCCCATGTTCAAAACTCTAATGACTCCCTGTTTGTGCCTCATGTATGGACAAAAGTCCAAATATTTCGATATGGCTCATTGGTCACATTGGCACATTTACACTCCTCTTTGCTCCTTATATCCCCTCCAACCCCCTGCAGTGCCATTCCTCAAAGGAAGCACTTATTTCTAAAGTACACCACAGTTTTGTAATCTCTCCTTGGAACACACCACTCCTCCACTACTCCTTTCTAGATATATAGATCCTTTGATATATCACATAGATGCAAATTTCCTTGTATAATCTGCCACATGCTAGAACTGATGTCTTATGAATATTTTTGTGTCAGCCTGTATTATATTCTGTTTTCTTGAATGTTCACACTCCTGTGACCACCACCTCCACAATAATACCAGTACCCAGAAGGCAGACTGTAAAATGCATTGTACATTCAACCCGCCACAGTAGGAAGACACGAACACTTAAAGAATATAAAGGGTAAGCCAATAGCACACAAAGATCTCTAAAATCGCCTCCCATTACCAGCCTTTGCTTGTCAAATGGTCATTTAGACATAGCTGGTAATCTCTATTTCCATTCTGCATTGTGATGGCAAGAAAAAAAATTCAGAGTTCTCAAAGCATAGTACCCATTGTTTGAAAATATACTCTTCAGAAAATATTTCAGCATTATCCCAAGAGATATTCTCAGTGATTGCTATTAATTTTCCTGTCTGCGTATATCCTCTTTGAGACATGTCGATTAGCCCCAAAGTGATTGAAATTATTTGGAACTGGTTGTCTTTCTGACAGATATTTACATACACACACTGTCAGAGAGACATCTGTGTCCCAACGCATTCTTCTTTTAATACCTCACTCCACAATTAGAGTTCTCAGTAGAACAAGTTGCACAATATCGAATCCTCACACAACCTCCATATAAGGTCATGTGCTGAAAGAGACAATGTTCAGACTAGGACATAAATGTGATATATTGTGTATTAAAATGTAGAAGTGGGGGCAGAAAGGACACAGTTCCCCAACAAGCATTAATAGCCCACAGTCCCTCTGGGAGGGGTGGGGCCTCATGGGTCCCTCCGGGGCTCCATCCTTGGCTCTTACATCTTTCCTCCAGTGTGTATTCTTGGCAACTTATCAAGTATCATGTGGCTAAAATTCCATGCACTCCCATTTAGGTCTTCAAATATTTTCCATTTATCCATGTGGCTATTTCTGTGTCACAATAATGCTGTTTTTATAACTGTGGGTCTGTAATATCTGGTATAGTAATCGCTCTGAACACTGCTCTTTATATTCAAGATTGCATTGGCTTCTGGGGTCTTTTGTACTTCCACATGAACTTTAGGATTTTTTTTTCTAATTCTGTGAAGAATATCATGAGGAATTTGATTTGGATTTCACTGAACCTATATATTGCTTTTGGTTGGATGGTCATTTTCACAATAATAATTCTTCCAATCCATGAGCATGGGAGGTCCATCTTCTAGTTTCTTCCTCAATCCCTTTCTTTAAAGATTTAAAATTTCATTCTATAGATTGTTGATGTTTTTGGTCATGTTTATTCTGAGATACTTTATATTTTTTGAGAATATTGTTAATGGAACGGTTTTCATATATTCTTTCTCTGATTGGTTGTTATGGTCTATAGAAAGGCTAATGATTTTAGTGTATTGTGTAACCTGCCACTTTACCAAAAGTGCTAATTATTTGTAGTTCTCTAATGAAATTTTTGGAATCTCTTTGGTATAGTATATCATCTACAGAAAGGGATAATTTGAGCTCTTCTTATCCAATTACTACTAATTTAATTTCCTTCTCTTGACTTATTGCTCTAGCAAGAGTTTCATGCACTATTTTAAAAAGGGATGGAGTCAGTGACAGCCTCGTCCAGTTCCTGATGCTAATGTGAAATGCTCCCAGTTTTCTTTTGCAGCTTTCAGTATTCTTTCTTTGTCTTGTAAATTTAGTGTTTTTACTATGATACACTGTGAAGAGTTTCTTTCCTGATTCTGTCTATTTGGTTTTCTATGTGTTTCTTGTATTTTGTATAGGTATGTCTTTTCTTAATTTGGAGGACCTTTCTTCTACAATCCTGTTGAAGATCTAGTCAATATAATTAAGCTGAGATTCTTCTCTTTCCTCTAAGCTTATGATGCATAAATTTAGTCTTGCCATGATGTCCCACATTTCCTGCATATTCCATTCCTGTGTTTTTTAAAAAAAATTTCATAATCTTTTCTTGAGCAGTTCACTTACTCAGTTTTATCATTCAGTCTTGATAGTCTGTTTTCCATTTCATTCATTCTATTGGTGAGGCTTTCTCCTGTCATTTCAAATTGGCTTATTGAGTTTTTCACTTCCTTCTTCATTTCAGCCTAAGTTTTATTCAGCATTTCTATGTGTTTTGTGAATTCAGTCAGAAAATTTATCCTTATCGTCTTTTAGTTCTTTGATTTCTTTGTGTGTTCTTTGTTTATTGAATTCACTGATTGGGCTTATGATTGTTCTTTTAAATTCTGTATCCTGGATTATCTCTAGGGGGTTCACACTATAGAATTCATCTATAGAACTGGTCCTTTTGGTGGGAACATATTATTTTGATTTTTCATGTTATTATTTTCCAGTCTGATTTTGGCATATGAATTTCTTTTGTTGTTTGTGATTCTGGTATGAAACTCAGGCCTTCTTTTGCTGAGTTGAAATCATTCTGTTTGTATTATTAATATGTCTTGCTTATGTTATTATTGGTTATGAAAAACTGGTTGGTCTAGGCTTCAGGTTCTCTCTTTTGATTTCATATTGGAGGGACCAGATGACTTTATTTTAGCACCGAGGCCCAAGTCAGGTGCCAATCAAGTACCCTCATGCTTCCTCCTAATGTCTTGACCCCTACTAAGGAACAGGCACAGCTCAATTTGGGAAGCTCACTAGAGAAAAGTGGGAGGGACTGTAAATGGTCCCAATGAAAGCGGATTGGGATGGCATGATTTGGGAAGTTCACCACCATATAAAGGCCAGATTCAGGCACTGTCAGACCTCTGGGAAGGTCTGGTCCCTTACTAAGTGCCAAAGAATCCTAGTCTTGGGGCAGTATGAAGGGCTGCAGGTGTTCTCAATGTAGGCAGATGGGAACAGCTTGATTTGGGAAGCTCACTACTGTGGGGAAGCCAGATTCAGGCATTCTTAGGCCATAAACAAATTGTTTAAAAAAGATCCTATTTCTGAAGACAACACATAGCATAGCCAAATTTTGAGCAAATTAGTAGTCTTAGTTCTCAATTTGACACACCTGGGTTGAGGGAGCCTCAATTCGGGAATTTCCTCCCTTGGACTAGCCTGTGGCCATATCTGTGGAATATTTTCTTGACTGTTGAGTGATGTGGGATGGCCCAGGCCCCTGTGGGAGGTGCCACCCTTGGGCAGGTGGTTCTGTCTTGTATAAGAAAACAAACTGAACAAGGGCCAGGAGAGCAAGCTAGTAAGCAGTGATCTTCCATGGCCTGTGCTTCAGCTCCTGCTTCCAGGTTGTTGCCCTGAGTTCCTACCTTGGGCTTCCTCAGCGATGAACTCTGGGGGATGTAAAGCAAATACCGCCTTTCCTCCTCAAGCTGGTATTGGTCAGAATGTTTTGTCACAGCAATTGAAGGCAAATGAAGACAAAGGTCATGGATAAATCAAACTGGAGCAGAGCTAGGAACTTCCCCCTTATCAGTTACCCTTTACAGTACCTGAGGGTGTTACCCAGGCTATTGAGAGAGATAAGTCATAAACAGTCTTACCTAGCAGTGAATCATGTGCGTTATAATAATGGCCTACCAGGAAAGACATATTCTCTAGTGCAATAGTGGCATGGCTCTTATGCGAATAAACAATCTTTCCCATTGGAACTTAGGCCTGGTGCATAAGGGGGAACTTGTACCTATACACCAGGTCAAAATCCACTGCGTGGAAAGGTCATAGGCCACAGGGGGAAGACTAAAACTATTATTTTGCTAAGTGGTCATATTTTTAAATTGCTCGATAAATATTTATGTTTATATCCATAGATGACTGCTATACTAAACCTTAATCAAAGATGCTTCTTATAAGAATAAGTACTAATTAATGCAAAAATCCGTATTTGGACAAAGTGCTGAGAATAAGAGATAAAGGAGTGCTTGTCATGGGGCAGCTATAGTACCCTTCCATGGTTCAGGAACATGATAGAAGAGAAGCAGAAAACATGTAAAAGACAGAGGATGTGTAGATATGCAGAAAAAATAAAAGATGTCTTTTCTGGATATGATATAGCCCTTGCACTCAGAAACTCACAGCATATGTGGTTATCTGTACAAGACCTGCATAAGATGGGGCCTCTCAACATTTCATCATGGATGGGGGAGGGGCATATGAAGTCCCACCAATCTTAGAGGGACTATTGATAATTAATGGTTTTTGTAAGAGGGCTATTTGCCTCAGGACATAGCTACTGGTAAGTTGCCCTTGCTCCAATAAATAAACTTCCACACACTTGGACAAGAAACTCTAATTAAACTCAGTGCCCACCCCCTCCAAAGGCATGAGGTCAGGCTGCACTACACTTAGGGCACTCAGGAGACAAAGGAAGGCAGGTCTCTATGGGCGAGGTGGTCTCTACATAGTGAGCCTGAGGCTACCTGGGACTTCAAGGAGGCCTCGTCTCAGAAACAAACAAACAAACAAAAAGACATAGAAGGGAGAGAAGAGAGAAGAAGAGTTCCAATAGGAGAGGGAGAAGAATAAGAAAGGGAATACAGAAGGTAAAAAGTGAAAATGAGTGCAATTAGTTAGATAAATGTATGAAAACTTTAAGCAATTAAAAAGATTAAAGATATGTATGCAGGTTCCAAAGGCTGAGGAAATGCCTCAGGCTGTAAAGGATGTAAAGGACTGGATGCAGTGTGCATCTAAATCCCATTGTTGGGGAAATAGGTGGATCCCTGGTGTTCTTTGGGCTAGCCAGGCGAGCTGAATCAATGAACTCCAGGATCAATGAGAGACTGTGCCTCAAAATATAAGACGGAGAGCAACTGAAGAAGATTTGTTTCTTTATATATGCCCAATAGAGCTATTAATAGCTCTGTGTGTATGTGTGTTATATGCACAGGAATGTGTAGGGCTATGCACCTGTGTATGTACAGGGATGTTAAAACAGGTATGGTAGGTATCTTCCTCTATTGCTCTCTTTCTCTTATTTACTTGATACAGCCTCTTTCACTGAACTACAAAATTACTATTAAGGCTAGGTGCTATGGTCAGTGAGCTCTTGGAAGCTGTCTCCAGACCATTCTAAACTCCAAGACTGGGGTTACAGGTATGCCTAGCCATGCTTGGATTTTTGCATGGGTTCTGAGGATTCAAACTCAGGGCATCACACTTGTAGAACAAGTGCTCCTCCCACTGAGCCATCTCCCCGTCTCAGTCTCCCCAGCTCAATAGATTTTTAACTTCATTTAGTGCCCACCTATTATTTGGGGCACACTTGACAGAATCCAGTTCTGAAAGAGGTCCTCCTAACTATAAGCTATTTGTTGTACATCTTGAACACTAACACATGGCACTATGTCCTCAGGTTTCATGAGACTCCTTAAAAGCTTGAGAAGAAAGCAAATTGAGGTTTAATTGTTCATCCACCAAGAAATACAACCTGATGATCATGAAGTGGCATTTAGTAGTTTATGAATCAATATTCTAATTGGATTTAAAATCTATTAATCTTCTCTTATGGTTGTTCCAGGATTCGCAGAAAAGTAACCACTTAGCTCTTAGCTCAGATCACCTGGTCTCAGGCCCTCAGTCACTTGTCTGTAATAATAGACAAACGTGTTTATTTAATAGAAAAACTTGTCTATTATTTGCTAGTTTCAAGATTTTTAAACTAGAACCAGGCCTATATCACTCAGAAGGGTCTCTGCAGTGTTAACTTACACTAATGTATGTTGAGTCCTAAATATATAGAGTATACACAGAAAGGAAAAGGGAAAAACTGTATTAATTTTGTTGCAGATGCTTTATGTGTTTCTTTACTTTGATCTTCCAGCCAAAGTATAGTGTTAGGATTAAATTGGGATGACCAAATCTGTTCTTAATCAGACAGACCACATTCTCCAAGTAACTTTGTGTTACTCAGAGGTATCACCGACAATATCAGCGTAGTACAAACAATATTACTTGAATATAAATTTATCCAACTTTATTATTTCCAATCCTGTAAAGCAAATAAATACACCCAACTCAGTTCTTTCCAAAACCAAGGAACTAACTGACACAATAGGTTTTAACACAAATGACAGGGTATATGAATTCCAGGGGAGAGGGCTATAGGAGGGTGCCAATGAGGAAGGGGGTATAAAAGTGATTAAGATTGATTGAGATGTTCTGTATGAAACACATACAAATTTAATAAAAATATTCAGTACAGCTAAGAACCCCCCAAATCCATATGAAAGAAACAAATAAAAGGAAAAAAAGAAAACATTTTAAAAATAAAATATAATTTGCCATTAAATCTTATGTCAAAGTCACCATGTTTCCAGATATTCTCATTCCCATTCATTTCCAAGGCCATCTACCAACTCCATCTACTTTGACTACTCTGCTGGATTCAGTCTCAAAACTAAACTCATCTGCTATTGGGCATTTTCAAGATTTTTCTTCTAAGCGCTGCTGAAGACAGCAAAAGTGATCATTTTGTTTTAAAACACTTTGTCTTCTCAACTTATGAAACAGTGAAATAACTCGCTTTATTTTTCTCTGATTTTTCTTTCTCTGTTTTAGGGGGTTTATTTTGTTGTTGCAGTTTTATGGGTTTTTTGTTTTTCCTTGTTCTGGAACTTTTTCTATTGGCCATCTTGTTTTCTCTTCTCCAGTAATAACTTTATTCTGAATGTTGTTACCTTGAGAAAATTTACAGACTGGTCATTCTTGTTCCTAGCTCATATCAGTCACTACTATTGTAGCTGATCCACTGTTGGGGGTCACTGTGCTTGGGGCCAGGCCAAAGGGATCTCCACCAAAAGGGGTGAGTAGGGGTGGAGTCAAAACACACACAGACTAGTTGCTGAGTGAGAAGCAGGCAGTGGCAAGCCGCTGAAAGCTCGTTTATTCATGGAAATGCAAAAGGTCTTATAGGTCTGGTGAGCCGATCGGCTTATGGGGTGGGGTCCAGACTGCAGCCAGTAGTAATCTGTCCCTAGTGCAGATTCTTTCCAAATGCTGGGCATAAGCTGGCCTCCTGACTAGTCAGCACGTAGAGCCTCGCCCACAGGAGCCATTCCTCTATTCCTCATAGCAGGGGACCTGGGTAAGGTCCATCCTGCCTTGTGCCCTACAATCCACAGAAGCATCAAATTCAAGGAATTAACTCATTACATTGTTCTTAAAATCTGTATGTCTGATAATGACCATATTTCCTATGGCACAAATCTTATTTTTCTGTTACCAAAACTTTAATAGAAACAGTATTCCCCCATCCTTTCTTCGTTAAAAATCCCTGTTAATTCTTTACCTCGGTGCCTCATTCTTCAGTATTTGCTCTATACCCATTATCTATCAAACATGACGTTATTCTTATAAATACAGTGTTGTGCCTAGCACAGAAATCAATTTAGTTTTTTTCTATATTTTCATAATCCCTCTCATATTTGTCTTTTCCTCTCAATTTCCACTGTTCCTACATGAATTCATGGAACAATTTTTTTTCCCTTAAATTACAGTGACTCCTAGTTGATTTTGAGCTACTTTAAATGAGTAATGTTTCAGTTATGTCCTTGAAGGATTAGAGACAGGAAAGATTGATAAGGAAAATCATCCTTTCCCACAACTGTATAAATGATCACTTCATAAGCATATCTTTATTCACCCTAATTTCTACTGTATTTTTATCAATTATTTCAGAATCTTGTACAACGTATTTTGATCATATTCAGACTCCTTCCCACATCCACACCCTTACGTTTCTACCTCTCTGAGTTCATGTCCTGTTTGATTATTTTTCTTTTACTATAAGTCTATCAAACCTAATCTGTGTTCCACAAATGCTCCTGGGTGTCGGGCCATCCCTTGGAGCTTGGTCACCTATCAGTACTCGCTTTCTTGAAGAAAACGGACACTTCCTCTCCCAGAAGCTATCAATTGCCAACAGACCTTAAGCTAGGCCAAGAGATTCTTGCCCACCTTCCCATACATCCTGAGTTTTCATCTGACTTGGGCTTGCACAGGTCTTTTGCTGCTGTCCTGTCCGAAGCACTGTGGGTTCATATATGCAAATGCCCTATTGTGTTCAGAAAGCACAAGTCCCTTCTATTCTCCCACCACCTCTGGCTCTTATGCTCTTTCTGTCCCTTCTTCCACAATAATCTCTGATCCTTGGGAAAAGTGTGCATGATATAGGTGTCCCATTTAGGTCTTAGGACTCCTCAATTTCTTATTCTATGCATGTTGACCAGTTGTGGGTTTCTGTGTTAATCACCAAGTGCTTTGAGAAGAAACTCCTTTGGAGAAAGCTGAGAGATAAGTCATAAAGTGTCATAAAGATAAGTCATTAGGTGTCAGCTGCATACTCTGTCCATTTTGGTGAAATAATAGATTTTCTCTTATGGCCTGTGACCTGTCCAGTAATAGGTTCTTGGCCCTTATAACAGGGTTTGGTATGAGTTCTATCTTACGAAATAGCTCTTAAATTCAAACAGAAGGTGGTTGGTTGTTCCTATAACAGTCATGCCACTGTTGCACCAGTGAACATATCTTGCCAGGCCAGTTATTTGTAGCTTACAGAATTCACAACTGGATAAGGTTGATGTTTATTTTTCTCTTTTGGTAACTTGCATAATATCTTCTAGTATCATGAAAGCTAGCCACAAGAGATGAAGGCTTTAGGTCAGGACCAGTTTGATTTTTTTCTTTGTTTGTTGTGTTCTATGACTCATGTACATAGTGTCTTCAGCAACAGGACCTTACCATCACTTTCTGGTGGGTAACCAAGAGTAATGACAATAGCCATTATTGTTTGGGGGTCTGTAGGGACTCCTGATTAATAAGTTCAAGGTAGGGATTCCATTCAAAGCACTTGACATTTTAGTTGTTAGCCTGTGCTATGTAGTAAGGCTATAGAACTTTGGTCATGGAGTAATGCTATTTAAACTCTTTTTATCGTCTGCCATCCACTGCCATTACCCATCACATTTAACCCTCCTATTCTTTTTTGAGCAAGCTATCTGTTTTGTAGAAGCACAAGTTCAGGTTACATTACCATCTCATGTGTTTGCTGAGGGCAAGGCATGAGCCTCTACTCCTCCAAATACCACTGAAGTCTGTCTGTCTTCTCTTCTTTTTTTTGCACAGATCTTCTTGGTGAAGCAAATTCTTTCTCTGTGTGTCCAAATTTCCTCAGAAGTTTCTCTGACCTCCATACATATACTGTGGCAAACACATGCATACATACGTAAACACACACACACACAAATAAATGAATAAATATAATAAAATTTTAACAAACACACAATGTTTGGGACAAAAATTGGGAAAGGGCAAGCCTCCCTGTGAGTTAATAGAGCAAAGAAATCATCCCACAAGGAATGTGCATTCACTGATGAGTATTTGCTTTTCTATGAGTCTGCCACCCATGCCCCTGTTACTCAACTTAAGGAAGTTTTGCCTCCTGGGCAAAAATTTGGACAAATCTGCTTACATGGTTGTTCTTATTCAGAAAGGATGTTATGATTATCTGGTGGTTAAAGTCCAGAGATGTTTTCCAGCATCTTACAATGTACATGATAGCCACCTTACAACAACAAATCCAACCCAAAACATTAATGTACTGAGTTTGGAAGGTCTAAAGTATGCTGATCTATGTGGAGATTACAGTTGAAAAAATCAGGTATGTAAGGCAAAACCATCACAGTGCTACTTTACTGATAGAATGTGTAAAAATGAATCCTATGATAGTGATACTAATATATTACCAGTTTTAAATGAATGTTGCTCATAAGAAACTTTAATAGGAAGTCAGAGATGGTTAGAACTCATCTACAAGAAGAGATGAGGAAAATAGTATTCAGTGAAGAGTAACTCAAAGGAAATGGGAAAAAGAGGGGTGGTGGATGTAGCTGAGGGAGAGTGCTTGAAAGGGGAAACCCTCAGCTCAAACTCCAACACACACACACAAAAAACAAGCAAACAAACAAAATAAGATGGGGGAGGATGTACTAGAGAGGGATTCTAATCTAATTTTTTTCTTGTTTTGTATTTTTCTTTGTTAAATGGCTCTTGAATAAACAGAAATAGTTGCTGTGATCCCAAGATACATTTCTAGTGGTAACTGAAAAACATTCACACTTAAAGTTAATATGGGTTAGTTAATCGACATACAAAACAGACCAAAGTCCACAACTTTAAGTATTGACAGAAAGTTTAAAAAGTGACTGTGGAAGAGGTCAACCCAATAATTTCTAAAACTGTTGTGGTGGTTTTGGGTTGATTAGAAAATTATTGCAGACAAAAATGTTAATCGGCTTCCACTGCCAGGAATTACTAAGCACACCATGAGCAGGCCCTGAATCCATGAGATCAAATACCTGTGCAACATTATTTCCTCGTAACCTCTTACAGAAGAATTAGGAACATGAAACTACAAAATAAACTGAACTCTCACAAAAGTGGAGCAATTGAGTGCACCTGTGATCAGGTGCCCTAGCTGACTATTGTTTGTAAACTCAATAATCCTCTGGTGGCTAGCTTTTCCATTTGATCCTTTATGGATTAGGCACCATAGGGTGGCTATGTATTACATGAAATTTAATCAAGCAACTACTTTTTGTGTCTTTGAATGGTAATCTGACTCAGCTTGGTCGTGACCTTTGACCAATATTGGGTCAGTGCGGCCAGGTGTACAAAAACTTGATTTTATGTCTTAAAAGCTAAGAAAAGCAGACCTGAGTGTTAGAATTACATTCTCTGTTCCTTAGACAATAAGTCTCGGCTCCTTTCTTGTTGAAGACTGAACCAAGCCCCTTCCAAAAATCTTTATGTCTCATTTTGTAAATCAGAAATTTAGTTTGAAGTGGCATATATTCCTATATAGTATATAGTATATATGCATATTATATATGCATATATATAGTTTTTTATATAGTATATATGCATACTTATATATGCATATATATAGTTTTTTATTAGACAGAGTCTCCATGTAGCTCTAGGTAGCTTAGAACTCTCTATGTTCTAAGGCTGGCCTGTTTTTCACAGATTCACCTGCCTTTGTCTCCTGAGTTCTGAAATTCAAGGTGGGTGCCACCACTCTTGACTGATCCATAATTTTAAACTTAGTTTTAAATATTTCTAAGTTAATATGAAAGGGTACTTTACCAGAAGCAAACCTAGGCTATTAGTTTTAGGGTCTATAGCAGACTATAGTGCTGGTGTCTGATGCATTCCACAAAGAGGAGTACAATGGGGTTTGCAAATGTTCCTTTGGAGAGTTGACCTCTTTTTGTCTCTATCTGCTCTTGGAGTGCATTGGTGCATTAGTCATGGTTCGGCAGCGAAACAGAACTGAAATGATATACAACTACACATTTACATATGTTAATGCATATATTTGTGCATATGTGCATGCATTATATATATTATAATGTATGTATACAAAAGACTTATTAAAATGAATTGCTCACAAATATGGAGACTAAGAAATGATCTGTTGCCTACAAACTAGATAAGACAGTGGTGAAGTCCTAGTATCAGTTCAAGAGAAGGATAATGTTCCAGCTCAGAAATAGTCAGGCAAACACCATAAATTCTCTTTTGCCCCAACTTTTGTTCTACTTAGGCCTCTATTGGATTGGATGCTAATCACTCTTATGATGAGAGATAAGCTATTTTACTTAGTGAACTATTTCAGTGTTTAATCTCATCCAGAAACATCCTCACAAACAGTAAGAGCATGATGTCTAAATAACTAGGCACTCATTTCATAGTTGAGGTGATACATAAGATCAACAAAAAAGAGGACAGGGAGATGTCTCCGTGGGTAAAAGTGCTTGTTACACAAAGCTGACAACCTAGTCCATCTCTTGAACTCACATGAAAAGCCAGATACAGTGATGGGAGTGTTATGCCAGCATTCCTACAGCTAGATAAGAAGAGAATGGAAGAATCAGCCAACAGAAATCAGGTCAGATGGAATTTGTCATGCTGCATCAGAAACAAAAAGAGAGACTCTGCCTTAAAACAAGGTGGGAGGAGGCAACGGGTACAAGAAACTATTGTCCTGTGACTTCCATCCATGTGCCATGACATATATGTACATGCATGCACAAGCACATGCACAGATTCACACACACACACACTCTACAAAAGTGAATGAATAAATAAATAAATAAAGTTATTTAAATGATCTATTGCAACTGATACTTGCAACATGTGAAATTCATGAAAATATGAGACACATGTTTATCTAGTTAGACCTTAAATTTAGAAGGCTAGAAGCTTTATTCCTTAGGAAAATTTTTTGAATCTCACCAGTCTTATACCTAGCACATAGTACATTTCCTGACACAAAGTAGGCAATCAATAAGTATTTAATTAAAGAACTTATGCTATTTAAATTTCAAGTGAGTTTTTTTTACTATTTTGTGTTAACACAGTAAAACTTAAAGAGTATTTCAATTTGTTGTTACCTATTTGATCTACATCAAATAAGATGAGTTTCAAAATGGAATTATATACAGGAAGATCTCAAAATACCTGCTACCTTTCCAATATCTATTTTTCCTATAACATCAATTTAAGGATGTATAAGGGAAAATGGACTTCACACTTAAATCAGTATCTCCTTATGTTAGGCATGTTCTCCATCATTATGGTTTTCCAGTTTACTTATTGGTTTAATAAATTAAAGAATCATGGTATTTTCCTTCCTTGCTCTTTGTCAGGGAAATTAAGGATGAATTTGAAGAGGCAAAAAGACAACTTTCTACACAGTTCTTTACACAATTATTACCAAGACATTGGAGAAAGTACAAATGAATATAGAACTGACATCAGGGTACAAGTTCACATCACTTATCTAGAATAGCTTTCTGAATAGTTGCTGCAGAATAATCATATTTTCTGTGTTGCTGAGTAAATTCAAAATTGAGTATTAAGTTTATCTTGACTCCAGACTAATTTTTTTGGCTTTCCACAGTCAAGTGAGTTATGAGGAAGCCTTCCACCAAAGATTCTTGAGTGACAACATAAAAAAACACTCCAGGAAATTTCCAGAGGTAGACAAGCAATGTGAGTGGACCAAGCTGGACAAGTTAAATCATCTAAATTATGGCCACAGGAATTCTGAACTGACTGCAGCCAGGCTACCTCACAAATATTTACATTATGAACTATAGTAATCACAGTATCAAAATCTTTGCTAGAGATAAAATTCATAAAATCAATTGGAAAATAATTCTATACCCACTACATGCTTGTATCTGCAAAGGTACATAAGTGTTTATATTGATGTTAGGCTCCTAATTCTACAAATCATTTTTAGAGTAAGATTTCTTTTAACTAAAAAAACCGAAGTTATTTCATTCCTTTGACAATTTACCCTTCATCTCTAGTTTTTAAAGCAGACCTGGTTCAATTCTTCTTGACCTCATATTCACATTAGGCTTAGAGCAGCTAAAAAATAATTAAGCAAATAGTAGATATAACTACTGTAACAAGTGTTACCAAAGAGGAAATGAGGGTTTTTAAGTGGAAGAAGAATATGGAGGATTATACAAGAACCCATGGGGTTAGGGGTTAGGGGAAGAAAGAGATCAAGAGAGGGAGGAATTGTAGGAGACAGGTATTATCAAGGGAAAGTAGGTAAAATGGGGTACTTTAAATGGGGAGGGAGGAAAGAGGGTTAGACATGAAGAGAGAGAGAGGTCAAATAAGTAATTCTGTTTGTGTGAAAAACCAGAAAAAACTGTATTAGTTCACAAGCCTACTGGAAAAGGGCATATTCACTGTCTCTCCATGTGTCCATGTGTATAGCTGAAGGCTACATAGCAAGAAATAGTGACAGACAGAAGAAAACTGCTTAGAGGTGTTAGCCAAGGTAGTCTAAGAGACTCCCAAAATCACAAATGCTATTGCCATAGCCCCCGATCACCTCCCAGAATGTGAAAGGAAGTCACTATTGCTGAACACTTTAAACATAGGACACGGAGCAACAGAGTTGGAAATAAACTGGAAGCTACCTTCCTGAAGGCAATCTCTCATAGTTTTGGAGGACCTTATGTAAGCTGCTAAGGGAGAACTTCAACTGATGTTCCAACCCCAGCTTTAAGTACTAATGATTACAATGACTGGTACAGCAAAGTACATTGGTGCAGTAGTAGCACTTTTATCTTGAGAGTAGTCAACAGTTACCTAATTGGACTTAAAATCCACTCAATGGGATGGAACTCATGTGTGGTAATGTAAACATAGCCAAATACATGGCTGAAAAGGTCTTAGATCTTAGAGAAAAGTCTAAGGCTTTCACATTACTAGGCTAATTTCTTACTATATAATAAACATAGAACTTTGGATATCAGTCCCTACTCATCAAAGAAGCTTCTTTTGCAATAGAAAGAGACTATTACAGAATTCCACAACTAGTCACACACAGAGAACAAGTGTCTGTGACATGCCCAACCTTAAGTAATATATTTACAACAGAACCTCTACACCTAAGACTCATGGAACATAGTGGAACCAGGGATAAAGAGAATAGTAGTACATCTCTCAACTTTCATCAATTAAGATCCCTCATGCAAATGTGGACAATGAAAACGAAAAACTACAAATGATCAAAGTGTAGAGAATAAGCCTATAGAGTGTGTGTCGTTGGGAAGGATTCCTATATTAAACTCCACCCAATGGCTCAGGGACAGCTTTGGAAGGTTGTAAGACTCAGGGTGCGTATGGAAACAGAGTCTTTACAGGCTCCTAAGACCTTGTTCATATGAATCTACAGCAGTGGTATCAGCATATGCTAAGCCCAAGAAAGCTCAAGCAGTCAAAAACCCAAGCAGCAGGCCCCAACTTTAGCCAAAGAACTTGTGGTAGCTGATTACTGCTGGGTGAGAGAGGGAATTGATCTTCTTTAAGTGATTGACTCTAGATAGGATGACTAGACCTCAGTGAATTAAACTTGCATGAAAGGACATCCGGGTACATTGACTTGACTTGATAGGCCTTAAAATAAATCACAGAATGCATGAAATCTGGTTGAAGAGGTGTTATGGGAGGGTGCAGATGGGGGAATGGGTATAAAGATGATTAAGTTACTTTGTATTAAATACACAAGACATTCAATTTTAAAAAAATTTTAAATAAAAATAATAAATTAAATTTTAAGGACTTGTATGATACAGACACTAAACAGCCAAAATTAAATTATTTTTAAAACCTTGGTCTTCCAAAATATCTTCTCTGCCCTTTGAAGTGTGATTTTTATCCACTTTAGAAAAATGTGTAGATGATACCTAAATTCAAAACTAAGGTCCAGTCATCCTTCCTCTGTGCTTTAGATTTACCATTCTGGTTTACTTTCACCTTCCTTCTGTATGGCAAAAGAATTGCTGAGTTAGTATGCTCTATCTTCATCCATACTATCTTTTGAGAGGTTTTTCAATTTAATGCATGTATACACATTCTGATGATTAAACAAAGTTCGAGTCATCCTTGGATTGAAGAGATGGCTCAGCAGTTAGAGCACTGGATAGTCTTACAGAAGACCTGAGTTCTAATCCCAGCACCACATAGTGGCTAACAACCATCCATAACTCCAGATCTAGGAGATCTGACACCCTCTTCTGGCCTCTGTGAGCACTGCTCAACACAGGAGCACCTATCTGCATGCAGGCAAAACACTCATATTAAGACAATAAAAATAAATAAGAAAAAAAATAAGATCTATGATCTTGCCCACCAAGAGATAATTACATCAATTAACAAGTGAAACTCACATATGTTTCTTTACATATATGGCTATACATGTAAGTAAGAGAGCTTCTATATTGTAGTTAAGACTTACAAATTCAGTGTTTGTGAATATGTGCTTCACACACACAACACATAGATGCAGTGTTACTGTGCACCTGTACAGGTACTGACTGTGATGGTCTAGCATGCAGTTGTGAAATTTACTTACAGTAAATGGAATACAGAATGTAAAGAACCTTTCTTTGCATCCTTTCCCAATCATCAGTGGCTCTGTTTAGCATTAAACTCTCATTTTCGGCCTCCAATCTATTCTTCTGAATGGTCCTTGCATATCATTTTCCCTTGACCTACTTGCTGTTAAATAGTTCCTTAGGAAATTATTGGGAGTTTAGATGGGACCACAAAGTAATAATAAGTCTGAGGGAGTACCGGGATTCATACACTTTGATCAGGTCTGTGTTTGAGGCGGTCCTATTCCCTTTACTTTCACTTCTCCACTGAATAGTTATAAACTTGTTCAAATAGTTATCAACTCAACAACAAATATTACTGACTGAGAAAATGAAATCCTTAAGGAAAGTGTGCAAGAGATTTAGGGAAAATAATCATTGCGAAGGTTTTGTGGAAAGTGAAGTTGTCAGGTACAACTGCAAGCAGAGAGTGAAAACACCTAATGGGAGAATGCCTCCAGTTCATGGTTCACAAGTATCAGCATGCCATAAAAACACCCTACTGAGATACAGATTGGCAAATCTTCCCCATAAAGTTTTAATGCAGTAATTCCAGAGGGATAGAAGATGTTGCGTTTGTACCAGATTCTGAGGTGATACAGATGCCACTGGCTTTCAAAGTTCCAGTCTACGTGCAGGAATTTATTTCAAGGGAACTTAAACTGACTTTATTTGAATTTATGCCTTTCCATGAGAGACTTAATACCTAAACTTTCAATGTCTCTCATTGCCCTTCTGGGCCACAAGAAACTTGTGGCCAACAGAAACAGCTCTGGATTCTGAAAAAAGATAAATTAAAAGGAATCCTGCAGAAGAAAGAACATGCACCTGTGCTCCCAAAGGCAGCCTAGCAAAGTTACAGGCAATTCTTTTTCATGTTTAAGCAACTATTTTCAGTATTTATATCAGGAATTCAGTCAGCTTACTGAGGTAGGTCTGGTGTCCACATGTTTTAATACCCCATGATTAAGTTACATTCACTGTTGAGAACCCCTGTCTTTTGATCTGGTTCTTGTCCCTTCTAGATATCTTCCTTTAAGGTATTATTAGTGAATCAAATTAGCTCTATGCTTGTTATCTGAAACGAATCAAATTTCATAATATTTTGATGTATTTTGAGTAATCACAACTCAGAAATGCTACTGGTTTCTTGTAAGTGAAGACAAAGGAGGGTATTAAACATTACACAATGCAGAAAATTCTGCCCCTAAAAAAGGAATTAGTAACCCAGAATAGCCACCATTCTAAGAAGAAAAGCTCTGCCCTAACAGCAAAGCATAGGTACACAGCTTTCACCTACTGGTTTTTAGTAATATGTAGAGCATCAACAAACTCTGTGGGAAACAACTGTGTGTTTTTGATTCATAATAGTGAGAAAGGGAAGAGAAGAAATTGGGAACATCTTAAATGAATGTTTAGTAGCTTCAGGCAACAAGCAAATTTTTGTAAAATGACCTGCTCATGATTCTGTCTATATCTAACACCTGACTATGAAATACTATTAAAGGTATTTTTTGTTTTTAAATTAAATTTGCAGGTAAATGAATGGACTGGAAACAATCCTTCTGAGTGAGGTAACCCAGACCCAGAGAGGCAAAGGCCACATATTCTCTGTCACAGATGGATGCTGGTTTTAATTTTTTTACGTATTTTAATTGAATCATTATATGTTTCATACAAATATATCAATCAGCTTTAATCATCTTTATACCCCTCTCCCCACTGTCAGCACCCACATAGCACCCCAACAGGAACCCATACATTCTTTCATCTGGGTTAATATCTATTGTTTCAAGTTAGTGTAACCAAATGACCTCAGTGCAAGTTCATCCACTCAGATCTAGACAGCCTACCCAGAGTCCCTTGCTTTAAGAAGACCAGCTCATCCTCTCTCAACAGTAATCATTTGCCAATATTACTTAAGCAAAGTTGGCATCTGCTGCTCATTTCCCCAGTGTCATGCTGGGTTTTTGTCTGCTTGAGTTTGCATGGATCTAGAGCATACAGAAATGATTGTTGTAGTTCATATGAGTGGGGACCCAAGAACTTGTAAGATTCTATTTCCATATGGTCACGGACCTCCACACCGGCTTTTAGAATCATTCTTCCCCCTATCCACAATGGTCCCTGAGATCTGGATGAGTGAAACTTAATATATGAGACCTGTCCAGGGACCCATATTCAGCAGATTCTGATCTCCATGGTTTAGCTGTTTGTGACCTTTTGTGTTACTGGTCCTTTGTTGCATGTAGGAAGCTTCATTAATAAGAGTTGAGAGATCATTAGTGATTTATTTACCTCTTTTTCTATATTGTGTGAGCCCTGGTTGTAGAGACTGCATTGTAGATGTCCTGCTTAGGCATGGAGAATTCACAGACAAAGTCTGTGTATGACCAACTGTGCATTCTGCATTAATCTCCTTCTGGTACAAAAGTATCTTCTTTAGTGAATGGTGACTGGGATACTTGATGGTAAATATAAGGATATATATTTTGCATTTAGAAAGAAGTTACATTACCCTAGTAATGTGACAGCCTTGCAGATTTCTCTAAGTTCTATGACCCCTTCAGCCATGTGTATATGACTATGATTATAGTACCACACATGAGTTTCCTCCCATTGAGTGGGCTCTAAGAGCAATTAGGTAGCTGTTGATTGTCCCCAAGATCAAAGTGCTACCACTATACCCATGTCAAATGAGGAAAATGGAAAGGAACCAGGGAGGTGAAGAAAAGAAGGAACTTAGAGATACTAGGAGACAGGTATTAGTAAGATAGAAACGGATAAAGGGGGTGTTTAAATGGAAGAGGAGGAGGGCTATACAAGGAACTATGGGGTTAAAGAGAAAGACTTAAGAGAGGTGGGGCCTAAGGAGACTGGTATTGTCAAGGGATAAATGGGGAAAAAGAAGATACTTTAAATGAAGAAAGCATGGAAGGAAGGATAGGCAGGGAGAGGGGGAAAGAGAGAGACAGAGAGAGAGAGACAGGGAAAGAAAGAAAGAATGCCTACCTAGTGTAAAACATCAGAGAGAATCATATCAGCCTAGCACCCTAATGACAAATTCCACATCCAGTATCTCTACCGTGAGCCCCTGCGCATAACCAAAGGCTACATAAAAAAAAACAGTGCTAGAAGGGAGAAACCTTCTTTGAGTTGTTGACTAACAACTCCTTTGTGTTCCCAAAGACTCCAAAAATTATATAGGCTACTGCCACAGCCCTTGATTGCCTCCCAGAACTTAAAGGTAAGATCCTATTGCTAAAGACAGGGCATAATTTGGTGACAAAATTCAGAGCAATGAAGCTGGAAGTGACTCCATTTTGAATTTTTTTAATGTACATAATTGAATTGGAAAATCTAGAGAGGTCATAAAATAAATGACTAAGGGGACAGGAATCCGTGGGAAGTGAAATAGAATGCAGTGATATAAAGGGGGAAAGGGGAAATAATAGAGTAGGAAGCGTGAACTGCGGACTGGGAGGGCGGGGCGGAGGAGGGACTGTGGAGAGAGATAAGGAACGCAGAGACCTTTAGGAAAAGTTACATGAAAAACTAACACTGTAGAAGCCTCTTTAGGTATGTACATATACACCATAAAAGATTTAAAGAGGTTACGTTATAACAAGGGGGCATTGTACCTACTAGACATCACAGGCTAGCAATGTGAAAGTCCAGAGCTAGTAAGGGACTCACTCTTTTGAAGCTGTTGACCACATATACTCTCAAATAACACTAACCATTACCCCTGCTCTTGGTTATCCACCAGAACTTGATGGAGGACCCTGTTGCTGAAGACAATACATGAGTCATAGAGAAAGCAAAGAGAAATGAAGCTGGTACTGAATTCAAAGCCCCATCTCTACTGGCTAGATTTCATAGTGCTGGAAGATGCTCTGCATGCTACCAGAAGGAAAAAAAAGAAACAACCATTAACCATATCCAGCTGTGAATCTCACAGCCTTCAACAACTGGCCTGGCAAGATATGACCTCTGACTCAAATGACTCAACAGTGGCAGGAATATTGTGGGAGTAAACAATCATTTCCTAATTGGGTATAACGCTTAATAAATCAGAGTGTATACATAACTGACATCAATATCAGGTCTAACATGTGGCTAGACTGGTCACAGGCCATAGCAGAGAACCTTATATTATTATTTGCTAAATACGTACAAATAGTATTAAGTGAATCCTAATGATTTACTGTTATACCCATGCATCTCTCATCTCTCAGCAGTGAAGCTTCCTTATTCAGTAGAGGTGATTAAAAGAGAAACCATTACTGGTCATCGTGCAGAGAATAAGAGATTGTAGAGTGGTTCTTTCTTTTTTTATTAGTTGAGCTTTAGTACATTTCAGACAATAGTTCTTAATAAAATTTAGACCCCCTTTCTGATCCATGCCCCCACACATCCCCTCAACAGACCCCATGCATTCCACCATACATATGAAGTCCTACCCTGTTAAGCATTTGTACCCAGATGTCCTTCAGTGCAAGCTCATCCACTGGAGTCTAGTTAGCATATCTAAAGATCTTAAGGAAGGCCTATTCTCCCTCACCCAGCAGGAATCAGTCTCCAACAGTTCCCAGCATAGATCTGGCCCAATACCATTTCCTCATCTTGTGCTCCAGGCCACCATTGCCTTAAGTTCACATGTGCAATCTTCCAGTGGCCTAAAAGTCTCTGTTTTCCTACGTTCATGGACCAACCCTGGCTCTTACAATCTTTCTGTCCTGTCTTCCATAATGGTCCCTGAACCATGAGTGGATGAGATTTAATATAGCATCTTATCCAGGGATACATACTCTGCAAAAATAAATAAATAAATAATAAAATAAAAAAGGTGGATATGTAGGATGATTCAGGCCAGACCAGGCAGAATCCTGGCCTGCTAGCCTAAACTGGCTAGAACATGCATGCGCAGTGAACACTTTTGGAACCTAACCTGGGGCAGTTCTCAGGCCCTAGCAGCCATCCAGGACTGACGGGAGTGATGAATGTCAGATCATCAGAGGCATTCAGAACCTACCAGAATGAAGCAGAACAGATGATTGTAAGGTGTGAATGAGACCCCCAACAGTTTCCGACTCTGGAAGAAACCTGGAGCCAGAGCTTATCTAAGCCTTGCAAACCACTCCAGATCCCAAATTCCTTGGCAGATAAGGAATTCCCGAACAGCTCTGGAAAAGGACTACTTCCTGGCCAGAAGCTTGCCTTAAGCATCAACCAGATGTCATGGCAACCCCTCTCCCCTAAAAGCCAGGAGGGGACTGAAGGTTTAAAAGGTTTTGGGGACTTGGACAACGGGCGTGAGCTTCTGTGGCTGGTGCTTGTGCTTCTGCTGCTGCTGGTGCTGCTGGGCTGGTGTTGCTGCCGTGCCTCCTTGCCCCCTCCGCCAATGCCCCCCAACATCTGGCTCCCATGACCCCCAACAGGTAATCACAAGGAAACAGTTTTCCAGACACTTGGGAAGTTACATGAACTTACAGTAGTAGCGACAGCATGCAACAAGTACCATATAAGCTCAAGCCAGACAAATTCAAGGCATTTGTGTGGGGAAGTAGGTAAGACACCCCACCCGACCTGAGGAACGATTAAAAACAACTGGTTGTTAGGAAGAGAAGAGTTAGATTCTTTAAGCATGTGATTCTTGGCAGGATAACCAGACTCTCCAGTGATGGATACACACCAAAGGGCATTTGTGGACTCAAATGTATATAATATATAATATAATATTTATATAATATTAATATTATTAGATAATATAGAAATTTTAAAAATGATCAGAAAGCTAATAAAGCACATTATTACTTTGAACACACTTATGTTATATATTATATATAATAATATATAATATAATATGTTTACATAATAGAATATATGGAATTGGATGGGAGATAGTAAGTGTGTGAGAAGGGTATGAACAGGGGAGAGAATCTAAATACAAAATCTATCGAATTAAATTTGCAAAAATTCAATAGAAAGAATAAACAAAGTACAAAAGCAACTATTACATGTATTTATTCATTTTGTGTGTATATAAGAGTGGGTCATAGAACTTGCAGGATTCAGTTCTGTCCTTCTACCAAGTAGCTCCAAAGAATTAAACTCAGGTATTCAGGAAGTTCAACAAGTGCCTTTACACACTGAGCTGTCTCTCCATCCTCATTGGTTGGTTTCTTGTTTTGTTTTGGTCTTTTCTTAATTGGTGTTTTATTTATTCCTTATTTATTTATTTATTTTGAGCCAATGTCTTACTAGGTAACTGTGACTAGGATGGAAGCTGTCATGAAAATAGACTATCCTTGAACTTGCAATGATCATTCTGCCTCCCAAGTGCTGGGATTAAAGATATATGCCACCAAGTCTAGACTTAGTAATTTTTTAAATGTTTTTCTACATTCTGGTTTCCTGCAAATTTAAAACTCTACAATTGTATTGCATAAAACCACTGTAGTATTTAATGAGACATCATTGTTGGTTATAAAACCTTGTAACATAGTCGTTTGTGAAATTGGAAAAGCTTGACTTCGTTTTAAAATGTTGAAATAATTTGCAGTCTATTTATGGACAATGTGTGGGATTAAGAATGCCATTTCTCAATGAATTGTTTAAGTTTGTGTGTACAGACCTAATATGAAAAACAGAAGGCTTGTTCAGGCTTTCCTTTGCTGGTATTTGTCCCTAATTCTTCCATCACTGCTTGTCTTCATGTTGCTCCTGCTAATTACTGATGCTACAAAAGCACAGTCTATGTTTTCTCTCAAGATTAGATTTGTTTTTTCCCCAAGGAAATGAGAAAGTAAGTGTGTGTTCAAAGTAATTATGTGCTTTATTACCTTTCTGATCATTTTTTAAAATTTCCATTGACACTAAAAGTATTTTGTTATTTTTATTGGATTTATAACAACAAAATTAAATGAGGTAATACACTCAAGGTATATAATCTACACAATTTAAGAGCTGATATTGGACAGACAATAGGGGACCCACAAACACCATTTTCATTGAATTAAGCAAGAAATTAGGAATGCAACTATGAATTCACAATTATGAATGCAAAAACTATAAGAATTCAAAGCAGCATGCTCTCTGTGCACACATACTCTCTGCTGCCTACATGAAAAGAAAGAGCTCCAACAATATTGTTTCAAAATAGAATATTTCCAAAGAATCCACCATTAGAGAACTAGAAGCTGAAGAAACCAAAAGGTAATGTTTATGTTGCTATACACCCGAAGATAGCAGGCTTCATATGACATATCAAATACTGCTTAGGAAAATCAAAAGCAGGGATGCTGTCAGCAAGACCCAAAGACAGATCGAAGAAGAATAATTAGAAACTTCCAACTGTCACCGGCAAGATGGAAGAACCTGCAACTCCAGTATTACAGAGGTAGAGGTAAAATGATAACACATTTGAGACCATCTTGAGAGGAAAACTAAAAGGACTGGGGATGTGGCTCAGTAGAGAAAGTTTGCCTAGCATGTGCAAGGTCTTAAATTTTATCTCCAGCTCTGGAATTAATTAATTAGCAATTAAAAAGAAACCACATTTCTTTCCAAGAGCTCCTTGATGTGTGTGTCACTGACAAGTCTTTGCAAGTTTTCAAATCCTAAATTCCTTCACTTTATCTTGTAACTTCCACAAGAACCAATAACAAATGCATTTTTTTCTGGATGAAAAGCCCGAGTCCCGCTGATGTTAAGCAATAGTTTAAGGATCAACTAGCTCATAAGTGGCAGTATCTGGAGGCAGAAAATACAAACTTTCATTTACCATAACATGCTGCTAATACAAACACAGCTCTGGACTGAATTAATATACTAATTCTGCTATCTTTTGGGAAACACTTCTAAAACAATGACAGAAATCAGGTTCTCACCCTTTTCAGGGTTAAAACCAGGATGTGTTGCCCATTTACAGAATTACGCAGGAATGAGTCATTTCTGCTGATGTTGTGCTTGACTAGACCTGGGTTTACTCAGTATGGAAAATTCTGCCCCATCGTCTGATCATTTCTGCTGATGCTGTGCTTGACTTGACCTGGGTTTATTCAGTGTGGGAAATTCTGCCCCACCGTCTGCATCTTCCTAGGTTTCAATACTATCCATCTTTGCTTAACCCCATCTTTCTCCTCATGCCTTATTCTCATCAATTGTCTGATTTTTCTTCAATTATTATTGGCGAAGATGACTGTATAAATCATAATATTGAGGAAGTAGAGCTTTATGAGCATGTGAAGTGTTTTTGAAAGGGATATACATATATATGTGCACATATATATGTAGAAATCCACTCCATATAAGGTATTGTAAGGGCATGATTAGAAATGGTTATGTAACAACATTGTTGGGATGTTAGACTTCCTTAAAGTCCAAAAAAAGCAAGTGCCAAACCTTTCTTGATACAAACACAAAAGGCTGAGCAACCCATGTAAGACATACAAAATGTGTGAGGGAGAATCACCTGCCTACAAAATAAATAGGAAAGGCTCTAAGCAGAGATGGGGACTGGTGGATGAACTGGTCTAAAACATGCCAGTAGGTCGTGTTCTGTGCATATCTTACTGCCATACAGAAGAGACAGCCCCCATTAATTGCTGTCATGACATGTGTACAAAGAAACGTATTTAAGTAGTCACTTGAAGACCTAAAGCTTGGAGGCTTGAGTAATAGTAGATTTTCTTCTAACTCCATCTGAAATAATATTTCCAAACAGAGGGCGGGAATGGAAGACATCCAGATCCCTCTTACTGCTAGCCTCAAGCCAATTTGTAAATTTAATTTAAAATTCTGATTACTACACTATACAGGACACATTTGTTAATATGGGAATTCTTTTATTTGTGACTGTAAGTGACTAGAGTCATTTTGCTGAGAGTGTGAAGATTACAAGGTTTTCCTTATATTTCAATTAGCAATAATTTACATTGTCTTCGTTATTTTCTCTTGTGTTTCTACAAAAAGTTGTTTGTCTTATAAATAAAAGGTGAGTTTTTATTTTATTGAATATTTCCAATTTATTGAATATTGCAATTTGCAATTTTCATACCATCCTCTGGAGCCTGGTTGGCCTATCAAGAATCTCATGCTTGAAAGAGACTGACTCTGTGCCTTCCAGCACCTGTCTACTGCCACATTTTCCTTAGGCGGTGTAGATGCTTACTCATATCTATGCTGGATTGTTTTCTGGTTTGAGTACGCACGGGACTGTTTCATGCTGTCACTGTTGCTATGAGCTTATATGAGTAACTTCTCAGCTCTTTGGTCTTGTGGTCTTCCATCTCTCTGGGTCTAACAATCTTTCTGCTCCCTCTTCCACAACGATCCCCGAGTCATGGGAGGCAGAACTTTGATATAGGCATCCTATGCAGGGATGAGCACTCTGCAGCCTTTTGTTTTCTGCACATTGACCGGTTGTGGGTTTCTGTGTTACTTATCATCTGCTGCATAAAGAAACCTCTCTGGTGAGGGTTGAGACATTTATTAATCTATGAGAATAACAACAAGTCATAGGGAGTCAGTTTAATATTTTATTCCATAGAAAAACTGTATTAAGTTCTCACTTATATCTATGATCTCTCTAGCCTAAGGTTCCTAAGCCTGATATCAGTGTATCATATGGGCTTCATCCTAGGAAGTAGACTTTAAAATCAAACTGTTTGGTTAGTCCCATAATATATATGCTACTATTGCACCATTTACCATATCTTACCAAGCCAGTTGTTATTGTAGTACTCAGGATGCAAGAAGTGCTCAGAAGTCAAGAAACTGATAAACAGCTATGGGGGGAGAGGCTTCCCAGAAAGAGTGGTGGAATGAAGTCATATGAAGGGAGAAAAGAGAGCACTAGACAAAAAAGGGTTAAGTGGGGAGGGGAACGAGAGGGAAGGATGGGGGAGGCGATTTGGAGAGGATACGTAATACTAAAGGCCTTTAGAAAAAGCTATATTGAAACCTATCACTATAGAAGCTTCCTAAAGTATATACATGGGCATTATAAAAATATAGTGAATAGAGTTACTCTATAAGAAGGTGACATCATCCTGTCTAGATATAATAGGGTGATAAAATTTAAAAAAAACTTCAATACCAGGAATGGGTTCCCTGTCTAGAAGCTATTGACTATGGGTCCCATAGACTCTCAAACAAGACTGGCCCTTGCCCCTGGTCTTGGTTACCCACCAGAACTTGATGGTAAGACCCTATTGCTGAAGACACTGTGTACACGAGGTGTAGACAAAGAGAAATCAAGCCTCATCTCTGCAAACAAGATTTCAAAGTGCTGGAAGGTGCCATGCATGCTCTGAGAAAGAAAAAAAAATCATCATTAACCTTACCAGCTGGCAATCACTTAAAAAGTATTGAGCTTTTAAAATATTTCATACAACAATTCTTAATCAAATTAGACCCTTCCCCTATCTATATCCCTCAGCCCCATGTATTCCGCCATCCATGTTAACATCAGACCCTTCCCCATCTATATCCCTAAGCCCCATGTATTCCACCATCCATGTTAACATCAGACCCTTCCCCATCTGTATCCCTCAGCCCCCATGTATTCTGCCATCCATGTTACCATCAGACCCTTCCCCATCTATATCCTTCAGCCCCCATGTATTCCGCCATCCATGTTAAGCACTATCCAGTGAAGTATCCAGTGAAGTATCTATGCCCAGATGTCCTTTAGTACAAATTCATCCACTGGAGGGTCTAGTCAACTTATCTAGAGCGTGTAAGGTCTACTCTCCTTACCCAGTACTAACCAGACTCCAATTGTTCTCACACTGGGGCGGCCCATCACCCATTTCACTCACTCCACTCTGGACTTTTATCTGATTGAGTTGACATGGGTCCTGTACTTGGCGTCACCATCTGGCAATGATTATTTTTAAAAAATAGTCTGTCATATTAAAGGAATCATGAAGCTAAAGAAAAGATATCACTGGTGCCCCCCCCTTTTTTTTTCAAAATTTGGTCTTAATAGCTTTATATGTTAAATATCTAGAATTTATACTTATCAAAGTATAGTTTTTACCAACAATGGAAAGAATTCCTAAGCAAATAATGCATTATATCATGTCTATGAGGTCAATAATATTGCCCACGTTTAATGGATGAGAAAACTATATTTCAGTAAGCCATCAGTATTCAGTGTCATGCAGCCACTAAGAATCTTTATCAAAATGCTATTCTTTCCACTAGTCATTTTAGGAAAATTTAAATATGATGGGCAGACAGGAACCAGCAATCTTTCAAAGTTCTTTCTAAACTTGACATGTTAATATTTCATTCTATTAAATAAAAATAAAAATGAAGCATGCCTTTACTTTTTAAAGAAGTCATGCCTTAGAGTGAAATAAGTCACAGCTTAAGAATATATGCTTACATCAGTCTCTTTATACTGGTTGTCAAATGTTTGTAAGCAACCCAAACAATGATTGAAAATTTAAGTCTCTACAGGCCTGAAATTTTTATAATTAAATAAAAATACACATTAGTGATGGAACAAAGACTATGAAATCAAAAGACACGTTGTCTAAAAGGAAAAAAATTGTAGAAATTTTTATGTATGTGAAAATGAATCTGTACTGCTAACAGTTATCATGTTATTTCCCCATTTAATGTACATTTAGTATTTAATCATATTAATAAAAGAAAAAGCTTTTTTGGCCAACTTTTATTGAACAAGAGCTGTCAGAAATACAACTGGAAATCATTTTTGTATCTCACAACCAATTTGAGACTGCTTAATTAGATAAAAATATGTGACATAATCATTGTACTTCTAAGAACCAACCAACGGGCAAAATTTAATTTGGATATAAAAGTTTGCTTTTGTCAGACTATGCAATTAAATTGGAACAATATAGTTCTCCTTTCATAGTTATGACTGGTTCAGAATACTGCAGTCTCTGAGAAACAATATATGAATTGGGAATATAAATAAAGTATTTATACCTAATTATGTAAGTCATCTTTTCTCCATTGAGTAATTCAGCAGAGCTTCAGGGTTAGCACCTTTTTTTTGCAAAAAGCAACACTTGTAGAAAGCTGTGATTATCCCAAAATAAAGTGTGATGGCAGGACAGATGTGCAAGTCTAGATGTGGGTTCAAGGGACCAGTCACAAAATTATTTGAAAAATGCTACATAAAATTAACATATGTGTTTGTTCAACAAATCTTACAACTGATAGCAGTAAGGACAGAGTGAGTAAATAATCTCTAATATGGGATTCTAATTACAAGTATTTACACCTATCTTCTACAGAGAGTAGATCCAAAATTAGAAATATTGACTTGTCAATGATGAGTTCAAAATCTATTTTGAATCCCACTCATGGAAATGTAGCAGATTCGGCCAATATCAGCTTTTGGGTATCATTTTAGGCTACTCTTCTAGTTTGGTAGTCTGTGGATAAACTATATAACAGAAATACCAGGAGTTCCTATCCTCTTGGTAGAGTATCAGTGTGTATTTGAAGAACTGTGTATCATGAAGAACTGATACAGGATCACTGAAACAGAGGGCAAATGCAGTGGCTCATTTAACTCCAAGTTCAATGGGGCACTCAGGCTTACCCATAATCCAGAGGCTTCCATCCAGCTACTCTGTAACACCATTCTCTGTTTTGGCTTCATTGTTACAGTGACTAAAGATAAACAGTTCTAACTCTGAGCATCTCTCTCATTGTTTCCAGAAACAGAAAGACTACTTCATTCAATAACACATTTCAGTCACTCACAATTTTCTCAAGGAGTCCCAGCTGGCTTCTTTTTTCTCATTGAATTGGCTCCCAAGTCTAGTTATTAAACAGCATCTAATGGCATACAACAAATGACTGGGTTCCTCTAGGTTCCTAAACTCTCTTCAATGTCAAAAGTGAAAAATATAATTATTCGATCAAGGAAGTGTCTCCTGGTGCTCAAAATGGTTTCACCTGAACTATATTAGAGGAGATGTGGGGACAAAAAGGGAACTTATCAAACTATAAGAAAGAGGAAGTGCCATTCTTGGTAGGCACCTGAAAATGGTCAGGCAGTTCATTTTTCCTTAATCAAAAGAAAGAAAATTCTAAGCAGTTTAGTTTAGCAAATAATCTCCATCCTAAAATAAAGAAAACATTCAAGATTTTTGCTTCTGGGTAAGTTGTTAAAATCATTTTGTCACAAATTACCTTGCTCTTTCTTAAGAACATGTTAATAAGTTCTTAATACATAATGCCAATGTTCCTTTCATTCATATATATCACATATGAACATAATTATATATGCAAATTTTGTCATTGAAAAAAATCCAATGAAAAATAAAGCAAGATTGAAATGTTGTTTTAGAATGCAGGCAAGCAGAGGTAAGGATATAGCTCAGTGGAGGCATGCTTGCCTAGCTTGTGCAAACTCCTAAGTTTCATCCCCATCACTGCAGTAACAATAATTGTCATTATTATTATTATTATTATTATTTTAAATAATAGAAAATAAGTCATGTTTTTCTGACCAAGGAGCCAAATTTCACACAGTTAAATCATAGTTAATGTAAGTGTGTCACTTATACATTGAAATGGTAGAAAATAAAAGATTTTGTTGTATGCACAGAATTTCTGCTGGAAGGGGCAAAAGGGATCAGACAGTTGCAAAACTATTTCTCTCTGTCTCTAAAAATGTTCAGTCTTTCAGTGGATTTGAATGCAGTCTCACTGGTAATACAAGCTGATGTTGAATTCATGGTCCTCCTGTCTTGACATAGAGCACTGGGGCTATAAGCATGCACCACCATGAATAGTTAAAGACCTAATTTTAACATTCATTAAAAAAGACATGTTGTTGATCAGAGTAGTTCAAGATACTATCAATACAACACAGGCTATTGCCATTGCCCTTGGTTATCTCCTAGAACTTGAATGTAAGACCGTATTTGTGAAAACATACATAGTTTGGATACAGGACTTGGAGCAATGGAGTTGGAAATTTTCTGGAAGTCTTCTCCTCAAATACTAGCTCTCATATCTAGAGGACACTAGGCAAGTTGCTAAGTGAGAAAATCAGTCAATCAATGATACAACCTCAGTTTTATAACCTAATAACCACAACAATGCACGGCAAACTGTATTAGTGCAGTATTGACACTTTTAGCTTGAGGGTAATCAACATCTATCTAATTGGGCTTAAATTCCATTGAAAAAGGAGAAAACTCACGTGGCACTGTAAACATAGCCAAATAAACATGGTTGAAGAGGTCATAGATCTTAGAGAAAACTCTGTCACATCCCTAGACAAGTGCAATGTCTGTCTTATTATATGCTAAATATTAATCCTTATGTTTACAGATAAGTATAACATTCACCATTTGTCATAAAAGCTTCTTTGTGCAACCGACAGAGATTATCACAAAGTTCTACAACTGGTCGCACACAGAAAATAAGTGTCTGAGAGATCCCAAGCCCCAAGTGACACATCTACAATGGAACTTCTACACCTAAGGCTCATAGAATATAGCAAAATGGGGTATAGAGAATACAGATGAAACGCTGCAGGGAGAAGGGGCGTGTGTGACTATGGGAAGGCTCTAAGTACAATCAAGATTTATTGTATGAAATGCACAAATCTCAAAAAATATATACATTAAAAATAATGCATCTCTCAATTCTCACCATTAAAGCTTCCTGCTGCAACAGAGGGTAATGCACACTGAAGGTCACAACTGGTCAAAGTGTAGACAGTAAGAGAATACAGCATGCATATCTTTGGACAAGACTTCTATATTAAATCTCAGATATTCATGACTCAAGAGCTATTGCAGAAGAGGAGGCAGAAAGATTGTTAAGAGCCAGGGTAGGTGCATGATCATACGGAAACAGTCTCTCAGGCCTCTGGGAACTAATGCATATGAACTTACACCAAAGGCAACAGCATGCACAAGTTCTATGCAAACTCAACCAAGACAAAAACCCAGCACAGAACTAGGGAAATAGACAAGAAAGCCCAAAATTAACTTAGAATCTATTGACAGCTGGGTGAGGGAGAGTTGATATTCTTTGAGGCAGTTGCTCTAGATAGGCTGACTAGACTCCATTGAATGAACTCACACTGATGGACATCTGGATACACAAACTGACTCCATAAGCCTTAACATATATGACAGAAGGCATGACATCTGGTCAGGGGAGGCTATGGAGAGTGCTGATGGGAGAGAAGATATAAATACGATTAAGAGGTATTGTATGAAGTACAAAAAAATTCAATAAAATATACAAAAAAGAAAGACATGTGCCCTTCTTGACCCACAAAATCTGTTTCAGAAAGTTCAGTCTGCATTTCTACATTAAGGGTG
Organism: Eospalax fontanierii; assembly: GCA_035773235.1. Classification (NCBI taxonomy): domain Eukaryota; kingdom Metazoa; phylum Chordata; class Mammalia; order Rodentia; family Spalacidae; genus Eospalax; species Eospalax fontanierii. The sequence goes on from CM069527.1 coordinate 41,162,058, forward strand.
ACCTGCTAGAAACCATGTTTTCAAATACCATTATTTCCATTTTTACCATTTTTAACCAATACCATTGAATAATGTATATAAATTATACATTATATAATTTATAATGTGTATAAATTCCATTTAAACACATTTTTTCACATAGAAAATTAGTAGGATTTAATTTAATAGGAGTTAATTTCTTCTATAGATTTAAACAGTAGAAAGAAATACTGATTGCAGTCTTGTCAAAGCACAATGATCAGATTGTTTGTCTACCAGTAGTTATGAAAGATCAGACAGTATCACTGCACTTACTGGGTTCTCAGAGATTCATTTCTATGTCACTGTGATACACTTATATAATAGAAGTATTTCTAGAGAGAATGAAGACAAAATTCAAAAGAAATCATATTTCTCTATTGACTATTATACATGTGAAATGGGCTCATTAAGGGAAATATGAAGTATTATCTTCATTTATTAGTAGCAATTTATAAACAGTCAAAATGATTTTCAACAGTATTCATTAACAAAAATAGAATAATTTTTCATAAATACAAATCATTTAAACAGCATTTTAATCACATAACTAAAGGTATTCTAAGCCACAATATATTAAATCAGAAAACACATTCTATGACCAGAGATTTAAAAGATGAAATATACTCAGTGAAATTCCTAGGCTTTGTATTTGTCTGTGACTATCAGAAAGAAAATAGCATTCATTTTAGCCGTGAGTTTCAGAATATTGTATGTACACTATACTTTAAACTGTAATGTCTTTATATGACAGGCATCCAGTCCTCATTTCCCCATGCTGGACATGTAAAGAGACATTCGTTTCCATCAAACCTTCTGCTCTTGGGCCACACTGCTCTCAGAGTATCCTCAACAGCCAGTTTCAGGATTCTCTAAGTTTTGGTGGCATATCTATAACATTCCTGACTGTCAACAGTCTCTACTATCTGAGTTGCAAGTAGAAAAAGTGGTTGGTTTCCACAGATCTGTCAAGTTGCAGTCCATTACAGATTATTCTTTGGGGTATTTGTGCATAAGTGTGTGTGTGCGTGTGTGTGTATGTGTGTGTATGTGTTGAATTAATTTGTGGTAAAATATGCATGACTATTTTATCTGTATAATTTAGAGGCCTTAAATTGATTGTACAACTACCACCATCTATCTCTATTACTTCTCATCATTCCAAACCAAGTAGATCATAGTTTCTCATTACAACATGATTTCATTCCCCTTAAACCACTATTCTGCTTTCTGTCTACAAAAAAGTTAATTCTTATGACACCTCATGGCATCCCATCATGATTTGCCTGACATTTATTATCCCGGATTCATGTTACATTTTGCACTCACTCAAACCACTGCACCCTCAAAATTTTGTCATCTTGATGATCAGAAGGTGCAGACATCCTACTGGGGGAGCTTAGATTCATTTTGGCCACTGGGACACCACAGGTCCCTTAGAAACTCACTTGTTCAAACTTCTCTAGAGAATCTAACCCTTTAGAAAAGATGGTGCTGAGAGATTTAGGTAATGCAGGGCTTTGGGCATCTCCTCATACAGGGCTTTGGGGATCTCCTCATACCAAATATTGTCTCTTTAATCTTGTTTACCTTTCCCCTAAATCAATAGAGTTTTTGATCAATCTGAAGGAAAGATAGCATGACTCTTTATGATTCCAAAGAGATAAGCTACGTTCTTTATCCTAAGTTTCTGAAATTCAAATGTTTATCTTTTCTATGAGTCATAAAATACGTTTTCAAACTCAAGAACCAGGGATTTTTTCCTTGGCTCCCTTCTCCCCAATACACTTCTTGTCTATTCTTTGACTTTGAAGAGATCTTTCATTTCTTTTCCTGGGAAAATAAATGTCAGTCTTAGCTATAAATGCAAAAATTATCATGTTAATAGGAACTATCAAGAAAAAAAAATGTAATCTCTCTGTTGAAATATAGCCCTACACATCAAAATGTTTTCTTATGACCATTTCCTAAGGAGATAAAATCTGTGACACTTTGTTATAGATGTGCTGTTAGTGGCTTTTGGTCATCCTGAGGTGTTGTCTGTGAAGAAGATGAGGTTTCTGACAGGAATAAATCCACACACACACACAAGTGATGCTGATATGATCTGTTAGAGCCTTCTTAAGCTAGAATACTGCCCAAGGGCAGCTCAACAGCCCAAACAGAAACTAACATCAGAATGCAAAAGATTAAAGATCTAGAAGCCCTGTATGTCAGAATCCAGTTGTTCCGTCTAAGTTGGGAACACAGGAGATTGTCAAGCTAAACAGGTTAAGTAGGGTCAAGAAAACAGGAATACCTATTGATTACACAGCATAGCAGGACACTTCAAAGAATGGATTAGGAAAACGATGATGCGTCTGGAGAGAAAGAAGGAATGACAAAATGTTGTTGATGACATGGTGTTCTTCAAATCCTCAAAGTAGAAATTGAAACATGCCAAGCAATGTCACCATTGATGGCAATGACACATCTAGTGGCAGTTTATTCAGACCTGCAGGATAATTTCAAGAATCTGTGTCTGATGCCTGCTAGATTCTATGTTCTGTTAGGCCTGACTCTAAGTAAACCCTAATCTAACTTCTAGCTGCCATCCCTAATCCCACCCCTCACTTCTATACCATTAAAAAACAAAAACCATTGGAGTTGGAGAGATGGCTCAGAGGTTAAGAGCACTTGCTGCTCTTAGAGTACCCAGGTTGGGTTCCCAGCACCCACAGTGCAGCTATCATCCTTGACTTCATTTCCAAGGAATCCAATGCCGCCCTCTTCTGGGCTCTGCAGGCATTGCACCCATGGGTGTATTTGCATACATGAAGGCAAAACATACACAAAATAAAAATAAATAAATAGGGGTTGAAGAGATGACTCATCAATTAAGAGCACTGACTGCTCTTGCAAAGAACCTGGTTTCGATTCCCAGCATCCACAAGACAGCTAACAATCGTTGTAATTCCAATTCCAAGGGAATCTGACTCCCACTTTCAACCTCCTCAGGCACTGCATGGCATGGGTACACTTACATGCATGCAGGAAATACATTCATACACATAAAATAAAAATAACAACTGAAATATTTAAAAATAAATAGATAAAAACAAATTAAACAGTATAAAACAGTCATTCCCTTAAGCTGCATTTCTTTTTTCCTTTCGGTTTACATCTCTGTTAACTGATTTTCTTTGAAACTGACACTCCATCACTTCACATAAAAGCATTTGGTTTACTATACTCATGTTTCTACTCTCTGTCATGTTAAAAAAGAAAAATTTCCCCAAAATGTAAATGAACCCATTAAATTCAAATTTAGTTTGTACTCCATCCCAGAAATCCAAAGGGCAAAAGTGTACATCTTACATTGGAAATTACTGAGCTCTCTGTGTGAAGGCACTCAGCAAATCATTAGAGATGTTGTGAATAGGTTGAGCTTTCAATAAGAGAAAAAAGACCTGAAAGCTAGGCCCACCCAGTGATAGTGTGTCATGTGGATTTGTGCCAGCATATTTCTCTATTTACCACCTCTCTCCCAGATAACACCGATTTGTTATCTACAAGTCGGATTTGGAAATGCTTTGCACATTCCACCACATAGTGTTTGATGAGTTCTTTTCTCAAACCATATTATTTTCCCCTGATACAAAATGATCACTATTAAACAAGCTTTATACCATGCCTGGTACCCCTTTCTTGGAATGTTCCCAGTTCTGGGTGGGCAGGGTAAATTTTATATAATGATATGAAATTTTTATGTCTAATCCTCTTTCTTTTCAAAATGAAGAGCTGACTTTCCCCTCATTGATATAGCCCAGTGCTGAAATCATAGCCATGCTCCACACATGGGAATGTCAGTATTAGAAACATGGTTAGAGACTAATGAAATTATTCTGAAAGCTTACCTTCTACCCACAGTTACATTGTGATAGATGAGATGGAAAATTAAAGATATAATGAATATATATAAAAAAATTGGCAAGTCAACCAAATACTGAAAAAAGTTAATATTTGCATTTCTATGTCTACAAAATTTTATTTGCAGATTTGTGAGTATTATACTCATTTTCTCTTTCCAGTTAAAAATTATTGTAAGAAAATTTCAATAGCAAGTGATTAGACAATTAGATCTTCATAGTAATTATAGCACTTTTTGACACCTTAATATTTTTCTGTAGCATAATATGTTATTGGAAATTTTAAAATGCTGAGGCATGTGCATGAAACATTTCTAAGGACATTAAAGATTATTTGGGAATGAAAAAAGGAAAATATTAAAAGAATCATGGGAATAATCCCATCTGCTTTCTTCTATTAAAGAAACCAGTCCTTGGGCTGGAGAGATGGCTCAGTGGTTAAGAGCACCAGATATTCTTGCAGAAAACTGAGGTTCAAATTCCAGCACCAATGTGGCAGTTACAACTCCAGCTCCAGGGGATCCAACACCCACTTCTGACCTCCATAGGCACTTCACCACATGGGTGCACTTGCATACATGCAGAAAGCACACTCAAACATGCAAATTAAACTAAACTAATCTTGAAAAATGTCCTGATTAAAATCAGACCTATGTCACATGATCAGCTCCTAGTTACAGCTGCAGCATGTGGTGTAAAAGACTAGTTTGACAGCTTTCCTGCTTGTCCTCAGGGCATACCACACATGTGGTACTTTTGCACAAGTTTTATTATGACCTCTAATGTTGTCAAGTTCAACCCAATAAATATGCAGAATTTAGTTTTAATCTTTCTGTACTTGAGCCTTCCATGACTCTCAACCTCAAACATCCATCCTCCTCTGAATATATCTTCGTTCATCATTGACAGAATGCATTTTTCCCATAAGTTATAAAAATTTCACTAAAAGCCCAGAATATTTCTGAAAAGCTTTTGTTTTCCTTTTAATTTATTTTTATTGAATATTTGTGTATTTCATATATAACATATTAATCATCCTTATACCCTTTCTCCATCCGTGATTCTCATATAGCACCCCCAACAGGATTCCATGCATTCTGTCATTTATGTTTAGGCCTATCAAGTCAAATTAGTGTCTCCTGATGTCCTTCAGTGAAGTCATCCACTGAGGTCTAGTCAGCCTATCTAGAGTAACTGCCTTAAAGAATATCAACTCTTCCTCACCCACTAGTAATCAGCTGCCCAATGATTACCAGCTAAAATTGGGATCTGCTTTCCGTTTCTCCAGTTCTATGCTAAATTTTTATTTGCTGTGTTTGCATGTGTCTTGTTCATCCTGACACCATTGCTGTAAATTCGTATGAGCAAGGTCTCAGGAGGCCGTGAGATTATTTCCGTACAGTCATGTACTTCTACCCCTGGCTCTTACAATCTTTCTGCCCCCTCTTCCACAATGATCCCTGAGCCCTGGGTTCATAAAATCCTACCAGAAAACTAGAAATGATTAACTATTACAGCAAAATGGCATGTTACAAAATTAATCTACAAAAATTAGGAGCCTTTCTATATACCAATTGCAAGCAATTGGAGAAAAAGTACATGGAAACCCTCCCAGTTAAAATACTCTCAAACAATATTAAATATCTAGGAATAAACTTGACCAAAGACATTAAATGATCTCTACAATGAAAAATTTAAGTCTTTGTAGAATGAGATTGAGGAAGACATCCAGAGGTGGAAGGACTTCCCATGCTCAAGAATTAGAAGAATTAGTAATGTGAAAATGACCATACTATCAAAAGCAATATATAGATTCCAACACAGTCCCAATCAAAATTCCCATGACATTCTTCACAGAACTAGAAAAAAAATGTCCTAAAATTCATACGGAATCACAAAAGACCCCGAATAGCCAAAGCAACCCTGAGCACAAAGAGCAACTCTGGGAGGATTACTGTACCAGATTTCAAATCGTGTTTTCTTCCTTTCTGAAATGTCACTGAAAACCTAGGTGTGGCATTATTCCATGGAGGTTCTGAAAAGAAACAATTTTATGGCACCTAGAGACACATGTTTATTCTTAAGTTGTGTGGTTCCATGCTTGAAGAGTAGGTATCTTGAGAGCCAGACATAGAATCCAGTGATGGAGGTTCTGAAGGCCTCGATCAAGGAGACGAAGGGATACACTGTACTACATCTGTTGTACTGCGCTGCATTTCGAATACTTTTTCCTCTCCCCACCACCCCCAGTTTATATGTGTTTCTTCTGTGTATGTCTGTGAGAGAGAAACAGAGACAGACAGAGAGAGGAGAGAGAGAGAGAGAGAGAGAGAGAGAGAGAGAGAGAGAGAGAGAGAGAGAGATGCTAAGATTATCTGATTATCTGGCTGTCCTCCAACTCACTACTATGTAGACCAGCTTGACCTCAGATTTTAGTAATATGTTTACCTCTCCTTACCAAGTGCTAGATTACAGGCACGTGTCACTAGATCCAATCATAAAACGGCTTCAAACTTACTCAAAATGAGAGATATAAGACTTACATACTTACATAATAATACCTCCTGAGATCAAATCTCTACTGGCTGTACAGCTTTGAGAAAATGGTTTAATCTTGGTAAATTTCAACACCTTCCTCTCAAATGGGCATTCATATTATAAATCACATAGAAAAGCTAGAAATACATAATGAGATAAAGCATGAATGGAATTTGGCCTTGTGACAAGTACCCAGTATGAATTTAATAAATATTAATCATTATTGAAGGGAACGTTCACCTGAGATTAATGTCTGTGTACCTTGTTGTTATTAGTTTTCTATTTTCCAGCCCGGCCAAAAATGTATTTTATTAGCAATAGTATGGAAAAACAAATTTGATTGATCTGATAATCAAAGTTCTGGTTGGAACATCAAATTTTATCTTATTTAATTGGCTTCAATTAAAAACATGCTTCAAGGACATTCTGTTTATACCTAAATAACGAAGACCCTGAATAAGATGTGAAGACTACACCTAAGTGCACAGATCTGAGCTGTAATTTTTAGGTAGATCCAAAAAACCTCTTCTTGCCACACAAACACATTTTTTTTTACACAAAATTTTTACTTGGAAGAATACCATTGATAGGAGAAACAGAAAATCATCTTGAACAAGAAGGGGCTATGTACCCTAAGAAAAACTATTTATTCATTACTGCTTATGACTCTGTCAGTCTTTGTCTGTAACTTGTAACAATCCAATAATCTGTATCAAGATTGTATACAACTTGTGACACATAGTTATACTTACAAAGAAAATTTGAATTCCATACAATAACATATTTGTTGCTTTCCTGCTCGCCTACTGTTTCTAGAGGGAAGCTTTTTCATTTATTTGTGTATGTGTTTATGGATATGTGCATGCATATATGTATGAATGTGTGTACATGTTTGTGTGTGTGTGTGTGTATGTCTGTCTGCTATGGTGTATGGGCAGAGGCCAAATGGAAACTTTCCAAAATTTTTTATCACCTCTATCATGTGGGATCTAGGGATCAAATCCGGTCATTGAGCTTGATTGGTGGCAAATGAGCTATCTCTAAGGCCTCCAACTTCTTCAGTATCTGAAGTCAGTTATCTGACATCTTTTAATATCCCTTCTTGTTCTGCTCATTGGTTGAATATTATTGTTTTGTAGCATTCAGATGTTGATTGTCATGGTTTTCATTTGCTGTTTCCCTTATTGTACTTTTCATTGCCATCTACTATTTCACACCAACTCTTCCAGTTACCCTGAGAGATGACATGAATTCATAGTTTAAATACAATTCTTGTCCTTTCAATCCATCAATTAAGGCCCACATCCTTTCATACCTGTAATATTGCAACGTACTCCTAAACAATCATGGACACCATTCACACCATTCTGTTCTTTGTCAATTTAACCACACAAATAATCCCACTTATATGAAAATGAAAATACATTTCTTCTTTATAGATATTGTCAAACTTAGGTGGTCTTTGATTTTTAAAATATGGGAAAATTTATTTCTAAAACCTTAGGGCGTAGAATGAGATATCTATTACTCTGATCTATAAGTATCACATTTCAAAGGCCTCCTTTAATAATCTTATTTTAACTTTTAAGTGAAATTTTATTAATTAGGCAGTTTTAAACAAATCCATAAAAGCTCCATTATGCATTTCTTTAATTTTTTTCATATCTTTGTATGGTTATGCAAGTACAAATGCACATTTCAAACCATCAACATTCTCCAACTTAAGCTATTTGATGTTTCTTTTGAGATTATGTTAGTCTAACAAGTTTTCATTGAAATTAAATACAACATAAGTCATACATGTTTTCAAAATGGGAGCTCTACCTAAATGTGTGTTCTCTCATCTAACGTTCTTTTTCACCCATTCTATGAAATATTCCCCACTGTTTGCTATTTGCTGTATCTTCTTTTCCTGTAATTTTTTTTCACAAATACTTCATTTGTATGGAATACTCTATTGCTTCCTTCTTGTATACTTCTTTGTCTACAACTTCATGCCAAGCCTTTAGTCTATGTCTGTACTACAACACAGCACTCCATGGAGACCTCAGTCAAAGGTCCAAATACATTGAAATAACAATGAAATAATACCATGTATGTTTTAGAACAGCTAAAATGAAAAGCACTAATATCAAATTCCGACAAGCATGTGGATAAGCATAAGTTGACATTATTTGGTAGAGAAGATAAAAATCATGTAATCACTTTAAAGGATTATAATTACAAAACTTAAAAAACTAATCATGCTCTTATTATCCCAGCATGCAGTTGTGCTCCTTAGTACTGAAGCAAGTGAAATTTTAACTTCTGTAAGCAAATATACCTAAATGTGGGTGATTGCCCCATATCTACCATAATTGCCCAAACCTATAAGCAACTGAGATGTCCTTCAGTAGATGATTTGATAAATGAACTCTCATGTATCAGTAAAATGAAATGTTAGTCAGAAATTTTAAAAATGAGTCATTAGTCACCAAAAGAAAAGGAAGAAGCTTAAATGCATATTATTAAATGTAGGGAGAAAATATAAAAAGGTACATATTGTATAACTCCATTTTCAAAAGATAAAATAATATGGAACCAGCAAAATTATCAGTGATTATCTAGCATTAGAATCTTAATTGAGACATAAAAGCTCCTGTGTAAAACAGGGAAGCAAACAGAAAGAAAGACCTTTATTTGCACTTGATTTTTTACTGTAGATGTAATTCATGTGATACATAATCAAGTAAGCAAACCAAGGGCACAGATGAGTTAGAAAATAGGAGACTGGGGATTTAATTTTCATGCTGATACCCTTTCAACTATTTCATTCCTTGGAACTATGTTGGACAATAAGTAGATATTATTTAAATGCCTTATACCAATTGGTATATACCTAAAATCTTACAATTTTCCTGTAAGAATTGTAATGGATGGTGGTGGTGGTGGTGGGGTGTGTGTGTGTGTGTGTGTGTGTGTGTGTGTGTGTGTGAATAAACATTTTATGTGTATAACTGACTTGTTCAGAGTCATTAAAATCAATAGCAGGCCAGAATTCCTCTTCATTCTACCTTGGTCTTTTCTTTGCCAAGCAATGCAGCCTCACACTGACAAACTGAAATGCATGGTAATTAAGTGATTTACTCCAGGTTGGAGCTGGAGAACATAATATTGGCATGCTCCTTGAGGGGCTTGACATGAGTGTTTCTCTGTTGGAATCAGCTATTGTGCTCATCAATAATCACAGATGAAATCACTTCCATATTAACTGTACTGCAGTTTCACATAGAACAGAGGCAAGCAGCATCTTCATGAGTGGTATCTGAAAGGCATTAACAATCTCCACCAAGAGCTTTTACAAGCTGTTTTCAAATGTAAGTGAACGTCACCACAAAGAATTATTTCCTCCCCTAGCAATTTGCATTTTATCGTCTAGCAATATGGGAGCTAAATTTCAGGTAGATGGCTTCCAGGTCAGTTCCTGCTCCATTGGTCCAAATCCTGTATTCAAAGTATGTCCTGCCTTCAGCAACAGTGTATTATCTTCTAGTTCTTAGAGATAACCAACACATTTGGCAATAGACCATCTTTTTATGGAGCCTCTTGGACCAACCTCACCAAGCACACAGAGGTTTCTTCTGCCTGGCACTGTGTTCTTGCTAAACAGACCCCGGGCATACATATGGACTAATGTGTACACATTGTGCATTTCTCAGGGGGTTTGGTAGCTTCACTTTTCCTTCTGGATTCCCTCGCCCTCTAAGATTTATTCATCTCTGCTCTCTTTCCTCCTCTCTGACCTCCCTCCTCTCTTCCCAGTCCCCACACTCGCACCCATGACACCCACCTCCTGACCATCCCCCCTCTCTGACACCCCCCTTACACCAGAGACCCCTGCATGTGTCTCCATCTTCTGTCCCTGGACACACACTCCCACTTTCCCCACCTCTCCCCTGGTGACATCTGTTCACTACCACTCCCCTCTTCCAGGTTCTTTCTTTTCTTTTACTTCCATGAGTCCTTTCCATTGTCCTGGTTCCTGGTGTTACATCAGGATCTACACTCAAATACAGGGGATTGGTGCTACAATCCACAAATGAGGGAGAACATTCGTCCCTTGTTTTTTCTGTGTCTGTTACTTCGTACCACACTCCTAGTTCCATCCATTTACCTGCAAATTTCATAATTTCTTTTTTTCTTACTGCCGAATAGAACTGCTTTGTATAAATGCACCACATTTTCATTATCCATTCCTCAGTTGAGGGTCATTTAGATTGGTTACGTTTCTTAACTACCATGAAGTGAGAACAGCAACATGGATGTGCGGGTATCTCTGCAGTAAGATGAGTCCTTTGGGTCTACGCAAAGCAGCAGTGTAAATGGATCATATGGTGGATTAATTTTTAGTTTTTTTTTCAAGTTCTCCACAATTCTTTCCATAGTGAATGCATGAGTTTGAATTTCTACCAGCAGTGAATGAGCACTCCCCTTTCTCCACATCCTCTAGCATTTAGTGCCTTTCATTCTCCTGATCTTAGTCAGTCTGACTGGGGTAAGGTGGAGTCTTATTTCCTCATTTCAGAACTCTCTGTTCAGGTCCATAGCCCATCCAAACCCTAATGCCTAGTAACCGTAACAACTGGTAGAGCACACTACCTTTATTGGCATAGCAGTGGCACTGTTGTTTAGGAAGATAATCAACAACTATCCAATTGGACTTACAGTCCTGTCAATGGGAACGAACACTCAGGTGGGACTGTAAACGCAGGCAAACACACGGGGTTGTAGATAACATAGATTCTGTAAAGAAAACCCTACCTCTGTCATGTCTACATGCAAAGAATTATTTTTTACGATATTTAAATATGAATCCTTATGTTTAGGGACAAGCATACATTACACCGCTCATCAAAGAAGTTTCCTTTTGAAACAGATGGAGACTATAGCAGAATTCCTTAACTGGTCAGACACAGTAAATATACATCTGAGAGATGCCCAGTTCTAGATGACACATCTACCACTGAATCTCTACACCTAAGGCTCACGGAACCTAGTGGAATGAGGGGTGAAAAAAAAAAAACAACTAATGCATTTCTCAACATTGTTCTATGCACAGAGGCTACAATTGGCAAAGTTTTAAAGAAGAAGAGACTGCAGAGTGTGTATCCTTGGATAGGATCATATATTAAATCTCACCCTCCCATGGTTCAGAGATCATTGTGGAAGAGGGGTCAGAAAGATTGTCAGACCCGGGGCTGGTTCGTGAACTCAGGGAAACATTGGCTCTCATTGGAAGCTGTCACTTGTGAATCTGTGGCAATGGTGCCAACGAGCATAGGATCTGATTCATGCCATTCAATTAGACCAGGTTAGACCAGGGCCCAGACTGGAGTGAAAGATGGGTGAAGGGCCAGATCTAGACTGACAGTTCTGGAGACTGACTACTACTGGGAAAGGGAGAGTATGTCTTACTTATGATCTCTAGACAGGCTGATCTATCTAGAGTGAATGAATTTGCACTAACAGACATCTGGGTATGAATGCTTGACTGGATAGGACTTAACATGTATGGTTTGGTGGGCATCAATGGTGGAGGGGGCCTAAATTTGATAAAGAACTGTTGCATGAAATGCGTAGAAACTCAATAAAAATTTAAAAGTAAAAAAAAATAAATGAATAGAATAGAAAGAATGATTTCAAAATTCACATAGCTAACACAGCTCTGCCCAAAGATAAACAGAGCAGAGAGATTCAACAAGAAATATAGATTAACTTCACCTGCAGACTTGAAATCTAGGACTCATGGTAGGTTTCTAGGAGTCCTGAAAGTTCAGACTCCTAGGTCTAGGTATATGTGGCCCACGTAATACTGCAAAGGCACTCAGGAAGAGATCATTTTTTATTCCTTGAACATTCTATGCAAGTATGCAATGTGTATTGATCATATCCATTTACCACTATCTCTCTCAAGATCCTCTCACCCACCCAAAGCATGACACACTCTACAATAGCTCATCTTCAGTATAAGCTTTCCCTGACCTAGCTACATCCATCTTCAGTTAACTATTCATCACTCCCTCCCCATCCATGGATCTCACGTTCAGTTCCACCCACTGAATCTCTACAACTTCTTTCCAATGTTGTAGTCTTGACTTCCCACTACTCTATTTCCGATACTTATTTGAAATTCTCCCTTACATTGACTCCCCCTCACAAATCTTGTCCTCTAAAGATCCATTTCTGCTTCCGCTTCCAAGAACTCCTTAGAGGATTGCCGCAGAAATTATATGTACTCACTTTTCCAATATTAAAAACTGCCTATCACCAGGGCCTGGTCTTCAGTCTTCTTAAGGATTTTTACTCCCACCCTAGATGATCTGTGATTTCATGGAGAAGTCTGTATAATGAAACCTCAAATTATAGAATAATTGTTCTCCTATCACTCTTTCTGGCATGGGTGCCAGGAGCAAACATTTGAGCCACATACACCATACTGCATTCAACCTATAATCCACTATTTCCTCATCTTTCTACTGAAATTCTTCTTACCAAAGAATCAAGTAAGTACTTAGTTTTCGGGATCCCTTAAATGAATTTAACACTGTTGATCACACCTTTTTTTTTCAAACAGTCTTCAGTGCTATACCTTTGATAATGTTCCTTAATGCACTCCCCTCTCTCTCTCTCCAACTCTCTTCGCCTCCCCTCTCCTTTCACTGTTCACCACTTCATTCTTGTCTCACATTTTTAACAATACTTTTTACTTATTTTTTTTTTATTTTTTGTGTATGAGTATACTGCCTTCATGTATGTAAGTGCACCTGTGTTGTGCAATGCCTGTGGAGGTCAGAAAAAGGGATCAGATTCCCCTGGAACTGGAATTACAGACACTTGTCAGCCAAGTTGGGCATTGAACCCCTGGGTCCTCTGTAAGAGTAGCCCATGATTTAACCACTAAGCCATCTCTCTAGCCCCATTCTTTCTCATTTTTTATCATTTTTGTACACAATTGCTTTTCAAGCCATTTTTCAGTGCAAATATTTCCCAAGTATTAGATTCATACATTTAAATTTTTTGGTGAACATTTCTAATTAAATATTCTATGACTAAGCATGTCAAAAACTGAACCTATTTCTTTCCATAAATGTTGACCTCCTCCTGAATTCTCTTTCAGATGGTCCAATCAGGCACACTAACTTGGAATGTATACAAAATTCTTTTTTATATCCAAAGAGAGTGAATTGTTTTATTTTAAATTTTCTGCCTCATCCTTTTAGGGATTGGTCATCAAATTCACAAAAGATTTCAAAGAAGAAATAGAAAATGGTGCACCAGCAACACTGTTTAAGTGGGACTCCAAGTACAGTTAACCCAAAACAGTACTTATTGTTCTGAAATAATTACAGATAGCACCCTTTCATCTTCAAAGTGCTTCGGTTTGAGCAGTAAACAGTGTGATGAGTCAAACATGGACACAAGCACCACACCATAGGGAATTCTTAACTTCGCTCACCCCGTTCACATTCTCTTTGAGCCCACAAGCATTCCACATGCGGACCATTCTGATGTTACATCCTATAAATTCTCTATATATCATTTTGACCCATTTCAATAATCACTGCCCTAGTTCAAGCACATGACACTTCTGCCTTTATAACTGCTGATCTTCTCAGACCTCTACAACTATAAAGAAGATAAATCTTTCTGAAAAGAAGAGCTGGCCATGTATCTTCTGTGATTATAGTACCCAAGTACTTTACAGTACTAACACAACAGAGAAAACCTCGTAAAATGGCATGCCGATGGTACTGGATCATACCTGTAATGCCAATACTTGTGGGCCAGCCTGGGGTACAAAGTACAATCTGGGCTACACTGGGAGATCTTGTCTCAAAGAATACATTTAAGCACATATAAAATACCATATGATAGATAGAGTTCTTATCCTCCTCTTCTTGCCCCGTTATTCTGTTCAATCCAGTTAGTGCAGAGATATTAATGACAGCAGACTTCTAGTCATTCCTCATCATGGCCATTCTCCTTTCAGGCCTCTGCCCCGGATATGCCCTGCATCTGGAAAGCCTTCTTCGTCCGGCTACTGTGCAATCTATACATATTACTCTCATCCTGCTTTCTTGGACTTCACTGCCTCCCCCAGACACAACTTCAGTTTAACATCTCACACTGTCTTTATGGTCGATTTCATTCTGAAGTTTCTTGGGAGACATCTCTATTCACCGGAAACCTTTCTAGGGTATCAAAGAGACTTCCTATAATATTGCTTCTATAGTAATGCTTTGAATGTATTATTTATTGTTTTAACATGAAGTAGTAAGTTAATTCTTGTGTATGTGTGTACATATGAGAAACATGCAGATTCTTGACAACATGGGCTCCACGTATTCTGAAGTCAAAGTGTATGTTAAAGAAGTAGAGAATAGAAACAAACTCATGTGTAATGTTGCGTAAAATTTCCCTTTCCTGTGGCTAATCATTATTTCAAGATTGTTCATAGAGAAAAATTTTATATGCTCGCAACTCAAAGAAACAATACATGTCTAAAGTGATTGATGTGCCAATTACCCTGATTAAATGATTAGATATCGTACTCATGTCACATTGGATTTCATAAAATGTAAAATTGGTATATGTTGATGGAGACATATGAAAATAAAATTTGCCTTTCTGTATAGTTTCTTGGCCTGTAGGAAAGCACAGGAGTACTTGTAGGACAAGAGATCAGCAATTCTCTGTTCCTCTCCTCTCTTCTCTCTGTTTCTACTGTTTACATTTAGGTCATACATGGAAGGAAAATGTTATGTAACACAGTAGACACCCACAAGTTCTTGGCGCCCTTTTTACCTACAGTTCTGTTTCTATCTGGCATTTTGTCAAATTATCCACACCCTTCCTTTTCCAAGCTAGATTTTAAAAAAATTCTGACTATTGAAAACAAATAGTGAAATGTAGAAGATTTAATGGGAAGAGATGTTAGGCAACTACCACAGAAAAATTCCAAATACTTGGGAAGTAGTTAATTTTGCAAGGGACAATTTGAAATGCAATGTGTAGCTATAAAAGTACATCAGCTATTTTTCACAATGCTTAAAACACTGGAATATTGCTTTCTTTATTTTATTTACTTATTTATGAACTTATTCCTATACCTCCACACTAAAACAAAAGTTCAATGTATTTGGAACTCCTCTGTCTTTTTCACAGCTGTACCCACAGTACAAGTATTCAGTACATATTTTTCAAGTGACTGAATAAATTTTAACATCTGTGTAGTATCTTAAGGAAAGGGAGGAGGAGCAGCTTCTTGTATAAGAAGTGTGATATTAATAAAGAGTCTGGAATGGAGGGTAAAACTTAATTTAAACATTTTATTGAAACAAACTTTGAGTATCACAGTTGAGAGTGTTGTTCACGATGTTTGAGATTATGATAGGCAGGGAACGGCTGAGTTTTCCACTGTATTCTGTGATTCTTGTGTATAGTTTAATCATCTAAGAGCTTAACTGAAATAAAAGTTGATATAATTAATAAAACGGGAAAAATGAACAGCTTTTTATTTTCTGATAGGTAACATAATTGGTGAGTGCATGCATGTGTATATGTGACTTTGTCTATTTTGAAATGTTTGCTAAGGCTTTCTTACCATTAAGGTGACTGCACTGCTTGGAATAGACATACACATAAAAGTATAGAATGTTGATGAAAGCAGAGATGTAGGGCAAAGTCTCGTATATTCCAGACCCCTGTCCTTAGAAGTCTAGGAAGCAAGTGAAAATTCACTGAGAAAGTTATGCCTTGAAATATTAAGTTGCTGGAAAGTGACCTTTCGTTGGGATGAATCTCAACTCAAAAGAGAATAGAGGGATAGTGTAAAATTTTGCACCTGGACTTAGTGGTAAAGCCAGACTTTGCAGAGTTTAAATCATGTGGTGATGCTGCTGCCAAGCAACTGTGGGTCCAAGAATTAAAATTTGTGCTGGTTCTACAAAGTGAAAACTAATGCAACAGCTGTTTCTTCCTTCGCATGGCTAATGTGAGCATAGAATTCTTGCATTTTATTATTTTAAAAATTGATCTCTGTTCACCTTACTCATCAAGGATAGCAGATTTATTTGCTATTTGATGTTAGTTTGTGCTATTATAAACATATCAACTTCAATAAATTATGTTTTATTAACTTTCCCAAATATTACATAACAAGTTTTTTGAATACTTTCCAGCTTCTCCCACGCTCTGCCCATTAAGTATATGACATTATAACAGGAAACAAACAGCACTGGCCCCCACAATGTTCTTCTGTTTTGGACATTCAGAATGACTGTACCATGTGTGGAAGTGCTCTTTCCACTGTGACTGAGACAGAAAAGATATTTCTCAGGAACATATCCAGTCATACAAATTAAGAGAGGCATTGTTGTAAATGGAAATCTTAAATATTAGTTACAAACCAAGAAATATCCCTATAATTTGTTCATCTTAAAAACATTCTTATGAACAAAAAGGAAATCTTGCAAAATTTAGGAAGAAACTTTGAAATTTGAACTCAATCTTCTGTAGTTATATATATACACATACACACATACAACTTGTGATTGCTGTTGTCTGGTTATTTAATGTGACTTTTCCTTCTGGAAACAAAATCCATTTCTCTTCCCATAGAATGAGCAAATAAACTGCTCTTGGTAAAATCTTGGCAAATCCAGAGCCCCTGGCCCAAGAAATTGAACATGTGATCTAAGGCAATTCAACTGGAGTCCTTTCCCAGTACTTGCCTGACTGACATTTCATGGGAGACATTCTTCTCCATCTGTGATTCTTAGAGCCAGTAATATCATTTGCCTTGTTTCCTATCACATGGATAATCCTTAAAAAAGCCTTTTCCTAGAGACCAGTGAAGACAAGGGACATTTGGTGTGTGCTAATATCATTCAAGTCTGATTTTCCATCAAAGGACTGCAGGAACTGAGACATGGAACTTTTCCACTTGCCACCTTCACCTGACAATGCTGCCTGTTTGTTTTAGTAGATTTAATTGGGATTCAATCATTTTCCACAAAGGACTTTTAACTAAAACACCATTTTTTAATTAATTTCTTCATATTTTTATTACATCACAATGATTTTTCTTCTCAAAAGAGACACTCAGGTCATGAAACAGTGTGTGCAAAGGATTAGGGGAAAGACAGACATGAATTCATAGATTTTCATGTCCATTTACAAGCAGTGGAGTCTTGAAATTACAAAAGTTCACTGATCTATTTTCTTCTACATAAAATGAAGATAATGATTGTACTGGTCTCAAAAATTCTGTGAGGTTTAAATGATAGATATGTTCATAGTCATAAAAGGTGAACAATCACTACCACGATTCAAAGAGGTCATGATCTCAATAAGAATCCAGTCCTATTTGTTTCCAAAATTGCTGTTCTTTAAGCATATTAGGCTGCCACAGGAGATATGTAAGAAAGGTGAGGAGGCAGAGAGCATGAACAGATTAATCTTTACTAACTGAAATGCCATGCTGTAATCATTTCTTTAGAATTAAATCACATCTGGTCCAAATCACTTAGGAATCATAAGGCTTATACTGAAAAGTACCGTCTGTTTGAGTAAATGTTAAGAAAGATACGTATCAACTGTTACAGAAAATGGTTAGTTGGAGCCAGAGTCTCAATAAAGCCAAAGCCAAACAAACACTTGTAACTCTCCTAGTGTTTCTGTGCTTGATGGTGGCATAAACAAACTGATTTCCACACACATCTGGCACTATAATATGCACAAAGCCTCTCTACTTGTATATCTTCATGCTCATTGTATTGCAGAAGATTTCAAGAGAAAAGTTTCCTAATGTGGCTCAGAAAAATGAAGTCTATCTGTAGCAAGAGCTCCCACCTCATCTCTAAGCTTTCCATATTTTTAAATGACCTTAACATATAAAATCTCAAAGAGATTCCAGTAATTATTTAAACAATTAAATCATTCCTTGGAGGCTGGAGAGATGGCTCAGTGGATAAGAACATTTACTGATCTTGCAAAAGAGCCAAGTTCAGTTCCTAGCACCCATGTGACAGCTCATAACCTTCTGTAACTCCCAGTCCAGGATATCTGATTCTCTCTTCTGGCTTCCACTGGGCAAGCATATACTACACATAAATACATTCAGGCATTCATACATACTCATAATAATAAACAAATCTTTAAAACTCTCTTTGGATTGTCAAATTCAACTGAATTTCCTTCCTCCTTCATGGGTTCTTTTTTTTAATCATCTGGTATCTCTGTCAGGAGACCATACATAGTGTCTGACACAGAAATTCAGAAACAGCTAGTAAGAGACAATGCTATCAATGCCTCGATCATATATCAGGGATCACAAGGAAATAGAATTTTCTAAATGAAAATGACCTGTTGGTGAAGACAGCAGGACTTCAGAGCAGCCTCTGGCCCCTAGAAAATGATCAGTAAATTGTTAAGCTGTTGCCTTTTTCCTTAGCTGATAACAATACCAATAGCTACTGGTGGAGAATTATTATCCTGTAAAATATTATATTAATAAAGAGGTTTATTATATTTAGGTTCCATGCATGTACTAGGACTAGAGTAGATAGGTGTAGCTTTTCTTATAGTAAAAAGAATTTCTAAGTACAGCATGGAAATAACTTGCTTGACATAAGGGAATATTTTCTAAATAAGATCCCCTTTGATGACATTCAGTTCTTCTGTGGAAAAGCTCCAGGCACAGCTCTCTAAATGGGGAAGGTGATTGTGGGTGTAGCTCAATGCAGTATTCTCGATTGACCTTTTCCTTTGCATTTAATCTTGACTGATTACCTTTCTCACCATTGACTCCCACGTATTGCTCCAAATTTTGTAAATCTTAACTTTCATTAATGCTCTCACTATACTAGCAAGACAGACAAGATCTGTCAAAGTGAACATCAAAAAATATTAAGGAATAACATGAACATACACTAAAACAATTTCAAAATGCTCCCTAGAATACAAGATGGGAGATTTCTTGATTGCTCACAGTCTTAGATAAAATTCCAAAAGGCAATAAAAGATGTCTCCATTCCATATAAAGATCTTAAGAAACTGCTGGATGCCTCAGCTTTTCAAATTTCTCAAAACATCTCAAGCTGGCCAACTACCTTCACTTCCATGCTAAGACTCTTTAAAAGAAATGCTATCACTTTATCCCTTGTTGCTTGCTGTGGAGTAATTGTTGCTCATCTTCATACCATACCAAACAAAAGGAGAACTCTAGCAAGACCCATGCTGCATATTTTGAAGTGAATCACACAGACTGGTATTGCAAACTCTTGGTAGACACTTCTTCTATTTTGAGAACCATTCAGTCCATATTTTCCAAAGTTTCCAGTGTATTTGAACCCCAAGGAGCAGATTTATACTTTCTCACATGGGTAGTCTGAATGTACGAGATTACCTGGATCCACTCTTCATTACAAGACAGTGAGGAAGTGCATCAATAGGTTAGGTCCTGTTGTCATAGAAAAGAACTATACATTTCCTGAATATGAAAAGTGTGCCACAAAAGAAAAAAAAACTTAAGCCAATTTAAATGTCCCTCATTAAAGAAGCAAGTCTACTAAGTGAAGCTTGCCAACAATATGGGCTGTGGGGACTTCAGAAGATGTCTCACCAAGAGCATATCCTCCTAGTTAAAAGGCTATACACAGTTGCATATGTGCAATACGGCCCAGACATGCCTCTAAAGAACACATTTACATCCACACAAGAACCAGAGATTTAATATAATCTTGCAGATGACACCATGTGGAAAACAATTCAAAGAATACTATTCTACAAAAAGCCATTTGCATTTATTCTGATTCTTCCTTCCAGTTCCCAAACCTGAAAATCTGTAATATGCAAAAGCAAAGAGTTAACTGAAAGTCCATTCTCCTTCTTCACATATGGTTCCTAATTCAGAAGGCAAGCTAACTGGAAATAAGGAAAGGGATTTTATAGTAAGTTAGAATAAGTATTAAAGCTTTACTTGCAATTAGAGTAGAATTTTATACCTTTAAAAGTTATCCATACTGTCAAATGAGATTGCTTTCATAGTTGAATATGATGGAAAGCTTTGATATCTGCATGGAACCCATGTTTTCAAAGGAAGTGAATGGAGATTTCAAAGGACTTTTTTAATGTCAGGTATTTTATACACAGGAAAAAAATGCAATTGATATATGGAGATACTTCATCATATCCAAATTCAAATATGTCAAATACAATGAGCAATGATTTTTATCATTTTTAATATTTCATTCAGTTTTTGTACATTTCATATAATACATCTTAAAAAAACTTAGACCCCCTCCTCCCTCTACACCCTTCATACCTCCTGTACCAGATTTCAGGTATTCTGTCATATATATTGTTTTACATGGTCAAGCTTTCCTGTCCAGGTGTCCCTCAGTGCAAGATCATCCACCGGAGTCTAGTCAGCCTATCTAGAGTCACTTCCTTAAAGATCTATTTTCCCTCACCCCACAGTAGTCATTTGCCAATAGTTCCTTGGCTAGGGTTGGGGTCTGCTGCCCATTTCATGTTGGGTTTTTCTGATTCAGTCAGCATGGGTTTTGTGCATGCTATCAGCATTGTTACAAGTTTCTATGACCAAGTTTCCAGTGGCCTGAAATTCTCTGTTTCCTTATGTTCATGCACCAACTCTGGCTCTTACAATCTTTCTTTCCCCTCTTCTGCAATGGTCCAGCCACAAGTGACATATTTAGATGAACACAGAGGAACAGGGGTAGAGAGAAAACAAATACATCCCTCAACTCTCACCAGCAAAACTTCCTCATACAACGGAATGGATGAACACAAAAGAATGTTTTAAAAGTTGAGAAATTAAACAATAATAAACGCACCCCTCTAGCCCACCCACAGGAATTTGTGCATTTTGATGTATAATCTGTCATATATTTTAAGGCCTATCAGGTCAGGTTTGTGTACCAGATGTCCCTTGTTGTGAGTTTATCCACTGGAGCCTGTCCAGCCTGTTTAGTGTCACTCATTTAAAGAAGATCAACTGTCCGTTACCCAGGAGAATGATCAGCTGCCAATAGTGCCTCACCAAAGTTGTGACCTCCTGCCCATTTTCCCTGTTCTATGCTGGTATTTGTCTGATTGAGTTTGCATGGATCTTGTTCATGTTATCACCATTGTTGTAAATTTATACAAGGAAAATCCCAGGATCCTGTAAGACTCTGTTTCCTTATGGTCATGCATTGCCTCCCCCAGCTCTTACAGTCTTTGTGTCCCCTCTTCAGCAATGGTCTTTGAGCCTTGGATGGTTGAAGTTTAATATAGGAAAGAATACTAATGCATCCCCCAACTGTCATCAGCAAAGTTTCCTCATGTAGCAGAGGGCAATTAACACAAAAGGCCACAACAAGTCAAAGTGTAGAGAATAAGAGACTGCAGAGTATAGGTCGCTGGAAACATTCCATTTGCAATGTTTATATATTCTAGATTGTACCCAAATTAATACAATAAACTTGAACCTTTAAAAGTTAAAACACGTGCTTTGTATTAAGAAATGTAACATTTTAACCATGTTTTTGCTATCTCAATGTGATTTGACCTTTTCTATTTCCCCTCTCAGCACTCAGCTTGAATGCTAGAACTAATAATCACTCTCTCTCACAACACAGTGCACTCTCACACCTGTTTGTTCTATCATTCAAAACCCTAGAGACCCAGAATAAATATCTCCCCTTCATTGTAAGCCTGACTTAAACCACACCAGCAGAATCAATTATACCCTGGTCTATATTTGACTATACCATCTTTGGACTTCTAGTAAGAATAAGATTTGTCCCATTAGAAATCTGCTAATTACTTTAATGAATATCTCTTAAGCTAGACCGCCAAGACACTTACCTCATTTATCTGTATACCTAGACTCACTAATCATTTAGCTTTTGCTGCCATGAAAGGCATGCATTGCACATTTGTTAAATTCAGGAGTGAATAAATAACTAGAGGTAAAGCTACTAGATTAGCTAATTTCATGTCTTTCTAACTAAAGATTTCTGGGGTGGCAGAGACTTGAAACCAGCCTAACACATTTTTATACACAATTAAATGAGGTCCCTGATCTGAGAGTATAAATCAGTAAAGGAACACTGGAGTAGCATGTATAAGGCCCTGTGTTCTATCTCTAGACCAATCTCTACTCTCCAAAGATGAACTGAGCTTATATTTAAAGAGCAATCCTTATAATGCTTTATGATGAAATATTCTTCATAAAACATCACTTTAAAATATAGATTGACTAATCAAGAAAGTTTAGACACATTTGTAATCATACTTACTTACCTACAAGGTGGATATTGATTTTTTACATTAAATTCAAAACATATGTGGATCTCTATACAGGGTTTTTCTGACAGCTTCAAACCTAGAGCCACTGTCAGACTTGTGATCTCTGAGGTCCAACCATCTGGTCTTCCCTTTGGAGGAGCAGAAAATTATGAGAACTTGTCATGTGTTAGGAGAATTTGTGGGGGTGACATCCTTGGAATGACCCAGGGACAGAACGGGTTGCTATAGTACTACGATCTGGCATTTCAGTGGAGACAGACCTAAAATCAGCATGCCATGCCAGAAAACAGGGGTGGCAAGAAAATAGGTACAATTCACTATGTGCAAAAAATGGGAAAGCACTAAACCAGACAGTAACAAGTCAGGAAAGACGACTATTATTTAATACTGTAAATACAAATACATATCTTCTTGACATATGATAGAAAGTCTGTCAACTTTCACAAAGCAAGTGGAGTGTCAGCTAAGCAGTGAGCTGTCTCCGGACAAATGTTTGAACAATAGTATTGCTGTTGCTTTTGTTTGAGTCCCAGTTCATCTTACAGGTCATTTCAGTTTTCACTCACTAATAAGATGCACCCGTCCTGTTCAATTTAAACCAGAAAGACAGAAAGGCAGTGAGACAGAATCTGAGGACTTCTCACTTAGGAAATCGCATTAAATTCTTCATCTGCCTTCTGGACAAAGCCCCAAGACCTTGTTTGCTTTGAATGCATTTCAGACAAAAGAAAGTGGCCGCTGTGCTGCTTCCCTGCTGATCATCACACCTCACAATAGACGCACATTTTCTGCACAACAATTGTTGGTCTCAGTCCCTAGAAAACCAGGGAAAGAAGTAGCAGGTAGATTTAATAACCTATCGTTATATAAACCTCCAGCATGGGATTTGCTATCTCTCTATTGAGGCCTGTGCTTTCTCTCTCTTTGGGAATTTAGGATACATTAATCCCTTTAATACTCTATTCACGTGTACTCCAGTTTCAATTTCACTTAAAACAACTTTCATCTCCACTAGCCAAATGTTAATTAGATTGCAAAAGAACTAGACCTTACATATTTATGCACTATGTATTATGTCGGTATCATCAGGAATTCTGAGTGTGTTAAAACAAATGAAGGTTTAATAATCATGGAGTAGATGAGGAACAGGCAACATGATAATTTGATGTAAGAAGATGGGAAGAAAGGTGAGCTATGAGGACTATGAAAAAGGAATGAGGGCCCAGAGACATTTAACCAACAGGAGAAAGATGGTGGAGCTAATCTAGTGAACAAAAGCAATCACTGACTTTTTTCTCTCTCTTTGTTCACAGGAACTCTTTGTTTTTATGCAACAAGGAATAAAAGGAAACATATGAAAGGGAATGTAGTTCAGACCCAGACTACGCAGTAGTAGAATCCTGGCTGCCATTCAGTTCTCTGTCAGATGAATGAACATTACATTGCAGAGTGTTGCTTCACAGACATTCAGTTGTTCATTTAACATGGTTATAAAGAAAACTCCAATTGC
Source organism: Eospalax fontanierii (assembly GCA_035773235.1). Classification (NCBI taxonomy): domain Eukaryota; kingdom Metazoa; phylum Chordata; class Mammalia; order Rodentia; family Spalacidae; genus Eospalax; species Eospalax fontanierii. The sequence continues at coordinate 41,186,388 of CM069527.1, forward strand.
AGCATTTTTGCAATTAGGCCTTTCAACGGGATTTATTTCATTTTGTTCTTATTTCTGACCAACTGGGAGTGAATATTTCCTCAGATATTTCCTGTCAATAAACAAGTGTTAATAAAATCTTCAAATCAAATAAGCATGTAACACTTTGAGACAAACAACTTCATCTTTTAGTTCAAAGGCTTAAATTCAATATAGACTTTTCTGTAAGCAAGAAGCTGGAGGCAGTACTAAAGGTGAGGCAGGTTGTTCAATTATATTTAGATTATATTGCTGGGCTTGATGGTGCATTCATTTGTTTACAGCACTCAGGAAGCAGAGGCAGACAGATCTCTGAGATCTAGGCCAGCCTGATATACATAGCAAGTTCCAGGTCAGCTGGGGGAACAGGGAGACCCTGTCTCAAAAACCAATATATATATATATATATATATATATATGAAAGATGATGATCATAATGATGATGATGGTGATGATGATGAAGATAGGTAAATGATAGATGATAGACAAATAGATAGATAAAGATAGTGATATAGAGATATAGAGAAATATTTGGGTTTTATTGAATCCATGAGTAAAAGAATAGCTTCTAAGCTTAGGTATCCTCTCCAAAATTTAAGTTTATATTTATCTCTGTGTTTCCAAGATTTTGTGATTCAGGCTATAAACTATTAACTTTGATTCTGGCACAGAAGATACCCACTACCCAATCTCCACTCACTTTTCTGTGTTTAATTACCTCTGGGTAATCTCTTAGGGTTTCAGCTCCTTCTCCTGTGCTTATGACCCTTTCTTCTAACCCTCCAAACTCCTTCACCCAACAACACCTTTTCTTCCTTCATTTATCAATGTGTTTTACATGTGTTGACTCCTGTGGTACAGATTTATTCTGCTCCAGCGAGGAAATCTCACTCTTTTTTTAGAGTTCAGGTGGCGCCTGTTGGACAAGGAAGTTAGTACCTCTGTCCTTTTATTCACTGGATTTTGTTCTTTTTCTCATTTCATGGATATATATATATATATATATATATATATATATATATATATATATATAATTTGTGCCCAGACATCATACCACAAATGGAGGGCCAAATGGAATGTTCATTCAGGGAAATTCTTGCATACAAGCCATGATCTGTAACTCCACTGTGTGGACACTATTGTCTAAAGGAATCCAGGAGTGGCTAGGCTGTTTTATGGCATTGGCAACTCATATTTGCTCGCTGAGCCTCGATTTCCCTTCTGAGACCAGGTTATGCTCTGTCCTAAGTTACCCCATATAGTCGAAAACTGTGTTTTGTTCCAGCTGTGATCACCCTGAAAATCTTCATTTTACAAGCAGCATTTGACTGCATTTGAGTACAAATGCAGGAATAGGTTGATCCTACACTTTGGTGAATACTGTATATAACATCTGTCCAGCACCATCCACAGGCACAGACTGATAAATAACTTACTCCTCAAAGTAGAAGGGGTACCACCTATAAATTTATCATGGTAAATTGGAATATATGATCATCTGGGTATTTTTAAATCATAACATAACAACCAGAGGTAAAGATTTATCAGACACAACAGACTGAGAAAATAGTGTAATGCCCTCACTGGGACTCCATTAAAAAGACATTTAAGACTGTAGTGGCAACAATCCAATCAATCTGTCATTCAACCATCCAGCATGCATGTAAAAGGCCTAGGATCTACATGTAAAGAACTTTCAACTGTTCCAGGGCCTTCAGCTCAGCTTAGTCCCCACAGGCTACTGAACCTGTTGTCCATCTGTCTACTGTTCATTTATGGAGACATAGCCCTGCCCTTCATCTCCACTGAAGCTGGATTCAATCCTGAGGATGGGTTCCAGTCTATCACTGTGGCACTCTAACAGGTCAGCCAGACCTCCCCTAAATTAATCTAGCCACTCCCCAACACAGACTCTTTGCATCTCTATCAGCTTCCCAATTTCTGCCTCTCAGACTTTGAAACTCCTTGAACTTTGCTGTAGCCTTTCTAGCCTTTTTTAATCATTCTGTAGATTATATATAAATATATTTACTATATGGTATGTAGTATGTGATCTGACACTTAATTTAAGAAAAAAGATTTGCATCAAAGAACTTGGATTTGTCTTGGCCAGCTGTAAATGAAAGCAGGACTTTCAGGCTAATTGCTACTGTGGAAACAACTGCACCTTATTATTTGATAAATTCTGGCATTGTGGAAAGACACAAATGTGTTTATTTATATTTCTGGCATACCATGCTCACAATAGTCTCTAACTGTGAATCCATCTCAAAATAAGTCTCTAAATTTTGAGGTTGTTTTAAGAATGAAGTGATATGTGTAAATGCACCTTGTTTGCTCAAAAGTGTTCTGAGAATGAGACAGACAGAAGAGAAAAAAGCTCTTTCACAAAGTTTTACTTCCCACATTTATCTTGGAAATTTCATTTGTTTAAAACAAAAAAAAAACAAGGTGATTTTCTCACTGGTACTTCAAATCCAAAGGGAATCTAAGTTTGAAAGACTCCTAAGACTCTCCTGCCCCCACTTTGAGACACATAAATTGTTTCTGTTTTGAAACTATCAAATTGAACATGTATTGATGCAATTTTTCCTTAAATTGTGCCTTAAGCAAACAAAGAATTTTTTAAAAATGGCCATACTTGATTTAGAAGACTTTCAACATTTGTGGTATTCTCTGTTTCATGAGATGAACAGTAAGTAACAAGGATTTTAAGCTTTTCTGGCAGTGTTGATAGATTCTTTTGTTGTAGTGGGTTTGAAACCAGGACCTCCTTGTTGAATAATAGCTCCTAGTATTTTATTTGTATAAATAAAATAAAACTTGTGGAGGCAATGGGGACTTTAATTTGGAAGAGAGGAAAATACTGAAACAAGGAGTGTCCACTCAGATTATTCACCCAGAATGATCCCTCCTCTCCTCTATTCTCGATCATCAGGAAACACCAGAATCTTGACTTTAATTTGGAAGAGAGGAAAATACTGAAACAAGGAGTGTCCACTCAGATTATTCACCCAGAATGATCCCTCCTCTCCTCTATTCTCGATCATCAGGAAACACCAGAAGCTCAACTGTAACAAGTCAGTAATCGGGAAGCACAGTGTCTACTGAGTTCTGAAGAATATATTTGCTTTTGGGTGATGATCTTAAGTATGGCATTAGGGTCCTGATGTCCAGTACTTTCTGAGAGTCCCAGACAGAGATCAAAGTCATCCCCTTGTCAGTTTATTTACTTTTAGCATCTTTGGGATAGTTTGGAAGATTCATGTAACATTTGCTCATTGTTGTGGACATATTGCTGTCTTTATTTTGTCTATTTTAGGCCTCCGAATTTTGCTCCTACAGGCCAAAAGGAAAAGGCATGGTGACAGAGTTTTACCTTGAAACAAAAGGCATGCCTCAAATTTACCTTTGTTGGAATGCTCCTTATTAGTTTTTCCCATGTGAACACTGCTCACAAGACTGTAAAGAAGCAATATCTCCCATCTGGAAAACAATTGTAGCTGGCCTAAAGATAATTTTCATATTGGTATAAAGTAAATCTTTCCTAGGAGTCTTATTCCTATTTTCTCTTATGTGATATATTTTAGCTTTTAAGCTAGTTAAAAGATTTCTTCATCTTTAAAATGATATATTTTTAAAAGAAATAGCAAACAAAGTGAAAAACTGCCAATACAGAGAATAAGAATTGCACAAAATGTATGGAGAACACATAAAAAAATATCATTTGACTCCTTCTGATTCACTACAACTATTTCCCCATTATTAATTTGAAATGAGACTGACAACTAAAGAAAGATTTATTGGCCTTTTCTTCCTGTGCACAAATTACTTAATTCATATGGAAGCACATAGGATTTTAGATATTTCTAAGTACTGCAATAAACAACAATAGACTAATTTGGGAATAAGAAACACTACCTGTAGTCTTAAGCATTAAAAAATAAAAATAAAAAGCAGAGTAATTCAATTTACTGGCAATATTAAGTATAAAGAATGTATCATCTTAAGTAAGCATGGATTCAGCAGTTATCCATTGATTTAAGACATTGTTTTGTACATTCAAATTATTGAACAAAAGAAGAAAGAACTGTGATTCTGTCTAACCTTATCTTCTTAATTTTCACATCAACAAAATGAAAGACTTTTTGAAATCCACCACTATGGCTGAAAATGGCTCAGAATGCCTTATAAATGCTTTGCTCTCATAACTAAAAGTAAACTTGCAGAAGGGCTGTAGTGAGCCAATCAGATAAACAAATGCCACTGGGAACAGTAAGGGCACTGTGAAAACCTAAGAGAAACATCTCCATATAGAGCACAAGTAGTTCCAGGAGTAATGATTTATGTTGTAAGTCTTACAGACTTTTGTTTGCAGGTTACTTTTTGCTTGATTTGGTAATGAATTTCCTTTCTTTATCATATGTCCTTGGTAGATCAGAAAGTCAACCATATGGTTAAAAGGAGGTTCAGTTAAGAATAACTAAATAATTCCATTACACGTTTGTTCTGCATTTTACTGGGTCCTCAGGAAAGTCAATTATACTGTCAATTTATAGGCTGTTTGCCAAGGAGTTGAAAGAGGGGAAGTCTAAGAATGTATTATAATCCAGAAAAGACACACCGAGGTTTCACTGGGCATTTGACACATGATGAACCCTGTCCACTTGCAGGATGCTAATCACATAGGCCAACAAGGAGTTACCCTTTTGCTATAAGCAACAGAAAAGTATTCCCAGCACTGGTCAACTTCCATCTCCGCAGACACTCTGGTTTATACTTGTGTTTTCTTTGGGAAGACACATTAGGAATTATGTAGCCAAAATACTTCACTTCATTTTACAGGCAATTAAGCATTGACATTGTTTTTCTGAATTGTTTGTCAGTACTGATGGAATTTGAAAAGTAGGTGAGTAATGTCCATTGTCAGACTCTTGCTCATTGCCAGAAAAAATCCATGATCCATGCTTTGTTTTCCCCAACTAATGAAATTACTTGTATAATTATTAACAGCCTCTAAGGAGATAAGTGTATAGTCAGAACTCATCCTGGATGCTTCACAAACTTGAGAGAACGAATAGAAACATTAACATACCTCTATTGAAGTAGCCTGACTTCTCTATATGTCTGACTTTAGTACTTCATTAATTCAATGTAATGTTCTTTGACTTATGACACTTGCTTGTCTGTTTGAGTCTTTCGATGAGAGTCCTATTTCAAAGAAATTTATTATAGGACCAAATGGTCAGTATTTATCTGTAACTAGGAAAGAGGAAATATAAGAAATACCAACACTATATTTCATGGTCTACGTGGTGGTACCACCAAAGGGTAGACTAGTGGGAAGAAGACAAGGATTTAAGGAATTTGTAATAAATTTATTATTTTGTATTCATTATCATAGTTTTCATATATTATCACTAAGTTTCATATGATTCAGTTACATCTTCAAAACTATGATTATAATATTGCTTTTAGGAAGAAAGGACAGAGGGAACATAGAAATTAGTTTTGCAGAGCAATGATATCAACCTACATATTTCACTGATCAAATGCCCTGGTACGGTAGTGACTGAAATGAAGCCTGAGTTCTGGTCCATTGGCCCTTCCTCTGCTTCATCTTCATGCTATCTTACACAAAGACCCTTAATAAGTAAGGAGACAACCATGGATGCCTGAGAGTGAGAAGAGTTGAAGAACTGAGTTGAGGGCATTGAATTGCAAATAGTAGTGAATGACAAGCCTAACATAACACAAATACCTTACTGAGGCAGGAGTTCGATTTTTCTGCATTATGTTTGATATGCAGACTTGTGGATCTTTTTCATCTGAAAAAGTTTTGGAACATGGAGGACATATGGATCACAGGTTAGGAGGCATTGCTATTGAACAGAACTCTCAAACACCTCACACAATGCACAAACTGCCTCCCTCCCTTTTATCTTGAGTACATAGGTGCCTTGAAGTCCTTCACTCCTTGCATCCCAGTAAGTTCTAGAAACAAGATGACACCTACCATTTCTAACAGGTGCTGTTCTTCTTATTTTCCTGTCCAGGTGTAGACTTTCCAGAGTAATTATCAATAGGGCTTCGTAGAATCCAAATGTAACATCAGGTATTGATTTTTGAAATTAGTGGTAGCAATAAAGATAGTTAAAAAAATTAAGCCCACAATTTAAATGGGAATTATAAATTACTGCATAAGTGTAGACTCTTTATCAACACAGTATGAAACTTCAGTTTAATAGAGACATCATATTGAAAATTCATAATCTATTATAACTTAAAATATATCTCCACTTGCTAACAGCTTATGTTATATCAGGCCTTGTTTGGGAATGAGTCCAGTCATGGGAGCCTCATGTTCATATTATGTAAAACCAAACCAATAATAAATCTTGGAGATTTTCCCATTTCTGAAAATGTAACTATGATATTGTGAAATAAGAACTTATAGATGCAATGTAATCTGAATGATGAGGGGTTTTAATTTATTATTTGTATTTTATGTATATGAGTGTTTTGCCTGCATGTATGTAACTGCAACCATGTCACAAAAAGCTCTTAGAGGACATAATAGGACATAAGACCCCCTGCAATTGGAGTTATGGATCACCATGTGGATGCTGGAAATCGAACACAGGTCTTCTGTAAGAGTAGTCACTACTCTTAATCATGGAGCCATCTCTCCAGTCCAGAATGACATTTCTATACTGATCTTGCTTAATTTATTTTTGGCAGGTCAAGTTTGCAAATTCTACTTCTCTCCACATATATAGGAAGTACAAATCTGTGTTCATAGGCATATTTCGTTAAATAAATTACCTTAAAGATATAACTTGGATCAGCGTTTGATAGAAATGTAATGAATTCTTTGATTCTAGTTTCACTAGCTTTTAAAAAATTTTTATTTTAAACTAATATGTAAGACATTCAAATGATACTGGCCATTGCCCCAACTCTTGGTTACACACCAGAACCTCATAGTAAGACAGTATTGCTGAAGACATAACATATATGCACTTTAGAGAAAACAAGGAGAAATTGAGCTAGTGCTGAGTTCAGAACCTAATCCCTACTGGATAGCTTTCATACTGCTGAAAGTTGCTATACATGCTGCCAGAAGATAAAAGTAGTCATCAACCTTATGCAGCTGTGAATCCTGAGAATTACAACAACTGTGCTAACAAGATATGTCCAACTGGTAGAATAGTGGCATGAATATTATGGGAGTAACCAACCACTTTCTACTTAGGTACTTAAGATACTTTCTACCTAAGGTTCACTCATAAAACGAATCTCATACCTGGCACTGCTATTAGACCCAAGAACCTGATACTAAGCAGTTCATAGTCTATGAGGGAGTGTCTAAATTTATTCTATTAAATAGATATAATATTAAACTGACTCATTAAATGGATGGAACTAGAAACTGCTATACTAAGTGAAGTAACACAGATTCAGAAAAACAACTGATGTATGTCTATCTCATTTGTGAATCCTTGCTCTGAATCTTTAGACACAAGTATACCTCTCACCACTCCTCAAATAACTTTTGTTCTTAGCAAATGGAGACTCTTTTATATAGTTCAAAGAGTGGTAAAACATAGACCATGAGTATCTGTTAGGTGCCCAGCACTAAGTGATATAGCTATAATGGAACTTCAACACCTAAAACTCTGGGAACATAGCGGAATGGGGAGTGAAGCTTCCTAATGCAACAGATGATAAAAAACCCAGAAAACCACCCATTAAAGTGCAGAAAATAAGAGACTACAGAGTGCTTATCCTTGAATAGGACACCTGCATCAAGCCTCTGCCACCCAAGATTCATGGACCATTGTAAAAGAGAGTGCAAAAAACTTCTAAGATCCAAAGTTGGTTGATGACCAAAGGGAAACAGAGATGGTTTTCTTTAAGGGTGTGTGATACTAGATAGTTTAAGCCCTCAGGTGGATGAATCCACAACAGAGAAAATTTGGGAACAGGAGCTTGACTGTATAGGACTTAATAAATATGTGACAGAGCACATGGAATCCAGTGGTGGGGGGCGCTAAAAGAGGAGTGTAGGAGAAGAGATGCAAATATGATAAAAACACATTGTACAAACATCACAAAGTTTCCATTAAAATAACTGACTTCTAATTACTTATTATTATACCTATATGTTAACGCATCTTAACTCTCTGTCAAGAAGTTCCCTTATAGAGCAGATTGTGATTAACACAGAGGTCCACAAGTGGCCAACATGCAGAGAAGAAGAGGATGCAAACAACTTATCCCTAAATAGACCACCTGAATGTTTGTTTCTCACAGCTCAGAGATAGTGGTGGAAGAGGAAGGAGAAAGATTGTAAGAAACAAAGGATGTGGATGGCCCAAAGGAAAGCGATTTCCCGACAGCTTGTCAGTTACTGATAAACTCACAGGCAACAATGACAGTATGCATAAGTCCCATGTAAGCTCAAGCCAGACACAATACCAGCATAGATCCAGGGAAGTGGCAAGAAACCAAACCCTACACCATCTGATTTTTGACAAAGAAGCCACAAGCACAGACTCGAGAAAAGACAGCATGTTCATGCAGAAAAAATGCCAGAGATATATTTTGCCAATTAGTAGCTGAGACCAACAAACTCATCTCACATGCCTGAGTTTTCTTATGCATAATAAGAACTTCACTTAATTGACTTTAAGAGTCAAAAAACCTATGAGGAGGCAAGAGCTGCCAGAGTCTGCTATTAGCAAGGGTTAATAGCATTAGCTTTAGCTCTGCACCTGCTTATTCTTTCACACGTTAATGTAAAGGACAAAAGGACATCCTTTTTTCTAGAGATCTATTTGAAGGTAATTCTGCCTCATACAACATTTCATTAGCTTAGTCAGATGGTAGACTGCCTATTGAAATGTACTTTAGTGTGCTGGCATAGCTCAATCTTCAATGCAATACTTCACCTTGTCTTTAGATACCCTTCATGCTAAGCATACACATTCCAAACATACCAATAAGTTTCAATTATGTCCCTTTAATGTAAACTAAATTTTCTTGAGAAAGCTTATGCTTCATCGCTACCCAAAAATATTGAGTATAATTTGGATAAATTATCTTAGGACTAGAAGTTAATAAACTGTAACTTCATATATCCTAGGAGTAAATATCATTTCATAATTACTAATTACCTAAAAATTTTCCTGGACAATTATCAAGTAAAGAAAGTATGCCTATTCTATTCATGCAAACAATATTTATTTGGTATATGCAGATGCTGTGCTTGAAACTAAAATATTTGTATGATTTTTGTGCATTATATTTTCAATATACTTTTACATTAAAAGTGCTATCTACATTACAATCTATATAAAACACTATATACATTGTGCCAAATAAAATCCATGTGTATAAAGTCCCCTATGTTTTATAGTAGTATGCACTCTCAGTAAAATTATTCCTACTGGCTCTGTTCAAAATTGTAGGCCTGTCATCTCCCAACAGCACAATGTCTTGCCTCTAAAATCCTTGTTCTCCCTTTAGTTTCCATTTTACGTCACTGGAGATGTAATCTGCAAAGTCCACTGTTCTTAAAAAAACATTATTATCAGGTCCTGTCTCTGCTCCAAAGGAACCATTACAGTGAATAATTTTATGGGTAGTTTGGACCCAAAGAAGCCTAAAAGACCCATTATAGCCTATTGTGTCAAATAAACTTGCAAAAAGAGGCCCTCAATTTGACTTTAAAATACAGAGTGAAATCACTGCCTAGGATATATGATGTGCATGTTAAGAGTCTCTCAAGATGAGACTCTTAAGATGAGTCACTGACTCATCTGGTCCCCAAATGCCTTAATCAGAGCAAAGAACATCCCTTCATTGATTGATATAGCCACTCTCCCTCTAACCTTCAAAAATGTAAAAGAAAAAAATATATACATATAGTCATTTGTAAAGAATTATTTAATTTATGACATCCCAAAGATGCTTTCTGGAGGGAATCTTACCTATTAAGCCTGAAAGCGTTCTAAATTTACAATATAAGAAATATATTCTACTGGTTACACAAAGTCACATATTTTCATGTGAGTGTGCCCAGTGATACAATTTAGTTTATCAAGTCAACAAAATTGATACTTTGGTAGTCCTCAGGAGATTATATTGAAACATGTGATAATTTCAGGGGAGCACAAAGAGAATTTACTGGCAAAGACAACCTATTCATGCTGTCCTTACAGTGTGTTGAAATGGTATAAAACAGATAAATCTCAATCCAGCTCCGAACTTTTAGATTCAGGGATATTTCATGCAATGCCTAACCTAATGAAAATGTGGGGTTTCATTGATAGAATGAATGTTATTACTGGAAATAGATAAATAATCCAGTCATAGTAAAGCTTAGATTTTTTCTTCTCTCATAATTAGAAGAAAGTCTGTTTTCTCTAGATCAGAATAAGAAAAAAAAAAAAGAAACTGGTGGTACATAGTAGTCGGATGTAGCAGTCTTGGGGTTTTTCTCTAAGATCTATGATGACTCTAGCTTTGTGTATTTGGATGTGTTTATAATACCATACATGAGTTTTTGCCCATTGAATGGGCTTTAAGTCTATTATGTAACTGTTGATCACCTCCAAGATAAGAGTGTCACTACTGCGCTAATGTCCTGTGCTTGGTCAGTCATTGACGTGGTCATTTGTATCCTTATATTTATAGACAAATCTCACCATGTCTGTGATTTACCCAAGCCTAAGTGGCACATATATAATGCAGCCTCTACACCTAAGATCCACAAAACATAGGGTTAAAGAGGGTTAATGAATCTCTCAGTTATCATTAATGAAGCTCCCTCTTGCAACAAAGGGCCAGTAACACAAAAGGCCACAAATGGCCAAAGCATGGATTTTAGGAGTCTGCAGAGTTTGGCTTTCTGGACAGGACTCCTATATTAAGTTTCACTCACCCAGGGCTCAGGAACCATTGCAGAAGAAGGGATGGAAAGATTGTAAGAGTCAGTGAAGAGGTGTGTGATCTTATGGAAATAGAATCCTACAAGCTCCTGGGACCCTGCTCACATGAACCTATAGCAATGACTTTGGCATGAATGCTCAAGACCCATGCAAACTCAAGTAGACAGAAACCCAGCATGGAACTGGGGAAATCGACAGCAGATTCCAATCTTAGATGATGAAAAAATATTGGCAACTGATTACTGCTGGATGAGGAATAGCTCATCTTCTTAAAGCGAGGGACTCTGAATAGGTTTATAGGACTTCACTAGATGAGTTTGCACTGAGCAACATCTGGGGACACTAACTTGATACAATGAGCCTAAACAGAGATGTCAGAATGTACAGATTACAGCTGGGGGTGGGGCTGCCAGTGGGGAAGGGAGAATAAAGATGATTAAGTTTGACATTTTCATAAGTTAGCTTTTCCAGTCTTCAATTTTAACACAGTCAGTGAGATAAATGGATATAAATTTTAAAAAGACACAGAGTAGATAGAATCTAGAAAGGATGAATGTCAGACAAAATAGATCTTTAATGGCACCACAATTTTTCCTGAGCCCACTATAAGGTTATACCTAATACTATGAGGAGTTCTCTGAAATATAAATTTAGAAAATGTTTATACTACACAACACAATTGTATGAGCACCAAAATAAATCTATAAAGTAATAGTTTAACTTCTATGTTGAGCCTCTATTCCTCATGACTGAAAACTTAATTTGAGATGAATTTGGTCACTCCAATATTGTCCTGAGTAGATGCAATATTTGTGAGTTTAAAATTATAGTCAATGACTGGTGGCATTAATGGGTAATTAGGGACCAAAAAGCAACAGGAGATATTAGTCTGTACATTCTTAGTCAGCATTAGTTGATCTAAAAAAATCAGAGTTTCATCCAAGTTAGCATTCTGTTTCTGTTGTGATATATCAGGTAAATGCTATGACCTAAGTGCTTTTGTTTTTGTTTACTACTTATTACTTGGATACAAAATCTCCAGTATCAAACTGTCTTAAAGTGATTGTTCAAAAATCATAATCTCATACTGGAGATAATGTTCAGTGGCAGAGTAGGTGCCTCGCATGCACATCCTGGATTTGATTCCCAGCATTGTAAGAAAAATTAAAATTCAGGAATAAAAAGCACATTCCTGGCTCATATTCATGATTCATTGACTATGCCCCTATGAGCCCTAATATTATTGAGGTCTCTAGATGATTCCCAACACATCCTGAAGTTTGAAAGCTAAAGGCACAAAGAAGCAATTTATCAAAAGCTGACATTGCACTTTTCTCAGATGTCGGAAGAGAGATACATTTGAATGATGATCTCAAACCTGGTCATGCTAATTGATGTTAGAATTGCTGGTACCCTGGTGAGAGAAAGGTTTAACATGTACATTATTCTCTCAGATTTTTGAATGACATCTGCTAGTGGGTTAGTACATTGTAAAATGTGTATACTTTCATCAGAATCTACAAAAGAGGGTTGATCTGCTCTAGGACTTCATGCATTCTTCAGAGTTTTCTAAAGTGAAATAGCTATATCTCTCTCCCTCTGTTCTCCTACAAGACCAGCATTAGCACTGAGCTTCTCAGCACCACCTCAGTGTAAGTCTTAAGTCCCTCATGAGTGAACAGTGAACCCTGGCTTTCGGCAGGGAATTCTGGCTTTGCCTGGAGCCAGCTTGGGCACATACTTCTGGTGTGACAAGCCCTTCCATCAACACAGTCACCAGTGAAACCATGGAAACCTTGACGATCTCTCATCACTTGTATCAGTGCCTGGTGCCATGCTGACTAAATTCTCCCTTGAGCTGGAGATTTTACAACTTGGGATTTCTTTTGTTGCTTTCAGTTGTGTCCCTTTCAGGAGAGGGGCAATAAGGGATGCAACCGAGTCCTTTCCTAAAATATCTTAATCTATACATACAAGCAGTACAGACTACAGAATTTTTTGCATTTACTAATGAATTATTTTCTATTATAACCTAATAGTCCAATATCCAGCTATCTTTCATTTATTTCCTAGGAATTAATTCTTTACAGTGTACAAATGCCTAGGCCAAATTGGGCTTCATAAAATACCACAAACTAGATGGTTTATACACAAGGGATATTGAGTTTTCACAGCTCAGAAAGCTAAGAGTTCCAAGACCAGGGCACCAACAGACTTGGTGTCAAGTGAAACTCCCCTTTCTGTGCCTTCTTCCTGTGTCAGAAGGCAAGCTACAAATCCCTCTTAGGCACTTTATAGGAAACTATAATTTCATTCATGAAAGCTATGCCCTCGTTAGTTAATCAGCTAGCAAAGTACCTCTTCTCAGTTACCATCTTGGAAATGAAGATATAAATATATGAATTGGAAGATACACATTCATACCCTAGCAGCAAAATGAAAGGAAGAAAAGTCCTAAGTCACTCAGAGTTCTGTAGCTCTTCCCTATTTATTGTACATTTGTGTAAATAATATTTAATATAAGATATATTTATATATAATCTATTTATATAAAATATTTTTGAAGTAAATCCAATATAGAAAATTATTAAACTAAATAATTATCAAGGCCTCTTTATGCAACTGCAAGAAGAATCCTACTTAAGGTTGTTATAAAGGTATAAAGAAATATTGAAAAGGTTCTATATCTTAGCACAATAAACTTAGATGTCTATTAAAAAGAGTGTTTAAATCTATACATTCTTACACTGAGGAATTGATACAACATATTTCTGAATGAGAAAAGAAAAAGAAATAAATTTAAAAATTATATTACATTCATCCTTTCATATAAAGTCGATTTTGCAGATATAAAATTAATGGTCAAAAAGGGCTAGAGGCCTAAGGTTCAATCACAAGGAAAATAAAATTAAATTTGGATCATGCAAAAATATTTTTTAAAATTTTTCTTTTTAATGAAAATTTAAATTTTTGCAATTAACAATAGACATGGTTATTTTTACCTCAAAGTTACTGAAGAATATGAATGGGGGGTACATATTAAGGAACATGTGAGAGCATGTATCCAATTATTTCAGAATTCTCAAGTACGACTTTCCTTCCTACCAATCCTATCAGTACTTAACTTAAAGTCTGTGAAGAGATCGTAGGTTATCCTGCTTTCACAGAAAGCTGTCTGAATCCTGCTTGGATGGGCATTTAACTCTAGCTTCTACTAATAGCCAGTCAGCTAGCTTCTACTAATAGCCAGTCTTTGATGTTCCATGAATTTTCTGTTTCATCATTCTTCACTTTTTGGATACCAGGTCCATATGTAGTACTCTCCTCCTTCCCGCTTCTCACTAGGAAGCACCCCCAGGACTGCCTATGGATCCTAGCCACTTCCTTTCTAGGGAAATATGATAGTCTTTAATTTCCTCTCACATCAACATTGAATGCTCTTGAGATAGCTTTCAGACCCACTGACAAGACTCCTCATTCAGTCATTGCTGTAGAGTAGCATGTTGGATGCAGAGATCCTGTATAAGATTTGTGGTCCATTGGTTTTGTGGTTCAAAGGTTATGTGGTTCAAACAATGGTTTCTTTTTATTCCTGGGGTCTTCATTACTACATAGTACCAGTTTAGGGAGTCACAATCATATTACTATTTTGCTTTTTCCCAAAGTTTGGACCTACATCTCACATGGGACAGGAAATTTTTCTTAGTTATAGCGAATAAATGCCATTGTTTATGAATGAACAGAGAAATATTCCTTGATTATTTATCATTCAACATCTTTACTAAATATCTGTTTCTTTCGAAATGTTGGATTTTACACATTAAAACTGTCTTACAAAGCCAACATACGTGTGCTTTCTAGATTCTTTTCTATGTTATTTTCATTTATCTGCATTATTTTTAGATAACTTCCCTGGGGCAAATAACAATTCCCAGAAGGAATAAAGTCCATTTTTAGAAAGGGAACCAGAAGGAGGAGACTTCAGACAATGCTCAGAAATCTGTTAACACTTCAAATTTTGTTTTGATATGCAAATGCATATGGACATGTATATATTCATGTCTTAAATTCTATACAAGTAAAAATGACTACAAAGATAATGAGAAGCTATATTGGTATCATCCTTTAGTTGGAAATCAAAGTAAAGGTGATAGTTTGTTCCTTTCTATATATATTTTTTTTAATTTCTGTGCAGTTCATTCAAAGCGTCTTAGTTATTTTTATACTCCCTCATCCAGACCCCACATAGCCTGTCCCATCAGATTTCATGCATTCTGTCATATATGTTAAGGCCTATCAAATCAAGTTAGTGTACTCAGACATCCCTCGGTGCCAGTTTATCTGCTGGAGTCTAGTTAGTCAACCTAGAATCTCTCCCTTAAAGAACAACTCTCCTTCACCCAACAGTTATCGGCTGAAAAACAGTTATTTGACTTAGGTTTGTGCCTGGTGTCCATTTCCCCAGTTCTATGCTGAGCTTCTGTCTGAATGAGATTGCATGGGTCTTGTGCAAACTGACACCACTGCTATAGGTTTATATGAGCAAAATCCCAGGATTTTGCTGTAAGGCTGTAAGGCTCTTGCTTCCATATGGTTATATACCTCCTCCCTTGGCTCTTAGAATCTTTCTGCCCCCTTTTCCACAATAGTCTCTGAGCTGTGTCTGGGTAAAATTTAATACAGGAGTCCTCTCCATAGACCCATCTACAGACTCTTATTCTCTATGCTTTGGCCATTTGTGGTCTTTTGTGTTCATTGCTCTCTATTGCATGAGGGAGCTTTGTTGATGAGAATTGAGAGATGCATTAGCATTTTTCCTACCCCTTGTTCCACTATGTTCCTCTAGACATTGGTGTAGAGAGGTTCCATTATAGATGTGTCACTTAGGGTTAGGCATCTCACAGACATTTATTCTCTGTATACGACAATTTGTAGAACTTTGTAATAATCTCTGCTGCAAAAGAAGCTTCTTTCATGGGTAGTGACTTGTCTATAAATATAGGGATCTGTATTTACCATATAGTAAGAAATTACATTTGCCTAAGGATATAAGAGGCATAGGGTTTTCTCTAGGTTCTATGACATCTCCAGCCATGTGTATTTGACTATGTTATAAGTACCATTCATGAGTTCCCTCCAACTGTGTGGGCTCTAAGGAAGAAGGAAGTCTATTAGTTCAAACACCTTCTGAAAAATTACACATACAATATCTATACATGAGTGCATGTGTATAGATGAAGACTCTATAACAAGAAGCTATGCCAGAAAGGAGAAACCTCCCTACAAGTTGTTGACCAGGGTAGTCCAACAGACTCCCAAAATTATACAGACTATTGCCACAGCCCTTGATTGTTTCCCAGAACTTGAATATGAAACCCTATTTCTGAAGACAAGACATACTTCGAACACAGGATTTAGAGCAATGGAGCTGGAACTGACCTGGAAGCCACCATCCTGAAGGCTGATTCTCATAGTTTTGGAGGACATTATGCAAGCTGCTAAGGGAAAACATCAATCAATGGTTCAATCCCACCTTTAAACCTAATAACCACAATGACCAGCACAAAAAACTATATTGGTGCAATAGTGGCAATTTTATTTTGGGAGTAATCAACGGCTGTCTAATTGTTTCCTTTTTTACATAGAATTCTTTGTAGCTGGTACATTTTGTGCTACAAAATATTTTCATACGTTTATCTTATTTTCCTCTGCAGCACTGGGAATCTATCTGGGGGTAAATACCACTAAGCTATATTTTAAGCATATATAGATTTGTTTTTTATAACCTAGAATTTTATTTTGGAATGATTCAGAGAAACTTAGGGTTCAAGATGAATAGCTGAACTTTGTGTAATCAGAATTTTTGAGCTAAGCATAATGACACAAAAATGAGATTTCAGTACACAGGAAGCAAAATTCAGATGTTCATAAGTTCTATGGCAAACGTAGCCTCACAGAGAGACCTTGACTCAGAAAACAAATAGAATTCTTCTATGAAGCTACTATATGATTCTACCAATTTAAATGGTATGCAAATATTTTTCAAAAATGTTGTCTTTTTCTCTCCACTGGCATAAATGCCACATGAGAATTTAACAAACTCACCAATGAATCTCTAGTTTTGGAATGCTTCTGAGATTGGAATTTAAATGTAATCTTTATAGGTAGCTCATTTATATTCTTGAATACCAACCATGAAGGTGCAGTATACTCATCAAGATGATGTAGTAACATTCAGAGGTTGTTATAAATACTTTCTACAGCAATTACAACCAGTTTTTGATCTTGGAATTAACTATTAAAGGATTCTCTTGAATGGAATGGGATAAAATGAAACACTAAATATACATAATATTAAAGATACTCAAGAAAAGTTAGCAACAGGACAAGAACTCAAAGCATAACCAATCACCTGATTTCAGTTCTCCTCTGAGCACCCTAATAATGTCCATGAGAATGTGAGCTTTCCCAAACCTATCTAAAAAGAGGAACAAACCCTATTGTACACTATATACATATTAAGTCACTGAAACAATTTATAAGTACAGTAAAGTGAGTAAAGCCTGAGCCACCTCTTACTAGTTGTATAAAGTTAGCCAAATAATTGAACCTATAGAATAATTGAATACTATTACCTATTAGTGTTATTATGTAATAATAATAATACATGAAGTGATTAGTATAATATCAACATGTAGAAATTGCTCCATTTGTAACAATTATTATCTGTTTCTGTGTGGCATGCATGTGTGTGTGCACATATGTATGTGGTTGTCTACACTCATGCACATTTGAGCCAAAGCCAAAGAAAAACATCAGGTGTCCTCCTCTACCACTCTTTACCTTATTCTCTTGAGAAAAGAATCTCTTTGAACACGGAACTCTCTCTTGAACGCGGATTTTTGTTAGGTGGTTGGTTGTTTTTTGTTGTATTGTTTTCCTTTGTGTTGTTTTTTGTTGTTGTTGTTGTTGATTTGTTTTGGCTATGATGACTGGTCAGCAAAGCTCAGCCATCCTTCTGTGGCCTCCACCTCCTCATTTCCCCAACACTGGGGTTGCAAGCTTGTGTGAGGCCAAGCCCAGCTTTTTGTGCAAATGCTAGAGTTTCAAACTCAGGTCCTCATACTTGTATAGGAAGCACTCTTACCTACCGGAAGATCTCCCCAGCCTTTGTGACAGTTATTGTTGTTAGTACTATGAAATGTTGATCTTTTGATTATCTGAATGCAGCATTATTATTTCTAAATTATCTAGTTATAATAATGTTTTATGTCTTCCCAATCATGCAAGGGGAATATATTTACCCATCTGAACATCTACTGACAAGCATCATGGCAGAACACAGGAAAAAATACATATAAGGAAATATAAGGTACTAAATAATTGTTATATGCTAATACTCAGTGAACATCAAATTCTTAGATTGATTTAAAAATATTCAAGTAAAATTATTTCTGTGTTAACAACTTAATATTCCTTTGCTTGGCTTCTAAAGCAATATAAAATAGAAGCTCTTAATCCAATGGAAAAACAAAAAACAATGTGTTAATTTCCACAACATAATCATATCGTCTTAAAATAACAGAGATGGCAAAACTAAACATCACCTTTCCAAAACCACCATTTTATAAAACCAACACAACAATGAAATAATTATGCTCTTAAGATGAGCAATCAAACTATTATTTCATCCAGTTAAAAGTGCTTTATGAATATACTTTAGGTAGACTAGCAACCTCAAAGGGCAGCTTACAACAACCAACCAATTCAATCCTCTTCTAAGGCAGCTATAGCTTTTCTCTAATATATTATAACTGCTTCAACCTTATATTTAAGCTGAATTTTGACTTTAATGCAGGCTTATCTTGGAATAACAGCAAATTTCATTTTTATTGTGTATTCTATCTTCAGTCACAAATATAGTAGCTATAGCAAGAAACAGCATAGATCCCACAGTATTTTCTCTATTGCTTTTTGACACTTATGATTACCTTAAAATGGTCAACATTAGGAAGAACTGTCGTCTAATTTATTTACAGAAAAAGTAGAAAATTAAATGACTCAGTTCTTAAATACTTATGGTTTTCATCAAAGGTGTCTAGCACATGGACAGTAGTTCAGCAATTTTATAATTCTTCAAGTGCTAATAAGTATATATTTTACTTTAATGGACTCAGCTACTCATCTCTGCCACTGTATTAGGAAAGCATCTAGAGACAACACACCACCAATAGGCATGTCTGTACTACCCTAAAATTTATTCATAAAAGTAGGGAGTGACCAGGCTTACTATAATACAATTTATGGGGTTAGACATGTATCACATTCAAAATAGAGAGAATGCAGTTCACTGTGCAGAATACTCTGTATAGAATTCAAGATGGAATAATACCAAGCCACAAGTAGTGTTAACTATCTTCTATATACTAGATTCAGTATTAAGTGCTATGAAGGTGCAACAGTAATGTAAGATCTATTTCTTATCCTCTGGAAGCATGTGATTTTCCAGGAAAGCCAAGACTTGAAGAGAATACATCGACAGCAGTACTAGACATTATGTAATGAAGTGTTAGATGGATAGGTTTAAATTAAGTTCCAGCCATTCAAGACCTGACTGGGGATAGATATTTATTTAATATATTTCTACTCAAATAAATTGAGTGAATAATACTGTTATCCCTAGGAAAAAAACTCAATGTTTTATTTATCAGTTAAACTAATAACGTTATTAGTTTAACTATTATTACCTATTATTAAACTATTATTCTATGTGCTTACTTTGTTGACTTTGCATTATAAAAGAAAATTTCAAACATCTGTTTAAGAATACAATGCAGAGGCATATTAAAGTAAACTTAGGATTTCATTTTAATGTTACTGGGAATAGATGGAATGTAAGCATTTATATTGAGGAAATTCCTAACAAATTCTGGAAATTTGTAATTCAGCCTTGCAAATTAGATTGAGTCTGGAAACTTAAACCTAGGAGTCTCAGCACCACAAGAAAAGGTTTAGAAATATGAATAGCAACATTTCAAGAAAATGAAATCTGAGGTTATATTCATCTACCTCCCATTAGACCCATTGTTAATTAGTACGTAAATTTTAGTTATTTTGAGGTTTTAAAATGCCTTGAAAAAGTGTCCAAAAGACACTATATCAGTACACTATACTGATAAAACGTATTCAAAGCTACATCTAATAGGAAGTACGGCTGCTAAGATCTATTGACTGGGGTCTGATATATCCTTATCCAGAAGAGTGGGGATTATTTATTAAAACAAGCAACAAACAAATAAAAAACTTACAGTGTCTTGTTCTACAGTTTCAGCTTTGAAATTTATGTACTTTTGTATAGTATTTACTTTGCATAGCCTACCATGTCTCCTTTTAAATTTGTTTTGTGAGGTAATAATTGAAACTAAATAAGGAGTTTTATCATAGCTCTAAAAGTATTTCTAAAGTAGCAGGGTACCTGAGCAGCTCATCACGATCTGAGGATAACATAGGGAGGTGGCCTGGGAGCCAAGTGGTCTTTCAGTGGTTACCACAATACCTGATGCTTCTGTTCACTGCCCACTCACTCCATGGCAGCTTTGAATGTTCTTGACATGAAATTCTTTTCCTTATTTCTTTGAGATACCCTTAGAAGAGTTCTTACTCATCCTTTTTTAGTGACTCCAAGTTTAAAAACACAGTAATCTCTGGTTCCATGACGCAATGAATGTCACAAAAGTTTCAGCTCTTCTTTTGTTTCTAAAGGCATGTCAAGGAATGATTGAAAGTTGATGGATTCTACACACAACACTGAAGCACTTAAAGAAACATCAGAGCACAGATTACTCTTAGCTTCTCCTCACTTGTTATCCTCAGGAAATCTAGGAAGGTTGTTCTCTGACCTTTGGCCGACCATCCACCTGAACATTGAGATAATGTAGTCTGTAACCTGTAAAGGGAGAGAATTCTATCCAGGGATACAAGAACACAAAAAGAATGTACAGAAATCTTAAGCTCCATTCCATCTCTATAGTGCATCACCATCACATCTTACTTCTGTCTTCTCATCATCTTTCCAAGACTATTCACTCTCAGCATAAAAGAATATACATATGTTTTCATCTCTCCAATTCTTTGAGTCTCTTTTTTCTGTTTGAAGCCCCGCATCATGTAAAAATATTTATATGTTCTTCTTATTAATCAACTTTTTCTTTGACCTCTTAATAAAAAAAATTATTTTCTCTTACAAATATATCAATTTCTGTAGAAATCAGGGACTAATCAATCAATTTAAGGGATTTGAAATATTCTGTTCCAATTTTTTTTACTAAGCATGTGAGTTTCCTGATAATTTATATATAGGCAAATTATTCTTAAAACTGCTAATTATTTATTATTTCAATATTATTTAGAGACTCTTTTGTTAGGTAATTTAAAATTAATTAGAACTTGTCTTGATTCTTTTACCTCTTAAAAGCCATTTAGATGTGGGAAAGTATGCCTTAATGGCAGAAACCATGAGGCCTCTGCACCACATACAAAGACAGGGAAAAGTCAATTAAAGGATTTGGAGGCCCCATAATTGCTTTACTGCTTTCAAATTATTTAAATAATCCAAATTCTTTAAATTGAACCATCCACTCAAGCATCTGGCAAATGACATAAAATAATAAAGTACTTTTAAATGGCTCCAATTCTATTCATTATAAAAATCAGTATACATTTGATTATCATTGTTATTCATGCTACATTTTTCACATAACTAGCCATCAAACACCAGTACATTTCAGTCAATGTGAGCATTAAATTATTCCAGTTCCTTTTGTGTTCTATCGGTTCACTCATATTGAGACTTTTGTTCCTATACCTTTTATGATTAACTTGACTAATTTGGGGCACAAACTAGTAAGGATCTCAAAACTATTACTTCTTTTTAAAAATATTTTTATTGAATCATTGTGTATTTCATACAGAACATACCAATCAGTCTTAATCACCTTTATACCTTCTTCTGTACCAGCAGCTCCAAAGCCCCCAACTTGAATTCTTGAATTCATAAATTCTTTCATCTGTGTTAATGTCTAAGGTGCAATGTTAGTATCCCCAAATGAACTCAGTGCAGGTTCATCCACTGAGCTCTAGTCAGCCTACTCAGAGTCCCTCCCTTTAGGAAGGCTAGCTCATCCTCACCCAACAGTATTCAGTTGCCAATATTTCTCCAGCAAACACTGGGGACGGCTACACATTTCCCCAGTTCCATGCTGGAATTTGTTTGCTTGATTTTCATGAGTCTTGAGCATGACAACACCATGGCTGTAGGTTCATATAATCAGGGTCCCAGGAGCTTATAGGATTCTATTTCCATATGGCCATGCACCTCCATATTGGCACTTACAATCTTTCAGCCCCCTCTTCTGCCATGGTTCCTGAGACCTAGGTGAGTGAAATGTAATATCGGAGTCCTGTCCAGGGACCCACATTCTGCAGATTCCTAATCTTCATGCTTTAGCCATTTGTGACGTTTTGTGTTACTGGCCCTTTATTGTGTGAAGGGGCTTCATTAATTAGAGATGAGAGATTCATTAATGTCTCCTTTACCCCTTGATCTATATTGTATGGGCCTTGGGTATAGAAGCCGCATTGTAGACGTGCAACTTAGGCATGGGAAATTCACAGAGTCTCTGTGTAATCAGCTGTGATGCTCTGTATTAGTCCCCCTTTGGTGAAAAATAATCTTCTTTGATGAGTGGTGACTGGGATAAATCACTGTAAGTATAATGATGAATATTTTTCATTTAGTAAGAAGTTACATTAGCCTAGGGACGTGACAAGCGTAGGGATTTATCTAAGATATACGACCCCCCAGCCATGGGTATTTGACTGTGATTACACTACCACACATGAGTTTCCTACCATTGAGTGGAACTAAGACCAATTGGCTAGTCATTGATTTTCTCGAAGATAACAGTGCCACTACCACACCAGTGTCAAATGCTGGGCCAGTCATCAATGTGGTTATTTGGTCATGAAGCTTGTGTTGGGCCATCAGCTATGTTTTCCTTTGGCTACTTGCATTTTGCTCTCTAGAGCTATGAAAGCCAGGCTTCAGTAAAAGTTGTTTCCAGGTCAGTTCTAGCTCCATTGCTCCAAAGCCATTCTCTGAAGTATGCCCTGTCTCATGCAATAGGGTCCTATCTTCAAGTTCTGGGAGGCAATCAAGTTCTGTGCCAATAGCCCATGTAATTGGGGAGTCTCATGGACTACCCTGCCCAACAACTCCAAGGAAGTTTTCACCTGTCTTGCACTGTTTATTGTTATGTAGCCTTCAGCTATACATGAGCTCATGTAGAGGTATTGTATGTGGAATTTATCACTAAGTTGTTAGACTAATATAATTCTCTCTGGCATGTTTTACTAGCTAAGCATTATTTATCTCTCTCCTCCCTTTCTCTCTGCTGTCTAAACCTCCCTCCATGCCATTACCGTTTACAGTGTCCCCATTTTCCCCATTTGTCCCTTAATAATACCAGTCTCCTAAGTCCCCGCCTCTCTTGAGCTCGTCCTTTCCCTTTATCCTATTTCTTCCCCCGACCCCACCCCGTGTCCATCAAATACCCCACTTTCATCTATTTCTCCCTTAGTAACACTGGTCTCCTATTATTCTTCCCCTTTAGGGTCCTTCTTTTCCTCTCTCTCCATGGTTCCTTTCCATTTTCCTAGTTCCTGCAGTTACATCATGATACATACTCACATATAAGGGTTTCGTACTAGGATCCACAACTGAGAGAGAACATACATCATCTATTTTTCCGGTTCTGCATTACTTCACTCAGCATAACACTTTCTAGTTCCGAGTTTTTACCTGCAAGTGTCAGGATTTCTTCTTTGTTTACTGCTGAGAAGAACTCCATTGTGTAAATGTGCCGCATTTTCATTATCCACTCATCAGTTTAGGGACATTTACGTTGCTTCTATCCCTTAGCTACTGGGGAAAAGAGCAGCAACACACACGGTAGTACAAGTATCTCAGCAAAAGGATGAGTCCTTTGTGTTTATGCCAAGGAATGGTATAACAGAGTCAGATGTTTTTTTAAGAGTTCTTCACACTGCTTTCCATAGGGGTCGTGTGAGTTTACAATTCCACCAGCAGTGAACAAGCATTCCTCTTTTGATACATCTATCCAGCAGTTGGTATCACTTGTTCTCTTGATCTTAGCCAGTCTGACTGGGGTAAGATGAAATCTTAGCATGATTTAATTTGCATTTCCCTAATTATTAACGATGTTGAACACTTTTAAAGATGTTTATCAGTGATATTTATTTCTTCTTTTCAGAAATCTCTGCTTGTATCCTTATCTCATCTTTTAAATGGTTCACTTGTTCTCTTGCTTTTTTTTTTTTTGAGTTCTTTATATATTCTGGATCCTGAACCTCTTTCAGATGTGTCAGTGGTGAAGATTTTCCCTTAACTTCCTTGGTTGTTTCTTTTACTGTACAGATGTTTTCTGGTTTAATGACGTCCCACTTGGTGATTACTGGCCTTAATTCCTGAGCAATTCCTAAGGTATGATTTAGAAAGTCCTTTCCTATACCTATCTCTTGTAGGTTGCTGCCAATGTTTTTGTCTAACAGTTTCAGAGTTTCAGTTTCACATTGAGGTCTTTTATCCATTTGGAATTGGCTTTTCTGCAAGATGAAAGATAAGGATCTAGCTTCATTCTTCTACAGGTAGAGATCCAATTTTGCCAACATCATTTGCTGACGATGCTGTCTTTCCTCCCATAAGTGTTCTTGGCACATTTGTCAAATATCAGGTGACTGGAAATGCATGTATTCATGTTGGAGTCTTCATTTATATTCCATTGGTCTACGGGTCTATCCTCATGTCACTACCATGTTGTTTTATGACTATAGTTCTGTAATATAGTTTGATATTTGTTCTAGTAATCCCCCTGCATTGCTCTTTGTGCTCAGGGCTGCTTTAGCTACCCAGAGTCTTTTGTGTTTCCTTATGAATTTTAGGATGGTTTTCCCAGTTCTGAAAAGAATGCCATGGGGATTTTGATTTGGATTCTTTGAATTTATATATTGCTTTTGGTAGGATGGTCATTTTCACAATATCAAATTTTGCAGTCCATGAGAATGGGAGGTCCTTCCATCTTATGTTGTCCTCATCAATCTCTTTCTTTAAAGATGTAAAATTTTCATTGTGGAAATCTTTAATGTCTTTGATCAGGTTTATTCCTAGACTTTTTTGAGGTTATTATGAATGGGAGGGTCTCTGTGTACTCATATTTCAATTGCTTGCCATTGTTATATAGAAAGGCTAATGATTTTTGTAGATTAGTTTTGTAGCCTACCACTTTACTGAAAGTGTTAATCATTTCTAGGAGTTTTCTGGTGGAATTTTTGGCATCTCTTAGGTATAATATCATGTCATCTGCAAAAAAAGGGTTATTTTGACCTCTTCTTTTCTGATAAGTACTCCTTTAACTTCCTTCTCTTGTCTTATTGCTCTAGCAAGACTTTCAGGCCCTAAATTAAAAAGGAGCAGAGATAGTGCACAGCCGTGTTTGGTTCCTGATTTTAATGGGAATGCTTGCAATTTTCTTGATATAGAATGATGTTGGCTGTGGGGTTTTAGTGTATATAGCTTTAATTATGTTGAGGTATGTTCCCTCCAGTCTATTCCCTCTTGGTCTTTTATTATAAATACATGTTGAATTTTGTCAAAGCCTTTTTTGGATCTGAGATGACCAATTCTTGTGTTTGAGTCCATTTTCGTGCTTCATAACAGTTATTGACTTACATATATTGAACCACAGATGCATCTCTGGAATAAAATGGTCTTGATCGCAATGGATGATCTTTTTTATGTGTGTCTATATGCAGTTTGCAAGTATTTTGTTGAGAATTTTTGCATCTATTTTCATTAAGGATATGGGTCTTTAGTTTTCTTTTTTTGTTGTTGTATCTTTACTTGTTTTTATATTAGAGTGATGTGGGCTTCATAGAAGGAATTTGGGTGTTCTGCCTCTGTTTCTATCTTTTTGAATAATTTAAGTAGTTTTGGATATAGATCATCTTTGAATATCTGGTAGAATTCTAGTCTGAATCTATCTGGGCCTGGGTGGTTTTTTTTTTTTTTTTTTTTTTTGGAATAGAGGTTTTGTATTACTATTTCAATTTCCTTATTTCTTATAGGTCTGTTTAATCTGTCGATCTATTCATGGTTTATCTTTGGTAATGCCTATTATTTTTCATATGCCTCCATTTATTTAAGGTCTTATAACAAAAAGCATATATGTTTTGTAGTATTCTATTATAATGTTCTGGATCTTTTTGCAGTCTGTTGTGAGTTTCCCCTTTTATCTCTGAGTTTGTTGATTTGGAGTTTCTCTTTCTTCCTTTGTTTAACTCAACCAAGGGTCGATCTTGTTTATCTTTTCAAAGAACCAGCTCTTGAATTAATTGATTATTTGTGTTTTTTTCTTTGATTCTATTTCATTAATTTCTGCTCTGAATTTTATTCTCTCTTGTCTGTTGGGTTTGGGTGCCATTTGTTGTTGTCTTTGAAGATTCTTGAGTACAATGTTAAATCATTCATTTGTGCTCATTCTGATTTTTTAATTGTAGGCATTAGAGCTATAAACTTCCATCTTTGGACTACTTTTAAAGTGTCCCACAGGTTTTGTGGGTTGTATTGTTTCATTTGTTTAATTCAAGGAATACTTTTATTTCTTTCTTAATTTCTCCTTTGACTCATTCATTATTCAGGAGTGTGTTGTTTAGTCTCTATGAGTTCAGGAAGTTACTAGGGCTTCTTCTGACATTGATTTTAAGCTTTATTGAATTGTGGTCTGATAGAATGCATGGAATTATTTCAAATTTTTTTGTATTTGTTGTGGTTTTGTTCCCCTGTATGTGGTCAATTTTGGAGAAAGTTCCATGGGATGTTGAATACACTGCACATTCTTTGGTGCTTAGTTGGAATATTCAGTAACTGTCTGTTAGGTCCATTTGATGTGTGGTATTGTTTAATTCATATGTCTCTTTGTTTACTCTCTGTCCAGCTGACCTGTCTAATGGAGACAGTGAGGTATTGAAGTCCCCTATTATAAGTAAATTGAGATTAATATGTGCCTTAAAGTCCTCTTGTACTGATTTTATGAGGTTGAGTGAACCATAGTTTGATGTATTTATATTCATAATTGTACTATCTTTTTGGTTAATTGATTCTCTGATCAAAATGAAGTGGTCCTCTTTATCTCTTCTGATTAGTTTTCGTTTGAAGTCTATTTTGTCAGATATTATGGTATCATGATATTATGTCAGATATTTGTCAGATGGTAACTTCTGCTTTTTTCTTAGTGTCATTTGCTTGGACTATTTTTTTTTTTTCATTCTTTCACCTTAAGTTAGTGTCTGTCCTTGAAAGCGTGATGGGTTTTTTGCAGACAACAAAAGGATGGATTTCATTTCTTGATCCATTCAACTAGCCTGTGTCTTTTGACTGGGAAGTTCAGTCCATTAATATTTAAAGTTATTGTTGAAAAATATATATTGATTCCCATCATTTTAAATTCTGTTTGCATCTTTGGTCTAACTTTGTGGTTCCCACTTATACCTTCATTTAGTTTCTTTCTGTTGTCCTTAGGGTATAGTTGTTCCTTTCTTCAGCTTTTTGTATTGTTTCAGTATTTGCTGAAGGACTGATTCTCTGTGTATAAAGTCTTTCAGCTTATTCATGCTGTGGAAGATTTTTCTTTCCTCTGCAACTATATAGACATTTTTGCTGGGTAAAGAATTCTGTGCTGGCATTTATACTCACTTGGAACTGGACTTTGGTCCAGACTCTTCTGCCTTTCATAGTTACCATTGAAAAATCTGCTGTAAATTCTGATAGTTTTTGCTTTATTTGTGACTTGCTTTTTTTTCTTTTTCAGCTTTCAGAATTCTCTCGTTTTTCTGTACATTTAGTGTTTCTACTATGATATGCCATGATGAGTTTCCTTTCTCGTCCTATTTGGTGTTCTATGTGCTTCTTGTATTTGTATGGGAATATCTTTCCTTAATTTTGTGAAGTCTTCTTCTACAATCTGATTGAAGATCTGGTCAATATCATTATCGTGAGATTCATTCTTCTCCTTCCTCTATACTTCTGATATGTAAATTTGGTCTTTTCATGGCATCTCCCATTTCTTGCATATACCATTCCTGTTTTTTTTTTAATTTTTCATCATCTTTGCTTGAGTGCTCTAATTCTTCAACTTTATCATCCAGTCTTGATATTTTGTTTTCCATTTCATTCATTCTATTGGTGATGCTTTCTCCTGTCGTGTCAAATTGCTTTACTGAATTTTTCACTCCCTTCTTCAATTCAGCCTGAGTTTTCTTTAATATTTCTACCTCTTTTTTAAATTCAGTCATAAGTTTATCCCTGTATTCTTTTAGTTCTTTGATTTGCTTGTGCACTCTTTAAATTCATTGAATTCTTTGATCATCTTTATTATTTTTCTTATAAACTTGTGTTCTGGATTATGCTCTGGGGTTCTCATTGTAGAACTCTCTATAAAACTGTTGATGTTTGGTGGGAACATATTGTTTGGGTTTTTCATTGTAATATTTGCATGAGGAAATCTTTTGTTGTTCATGATTCTGATGTGAAAGTCAAGCCTTCCTTTGTTCAGTTGAAGTCTGATTCTGTTTGTATACTTGATGTGTCTTGATTGTTTTCTTATTAGGTATGAAAATCTGCTTGGTCAAGGATTTGTTTTCTCTCTTTTGATTTTATATTGGAGGGACCAGATGACTCTAGCCCAGCAGCGCCAGAGTTCCCTCAGAGACATAATAGATGAGATCATATGTTCTCAGGCTCTCTCTTAATGTATGGGTTCCTCTGGTCAGCAGACACAGTACAATTTTAGGAAATTACTGGGCAGAAGCTGGATTCAGGCCTTCCCAGGCAGTCTGCAAATGTCTGGGTCCCTAGGAAAGGGCACAGAAGCCTAGCCTTGCAACAGTGGAGGCCCTGCAGTTGGTACCCATGTAGGGGGCATGGGCATGGTGCAATTTGGAGAGCTCATAGCCCTCCAGAGGTAAGATGGTAACCCAAAGATCTTGAGACTAGAGTAAGAGTGTTCCTGTGCTTGAAGCTAGATGGAGACCAGGATTTGGGCTGGGAGAGTTTGGAGTTGCTGCAATGGTATGGGAATTAAGTTGCATTGGGCAGGATCATATTTACCTGGGAAGATGGCTGGTCTCTGGAATCCAGGGCAAGTTGGGTTGGGTACTGCCAGGATAGAAGGCTGGTCTCAGGAATGCAGAGGCAAGTTGGAGGTGGGGACAACTTTTGAAGGCTCTAACACACTGAACTTAAAAATTGAGCTGATTAGAGTAAGGGGAATCAGGACACACTGCTTGGGCCTTGAATTAGAGAGAAGTTTAGATGTCTGGGGTGCTAAGAGAAAGAACTGACCTATGCCAAAAGCTTTCAGAACAGGATGCAGGAGAATGGAATTGCTCAGGTGCTTAGGGGAATTGAAGGCAGCTGGCTGGATCAGACTTACCAGAGAAGAAGGCCACTCACAGAAATCCAAGCAGGTTAGGGAGGAGACAGCTAGAGTAGATGGCTGGTCTAGGGTGGGCAGAGGGTAGTTGGGATTCGGAACAACCTGTGAAGGCTCTAACAAACTAGACTGAAAAATTAAGCTGGTCTGAGTATGGGGGATCAAGATGCAGTGGGTGGGTCTGGACTAAGAAAGTAGTCTGAAGATCGAGGGACCTGGGGTGATAAAAGCAAGAATGAGCCTATGCCCAAGGCTAGAAGAGACTCAAAACTATTTCTAAAATATATTTTACATGATCATTTGTCCAGTGTTTGGTAGATTTTTTTAAAAATTCTAGAACATATGGAAAGTGCAACATAAAAGATCAAATTATTTTTAAATTTTGATTAGTTCTATTTTATGTGTATGAGTGTTTTACCTGACAAAAGAGGGTATTAGATACACTAGAACTGGAGTTAGGAAGGGTTGCTAGCCACCATGTGAGTGCCAGGAACAAAACTCGGGTCTTCAGCAAGAGCAACCAGTGCTCTTAATGGCTGAATCTCTAGTCCATACATGTTTTTTTGTGACATAACTTCTAAAGTTTCTCATACTTCTTTGTTGTTGATTTGCACCTGCGTTATGAGAAGATAAAACCTCACCTGGGAAGGGTGGCTTCCATTTCTGTCAGTTAAAATAGCACGTAAAACTCATCTTTTAAACTCTGTGACAAATACCTGAGTAAAACAATTTAAAAAGAGGAAAAGTTTATCGTGACTCACAGTTTCAGATGTATCAGTCCACGGTCAAATGGTTTTATTACTTGGGGCCTGAAATAAGGCAAAATATCATCACAGCAGGAGCTTGCAGCAAAGACTGCCTAATGGAAACTGAGAAGAATGAGAAAGAAGAATCACGGGACAAGCTATATCTTTCCAGGACACACCACAATGAGGGACCTTCCTCCAACCAGACCCAACATTTCTACTTTTCACCACTTTCCAATAATAACTTCAAATTATGAATCTATCAAGGGATCAATCCATTAATTAAGTCACAGGCTTCAGAATCCCATCAGTTTACAATATCTATCACCTGGTAACCAGTTCCCCTATAAATGACTCTGTGGGGAATATTTCAGATTCAACTCATAGCATGACCTTTCTAAAATTTGTTAACTGAAAGACAAGAGAGTATGCTAATTCTAAACTACCTGTAACATTAGTTGAATCCCCCCATGATCTGAACTCATATAATACATAGCACAATGGTATAGTCCCTGAGGACTCAATATGAACTCTTGTAGAGCAACAGCTTTTGAAAGACTTCTATAAATATTCAGGTAATCTGGATATGGCAGCACATACCTGTAATCTTGGCACTGTCGAAGCAAGGCAGAGTTCTAGGGAAGGCTGTGCTAGAAGACAAGGCACGAGCCTCCTAAAACAATACAAAAAATAACGGCGGCAGCAGTTCATTCCATTCTGTAGGTTTTATAGGCAAAGTGTACTCTGCTTTTTAAGACAGTATTTTTACAGAAAACAAACATTTCTAGCTAACATTTACAAGATTGTCTAAGAAAAGCCACCCTTCAGATTCCACTTCTAGTATTATTTAATGTGAAGTTTTACTGATTATGAAACACATGCTTCTGATTTTAGAACTTCTGAGATTGGACTGTTTGTCACATCATAATACATTTTAACTCCAGATAGTCAGTCACTGTTCTTGCCCTAGATTTCCTGGCGTGATAATGACAAACTTCTGTTGTCAGCCATGATGTGGTGACAAGGATGCTACACCTTAATAGATTAGACAAAGCTGTTAAAGGATCATCAGGGCAAAGACTGAGTCATAGTTGTTGCTTGAAAAGATTCATGTAATAATATCTCTTAAGCTCAAGAACATGATCACATCAAAATCCTAGGAATCAGTATTAGCAACTAGAAGAAAGTTCTAGGAAAACCAACAAAGTGCTTTTTAAAATAGATTAAAATGCTTGTGTTAGTAAATAGCAGGCATTTTGTAGAAGAAAAAAACAAACAACCCTCAGTGGTTAGGGCCAAAAGTGACAGAAGAAAATGACACAGAGAAGATCAAGCCCATATATAAAGTAGAGTAAGAATGCTTTAGTTAACATGGATTTTTTATGTCTCCCATCACATTGTCGCATTTCATGTATATATGTATTTAGAGGACTGGGGTATGACAAAACACAGTTAATGCAATAGAAGAAACATTTAGGAAGTATAAAATGTGAATAAACACTTATGAAGATGCTATACATAATTTTAGTTCATATTTTTTGCCACCTAATTCTCAGTAGTAGATAAGATTACTGTGAAGTACAGTAACTATATATTGTAGAAATATGATCTTAAGTTATCCATTTTTCTTAAACATAAAAGTTGTTTATTCACTGGTGATAAATTATTATCAGTCATTTTGCTAAATAATACTGATGCAATCATGATGATAACCCAATCCTTGTTGAATGTTGATTTTCTGTCACCTAGAGTCTTGAACTTACAGCTGATTGAGAGGAAATGAGGCATATCTGCTTCATATTCTGTGTCTCTGGAGCTCAGTTGCCTATGACATACACTGAATCTCTCATGGAACACAGGGTTTAAAGGTAGGTTTCAAGTGCATTTGTGATGACAAGGACTTTTCCCAGTTTTACATCTGTAAGTTTATATTTTCTTTTAACTCAAATTTTGTCATCATTTATGTTTGCTAGAAAATGTCTTTCTGAGTACAATGGTAGAGAGCAACAACAGAATTCAAAACAAAGACATCACTTCTTGATAAGTTGATGAGATTTTATGAGAAGAAACATTTGAAAATAAAGTAGCTCAAAAAAGAACTGAAAGAATTCCTGTTTCACAGTTTCTTTCTGGAAACATTGTGATAATAGAGAAAGGAAAATAGAGAAAACATAGGTTGAACTTGGAAAGTGAGTCCCCTGGTCAGTAACTGTAATTATTGTCAAGGAGATTATCATTTTTAAACTAAATGTTCCAGTTAAGTTTGAGACATCATCTTCTAAGTGAAAGGATTGTCCTTGCAGTGAATACTTTTGACTAGTACTTGATACATGACAGCATCTCCATGATCACTGCAAACGCTCCTACTGACACCTGAAAACCAAAACTTGCATTGACTATGGCCTAGCCATGTAGACTTAGATGGGCAAAAAAGTTTCTAGTAAGTTCTCCTCTTCATTTCTGACTTCATTTCATGACTCATGAAAACAAACTGTCCTGCTTCCCAAAACTTTCCTTCAAGTCATCCTCCAAAATCTACTAATTAGTCTCTTTTCACTTAGTTGAATTCACCATTTCTTTTTGAAATTGTGCAAGTCAAACCTGAATGATATATAGTTTGTAGTTCCAGACAGGGGGCAAGGCAAGACAGTAACATCATAGCCACCTGTGGATATCTAATCTGCAAAAACGTTTTAGCCCTGTATTCTCATAGTTAATAGTTTAAGTCTCCAGGTGAATTATTTCTTCAAAAGTTTCTGAAGAAAAGTTGGTAGTGTTCTAGAATAATGGGAGGCTCTGATATTGATGTATATAATATACCATCAAATGTCAGTACAAAGATAATTTATTTTGTGCACCTAAGTTAAATTTTCTAGTATATGCTTTAAAGACTATGCAAACATCTGTGCTAGTCAGCTAGCTACAGCTAAAGCTATATTTTTCAGAAAAAAAATATTGTAATAAGTGAAGTGGTGGTATACATCCGCAATCCCAGTGCTCAGGAGGTTAAAGAAAAACAATCTGGACTGTGAAACTAGCCCATGCTGTAGAGAGTTCAAGGCCAACCTTGGATATATAGTGAGACACTCTCAAAAGAACATAAACAAAACAGGAAAAAAAATTACTGTCACTTCACAAAACAAAACATTCAACATCCTTTTACATTTCTAGAGGTGGATACATGGCTCTTAAACTGCAGTTCTAGAAAGAAAGCTCTCTGCATTCTGTATTGCCTGAGATTTGTGGAAAGACGCTTGCAAGGAGATTCCATATGGAAAGACAATTTAGCACTCCTAGCCTAACCCATGGGAGAGTGCTATCCCATCTGGAAAGCATTACCTTAACAAGATGCTTCTTTCATTTATATCTCTCTTGTTTTTTCTCTTTAAAATTGATTGTGCCTGACAATGAGAATTAAAAAAAAAAGTCAAACTCCGTGGCAAGCCAACATCATATTCAAGGATGTAAATAAACTCCAGTGTTGCAGGATGCAAATGTTAGGTAATATATACTGAAGGATATCTTGCAAACAAATAAATAAGAAATGCTGCATATAAGTTAGGACTTTATCTTGCTCAACTTAGCCTATTATAATAAAACTGTTATAGACTGAGTGATCAAAGGAAGTTTAGGACTATGAGACTTCCTATGATCTGGACACTGATTACTTTGGTGAGGATCCTCTCAGAGACAACACTAAAGAAATTTTGATTTCTTCAAGAAAATAAAACTCAGAACACGGGCTCAAGAAACTACTAATACAGTTCTCAAGCGTCACCAGTGAAACTTCCTCATGCAACAGAGGGCAATGAACACAGAGGACCACAACTAGCCAAAATGTAGAGAAAAAGAGACTGTAGAGTGTGTTCTTGGATAAGACTTCTACATTAAACTACTCTCACCCAGAGCTCAGGAGCTAATGCAGAAGAAGGGGCAGAAAAACTGTAAGAACCAGAGGTGGTAGATGACCTCAAGGATACAGAGTTTTCCAGGAGGCTGGGAACTTGCTCATATGAACTTACAGCAATGGTGACAGCATGCACGAGGCCCATGCAACCCAATCAGACAAAAACTCAGCATAGAACTGGGAACTTGGGTAGAAAGCCCCAACCTTAGTCGAAGATCTAGATAGCCTGATAAGTCTCCACTGGATAAACTCACATCAAGGGACATCTGGGAACATAAACTGGGCTTGATAGGCCTTAACATAAATGACAGATTGCATGAAATCTTGTGGGTGGACTATGAGGAGCATAGATAGGAGAGTCATCTAAATGTGGTTAAGATGCATTATATTAAATGCACAAAAATTCAGTTAGAAAAGAAAAGAAAGCTTGAAACTTTACAAAAGTAATAAAATAACTGCTGTCTGTTCCTCACATCGAAATGACTGAAATGGATGTTGACTACTTTGGGAGATATGAACCTGAATTTCTCATTCCTAATGCTCTTAGTTTGGTCTACTTGAAACACTTTGTGGAATGAAAAGCAGCACAGCATAATGTGAACAGGCAGTTTTTACCTAATAGTACTTTGGGGAATAGGTACTCAGGTGGACAAGGGAGGCCAACTCACTGTATATTGTGAGCTTACCATATAGAATATATGATGGTCTCATATTGGGACATCCATCTAGCAAAGGAAAAAGCTCAAATTTAATTAAGGGGATGGAGATACTGAAAGGTGCAGAGACACAGTGGGGAAATCCCAGAAGGAATGTAACTGGGAACGTTGTTTGCCGCCGGAGGAACAGGGAGGCACCAGGAGGTTCTGGAGAGGCTGAAAGAGGAAGTAGAAGCACAGTTTTAAAAGGAGCCTTTCTTTATCATCAGATGCATTCGGAGATAAGATTTTGGAATCTAAATTATGTAAGTCCCAATACAGCGGCAGAAGTAGCTTTTTAAATGCAGGTGTTCCGCATCAGGGTTTTCACTGTGCTTGTGGGGCACTGAAATCAGGTTCGCATATCTAAAACAAAGACGCTTGGGCCCTTCATCCAAGTGCACTTTGCGTCACAATTTTAAACTTACAAACGGAAGTGAAACTGAGACAGAGAAAGTGTGGAAAAAATAGCAAGTAAAAGATTAAAAAATATAATTTGAAGAGTACTAAGAAATCCCAGAATGGACTGGACTCAGCGATGATATTGATAGAAGGTGGGAACTGAATCATCTCAAACCCTGAAGAGATCTCCCAATTTTGACACTGTCCTGTAGTCTATACCGGCCTAATATCTATTTTTAATGTAGTGATATCTCTGTCATTGGGATATGAGTGTCTGTGACATCCAAGTCACTAGATAAGTTTTAAGGAAAGTGGAATTAGCATAAATATGTTGTTGTGGATGTAGAAATGCAAGATTTTGCAATATATTGAAAATAATATAAAATGAAAATTAAACAAAACAAAATTGGATGCTTTGTAACTGAAGGCAATAAGAAAACTTATTTTTTTACAATGTTTGACTTTCCAAACATGAGCTATCTATCTACTATTTGTGGAATCAACTATATCTGAAACAATGTTGTCTATTAAAATTATGTTTTCTATTAAAATAATAAAGAAGTCCTATAATCAAAATATATCTGCCCCTACTTTCTGTCTCTTTCTTTTCTTTTTGCTTTCTTTTAATTTTTTTTTTTTTTTTTTAAGACAGAGTCTCACTATATAGCTCCACTTGTCCTGGAACTCACTTTGTGGATCAGATTGGCTTTGATCTCACAGAGATCCCCAGAAGAGATGCCCAGATTCAGCATCCCAAGTGACAGGATTAAAGAAATGCGCCATGCCCGTCATAATCATGGTGAATGATCTTTTACATATGTGCCTGTGTGCGATCTGCAAGTGTTATTTTGAGAATGTTTGCATCTATGTCCATGGGATATGTGCCTATAGTTTTCTTACGCTGCTGGTGTTTTTGCCTGGTTTGGGTGTTAGAGTAACCCTGGCATCATAAGCGTGTGAGAGTTCTCTCTCTATTTCTACCTGTTTGAATAATTTAAGCAGTATTGATTGTAGATCTCTAAATGTCTGATAAAATTCTGCTGTGACTCCATCTGGACCTGGGCTCTTTTTTAGTAAGAAGACTGCATTTCTGTTTCAGTTTCCTTATTTGTTAAAGTGTCTTTTTGTTTGTTTCTTCTTGGTTTAACTTTGGCAGCTTCAGTGAACTTAGAAATTTGTTTATTTTTTTAGATTTCCTAATTTACTAGCGTATAGATTTTTATAGTATCTCCTCATACTACTCTGGACCTATTTGGTGTCTGTTGTATTTCCCCTTTTGTCTCTGTTTTTGTTGTTTTGGATTTGCTCTTTCTTTCTTTTGGATAGGCAAGATATAGCTCTCATATATTTTTTAAAAATCTTCAATCCTCGTGCATTCAAGAACTGCTTATTCTGATTTCTCCTACCCTTCAGCGTCTCCAGTTTCACATATAGTCATTTTTGATATTGCAACAAAAGTTAGAACCACAAACATAAATTCACTCATTTAATTAAAAACAAAATCACCAGGCCTGAAAAAAAGGGAGTAAAACATAAACAGAAAGCAAAGAACAAAAACACTCAGACTAAATATAAACGGAACTCTGTTCAAGGATTTCTATTCAAGAGTTCTGGTTGCATTTAGTTTTGTTTTTGAATTATTTTACTCACTTAGCGCTCATTCTATATTGATTGCAATCCTTTGAATATTTCTTTTGCAGTGTCCAATCTGTTCATCTGTTTTAATAAGTTCTTTCAAGTTTTTTCATCTCTACCTTTGGAGTTCAAATTTATTTTGCTAAATTTCTCCTAATGAGAGACTGAAGAGCTGGCTCAGAGGTTCAAAGCACTGGCTGCTGGTACTGAGAATCACATGGTAGTTAACAACCATCAGTAACTCTAGTTCCAGGGCATCCAATGTCCTCTTCTAGCCTTTACAGGCATTTCATGACATGGGTAGTGCACTTTCATACATGTAGGCAAAACACTCATATAAAACAAAATAAATCAAAAACATATTTAAAATTCTTCTAATTCTATCATAGTTTTTAATCTTTTCTTTTGTCCTCCAGGCCACACTAAAACTATTATCACAGTGGTTGTAATGCTTGTCTATGCTACATCCATCATCTCTGTCACTTCAGGGTCTGTTTGTATTAAGTGACATGTTTTCCTTGCTGTCAATCATCTTCTTCTTCTGTGGATGTCTAATGTACTTTTATTAGATTACAGAATTTTTTGTTGTTGGTCATTTCTATTACATTTCTTTGAATGTCTGCATCCTTATTTATGTAAAATCAACTGCATCTTTTTTACCTTGTAAAGCATATAAGGTAAGGTAAGATCATTTTTTAAATTACAGGTTGGTTTAGTTCCATTACCAATCACCCTGAAGATTGTATACTATGCAGGATATTGTACAATATTTACACTCTAATTGGTGTAGTATAAACTATTCCAACCCTGTACAATCTCTAGACAAAGCTTGAGTTTCTTCCTGATTATACTATTCTTCCTCTAATAGTTTCTTCTCATGCATACTTAAGTCACATTTTGCCAAAAAATTACCCACTGTACTGTTAGTACTATGGCCTCTCCAAATTCTCATTTCTCTGCTCTAATCAAGCAAGATTGCTGGGTTGTGTTGAGGATCACACTGCCTGCAATGAAGTTGAAAATGATAACTAAATGACAGACAAGAAAAATGGCATTCTCAGCTTCTTTCTTTTCTCTTACAGATCGATCTTAAACAGCTATTCTAGCTGTTTAAGGAAGGATATTTAATCCAGAATTCTTTATTAGGCATTGGCCAGGCATACAAATAAGGAAGTCTCCCTCCCTCTCTCTCTCTCTCTCTCCTCTCTCTCTCGCTTATGTCTTTATTTTATATTGAACATTAGAATGGCATAACACAGAAATTAGAAGCAAAAATATACAAATACAATGGCATCAACCTTAATACTTTCCTCACAGCAAAGGGAGCAATCAATAGAGTGAAGAGACAACCTACAAAGAGAAAAAATATTTGGAATATATATATATATATATATATATATATATATATATATATATATATGTATGTATATCTGACAAGAGGTTATAATTGAAAATGGCAATAGCTTTAAACTGATATTTCTTAAAAGAAGCCATCCTACAGACATATTAAAAAGTATTCTTCATTACTAATCAAGAGGCAAATATAATATCATTCAAGTAATAATGACTATTATCGAAAAGACAAAGGATAACAAATGCTGATGAGGATATGGAGCAAAGAAATATTTGCTCACTGCCAGTGGGACTATAAATCACTATGACTGCTGTGGAAAATAGTATAAAAGCTCCTTGAAAATTAAAAATGGAACTACCATATTACCTGACATAACCACATATATTCCAAAAAAATTAAATCAGTATGTTGAAAAAACATCTGATTCCCAGGTTCACTAACATACTATTCACAATATCCAAGAAGTAGAAGCTACCTAAGGTCCATCACCTAAGGAAAGAATAGAGAAAATATGCCACATACACATAATGGAATAATATTCACGATTAAAAGAGATAAAATCCTTCATTTGTTAAGTGAAATAGGCCAGGCACAGAAAGACAAGTAGCAAGTGATCTCATTCACATGTGAGATTTAAAATAGTGAATTTTTATAGAAGATGAAAGCAGAACAGTGTTTTCCACAGACTGGGAATAGCAAAGAGAAGTGAGAACTGGGAGACAGTTGAATAGCAGATAGGAAGTGATAGTTAGATAGAAACAAGAAATCCTGCGTGCTTCTGCTCTGTAGGCTGACTACATATGACAATCATGCACTGTACATTTTCAAAAACTTAAAGAAATATTCTGTGTTTTCACAATTAAAATAATGCATGTTTATTCTGATTTGAATATTATACTATGTATAGATGAAGCAAAATATCACATACTATTCCATAGACATGTACAGTTTGGTGTTTCCTTTTTTCTATGTCTATATCTTTCTCCCTTCTTTAGCCCAACAAATAAAATCCCCAAATTAATTATAATCTGGACTAAAGTAAAATAATATAGTAATAATAATAAAATATGGTGTTTGAATGTATGTTTTATATTTTTCTATGATTTCAATTTTTCTGTAATAAAAATAAATGGTAGTAATTATGCAACATTCTAATAAATGAACAACTAAAATGTTATACCTCATGTCAGCTTATTTCCATAAGATAGTACAAGTAATAGGTGTTTAATATGAGGAAAAGAAGTCATGTTTGGGTGCTAAGAAAAACAGTAATATTCTCTAGAAGTCCTTAATTGCTACAATTATTTCCTTTTTGACTTTCAGAACTTGTACCTCTTCTAAAAGCTTTCATGAATTTTTTAGCATGTTTTAAGAAACAAATACAAACTTTCTAGAACATACAATATCATTGATCTTTATGAAATTATTTAACATCTGTACATTAACCCATTATCTTAGACATTAACATAGTCATTGGTATGCCCAGTTGTTAAAATTAACTCTAGAAACAGCTTTTCAAGAGCTGACAACTGTGTATTAAATTGTTACTCCAAGGATGCCTTTGTTCAGCAAGCACCTGAGTGCTGTGAGTTTGATTGTCCTCGATGTTATCCTTCACTTATTTACAGAAGACATTTAACTTAAGGAAAGTCTACAAATAAACCTAGACATTAACAGAGAAAAAGCCCTTGTTTGTTCTTTCTTATTAGAGAAAATAAACACCGATGTATCTCTCATAAAACTATCAGCTCTGAATAAAAGTTAGTGAAACCTGTTAATCAGAGAGTTACTACTGGCTACCTAGTTTGAGGAAATGTGTATCCTATTCTAGGTGAATGAAATAATCATACCCATTCAACTCACTGTGCCTTCTTGAGACACTTCCAAATGCATTTGTAGGCAGGAGCACCAGGTACCTGTTAGGAACACGTCCCTGTTGGTGATCCTGTTATTCTTATAAAACCCACTCAAACATCATCATCAAGACCCATATTTCTTATCACTCTGGATGAACTGAATATAGTAAGTATTTAATAAATAAATGTTAAAATAATTGGACTTTAAGGTTGGACATGGATAATAATTTGACATAAACCTCATTGTAAATTTTTACACTTGTTTTGTACAAAGCTACTCAGAAACTTTCTTCATTCTTTTCTTGCAGCAGTAGAGACTCATTCCTTTTCAAATGTAGGCATCTCCTAAACATGAAAAGCTTTCCAACCACTGTTTTCAGCTTCTAAGTGCTTTCTGTTTACACTCATTCACTCACATTCACTTATCTCTTTCTCTCTTGATTCAGTAAATCTGTGGAACATGCAAATATTTTAGGACAATTTTTACATTCCATCAAGATCTCATACTCAAATATTAACTATTCTTATTTCCTTCTCATTCTTCTTTTTAAATATTAATTGTATTACATTTATTTATCTATTGATTGATCAATAAATTTATTGATTAATGAGGAGGGACAGATGTCTGTGCCGTGGTGTGTATATGTGCAGATTAAAGGAAAGCCATCAATGGATGTTTCTCCCCTTCTTCTATGCAGGTCTGTGAACTGAACTCAGGACACCAGTCTTTATGGTTTGAGCCTCTACTCACTGAACCATCTTACCAGCCCTCTTTTTTACTCATCTTGTGACACTACTCTTATAAAATAGAGAAATGTTGGGAAGTCACAACCAGGAATTTGGACAGGAATGTTCCCTTCTTTTTCCCTAAGCCACAGCACATCTTCTATTACTGTAATATAGAAACTAAAAATAAATGAATTATACTGTGAGTAATATATATATATATATATATACATATATATAATAACTTAGTCTAACATAATTAGGGCAAAACTTCATATTTGATTTTCCATTGATTTAGAGCAGGTGCACATGCATTATTATATGATTGTATTTTGGCCTATAAGCATTATGTTACTTCTTAAAACTATAAAAAAATTAATAACCTTAAAATTTTAGAGAGTTTTCTAGAGTTAACTGTTTTCTAGACTTTAAAATAACAATAGCAAATGAAATATGATAGCTTTCTAAGCTTTTCTTTAATATTTCAGTGACATTTCAAGATTACAGAATGCATAATAGAATATAAACTCTATAATCAGTACTGATCTTTTAACATCTCTGAATATACTGACTTTAGCAGACCTAATGCTTGTCCACTGATTACCAGAACTCTTGGTGGGTCCAGTGGATGAACCCACACTGAAGGACATTTGGAGACACAAATCATACTCTATAGGCCATATATATATATATATATATATGTATATATATATACATATATACACACATATCTATACACACACACATACACACACACACACACACACATATATATATATATATATATATATATGTGATAGTACAGGATCAAAATACCATCAAACTATATTGTATGAAAATCACAAAAATTCAATACAACTAAATTTTAAAAGGTTATAGCAATATCAATAATAAAAATATCAGGTTAAATCAATAAAATAATCAAGAATTCAGGGCAAGTCTTCCAGCTATGGACTTAAGGTGTTGCATCACTCATATCAAGGGAGGGATCAATAGAAAAAAGATCACTACAAGCACCTGAGGGGACAGAGTTCTCAGAATTCCTGCTCTTCCCTGTGAGGCTGGAGCCAATAGCAAGCTCTCTGTTCTGTTGTGTGTTCCCTTTGGATACTGACAGCAAACTTCACAACTGTGCTGCTTTTCATGAGACAATTAGTATTCATGCCATGGACCCTGGATTTGTAGAAATAACCCCTGAACACTGAGGCAGGCTTCCAACAGAATCTCTAATGTGAGTGCTTTGGCTTAGAGTCAGTGAAAGGTGATTTTATGTTATACAACCAGCTTATGTCAAGACGTTTCTGCAGCACTTCACTGAAATGTGAGGACCTTTGGATGCATTGTAAAAAGCTCTGAGACTAACATGCCCTCACTTGAGCAAAGTTCCTGTCCAGATCATGGGGCCTTTCCACTAATGCCTGAAGTTGTATCTTTCTTTTTTGGTCTATATTACCTGAGGGATCAAGTGCAAGCAAAAATGAATTCACTTTAGCAAACCTTGTGATTTCCCTGAATCCATGAGCTCTCCCGAACCTGAGGCTTTGTGCCAGCTCATTATTACCCTACCCAGGTGGATCTGCCATCGAATAATCAGGAAATAAAGATTTTTATTATCCTATGGGGAAAGGGGAATTCAGGAAAGCACTCTGTGGAAAGAAATAAGAAGAAAGTCAGAACTTTCAACGTTATGGCCTAGCCAGTGAGAAAATACTATATTCACTGCACATAAATAAAAAGACATCCATGAGTGAGCCACAAAAGATCCTGGAAACATTTTCCTCCTTTTTGCATCCAGCTGGCAGCATGCACAGAGACTTGCTTTGCCCTTTCAGGCATGGGGGCCACATTTTCTGCTTAGGAGCTATTGTTCAAGGTATAACTTAATAGAAGTCACTAAATTGTTTTCAATGATATCATTCAGTACTGGGCCAAATTCTATACAGAGCATTATGAAGTAATGAAAGCCACTGAGGCAAAAATCTAAATAAATAAAACTATTAAAGACATAGTCAAATTGAGCAAAAATATAGTGATCAGTTTTGAGAAATTTGAAGACTTAAATTTATGGTGGCATCATACTTTATGTTAATGTTAGTTATAAGCATGTATCAATAATCTCTCTAATCTATTGTTACTTTATATATAATTATCCTAAGATTTCAATCTTAATTCTTTGACAAATAAAAATTTACTGAACACTAAGTTTAAAAATCATTTCAAATGTAATTAGCTTTATTAACTAACATAAAATTTTAAAAGCTTGAAGTCAAACACAGGATCAAATTAGCTTCTTAATTCTCTTCCTCACACACACACACACACACACACACACACACACATCATCATCATCATCATCATCATCCATTGGCTGAGGGAACTGTGAGTAGGGAGGGAACATTTAATCTGCTCTACAGAGTATAGTTGCTCAGGTTAAGGAGCTTAGTTGGACAATGTTGGAAGGATAGCTTACTTACACTATAACCCTTATACCTTATTTTCTGGAAAGTGATTAGTATAAGTCAGAAGAGAGAAAGGATGCAAAAAACACGAGGAAAACTTACAAGCAAGTTTGGACATATGTGTGCAAACTAAAGGGAGAGGGAAGGCCTCCTGGTGATATTGCCCACTCTCTAGCTGACTAGGCTCATCCCATAAAGTGTAATTCTACTCTGAAAAGGTCAGGTGATTTGTTACTAGGTTTCTGAGGAGGTAATCACACATGAAGATGCCCCATATGTGACATCAAGCATTGCTGCTTGGTCCTGTCAGTGTCC
This sequence comes from Eospalax fontanierii, assembly GCA_035773235.1. Taxonomy (NCBI): domain Eukaryota; kingdom Metazoa; phylum Chordata; class Mammalia; order Rodentia; family Spalacidae; genus Eospalax; species Eospalax fontanierii. Next base: position 41,230,022 of record CM069527.1, read on the forward strand.
TTCCCTCAGATTTACATCCTATCTCTTTTAAACCCAAATTTTCTTTTGTTCAGTCTCTCTAGACTTCTCCTTCCTTCTAAAGAATCCAATTAGAGGTGTAAATTCAACTGAAACACTAGGAAAATAACAGTTATCTATTTAGAAAAAATTAAAAGGTAACACTATTAAAAAGACCTGTCTACCAAGTTCCTTGGGCATACTTGGTTTGCAGGGCATCTGGCATCAATCTATTACTAAACAAACTGCCATATCTAATCTATACTCTCATCATGACTTGCCTGCTCCATTCAGCCTTTAAATCACAGTACAATTATCCCTTGGCAACAGATGCTTATCTGGATTCTTTAACAACGTCAAATCTCTCCTCCACACTACATCTACTTTGTAATGTTCATTGTGTATACTCAACAACAGTAAGTCTCAAGGCAGGGAGACTGTCTCTTCTGTTTTAATCATATTGTCCCCAGATCTCCCCTACTGCCTCAGACATAAAAAATACCCTGTTGATACAGTTTTTGTTTCTACTTTTTTATTGTGTATGAGCTGAGGTATTTTGTCTTCAGGCCAAAAGTGTACCACATGAGGCCAGAACTGGATACCCAATCCCTGAAACTGGAGTTAGAGATAGATGATTGTTAGCCATCCTGAAGATGTTTAATAAAAAACAGACATACTTCACACAGTTCTCTTTGATGTTCATAATCAAGGAGACAAACCTTTCATGTTTCCTTATCCTGTTCTAGATTTTGTGGATGGCAGCTTTGACTTGTCTTTCTTGATAGAAGGTTCAATGATCTTCTGTTTGCTCATTTCTAAGGATACTAATTCCATTCATGAGGACTCTGTCTTAATGACTTTGACTCCTCTGAGAAGGCCCCACATCACTTCTGAGTTAGAAATTTCTATATATGAATTTTGGAGAAGGGACATAATAATTCAAACCAAGAAGACACTTTGTAAAATGCACACTGTGCCATGAGAAAGTATTCAAGAGACCCAATTTAGATACTATTTTCTTTCTATCCTTGTATAGAAACTGTAATATATAAAAATACTCATAATTTTTCCCTGGCCCACATCCTATTCTCCTTCTATCCTTGGGCAGAGGCCTGTTCATAGTCTAGACCCAACCATTGTGTCCTGATCCTCATACTCAGATCAGCTCAATTTTTCAGCCTATTTTCTTAGAGACTACATAAACTGTCCTCACTGGAACTTCTCTCTGCATACTCTAGACCAGCCATCAACCCTGGCTGTTCCTTCCACCAACCTTACTTGGATTCTTATGAGTAACCTTCTTCCCTGGTAAGTCTGACTCTGCCCACTGCTTTTCCACCACCCTACTGTCTGAGCAACTCCATTCTACCCTGCCTCACAACCTGTTCTCCTTCTAACCATAGGAACAGGTCAGCTCTTGCTCATAGCACCCCAGATATCTAGACTACCCTCTTATTAAGATCAGCTGAATTTCTCAGTCTAGTTTGTTAGAACCTTTACAGGCTGTCCCCAGCCCAACTTACCTTTGCATTCCTGAGACCAGTCAATCTGGTCAATCTGATCTTGCCCACTGCATCTCCACTCCACTATAGTCACAACAACACCAAAGTCCCTCACCCCACATCCTTCTCTCCTTCTAGACTTGGACAAACACACTTTTACTCTTAGTTCCCCAGATCTCTGGACTACCATCTTACTTCTGCCTGGCTGTGAGATCTTCAAATCGTACAAATGACACAGGCTAGATGGCTCAAGAAACAAACTCTGTCTTTTGGTTATCTGCAAAAAAAACCCATCTCACATTCAAGGACAGGCACTACCTTAAGGTTAAAAGATGGAAGAAAATTATTCTAAGCAAATGGCAGCAAATTATTCTAAGAAACAAGTAAGTTTTGCCATTCTAATATCTGACAAAACAGACTTCAAACTAAAACTAATCAGAACGATAAACTGGGACTGTAAGACACAGATTAATCCCAACTCACTAGTAGTAGGGACTTCAATACCCCACTGTCTCCATTAGCCATGGCAACTGTAAAGAGAATAAACAAACAGAGAGATGTCTTAATTAAACAGTACCCTTCGTTAAATGGACCTAAAAGACATCTCCTAGGTATTCATTCCATCCAAGCACCAAAAAATAGGCATTTCATTCAGTACCCCATGGCACCTCCTCCAAAATCAACCACATACTGAGGCACAAAACATACAAAAAAAAAAGAAATAATTCTATGCATTCTATCAAACCACAATTCAGTAAAGCTTACAATCAACACAGGACGAAGCCCTAGTAACTTCGTGAACTCATGGAGACCAAACAACACAGTCCTGAATGGTGAATGGGTCAAAAGAGAAATTAAGAAAGAAATAAAAGTATTTCTGGAATTAAACAAAAATGACAATACAACACAAAAAAACTTCTGGGACACTTTAAAAGCTATCATAAGAGGGAAGTTTATAGCTCTAAGTATGAACATTAAAAAATGAAAAAGAGCACAGATAAATGACTTAACATTGCAATTCAAGAATCTTGAAAGACAACAACCAATGAAACCCAAACCCAGCAGACAAGAAGTAACAAAAATCAGAGCAGAAATTAGTGAAATAGAAACAAAGAAATCAATATAAAAAATCAATGAATCCAATAGTTGGTTCTTTGAAAGGATGAACAAATAGACACACCCTTAGCCCAGATAGCCAAAAGAAAGAAAGAGCAACTACAAATAAGCAAAATCAGAGATGAAAGGGAAACATCACAACAGAGAACAAAAAGACCCAGAACATTAAAAGGGAATACTTTAAAACCCTATATGCTTTTGACTTTGAATACCTTAAAGAAATGGATGTATATCTAAAATAATGTGAATCATCAACGCTAAACCAAAAAGCGATCAACAGCTAACTTGTTGATGACACATAACTTGTAATGAAATTGTAACAGTAATATAAAACCACCCAACTAAAAAAAGCCCAGGGCAGATGAATTCACAGCAGAATTCTACCAGACATTCATAGAAGACTTATATCCAATACTACTTAAAGTATTCAAAAAGGTAGAAACAGATGGATAACACTCAAATTCTTTCTATAAAGCCAGCATCATTCTAGTTTCAAAACCAGATAAAGATACAATGAGAATTATAGACCCATATCCTTAGTAAACATAGATGCAAAAATTCTTAACAAAATACTTGCAAATCATATACAGAAACATATTAAAAAGATCATGCACTGTGATAAAGACAGATTTAAAGCAGAGATGCAGAGGTGGTTCAATATATTTGAGTCAATTAATGCCATAAAGCCTAGAAATGGACTCAAAGACAAAAATACTATGATCATCTCAATAGATGCAGAAAAGGCCTTTGACAAAATTCAACATGCATTTGTGTTAAAAGTCCTAGAGGGAATTGGACTGGAGGAAACATACCTCAACATAATTAAAGCTATATGCAAAATAAAAAAAAAAAAAACCCCACAGTCAACATTATTCTAAATGGAGAAAAACTCAAAGCATTCCCATTAAAATCAAGGACCAGAGAATGCTGTCCACTATGCCCTCTCTTTTTGATATAGTGGTTCAAATTCTTTCTAGAGCAATAAGACAAAAGGAGAAAGTTAAAGGAATACTCATTGGAAAGAAGAGGTCAAATTATCTCCTTTTGCAGAAGACATTATATTACACTTAGGAGATGCAACAAATTCCACCAGAAAATTCCTAGAAATGATTAACACTCTCAACAAAGTGGCAACTTACAAAATTAATCTACAAAAATCAGTAGCCTTTCAATACCAAAACAAGAAAATCCTCTCATTCACAATAGACTCAAAAAAATGTATCTTGAAAAAACCTCCCAAAGTCCTTAAAGATCTCTATAATGAAAATTTTAGATCTTTAAAGAAAGAAATTGATGAGGACACCTGAAGATGAATGAACCTTCCATGCTCATTGATTGGAAGAGTTAATATTGTGAAAATAAAAATCCTACCAAAGGCAATATATAGAGACAATGAAATTCCAATCAAAATGCCAAAGATATTCTTTACAGCATTAGAAAAAAATCCTAAAATTCAGATGGAAGTACAAAATATCCTCGATAGTCAAAGCAACCCTGAGCAGAAAGAGCACTGCAGGGAGGATTACTATGCCAAATTTCAAACTATATTACAGAGCTATAGTCATAAAAACATCATGGTAGTGGCAGAAAAGTAGACCCACAGACCAAAGGAATATAAAGGCTCAGACATGAGTACATGCAATTTCAGCAACCTGGTATTTGACAAAGGAGTCAAGAACATTCACTGGAAGAAAGATAGGATGTTCAGCAAATGGTGTTGGTAAAATAGGATGTCCACCTGTAGAATAATGAAACTAGAGCTTTATCTTTCACCTTTCAAAAAGTCAACCTCAAATTGTTCAAAGACCTCAATTTGGAAGACGAAAGTCTGGAACTGTTAGAAGAAAATACTGGCAGTAACCTGCGAGATATAGGTACAAGAAAGAACTTTCTAAACAGGAGATTAGTTGCTTAGCAACTAGGGTCAATAATCAACAAGTAGGACCTCATTACGTGAAAAAGCTTCTGTAGAAGAAAAGAAATCATCAAGGAAGTGAATAGGAAACCCACAGAGTAGCAACAAATCTTCACCAACATTATATCTGACAGAGGTTTAACATCCAGAACACTTAAGAACTCAAAAACTAAAGAATCAAGAAAACAAGTGACCCAATTATAAAATGGGCTAAAGATCTGAACAGAGAGTTCTCAAAAGGAGAAATAAACCTGGATGAGAAACATCATAAGTGTTCAACATCATTAATAATTAGGAAAATGCAAATTAAAAAGACTTTAAGATTTCATCTTACCCTAGCCAGATTGGCTAAGATCAAGAATAAATGATTCCAAATGCTGGAGAGGATGTGGGGAAAGAGGAATGTTCATTCACTGCTTGTGGGATTGTAAACTCATGCAACCCTTATGTAAGGCAGTGTAAAGAACTCTTAGAAAACTAAAAATGTTTTTACCATTTGACCCAGTTAAACCACTCCTTGGCATAAACACAAAGGACTCATCCTATTGAAGAGATACTTGTATATCTATATTTGTTGCTGGTCTTTTCACAGGAACTAAGAGATTAACGCAATCTAAGTGTCCCTCAACTGATGAGTGGATACTGAAAATGTACATTTACATAATGGAGTTCTATTCAGTGGTAAAAGAAAGACAAAATAATAACATTTGCAGGTAAATGGATGGAACTAGAAACTGTTATACTGAGTGAGGTAACACAGAATCAAAAAACAAATGACATATGTTCTCCCTCATTTGTGGATCCTAGCACAAAATCCTTATACATGATTATGAACCCTGATATAACTGTAGCATCCAGGAAAATCGAAAGGAACCAGGGAAGTGGGGAAACGGAGACACTTTAAATGGGGATGGCACAAAGGGAGGTTTAGACTGGGAGAAAGTGAGGGGAGAAATAAATAACAGCTAGCTAGTACAAAACACCAGAGGGAATCATAATAGTCTAACAACCTAATGACAAACTCCATATACGATATGAGTCCATGTGCATAGCTGAAGGCTACCTAATAAAAAACAATGCCAGACAAGAGAAACTTTCCTTTGAGTTGTTGGTCAGGGTGGTCCAAGAGACTCCCAGAATGACACAGGCTATTGCCAGAACCCTTGATTAACTCTCAGACCTTGAGTATAAGACCCTATTGCTAAAAACAGAATATACTTCAGAGACCAGATCTGGATAAATGGAGCTGGAACTGACCTGAAAGCCACTTCCACTGAAGGCCAGCATGCATAGCTTTTGAGAGCACTGTGCAAGTAGCCAAAGGAGAACATCAATTGATTGTCCAACACTAGCTTCATAACCAAATAATCTCATCACTGACGAGCACAGCATTCGACACTGGTGCAGTAGTGGCACTTTTATCTTGGAGCCAATCAATAATCAATAGCTACCTAATTGGTCTTAGAGACCACTCAATAGGAGGAAACTCATGGGTGGTGCTGTAATCGCAGACAAATATACGTGATTAAAGCATAGATCTTAGAGAAATCCCAAGCTCACATCCCTGAGCTAATGTAACCTCTTACTAAATCCAAAATATGTATCCTTATCTATACAGTGATTCATCCCAGTCACGACTCATCAAAGAAGTTTCTGCTGCACCAGATGAAGACAGCTAGAGTACCACAGCTGGTCACACACACATTGTCTGTGAATTTTCCATGCCTAAGCGTCACATCTACAATGCAACCTCTATACCCACATGCAACAAGGGTAAAGAAGACAATAATGAATCTTTCAACTCTCATTAATGAAACTCCCTCATGACACAGAGTTCCAGTAACACCAAAGGTCACAAATGGTCAAAGAATGAAGATTAGGAATCTACAGAATGTGAGTCCCTGGACAGGACTCCTATATTAAGTTTCACTCACCCAAAATCAAGGGCTATTGCAGAAGAGGAGGTGGAAAGATTTTAAGAGCCACTGAGGAAGGTGCACTAACATATGGAAATAGAATCTTACAAGATCCAGTTCCCCTATGGGAGGAACCTACAGTGTGGTCTACATATGAACCTATAGCAATGATCTATGCATGCTCAAGACCTATGCAAACTCAAACAGACAAAAATCCAGCATGGATTTGGGGAACATTAACAGCAGACCCCAAATTTTGCTTAAGAAATATTGGCAACTGATTACTATTGTGTGAGGATGAGCTGTTCTTCTAAAATGAGGTAATCAGTCTAGGCTGACTAGATCTCTGTGAATGAGCCTGTGTTCACGAACATTTGGGGACACTCACTTGATGCAATAGACCTTCACACAGATGAAAGAATATATGAATTCCAGTTGGAGGGCTATGGGGGAGTTCCAGTGGAAGGGAATATAAAGATGATTAAGATCAATTGAGATATTCTGTATGAAATACACAATGTTTCAATAAAAATAATCATAAAATATAATAGTATTAGAATTTTGGAGTATCCTTTTGAGCTTAGAGAAGTATAACATTCGGATAAATGTTTACATTTATTATTCCACCTTTAAACATTTATGAGACTGCAGAATATGTATGTCCCTGAATAGGACACTTATATTAAAACTAACCCACGCACAGGTCAGGGAACATTGCAGAACAGGTAGTGGAAAGAGTGTAAGAGCCTGGGTTGGTTCATGAACATAGAGAAACAGAGATTTTTCAGGCTACTGGGAAATTGCTCATATGAATTTCAAGGATGGCTACAGCATGCACAAGACTTGATGATCCAGTCATGACAAAAACCCAGCATAGAACAAGGGAAATGGGCATCAGGCTCCAACCCTAGCAAAAGAACTATTGGCAAGTGATTACTTTCAGGTGAAGAAGAGTAGATCTTCTTTAAGAGAGTGACTCAGGTTGACTAGACTCCAGTGGATGAATTTGCACTGAGGGACATGTGGGTACAAATGTTCGACCAAATAGGACATACATGAAAGAATGCATGAAATTCGAGGATGGGGGCTGTAGGGAGTGGGGGAATATGGGGGAATGGGGTTTTACTTTGATTAAGATTTGTTTTATGAAATGCACAAAATCTCAACAAAAATTTTTAAAATTCATTCCAAAATAGAATATTAGATCCCCCAATGCAATTTGAAAATTTGCTACTCAGCCTCTCACACACTGTGACAAAACATGTGATAATGACTTAGGAGGCAGGGTTAGTTTAAGTCATCGTCTCAGGGATTTCAATCCACAGTTAGCCATCTTCATTGCTTCTGGGCCAGGGTGAGGCAAACATTATGAGAGAAGGCCATGGTGGATCAAAAATGCTCATCTACTGACAAGAGGAGACATACAGACAGACAGATAATGACAAAGACATAGAAAGAGAAGAGAAAGGGAACCAATGAGCAAAGCTGAGAAGCAGACAGCACGGCTTACCTCTCAAGGCATGCTCCTCACTGCACCTCCTCTAGCTGAGCCTCACTTCCCAGTCCCACCATCTCCCAATAACAGCATCTTATTATGAATCCCTTGGTACATTAATCCTTTGAAGAGGTCAGAGCCCTTGATATACAGTCACTTCCTGAAAGCCTTACCTCTCAACATGGTTACACTAGGAACCAGGCCTTCCACTTAAGAGCTTAGAGGAGAAACTTCATACTCAAACCATAAAAGGTTGAGCTTTGTCTTTTCATACCAGTTATCTTCTGTGACGATCCTTTGTACTTCAGCAACTGCTCCCTAAGAGAGGTGTTTATAATTCAGCATTCAGTTTCTAGAAACAGAAATATGAATGACCACAAAGGCTATTAAATCCAAATCTCAAATACTTCACTAAGAATTTTCCTGTGTATATATGTGTATGTGATATGCACACATGTGCACCTGCATGTTCTCATGTATGTGCAAGAGATAATGCACACATGTAGTGTCTGTGGTCCAGAGATTGACATTGGTCATCTTCCTTGATTGCTGTCCACCTTATATACTGAGGCAGGATCTCTCATTTGAACTTAGATCTTGCTGATTTGGCTAGTCTAGCTCATCCAAAGGCTGGGATTACAAGCATGCTACCACACCAATGTAGCATAACATCCATAATGAAAATCCAGCCTTCACACTTATACAGCAAGCACTTTACCCACTGAGCCTTCATCCACCTAGCCCAAGAATTTTAATAATGTATTTCCTTTTACAAAACCTGTTATTCAATCTAAAAAGGATTCAATATTTAAAATAATATGTAAGGTAACAGATTTGGTAAATAGTAAATAATTATTGAAAAACTAATGAGTAATATAAACCAGTCATATGAATATATATTATAATATATAATATAATAAATATTCATAGATACAGAGTCAATTCTGCTTTATAACAAATCTCCCTAAATTATTTCAAGTGAAATTTACTTTTCTTTTTCAAACATTTATTTTTTATGTGTTTGTGTGTGTGTGTGTGCCTGCATGAGTTTATGTGCACTACCTGTGTTCAGGAACTAACAGATGTCAGAAGAGTGATTTGGGTGCCTTAGAAATGAGTTACAGGTAGTTGTGAGCTACCATGTAAGTGCTGGTAACTGAACCCAGGTCATCTCCAAGAGCAGTAAGTACTTTTAACCACTTAACTGAAGAGTTAAGAATATTAGCCAACTAAACTTTTACTTTGAAATTACATACAACAGAAAAATCAGTCTGAGGATATAATTGAAAAACGCAGGTGCAGATGAAGTCTTGGTTCCATTTCCAATTCCTTAATGAACATCACTCATTACAAATCTTGCCTTTGGAATTCTTTTAAACTGTTGCTAATAAAAACACAATCAACAGCAAAAATTATTCACAGTTAATTGGGATGTATTATTAAAAGACATTGAAACACCTGTTTTCTTTAAGATGTTTAGTAAAGTAGCAGTATAAATATTCAAACTCCCAAAAGCATAGTTTTATAGTAGCTACTTGCAAAACAAATACTGTGAAACATGGTGCACCCTTGTGAAACTCTAGAAGCATCCATACAAGACCCATGAAGAAGACAATGGTGACCACGTGCATGAGTCCTGACTCACCAACTATGTCTCATTAAAGCTTGAATAGCATCACTGTAGAAGGGAGGGAGTAGGATCCCCAGAGTAGATAAGAACTTACCGGCACAGCTAGATTAGACAGAGCACAAGATAGCTAATTCAGAGAGCCATGTCTGTTGGTGTGCTGCAGTAAGAAACCTAAGAGCAGACAGTATGTACTTGTTCCATCATTCATTCATTTATACCAAATATCACTTGAAAATCTACAATGAGTCAGACTTATTTTGTTTTGTTTTGTTTGTCTTGGTTTTGTTAAATTCACATTGTGTAGGACCTTCATTTTACTGACTATTTTATTTAAAATTCCTACATATGTATAAAACATCTGGATCCGACCCTCCACTACCCGTCAACTCCTCCTACCTTCCCCTTACTTTGCCCTCCAAACTCTGAGTAATCTTTCTCTCCTTCTTAAATTAATACCCACTGAGTTCATTTAGTACCGTATGTATGTTCTTGGGTGTGGGACCGTCTAATGGAGCATGAGGAGCTTCTCAGAACCTGCATCCCTGAAGAAATGTGACTCTTCTTCCCCCAGTGGCTTTCAACTGCCAAGAGCTCCTCAGAAAGGAACGGGGTTTCCTGCGCCGCTCCCCTACCCGTGTTGAGATTTTGACTGGCTTCACATCTTCCTAAGTGTTAGAAGTTGGTCATGGGACCAAATTGGTAGTGATTGTCATATATCAAGAAAAACTGGAAAGCATGCCTTGGACTGACCTTCTCCCCTGGTCTAAGGGTCTTGATTAAGACTGGCCTAGACACCAAGAATTCCTGCAATGCGAGAGGTAGCTGGAAACGCTCTCTCACTGAGAGAAAATAAGAGAACAAAATAAAAAGACATTTAAAAAAAGAAAGAAATATTGGTCACTGTTGTACCAGGAGTACATACATCGATCCCCCAATTTTCAAGAAAGGGAAGTGCAAATAGCTGACAGCTGCACCTTTGAAAACTGCAAGAGATGGGAGTCAACCCACCCACACAGGCATCCTGTTCCAGGCAGGACGGATGCAGGAGACAAGAGCCTGACCATCCATTCCTAAAGTGACAACTACCAAGCTACAGAGCTGGTTGCAGCAGCAGACTGAGGCCACATCATCTGGTTTCATCCCCTTCTCTTTACATTTCTCTCACCATTTTTTAGAGACCTCTCAATAAGCATCCTACACGAGAATACCTTCTTGGGCTCTGCTACTTGGATATCTGACCTGAAAGATATTTAGTGATAATTTTATTGATTGATGCTTGCTCTGAGACTTCACATTATTTGCCAAGCTAAGAGGTCAACTCAGTTGACTTGCAAAACGTAGCTTTATACTGTCTGATAGATCTGCACCTTATACAATATAGGTGTCTATTTGTTCTAATTTATTGTTTTTCTTATCTTGCAATAAGCCTCATCAGCCTATGAACTTCACAAAAGTGAATGTTGTTTGTATTCCAGATTTACCCTTCTCTACCCAGGCAAAATAGTATAGGGTCTTACGTATAATAGAGACTTGGCAATTCAACTAGATCTACAATACCCAGTTACTGTGTTGGTAACAAGCAGATTATGACATCACCAGAAGCAAATCTACCACACAGACATAATTGGAGTTCCATTACAGTTTTAGGATAAACTAGCCAGATCTGGAATTTGAGAGATGGCTCCCGGGTTAAGAGTACTAACTGCTTCTGAAGAGGACTTGAGTGTTGTGCCCTCTTCTGGCTTCCATTGTCATTGCTTGACATGGGTACACTTGCATGCACTTTATGCTAGCCAGATTCAAATGACTTTTCCTCTTCTAAATGTGTAGTAAAAATGTCTTCTCATCCCTACTACATCCTTAATACACACTAATTCAGGAAACTTTAAAATCTTATTCAGCAGCCTGTTGTGAGATGAATCAAGCAAAAAAACTGAACAACCTCCTTCCAACATGGAGAAAACAACTCAGCATAAAATTCTTACGGAAAAATAATTGCTGTCTTAATCAACTTGTAACACTACTGCCTATAGCACACAGCCAACATATTTAGAAATTTGGCTGGTGCCTAGCAAAGGCAAAAACACCCACACATATATTTTGGAACACACAACTAACACTAACTTATTTCAGAATGTAGGCCCAATAAAGATTAGTGGAGGATCTTGAATGAGATAATGGTAAATGAAATAATCACCTGATAGAATAATATATCTGATTAAATAGCTAGCTAATCAGCCATCAGAAAACTTCAGGAACCTAATGGTCAGTTCCCCTGCAGTCACTGCCATTATAGTACATACCACAGTACTTATCTACTCTGTCCCCATGTGTAACCAAGGAACATCTGATGTAATGAAATGGAAACCTCTGACTCCTTCAATGATGATCAATACACAAGTCTTGTTTTTCTCTGTAAAATGGTGAGAAAACTTTTTAGTCTAATATCTTGTTAATCACCAATAAGATAATATAGAGCAAATTGAGCAATTTATAACTTCAGAGTGCAGGGGGAAAATGATTATCATCTTCAATGACAAAAGAACAAGCTAGCAGGAATGAATACTGAAAGCTGACTTGATGAAAGAATTTTAATAGAAATGTTTGATTCACAGCATAAACAAAAATAACATGGACATATTTTTCTTTGTGAGAAACAGAAAATAATAGTACAGGCTATGGCTTTCTCTTCAACAAGAGACTATTATCTCACATTATATATGTATAAGTACTGTCATTTACACACATTTATTGACAGTAACCTATAATATGTGGTGTTTTTTCTGAGTGTTTATAGGGCAAATTTTAGTGGATAATTTTGAACATCATATTAACAGTGCTCCATTTTCCATCTCTGCTAAATATGTCATAAAGAAACAGTGAAAAGCATTTTTTCACCTTAATTAAAGGCCACATGCTGCTTCTGAAGCAATCACAGCTCTCATTAGTGCCCAATGAAAGAGCTGATATCAATCATATGAACTAGATTTTATATAACCCCATTGTTCCTAGTTGAGAATAATTTATTTGGCTACAATTTGATATTTAGGAAGTTGTGTAATCATTTACAATATAAAAAATAATTTTCTGAGAACTACAGAGGTAGGATAAAGTAAGATAAGTGTTAGCCTGTGGTGAGCTCAGTTAATACAGTAAGAACTTTTATTTTTGATCTGTGATTTCAAATCTTTTCCATATGCAATCTACCATAAGAAACTATTGCATTTAAAGCATTCTCAAATAACCCATACTATATCTGTTCAATTCTTTTTTCACTCAGTCTTCCTGTTCCATAAAGGAGAATATAAGCAAATGGTTTTAAGAACTTGTGTTGATTACTACTTGGTCTAAGCCTGGCAGTGATTTTTCCCTTGTTAATTTTATGGCATACTTAACACTAGCAGAGTGGGAATGGAAGTCATTACATACAATGGTCATGTTTTAAATAATTGTTTGAAATTTTCAGTCCAATTTCTTAACTAAACATAGTCTAATAAGTACATTTTAAGCTCATAGATTGTTAAAAGAACATTTAAAACATGTCTTAAGTACTTTTTTACAGTAAAAAGAATTATAATTTTTTTCCACCTGACTTTCACCTTAGACTGTAAACCCCTGGAATATAAGCACTATACCTTATACAACTTGTTATTTTTAAGGATACTTACAAGTATAATTTTCTTTCTTTTTCATTGAATTAATAAATGCTGTGTTCAGTAAGTGTTGGATATTTTCTTAATGGCCTGACAAGATGATTCAGAAGGTAATAACACTTGCTGCCAAACCTCATGACCTGAGTTTGATCCCCAGAATAAACTTCTCGAGTTGTCTTCTAACCAATAAATGTGTGACATTGTACATATACACAAGATAATAAATAAATAGATAAATAAGTAAATAAATAGATGATAGATAGATAGATAGATGGATAAAATGTTTATATAATTAAGGAAGAAATGTTATTTGTGGCAGACAGATTCTTGAGTGACCTTCAGTGATTATCACCACCTTCATAGTTATCCAGTGTCCTACTCTGAAGTGCAAAGGTAAAGGCATATCACCACCGTTATTAGGTTATATATTACAGGACTCCACCTCAACAGACTGGAAGAAAAATCTCTCCTTACTGGCTTGATGAGGTAAGTAGTTATTTTGGAGAAGTATGTGACAGAACTGTGAGCAGCTTCTCAGACCTAGATGAATTCCACCTGACAGCCAGCAGAGTATCAGCCTCCTTTAGGTGCCCAAAGACACCAAACAAATGTCTTAGGAATTAAAAAGAAATACAACTTAGGAATTTACCAAACATCTTGTTTGATGGCTAAATTATTCTTTACACTTCTTGAGAAATAAAGTAGTGAATCATAAATATGTCAGAAGTTTCTGTTCATAGATACAACATATTCACAAATGAAACAAGGACTATATAAGCAAAATACAGTAAATGTAGGAGAGTAAGTAATTCTGTGCTGTGTTAAGTGTTGCCTGTCACTTATACCCCATGTTGGAATTTAGAATGGTGCTGCAAAGCTGTGACAAACTGTCACAAACATGTGAATGGTGTAGCTAAGGTCTTTCATTTAAAAGATTGCTAGTTCCAATGTGAAGAGATATTATGCCTTATATCCGAAGAAATAAAAACCATAAATTATTACTAGGGAAAAAAACACATGTCTTCTCTTTAAACACTGAAAAACTGATTTTAAGATATTAAGCTCTGGCTGAATCATGAAGTGCGGGGCAAATAAAACATGCTTTCTGATTTTATCCAGGTCCTCATTTCAGAGATGAGGAAAAAAAATATAATATGAGCAAATTACTTATAAAATCCCTACAATTAGAAAAGTTAGTAATTTTAATTCCAGTTTCATGTACTTGGAATTGGCAATTAAAAAACAGGAATCGAGGGAGGACACACATGCAACATTTTTAGCAAAATTTATTAATCTTTGGCAAGTGAAATGACACACTTATGGGTTTAAGACAGTAATGCTTATTTAGAGACTCAATAGTCATAGGCAAAATAAATGCGAAAGTCATTCATTCTAAGCCTGTCAAGTCAGTATTTACCAGTGAGGTGCAACACTAGCATTAAGTCTCTTTTCACTTCGGGAGTGAGGCTGTCAGCTTTCCTCTTTGTCTGAATCACATGATTTTTCTTAGCAGAGAGTGAATGTCAAATCACAGCTGGGCTTCTTGGGATAGAGACAATTAAGGGACTCACAATAGAGATGTTGCTTCCCAGGGCTCAAGGGACGTAATAATACAAAAGTCACCCAGCATACTATCTCCATGTGAGCCAAACAACCTTCTGCTGAGCTCAGGTTGATTCATGAGTTGGTGGCATATGACTTAGGTTTCCAAAGGTCTATCATTTCAGTGATAATTGCCCAAATGTCACACTGAAGATGATCAATAATATTATTGTGTCCTGGGTGGTCAATAAATGCACACATTCCTAAAATTCACAACTCAGGCAAACTGACTGACGGATCACTGTGTGCCTTAGGGTGCCACATAGAGATGATTAAAATGCTTGAGAATTAAATCAGTGACCATTTTTTTCTTTTTAAGAAACGTTCAATGGATAACTAAGCTATACCTATTTAGTAATGAGGCATGTAAACAGGCAGATAATTCATTATTTCTCCAATTTAAAACATTTAGTCTAAAATGATGACTAAAAAGATTTGGTTCTAGAGTACATTATAGAGTTTTTCAGTTATCAATTTAGTGCGCTAAACTCCTATTATAGAAATGAGTCACCAAATAGCTCTCCAAAGAAGAGGTGTTGAAGAGCAGCCAAGTATATCTTAATTAGATAGGTTAAGCACCTGCTATTCATTAGAAAAAGATTGAGGACTGATGACATGCAATTTAAAGAAGCTTCTGTTTCATCTATAGTTTTGGCTCATAGCTCAATATTCTCCCTGCCTCTGTCTTGCTCTCACACTCTCCCCCCGCAATAAAGCTTAGAAAAATTAGTTGTTTTCCTTTGTGCATTAAAAACATCACTGTTAAAGTAATGTGTGCACAAGCTTGAAATAAACAACCTATCATAAAACACTTAGCGGGAGCCAGGTGTGGCATGGAGGTGCATGCTTGTAATCCCAGCACTCAGGATGCAGATGCAGGAAGACCCTGAAGGTACAAAGCCA
Source organism: Eospalax fontanierii (assembly GCA_035773235.1). Lineage (NCBI taxonomy): Eukaryota > Metazoa > Chordata > Mammalia > Rodentia > Spalacidae > Eospalax > Eospalax fontanierii. The sequence continues at coordinate 41,245,751 of CM069527.1, forward strand.
ACCAGAGCTAATAGCAAATTCAAGGACAGCTGTGGATACATAGTAAAGCTATGCCTCACAAAAAGTGAAAACACGCAAATTTTTAAGAAGACATAGGTGAAAATCAATTAACTATTTTTCACAATATTTTCTCATAATCCTAAATGCAAAATAAGTCAGGCTTTTTCTCCCTCTTTACTTACATGTGGAAAATTAGTTTTATTTTCATGTATTATATCAAAAAGTGAATAAACAATACTTATAATTTAATAACTCTGGAAGCAATGATGTAAGACTTTCTTTTAAGATTTATTAAGCCATGGGTGATAGTATATTCCTGTAATGCTAACACTGAGAGATGGAGGCAGATACAGGCCGGTCCTATCCTGGGAACTACTGGAGACTGATTACTGCCAGGTGAGAGAGACAGTAGGCTTTCCTTAAGATCTCTAGATAGGCTGAATAGACTTCAGTGGACAACCTTGCACCAAAGGACATCTGCGTATAAATGTTTGACCTGATGGGAATTAACCTGTATGGCAGAATACATGAGTCTGGGTGGAGAAGGTCAAATTTTTATTAAGAATTATTGTATGAAATATACAAAAGCTCAGTTTAAAATAAACTGATTTTTCCAAGCCAAACTACTCTTGTTAATAACTGAATAGGATGATAAATCCTCAGTCTATTCCTGGTGATCTGGTTCAGTGTTTCCAGGGCCACGGCTTCTTGTACAAACAATTAAAAATAAGGGCCCCGATCTCCACCACTCCACAGTCTGTCCGTCTAACCCTGGACACAGACCCACTTTTGCTCTTAGTACCCTAGATCTCTCCTAGTCCAGACCTGACCACTGATCCCCTATACTCAGACGAGCTCAATATTTCAGTCTACTTTGTTAGGGCCTTCACAGGTTGTCCCCACCCCCAACTTACCTTGTACAGATTCCACCCACTGCACCTCAACTTGCCTTAATCCTCTTCAGCAACTCCAATCCTCCAACCCTCCCCACCATCCTGTATGCCTTCTAGCCTTGGGCACAGGCCTGCTTTTGCACTTAGCCTGCCAGACCTCTGGACTACCCTCTTACCTCTGGTGGGCTGTAAGATCTTTAAATCTAACTGTGCCCACATTCCTACCAATTGCAGACTCTCCCACTGCTGCATGTCTAGGCTTCTGTGCACTTTAGTAGGGGCCCCAGACCTCTGCATAGCAAGATTCCCAAGTTGTGCTGTTCCTGCTAGCTAGAAGAGTCCATACCTTAGAAGCATATGAATCTCCCCTGACTTGTGCTTCTTCAGTAACACCTGAGTAGCTAAACTAGAGTCATCTTGTTCCTTCAATATAAAATCAAAAGAAAGAACCTGAAGCCTTGAACAATCAGCTTTTCATACTCAGTCAGAAAACAACCAAGGTACATTAAGTACACAAATAGAATCAGACATCAACTCAACAAAGCAAGGCTTCAGTCCCACACCAGAATCACAAACAACAAAAGAAATCCAAATGCCTAAATCACACTGAAAAAAATAACATGAAAAACCCAAATAATATGTCCCCACCAAATATCACCGATCCCATAAAGAGTTCTGCAATGAGAACCCTCTAGAGGTATCCCAGGACACAGAATTTAAAAGAACAAACATGATCAAAGAATTCAATGAATTTAAAGCACACACAAACAAACAAATCAAATAACTAAAAGAAGATAGGGATAACTTCTGAATAAATTCACAAAAGACAGAAATATTGAAGAAAACTCAGGCTGAGATGAAGAAAAAAGTAAAGCACTCAATAAGCCAACTTGAAATGACAAGAAAACCTCACCCATAGAATGAATAAAATGGAAAACAGAATATCAAGACTGGACCATAAAGTTGAAGAATTGGAGCACTCAAGCAAATATTATGAAAAATTTTTACAGCCACGAGAATAGAATATGCAGGAAATGTGAAACACCATGAAAAGAGAAAATTTATGTGTCAGAGGCAAAGAGGAAGGAGAAGATTCTCAGGATAATGGTATTGACCAGACCATCACTAGAATTGCAGAACAAAATTTCCCTAAATTGAGGAAAAGCATGCTCACACAAATACATGAGGCACATAGAACACCAAATAGACAGGACCCGAAAAGAAACTTCCCACAGTATATCAGAGTAAAAACACTAACTGTACAGAACAAAGAGAGAATACTGAAAGCTGCAAAAGAAAAAGTCACATATAAAGGAAAACACTTCAGCATTAAGGTTGAATTATCAACGAAAACTATGAAAGCCAGAAGAGCCTAGACCAAATTATTTCCAGTTCTAAATGACCATAGATGCCAACCCAATCAACCACTAAAGAATTGACTGTCTATTCAGCACCATATGGCACTTTCTCCAAATTAAACCACATACTGGGGCACACACACACACACACACACACACATTCTCAAGAAATACAAAAAAAAAAGAAAATAATTCCATGCATTCTATCAGACCACAATGCATAAAATGAATACTGCAGTAATTGCTAAATGAATTCATGGAGATTAAAGAACACACTCCAGAATGATGAATGGGTAAGGGGAGAAATTAAGAAAGAAAGAAATAATTCCTGGAATCAAATGAAAAGGACAATACAACACAACAAAACCTCTGGGACACTTTAAAAGCAGTCCTCAGAGGGACTTTCAAATCTCTATTCTTATATTTAAAAAATCAGAAAGAGAACAAATAAATGACTTAACATGTCATTCAAGAATATTGAAAGGCAACAACAAATGAAACACAAACCTAGCAGACAATAAATGAAATAGAAACAAAGAAAACAATACAAGGAATCAATGAATTCAAGAGCTGGTTCTTTGAAAAGATAAACAAGATATACTCTCGGGCCAGTTAACCAAAAGAAAGTAAGAGCAAATCCAAATCAGCAAAATCAGAGATGAAAGGGGAAACATCATAACAGACAACAAAAAGGTCCAGAATATTATAAGGGAATATTTTAAAAACTTATATGCAATTAAAATTTAAAACCTGAAATAAATGGTTGTATATGTAAAATCACAGGAATCACCACAAGGTAAACCAAGAAGAGACTGATAGCTTAAATCGACCTATAACGTATAATGAAATTGAAAAAAATACAAAATCTCCCGACTAAAAACAACCCAGGCCTAGATGGATTCACAGCAGAATTCTACCACACATTCAAAGAAGATCCATATCCAGTGCTACTTAAAATTATTCAAAATGAAAGAAACAGAGGGAGAACACCTAAATTCACTCTATGAAGCCAGCATCACTCTAATACAAAACTAGGTAAAGATACAATGATAAAACAAAGCAATAGACCTATATCCTTAACAAACATAAATGTAAAAATTCTCAACAAAAATACTTGTAAACTGCATACAACACACATCGCAAAGATCATCCACCATGATAGAGTCATTTTATTCCAGAAATACAGGGGTGGTTCAATATACATAAGAAATAGATGTCATAAATATATAAATACACTCAAAGACAAAAATCACATGGTCATCTCAATAAATGAATAAACACAAGTAAAGGTCTTTGACAAAATTCAATATGCATTTATGCTAAAAGTCCTGGAGGGAATCAGACTGGAAGGAACATACTTCAACATGATTAAAGCTATATAGGAGAATCCCAAAGCCAGCATAATTCTAAATGGAGAAAAACTAGAAACATTTCCATTAAAATCCGGAATCAAACAAAGACGTCCACTATTTCCATTCCTTTTTAATATAATTGTGACATTCTTGTTAGACCAATAAGACAAAATATGGAAATTAAAGGAATACTCATTGTAAAAGAAGAGGACAAATCATCCCTTTTTTCAGATGATTATACTTAGGAAATGCCAAAAAGTCTACCAGAAAACTCCTAGAAATTATTAACACTTTCAGTAAAGTGGAATGTTACAAAATTAATCTTAAAACAAAAATCAGTTACCTTTCAATATACCAATTGCAAGCAATGAGAGAAAGAGTACATGGAAATTCTCCCTTTTACAACAGTCTCCTAAAAAAGAATCTCAGAGTAAAAATAACCAAAGATATTAAAGACAGCTGCAATGAAATTTTTAAATCTTTAAAGAAAGAAATTGAGGAAGATACCAGAAGATGTAAGGACTTTCCAAGCTCACGGATTGGAAGAATTAATACTGTGGAAATGACAGTCCTATCAAAAGTCATTTATAGATTCAATGCAATTCAAATTAATACCTTCATGACATTCTACACATAAAGAAAAAAATCCTAAAATTCATATGGAAGTAAAATGACCCCAGATAGCCAAAGCAACCCTGAGCACAAAGAGCAAGGCTTGGTGGATTACTATACCAGATTTCAAACTATATTACAGAGCTATAGGTATAAAAACAACATGGTACTGGCACTGAAATGGATCAGTAGATCAATAGAACATAACTGAAAATCCAAATATGAGTAAATGAAATTTCAGGCAATTGATATTTGACAAAGTGGTCAGGAATACTCACTGGAAGAAAGACAGCATCTTCAGCAAAAAGTGCTTGCAAAACTGGATCTCCACCTGTAGAAGAATGGAAATAGATGCTTATCTTTCACCTTGCACAAAAGTCAATTCTGAATGAATTAAAGAACACAATATGAAACCTGATACTTTGAAACTGTTAAAAGAAAACATTGACAGCAACCTACAAGATATAGGAGCAGGAAAGGACTTTGTAAATCAGACAGCAGTCGTTAAGGAATTAAAATCAATAATCAACAAGTGGGACCTGATTAAACTAAAAAGCTTTTTCACAGCAAAAGAAACAATAAAGAAAGTGAGGTGAAAACCAACAGACTGGGAGAAAATCTTCACCAGCAACAAATCTGACAGATTTTTAACATTCAGAATATATAAAGAACTCAAAACCCGAAGAATCAAGAAAACAAGTGATCCCATTAAAAGATAGGGGCAATCAACAGATACCTAATTGAACTAAAAGCCCACTCAATGGGAGGAAACTCATGTGCAGTACTGTAAACATAGCCAAATACACATGGCTGGAGAGGTCATAGATCTTAGAGAAAACTCCAAAACTGTTGTATCCCTAGACAATTTCTTACTATGTGCAAAATATGGATCCTTATATTTACTTACAAATATTTCTTTCACCATCATCAAAGAAGCTTATTTTGCACTAGATAGACTATTACAGAATACCACAATTGGTCATACATAGATACAGTCTGTGAATTGCCCAACCCTAACTGGCACATCTACAATGCATCCCTCTACACCGAAAGCTAATGAAACATAGAATAAAGAGTATAGAGAAAAGTAATGAATCTCTCAGTGCTCATTAATGAAGCTCCCTCATGCAACAGAAGACTAGGAACACAAAAGGTCACATATGGTCAAAGCATAGAGATTAAGAGTCTACAAAATGCTGTGCTTAGGATAAGACTCCTATATTAAACTGCACCCACTCAGGGCTCTGGGACCATTGTTGAAGAAGAGGTGGAAAGATTGTAAGAGTCAGGAAGGTGCATGACCGTATTGAAACAGGGTCCTACAAGCTCATATGAACCTTTAACAGTGGTGACATCATTCATGGGACCCATGTAAACTCAAGCACACACAAACCCAGCAAAGAACTTGAAAAATGGACAACAGACCCTAATCTTTGCTGAAGAAATATTAGCAGCGGATTACTGCTAGATGAGGAAGAGCCAGTCTTCTTGTAGCGAGTGACTCTAGATAAGCCAACTAGACCTCAGTGGATAAACATTTGCTGGAGAATGTCCAGTGACATTAACTTGACATAATCGGCCTTAACATGGATGACAGAGTCTACAGATTCCTGTTGGGGTCTGTAGGGCATGATTATGGGGAGGTAGGTATCAAGATCACTAAGACTTATTGAGATGTTCTGTATTAAATGCAAAAAAATATCACTTAAAAATAGAAATAAGGGATCCCACAGATTTGCAAAAGATGAAAGATAACTTTATTTGGAGAAAAGTAACAGTACAGATTAAATAGGGATGCACTGTCAAGACTGACAGTAATCCACATGAGTGAGAGTATACAAAATCCCTGACTATTATTGGGGGTTTTCTTTTATGGGGTTCAAGAGAAAAAGGAGTTTAATTTTTAAGGGGTGTGATTTGAATGGTTCTCTATTTTTATTGATAGATTAGGTTATCAATAACTTTTCTAACGTGCATGTTACTTCAAATAATGCATTTGATGTCAATTACATGCAAGCCCAATTATGCTTTGTTATAACATGGTAAATAGGGGCTCATCCCTAAAAGGTTACTAGAGGACACAGTTTTACCTTCCTGAGCATGCACTCCAAGCCAGTTCAAAGTGAATCAGCCCTTCTATTCTTCAAACCTGGGCACATTAGGAACATTCTTGACTAGAAATTATCCAATTTTGACTGTTATCATTGTTCAGAGATGGGTGTATGTTTAGCCTTATGTGGGTAGGAGCTGATGGCGTTATGAGGCTTCTGAATGCACTGCTTGGAAAGAGATGTGTGTGCATAATACATGACTGTGAAAGAAGTAGGTTGCCAATCATATTGTTATAAGGGTTAGCAGAAAAACAAAACCACAGGGGATCCCAAGCTAATCACTTTCCTATGCTAACCTTCTTCAATTCGATTTCTCCCTATGTGACAACATTCCAAAACCAAGAGAATAAAAGTTCACCTACTAGTATGCTTTTCTACACTGGATTTTTGTTGTCTTATGAGCTAATAAAAGGAGGCTATTCCTGTAAGCATCTGTGAGCTGTAATTCTATAGAGGCATTACAACGTTGGAACTAAAGAATATGATTGAAGAGACTGGCTGGTGAATGGGTCATAGCTTCTTCTTCCCTCTGCTTCTTTTCTTTTGAAACCCAAGCAACTCTTTTCAGACAATGTTATAAGGATTCTTTTATCTAAATTTTAAGTGATGCATTTTAGTTAGACACTTTCAAGATGTCTATAACTGTTTATACCCTCATTTGAGCTTCAACTTTGCTCTTATTTCTGCCCACAGTTTACGGTGCATTTTATTCTAGCTTCATTCTTTTGCTGTAATAAAATACTCTGACAAAAACAACTTGGGGATAAAAGGGTTTATTTCAGCTTACAATACCTAGGTCACAATCCATCACTGAGGGAAGTCAGGACAGGAACTCAAGGCAGAAACTAAAGCAGAACCATGGAGGACTCTTTCTTACTGGCTTGCTCTCTAGCTTATGCTCAGAGAGTTTTCTTATACAACCCAAACTCACTTGCTTATTGATGATGCCTCCAAGAGTGAGCTGAACCCTTCCATATCAAACTTCTGTCAGAACAATTTCTCATAAATGTAGTCACAGAACCATCTGATTAGAAAATTTTTCAATCAAGTTTCCCTCTTCCTAGGTGACTCTGAATGTGTCAAGTTAAGAAAAATTAATGAGCACACATGTTCCATTCTTTTCGTTCTTTCACCTAAAAACTAACTTGCATCATGACCAAATTCAATCTGCCTTCCTACCATAACTTCATTGCATTTACATCCATACATTTAGATATGCTGTAGTAGAAAGCACTGACTGCTAAGAGCAGCAGAACCCTCACTTCTAAATCTTGATTTGAATGTGTATCATAGGGCACAGTTAGACAAAGAAAGATTGAATTAAGTGGACCCTAAGCCCTGAGCATCTCCCTGAATAATGGGAGTCTCATGACTTTCAGGGGTTCAGTACACACCTCTATGGAGGTACACCAGCCATGACGGCCAACTTCCGTTTTGATTGCTCAGTAATTAGACTATCTATTCACCCAAACTATAGTTACCTGTATGGTGTAATGCAGTGTGGACCTTAGCCAGGCCACCTGCCAATGAGGAATGAAGGAATGGCTTCTGTGGATTTGACGTTCCATTCTGGCCAGGAGTGACACCAGCTTCTGCTTCACGCCTGGATGACCTGCCTAAGAGATGGAACAATAGTGGTCACAGTCGGGAACCACTCCATAGGGTGATTGGCTAAGCAAACCCACAAAACACCTTGCACTTCCTTGAATAAACTGAGTTTGCTGCAGCTAGCCCTCCACATGCTTTCATCCAGCTCCTTGTGTCTGTATTTTGACTCAGCACCACTCACACCCTCTCAGAGGAGACTCTGCATCCTGCTAGGGTCAGCCCAAGCACAGGGACCCCAACATCTGGCGCCTGAACAGGGACTCTCTGTCCCCAGGCATTGGCAAGACACCCCCACCCTTGTTGTCGGTGATTAAGCCCCTCTGTATTCTGTGGGCTGACGATCGCCCAAGGGTGAGTGAGCGACCTCCTCCTTCTCCCCTTTTCCATGTTCGTCTTTCCCTACTCCCATAGGAAAGCACACCTCGCCACACAGTCCTAAAGCCCATGCTGGCCCCACTCCTCTTGGTTCATCCTGGCGAAATCACATGAGGGCCTGATCCCTTGCCCCCGTGATTTCAGAACGAGGCGAGGCTTCCAGCCAAGCCTTTCCAGAGACACTGTGTGGACAAACAGCTGTGACATAACATCCCACAGAAGTCCCCTACTAAGCATGAGACATTTGATTGTAAGCATTCTCAGTTGGCCCCAATATTAGGCTTTTTGGTTTGTGTCGTGATCACTGAAGCTTCAAGTTTCCATTTCATTGGCTGCGACTCCACCACAATGGGAACCCCCGCCCCACACACACACCACCACCAGGAAGCGCCATAATTGCAGGTTATTGGGGGTCTCAGCACTCGGGGCCAGCCTGAGGGGACCGAGGGCAACTCTGCCATGGGAGGAGGGGGTGAGTAGACACAGAGTTAAGACCCAAACTCTGGGAGTTGGATGGGAAGCAGGCCAAGCTCGTGGCACTGCAAACTCGTTTACTGAATAGGTACACAAGCTCTTATAGGTCTGGATAGCCAATGACCTTATGGGGTGGCGTCCCAAATACAGCCAATAGTAAGTTCCTCCCCAGGTAGGCAGTTCTTTCCAGGTGCGAGCAGAAGCTGCTCTCACGATTAGCCAGAGCGAATGCCATGCCCACAAGAACCATTCCTATATTCCTCCTAGCAGGTGGCCTGGCTAGGCCCATCCTGCATTATGCCCAACACAGGCTCTTAAGGCTCTTCTCCTGCAGCATGGCTTGAAAGTGAAACAAAAAAATCTTAGTTTTGGGGATGAAACCCTTGTACTAGCCCCATAGCTGGCCCGTTTCAAGTCCTGGCAGCAACCATCCAGACCCTAACACTTGGGCAGAAGCCTACCCATCAACCACCCATCTGTTGGGGTTGCAGCTAACCAGGGCACCTTGGGTGGACCTGCCCCAAGTTTTATAGGTCCAACCTGAAGCCCAAGACCCCTTACCCTAAATGTTATCATAACTACAGCGATAAGGCCTTTTATGATACATTATCGCAAATGATACCATCTGTATCTCAGGGCAACCCAATTCCAATAAGCCATGCAACACCCTGCTGCACCCCCAATTCTAGAGGCCACTGTCCGACCTTTTGTTGTTCTAACAAGCCTCGAGTGGGATTCTTCGGACTCCATTTGGGTTGAACAGTGGCCTATTTTAGAACCTAAACTGACCATCCTCAAATCCCTTGTGCAAGAACAGCTTGATCTTGGCCATATTGAGCCCTCTATCAGTCCCCATAATTCCCCCATCTTTATCATCTCAAAGAAAATTAATAAGTACAGATTATTTCAAGACCTTCACCAGGTCAACAAACGTATGATAAAGATGGGTTCCTTTCAAACTGGCCTCCACCATCCCGGAGCAATCCCTATTAAATATCATATAGTCATATAAGACTTTAAGGACTGCTTTTTCTCTAACCCTCTGGCAGTGAAGAACAGGCCCTTCTTTGCCTTTACTGTCTGGGAACCTAATCATAACATCCCAGCTAAGAGATATCAATGGACGATCCTCTCTCAGGGCATAAAATATAGCCAATCCATCTGTCAATTGTTTGTGTCAACCGCCAAGGAGAGAATCAGACCAAATGCCTCATAATACATTACATGATGACCTTTTAATCACTCAATCTTCACAAGTTGTTCTCGTGGATCTCCTCAAAATACTTCTTGAGGACCTTAAAAAACTAGGTTTAACTACAGTCAAGGAAAAAATTCAAACCGTATCCCCTTTTGGATTTTTAAGGTTTAAAATTTCCACTGATATTCAACTCCTCACACTCCAAGCCTTCTAATAAAAGATAAGTATTCTCTCAATGACCTCCAAAATCTCTGTGGCCAAATTAATTGACTAAAACCTTTTTTGCCCATTCCTCCAGCTAAATTCCTTCCCCTCTTTGGCCTTCTTAAAACTTCAGGTAGTCCTTCCCAGAAAATCCCTTTAACCAAACAAGTAAAAAAACTTTTACAGGAGATATCTCATCAACTCTTTTCAATTATCCTTGTAAGATATGATCCAACTCTCCCGGTCCTGAATTTAATCCTCTGGACAGAGGAGTCCCCCACAGGAGTCATTTGGCAAAAACAAGCGCCCCTTTACTGGGTCCACCCCTCCTGGCCACAGACCCATAAACTTCACCACCTATCAAGGTGCATAATTACACAAATTTACAACATAGAGCCCTCCAAAATAGTTCTGCCCATCTCCATGATGGAACTCCAGTCCCTTTTCAGGGATGACCACCTCTTTCATATCCTGGTGGCAAGATTTCCTAATGATATAGACAACCACTTCCCTGCTCACAAATTACTTCAATCAATCGCTACCCTATCCCTGAAGGCGAAATTCCATTCCATGCCCTCCAGCCAGCCTATTCCCCTGGCTGCCTTGGCTTTTACAGATGCCAATAAGCATTCTTACGGACTAATTATTAAGAAAGACAACCAGCCAGACAAGGCCCTTAAGTTTATTAGTCCTCATTCAGCTCAATTAGGTGAACTTTATGCTATCCTCAGAGTCCTAAAGCTCTGTCAACAAGAACCTGATCAATATTTTCTCTGACAGCAGTTAAACTGTCCAAATGTCAAGGATGCTTCCCTTGGCCAACCCCAGGCCCTCTCATAAACCAATAAATACTGCCATAAGCACCTTAAAAATGTTGATGGAAAATAGACGGCATCCCTGGTTCATTGAACACGTACACTCACACACTGGTCTGCCTGGCATCATTGCTGGCAGGAATGCACAGGTAGATAAATTTATTGTTGTCACTTCCTTGCCACTCAAAGAACAACCTAGACACTTACCAAATATTTCATCTTTCCTTCTCTAATATACAGGTCCTCTACCCCGAGCTTTCTCTTAGCCATTGCAAGCACCTAATCCATACATGTAAAGCCTTTGCCTCTTTGGCCCCCTTGGGCCCACTGCAGCCACAGGGAATTAACCCTAGAGGCCTTATGCCAAATGCCATCTGGCAAATGGATGCCACCCACATACCCTCTTTTGGCAACCTTAAATATGTCCATGTCATCCTGGACACCTACTCCAAATTTGTTTTTGCTGTCTCCATTTCGGGTGAGAAGGCATCCCACACCATTAACCCAACAAAACTCACTATGCTGGTCATGAGTGTGCCCTAGGCGATTAAGAAAGATAATGGCCCGGATATATATATCTGCCCAATGCAAGTCTTTCATAGAATCCTAGGGGATTAAACACTCCATGGGCATCCCCTATAACTCTCAGGGCCAAGCCATAATGGAGAGGACTAATAGAACCCCCAAGGAATTCATTATGAAGCAGAAAACTGCAATGGCACCCAGAGATCCCCATTTGGCTTTGGTAGAAGCTCTTTTCACCAAAATTTTCTTACCCTTGATTAAGCAGGACTCTTTCCAGCCTATAAGCTTTGAAGATCTCAACTGGCCACTAACCCCTTGCCCCTTGTCTTCTGGAGAGACCCTCTCACAAATGAACGGAAGGGACCTCACCCACTCTTAACACAGGGTCAAGTATATTCTTGTATCTTTACAGAAAACTAATCTTCCCCTATCTGGATACCCACCAGAAATGTCCAGCCTGCCATGGATGCACCTACTGGCACAGTGGATGTTCCCACCACCTCAGAACCACTGGATTCATAACCACACCCGCTTCCATCTACTGTTCATAGTTCCACTCCCCTTCCTGTCTGGGGCTGATGACTTGGCAGCGATGCCAACTTTCCAGCCACCCCAATGCCTGTGTCTCAGGATAGCCCCATATTCCCGGCTATGTATTCATCCAACCTTGCCACAGGGTTGCCTTTCATGGCTATCCCTTCAGTACAGGGAATTAATGGGATCTGGCTCCTCAATGGCTCCCTCTGTTTTTCCCTCAGCAGACCTTCCCACGCCCATGCATAGCTTTGAAAAAGACTAATTTTTCCGACTTTGCTGCCAGAACAATGCAGGCACAAATGGCCCCTTTAACACAAGGGACTTCAACGCCATCTGCCAAGATAAAATAGGATCTCAGCCATTTTATCGCCCGTTCACCTGGTAATCTGGTATATTTTTGCTGTTGCCTTCTTTATAGCACTGTTGGCCTTTGGAAAGCACTGCATCAGAGCAGAGCTTCTCAGACATGGATGCTTCAAATTCTCCAGGCTTCTATCCAGGCTTCAGACCTCCCCACAAATACCAAATACTCCCTTCAAACTTGGATATCAGCAATACAGAACAATCCTGTTTAACTGGCCACTTAATAACAACACCTTCTTCACAATACTTAACTATTCTCACTCCTTCCTGAGTCTTCTACAGGGCACAAAAGCATTCTTCAACAAGGACCCTCACACAAGCCACAGGAGCCTTCCTGCATGAACCACCCATGCCAATCTTGATAACCCTCCTAAGCAACAAGCATCACCCTTTGGGGTCTTTCACAAAGATGCCAGGTAGTCAATGACAGGTAAAACCCTGATGAACAGGGCAACCTAAGACAGGAACCTGAGATGATCCCTAGGGGCCAGGGGTCAACAATGGCTTGGCAAAGAATCATGCCTCCCAGGGTCACTCAATTAATAAAGACAAAAAGGAGAATATGTATGGCATAATGCAGTGTGGGCCTTAACCAGGCCACCTGCCATGAGGAATGGCTTCTGTAGAATGACGTTCTGCTCTCGCAAGGCATGGCACCAGCTTCCTCTCTGCGCCTGGATGACCTGCCTAAGAGATGGAACATTAGTGGCCACAGTTGGGAACCACCTCATAGGGCGATTGGCTAAGCAAACCCACAAAACCCCTTGCATTTCCTTTAATAAACCGAGTTTGCTGTAGCTCACCCTCCCTGCATGCTTTCATCCAACTCCCAGTGTCTGTGTTTTGACTGTGCACCACTCACCTCCTCTTAGGGAGGACCCAACAGTTTCCAAATTCCTACCAGGAGCAAGGGATCTGCTCTACCCTGATTCTTTATTGAATAAAATATGCACTCTAGATCAGAATATAACATTGCTAGTAATGCAAAACCTGGCTTTGGCCAAACCATTTAACATAGCTAGCTTTTCAGGTTCTCTATATGCAGAATGTTGAAAGTCCTTTGTTCAATTGATTTAGGAGTCAGTGTACTTAATATACTGAAAGAAACATGCTTGGAATTTACTTTTTAAAGCTATGAATAAAGGAAGGAATATTTTGACAAATGCAATATAACTCTTAAAAGAATATACTCAATTTCATGAGAAAAAAAAAACAGTACACCATTTCCCTTTGTTTTTATTATATAGCATCTCATTTTCCAGTTTATAGTTTTCTGTACAATTGCTATTAGAATTTTTACCTTTAGAAGACACCTTTATTGGTCAAAGCAAAGTCTAAAATATAATTTTGAAGTTTCATCTCTGCAGAACTCTGCTAACCAAATCCCACTCTGTTCAGAATTCCTTAGCAAACTGATAAGTATGTCCCCTACATCAATCATGTCAGTGTGATTGACCTAAAACGTCAAAATATGTAAGCAGTTATCTATACCTTCCAACAGTTTAAAATGCAAGCACATGACAAGCAGAAGACTATAATGTGACTATCAGCAGACACTGCATCATGTGTGCAGCCACTGTGGGGTTTTACAGAAGCAACTAACAATGGAAATGGAACCTAAACCTCCCTGGTTAAAAAACATCAAACCTATCACAAACATGTATATGTGTCCACTGTATATATGCATGCTTATGTTTTGCATAGAGGGAGATGACAAAGAAATGAAAACTCATTTTCATAGTAAAATTTGAAGGGATGAAGTGCTTATTAGCAATGCCTAGTACATAGTAAGAGACAAAAAAGGACGAACTGTTGGATTGTGGGAATGCTGATATTTGAGAAAAGCCAGAATATTCTTGAGACTCACCATGTCTGAACAGCTTTCAGACTCTCAGGACTTGACCATCCTGACTTTCTTTACTTGCACATTTGTCTAGCAGTATACAAGGGAGTGGCTGGATTCTCCAGTACTCAGACTGAGCATATCACGTGTTTGACCTAGCATATACCTCAAGTACCTGGTCATTTGTGTTGGTCTATCAAGAGCCTAATTTCTAGATTTTTCTGAAGTGTGTCACTGCTCTGTTTCTGCCAACAATGTAAAAGTACCATTTTTTGTATGCCAAGAGAATAAAGACTGACCACATAGAAATTTACTAGGGACTGACAGGAAACAACATCTTGGAACACACTGGATAAGTATCAGAGAATTCAGGAACAGGGATTATGCATGGGCCTTGAAAAGATTTTTAATCCAAAAGTAGATACCTGTGATGGTGACATGAACATGAAATGTGTGGAATTCATTTTGAGATTGTTAGGCATATTTTCCCAGGGAATATTTTCTAGGACTGGCTCTAGTGCTCAGCCTATTGCATGTGCCTTTGAGAAGTTGGCTGCACGTGGGACTGCTCTTATTGTGTGTCACAGCATACATGCATGTAACTGTATATGTTTTTTGCAGCCTCTCCAGAACAGTTTTTTTGCAGCTTTTTTTGAAGAAAGCAAAGTATTGCTTGTTAGAAAATAAGACTATTATTTTATTCTTTTTAAAATCATAAGTGTATTGAGCTAATAAAATTGACCTTAAAAGTTTTCTGAATAGGATGAGGTGGTAGAAATTGGTCAGTCAAGAACATAACTTCCAGATGATCTGAGTTTGGCTCCCAGAATCCACATCAAGTGGCTCACAATCATTTGTGACACCAGCTCCAGGGGATCTGACACCCTCTTCTGGTCCTTGTGGGCACTACAGTCATGTACACATACAAACACACAGAGATACAAATAACTTTTTTAAAACATCATAAAATAATTTCTGAAAAGACATTAGGCCCTTACAAACCACAGTTTGATAACAAGACAAAGGAAGTAGTCTTTCCCAATGCTTAGGAAAGACAAGCACGTAGAGTATTTTTATATCATGGGAAACAAAGGCCTCAAAAATATTGCTTTCTATGAGACAAATCTGAAAACTATTCAAGAAATAGTTAAGTAAAATCAAATTAAGCAAAGTATACCACAGTATGCCATGTTTTTAAAATACTGAATTAAAATCTGTGCTGTTCCCGTCCTGCACTGAAGGTGAAACATGCATCTATTTCAGTGTCTAACACTGTCTCCTCAATCAGAAAACTTTGCCAGAGGTAATAGTCTTTGTAAAACTACAGACGTGCAAGAGTCACTATTATCTGATTCGGCAGGGAAGCTGCTCACCAGATTTCAGAAAGAGATGAGTATTATAATAAAAGTTGTCAGTTCTGCAGTCACAATTTTAATTCAGCCCTGAGCCATAAGCTGAAATCCACTCTAAGTGCCTTGGTCCCCTCTGGCTTAGTTTTCACTCTGGACTGCTTTTACATACTCTCTCCATGGTGATGCCATTAACCAGTTAGCTTCTGAGCAAAAGAAATCTTAGTACTGGCAACCCCATCATGCTTGGTCTCTGTTTCTATATGTCAGAGTCATATTGCCATTCTGTGTTGTCACTTATATAAGTTTTATTAATCAGTGTTACTAGTTCTGAAAACTAGTTTGTGCAGCCATGTAACTAAGCCATGTAGGACTTACTACAATGGAAATAAAGACACAAAAAGATCAATGTAAGAAAGGAATAAAAAATAGATGAAGACTGTATATAAATCTTTCATTAAAATTATCAGATGTACATAGAAAATTCATCTATACACAAATTGTACAGTCTTGAATTTGGGGGATTGTTTTCTAGACCAGACTAAAAAGAATCATTGGGTTGGCAGGTATGGGAATCCTTTTCTGATGTAGGGCAAGGTTTTGCTGTTGTAGGATAAGATCTTGCTTTTGTGGGTGAAAGAATTTGCTGTGATAAATAGGGATTGAAGAGATTGACTCAGAAATGAGAATGTAAAAATTGGGTCAAATAAGCCAGGAGGAATCCATAGCTAGTTCAGCAACCAAAAGAACAAAGAAAAAAAAAAAACCAGCTACAAAACTTTATAGATACTTCTTAGCTCTCAACAGCCAAAACCCTGGGTCTTGTTTCCTAGAGAAAAATAATAATCCTGATATTTATAGCATTTTCAGTTTTTAGTACTCATCAGGCAGCCTGCCTGTGGCCTTAAACTGAGCGCCACTCAGGATGTAAAAATCTATGGAGCTGCTTTCCATATCTCCTTCCTTGTTTTACTGAATTTGTAAAAGATACTCCCTTTCTATTTCTCCATCTGTACATCAGGGAAATCTCAGCAGCCACCAGCCTAATTCATGGGACTATATATGAGTTTTTAATGAGACAATGTTTATACAGTGCATAGACCTTCTGAGAGAACTCTGCTGAATAAATACTAACTAGTCTCAGGGTGATATTAACATAGTCTATTGAATGAAGTGAGTGTTTTTATTAAAGATAGCTAACAAGTAAAACAGTCTTCTAGCAAGAGAGAAAGACTACTGGGGGATTACACATGGAAACAATAATCTTTCTGGCAATTCTGTGCAGAATGAACAAAGAGAATTGGGAGGATGTAGAAAGAGATGTAACTGTAAGACATGTTTCTAGACCAGAGAGCACATTTTCATCTGGTGTTTAAGGTTTGATCTCTTAACAGAAAAGGGGACATGTAAGTCTTTCAGTTCATATCTAAAGTATAAATACATACATACAGAGCAAAACATGTGTCATGGCATAGCTCTTCTGCTTTCAATTTAATCTTCTTTTCTTTAGAATGGATGTGCCCACTTAAAACAAGAAACTGAAAGTGAGCAGATAAAGGAAAAAAGTAATATTAGTGTCTACAGTAGTATTGACCACCTACTCTGAATGTTACATTTAACCAACATGTGAGTTTTATTCATTCTAAAGTCAGTCTTTGAAATGGGGTCTATTATTTTAACTTCTGTATCCCTTAGTCATGACAGTCATAAGAAAGAAGGCTGAGTAACTTAAGAAGAAGTTTGTTTCTTAGAGTAGTGGAAGCTGGAAAGTGCATACAGTCCTAAGTTTCCTGAGGCCTCTCTCCTGGCTGTTTGGATGTCTTTTCCCATGTCTCTCCATGTGTCTTTCCTTTGTGTCTCTCCAAATGCCTTTATCTGAATATTTTGTTTTAAAAGGAAACTCTCATTTTAGATGAGAGTCCACTCTAATGGTCTCAATGAGTTTTAATTACCACCCACTCTACAGACCTTATTTCCTCATACAATGGCATTTTAGGGTATGGCATAAGTTCAGGGTCACAGGGACATGATTCAGTACATAAAATACCAATTTTACAGACATAGAAGATACAGATAAAGAAAGGTAAGTGATTTCTTCAAATGGTCACAGGTCCTTTAACTCAGTTTTCTAGATAGCTTGATCTCATGCCCTGGATGCTGACCCCAAAGCCCTCAGATCTATAGGCTTGATGGGCTACAAAGAGAAGAGGACCTCAAGTTAGAAATTCTTAGACTAATTCAACTGAAGCTATTCATAAGAAAACAAGACATTGAAAGGAGAGAAATAATAATTGCATACTGCCATTTATCATTCCCAAATACCCTGAACAACTGGAAGGTAACAAAGAGAATCAAGACTATTAGCAGTAGATGGAGATAATTCCTCACCTAAATATTTATATGATAACATTTCTTATATGTTATAACTCTAGTAGTCTCTAGTTTTTAACTTTGTCATAGGCTTATAGGAAGGCCTAAGGAGAGCCAGATCACTTGCAGATCATTGGGGTACCTCTTGATTATTCTTACTTTGTCATGCACACCTAGAATTGAGTTCATTCTTATAGTAATGTATCAGTATTTTGCCTTTCTCTCTCCTCTCACAAATTTGAAAGATTTCTTTATGTGCTTGAACAACATATTATCTAATCTTTTGGTCAAAAGTCAAGGATTCAATCATACACTGACTATTTAGTCATAGAAACAAATATCTTTATTCATATCCAAATATTTATTATTTCATCAATCCACTATAAATTTTATAGATAATCAATAAAAAGAAGTAAGACAGTCTTAGGGCACTAATCTGTTCCTGTGGATGTCCTGGACCTGTGCAAGCACAGAGATGAAACAGAGAGCGTGTACTCCACTTACCTGAACATAATGAAGACCATCTCTCTTCCTCCACCTTAGAGAATCCCATGTACCCAATGATCAATCAATTTACTTCCTGACAGAACAGAGCTTGCTGAAGTAATGTTTTCTTTAAACTAACAAAATCATCTAATAGAACATGTATCTGTGTTTATCAATGAAAACCACTACTGAGTCTTCGTTTCCTATGGCTTTGTCTTCCCAGCCTAAATGTGTAAATTGAAGGATTGCCTTGTTAAGTCTTTGTACCTTCGACAATGGAATTCAAGAAACACACATGATTAGTATCATAAACACAAAGCTTTCGATAGTATGGAGATATCTGAGAATGAAGAGTAACAAACTGAAATGCCTCTCATACTTCGAAGAGACACAGTAATCTAGCTTCAAGACATCCACAGACTGCGGAACTATGGGCAAATACATCCACAGTAACAGTGAAATTATATTTATTTTTTTCCTCTGAAGAAGAGATAACAATGAAATCACATCTATTCTGTCACACTTGTAGCAGGCATTAGGTAATATTATTCTGCATTTAGAATCTCAGGCCCTTGGACAGAAAAAGGAAAACTATTGTTAAAGACCCGTGTCTAAGTTTAAACCAAAAACAGTAAGGAATATGGCAAAAAAAAATTTACAAGGCCATTCCTTAAAAAGAACAGTTTGAAATTCCACAACTGGTGATTTCTTTAAGGAATTATCAGACAACTTTGCAAGCTTAATGTAACTTTTCATTAATTAATTTTTAACCAACAAAATGATATTTAAAAATATTTAAACTAAAATATGAATATATATTTAAGTTAAATTTCATACCTTTCCATATGTACATATGTGTATGTATATATTAAAATATGTGCATATTTAAAAATACAGAAAGCTCCAATGTGGTTCTGTTTTTTAATTTATATAGTTATAATTTATAGTTGTAAATTCAAAAGTATGGTTGCCAATCTTTTTTAGAAGTTATTAATCTATAGCAGAGATCAATATAGGGAAGTTAATCCCACTGGTTAGAATATATTTTATTTTCAGATTGAATGAACCCCATTCCTTGGCTTTGTGGGTTAAACTTTTATGGAACATCTACTAGCCATAGGAGTCTGTCCCTTTTATTGGAGATAGATGTGCAGGCAATGCTCATGCCTTCCAAGTATTTTAAACTATAGTGGGTCAGACAGCAGGGGATGTTATTAAATCTGGAGTGTTACACCAAGTTAGATTTACAATAACTCTAAATTTAGGCAATTAGGGACAGATTTCTCCAGAAGAGTTCAAAGGATGGTTAACCATGTAATTGAAGAATCTTCTGGAAATAAAGAGCAATAAGAAAAAAGTCATGAAACAGCACACCTCAAAATGTGGTCCATAAACAATTTGTATAATAGTCACTCTGAGAGAATAAAACTGCTGTTACCCATTACCTGACTTCAGAACTGTGTTCCAAGACTTAAGAATATATGTGCAAGCAAGTATTCTGGCATCTGTAGACTACTGGATTCTATAGATAGAAGTAGCCAAACAAGCATAATAAATGGATAGTAAGTATCATATTCAATTAAAGGCTAATATAACAAAATGTAGGGAGACCCAGGGAAGCATCTTGAAGTACTGTACTGATGATATACCGTGGATGTGCTTGACTAGCAGAGTAGAGAGTGCAGGCATTTTCTCCAAACAAAGAAAACTCATTGCAATCCTTTGAGGAGAAGAAAAGCAAAACAAGTGTCGTCCTCATTGATTCACCATTAGCATGAAAATGCTGTGCAATGGGCAGAGTGGGAAAAGCAAGAGCAGGTAAAGGGCACTCTGTTAGTTCAGATGTGAAAGAATAATTTCAGTTGTGCATGGAAGGAGGGACAATAGACAGAAATAAATCAAGACTGAGAAAATGAAGATCCCACTGTGATTTGTAATCCCTATCATGCTTAAACCCAGACAAAAGCAATTCTGACCACAACACAGTTTCCCCTGTGAACAAAATCGATCTTCTATTTTCTGAGTGTTTATTGTTGCTTTCAGTTTACCAGTGATAAACTTAGCAATGTGTAATCTCTGTTGACTTTCAGAAAGAAGGAAGTACTGATAGAATCCAATTAAAAACTGACCTACACTTTCCTAACACCTCTAGAATTAAAATAATTCCCAGTAAGTACAGGTTTCCCATTTCTCTCACTGGAATTCTTTTGAAATTCCTTCAAGTATATTATTTGCTACTGAAATCTAAATAAATGGACCTTTGTTTGAATATGGGTATGTTCCTAGTGATCTTTGATTAGTGGATTTCAATATATAATGAATGTCAGCAAAAAAACACTAAATATTAAATCACTAGTTGATTGAATGCAGAAGGTTGGAAATGGCTAGGATTTGAACCCAAGTATCATTTACCTAAAAAGAGATGGCAGAAATATGAATTGAGTTCAGACTTGTGGAATTAGGAGAGCAACACAGTACACAAGAGAAGATGCATAAGCAATATTTGTAGGGTCCATTAGTGGTACAGGAAATACCAAAGAATCCTAGGGAGGAAGATTTACATAATGGTGTTGATAAGAATCTTGAAAGTAAGTTGATGCTGAAGGGTCAAAAGAACGTATAATTAAATATGGCCAAATCTGTGGTGGGACTTGAGAACATAGAATTTGTTCAGCAGATTAGCTCACAATGTTCCCAACCACCTTTAACCTGTGATTCTTTTTGCAACAGATGGAGACATTACAGAATTCCACAAGTGGCCACACATACAGAACAAGTGTCTGAGAGATAGCCATCCCTAAGTGACATCTGCACAATGGAACCTCTACACCTAAGGCTCATGTTGCATAGTGGAATGAGGAGTAGAGAAAATACCAATGCATTTATCAACTCTCACCAGCAAAGCTTCGTCAAGCAACAGAGTGCAATGCACACAGAAGGCCACAACTGGCCAGTGTAGAGAATAAGAGATTACAGAGCACATGGCCCTGGAAGGACTCCCATATAAAACCTCTGTCACCCAGGGCTCAGGGAACATTACAGATCAGGGGGTGGAAAGATTGCAATAACTAGGGTTGGTTCATGAACGAAAGGAAACACGTGAACTGACACCAGTGGTGTCAGCATGCACCAGACCCATGCAAACTGAAGAGGACACAAACCAACCCAGCACAGAACTGGGGAAATGAGCAGCAGGCCCCAAACTGAGCTGAAGAACAATTGACAAATGATCACTACTGGATGAGGGAAAATTGGTCTTTAAGGGAGAGACTCCAGACAGGCTGACTAGACCCCAGGGGATGAACTTTTACTGAGGACATCTGAGTACAGATATCAATAAGGTCTTACCAAATATGACACAATGCATGAAACACAATGAGGAGGCTATTAGGAGGGTGCAGATGGGGGACAGGATATAGCAATAATTAAGATGCTTTGTCTGAAATGCACAAAATTTCAAAAAAATTACATTTAAAAAAGTAAAAATAGAATTATCAAAAATTCAATAATTCCACTTCTTTTACTTTCTTAAGTGAAAAAGAAATTCTGATCAAAATAAGGAACTCTGGGTAATTTTTAAATTTAATTCTACTAAAGAAAATATAAACTTATACTTTTATTTTGAATTTTTTTAATATTTAATGGAGATTTTGTGTATTTCATATAACAGATCTTAATCAAATTTAGACCCCCTCATCATCACTTCCCAAACCCCCCAACCAGATTCATGCATTCTGTCATATATATTAAGTCCTATCTGGTCAAGTATTTGTACTCAGAAGTCCCTTGAAGAAAGTTCATCCACTGGAGTCTAGTCAGCTTATATAGAGCCACTTTCTTAAAGACGACCTTCTCTCTCACATCCAGAAGTAATAAGTTGCCAAAAGTTCCTCAGCTAGGGTTAGAACCTGTAGTCCATTTTCCTTGTTCTATGCTGAGTGTTTGCTTTATTGACTCGGTACAGGAGTTGTGCATGCTGTCAACACTGTGGCTAGTTCCTATGAGCAAGTTCTCAGTGGCCTGAAAGCCTTTTTTTCATGTACCAACCGTGGCTCTTACAATCTTTCTGCCTCTTTTTCCACAGTGGTCCCTGAGCCATGGGTGAATAAGGTTTAATATAACAGGTCTATCCAGGGACATGAACTCTGCAGTCTCTTATTCTCTAAAACATATCCAATTGTGGCCTTCTGTGTGCATTGTACTCTGTTGTATGAGAAAGCTTCACCTGTGAAAGATGAGAGATGTATTAGTATTCTCGCTACCCCTGTTCCACCATGTTCCATGAGCCTTAGGTATAGAAAGTCCACTGTAGATGTGTCACCTAGGGCTAGACATTTCTCAGACATATTCTCTTTGTGTATAACCAGTCATGGAACTCTGAAACAACTTCCATCTGTTGGAAAAAAACAAAAACAAAAAAACAAAAAAAACAGGGTTTTTGTTTATTAGCGGTATATGGTATATTTGTCTGTAAATATAAGGATCCATATTTAGCATAAGGTAAGAAATTCCATTCACTTAGATATATGATAGAGTTAAGGATTTCTCTACAATATATGATATATCCAGCAATGTATATTTGGATATAATTACAGTGCACCGATGAGTTCCCTCCCATTGAGAGGGCTTTAAGTACAATTCGATAGTTGTTGATTTCTCCCTAGATATTAAAATTGATATTACTACACCAATAGAGATAGTGTGCTCTTCCTGTTGTTGTGATTATTAGGCTTTAGAACTAGGTTGGACCACTGATTGATTCACTCCCTTGGCAGTTTGAATAGTATCCTCTAAAATGATGAGAACTAGTCTTCAGGGAGATGGCTTCCAACTGAGTTCCAGCTCCATTGTTCCAAGTACTATCAGAAGGATGTCCTGTCTACAGCAATAGGGTCTTACTTTCATATTCTGGGAGGTAAACAAGGGCTGTGTAAATAACATGTTATTTTGGGAATCTCTTAGATTTCCCTGATTAACAACTAAAAGGTAGGTTTCTACAGGTCTCACCCTGTGTTTCTTGTTTTATATTAGATATAGACATGAGCTCATGTTCAGATATTATATGTGTATTTTCAGGGGAATTTTGAGAATATATTTTCCTGTGACTTTTTATACCATCTAAGATTTATTTATCTCTCTTTCTCCCTCTCTAACCTCCCTCCGACCTCCCTATTTTAAGTGTCTCTGTTTCCCCCATTTTCCCCTTGATAATACCTATATCCCATTATTCCCTCTCTCTTAAGTTCCTTCTTTCCCTTTACCCCATGGATCCTTCCATGTCTTCCCCCATTCCATCCCAGATGAATACCCCCATTTTTCCCACTACCCCTTTGGTAACTTCTGTCCCCTACGATCCCCATCTCACAGACACCGTCTTTCCCTTTACCTCCATGGTTCCTTTCCATTTTCCTTACGCCTGCTGCTATATCATCTTAGATACTTGCATATAAGGGATTTCTGTGGAGATCTGGTTATTGAGCAAGGCAAGCAACTCCTGATACCCTAAAGGGATGGCAGGTGTCTGACCTGCTCTGCCTGTGTGATAACCTTGCCCCAGGAAGCTACTGTAGATATGAATCTTCCTTTCCCCCACCCCAGACCAGAACCAGGTTTTTTGGTTTCTTTTCCTTGTTCCTGAACTTCCACTACCTTCCCACCCTTTACCCCCAAACCCCACTTTAACTTTCCCGCCTTCTGTAACGGTCAGGAAGGCCTCCCTATATAAGCCCTGCATTGGCTCTAATAACCGAACTGCTCACCGACTTAGTCTCCGGGGAGGGAACTCCTCTGCCGCACTCTGAGCCACCTGAGGTCCTGTTCGATCGTCCTCCATTCTCTGGCATGGCTGGAGCACAATAGCCATGTTGGAGATGGAGACGCACCCACAGATTGCCACTAAGATCCACAAATGACATGCTGAACGCTCTTCTGCATTTGTGATACTTGACTTAGTATAACAGTTTCTAGTTCCATTCATTTACCTGAACATTTCATAAATTCATCCTGCTGCTAAGTAGAATTCTATTGTGTAAGTCTGCCACATTTTTATTATCCTTTTGTTGGCTGAGGGGATATTTAGATTATTTCCATTTCTTAGCTATTGTGAAAAGAACAGCAACAAACATGGATGTTCAGGTATATCTATAATAGAATGGATACTTTGGGCATATTCTAATGAGTGATATAACTGAATTACGTGGTAGATTCATTTTTAGTTTTTGAAAAGTTCTTAACACTATTTTTCATAGTGGTTCCATGACCTTGCAATCCCAGCAGTAGTGAATGAGCATAACCCTTTCACTACATCTTCACCAGAATTTGGTGTCTTATGTTCTCTTGATCTTAGTCTGTCTGACTGGAGTAAGATGAAATCTCAAAATATTTTTGAATCTTCATTTATCAAATTAGCAAGGATATTGAGCACATCTTAAGGTGTTTCCTAACCCTTTTTATTTCTTCATTTGCATAATCTCCATTCAGGTCTTTAGCCCATCTTTTTATTCTATTGATGATTTCTTGATTCTTTGTTTTTTGAGTTCTTTGTATATTCTGGATATTAATCCTCTGCCAGATGTGTAGTAGGTGAATATTTTCTCCCACTCAGTGGGTTTCTTTTTCACTTCCTTGATTATTTCTTTTTTTGTACATAAACCTTTTAGTTTAATGAAGTTCCCATTGTTGATTATTGACCTTAATTCCAGAGCAGCTGATGTCCAGTTTGGAGAGTCTTTTCTTACATCTATATCTTGTAGGGTACTGCCTATGATTTCTTCTATCAGTTTCAGAGCTTCAGGTTGAGGATTTTCATCCATGTGGTGTTGACTTTTATGCAGGTTGAAAGGTAAGGATCCAATTTCATTCTTCTACAGTTGGAGATCCAGTTTTGCCAGCACAGTTTGTTAAGAATGCTGTCTGTTCTCCATTGTGTATTCTTGGTACCTTGTTAAATATCAAGTGGCTGAAATTGCATGCACTCATGTTTTGGTGTTTTGTTCTGTTACATTGATCTACATGTCTCTTTTTGTGCAAGAACTATGCTGTTTTTATGACTATAGCTCTGTAATATGGGTTGAGATCTGGTATGATAAAGCCCCCAGTATTGCAAGTTTGCTCAAGATTGACTATCAAGGATCTTTTGTGATTCCGTATCAATGTTAGGATTTTTTTTCTACCTCTGTGAAGAAGGTCCTGGGGATTTTGGTTGGCATTGCATTGAAACTATAGATTGCTTTTGGTAGTATCATTATTTTCACAATTTTAATGCTACTAACTCAGCATGATAAGTCCTTCCATCTCCTGGTGTCTTTCTGTATAATGTTTTTTAAAGATTAAATTTTTCATTGTACAGATCTCCAATGTCTTTTGTTTGGTTTATTCCTACATAATTTTTGAGTCTATTATAAATTGGCAAGTTTCCATTAATTCTTTTTCTGAATGCTTATTTTTGGTATATCATCACATGAGTCCATGTGTATGGATAGCTGAAGGCTACATAACAGGAAACAATGCCAGACAGGAGAAACCTTCCTTTGAGTTGTAGGCCACAGTAGTCCAAAAGACTCCCCAAATTACACAGGCTATTGCCATAGTCCTTTATTGCTTTCAACAAATTGAAGATAAGACTCTATTGTTGAAGACAGACATACTTCAGGCACAGAATTTTGGAGCAATGGAGTTTGAACTGACCTGGGAGTCACCTCAACCAAAGGCTAGCTCTCATTTTGGAGAGTACTATACACGTTTCTAAGGGAGAACATCAATTTATGGTATGACCCCAGGTTTAAGGCCTAATAAACATATCAATGACCAGCACAGCAAACAATGTTGATGCAGTAATGGCACTTTATCTTAAAGGTAATCAACAGCTACTTAATTGGACTTAAAGTCCTTTCAATGGGATGGAACTCATGTGTGGTATTGTAAACATAGGCAATTACACATGACTGGAGAAGTCATAGATCTTAGAGAAAACACCAAGACAAATGTAATGTCTTACTATCTGAAAAATATGGACCCCTATATTTACAGACAAGTGTCCCAGTCACCACTCGTCAAAGAAGCTTCTTTTATAGCAGACAGAGATTTTTACAGAGTTCCCCAACTGGTCATACACAGAGATTGTCTGTGACTTGCCCAAGCCTAAATGGCACATCTAAATTGGGACCTCTACACCTAAGGCTCACAAAACATAGTGGAACAAGGGGTAAAGAGTACACTGATGCATCTCTCAATTCTCATCAATGAAGCTATGCAACAGAGGACCAGAAGCACAGAAAGTCACAAATCACCAAAGCATAGAGAATAAGAGTCTGTAGGCTATGGGTCCTTGGACAGGATTCATATATTTAAATCTGCCCACACAGGACTCAGAGGCCATTATGGAAGAGGAGGAAGAAAGATTGTAAAAAGCAGGGAAGAGTGCATGGTCATATGGAAACAGAGTCCTACAGCTTCCTGGGATCTTGTCCATATAATTCTACAACAATGGTGTCAGCATGCAGAAGATCCATGCAAACTCAACTCAAAAAGACAGAACTCCATCACAGAGCTGTAGAAACAGACCCCAATCTTAGTCAAAGAATTATTGGCAGCTGATTAATGCTGGGTGAAGAAGAGTTGATCTTCTTAAAGAGAGGGACTCTAGATAGACTGACTAGACCTCAGTGGATGAATTTGCACTGAGGAATGTCTTTGCAAACCAACCTGATATGACAGACCTTAACACAGATGACAGAATGTATGAATTCTAGTTCAGGAGTGTATATGAGCAGGAGTCAAAAGGGAAATTGTTATAAAGATGATTAAGATGTTCTCTATCAAATATGCAAATTTCAATAAAAATTTATTTTAAAAAATAATGCATAGAATTACTTCAATTTCTGTATTTGTCAATGCTTGCTTTGTGTCTCCTTATTTGGTCAACTTTAGAGCAACCTGGATTAGGTTGTTGAGTAGAAATTATATTCTTCAGTGCTTGGGTGGAATATTCTATAGATCCCTGTTAGATTTCTTTGATGTAAGCTTTATTTAATTCAGATGTCTCTCTGCTTATTCTTTGTTCAGTTGGCCTACCTATTGGAGATAGTGGGGTATTGAAGTCACCTACTATTACTGAATTGGCATTAATCTGTATTTCACAGTCCTGGAATATTGTTTTTCTGAATTTGGAAGCACAGAGTTTGCTGTGTGTATGTTTATGATTGTTCTAGCCTCTTTGTCATTTGTTCCTTTGATTGGGATAAGGAGAGCCTTTTTATCTCTTCTGATTAGTTTTAATATGAAGTAAATTATGTTGGACATCAGAATAGCAACACATGCTTGTTTCTTAGTGCCATTTGCTTGGAATATTTTTTCCATCCTTCACCCTCAGGTATTGTTTATTTGAGGTAAGTTTCTTGAAGACAATAAAAAGATGGATTTTGTTTCCTAATCCATTCCACTAGCTTGTGTCTTTTGACTGGAAAGTTGAGGCTATTGAGTTTCAGAGTTATTATTGAAAGACATGTATCAGTTACTGTCATTTTATTTTTTGTTCTTGGTCCTATTTTACACTTTCCTTTTTTTCTTTCTGTAACCTCTTGCATATAGTCATTACAATCTTTGGCCTTTAGTATTTCTTTGAGTATTCTCTGTAGGTTTGGTTTGGTGGACATGAATTCTTTCAGTTGTACTTTGATATGGAAAAGTTCCCATTCCTTTAACTAGGATTGATAGTTTTGCTGGGTCAAACATTCTGGTTTGGGCTTCATGGTCATTTAGAACTGGAAGTACTTTGGTACAGGCTTTTCTGAAAGTCAACTGTAATTCTGATGATTTTCCTTCAAATATAACTTGTTTTTTATCAGTCTTCAGTACCCTCTCTTTGCTCTCTACATTTATGTTTTTACTAAGATCTGCTGTAGGGAGTTTCTGTTCTGATCCTGTCTAATTGGTATTCTATTTACTTCTTGCATCTATCTGTATAGGTATGTTTCCTTAATTTGGGAATATTTCCATCTAAATCCCCTTGAAGATTTGTTCCATGCCATTGCCCTGAGGTTCTTCTCTTTCCTGTATGCTTATGATGTGCATAGATTAGCTCTTTTCATGGTGTCCCATTTTTTCTGCATATTCTATTCCTGAGTTGTTTTTTTTTTAATTACAGTATTTGCCTGAAGAGTCCAGTTCTTCAGCTTTGTCATCCATTCTTGATATTTTGTTTTCCATTCCATTCAATCTATTGTGATGCATTCTTCTGTTGTTTTATTGAGTTTTTCAATTCTATCTTCATTTTGACTTCAGTTTTCTTCAATATTTGTATCTGTTTTGTGAATTCACTTTTAAAATCTTGAATTGTTTTTATTTCATTCAGCAACATATTTTTATTTTCTTACTTCTGTCACAAGTTTATGGCTATCATCTTTGAGATCTTTGAGTTATTTGTGTTTTCTTTAATTTCTTTGATAATGTTTATGAAGTTTTTAAATTCTGCATACTGCACTGTGGGGTTCTTCCTGGTGATTCTCATTGTAGTACACTTCTGGAGGACTGGTTGCTTTTTCTGGGGACATAGACTCTTCTTGGTTTTTCAAAATATTGGTATTTTTTAGGTATACACAAGATACAGTGGGGACAGCCTGTGGAGGGTGTAACTAATGAAGTTGGAGAATTGACCTAATCTTGATGTAAGGCAGTAGGCAGGTCTGGATTAAGAAGGGAGTTCAGAGTTCTGAATCAGTAGAGCAGGAGTAGTCCTGGGCCCAACACTAGAAGGGGGACCGGATGTAGGGGTTGGGGAGGAGAGAGGTGAATGTAGATGTTCAAGCTGCAGGGATATAAAGATTCAGTGGGTAGGATCTGACTTATCAGGGTGGTAGGCAGTCCTAAGGCAGGCAGATCTGGAGGGCAGAGGCAAGGTGAGGGGTGAGGTCAGCCTGTGACGCCTGTGATGGATCTAATAAAGTATGCTAGATGATTAAGTCTTCTGGGATAAGAAGCTAGTCCAGAGATCTGAGGTGGAAGAGCAGGAGTGGGCCTGGGCCTAAGACTAGAAGGGGGACAGAGTTCAAGGAGAGTGGAGCTGTTCAGGTTGCATGGAAATCAAGGCACAGTTCACTTCTACTTTTGTGTATATATCCAAAATACTTGAAAGCCAGTTTCCAAAAAGGCATTTACACACCTATGTCCACAGTAACATTATAATCAGAAGGTGAGAACAAGTCAAGAGTTCATGGAAAGATAAATGAATTAACAAAATGCATTAAGTATATATAATGGATAGCATTTGACTTTTACAATGACAGAATTATTGGTGCCTATTATAACATGGTTGAAACCCAGAACATTATGCTAAGTGAAATAAGGCAGTCACAGAAGGAGAGACACTATGTGATCCATTTACATGCAGTATCTAGAACAGATAGATGCATGAAGATAGAACGTAGGGTGGCATAGGCAGGGGATAAAGTGGGAAGATAAAGAGTTATTAATGGGTTAGAAACTCACTTTAGCAAAATGAAGGACTTCAAAAGAGTGAATGAACAACAGTGAGACTGTAAAAAACTGAACTCCACACTTAAAATGGATACAGTGATTTATCTTATGCTGTATATACTTTAAGACAACACTTTAAGAACAAAAGCTGCAATATTACATGATGAGAGGGAAAAAATGAAACACGTCCCCCAGAGATTACTCTCACTCGGGGTCATGGCAGCACTCATACTAACCTAACAGCAAGTCTCACCACAGCAATGTTCTGCTGCTAGTGTAGCGATCAGGCTCTTAGTTATTGCCAGAGTGAGGAAAGACAGGAACCAGTTAACAAGGGAGGCACTCCAGTAACTTCAGAAAATGCTGCTTAGAACTATACCTTTCAGAAAAGGGACACCTAGTTTATCATCCAAAAACTTGGTAGACAAACAAGAAAAAGGAAAACCAAAGCAGACATTTTTATTAATGCAATTAGAAAGATAGGCATTGTCAATAATACAAAACAAGCATTATTAGAGAAAAGATAAGTTCAAAGAAGGAAAGTGTGAAACTAGAGAATCCTGAACAAAAGAAGAGACAGAGGTGTTGATCAGGAAAATAAGCAATTTCTAATAAGTAGAATAGAAGGTCATCAGCA
This sequence comes from Eospalax fontanierii, assembly GCA_035773235.1. Taxonomy (NCBI): domain Eukaryota; kingdom Metazoa; phylum Chordata; class Mammalia; order Rodentia; family Spalacidae; genus Eospalax; species Eospalax fontanierii. The sequence continues at coordinate 41,276,333 of CM069527.1, forward strand.
GGCCAGGAGACAGTTTACTTATCTCTCAGAGTAGTATGAGGGTTAGCCACATGCTGGCTTAGACTGCCAATCCTTTTTATCTCCTGATTGTTATGAGAGTGTGCTTATTAGTTCTTAGATAAATTCTGTCACACAGAGGTAACAAATCAACAAGTTGGTGATTAAGAGGTCAGTGTCAGGCTAGGAGAGAACATTGGTGGCATCTGAAGTTACGTTAATTAAAAGAGATCAAAGAGATGGTAAAATGAAAATTTCAGGGAACAGAAAGTGATCATTATTTGAAGAAAGTTGAAAAGAATGAGTGAAATAACATACTAGAGGTTAGTGGGGATAAACACGAAAGATAGCAATGTTGTCTTTCCTTCTATAGCAGACCAAATACAGTCCCTATTCCTCACGATAACCAGCCCTTGAGCTTCAGAACATGTGAATATCTTACCTTATATGGTAAAGGAGAATTTTCCGATCTGATTAGGGCTAATGAATTTGAGATGATGAGATTATCCAGGAGACCCACTGCAATCACATGAAATCCTTAGAAGTAGAGAACTTTCCCAGCTAGGTTACAGATACCAAATGACTGGATTTAAAGCTTGAGGAATGGGGTCAAGTAGATACAAGGGCCTGGAAAGACAGAAACGTATTTCTCATTCTCTGTCGAATGTTTTGAATTTTGATCATTGAGCCCTGTCTTATACATTTGATTTCCAAAACTATAAAATAATAAATTTGTCTTGTTGTGAGTCCATTTATTTATATCAACCTGTTGTAGAAGCAAGAGTATCTAAGATACCTACCACCTTATAAGAAAACTTTATCAAATTTCAAAAATCCCAGAGTATAAAATCATATTAGATATAATGGGATTGCCTAAGGTATTAAATCTATAGTAGTAAGTATACTTATAAAGTGCTTCATCTATCCCATTATTTAAGTCAGTGAAAGATTGAATATCTACTTACTATTAATATACATTTTGAGAGCAGAAATTTGTTGGGGTTTAATGGCTGAAAATATCACAGAGAAGAAGAAAAAATGCCTTTAAACAGAAAAGGTTTTGCTTCTGTTCAGACTCCTTCAAACATAATTTATTCAGCACATATCTTTTGTAATCTTTCTCTGCTTCAGCTCTATGAGCTAAGAAAATAAAAGGTAAGACACCTGCTTTCAAGGAGTTCACATTCTAGTGACCAGTGAAGAAATATGCACATAAAGAACATGGTACCTGGTAAGTGTTTGATAAAAATGATATCCAGGGTTACAGGATCCCTCAAAGTGGTTCATATCAAGGTTGATCAAGGAAAAAGTTCAGAAAAAGGTGACCTAAAACCTAAGGGAATGTGTACATGCTATTTGAGGATACACGTCCCAGGAAGAGAGAACAGTAAATGTAAAGGTCTTATGAAGTTTGAATATTTGTGGAACTAAGTGAAAAATGGCAACGTCACGTGCTCAGTGCAACAAAGAGGAGATAAGTTCATAAAGGAAAAGATGTAAGAATGAGAAAGGCAGGCAATACAGGAGGTCGTGGCCCTTATTTAAGACTTTTGGTTTTGCTTTCTTTCTGAAGCTATGGTTTTAACTGAATCCGTGGTTTGATCCAAGTTAAAGACTGAAAGAATCACTTTGAGTTCAATACAGAAAAAAGAAGTCTGAGAGAGGAATGCAGGATATATACAAGTTGCAAACATACAGGAATCCGGCTGAACTAGAGACAGTAGTATCTTCATTAGAACAGTGACCTTTCAGGAGGCTGTTGAGTTGTGGAACTTACTGGTTTTGCCAGTAGAGTGAGTGCATTTTATAAAGAGATAAAGAAATGAACAACTGCTCAAAGAACAACTGGAAAATACAGCTACCAATCTGGGAAAATTGTACAAGATTATGCAGTCAGCCGCCACTCGGCTCTAGGGAAGTATTCCAAATTATCTTGAGGCACTTGAGAGGCACTGCAGTTACTCCCACCACTCTCTCTTACTCTCCTTTGGGTCTATTCCAGCGGCCAGCTCTCTTATTATCCCTGTGCTGCCAACTCCAAGGATGGACACACTCTTGGTATATTCCTTTCAGGCAGCTCGAACACTGAAAGAAGAGAGACAAAGTGGTCTCTACTCATGTTCTTTTCAAAGTAATATAGTTAAATAAATCAACTTTGATTTCTGGGTGCTGGTGATGGTGTTAGAGCACTGAGAAGAGAAACTTGGGTTGTAAAGTTTGTATAGTCTGTATCTAACTCATTCTCTTTAAAACATTGTGACTCTCATTTCAATTTTCATATCTTTGAAGATATCTTTGAAGATTTCAAGCAACAGTAACGGCCTCCTTCTATAGCATAATAAAAAATAAATTTTGTAGGGGCTGGAGAGATGGCTCAGCAGTTGAGAGCACTGGTCGCTCTTGCAAAAGACCTAGGTTTGATTTCCAACATCCATATGGCAACTAACAATCATTTGTAACTCCAGTTCCAGGGGATCTGACACCCTCTTCTGGCCTCCCTGGGTACTGTACAACATGGGTACATGTTATATACACGCACACAATACACTCATACACATAAAATAAAAGAAAAATAAATAAATTTTAAGTTTAAAAATTAGATCTTTTAGACAATAAAATTAAAAGTAAAAATTAGAAACAAAAATTGTTCTTTATACAAAGAAAAGATGAATCAAGTCATTTACACTAAAAATACATAAATATGAAATAACTAAGAAAACATTAAATTCTCAAATATCAACCTTAATAATGTAAGAAATATAAATTAAAATAAAAATATACATCCTGCTTATTACATTTGATTAAAAGAATTATTCCCCATGCTGCTGAACACAGCAGGAGATACGTGGGCTCTCTTTTAATTCATACAAATTTAAGGATTCCAAAACTATAATTTAAAACCCTAAAATGGCAAAATATTCATTAAACTGTTATTGAAGCATTACATATAAAATGAAACAATATGAAGTCTGATACTACAGAACTCATTAAAGCAATTGTTGAATAAACACAAAGTGAAGTACTATGTATCTATTAAAATGTAAGTATAGAGTAGCTGGTTTCTCTTCAAGTCTCAGGAATCCTTCACCTTTGAATAAATGTCTCTGTATGTATAAGTGTATATATACAAATACACAGGAGGAGAGAGATTCATAATATCTTGCTAAGTAACAAGAAGTATATCATAAAATAACAAGTTGTGTGATTGCATATTTGATATACATAGATTATAGAATGTGTGAAAATACATAAGCTCTCAGAACTGTCATTGCTTTGTTTTCCATTATTTTCTCTAACAGTATAAATTCTTTTTATAAAAAAATCAATAAAATTTGTGCAGACATTGTTTTCAGAAGAATTACATGGTCTTAAAATGTATATGGCATCAAGCTAAATATGAAAGGAGAATATATAATTATGCCCTCAAATACTGCAAGTAAGTAGAAAAAATTGTAGCAGAAAGGGACTATAAAAATATATTGTCATATTTACACTAGTAATCTGTAGGCAATTTTTTCTTTTAGATTTTATGTTTTTCTGTGTTAAGCGTTATGTTATCTTTGTTATTAGAAAGATTATTATAAATCAAAGACATTACATTGGTGTATTGTTTGCTTTCATAGCTGCATTGCTCTATTCAGGAAAGAAGACCATTTTTATTGTTCATTCTCCCTTTTTCACAACCCAAGTTCCTTTATTTTGTAAAACCTTGCAGCTAATTGACCTCCTAGTTTATCTCTGTCTCTAAACAAAGCCCACATTTTTATCTTCAGCCCAGTCTTTGTTGCTACTTTGTTTTTGTCTCCTTTATTTCACCCTGGCATGGTTGTTCAGAAATACAATCCATTATTCTGCAATATGGCCATTAATTATAGCAGAAAAAGATAGTTGTATAGGTAAGGATAGAAAAATCTGAATTTTGACAAGGCAGGGTCTAATATCTGTATCTACGAAAGGATTTCTGTGTGAAAGGATATCATCTAACAAAGGAAACAAAGATGCAGAATCTGACATCTCTGGGAAGAAAAACAGGATCCATGACTATTAAGTTCTAGCAGGAGGAAGATACAGCTCTGAGTCACCAAACTAGATTAGGTCCTCAAGGAAATCTGTAAAATTAAGTCCGTAAAAGCCAGTCCAGTTGGTTAATTAGCACACTGTACAGCAGATTATGTTTTATAGTTTGATTTTTATATTCTAAACTACAGCCTAATAAGTCAACCCAATTAGATTGGCAAAGACTTGATGACTTCTCTCTCTCATATGAGAGTTGCTAAACCTGCATTTATACACAGATACAACGATGTTTGATTCACATCTAATTCCTCAGACCTCCATGTTAAAGCACCAGCAGTGAACTGCTTCAAGAGATACTAGCACAGACCCAAACTCCTGCCAGCCAAAGGAAATGATTCATTTATAAAAGTTGTAATTACAGGCAATGAAATAGCTGGTTATGGGCTCTTTCTCTGGCCCCAGCTCCTTCCTAACATGTTAGTAGGAGCAGAGTCAGACACTGGCATCCTCTTATGAATATCCTCCCAGGTTAGGAAAAATGGTGTATCTCAGGAGGGTTAGTAGGTTCCATCAGAACAATGAGCAAGAAATCACAAGCTGGAAGCAAAGATAACCAATCAAAGACTTCACGTAGCCTTATATTGAAGACAGACTTCTGGTACATCTATTCTTAAACAAAGACCCATAGCATAAAAATCTCACTAGTAAAGGCTAACTCTACTGTTGTCCAACACCCCAAGAGTATTGATGAAGAATCTCTTCAGTTTTTCTCTCTCTCTCTCTGTCTCTCTTTCTCTTATATGTGTGTGTATGTATTTCTCTCCTTCTGCCATCATTTACACACAAAAATTTCTTTTTTTCCTATATATCTTTTCATTGCATGCTGCCACACTATTTCATTTGCTAAAATCCTTCCTTCCTTTACCATGCCCCTCTCTCTTGTCAAAATGGTGTCCAGCCTTTACTTAAAATCATACAAGCCTTTTTCATGACATCCACCCTACTTGGATGTTCTCATAATATGAGTCAGCATTATGTAGTTGTCAAGAAAGGTCACTGGGCCCAATGTACATGAGTTTAAATTTCAGTTTTACCACTAATTTATTGTATGACCTTAAGTATTTAGCTGCTGTTTGTCTCACTTTTCTTACTGTAAATTCAAATGATAATATATCTATATCTTAGGACCATTATACAGATTAAATTAAGAAACCTGAACCCTGTCTGACAAATTGTATTGATGAAAATGTTCCTTATCCTATTTATTGTCTTCCTTTTATGAAGAAAACTCCTCATTTCTTTTTTTCTTTTTTTCATTTTTCTGCTTTCACTAGAGAAAAATGGCTTCATTTTATTGGTGACAAAAGGAAGAACCAACAGTACATGTTACCATGAGAGTTGGACCAAAGGAAAGTAAAAGGCACTGTCTATGGAACTTCCAACTTAAGTAAAGAGACACTATTACATTCATGTGTCATCTGCCAGTGTTTTCCTCCTTTCTCAGTCTGGCTGGAGCTGAAGGTGGTATCAGGGAAGAAAAGTACTACCCAGTGGACCCTCTCAAAACCTCACACACAAAGTCAGCCCTGAATACCTTTTAGCTAATCTCATCATGCCTTCCTGTCAGCTGCTGCAGAGAGTTTTGGTCTTGCCTTTCTGATATAGCATCACACCATTCCCAGCTATTAGTTCTGTCTTACCTAGGTCCTTATCAGATAATAAGACATAGGAGAAAGGCCAAATTGCACTTCTACTGTCTCTGGCTACACAGAAGTCCTTGAATGTAAACAGACAGTAGCATCACATGAGCACAATGAACTGTCTGTGGTAATTTAATTATTTTGCAAACAATTTAAAAAGTCTAATAGAAATCCATCTTATGGTATAAGATTTTTATATCCTGACATTTTCTTTGAAGATGGATTTCAGATACCTATGTTCCCTCCTTAACCCTGTAAATGCCGAGTTAAATATCAATAAAGGAAATATCCAGGTCAATTTGCTGCAGCGTCTTATAGCTTTTTATATTATTGCTGTTATTGTTGACAGCATATGCCTCAACTCTAACAAGATAAGATCTTGTTAATGATATGATTGTCAAGAGGGAAGAGGGGTATGTATTCAATCAAAAATAAGAATACATCACAGGTTAAAAAGCTTGCAACCAAGACTGACAACCTGAGTTCAATACCCTGGATCCACATGGTAGAAAAACAGAAGGGGCTCCCACAAATTGTCTTCTGACTTCCACACATACACTGTATTACTTGTATGCCCCCAAACACACACACATACATACATACATACATACACACAGAGAAAAAGAATAATAAAATAAATAAATAAATAACAGTGTAATGAAAAATTTTGAAGAAGTAAGAATACTCAGATCCAAGCTAATAACGCTAACAGCTGGCCTTACTTTGCACATTTGAACATGTACCTTACCTCCCTATTCATAAATTTTCCCTTCTACAAAATAAAAGATTTAACATTGAACACTATGGAGCTCTAATGCCATATAGCTGTTTTTTTGAAAGTGGTCAAAGAATGAACTAGCCAAACTAATATCAGTCTGTTTAAAGAATATAAACCTGTAAATAATGAGCCATATTGAGGTGCATAGCTTAGAAACCATAAGATGCACTAAAGCCAAATTCCAGCTCACATTCTTCATAAATAAAATGGGGGTAATAAAAGACACCTGCTGTTTGCCATGTGATTAATGTCAGGAATATGTGTGTGGATGTGAGTGAACATGTGCACACATGGAGGCCAGAGGACAACTTTGTGTGTCATTTATCAGGAATACCAGAGATCTGCCTGTCTCTGCTTCTTCAACATTGGGTTTACAAGTGCATACCACTACGTCCAATTTTTTTTTACTTGAGTTCTAGAAGATTAAACTCAGCTCCTCATACTTGCAAGGTAAGCAATTTGTTTATTGCTATGTCTTCCCAACCTTATTAACTACTATTAATCCCTAGGGATTTGAAGGAAAGCATTGTGTAAAACTAAAATGTAATGATACTTACAAAGTTCCTATAGTGGTTACTTGCAGGTAATAGATGCACAAAACGGTATTTTCATTAGCTTCTTCAGAACAAAACTTTCTCTACACTAAAGACTATTTGTTGAAAAAAATTACAATATTTGTGGAAGACAGATTACATAAAGAAAAATTAGTCATCTTTCCTGATGATCTCCAAATTGAGTTCATAAAGAGATTCCATATATTCCATTCAAAAGCTGTCATGTCTACCATAAATAGTCATCCTCATGTTCCTGAAACAAAATTATAATTTGTTTCACTGGGTGGTTTAGAATATGCATGATTTCCTTCATTGTTCGAACATTCTGCATTAAATTCTGCACTTAAGTGACATCTCATTCCCCAAAACACTTTTCCTCACATTCCTAAGAAATAATCTTTAACAAAATTTTAATATATAAAAATTTCTCACTTCTGACATTGGTCCTGTGGTAGGAGAAGTGAATGCAACCATATAATTTCATTTGGGACAATTAGCAATCATTATCAGTGTACTACAAATGGAAACAATTTCCTGTGCTTTAAAGAGATGCATTTATTGAAAAGAAATCAAAATAAATTTTACATATTAAACTTTGACATAAATAACTTGTAAGAATATTAGCCAAAAATCAGAATTTTAAGGCTTCCATGTCAGGTTATTTCATCTGAAAAGCTTAGCTGAGAAGCTTTTTCCTTAAAGGGTTGAATTATGTTGGGGAGTGAATTACCTCATCTTGAAGATCAATAAACCACTTTGAGCCTTAGAACTAGGTTCCTATTTCAAGCCAAGAATATAATGAGATGACACAGCAAATTGCCTAAGGAAGAAGATAGTGCTAAGAAAAGGAAAGTCATATCAACTGAATGTCAATCCTATTAACATTCATTAGGAACCAAAAGAGGCACCATAGCAGCATTGCAAGAGCATCTAATAAATAGATTCTTAGGTGCTCCGACCATCCATGTGTTCTATCCTGGGGCATAAAAGAGGAACAAGGAAAGGGGAAAGGGCAGCAATTTTGGAGAGCTTTGTTATTTACACATACTTTGGAGAAGATATTTCTAGCAAATTCCAATAAATATTTGCTATATTTCTAAACTTTATGCATATACCTTCTTAAAAAATCACAAGCTTTGATTTTTCACTATGCTTGAGTTAGAATAAAATTTAAGTGCTTTTTTGTTGCTAGTTGAAGTTAAGGTCAACACAGATGCAGAAATAATAAACTAGTTTTCCTTAATAGAAACTGTCTGTTTTAAAGTGAATTGTATCCATACTAAATTAGTGAGGCTTTCCAACACCTTGAGATCTTGAGATTTGGGAATATATATATATATATATATATATATATATATATATATATGTATGTATATATTGGTTATCTTAATACCTTAGGTATTAAGGCAGAATGAAACAGATAACCAATTTAGAAAAAGAAACTGCATGATTATGCCATTAAAGTCTTAAGATTGACCTTATTAGTTGCGCCAAATAGATAAAACTGAAATGTCTCATCTCTTGCCCTCCATGGAGTATACGACCATATTTTACCTCTGTCACTACAATACTCAACTAGGCAGAGAAGCTGGACAAGCAGTGAAAGACACTGGGGTTTTGTATACAATGCATGTACCCTTGAGGACAAAGGAAATCTAGGGAGAACAGGTGGAGATATATGGTTATGTTCTAAAATTAAATCATATTTTGTAGTCTCAAAATCCAATCCATACATAATACTCTATCCATTATCATTATTATCAATTTTTCCCCCAATAGTGCTGCTAATTCTATTGCAGGTTGAAGCAGCCAGGGCAAATTGACTTCTGAGCTTCAGAATAGACAACTGATATTTGTTAATAACTATTCATTTAAAAATATATTTTATATAAAACCCTTATAAGATCATTTCAAATTTATCATAAAAATTAAGAATCATTTCATATCCACAAGGTGGTTAATATTTTGGGAAATTTTTCTAAGCAGAAGTACACATAATTTATTATACATTGTAAAATCAACTTGATGCTGTAATTCTGACTTTCTAGTTCTTGAATCTAATTTATTTTTTATAAATTTTTAGGTTTTTACTAATATTGAGAGTTTTACAAGTTTATATAAAAATTTAGGTCATTTTCATCCAAAATTCAATACCATACCCTCCCTTTCCCACTGAAACCATTTTTCCCAAAAAGTTCTCTTCCTACTCTCCAATCTTCTTTTTATGTGTGATCCACTGAGTTTAATTAAAGTTTCTTACATAAGCATGGTTGAGGGGTTATTTAAAGAAGCAAGGGATACTTATGAGTGGCTAAACCACTAAGGAAAATGACATCCTCTCCCCCCAGAAACTGTCAATCATGACCTTTATTTTTAACGTGGCTAAATATAAATTTGAGTAATTCAGTCCAAAACCTGCCTTGGTGCTCTGAGTTCTATTTTAATTTTAGTGACTCTTTCCATTGATGATCTAATTTCCTCCTTGAAACTTGAATGTTAGCCTTAAAATTCACGTTCTTTCTCAGTCAATTATTGTCGATTGAACTATCTAAAGAGGTCTTTAATCTACCCATTCCTCTCCATTCCCAGTACAGTTATTTTAATTTATTTCTCTCTAGGTAAAGGACACAAAGGTTTTAGAAAATGAGTGGTCCTGTTTAAAGCTGTAAATGAGGACACACCATCATCCATAGGCATAAATTATGGAACTCTCAATGCCTGTAATAGAAGGTCGGCACTAAATTCTAAGAGCCTATTTCCAGAAATTTGTTGAGTTCACCTGTTGAACTGACTTAATAGGTTAACCTCCCCCACTCCACCCAGAATCACAGAGAACTGTATATTAGGTCAAACAAAAATAGGGACACTGTGCCTGTCGAAGAAGCCAGAGGAAAAGATCAATGCTTGGAGCATGTGATAATGGTCTAAAAGAAGATATAAACTCAAAGTGAATATAGAGGAAAGCCTGTAGAAAAGACACCTGAAGAGTAGTAGCATTAAGACATTTGAGGACCTGAGGAGCGTACGTTATGGAGGGAGAGCCTGGACTTTCTAACTGCAATCATGACAGCAGTCTAGTCAAGCACCCGGGCACCAGGCATTTCCTTCCCCCACCAAAGTGTCTAAAGGACTTCTTACATCCGTGCCACATGTCCACAGTAGTGTATGTCCCAGGTCTACATAGAAAAGACCAAATCATAGACCCTCAAGGCAGTTTTGTCAACCTTTGGTATTCCCAAACCTCCAGTATTAAATGCCTAGTTTTTCTTCCAGGAGGTTCTGAGTCACATCATGGCTGATGTTGTTTTCTCACCAAAAGTGAGAAAGTTGGTTCAGAAAAATACAACTTCTGTGCGTACTTGCACACATGTGTGCTTGTGGTATATTTGCACACAGTGTATGTACACATGTGAATGCAGGTACATACCCCTGTGCACATATGTGTGGAGGCCTGAAGAGGATGTTGGGTATCTTACTCTACCACTCTCTACCATGTGCATTTGAGACAGAATCTTTCATTGAACCTGGAGCTAAGCTAATGGTTAATGGCCAGCAAGTCCCAGCAACCCTCCTGTCTCTGGCCTATCTTCTCAGCACTAGAATTATAGACTCATGTGTAACCATGTCCATATTTTTGATGTGGATTCTGAGGATTTGAACTCGGGTCCCCTTGTTTTAGAAGCAAGAGCTTTTCCCAAAGGAGCCATTTCCCAGCCCTACAACAACTGCAACTTCTAGTGGAGTACCCTCTCTACGAAACACAATTTCTCAGTGAGTTTCACTTAATATTTAATCTTCTCAAAAGTTTGTGAGGTGTTATGCCCATTTTTAACAATATAGAATCTAAAGTTCAAAAGTATAAAAGTGAAAGAGTGACTTCTAAATAGTAAAACATTAATTCAAACCTGATTCCAACTTTCATACCAAATACAAACATGTAATCTACTACCTCACAGTGGTTCCTCTATGACAGTCTCTATTCAGATACCCAACAAGGAGTTTACAATTGTCTAGAAATTACAAAAGAGTCTATTTAAGCATCCCTTACTCCGTTATCTTATATTTGCTCACTTGATTAGCACATATGAATTGTACAAAACAACTGATATCATTGTGACCTTTCATATGTGTGTGATGAATGTTTGATCACATTCACCCCTTCCATTATCCAATGAGGCTCCATATCCCCTTCCTATTGGTTCCCAACCTCTTCTCAAATGTTTTAAGTCTAAACTCTGCAAGTGAAACAAAAAATGAGCAATATTTGTCTTTCTGAGTCTTGTTTATTGTGTTGCAATTTCAGGACTAGAGATGCAACCCAGTAGTAGAGGACTTGACTGGTAAACACAACACCCTGAGTTCAGTCTCCAGTACATGGAGAAAGAAAAAGAGAAGGAAGAAAGAGAAAGAGAGAGAGAGAGAGAGAGAGAGAGAGAGAGAGAGAGAGAAAGGGTAAAACCCATCATGCTCCATCCATTTCTTTGCATCCAACAAACTGTGTTCTTCGTGACTGAATACGCCTAATTATTTTCTTTCGCAATTCATCCACTGATGGGCATCTAGATTATTTTCTTTCGCAATTCATCCACTGATGGGCATCTAGACTGATTCCATAAATTAATTTGTGAACAAAGTTGTGATAAAGCTAGGTATGCAGATATTTCTACTGTCTACTCACTGATTTTGAGTAGTGTGGGTATATACCAGAAGTGACATAAAATAGATGGATCCCAGACTGGTTCTATTTTTGCTTTAAAGAATCTTCATGGTGACTTTCACAATAGCTGCTACAATTTATATTTCTACCAGCTGCTCAAGACGTTCTTTTCCACATCCCTGTCGCATTTGCTGCTTTTTGTTTTGTTCTTAGGTGTTTTACTTTGCTTGAAGGCTTTGACTTTGATTATTTTTCAGTTTTTGTGGTTTGTGTGTGGTTGCTTAGTTTGTTGGATATCTGGTTTGTTGGCTGATTGCATATATGGTCTCATGTAGCCCAGGCTGGTCCAGGATTTGCTGTATAACCAAGGACGACCTTGAGCTCATGCTTCCTTTGCCTCCACATCCCAAGTGCTGATTTTACAAGCATGTGCTACAAAGTGTTCTCTTGGTCATAATGGCACTGACAGGTGTGAAATGAAATCTGTGTAGTTTGATTTCACCTTCCTAAAGACTGAAGATATTGAACATTGTCTATGTGCTCAAATGGGCATTTGTGATTCATCTTTTGAGGAATGTTTATTCATTTATTGAATTGTTTCTTTGTAGTTTAAATTTTTTAGTTTTTCATTTGTTTGACATATTAATCCTTTGTTGGGTTAATGACTGGCAAAGATTTTACTCTCATTCTGTAGGCTTTGTTCATACTCATGTTAATTGTTTCTTTTGTTATGTGTAACTTAAATTTCATGCAATAACATTTATTACTTCTTCCTAATATTGTCTGAGCTTTTGGTGCTATGTTCAAATATCCCTTAAAGTGGATTCCCTATGTTTTCTCTGGCAGTTTCAAAGTTTTGGGTCTTACGTTATGGTCTTCAATTGATTTTGAATTGATTTTTCTACAGGATGAGCTATAATCTAGATTTAGTCTTCTACATATGAATATACAGTTTTCCTAGCACCACTGTTTTAAAGACTGTCTTTTCTTTAATATGATTTTTCACTTATGTCAAGAATAAAATGGCTAACTTCCCACATGCGCAGTAAAGGAAGACAGAGGCGAAGCAAGAGAGCCAGCAGGCAGCAGGTGGGCAGGGGAGGCCAGCACCTACAGAAGCAAGGAACAGGTGGTGAGACTGGAGGCTAGGTCCCAGGGCAGTGGAGATTCTGGTGCCCTCCCTGGAGCCCACAGCACCTCTGTCACCCAGCGAATCAGACACTTGTTGAAGGTAGATCAGGAAGAGAAACTCAAGGTTATTTCTTTCAGAGAGTAGATTACAAGTGAAGCAGAAGACTTGGTGGCAATTTTTTTCCCAAAGAAGTTACTGAAACTTGATTGTTTATATTTGTTTATTTTTCTTTGGATGCAGGGTCTCCCTTTAGTCCCAGCTGGGTTACCACTCACTATGCCTCCATCTCACAGAGATCCACCTGTCTTGGTCTCCTGAGTGCTGGGATTAAAGGTGTATCCCACCATACCTGGCTTGAACTTGATAGTGTTTTCAAGGAACCAAACCTAAACATCCATGACCTAACTCAGATACACTCAGACATGAATTGCCCAGTCCCTGACCCCATCCTTCTAACCAACAGACATGGTGAACTGAACCGTCCCACTTACAAGAAGCACAGGTGAGATGAGTGTCAAGAGGCCTTCCAAAGAGTCAAGGTGCTTGTGATGCCCAATGGAATGCTATAAAGCAACCAGCAGCTAATGGGCATTATTGATAACCTGAGATCTGGCTGCTGAATGAGAAATGTAACATACTCAAAATATGGGTACAGCTCTTGTTTCCCAGAATAGAAGATAGGAACAATTTTGGGGCATCTATTTAGGAGGAAACAGTAGCAGAACTAAGAACTGTTGATAGTGAAACTGCATCTTATCTGGACCAGATTTCTAGATATTTTGTTACAAGAGCCAATTTGTTTTCTAACATAGCTAAAGATCCCCACATGGAGGATCATTGCCCTACAGTGACAGAGATCGATGAAAAAGAATACATCAGTAGTCTCCGGTTCATTGTATCAGAGCTGAAGGCTTAGTATGTCACTGCATGACATCATTCTGAAAAATACTGAGATCAAATGACCCCAGAGCAGCAATGCAAAGACATTGTTCTGAGGCAAGGGCCAGAGGACTCTCTGAGTCTGTCTCAAGATGGATATTACCTTGGTTTTTATATGACTATCATGATATGGAATCTGGCTGTATATATTAGTCACACCCCTCTGTTTTTAGCTAGAGTCTAATGAGACTAGTTCATCTAGTTCTGTGAAATGTTTACCTCTTGACTCAGGCCTTAGGAACTCTTCTGCTTCCTTCCCTAAAACCCCTCGCGCTCAACTTGTCCTAATTACTGGAGGACTCTGGTTCCATGAAAAATACTGATAGAAAAATACAGTGGTTTTTTTCTCCCCTTCTTTCCCTCCCCTCCTTCCATTATTCTAAGCAATGTGTTTTCTTCTTTCGGTTAGTTGGTTAAAAGCTGAAGGAACTATAGGAAAAGTGTTAAATACTTTTCGGGTAGCAGAGGTGGAAGGAACATTTCTCTTCCTGTTACAGGCTAGTGTCTCTTGCCTCTATGGGACATTGGGTCCACCCTGCCACAGCTGCCCTGGTGATGAACTGGACTTTCCATCTCCATACATCCCACCTTGAAACTAAACGTGACAAGAGGAACCTTAAACCTTAGGCTGAGTCCCTAGAGTTCCTTTGAATGCTTTTGTAATGGGGTTACACATACACATGTGTACATATGTGCAAACATGTATACATGCCTCTTACTTCACTATAAAAACATAACCTTCCTTCTTACACCCCAGCCCCTCAGCCCATCTCTTCTCTCTCTCTCTCTCTCTCTCTCTCTCTCTCTCTCTCTCTCTCTCTCTCACACACACACACACACACACACACTCACCTTTCAGCAGCTAATATTTCTCTTAATCATTCACCCAGGCAAAAGTCCCAGTTCATCCTCTCTTCTGATAATGTGCCCAGGGTAAATTGAAGGAGGACCAAGAACAGAGACACAGAGAGTTGATGAAGTCCTCTTTCTCTGTGACTCAGGTTCTTTCTGGTATTATACAAAACCTGGTCCTCTGACTGTTGCTTGCTTTCTCCCAGGCCAGTAGAGTCTGTGCAGTTGTGATGTCCAGGTGCTGCTGCTCTTTGATGCACTTTCCCTTTGGGCAATATTTCTCTTTATTTATAGTATCATGTTTCCAAGTAAGCAGTAACTTTGTATATTTGTGTATGTGCACATAAACACATACACATTTGAATGTGTACACATTTGTGTATCTGTATATAAATATGCAGTGCAGGTCAAACCCATAGAAGAGTTGCCTTCTCTCTAGACTTTTACAGAGATGTCACCTGTTACAGCTTTTCTGTTAACCTGTCAGCCCCCGGCTTTTCTTATTCTTTCACTAATGGGAGTTGATCCGCAGTCAGCCTGCCGGTCTCTCAGAGTCTGTTTGACTTTTATTCTTCCCTGTCTCTGACTTCCGACTCCCAGTCATTATTTCCACTGGGGGTGCATTACTTTTGATCCCAGTATTCTGTAGATGAATCAGAATGCTTTCTTCCCATTAGTAGTGCTCACTAACAAACCAATTGCACTTTATTTGGACAGTACTCCGATCCAACCCTCAGATCCCTCCCAGCTAAACCCCTTCCTTCCTCCTACCATGTGTATCTCAGTTTCCCTTTGTGTTTGATTATTCCACTGCCCTTCCTCACACTGACACCTTTGAACTGTAATGTAACATTACTTTACAAAGTCAAGAAATCATTTTTTAAAATTCAGGTGTTTCAATAAAAAAGACGAAGACTGCTGTAGCTGTATAGTTTATTCTGGGTCTGCTGTTCTAGTCCATTGGCCTTTTGCTTTTGTCCTTGTTTTTGCTGTTTAAGGTTTTTCTTTGACTGGTATCATGCTGATTTTGTTACCATGGCTTTTCAGCATAATTTTAAATGAGACTATTTAGGCAAGGAGCTAGATATGAGGTAACCAGGGCAAACTAAATGTATCTTGGTAACTGTTTCCCCTGGTTAGACACGGAGTTAGGCATAATGAAACCAAGGAAACTGCATCTTTATCTTACTAGATGGCCAAAGATTCTTTTGCTGTTAGAGATTCTTGAAGCCCCAGTTAGATTATTCTCCCTATATGAGAAATCCAGGAACCAGGGAACATTACCAACTGCCACATGTGCTCACTAGCAAAGGATCAGCATGTTCAAAGACCTTGGCTTATAATGACATCATTTGCTTAGTGTGCCTACCCCTAGCACTAGTTTTTAAGCTTGTTAAGAGGACCACAAGAAGAAATACTCTAAATGATAGATCTAAGAAGTGAAAAATGCCCACAGTGCTTCCATAAATATGCAATCACCTCATAAATACTTCTTTAAAATCCACAATATCTAGCTAATGAGCTGATATCCACCCTGTTTTGGTCAGCCCACTACAAACTCTCTCCGCAGTATACTATCCTTTGCTTTAATTTGTTAAATAAACTTTACTTAAACTGTTTTCTTTGAGACGAACCCAGGAGAAATCTTTAATCAGTAACAAAATCACACACTTGATACCTCTACCATTATTCTTTTGGCTTGAAATTATTTTAGCTATTTGTGATCTTGTGTGCTTCTATGATGATTGATATTGTCAACTTCAACTTGACTGATTCCAGAAGTGCTAGGCTGCAAGCCTCTGGACATGCTTGGGAGAGATTATCTTGATTAGGTTTGTTTCTAGGAATGTCTGTGAAGGATTATCTCTTCTAGGTTAATTAAGGTACAAAGATTCACCCTGAAAGTCAGCAACACCATTCCCTGAACTTGAGTCCTGAACTATATCCAAAAAAGAAATGAAATGTGAGGCCTGAAAGATGGCTCAGCAGATAAAAGCACTTGTTTCATAAGCCTAGTTACCTGAGTTTGATCCATGGAACTCGTACAAAAGTGGAAAGAGAAAACTGATTCCATAAGGCATTCAGTCCTCTGATCCCATATGCACTCTGTGGCAGGCATGTTCACACACACACACACACACACACACACACACAACATTCACAGACACATGCACATCAGTAATAGTAAATATAAGTAAACAAAATAAGAAATAACAGAAATCTAGCTAAGCAGCAGCATTTGTTGTTTTTGCCTTCTGACTATGACACAAAGGTGACCAGATGTCTCAAATCCCTTCGTTGTGATTTTATTGCCACAAGTTACTGTAGCATCAAGCTCTGAGTCAAATAAACCCTCACATTCCTGAAGTGGCATGTGTCAAGCTATTTCATCACAACAAGAAAAGTAGCTAGGTCAGAAAACTGGCACCAAGAAGTGGGGCCATTGCTGTGATAAATCTAAAGCCTTTGGAACTGGTTTTCAGGAGAGATGTGAGGTGTTCAGAACTTTGAACTAGTTGAATGCTGCCAGGAGAACTTAATGGAGCATCCTGCTGAGAACTTGGAAATATAGAATGCTGAGATAAACAAAGACCACAGATGCTCATAGCCTGATATTTCACAAAGAACACAGACTTTATCAGGCTATGGGCTGTGTGATATTTGGCCAAAAATTCTGGCTTCATTCTGCGCATGCCCTGGGTACTTGAGTGAAGCTGAGTTTAAAGATATTATACTAATATTTTTATTTGGTCTTTTTCAGACAGGGTCTCTCTGTAGTCCCAGCTGGCCTGGAACTCACTGTGTAGACTAGGCAGGTCCTGATCTCACAGAGATCTGTTTGCCTCTGCCTCTCAAGTGCTGAGGTTAAAGGTTTTTGCCACTCCCTGCCCCAGTTCTAGACTAATATTTTTGACGAAAAAAAGTTTAAGACAGGAATGCACTCAGGGTTGACATAGCAACTTTTTATTGCACTTATCCAGATCTACACTCAAAACGGAGAAGTCAGTTGTGAATAAAGACAAAAATTGTATAGTTTGTTAGGAAGGAAAAGTACTCAAGCAAGTTAAATCATATAGCCAAGGTATGTCCTGAAAAGGAGGCTTCAGTTTTTAAAGAGAAGCATCTCAGTGTGTACCAGAACAACAGGAAACATGTCCTGAGGGAAAGACCCCATCTATCAAATGCTCCAACTTGTGTAGATGGAATCTTATTTACCTAAACTGAAAATGCAGTTGAAGGCATTTCCTGCTCCTAGAAAACAACTGCCTAGAAAAATGTTTTTTGAGGGCCAGCCTATAAAAGCTGATACAGTTATGGTCTGAGAAGTCCAGACTACATCTCCAGCTGACAACAGAACATGGCAGCCTCATCTGTGTGGGGCTGTTTTTGGAGACATGAAAGATTAAGATCAAGTGAGTCACAGAGTATTGCTTCATGGTATCAGAGAGCAGCTGAGACTGGGCAATGTGAGCATGGTCAGAGGCCCTACAAGGAGTCCCTGAGAGGTCAATAAGTGAGGCTGTGAAGGCAGACCTCAGTTATAATAGAGACCCAGGACATCTGTGATGCCAGAACCTTATCATATCCACCAAGGAAAACTACATGCCTGGAGTGTAGCTAATTCAAAACGTTATGTGTTACAAGCAGCAGAACTGAAGACCCAGGGCTGCCTAATCCCTTTGGGGTTGAATGATTTTACCAGGTATCTCAGATGCTAGCATGTGAGTACAGAACTATATGTTTTCCCTGTTCTGTTTTATATGCTTTGGTCCACACACTCCTTACTATTCTCTCATTCGTCCCTTTTGGAATGAGAGTGTTTATTCTTCCATTATAAATGTGAATTATATTAACTTTCTTCTTATTTTATAGGTGCCCACAGTTAAGACATAGCCGTTATCCTCAGATGAGACTTGGACTTTTAAACAGCATTGGAATTGTTAAAGACTATAGAATTTATCCAGATCTTTGGTGCAAGTTCGTCCACCAGAGTCCAGTCAGACTATCTAGAGATCTTAAAGATCTACTCTCCCTCACCCACCAGTAATCAGTTGCCAGCAGTTCCCAGGCTGGAGCCCGCACACCGCACGTTTCCCTCACTCTACAGTAGGCCCTTGTCTGACAGAGTTGACATGGGTCTTGTGCACACTGCCACCACTGCCACAAGTTCACATGAGCAAGATTTCAGTGGCCCGAACGCCTCTGCTTACCTATGTTCATGGACCAACCCTGACTCTTACAGTCTTTCTGCCTCTGCTGCTTTTTTTAGAGGATTCTTCAAGATCCAGCCAAGAGTGAAATGAAATAAATTAATGACAACATAAGTCCTTTCATTTGTAGAGTGATAATATAAATGTGTTGTAGAAAATACAACGACTTCCACATCTTTCCCAGTGGCTGGTAGTAAAATGGTTTCTAGAATTTGCCAAGTGCCCCCTGACCTGCTTAAGAACCACAATCTTTTCACCTTACTTTGTCCTCAAGCTGAGACCTGTCTTTGCCTTCCAAGTTTCCAGTTTGGAGCATATCAGGCTTTTCATTTTTATGCTTTATTTATTTATTATCGTATATATGTTTGCGTGTTCATGAATATGAGCATATATGCAGTTGTATATGCATGTGGCATGCTTGTGTGCTCACATGGGGACTGGAGGAGAGTTTTGAATGTCTTCTTCTATCACTCTCTGCCCAATTCCTTTAAGACAGACACAGTCTCTTCCTGAAGTTGGAACTTGTGTTTTCTCTACTAGGTTGAAAGCCAGCAAGTTCCAGCGATTCCCTGTCTAGTCCCTCACCCCATTCCCATTGGAGCTGAGGTTACAGACATACATGGGATTTCTGGGTTGTCACATGGGTGCTGAGATCTAAATCCTGGTCCTCGTGATTACATTGAAAAACACTCTTAACTGCTAAGTCAGCTCTTCAGCTCCTCACCAGGCTTTTCTATGTATTTCCTCATTCATTCTGATGTCAACAACTCACCCTGCAAGCATGGTTGTATTGCAAATATTAGATTTACCTCTGTGATGCCCCACCAACTAATGAAAGACTCCTGACTTTTTGTTGGTTATTATGTAATCTATAAAATGATAATCTTAGTGGAAATTGAGAAAAAAATTTACAGCTTAGTGAACACTATTGAAATGAACCCTTGCTGCCTTTTAAAATAATAAGTAGGAAGTTCACAATCAGCAGTTTGAGGTACAGACAACAACCAGCTGTTGACCTTTTTCTCTTGTTACAGGATTCTGACAGAAGCATTATGACTCAGTATAATCATTCACCAGATCTGGCTGACCTTGAGTTGCAAAAGTAACAGTCATGAGTATCTATCACACATGCACAAAGATCACGTGGCTACTAAAACAACGTAAGTACAATAAGAGACAGACATGAACATAAACTCTAAGGTTCATATATATGCACACCCTATACTCAGGTTCTCAAGACTGATAATTCACACAAACTAAACAGTATAAAATTAAAAACGGAAAACCATTAGCTACATTCTGGCAACCTTTTCTCTATTACCTGATAATTATTTAACAGAGAAGAGATTTCCACTATAACTTACTTAGCAAGGGAAATTGTTGCTCATTTTGTAACTTAGAATAATGATTAAATAGGAGAAAGGGATATAGAGAGACTATGGCATTTGTTTCAAATAACTGATGTATCATATTATCAATCTTCTCTTAATCAGAGACAGTATAGAAATGTCAGAATGCTCAATTAACTTTGAAAGGAACAAAAATGATCATTTGGGTGTATGAAATGAAGATGAATTGAGGATTTCATAACCCTGTCAATAAATAAGCAGGAACTCCAGTGCCTAATGCTTTCCTGAGGTAACCACAGAGGATGCACATTCACCAAGTTTAAACAAAGGTAAGGCAAGGTCATAGTTACCTTCCATAATAACGTACAATGGAGGAATCTCTCAGAAATATACCAACATTTTAGAAAAGCCTTCTTCCCTAAAAACAGACTACTTCACTGTTAGAATATTTTTAGGAAAACAGCAAGAAAAAGTATCTTTTCTGTGCCTTCCTCTGCCAATACTGTTGGTAAGTCTGATGTTACTTTATTTAAAATATAGAATAAATATACTTGCAACCTTTACTTAAAAACATAAAGCCGCATATCTTTTATCCCTGATATTTTTGCTTCAAAGAAACAAAATTGTTGGCACAGTAGATTTTGAGTTTAGCGTGATACATGTACATTACCTTTCAATTTATAGAAAAGCATTTCATGGTTCAAGGTGTTTAAATATAAGAAAGGCAAACAAACATATCTACAATATTACTGTATTTGTATGTATGTGAGAGAACATTTTATGTCTTATCAGACTGTTTAATTTTTCTTATTACTTAATCAATTTTACAAAAGTTAATTATTCATGTTTACTGCTAGTTTGTTTAAATTTTATATTTAATTTTAGAGATAAATTTGCCAATGAAAAAAATCGACTAATAGGGATTTTAATATTGGCCAAATTTTCAGTTATGTATTATAATGGAAGTTACAACCAAGAACTTCTGTGTGTGTGTGTGTGTGTGTGTGTGTGTGTGATTCTGCTGTCAAATTCTCTGTTATAACAGAATCTCTGGTTTCTCTTAACCTAAAAATATATACTTCCACTTTTAAAGGAACATATGGTAACATATTCCCTCAATTCACCATTTAAAATATAAAGACTAACTGAAAGAGTTTTTTTTAATCCAACTATCCTTTATCCTGAAGAAGCACACATTCATTATAAAGACATCCACAGTTGGAGAATCAATTCGTGGAAGTCTTTATATCAAACAAACTGAAGTCAGAACAAGTTGTTGTGGCTATTTTGATGTCTGATAAAGCAAAACTCAAAAAAAATCAGTCACAAAATATTTAGAAGGCCACTGCATAAAAATAAAGTAACCAATTCATTAAGAAAATAGAGCAATTGTAATATATGCATCAAATGTGGGTGTTCATAAAGATGCTAGAAGAGCATGGGAAGTCACATAACAATGGTAATAACAGGGGAGATTTAATATCCCACTCTCACTTCTAGAGAGGCCATCCTGCTGAAACTCAACAAAGAAACTTCAGAGTTAAGTTAAGCCAAACACCATAGATCCATGTGACTTAACAGTTATCTATAGAACATTCTATTCCAAAGATACAGATATGCATTCTTCTTAGACATCCACGCAATCTTCTGTAAAATAAACCATATTAAAGACTACAGAGCAAGCCATAGCAAATACAAAATATCAAAGTAATTCCATGCATCTTGTCAAGTTACCATTGAATAGAACTAGAAATCAACAGCAAGAGAAACCCAGACTAAACACTTAAAAATGGAAATATGTAGTCTTCGTTTTGAGGCAGAGTCTCCATTAGTCACAGCTGGCCTAGAACTCACTATGTAGCCCAGGCTATCCTTGATCTAACAGAGCTTCACCTGCCTCTGCCTCCCAAGCGCTGGGAATAAATCTGTGCACCACCATCCCCTGCTGGAGATATGTATTCTTAAATGAGCACTGGTTATCTTAATTCAGTTTATATTGCTATAAGAACCACCAAGAACAACAGCAACTTGGCATGGGGGTATATTTCATCTTACAGGTTACAGTCCATTATAAAGAAAAACCAAGGAAGGAACTCAAGGCAGGAACTTGAAGTAGAAACCACAAAGGGATGCTGCTTACTGGTTTGTTCAGCTACTTTTCTTTATATATAAAGCCCAAGCACACCTGGATTGGGATGGCATAGTCAATAGAGAGAAAGGCCCCCACACATCAATTACAAATTCAGAAAATGCCTCATAGATATAGCCACTTAAGCAGGCACAGGAAATAGAGAGAAAGAGAGACACTGGAAATCGGACCTGGTTCTGAACCCCTAGTGAAGGTGCTTCCTCCAGCATGGCCACACCTCCTAAACTTTTCATGACCCTCTCCAAACAACATCACCAAAAAAAGATCAAATATTCAGATACTTGCAGACTATGGGGGACATTTTCATTCAAATCATCACAATTAGCCACTTTGAGATTCCACCTCACCCTGGCCAGAATGAATGTCATCAAGAAAATAGCAAATACTGTCCCAGCAAGACTGTAGGAAAAGAAGAGCTTTTGTGTATAACTGGTAGGAATCTGAACTGATGTAGCTACTACTGATAGCTATATGATAGCTCCTCAAAATTAAAAATAGAACTAGATTATGACAGCTACATCGTGTCTGAGTATGTACTCAATAACTCTAAATCCATATATCATAGAAATATTGCCACACCTATGTTTATGGCTGCACTATTCACAATGGATAAAGCATGGGAGATTACTAGATGTATATCAAGAGAAAAATGGATGAAGAAAATCTGGGATACATACAGAATGGAATTTTATTCAACTATAAGTAAAAATTAAATTAAAACCTTTACAGGAGAATAGAAGGACCAGAGAATCATGGTAAGCAGAATAAGCCAGATTTGGAAAGGCAAATGTTGCATGTTTTTCATCATATACAGAATCAGGATTTGTGTCTGTATAT
The DNA here is from genome assembly GCA_035773235.1 of Eospalax fontanierii. Taxonomy (NCBI): domain Eukaryota; kingdom Metazoa; phylum Chordata; class Mammalia; order Rodentia; family Spalacidae; genus Eospalax; species Eospalax fontanierii. The sequence goes on from CM069527.1 coordinate 41,299,505, forward strand.
GTGAGAGTGTGTGTGTGAAAGACAGAAAGAGAGGAGAAGAAAGAGAGAACTAGAAATGGGACCATGAGAGGGAAGGAAGAGATGGAATTTAAAGGAAGGAGGAGGAGAAAAGAGAGGGTAAAGGAATATATGTGACATGAAAGACGATGGGGAAGTATTTAGAAGAGAAAAGGCATCATCAAGGAGTAAAGATGGAAGCAAAGACTAGGGCAGTGAAGGAGAGGGGCGAGTAAGAACAACAGACAAAGTCAATGACATCTACCTAAGAAAATGCGACAATGAAGCAGATTACTCTGAGTGCTAGCTCAAAATATTACCCTAGACATAACTGATTCTACTCAGCCCAGCCAGCTCTACAACAATGACCTCTGAACTTTGTGTGCGGCATCAAGAGAAAAGAATTCTCAATGCAAAATTATTCAACAATTATTTCAACAGCAAACTAATATCTTTAAAATTGTTTAAATATTTGGCATTGTTAAGTTTTAGGTAATGCAAACAGAAAAGAGGAGACATCATGGGAAAAATGTGAAAGGACGAGAAGGTGTATGGGCTTCGGGCAGTCAACAGAGAGAGGCATTGCCAAGCTGTGCATTCAGATCCTGGAAGGCTCTCTGTCTTTGTAGATACAGGGGCTCTTTGGAAGGGTATGTCTCATGGAAGAGTCTTACATCTTCCTTTGAGGGGGATCAAAAACTGCTTCTTCTACTTGTTTGTTCTCATTTATTATCTGCTGAAAATAATGCACATTGCTATATTTAGAGTAGGGTGCTTGAACCCTGACTATGCCTTTACTATGATCTTTCTATTTAAGCATTTTGATGAACGTGCACTAGAATCTCACTGGAGATTTCACTTACACATTTCTGATAATACTCAATACAACTTCATATTTCTATTGGACATTTGAATAGTATCTTTTGGAAGAAAATCAGTCTCCTTGTATTAGTTAATGTTCTCACTGCTATGACCAAATACCTGACAAAAAACAACCTGAAGCAAGGGCTTATTTTGGCTTACAGTCTAAGAGATATGGCCCCATCATGGCAGGGAAGGCAGGCAGCGGAAGTGGGAGGCAGTGGTCGTAAGCTGAACACAGCTGAAAAGCAGAGAGCGATAAATCCTGGTGCTCAGCCTGCTTTCTCTTTTTCATTCCACTTAAGGCCCCAGTCCATGGGGGAATCTTTTCACCTCAATGAACCCAATCTGGAAACGTCTTTACAACCATGTCCAGAGGTTTGTTTCTGGGAGGTTCTCGATCCTGTCAAATTTGCAGTCAATATTAAACATCACATTCCTCCTTTCCACTTTACAACTGGGTCATCTATCTAACTTAAAAATTTAGGTTGGTATAAAATATTATGTTTTGTAGAAGTCTTTAACATATTCTGAATAAATATATTTTTGATTATTGATGTTATCACCTTTACCCCCTTGCCTTTCAATCTTTTAAATATATTTTTATAAGCAAAAATTACTTTTCTCAGCATAGTTCAATATCCTGCTTTTTTCCCTTTTTTCTATATAAAGTTGTTTTCTTTATAAATTTTTTATTGAAATTTATTTTCTTATCGTGTATGGATGAGCATGTGTGCATAGGCATATGTGAAAGTACATGGCAAAGGTCAGAGGACTTACAGGAATTAGTTCTGACCTTCTCTATTTGAGTCCGGTAATTAAACTCAAGTCATCAAGGTTGAGGCCTGATGCCCATTTCCTCAGTTCTATGCTGTGTTTTTATCTAATTAAGTCAGCATGGGTCCTGTGCCTGCTATCACTGTTCCTGAAAGTTCATATGAGCAAGTTTGCAGAGGCCTAAAATCCTGTTTCTTATGTTCAAGCACCAAACCTGATTCTTACAATCTTTCTTCCTCCTGTTCTACAGGGTTCCCTGAGCCATGGGTGGGTGAGTTTTAACATAGGAACCCATCCCCAACACAGTTCCAGGCAGACTTCTCAATTTTCTCTGTTTTCAATAAGAAAATGTTGCTTACAGCGCTTTGGTATCAAACACATCCACATTCATTCACTATGTTAGGTAGAGGGCAAAATGAGATTCTGAGGAATTAAGGTCAGGTGCCCAGGTTACAAGAGGACCTTATGGTTCAGTGAGCTTGTTTATGTTGTAATTTTTGGTTGCCAGGTTAGGTAAAAGTCACTAATCCAGATTATGTCCATATTTTAAGAGTCATCTTCACAGTGTACTCCACCAAGTTCTACTTCCAAACATACAAAGGCACAAAGCTCACAGTCTGTGGCTTATACACTAAAATCTAGGTTTCTGTCCCAGGAATTCTCAGTTGCTGGTGAAAACTATAGCCTTGAAACGCAAGAGATTTGGAGCAAAGCTATGAAAGATTAAATCCAATCTCTTTTCCCACCTTTGAACAGGCTGATTTGCAAAGCACTCCTTTACTTGTCCCCTAGGAATACAGTGGTCTTACAAAATCAAGTCATCAACTATGCTTGGTATCAAGCGGTTGCTATCTAAGAAATGCATTCATTCATTCCTTCTCCCCCCTTCTCCCACACCTTACTTCTTGGAATTGTATTCAGTAATAAATTAGTAGAATAATATATGTTCTAGGCTCTGAGATTTTTAGAAGTTAGTCACTTCAACCTCCTACAAACCAGATTCTTAACATTAAACATGGCCATTGAACCAACTGCTCTGTTTCTTTTGATTCAAAAGTCCAATGCTTCTTTGCCTTGCAAAGCAAAGCAAAGGACATGTTATTCTAAATCCTGATAAAATGAGAAGGATTTTTTTTATTTTAAAAGGGTAAAGGACATTTAGAGATTGTGAAGAATCATTGCATGTTGAAGTGGTCCACATTGGAAATGCTCGTGACCAACTAATTTCTTGGTTGGAGATGTAGCTAAGTTGGTAGAGTGCATGCTGGGCATGCAGAAAGGCCTGGAATTGATCCTTAACACTGTATAAAATGTGTGTAATGGCCTACAACTGCAATCCCAGCACTTGTGAATACAATGGATATTTGTATGACTATAGTCTATTAAGTTAATTAGTTAGTTAATTAATTTTAAATTTTCCATTTTATGAAGATTACATTTATGTTCCCTTTATTCCTTCCTTATTTCTTAGTCTCATATTTTGACTCTGACAAGAAGAATGATTCAGGAAATGAAGTGTCCTAGAGAGTGATGGAGGCCGTCTAGCATCAGGTGAACTGTGGTGTATGGTCTGGAAAATTCAACTGCCAACAAAGCTATCACAGTCCAGTAGCCTCCAGGTTTTTGTCTCTCAAATTTGAGACTTGGAGGTGTTGCCAAGATAGGAATGCCTTTTATACCTCTCAGAAAGCTAGGGCTGAGGAAGCATGCTTTCTACTTTATCTAGAGCCCTCTGTGTTTGATATTTGGGAGCCTAGCCCCAGAACTACCTAGAAACCTAAAAACTGGTGAACATCATATATGAAGGGATTCCCTAACCAACTCTTCCCACATTCCTTGAGCCAGTGCCTGCTGTTATTAAAATTTCTCTTAGGAGAGGCAGACCAACTTAGCCTGCCTCTCTCCCCAGGCCTTGCAACAAACACACAAATTTCTCAACTCATAGTTAGGCAAATTCTAGCTAGTTTATTTGGGCTTACTAACAGAGCAGTGGGTGGGGGGTTACTTACAGAACATGGATTACAGAACAAGGCTTGGATCTTGTAACTTCCCAGGGGTCAGATCCAAATGGCCAATGAGCAAGGAAAAAGGGCTGGCTTCCTGGCACCCCCAGTTTAAATACTTTTAGCTTCTCCTCTTCTCACATCCAAGGCCAATGGACAGGTAGGGAGGGGCATAGGATTTTCCCAGCTCCTTGTCTTTCTGTACAAGGTAGTCCTGGGTAATACCACTCAGTCTGGGAGAGGTGTTTGTCCACAGCTCATCAGGTTTTTCCCTTGAGAATCAATTTACTCTACACTTCCAAACCAACAAATCTCTATTCTACTATCAAATAAATTTGTTTCTGTTCTCTTGACCCAGTATTTAGAGAACTCTTTATGAATCACCCTTAAGCTGTCAGGTCACACAGTGCGATCTCTGACCTTTTCCCTCAGGTGGTCTATATCACAGCCAGGCACTAGGTATCAGACCACTCCACATGTGCATTTGGTCACCCAGGTGCCCCTGGAGAGACATAACTGACCAGAGATATGTCCAGGGTTCCTGTAAGGGGGACAGAAGAGAATCCATTTCAATGACAAGGATTCCCTTTTGTGGATTCTCAGTCTTATTAATAAAGTAATTTTAAAATAGACCCCAAAGAAAACTCAAGGACCATTTTATTAGAGCTTCAGGGAAAAATAAGAGAGCAGGCAAGCTGTAAATCTCGATGACTACTGGAAGAAGGCAGTTGGAGAAGAGAGAAAGGGAAAGCATATCTGAGCTAGGGTTCAGGAAATAAGACAAGCTCAGCAATGGAGGTCAGCAGGCAACTGCATGAGATGGTTTTGCCGGGGAGAGGTGTTCTTCAGAGGAAGAGTGAGCATGGCCAGGTGTCCAACAACCATGCTTATGGTTTTGGTGGGTATCCAAAGAATCGGTCTACAGGAGGGTGTTTTAAGTGTTCGGGACGGGCAAAGGTGATGCTTCTCTTTCTAGTGTTAGCAAGAAAATAGAAAATGGGGCCAAAGCTGACTATGAGGGTGGGATCCATCTTCAGTGGCCTCCCAGTTTGCTAATACCTGTATAGCTACCTAACAGAGGCAGGGGGTCAGAAGTTCAACACTGGGCTACATAGCAAGCGTGAGTCCAGCCCAGCCTGGGCTGCATGAGACCCTGTGGGAAAATAACAAATTACATAAATAAATAAATATTTAAATATTTAAATAAACCTACCATCTTCTTCAAGTACTGATATTTCTCAAATGCAATCTTAAGGCAAATGTCTTGGTTGTATCAATGGCAATAATAAAAAATGATTTATTTGGACTTGTGAATACAATGTATGACTATAGTCTATTAAGTAAGTTAATTAGTTAATTAATTAATTTTAAAAATTCCATTTTATGAAGATTACATTTATGTTCCCTGCATTCCTTCCTTATTTTGACTTTCCTCATATTTTGACTCTCTGACAAGAAGAATGATTCAGGAAATGAAATGTCCTAGAGAGTGATGGAGGTCGTCTAGCATCAGGTGAACTGTGGTCTATGGTCTGGAAAATTCAACTGCCAACAAAGCTATCACAGTCCAGTAGCCTCCAGGTTTTTGTCTCTCAAATTTGAAGAATGAGATTCATGAATCACAGAAAACTGAGTTTCAGAAGAAAGTTTTATCGTAGAATTATAGGCAAGAGCTTAAAAGAAAGAAGGCAGAGCCCCTGTACAGCAGAAGCTGGTCCCCACAAATGGTATACCACTGAGCTGTTGTCCGGAAGCTTTTTATAGGACTTGTGGCAGAAACTATGTGAGGCATGGGAAGGCCGATGAGCTGGATCATCATCCAGTCGGCCCTTCTACTAGGTGTCCAGATGCCTCTTGGTTTCACATCCCCTCGTATCCGTTCTCTTCATAGGGGAAGAGAGAGAAGTCTGTCAGTCAGTCCTCCTTCCTGGTATTCCTGACCTCTAGCAAGGATAGAACAGTCCATAGAACCAATGACACTTGAAGCTTCTAGCCAAGGACAAGTGTCAAAACTGCTTGCTTTTAGAGTCCCTACCCTAAGCCTGCCAAACCCAGTTCTGTCTCCTTTTCACATCAAACAGGGAGAAAAGTCAAAACCAAATACAGCGTACTGAAGAGTTCCATCCTACAGTGGCTGTGGGGTTCAGAAAATGAGGCCCTAGTATGAAGTGCCCAGAAGGTCCTTCTCTATCCATCTCCCTTCCCATCTCCAAGTATTCCTTTTCTTACTCAAAATAGGTCCCAGGAACTAGACCTCCCTCTTCCTCAAAGCAAGATATACAGCTTTAAAATGTTAAATGTCAATCTGCTTTTTAAAATGGGTGTAGATCATGACCATTTATGATGGACAGGAAAGGATCATCCCGTTCTCTACCCTTACACAGAAAAGACCTTAACTGATTTTCATCTTGATATTCAAAAGAGTAATTGCATTAGTAATTGTTCAAATTACTAATATTTGATAAGAATTCTCTACAATCTTAGTATGTTCATGGGATAATCTGTATGAAAATTTTAATGCATAAAATAATCTACCCAAGAATGATAAGCTTATTTTCAAGCACCAGCATGAAGATACCGATTCTATAAATTGTGCAGGAGCTTGGGATAAAACAGTTGGAAACACTCCTAGATAACTTATTTACTACACTAAGTATTTAGGGACTAAATGTATATGCACAGTTTTCTCTGGCAATACAGGTGTGTGCGTGTGTGTGTGTGTGTGTGTGTGATGTGGTGGTGGTGGTGGTGGTGGTTTTATAATCTTCTAACAACTATAAGACACAAATTTTGTTCTTATCAGGGCAGCAATTTCACGAGCTGGTATATGGGGTACAGCTTAAAAGGTTTTGTTACACTGGCAACAATTAGAGTGGATACCCAAAAGGCTTAGAACCAAGCATCAAAAGAAACTGAGAACAAGGTATTTATGGGTTGGCTGCAGAAGATGTTTTTCTAAATTAAAAGGAAGCCAGAGTGCATTTATTGTGTAATAGATGCACTGCACTGGAAGAATTTGTATTTTCAGAGAAAACAGGTATTCTGTTAGTCATATTAATTTATTAACTGTTTCCTTAAGATTTTTCTTTCAAAACAAACTGTTACTGTCTAGTCACATGTTTTCTATATAAAATTTAATTAAATCATAAAGATGTCTAATCATATAAAGAGAAAAAAACACACACAAACAGAAAATGAGGTAGAAGAAATTTTCAAAGGTCATCTTTTTCCCTGATTAAAATTCATAATAAAATTACAACAGCTATGTTTTTCATCAAGGAAGTATTTAAGCAGCTAATTTTTATATAAATATATTCCATGCTGGTTCAATAAATTAGGAAAAGGAGAATAATCTTGTTAAAATGCAATTCAGAAGGAACAGTGGGTGAACAGCTATTAACATTCGAACACAATGAATAAATGCACTGAATAAATAAACCCTATAAATTACCTTTGGGTAGCCAACAGAGTTTAGATTCCTTTTTTGTAAATTAGCTAATAATTACTTCTGGAGTGACTAGTTTCAAAATGTTTTTAAGTTGAAAGGCAAATTTGTCCATTTCAATGACACCTGAGTTCCATAACAGCTTGGGAATTAAGGGCCAACATCGTCAGAAGCACATGACAAGGCTTGCTGTATGCCAGAACTTGATGTTCTGATAAGTTTGCTTGTGACTCTTTCAGAAATTCCATGCACAGGACTGTGGGTTCCTGTCAAACATCAAGAACAAATATGATGTGATGTCCCTCCCCCAACCTTTTTTTTCATCAGTTTTCTTCTCCAAATCTACTCAATTCAGCTTCTAATACAAAATACTTTGTGTTTTTTCTTTTTTCATTTGCTTGAAAAATAGAAGGTTCTACAAACTCCAAATTGCCTTCTGTCTGGTTTGGCTTGATTTGCCATCAGCATTGGTAAGTGAGAAGACCATGATCTCTCTGGTTCAGCTGGAGGCCCTAACAGTTCAGTCTAACAAAAACACTTGTCTAATTTAATCTTAAACATGTGTAATCTAGGCATCATTAAGTTTGGCCTAAATGGATGGAATTACAGCATAGGAGAAGAAGCGGCGCTCATCAAAAAGGAAACAACTCTGCAGATGCTCCAGGTCTCTGCTCTAAGCTCCCCTCAGTGACTGTTTGTCACTCTAAACAAAGAAGCATGTGTTGCTCTGATCCAAATATTCCAGTATTGATTTTTATTTAACAAGAAGCAAACTACTGCCCAGAAGATCTATTTTGTTAAATTTTACATTAAAGTCTCTGAATGTTTATTTCAATATGTAAATGAGATGAAAAACCTAATTTTAAAGAAGAGAAATTTCTAATTTGGGGAAGATAGTCTGAGCATAATATCAGGTGATAGAAAAGTCTTAGTGTGGACTGAGAACTTGATGCTACAGGCAGAAATAGTTCTTTGTCTGGGAACTGGGAAGGAAGGGAAGGGAGCTTAATCAGAGACCATGTTTCAGGCATACATATGCTTCTAGCCCGTCATACCTACTTGCACACTTTTCAGATGAGTCTGCCAATAAAGGCAGATTTTGTTTTCTTTTCTATCCCCATCCCATTTTTGATGGGTTTTATGATACATAACCTCAAAATACAGTGCCTTGGCATCAGAGAAAACAGCAGGGACAGAAAGGCAGTATTTAGTCTCCCTAACCCTCCCCTCTGTGGAAGGTCATAGACCCTCATTCAAGAGAAGTTGTCTTCCCCACAGGTGGAATAAAGAAACACCTTTTCCCTGTGACTGTACACTCTTCAACCCAACTATCATGAAACAGCACAGCACTGTCCATGACTTTTTTCAGACCTGCATTTCTGACTGCAGTAGTGTCACTCATAATTTATTAAACTAGTTCCTCTATGTCATGAACCAGTCAAGAACAGGAAATATAGATCCTTTCCTCACTGAAAGTTTCTTTATCAGCTTCAAAAAGACTATCACCACATCAAAGATATAATAACTACAAACTGGAGATAAAATTTAGTGACTATAATTTCATAAATGCTGGTGATCTTTATGGAATATATAGGCAGAAATAGAAGTCTTCAAATAAACAGCAATACAAGAAAACATGATTTTGATTATTTTAGATATATTATACTAAGATATTTAACCAGATGCTTAACGAATTTGAGAATGCCGTCTCAAATTATTTTCTTTATTTTTTATTAATTATTTAATCATCCTTATACCATGTTCTCCACTGGCACCCTACCATAGCTCTCCCAACTGAAATCCATATATTCGTTCATCTGTGTAAAGGTCTATTGTGTCAAGTTAGTGTTCCCAGATGTTCTTCAGTGCGGGTTCATCCACTGAGGTCTAGTCAGCCTATTCAGAGTCCCAAGCTTTAAGAAAACTAACTCATCCTCACCCAACAATAATTGTCTCCCAATATTCCTTCAGCAAAGATTGGGGTCTGTTCCCCATTTCCCCAGTTCTATGCTAAGTTTTTGTCTGCTTGACTTTGTGTGGATCTTGAGCATGCCAAAATGATCGCTATAAGTTCATATGAGCAAGGTCCTAGGAGCTTGTAGGATTCTATTTCCATATGGACATTCACCTTCTCACTGGCTCTTACAATTTTTCCACCTCTTTTCCACAATGGCCCCTTAGCTTTGGGTGAAAGAAACATAGGAGTTCTGCCTAGGGACCCACACTCTGCAGATTCCTAATTTCTATTATTGGTCATTTATGACCTTTTGTGTTACTGGCCTTCTGTTGCATGAGGGAGCCTCAGTAATGGGAGTTGAGAGACTCAGTAGTGTCCTCTTTAGCCCTTGTTCCATGTTGCCTGATCCTTGGGTGTAGAGTTTGCATTGTAGGTATGCTGCTTAGGAATGGGCACTTCACAGACAAGGACTGTGTGTGACCAGTTCTGACACTGCAGTAGTCTCCATCTGGTAAAAAATGTTTCATTGATGAGTGGTGACTGGGATACCTGACTGTATATATAAGGATACATATTTTACACTTAGTAAGAGGTTACATGAGCCTAGAGATGTGACAGCCTTGGGGATTTTTCTAAAATCTATGACCTCTTTGGCCGTGTGTATTTGGCTATTATTACAATACCATAAATGAATTTCCTCCCAGTGAGTGGATTCTAGGTCCAATTCGGTAGCTGTTGATTGGCCCCAATATAAAGTGCCACTAAGGTACCAGCATGTCGAATGCTGTGCCTGTCATTGATGTGGTTATTTGCTCAAGAAGCTGGTGTTGAGCCGTTAATTGATGTTCTCCCCTTAGTGCTTGCATAGTGCTCTCCAGAGCTGTGACAGCCAGCCTTCAGGAGAAGGGGCTTCCAGTTCCAGCCCCATTGCTCCAAATCTGGTCTCTGAAATATGTCTTGCTTTGGTAGGAGGATCTTACCTTCAAGTTCTGGAAGGCAATCGAGAGCTGTGGCAATAGCCTGTGTCATTTTGGAAGTCTCTGGTGTGTATGGTAGTAGGGATTGGATCTAGGGTCTTACATATGCTACCAAGCTCTGTACCTCCAAACTACATTTACATCCCCAAATGGCAATGCTTGAAGGTAAAAGAAACCTATCCATATCAAGAATGTCTTGTTCTTCTAAATATTACTAAAATAACTTATTCTGGTTGATTATTTCTTTTTAAAAATATTTTATTTATTATTTTTATTTTATGTATAGAAATGTATTCCCTGCATGTGTGTAAGTGCATTCATGTCAGGCAACGCCCACAGAGGTCAGAAGAGGGTGTCAGATCCCTTGGAAGTAGACTTCACTGCCATGTGGTTGCTAGGAATTGAACCCAGGTCCTGTTCAAAAGCAGCCAGTTCTTAAGTGCTGAGACATCTCTCCAGCCCCGATTATTTCTTATAGGACAAAAAAATCTAGTTTATGCCTCCATTGAAATGAAAAGATTATGTGCCACGCATGACTGCCGACATCCTGTGACTGCCATTCATTGTTAGCATCTCTGGAGTTATACTCGGAAAGGCTGTAGTGTGAACTTTAAGGCATGGATCAAACTCATTTATAAAAGGGGCCCATTAGGACGCCAAAATACTAAAGATAGCAATCAATGTAAGAAGATAGGCATCGGTGACATATATATATATATATATATATATATATATATATATATATATATATGAGGATGCTTTTCCCAGATGAAACTGCCACACTGATACAGCCTCTCTGGAGCCAAGAAACCATCAAGAATCTTTCAAAGTGAAGAGAATACCAGAAACATTTTAATTTTGATGTTTCTACTCATTATTCCACAAAAAGAAACTCATTTATTGATACAGGTTGCAAGGTAAGGGTTCTTTGATTCTGGAAGACTTTATTCAGATCTTGCCTTCATCCTAGTTGCTGTAAAAAAATGACAAAAGCAAATCAAGGAGAAAATGTTTATTTTGTTCACAATTCCAGGCTGTACTCCCTTATGCAGTGAAGTTCCTCTGTCATCAGAAACTTGAAGCAGCTTAGTCATATCCACAGCCATTCAAGAGTAGAAAGTACAGCAATGGATTAATGCATGCATGCCCGTTTCAGCTTGCTCTCTACTTTTATACAGTTCAGAACCCAAACACATGGAATGGTGCTGCCCACAGTGGGCTGGAATTTCCCACAACAATGAAGAAGATAACGCCCCACAGACATGCTTATAGGTCAGTCTGATCTAGACAATCCTTCATTTGAGACTCTTCCCAGGTGATTCTAGATTGTTCAAATTGACAGTTAAAATTAACCATTGGTCTTCTAAAAGCAGAGAAGAAAGATAGGAACACAATGATTTTTTTTTTTCATCTGAGAATCATAAGGAGCTTGTAATACCCATTCCCAGGATACATTTAGTATCACTTCTCTTACAGGGAACAAAGTTAGGTTTCAGTGATCTCAGACTCATAAAAGACAGATTGAGCAAAAGTGAAAAAAATGACCAATTTTCTCTCCTGCCCCAGCTTGCTGCCTTTAAGTGAACAGAAAAAACTAGGACTGAGAAAATGTTTTGAAGGGATGCTTGAGAGTGATTTTATCTGTAGAATTAGAAATAAAAGACTAACTACAATCACTGATTTCATCTTGCTACTTCCACTGTTCATACTGGAAACCAGAACTGAAGGTGGAGCCAGACCAGCAGACAGCAGAATCTGAATTCCTATTCTTTGGAACAACACATTGCTCTCATTGAACAACTCGTTTAGCCAAGACAAGCAGCTTCCAGATGAACATCTGAGTCTTGAACTTGTTCTCAGAAATCTAGCAAAGAAAAGTAAGAGTGGATAAGGCTTTATAAATACAGTCTATGGATGCTTAAGGTATTCTACATCCTTTGCTGGAATCAAGGTAGACAACCAGAAGTTGCATGCCTATTTTTCACAAAATCAATTTCCTCCTATAAATTCTATCTTCTAATTGTGGATTAATGTTATATCTTCATTCTTAATTGACCATTGACCCCAAAAGTAGACACCCAAATGAAGAACATTTTGTGATTCTCAAAGTCACTGATGAATGCATTTCCTACTGGACAGATTGGTGTTTCAATAATGATCATATAGGCACAGTGTGTAAGACAATATTCCCAACAGAGGTGCTGGTCATGTGTTCTTGACTTTCCCTCAGGTATCAGACAAGATTCTGAGACTAACCCACACTTCCTGTCTACCTCAGGATGTAAACCCTTCCTTAGCTGTCAGTGACTGAAAGATAAAGGACTGAAAACAGGGCAGCATTTGGACCACATCCATGGGTTACCCTTCTCCATCTGCTCTTCTTGAATAACCAATGAATTACTGTTTGAGGCTTTCAGAAGCACAAGTAGCAATGATCCTTCTTCAAGGTCCTTCAAAGTATAGCTAAAACACACATATGTATGTAGTAAACAAGATAATTGCATCAGCAATGAAGAATTCATTGGTATTCCCAGGACGTAATGCCTTAGAATAGAAAGTGAAAGGATACAACGACCCTTCACTCACAAATAATCTTTGTGCCGTTAGTGAGGATTTCTGTTAGAGCAGAGTAGAAGCCTTCAAAGGGCACACGGGAATACTGAAGACTATAGGTATTTACCCCGAAACTAATCTATCTCCCTTTTTAAAGAGATACTATTTTAAAAGCCACCATCAAAAGTTATTTTGAAATATGCATAGAGGAAGGAGAAGAGAAACACTAGGTATTTTCTTGATTGCTAAGTAATGTAGGAAGTCCCAGATCACTGTGGGTTGTGCCACCCTCGAGCAGATGGTCCTGGGTTATAAAATAAAGCAACCTAAGCATAGGCCAGAGCTTACAAGAGTAAGCCAGTAAGCAGCATTCCCCCATGGCCCATGCTTCAGTTTCTGCCTCCAGATTCCTCCCCTGAGTTTCTATCTGACTTCCTCAAAGATGAACTGTCACTTGGAACTGTAAAATACAAGAACCCCTTTTCTTCCCAAGTTGTTTTTCGTTGGAGTGTTTTATCACAGCACTAGAACTCTAACTGGAACATGGTAGGGAAGGAGAAGGGGAGAAAACAAGAAGAGATAGACTGGTGGTGGCCAGAACTGGATGCCAGTTAGTGCTGAATGAGCTAGATGGCTTACTAGGAAATCTGTTTGCAAAAGGATGCCAACTAGGACTGCGACTCTAGGAACTTGGTTAATAAATATGTTGATAACTTAGATATAAGTAGAATGCATAACTAAGTGTAGACAAAGTCAGAGAACGCCTGGAGGATAATACAGAAGACAGACTTCCTATGTGGATAACCTTGAAGGAGTTTCTATTTGTTATGCCACCATTTCCATATGTCAGAAGTCTGGGCCCAGACTGCCTAAACTTGACTTTCTGCTTAGTGTCCTACAGGCCAAAGTCGAGGTGCCATGTAATTTTAGGCCCGCATTTTCCTCCTTGTTATCAGTGTGAGCTGGTTCCCAGCCTTGTTACATTTACTCTGGTGTAAGATGACATTTAGGGGCTGCAGAGATGGCTCAGTGGGTAAGCGCACTGGCTGCTCTTGCAGAGGACTTGGATTCTATTCTCAGCACTTACATGGTGGCTGTCAATCATCTGTAACTCCAGTGCCAGGGCATCAAACATCCTCTTCTCACCAGCATGGGCATTGCATGGCACTTAACTTACAGCATGCAGGCAATACACTCATATATGAAAAATAAAAATAATTAAAAAGTTAAATAAATGATGATCTTTATTAAAGATGTGCTCTATATCTATTATTTTTAATCTCCTCAAAAAGGATGTCTTATTTGTTCTGTCCTGGAACCCAAACTATGCCTGGCACTATTATAAATAAACAATACTTTTTATTAAATGAATAAAAGTTTTCTGAGATATGTAATTCCTTTAATTTACCTTTTATAATTACTAAAATTGATTTAACGACATCTCATATATATGAATACAGAATAGTCCTAGTCTTTTGTTGTTTCCCTGAGCTCTTTCCTGTAATAACTACTGAAAGAAATCTGTTATACAAAACTTCATAAAGAGTGAAATAGAGCATTTTCAATGATTTAATTAAAGCATCTAGCGCACATTTATGATGTTAAGTGGAGCCTAGTAATTGCTACATGGGGACTGAAGAGATGGCTCAGCAATTTAGACCACTGGCTGTCTTGCAGAGGGCCCAGGTTCGATTTCCTGCAACCACATGGAGACTAACAACCATCTGTAACTCTAGTTCCAGGATATCTGAAGCCCTCTTCTGACCTCTGTGGGTAAGAAGAAGTGCACACAGGTGCACTTACATACATTCAGGCAATATGCTTGTATACATAAGATAAAAATAATAAAACATTTTAAAAGTAATGTGTATAACAAAAATCATACTTTATTTGAATATTAGCAGTTGTCTGAATTTAATTAAGACAAACCCTGATTTTAAGTATATTAATACAATAAAGTTCTTTAAAGATTAAATTGTTCTGTGAAATTTTTGTGTATCTTTTCCATTAAGCTATTTCTGATGTGCAGGCAGTTTTGTTAAAAGACTGTATTTCAAGATAAAAGGGGTTATTTAAATGGGAAGGGGAAGGATGGTTATACAAAGAGCTATGGGGATAAAGAGAAAGAAGGAGCTCAAGAGAGGTGGGGCCTTAGGAGACTAGTATTATCAAGGGAGAACTGGAGAAAATGGAGACAGTTTAAATGGGGAAGACATGAAAGAAAGGGTGTACAGGGAGAGAGAGAGAGAGAGAGAGACAGAGAGAGAAAGAGAGAGAAAGAAGAGGACAAGAGGGGAGAGGAGAGGAGGGGAGGGGAGGGGAAGGGAGGGGAGGGAAGTGGAGGGGAGGGGAGAGAGGAGAGATCAATAATGCCTGACTAGTATAAAACATCACATGGAATCATATTAGTCTAACAACCTAAGGAAAAATTCCACGTACAATGTTTCTACATGAGTCAATGTGCATAGCTGAAGACTACATAAAAAGAAACAGTGACAGACGAGAGAAATCTTCCTTTGAGTTGTTGGCCTGTGTGGTTCAAGAGACTCTTGAAATTACAGAGGCTATTGCAACTGTCCTTGATTGCCTCCCAGAACTTGAAGGTTAAGACCCTATTGCTAAAGACAGGACATACTCTGGAGATCAGATTTGGAGCAATGGGGCTGGAACTGATCTGAAAGCCCCTTCTCCCGAAGTCTAGCTTTCAATAGCTCAGGGGAGTACTATGCAAGCAACCAAAGCAGAACATCAATGGATGGACCAACACCAGTTTCATGACCAAATAACCACATGTATGACTGGCACAGTATTTGACACTGGTACAGTAGTGGCACTTTTATCTTGGGGCCAATCAAGGACTACCTAATTGGTCTTAGAGCCCAGTCCATGGGAGAAAACTCATATATGGTATTGTAATCATTACCAAATACTTGTGGTTGAAGAAGTCATAGATCTTAGAAAAATCCGCAAGGCTGTCACATCCATAGGCTAATATAACCTCTTATTAAGTGCAAAATATGTGTCCATATACACAAGTGTCAAGTATCCCAGTCACCACTCAACAAAGAAGCTTCTTTTGCACCAGATGGACACTACTACAGTCCCACAACGGATATATACAGACACTGTGAATTCTCATGCTTAAGTGGCACAACTACAATGCAACCTCAGCACCCAGGGATCATGCAACACAGAACAACGGGTAAAGAGGACACTAATGAATCTTCCAACTCTCTTTAATGAGGCTCCCTCATGTAACAGAGGGTCAATAACACAAAGGTTGAAAATGGCCAAAGAATGGAGATTAGAATATCTGCAGAGTGTGGGGCCCTGGGCAGGACTCCTACATTTAAGTTTCACTCACCCAAGGCTCTGGAGCCATTTCGGAGGAGGGGCCAGAAAGATTTTAAGAGTCAATGAGGAGATGAATGGCCATATGGAAATAGAATCCCACAAGCCCCTGGGACCCTGGTCATATAATTTCAGCTTGCTTATGCAAAATTCAAGCAGATGAAAACCCAACAGGGCACTGGGGAAATTGGTAGCAGATCCCAACCTTTGCTTAAGAAATATTGGCAACAGATTACTGCTGGGTGAAGATGAGCTAGTCTTCCTAAAGCAAAGACTGAAGAGACTGACTTGATCTTGGTGGATGAACCTTCACGAGGTCATTTGGGGACGCTAACTTGGCATAACAGACTTTAACACAGATGAAAGAATGTATGGATTCTAGTTGGGGGGCTCTGGGCACTGCTGATGAGGAAGGGAGAATAGATATGATTGAGATTGATTGAGATGTTCTATATGAAATACACAATGATTCAATTAAATGTTTTTTTAAAAGACTGTTTCATTAAACCTTAAGAATGGCATGTTCATTTGTATAAAACAAATACAGTGTTTCAAGGCTATGATATAGCTCTGATTTTTATCTAGTAGAAAATCATTATATGCAATATATTTCATATTATGGATTATTCACTGTACTAAAAATATCTTAGGACCACACTTACAATGTTTTCAACATATTCTGATACTTTTCACAGTTAAAAATTAAGCCATTTGACATCAGAAAAAATATATTTCAATATCAGCATGACAAATGACAAATTACAGGATCCTGGTCTTCTCTTTCTCATTCTGTCTCAAAACTTCTGTGTGCATGCATATGTACACAGACACCAATACCCAGATATTCCTGGACTTTGAAAGGGCACGTGCTGAATCATTTAATACAGTTTCCCATTTGCCAAGTCCATAGTCAATAATACTCAGAATGATTTATCTAAGATGTGTTATTCCCCCGCTTTAAAAACTTTAATGACTTCTTATTGTCATAACGATAAATCTACATTTGCTAGACTGCAATGCAAAGTTTTGTAACAGCTTTAGTCACTTAACTCCCCCAGTTTCATTTCCTACTCCTGACCTCATTTAGTGTCTTCTAATTTCTAAGTTAGCTGAAGGTTCCCCATGTGTTCTAACCTTTCCTACTTCCTTAACACTGCTGAACACAGCCAACCAAGACCTTCTCCTATTTCTTCCCATGCATGAATATTTCAAACACCTCTATGAATGTCATCTTTTCTCCAATGCTCTGTTTTAGAAATCCTAAAAGATAAGATTTAACCCTCTCTCATACAGAAAAGAATTAAAGCAACTAGCACTATGTCATTCTAATCCATAAAAATTACTATATGCACTAAATCCTGAGCCACACATGGCATTTCTTTCCATGTTAATATCACTATTTAAAGTTATTTGAGCAAATTTTTAAAATATACAATCATGAGATGATTGATATAAAACAATGACTTTTATACATTTCTTATAGCTTGTACAACTTGTCACATTATGGAACAGCATTAACACTTGTGCTGTGTAAGTACACAGTTATCAATACTTTATAATTCAATACCAGAATATTAAATTCTCAAGTGGATCATCAAGGTCATCTCCCAGATTCCTGTCTTCACAGAAATGAGTATTAATGACTGTTTTCTCACATGACCTCACCAAACTCTTGTGACTTTGACTTTCTTATTAGTGAAAGATGTTATTTTAATCTTATGGAGTTACCTTTTTCTTATCAGAAATAACGACTTTTAAAAAATTAATCATATTTATTTATTGTGTTTGTGTACATGTATGAGCCTTTATAGTTCTCACGTGGAGAGCAGAGGACAACAGAAGGGACTCAGCTCACTCCTTCTACAATATGAGACCCAGGGATTAAATGCATGTAATCAGGCTTACCAGCAGCAAGCACCTTTACCCACTGACCCGTTTCACTGGCAATGGAAGTAATGATTTTCTTTTAGACAGATTCTTACTTGGTAACCCAGGCTAGCCTCAAACCCTCAGAGAACTTCAGCTTCTTAAGTGCTGGGATTGCAAACAGAAGTCACCACACCTCGATATTATTTTAATATTTTTATGGTATTTGTATATCTTTTATTCTAGTGAACTATCAATGTATATCCTTTTACACTTTCTTTTAGGGAGACTGCTTTTGTTTTTACCAACCTTTTTCTAGGGGTGTTGGTATCTGGGAAATAAAAACTTTTAAAAATATGACTTTAAATAGTTTCTTATTAATGTTATTTGATCTTTGAATTTGCCTATGAAAAGTTTTTAAATTTAAATTTTTTTACTTCTTTTTATTTTATGTGTATGAGTGCTTTTTTTTACACATATTTAAGTGAATCTATGTCCTGCAATGTCCATGGAGGCCAGAAGAGGGCACTGAATTCCCCTGGAACTGAAGTTACAGATGGTTGTTAGTTGCCATATAAGTGCTGGGAACTGAACCCACATCTTTTGTGAGAGCAGCCAGTGCTTGTAATCACAGCCATTTCTCCATGTCGCCATGCAACTTTTCACATATGAAAGGTAGTTTGTATGTAATACAACTAAACAATATTTTCTTTCTTTTCAGTTTTAGATTGTTAAGAAATCCTTTCCAACAAAAAATAAAACATATTTTCTCCATTCACTCTGTTATGACACTATATTTTTATTGTTATATATGGTACATATATAGCTTCTAGTGTGTATGTGTGTGTGTACATATATATTAGCACAGACAAAAAAGAAATTAAGTACAATTTTAATGATGTTTTGTCAATGTTTTGATGTAAATTCAATGTTATCTGTAAGGATTTGTCTTTTTGAATTTTCTTTTATAAGGAAATCACCCAGTTAGGAATCTAGGATGCAGGAAATCAGCAGTGCTCAGTACGAGGCTATATTGTGCAACAAATGTACATAGTGGTAGCCAAGACTGTGTCATGCATTGGAAGTACCACTGTATGTTAATACTCAAGAACAAAGGAATCAACCAAAAATAAACCAAAAGCATCGCACAGTTAGCCTATCTTTGTACCAGTATTGAAACTTTATGTTTCCTATATGGTCAAAATCAAGGCCTAAATATTTACATACACACAGACTTTTAGAAGACATAGTAAATTCTGTCCAAATAATATTACAGGCCTATTAACTGGAGAGCCTATTAACTGTCAAATCCCATAGTGATGAACTGTAAAACTCATCTTAAAGCAACAAATATTCCTGAAAGTATAAGATTTATGTTTTGCTGACATGATTTTAAAAGTCAATGTTTGTAGGAAACTAAAAATAAAATAATTTTTGAAATGTAAATGGAATAGCAATAAGAGGTGTTTCGTCATTTGAAATTTTTATTCCCTATATGAAATAAAAGTAAAACTACAATAATTAAACTGTTAGCAAGTAACAGAATGGTAAGTGCTTATCATTTCAAGAATCTTCTAATGCAACATACAAAGACACAGAAACTGCGAAGCTGGAAGAGCAGCTAGAGAATTCTCAGCTCTTCAAATCACTTTGCAGTTGAGAAAATGACCTTCCAACCAGAGTTAGAAATATTCTGGGCTGGCAAGATGGCTCAGTGGGTGAGAAAGTGCATGTACCACCACCAAACTGACAACCTGAGTTCAATCATTGGGTCCCACATGGTAGAAGGAGAGAAATGTCTCTAGCAACTTATCCTCCGACCTGCACACACACACACACACACACACACACACACTAAATTAATGTAAATTTTAAAATGTCCAATAAGTTGAGTGACTTGGTTTCAGAAGGTGCAAAAACCCATACTCTTAGTCAAATAAAGATTAGAAGTAAATTTTAAAAGCTAAATGTGTTGCTACTGTGGTAAAATATATACCCTGGAAGAAAGAATGCAGTCACTCATTGGCTCTTCTTTGAGACTTTTGAAGTATTTTTACTCACTAAAGAGAAAAGACAATAAAGGTGAATTTGGGCCATTGATTTTTAAGACAGAGAAACTCTGAAAATTGTTTTATAGTGAAAAATGTAATTCCTAAGACATCAATTCACTAAATGAAGATAGGCAGCTTCCCTGTCTGATGGTCGTTTCATAGTCCCAGATGCACATCAGAGCTAGCACAGCAGCCTTCCGTTGGCGCTGTCTCAGGATAAACAAGTACAACTGGAATTTTGGTGCTGTTGATTCTTTATCCAAGTCAAAGTATCACTTGCATCCAAACTCTATACAGTGTTAATTTTTTTTTAATACAGGTATATTTTTACAGAACCCTCTGAAGCTTCTCTGTTAAGGTCTACATGAGAAAAAAGAACATCAGCAGCTTCTGAGGGAAACACATTTCTTTGCTGCAGAGTGGTAAATCTGTGGCTGACAGCAAATTTTCAACTGAAACCCAGAAAAATTTAATGATTTTATAAAGCTTTTGTTAACATAGATTAGATATAAATGAGTATGTATGTCTGTTTATATAAATAAGGAAGCATGGATTTCTCATGTTTATTGTGTCTTGTAAAAAAGAAAAGAATGAATGAAAAATATCAATTCAATGTAAAAGACTGTATATTGTTTCCTAAAATAACAACATACTGCTAATATTACCTATGATAACTGGGCACCTACATCCAACAATCCTGAGCAAAGAGTCTGGTCCAAAGTCAGCACTTGGGTCTACAAGACCCAAGGAATAACATTGTAATAACAAAAACATTTAATTGCACAAGTGTCTTACACTTTAAAAAGAAAGAAATAATTTAATCTTTAAATAATACTCTATTCAGGTCAGGCATGTTCTAGGTTTTATTAAATATTTTAACATCTCAAAAATGACAGCTTTACATATTTTTAATTATCAAGGGGAGAAAGGAATAAGAATTAAAGTCTTTAAAGCTTCTTATGGTCAGTTTATTTTATAGAACACTATAAAAGAAGCCAAGATGTTAATATGCTTAATAGTGTGAATCATTCATAGAGTAGGTATCGTGTAATAAACTGAATAAGAGACACATGTAAATGATAAATCAGGCTACTCCCATGTCTTTTGGTTGCTGGTTGTGAATAGGGGATAGAGAAGGCAGAACCATTCGGACGCGCAAAATCTTTAACGAAGTATGGGCTAAGCCTTGCTGATTTTCAAATTAAGAAACAGACCTAGTGTTAAAAGTACACCACTAGTATATTTGCCAATAACTGCCTCTCCAGCAAAGCAAGGCACCATGGTCGGGCAAGACACAGAGTCCCTTCCCCAGGTCTCAAGCTAGCTCAGTACAAGCAGCAAATACGCACGCAGGCCAGCAAATACGCACGTCCTGGAAGGCAAAGGCTCAGGACGCAGTGCTACGGAGCACTGAGCCTCTTTCGGAGTAGTCCATAAACATAGCTACGAACTGAGTGACAGCAAAGATTCTGGAGGGTACTTCAGCCTCACCAGGTAAAACTTTGTGGGGAGCAGATGGAATTAACAGCCAGCAATTGCTTTTGTTGTTCTTAGATTGTTCAACCATACGTCCCTCTCCCAGAAGATCAAATATACTGAAAAGAGAAAGCAAAACCCCTAAAGAATCTCATGACCACAAGATTTGGAGGAGATTGTAACCATTTGCTTTTCGTATTTCTGAGAGCCAAAATTTAACTGTACCTTTACTCCAAGTGAGATAAGAAAACAGTGGTCTCATATCGCATAAATCCAGACGCAGCATCATGTCACCACAGCTTCATTAAGTCCTCCAGAGGATCTGAAAACATAATCCTAGCAAAATACCCCTGGAAGAAATCTCCTCAGAGCAGACTAGTCAGCTGTGGGCAGACATCCTCTCTAGTAATAAGACATGCAAAGGCCTTTTAAAGAACTCCAGCTTGGAGACGGAAGAAACATGGACACTAGCTTAGAGTACTCGGCACTGTCATGGATTTGGAATAGATCAAAACAGACATTTCATGGGAGAAGAATGAAACTTGCTTTGGGAAGGTTCTAAGTCAATAACTCTCCATAGTGAAAACCACTGGGAAGCTGTTTCTGAGGGAACAGAGGTGACGCTGCCTCTCCCCCTCACGGCCTTCTTTGCTATGCTCACTTGAGGGCCCATACACATGGCAGTCTTATTAAAATAGTATGAAAACATCCAGAAACCTTCCCTTTTAAAATCCTGAATACTAAGCAAGTGGGAAGTTGTAACATGCATGTAAATGATGATAAATAATACTTAGTATGTGTTCTTTGAGCAAGAAGGCAAATTCTGTCACAACTTTTCACTGTTTCACTTTGTGGCGATCACTAGAGAAGTTCTTAAGTTGATAAATGGTCAGGTGCATCTGTGGATCTATAGCTCCATGCTTCGGCCATCTGTGTTTCCTGCCTCCACATCCACAGAGAGAAGGCTGACTCCTAGCTTAAAACTCACCCTTCATCTGTTGATCTGAAATTCGGTCCTAATTTCTTCCCAATTTTTTGTTTGTTTTTGAGACAGGGTCCCCTGTAGCTCTAGCTATCCTAGAGCTTGCAATATAGACCAGGCTGGCCTCAGTCTCAGAGATTTCCCCTCCCTCCTGAGTGCTAGGACTAAAGTTATCAGCCTGCCCTTTTCTAAAATGATGGTGCTAGTTTTCCCTATGGTCCAGACTTATTTTCAAATCTCTTTGTCTCTTTGAAGAGACAAAATAAACTAATGTCTAAGTACTTGTATCTGCCATTACTGTTTAACATGGTCTTTCCTCTTCATATCTTTGCTTCCTGAAAGAAGCTTACCATCATCTACCTCCTTGCTCACTTCCTGTGTATTGCTGAGATTATCCTAATTGGTACTCCACCTCTGATACTGATTTCAAGAACGTCATCAAAGCTTTCTTTCCTCCCAGCACCAGCATCTCTCTTCTTTGACCCTGTCTTGTTTCAGTACTATTACCTACTTCTTTTTCTTCATGTTTTCTCTCAATCTCGTGGTCTTGTAAAAGTACCCCCTACTAGTGAAACACTGCAGGTTACATTTATAAATATATGAGCTACAAAGTACAGGAATAAGGTAAAGATAGAAGTTCATCTTAATTTAATATTCAGTCAATAGCAAACTAGAAGTGATGATCAGATCAACCAGACATAAGAGCCCAGTATTCAAAATCACTACATGCTTGTGTCTGGAATCCTCTTTTTTTGTAACTTTTCACCTGTGGAGCTTAAGAAAGTAAGCATACAACTTCCCTCTTTCCTATTTGATCTGGGAATGATTCTAGACACATGGCTAACATCAACAGTAACAGAAGGCTTGCTTCCTCTGAGTTACACACATTATCAGTTCAGAGCAGGCAAGTATTCTCAGCCATCCTCAGAGGACTCGCTACTAAGACCTCATATTAATTCCTCTTCACAGTGTGGAGGAAATGAAATTGCATCAGTCTTTTTAGCAGGTAGATAAACTCTGGTTCTTCTGTCAAACTCAGAGACAGCTGCAAGAGGAGTAGTCAAAGATATACAGAAAACAGCCAGTGTGCCTACTAAATCTGAAAGCATGAACTCCAGAACAGCATTGCCTGGATTTGAATCTTTGCTATATTAATTAGCAATTCTATTAGCTTCCCTAATTCTCTTCATTTGCCTATTGGTCAGTTTTCTCATATATAAAATGGGAAATTAATACAACTAACTCCATGAGATGAAGAAGAATGAGGAGTTTAGATCAAGATAATGAACCAGTATTTGTTGAGTACTTGGAATAGTATGAGAACATTTTTAAATTTGGCAAATTTTTATAATAGTTCCATAAAATTTACTAATAAAAAAGCTTATTAGGATTAATTCATTTACATTCATTTTGTATTTAGAATATGTGTAATAGAGATTATATGGAGCTAACAAGGATCCTTCAGTAGATTTTGTTTATTCTCCCACATGAAATTATGAGTCTTTTGCAATGAGGTAGTAGTTTTCTTCATTTTTGTATCTATTGCTCATGGAAAAGAGTATATATTAAATTTTAATTGAATTAATTAATACATTGATTTTTTTAATTACTTATTAACTTTGTAGTAGAATTAAATACAGATTAACAGTACCTATTTTCTTTAGAAATTGATGTGCATTTTTTATCTTTCATAAAAAACTACATCTATATCAAATTTATGAATTGTGGTTACTTTTATTGATATTGTTCTGCTAACAGAATATTTCACAGAAGAAAAACAAGATTTTTAAACCCAAAGTCTCAATGAGATGCATTCAGTCAAGACCCTATTAACAATCAGATGGCTCTGTCAAGTTAATACAATTCAAGGAGTTTATTTCCAAAATGACTAATAACTAAAGGAGAACTAGCCAATGAGGAGATTCCAAATGGTATGTTTAGAGAGAAACAACATTTCTCAAGATATAGCCTAAGGGACCTCCAAGGAGACACCCAGGGAACCAACACCCCATCCTCACTCCCTGCCCATACTCCCATCTCCTGAATTCTCCTTAACCAGAAGTCAGAGCAGCAAGACTCTCTGCTTAGAGTCTACTTCAGCTCAACTTCACAGTGAACAGACGAGGTGGAAAGGAATCTGGGAAAGTAGGTGCAGCAGCAAAGCACAGTTGGCACAATTTCTAATACAATCCACAAAGAAATGCGTCAAGTTTTGTTCTTCCATAAGAATGTATTACAACAAATAAGGAATGTACACTTTATTCAAATTTATGACTTATTCATTTATAAAATATTTATTGAGCATTTTGTATGTAAATAAATATACTAAACTTTGGTGTTACAAATTTGGATGAGATGAGAGTCCTTCTCACTGAAAAATGAAGACTAATACAGAACAGTACAGCAAATGTTATATGAAATATAATGTATCCCATGCCTAAGATTTAAAAACTCACTTGAGTTTGTTGTGATTTATGCTAATCAGTATACTTTCAATTTATAACATGCCTCTTTTATAAAAAAATGTTATTAGCATGTAATAGTTGTAGTGTAGTATTGCTAAACAAGTTAAAAGACTATACTGATCAACTCCAAGTCCCCAGCCTCTTCGTTTTTGCACATCACCACTGGTCACTATACTGCTATTATGTCAGTGCTTTCAGGTTCTAAACATGAGAGAAAACATGTGACATTTGTATTTCTAAAAACAGCAGCAAAACAAAATAAAAAAGGCACCATAGTGAAGAAATGTTGATAATATTTAAACAATATGGAGTATTTCGTCAATGATAAAACTAATTATCAATCAGTAATGGACAACTGGGAGAGGTAAAGATGACAACAATCACAGTCTTAATTTAAACTGAACTTGCTGTAGTCAGCCCTCCCAGTCAGTCCCATACCCATTGATTCAATCAACACAGATGAAAAAACACTATCTGCCAAAATTGTGTCTTTATTGAATATGTGTAGACATTTTTAACTTGTTACTTCCTAAACAATTCAGTATAGCAACTATTTATATACCACTTCTGTATTATATGGTATTATAGCTAATCTCAAGTAGATTAATAGGTTGAAATCATAGGGATTATGTGGCCATATTATAAAGTGGCACATGAGACACTTGACCATCTAAAGAGTCTGCTATCTAGAGAGGTCCTTAAGCAATCCATCATGGAAACCACAGAAGAAAACTGATTGGTTTTATATTTCTACAAATTACAAGTAAAAGATAAAATTTACATAAGCACCCCAATGATGCTTGTTAGACTTACGAAGCAGCAACAAAATTAGATATAAATCATCAAATTTCTATTTATATACATTGTAATTATTCAATAGTAATATATCAAAACTAAATCTTTGAAATAAGCAGGATACTAAAAAAGGACTGCATAAAAACATAAAGTACATTTCATAGGCAGTTTATGTGCTAAAGCAATAGAATCAATAATCTTTTACATTTTCGAAAAGTGCAATTAACATAAAATGGGACACTATATGGTTCTCAGATATGGCCTATGAATTCAATCCAGTTCTGCTAACATGAAGAACAATGTCTTAGAAAATATTTCAGTTTTAATTTCATTTTCAGAAAGAGGTAAGACAACAAATGAAACAGAATTCTGGTGACTAAATGAAAGTGTAATAATACATTTATACTCTAGATCAGGAAATGAATGACAAATTCTCTTCTGAAAACCATCCTTCTCCATCTTTCTCCATCATTCCTCCATTAAGCTCTCCACATAACTGGGTAGCATCTAGAACTGTGTGCAGTAAGACTCAGTAAGACTCCCAACTAGTTTTCCTTTAATTGTTGATATCCAAAGTTATTTGGAAGAAAGAGGACCAAAATTTCAAACAGTACCACTAGTCTTTTGTCTTTACCAGCTCTTGGGCCAAACAAGACCTTTTACATTTCTCAGATCCAAATACTGAAAGATATTCATAGAACTTTAAGTTTTATACTAATTCAATGTCATTAATTCAATATATGCCATTAAAAAGGGTTGGGGTATCATTTTAGGAGAGTAATTCTGTGATGCCTGACCTTTCTAAAAACAATGCTTTCATAAACATCCACCACAGGTCCTTGCTCTGCTGTTGAACAAAACTAAAGGCTGGGAATTAAATACCTTTGGGAGCTGTCCATTCTGTTTTTAAAGTGACTTACATAAGGTTCTGCACATTTAAATCACCAAATTCCTTTTGAATAATAATTCTCAACATTATTAGAATATAACAGTAGTTAATTGCCATATTACACTGATCAAATAAATGCCTTAGAAAACAAAACTGTATGAAGAATCCAAATGGTAAAGTGTGGAAGTGGCAGTTATTAGAGAAAGACTTCAAAAAATGGGAAAAAAATTATTTGATGCAAAAATATGTATAAAGATAAGAAGAGAAACCGAAAATACTTAAAAATTAGAGATTTAGAATGTATGTGTATATGGAAAAAATTTAAACATTCATTTAACAATTATTTTCTGGATCCTCATATTCACACCATAAACTATGATAGGCAGACATCCACTCTTTAACAGTTAGTGAAGTCAACATGGCTCCCATTTTCTTGAACTTTTCAGTCTGTTGGGAAATCCTGACAAGTAGAAACATCACTGTCATACCACACGATATGAGGTGTGTTCATTTCCTTTCTGTTGCTGTGAAAAAGCATTTTGATGAAAAGCAGCCTAGAGGAGGAATGACTTTATTTCGGCTTCCATCACTGAGGCAAGATGGCAGAAACTCAAGGCAAGAGTGCGAAGGCAGGAGCCATCGAAGAGGAGCGTGGCTGGCTGGCTCACTCTTTGATTTATTCACAGGCTCACTCAAGTTTGGTGTTTGGTTTTTATTTCTCTTCTTTTTTTAATTTAATTTTTGTGAATTTCAAACAATATATTTTGATCACATTTAGATACCCCCCAACCTGTTCTCTTCTCAGAGCCCCCTGTTGGATTTCATGCACTCTGTCATATGTGTTAAGGCCTATCCAGTCAAGTGTGTGTCCCCAAATGTCCTTCAATGTGTATCTGTTCAGTGGAATCTGCTTAACCTATCTAGCATCACATATTTAAAAAAACTGATTTTCCTTTTTCTAGTGGTTACCGATTGCCAGTAGTTCCTCAGCTAAGGTCTTTTTATATATCCCAGGAACACCTGCCTACAGATGTTGCCATCCGCAGTGGTCTGGGGCCATCCTGCATGAATTAATAATCAAGACAATCCCCCACAGACATACCCTCAGACCATCTGATCGCAATAATCTCTCGATCAAGATTTTTCTCTCAGATGACTCCAGGCTGCATCAGGTTGACAATTAAAGCTAAATAAGACACAGGGGACAATATGGGAGAGTACCAGAACTGTATTTGGGATGTTCAGTAGGGGTAACTAGGGAGATACAGTCAAGCTGATAGATGAAGTTAACATTCGCTAGGTGATGGTGAAGGAAGATGGATTTTTGAGACTTCAAAAATAGAAGGATATATTTTAAATTTAAGGATATCTATCCTTTAAATAGAAGGATATAAATTTAAATAATATTAAATTTAAATATTTAATCTGACTAGAGCATACATTTAGGAGGGCCAGGAATGATGAAAGCAAAACTGGGAGAATATGCAGATAAGTGTAACCTTGTCACCCAAGTCATTCTATTTGTCAAATACAATTGGGAAAATATAAGGAAAGAAGAGGGAGGGCGAGGGCCTGCATCAGAAAACAGGAAGGCTTCTGAGACAGCTCTTGTCTCTTGAGCTCCATTGCCTTACTCAGGTTTATAGGTAGGTTAGAGAGTTTGACTCAGTGATATCTAGGAGCCTGAAGAGCACTGACATTATGAATCTGTGAACTCATGGAATCTGGTAATAAAATTAAAATGTTAAACAAAGAAAAAAAACCCTATAAGAGAGGATAGGAACCTGATTAGTGAACAATGATCATAAAACCAGAGATATGTCAGAGCTTTTACTCTTTTGGAAATGGATCAGCTATAGAAGAACGTAGGTTTCACAAAAAAAAAAAAAAAACTGCCAGTAAATCAAAGCCAAAAATTGAAACGAAAAAATTCATATCAATATGTTATAATCAGCGCACATGTAAATTTGGACAAGTCCAACATTACTGGCTATCTGATCAACAAATGAGGCTGCACTGTCAAACGAACCCAAGAAAATAGTTGCAAAGGAGCTACAGAGAGAAGAAATCACTCCTTCAAGTATTTCTGAATCTTGGATAAACTGAAACCTGGTCAATAGAGCATTGTCTTCACTCACATTTTCCTATGAAAATTTGTATTATATGACCATTATTGATGTTCCAAGCTATGAACTTCATCAGAGATTGTCTGTGCTATCCTGGTTGTAGCTTCCTGTGTTTGTGAATTTGAGTGGGAAGACTTAGAGCATATCCTTCTGACTTACACATGGTATGTAAAACTAATGATAACTGAATTCTACTGAATTCTCCCATAACCAGAGAGATATGAAGAAATCACTAAGCAATTCAACACCTATATTAAGAAAACTCTCTCCAATCTTGACATGATACAATTTTGATAATTTCTGATTGAAACTGGGACAACATGCTTGATCCAAGTGCTGACTTGCCATGGTGAAGATGAAAAAATGCCACTTGTAAAGATGATAATGCCAGTAGAAGCACAGTGAATGAAATGGTGTACTGCATCCTACCACCAGTTGCACAGCCGACAAACTTGTCCATCCAAGATGTTTCCATTTGGTGGTGATGGTACTATCCTTACAAGCTTACTGGCAACTAGTATTCACAAGCTCAACATGGAGACATTTGCTCCAATCATTTATAAAGAAGAAGTAATCTGCTGAAATTTTCCATGATGATTTAGTGAAGTTCTTCCATGTGATCATGTAGACTTCAGTATCAAGAACATGTCTGTCAAAGATATTCATTGTGGCAACATTTTTGGTGGTACCAAAGTTACCCACTAATACAAGTAACTGGCTTCCTTGCACAAGTGATTATTCTGAGTCACCTAAGTCACACAATGCTCACATGGTTTGTGAGTTCTGAGCTAAAAAATAAAAAGAGATTTTTCTTGTTTGAAACAATAAGATCATTCTAAATTCTTGAACTCTAGTAAAGTCTCCATTGTTGATATTGTTTCTGCTAGCCCATAAAGGGCTGAGAGCATTCTAATTCCCTTCTCTGGGTCATTTTACTGTTCAGGAGGCAGTTCCTGTCTGTGTCATCACATGTTGACAAGAAGCTGCTGGAACTATCAAGATCACTAAGTCTTATCACAAAGTTCAGAAGCCTAAGTAAATATTACTTCTAAAGGTTACAGCTCTATTCTTAATTAGTGGTGGAATACTGAATGCTCTCAGAACTAGGTTTCTCATTTAACAACAAAAGAACAGTACTAAAAGTACAAATGTATCAAAAAAACTTTCAGAAACAAAAAGATGTATGTATTGTAGGCCACTTATTTATGTGTGTAGCAATATTAATAGTTTTTAAAACCAATAGTTGTTCACAGAAACTTGTCAAAAAACCCATCCCAGAATTGTGAGATTCAATCAAGAACAGAACTCTAAGGGGTGATCTTTTAGCCCTTCGTAAGCTAAAATATACTGGGGAAAACCATGAGCTTAAAGCAAGCCCTTCCATAGTAACTGCTGAAGGAAATTAATGAGCTTAGATTACTGCATTTCCTCTGTTTGCAGGATACCAGCCTTTAAATCACTTAACAGAATTAAACTGTATACTGAATTTCAAAAATGGTTTAGGGAATAGCTTTTAATTGAAAAACACCAGATAATGAGATATGAAATTACGTTGGCAAATTTAATCCCTTTGCC
The DNA here is from genome assembly GCA_035773235.1 of Eospalax fontanierii. Classification (NCBI taxonomy): domain Eukaryota; kingdom Metazoa; phylum Chordata; class Mammalia; order Rodentia; family Spalacidae; genus Eospalax; species Eospalax fontanierii. The sequence goes on from CM069527.1 coordinate 41,329,651, forward strand.
GTCACATGGTTTTATTGAGTCCCAGATAAAAATTTTTATGACAAATGCATTCAGATCCCATATGGCAAATATGCTTCCGTTGTTAAGGAAGGGGATCAGAACTCCACATAGATTGCTGTTAGTTGGAGAATCAGGAAACCCTAATTTTAGTTAGATTTCTGCTACCTTGTGACTATCTGATTTGGGACGAGTCACTTGGTCTCTGGATGTTACCTCCTTTAGTGATAACAGAACAGGAACACGGCAACTTCATAGTTAGGAACACTTAAAGACAGGTACACCATACCTGGGACTGGGTTTTTTGTTTGATACTCTGTGGCTTCTGGGATGAGCATCATCTCCCCTGTGTGAGGTAATTCCAATAAAATTATTTTAATGTAGTTTTAGAAATCTTATAAAATAAGAGGCTTCAACGGGGCCTTTTCAGCTTCCTTACTGTTATTTGTCTCTTCTTCCAACCCCACTGCTTTGTCTCCTGTTTTCCTCCTCTGTTTATTCCCTGCCCATTTTTCCCACAGTGCCCATTGTGAAAATTAGAGCTGACACCACGTGGCCATGCCCAAACAAGTAACGGGCAACCCTGCAGTCAAAGGTAAGCTCTGTAACCGCTAGGCCACGATAAGCACCTCTGAACTCCCCCCAGAACAGAACCCTGCACCCAGAGAAAGAAGACAACCACGGGAAGGGGAAGAACCCGGAAATGCTGAGCAAACCACCACACTTAAAACCTGATCAGTGGGACAGGGAGAACAGCAAAGTTCTGAAAGAAAATATCCTAACATCTAAATACTTCCTCCCAAAGGGACATGGAAATCGATTTACAAAAAACAACTGAAAGGATCAAGATCAAATCCTTGAAAACAGCAAGAGAAAAAGAGAATAAAGAGCAAAATAACATCTTTCAGAGATAATAAAAATACTACAGAAAAAAGTCCAGCTCTCCAAACCTTAACTATTTTTTTAAAAGCTAAAAATATTAGGTAAATCATGAACAAAAATGAGTTAGAATTAGTAAAACTCTATCTAGGAGATGAGAAGTTCCAGGACATAATTAGACTTGACCGAACAGTAATTTCAGAGATGAAGATTTAACTGAAAAAGGACAAAAACAAGAAGTATAATATATAGTGGGTTAAAATAAATGAAAAGTGAGAAGGCTTAAAAAAAATAAAAGATAAAAGATAAGTAAAAGTGGCACATATTGAAGATCTGAAAAATGATTCAAGATGCAAATAACAGAAAGTTCTGAAAAGGAAAAATAAAACAACAGAATAATGTGAAAAATTATAATGAGAAAACACTCCTGAAGGAAAAATGCTATATACAACATCTAATATTAAATGTTGAAAAGTACAGCTTGTACTTGACAGACCCAGAGCAATCAATGTAAAAATATCTTTGGATAAAATTACTGTGTTTGGAGGCTAGAGAAATGGCTCAGTGGTTAAGAGCCTTGGCTGCTCTTGCAGAGGAACCAGGTTCTATTCCCAGGACCCACAGGGCAGCTAACAACTGTCCATAATTCCAGTTCCAGGGGATCTGACGCCCTCTACTGTCCTCCACAGGCATTTCTGCACTTACTTACATACATGAGGCAATACACATAAAATATTTTTTTTTAATTACTGCATTAAGAAAACAGAAAATGTCTGTCAGGAATGTAGGCACAAAGGAAAAGATGGACTGATAGGGAAAAGAAAATTCTGTAACCATCTGCCTTTTCAACATCAATACTTAGTGTCTTCAGAAAGTAAAGTATCCTATTTAACATGCACAAGGCAGGAGCACATAGGCCAATGGTTATATAAAGAAAACTGCTACATTTCAAAGGCAAAGAATACAGATAACATGCCATGTACATGCAAGTCTTGGGGAATATTGGTCCCACATACTGTCGCTGAGGGACCACTTATTGTTTCTGAAATGGAATAGTCCAAAATCACCGAAGAGCTTTCAAAATACACATTCCTGGTAACCTGTAGGACAAACAGTAAAGAGGGATTATGAGGAAGGGACTGTAACTATACACTGTGACTAGATGTGTTGACAATGTAGCTATACCAACTAGTTTTCAAAGAAGGAAGAAAATCTGGAGGATCCTTCCAAAAATGAAATTGGTGGAAGTTTTGCTAATATGCTTAGGTTGTTTTAAATATAATTTAAAATAAACCAAATGAGTAATTTAGGGATATTCTAATTCCCTCTTCCTTTCTATCTTCAATAACTATTATGCTCAGTATGAAGAGAGGAAAATACAGGTGTAATGTGGAAGAATTTCAGAAGAAAGACTATAGCTCGGAGTGTTGACTGAATTTACTTACTGCTATAACCCATCTCAATTATGCAAGCTTTAGATAGAAAAGTAGGTATAGTTCTGGTCACTGAAAAGACCTAGAAAACGATAACCAAACTAGAACAGGCTTCCTGATGTGTAGAATGTAATCTTGAGCTATAAATAGATTAAATATGAAACAGAAAACAAACAAGATAAATTTGGAACATCTTGCCAAACTAGAAAATAGGAAATCATCAAAAATTTGTTAGAGTACTCAACAGTCAACTTGAAGAAATACCTAATATTATAATAGATTAAAATTTTTAATATGCCCAGATTACTGACATTTGAAAAAACAATCAAGGGGCTAGAAAGATGAAGTGGTGTGTAAAAGTGATTGCATAGGGGAAACTAAGTTCAGATTGCAGCACCCATGTACAGAAAAAGGCAAGATCACAAGACCTTCATCTCCAGGCACACTTATGAATTGTCCAAATAAGAATTAAGTCCCCAACTTAGATGGTACTCATGGAGATGCTTACTGTTAATAGTTCACTGAGTTTGCAGGGGGCTTTGTTTGTTTGTTTAAGCATAATATAATTTTCATTAAATATTTTATTTAATGTTCATTTTCTGTGCTTGTGTTTTATTTTATAATTTAAGAATTTCAAGAATTTCACCCCTGTATTTGTAGCTTAGTAATTAGCTTCACATTCATAACTGTATCATGGATAAGGAACAGGAATTTTAGGTATTTATACGACAAAAACAAAATCCACAATCTAATGAGAGTACTCATGTATTAATGTACAACTAGGCACTTTTATTAAACATAAAAAAACCCACTAATGTATTTATTTCACAAATGTAAACAGAACAGATTTTCTGCAAAGTTCTAAATTTAACTAAAGCAATAATGTAATTCTGGATTTCTACCTTATAGTCAGTCCTGTTAGCTTTGAAAACTTTATTCAAATTCTTTTCTAATATTTTATTTTTTTTATTTTATGTGTATGAATGTATTGCCTGTGTGTATGTAAGTGCACCTGTGTCCTGCAGTGTCCAAGGAGGTCATAAGAGAGCCTTGAATTCTCCTGGAACTGGAGTTACAAACAGATGTTAGCTGCCATGGAGGGTGCTGGGAATCAAACCAGGTCCTCTGCAAGAGCAGTCACTCCTCTTAACTGCTGATCCATCTCTCTAGCCCTTTATTCAGTTTTTTTATACAGTTGCTTTATTTTTCAGAGTCAGTAAAGTCCACGAGGAGCAAGCACCTGCTAATTCAATTATTGGATAAGATTTCATTCAATGACAAACATCATGACTATTTTAATATCAAACTAAATTTTGATACATAAGCAAAATAACAAGGGACCATCACCAGGACTTATCACCAGTGTTTAGGAAAAAAATCCTAACTGTTATGTTTTCTGCTAGGTAATAAGTTCACAACATTATTTTCATTTACCAGAACATGTCTAGAAAATATCAGGCTGTATCTAAATGGTCTGAGATTGATTTTAATCATTTTTGTAGGGTGTATCAAAATTCAGCAGTGTGGTTTCCACAATAGTTGAGAGAGCTGGATTTGAGTCTACAAAATTTCAGCAGAATACTGATATCATATTTTGCATTTACTCACATATTTACCATTTCTTTCCTCCCATATTTTTTCTGTACATTAAAGCTTCTATCTTGTATCGTTTCTCTTCTTAAAAAAATCTTACTTTGGTGTTTCATATATGGATTTTCTGGTGATGAATTGTCTCAGCTTTGATTTATCTGAAGATGCCCTTATTTTATTATCACTTTTGAAGATATTTTCAGTAGATATGGAATTCTAAGGTTAGAGTGTCAATTTCCTCTCTGTCCTGTAAAAATGATGTTACTTTTTTTTCTGGTCTCTACTGTTCCTGATGAGAAGTCAGTTGCCATTTTTATTAGCATAACCGTCCATAGGTTTAATATATCATTTTGGCTGGGTACTTTTAAGGTTTTTTTCTTCATATTTGATTTCAGCAATGTGTTCTGCTGTGCTGAGGTATGATTTTACTGAAGTTTATCTTGCTTATATAATCCAAACTTGTACTTTCTCTGTAGTGTAGAGAATCTGCACTCTGGATCCTCTGCAGGAAGTATAATCTTTGCCTGGATTTTATTCAGCTATTTAGAGATCACCAATGACAGAAAATGGAGAATAGTCAATTCTTTTCAGAAACATCTGAATGAAGTTGCATGTTATTCATATACTATCAATTTTAAAATAGCATTGGTAGATGAATGAGTCTTGAGATATAAATAAACCGAATAATTGTATGTTTAAATTCTGAATCCTCTAGTGCTTCAATGGGAAAAAAATCCTAGATCTTTAAAAATTGCTTCAGAATTTTCTACCAAGAAAATGCTGTTTTCTGTAAATAAGAGTTACATTTCCCAATTAATGGTACAGCACCAAGTTGAACTTTACAGCCATCCTGTGCATAGTATTGCTGTATCTCGGTCACAATTTCATCTTAATTTCTCAACAAATATGAATGTTTTTGTTACGTCCTCCCTAAACAGAGTGCCAGTAAATACATGCAGATAATAAAACACATTAAAAATCACTGACTCAGAGAAAAGTCTGTTCCTGAAGACACCACACACGTTGGTTGCAAGATACAGAGAAAGCAGGCCTGAATTAAGCCGAAAGTTTCCTGCCTAATGATTAGCTGTTTTCCTGGAGGTGGCGGAGGCATCACTGGTCTTACTAAGCTGTGAACCTTACAAACCAAAACATCAACCTGCCAGTAAAAACATGCTCCCCTGTGCATTGGTGGCATGGCCACTCTGTGGGCAATCGATTGTCCTCAGCTTAATTTGAGGCCCATTCCGTGGGACAGAACCCATCCTGGTATTATAAGCAAGCTTAACAAGCCAAGCTACTGTTAGCCATAATTAGAGAAGCCTCTCTTTGTAGTGAATGGCAATGAAAGAAAAACCCGGGTCTGCCCAAGATGTGAAGGTTGATGGTTGAGCCATAAACAAAACATTTATACCATCCCCTGGATGACTCAGGGAACATTGTGTGGAAGA